>OX352297.1:36658895-39212645 GCA_947086415.1 Pammene aurita | reverse complement strand
AACAGCATGTCTATGATGCGCCAAACCCGAGATCCGGTAGGGATCCCCAGGGTCCAGCATGAGCTCCAGATTTTGATACCGGTACCATCTGCTCATAAGTACAAGTCGAATGAGCCCAAATAGCATGAGTCTATGATGCGCCAAACCCGAGATCCAGTAGGGATCCCCAGGGTCCAGCATGAGCTCCAGATTTTGATCCCGGTACCATCTGCTCATCAGTACAAGTAGAATGAGCCCAAACAGCATGAGTCTATGATGCGCCAAACCCGAGATCCAGTAGGGATCCCCAGGGTCCAGCATGAGCTCCAGATTTTAATACCGGTACCATCTGCTCATCAGTACAAGTCGAATGCGTCCAAACAGCATGAGTCTATGATGCGCCAAACCCGAGATCCAGTAGGGATCCCCAGGGTCCAGCATGAGCTCCAGATTTTGATACCGGTACCATCTGCTCATCAGTACAAGTCGAATGAGTCCAAACACTATGAGTCTATGATGCACCAAACCCGAGATCCAGTAGGGATCCCCAGGGTCTAGCATGACCTCCATCTTAGGATACCGGTCCCATTGCTTATTAATACAAGCCCCCGAGTCCAGAGTCAAAATCGAAACAAAAATCAAAACCCTCGTAGCTTAACCTAAATTCGCGGTTAGTTAGGTAAATTATTAATGTCAATTACCAATTCAATCTACACTAAAAATTAAATTAATGTTTCAATTTTTGAGAAAGACTAAAAATTAAATATCTTCAATTATTAGTTATTCGCAAAGGATTAACACGTTAGTTACAATTAATTTCAATTCTAATTGAAATCAATTTGCACTAAACTATTAGTGTTCAATTTTTACTAACGTGTTTCAATTTTCAATTTTTAATTTTCAATTACACTAACGTTCGGCCAACACTGCCACCGCCCATGGACGCCGGCAACACCAGGGTGGTCACAAGCGCGTTGCCGGCCTTTAAAATGGGACTACGCTCTTTTCTTGAAGGTTTGAAGGTCGTATCGGTGATTGTAAGAAGGATACTTATAAAAGTTATAAAGGTTCCTATAATGGAACCGTCTAGTGGAACTTAATGTTATCCATCCTGTTTATATTAATCATATCAAATGCGACCTTCCACAAGCGTAGGTAATCGTAGTTTATTTTATACAAAAAGATCAAACGGTAAACGGCACGTTTTTCTCATAATACATATACCTATATTAGGTATATGCATGCATAAGTAGGTACCCTTAAGTGTAAAGGGGTGTTTACGCAAGCTAAAAGCATGGCGGATTTGACAGATTACGTGGTGTATTGCGCGCCTTAACATTAATATTGTAGAATTAAAAGTGTAACTTATTTTCTCAAATGTGTAAATGTGGAAGTTAGGTTTGAATAATACTTGTTGCATAATATAACACTGCCAACGAGACATGTAGGTATGTTAGTTGCATTGGGACAGGACACAGAGAGAGATTTGGTTGTATCAAGGTTAATAAGGAAGGAATTTAAAAGTTACTCGTTCAAAACCAATTATCTGTTCTGGTTTTAAATCAATATTTATGTACAGATTAAAACAAATTGCACCAATTTCCAATAAGAATGTATGCCCTAAATTCAAAGGTACTCAAAATAATATCGCAACAATCAATTGTTACTTAGAAAACAAGTTTGGTAAAAAGCGCGGCATGTCCGCGAGCGGGAGTCGATACATATAATCGATACTTATAAATCGAGTCGGTTATGAGACGATAAAATCGCTCGCCCCCGGCTACCGGGCGTCTTGGGCTAAGCGACGATTACTTCGAGACTTTTTGTTTCGACTAAATGTTAGGGTTGGCATAAAGTTGATGTAGTGGGTGGAGATGGTTATGTAAAGGTATTGTGGAGTAGCAGATTGGAGAAAAGTTTATGGAAATTTAAGGTTTAGTCGGGAGTTCATGATACCTAAATTAAAGCTGCCTAAGAAGATTTCTAAAGGATTTGGTTTTTTATGCAGAGCTAAAGGATAAAGAACTTGTGTTACAGTTAAACCCTTGTTGAAGTCGGAATGAAACTTTGTAAGTATAGGTACACATATTTCTTTACAAAGAAACCTTAGTTTTTTCTTCCATATCTCAAAACTGTAATTATAATATTTTACAGTGTTATTGAAGATTACCTGATATAAATACTAATAATGTATTTGTATGGTAACTTAGTTATTTGTAAAAAATATTGAATTTTAATTGTCAGTTTTGTAATTTCCTAATAGGAAATATTGGTAATAGTTATACATAATTACAAGAAAAATTACAGATAATTGCACTATCAAGAAAATTCTTGGCAAAATATTATTTTTACATCTGTAACAATTTTTACAATATACGTACATACCAACTTTTACCCGCTACTTCGTCTGCGTGGAATTAGCTTCTTACCATACAGCTTCCACCACCATTTTCACCCCTTAAAGAATTATTTCTAAAATACAACTATTTTATGTCCTTCCTCAGTACTCAAATATCTCCAGAACAAACTTGATCTAATTCGGTCCAGCGATTTAAGCGAAGTAGGTAAGTGAGGTAACATACAGATAGACACACAATTATAATATTATAGTAGGGATGATTTAACATTCGAGTGGTGCGCCAACCCTACGCACCACGCAAGATTATCGATAAAATAATTAAATGGTAACTCTCCAAATCGATTCCCGAGTGTTGTTATCGAGCATGTTTGTTCCTTTTTCGCGGTTTTTGTCTGACGTTACTAAATCAAGGGAATTGCGATATTAATGTTCCCGGTTAAATCTAATAAGTAAAAGTAATTTTTGAAATTGCTTGGTGAATTTATCGAAAATGCCGCGTAAAAGCAGATACGGGTAATTTTGGTAGCAACCGGACAAGAGACTAACGGTACCGGTTACTATATTTTTGAAGGTTTAAATACCTACCGGTTTTTAAATTGTTACCTACTGACATTTATAATACCCACACATATTCTTATACATAATATATGTCATTATTTGCTTATGCATTAGTCGATGGGATAGCTTTGGATGGAAATTAAAAAATTTGAAGGAAACTTAAAAGTAATGATGTTTTTGGCATCTTAATGAATTAGTTTTTTTTCATAGCACATTCGTTGTATTTTTACATCAATCAAATAAAACAAATAATATCTAAATATACTCAAAAATATTAGAATCAGATAAATTTGTATTAATTCATTGTCTTTGAGTGTATTATTTTTCGTTAGTCTAAATTTCTAAACACGTGTATAGTAAGATTTTTTTTAATGACTGAATGTTACTATCAAAAGACTTTTCCTACCATTCAGGCAGCTTAAGAAAATCTAAGTAAGTTAAATACATCTTATTGCGATGCGCACAGGCACGCCGATGCGTCAATAAGCGTGATGGGAAAACATTAACACCTGTGTTAAATGGGTTTCCGCCAATCAAGTACTTACAACTTGATGATTTACTCAGTCATTAAAGTGTTTGTCATCAATCTCAATAAAAAGGATAAAATTATTATCATAATCATCATCAGCTGTTACCTCAGATCTGAGGATCGTGACATTATGTCATTCTGTTGAAGACCAGCTTCTACCATAGGCTTCTTTTCGTCGCTAAGCGCATGGCTTCGTGCAATTTTAATTGCATGGGTGCAGTTATTTTGGAATAACGTCACCGCCGCGGACCGCGAGCGACCCGCGGATGACACTAGGCTTTACCTACTCCGCCGGCAACGGACGACATCGAAAATTTGTTTTTATAATTGTTTGGCCGAGATTCCCACTGTAATTAAAGCGAAATAAACCAGCCTATTTTGATACAGTCCCATTTAATTTCTACATCCCAATAGGACCCTAACACACCCTTCTCTTGTTTCACGAAACTGCTCTAGGTTAATTTAGGGTGATCCAATCTAATTCCATTTTCAATTAATTATGTCTCCTACATATTTATAAACAATGGATCTTCTTATGTATGGATGCTTGTCTGGTGATTTGCCATTCGGTTTGGCTAAAAAATGCCCAGGCTTTGCCTTAAGCAGTTGTTTCGCCGTTAAATCTTTGCGGACAAACCAGGTTTCGCAATCATACAATAATACGGTGTTTACATTGGAGTTGAAGGTTCTTAGATCCTTACTTCCGTGACTTACTTAAAGATGTATTCTTAGCTATGCTGCTTTACCTCAAATATAGGTTACGTTACGAGTAAGTTTTTGCAAGACTTCTCCACCTAGGCATTGACCTAAAATTTACCATTCTACCTACTTGTATTTACTTACAGGTTGGTACCATTTATTGCCTTTTAAAAACTTTTTTCAATAAGCGAGTGAAAAAACATCGACTCGTCCAATGACGGTTTCCGCGATCGAGTTTTTCACTAGATGGCAGCACCGTGGCGAGAGGTCTAGCTGTCACAATCCACCAATCATGTTTAACCATATATTTTATGATTGGTGGATTTTGACAGCTACTGCCAAAAAGACCTGTCGTCACGGTGCTGCCATCTAGTGAAAATCTCAATCGCGGAAACCCTCATTGAACTTTCTAGTTGGATTCGATAAAAGCACACTTAGGTGTAATGTCGGACTGTACATATAGCAAGATTTATGAGTCCAATTAAGAGGCCGAATGCCGCCGCGTCGCGGCCAGGAAACATTCCAACCACCGAGACACTACAGCACCAGTATTAAGTGATCTCTCTGATTACACAGGTTACGAATATGGAAGATGACTAAGCGATAAATCGTGTGATATTAGAATTCGTGAGTTTGAACCTTAGTTTGCAAATAATAATAATAATAAGGCATAGGGATGTGATGACCCCATCGACCACGTTTTAACCAGCGCAATCAGTCAACGCAGGGCAGCTTGTGGCGAGCTGTTGGAGAGTAGCGACTCCACGTACCTGAGTGGCCCTGGGGTGCCCTGTCGGATGGGTGGCCTCATTGTTTCGTGGTCGTGAAAAAATTAATGATAAAATACTTTATTGTATACTACAACAAACAAACAAAAAGAGTTATAATATAGGTAGAGCATGGGTAACAGCAGGCACACATACACATACTAAGAACCTACATTAAGTATTTTTTCAATCAATTCTTCATTGAAGGAAAGCATACAATATAAATATCGCTTCCGTAAATAAGTATTCCGAATTTTTTTGGACCTCTACTTCAAAATGCAGCCGGAACTATGATTACCTACATGAGAAGGTAACGGAGGTCATGTTATATGTGGAATATTAGGGGATTGCCATCGCTCGCGTAGCTCATGAGGAACCAATGTCAGGAATCTAACCTCACACGTGATGGCCCGCTCACTTACCTCCCTTGACATGTCAGGACGATGATAAACTGCCCTTAGTTTGACCGTAGCTAGAGTATTTGCACATTCTTAAAGAGTTCGATCATAACTGTCGTAAGCTCTCTTTAGACGATTGTATTTGTTGTTGCTGGCAAGCTCCCATTTTACTTCCAGTTTCAACGACAAATAATATATCAATTATTGAAATTGGGGTCTCAAACAAATAACTAGTGATGAATAGGACTGCTAACTTATCGTTAAATTCTTAAGTACAGACGTAAAAACAACCCTAATAAACGTTGCAAATACATACGTCCGCAAGCATGCTGGCATGCAAACATACTTTAGCAACCGCACCACAAATGTAGTAAAAGAACACTCCAAAAAAGCCTTTCCTCACGATCCTGTAACCGATCCAGCGCAAGTGAAATAAATATATTCATAAACGGGTTGTTTTTTCGTCGGTACAACTGATGCGGCATAAATTAGGCTACTGTTCGGACTCCTTATCGGGCCTTTTAGCGGTACACGGCACATTGTTATTGAGAGTTTATTTCTTTTTATTTCAACTTGATTCACGATTTAGTACGTTTGTATCGTATCTTGGGTCTTTGCGCTAGAATATGTGGTATGTTTTATGAAGAGTTTCGGAGGCAAAATTAAATGGAGCAGTAGTTTGATATGGATTAGGTTATACTCGTATATCATGATGTAATTATGAACAGTTACTTAAATCTCGGCAAAATTTAATATATTTTATGCAACTGGTCTAATAAGAATATTAAGAACATGGTTTGTAGTAGAGAGTGCTTGCATTCTGTTTAGACTACCATAGAGAGAAAACAAAAAAAAGCTATCACTCAAATGTTTTAGAAGATTTTGGATTTAATTCATAATCATTTCTTGAACTGTTAAAACAGTTTAACATCCAGCACAGTTTTCAATCTTCAACCCAAGTAAATTTATTTATTTATTTTATTTTAGTGGTATCAGGACAACCACAGCCATATATATAACTATGATATAATAGTAGTTGCATAAAAAAAGGCCAATAACAGTCAACCGTTATTTTACAATATTTATGTATCATATCAGAAAAATTTAAAAATAGTGAAATTAATATTATTATTTTCACAAATGCCCGATACAATAAAAGTATCTTCTTCTTCATGTGCCATCTCCGTCCAGGAGGTCGGCGACCATATGTCTATATGTCTCTCTATCTTCAGTCATGCGAATTAGTCTATCTATGCTCTCTACCTCTAACCAGTCTCTTATATTTTTAGTCCATGAAGTGCGCCTTCTACCGCGGCCTCGCTTCCCTTCAATTTTTCCTTCAATTATTAATTTTAATAGATTGTATTTATTGTTTCTGTATATATGACCAAAATATGCTGTTTTTCTTTTCTTAATTGTTAATACTACTTCTAGGTCCTTTTTCATTATTTCCAAAACTCTGATATTAGTTATTTTATCCGTCCATTTAATTTTGAGCATCCTTCGATAAATCCACATTTCAAAAGCCCTTAGTTTTAAGACCAAATTCTTTTTCAGGGTCCAGCTTTCAGAACCGTACATTAGAATTGGGAGGATGTAACACTTAACCATTCGCCACCTCAGTTTAAGATTTATTTTTCTGTTAGTTAGAAGTTTCCTCATTTTCTGAAAGGTGTTTCTGGCTATCTCAATTCTTGTCCGAATTTCCTTTTCTGACTCCCAGTCGACCACGTTTAACCAACAACTCAGGTACTTATAACTTTTTACTCTGTCTATAACTTTGTTATCTAAGGATAGTGGTCTTATTGTTTCTGAAACTGGGGTTTTACTAACAATCATGTGTTTTGTTTTATTCGCGTTTATCTTAAGTCCATATTCCAAAAGTGTGTTACTCAGTCTTTGCAGCATTATTTGAAGGTCCTCAGGGTTAGTAGCTAACAAGACGGTATCATCAGCGTAGCGAATGTTCTGTATCCGTTTGCCATTCACACGGATCCCAAGATCAAGTTCGTCAAAAGCATTTCTAAATATCATCTCCGAGTACAGGTTGAATAAGCAGGGTGACAGGATACAGCCCTGCCTTACGCCCTTCTCTATTTCGACTTCTTTAGTTAAAACGTTATCAATTTTGATTTTAGCTTTTTGTTTCCAATATAAGTTTTCTATAAATTTAATGTCATTTCCATCTATTCCGGTAGATTTCAAAATTGTAATTAATTTAGCATGATTAACGTTGTCAAATGCTTTTTCGAAATCGATGAAGCACATGTGAACATCTGTTTGAACATCTAGACATCTTTGTACCAAAACTTGGACTGCCACCAAAGCATCTCTAGTACCTAGTCCGGCTCTAAACCCAAATTGTGTGTCACTTATGTTTTCTTCTATTTTCTTACAGATTCTTCTTTGTATGATTTTTAGAAATACCTTTAGGAAATGACTCATAACGCTGATCATCCGATGATCGCCGCAACTTTTAGTATTAGCCTTTTTAGGTAATGGTGTGAATATAGACAAGAGCCAGTCTTCAGGGAGCATATTGTCTGATTCATAAAATTTGTTAAATAATAAAACTATATCATCTAAATTATATTCGTGTATCAATTTCAATATTTCCACGGCAATTCCATCGGGACCCAGTGCTTTTCCACTCCTCATATGTTGTAAAGCTGATATAAATTCTGATTTTAGTATTGTTGGACTCTCTAAGTTAAGATCGCCTAGGGGCTCAGTCGGTATCCTGTCCTCTTTAAAAAGTTGTTGAACATATTCTTCCCAGACTTCGCAGGCTTCTTCTTTATCAACAACAATGTTTCCATTTTGATTTACAAGTGTACTTTGAGCTCTCTTTTTGTTCGTGTTTGTGAACTCTCTTACTTGTTTATGTAAATTAAAACTGTCATGCTTCTGTTGTAATATTTCTATTTCTTTACATTTATTTTCTAACCACTGTTCTCTTGCAACTTTGATTTTCCTATTAATTCTTATATCTATTTCATTATATTTATCCTCATTTATGTTTTTATAAGTCCGTCTTTCATTCATTAGTAGTAATATATCATCGGACATCCACTCTTGACGCTTTCCCGCCCTTTTACTAGTTAGTTCTTCTGCTGTTATGTTTCTTATTGTCGTTACAAGATCTTCATAAGTAGTCAAGGGATTGTTCCACTTCTCGCATATAGGTTTAATACAATTGTTAAGTTTGACGCTTACTAAAGTCTTAACTGTCTCATCTTTAAGGCGGCTTAAGTCAACTTTCATTATGTTGGATGGCGCTTTCAATTTCTTTAATTTTAAATACATCTTGGCACAAACAGGGTTATGGTCAGATTTTACATCAGCCCCGGGATATGTTTTGACTTGAATTATGGAGTTTCTAAATCTGTCCTTTATCATAATATAATCAATCTGGTTTCTTACAACGTGTGATGGTTTGTCAGCTGGTGAGCGCCATGTGTAGAGTCGTCTCGCAGGATGTTGGAACCATGTATTTGTAATTACCAAGTTGTTTTCGGAACAGAATTCTACAAGCCTATCTCCTCTTTCATTCCTTTTCCCCAAGCCAAATTTCCCCACAATTTTTCCTTCTTCTCCTTGTCCCACCTTTGCATTTAAGTCCCCCATTATTATGTTGATATCCTGTGATTTTACTGACTTTAATATTTGGTTCACTTGCTCATAAAATTCTTCCACTTCATGATCATCCCCATCACATGTAGGGGCATACACCTGTATTATGTTGAGGTTGAAGGGTTGAGCACTGATTTTAAGCATCATGCATCTATTAGAGAAGTGAATAACATTCGATACATATTTCCGAAGTTCATTGCTCACGATAATACCGACTCCATGGTAGTTCGATTTTCGATCAGATGGATTTCCCGTATAGAAGAGCGTGGCGTCGTCTTTGTCAATTCTTCCGCTATCAACTAATTTTGTTTCACTAATCCCCATTATATCTATCTTTAACCTTACCATTTCTGCTATAACATTTTCTAGTTTACCTTTTTTATTTAGTCCCCTGACGTTCCAAGTACTCAAGTTAATGCTTTCTTCTTGTTTCTTCTTTGCAATCTTCATTTTATTTTGATTCGCATTGGAATCTTCACCAGTCTCTAATTTAACATCGTTGAGCCTGGCAACTCTTCAACGCCGAGCGCTAGTCGGTTCACATGGCAAACTATTCTTTGATTCGGACATGACATATGGTTTTTACGAAGGGCAAATAATATGTAGTGGGGCCCCATAGTCCTTCTACATTCAGCTTTTTTGAGGTTATTTAGAGGCCTCAAGGCCGTTTCAACCTCTTCCAGCCAGTTGCCCAGCATGGGGGAATGGTTATACCGCCATTGACTCGGTCGCCAGAGCCCCGTCCGTTGTCTAGCAGGGAGCACCACGGCAACCTATTGGTCGCCGCCGCCATCCGGCGCGTGCAGGTGGGGTTGACAATTGGGTCGGACAAGGTGTTGTATTCCGTTCTCCCCTTACTCCCCTTACTTAATAAAAGTATACTTAATAAAAGTATACTTAATAAAAGTATATACCGGAGATAAAGAAAATTAATTTACGTTAATTTTTTACATAACAAACACGCTGCATGCAAAAAAACTAATCTAAACTGTAAGAATTATGAAGAAGGTAGACACGTATCTGAAACGAGTTTTTAATTAAATTGATCTGATCAAATGATATTCTATTAAGAATAGGATTCTCATAGGTTTCATGTTTAAGTAGCAGTATAGTTTCGTAAATGATACCAATCTTATCAGACTTCCCTTATCACGGCCGGCAGCAGCGGCCAGGCAGCGCGGGCGCAGGGCGCTAATGAACAAGTTAATTAGTGGCGTCGTGGCGCCGATAAGCCCTTAATTAGCACATGTACCCGGAGAGGTTATGTGAAGCTGATTACTTAAGGGAGTGTTTTCAATTGGGATTTGTGCCACCTTGTAAGATGTGGAATAAGAATACAAACCTGCAGATTGTATTAGTGAATGATGTAGGCAGTGGGATTGGTGTGAAAACAGATTTCATGTAAGGTGTATTCATCATTTAGAACAAACGTGAAGTTTAGATGAGGTTTGCGAGAAAAATTGGACGGATAGCACCCTAAGAGGCTCCCTGCACTCTTTACATTATCTATAAGATCTTCTTGCAATGGCTGAATCAGCGAATTCCAGGATCAATTCATACGTGCAGTAAAGAAACCCTACTCCAAATTATGATCCTCATAGTTTATTGATACTTTGTGATCAGTAGCATATAAAAATGTTATTTTCAGTCAATCTATATTTTCTCAAGCTGTCATATTGAAGTTCCCAATACACCCTATAACTCCTATTCGATCTATGCCCAAGATCGGACACCTTAGTTATAAATAAGCACCCATTAGAAAAAAATCGACAGCTCCCATTAGATATGCATCTTTCCCAAATGTATCGCTTCCTTTAATTACTGACCCAATTATCGGCATTTTACGCTGAGCTAATCATGGTCATAAACTGGGTTGGAACTATACGGATAGATTATTACCTATCTATTTTGTTTTATACTTATACTGTATATTTTAAATATAATTCCAAATTTATGCAATGTACCCGATTTGTGTTTAGACCCGGGTATGTCCTTAAGCTACGTCCGGACCCGGTTATGTCATTAAAACTGCTCAAAAGATAGATATGGGTATTGCGAATGTCATCTTGCTATGTGCGGTAGGGCACAGCTCAGCGAATGTCATCTCGCTAATATCTGGAGCAGAGCCCGACTGGGGAAGTACCTCCACCTTACAGAAAACGACTTGATCCTACTCATAGTGTTGTGTTCCTGCCGGTGAGTTAAGGTTGCCATGAGCTCAAAGAGGACCCAGTGTGTTGACGACGAGGGACCCTCTTGTTCTGTCATCAACACAGTGAATACTTCTTTTTGTAAAGAGTCGGCAACGCGCATGTGACACCTCCGGAGTTGAAGGCGTCCATAGGCTACGGTAGCTGCTTACCATCAGGCGGGCCGTGTGCTTGTTTGCCACCGTCATGGTATAAAAAAAAGAAACAGACATCAAAATTCAATCATAAAGTGCCTATTCACTTTTGCAGCTCACTGTCCTGTCTTTATGGTTTTTCGCAGCGCAGCTATGGTATCATTCAAACTTCATCCTATTAGGAGATGCGTCTGGCTGAGTCCCAGTAGCTTGAAGTCGCACTCCGTCTCCGGTTTATTGACGGAAGCGCCCTCATTAACGAGCTCGGACTATCGGGCTTTACACCCAAGGGCGTTATAGGGTGATCACAATATGTTATCTGTTAAAAGTAAAACAAGCATTTTTTGACAAGAAAAAGTTTCGTCCAACAGATGTTTATTAGGCTAGATGATGAGAAAATCAATGTAAATCAGTCGCATTTTTTTTATTGTGAACTACCGAATGAACAAAAACTCCAGCAGGCTTACAAATGAAAGAAGAATTTTGCTGAATGGTAGAACCTAGGTTGCCACTCGTGCCATGCCGGTACGACCACCCCCGCAAGAGTAGAGTAGACGAAGAAAAAAAAGCAATAAAACAAGAATAAACTAACGCAGATTGTTAAAGTACCATCCTGGTCTGCATATTTTATACAGGTCCATATTTCTGATTGAGCACCAAGGATGATATAAGTCTGGATAGACAATGTCTGTAGAAAATCAAGTTCTGGTATTTCATGTCGAGGTATTACAAACATTTTGGTTGGCGATTTGACGTCAAAATAATTCAACTTTTTGAGAGCCGATTTGAGAGCTGGCGCTGGGGCAGCTTGTACTAAAAGCTGAGATATCATTATCATCATCATCAGCCCGTTGCAGTCCACCGCTGGACATAGACCTCTCCCAAGCTGCGCCACAGAGTCCCGTCTGTTGCTTTACGCATCCAGTCGCTGCCAGCCCTCTTATGTAATTCATCCCGCCATCTGGCCAGAGGACGTCCCACGCTACGTATACCTAGCCTGAATGTAAGAGGAACGCGATTTTGTATAGACATTGTTAATCCAGGATTATATTATCCTTGTTAAGCACCCTGTGCCTCGGCACAGCGCACACGCACGGGTTAAATGCCTCCTTATCGGCCCACTAATGGCCCGGGAACATGTCAATTCATCACTCCGTCTCGCCCATTTCTAACTGATCCTTTTTTACTTCTTAATGTACGGTAGCGGTGTCAGTGTCGCGTTGTTATTTATAATTATATTGCTACCGATTGATTTATTTCGTGTGAGCTGGCTTTAATCCTGTCGGCATGAGAATAAAAAAGCCTTCGCTTCTTACTAGAACGGTGGTTTACGAGAATTGGGCCTAGTCTTTCTGATAGGAAACGACTACTGGGACAAATATCTAGCTGAGTAAAAGCTATCTACCGCAAACCACTTCGTTCATCGTTCGTCTATTAGCCTCTTTATCACTCGTATCAGCAAGAGCGATAGAGAGGCAGATAGTCAAATTTCGAATTTCCATATTCGCAGTAGGCCCTCTGGTTTTCTGTATTGTATTGGCTAGACAGTAATATTATAGTCTAGCCAAAATACAATATATCACACCAGATTTAAAGGTATACATGTATGCTTTAGAATTTTAAGGCATCATTTAGCCTTTATTTACCAACAATGTTAATTAGCTAAAAAAAGATTTGAATACTATGATTACAAAATCAATATTCCCACTAACTTTACGCTACAGTACCCATAGTCAAATTCCCTCCACATGAGAATATTTTGTAACTTTGTACTTTACTGGAACTTGTATTGATATAATACCAATGTCCAGTTTATTCCGTTGTACAACACTATAACCAGCATCTTTATGACTACTTATTTTCACACTCACTAATATAGAGGCGATTAGCTGACTTTTATTCCACATAATGTATATAATAAGCAAATCATTACGATAACAAATGGTGTGTGAAACAGTAAAAGCTGTTTTTACGGCCGCGGCAAGGCGGCTGTAAAGCAGATTTAACTGCAAACCTTTTTTTAGTTGCTTCTGCATACAGCCAGAGAACCGAGAAAGAAATTGCATAATCTACTATAAATTATCCTATGATTTTCAAGCTTTTATATAGTTTAACTTGCCCCGATGCATTTCGTGTTGTCTATCTGTATCTAACCGTTGTAAGTTTTTAACTTGAGTTTTTGATTTTAGCATGAAATTATAACTTTCATTACTGTTTTGCCCCTTAGAGCTTGACTTGCAATCAATCCATTCTTAGTACAGCTGCAAGACATTTGAAGTATGTTATGTATATATGTTATAAAACAAATTTCAAGAATCTACATTTAAAGGTTTATGTGCGTGTTTTCTTCTGTCAGTCTCTGACGTTGTAGTTATGTTATGCCTATAAGTAATTAATAAATTAGGAACATAACTTTTAGTTTTCTACTTAGGAAATTTATTTATTGCAGAAGAATTGAAATCTATTATATTAGAATAGAATAGAATAGAAAATATTTATTCAAACAACACATCTTACAAATAATACAGCAGTAAAAATAATAAAATAACTAAATCTAGATGTGAAGCCGAAATGGTCTCCACTCAGCAATGCAGTTGGCACGGCTAGCGTAGACAATGGCGCTGGTTTTCTTATGGTGGTTTTATTAGAGAATATACCACGCGATTCAGTCAAGCAAATGCATTTAGAATTACACGATCAAATATTAAAAACAAGACCGTGTCAGAATGCAGTAGCTGGTTACCCGTATCATCCCTGGTCACAAATCGAATAAAAAGCGAAAAGCGGAAGCCGTCTAAGTCGGTAAGTCGCCGACAAAGGGTTAATACATTAAGGGCATTATAAATCAGGCGATAGCGCCCAAATGAAGACGTTTCAACCGATTACTGTATCGAGTACTTAAATATTATGTTTTTTTGGTTCAGTCGTGCTACAATTAAGAGAGCATTTATCTTGGGTGCGGTTATCATACTTATTGACAGAGAGGCAGTTTTCCAATGGACGAGCGAGAAGGAGATAGCGAGACTACTTCGTGATGTCACAATAAGAGTGTCTATCAGCAGAGTATTTCATTAAAATTCTACTTGTACTGATTCTGTTAATTATTTCACTTATGAAATAAACAAAAGCAAAAAGAAAAATATGCATTTTACTTTTATAAATAAGCCTTGATTCTTATTAGAGTTCTTTTTCAAACAAGCACAAAAAAATTCTTGATCTAAAGTATATTGCTGTCTTTACTATACTTTGTCCACGTGGAAATCGTTAACGACTTTCAACCCCCTTTGTACCCTCTTGGGGGTTGATTTCCAAAAATCCCAAATTTCAAGGTGCCGTCTTTAAAGCAATTACTTTTGATTAAAAAATTAGTTAAAAGAAAGTTTCACGTGACCGTGCTATTACAACTGATATCCCTCATTTAAAAACTGTATCTTTAACTCTAGAAATCTATCGATATTCGTATCGTAAGTTCGTAACACACACGGAAGTAACAACTCGTGTCAACCACATATTCTCACATAAAATATCGTTGAAATCTCCCGTGCCCCCGCACCTGCTGGAGCCGCATTCCAACTTTAAAAATGTTAACTTGATTTTATATTGATTCAACATTACTCTCACATCTCACGGTCGGTATCAACGAATTATAATGCGAGTATGTAATTATGTAACTATAAAAGCCTGACTCTTCTTCCTGCTAGCTTCCTGCTATAGTTTGTCCCAGCCTTTTGCTCTATTGAGCTTTGGGTCCGGTCGGCAACTAATCCCAGGAATTGGCACAGGCACTAGTTTTTACGAAAGCGACTGCTATCTGACCTTTCAACCCAGAGGGAAAACTTATAGAAGCCTGACTAGCTACAGTTCAAAAATGATCCCACGGTTCAATTAGATAATTTAACTAATATTTTGACAGTATTGTACCGAGGCACATGAAATTTTAAGTAAGTATATATTTATTTTAATGACGGGAAATTTTAAAAACTGGATTCAGTTTCTAAGGTAGAATTCATAATTCAGTGGAGTAATTTGAAAGCTTCTGGCATGTAAAGCGATTGTCAAATGTATGGCAAGTGTTGTCAAGGGTTCCAAAGGAGGGTAAAGCTACTACGAGATTTTGACCACTGAGGAATTGAAATACAGTCTAACGACTCCAGGAGAAGCTAGTGCCAAATCAATATCAACCCAAGATAAGATTTGTAACATCCAAACGCCGCTCCTTATCTGTGGATCTACGTAGGCTGCGCCCGCGTCGCTATCGGTACACGCGCTACCGGCGACACAAATGGGATTCCCTTGTTGCTCTTAATAAGAGGAATCTAACGATAGCCTGATTGAAGCAGGAATGTTAACGCGTACGTTGATTATGGGATAGTGTTGATACAAAGATAACAGCACTCTTTTTCGACAGTCGAGAGGAAGTTGTTGTGTAGGCCACATTCACATGATAAAGTCTAACTACGCAAGTGCCAAGTATGAACCAGTAAGCAAAAATATCAAACTTATGTTATTATAATGAAAATATGATGTTTTTAAAAGCAGTTCCTCATTTTCTCATTGGAAAGTCTGTGCAAAGTTAGCGTGATCGGACTCTAGTAAACATAATGTATAAAATTAAATACTTTTACATTTAGAGGGTGTCATATTTATGCGGGGGTCGTTGTGTTTTAAGAACAAATAGATAACTATTTAACATCGACTGTTAAAATATCAGATATCAAAAACTGCAGCCTCCGTGCAAAGATTCAACAAAACTTTTTACACAATTATCTGTAGTTCACGTACCAAGCATACGTTAAAGAATATGAAGAACGAGCACAATGCAACAGCATCGGCCAATTTATAAATACCTGCAATACCCACAGCGTACAGATGCACTTCGCTAAACGCAAGAACTACCAATTATATTCTTACGCTCGAACCGCGTAATAAATAATTGACATAAGTAAAATCTGTTGCCATTGCCGCTCGACCTATCCACCATTAAACCTACATTCCTAGCTAGCTAGAGCAAAAACCTCGTTTATCTATGATCGTAGTTGGCTCCTAGACATGGTGAAGTACCAGGCTCTCATAGGTCGAGTGGAGGTTCGATTGTCTTTGTAAACTGTCAAGTGTCGATGGAAAAACGTAGCTGCGCGATCTTAATGAGAGTGGACAAACAGGACGGTCCAGGGCCGATAGAAAATGAGGATAAGACTTAAAGGGCCTTTTTAATTTTTACTGTGGAGAAGCAAACATATCGGTCTCACATATGTATAAACCAGTTGGACATATGTAATTAATTATAAGTATAAACCAGTTCGACCAAACTCAATTGACGATGCACTGATTAATATAACTTGCTGAATAACTGCGAAAAATCCTGAGTAATATAATTTTAGCAAACATAATTACTATTACATAACTTTTTTTTCTTAGATAACATAACAAAAATCTCATGTTTCCTACAATGTATTTATTGTTTGGTGCCGTGACCAGATTTAGATATATTGAAAAATTGATCAGAGACTGATATTTTGAAAAACCAATAGTTGCTTAATACTCATGCTCTTTTGTCATTGTGATACTTATGCTGGTAAAGAATATTTAGGCACATAAATGGATAAAATAACCCAAGATAAAATAAATTATATTCTCTTTTAAATATAAAAAATATACTTAGTATAAAACTAGTGGCATAAAAAGCAGTTTCAAGAACTTTTTGCTGATTATCCGAGGTGAAGTGGAAGGCAATAAATCTATAGATCACCAGGAATATGACGATGCAGCCCTTAAATATAATTTCAAGAGTATATTCTGCCCTGCATTATTTATTTATATTGGCGCGTCATATCCTCACTACGCCTGCAGCCATCATAACCCGGTCCTATAAGGCAGTGGTATCATTACGTCGACCGGTCGCTACCGCCGGCCACCTCGGCGCGCTGCCCGCCTGGTACTCCCAGCCAACTCGAGTGTTGTTTTTATGCTTCTGTGTTTGTGTTGCCATCGAGATCCCTAGAACATCCATCAAAGAGACTTTCAAACAAGTTTAAGCCATATCATAGTTAGTTAAAGTTTGTATTTGCTTGGGGAAAAGCAAGAATGTGGATATTGAATAGTACAGAGAACCATTTCATTCACGTTGCTCGCTTTATAGGTATTTGGAATATGACGTAAATGGACGTATGATGTTTATTGAGAAAAACTAGTGAAATAAAATGATTGTTTACGACCACGTATTCTGACAGCGGTTTTTTCGTATCGTGTGAAACCGGTCGGTGGCTACATACTGTGGATTCTGAGGAGCGGGTATGTTGTTATGAACGAAGCCATTTTTTTATAAATTACTGCCTTAGTTGAGTATTAACGATGATGTGAAAAATGAACGACGAGTGAGCAGCTGTGGGTTTCATGCTCTTTTAATGCAAAGGGTGCTTCTGAAATGAATTGCGATGTTACTGACTGCAACCATTTCTTAAATGTAATCGATTATGGTGCATCTTAATACTTACACTAGTATTCAGTTGCCTTTCCCAATTCGCCCTCATTCTTAGAACCGTCGCTGATGAATCCTACATCCCTAATATAAACCTTGTTCGTACACAAACTATTATTATGTCGTAATTATTGCACACACAAATAACCACTCATCACAAATACTTCGATTACTTCGTCTCCGTTTCACCATAGGTCTTTACTGGAAACTGGAGTAAAGAATACCTTTATGTGCTTTACTCCAGCTTCGATATAATAGATTATCATCTAAGATTATCTAAGTGCTGTAAGTATATCAAATTATATAGCGCCTGGTCTAAGCACGCTTATAAATTGTACCTTCAGAACGGTAGCTGTTCATGTTTCGCACAGTAGCTTCATCGTTTCTTCTCTCCCAGTCCCGCCTTGGGCCTGTAGCCAATAATAAAATGAGTAGATAGGTACACTATTTATGAGGTATGCGAAGACGACACATAGAGTTAACAGTCTTGGGACACTTGGGTTCAAATTCCTATGATAGCAAATATTTATTTTATGAGCTTATGAGGATGAGACTTGGTTTCCTCATATTGGATCATTTAGGTACACTTAATGATTCAAATGTTATGCTACAATATTTTTAGGCCAAGTTATACGGACAACACTTGATACACATGTTAATAATATGGCGCCGACAGGATATTACTTAGAAAATATTATTTTGAATTGAATTGTGCAATGGGAATAGGTCGATCTGGCTGCAATGGCTCCACATTAGCCAGATACACTATATTATATAGGTATTTACAATCCAGTATTTAGAGAGCACCCATCCAAGTTTTGAAAAGCGTCTGTTGCAAAAATCAAAGCATCTTTGAAAGCCAACTACATATTTAACTACCACACCACCCTGATTCAGAGAAAGAGTCCCTTAATACAGTGAGCTAGACTCTCATAAGCTTTCTCATACATGTGAGATTCCTTCAATGGAAGTATGTGGTGGCTTGTTGAATCGCTCTTCAGCTATGTTGCCCTGGTAGTACGTGTGGAGGTTCGTATAAGTGTGATATAAAACTATACTCATGTGTAACCTGTTTACCTGTGCGCGTGATCATGTTCACGGTATAAATGAAACGAGGAAGAGACAGACAATCATAAAGGTTATTCAAGTCGGTACCAAAGGCAATAACATTACAAATGTACCTACTTCTAGTAGTAGTAACAATTTGAAAACTTCCCTCGACTAAAGTCAAAAAGTCAAAGTCAAAAATGTGTTTATTCAAGTAGGCATAGCAACAAGCTTTTTCGAATCGTCAGTTACAATTATTATCTAAAACTAATATATAATTCAGAGAAATAAAAAAATTATATATTTACGTGTATGATATTAATTTCACAATAAGATCGTCAAAATTTAAAAGTTTTTTTTTTATAATAACTCCAAATAAACTTTACATTTTATTATTTAATAAAGTAAAGTAAACGTATGAGTGCCGTGCCCATTACTGTCCCAGTATTAAACTTTAGTCATTTGCAATAAAGGGGACAGTAGAATGTTAACTATTAGACATCAGTATGTCGAGCACTAGGACGTTTGCAAGGTAGGCCATTAAATATGACTTCAAATAATTGTTACTTTATTTACTTAAGTTACTGTTTTCACGTTAATACAATTAAATGAGGCGCACAACCGCATAGTCGTAGTTTAGAAATAGCAAAGCTATTTTATCCTATTAGTATCCTAAACAGGTTCTACAAGAGTCAGGTTTTATTCTTACTAGATACGTATCTCGTGCAATTAAATACCTAATAGTCTAAATAAAATATTATTATTATATCCTAATCAAGTTTATCTTGATCGCGATGTTTATCTACTCGTCTATTTAAAGTTATGGAAATTTTAGAAAAGATTTGAATCTTTAAAAAAAGTTTTGCTAATATATAGGATAAGAACTAGGTATTCTTCATCTTTGCCAACTTACTTAAAAAATATAGCCTGCTCAAATTTAAGGCTAAGCTATTTGGTCTATCTAGTTACCTTTAAAACTGTGAAACAAAACTATAACTTCCATTAATGAATAGGCTATAAAATCCTACTTTAGGTGTCGCTATAAAATTCCAAAGTAAAATATAATATTACTTTACAAATTCGGCGATGAACGGAATGCGAGAGAGCCCCATACAGACCGATTGGATAACGCAAACAATACCACGTTGTATACAAATGAAGGGTCTACTTATAGTGGTCGTTATCAATGACGCGTGCGCACTTACAATGGACAGCATTCCAAAACGAATGGAGTTCGCATTTAAAACCTTTATGTAAGTTATAACTATGTTATCGATCCAAAAACGTTGTTTAATCGTGACTTTATTTTAAATTTGTCGCAAATTGAAATTCCGGGGGTTTTAGAAAGTTTTATGCGTTTTATATTAGTGTAAAAGGCGATGAAGTTACGACGAGATATGTGGATCATCTCGGAGCAATTAAATCAGCCAATGAAGGTTAATAGGCTCACCGTTTCGCATAAAGTGCAGCGCGCGCACCGTTCTAACACACAGGGTTGAGACAGTAGGTAAGTATGCAAATCTTGATGCGTTTGAATTTTTGCAAAAATTAATTAGAGTATATCAAATGATCAACGGGAAGGAAGCTGTTCTGGGTTCTGTAAAAAACTGAGCAACTTAGAAAATACGTACTAAGTAAAAATAAGCCTTTTTTATGAGGTGCAAAATTCAATGATCTCTAATTCTACCTTCCTATGCATACTATCTTTATGTAAGTTTTGTCTAACGAAATATTGCTTAAATAGCAATAAGTAACGATAAAAGGAAATCCCCACATTAACCGTCATAGTCCGTCAAACCGTGACTCACATTTTATGCATAAGCTACATAGAATACTTATTTGACTTACTACGTAACTGACAATAACACTTTAACTAAAACTAGGCGAAAATTTACAGAAAAAAATATTAAAAACTGCTTTTTTCCGCCCACTCCAAGTGTAAAAATGGCACTGATGCAGTTATTGTTAAAATAACAAATATACCAATAAACGATATGATGGCCCTACTGAAATTAAGAATACAATGTGGTGCGCCGGAGTCGACTTCACGCGAATTTAATGCTATTAAATGTCGATCAACAGCAAAGCGAGAGATATGGCCGTTGGCCCGGGAGCGGCCGCGCATACATTCACTCATTGTTTTATACAGTTCATTCATTCATAACTTAAGGCTTCTTGTCAGTGCATTTGCTGTTTATAAAATGCGTAGTAGCTATTGGATTTATTGCTTTCTGAGTGCATTTCGTATTGGAATAATAAGGGTGTATTTTATCGGTGTAAAGTAAGTATGATTTAAGTAAGCAAGCAGAAAGCTGCTCAAAAAATTAAAAGATAGTCTAGATAAAGTAGATTATTTAATAATCAATTGGTATATAATACAAATAGAGAGGTTTTATACACTTTTTAAGCAGAAAAATGAGTTATCTACTTCTGTTTATAGTAAACAAATATACATTGTAAGTACCTATTAAGAATTTGATCTTAAACCAATATAATAAAATAAATTTTCGTGTGATGTTTTAACCCTTTGAGCGTCAAAGACGTGGCGCTGAGGGCACGATCTTTCCGTTCGATGTTTAGCGGTCAAACGGTTAATGATTAAAATGAATCTTTTAAAATTACTTAAATTACTTATTTTCTACTATACACACGTTGCTTATAAATATAAGCAACGTGCTTATAAATATAAGCAACGTGTGTATAGTAGAAAATAAGTAATTTAAGTAATTTTAAAAGATTCATTTTAATCATTAACCGTTTGACCGCTAAACATCGAACGGAAAGATCGTGCCCTCAGCGCCACGTCTTTGACGCTCAAAGGGTTAAAACATCACACGAAAATTTATTTTATTATATTGGTTTAAGATCAATAAATTAAAGCAAATGCTTTAATTTATGAACTATTAGAATCAGAATCAGAATCAATCGTTTTATTCGTGATAAACCATAATTAGGTACATGCATGAAGTTTAAATTTTAACGAAATATTTTTTATTACGATGGTTATTGCCATAATATTATGCTACAAACAATTTTTTAATTTAGTTAACATTTATATGCTTAAAATAATACTTAAAAAGTGTAAGAATTTCGCGCAAAAACCTAATAATCTAAACGCAACGCTATTGGTCGAACGTACTCGTGACGTCACATACTTGACAAATTTGTTATTTTGTTCGTGGCAGACACTGAATTTAGACGAAAACTGATTAAAAATTGTTTCTGTGGTGATTTAGCAGCTTTTTGCGGTTATAATTCAAATATCGGCACTTAAAGACGAATTTGAGGTAAGCATTATGCTGGGTTTCCATTGGGTTTCAATAAGTTTGCTCTTAAATAAATGTCCTCCATTGGTTCCTTACAAATACGTCAAGCTAGTTTCATTTAGAACTAACCTAGTTTGCATAAGTAAGATGATACTATACTTTTTAATGTGTTTGTTAAATGGTAGATTATGTAATCCGATGATTAGAATATGCATTAACACTGTAATAAGTAGATTAAAGCTTAGTATTTGAACGAACGCTCGCTCGCTCTAGTCAGTTTCAGTTGTGCTGAGCTGATGTCAAGTCAATGTCATTATCCTCAACTCAACTATGTCACCCAGATACTGCAGCACTGCCATTTCTCATTTATAATAATATAATACACAACAACGCAGGTACAATGACGGATAGCGGATTTGTAAAGACGCAACTGGACAATTTGCCGAATATAATGCATTTATGATGTCGTCGTATTTCACCAATAATAACAATGTTAATGCCTGCCAAGATGAAAGGAGCGAAAACTGCAAGGTAATTATAACTGTTAATCTATTACTTACTTATGTGTAATGATTTAAACGGAAATCCAAAACAATAACCTATAAGTAACCTTGGCTTTATTTTGAAACTGCTACTTAAACTGTTGTCCTACGTTATATAAATTACTTACCTACTCCAAAAACCGTAACAGGCATGTGATGTGATCTTAGATGTGAAGAGTTATTGCATAATTATAATCATTATTTTCTTTGTGAATCACAGGTACTTGAAATGATGTTACAATAGACATAACATGACCATTGGCTATGTGCAAGTATGCTGAGATGGTGATATGTAAAAGCTAGAATCACCCCGGAGCTACCAAATCAAAAATTGTACTGTAACAACACAGAAGGAAAAGTTAAATCTGTTAACAGTGGAAACATGTGTGTGTATAGGTGTTTATAATAAATCTATGACTCTAGTACAGTATCAGATTTATTGGAGCACCCAAGATGGTCACAAATATCTGAACAACGCCGGTCACGGTGATAATGTCCATGATAAGATATTTTTAAGTACCTTGGTCGCTCTGGTATATTTGATAATAACTGTTCAACAATATAGTTTAAGTTATCGGAAATTTTATACATTGTTTTAGAAAGATGACATGGCTACAACAGTGCAGCGGACCAACCAACAACTAGCATCAAATATTAATGCAAGAAATCCAAACTATCATCAGTTGGTACTATTACAGAGTATATGTATTAAATACAGATGCAACGTCTAAGAAATTTTTGAGGCTCCAAGGTGCCAAGTCTGAAGCAAGAGCAAGCAAGTTATTGAATGGACATTGTTAGTTTTATAAATTATTTGCAGATAATAGCAGAGACTAGTCTCTCTCTGCTAGTACCAAGTAATGTTAATTAAGATTTATGTGCAGTACTTAACTATTTTTAACACTATCTTTCTAGCTGCTTTCATCTAGAAAGATAGTGTTAGAAATACCTACTACCGCTATTATTGAATAAAAATAAAACATATGTAAAATAGAAATCTTTTTATTATTAAACACATCCTGCATGTTTACTTATCCACAGCCTACCATTATTACCTTGTCTAATACAGATATTAAACTATGGTCTACGGTAGCGTGGGGCTTCAACATGCGGAGCTCTCGGAGCATTTAAGTATAGCAAAACTCCTTTTTTTAATCGAATCGGCACTTTTACCATACTTTCCTTCATTATTTTATGTTGAATGTCATTTTCTGCATCCTCTTCGACCTGAAATGAATACATATTTTTATTTTACAAATCTGTACAAGAAAATAAGTCTTAAAAGAAAACCTTTCTTAATGTTAGTAGTTGGTACAATATCGTAATAATATATATGGTCCTACATTGTTCCAAAATTGGCTCCATTGTTGGTAATCCTTAACTAGGTATAAAAAAAATGCAGCAGTACATAGAATATAAATTATAAACTTATATAGGTATGTCATATACAGTCGCCATCATTCTACATGCACTTTATCGCCTTGACAATATAGGCGTTGTTCAGATATTTGTGACCACCTTGAGCACACCGATATACCTGATGGCGAATTTACAAAGGAAAAATGTGACCTAGGCCTCCGGTACCCAGGGCTGAGATCGAACCAGCGTTTTCTGCATTCGCAGCAGACATTATATAATGATTTTTTAAGGTACGCACCGTTCCCAGTGCACCTACACTTGCAAGTAACGTTATTAAGGTATATGTATAATTGTAGACACAACATTACTCTAACTAAGTATAAATATATTTGAATACAAAATAAATAGGTATTTACTCACGTTGAAGCGATCTTCACAGCAATAAAAAGTCGTAGTCTTCTCATCATTTTGCACCATGGTTTACAAGTTTTCACGTCTTTCGGCAGATAAAAAACACCTTATTGGGTGCACTTATTATATTGTTCATGCACTTTGGCACTAGGTAATACCCGTATATAAGGGTTTTTTAGTTTCATTCATGGTTTAAGCGAAAATAACTTTGAAATATTTGAAACACCAACTGAAGTAGGAACTAATCTCATACTAACTTGATACTAACCTATAAACATTTGTGAGATGTGACGTCATCACAATCTGTCATTTTCGGGCCAAAAATTATGAGCGTTTCAACCGCTCAAACTTTTTTAAGATTTTCAATATTTTTTTATTAAATAACGAAAAGCTTTTTGAACAATTTTTTGTTTTTCCTATTGTTAAAACAATGTAAACAGTTAAATAAAAAAATAAAATTAATTCATGCATGTACTCAATTGCATACAAAAGTATCAAGTAGTAAAGTATGTATTATCGTCTCAGCAACGGCCTCAAGCTCCTGGCCCATCACAATAAAACCGCGTTTTCTCGTAAAGAAAGTGTGTAACAGTTTCGGTGATTGATTTACGATAGCGCGCAATTTATTATTAATAATTATTAATAATTCGCCATTGCACTATTAATTCTCAATTACAGTGTAATTGCAACCTTTGGAAACCATTGT
The DNA here is from genome assembly GCA_947086415.1 of Pammene aurita. NCBI lineage: Eukaryota > Metazoa > Arthropoda > Insecta > Lepidoptera > Tortricidae > Pammene > Pammene aurita. Next base: position 39,187,570 of record OX352297.1, on the reverse strand, counting down.
GATTGATGTTATTGGATAAAATTATTGTTGGCAATTTTCTAAGGTTATTATTAAAAAAAAATCGACAGTGAATTTGAGTGTCTCTGAAGGTAATCGTTATAACCTGTAAAGTTGCCACTTTTGTAATAATACCTAATTAAACTGGTTTCAATTATTAAAGTCGAAGTACTGACTGAAGTTTCAATAGTGAATACTTACTATAAATATTACTCTTCAGGTTTTCCTATACCACCAGAGTTCGATTTCCTGCTAGCAATATTGACTAGAAAATACGATAGGTATCTACTAAAAATCAAGATTTTAATTCAAATCACAAAAACTCGCTCCCTTAATTATCGTCTACCTTTAGTTTTCCTAATTATAAATATGTATATGTATATAAAGATAAAATTAAACTAATGATTTGCAAAATTATAATGCCACATATGTATGTCTGATAATTTTAAAGCAAATTGCTTTGCATGAATATAAATAATAACAAAGAACACTTAATAAGAATGATTTTCCAGCCTCTGAATCTTAATTGCTTAAAATTAAACACCGGAAATCCGACCACCGACTAATTTCTCAGCCACCTCCATCCATTATATTTTGGCAATACGTCAAATTTTAAACTTTAAGTCCGACGTTTATTTTCAATCATTGCGTCACTTAATCAAAAGTTTTAATTAAAAAATGCTCGATAATTAAACACGTATTACTTGCGCCGGCGCAACGATTCATCATTTTTATGACCGCCCGACGAATCCCGAGATGGCTTGAGATAGCGGACGTACGTGTAATAAAGACTGTCGATTAACCGTAGTTTTGCAAAGGTGTATCTTATTTACTTCATTACAATTAATATTAAGGATATTAAGGCGTTCCACTTTTCTGGATCGATTAGGAGACTACTTTATTGAGTAAAAAAATTAGGCTTTTTTATACAAAAAAAAACCGGCCAAGTGCGAGTCGGACTCGCGAACCGAGGGGTATATAGAGGTAGTAACTTTAAAATTATTAAAAATATTTTTATTATATGATGTAACTAAAAGTTTACGGTTTTCGCAATTTTTCCTTTATCTGTGCTATAAGACGTTGCTTTGTACCAAATTTCAAGATTCTGAGTTCACGGGAAGTACCCCGTAGGTTTTGCGAGTGCCGAAAAACTCTAACATTTGCAGCATAAACGACTGTATCTTTTGATTGCGTTGGCTTTTATGTTTGATTTTTTCACATCTCCGAGGGACAATAGACGTGAGTATCCATCCATACTATTCATACTAATATTATAAATGGGAAAGTGTATGTGTGTGTTTGTTTGTTTGTTTGTCCGTCTTTAACGGCAAAACGGGGCGACGAATTGACGTGATTTTTTAAGTGGAGATAGTTGAAGGGATGGAGAGTGACATAGGCTACTTTTTGTCTCTTTCTAAACCCCCACTTTCCTAAAATGGGGGGTGGACGTTTGTATGGTTTGTTACCCCGAATTTAACGCGAGCGAAGCTGCGGGCAAAAGCTAGTTTGATATAAATTTCAGCTTGATACCTCCACGCGTTCCTGAGAAAAATGGTCTTGACAGACAGACAGACAGACAGACAGACGGACAATAAAGTGATCCTATAAGGGTTCCGTTTTTTCCTTTCGAGGTAGGGAACCCTAAAAAGTCAAATTGGTCGATTGCTGTAGAACTGTTTCTGTAAAATGTCTTTGTATATCGTGGATCATCATCATTTTTGAAGATTTTGGTTTTGATAATTGGAACAAGGGTGTAGCCTTTTTTGCGGTTCTGGTAAAACAAACCATTTCGTTTTGATATAGTTACTTTAGATAGCTTTTCCTTTTGTAACTGTTTTTCTTACGTCTTCAAGTTATAGAACAGAGACGTTCGTCTTTACTACTTATTTGTCTCTTAAGATAGCGAATCTGACAAACCGTTTTAAATATAGCTACTGCGCACATCTTAGGTATTGGATTTGCTATAGAAAAGAAAATTGCAATATTAGTCAATGTTTATTTCATAAAAATATTAAGCACATACATTGACTACCTACTAATCATAAATTTAAAAGATTTTATATATTTAGTTTTAATACCAATAATCTAATTGTAGGTAGACACAGTATTCAATTATATAAGTAAGTATTAAGGTTCAATTTATTGGAGTATATATGAGCCTAAAACGACTTATGTTTTCCATAAAATTACTAGTAGTACAATACAACTGCAACATCACTAAAATTTAAAAGATAGGATAGCTCCTTGGAATTTATAAATTGATATATTCATTGATTTAACCTGCAGCATTGTGGAATTTTATAGCCGTTTTCTGATTGTAAAATAATTCTTGCAATCTTTTTTTACTATTTATTAAACATGAATTTGTTAATCAATTCAGAAAAAATCATACGAATAAGACAAATATCACTCTCGGTAGGTCCAATCCTGTTTATTTTCAAATTAAAATCAATGACTAATTATATTATTCGAATCTCTCCTGCATCGCTGCAGCGGCGCATGTGAATTGTACTTTTTATCTGACAAACTCATGATAAACTACTAGGAAAGGAATTTGTTTTTTAAGTACCAATAGAATCACTTCTTTTGTTTGTCCTCGCACTTCGCACCTCTAGGATTGGTTCTTAAAAAACACATTCCTCGCAACGCATCTTCGCTCATCTCTGGTGGAAACACAGCCTAAAACAGTCAACCGGAGATTACTAATTAATTGAATATTAATCTAAATAAATATTTACCGATCCCCGTGTGGCCAATAAGCGGCTTGTGTCGCGAATATCGTGAAGCAGTTCGTGCTTGCCGGTTTTTCAGATAGATGGCGGTGGCAGTCACGTTCGATCTCAATATCGCTTTTAGTATGGACGGATTTTTTATGAGTGGGCTGTAGGGTAGATAGCCGGACGACGGGAGGAGAGAAGGTTATTGTGCGCGAACAAATCAATGGTAAGCGCTTTAATATTTATCTTTCTACTCGTATCAGTTCATGGAGTTTCTTACTGTGTTATTATGATGATCATCTGTCTCGTGTTATTTACCAGCGTGTATCAGTGCTCAGAGAGATCTTTGATCCCAGTGAGTTGTCAATCGTTATGAACTCAGGGTAACCATAGTGTGAGGAACGGGGTCGCTGTAAGGGGAGGTGGAGGCGACTGTTTGACCCAAGATTCCAGATGGATAATCGCGGGAGGCTCATGTTCGTAGTAGTAATCAAAGGAGATATCGTCAGCTCACACCATCGACGTCCAGGCCGTGTCTACGTATAGTACCTGCGTGTCCTTTAACATATTTATATTATTCGTATTCTCTAGTCTGTAAACGCATCGGCTCAGTATACCAAAAAAACATGGTGAAGCTGACGACAGCTTGGCAGCCGTAGTTGAATTATCAACCATTTAATTATTGATCATTAGTAATGTAATACAATGTAATAATATTGTAATTTGACATGTAATATTTTAAATATTATAAATAAATGATTATGACTATGACTATGACTACATTATGGTTATGTTTTTTTGCTGATCGTGTTAGAAATAATTATTTTATAATATTAGTCGCAAAGTAACACTTGTTCTCGTAAATAGTAAATGTATTGATTAACAAAATACGAGAACACGTGGTTCGTTACATCGACTGATCGTGACGTCACGTCCGATCATGGTGGCGCCATTTTGCCAGGTATAAAAGAATCGAATAACTGATAATCGGTCTCTATTTGCTTTGGATTGTCAAGCTGTTCACTACTCTTATAAGTTAACAAATAAGTTGTGATTGTAAGAAAAACAATTTATTAATATAAGAATTCCTTGCCAATTTAGTCGATTAAATAAAACCCTGTTATCCAAAGTTGGCATTATGATTTAAACCATCTGATACCTTATATCAGAAGTGGGCATAAAGTGACAAGTGTAAACATGACGGGTCGCACATCCCGTTCGAGAGACCGACGTTCACGCCGCGAGGATGCAGCGCACGGTACATCCCGACAAAAGACGAGCCGACGCAAACGGAGACTTCATAGTAGCAGAGACCGAGCTACAAGGTCTAGGACGCCAAGTTACCACAGTCCAAAACGGAGGTCACGTTCTACGCAGCGCAGGTCACCGTCGAAGCGAAGGCGGTTACATCGTGAAAGTTCAGTACGAGATCGGTCCCCGCATGCTTCCATTCGTGACCGGCAGAGTTACACACCAGCGAGAGAAATCATACAGGCGAGTGACTATAATTATAGCAATACATTTTTCGATTTTTTTTATGTTTAGTTTTTTTTTTTGTTGAATTATACCTGCCTAACATAATGGAATTAAGATTTTAAGGAGATTAACATGGTTTCCGATTAATAATTACTGTGTTACAACTGTTTAAGATTTAATTAACGCTGTTGCTAGATTAAGGGAAGTGAAAAGAGAAAGTAGTGCCATAAAAGTTCATGTTTTTTTTATTTATTATTATTTTCGATTAAAGGTTTCATTTGCGAACGAAATTATTAATTGCTTTCAACAAAAAGTTTTTATATTTTTTTTTAAACTATTGTTACTGCATAAAGGCTGTCTTGTTCGAAAGGTCTTGATTGACATTAACATTCACAATGTTAAGTGACGAAACAAGCACATATAATTAATAATTCGAGTATACTTGGCAATTGTTGTGTTCTAATGATATCTTTGTTAAGACAAAGTAGTAACTATGTTGTGAATTTCAGCAAGAGTCTACCACGGAACAGAGGAAGAGGTTAAGAAGTGCTGGGTTGAGGCATAGGTCAGGTGCGGCCCCTACACATCGACAAGATGAAGATGTAGTAGAGCAGCCGGCGTCGCAGTCGTCGGAGAGACAGGAAGATACCCCAGCGGCTTCGCGAGATTGTATCGAGGTACCGAAAGATCAGCTACCCATTAGTTTGAATCATTTTGCTTTGTTTTTTCAAAATTTGTTAAAATCGAACACACATAAAATGACATACGATAAAAACATTATTCCAAACTTTGATCCTGCACAAAAGAACCAAAAAATAGAAAATTGGATAGCCAAGGTAAATGAGTGTGCTAAAATTTATAACTGGACAGATGAACAAACTTCGCATTTCGCGTTACCTAAATTATCTGGCTATGCTAAGAAGTGGTACGAAGGGCTGCAGTCAATTCTTATGACATGGACAGAATGGCAGGAGCGATTGATTAAAGCGTTTCCTTCAGAAACAAATTACGCCGCTTTATTAATGGAAATGTTAGATAGGTCCTTAAAACACGGTGAGTCGGTTGACGAATATTATTATGACAAAATGATTTTGCTTAACGCATGCGGTATCAAGGATAAACAGGCCGTCGATTGTTTAGTTTATTCGATAGATGACAGAATCTTGCGTTCAAGTGCTATGGTAGCTAGACTTACGGATCCGGAAGATTTGTTAAAATTCTTGAAGGATTTTTGTAAGGAAAATAGTCAGCGAACGTCGAAACGACCAAATACAAACGCTTCCAATGAAATAGTCTGTTTTAAATGTAACAAAGCCGGGCATCGAATAATTGTCAAAATCCTAACAGAACTGAAGTTAAATGCTTTAATTGCAAAGATAAAGGGCACATTTCTACTAAATGTCCAAAACCGATTGTTAAGTGTGATAACTGTAACTTGATGGGTCATAAATCAAGTGATTGCTTTCGAAATAAATTGAATGCTAAAATTACGGATAAAAAGACAATGTTTACACAAAGCGGTACACCAGATTCGAAATATTATAAGCGCGTAGTTATAAATAAAAATATTGAACTACAGAGTTTCGTTGATTTTGGAAGCGATTGTACTTTGATCAAACAAGAAGTTGTTGATAGGTATTCTTTACCAAAATCTGATCATGACTCATCAAATATAAGATTTGGACCCAATGTATATACACCCTTAGGACGTTCGAAGTTCAGCTTAACATTAGGGGAAGTTACAGCCGACGTAAACGCTTATATAGTCGATTCTACTGTAGTGTCCGAAGAAATTTTAATTGGACAGGACTTTACGGAACTACCTGAACTTGTAGCACTCAAAACATATAACCGTCTTGATATACTAAAATGTGACACAACTAACGTTGATTGGGCAACCTTACCTAATAACGCTGAACCTACTGGAGACAAAGTAGTTCTTAGGATTGTTACTGATACTAAGGTAGACGCGTTTGATTTTGTGGACTGCAAAAGTAACGAGCCAAGCGATTGCGATATTTTGGTGCAAGATAGTTTGCGATCTCAGGATAACAAAGACTATTGTGTCGTGGGGGGAGTTTATAGTTTACATAACGGAGATTGCAAAGTTGCGGTATTAAATCAGTCTACGGAACCAATATCGTTGAAGGCTGGATCTTTGTTTGTACGAGCTGATACGGTCTCGGTAGTGGAGTCTATTGATGAATCGAAATTAGTTTCATGCAATAGAATAACCGATCAGTCTACTCTCACACCAATCGATAAAGATGATATTAAAATGAATCCAAACCTTTCGGACGCACAATAAAAGATCCTAGTTGATTTGATTAATGAGTATAGGCCGTGTTTTGCCCAAAATTTATCCGAGTTAGGATGTACGCATGCATCAGAAATGGTAATTGAGCTTAAAGATCAAACGCCTGTTGTTTACCGACCATATAGATTGAGTTATTCAGAAAGACAGACAGTTAGAGATATGGTGAAGGAACTTATTGATAATGACATTGCTGAAGAATCAAACTCTCCATACGCGAGTCCTATTTTATTAGTTGCGAAGAAGAACGGTGGCAAAGACTCTGTGTAGACTTTAGGGCGTTAAATCAAAAAACTGTCAAAGATCATTACCCGATGCCTAGAATTGAGGACCAATTAGACATGTTGAATGGAAATAAGTACTATTCAAGCTTAGATCTTGCTAGTGGTTATTACCAAATCCCTATTCGTAAAGATTGTAGACCATTTACTTCGTTTATTACTCCTGATGGATTATATCAATTTAAAAAAATGCCCTTTGGTCTTGCTAACTCACCAGCTGTATTTCAGCGGACCATTAATAAGATATTAGGCAACTCACGATTTAATTCCACACTCGCTTACATGGATGATATACTTATACCGGGAAAAGACTTTAATGAACAAATAGTAAGATTAGAAAATACATTTAAAATGCTGCTAGATGCAGGATTGACTTTAAATCTACAGAAATGCAATTTTCTTCAAGAAGAATTAGAATACTTGGGTTATGAAATAAGCGAGAAGGGAATTAAACCGGGAAAAGATAAGATTGCTGCCGTTGCACGTTTTCCAACACCACAAAACGTGCATGAAGTGAGACAGTTTGTCGGTTTAGCGAGCTACTTTAGAAAATTTATTAAGGGATTTGCACTTATTGCCAGACCACTAACCGATTTGACCAGAAAGGACTGTTTTTGGTGTTGGACAACGGAACACGAGCAAGCTTTTCTTCAGCTGAAAGAGTCACTTACACAACGACCCTTGTTAGGTATTTATGACCCACAAAGCGAGACTCAGGTCCATACGGATGCTAGCAAGTACGGATTAGGTGGAATCTTAATGCAAAGAGACTATAAAACGGGCAGTTTACGACCTGTCGCTTATTTCAGCCGCAAAACTAGCCTAGAAGAACAAAATTACCATGCGTATGAACTTGAAACATTAGCGGCTATCTGTGCGTTACAAAGGTTTAGAGTGTATTTAGTAGGTATAAAGTTCACACTTGTTACATTGTAGCGCGTTAAGAGCAACTTTTGCTAAAAGAGATCTCATACCTCGAGTAGCACGATGGTGGATCGCAATGCAGGAATTCGATTTTGAGATTCAATATAGGCCAGGACATACTATGTCTCATGTTGATGCACTCAGTAGGAACCCTCAGCCTAGTGGACCGGAACCAATTCAAGACCTAATACCTTCAGTCTTAAGAATCACACAAGAAGATTGGCTTCTCAGTCTACAATTAAATGATAGTGAAATCCAGCGCATACGTAAAATCCTTGAAGATGAAGAATATTCGGATATAAAAGAAAACTATTTGGTTAAAGACAATAAATTATTTAGGAAAGTAGGAAGTGAGTTAAAATGGGTTGTTCCGAAAAGTGCAAGATTTCAGCTTTGTAAGTTCAATCATGATGACATTGGTCATTTTAGCGTTGAGAAAACTTTAGAAAAAATAAAACAAGACTTTTGGTTTCCTAAGATGAGACGTTCTATAACCAAGTATGTCCGGGCATGTATTGAATGCGCATACAGTAAAGAGCCAACGGGTCCTAAGGAGGGGTTATTACATCCGATCCATAAGATCGACAGACCCTTTGACACTGTACATATTGATCATTTAGGGCCTTTTGTAAAAAGTGCAAGGAGTCAGTCGTATTTACTCGTATGTGTAGACGCATTTACGAAATTTTGTTTGCTGAAACCACTTCGCAATCTTAAGTCTAACTTAACGATTCGTGCCTTAGAGGATGTCTTTACGACATTCGGTTATCCTGATAGATTGATTTCGGATCGAGGGACGTCGTTTACTTCAAAAGAATTTAAGAAATTTTGTGAGCAATCGAAATTTAAACATATACTCAATTCCGTATGTACTCCTCGTGCTAATGGACAAGTAGAACGATATAATCGGACGATACTTGATTCATTAACGGCGTATTCAAACAAGTTAGGAGAGCGTTTTTGGGACACTGTGTTAGGAAAGGTGCAATGGGGCTTAAATAATACCATTAATAAGGGGATAGGCAAAACACCTTCAGAAGCAATGTTCGGAGTTAGAATGGTTAGTAAAAGCGAAAATGCGTTTGCAGAAATTTTATCTGAAACACGTCAAGTTGGTACTGTAGATGACATTAGAGCAGAGATAAGTTCACACATTGAAAAAGATCAAGCGGCTCAAAAGATAAGATATGACAGTAATAAAATGAAAGCTAGAATCTATAAGATAGGAGATCTTGTAAAGATACTAAAACCAACTCCAAGTAATGACGGCCAAAGTAAAAAACGACTCCCCAAATTTACAGGTCCATTTAGAGTTACAAAAGTTCTCGAGAATGATAGGTATGAAATTTCTAGTATCTTGGGGTCTAATATCACGCAAAAAAAATATTGTAACGTATGGGCGGCTGATCGTATAAAGCCCTGGATAACCACACAAAATAATGATGACAGTGATGAAAGTACGAGTGGTTCCGAATCTGAAAGTGGTAAAAATGAAAATTAAGGATTTTTTTTTGTGCACGATTTAATAAGTATGGATATAATGAGTAATGATATTTTTTTTTTAAATCGATATATGTGTGTTCGGTTAGGTAAAATATGTTTCGAGTAATTAGATGTTGTAAATAAAGTTGTTGATGTGAGTGATTAGCAATGGCTAAACCAGGAGAGATAATAGTTGCAAGCGATCTTCATTAAAGTAAAATGGCTATCAAGTTGCGTTCAAACAATAAATCAGTTAGTAAAGCTTGAAAATAGTGAAATTAATCTGATGATTAGTATAGTATAGTATAGTTAGTAAGGATAGTAAAGTAGTAAGGTAGTATGGTTAGTAAGGTTAGTATGGAGTGATTATAATGAATAATGTGGATGATGTTGTCGATGCAGTTATATAAAAAAAAAAAAAGGGGTTGATATTGTGAAATTAAGAGTCATAAGAATCATAATAAGTCGTTTATTGCTGTCGTAATGTGTGTAATATTTTGTGGTTCACTTGTTTGGTGGAATATAAGTATTGATTTAATGGAAAAGTCCATGTGTACAAATAAATAAATCACATTATAAATATGTATATGTTTTAAAGTTAAAAGATCTTGATTGTCAGTTGAGTAAGTTTGGGACAAACTTAGTGTCAGGAAAGGCCGAATGTTAGAAATAATTATTTTATAATATTAGTCGCAAAGTAACACTTGTTCTCGTAAATAGTAAATGTATTGATTAACAAAATACGAGAACACGTGGTTCGTTACATCGACTGATCGTGACGTCACGTCCGATCATGGTGGCGCCATTTTGCCAGGTATAAAAGAATCGAATAACTGATAATCGGTCTCTATTTGCTTTGGATTGTCAAGCTGTTCACTACTCTTATAAGTTAACAAATAAGTTGTGATTGTAAGAAAAACAATTTATTAATATAAGAAATCCTTGCCAATTTAGTCGATTAAATAAAACCCTGTTATCCAAAGTTGGCATTATGATTTAAACCATCTGATACCTTATAATTGGTTTTATAGATCTACTTGGTTTAATTTGTCGTGGGGTAAGTTAATCTATAAGTAACACTTATAGGGTAGGATCACACCTAGTTGCAAAATGCCAAATTGCAAAAATCTAACAAAACACTTTTTACCTCATATCTTCATATCTTTCGCTAATTACCAAAATAGCACTTTTTCACACCCTGGAACCTAAATTTTAGTAGTAGTAGTAGTATAATACTTTAATATGAAACAAAGAAATACACAATAGAAATAATAATACATGATATTGCTCGCTTGTGCAGTTTCAGAGTAATTGCGGGCTACACTGTGAGGTTCTTCAAAAAAGGAGTGTATAGGTTCCTAAAGGGTAGGCAACGCACATGTGAATCCTCTGGTGGTGCAGGCGTCCATAGGCACGGTAACTGCTTACCATCAGGCGGGTCGTATACTTATTTGCCACCGTCGTATTATGAAAAAAAAATTAACGCCCGCGAACGCTTCGGTGATGGAATGAACTCCCTGCCGAAGTTTTCGCGGGCGACTACAGTACCTTCTTCTTAAAATACAGATTTATCGCCAACGTAACACCCTTGATGTTGCAGGGGTCCGTAGAGATCCGTCACTGCTGACCTTCAGGCATGTTTGTTTGTAACGACGTGGTTTAACAAAAAACAGCAACGGGGACTTGACAGAAATCATAGTAAGTGGCTTTATTTCGATTGCCAGTACTTAATTTCTAGGTGTTTCAAACGAAAATTTTAATGCTGCTGGCTTTCAAATTTTAAGTATCTGATCTTGATTTAATTGTCATAATGTCCATAGTGTTGACTTACCTTTTTTCTGCTGCTACCTAAAATAAATTCAAAACCTCACAGTTTGGAAACCGCACTAGATCACCATACCATATATAATATACTAGTGTCGGTATATTTAGACCTTTTTAATGTTCATTTCAAATGGTAGGAAGTGCTGTTTAGTATCAATCGAACATCCTCAAAGATTACTATTCATGTGACACCTTTTTAAGGCCCGTGTATGTCTCAAAGCAATAACAAAACCAATTGAAGACTACCACGAAAACGGCAATAATCCTCTCGGAGACATAAAGAAATCCACACCATTAAGGTGTAGTTTAATACTTCACCATGGGGGGCCTCGCTATGACCTATTGACTCTTATTGACACAGCAGTTAGGTCTAAATTGGGTTATGCCTGTGAGTTAATATAGGTGTTAGAAGCAAGGAGAGTTTTTACGCTAGAATGTAGTAAAATTGCCGTCGATTATAGGAAAAATGTAAACTTGGCAATCATTTAAGTAGTTAATGGTTTTAATCGATGTAATAGGCGGACCAGGGAGCGGGGAAGGAGCGGAGGTGCCTTATATTGCTGTAATGCAACAATAAATCTCGTACATTATGAGTTTATAATGTTTCATACTTTTACGCGTAAATGAAACAGCTGATTTACAGTTTTCCGACTTTATACAACCTAATTTATTTGATATGGGACAGCTTAGCGCACAGTATTTTAATTTTAAAATCTATATCTGCAAAATTGATATCAAGAGGTATGATCATCTTTGGTCACCAAAATATTGCACAAGAAACAAGCTGTGATTCTGACTAATATCTGTCTGACATGAACTGGACAACTAATTCATAACAATAAACCGACGGTCCGAGTAAGAAAAACGTCACTTTACTCAATCCAATTTTATATATATTATTAAGTCAGATGATATTATTCATAAATGCCTTTTAAATCTAAGAAGATGTGGAAGTTCGTAAACAAATACAAATAATGCAGTTATGCCTCTTAGCTAGAGACATCTCCGCTCGCGTTGGCCCGTGCACTTGCGCGTATCGGCGATCAACGGCATGCACTATTATATATCTATAATTACGCATTTAATTGCGCACGATCGAAGGACGCCTAATCAGGTCACTGTCTAACTGGATGCCGCTAATTGCTGATTGGAGAGTTTGGCGATTGCGAAAATGTAGGATTTCTCTGCTTTCGAAAAATTACAGAAACGGTATACCACCATGATGATAAAGAGATAAAAAAGATAAAAGATATTTATTCTTCAATTTAGGCACATTACAATGCACTTATGAACGTCAGAGAGCAAAAAAAAAACTACCTCCGGTTCTAACCCTACACCTCTGACCCGAGAAGAATTATTTATGACCGGCAAGAAACTCGGCGGGACTTATTTTTTCAAAACAGTAATACAGTAATATTACATCTTAAAGATACACAATAATGCGTAGTTCTATAAGAAGGCATATCAAACAGATGGTCCTTAACATCCACTTTATGTTGAGCGGCTACCTCAATTACATTGGGCGATTGCAAATCAAATGGAGTCACATGTGCGTTGACACCTTATAAATACATGTACAAAGATTCACTGTGTTGACAGTTCGAAGGGACAGACCCTTAACAGCCAACACTGTGCATCTTTGGGAGCTGTCGCGAACATCGCGAAGCAGTTCGTGCTTGCCGGTTTTTCGGATAGATGGCGGTAGCAGTCACGTTCGATCTCAATATCGCTTTTAGTATGGACGGATTTTTTGAGAGGGGTTGTAGGGTAGATACAGGGACGACGGGAGGAGAGAAGGTTGCGCGCGAACAAATCAATGGTGAGCGCTTTAATATTTATATTTCTACTCGTATCAGTTCATGGACTTTCTTACTGTGTTATTATGATGATCATGTGTCTTGTGTTATTTACCAGCGTGTATCAGTGCTCAGAGAGATCTTTGATCCCAGTGAGTTGTCAATGATTATGAACTCAGGGTAACCATAGTGTGAGGAACGGGGTCGCTGTAAGGGGAGGTGGAGGCGACTATTTAGCCCGAGATACCAGATGGATAATCACGGGAGGCTCATAGGCCGTAGGAGTAATGAAAGGAGATATCGTCAGCTCACACCATCAACGTCCAGGCCGTGTCTACGTATAGTATCTGCGTGTCCGTTAACATATTTACATCATTCGTATTCTCTAGTCAGTAAACTCATCGGCTCAGTATACCAGAAAAACATGGTGAAGCTGAAGACATGGTGGTGATGTGCTGGGATTGGTTAGATCCATCCGTGCCATATTTAAGTCAGCTAAATTGAAAGTAGCACTGTGTCGGTTGATACTTGTCGGGTATAGCTACACAATATAATACATAAACGTATCAACTGAAAGGTCAGTTTCAGTTTTAAGATTGTTGAGAAAATTAAAGGCAAAACAGAGTCAAATAAGCAAGCAAGCATTTACTTCAGCCCAAGTTCAGGCTATAGGAAACATTCATGGTAGCGTCGTCTCATTCAGCGGCCGTAATTACTGTTTCATGTTGTAGTGTAAATATAGTTCTAGTAACTTTGTACATAATAAAACATGTAGTTAAGACGAAAGTTTGAAGAGTCATTCGTATTTAAATGATATTTTCCAAATTGCCTTAGAATTTACTTGAAAGTTTTGAGAAATAAGCAACGGGCAATTACATGGTGAATCTAAAGACATTCTTGTTCGAGTTGAGCTTCAAACTGAGCTATAAAAGGTTATCGTAAAAAAAAATTGAGCGTAATTCAGACGTTTAATTTCGAAGTTGGCTCGTTAAACAAATATTATCAATATTTGAAGTCCATTTCTCTGGTGTAACATTCCAAAGATAGTCCGTGGCCTAATAGTAATGATAAGACAATAAACCAAATTACTATGGCAAAACTGAGATATTTATTTTACTTTGGCGGAAATAAATAACCATTATAGGACGGCTTCGAGTTTGTGAGATAAAAATGACTAACGTCATCGGTATGAGCTACTCCTTAAAAGTATCCACGGAACGCTACTATGGTTAAACTAGTAATATTAAGTTTGAAGAGAAGGCTAACTCAAAAGTATATTGAGCATGGGTGCAGTCGTTTTCCTTTCATTGGACTGGGCGCTGTTAGTTAAGATAAGCACAAATCACAAGGAAAACGTCAATCATTATCGCAATCGTGAGAAATTATTGTGAAAAAACGATAATTATAAAATGTACATAAGTGAATAGAAATCAGACTCATAATCCGTTTTATTATTGTTCGTAAGAGTACAAATTAGGCATGTGTGCGTAGTAGGCATGTGTGCTCCTGTAGGGATCAGATACGTTATACGTTGTTAACACCATTGAAAATGATATCGGCAAATAAAGGATGTCTTGAATTTAGGCGGATGAAAGATTTAAAATAAATAACGCATCTGTCATAACTCCGTGTCTACTGTAAATTGTAATCTTCATCTTTGATGCGATAAAATAAGAATTAGTGACCCTAGATTAGAACACCTTACTCTATGAACACCGAGACGATGCTAAGAGAAATAGTATGCACATTTACTTGTCATTACAGTGTATGATGCTAAAAACTAATCAAAAACCTATCGAATTGTATTTATGCTTTTAACATGTACGTAACTGCTTAACATCAGGCGGACAGTATGCTTCGTTGCCACCGTCGTGGTATTAAAAATATATAAATAAAGCAGAGTTTAATTTGAGTTAAGTTCGAGTCTCGTCGAATCTCCATTTATTTGGCACTAGCCTTTTCCCACGGCTTCGCCCGCGTACTATAAGTACTCAAAAGGATAATTACCCATGTTGATTTTCAGACTTTGTGACCACATTTGCCCCTTTTGGGGGTTAAATTTTCAAAAAACCTGAAACACGTGTTTACTCATTTATCGTTAGGAATGCTCCTGTGAAGTTTCGATTAAAATAGTCTAACAAGTCTTGATTCGCCATACAAACTTTGGACCCCCATTTTACCCCCTTAGGGAGTGAATTTTGAAAAATCCTTTCTTAGTGCATCCCTAGACCTTATAAGGAACCTACATGCCAAATTTGGAATCTCTAGAACCAGTGGTTAGGGCTGTGCGTTGATATGTCAGTCAGTCAGTCAGTCAGTCAGTCAGTCAATCAGTCTATCAGTCAGTCAGTCAGTCAGTCAGTTTCTTCTTTTATATATTTAGAAGATACCTACTGTATGTATAAAGTGCATTGCACGACAAATGATTTACTTAAATGCTATACATCAGGGTTGAACTACAAATGTGATGCGTCACGCATAAACACGCATAAGAAGAAGTATGTCTTCTTTTTGAGCCGGTTAGGTAATTGCCAAACAATACCTTTACTAAAAGAAATACAGGCCTGCATTTAGAATCAAATGGTTAATTGGAAACTTAAAAGTCGTTGTCATTGATGTTTTATTTTGTTGTGTTTCCTTGACACGAAATAATCATGTGATAAATTAAACTTAGTTAAGAAGGATAGACATAAAACAAAACAACAGAGTAACAAAAATAAATTTTTATGTCAATGGTTTCCAAATTCAAGTTTCGTAGTTCGTATTGACTTTATGGAATACTATATTTGAGTAATGATCATTTGGAAATATTTATTGTAGTGTAACATAACTTAGTGGTTAATACGCTCATCTCATACGAGTGCTTGATATGTCCCACATGTGTACAAATGGACATATATTCCACCATGTGTCTTACTTATCAGTGCACCTATTGCAAGGAACCTTACATAAACCGAAATTCAGTGTATTTACGAAACGTAAATACACTGAATTTCGTTCATATTGAAGTGAAGTGTTGGCTGGAAAGATATTTTATAATTAAGTAAAATTATATTTTCTGCGTAACTCAGAAAGGGCAGGTCATTGTGACAATCTGGTTTGACCTTGATACGTAATATTCAGAAATTAAATATGAATAGTATGTATACTGTTACTTGTCTCCATTTACCACAACGCGAGTAGAAGAGGGAGAAGAGGTATTCGAAATATATATAATACAAAAATACCTATTGAAATTAAATCGTTAAAATAAAATCTAGTCTTGTGTTTGAACGTGTGACCGTAGGTTAAAAATTCTTTGAATAATAGAAAAACATTTTAAATCCACCTACTATATGCCAGGATGCATACCACCTTGTAACACCGTAAGGATGTTGGTTAATAAATGGTGATGACCGTAGTCCATAGAAAAGACGCTCAGACTATCAAAATATAAAAGGGTAGGTACGAAACTTATCGAAAGTATCTATCCTAACAAAGATCATTCTAAGTTGGTCACGCGAGTAGTGATTTAGTCTGTCACTTCAAAATATTACTATTTTGAGTAACCGGTAATTAGAACGCCTATAAAGTACATCTCATGTTCGAACGTTTTCCTTTCATTTTCATAACATCATAACGAACAGGGTTTTGGTATTTAGATAATCAATGATGATTCAAGGGCATGCACGAAAGGGATTAGTTCAATATACTTGGTGTTGAACTTAAAATGTGGTTTCGTGGGGGTAATAGATATATTATCCTGGCACTATGACCTCAAAGAATTTCACAAGATGTTCAAGCGCAATAACAGCACCCGTCTGAGAGGCCATCACTTGAAATTAGACAGCCAAAGGTCCCACAGTAACCCATAAAGACACTCCCTGAGCAACCGAGTGGTATGGGCCTGGAATAAAGTACCAGAGGATGTGGTATCAGCTCAAAATGTCAACCAATTCAAAAACAGATTAGATAAGCACTTATATATTTACTCGCCATTGATCATTTGTCGTGTTAACTGGATACAGGCAAAATCAGTTGTACAACTGCCTGCCTGCTTATAAATAATAATAATCAGTCCGTCAAGCCTACTCAGTGGTAGATGTATATATCTCAGTTGCAAGCAACGTTTAATAAATAAAGATGATCATAAAGGTGTGATAGTCTGATAATGCAGGTAGCCGCGTGAAAATGTATGAATATAGGATAGGTACTTAAATACTATTAAAATCAATCATAAATTAATTCTTGAAAGTGTTTTTAGGAAAACACCGTGCGACTCTAAATACCCACGTACATTGATTGATTCTATAAAGGTACAATAATAAGTAGGTGTATGTACCAACATGCAAACGGATATTTACGGTATGTGTATGAAATTTAGTGTCGAGAAGTAGTTGATATTGGAAATAAATTGGACCACAGTTATAATAAAAACGCACACATAATAATGGTGTCACAAAATAAGTACCTACCAAAATAATTGAAAAACTACTTTGTTAGCGGTGGATAAGTTCTTGGCCATAAAAACGAATTTAAATATCATAGTCTCAGCTCACGCTTACGATATACGTACTACAGTGTTTGACTACAAAAATGGTTTGAAAAAAATCACCTTTTTTCAACTGACGATATGGTTGCTAAATGATATGTAGGGTTTTGATCCCATACCTTGTTCAGCCCAGTCTAGTGGTATCCCATGGGTACTAGGTATGATCGTACTTCGCTTGTTGAGTTAAAAGAAGTCGTGAATTAGTTACTGAACTTTGAATACCTTCACATTGTATATGTAAACGGAGTACAGGCAGTAGGTATGTACAATGTAGAAGGATGATTCTCTACGGGGATGTAACTTGGTTAAACAAGCGAGTTTTTGATACCACGCTAGAAAAACAATCGAAATTAATTGTTTATAGTTCAGAGTTCAATAACACTTTGGTCTTGGTCATATCCAGGTTATGTACAACTATCAGAACCCTTCCCATTATCATTGTAAATTATTAGAGTATGACTTGAAATTTACGTAAACGGCCCTTTTTATTCGTTTATTCGGGAGGGCTGTCGAGCACATACCAGTAACAAACAGATGATCTCGACAGTATTATATATAGATAGCCATCCAGTTGTAAGAACCAGTACAATAAGAATAAAGTCGTAGTTAAAGTACAGACAATAGGTACATTTAAAAGAGGACATTGTACATTTTGGCATTAGCAAGTACATAAAACATTATGCCAGAAATTAAGACTGTGAAGTCAAAAGAGTTAAAGGATAATGCATTTAAAGTTTTAGACATTCCGCGTTTAATACCGAAGTACATTTGTTGTGGTACATTGAATCCTTGAAAGCTAAGCCTCTAGCTGTTATAGTAGTAATTAATAGAGTATTACTAATTCCTCTTAAAATTGTTCTTTGAAGAACTAGATATTCTGAACGGGTTGATATTTGATATAGCACAATGATTGATAGAACTAGATATTCTGAACGGGTTGATATTTGATATAGCACTATGATTGATAGATGCTAATTTGGTTAACTTATAAAAGATTAAATTGAAGAATCATCACATTGCTTAGTCATATGAATGTTGACGTACAAGGGACAGGTTTTAACGTAAAGTATAAATCCTAACATTAGTAAATGGTTCATTCTAGAAATATACCGATTAGTTTACAAGAATCCTAATACTCAGTCCACACAGGTTACTTCTAATTTACTAAACCGCGACGGTGATCCTGCTCAGCTCAGACCTCAGTCAGTGTAACCTTAGTAAACGCTCAGAACAATTTAATCCTACTCAGCTCAGCCCAGACCTCAGTGAACGCTCAGAACAGTTTGATCCTACTCAGCTCAGCCCAGACCTCAGTAAACGCTCAGAATAGTTTGATCCTACTCAGCTCAGCCCAGACCTCAGTAAACGCTCAGAACAGTTTACGGGTCCTGCTTGTAATCAGCTCAACACAGGCACTGATGAACGTTCAGACCAGTCTAGGGATCCTACTTTGATCAGATCAGCACAGCCATCGGTATTCGCTAAGACCAGTCTCAGAGGGACGCGATAGCTTGTCTCAGTTTCACAAGGCCATCCCTACTCTCAGCGGAAAGGCCAAGAAAAAAGGTTCGAGAATGGACAGCTCAGCTACATTGTTATTCACACAGAGCACCAACCTCTTTAGTGCGTTAGTTGCTCTTAGGATAGAGGCGAGCTTGTCTATGGTTTGTATAGGAATCGACCGTGTCAGAATATTTGACAAATAATTATCTTAGCTGTCAGATATCTGTGCTAATAGCGTTGGGGCACAGGTCGATACTTTTATAGATATTTCGATGAGATAATCTGAATAATCACGAATCTGATAATCATAATCAATCAGCAGTAATATTAATAACGAGTATTTGTGGAACTTTTGTCATGATACTTTGAAACTGATAGACCACCCTCAGCCTAAACCGAAAATAGGACCTAAAAACATGACACGAGTTTCGTAGAATTCGCCTCTGAATCGTACATCTCATAGAGCTACATGGCGTCGCATCACCAGGGAAGTGGTGGCAAAGGACTCGACCGAGACATGACCACGACCACTCTGCCAAGAGTGCACGACTTAGAAGAAGATATGTTACCATCCCGCATTTTCTTTAATTATTGCAACTATTCATGACACAAAATGGTGTTTCGAATCCATTTTATGATAATGTTAACTCCGCAAATCTCAAACTGTCACTGGAGCTAACCGGGCGCAAAGCGCAAGAGTGATACAATCTTCTAAGGTCAAACATCATACCTAGTCCTATGGCTCGCACATGCGCATTGCTTATCTGTGGCTATTCACAATAGAGTTCACATTACATATTTATTGATTCAATTGTTTACTGATACTGATTAAACTGATCTGATTTCAATGTTCATATAATTTTATTTTTCTTAAGGGGCGGGAGTGTCGCGAACATCGCGAAGCAGTTCGTGCTTGCCGGTTTTTCGGATAGATGGCGGTAGCAGTCACGTTCGATCTCAATATCGCTTTTAGTATGGACGGATTTTTTGAGAGGGGTTGTAGGGTAGATACAGGGACGACGGGAGGAGAGAAGGTTGCGCGCGAACAAATCAATGGTGAGCGCTTTAATATTTATCTTTCTACTCGTATCAGTTCATGGACTTTCTTACTGTGTTATTATGATTATCATGTGTCTTGTGTTATTTACCAGCGTGTATCAGTGCTCAGAGAGATCTTTGATCCCAGTGAGTTGTCAATGATTATGAACTCAGGGTAACCATAGTGTGAGGAACGGGGTCGCTGTAAGGGGAGGTGGAGGCGACTATTTAGCCCGAGATACCAGATGGATAATCACGGGAGGCTCATAGGCCGTAGGAGTAATGAAAGGAGATATCGTCAGCTCACACCATCAACGTCCAGGCCGTGTCTACGTATAGTATCTGCGTGTCCGTTAACATATTTACATCATTCGTATTCTCTAGTCAGTAAACTCATCGGCTCAGTATACTAGAAAAACATGGTGAAGCTGACGACAGGAGCCCTGAGAACCCTTAAATTATTATCAGGAACATAACACTACATTAAATACGAAATATAATTTGATATTTAGATAGATAGATAGATATAAATTTATTCAATAAAGCACACACTACAGAACATAAAAATCAGAGGTTGAAAAATGCATACCTAAAGGTAAACACTAGTCGAGTATAGGTAACCACAGAAGTTCACAATAATAACAATGTGTTCAGCCATTGTGCGCGATAAAGAAAAGGCTCAGACTCAGGACTCAGCATATTTAATCCTTGATGAACGAAAGCATCTTGAGAAAAGTGAACTCTAATACCCATATACAAATTCTTGGGAATCGGTTGTCAATGTCGGCCTCAGACTCCTATAATGTATTATTAGTATAGGGTGCAACAGAATGCTCAGAGTGATACTATAAAATCACTTCTTCACTTTGTAGGTGGCCCAATAACTTTAATACAACTACTATTCTTTTTTTGCTAGAACACCCTGATGGGTGATCCCATAGACCTGTACATTGATGAAATGCAAACCAAACAATATTTCTTCTCGATAAAACAAATTAAAAACACAATCGATAACCCTTCTTAACAGTGCTCAACAGAATAATTTCGTGTCCGTCAGAGAACATTGTAAATCTCTCATTCATCATACTTTAATCGGAAATAAGATCGAAACCCATTGAGATTATTGAATGAAATAGAGAGAGATGGGTGGTGATATCTTGTGTGAGAGGAGGACAGACTATTGTTTTTCGTTATGGGTTTTACACTTGACGATTCTTCGGCGGATGAAAAAAAAATTCGACATGTCCTATAGAGTTTTGAAAATCCCTGTACCAACTCTAAGAATTGGTAACGACATAAAAACGTAATGTGATTCAATGCAAATTACATTTTTTTTGTTTTTTTATTCCAAAAAACGGAAAACTATCTTTATTATCTCTATTATACGTGTTTGGAGAAATAGAGGGGCATGGTGACCCAAAAATGGAGGTTAAACTCTCAAATGTGGCTTAGATTTTGGCGAAAGCAATGAACAATACGCATAGCGACTACCTTAACTTAATACCGCATTATGATATGATATGATCATTTATTGATAAAACAGGTATTTTTCACGTCATTGCTTAAAAACTAATTGATAGGTATAACTTGGTACATTGGTGATACATATTACATGTGTTGTGTTTTGTGTTCAGTACATTAGAACATTTTTCAACGTTGTTAGGTTAACGAACCGGTTACTAAATAAGTATTTAGGTAATACTGTGAGTCCATAACAGATAGGTTGATTATTACATAGTCTGGCACTTGAAATAGGCATCCAGGGAATAGTGGGTCTCAGTGAAAAGTTATTTTTAAGTTTATCAACGACAGCAGAGTGGCTAGTTGTATCTTTATTTCCTGCGGTAGTCAATTGTACCTTTGGTTAGACCGTGTGACGACATTTTGTCGTTTTTACAAGTCGTGTCCAAGGAGGTCGCAGATTGTCACATCTCCTGCCGATTTTACCTCGTGTGTCTTAAAGTCCGTCGTCGTTCCGGCTCCGCATCGTTCCCTCTAAACCTCGATCTCCTCTCAAGATCGATACACAATAAATCTCGTCATGTTCTTTTTCTCGGATAAGTCGTCGGACAGCTCGGCTACTGGGTTTGGTGCTGTGCTTTTTATGTCCACGTACTGACGGTGGATTTGTTCCTTCGGTTTATTTTTGATATTGTGTATTGACGATTGTATGGCGTTAAACCGCCAACGACCTTTCAACCATTAATATTTTAATATAGTAAACGTGAATTTATTATTTAGTTACTTTACTATGCGATGCACTCGCATTAGAAATTTTTAAAACAATTACAGGCCTACTGTCTCCAATATTTTACTTTTAAAAGCCTCTCGTTCTAAGGATTTTTTATTTTTACTCCTGTATACCTTAAGATTAAGAATGTCATACTTACATATTTATATTATAAGATAATGTTTACCTACTCAAGTAGCTTGTAATGTACTATCTAATAGTACATTAAAAATTGGAACGGTGAGAATAGAAGTTTTTATATAAGTAAGGAAGATTAGCCTTATTAACAGTGCTGGGGTGTGTGGTGTGTGTCCACCGGTGGGGAGGTTGGGCAACCGGCTCCATTAGCGACCTGTCGCTGGAGGTCGTCCGGCGCTGACGTCGGAGCGTTAGGAATATAAGGATAAGCTTTCCCAAGTATAATGAGAAAATAACGAAGAATCCAAAGAAAATCGTTGACACAAAGATTTTTAAATAACCACGACGGTGGCAAACAAGCATACGGCCCACCTGGTGGTAAGCAGTTACCGTAGCCTATGGACGCCTGCAGCTCCAGAGGTGTCACATGTGCGTTGCCGACCCTTTACAAGAAGGAACATTCACCGTGTTGACGTAAAGGAACAAGAGGAACCCTCATCGTCAACACACTGGGTCCTCTGAGCTCTTTGGCAACCTTACTTACCAGCAGGAACACAACACTATGAGTAGGGTCTAGTGCTATTTGGCTATGGTTTTCTGTAAGGTACTTCCCCAGTCGGGCTCTGCTCCAGATTTTGTCGGAGTAATACTACAATTGCTCGATGGTAAATGGTTATAATTTTAATTGTCTACTGAGCTTAATATCCTTAATTTCTCCATGCCATCCGCTTATCCTTTCATGTCAGGGTCGGCACCTTCGAAGGTGGTCTTCGAAGACGGCTGGTGCAGGTAGCTGACACTGGGTGAGTTAAATACAAATATTAGCCAGTTTTAAGCATATTTGGGCCCTATCGAATCTTTCATTTATTCTTCTAGAAGTCTACGATGCATATCTAGGCCGATATCTAACTTAATTAGACTGGTCTCATCCACATTTTGATAACGTGCGGCTAGATACGACCAGTTATCTCTATCGGCGTTGTAAACAATCCGGCCGGTTTCGACGCGAATGGTAACTGGAAACATTACTGTTGCTAAAATATCGTCGACCGACCTCGGCTGAGATTAGCAAAAACACCAGAAGGACGACTCGTCTGCCTTTCTTAAGAACGGTAGCAGCTTAGGTTAATTAATAAGATCACTATACATAATATATATACTAGACATAAGATAAGATAGCTAGCTAGCTTGAGATA
The DNA here is from genome assembly GCA_947086415.1 of Pammene aurita. NCBI lineage: Eukaryota > Metazoa > Arthropoda > Insecta > Lepidoptera > Tortricidae > Pammene > Pammene aurita. Next base: position 39,164,123 of record OX352297.1, on the reverse strand, counting down.
GCTAGATGGTTGATTGGTAGACGCCACTTGGCATCAAGTATGCCCTTTGTACTTTGTATTTTATATTGTGAAGCAAAGTTTAATAAATAAATAAATAGCTTATCAAAAAACGTTCCATGATAGAAGCGCTGGGACATACATAGATAGGCATTTATGTCATTTTATAAAACAGAAAATTCAAGATGTGATCGTGTCTACGTACAAAATATTTTTGAGTATATTTTTTAGATTATGTTGGCTAATAGGTTGTTCTTCGAAATACTTTACATGTCTTTTGATCTGAGAGTATTAGAGCTACATCTCACGGGCTAGTTGGTTAGTCATTTTGTTGTTTTTAATACAATCATTTATTCTTCTGCACAAATGCATTTTTTTGTTCCACATCATTTTCTTTCAACAAATAGGTATGACGATTCTTGCAGTGTTCAATATCTGTTACTTCATACTCTCGGCCTAATACGCTTACCTGTCGCGCAGTTTTCGCGTCTGTCTGTCCATTTAAAATCACTTCCATACCTCACTCGTCGTAATTTGAAACCAATAGAAGTCTTAAGACCAGCTCAAAGTCGAGGATTAAACTATGTGGAATGGTATTTGCGGGACCTGTTACTTGAAATCTTTTTGAGATGGTCTCAAACGGGCTTTACTGAGATGTTGAAGTTATATAGGTATTGCTTGTTATCAGATAATTTGAAAGATTTTGGATGTCCCAGTGTACTTTTATACTAAATTTCATTTGAACTGATTCTACATACATTTTAATTTGATTATCAGTATATGAACGCTGGTAGCTCCAGCGATGTTACAAGCAGGTTGCTAGCCCTAAATAATAAGAAAAGATGATTTCATTGCATTCATAAGTTTTGGAACGTCTTGAGAAGGTCTGCCATCCTTATTCATCTGAATCACACCACTACAATCAAGCAATACAAAACCTCTTTATTGGACAGAATGGACACCTTTAACAACCACAACAGATACAAAGATACGGAGTAAGTTACAGGTTTCCATCCTAGCCGAATTGCAGCTGACTGCTTTACCACACATTCACATTATACTGGTATTGGTACACAATTTGAGAAATTCCAGAATTCCTAGGATCCTCACGGGTCCAGCGTGTAAATCAATATAATTAGGTCTCGAGTTCCTGTTAGCACCTCCGATTACGACGTCGGGCGCCCACTTTGTACATTTCTGCATACATACATACCAATGAAGGGCTTAGCCGCGCTTATTCTCAATATGGTGGTTTGAATTAGTAAAAGTCGGGTTTGCATAGTTTTAAGTACATGAAGTTACTTATTATCCTTACCACTTATATTATTACCACGGTATTAAGCTTACCACTAAAAAAACAGTTGCCACTTCAAATCTTGATTAGGTCGGAGAGAGAGTGCGTCCATGAAGTAATCCCTAATCTCCTTTTCTGCCAATTTTCTTTACTGCCTCTTGTCTCTTTAGCCGTATCAGGTGGCCTATGGTTTTGCCTTTCTTACTCTTTATAGTATCTATTTAACAAGCAATAAGGTTAGTTTCTCTGTTCTTTCTTATTTTTTTAGTGTTATTGTATAAGTACCTTTCAAGGTTGCTCCAAAAAGTAGACTAGTGTCAAATATGTCGAGGTGGTCGGGTGAAAAGTGAAAACATTTTGCGTTGTACAGCAATAAGTAGGTTACTTACACAACATTAGCTCAAAGTACCCGTTTCAAAACTAGATTCATTCAAAAGACCATAAAAGACGTCGTAGGCGAAACAGATCTTCCCAGTGTCACAGTTGCGCCAACACCTTGGTTTTATAGTTCTGCCGGTTATTTACTTTGCTGTAAAGTGTTTAATAGGGGTCAAGTTCGGACGAGACTGTGTTGATACCTACATTTGTCTGATCGTTATCTATTTGTTTTAATAACTTTTATACATATTACCAATTCAAGTCAATCGTTTATTTATAAATAATACATTTTACACGTCAATGCAGGATAAATCAATATTTATGATAATTTCAGAGTACCTGCTTATAATATATCGCTAGGTATATATAACTAAATTACAATAGATACATTGTTAACTATTTTATTACATAATGATTTATTTGAGCAACATCTCCAAAAAACTCAAGTAGGTATACATGTCATACAGCCTGGATGAATAAACATTTTATTCCTTTATTAATAGGCACTTTCATGAGTTTGTATTATAATTGAGCCTCTGGTATATTATCCAGAGGTTTCCTGGTTTTCCTGACCATTTATTTTAGTCACTTAAAATGTATAAGTGACTTTTGTGACCTATTTTCTGAATTAATGTTTGAGTGTGTTGAGCCTCTGATCAACTGGGATAATAATTATCTGAAGAAAATCTTAATAAATGGTCAGGAAAAACATAGTATATAGGATGTATTGTTGATATAACTACATACGCTAAGGGTAGTTAGTATATACCCTATTAAACATACCTACTGTCATATGTTTTATTAAAATTTAACGACTTTTTTGTTCCATATAAAATATTTCAGCATGGAATCTATCGCTACCTACATGATAACTTTGCCTTTAATACGATACGATTGCTATGTGTCACATTAGTGTATACGCAGTACATTTCTGCTCAAAAAAAATAAAAATAAAAATTACTCAATTTAATTAACAGTTAACTAAAGTAACTAATTAATTTATTGCGATATTGATTTAAAACTTCAAACTTTCCGCTGGTTTCCTTTTGTGGTTATATCAACAATACACGTGGTATATGAAAAATAAATATATTATGCCATGAAACATACTTATTTACATTAAGGAAGCGAAAGTTATATGTCGTGCAAAGATAGTAGCCAGTGGAATGGAAATTTTTGGACCCGGGGTATGTCCTTAAACTACGTCCGGACCTGGGTATGTCCTTAAACTACGCCAAAAAGAGAGGTATGGGCACTGCGAATGGCATCTCGCTAAGTGTGGTAGGGCACGTTCAGCGAATGTCATCGCTCAAATCTGGAGCAGAGCCCGACTGGGGAAGTACCTCCACCTTACAGAAAACCACAGCCAAATAGCACTAGACCCTACTCATAGTGTTGTGTTCCTGCTGGTGAGTAAGGTTGCCAAAGAGCTCAAAGAGGACCCAGTGTGTTGACGATGAGGGACCTTCTTGTTCCTTTAGTCGTCAACACAGTGAATCCTCCTTTTTGTAAAGGGTCGGCAACGCGCATGTGACGCCTTTGGAGTTGCAGGCGTCCATAGGTTACGGTAGCTGCTTACCATCAGGCGGGCCGTATGCTTGTTTGCCACCGTCGTGGTATAAAAAAAAAAAAAAAAAAAAAATTCACGATGTGCCTTCTTCAAGACGTGATTACAGTTAATCTCTCTAAGGTAATCTGTATTTGATTCAAGTTACGTTGGACATATTACAAAATACCTTTTGCTAGTCTCATTTGCACTCCATCACAGAAAATCAGCATTCGTTTATTGCTTTAAAAAAGAAAACGCCCCTATAAAGTTCACACGGTAAAAGCCTATCTTAAAATAACAGATAAGTATCAAACTCGCAGCTCTACTCGTAACCGCGGAATGTATTGGGCAACTTTACTCTAAGAGGAGCATTTGATAAAACAATTTCGGTATCTAAAATAACGGGTACCAGATACCGGATACCGGTCTGGGCCGTGTTTATGGGACTATAAAACCAGCCTGTGTCCCCGTGGCGAACATCGCTGGTAGCGATAGCATATTCAAATGTTGCGTGGTTGAATAATTATGCATTGTTGGTTATCTGAAATGATGTGTAAATTTTTTTGTTTTACATACTACCTAACATAATTTTAAACTGTTTTTTATACATAATCAATGATTCTTAGCGCCTGCTTGCACCAAACAGTCTGTTAACGTCAACGTCATCGTTAAAAAAATCTTGTATGACAAGTATGACTATGTCTTGTATGAGTTTGACAGTTTTCTATGGGATAACAGTTCCGTCGCCATATTTAACATTGATACGTTCGTTAGTTGTGCGTGGTGCAACCCACCCTTATTGACCGTCGGTTACTGTCAACGATTGCCGATTGGTTTTCGGCACTATTTTCCTTATGCCTTTTAAAGAGAAGTTGTCGTTTATCTCGGTTAGATCCTCAGCCGCTGCTTCAATGGCCAAAAGTCGCTCTTCAACTACACTCCCACTTGCACGACCTTCGGCATTTTCTTTAGTAAAACACATTTCATCCCTTGCTACGTTAAGTCAGCACCATCAGGGCATCAGGACTTTTCTATCTTTAATAATTTTCGTAAAAATCAACTTGTTCCATTTATAACTAGCTAGAACATAGGTTCTAGGTCCTTAGTATAGACTAAGGGCCTGTTTCACAATGTCCAAGTAAAGTATTGGATAGCTAATTAACAAATAAATTAACTGCCAGATAGTTTTATCTGTCCTGTCCTGCAAAACTTACCACTTTATCTACCAGTTAAGCTTATTTGAAGATTGTGATACGCCAACGATGACTTTATTCGTCAGATAAGTGGCAAGTAGCTTATTCAGGACTTACTTGGACATCGTGAAACAGGCCCTAAGACTATTAAAATTGTATAATGAGTAGTATTTACATCATGTAAGTAGTTGAAATATAACAAATTCTTCTTTTTAAAAGTGATCTGTTTCTATAGCTTAGAATGGAGAAGGATGAACCATTTTACCCAAATATTGTTACTAGACAATTTAACTTACACGCGATAGACTTTCCCTCCAACGCTACGCGTCGCGTTTCGTAAGGAGGGCTATAAATTGAAGGTTAGTTCGTTATTACGAAGTTGTACAACATCGCGGTGATAAAACGTTATCACTGAGAATAATTCACTCCACAATAACTCGCCGTTTCACACATTTCCTAAAACTTGGCATTTGAGCAAATCGTCCCGATGAGTTTAGTTTATAACTGGAACTGTGTTTTAACTTTAACATCATGATTTATTACGGATATGTTTTCAATATTACGAACATATTGTAAGTTGGCTACTTTCCTAAAAAAAGTATTTAGTCCATCAGTTAGATTATCAAAAAATATTGGTCACGTATTTTTTATTTTGTCTATCAAACAAAAATTGGTGAAGATATAGCCCGTTAAAGTTCCGCATGACGTCACATTTCAGTACAATTTTTAGTATAATGTGATGTCACGCGGAACTTTAAAGGTTGTCTGGAATAAATCGCTCATTAGCGATAAGACCGCCTGTTGTTACCTCTACCTAAATTTATCTAATTGTAAAATTTGTGCTTGTAACTGTATGAGGTGTGCAATAAAGAGTATTTATTATAATTATTATTTATTTAACGGGCTATATCTTCACCAATTTTTGTTTGATTGATAAAATAAAAGATACGTGTCCAATATTTTTTGATAATCTAACTGACGGTCTAAATAGAATTATATTTTTTTACCCAGGAAAGTACCCAATTGTGATTGTGTTAACCCATGTCCCTAAGACGTTTTGATGTATGGTATTGACATTAAACTATTTCCTTTTGATATGAATTTGATGACCGCTTGATAGTAATCTTCATCTTTATCTTCTCGCATGTAATGATGCGAGTAAGTGATATTACGTCAAGATGCATAAAACAGATTATGCATATTATCATAATACAACACCGTACTGGCTACTGATGTTTTGGGTTCCGTAGTCAACTAAAGTAAGGAAGGCGAGGAAGGGGAAGACCTAGAATTAATTATATAGACCAAATTAAAAATGATGTTAAGGTCAGGTCGTACCAAGAGATCAAAGAGGAGGCCTGGGACCGAAGCAAATGGAGAGCCCACTTTGAGTTGCACCGACAAGAGCATGGCTCTTAAGTGTTTGATGAGTCAACTAAAGATAAAAAAAAGAAAAAAGATATTTATTCTTCAATTTAGGCACATTACAATGCACTTACGAACGTCAAAGAAAAAAAACTACCACCGGTTCTAACCCTGCACCTCTGACCCGAGACGTATTATGACCGGCAAGAAACTCGGCGGGACTTATTTTTTCAAACCAGTAATACATTAGATCTTAAAAATACACAACTAGGAAGGCACCCTTCTAGTTTCGCTGTGTCCGTCCGTCCGTCTGTATGTCCGTCTGTCCGCTGTCAAGATCAGTTACCGTTAGTACTAGAGAACTAAAATTAGGTATGAGTATTTGTAGGTATTAATCGCGCTGAAAAGTGGTAAAGTATAAATTGAAAAAAAAAAATTAGGTTACCTACCTCCTGTGCACATTAAGTGCACGTATCGTGTGGGGTGTCGTTGGATAGGTATTTCAAAAAGATTTGGGGTTTTCGTAAACATTGTTTGGATAAATCTAATTGTTTCGTAAATAATAGCTCCGAAAGCTTAAAAATAAGAATAAAATCGGTTGAGTCGTTTTTGAGATTGCCTAGTAAAAAGGACGTAAGTGCCGCAAAATATCATATAAAAATAACCTTTTGAGTGGGTGAATTGTGACGGACCAGTAACTATCGGGTCGGGTTTTTAAATTAAATATGATGTAAATATGTAACATACTACACTTTTTTGACTTATAATTAACCAAGCTACAATTATACTCAACTCTACCTAAAATATATCGCTGGCAATCGATAATTAAACGCCCTCTATAAAAAGTCGCATTGTTTTTTGTTCAACGGAAAAAGCATTTTGTGTAATGTTTTATTCACTATTTATGTCCTTCTGTAATATATCAGCGAAATATCGTAAACATATAGTAATGAAAGCGAGATGGCGCTTAGAAGATACTCGATGCTACCGAGAGGGATGGACGCTGCAGAGTCAGCTGCTAATTTTCTAATCTACTAACTGGTACGTCGCGACGTGGTAGCGCGCGACGCGTCGCGCGCTTACCACTGTGTCTTTGCCTGCAATTTAGGAGCCTGTGGGCATGGCCAGAGATGATGGCAAGCATCTCGAAGGAGCTACATTAGTGCCGTGGAGGTTGGGTAGGGCTCTGGTGTGGGATGCGACGTGCGTCGACACCTTTGCACAATGTCATATCCAGGCGACCCGCACACAGGCCGGCGCTGCGGCTGACCAGGCCCAGGTTCTCAAGCGCCGCAAATACTCGGCCTTTACTTAAGGACTACGAGTTTGCGGCGCTTGTATTAGAGACACTGGGCCCCTGGTTGGCTGACATGAAGTGTTTCATGAGGGCCCTGTAGGCACGGCCGGTTCAAACTACAGGGGACCATGACCATAGAGCTGGCACGTACCTCTCCCAGCGTAAAACCTTAGCTGTGACGCCGAGAGGTGACGCCCCATTACGCTGGAATGGAGACCATGCCGCAGGCGGACGTTTTGGATGGGGTATTCTTTTTATACGTATATTTAAAATTAGCCTCTATTAGTCTTAGTACTCTATTAGTATTAGTTCTTTTTTTTATTTATTTTTAATTATGTCTTGATTAATTGTATTGATAAATTTAAATAAAATATTAAATTATATGTAACTCGACGCATACAAATTTATATGCAAATATATCTGCAAGCTGTGTCATCTGCAGTACCACTCTTTCTAATAATTATGTTTTTTTAAAGACTTAGGTTAAAAAGTCAGTTGTTCCAAGGATAAACGTGAAGCTTCTTTTCACGACTCCATGATTTTCTACGGTTTTCTTTTGTTCAATATGAGTTACGCATTCATCCCAACAATATCGAAACAGAATAAGAAAAAGTTTTCCAATACTGACAACCTATAAATAGAGCCACGAAGTGTTATCTACCTAAGTCGTCTACCTATGCTTAGTATTAGGCGATAATCTGAAAATTATCACGAGATGAGAATTACCGAAGTTATCAATCACAGCATCCTCTGTTTAAGATGTCGTGATAAGGCTCCGTGTAGATAACAACTGGGCAGGATCACGCTCGTTAGGCACGCGTGCCGAAAACCTTTGGCATCCTGCCGATTTGTAATTGGACAGGTACCTACTGGTGGTTTCATCATCCATCATCATCAGGCATAATCTTCAAACTGCTGAACGTAACAGAAGAGGTGAAGGGCTCTTTAATGTGGCACAAAAAATCTTAATTCCGTTAAAATTCCAACCAGCTGCTGCTACTACGATCTCCATACCAGAATTTACATTTATATTTTTTGCGATAGATGTTATATAGGTAATGTAAATACATTAACTGAACGATTGGTTAAATCGAGAGTCATGCAACATATGTAGTTGTATAATCAATGCGCGGTTGAAATATAATCAGGTATCTTTTCTAGAGGTCGCTCAACTGGGAAATAAAATCATGAATCGAGGAATCTTTTGAACCTATTAATCCGTCAATCAAGTAGTAGCAGAAGTTCTTAGAGAGTTGGAGATGCCCAAATCAAAATAATTAGAAAACACTGTAGCTACCGTGGGAAATCGTCGTTAATGAAAAAGTTAGGGATGGTCTTATAAGACCATTTTCTTGTAGCATCATGGAAACCAGTTGCTGCTCTCACTGATGCATTTGGAAAATCCACGCTGTATATTAGGGCACTATTTTCTCGTTTGAGTAACTGAAAAGTCAATAACGCTCCCTTGATTTCTAATAATAATATTTTTTTAGAGTTGGCATTACGAATGTCTACTATATTTACAAAATAAAAATATTTTATCACAACAATTGCCTCCGATAACCGCCGAAACCCAAGCGAATCTGGGCCCACAAAATTAGCGGCAAGGATCGTGCCAGTGTTTACCGATTATCCACGAAGAAACGATGCTCACGCGCAGATAATTAGTACCAAAAACGATATGAAACATCACAAGTCATCGTATAACCAATTGAAAACCTTATCATAAAGAGATAAAGTATATCCACAATCAGTTAAATTAGTTATTGTTTAGAGTGGTGTATAGATTGTTAAGCCATTTTGAGAGAAGGCTTTGTAGAGGTTGAAACTAAATGCTTGTCGCAAAAAACAAGTGATTTGTTGCCTTGTATTTTAAGGGAGTCTGCCGTTTTGTTTAGATATTGCTGGCCTAAAATTGAGGTTTAGTTGCATTAAACTGTCTGTCACCGTTAAGACGATAGCAAAATGTTATTGGACCTGTTTACTAATTCTCTACAGAGTTGCGTTGATCAATCTACCAATTATGTTTGGTGATACTGGCCCTATGTATGAATCTTACCTATGTATTTAACTAAATGTCCCCTGATGATTACAAGTTGGTGTTCTTTACAAAGAAAATCTTCTAGTAAATTCTAAGGGTTTAAGTCCTGGAATCTATCAAGTATCTCGAATAGTCTATGGAAAGCAATTGTAGCTATGACTCGTTGCGTACTCGCGCGAAGTCCTCACTCAGTTCGGCAATACGCAATTCTAAACGTGTTTAGCCAATGAAGTTTATGAATTGTAACACTTATGGTTTTAAGTAGTACAAAACACCAAACATGAATGACGACACTGGCATCTCGGTTAGACCAATAAAACATTTCGTAAGACCTGTGTGATAAATAACATAAAAAACACGCCGCATGCGGTCCGTTGATTTACGGCTCATGCGCTGCCTTGGGATACTCCAGCTTAGCATGATGAGTCTCCAAACACCTGATCATACGGTAGATATGAGTGTAGCTGTAGCTAGTCTAAGTGCATAGGTACTACTAACTAAATATACTGAACAATACACATCAGTTATCTTGTTGTCTGCATCTTGCAGTCTTGGTAAGACTACTTTCTACCACTCTTCTTGTTATTTTGATTTTTTTTTCTCGGTTTTTGTATTATTTTTAACGGCATTCTAGCCTAGTCGGTAGTGACCCTGCTTATGAAGCAGGAGGCCCTGAGTTCGAATCCTGGTCAGGGCATTTATTTGCTTGTTTATCACGGATTTGTTCCTGAGTTATGGATGTGTTCTATATATTTAAGTATTTCTCTATATCTATACATTATATATATCGTCGCCTAATACCCATCAACACAAGCCTTATTGAGCTTACTGTGGGACTAGGTTGATTTGTGTAAAATTGTCCCATAATATTCTTTTATTATTATTGGTGAATTGTATGTAATGAAATACAACCATGTATTTCATTGTATTGCATTTCTTCAGAGTATTCTGTACTTTTTGGTTAACAACTAAGCAAAAGTCGGTATGATAAATACTCTTAATTCTCCGTAATAACATATCTAATGGTAGGTACTTTGTCCTAACTGGTTCTCGTCATGCTAGTGCCACTATGACGGATGTGCATGCGCAGAATAATCAATCGCGTTACGGGGCAATTGAAGGTCATTGTAATGATCTCCTTGTTAGAAAGCAGCAGCTCCAGGACAAGGATAACAGTAAGCCAATTAACACAGATATGCCTTATCTCGTTGTAATAAAGATCAGAAGGGGTCAATCAACTGTCACAGGTCTTGCAAAACTAATATATTTTAGTAAATAGGTTCATTTTTATTCATTAAGAAGTTCTTATAATAGCTGGGTTTGTTTCATAGTCGATAAACTACTTCAACGTACACCCTCCGATCTTCGTGAGCTTCTTGGCTTTCATAATAACAGTTCATGTTACACCCCCGATTATCGTTATTATAGATGTTTTGACCTGCAACCTTCACCAAGGAAGAGACTTGGCCAAGGGGTGTCAAGTTTCCACGTTTCTGCAGCCGGCTTTCTGATGCCGCGAGGAATTTATCTAATACTTATAGTAGTTTAGATTGATTGGTATCGTATTAAAATTATAAAAAACTGCGCGAAAAAAAATGGTTTGGTATGGAGGATTGGCCGTCTGGGACGAAGTGTCACTTACAAAAAACAAACCCTTAAACGGATCACTAGTATTTTTGTTACATCCTGTATATACGTTAAAACATTTTGACATATATTAAATTGGAAACGTGATTTCTCAGTAACGCCAGAGACATTTTTACTAACGCCAGAGACGTGAAAAGTGCTGGTCTAAGAGTTGATTCGCCCAGCTAACTGTTTTTAACCAAATGACTTTGTATTCTTATATTTTAAAAGCGCTTTTATGATTTCAACAGTTTTTGGTTAGATCAAGAAATAAAATCTAAATTTAAAAACATTCAGATCCTTGTCTAACAGTAGATTCTGAATAATAATGTATCTCGAGTTGTTTGTTTTATTTATGACTATGTTTTACAGACATTTATGCTTTGTCGCAAATTTATTGACATGTTATCAAAAACAGAAATAACAGCAGAATTATAATATTCAATGATTGTCTAATGGTGCTCCCACACTAGCTGTTATAAATGTTATACAACAGCAACCTATCTTTCTTTAACAACATAGTTTTACTTAGCCTTATCCTTGTTACACTATGTTGTATAACATTTATAACAGCTAGTGTGGGAGCACCATTAGACGTATATTAAACAGTAAAGACTTGCTCAAACCTCAGCAGGAGAAATAAATAAACAGGCGGGGTATCCAAAATGATCTTGATACACTCTTGCTGTCTAGGTGCCGTATCCTAATTTTAAAATACATAAACAATACACTAAAAACACAATCTATCTCAAACATAACTCCAACACACAACAAATAATCAACAAATATTGAAGTTGTAGTGGTGTTGCATTGAAATAATTGTCAAGCAAATTCTGATATTTCTGATTCAGACGGTGCCGTATTCTAATTTTAAAATACATATTTAATATATTAAAAAAACATTTTTTCTCAAATATAACTCCAACATACAACAAATATTCAACCAATATTGAAGTTGTATTGGAGTTGCATCGGAATAATTTTCAAGCAAATTGTAATATTTCTGATTTAGACGTTTAGGTGTCACATGTATTGCTTGGTTAATGCATTGTGCATTGCGAGTTGTGTTGAAATTGGATAGTATCTAAACCTGTTATAAATAAAGTTAGAATACGGGTCCATATTAATCGCTAACTAAGATATTTTTACTACTTTTCTTACATATTTGGTTTATTTAATTTGAACCTTTGGTATTGAAAATAAATTCTTAGTACAATTGGCTGCCCTATCAAAACAGTATTGATTGCCCAAGAAAAAAAACGTGAGACAAAAACCACCTTCAAATACAGATATTAACCGGAGCGTCAAACAACATAGTTCGCTATGATTTATAGTCCATCTAATGTAATTTATAGGTTATATCACATAATATCTTTAACCGCGAATAATGTTTCGAATTATTAATGGGACCATTAGTTTTTTTCTTGTAATAAATTATGTTGATTTAATATAGCGGTGTAATGATTGCATATTCTTTAAAGTAATTATTTGTTAATAGAAGATTCTAATGATGGTTTTAGAAGGACACGAAGGTCAATCGGACTTATTAGAGGACGGATTACAAACAACTAATGCTGACTTAGTAAATAGCTACGACATTACTCATCATCAGAATCAGACAATACTTAACTGGTATGCTCAAGAGGTAATTGGGCCTATATTAATTATTATCTACTTAAAATTTTATAGTTTGCAGCATATTTGCAAAGGTAAACCAAAAAAGATGCATAATGACGCTCAGTCTGTCGATTTGGCACGAGTTGTTACTGCGGCTGAGTAATGTGCTTGTAGCAAGCGTTAAAAGGTATCGAAACCAGGGAGGCCAGGCTAGGCACAGTTTCCATAGCCTGATATTACAGGACGAAATAGTATAGGAAGAAATGTGGCGGTAGGTGGATTAAAAAGAAAAGAAGAATCTTAGAGAAATATTCGTAGCAAAAGTCCTAGCAATTAGCTTGCTATCTAAAAATAAAACTAACAAAAAATAAATCAAAGAAGTTGGCCTCAAAAATCTGTGGGCGGGAGCACCCCAGTACCAACTTCTCCCTCTGGACCGCATCCAACGGAGAGCGACTCGAACTGTCGGCTGCCAGGACTCCTTGGCGCTGCGTAGAGATGTAGCCTCGCTCTGCATCTTCTATCGCCTCTATCACGGAGAGTGCCCCGAGGAATTGTTCGCATTAATCCCTGCCGCCTCTTTCCGCCATCGTCCTACGCGACACCATTTCCATCATTACCACTTAGATGGTTGGCAGTCCTCAACTGCGTTTCTCCAGAAACTTCCTGCCTCGCATAACAAAACTGTGGAACTGTCGTCTGCGGTATTTCCGGACCGATACGACCTTCAAACCGTCAAAAAAGAGCGTATTCCCATCTTAAAGACCGGCAACGCGCTTGTGACACCTCTGGTGTTGCGGGCGTTCATGGGCGGTGGTAATTGCTTACCATCAGGCGATTCGTCTGCTCGTTTGCCCCCTATTTAATAAAGAAATCAAAAAAATCAACAAAGGTCCACACAAATTGAGAACCCCTCCTTGGAAATCTTGAAGTCGGTTGAAAAATATATTACGCATCACAGAAACATCATAGAACTCTAATATTCTTATGCAAAATTATGTGTATCATAGAAGAATCTTGCAGTTCCATGGTTCCCTATTTTAAAAAAAGGTATTTCCCCATTTCCTGGTGCCTGGCTCAAAACCTTACTGGAGGCCCGTGCCCAGTGTTGGGGCGATGTTGTAAAAACTTGTGATGCTTTTTTCATAAACAGTGATTAGGCTGCGCGTGCGCAGTGTGACCGTGTAGCGCATGCGTGCATCGCGGTTTATGCGCGCGCGGCACGCGACCCCGCCGGCGACGGACGCAGGCGTTTGCCTTTGAAGATTTACCTTAGTTTGGAGTCTTTGGACTGACTCTAGAATATTATATCTTAGGTAAGTATATATAGTCCTCCTCATCGATTTCGATGACAGCGACCCTAATGCAAACCCTATGGAGGTTGACTATTATGAGCCCTAATATGGCTAGCTAGGCCGAACTTGGTCTGGTTGGTTGGTTGGTTGGTGGTTGTCATACTCTATTGCACTTGTGGCAGTAGAGCTGTTAAGTATATACTAAGTGTCTGTTTTACCTATTATATAAAATTATTTATTGAAAAACCTGGAAAGTAACAAGTAAAAGTTGAATTCAAGCGAAAATAAGCTACATCTTTCAAGAGACTCAAAGGAGTGCAAGAGAAACGCCAGTTCTGATCATCTTCTTCAAGCAGATCCTCGTCATCCTATTAGCGTTTGTCCCGGCTTTTGCCACGGCTCAATTGAGCGGGGGTCCGCTTAGCAACGTAATCCCATAAAGTGGCGTAGGCGCCTGTTTTTACGATAGCCACTACCATTCTGATCTACCCAAAAGGGGAAACTATTGGGATTAGGTCCAGTTTCCTCAAAACGTTATACTTCACCAAAAAGCGACGAACTTGAAAGTCAAAGAAGAAGACTGAAAGTCGGACGTCTTTCCGCCAGGCTACCAGCCCTGCCCCCAGCAATTGCCCCCCTGAAACGCAAACCTCCTATACTACGGGGGCCATAGGTGCAGACCGCGAGATTTTTTGTGAAGGAAATTGCCGCCCTCCCCGCCCCTGAACGAAATCCTGGATCCGCGCCTGCGACCACCACTCAAAAACCTTTCTACTTTGCTATTACCTGTTAATTTAGTTGTAACTGTTAACGGTCCGTCTTGTAATTCCAGTCCAACTGCCCCAAGGAACATTCTAATATGTATTGTGTTGTAATTCATCCAGCACGCGAACTCTAGCATTATTCCAATTGTATACTGAATACAAACCACTTTAAGCGTGCTCTCTGAACGCGCATATTAGTTAACAATCAATGCCAAGATACATTGGTTTTTCTAAAATGACTTACGTCGTAAATGAGAACGTGAAAACTGAAGTTACCGCTTACTAACTTACAGCTGTTCTATGGATACACTGGACATAAATTACAGTTCAAACAAACTATAAATTAGCTAGAGAATGCGGGTAACACGCCATTAATTAGGAGAATTGTATTTAAAATTATTGAAGGCGTTAGGCTGCGTTTCCACAAGAGATGTGCTCGGTATCTGAGCGGTGGGAGGATGCGTAGCGAGGACTGATTAAGCTTTCAGGTGTCTGTTGGTTGCTGTTCCTCTGATTGCTGTTTGTTTATGACTACCGGCACTGGAAGTGTTTTTTTTTGGGGAATTCCCACTCACCTTCTGATGGTTGATTTACGTGGGTCAAATTTATTGTTACGTCAGTGGTAACCAGTTCACAGTCACTAGACTTCAATAAGTCGCAGTCTTTGGCAATTGGATCATGATTTGTAGAAGTCAAGTCATTATTTTTTGAATCGTTGGATTTTGTATCGTCCATGGCGGTTGTCTTAGGCGAGGGGTCATGTTTCGCTGGTTGCTTTCTAGGCTCGTTCCGTCGGATCTGTTTCGTGCCGATCGCCAATCTCTCTTTCGCACGTGCGGCGGTGGCCACGGATTCCACGGATGTGGAACGTTGTGAGTGTTTCCACTAGAGAATGTGCGAGGTAGCTGAGCGGTGCAAAGTTGCGTTACGAGGTTTGCTGAACGGTGTGAGGATGCGTAGCGAGGGCGTGTATAGCCTCTGACAAACGCCGTTTAGTCACTTATAGTTTACTACCTAGCAAGACATTCCTCGCAACACATTTCTCTTAACACATTCCTCGCACACATCCTTCTCTTGTTTTGTATGTACAAAAGCCTTGCTCTGCTGAGCTGTTTCCGCTAGAGCTGACCAGAGCGAGGATAGGTAAATGAAGCGTTTCTATTGGTTCATGAAAAACACATTTCGCGCAATGTATCCTCCCACAACTCTGGTGGAAATGCAGCGTAAGTCAAAAAGAGATCGATGTGTTGTGATCCATTATGATGATTCTTATGAAGAGAGGTTTGCGATGATAGCTTTCTAACGAAGTTCTGGATTATATTTTAAATATTGTATTCTATGTATAGAATGTTTGACCAGCACGGTTTGATTGTATTGCACTCATAGTCGTATTTTACTACCTATAATGAAAAAACCGGCCAAGAGCATGTCGGGCCACGCTCAGTGTAGGGTTCCGTAGTTTTCCGTCCGTCACAGTAAGTGTCCCCACTTAAAAGTTAAAATAACACCGCCATGTAGGATATGATATGAGCGTTCCACGCACAGCGACATCTATCGGCAAATTAAGTAAACTATTGCGCGCGAGCTTAAAGTATGGAAGATGATTTTTATGGGATAATAGTTTATTGCGTGAACCGATTTTCACCGTTTTTACTTTATTTGAAAGCACGTCATTTCATTGTGATTTTGAAGAATTTACAGGTACAGTAAACACCTGCTTATATGGTTAAATTACAAACTTAGTTCAGAAATTATTTTGTAATTTTTTTTCAAAAACTATTCAACCTATCAAGTTCAAAATAATTTTCCTAGAAAGGTTTTATAAAGTTCTACTTTTGAGATTTTTTTCATATTTTTAAAACTTATGGTTCAAAAGTTAGAGGGGGGGGGGGACACATTTTTTTTACTTCTGGAGCGATTATTTCCGAAAATATTTACATTATCAAAAAATGATTTTAGTAAACCCCTATTCATTTTTAAATACCTATCCAACAATATATCACACGTTAGGGTTTAAATGAAAAAAAAATCACTCCCCACTTTACGTATAGTATAGGGGAGGTACCCTAATAAAACATTTTTTTCCACTTTTTATTTCACCACTTTGTCGGCGTAATTGATATACATATTAGTACCAAATTTCAACTTTCTAGTGCTAACGGTTACTGAGATTATCCGCGGACGGACGGACGGACATGGCGAAACTATAAGGGTTCATAGTTGACTACGGAACCCTAAAAAAAGCAAAGGTACTGGAACTTGAGACCGCCGCCGCCAAAGAATAATTTGATTTAACATCGAAACAGACGTAGGTAGGTAGGTATTGCATCCGAACTTCCAGTCCCACACACGCACGAAAAGATTAAATGGGTATATGTTTTATTTTATTAGGTACATAGGTAACCTTAGATGTCAGACAAGACATATATTTAGAAAGGAAAAAATGACTAAAGTCTCGGTGCCCAGGTCTTCTGCATTCGCGGCGGACGCTTTAACCCCTAGGCTACCCGGTTAAATTTTCCTGTGTGTGTATTTATTTATTTAAATTTTATCGTACACTACAAAAAAATACAAATGGCGGACTTTATGCATCATGGCGTTCTCTACCAGTAAACCATAAGGCTAAACAGCGACATGACAAAAAGGTTTTTCTCTGCACCTACTTATTAGTCATTAGTAATAAGTATTAGTAGTAGTGTATATGCCAGGGTGTCCCTTATACTGCGATTTCGAGAGATTGATAACGCTATCCAGCCTTCAAAAAATATTATGGTACTTTTAAAATTGCAGATCTACAAGGGAAAATACTTCAAACACGCTATCCTTTACTATTATCTTATCAAAGTCAGATGAAAATACCAGCAACACCCAAATTCGGAGATCGCAGATCGATTTCCATCAAGTAATAATCGCATCCTTGGCGCGTGACCTTAAGCCTAGAAACCGGAGAGCAATTATACCCATGCGTGGTTAATTGCAACGATTAGTGGCGATGTGTGAGACCGCGGGGCGCGGGGGGAATCGTAATAACTGCTCATGTGGCTGGAAAAAATGGATACATTGGCAGTCTATCAGTATTTTTATAGACAGATATATTTTTCATATTTGAAACTGATGATTTGTTGTAACCGTAATTTGACCCTGACTAACAATAATAATAACAATAAACAATCTTTATTGCAACTTCAGGTGTACATTGATACGATTGGCACCTGGCTCTCAAACTAGGTTTCCCTGTGTCTCAAGAGCCAGTTCCTTTCCGATTACAGGCATTATATAAGGTAAGACATTTATAATATAACGAAAACAGTGAAATACTAATATATTATTTACAGCCCTGCTACAGCTACGGTACAGGCAATGGCAAGATAAACTGAACTCTCTTTTGGAGGAGTGGCCAAACGCGACACAGGATCTAGATCAGTGGAAAAACTGAGGGGAGGCTTTACCCAGCGGTGAAATAAAGGCTATCTTAATATAATAATGTGTGATATGACACGTTTTTCGAAAAGGTACCATTTGACCAAAGGAAGAAAATATTCGTGCAAAAAAAAGCGTAAGCGCCGACCGCCAAATGGTACCTTTTCATCTAGACTATCACATATTTACAGTTTACTTCCGTAGCTAACTGACAAAAAGGGGGATATCTTGTATAGTAATTGACAATTGGATCGTATCTATAGACCTGCAGAAAAAAACAGTAATTTTCACACCTAGAAGTTCTGACTCCTAAAGGTAAGAATACTGAAGCCTAATTTCTAGCCGGACACCATGTAAACTTTATAAGTACCAAAACAAACAACAAATATGAAAACAATATCTTTGTTTCGCATGATATCGACCCGTGGTCGCCTAAAGCCAATATTAAAATGGTAAAAACCCTTAATGATTTAGCATGATAGTGTCGTATTATTCAAAACCAAATTGTATGAAATCTCCGTAGCGTGAGTAAAGCATAAGCTATCAATGGCTTCGGGCTGGGATCCATCCAGTGTTCCCGAAGGGGGTCCAGAAGTTTTGCAACAATTTGGGACCTGAAGACACAGATTAACTAAATCCAGACTGTGAAAATAGTTTCAAGTAATCTCTACTGCAATAATGTGGTCATCGCTATATGTGTTCTTGATGAAGGTAATATTTATCATTACCTTCAACTTGCAAGCAAAGTTTTACCTAGTCTCAGTGGTCAGAATTTTGGTAAGATTGATTTGAGGTTAGGTATGGGTATAATGATATTGAGAATTTCATAAACGCAATGTTATTGGTTTGGATGTTGTTGAATCTAGAGTATTACATGACTGATAAAAGATAAATTACAGTCAATATAAAAATATTGTAAAACTTAAATTTAAGAAAACTTGAACATCTTGAGAAACCCTAACAAATCCCATATAAAGTCTATTGAGCGCAACACTGTCTAGACGGAGAGCTGGCCACGTCAGATATGACACAATAATGAGAGCAACGAAACCCATGTAGTTAGTTTGCTATACTATGCTTATTTCTAGATCCGGACATCTGGCAGCTGTAAAGTGGTGGAGGTCAAAGAATGCAAATAACTTTAAGAAAACAAATCCTAGAGTTCTGGGTTTAATGAAATATTTAGTTAGTCGCCTACTGTTTTTGTTTCCGCAATAATAGACAATGGTTTTTAATCTAATGTTAAAATATAGGCCCTGTCCTCCATAAATTACACCACCTTGGCATTTTTTACCTATTTTTGTTATACTTTTTTCCAACTTAAAAACTTTATGGCCTGTCACTCTGACATCCACCCATTAAAAGCTGCCAGATGCCCGGATCCAGCAATAAGGATGGTAAAGCAGTCTAACTAGACAGGTTTCATTGCTCTCATTATTGTGTCACATCTGACGTGGCCAGCTCTTAGACCAGTCGCTCCGTTCAGCGGTGCCAAAATTCTGTAGGTGCAAAACTCCTTTATAACAGAAGACAGACTCTATAAGAGTTCAGAAAAAAAAAATTACGCACCTAAAATCGGTACCACTTGCAGAGCAATCATTATCAATATCATACATAGTCTACAGTAATATTCTCTGTTTGCTCGCGTGCTCACGCGCCGATAATCGTTCGCGAATATGATCGGCATTCGAGAAATTTCGACTCACCTCCACTGCACTATTAACTTCGGTTGCATGCTCCCTTTCATGTCAAATCCATTTCAAAATCAAACAGTCTTATCTCTAGACACTCAAACATGCGTTTAGGTCATTATTGAGTTAAGGAAGGTTGCCCATTATCTGACCTAAGTTATGGCTTGTGGCACAGAAATAAACAAATGCCGATCGAATTATTGTTTTCGTATACCAATCTAGAAATGTCTGGAATTCTTGGATTAGTGTCGGTGAAGATTAAAAACAGACTGTTGAAGGATCGGCGATATCTATCGCGGATTATGAGTTTAAAACTGAAGTTTTAATCTTTGTCCTAGAATTCCTAGATATTATGATAAACATTACCACGGTACAATTTATAAGAAAAACATTGATTGTCTATTTAATATGATATTACCTATTTGTACCTATTTTATAATTTCATGCAACATGTAACAGTTTTACCCTATGATTTGACCTTTTGTATCAAATTGATATTATAAAAGTACAAACTCGTACATCTAATAATCCTTAGCATATTCCTGGTTACATTCAAAAGGGAGCCCTTAATATTTGGCGTTCTCATTTGCATACATGAAAACAAAGGAGTGCCTTTCCAGCCTTTCTTTGTAGTAAAGAGAGAAAGCTAATACGCTTTGGTGTTATAGGTACTACTAAAGCCGATTTTCGCTGAATGTTGAAGCAGTAATGATAACAAGTAATCCATTCGTACATTACCTGCAATCACGAGAGTCATGACAGACAAGCCAACCCATAAACGCCATTCGGTAGTCGTGATCGTTGTGATTAACGGCCGATAGCAATCTCTTCCGCGTCTCAGCCACGACTGACACGTGCTACACTTCTTTTTTATCCGATCATCTACTAATAATCTTCATCATATCGTATCTTTGAAAACAGTACACTTGGATTTAGAACTATAGTAACTTACGTTAAAATTTAGATTCGAAGAAGGTTGGAGTAAGATAGGAGCTTGTGTTGATGATTTTGGTGGCATTGAAATAACTGGCCAATTATAAAATGAATCTTTTATTATAAACAATCGATTTTGAATTATTTACAAAGTTATTAAAGCTTAATTTGATTTGAAACGATTTATAGACTAACTTACCTTGATAGAAACTACTTTTAATCATTAATAGTGGAATTGTGATAAAACCTTTTAGAGACGATAAACAAGTGGTATTTTAACGGTTTTATGTTATTGTTGACGCCATATTCATTAACATTTGACATGGTTTGGATTTTATTCAAGTCTATCTGTCTATTATCACAATCAGCTTTTAATATTAATAAGTTTGTCTTTTTTTAATGCATATTGAATGGACTATAAACAACTTACAAATAAATTGGACCCGGGTATGTCCTCAAACTACGTCCAAAAGAGAGGTATGGGTGTGGCGAATGTCATCTCGATCAAATCTGGAGCAGAGCCCGACTGGGAAAGTACCTCGACCTTATAGAAAACCACAGCCAAGTAGCACTAGACCCTACTCATAGTGTTGTGTACCTGCTGGTGAGTAAGGTTGCCAAAGAGCTCAAAGAGGAGTGTGTTGACGACGAGGGACCCTATTGTTCCTTTAGCCGTCGACACAGTGAATCCTCCTTTTTGTAAAGGGTGAGCAATACACATGTGATTCCTATGGAGTTGCAGGCATCCATAGGCTACGGTAGCTGCTTATTATCAGGCGGCCCTATGCTTGTTTGCTACCGTTGTGGTAAAAAAGAAGAAAAAAAGAGTGACCGTATGAATTTACATTTTTATTTTTATTCGGTAAGTATTTTATCAGGCTAGATAACGGGCCCTGGCGATTGCCGGGATAACGCTAGGTAGAAGAAGATAAGTTACATATTTACTATCAGACTATCACAACATTTCTTTCCATAGACAGGTATTTAAACTCAAACAAAAACATTTATTCAGTTAGTAGGCCACAAGGGCACTTTTACACGTCAAAGTAAAAGAGAGAAAAAAAAACAAACTACACCGGTTCTAACTTTACACCTCTGACCCGAGAAGAATTATTAAAAAAAGATATGTATAGTATACTATGAAATGTTTGCAAAACATTTACAAATTGAATTTAAACGAAAGTTCAATTTGACTTAATAGTCAAGATAATTATCTTAAAACGTACGCAATTAAAAAACCAAACGGATGATAGTGAAAGTCTAAAACCTTTTTTTTATATTCTTAATTGATGTTATTAACATTTCAAATAAATTACATACGCATGAACACAATGTAAATTTATTCATGAAAAACATTTATTCACTCTAAATATGTTTAGCTTACAAAGAGTCTGTTAATATTGATTTGATTGGGCGCAGACAGTATATTAATTTTAATTAATTAATTAACATCTTAATCTGTGGTCATTGTCATGATTAATGAGGGATACATTCAAATGGGGCATCTGCATAATGATCTACCATTCACTATGGGTTCAATGTAACGAAGTAACATGTATACTATTTATTTACGAATAGTTTTATTGAATAATTTGTATTCGTTATAATGATCTTTTGTTATATTTTTATATATGGCTTTTACTCCTCGCCGATTTTAGCGAGGTGAATTCTGCCAGTGTATACTTTTGATTTGATTAATCTTTAGTATTATAAATAAAAGCAACGTTGTTCGGTTGAGGCCTTACTGATTGTAAGGTGATAGCCTCCCTGCAAACAACCGTTTGTTCAACTAAAGGGAGGTTACGCGCGTTTTGAGACTAATTTTTCATTAGCTGCACACTAAGCTATCAATACTACACACTGAACTACGTAAATGAGCAAAAAACAAAAAACTATTCCCAAGACGTCGTCGCCATCTTGAGCTCAAACGGGAATCTCTGTAATGATCTTGTGGTTTTGTGAATAAACATGATAGAACCCGTCGGATTGACAGTTAATAAAATTGTAAATAACAAATGTCTGTCTCCATTGGCCTATGTGTAACTCTGTGTCCATAATCCGTGCAAATCTCTGCTCGACAACATATGAGTCTTATAACCTACAATAACAACAGCTCTTCAAGCCAACCACGGAGGATTTAGACCACTAAAATCAATATTTTTTGAGTTTTTCCAGTTGAATCTTATCTTCACAAGTTTATGTACGTACTGTGCTCGAGGAATTCCGCCAGTGCTGTAGTGGTACAATTTTCCGTGACCAGAAGCTGAAGAGTACGGAATCGGCAGTTACAGCACGTGTACAAGAGCTAGCTTCTTAAATAAATGATGTTCATGAAGCATGAACAAAAAACAAAGCGCTGGTGGCCTGGCGGTAAGACTCAGTCAGTCAGACTACACATCCGAAGGTCTCGGGTTCAAACCCCGGCTCGTACCACTGAGGTTTTCGGAACTTACGTACGAAATATTATTTGATATTGGATGAAGGAGAACATCGCGAGGAAACCGGATCTAATCTCAACAAGGCCTAGTTTCCCCTCTGGGTTGGAAGGGCAGATGGCAGTCACTTTCGTAAAAACTAGTGCCTACGCCAATTCCTGGCTCAATAGAGCCAAAAGCTGGGGCAAACGCAATAGGAGGAAGAAGAATGAAGTATGAACAAAGTCGCGGGCGAGAACTAGACTTCAAAGCCAATGTATAGATACCTATAGAGAAGTCTAAGAACTTTTGGAGGCTACAAGCTTGATAGCTGTACTAGATGGCGCTATACAGCCCCATACATTTGGGGTAACTCTGGTCCAGATGGTGCTATAGTCACCGCAAAATGTATGAGGCCTTACAACGCTATCTAGTAAAGCTATCAAAAAGTTCTTAGACCACCGTCGTGGAGGAGCACCCTCCTCTAACATATATAAAAAAACCGGCCAAGTGCGAGTCGGACTCGCGCACCGAGGGTTCCGTACAAACCTATAACAAGCAAAAGTTGTAGTATGTTTGTTACTAATTTCAATTTAATATCTCTATGCGTTTACGAGAAAAAAGGTAGTAAGTTTAAAATTTAAAAAAATATTTTTTGTATGATTTTACTAAAAACGTCTACTTTTCGTAATTTTTCCTTTGTCTGTGCTATATGAAGTTTCTTCGTGCCAAGTTTCAAGTTTATAAGTTTACGGGAAGTACCCTTTAGGTTTTGAGTTTCTTGCGAGTACTCAGTTTCAAAATATGCGACTTAAATTGCAATTTCTTTTGATTGCGTTGACATAAAAGTTTGGTTTTGCTACATATGAAAGGTCCTATAGCCCTGAGTATTTGTCATGAATTTCGATTTAATACCTCCACGCGTTTACGAGGAAAAAGGTAGTAAGTTTAAAATTAAAAAATATATATATATGTATGATTTTACTAAAAATGTCTACTTTTCGTAATTTTTCCTTTGTCTGTGCTATATGAAGTTTCTTCGTGCCAAGTTTCAAGTTTCTGAGTTTACGGGAAGTACCCTTTAGGTTTTGAGTTTCTTGCGAGTACTCAGTTTCAAAATATGCGACTTAAATTGCTATTTCTTTTGATTGCGTTGACATAAAAGTTTGGTTTTGCTACATCTGAAAGGTCCTATAGCCTTGAGTATTTGACATGAATTTCAATTTAATACCTCTACGCGTTTACGAGGAAAAAGGTAATAAGTTTAAAATTTAAAAAAATATTTTTTGTATGATTTTACTAAAAATGTTTACTTTTCGTAATTTTTTCTTTGTCTGTGCTATATGATATTTCTTCGTGCCAAGTTTCAAGTTTCTGAGTTTACGGGAAGTACCCCGTAGGTTTTGCGAGTGCCGAAAAACTCTAAAATTTGCAGCATAAACGACTGTATCTTTTGATTTCGTTGGCTTTTATGTTTGATTTTTTTACAGCTCCAAGGAACAATAGACTTGAGTATTTGATATAAATTTCAGCTTGATACCTCCACGCGTTCCTGAGAAAAATGGTATTGACAGACAGACAGACAGATAGACAGACAGACAGACAGACAGACAGACAGACAGAGAGACAGACAGACCGACAGACAGACAGACAGACAGACAGACAGACAGACAGACAGACAGACAGACAGACGAACAACAAAGTGATCCTATAAGGGTTCCGTTTTTTCCTTTCGAGGTACGGAGCCCTAAAAATGACTTAAATTACGCGAGTAACCCGTTATAATTTTTTTTTTTATGGTGAGGTGTGTCTCACGAAAGTTTTATAGTTAAAAAGGTTCTCTATTTATACATTATCTTTGCTTACAAATACACATGCGCAGGAGCGGAGGAAACGTCGCCCCGGCCTTGGCGCATCGCATAAAGCACTAGCTGTCAGCTGGAATTTATCGATATCCGGGAAATATAAATCCTGCGTGTTTCTTGGGCTAGTTTGTCGTGCTAAACGGTTACGTAATGATATAAAACAAGTTAGAGATACTGATATTATCTGATAAACATAAATCGATCTAAAGTCTGCAGGAGAAGTAGCTTGGCCTATTATATCTGTGGCTTGGCTGTGGCATTCAAAAAGACCTTCACACACTCTTCTCTTTACAATTAAATCGTGTCAACATCATTTTGAATACCTTGACCGCTTAGCTACTTTTGCTGCTGATTTTACTGTAGGTAAGTCCAAATACTAGGTTGGCGACGTTGTGGCGCGACTAGTATTTATATTTCTAATACAGATTATCTTGTAAAACGACTATGAACTTATAAGTAGAATTCCTTCTTGATAGATTTACGAGTGTTCGTAGTTTCCTTCAATTGTTTACTATCGGCGTTGGCCTGCGACTTCGTACGCGCCTAAATAAAATAAAGATAAAATACATTCCTTCTTCAATTTAGGCACAAAGGCAATTTAGAGAAAAAAAAGGTACCACTGGTTTTAAACACTATACCTCTGACCAGAGAAGTATTATGACCTGCAAGAAACTCGGCGGGACTTATTTTTTCAAAACAGTAATACATTAGATCTTAAAGATACACAATAATCTGTGGTTGTCTGGAAGAGATCGCTCATTAGCGATAAGACCGCCTGTTGTTTGCCTCTTTTTATCATGTATTTTTTTTCTTCTACTGTGTTGTTTTTTCTTTGAGGTGTGCAATAAAGCATTTATTCATTCATTCAATAATTTATAGTTCTTCAAGAAGATATATCAAAACAGCTTGAGAGACAGAGAATGTACCTATTGTTTAATTATAAAGAAAAAATATCAAAATCTGACTGCTTCACATAACGTTTGATATGCCTTCCTACCTGATCTGTGTCCTCTAAATGTTAGATGATTTTGTAGTAGTTTCTGGCATAATATAATAAAACACTACAACTTTCTTCCCCTTTTCACCTCCTTCAGAGATGATTTCCGTGATAAATAAAACTTCTATATCCTTCTAAAGGATTTAAAATATCTACAATACATACCTGATTTCATGTAAATCGGTTCAGAGGTTTAAGCGTGAAGGGAAGTTAACAAACCGACAGGTAGACACACAGACAGAGTTACTCTCATATTTATACTATTAAGTTAGAGAACACAACTACAATGGTGACCGAGTTATGATTTATAAGTTTTTTTTTAAATAACAGCATCTACCTACAAGTTAACACCAAAAACTAACTTCCAACAATTAAGTCTCATCTGCGATTATTTGGGGTACTAGCGTTCTGAAAAATGCCTACGATTTGTAGCCGCAATTCTGGATTTGTTGAGCTTTACGTGGTGGTAATAAGGGAGGTAATAGTGTGAGCCTGGTATGAAAGTCTGCTGATTGCCTGTTTCGATCTGACATCGATCCGAGTAATGTGAGGGGATTTGAAGAACAGGAGGTAGCGGGATAGGATCTGGGATGCTTAGACGGAAAGAAAGTCGCAAGTCTATACATTTATTTATTACTAGGTTCTAAGTAGCGTATTCGGTATTCCAATTTCTAATATATAAAAAAAGTCTTAAGTCCAAAATGTGTTTATTCACGTAGGCATAGCCACAAGCACTTTCCAATCGTCAGTTACAATTATTATCTTAAGCTAGTATATAATTTAGAGCAATATATTGATGCAATTAATAAAAAAAAATACTTGTTGTTGATGTCAAAGAGGACCCAGTGTGTTGATGATGAGGGACCCTCTTGCTGTTCTTTTAGCCGTCAATACAGTGACTCAGCCTTTTTGTAAAGGGTCGGCAACGCACATGTGACACCTCTGGGAGTTGCAGGCGTCCATATGCTACGGTAGCTGCTTACCATCAGCCGGGCCGTATGCTTGTTTGCCACTGTCGTGGTATAAAGATAAAAAAAATGTTTACTAAAATACTAGTCCAGAATGTTTCTAGAATTAAATCTAAATGTTAATTAACATTTTTCAAATTTTCCCGCATCTTAATTTTTGTAGGTATTAGTTTGGACTGATGTATGACTGCAACGCAAACTTGCGCGCGTTACGTATGCCGGCAGGTATCGCGGAGACGGGGTTTGGTCAATCCATGCATCTTAAAGGACTAAACGGTAATCTCAACGCCCTTGTAGCTTACGTCCTATGTATCACAGAGTAAAGCGACTACGCTATGCTCAACGCTATACACTTATACCTTGCATTCAACGTAGGTATCACAAAGTAAAGCGACTACGCTACGCTCAACGCTGTACGCTTATACTTTGCATTCAACGTAGGTATCACAAAGTAAAGCGACTACGCTACGCTCAACGCTGTACGCTTATACCTTGCATTCAACGTAGGTATCACAAAGTAAAGCGACTACGCTACGCTCAACGCTGTACGCTTATACCTTGCATTCAACGTAGGTATCACAAAGTAAAGCGACTATGCTACGCTCAACGCTTTACGCTTGTAGCCCGCGTCCATATCGCAGCGTAATGGGGTGAGCGATTGCGCGCGTTACGCATGCGGTGCACGTATCGGCAGAATTACACTCGCGGGAGACGGGATTCGGTCAATCGATGCGTCTTAGCCACGGACTACTAGAGTCTGAAGCGAAATTACCTATTTATTTTATAAGACACGAATACAAACAGAACTTCGTACCTACGACGATTTGAAAATGATGCCGAGGTTTCATAGGCAACTCAGGTTGTAAGTAGATTGCCATATGCTCCTGTACTTTTTTAAATACTACGACGGTGGCAAACAAGCATACGGCCCACCTGATGGTAAGCAGCTACCGTAGCCTATGGACGCCTGCGAATCCAGAGGTGTCACATGCGTGTTGCCGACCCTTTACAAAAAGGAGGATTCACTGTGTTGACGGCTAAAAAAAACAAGAGGGTCCTTCGTCGTCAACACACTGGGTCCTCTTTGAGCTCTTTAGCAACCGTACTTACCAGCAGGAACACAACACTATGAGTAGGGTCTAGTGCTATTTGGCTGTAGTTTTCTGTAAGGTGGAAGTACTTCCGCAGTCGGGCTCTGCTCCAGATTTGAGCGAGATGTCATTCGCTGTGCTGTGCCCTATCACACATAGCGAGATGTCATTCGCAGTACCCATACCTCTCTTTTGGACGTAGTTTAAGAATATACTCATGTCCGGACGTAGTTTAAGGATATACCCGGGTCCTAACCTAACTGCTTATCATAAAGCGGGCTTGTTTATCTTGAAAAAAACCGGCCAAGAGCGTGTCGGGCCACGCTCACTGTAGGGTTCCGTAGTTTTCCGTCCGTCACAGTAAGTGTCCCCACTTAAGAGTTAATAACACCGCCATGTAGGATATGATATGAGAGTTCCATGTACAGCGACATCTATCGGCAAATTGAGTAAACTATTGCGCGCGAGCATAAAGTATGGAAGATGATTTTTATGGGATAATTCTTTATTGCGTGAACCGATTTTCACCGTTTTTACTTTATTTGAAAGCACGTCATTTCATTGTAATTTTGTAGAAATTACAGGTACAATAAACACCTGCTTATACGGTTAAATTACAAACTTAGTTCAGAAATTATTTTGTATTTTTTTTTCAAAAACTATTCATCCTATCAAGTTCAAAATAATTTTCCAAGAAAGTTTTTATAAAGTTCTACTTTTGAGATTTTTTTCATATTTTTAAAACTTATGGTTCAAAAGTTAGAGGGAGGGGGACGCATATTTTTTTACTTCTGGAGCGATTATTTCCGAAAATATTTACATTATCGAAAAATGATTTTAAGAAACCCCAATTCATTTTTAAATACCTATCCAATAATATATCACACGTTAGGGTTGAAATGAAAAAAAAAATCACTCCCCACTTTACGTATAGGGGAGGTACCCTAATAAAAAAAATTTTTCACTTTTTATTTTACCACTTTGTCGGCGTGATTGATATACATATTAGTACCAAATTTCAGCTTTCTAGTGCTAACGGTCACTGAGATTATCCGCGGACGGACGGACGGACGGACGGGCAGACATGGCGAAACTATAAGGGTTCCTAGTTGACTACGGAACCCTAAAAATTACAAAGATAAACTTGACCGAAACACTAAGCTAAGTCTTTGACTAATAGTCCTTAAAAATATGAAGCTTTCAGAAACAGTAAAAAGTTTCAAGGGTCAAGCTGCTACCAAAATTGATTTTTAATTTTCTATACTTATATGGAATCTAGCTGACATTCTGTAGGTACCTACCTAGTGCACCTAGTCAATTAAAGCTACCTAAACAACATCCCTAGTAAGTATAGATATTTCAGGAAACGATAAAATGGTAGTAGAGTGCAGGCTTTACAATTTACACGACTATTTGGCGCCGAAGCCAAAGTATTTATATTCTACAGATATTGGAAATACGAATCTACTTAACACAAACTCACACTTCAAACTTATCTTACTTAAACAAAAAGAGTATTTTCAATGTTTTATGAAATTCAATAACTTTTGGTAACAAACCTAACATCGCAAAAATTTTGAAGGTCCATAGAAAAAAAAATTACCAGCACTAATATTACGACAAATTTTTTTTTTTGAGATTTCGAGGTAACATCAGTAGGTGAAACTTGTTCAGTACTTCCATCTACTTTTTAGATGACTATATGTATAGCTGGACTATAGAAAATAATTCAGTGTTTCCTGTTTGAAAGTAAATCTAAATACTATATGACATAAAATGTAATGTTACAGTGTCCATGACAACCGTTCTCAAACAGAAAAATCAATTTCAATTTTAAAACCCAAACCATGTACCCCGCCGTAACCAGTCAAAAGCGAAACTGTCGTAACCCAAAAAAATATATTTGTGCCCCCTTCTAATACGCGCGGCGTACGTGCGTGACAATCACGCTTTATTGCGGACGACGGGAATTGAATGGATCTCCGTGCGTTTTTGATCTGATTAAGTTTATGCTGTTTTATGCGGGAGTCTGCTTGTGTTTTGAGTTTTTTAACAAAATAGTATAGTCTGATGACTGACTTCAGTGAAACTTGATGATATTACATTTTGATTATTTTTAATTGCATTAATAGTGTAAAACCTTTTAAAAGGCTCTTAAATAAATTACAGTGATGAAAATAAAAACACATAACTACCGACACAATTAATCATAGACAAATAAATATAGATAGCCTTATAATTAAATAGGGTGGAGTAATTTGTTTTGCCAGTTTTTTATACAAAATAGCGTAATTTGAGTTACTCAATTAATTTGAGGTCAAAGCGTTAGAGGTACAAATCTAAATTGAATATCGTTATTATCTACTAAGTAACATTTTTAAGCTATATGTTTACCAACGAGTCAACATAATAACCGCCAAAATGTTAAAAAAAGTCCTCTTCAAGTTCGGTCCAGGGTTCCGTCCCCCTCACGTCCCGACTCTAACTATATTTCCTTTTAAATGCGAAGCGTTATTTTTTTGACAGCCCACGGTCCCATACACCGGCCCTAATAACATCTCATTTTCTTGTTATGGACGAAGATTCATGTCGTGGAAGATACTCGTATTATTAAAAAGTGGTCAGTGAAATGTGGGATTTTTAAGATATTTCGTTTTGCTATGGGTCTCGAAGGGTCTATAAGGTATTTTAAGGGTGTAAAAAATATTGGCAGTGGTATTAAACTTTATTTTGATTTCTTTGTCATATTTTTGCAATTTTTTACTGTATTTGGTCATATTTTTTCGTTTTATGTTAATGTGCATGACATGTCCTTGGAAGTTTTAGTCACTGATATTTTTCAGCTGAAATAGTGCTAGGATAAGCTTCTGCAGTATTTGTTTATAAATATTTTTAGCCAATCAGTTTCAATTATAGAATATGCTGTTCACAAAAAGCAAAAATTCGGAGAACATGCAACAGTCTAATATCTGACAAAGAAATTATTTACAATAAGTTTGTAAGCTTCATTTAAATCAATTTCACATGGCATAGACAAATCATATATTATGTCCTCCAATATCGTGGCAATATAATCTTGACTTATTGATGTGAATCGTGCTACATCGCTTTCTACATCTCTATTTTTTTCCAGAACCAAAAAGGCTTCTGCGTATACGTTTTCCCGACGTATATACGTCAATTTTACAACCAAGTATGTTTTTACGAGGCAAAGCGCGTTTTACTGCGTTCCTATATTTCACGCACTTGGAAAAAACTGGGTTCATACGATTGGGTAGCGGTGGTCTAAATAGTGGTATTAAATGGTATTAGGTCGGCGCCATGCATAATTTGTGTATCGGATGTAATGTGGTATCGGATGTATTGGGGTTCGGTTATTTGTTGATATGCTTCGGATATTTCTTCGTTATGAGGTCTGGATATCGACTTAATTTAGAGAAGAGCAAACATATTTTTCTGGAAGCTGCTATTTACACATACACTCCAAAATATTTAGTATTTAGTATATTTTCCTCTTTTTTTAGGGTTCCGTAGCCCTTATAGTTTCGCCATGTCTGCCCGTCCGTCCGTCCGTCCGCGGATAATCTCAGTGACCGTTAGCACTAGAAAGCTGAAATTTGGTACTAATATGTATATCAATCACTCCGACAAAGTGAAAAAATAAAAAAGTGGAAAAAAATGTTTTATTAGGGTACCTCCCCTATACGTAAAGTGGGGAGTGTTTTTTTTTTCATTTGAAACCTAACGTGTGATATATTGTTGGATAGGTATTTAAAAATGAATAGAGGTTTACTATAATCATTTTTTGATAATGTAAATATTTTCGGAAATAATCATTCCCGAAGTAAAAAAAAATGTGCCCCCCCCCCTCTAACTTTTGAATGATATTTTTTTAAAATATGAAAAAATTTTCAAAAGTAGAACTTTATAAAAACTTTCTAGGAAAATTATGTTGAACTTGATAGGTTGAATAGTTTTTGAAAAAAAAAATACGAAATAATTTCTGAACTAAGTTTGTAATTTAACCGTATAAGCAGGTGTTTATTTATATACTACCTCGGCTCTTGTCAAGGTTACCGATGACATCCGTTTGGGTATGAATGACCAGAAGCTTACAGTTCTTGCACTTCTAGATTTCAGTAATGCCTTTAACACGGTCGATTTTGACATTTTGCTCGCGTTCTTACAGTCTCTTAACATATCGGCTGCAGCGAATGACTGGTTCCGCAGCTATTTGGTTGGTCGTCGGCAAAGAATAAAACTAGATTCTTCGTGTTCTTCCTGGTGCAGCACATCAGCTGGTGTTCCACAGGGTGGTGTGCTGTCTCCTCTTTTATTTTCTATCTTCATTAATTCCATAACTCTTGATCTCTCCTCTTCGTATCACCTCTATGCCGACGACCTTCAAATATATTCGCAGGGTATGCATAGCGATCTCAATTCAGTTATAGAAGCCACGAATCTTGATCTGCTCCGCATATCAAATTGGAGTCAAAATTACGGTTTAAAAGTAAACCCCCTAAAGTCACAGGTAATTGTGATGGGTAGCGCTAAACAAATATCCAAAATTGACTTTCTCAGGCTCCCTCCGATAGTCTTCGATGGTATCCAAATTCCTTTTTCCAACCAAGTGAAAAATCTTGGCGTAATCATGGATCGTTGTCTATCATGGGTGCCTCAGGTGAGTGAAGTGAGCAGGAAGATGTTTGCTGCCATAGGGTCTCTCAGACGGCTCCGGAATTTCCTGCCAATTGCTACTAAAATTGCGCTTGCTCAGTCGTTACTTCTCCCCATTCTTGATTATGCAGATATCTCCTATTTAGACCTAACCGAGGAGCAACTTAATAAGCTTGAGCGTATTCAAAATGCCTGCATTCGGTTCATTTTCGGATTACGCAAATTCGACCATGTTTCTAGTTTTCGTTCTCAACTCAAATGGCTCCCTATCCGTCACCGCCGTAACTCTCACATACTTTCTTTACTCTTTTCTATACTTTTTAACCCTGCAACTCCCCGCTACCTCAAAGAGCGTTTCTCTTATCTTAATTCTATTAGATCCTCTCAAAAATTGCTCCTAAAAGTGCGATCTTCATCTTCCAAATTTTATAATTGCTCATTTACGTTCCAGGCCGTTCGCTTGTGGAATTCTCTCCCTCTCAACATAAAACGCGCGCAATCTATTGGTAGCTTTAAATCGCAACTTAAGGAATACTATTTCTCTCTTCCTTAGGTTTTTAAGTTGACACTGTTGTTTCTTATTCTGTGTATTATATATGTATATATGTACGTATATGTATGTTTATTTTGTATTTATTTAAGTATGTATATTCATATGAATGTGCTGTGTTATCTATTTCGTCTCTTTTGTTTCTATGCACCACCTACTGCTTATTGTTTTTCTCTAGTCTCCACTACCCAAAGGTTGTCTGGAAGAAATCGCTCATTAGCGATAAGACCGCCTGTTGTTACCTCTACCTAAATTTATCTAATTGTAAAATTTGTGCTTGTAACTGTATGAGGTGTGCAATAAAGAGTATTTATTATTATTATTATTATTATTTATTGTACCTGTAATTTCTACAAAATCACAATGAAATGACGCGCTTTCAAATAAAGTAAAAACGGTAAAAATCGGTTCACGCAATAAAGAATTATCCCATAAAAATCATCTTCCATACTTTAAGCTCGCGTGCAATAGTTTACTTAATTTGCCGATAGATGTCGCTGTACGTGGAACGCTCATATCATATCCTACATGGCGGTGTTATTTTAACTCTTAAGTGGGGACACTTACTGTGACGGACGAAAAACTACGGAACCCTACACTGAGCGTGGCCCGACACGCTCTTGGCCGGTTTTTGTATGTAAGTTTTTGTAGTTCAACTTGCACGATGTGTTACTTCTTGCATTAACTACTTGACTAGTTATGCTATAATTCCATAATAATGATTAACTCATTCATTATCATCATTTGTCTCATTGCATGGTTCAGTAGGAGGTTGACGTCATCACCTAACCAGCCTAGCATTTCTGTTATTTGAACCACCACCACAACCAATGAACTCACCATCCGTCAAAGAACCAGCAAGAAGGGTCCCGGGAATGCCAGGTTACCGTAATTGTAATTTACACCCCCGGCGGCCGGGTATAGGCACAACAAAAATATGAACAGTACAATAATCGGGGATACAATCTTTTCTGTTCTGCCCTAAAGTTAACTGGTAGAGAATGCCTTTTGTACGTTTAGTTTTCTTTTGTGCAATAAAGTTTGAATAAATAAATAAGTAAGATTTAAGACTCATCAGACGCTCAAGACTGAACCACTGTTTTGTTACTGATCAAATAAAACTATTAGAGTAAATTGTCACCAAAATTATAAATTTATATAGATTTCATATATAGGTACAAAGGAGAAAAGTGGCCTAGGCCTCTAAATTGTCACCAGTCAGTCAGTCAGTCTGTGGCAAATAAATAACATATATTACGTACGAGTATGTGTGTAGTTGATAACTGTTTATTTGTCCCTTGACATATTCCTTGGTCGTGGGATGTCTTCTTCTTTCAAACATAAATTATTTATTCTTTTTGCGGGACTTTAGGGATATAATTTTTTCACATGTATACTAGGTACCTCAAAGTCAATGTACTGTTTATATGTCCACTACTATAAAACAGTAACCACGGATTATCGCACACAGCGGTATTCCCTAATATACGATATTATTTGCGCAGATCTGTTGTCTTTGCAGAGGGTCTGATTGTGCTTTATGGCAGCGCTATTAGAGATTGCTGGGTTCATATTTTATGAGTATCTATAATGTTGATTTGTGGGAAATATCTGCAATAAAACATTTTTTCTGCCGATTCTTTGTACCTATACGTATTAATACATTTTCTTATTTTTGTAGATTGTCTTGTCAAAATGAGACCATCTTCCCCGATATATCTATCTATCACGGGTGTTCTTCTCTACTGGTTCAAATTTAAGCAATAAAACTCATTAAAATCAGTACTAGAGACAGAATTAACACTTCTAGTCATTGTTGCTGTTTGTGGTGCAATGATTGTATTAATCAATACTTTAGTTGTAAAGTAGGTTTGTACATTGAGTGATAAACTGAGATATCGTATACGAAAGAAAAAGTTACCAAGACCTTCGGAGTCCAGGGTTGAAATTAAACCAGTGTCTTTTGCATTCGCAGTAGATTTGAGGGAGTGTTTTGAGTTTCTTGCTTTTTAGTATTACTTGAAGTTTAATGTGTATGTAATTATATGAATCATTTATTTAAATGAATATCAAATTTCTCTGAAACACAAAATACGAACAACAGTCTGCCTTCGTTTCAAAATGCACAATGACGTAACTACATACCTAAAACTAAATTATGCCCTATAACATGACACAATATTCACGATCAACTTTACCTCCTAGACTTAAGAGCTACATTTGCAGTTTATAGAGTACTTAAATAATGAAGTATAATAATTAGTTGGTAGCTGTTATCAGCAGTCGATAGCTGACATCAATCAATGCCTCTTGTGGGACTATATCAAAGCTGGTTACAAACAGGTCGTTCTCTAACAAGATCAAAGTGGTATCGATTGTAGAAGTGTACACCACTTCTACAAGGGGCACTATGCCATTTACGAGGACTTCAGCTGTCAAACACAAGGTAAGGCTTTTTTTATAAGCTTTTATTTAAGTAACTTAATACCTCTCCAATTAGCTGACCAAGGGTAGGTTTAAATCTAGCAAGCCGTATTCGCACCTTTTTCATTACATGATTCTAAATTGTTTCATATCCTTAAATTGTTACATAACTTTTTATACCTAATAGACTACTTACGTACCTAACCTCTGTACCTTAAGAACAACTGTAAAAAGTAATGAAATAAACGCATTTTTATTTGTAGTTAAGTAACTCACTGTATTTTTTAGTTACTTTGTTGTTTAGGTATAATTTTTGCAAGCCATGAAGCCAGATTTGAACCAGTTCCTGATGGATGAGTGATGACAATACAGTATTTTCGTACCATCGAGCTGGTCTGATGATGGAGACCGAAAGTGATCATAAGAACTCTGTGATTAAACAATGAAAGCTTTTTATATTTGGTTTGTTAGAATCATCTCGTTAAACAGTAAATAACTTTTGCAAGAAACCTACCCTAGCGTTATAAGCTTGTATTAAAAATGTTTTTTTTGACAACTCATTATTAGACTACACTTCTTCTACAAACAACAAGGAGTTTTGTGGCAACTTTTCAACGTTATGTGCCTTTGTGTGTGCAAGGCATTATTGTTGAAAAATTGGGAAACCTTGCACGATTTGATAAACTTAGCGCAAAAACAGCATAATAGATTTGAACGAAATTAGGCACATAGGTAGATTATAATGTTCTTTCTTGGACAAAACTCCTTAAAGAGGTAAGAGTTCAAGGCACAGACGTACTGAGCAAGAGGGTTGGGGCTAAAGGAGCACTTCACGGCTATGGGCTATTCTTTAAAAACAGGAATGTTATTCAATGTACAGAAGAAGCGTAGGAATTTGTTAGGAAAGGCTTCTAAACGGCGACGATCTGATCATGATTGAAGAACTAAGTTGTCATTCAGTTTATGATGATTACGCTATAAAGGGCAGCATTGAAATCTTGCTCTACAAGATGCTTTAGCAGCTCATATAATTTTATGACTTCATTACGCGCGGTATGCGCTCGCGCAGCTATCAATTGACGTTATTAGCGGTTGACTAATTAAATTATTTCGGCCTACACTTCGGCACGATGGCCAACAGATCAATTACGTCAGATGTACAGATGCAGAATGCAGCTGGTATTGGTAGCCTGACAGTATGGAGATAGGGGTGCGACTTTCAATCCGGAGGACGTAGGTTTGAATCTCGGCTAGGCTTAAACCACTAAGCTTTTTGGATGAGTAGGAAACCTAAGTTTTCTCACTTGGTCGTCCGTTTAATATTTTACTAGGCCGGCCACTTATTTCCCAAACTAGGTAGTGACATTATTTTACCTTTTGCAAGTACTTTAAGTTCTATCGTGCAAAGAAATAGTCAGGATTTGTCTATGTATAAAACCTAAGTGATTATGTTTTTACAGAACCCTAAAAACTAGGTCTAACATAGCTCTGTCGGAGCACTATGTCAATGTCTGATTATACCCTACAAGCTCCTAAACTCAGTAAGTCGTAATTAGATTAGATTTGTATGGCCAGGTCTGGTCCGTATATGCGCCGGCAACTAGAAGACTAGATAACGCACATGATGGATGTTGATGTCATAGTGAGGATATTAGCAAGAAGAAATTATTAGTTTAATCATTTGTATAAAGACTTAAAAGGTGCCCCTGTCCTGTGTTAAATGTGGTTAGATCTAATATTAAATCATTTGCTTCATATAATAATCCATTTTCCGTGATTATGCGTAATTAGTGGTCAATGATATTTGATATTATCGTTGTACCCGCGATTTAGTACGCCTCTAAAAACATATAATGGCTAATATTCAATTAAAGGATGAATCAACTTTAGGACACGTATTTTCTTTTACGATATCAAAAACTAGCAGACGAATTTAGGATGATACTTCGAGTAATTATGAAGCGATATAATTAGACTTTTAAGTTTTTTTTTTTTGCTTCGATGAAGATCTTATTTAATTGATTTATTTGTTATTAATTTATATTAGGTACAGGATAAAACTTAAATAAACTATGTAAATAAACTAAAATTAACTTACTTAAAAATACTAAAAACTAAAAATCTATCTCTAAAATGGGCCCCTATGGCATCGTGCCGAGGACGCTGGCAGCATTTCCTCGCTGAACCGCAATACTAAGGCGTTGGGCGAGGAAGCTGCCAGCTCTTTTATCCCCGGTTTTGTCGACCAACCGTTTAGCCAACTCTCTGTAAAAATTTTGTGCTGCTGGGCCCCACGGACCAAGAGTCTCGACTCCAAAAGCAACAAAGTTGTAGTTGGCGTCGAGACTCCTGTATTTGTGCCGTTTGAGGGCTTCAGCCGCCTCCGCCGCCGCGCCTACTTTCTTTGTAGTACCGTGGAGATGGGACGGCGCCAGCGTGTCCACGCAGGTAGCATCCCACACAAGCACTCGTCCCATCCTCCACGGTATCAGTGACATGCCGTCGGGTCTCTTGCCATCATCTCTGGCTATACCGGTAGGCTCTAGTATTGCCGGTACGTTGACGGTGGCAAGAGACCGACGGATTATGTTGTTCAAAGCGGCGTGACGCGAAAAACGCCCCGCACTACGTTGGCAAGATAATCCGTGCCCCAGCCGGTCGACATCCTTGCCACATAGGCATTTATGTGGCGCGCATACCGGGACCCCTAAACGTAGCCCGACCGCCAACCGGAGGGTGTTTGCATCTAAATGGGTACCTGTGTTAGGCGAGGGGTAAGCATTTAACCAGTGGCCGGCCTCTTTACAGCCCACGGCCATCAGTCGCGCGCGTTCGGCTCCTGTTCTATTTTCCAAAAGAGAGATGCGAAGCCCTCAGGATTTTGCCTATGAGATCACCAGAACTGTGAACAGACGATAGAAAAGCCGGCAGTGCAACACTGGAAATTTTGCGCACCCCGAGCCCGCCGTACCGGACGGGAAGGGATGCTTGGAGCCAAGATTGTTCGGTGAGCTTTAAATTAGGAATAAGTTCTAATTGGGTTTGGACTAAGGCGTCTATACGCGTTAGTAAATTTTTATGTTTCCAAAAAGGGCTGCACCGAAGCATGTACGTTAATTTTGGGACGAAAAGACAGAATATAAGAATGAAAAATGCTGAATGGGGGCTAATTTCTAGTAGACGATCGGAGCAATTTAGAAATTTTGATATTGTGTTGTCTATAAAAACAGGAAGAAAATCGTCAAAAATTGGAGTCCCTAGGAGACTAAGGGTATCTTTAGTAACAGATTTATTATTTGGTGTTAAAATATTAAATTTGTTAACAGTATCTAAATGGTTTAAGGATGGTTCGTGAATGTAGAGTTCGCATTTATTGTAATTTAGATCAAGGCCGATAGAGTTAAATATGGTTTTGAGGGTCGAGAGATCAGAAAGTACGGTATTTATGTCTCCTTCTACGGTGCCGTCGTCCAAATACCAGACATTAAATTTTGAGGTTAAATTTTGAATGATGGGATTTATCACCAAACTAAAAATGGACGGCCCGAGGGGATCACCCTGCTGGCATCCAACTTCTGATGAGAGCTCGTGGTTGCGGTACATTAATTTAGTGGGATCTGCGTAGCAGTGTAGTAAATAATTGTAAAGTTCTGGGATATGATTTCTAATTTCAGCCAGCAGGGTGTCTCTGTTTACCGAATTGAAAGCATTTTTTACGTCTATTTTTAATAAAACTTGGCAATCATCAGTACTGAGGAAGGTGCGGAGCGCATGAACTGCGGCTTCGCACCCACCCCTTGTTCCAAAGCCTAGTTGAACCGGTTCAAACTTGCGCTGTAATTATGATACGATGTGCCTAACTGCTATTTTGGACGCTAAGCGTCTGAGAGTAGACCCAACTGCTATCGGTCTTACACTGCCGTCTTTTTTAGTGAGAGCGATCAGGTTAGCTCCATAGAGAATGGGCACTATGTCTGGATTTATACGCCCACTCAACATTAGATTTATAACATTATTTAAGGACGTGACCAATTTTATACCGGTATCGCCGACACCATGTGCAGTGAGGTCTTTTAAATGTTGAGGGGAGATACCATCTAAACCGGCTGCAGACCCAGTTTTGAAGCTTGCAATTGCATTGGTGATATGCTTTTGTTTTATATGCAGGCAGTCTTGGATAGCAGTTGGTGGATCTAAGAAAGGAGGCGTGGAGGGGGCTGAGGGATGTTTCGAGCGCAGGGCCGAGAGAGTGTCAGGAGTGTCGGGCGATAAGGTATCACTTGAAAACAAAATGCGGGCAGCGCCTTTGAGATCTCCGTCGCTGATTTTAGCTTCAACAGCTTGTGCTAAATTAAATGACGAAGAATCGTCGTTTTTCTTGCTAATTCTTGGTATTGGTTTAGCGGGTAATTCAGAAGGGATAGAACAGTTATTTTTAATTTGTTGTGTTAGTGAAATTGATATCTCTTTATCATCAGCGTGTAGAGTATGGTACGCGAAAGTTAAGAGGTTGCGCCACGTGTCAAAACTGTTTACTTCTACACATTGATCAATTAAGAAAGACAGGCGGGTAGCGACGGAAATCCTGGCGCCCCGTGGAATCCTTTTTATAACAGGAAAGTTAAGTTTGAGGTGGCTAAGTTCCAGGTGCAAGTTACGTGAATATGATGGGTTATTAATCGGAGGTGGTGTGTGGTTTGGACCAATGACCGCGGTAGCATTAAGAGACGAGCAATTTCGGTGTTTTTTTGAAAAATTTATATTAAGGCCGCGGGAACTTTCGAAAGATTTTGAACATAAATGGCATTGGTGGACAGTAGAGATAGTGGGTTGGGTCGCAGCAAGCATCTATAAAATATGAATGAACTTATAAATAAAAATTACTTACTTAAAACACTTACAAATAAAGAAATAACTACTAAATAATACTAATTATAAAATAACACAAAACACAATATCAAATGTATGTCACGGCAACGTTGTCAATGGCTGGCAGGAGCAGGACTGCGGTGCGCCGTCGCGGCCGGCGGCGCTCGGTGAAATCTAGGCCTTTGGCCGCCCGCCGCTGCTGCGCTGGGTTGCGGCTTATACGAGACCTTTATGGTTGGCGTATTACACATATTACATGATTTATGAAGAGTACTAAGTTGGAGTGAAGGCACTTTGACATAAGTCAAGTCTCAAAAGATGTACATGAAAGATAAATAATCTTGTTTCCAAATATTTTTATGATAAAATTTGTAATTTATATTTGTATTACTTTTCACATCAATTTGTGATAAAAATACGATCCAAAGATAACTATTTTGTAGCTTTTACTCTTAAAAATGATTAAAAAGAGAAATTATATTTGAGAAACAGATGTTGACAACTTGACAGTTTCTTTGTTTTGGAGTTACAAACTTTTAAGTTAACCGATCACATCAAATATTCCTATATTCTCAAATATAACCGATAGGCGCTAACGTAGGAGAAAATGCACATTTCTTCATATCAGACCTGGGGACAACGTGCTCTGTTGCGTAGATATCGGAATACAGAATATAGATCTTTATTGGTAAAAACAGATTTTACATGTCGGTTTTATTTTATATAGTTATGTATGTAGGTGCAGATGCGCCTATTAGCTAGGTAGCAATAAATACCGTCACTTCCAAACTAGATACTACTAATACTTCGCTTACTTCCTTATTCGTTTATGAGCGAAGTACATAAGTAGGTAGGTAGTTAAAATATAAAATCCTTGTGAGTTGGCGATATGTGGTGTGCAGTGCTGTGACAAAGAGCGTTAGTTATCGTGTAGGCGGCCGTACGTCAGCAAGGTACACTCCACAACCAATTTATATTATCAGAATTGCCTTATCTTTATTTATTTACGTCATAGCAATTGTCACGGATTTTTGTGACGGTTCAACAGAACCTGAGGTCAGTTTGGTAACCTACGCCCAGATATTAGCGTAGGCTGGGTTTAGGTTAAGTGTCCTCCTTTATATGAGACACTGGATAATAATGAAAGAAGTCACTTTTATGGATGTTGAAATTTTTTTTAAAAACAGAGTTATCAGATAGCGAGAGAGTTGGTGCTTCTATCAACACAACTAGAGATAAAATCATATTATTTTAATTAAATTTAATGGATAAATTTATCGTTTAAATGTTATTGAAATATTTTATATACTGAACGAAAACAACCTAAGCCTAATTATAATTATTTCTTATCCTTTGGTTAAGTATGTTTGTTTGCATGTTGTTGTTGTCACGAATATTTTTTTTCTATTTCTATTTCTGTTTTTAAAATCCGATCATTGATTAAGTACATAATTATATTGATCTCCAAAATCATCAACCGATCAACCGACTTAGTCTAGCTTTTCTGTACAGGACTAGGTATACACCTACGATTCTATGGTAGCTCCCTACATGATTTTGTTATTTGTGGGGTTATAATTTCAAGTTAAGGATTTGAAATAGCTAGGTCTGAGTGTACCGCCATGGTGGTACCAGCATGACACGTGTCGCGAGGAATGCCGCCGCCCGGAATGCGACGTCTAGGTACTCCATCCATACCTACATAGGAGTGCCATTACAACTACAGAACCAAAGTAATGTATAATATAATGCAATGCTGTGTTTACCTGTAATTAGTTATGCATCTGTGAATGTTTGAGTTGTCATACTCATACTCATACTTATTTATTCATAATATCTTTAATATTACATGTCAAAAGATTTCATCGCATACATTTTAATTCCCATAATTGTATTAGATGCAATAACTGTTGGTAACAAAATAAATAAAATTCTCGCCTCGATTGCCATAAGGTTGAATGTCAAAAAAGTAAGCTTTTCTGGAGAGCGAAAACAAATTTGACAGTTTTGTTTGTCAATATTTCATGTTGTATTAACTATAACATATTATTGTACCCTCTTGTATCGGTTGTAGCTTCGATTCTAAATATATGAACGTATTTGTTGTACGTACTATGTATCTAAAAACGGTTTTTATGTAAAATTTATCAGATCCTGAAATTATGGAACAAAGTCGCGAGCTGAAAATAGTATCAAATAAAGATCAATCTATTAAAGATCGAATGACAGGACATGTTAGGTATGTTGGTAGAGAATAGATGCAAACGACCGACTGGTCCTAAAGTTAGAATAGCAGACAGCTCCATTAATGATTGCATCAGATAAACAATAGGAAGTGTCGGCCGCATTTTGTTTACGATTAGAAGAAAAAAAATGGTCGATTTCACCCATGTATCTTTTTTTTTCAGCTTCACCTGGGAAAATTTTCATTAATAGTGATCCGCTTAAGACAATAAGAGGGCAACATCGCAGTCACAGTTTAAAAATAGTATTTTTACAAAATAACACGATTTTCCTTATTAAAAAAACGAAGTTTAGTGGTGACGCGTACGTTTTCCATATTACTGACTTCTAGGATATTTTATGTATGTAAAAAAATTGCGCGAAAACTTCAGATAACGGTAAATTAATTATGCTTACGCTACTTCTCGGGATTAAAATCTTACCAATCGCTGTGGAAATACTTATGGGCTCGTCCACTTTTAAAATCGAGATGAAAACTGTCACGAAACCTAATTGCTATACATGTGCAACAGTACCCGGCTTCTGAGCCTTCATAGATTTACCTGAAAGTTGAGAAGTTTGTGAATTGTTTGAAAACTCTTTAGACTTAGAGAGATCTTTGATCAAAACTAACCGCACACATTGGCTCAAATGTTGGGCTAATTTTGATTGACAATAAATCCTCGCATGCCGCAGTAATGGCGCTCTGTTTGTATGTAAATTGGATGAAATAAGTACTGAGGAAGTGGGTTAAGGCCTTTATTCGGCTAATTTAAAGTTTTTATGGCGATACACTGAAATGTTATTACAGTTTGATGATAAAGTAGATTGAGTTGTTTGATGACCAATTTGTACATAATTACGCGTTTATAAGCAATATCAATAATTTATCAGCCTTGCTTTTATTTATTTTTAAGTTAGGTTTTAACAATACTTTTTCAAAAGTAAAATATAAAAATACATCTAAAATACACAAAAACAATAAAAAATAAAACCTAACCCAGGATGCCGCCGGCAGCGGAGCAAGGCCCAGGCTGCCGGTGGTCAGGGCCGCAGAGTGAGGAACCGCCGAAATATGCGCGCCGTGTCCAGGATAACCGCCTTCTGAATCTGACCCTTGATCCAACCACAACCCCGTAGCGAAAGTCTCTCAAGATATTGGCCGAGACTCTTCGCTATGAGACCGTTTCGCAGAGACTACTATCGCTACAATGATCGCCAAATCAACCTCCCACATGGCGGTTACCTCGTGAGCCACTTGCTGGACTTGTCCTTCTCAGTCTTCACGAAGTTCTGGTCACATGGGACGGTCATGTCGACGAGCATGGCCCGGCGTTGGGATCGACGATATCAGGCTTATTGTCAGTCTTGGCTTATTATTAACTAGCTGTGCCCGCGGCTCCGCCCGCGTGGAATTCGGTCTGTGTCAGT
This sequence comes from Pammene aurita, assembly GCA_947086415.1. Lineage (NCBI taxonomy): Eukaryota > Metazoa > Arthropoda > Insecta > Lepidoptera > Tortricidae > Pammene > Pammene aurita. The sequence goes on along the minus strand of OX352297.1, from coordinate 39,120,154 downwards.
AAGCGGCTAATTCACCCCTAATTTCTCTCCCGCTACCCTGGAGGCGGAACTTGAAGTAAAGTTGACAGATGGATTTATCCTATTAATTTTTATTGGCATGATTTAAACTAAATAGTATAGTAGGTGTATATCGAACGATACAGGACCACTTTTGTATTTATACGTCCATGTCCACGGCAAATATCATCCAAATCGATCCTCCCGTCACATCAGTCTAAGCATGAAAGGTAAGAACAGGCGCGGTTGAAATGGGGGGGGGGGGGGGGGGGTGTCACAAATGCAGAAATGTTTTTTTTCTATTTGAGGAATTAGTAATCCTTAAGGGGTGATTTCCGGGATAACAATGCAAACAAAACCGGCCAAGAGCATGTCAGGCGATGCTCAGTGTAGTTTCGTAATTGCCGCCCTGTTACGAAACATCCGTACAAACGGTCGTTTATTAAGGGATATTTGGCGGCGCTTACGTCAGTCTACTATCCGGCACATCCTTTCACTATGCGATTTTGACTGATAATTCAAAAACGGCTGAACCGATTTTATTCAATATAGTTTTTATTGAAAGTTCTTATCATTAAATTTCAGCTTTCTAGTGCGAACAGTAACTTAGCTAGACCGTGGACAGCCGGACGGACATGGCGAAACTATAAGGGTTCCTAGTTGACTACGGAACCCTAAAAAGAGATAAATAGTATTTTATGTAACTGTTACGTAAAAAGGCCTAATTATGTACAGAAGCATACACTGTTTTACCTACACACATATTAAAAATCCACTGACACCATGCGTGCCGGGGGTCGGGGGGGGGCAGGGGCGGATTTTGATTACGTTACCGTAGGTAATGAATTTTCATACGTTTTTACCACACTGTCACAGATAATACACTGATGTTACGTTACTGGTTGTAATAATTGTGGTAATTACATAAAGGTAAGCACATTACAATGCACTAATGAACGTCAGAGAAAAATAAAATACGTGAGTGTCGTGGAACACTCTGTTGGAACGAAGTTACGTTATTTCATTTTATTTCATTTTTGACTTTTTCGTAAATTATGTGGTATTAATTTTTTTTGTATATTTATAAAAAAATTTAAATTTTTAAAATTTAAAAAAATTTTGAAACTTGAAATTTTTGAAATTTTTGAAATTTAGAAATTTTTCCATTTTTGACATTTTTTACTTTTAGGTTCTCGACTTTTTTCACTTTTATCACTTTGTCACTTCTCACTTCACTTCACTTTACTACAATTCACTTTACTTCACTTTATTCTATTTTATATATTTTTTATATCATTCCATTTTACATGTTTCTCAATCGTATGGGTGTCGCGTTTTCGTGACATGACGCTTTTTCGTGACGGTCACGTGACTTTTTTTCACCTAGCCCCCCATCCGCGAACCGTCCAATAAGGAACTTCGTTCCAAAACTACCACCGGTTCTAACCCTACACCTCTGGCCCAAGAAGTATTATGACCGAAAAGATACTCGACGGGCCTTTTTTTTTTTCAAAACAGTAATACATTATTAGATCTAAAAGATACTAAATAATGCGTAGTTCTTCAAGAAGACATATCAAAACAGCTTGAGAGAGAGATAATGTACCTATTGTTTAATTATAAAGAGAAATAAATCCTAATCTGACTGCTTCACAAAACGTTTGATATGTTTTCCTACCTAAACGGTGTCCTATAAATGTTTGGTTTGGGCCATGCATCTTTGTCCGTCATATATAATACTCGAACCTGCAATAACCCTTTGACATTCATGACATTTTCAAATATTTCTTAAGAGGGGGTAAAGGTAAATTTAAAGCATCGACGGGTAACATGTTATAAATAATATATAAATAGAATGTTCATATGTGTATCTTGACCAAAAAATTACAAATTATTTAAATACCAAATTTCATCTAAATACGGACAGCGGTTATTGGTTGTTTCTTCCCCATGTAAACTTTCACCCCTTTTGTATCCGTTTAAAGGATAATTTCCGAGATAAAACTATTTTATTTCCTTTTTTAATTAATTATCTCCATACCAAATTTTATCTAAATCGATTCTGCGGTTAATAATTCCCTATACAAATTTCCAACTCTCTTTTCACCCCTTTAGGGTTGATTTTCGGAGTGAAAACTATCATTTTGTCCTTTCTTGAGACCCATACTATACCAAATTTCATCTTTATCAGTTCAGCGGTTAAAAAATCGTCATACCAACTTCCAACCCCCTTTTCGGGGTGAAAGGGTTTATTTTCGGGATTAAAACTATTCTGTCGTTTCTCGGGACTCAAATTATCTGCATACTAATTTCTATTAAAAAATCTCCATACAAACTTTCAACCCCCTTTTCACCCCCTCCAGGGTTGATTTTCGGGATGAAAACTATTCTTTGTCCTTTCCCGGGACTCAAACTATCTCTACACAAAATTTCATCAAAATCCGTTCAGCCGTTTTCACGTGATAGATGTACAGATAGATAGTTTTTATTGATAGTACCTTTCAGGCTTCACTTCCATTATTTTTTTCAAATTTTTTGGACCTACGGTTCTAAAGTAAGGTGGTGGGGGGGGGGGGGGGGGTTCAAGATGAAACTATCCTTTGTCCTTTCTCGAGACCCATACTATCTCTATACCAATTTTCATCTAAACCTGTTCAGCGGTAAAAAAATCCTCATACCAACATCCAACCCCCTTTTCACTCCCACAAGGGTTTGAAAACTATCCTATGACGTTTCTCGAGACTCAAAGTATCTCCATACTCATTTCTATCTAAATCGTTTCAGCGGTTAAAAATTCTCCATACAAACTTTCAACCCCATTTCCACACCCACCAGGGTTGATTTTCGGGATTAAAACTATATATTATCCTTTCCCGGGACTCAAACTATCTCTATACAAAATTTCATCGAAATCCGTTCAGCCGTTTCCACGTGATGCGCGGTCAAATAAACAGACAAACAGATAAACAGATAAACAGACGAACAGATAAACAGACAGAAATTCTAAAAATTGTCGGAACGTGTTCTGTTATCGATTCTAAGTATCCCCAGCCAACTTTTTTTCGATTATCTTCCATGTACAGACTTTCGACCCTCTTCAGCTTTATTATATGTATAGATAGATAGAAGATAGTAACAAGTAACAAACAAAGACACAAACTTTCTCATAATTACTTTTTATTATTAAACATTAAATTTATTATTGGGTGTCATTTTTAAACCCCACTTTTTCCTTTCCCGGCCGACCACACAACTGGTCATTTTTGTCCCCCATAACTCCCGGCCATAACTCCGTTCGACGGGACCAAATTGCTCGCGCAAACATAATGTTGTTTGTGTGACAGCTAGTGACGTGCCGAAAGAATATTCCCGGTCTCGGTGGTTGGAATGTTGGGAATTGTTTTTAGTCTAGCCTATTTGTTATTTAATTTTACTGACGATATTTTAGACGAAAGCATTCTGTTTTATCTTTAAATAGTGTAAATTACTATGCAATTTTTTTCGAGCGATTAACAAATGTAACTATTTACAATCTCCATAATTATGTGTATTTTACGGAATATTTCTTGAAGAATTTCATCGTCAATATTTTTTATTGTTTATAATTACATACTTGATTGTTGTTGTTTGCAAGCCTTTCAAAATAAGACTATTGTCTATAATTGTATATAAAATATGTCAATTTTAAAGTGAATATTCGGTAACATAGGTAAGTTTCTCAAGGAATATTTAGAAATATTGGAATGTTTATTTTAGGTACACGAAAACATACAACATAAATGTGTATTTCGAATTGATAGAAGTCAGCACACTCATATTCGTTAGTAGGATGAATATGTGAACAAAATCTTAATATCCTTAGCTCGGGAATATTCTTCCAGAAACATAACTGAGAACAACACATCACTAGTTGACAGCCCTACTGGCCAGTGTAGGTTATGAAGCGTCTCGTTATCTATGCTTTATTATTCGGTTAGGGTTGTCACACTTTAATAAGATAGGTGAATTAGAATGCGTCAATATGCAAAAAGCGTTATTTATTTCATTTCAGCAATGTTTGTTATAACTTGTAAACAGGTAGGAAAGGTAGGTGACAAGAGTAAAACAGGTAATACTAATGTGAATAATATGCCTCCTGTACATAATTATTTTTGCATGTTTTTAAAGTGGGGCATTCCACTCATACAATAGTTTGTTATTTATTTATTTATCGTATGGCTACATATCACTGGATATAGATAGGCATTTCTTCCCTGGGGTAGTAGTAGTGGGAAAGCAGATGATGAAGAAAATCCAGTGAGTGCTGCGAGGTCCAGATGGGACAGTGCTAAGTTTGTTACTCTTTTAGCACCACCCAGGGATCACGTGTAGGGTTGTCTAAGGTGTTTCCTACGGACGCAGAGTAACATTGAGTTTGTTATTAAATCAAATAGAAATATTGAAAACATTGAGACAATAATCAACCCAGTAGGACTTGAACCTACATCGATACGCCTTGCAGGGGCTCTTTACTAATTAAGCTATAGGTCAAGTACCTAACTAAGTTGACGAAATTTTCAGTGCCTTCAATCATTTTTTTTGCATTTATTTTGATCTACATCGGCTTTGCAGCAGCCTTTATGAATTGAAGTAGCTTTATGCAAGGCACAAATTCGTACAAACGTATAACCCGAAGGTCGCGGGTTCGACCCCGGCTCTTTGATATGTTACCTGTCGCTTTTTGATGAAGGAAATCATGTTAAGATCACTGGAGTTAATACCAACGAGGCCTATTTTTGTTGAAATGTCAAAGAGCAGTCGCTTTCCTAAAAACCTGTGTAATACTCCAGGTCTTACAATACTCAGTGAACTTCAAAAAAAATCCGGGATAACAATAGGAAGACAATTAAGAATCAAACCATAAACAAGATTATTAAAACATTGTCGCTCAAGCCCTAAGGGCGTATGCTCACGGGCGTGCGCGGGCGCAGCTCGCAGGCCTTACGTAAGAGTAGCCAGGTGTGCGCGCGGCCTTATTTACGGTGCGCCCACCGCTCACATTATGTTATTGCTATAAGTACTAAATTAGAGCCGGGCTGGAAAATATGAGATTATTTGAAAACTATGATATATAATAATGACAGATGGGCTATGCAGGCTCCACTTAAAATGAGTGACTTCAAACAATTGTGTACAGTCACGCATCAGCAAGCGAGAGATGCGGATGTAACAATGAGCTTCCGTCACCCGCGTGAGAAAGAGACGAACTGCAATTTTCTGACAACGAGAGTGACAAGGATGTAATGATTGTCAATATAGATATATAATTATCTACAGTAATCAAATCAAATTTGAATTATTTTATGTCCTCATTATGTTAGAGTTTATACTCTAACCCCCTTATTCATAAACGTCTCTTCGCTCAATTACTTAATTTATGTCTCTAACAAACACGACTGTTAAAGTGACAGATAAGGACAAAACATAAATTAAATAATGTAAATTGAAACCTTATATAGATGTCATATACAAAGGAAAAAGTGACCTAGACCTCCGGTGCCCAGGGCTGGGATCGAACCAGCGTCTTTTGCATTCGCGGCAGACGCCTTTACCACTTGGCCAAAATATTTATTAAAAAAATATATACATATATAAATATTATAGGACAATCTTACACAAATCGACCTAGGCCCACGGTAAGCTCAATAAGGCTTGTGTTATGGGTACTAGACGACGATATATATAATAGATAAATATGGATAAATACTTAAATATGTACATAGAAAACATTCATAACTCAGGAACAAATATCTATATATACGAGTATAAACGTAAAAGTTCTGACTGACTGACTGACTGACTCACTTAAATCACGCCCAGCCCGAACCGTTGGACCTAGAGAGCTGAATTTTTCACAATAGGTAGTTTTTATAACGTTAGTATCCACTAAGAAGGGGTTTTTCAAAATTAATCCCCTAAGGGGGTAAAAAGGGGGTTGAAAGTTTTTATGGATGGGGTTTAAAATTTTGAGTTAGAGATTTGAAACTTCGTACGTTTACTAATAATAATAAAAAAAGTTATTTCAGTGTTTTTTAAAATTCAACCTCCAACAGGGTAAAAAAGGGGTTGAAAGTTTGCATAGAGATTTTTTTTTGTGACAGACTTGAAAGTTCGTTTCCTAAGCTACTTACTTCAAGGCAATAAAACTAATTTCAGCGTTTTTCGAAATTCCGCCCCAGAGGGGTTGAAACGAGGTTGAAAATTTTGTATTAAAGGGAGGCCGTAACTACTGAAGCTAGGAAGTTATAATTTGCAGGACGAGTTAAATTTACAATTGGTGCATAAGAAGCGATTTTGAAAAATTCAACCCCTAAGGGGGTAAAAGTTTGTATCGGTGGGGTTTAGAATTTGGAGTTAGAGATTTGAAACTTCGTATGTTTACTAATAATAAAAAATAATAAATGCAATTTCAGCGATTTTCAAAATTCAACCTAGAACGGGGCTAAAAAGGGGTTGAAAGTTCGTATAGAGATTTACTATTTTTTTGGTTTGAGATTTACTAGGAATTATTGGTTCCTATTTCCGTTCCATTTCCAGGTTCCAGAGTGAGCTCTTACAATAGTTTGGTCATCGTATCGCCAAATAAAACCACCACAATATGTGTAGTACACAAAGAAGTTACGCAAATAATAGGGTACATTTACGTTCTTATTTGCATATTAACACTTATTTGTAACTGAAACTATGTATATTGTCCAAGTTACCCGTTTTTTCGCCAAAATAGCTATAAGTATAAATAGATTAAGAAGATGGTTCGGGGATTAACAAAAGTTAGTTAAGAAGATAAAATTGGATATGAAACTCTGTATGAGGAACCGTATTATACGCGGACGAAGTCGCGGGCGGAAAGCTAGTCTGTGATAAACACACAAATAAATGCCCTGATCAGGATTCGAACCCGGGACCTCCTGCTTCGTAGGCAGAGTCACTACCGACTAGGCTAGGAGGCCGTTTAAAAATAATGTATTAAATTAATGTATTAATAAATGTATTAAAAATAATAAACTAACACTGGCGACGAGGATGGGATATTTCACAGTTAACTCGTCTAAGACCGACTGTGTGCTTGAGGTGTTGTGCGAGTTTACGGACGAAATGTGGAGATTGAAACGCGAAAAAAAATCACGACCTAAGAGTGGAGCTCCACGACCACACACGACATGTACTTTAATATTGGCGGTTTTATTCCTATAAGTAAAGGGCAAGGACATTGCGCCTACAGTTTCTATAGGGCTTTCATTGTAGGCAGTTAAATTGGAATCACCCAATTGAAGCGGTACATCACTAAAGTGATTTTTGTAAGTATGTTCCGACATAACTGTAACGGCAGCGCCAGTATCCATTTCAAAACGTAACTTAACCCCATTCACAAGTACTGTCTCATACATTGGTTCACCTTGTAATGATCTGATATTAGCTAAGAGTCGCTTACCGTCATCACCTACCTCCTCATCCTCTGGGCAACACTCGACAAAGTTGAGCTTCGCACTGCTTTTTTGACACATCCTACGTAAATGTCCACGCTGACCGCACGTTTTACACCTGTATTTCGTAAACTTGCAAGTACTCGCACCATGACCTTTGTACCCGCACGCCGGGCACACGTTATCGCGCTGAGCTGGTCCCGGCGCGCGCCCTGATGACGATGCAGCTACCTTTAATACCGGGAGTGCGACCTGCCCTTGCAAAGTAGTATTCACCCCTTCGCCCGGTACTGCTTGGGATGCACCCTGCCGAGCACACCGTATAGCTTCTGCTAGTTCCAACGCTTTGTTGAGCGAGAGATCCTTCAATGGTTTGGTAAAAAGCTTGTCACGCACTGGGCCTTGCTGCATACCCAGAACAAAACGATCACGGAGAGTTTCATTCAAGACGGTCGTAGGAAAGTCACAGTGTGCGGCGAGTCGGCGGACTCGAGCCGCCCACTCTGGTAGACCTTCGCTGGCCTGTTGAGTCGCGGAATGAAATTTAAACCTCTCCGCGAAGCCGCACTTAACCGTTTCGAGATGGTCGTTCAGGAGCTTAACAACGGCATCGTAGTTTAGAGTTGTAACATCACTAGGAAGGGCTAAATCACGCACCAACTTATAAGTGTTTTCGCATAAACTACTTAATAAAACCGCGCGACGCTTAACTTTCGATTTATCTTCCGTATCCTCCAAACTATTTGCTAAAAACCACTGCTCGAGTCGATCTTTGTAAATCGCCCATTCTTGCACTTCATGGTTGAACGAAGTAAGAGACCCGATGGATAACTTAGCCATATTAAACATTTCTGCACACGCGGTGAGCGCCCAGACGTCGCCAGTGTTAGTTTGGAGGTTAGGAGGCGGGAAGACAAACAAACGTGCTCGCTTATAAAGGTCCTGTTTTCGACTGACCGGTCGGCCGCTGGACACAGCCAGCGATACTAGCCCATGCGTACATACTTATAGCTATAACAGTTCTCCAGTGGAATGTAAATTGACTCTGGATAACCTACTAACCCATTCTTGCCCCGAGGAACGTGCTAGACTCCTAGAAGCCAGTACCAGGGATGCTGGATACTGGCTGCAAGCACATCCGTCCCCAAATGTTGGAACCTTTTTAGACCCAGATACCCTCCGCATTTCAGTTTCGCTCCGTCTCGGGGTCCCGGTCTGCGCTCCACATCGTTGCCCCTGCGGAACCCACCTGAACTACCTGGGCCACCACGGACATTCCTGTCAAAGAAGTGCGGGCCGCTTCTCAAGGCATGCTGCCCTTAATGACATCATCCGCCTGTCTCTTGCATCAGTCAATGTGGCGGCTCTTTTAGAGCCAGCCGGCATCTCTATAACTGACGGCAGGAGGTACCGGACGGTAAGGCTTTGATTCCATGGAGTATGGGACGGGTGCTGGTGGGATGCAACCTGCGTAGACACACTGGCCCCGTCACATCTCCACCGAACCACCCTGAGGGCAGCGGCAGCGGCAGAGGCGGCTGAAAAACCCAAGGTGGGAAAATACAATGGTCTCGGCGTCCATTCGGCGTCGAGACCCTTGGACCGTGGGGCCCTAGCCCTCTGAGTCTCTTCAAAGACCTATCGAAGAGACTCAGAGATGCCACAGGAGACCGTAGAGCTGGCTGCTATCTGGGTCAACGAATTAGTATCACGATCCAGCGAGGAAATGCTGCCAGCATCTTTGGTACCATGCCGCAGGGGCCGTATTTACATATACCTTAGTTTTAGTTTATTCTTATTTTGGAATTAATTATTTTGCTTATACTTGTATTTCAAGTATTAGTTTACAATATTTTGAAATTATTTGTATGTTTGTTATTTTATATTATTGATGAACTCTTTAATTTTTAAAATTAACTATTTAAACAAAATAACTAATTGAGTCCTTCGAGACGTATATGAATAAGGGGGTATCTGCCTAATATAAAGGGTACACGGAAATAACATGTCTAGTCATATTGACAACATTTTGAGTTAAGGCACTTTTAAAATTTGGAACGATTCAATTAACCATACTATTTTCGTAACTAAACGGTTTTTATGAGTTAAAATTTTTAATAACGTTACAATTTTAAAGCTGTAACAGAAGTTGTTAGTAATAATAATGGCTATAATAATACTAGTAATGGGAAGCTCTACATTTTGATATAAAAATCTCATTTTACAAAAGATGTGACTAGACATGTTCTTTCCGTGTACCCTTCATATCACCCATAAATAAATAAATAAATATTTTAAAATAAATATTATAGGACAATCTTACACAAATCGACCTAGGCCCACGGTAAGCTCAATAAGGCTTGGGTACTAGACGACGATATATATAATAGATATATATGGATAAATACTTAAATACATAGAAAACATCCATAACTCAGGATATCTGTGATAAACACATAAATAAATACCCTGACCAGGATTCGAACCCGGGACCTCCTGCTTCGTAGGCAGAGTCACTACCGACTAGGCTAGGAGGCCGTTTAAACCCATAGTATAAAACATTGTTTGAAATTTTACTGTTTCTTTTCCTCGGTGATATATATAATATATATGAAGAGACATTCGAATTTTAACCTAAATATTATATTATACGTAGGTACGAGCACTAAAATAAACCGAGTAATTTTGCATTCATATTTTATTTAATTCAGATATATTTATTTTGATTATTGACCGAGCGAATTGACGTTTAAATATATGTACCTTGTTTGCTAGACGACATCTTTAAAAAAATTTTATTTTCACCTGTATATACTATCAAAACCATGACGTTTTTTTTTAATATTGCATATAAAAATTACGTACTATGTGCAAATATTTAAAATTAGAATAGAATATATGAAACGTAATAGGAAAATAAATAAATATCTTGTGCATTCTTTATCCAGAACTAAAGAAATATGGTACGAACTTAGTTCAGTATAAATGTAATTTTTAGGAATAAATATGTAAAGGATTTTCGTTGAAATTTAAGAGTTAAAATCAAAATGCTCGGAGCAAGCTACTTATAGATAGTATCATGATATTTGTAAACCTTGTCAAAAATACTTCGTGGTCATATCCCGTCTTAACTTTACCCTTTTATCAAAATCCCCACTACTATCAAAGAAAAATCCAGTAGGAATCTTATTGCACTTTACATTGTCTGCAAGCTCATAAATTTCCTCAAGAAATCCTGCAGCATTACAAAACCACATTAAAAAACATTAAAGTCCCGATATTAGGTCCAAATCCCGTAAGCCTGAGATACCAACCCCTCCACTCATTAAAGGGTTGGCAAGCTGAGATTGGGTCTTACTGTGTTCTGAGGAAGGGTTTAACGGGCTGATAGGGCGGTGGAAGTGTTAACTGGCTTCGAGATAATGGTAATGGTATTAACAAGGAAATACAAATAAATAAATATTTGTGACAAATGTTATACTCGTACATTATTGACCTAACCCCAAACCAAAAAAGCTACTGATATGAAGGGAACACGGAAAGAACATGTCTAGTCACATTGACAACATTTTGAGTTATAGCGCTTTTAAAATTTGGAATGATTCAATTAACCATACTATTTTCGTAACTAGATGGTTTTTATGAGTTAAGAAGTGGATATACATTAAAATGTACATCTGTAACAGAAGTTGTTACTAATAGTTCATTGCAAGCTTTACATTTTGATATAAAAATCTCATTTTACAAAAAAGTGACTAGACATGTTCTTTCCGTGTACCCTTCATATAAGACTACTTGTGACATCATTTTGGTAAAGATACCATTTGGCGAACAGCGCTTATGTCGTACTGTAGAACTACAGATTCAATATTCTATTCGAGCAAGTAAAGCGTAAGTACCGGCTGCCAGTCTCTGCCAGTCTGTGACAGAGACTGGTGGGAGACTGCAGGGGATGGGGATACGTGGAGAAATAAGAGGGAGGCCTTTGCCCAGCAGTGGGACTATATTGGCTCATAATAATAACAAAAATAAACGGCTGCCAAATGGTCCCTTTACCAATATGATGACACTCACGGTGCTAGTGAGGATTGCGAGAGATTTTAACAGTGTATTCCTGATCATAACAGTGTATTTCTGAACAAAATCCCATAACGATTTAATAGCTTGTCATGTACGTAAACACAATATTTCACTTTTTATAAACATAACTTAATTAAAGTAAATTTTTTCATATCTTAGTTATTGAATATTTTACGATATCAATTTAGTATGCAAACAGTTACGGTCTACGCCTCCTTTTTTTTAAATTTAGTGTTGTGACCATGTCTGCTGTTCCGATTCATATAACATTTCCGTAAGTCGATAAAATCGATTATGTAATCAATAGACAATATAAGACTTTCTTATCATATTGTATTAATTATGGAATTATTATAGTGCCATTCATAATTAGTAGATAACAATTATGAAATGATCATTTCCTAAATAATTTTATTTTCTGCTTTGTTATAGTTAAGTTTTCTTTTTTTAATTTATTTTTGTATATTAGGCATAACTGCATACAACTCATCTCAACTCATATTCTCGGTGGAATCACTGACTTCCGAGTCACAGGCATCCGCCTAGTTCAGGAGCAGAGGCTCAGTTCCGGTGAAATTGTTTCAAACCTAATACATAAGTCTCTCTTAAGCTATTAGCGTACTACTGTGCAAATATTACTTACACTTGTATTAGGTTTAAGTCAATAAACATTATTCTTATTCTCTTATTCTTATTGTTATAATTTGAGAAGATTTGTGATACAAAATATATAGGCATATAACAGGAAAAAATCGGTTATAGTAAAATCGATTCGAACAATTCATAAATAATCGCTAAATTTGACAAACGATACATCTTAGCCCCATCACTAATGACGTCAATATTGAAGTGTCAAAAGTTCATTCTTACAGATTTTGAACTATAGTCTAGACATTCTTATTGACAGATATCAAAGTGCCAAGGAATACTTTAAAAGCATTTAAAAAATTAAAAAAATGCAAAAAATAAATTTTTTTTGTTAAATTGACCTAATTTCATATAACATTTATTACTCCTTACGACCTCAGGAATTCGTGGTTAAAATCTCTCGCAATGCTCACGAGCACCGTGTATACAGGATGTAACAAAAATATTAATATTGGTGATCCGTTTAAGGACATATATGGTATCGTATTGTGACTAAGAAAAAGAAGACGAAAAATATTTTGGACACGAAAAAATTGTTTCCTCCTCCTCCCATAAAAAAACCACGTAATTTTTTTTTCTTACTTTCCATAATAGGATACGATACCAACTACGTCCAGTAACAAATCACCAGCATGGTACACTTTGTAAGTAAAATTAAGGCTAATATTAATATACGATAATATAATAGTAGTTTATGTAACTGTTACGTAATAAGGCCTAATTACGTACAGTTGCATACACTGCTTTATCTACACACATATTATAAATCCTAAATGATGTGTTCGGAAACCAGTAGAATGACCGCCATTGCACCGCCATGACCAACTCGATTGTGTCGGCGGTCGCGCGGGCGCGTGCCGGCGGTCGGGGAGAGCGCGGATCTTCGTAACGTTACCGTGGGTTATGGATTTTCATACGTTTTTACCACACTGTCAGAGATGTTACGTTACTGGTTGCAAATAATGGTGGTAGTTACATACGGTTTCCCAACGCGGAATAGAGGATTTATGATATTGGTATAGATAAAGAAGGTAACAAGTTAGCGATAACGGAAGCAAGAACCATTTCACTATCATCACTAACCTCACACTCGGCCTCCGTTAAATCCGTCAAACTAATTACGAAACTAGACATTGAACCTAATCAGCGGACCTTCTAAACCCTCGCATTATCGTGCTACTGCTACTGTGGTCCATGGATCACACCCGCTAGACAGCACGTGTATGACTCGCGCCAGTTGCACATATGTAGTGCGTTTAATTCTCAAAATAATTACGAGATCAGATATTGAAGGACTATTTAGAGGACTATTGAACCAACCTTTGTAAACTGGTATTTAATATCGATATTGTTTATGTTGTCTACATCAGGTCGCATCGACTATATGGACAAGCTATCTGTCCAGAAGATAACGACTTCCATTGTTTGTTCTTTCGTGCAAGATATATTCGTATAAATGTAGAAAAGATTTGAAATAAAGTTACTAATATATTAATCATTGATTGCTGACTAATTGATTCTCTGAAAAACGGCCATTATAAAACAAATGACTTTTTATTTTTTTATTTTTATAATAATAATAATAAATACTCTTTATTGCACACCTCATACAGTTACAAGCACAAATTTTACAATTAGATAAATTTAGGTAGAGGTAACAACAGGCGGTCTTATCGCTAATGAGCGATTTCTTCCAGACAACCTTTGGGTAGTGGAGACTAGAGAAAAACAATAAGCAGTAGGTGGTGCATAGACACAAAAGAGACGAAATAGATAACACAGCACATTCATATGAATATACATACTTAAATAAATACAAAATAAACATACATATACGTACATATATACATATATAATACACACAGTAAGAAACAACAGTGTCAACTTAAAAACCTAAGGAAGAGATAAATAGTATTCCTTAAGTTGCGATTTAAAGCTACCGATAGATTGCGCGCGTTTTATGTTGAGAGGGAGAGAATTCCACAAACGAACGGCCTGGAACGTAAATGAGCAATTATAAAATTTGGAAGATGAAGATGGCACTTTTAGGAGCAATTTTTGAGAGGATCTAATAGAATTAAGATAAGAGAAATGCTCTTTGAGGTAGCGGGGAGTTGCAGGGTTAAAAAGTATAGAAAAGAGTAAAGAAAGTATGTGAGAGTTACGGCGGTGACGGATAGGGAGCCATTTGAGTTGAGAACGAAAACTAGAAACATGGTCGAATTTGCGTAATCCGAAAATGAACCGAATGCAGGCATTTTGAATACGCTCAAGCTTATTAAGTTGCTCCTCGGTTAGGTCTAAATAGGAGATATCTGCATAGTCAAGAATGGGGAGAAGTAACGACTGAGCAAGCGCAATTTTAGTAGCAATTGGCAGGAAATGCCGGAGCCGTCTGAGAGACCCTATGGCAGCAAACATCTTCCTGCTCACTTCACTCACCTGAGGCACCCATGATAGACAACGATCCATGATTACGCCAAGATTTTTCACTTGGTTGGAAAAAGGAATTTGGATACCATCGAAGACTATCGGAGGGAGCCTGAGAAAGTCAATTTTGGAGATTTGTTTAGCGCTACCCATCACAATTACTTGTGACTTTAGGGGGTTTACTTTTAAACCGTAATTTTGACTCCAATTTGATATGCGGAGCAGATCAAGATTCGTGGCTTCTATAACTGAATTGAAATCGCTATGCATACCCTGCGAATATATTTGAAGGTCGTCGGCATAGAGGTGATACGAAGAGATCAAGAGTTATGGAATTAATGAAGATAGAAAATAAAAGAGGAGACAGCACACCACCCTGTGGAACACCAGCTGATGTGCTGCACCAGGAAGAACACGAAGAATCTAGTTTTATTCTTTGCCGACGATTTTTACTACCTAATATAATAAAATGTGTTTTAGCTTTTAATTTTATTTGAATTAGGTGCTTACAAAAACTTTGTATTTATTTTTGTTGCATCTTTGGAATTTTAAAATGTTGTCAATATTTTAATGTTAATGTCAGCTGCTTGGGTTTGATTTTGATTACTTTCGAAACTTTGTGTGCGAAATTTACTGGATGAAATCTACGCCGTTGCAACATAAACTATACTAATCCGAACAAGGCCCGCAGTAGATAATAAGTTGAGAGCAGCGAGCAATCAAACCTCTTCCAAATTCGTACGTAGCTCGTAAAAATATAGACCAAACGTAAAACCTTACAAACATAGTACATTATGAATAGGAGGTAGATTCAAAATTTATCCGAATGGACAGTTGGATGATTTAGATTAATGGCCTCGCTACCCTTTTTTTTTATATACTACGACGGTGGCAAACAAGCATACGGCCCGCCTGATAGAATAGAATAGAATAGAATAGAAATATTTATTTGCATGAATACGTACAATTAGGTCTTATAAATTAGTTTGTGAAACAGTATTCAGTCGACACATAATCAACATGCAAAATTTATACATTAAGGTACTACTAAAACTAACATGCAGGAATTAATACAGAATATAATGAAACTATGTATGTCGATAAATTAAAATTGAAATATAGAAGTAGGTACATGATTAAGTCAAAAAAATAAAATAAAAAATAAAATAAAATATTATTATTATAGGTACATATGTCAAATCCAAATCAGCAATTATAATAAAAATTATAAACACTAGATATTAAATAATCCTTAACACTATGTAGCCATTAAGTCAATTTAATTTTAAATATTTTCCCATGTAGTATTCTCAGCTCTTTAGGGAGATTATTAAATATTACTATACACATATTAATAGCATTTCTCTTATATACATCAGAATTACAATCTGGCTGGTATAGAAGATGTTGGTACTGAGCCCGGAGTTCTCTTTTGAACATCGCCTCGCGTTTTATAAAATACTCTGGGTGGTTTGTTGTAAAAAGACATACTTTTAAAATATACATAGAAGCTAGGGGGAGAATATTGAACTTTTGGAAAAGAGGTCTGCGTCTGTCATCATATCTAACGCCAGCCACTGCTCGCACACAGTCTTTTTGGATCATAAAAACTCTCTGAACTTCAACAGAATTACCCCACAGTAGAAGACAGTAATTAAGAGAAGATGCCACAAATCCGTGGTATGCTGCTAACGCGGCCTGGATGGAAATTGAATTTTTAAGGTTTCTTAAGGCAAAAACAAATCTCGATAATTTAGAACCCACTGCGTTGACATGATCTTTCCAGTTTAAATGTCTATCAATAATCAAACCTAGGGATTTGACACTATGAGATTCTACAATTGGAGTATTATTAAGATTAATAGTAAGATTAACAAATAAATTTGAATTGTGGTGATGAAATTGTGTAAATAGAGTTTTACCTACATTAATATGGAGGTTATTATATTCCATCCATGTATTAATATTAGCTAAAGCATTATTGATGTCCGTTTCATAAGTATTTATGTCAGTTCCCTTTACTATTAATGTCGTATCATCTGCAAAGAGTATGCACCTTTGTGATGTTGATTGAGGAAGGTCATTTATATATAATAAAAACAATAAAGGGCCTAAATTACTTCCTTGTGGCACTCCTGTTGCATTAACACAATAATTAGATCTGAACTTCCTTTTTAAAAGTTGGTGCCCCTCTGTTACCATTCTCGAGATTTCTGTGCACTGTGTTCGGTCAGCCAGGTAACTTTTAATCCAATCTAGAACATTACCTCTGATACCATAGCATTCAAGCTTAGAAAGAAGTTTAGAGTGGTTTACACAGACAAAAGCTTTACTCATGTCAAGAAATATAGATGTCACCGGTAATTTGTCATTTGTAGCCTCTGATATGTCCTTTATAAATTCGAAGCAAGCCAGTTCAGTAGAGCGCTCCTTGCGAAATCCAAATTGGTCTGGTGATAGTATTTCATGTAATGTTAAGTAATCAATTAGTCTCACAAACATAGCCTTCTCAATAACCTTCGAAATAACGGGGACCAAAGTAATGGGCCTATAACTATTTGGATCTTTCCTATCGCCTTTCTTAAACAGTGGCTTTACAATTGACATCTTTAATTGTTTAGGAAAAAGACCTTGAACAAATGAGAGGTTAATTAAATGCGCTATCGGACGGCAAAAAATTAAAGCATCACTTTTAAGTAGAATCGTTGATATATCGTCATAGCCACAAGACTTGCTATTTTTCAACGACATAATCAATGTATGCACTTCGTAGTCATCAACAGGCCTTAAAAATATAGAGTGAGCTTGATTGTTACTGCAATTAATTTTATTATGTGGCCCATTAAATGCAACATGATTATTTACAATATCTATGAAAAAGTCATTAAAAATCCTACAGATGTCCTGAGGATTATTGTATGTCACATTATTATAAGTCAAGGAATTAATATCAGTGTCATGGTCACTACAAGAACTACTACTAACACTATTAATCAAATTCCAAGTCGCTTTGCACTTATTTTTATTAGATTGTATGTACTGATTATTGCGCAACTGTTGCGATTTATATATACATTTTTTTAAGATGCGGCTATACTTCTTAAAAAGAGTTTTGTTGTATTTATTGTTATTACTTTTGTGCCTAGACGTAATATATAAGTTACGTTTTACATGACACGATTTTTTTATCCCTTTAGTGAGCCATTTTAACTTTTTACGTCGGTCGCTCACTCTTACTTTTATTAACGGGAAGCAGAGATTAAAGAAAAGGCACACCAAATCGTAAAACAATGTAAAGGAGTTTTGTAAGTCACTTACATTTACAACTTCAGAAAATGATAGAGCCGTTACCGTAGCCTATGGACGCCTGTAACCCCAGAGGATTCACATGCGCGTTACCTACGCTTTAAGAACCTATACACTCCTTTTTTGAAGAACCTCATACTGTAACCCTATTTGGTGACCCTGCCTACGAAGCTGGAGGTACTAGCCGGGTTCAAAATACTCATATCATAACGGGCGCCGTTTTCTAATTTTAAAATACATAAACAATACATTAAAAACACAATCTGTCTCTAAACTCGAATACACAACAAATATTGAAGTTGTATTGGAGCTGCGCGCGTCAGAATAATTTTCAAGCAAATTCTGATCTAGACACACGGCAGTGTGTCCGCCAAGTTCGAGCAAAAAAAAAGCGACACACCGGCCGTGGGTTATATTACACGAACCATTTCGGGCCAATTTCGACCACCCTATAACTCAAAACATATTTTATCTACGCATATGAAATTTCGAGTGTCTGTTGACATCCCCTAAATTGTCTAGAATACAAAATTTCATTATTCTACCTATAGCAGTTCTTGAGATATTGACGTCAGAAAATCGCTATTTTTACTATACACTCACTGACTCACTGACTCACTGACTCATCAAAAACCTAGACCACTTCCAATGGTCGTACTGACTTGAAAGGCATGGAGATAGGTCTTAAGGTCAAAGTAAAGGGAAAAATCTGAAAACGGCCAAGTGTGAATCAGTTTTAAAAAGAGCGAAGGCGTAACTTTGTTCTACTATGAAGTCATAATGAACTAAATGGGTCTATCTTCCAATGGTCGTACCGACTTGAAATTTGGCTCGAAGGTTTGTCTTTAGGTCGAAATAAAGTAAAAATCTGAAAACGGCCAAGTGTGCGTCAGTTTCGAAAACAACGAATGTGTAATTTTGTTCTACTATAAGTAGGTATGGAGTGGAAATGAGATAAGACTTATTTAAATTTAGATACATACCAATTTAAGATAATACATGTTTGTCTTAAAGACAAGAACAATAAAATTGTTCACCACTCTGTGTGTGTCTGTTGCGGGAACCGAACCCACGATTTACGAAGTGCAAAGCAGGTCACTAGGTACACTAGGTGCGCTAAATCAGTCAAACAAAAATGAAAAGACAATTTTTTCTCGCATAGTCTAAATAATTTCTAATTTTACAACTAATGAAATCGCAGATTCAAGAACATGGAAATCATATATACTCTAAGATGGAATTATATATACTACTACCCATCTCACCCTCCGATACGCCACGGGATGAGATGGGATGGTGCACTTCTAGGGCTACATAATAGGCCACCAATTATAATACCTACTGGTATATGTAGGTAGCGTACTTACAAACAGAATAAAGTACGTTATTGATGTATGTAATTATATGTAAGTAGGTACATTTTATAGGTGTAGGGAGCCAGTTTGTTTGTAAAAATCACCTATAAATAAATAGTAAAATAGAATTAGACGCTTAGTATAAAGGGTATAGTATAAAGTACATACCTAAGTGGAATGAGACATTTCCTAAAGCAAAAGTGATAAAAAAATAATAAAGAACCTACACCTAACAAAAATAAATGAAATCCCATCAAAAACATAAATGTGAAAGGCTGCCAAGTTCGATACTATGGGAATGCTTCGCCTATGAAAGAAGTGAGATCTGAATAAGTACCAAGTTCCATAAAAATACCTCAAATCATAAATAGTTATAGGAATGCACACTTGATTTCCAGCAGTTTTTAAGGTACATTTTGAATAAGTATCACGTTACATAGAAATACCTAAAATTATAATAGTCAGAGAAACGCACACCGGTTTTTTTAGCAGTTTCCTGATAACATTTATTATTTTCAGTACTTTTTAGTGATGTAACTTGGCAAGTTTTAATAGAAAATTATATACTTGACACATTGTAGTCCAAAGGTGTCGATTCATTGCATTGAAAAGGTGTGTGGTGTGTGAAAACTTGCCAAGTAACATCATTAAAAAGTACTGAAAATAATAAATGTTATCAGGAAACTGCTAAAAAAACCGGTGTGCGTTTCTCTGACTATTATAATTTTAGGTATTTCATGTAACGTGATACTTATTCAAAATCTACCATAAAACTGCTGGAAATCAAGTGTGCATTCCTATAACTATTTATGATTTGAGGTATTTTTATGGAACTTGGTACTTATTCAGATCTCACTTCTTTTATAGGCGAAGCATTCCCATAGTATCGAACTTGGCAGCCTTTCACATTTATGTTTTTGATGGGATATTTCTTATTCAGACGTTTCGGCGCTAGCTGTATTGCGTACTTAATACATTGGAGTTGTATTGAAGTAGGATCGTGTCTAAACGTATTTTAAAGTTAGAATACGGCCCCTGACCAAGATCATGTCGGGCTATCCTCTGTGTAGAGTTCTGTTATTGACTGATCGTCACAACAAGTAGGTACCCGTACCAAATATAGTTTTCCACTAACAGTCACAGAGTGAGAAGGACAGTAACAGGACCGAAAGCGCAGATATACGATGCGAAACTATAGATGCGAAACTATAGTCCGTATGGGTTCTGTAGTCATAATCTATGTAAGTGGAATTAAATATTTAGATTAGTTTTTAGATTTATATATTTTTTATTTGTTCCTTCTCTTATCTTCATCATTTTTTGCTATCTTTTTGTAGTTTAGATATTTATTAACTTACATACCTGACAATATTGTTTACCGTTTGTGTTTTTAAGCATGCTGTCTGCTATTTTAGAGTGCACACATATGTTATCAAATTTTTAGCTTATTTATATTTGCTGTAATGTAGTGTGACACTCAGTTTGTAGATCATTAATAAAACAAAAAAAAAAACTGCCAGTTTGGAACCACCAAGTCAGTTGCTAAATTCTGCTCAACTAGCGTTTGTGCGAAAACAGAAGTGTTGTAGTCTACGGGAACTAATTAACTTACGAAGCTTCTTTCTCCGCAGATTCTTTAAAAATTACACCGGTATACCACAACCGGATTTTAACTTATTTATAACGTGTGCGTGTTCCTCATTAGCGAGAAAGCGGTACAAGTCGATATTAATTATGCAAATAACAATCCATAGCCAAAAGCACAGACCATAGATTGAACTAGAAGTTAAAATAGTAGCTATCAAAACCAAGTGTCGAATTTATAACACCTACTATGAATGTCTCAATGCAAGTTTAACATGGGCCTATACCGGCTGTATCCTGTAACACGAGCAAAAAATTAAAACGTAGATTCTACTCCTCAAACAATAAAACTTTTGTTCGACAACTTAACAAAAAAAAAATGTTTAGATTGGCTTTTTTTCTTACAAACTAAATTGTATTTTCAATGTACGTTAAAATTCGCCCAATTGACTTTTCTTGTCAGTCTGGTCACCCTACAGACATAATCAATTTCGCAATACGTTGCGTGATTAAATAAATTTTAAAGTGAAAATCAATCCAGCTTTTTTGCTCATTTACAGGCAACACCCGGTACATTATAACTAAATAAATAGGTACTAATAACAGAGGAGGTACCTATGTAAGATCCACCGTAAATACCATTTACCATGTATTAATGCAGGGTAACCATCTTTTCTGTGAGTTGCCGATGATTCGGCACTGTTACAAGGGCCAACATCATTGAGTAACTGACGTGCTGTGACTTAGACTGTGGTACAGAGTATACCATTCTATCCTCTTATAAATACATGGTAAATATTGCGCAAAAAGGGATTTCCTCTTGAAACTACAAACAGCCGTCTGTTAAAATGTCGCAGAATGGTATCACAAGATTCACAAGTGAAGCTAGAGTATCTGGTGCGTCCATTTAAATATATGGTCTGTGGCCAATAGTGAACGCTCGTTTGATAAAGTATAACACGAGTCTATGACGCTCTGCTTATCTCCGACCTTCAAGGTGACATCTTTATGGTTATGGAATTCTGGTAAATTATACTTTCTAAATTTTATGTAACGCGTGAACTGTGGTTTTGGCTGACAAGGTGAATTTAGATTATTAGAAATGTTGAGATGTTACTGTCTGTGTTTTTTTCTAATTTATAACGATCTTCGTCCTATTAAATAGCAATTTTCAAGAAAAGGATACCATTTCAATATAAATATATTCAAACTGGTTTTATAGTAAGTACGGCGAATAATTCCAATTATTTTGAGTGCTAAAACAGACATAGAAACTTCTCATCGGAACAAAATTACTGTACCAACAAGTCAACTACTTGAAACCTATGTCAGCATTGGGAAATTGCAACGACATCGGAAGAATTCGCGAATTGCGAGAGTTCACCAAGAAAGCACGGTTTGTGATTTTTTTAAATAAGATCTAATTTCATGAAATAAAACAACTGGAAATGGATTATATCGCGTGTACTGAGCTTAAATTGCATCCCGACGTTTCGAACACTTTACAGCGTTCGTGGTCAACGGGTCGACTGAGGAAAAATATACAATTACCTCCGTTCAAAAACTATCACAATATGCAAACCTACCCACATATCCAATATTAAACAAATTGTGATTGCACATGCTAGAGGGGCCTTTATTAAAAAAAAAATTAAGTTACAAAAAATATAAAGAATGGTAATACGGTCAAATAAATAATTTCAAATAATTTACAGATTAAAATAATTGCACACGCCGTAGGGGCCTTTATGAAAATAAATATTAATAATGTCAACTAAAATCCTTACAAATGAAATAACAATAGTGTCCACACCGTCCACCATTATGGTCTCACAGTCCTATGTCTAGCTTCCTCCTTAACCAATTGAATTACTGGATCCCAAGCTGGTGGTACCGAAAAACCATCCTCTCTGTTGAAATTTGGATATTTTTTTAATCTCGGTCGCCTCTCGCAACATCCGGGGAAAGTATCGTTTCTCTTTGACGAGGATTTGCGCTTTGTCAAATTTAACTGAGTGATTGGGCCTATCCATGACATGCTCACAGACTGCTGACCTTGGTCGACGGTGCTTTACATCGGCTATATGTTCCTTTACTCGAGTAGAGATGCTTCGCTTAGTCTGGCCTACATATGATAGACCACATTCACATTCCAGCCTGTAGACCCCTGCACTCTGTAGAGAAGTAGCTGACTTCACTGGCCTCAGGAACTGTGACATCTTCTTCATTCGCTTAAAGTAAGTTTAGATAGAAGCACGTTTCAAGATGTTGCCAATCCTGTCAGTGACTCCTCGGACAAAAGGCAAGATGGCAGGCCGGCGTTCAACTGTAGGAATCTTCATCCGAGTATTCTGATTGAGCCGTGGAATCTTGAGCCCTTTCGCTTGAAGTGCATCCTTGGCATACTGGAGTTCCGCCGCCAGGTGCTGCTCATCACATATCCTCTGGGCTCTCTGAAACAATGATTTGCCTACAGTAGCTAGCTGACTGGGGTGGTGGTGTGATCTACCATTTAAATATCTATTTGTAATTTAAGCTCAGTACACTCGATATAATCCGTTTTTAGTTGTTTTATTTCATGAAAAACTATCGCGGCAACCGAAGACAATATTAGGATCTAATTTCCTTAAGAAAAACGCAATATAAAATAAAACCTAGCATTTAATTCAAAGTCATTTTAGTTTTAATTTCATCTTTTACCGAGTCATTAAAGGAATTGTACCTTTTCAAATTTAACAACCGTAACCAAATAAAAGATAATGGGAACAATTCCTAATAAGATTGCACTACCCTAATCTTAGTCCCAACGACGCATAAAAGGAAAAATTACAAACAATCAATAGAACTCCTAAAATTGCCACTAAATCTAGCCACCCTCCGCGGAGGGAACTTTAAAAAAGACGCCCAAGTTTAGAAATTGTAACGAGTTTTGAGGGTTTCGCGGCTTTGAAACTGGGGATCAATTGCACTTTTTAAAATTACCATGAACACCCAGAAAAATAGTACTAGTAGTTAAACACTTTATCGTACAAAATTTTACAATCAAACAAAGGTGGACATATTCTTTAAAGAGATTTCTTTGAGTGCAAAGTCTATGGCCATTCACAAAACGGCCTACGTTACGTAATTTTTTTTCAATGCCTCGATGGATACACACAAATCTACATATTTCCTGATGGTAAGTTACCTTAATAGCGTATGGACTAGTTTTCTGCAACTCCAAGGGTGCATGCGCGTTGTTGACCCTTTTAAACTTGGACGAAAGTGCTAATAAATACTGTAGTTTCTTGTCGAATCTTTTGTTCTACTACTACTACTATTACTACTACTAGTACTCTTGTAGTAAGTGAATCTTGGCCTCCGATACGAGAGTGCCACTTTCCTCGATCCCGCGCAAGCTCTTGCCAATTGCTGATTTGGAGTTCGCGCAGATCCGCCTCGACCATGTCGCTCCAGCGATACCGTGGGCGTCCAACAGGGCGTCGCCCTTCCGGACAACCACGGTATGCCTTCTTCACTTTCCGATCTTCCCCCATCCTCTCGAGGTGGCCAAGCCAGCGGAGTATGTGAGCTTTGGTCTCTCCTATAATATTAGGTTCAGCCACCAGGTCCTCTATTTCCACGTTCTTTAGTACTCTCCAGCTTCCATAGTCGTTGTTTCGGCCCGAAGATCTTGCGAAATATCTTTCTTTCTGCGACCAGCAGCATATTGTCCTCTCTCAGTGTCAGCGTCCATGCCTCACAACCGTACATAAGGATCGGCCGCAGTATGGTTTTATAAATACGGATTTTAGCGGATCTGGTCAGAAGTTTGGACGCTAACACTTTGTGAAGGGCAGCACTGCATCGCAAGGTGTTTTGCACTCGGATGTTGATTTCTTCGCTGCGAGTGTTTCTATTTGTGATGGTGCAGCCTAATTATCTGAATTTCTCCACGCCTCTGTAAGTGGTATCCCCGACATGCAGGTCCTGCGGTTGAGAATACGAGTGTTTTTGTATCGTTTCATGTCGAGATACTCTGTTTTTCCTTGGGATATCCTTAGGCCGACTTTCGAAGCTTCTTCTGCAAAGACCCTTACGGACTCCCGCACCTCGTCTATAGATATTCCCAACAGGGCCAGATCATCTGCGTATCCTATCACCTTATCTTATTATCTTCTGTTCTAGACGTAGATAATTCCATTAAAAATGCCTAAAGATCAAAGGTGTTAAAAACATAAATAAAACAAGTTTTGAGCGTGTTTTATTTTTATAGCGGCACCTAATTTATTTATAAACACTAAACTAGGCTTGTTGTAAATAAATATTAAATATATAGCCTTCTACAAAAACTGCTTTAACGGTTGGGGATCATTTGATAGAGTTTTCTGGTATCTATTAGACACGGAACCCTAAAAATAACCAATTGAAGGGCGGCTCACCTCGACAGATTAAGTACAGTCCCTTTAAAGTAGAAAGATTAGGCAATTATGAGAAAAAATCGGGCCCAAGTTTAGATTGGCCTCTCTGGAGTTTTACCTCTCAGGACAGATGTTCGGTATCAGATGTTAGTTATTATTAATCGGGCTTACTAAACCAAATATGACTCTCGAAAGTGTGTCTATTTGTGTTAACTTCGTACTTTCGAGTAACTTAACGGAAAAGGTTGTAATGTACCAGCACTAATCATTTGTTAATTTGATTATATACTGATAATTACTACTGTTTTATGTAAAAACAATATGCTTCGAGTGCGTATAATATCCTTGTGGTGCAGTTCTCAACAAACTTTAAGTTTTAGTTTAAAACACGCAAAAATATATTATATATTTTTGCATGTTTTTAAACCACTCATTCAGTAGTTTGTTATTAAATCAAATACAAAGACTGAAAACATTAACAAAAAAAAATCTACCCAGCAGGACTTGAACTTGCATCGATACGCATTGCCGGGGCTCGATCGCTTTACCAATTTTTTTCAATGTTTTTAATGTTTGTATTAGATTTAATAACAAACTTTATAACTTAACGGATAACGGATTAAGAAAAACAGCTCCCAAGGATGCCTTGTCGTGGCTGTGAGAAGCATAACTGAGCCTGAACTCATCAACACAGTAAATTTTTGTATGTTTGAACGGTTGGCAACGCGCGTGTGAATTCACCGTAGTTGCCAGCGCTGCGGTGGCTGCTCAACAGAAGACAAACCACACGCTTTACGCTGTCGTGGTAAAATAAAAGTTTCCTATTTCAACTGAATCGGTCCGGGAGTTTCGGAGCAAATTGGCTGTGACAGACACACAAGTGATCCTATAAGGATTCCGTTTTTCCTTTTAAGCTACGGAACCGTATAAAGTGTGATAATTTGCTCATTGCAACTACTACTCCAAATTATATCCAACAATTAAAACAGCTGATCCATGCAACATAAACATTGATAAGTTAAAACAATAAAGACATCGCAAAAAACAATCATTAATTCAAACAGCGATACGAACTTAAATCTTAATTATCTAAGCACCTGCATAAGGTCAAGGCATTCCTAGCACAAATCATTCATCATATCTCGTAAATATATAAATCAGTAACGTTAATCTTGTACGTTCGGTTATTTACAACACGGACAAAAATTCAACCCGAACGGCATTCTCAAAATCTCATAACAGATTTATCCGCGCAATCTAAAATAGACTCTAATCCTTTCCAGAAAGGTTACATTTCAGGTTTCATGTTGGAAGTAGATAGGAGTTTGTCAAGGTAATATTTCTTAATGTACTTATCTCCTATAAATCAAGTGTAGTGGCATTAACGGCAAATTTCTTCGGTTTCGTCATACGTTTCCCACAGCAAGGGATATATGAGGTGTCATAATTAAGAAACAAATTGAAAATTATCGCTCGAAAGCGGTGGACTATGGTCTTTATCAAATACGAAAGCAGTTAGCTTGGGAGACGTTATAGATGAGCCCAATCGAAAGTTCGGTTTTGGTGACACTAAATTAGTTTTTTGTATGTTTTTAGAAGCATGCTTGATTTATTAATATGTGTGATTTATTTCAAGACTTTGTTAGTTTATGCCTTCCAACACATAATTTAAATTTTACTAAAAATATGCAAACAAACTAATAGGATCTTAATTACGGTTAATAGTTATTCCGTTGTTTACTTTTTAAATAAAACGTTTAAATTATGTTTCTGTAATGATGTTGCAATAAAGTGAGAATACATATACATATGCTCATCATATATACTCGTATAATTGAGGCTTATTTAGCCCTTTAATTTTTTTTCAAAATCGTATTAAAATGCATGCATACCTCGTCTAACCAAATCCCATTCCCTAAATTCCAACAAATTCTTGGCAAAATTAAATTACAAGAGCTACTTGCATCCAATTTCATCTGCAACAAATTAATTTGTGGATAAATTTCCCTTTATGTGAGTGTTTCACCCCCCGGTTTTTTTGCAGCGACCGGCGCGCCGCAGGGCACGCTTCTAGGACCCTAATGCTTCCTGCCGCACGTACGAGACATTTTTTAGACGAGGGGTAATGAGATGGTTAGCTTTTTGCTAGATACCGGCTAACAGTTATTGTTTGCCTGTTTTTAGCTGCAGAAAAGTGTAAGTATAGTGTCAGGTTTAAAAGTGCATTCAATAATTACCATAATAGCTAAGTTTTTGCAACGTTTTTGTGATTGCTTTTTCTTTTAAACTACGCTGAAGCTATAAGCTAAGTTACGTAACAACTGTTATTGAGTGTAACTTTTAAGTCGTTTCAACATCTTCACAATACTTCATTTTGTATTTTTAGGACATGCATTACAAAATATGTTATAAATTTTAAACGTTATATCTCATTCATCTTTACTCATAATTATAATCTTTAAAACGCATCCATCTCGATTCTCTCTGTGGAGCAACAGTAGCGTCTGAGGCTCAATCAAGTTTTTAATAAGGGCTACCGGCATCAACACATTAATTGCACCAGTCCAGACACGTGTGTTCAATTTTAATTACATGTGTTTGCCTTTGATTTTAGTGTTTTTGGAGCAATTAGACAACTGATGATACAGATGTTTCGGGTTTATGATCTTGTTGGAATGCTTTAAAGATTTGGGAGATGTTAACTCTCGCAGGTATATTTATGATTCAAATCGTAAAATCAATGACGCAAGTGTCTTTGCTGCAGTAAATCTTAAAGAAAATATCTAGGTACGCAATGGAAAGAGAATTGATGGGAGCAATAAAATAGATTCAAATAAAGATAACCCCGCTAAAATAAAAGAAATTCAAAATGCAACCCAACAAAGTGGTTTGTCAGAGGGAACTACAACCCCACAATAACCTGAGTCACGTAAAATGTAATGGGAAATTACTCTAAAATAAAAAAACGTCTCCCCAGCGGAACCCTACCGTTACGGCGATTTGGATAAGACTCCCCAGGCTCCACACTAAAAATTCCACTTAGAAGAAAGTCCCAATATGCGAGGCGATACTGCGTGCCTTATACAATTTCAAAAAAGTATTAACATTATATGTGACTCATTGTACTTTACTCTCTTTTGCCTTTAGGGAGACGTCGATCTCATAAAACAGCCGCTACCGTAAATGATTTCTGTAATTTAGTTACCTATTATTTTTAATGAATGTAAACATTTTATTGCCAATTTGAAAGTTTGTTTACTAGTAGTGATCTAAATAACAAAATATAAATTTTAGGTGCTTCTATTTTATTGAGATTTCAGGGGCAATATAAGTAGGTGTAGGAATTATTGATAGAATTTAGCAACACCGCAAATCGTTTATCACACTGATAAAGGCAGGTATATAATAATACTAGCTTTCCGCCCGCGACTTCGTCCGCGTATAATACGGTTCCTCATACAGAGTTTCATATCCAATTGTATCTTCTTAACTAACTTTTGTTAGTCCCCGAACCATCTTCTTAATCTATTTATACTTATAGCTATTTTGGCGAAAAAACGGGTACCGTAGACATAGTTTCAGTTACAAATAAGTGTTAATATGCAAATAATAACGTAAATGTACCCTATTATTTGCGTAACTTCTTTGTGTACTATATAGTGGTGGTATTATTTGGCGGTACGATGACCAAACTATTGTCAGAGCTCACTGTGGAACATGGAAATGGAACAGAAATAGGAACTTATAATTCCTAGTAAATCTCAAACCAAAAAAATTGTAAATCTCTACACAAATATTAACCCCTTTTTAGCCCCGTTTTAGGTTGAATTTAGAAAAACGCTGAAATTGCGTTTATTATTTTTTAATTAAATATTAGTAAACGTACGAAGTTTCAAATCTCTAACTCTAAATTTGAAACCCCACAAACTACACAAACCACCCACCGATACAAACTTTTAACCCCCATTTTACCCCTTTAGGAGTTGAGTTTTATAAAATCGCTTCTTAGTAGTTGTACAGATTGTAAATGTAACCCGTCCTGCAGATTACAACTTTCTAGGTTCAGTAGTAAAGGCCTCCCTTTCGTACAAACTTTTCAACCCCGTTTCAACTCCTCTGGGGTGGAATTTTGAAAAACGCTGAAATTAGTTTTTTTTTGCTTTAAAGTCTACAAAGCCTACGAACGAAATTTCAAGTCTGTCACAAATAAAATTTATATCTCTATACAAACTTTAAACCCCTTTTTAACCCCGTTATAGGTTGAATTTTGAAAAACGCTGAAATCGTTTTTATTGTTTTTTAATTATTAGTAAATGTATGAAGTTTCAAATCTCTAACACTAAATTTTAAACCCCACCCATACAAACGTTTAACCCCTTTTTACCCATTAAGGGGTTGAATTATTTAAAACCGCTTCTTGTTAGTTGTAAAAATTGTAAATTTAACTCGTCCTGCAAATTACAACTTTCTAGCTTCAGTAGTTGCAGCCTCCTTTTATATTTTATTTATATACAAACTCTTCAATCTCGTTTTAATCTCTGGGGTGGAATTTTGAAAAACTCTAAAATTAGTTTTTTTGCCTTGAAGTCTACAAAGTCTACAAACGAAATTTCAAGGCTGTCACAAATAAAATTGTTATCTATACAATCTTTTAACCCCTTTTTAACCGCGTTATAGGTTGAATTTTGAAAAACGCTGAATTTTTTTTATTGTTTGTTAATTATTAGTAAACGTGTGAAGTTTCAAATCTCTAACTCAAAATTTTAAACCCCATCCATACAAACTTTCAACCCCTTTTTTACCCCTTTAGGGATGACCCCATTTTTACCCCTTCTTAGTGGACGTGGGAGTGGACTAACGTTATAAAAACTACCTATTGTGAAAAATTCAGCTCTCTAGGTCCAACGGTTCGGGCTGGGCGTTGATTGAAGTGAGTCATTCAGTCAGTCAGTCAGGCAGACTTTTGCGTTTATATATATAGATTATATTTTATTAGCCGGTCAGACTAGTTCATCTGCTTTATTTCATAACACGTAGTTATAGGTATACAGCTGGCTTAGAGACTTCTATCTTAAACATCTAGAGTAATTATGTATCCTAGATTCATCCTTGCAACATCATCATCATCATTGGCCACAGCATCTGTTGTAGATGTTTGTGGCGGCGCTTGTAGGTTTACGGGTTCCCGCATCTCCGTTGATGGCTATAGAGTCCTATAGCCATCAACGGAATTTCTTGCCACAGCGATCGCACACAAAACGCGAGTCCGCAGGAGGTGGTAGAGCACGACGAAGACTTTTCTGCTTAAGGTTCTCCAGCCGGTCATCGTCATGCTTTGAAGTTCCGACTTTTATGTCGTGACGCCATTCGGGTCTCATCTCGGCGCGTTTCTCCCAACCGTCGATCCGAATGCCAAAACTATGCATGTCCCGCTTACATGAGTCTTTAAACCTTAGAGTTGGACGGCCAACAGGTCTTTTTACGTTCGCTATCTGACTCAGCATTACCTGGCATGGTAGTCTCTCAAGGTCCAAGCGATGTACGTCATGTACATAAGCCAGCGAAATCTTCTCTGCTTTAACATTGCAGTTATGCTACAGCAATGCGTCCTCGAGAGTACTACCTCCTTACTAATTTTATCTTGCCAAGTGACTCCAAGAATAGTCCTCAGGCAGCGCATGTGGAAAGCGTTGAGTTTGCGTTCTTGTTTCGCATATGTAGTCCACGTTTCTGAAGCGTACAACAATACACTTAAAACGCAGGTCTGGTATACAAGTACTTTTGGTGTAAGTAGTAAGCTTGAGGTTTCTCCATACGCGTGCAAAAAGCTTCCCATAGAGAAAGTCAATTTACAGTTGTATACATTTCAAAACTAAGCGTATAGGAGCTTTCAATTCAAGGTCATATACCTGTGCACAAATTGGTAGAAATATGGCCTAAAAATGCTTTCGTTTGACACACTTACGTAACGTTAGGTTTAGGTGATCGTCTTAAAAAACGTTAAAACATTCTATGCATATTATCAGTCATTTATAAATGTAAATTTTGTGTTACGTAGGTATTTCAAATCGAAAGTTTAATACATCGACCTCAACCTGTAGTAAAGATCTTCATCATTCAGCATTGGGAGTAAAAATCAATATCTTTTTATTAAATTTTCGGGTGTTTTTAGGGTTCAGTAGCCAAAATGGAAAAAGTATCCGTCTGTACGTCCGTCCGTCCGTCCGTCCATCCATCCGTCCATCCGTCCGTCCGTGCGTATGTCACAGCCATTTTACTTGGAAACAATGAGACACGTTAATAAAATTTTAATGTAAGGTGTATTTTTGTTGCTGCTACTTAGTTTTGTAAGTACTTGTAATAATATTTTAGGGGGGCACTCTATACAACATGTAACTAATTGTCCAAATTTTTTTTTACCAATCATCCTATTGCACATTAATCGATAAGCTTCAAAAATACCATTGAGGTTTGTTGAAACATTTTTTTGATATCGTGAATATTTTCAGAAATATCAGACCGGTAGCTTTTGACAGGTTATTCAAAAACTCTGAAAAATATTGAAAAGAAACATCCTTGCATATCCTTTTAACGAAAATTGTTTTGAACGTTATCGGTATTTTTTTTTTCTAGTTATATCCAAAAAAAATCATTCATAGGCAGATACGACCTTTTGATATTAGTTTTTTTATAGTAGGTACGGAACCTGCCATTATGAGTGGTCCGACACGCACTTGGCCATTTTTGTTACATTGTCCGTAAAAATACAAGTACATAAATCAGCTCATTGCCCGCCACATTATCGACTTCAATAAAACAAGGCAGGCTTAGCTTGTCGGCGTGACGCAAACAGAAGCTTTTATGGCCAGCGCTAATCCCTTCCCAAAAAACAACAATAAGCCAGCGTCATAAGACTGCCAGCTGAATTATGATCCTAGTCATTCCAACCCCACCGGGCGATCTCTGCAAAGCGTTTGATAAAGTGGATCACAAAACGCGACGCGTTCCTGTAGTATAAATAAAAGCGGGCCCATAAGTGGCCCTTGCGGTATCGCGAGCTAACCGTGCGAAACGCCTTCTCGGTTGTGAAATATGAATTATAAAAATAATAAAAAAATGCGGTGGCGGCGGGGGGCTAACCCGGGACACGCGGCGTCACGTGCCCGCCACTCGCGCCACCCAAAATATTGAAAACTTTAACCGCTATTGTGTCTTCCTCCAGGCTACCGGAGCCTTTTAATACGACACGTGACTCTCTTAATTTTTCCTATTAAAGTGAGGAAATACAATTAAATTAGGTTATTATGTCCTTTGGATTGATGCGGCTGTTCGCTGCGTAAAAACGGTCCTGTTTTTCGTTATTTTTTTATCGCTTTAAAAATAAACCAACCAAAACCACTCGAGTTTAGTTAGTTAAACTAGATAAATTCTAGTTTTATACTAATACAAAATAAAATGACTAATAAAACTTATTCTGTATAAGTGACGTTCAATAAAAAAATCGATTTAAAGAGAGAAAGGGAAGAGTTTACAATCTCTCTTTGTATGGATTCTAGAACTATTTGGTGGTACTAGAATCCCTATAGTTCCATCGCTCATTGTTAGAAAGTTAAGTAATTTTTTATCAGATCGTCTTTCATGATCAGTACTAAGGAACCTAATCTTTCCATTACTTCCGTATTAACTTCAAGTTGGAACTAATATTAATTAAGTTTCGTCGATCATTAATTCCCTCGTCACCTACACATTCATCGTCGCTTAAGACGGCTTATCGCGTCCCTCATCCTATATTTATTTGCCGCGCCATTGTATTAATACTACAAAAATTTAATACTGTTAGTGCGCCCTAGGATTACCGAGGGCACTTTTTTAAATAGGGTTAGTCCTGGAGGGGATCGTGATAAATGACACATGCACATTTTTCGAAATACCCAATTTCGGATTTAAGTCACCCCAAAGTGGCCTGGTGGCCGGACAATAGGGCGAGGCGTAATTTACACGAGAAAGGGTGTTTGCAGGCGATCGGTTATAGCCTCTTAATAATTCATTTTTCTAGCTTTCGTTGAGAAATTGTGCGTAAAATTGGTTGCGGAAAAAGTTTACGTGTTGAAGGGAATAGACGAAATGTGGCTCTAACGTCTGTGTAACGTATTGATTACTCATTCGACTTGAATATCTAGTTAACGGAAGAAATTAAGGAAACTCTATATTTATTTTTTTAATTAAATAATCGCTCGCTTAATAATTCTGGTTTTTAAAACGCCTCATTAATTTTCACTTTCCATATAAGCTAGAGCAAAAAGATTGAAACAAAGTAATAAATAGGCTAAATAGAAACGATTTTTTACGAGAACAGAGAGTTTGAAACGTAATAAAGTATCAATTTTATTGGTTCGATTGGTTTTTGCCGTTTATAGTCGGGTCCGTGCGTAATGGCCCGTGGAGGCGCCAAGTCTCGCAAGAAACGTTCCACCACAATACCTTCCTAACCTAAAATGTAAGAACCCCCATATGTTTTCCCACAAACATACGACCTTTTGTGTTTGGGCGTTCTTGACCGCGGTATAACAGGACACCACACGGTAATTACTGTACTATTTCACCACGTCAGTGTTTATAAAAAAGATGAACAGACAGTTACACAGTCAGAAAGTGCTGTGAAACTATTAGAGCTCAGCTATCTTCTACATACTTGACATTTGGGTTCTATCTACCGCAAATGCCCATTATTTTATATAGGTATTGTAATTATTTGTGTAGTGTATTGAAATATGAGGGTACCCCTACAAAACCAGTCTGGACTTGTTAGGTACGTAAGCACATCTGATCTCCCGAATTTCGGCGATATTATCGCGATATAATAATTTGGTTTATAATTTTTACTACGGAGGTGATACCCGCCTGATGGAAAGCGGCTACCGTAGTCTATAGGCGCCTGAAACCTCCCAGCGGTCACATGCGCACTACCGACATTTGAAAGGAGAATTAACAGTGTTGATAGAATGATAGCTAACGGCACGAAAGACGAGAGGGTACCCCGTCACGTCACAGTGCATCCTCTTTGAGCTGTAGATACACACACGGAAAAAACACTATTCTCCCAAAGAAAAACATAATTGCTTGCTTATGGGTGTTTTAACGCATTTACCTACTTGAAAATGAGCAAAGGAACTAACTACACGATTTAGATCTTTAAACTTTTCTTGTTTCATCGCCGAATGTCCAGGCGTGGAAAGTTAACGTGTCATTATTTCTTTAACTCATGCTCTAAATATTTTCAGCGTCATATATTATGTTCCATTGGTGTATATAAAATTAATAAGTGTATTCAAATTCCTAAGCACGCTCAACTTTCCTCACTTATAACTACTTAAACTTCCTCCAAGAAACTTTAATGCACTTTTAAAGTTGTTTAAACTTCGAATGAACAAATCAAACCGTTATAAAACAGTACTCAAAATGCCGTCAGCTGATACCTTATCTGAAATAGTTTTACTTGAACCTTTTGAGACCGTAATAAAGATCATAATCGTGTGTTATCGCGGAATATTATGAACTTTGTCAAGTGAGTTAAAGGCGCATTTCTTGATAATTTCGTGGCAAATTTTAGTTGTGTGTCGTTTTAAATTCTATTGAATGTTTTCAAGAATTATAATTAAATCTTAAAGCTTATACCTCGTGTAGGTATTGTACTTATTTAATTAATGTAAATATTTAGCACTAA
Organism: Pammene aurita; assembly: GCA_947086415.1. Lineage (NCBI taxonomy): Eukaryota > Metazoa > Arthropoda > Insecta > Lepidoptera > Tortricidae > Pammene > Pammene aurita. The sequence continues at coordinate 39,085,167 of OX352297.1, read as the reverse complement.
AAGTGTATTTGTAGGGTTTAGTTTTAGTCATTTTGCAATGAAATTCCAAACATAACTTCTTTTTTTCTTGCATGCTGCTGACCAGTGGCTTTTTTAGATAAAAATAATTTGTTATGAAAATGTGTTTTTTTTATTACCAAAATGGCATATTATATCAAAATCTATATTACAAATTATGAACCTAACCTATAACCATACCAATACGTTAGAAACAATGGATGGTACAAGAAGGATATAAATCTCTATGTTACAAAAGTGTCCGTCAAAAGGCGATAAACTGATGGCGCCACAATGATAATAAATTGAATTAAATTAATTTTGAAATTAAAAAAAATTTAATCCAAAATAATTGTTTGCGGAAATGAAAAACACTCTGAATATTAATTTTATATAGAAAGTCATATAAGTATTAAATATCGGTAATTCATTTCAAGTGCTGAACTATACCTAGCGCCACCCGGAGATATTTGGAACTATTGTTTACTGCTTACCGCTGGACACTTTTTCGACCGTTTTCCTATAAGAGAGTTCCATCCTTCCTATACCATCCATATTAAAAACGATCGTCTATTTTCATTATTATCCTTCGAATATGCAAGAGCGATAGAGATGGAGATATCGTTTACGGTAGGCCTGCTGACTACCACCATTACTAAAACGTTTGACTTATCAAGCTCCTTAGTTCAGTAACAGTCTAATCATACTCGCTCTTGCTTTGAAGAGTCCTAGATGGTATTTTGTCAGGGATCAGAAAATACACACGACGATTAAATTCCCTTCCTTCACAGAAAACAGATGCGTCTAGACAGTACTGTAACTTCTTTGTACAGAAGTTCTCTTTCACACGGAAAATCCTTGTTTTTACCTCTTCATTCCTCACATTTCCCAAACCTCAAGGCTCCATAAAAAAGTAACGATACAATAAAATCATATCTGCACGCAATTAAAATTCTTAACAACAAAAACGTGGACTAAGTTTTGGTAAACGTGTTCCTTATTCGAGTGACAATCTGTAAGCCTTATAACAAAGGAATAAGGTCTAGTTTTGGTTAAAAAGGGCTTCACGTTCGTACGATTCAAAGCGGTAGTGGGAACATTGTTAAGGACAGTTATTTTGAACTACGTTTGGTAAGGAATCTCATGAGCATTGCGATAAATCTGGCAAGTTTTAGTCTCAAGAAAGATAACAATTCACTGCTCCCCGCATGTTATAATTAGTACCAGTCGCGGAGCGTCCATACATATCCACCGGCTTGACCAATCTTCAAGTTATGCAGCTCGTGATCAAGTAGTAGCTAAAGTTTGCCTAAAATATTATTTGCGCGCCGCTTTTGATCACTATATGTATGTTTACTTATCGAGAAACAAGAGTTTCTTTTATATGACACTAGATGGCATGGCAACCACGTAAGTGGCTAGCCTGAAACCTTCTAATGCATCTTGTGTGAATAAATATAAAGAGCTTTATCGCCGTAGACAGTTTTCAGGATGGGACACTTTTCCTAAGACGGTGGTGGCAGTTTGAGGCCCCCAAACGTTAAATTAGCTGGAGATGAAAACGTGGCCGTTAACATACCAACATTTTTTAAGTATATCCAAGACATGTTGAGCTTTATCTTATTTTGATTGTATTATTGCAGTAAAAAGATCAGGATTTCATATGATTCGACAGACAACCAAAGAGCGAAAAACACATACACCACACACATAATCCATCAGACAATACTTACTTATCGAACGAGCGGAGCGTAAGCGAAGTGAAGTTCTTACAAACAACTTCGTCTACTGGGACGTCTCGGCATATCCATGGCTTTTTGATTTTGAGGGTTTGTTCCCCGATAACTTTAGTAACGTTTTTACTGATCTTTATGAAATGTGTTAGGGTTGTAGCAGATATACATATAATTTGAGAGTTCGTATATGAGCAGGATCGATCAAGGGGTTGTTGAGCTAGAAGGCGATAAAATATATTTGTAAGGGTCTTGTTATATTGGTCATGTAGTTTGCAAATAAATCGCGAGTTCTCAGTTCGAGGCGGACTACTATTTAGTATAAACTGTGCGCAGTAAGAAAAACGCTAGTTTGGCCACTACTTTCTAGCAGAAAATTCCACATTCCACCTGTTTCAAACCGCAACGGTAAAAATCGAATTACAGCTAACGTAACGCAGTAACGCACTTCACCCCACAACCAATGGCTCGTGACACCCCTTTGATGGGAAAAAGTCCATTTTCTTAAAGAATGTCTCTAAACCCTCTGGTTAATAAATGTCACCGGCTTGACATTTGCCCGACACGGGTGCCGGGCAACGATTATGGTCACACTACTTGTAGATGACTTACCTAGTAGATGGAGTTTACGATGACTCAAGAATGAAAGTGAGACTTCTAATAGAGACTGATTTTATTGTTAGAATGTTTTGCAATGCTATCAGCCTGCGTAAAGTAATAAGAATATTAAAATTCTAGTTTACAAAACAGGCTAAAGGCGAAGATATTGGAGTTTATTTCATATTTATTTCGTATATTTTTAGCATATGGTTGTAGTTTGTGGGAATTGGGGTGGCACAATTTGTTTGGACTTAAGGAGCAATAGCAAATATAGGTATGTCACAGTTGTCATGTATTGTATTCAACTTATAAACTTAACATGCAATTAACTAATTAATGTAAAATAATTGTAATTGATGTACGTAAATACCTACACTGTTTTCAAAAAATGTCCAAACGAGATTCTTGCGCCGATTATGTCTAAACTGAATAATAACTTATGGTTTTTATCACTTGTGTTGTAATTACGTTAATGACCTGAATTTATTCAAATGTACTAAGGTTATCTGAACTTAGACTGAGTTCCAGAAATAAACATAGACTTTCATCAAACATGTTACACATGTTGCAACTTGCAACTAAATACAGCTGATGGTCTCCATAAACGCTTTACAAAGCGGAGTCTATTAGGCGCTAGTCTACACTACCTTTAGCTGCAAAGTGGTCATTTGTTGCAAAGTGAAAGAAATAGGCTAACAAATTGGCAACGATTCATTATTGTAATGCTTTGAGGTTTGAACGCAGTTGTTTAATTGGTTGTAAACTTGTAAATGATGTATGATGAGTTTTACTGCGTTAAGTTTAATTAATAAGTCTATTGTAGAATTATTTTATAAATGAAGTACCGGTTATAAATAATAAAACTGGAATAATCGGTCGCGCTCCCACTCCCATACTAAATTAATACGGGAGGTCTATTTTAAAAATCTAAATTGTCATTGATTTGATTTAAATTGAATATTGAACAGCGTTGGTTATCGAGTTCATGTCAAATATATTAAAAAGAAATTGCTTCTCAAGGCTATGTCAGTAGCACAATGGAGAACGTGCGTGAAAAATATTAAATTAAATTTGTTCAATAAACACACCTCAAATTAATATAAATAAATGGAAATCCGTAATAATTTTTAACAGTTTTTTAAAGATATTGCGGTTTAAAAACGTACAAATTTAGGCTTTTTTTTAATACTTCAAATGTATTTTCGAAACCTCAGTTTGATTACTCGTACTTATGTTCTAAAAAGAAAAAAATGTTTGACAACTAAACGCATTTTTTCGTGCCTAAAATTACAAAAATCTTCCAAACAGTTTTCTGCAACTTTGAGGTCGGTGACGTCACAAACCTCACACTTTTTGTATGGGGCGTTTTGACGCGCGGCGCAGACGCCTAACGTATTTTCAAAACTTTGACGTTTCAGGGCTATCATATATAGTAGGTTTATTAGAGACATGAATCTACAGGGAAATAGAATCGAATGACGTTTTCCAAAATAAATCATGCATGTTCCTAATTTGTTTAGATAAATAAATAAATAAATATTATAGGACAATCTTACACAAATCGACCTAGGCCCTCGGTAAGCTCAATAAGGCTTGTGTTATGGGTACTAGACGACGATATATATAATAGATAAATATGGATAAATACTTAAATACATAGAAAACATCCATAACTCAGGAACAAATATCTGTGATAAACACACAAATAAATGCCCTGACCAGGATTCGAACCCGGGACCTCCTGCTTCGTAGGCAGAGTCACTACCGACTAGGCTAGGAGGCCGTCAGATGTAATTTTGATGACGAAAGAAAACGATATTGATAGCAACATAAATTTAAACTTTCAACCCTGATAAAGTAATACTTTTAATAGTCATAAAGGGAAGGCAATACAATGGAATTTCTTCCCGCTACTTAAAATGTGTTAGAGTACAAGCAATAATTATAAATAAACATGGAGCAGCTGAGTGGATGTTTTGACAGACAATGCCTTGAGCGTTGTTAATACACAAGTACATACAGTTCTAAGCGCCTGAATATTCTTTACACACATATTTATCAAGGAAAAGTTCATATTGTCAGAGGCGTTTACGTCTTTGTGCTTTTTAAGTCCGGTCAAGGAATTACATTTCTGTAAGTACCACTTGTATGTTGTAAAAAAAGCCTGCCGGCATGACGTCCAGCTTTCAATCCGGAGGTTTCGAGTTCAAACCTCGGCTTGTACCACTGAGTTTGTCGGAAATCATGTACGAAATAATATGATATTTATCCAGTTACTTTTCGGTGAAGAAGAACATCGTGAGGAAATTGGACATAATGCTAATAAGGCTTTTGGGTTGTATGGTCAGATTCAAATTCTAATTCAAAATTAGATGGCAGTCGCTTTTGTAAAAACTAGTGCCTACGCCAATACATGGGACTAGATTGCCGAGCGGACCCTTGAGCCATGGTAAAATAACGGGAGAAACGCTACGCCACTCCACTTCGTACCTTATCACAATTAAAATAGGAGATAGTTTGTATTATTAATTGTCTTGTCACTGTAACAAGGTACAAAATTACGCAGAAATCAAATTCCTTGACTCTACCCACAGCTGTTTATATTGGGTAATGGTGCATCATACCTTCTGATGATAAATGCCGCTGCATGTATGTCCAAGCCTCGTGTTTTAATTATAAAATCAGTTTACAAAATTGACAATAGATGGCGCTTTGCTTTAGAATATTATTCCTTCATCGCGCTATTAAAATTTATGCAGTAAATATACCGGGTGTTGCCTGTAACACGAGCAATAATTTATAACGTAGATTCTACTCCTCAAACATCAAAACTTTTGTTCAACAATTTTAAAAAAATATGATGTTCTTTAGATTGTCTCTTTTCATACAAACTAAATAGTATTTTCAATGTATGTTAAAATTCGAGTAATTGACATTGCTTGTCAGTCTTGTCACCCTACAGACATAATCAATTTCGCAATACATTGCGTGTTCGAATAAACTTTAAAGTGTACTAAAAATCAAACCACGAGTTATTTTTAAAAGTCGCTGAACAAAAATTGTATACTTTGAAGAGTAGAATCTACGTTTTAATTTATTGCTCGTGTTACAGGCAACACCCGCTATATAGGGTCGGAGAACAATTTGGCATTAATCAAAAATTCTGTGTATGTTACAAATACAGTATGTAGTAGTATTGTGAAGCTAATAAAGTGGTAGTGGTAGTGCTTACCACTACCACTATCACTTTATTACCTGTGTAATTTTTGGACCCCGAACAACGACCTACATATTGCGTACTCTTTAGGGTTCCGTAGCCAGAATGGCAGAAACGGAACCCTTATAGTTTTGGTCATGTCCGTCTGTCCGTCCGTCCGTATGGCACAGCCATTTTACTCGGAAACTAAAGACGTATCTTTATAAAATTTAGACATAAGTTGTAGTTTGTATGCCGCTATTTAGTTATGTAGTGAAATTGCAGAAAAAAAATTATCATGTGGGCGGTCCATACCTAGTCGGTTACTAAGTTCTGTCGCTAGAGTTTTCACTAAATAAATAGGAATAGGTAGCAACATTTTAATTATTCACGTAGTATCAATTCAGTTTGTACATAATTTAAAATCTTATTTAATAGTCAATAGATTACAGTATATTGTATTGAAAATTATTGTCGCAGTTTTTCAAAATTCTTTATAACACTCGGGAAAAGGCGTGAAAAATATACGTCAAAATTACGCGCCTTGATCATATTGATTTTAAATCCTATTTTTGTTTTTAATCACCTTTAGGACGCATCAGTCTTACACAATTCGGTAGCTATATTCTTTAGCTTCAATTTGGTATATGTATAGTTCATGTGGGGCTATCCGATAAAATACTAGACTATACGTTGCAAGTCTGCTTGTTCCATAACAGTCTAAATCTATGTCTTTTGTGAAAAAAGTAAAAATAGGCAATAATCTGTGGGATAAAATCGCAAGAAAATTAAATGGTGGTCACGCAATTACCTCTAACAAACAAGCAATGGAACCTTTGTAAAGTGTAATTTTCTTAAATTTACCGCGTGTTTGCGCCTTCAGGCAATCTTGTGCTTTACAAGGATTTTCAATAAATTTCTCATCTGATTTGTGTATTATTATACCATATTATGTTCATTAGAAATTAGGCTATTAAATAATTTGTTTAATTTTTGATATTCAAACTTTATTCTATACTAGCTCTGCCCACGGCTCCGCCCGCGTGGAATTCGGTCTGTGTCAGTAAGCGGCTAATTCACCCCTAATTTCTCTCCCGCTACCCTGGAGGCGGAACTTGAAGTAAAGTTGACAGATGTATTTATCCTATTAATTTTTATTGGCATGATTTAAACGACATAGAATAGTAGGTGTATATCGGACGATACAGGGCCACTTTTGTATTTATACGTCCATGTCCACGGCAAATATAATCCAAATCGATCCTCCCGTCACATCAGTCTAAGCATGAAAGGTAAGAACAGGCGCAGTTGAAATGGGGGGAGGGGGGGGGTGGGGGGGTGTCACAAATGCAGAAATGTTTTTTTTCTAGTTGAGGAATTAGTAATCCTTAAGGGGTGATTTCCGGGATAACAATGCAAACAAAACCGGCCAAGAGCATGTCGGGCGATGCTCAGTGTAGTTTCGTAAATGCCGCCCTGTTACGAAACATCCGTTCAAACGGTCGTTTATTAAGGGATATTTGGCGGCGCTTACGTCAGTCTACTATCCGGCACATCCTTTCACTATGCGATTTTGACTGATAATTCAAAAACGGCTGAACCGATTTTATTCAATATAGTTTTTATTGAAAGTTCTTATCATTAAATTTCAGCTTTCTAGTGCGAACAGTAACTGAGCTAGACCGTGGACAGACGGACGGACATGGCGAAACTATAAGGGTTCCTAGTTGACTACGGAACCCTAAAAAGAGATAAATAGTAGTTTATGTAACAGTTACGTAAAAAGGCCTAATTATGTACAGAAGCATACACTGCTTTACCTACACACATATTAAAAATCCACTGACACCATGCGTGCCGGGGGTCGGGGGGGGGGGGGGGGATTTTGATTACGTTACCGTAGGTAATGAATTTTCATACGTTTTTACCACACTGTCACTGATAATACACTGATGTTACGTTACTGGTTGCAATAATTGTGGTAATTACATACTTCAAGGTAAGCACATTACAATGCACTAATGAACGTCAGAGAAAAATAAAATACGTGAGTGTCGTGGAACACTCTGTTGGAACGAAGTTATGTTATTTTATTTTTGACTTTTTCGTAAATTATGTGGTTTTAATTTTTTTTGTATTTTTATGAAATTTTTTAAATTTTTAAAATTTTTGAAACTTGAAATTTTTTAAATTTATGAAATTTTTGAAATTTAGAATTTTTTCCATTTTTGACATTTTTTACTTTTAGGTTCTCGACTTTTTTCACTTTTATCACTTTGTCACTTCTCACTTTCACTACAATTCACTTCACTTCACTTTATTCTATTTTATATATTTTTTATTTCATTCCATTTTACATGTTTCTCAATCGTATGGGTGTCGCGTTTTCGTGACGGGACGCTTTTTCGTGACGGTCACGTGACTTTTTTTCACCTAGCCCCCCATCCGCGAACCGTCCAATAAGGAACTTCGTTCCAAAACTACCACCGGTTCTAACCCTACACCTCTGGCCCAAGAAGTATTATGACCGAAAAGATACTCGACGGGACTTATTTTTTTCAAAACAGTAATACATTATTAGATCTTAAAGATACAAAATAATGCGTAGTTCTTCAAGAAGACATATCAAAACAGCTTGAGAGACAGATAATGTACCTATTGTTTAATTATAAAGAAAAATCCTAATCTGACTGCTTCACAAAACGTTTGATATGTTTTCCTACGTAAACGGTGTCCTATAAATGTTTGGTTTGGGCCATGCATCTTTGTCCGTCATATATAATACTCGAACCTGCAATAACCCTTTGACATTCATGACATTTTCAAATATTTCTTAAGAGGGGGTAAAGGTAAATTTAAAGCATCGACGGGTAACATGTTATAAATATGTTCATATGTGTATCTTGACCAAAAAATTACAAATTATTTAAATACCAAATTTCATCTAAATACGGACAGTGGTTATTGGTTGTTTCTTCCCCATGTAAACTTTCAGCCCTTTTGTATCCATTTAAAGGATAATTTCCGAGATAAAACTATTTTATTTCCTTTTTTAATTAATTATCTCGATCCATACCAAATTTTATCTAAATCGATTCTGCGGTTAATAATTCCCTATACAAATTTCCAACTCTCTTTTCACCCCTTTAGGGTTGATTTTCGGAGTAAAAACTATCATTTTGTCCTTTCTTGAGACCCATACTATACCAAATTTCATCTTTATCAGTTCAGCGGTTAAAAAATCGTCATACCAACTTCCAACCCCCTTTTCGGGGTGAAAGGGTTTATTTTCCGGATGAAAACTGTTCTGTCGTTTCTCGGGACTCAAATTATCTCCATACAAACTTTCAACCCCCTTTTCACCCCCTCCAGGGTTGATTTTTGGGATGAAAACTATTCTTTGTCCTTTCCCGGGACTCCAACTATGTCTACACAAAATTTCATCAAAATCCGTTCAGCCGTTTTCACGTGATAGATGTACAGATAGATAGTTTTTATTGAAAGTACCTTTCAGGCTTCACTTCCATTATTTTTTTCAAATTTCTTGGACCTACGGTTCTACAGTAAGGTGGGGGGGGGGGGTTCAAGATGAAACTATCCTTTGTCCTTTCTCGAGACCCATACTATCTCTATACCAATTTTCATCTAAATCTGTTCAGCGGTAAAAAAAATCCTCATACCAACTTCCAACCCCCTTTTCACCCCCACAAGGGTTTGAAAACTATCCTATGACGTTTCTCGAGACTCAAATTATCTCCATACTCATTTCTATCTAAATCGTTTCAGCGGTTAAAAATTCTCCATACAAACTTTCAACCCCATTTTCACCCCCACCAGGGTTGATTTTCGGGATTAAAACTATATATTATCCTTTCCCGGGACTCAAACTATCTCTATACAAAATTTCATCGAAATCCGTTCAGCCGTTTCCACGTGATGCGCGGTCAAATAAACAGACAAACAGATAAACAGATAAACAGACAAACAGATAAACAGACAAAAATTCTAAAAATTGTTGGAACGTGTTCTGTTATCGATTCTAAGTATCCCCAGCCAACTTTTTTTCGATTATCTTCCATGTACAGACTTTCGACCCTCTTCAGCTTTATTATATGTATATAGAAGATTTTATCAGTCAGAAATCTGGTAACAGAACTTATTATTAGTAACAAACTAGGTACCATCGGGTTCATAATTGCATACCCAATTTATGAATGAATTTATTGATAAATTGGGTATGCAATTATGAACGCGATAGTACATGTAACGAAATTTCATTAATTTCAATTTTTTTTACCAAATATCAACATGTTGCACATCAAACGATAGGTCTTTAAAAAAATAACATTGAAGTTTCTTTGAACATTTGTGATCACGTGAATAGTTGTAGAAATAATCGCTTCAAAAGTCGGAAAAATAGCCCCCCCCCCTTCTGTAACTATTGAACCGTAAGTCCAAAAAATAGGAAAAAAATTGAGAAGATGCGCGTTATCATATACTTTTTACGAAATTGTTTTGAAAATTATCGGTTTAGCCATTTTTAAGTTATTTCCAAAAAACTTCTTCCATAGGCATCAGATACGACCTTTTGGCATTAGTCTGGTTCTTATACCACCGAAGCTACGGAACCCTCCATTATGCGTGGTCCGACACGCACTTGGCCGGTTTTTTTTTCTTCATAATATGGCTAGTCCAACTTTTTGGAGACAAAATAATGACGTAAGCGCCACCAAGAAGAAAGTCGCTTTTAGTTTGTAACTCGACATATGTCCTTTTACGAAAAACTGTTCTTGCACATTTCTTTCCTTTTAGAGTTCGTTTAATTACACTGTTTATTAACTTCACGCTCTATTGCCTCAACAAGGATTACCCGTGCACAAGTAATTTTGCAACCTCTTATACCTTATAACGCTTCAATGAAAAACAAACTGTATCTTGTAATACTTAGGGTTTGTTTTCAAATAGCGGTTAGATGTAACGTAAAATAGAGAATATAATATTTTTAAACACAAAATTACACGTGCAGATCCCATAAATACCGCTATTAGAGCGCAGAAGACAAGTTAATCGAGGAATACTGTTGTCTATTATGGTGCAACACAGAAATGTGCAGAATGCAACTTGTGTTATCGTTTTTATACCACGACGGTAGCGAATGAGGGTGTGGCCCATGTGATGGTATTCTGCCAACACAGTCAATATAACTATAGGTATTTAGTAGTAATAGTAGTATAGTAAAACACTTTATTGTACAAGAAAACACAACGAAAGACATGTAACACAACATATACGTACAAAGACTACAAAGACGTACTTTATCCCTGTAAGGGATTTACAAAAAGTACAACACAGCGAACATTTGCACAGCGCATACAGCACAGCAGCAGTGAACAGCGCAGCGAATATTTTACTCAATTCTGGAGCAGAAGCTAGCAAATTAAGGGAATCCTCCGCCTTACAGAAAACTGCAGCCAAACCTCATCTAAGAGCCTCATCTAGCGTTGCTACTCATAGTGTTGTGCTTGCGCCAGTGAGTAAGGTAGCCAGAGCTCAAAAATGACGTCCTGTGTTCACGACGAGGACTCTTGTTCCTTTAGCCGTCAACACAGTGAATTCTTCATTTAAAGAGTCGCGACGCGCATGTTCTCTGTGGGTTGCAGGTACTTATCTGCCATCAACGTACGAGTATGTAGGTACCTAGTTTTAAAATAAACTCTCACTCGAATCTATAGGCAGCTCAACTGGAGAAGTACACACAACTCGCAATAAAAACCATGATAAGATGATAACACTACTTAGTACTTCTATTGTAGATATGTTTGTAGTGATGTGTTCGTTATAGTGAGCTGTTTACTTGGAAGAGGATTTCGTCCCTTAGCCTTTCAACATACAACATAAGTTAAAATAGGCTCATACTTATAATTAGATGTGTTGAAAAAATAATATACACCGTGGTATAAGACTTTGCCGAATTTTTCGTAGATTAGTATTTTCCAACATTTAACACTTATCGAAACAACGTTTAAGCACATCAAATAAATATTTCCGTCTTTTACCAATAAGAGTAGGTATAGATCCTGCGTTGCTGGTGTACGTTGGGTTTTTTTTCATATATTAGGATTGCAGGATAAAAAGTACCTGAAACTATTGTCATAACATAGACCAAGAATATTCCGACTTTCTGCAATATAACGTCAATGTCCTACCTCCCCTCGCAACTCTGAACAATTTAATTTGTCCTGTAATTGGCGTCTTTTTACGCACCTTCTGCGTGCGCGCCGGCTGATTTATGTGACGTTACGTTACGATCGACGATAATGACGTTTCGTTATGCCTGTAATGACTCGCTAATTTCATTTTGAAAATAATTATAAGTTTTGGTGAGTTTTGAATTACCTATACATAGACCGTGTATGGCAAGCGTTACGCAAAAATGTGTGTTTATAGAGTAGTCATTCTTCAAATATCATAAAGCAGGTCATGCTCGAAAAATAAATAATGTTTGTAATTGTATGTATGTATGTAAACACTTTATTTATATTAATAAATTAATATAATTATACTTTTACTTAATTGTATGATTATATGTCATCATCCTTCTACGTTTTTGTCACGGCCTTTGCCACGGCTCAATTGTGCCTGGGGCCTGGGGTTCGCTTGACTTTATGATATACTAGCTGTGCCCGCGGCTCCGCCCGCGTGGAATTCGGTCTGTGTCAGTAAGCGGCTAATTCACCCCTAATTTCTCTCCCGCTACCCTGGAGGCGGAACTTGAAGTAAAGTTGACAGATGGATACGCTAGAGGACAGTAGTCCTAATAAAATATTTTACAATTACCACTAAATGAACTACACTCATAAATGTATACTTTTTTTTATTATATTTGTTTTTGGCATGATTTAAACGACATAGAGAGTAGTAGGTGTATATCGGACGATACAGGACCACTTTTGTATTTATACGTTCATGTCCACGGCAAATATCATCCAGATCGATCCTCCCGTCAAATCAGTTGGGGGGTGAGGGGGGGGGGTGTCACAAATGCAGAAATGATTTTTTTCTATTTTAGGTGCACTTGGAGGGGGGGGGGGTCCATGACCACTGCAAATTTAACTCAATCGAGTGTAGTGGCTACCCCCCCCCCCTTTTAGACGTTGAATTTTTATAGGCTACGTATAACCTGGCTGGGGATTTTCTAGAATTGGAATTAGTAATCCTTAATTGGGTGATTTCCGGGATAACAATGAAAAAAAAATCGGCCAAGAGCATGTCGGGCGATGCTCAGTGTAGAGTTTCGTAGATGCTGCCCTGTTACAAAACATCCGTTCTAAAGGTCGTTTATTTGGCGGCGCTTACGTCAGTTTACTATTCGGCACTTCCTTTCACTATGCATTTTTGACTAATAATTCAAAAACGGCTGAACCGATTTTATTCAATATAGTTTTTATTGAAAGTTCTTATCAGGCCTCACCAAATTTCAGCTTTCTAGTGCGAACGGTAACTGAGCTAGACCGCGGACAGACGGACGGACATGGCGATGTAACTGTTACGTAATAAGGCCTAATTATGTACAGAAGCATACACTGCTTTACCTACACACATATTAAAAATCCATTGAAACCATTAGAATGACCACCATTACACCGCCATGACCAATATTGCGCCGGCGGTCGGGGGGGCAGATTTTCATTACGTTACCGTAGGTAATGAATTTTCATACGTTTTTACCACACTGTCACAGATAATACACTGATGTTACGTTATTGGTTACATACGGTTCCGAACGCGGAATAGAGGATTTATGATATTGGTGTAGATCAAGATATTTATTCGTCAATGTAAGCACATTACAATGCACTAATGAACGTCAGAGAAAAATAAAATACGTGAGTGTCGTGGAAAGTGTGTGAATCAAGTGCGATTGGAACGAAGTTATGTTACTTAATTTTATTTCATTTTTTACTTAAGTTTTGTGGTTTTAATTTTTTTTGCATTTTTTTAAAATTTTGGAAATTTTGGAAATAGTGGAAAATTTGGAAATTTTGGAAATTTAGAAAGTTTTGGAAATTTTGTGAAATTTTGGAAAATTTGGAATTTTTGGAAATTTTGGAAATTTTAGAAATTTTGGAAATTTTGGAAATTTTGGAAATGTTGGAAATTTTGGAAATTTTGGAGATTTTGGAAATATTGGAAATTTTGGAAATTTAGAAATTTTAAATTTTTGACATTTTCGAAGTTTTTGACATTTTCGACATTTTTAAAATTCTCGACTTTTGAGGTTCTCGACTTTTTTCACTTTTATCACTTTGCCACTTCTCACTTTCACTACACTTCACTTCACTTTATTCTATTTTATATATTTTTTTATTTCATTCCATTTTACATGTTTCTCAATCGTATGGGTGTCGCGTTTTCGTGACGTGACGCTGTTTCGTAACGGTCACGTGACTTTTTTTCGCCTAGGCCCCCATCCGCGAACCGTCCGATAAGGAACTTCGTTCCAAAACTCCACCGGTTCTAACCCTGTAGGTGTACCTCTGGCCCAAGAAGTATTATGAATTTATGACCGAAAAGAAATTCTACGGGACTTATTTTTTTCAAAACAGTAATACATTATTAGATCATAAAGATACAAAATAATGCGTAGTTCTTCAAGAAGACATATCAAAACTGCTTGAGAGACAGATAATGTACCTATTGTTTAATTATAAAGAAAAATAAATCCTAATCTGACTGCTTCACAAAACGTTTGATATGTTTTCCTACCTAAACGGTGTCCTATAAATGTTAGATGATTTTGTAGTAGTTTTTTGGTTTGCTGCAATAACCCTTTGACATTCATGACATTTTCAAATATTTCTTAAGAGCGGGTAAAGGTAAATTTAAAGCATCGACGGGTAACATGTTATAAATATGAACACCTCGACCAAGAAATTACAAATTATTTCAATACCAACTTTCAACATACAAACTTTCAACCCCCTTTCCACCCCTTCCAGGGTTGATTTTCGAGATGAAAACTGTTCATTATCCTTTCCCGGGACTCAAACTATCTCTACACAAAATTTCATCATTATCCGTTCAGCCGTTAACTAATTAAAAATACTTGGAACGTGTTCTGTTATCGATTCTAAGTATCTCCAGCCAACTTTTTTTCGAATATATTCCATGAACAGACTTTCGACCTTCTTCAGCTTTATTATATGTATAGATAGTTTTTATTGAAAGTACCTTTCAGGCGTCACTTCCATTATTTTTTTCAAATTTTTTGGACCTACGGTTCTAAAGTAAGATGGGGGGGGGGTTTGAAGAAGAAACTATCCTTTGCCATTTCCCGAGACCCATACTATCTCTATACCAATTTTCATCTAAATCAGTTCAGCGGTAAAAAAAATCTTCATACCACCTTCCAACCCCCTTTTCACCCCCACAAGGGTTTGAAAACTATCCTATGACGTTTCTCGAGACTCAAATAATCTCCATACTCATTTCTATCTAAATCGTTTCAGCGGTTAAAAATTCTCCATACAAATTTTCAACCCCATTTTCACCCCCACCAGGGTTGATTTTCGGGATTAAAACTATATATTATCCTTTCCCAGGACTCAAACTATATCTATCCAAAATTTCATCAAAATCCGTTCAGCCGTTTTCACGTGATGCGCGGTCAAATAAACAGACAAACAGATAAACAGATAAACAGACAAAAATTCTAAAAATTGTTGGTACGTGTTCTGTTATCGATTCTAAGTATCCCCAGACAACTTTTTTTCGATTATCTTCCATGTACAGACTTTCGACCCTCTTCAGCTTTATTATATGTATAGATGTATAGATCTAATGTATTTTACAATCGAAAAAATGTCGTAAACTTAATTTATAAAATTACAATTTTATTATGAAGGCGTGATTTTCAAGTGATAATTATAATTATCGGAATTTTAGGATTTTCTACCCGAATTAAAACTCTTTATTGATTAGTTTCACATTAAGTGATATGTCAAGTAATGCTCCCTAAATTTTCGCTGCTTTGTTGATTAAAAGTATCTTAGTGAACCAATCTACTTGGATATTTCAGTAAATAATATTTTTTACTATCAGAATTCAGAATTTATGACTGCTCTATAAACTAGATAACATCAAGACATTACTATTATTTCAAAGTTAACTGTTCTCAATTTGCGCAATTATTCTTTCTAGAATCTATTTCCTAATTACACTGCGCCTGGCCACTTGTTATTTTTCTTGTTCCTCTCAATTTAACTCGACTTATATGGAATGTATCGTTCCGTGCGATGGTTACGCTAAAAACAATTGTAATACTAGTATCAATTCAGTTTGTAGCATTAGCATTATATTTGCATGTGAGAGAATTGTAATAAAATGGTCGCTACATGAGGAATGTTTCAATGAAAATATGTTAATAGTTGTTTTCTTTTTATGAATGATTTGGTCGGCCACATTGGGGCTCGGACTGCTCTAAATTTTTACCTAATATTATTCTTTAAAGCAAACATTCGAAAATACATAGATTTCAATAAACTTCCACTTCGTAAAAGAAACCGCAGAAAATACGGTTTGTCTCTTTGAACACATGACGTCATATAGGAGCAGCAGTAGAAGCTAAGCGGTTGAGGTGGTCAAAATGAACTTAAAACAATTTCATTGTCAAGAGAACGCAAGCGCGCATGCCTGTCATTTTGAATGACTGGCACTTTTGCTACTGACTGTAAAATTTCACACATAGTATCCGAATTTGAGCTGCAATTGTCTTATTCATTACAAAATTATTACATCAAAATATTTACCCTTAAAAATCTCTAATTGAAACAATTTTTTTCTTGTCGATTAATAAAAGTGCCATACAGATAAGAAACTAGTTATTTCCATATAGTCCGAGACCATAATAAAAATTTAATATTTTATCGCACTACCAAGGCTACTGAGCTTTTGCGCTATCGACCGTATTTACAACCGTTAAGGTATATTTTAATTCAACCGGATAAAAATGTAAATGCACAGCACATCAATGCAAATTGTTAGTGTGAGACAATAGTTTTTATTCGATAATGATCGGTTGGCTCGACTGTTGAAGTTTCTATTCATCAAGTATCGATTGCGTGCCGCGATCTTTTAGCTAGGTATTACTTTGATTGAGGGATTGTCGGTAATTTAAACAGTGCTAACTGGGTGTTACAAATGTTTGTCAATGTATTTTGTAGGTTTTTTCTTTAGATCGGTTTACTTCTAATTTTGTACTTGTTAATATGACTATTCATGTTTATTTATTTCATAATCATTTATCTATTCATTTTTGTCTTTTTTCTAAATATTTAAATGACAACCATTATTAATAAAGAAAGGCGTCATCTTCGCTCGGCTTTTATAATGTTTTCGCCGCTATTTCTTTAGTTGTTTTTTATGAGTTATTTGATATTATGTGTTGCTATTATTTCACCGTACTTAATACTTAAGCTAATTTTGAATTATTAACCGGTTTCGTAGATTCCCTCGACTTTCATTTTGATTATTCGTTAAATTATCATCGCCTAGTAACCACAACACAAATCTTATTTAGCATACTGTTTGACTAGGTTGATTTGTGTAAGATTGTCCCATAATATTTATTCATTTATTTATTATTAATTTTAACAAAATAGAAACAGAACAATATTTTGACCACACAAACTTGTCGGATGCACAATACATAGAGGTGAGAGCCCAAAGTCACGCTCAGATGTGTATCTCGTAAAATTCATATTTAATATTTTTTTTATTAAATTTTTTTAACCACATAACGCAAGAAGCATGTAAGTAGGCAATAATCAACCTGCACCAATTATGACCGCTGTTACATTACGCTATAAAACACTATGACACTCAAATTGACCGACCGGTTCAACAAGTAGTATGCAATTTTACGTTCGCCGAACAAATAACACGCTCAATTTGATTACAATTTGAGTAAATAAAGTAATATACATTCTTGCGTGTTACGTTTGCGTAATGTGCGTTTTTATACTTTTTATAACATTGAACTTGTTAATGTAACATATGCGTCGACTTAATGGATTGAGTGTTTGTATGTTTTATGTTATTGTACATTTGCACGATTGTAGTATTACCTATTCTAATGCAATTCTTCTTCGGCGTCCACTTTAAATATGCTTTATTTTCCTTTACATGACACAACGTTTTCATCCCACCAAGTTCGATCATTATTCCTAAACTGTTTTTAAGTGAAGAAAGCATCGTAAATTTCACTCCAAATCGATGATTTTTGAGCCGCTTCGATTACGATTACAGTCTAAACGATTAAGATCTTCCCATGGGTCTTTTGTTATGGTTATGACAATTTAGCCATTTTGTCAATCGGTCGGTAATGAATACTGCGTTATCGTCCATCTGACCGACGGACCGACGGACCGACGGACCGAAGGAACTGTCGTCCGTTGCTAATCACTCGTTACACGCCGCTGTTACGGCTTTTGTTATTATTGCTGCCCCGGGCAAGAAGGTGTGCTCCTGTTAGGGTTCGCAAGCTTAAACTATGAACGATTTTCAATAATATCGTGACACTTACATTCATTCCATTACATAAGGTTACTGTTTTGTTTTGGTTTGGTTGTCCTACGTAACGATGCAGCAGATATTTCAAAAGACACTAACTAATAAGAATATTAAGCAAACCAAAAAAATATTGTTACATTCACTGTTTTGTAACATTGGATAGTAATGTGGTTATATTTAAAAAGGTAGCATTCTTTTTACATATATTTGATACTTAAACAGCATTTAAAACAGAACCTTTGTTTTGGTTACCGTTCTTTGTCTCTATAATACACGTTCAATAACTTGAGTAGATCAAATATTTTATTTAAAAATAAAGGCAGTTTTAAATCCTGAAATTATTTTATTATACAGAAAACTATTTATATTACTCAAAAAATTTTGAAGTGTTTTATTTCATATCCAGATTTTGACTTCAAACATGTTTCAAATCAAACATGAAACGGTCCCAAACCAGAGCACGCCGGCCCCACGGAAGGTGCACCGCCAACGGTCGACCTGCACCTTGCACGAGCGCACCTTGCGTCTCGAATAACGTACTGTGTCCAGATACATCGAGATACCATACCACTTTCCACCCAGAACATCTTAACAACCGCAACTCAGCCAGGCCATTTTGAATTTAAACGCATGCCGTTTTGATTGAGAAATGCTTGAAGGTGTTGTGAAGCGGAAAGACTATAGATAAAGGTTATTTAGCTAACTTTTTTATTACCCTTTTGTATTAGTGGATACGGTTGTCCCATGGAATTAGAGGTTTCGCCTAATTTCTGTCCGTTGAGATCTCACTCGATATCCGATGGTGATTGTCACGGTGGTAGTTTTCTTATGAAGCAGCTGGGCCTAGGGCAGTTAGCGATGTGTCAGCTTATTTGATTGTTTTATTGGCGTTACTAAATAACATGGGGGAGATTGATCATTAGATTCTATTTAAATATAGGGGGATTTCCGGAGTGCCTAATTTAATAGTTATCTAAAAAAGGTTTACTCTTCATTAAAAGACATTTCATTAATATTTCTTAAAGCTTATTAGGTATGTCTACCAATTCTAATTCACCCTCAACTGCTCAAAAGTTAACTGGAAGAGATCCCTTAAGGGATAAGTTTATTGCCGTTTTCAATATATTTTTTTTATGGTTTTTCCTTTGTAGTACAATAAAGTATTTTACTACTACTACGTAGTTCTAGCAGAAAAAATATCAGAATCATTAATAGAGAATGCACACTAAACTGTCTTCTCTATCTTAGTCTCCTAGACGCACATTTAATAATATCAAGATAATCAAGTAACCGTTTTCAGCTTTTTGTCCATATTAATTTACGTACGAATACAGATATTAGTCTGAAATCAGGTAAGTTATGATACAACAACGCATTTGAATATTACAGCAGCAGCTATGTAACACAGCTGTAACCTGCCTGCGTGTTTCGATGAGTTTGTCAATCGCTGTTTGACAGCTACCTCTGTAATCGATTGTAAGTACGTAAGGCCGTTAAATTGTAACGATTGTTACAATAGAGTGGGAAAGTACCTTCGCCTTACAGAAAACCACAGCCACATAGCACTAGACTCAAAGTGTTGTACAGTTGCCATCAGAATTTTAGAGCGGCCAAGGTGGTCATACATATCTGAACTACGCCTCTATTGTCAAGGCGATAAAGAATGATTTCCGATATTTTTGAGTACCTTGGCTGCTCCGATATATTTGATGACGACTGTACTCCTGCCAGTAAGTAAGGTTGCCAGATAGCGCAAAGAGTATGTAGTGTGCTGTCCACTACCCTTTAGCCGTCAACACAGTGAATCCTAATTAATATTAAATGAGGTAACGCACATATGACACCTCTGGTGTTGCGGGCGGTCATATGCTACGGTAGCTGCTTACCGTCAGGCGGGCTGTATGTTTGTTCACCGTCGTGGTTTAAATAGAATTTCACAAGCCAAAAGCATGTCATTATCTTAATTAAATTCCATTTCTGTGATAATAAGTACTATGATTAGTTGTGTTGTGTTATATGTATTAACCATAGTAGTAGTAGTAATTACTTAGATATAGCATACTAACAAAAAATGGTTCCAGTTGCTCTTGAATTAAATGAATATGAATATTACCGTCAGTGATCGAAGCTTATGTCAGTGTACAAATTATGTTCCAAAACCTTTAAATAAAATACACGGTTTCAGAAAGGCAAGGTAGGTAGGTTTGATGGTGCCTACAAAGTAGGAGGTCCGGGATTTAAATACTTACTTTAGATAGATAGATAAAGATTTTTTTTATACCACCACGGTGACAAACAAGCATACGGCCCGCCTGATGGTAAGCAGCTACCGTAACCTATGGACGCCTGCAACTCCAAAGGAGTTACATGCTCGTTGCCGACCCTTTACAAAAAGGAGGATTCACTGTGTTGACGGCTAAAGGAACAAGAAGGTCCCTCATCACCAACACACTGGGTCCTCTTTGAGCTCTTTTGATTACTGCAATAACACACAAGACAAAAAGAGTAAAAATATAACAATAACACATCAGAGAATAAGTTGAAATAAACTACTTTACTGTTTTCCACGGATTGATGTTACTGAGTATACATATCGTCACATCTCGTCGTCCCTGCAACACACGCCTTATTGATTGTAATGGTGTATATGGGACTAGGTCGATTTGTGTACGATTGTTCCATTAAAAATTCATTTAATGCTATTACCTTCCCTGAAGCAGATCTCTAAAAACTATAGACTTATACAAATCGAACAAAAAACTAATCTCAAATAAAGTAAATTGTTCTCACGCCCTTTGGCCCGGAACCCTCCATAAACCTGCAACTTTGCTCCCGTAAACTGTCTAGTGCG
The DNA here is from genome assembly GCA_947086415.1 of Pammene aurita. Classification (NCBI taxonomy): domain Eukaryota; kingdom Metazoa; phylum Arthropoda; class Insecta; order Lepidoptera; family Tortricidae; genus Pammene; species Pammene aurita. The sequence goes on along the minus strand of OX352297.1, from coordinate 39,064,220 downwards.
TATATCAGCTCCATTCTTAAACCAATTTCTTGTCTGATCTAGACGCCATCATACTTTGACTCCTGTTTTCTTAGTCACTATGGGTGATCAGAGGTCAGTGTTTGACTGGACTTTAGTGATGCTGTGGGCCGACGCTGGTCCGGTCATCTGATAAGATACGCAGGGACTGGGGTTCACACTTACTATGTAGTTTTATTGACTAAGATAGGAGATTTAGAAGACATGCTTTAGAGGGGACACATTGAAAAATGAAGTGGCCTTTAATATAGGTACCGACTTAGGTACCTTTTTATATGCCTCGTTTAATATATGCCTCTTGTTTTTTTAGTTTATCTTTAAAAATATTTGAATACGTCCATAAGCTGGTTAAAATAAGAAAAAAACGTAGACGATTCGATTGCTTGTTAAATAATAACAAATAAAGGAACATACCAATTGAATAACTATTTGTTAACATTTTCCAACATTCACAGTTAAATAATTTGGCATTAGAAATTCAAGAAAACTTACCTAGAGATGCAGGAATATGCGCACATACATTCAAATCCGTCGAAGAAGTATTTCTTAAACCCATTCGTCCCCTGTCCGACATTAGGGGCCCCGGGAGATGTCCTAAACGTTTCAAATATTTGCTGTTTATCGTGTCCCCAGTCGGGAAGAATTCTGGTAATATGGCGGAAAGCCGGTTGGACTTGAATGTTACATCTTTGATTGGTCATACTTCTTATTAGGTTTGAATTTATGCATTTTGATTGCTTTACAGGTATCAATTTTCTAACGATATATTCCCTTAATCAAAAATAAAGTAGGTATTTAATGGCTTAGGGTTAGAAGAGTGATAAAGTTTCATTAGATATAGTTTCTTGAGATTAATTCAGAGGATCGAGTAAAGAAAAAAAGGGGAGGCTTTTGTCCGGCAGTGGTATATTAAATAAATACTAAACCGAGTCTTAAACTTGTTCAAAAGAAAATACGAAATCACAATGTTTAGTAAATTGTCTTAGGGAAATAAACTATCCCTTGTGATATCCGCTTGGCATCTTGTATCCACGGCTCAAGTCTGAAAATATAGCGTTTTGTTGACACTGCTATAAATATTAAGTAAAAGAGCAAAAAGTATACAACAAACATAACATTGGCAGGCTTGCCAGTGGTCTCCAACATATTAAATGTATTTGCTAACTACGAGTATTATGTGTAGCCATTTATTAAAATACACTCTAAAGATTGATAAGTTGTATTCAACTTCACTTGGGGATAATGTTTACAATCGATATTACAATAACCAAAAACGAACCCTAAAGTAAGAACTAAATATTTAAAAAAGATTGTAGATACATATATAGGAGACAACTACACTCGCGTGCAAATAATTCGGGTCAGTACGAAAAACTATAATATCTCCTAAAATAATAAAGCTAGGAGCCTGAAATAAATTGTATATTATAGATAAATGCATAGTTAATAAAACAACGTCAAGAGTTAGAGATGATATTCACTTGTTTATTTAATTAACATAGTAAACACGATATCAATTAATTATAGGTAAAAAGCAACTGTGGTACCTCACACACAAAACTAAAAACAAAAATAAAGTAAAACATATCAATACTTCGTATTGCCTCCTCGGGCTCTTCTTACAGCTTCTAAACGATTGGGCATACTGTTTATTAAGTTTCTTATGCGTTCTTGCGGGATATTAGCCCATTCTTCCACTAACGCCTGTTTCAGGTCTCTAAGTGCAGCTGGGGCGGGGTTTCGATTTCTTACACGCCTTCCGAGCTCGTCCCATACGTGCTTAATCGGATTTAGGTCCGGGCTTCTCGAGGGTCAGTTCATAGTGTTGATGCCAACCTCCTCAAAATAATCTTCCACAATCTGTGCGGTGTGTGGCCTGGCGTTGTCATGCATGAACATTGAGTTTTCACCCATATTAATTAAATATGGGCCTACATGCTCATTAAGAATCTCTTCCACATACCTGGCACTAGTTAACGTTCCATTTTCTATCAAAACTAATTGCGTGCGACTCTCTGAAGAGATTCCAGCCCAAACCATAACAGACCCACCGCCGAAAGCAACTTTTTCTTCAAAACAGGCTGGAATAAAACGTTCACCTGGCCGTCTGTAAACTCTTCGCCGCCCGTCATGTGCATAGAGCATAAATCTGGATTCGTCAGAAAACATAATTATTGCCCATTCTTCGGCACCCCATCGCCTGTATTCGCGTGCGTAAAGTTTCCTTGCAGTTCGATGCCCTCTGTCAAGTTTTGGGCCATTTGCCGGTCTATGTGGGGTCAAATTAGCTTCACGAAGCCGCCGCCTTACAGTCCACACGCTGATGTCATCTCTTCGAGTCTCCGGAAGTTGGTTTTTGACTTCAACTGCAGTGAGATGCCGATTTCGGAGCATTGTTGTTACGATAAATCGATCTTCTCTAGCCGTAGTACATCTCGGCTTGCCGGTTCCTGGTCTTCGAAGGTTCCTGCCAGTCTGTAGGAAACGTTGGAGGACCCTCTGCACCGTAGATAGTGACACGCCTGTTCTTCTTGCTGTATATCTCTGACTTCTGTCTTCTTGTAACAAAGTGACGATACGTGTACATTCATCTTGTGTTAGCGACATGATAGTAATTCAATAATGACCATCAAAGTCAACAAAAACTGCCTTTTATCATTTTGCTTTGACAGATTGAAAACAAAAGTGAGAAAACAATCAAAAGTGAAATAAGCTCAATTTGAATTTGGTACCAAATTCGACTTTTTTTTAAATAAAACTTTTTCCAGAATTCTTGTAGAACATTGAAGGTTCAATTTAATTCGATATTAAATTATCTTTAATACACAGTTAGTTTCCTGCACATACCGCTATTAATTTGCAAAATAAAAGGGTTTTTGTCACTGACCCGTATTATTTGCTCGCGAGTGTATTTATGAAGTATAAAAGATTATTACAAGACATAATATTGGAACAAAATACTCGTATTTTAATAATATGCATACTCTACAAACCTGTATGCTTAATTTAAACATACATATGTTTTATAATTTCGAAGTAAAAAATACGAGATCTCTTGTAATGTTACACCACACACGAATCTTAATACCTGACCGTCGTCCGGCGTCCGATGTCCGGCGGGATCAGACCGACTTACGCAAATACGTTGACGGAGGGAGCATTGCCAAACCATTCCAGTAAGAAATACAGCTACCTAAATTGGACTGTACATACGACCTTTTAATCTGGTACGAAATAGGCCTACTTTAATTGGGTATCTAGTTTTAAAAAGTGACCGGACCGATTTTGAACCCAATTTGTCTTAAAGTCGACAAGAAGATGACTTTTAGTACGAGGAAAACTTTAATTAGATCGCAGTCCCACAAGTCTTTCTGAAAATGAAGTTAAGATCTTTTAAAAACAAAAGATGCAGACTACGAGTATAACCATAAGATAAAGTATTATTATAAATATTGTTGCAATGGATAATAGAAAAAAAAACATAAAGGTAGGTCATACTCATACACATAAATCAGTTACCATACTGTAGTAGACAACATAGTTAACAAGTTAGAAAACAAGGGGGTTGGCTTTCTGCAAATAAACAGAAAAGTAGTCGTTGATTAAGTTCCAGGAAATCTGCAAACCTAATAATGATTCAGGCTGTTTAATCAGCTTCAGATGTAGTATGACACAACATCTAGAAATCATACGCAAACGTGGCGCTACACCATTTGCAGCGTTCTCAGAATTCAAATTTCTGGCTTCAAACATGAAAGGATAAAAGCCGCTAATATAATAGAAATAAATAGCAACCAGCTTCTTTCGCACCATCATCATCCTCTTGCCCTTGTCCCATTTACTAGGGGTCGGCGCAGCATGTCTTTTTCTTCCACAGATCTCTATCACCCGTCATATCATCACTCACATCTTTTCTTTTCATATCATCTTTCACACAGTCCATCCACCTTTTCCTAGGCCTCATCTCTCACATCCCTCCACATTTATTCTTAATACCTTTCTCATAACATGACTTTCGTCGCACTGCATAAACATGTTCGCATCAATGATCGATGTAAACTTCCTTCCCAAATTCCTCTGTCACTCCACATTAAACTCTCTCCATTCTTTACAGCAACCCTTAAATTTCACACGTCCGTCTTATAAAAGTTTCCTAATTCGACATCCCCCGCATTCCTTGGGGGCGGTGACATATGGTCATGCACTGGCCGGAATCCGTGGACAATGATTTATGGTGCACGTACGTTTATGGAGTTTGGCTATTGTTTTTTGAAGAAGGTGACTTTTGGTTACGAACTTTACATTGACGTTGATTCTGTATCTTATGTTGAAGAAATAACCTTAAAATATGGAACATATTTTCACATGTCTTACAGCTATGAAAGGATTTTTTTTTAAATTCAAGTCCTAAGTGGATGATAGAGGGGCTGAAATTTTTAACCACTTACTTGTACAGGGTACCAGTAGCAGCGCGTTAAAAATATTTTTACGCAAGCTTCATGATCTGAAGGAAAGTGACCCAAGCGCCTAAATTTTAGAGAAGCCTGTGAGAATCGAGTTCTATGGATCTGCCGCCACTGATAGGTACTCGGAAAGAGGCTAGTAGTAACAATAGACACACATGCAAGCGAAATGTAATTAATTACATATGAGAAAAAAATATCTAAGTATCTCTAATTTCGTAAAACCCAGGTCTTTAAATTATGTACCCATGTTAGTGTTCTTATTTAGAACTAGCTTTATTATATCACTATATCTATTTGGTAATACAAATGCCTTAGTTACCCCTTCGTCGACCGCAGACATTAGGGCAGCCGCAAACGTAATGGTCTACAAACGAGAGACGGTTAGCGCCCTTAGGGCTGCTTTTGCTTACTGGTTCACATTTGTAGGGCTTTGAATATCGTTAGGTATTCCTTTGTTTGTAGAGATATTGAAAAATGGAATATTCTTACTTTTGGTAATGAAAATTGGGATTTGATCTTTGATGCCGTTCTGTATTATGTAAGTACTTAATGTGCTTAAGTTTTGATTTTCAAGCTAAAAATATTTAAAACTTGCCAAGATATAAACAGCGCGTGTAGCTAAAGTTATTTCCCTATTCGGAATATAAAAAGAGAGAGTCATATCATGAGAGTTGTCGTTGTTCATCATTTATCCACAACATGTAAAAAAATCTAATATTAATCTTTTGCCATATTGCCGAAATCAGTCCATACTAGAGGAGCTGCGCATGAGACGCCGGTTGTCGACTAACGTGCCAGGACCATATACTCGCATACTTTGGACACTTCTCTCGACGGTCCTCGGATAGCTTGGAGAGAGTCATCATGACGGGAAAAGTTGAAGGCACACGACTAAGAGGCCCTCCCCCTGCAAGATGGTGTGCCCAAATCACTGCACTCATGCAAGTAAAACTGCAAGAACCCATGCGCTTAGCGAGGGATAGAAGCCTATGGAGGAACCTGGTCTTCAACAAAAGGACATGATGTCACGATCCTCAGCTCTGAGGGAACGACTAATGATGACGATTGCCGAAAGGTGCCCTTAACGGTCTTGCGGATAAGTTAGCCCTTCACAGCATGTAGTTGTTGTTAATTTAATTTTTTTAACTACACGTGTAGGTACATACACAACGATTTCAAACAAACCGGCATCTTAACAACTTGTTGTTTACAATAAAAAACGCAGACGTTAGGCCGGCCGCAGACTGCGGCGTAATGTCCCGCAAACGACCGGCGGTTAGCGCCCGTAGGGTCATAGCTTTATTAGATGGTTTATAGTTTTTATGCGGGTTGTATTGAATAAATACTTGTAACGTTTGGTGGCTTTTAAATTAGTTATAGAGCGATGGGTAGTACAATCATCATCATTATCATCATCCTGTCCAGGACGATTTCGACCATGGCGACTGGTTTGCGCTGGCTAGTGAGAGCGACTTTCGTGGGCTCTCAGGTGACTGACGAAGCCTATTTTAGCAGTAAATGTAACCTGTCTGTAATCCAGAGGTTGTGAGTTTTTTCCAGTTAATTTTTTCATTGCAATGGACATCTGTATCAAATGTGTTGTAGGTATTGTTGAAAAAAAAAACATTTTTTTACAATTCTTCTTGTTTTCAAGTCTATATAAGGCATCTTATTATGCAAAAAATGTGGGTCAAAATTATACATATGTTTATGTTTATTATATTGGTGATAATGAGGGTGAGAACTTTCAGTTAATTTTACTAAGTTAAGAAAAATACATCAAACTAGTTATTTACAGTTTACTCGACTTGTAGAAATATTCCCTATTCACCCAAAAGGTTCCATATATTTCCAACGTCTTCAAATCTCGGAACAGCAAACACAAGATTGCAGGGTAAACAAACTGCAGCCGAACTAAAAGGTTTGCGCGCCTGATTGGTCCGCTACCGCAAATATAGACAATTCACAATATTATGTATTTTTATTATTTAAGTCATGTAGTAGTAGTTTTGTGCCGAACGCAGAAGACAAATTTTCCCTATTTTTTTAATACCACGACGGTGGCAAACAATACGGCCCGCCTGATGGTAAGCAGTTACCGTAGCCTATGGACACCTGCAACCCCAGATTCACATGCGCGTTCCCTACCCTTTAAGAACCTATATACCATTTTTTTGTAGAACCTCATACTATAGCCCGCTGGGAAAACCTCGGCAGGGAGTTTATTCCACAGCCGCAGCATTCGTGGGAGTAAATTCCCTATTAAATAGTTTTGCCTATTTCTGTAACTTTTCTTGACATGAACATGTAGGTTAGCAAACCTTTTCCATTAGCCACTAATCTATTATCTTTTTAAGATCTATTAATTGAGGACGACAACAGAATACATACTATTGTGAAATAATTACCATTTCCTGGTAAGATTTATCAATAATGCCATCATATAGCCAGCCTACATTTAGAAACACTTAAACACTACAAGCAAATTGCAATAATAAGTAACTTGTCAATCACTTTTGCACCCAACCACATACTTAGCATAATATTCACTTAGGTACTAAATATCCACGACCACAAACCCTTAATTTCAAAAGAACCGCTATACATTCCTATAGAACGACCCATATGTCTTTTTAACGGCGTACAGAACTTTATATTTGTCTTTGGCCACAAGGGTACGGTGTGCAACAAATGAGCACATTAGCCCCATTAGGAGGGGAGGTAATTGATTTGCTCGCTTTTTTGCTGACCGTACTTAAGTGCTGTGAAAACCGCATTGGTGGTTTTTTAGGTTGTTAGCTCCGTTTGTGTTTTGTTGACCTTTCACTGAGTAATGAAGTTTTAATTGAAGACGTTTGTGGGTTGTGGTAGTTAGTTGAAATATGATTGAACTCTACTAGACCTCCCACTATTTTATCATTTATAGTGTAAATGCCATTGATAATAGTATCGGTGTAATAACAATTATTATTACGTTTCACTTAATGACCGCGTTTCTGATGTTTTTTTTTATATTATTTTTTCATTACATAAAAAAATGGTACCTAGGAAGCGACCTTAACCTTCTCGAGGTCTCGGGTGGTCCTTGTAAAACTCTGCACTGCGAGGCCCTTGTAAAAACAAATGTCGGATTGTAGCGAGGCCCCGAGCGACTGCCACCCTCTAAAACCACCACGGCACCGACTTAAACACATTAGTAAGTAGTTCGTTTAAATAAATTAGTAGGTTCGTTTTCAAGTGACAATATATAAATAAATAAATATTATGGAGCAATCTTACACATACGACCTAGTCCTATAGTATGCTCATAAAGACTTGTTTTATGGATATAGGTACATATACTAATAATATAATACTACGCGATGACAAAAATGTATAAGAGATATGTAGATATAGACAAATGTTAAAATACATAGAAAACATCCGTAACTCAGGAACAAATATTAGCGATAAATGCACAAATAGGAGTCCTTACCAGAATTAGAACCCGGGACCGCCTTCTTCGTAGGCAGGTTCACTATCGACTGGGCTATACAGCCGATTTATAACATACCGTAGTAGAGTAGAGTATTATGCGAGACCCAATAGTACATATTACTTGAATAACGCGCGATTGAATGAAGCTGTCTTTCGTACACTGACAGAACATAAATGTAATTTTATTTCATTGTAGTTTTTTCGCAATTGTATTAAAAAACGTTGTTCGACACACGTGCGGAAGTGTCATTTTCACTCGTCCCGAGTCTTGACCCTCGCCTTTCGGCTCGGGCCAAGTAACCTCGGTACTCGTGCAAAATGACATACTTCTCGCACTTGTATCGAAAACTACTATTTTTGTATGGGACACGTCGTCCCAGGCCAACCCTCCATACAAAATCAGTTTTAATTTTCGCGTGATTTATTTTGTACTTGGTTTTTTATCATTAGAATACGAGTACAATACCAATTATACCCTTGAAAGGCATTTTTATTATACCTTGTAGTTTGAATATATCTACGTAGATTTTGGTCACACTTTTCTTTTGCCTGATTCAGTGACCAAATCCAAGACCTCTCCTTGTATCGTTAGGTTATGTGAACTAATTAATCCTACGACACCTCTCTCCGTACTGACGCCTGTTTCAAGCATTTATCTAGACACACGGCAGTGTGTCCGCCAAGTTGGAGCAAAAAAAGCGACACACCGGCCGTGGGTTATATTACACGAACCATTTCGGGCCAATTTCGACCACCCAATAACTCAAAACATATTTTATCTACGCATATGAAATTTCGAGTGTCTGTTGACATCCCCTTAATTGTCTAGAATACAAAATTCCATTATTCTATCTATAGCAGTTCTTGAGATATTGACGTCAGAAAATCGCTATTTTTACTATACACTCACTGACTCACTGACTCACTGACTCATCAAAAACCTAGACCACTTCCAATGGTCGTACTGACTTGAAATTTGGCATGGAGATAGGTCTTAAGGTCAAAGTAAAGGGAAAAATCTGAAAACGGCCAAGTGTGAGTCAGTTTTAAAAATAGCGAAGGTGTAACTTTGTTCTACTATGAAGTCATAATGAACTAAATGGGTCTATCTTCCAATGGTCGTACCGACCTGAAATTTGGCTCCAAGGTTTGTCTTTAGGTCGAAATAAAGTAAAAATCTGAAAACGGCCAAGTGTGAGTCAGTTTCGAAAACAACGAATGTGTAATTTTGTTCTACTATAAGTAGGTATGGAGTGGAAATGAGATAAGACTTATTTAAATTTAGATACATACCAATTTAAGACAATACATGTTTGTCTTAAAGACAAGAACAATAAAATTGTTCACCACTCTGTGTGTGTCTGTTGCGGGAACCGAACCCACGATTTACGAAGTGCAAAGCAGGTCACTAGGTACACTAGGTGCGCTAAATCAGTCAAACAAAAATGAAGACTATTTTTTCTCGCATAGTCTAAATAATTTCTAATTTTACAACTAATAAAATCGCAGATTCAAGAACATGGAAATCATATATACTCTAAGATGGAATTATATGCAAGTAGGTACATTTTATAGGTGTAGGGAGCCAGTTTATTTGTAAAAATCACCTATAAATAAATAGTAACATAGGATTTATCATAAGATTATAGGTACTCGCGATGCCCGATCGATCCCGAAATCCCGATATATGTATGTATAGTGATACTAAATAAAAATTCCGTTCCCCGCCTCGCGCACCCTCCGTCGCTGCCTACACTCGTCCGCCGCGCTCGCGCCGTCCGCCAGCTCATGCCATCCGTTCGCCCGCTCATGCCGCCGGGGGGATGCGTACGCGCGGGAGGCGGGGAGTCGACGAACAAAAGCGTTCGGCAGCCGCGCGTCATACGCGAGACATTTCCTAAAGCAAAAGTGATAAAAAAATAATAAAGAACCTACACCTAACAAAAATAAATGAAATCCCATCAAAAACATAAATGTGAAAGGCTGCCAAGTTCGATACTATGCGAATGCTTCGCCTATAAAAGAAGTGAGATCTGAATAAGTACCAAGTTCCATAAAAATACCTCAAATCATAAATAGTTATAGGAATGCACACTTGATTTCCAGCAGTTTTTAAGGTACATTTTGAATAAGTATCACGTTACATAGAAATACCTAAAATTATAATAGTCAGAGAAACGCACACCGGTTTTTTAGCAGTTTCCTGATAACATTTATTATTTTCAGTAATTTTTAATGATGTAACTTGGCAAGTTTTAATAGAAAATTATATACTTGACACATTGCAGTCCAAAGGTGTCGATTCATTGCATTGAAAAGGTGTGTGGTGTGTGAAAACTTGCCAAGTAACATCATTAAAAAGTACTGAAAATAATAAATGTTATCAGGAAACTGCAAAAAAAACCGGTGTGCGTTTCTCTGACTATTATAATTTTAGGTATTTCTATGTAACGTGATACTTATTCAAAATGTACCTTAAAAACTGCTGGAAATCAAGTGTGCATTCCTATAACTATTTATGATTTGAGGTATTTTTATGGAACTTGGTACTTATTCAGATCTCACTTCTTTTATAGGCGAAGCATTCCCATAGTACCGAACTTGGCAGCCTTTCACATTTATGTTTTTGATGGGATATCTTGCTACTACAATCGCTCTCACCATACTTATAGTCCTAACACCTGACTAATCCGACCAACCTCTGTCCGTCGGGACCGGACACTCCGCCCATGAGATTCCCGGAAGATATATTCCGGAAAAATGGTCCGGATAAGGGGATAGATTTAAGAAGGATGTCTTGGGGGCCCGTGTTATTGATTGTTAGAGACTGATCGGATTGGTGGGACAAATGTATTTCTATTTAAGTAATTTATGATCAAGTAAGTAGTTAAAAACAAGTCAAGTCAAAGATTACGGATTTTAAGTTATCCCTGTTAATATTTTGCGAATATGATTGTACTGGCCAAATGTCTGAGAGCTTTTAATTGTTCATAAATAATAAGAAACTATACTGTGTAGTAAAATGCCTACGGCAGCTTTTTATCACCGCACCGCTCGCCGCCGGCAGGGTGTTCATCCTCACACCCTGTAGCCCAAAGGGTCGCGCACAGTACGGTTTAAGAGGCATTTCCTCCCACGAACGCTGCGGCTGTGGAATGAACTCCCTGCCAAGGTTTTCCCAGTGGGCTACAGTATGAGGTTCTTCAAAAAAGCAGTGTATAGGTTCCTAACGGGTAGGCAACGCGCATGTGAATCCTCTGGGGTTGCGCCTGCAACCATAGGCTACGGTAACTGCTTACCATCAGGCGGGCCCTATGCTTGTTTGCCACCGTCGTAGTATTAAAAAAAAATGTCCCACTCAGATTTAATTTTGTTGTGTTACTTTTTTATTTCATCCAGTATACAAATTATAACAAATATGATGTACTCGTATACCTATATAATATACAGTCGTAGTAAAGCATACGACAGTAATTGTTTCACATGAAGGATGAATCCGATAAGAGACAGGACGACGCCCGCGCTGACCAGTGTAGCCACTAAACTAGCGTAGTAGCCATAGGATGTTGACGTTATATATTTTTTTGGGGTTCCGTACCTCAAAAGGAAAAAACGGAACCCTTATAGGATCACTTTGTTGTCCGTCTGTCTGTCTGTCTGTCTGTCTGTCAAGACCATTTTTCTCAGGAACGCGTGAAGGTATCAAGCTGAAATTTATATCAAATACTCAGGTCTATTGTCCCTTGGAGCTGTGAAAAAATCAAACATAAAAGCCAACGCAATCAAAAGATACAGTCGTTTATGCTGCAAATATTAGAGTTTTTCGGCACTCGCAAAACCTACGGGGTACTTCCCGTGAACTCAGAAACTTGAAATATGGCACGAAGCAAAGTCATATAGCATAGACAACGGAAAAATTACAAAAAGTAGAAATTTTTAGTAAAATCATACAAAAAATTTTTTTTTTAAACTTACTACCTTTTTCCTCGTAAACGTGTGGAGGTAATAAATTGAAAATCATGTCAAATACTTCTAAGGCTTATTAAGGCTATAGGACATTTCAGATGTAGCAAAACTAAACTTTTATGTCAACGCAATCAAAAGAAATAGCAATTTATGTTGCATATTTTGAAACTGAGTACTTGCAAGAAACTTAAAACCTAAAGGGTACTTCCCGTAAACTCAGAAACTTGAAACTTGGCACGAAGAAATGTCATATAGCACAGACAAAGGAAAAATTACGAAAAGTAAACATTTTTAGTAAAATCATACAAAAAATATTTTTTTAAATTTTAAACTTATTACCTTTTTCCTCGTAAACACGTAGAGGTATTAAATTGAAATTCATGTCAAATACTCAGGGCTATAGGACCTTTCAGATGTAGCAAAACCAAACTTTTATGTCAACGCAATCAAAAGAAATAGCAATTTAAGTTGCATATTTTGAAACTGAGTACTTGCAAGAAACTCAAAACCTAAAGGGTACTTCCTGTAAACTCAGAAACTTGAAACTTGGCACGAAGAAATGTCATATAGCACAGACAAAGGAAAAATTACGAAAAGTAGACATTTTTAGTAAAATCATACAAAAAATATTTTTTTTAATTTTAAATTTACTACCTTTTTCCTCGTAAACGCTTAGAGGTATTAAATTGAAATTCATATCAAATACTCAGGTCTATAATACCTTTCAGCTGTAGCAAAATCAAACTTCTACGTCAACTTTTACTTATATACCTACAGGTTTGTACGGAACCCTCGGTGAGCGAGTCCGACTCGCACTGGCCGGTTTTTTTTTATATAGCCTATGTTGTGTCCCACTGCTGGGCAAAGGCCTCCCCTCTCTTCCGCCACTCGTCACGGCCTGGTGCATGTTCCCACCAGTCGCTACAAAAGGCGTACATCCAGGTCGTCCCGCCATCTCTTTTTCGGTCTGCCTCTGCTCCAGCCATCCTGCGAGGGGCCCCCCGCCCCACAGGACGTGATAACTAAAATGAAAATATAATAAATTTAATACTATATCATGTTTAATCTTGATTTCCAGCCTTCGCCAAATAAGCCTCAGATTTTTTTTGTAAAATGTTCAAAAAGTTTTAGCAAGATAATGGTTTCAACTTTCAACCCAACTTGGTTGACTTAACTCTTATGGGATCAGTTCTGTCTTCTAAGTAAGACAGTTAAATGCGTTTTATCTTAAGTCAACATTCCCACTATTTGAAACACGCTGGGTTAGTGGCCTTCGTATAAACTCTGGGCGGACACCGGACAATGCTCGCTGGGCGGGCGGGCGGACAGACGTACTTTAACATAACCATACAGATAAAGTTGCATGAGTTGTGTCGTGCGTGGGATAGTTTCAGTTCCGTTACTAATACTAAATATTTAAGGAGCATGGAAACATGTAGTTTAGTATAGACATTTCCATACTAGATTAGCTTAGTAGTTGTCATTCTCGCTGACTATATTTTGATAAAAATAGTCAGGTTACATTAGCGTATACGTTACACATTGTACCTAATTGTATTTTTAGTTATAATGAGATTTAAGTTCTAACTTGAATGTATAATTTTCGGAAAAAAATAATGGCAATAATAATAAATTATAAAGTTGGGGAAGTTCTTCTAAAACCATTTTCACGTAGCGGCACAGGATCTATTAGCTGCCCTATAAACTGGTTAAAAATATCTCCTCACTTTATACCCCTTTATATACTTAATTATGATATACAGGAAGAAATCAATAGTCAACATGAATCCTGACTATATGCCCCTGCCGATCATGCCACATCCATGCTCCCAAGTGCTTTGATTTCATCACAAAACTTGCACAAAAACACCTCTAATTGTTTGCGTATACCATCAGCTTGAAAGAGCCAACTAGGTACAGTCAGTATCAATAATATTTACACTGTTGCACCTTGAAGCGCAAACGTGTGACGACTGTACAATAAGTCACGCATTCATTTCCATATTGAAATAGATCTAGCAGTCTAATTGCGGGTTAGATCTCAATCGGCGCGCGCGCAGCCGGTAGCGATACGTTGATTGACAGCTGGCCAATGGGTTTCATGGGTCCGTCTATCCATGCTATGTATAGTCGAGTCAATATGACCATTCGATTAAAAATTATTGTGAAATATTATTTGTATGTTACTTAATTTTTACGTATATGTTTTATTAAATTTAAAACTACATAGCTTATAAGGGAGGTATTTAATTTTTTTTGTGGATTCTTTCTTCGAGTTTGAATGTTAGATTACTTTCACGAAAGAAGTGAAGGAACAATTTGTACCTATTTCGTAAAGGTTCCTTTTTACATATTTACTGCAATGAATTTTAGTACTTTACAACCGCTTTGCTTGCCCAACTCAGAGTTTAAAAGCGACGCTAAAATGGATATTAGTAATACTTTTAGAATAGGTAGTCGATTATATTATAGAAAAATTACCAAATAAATAAAGAAATGGGGCAGAATAACGTTACAAGTACGTTTATAGTAAATTATTTTGATGTCTTTATACACAAGGAAACAGGGAAGTGTGACCTTGTATTTTCAATAATTTCATTTACGTTGTTTATTTGCGTTGGCCGCGAAAGCTGAAGAGGTCGCTTCAAATCTGAGCTCAGACACAGGAAGACTTTGGTCACTTTTTCTGAAATAAGTATTTTAGTTTATATTTTAACTATAAAACTTTCGTGAGACTCTAACATATTAAAAATATTTATAACGGGTTACATCGTAAATTTATCGAAACATGTCGAGCAAAAATCGACTTAAATTACGTGAGTAACCCGTTTTAATATTTTAGTTTATACTCGTAATTTTAAACTTATTCAAGTCGCTACTATGAATAGTTAGTACAAAGCATTCCCCACTCACTCGGATCGCTATAATGATGTTTTTTGTTGTTGTTCAAACATGTTTAGATAAAATCTGAGTAGATGAGCTATTAATTATTAGACGAGAGAATAGTTAAACGGTAACCGACGAGTATCAATGAGTGTAGTTAACTCATCTCAAGATGCAGACGAACAGATATATGAAAATTAAATGCATTACTGGGTCGTGAGTAGACATTTAATGTATGCTAACGGCGTTTGTGAATTTGCTATAAATATCAAAATTAAAGAATATTATCAGCAAATTTTTACGATGCATCCTTATTTGAAAAAAATTTTTTTCAGCATTTGAAACTTAAATTATGTACTAGAGACGTTAACAGTACCAAACTGTTGTTTTTAAGAAATGTCCAAAATATAATTCGCATAGCATTTACAGTGTCCGCGAAGCAAATTGATCTCTTGCGCGCTTATTATTTTCCTTTTTTGCAAACATCAAACACTAACAAAAATATATTAATTTCATGTTAAAACACCTTTTATTTAATAGTTACGCAAGTCAAAAAGATATAAACACAATATCCTTACGAATATCGTACATACTCCTACTTACAGTTTACATAAACTGAAATACATTAGTCACAACTACGAGTAGATGCATGTAGTTTGTCTAGAAAATCTCAAGCCTTCGGTTCTTTATTGTCATAATAAATATCAAATGTGAAACTTATATATGGATACAGTCACCGGCAATGGCTACACGAAGGCCGCAAAAATATGTGACACACTCTTATGACCCTACAAATAACAGCGTGTCACATATTTCTGCGGCCTTCCTGTAGGAACATACTACTGCCGGTGACTGTACACCGACTTTGATTTCTGAATTCGCAGTAACACGTTTCTAACTACGCACAGTAATTTCAAAGGATGTGTACAGTGGATGGCAACATAGATGTCACAGCGTCATAACTGACACCAGACACGCCACTCTTGCGCTGCGATGCGGTCGCTAGATATGGCACGAAGATGTGAGAAATACTTTTAAGAGTGGATATGGTAGTTTAGGCTGACTTAATTTTGAACACGATTAAGTAGAAATCAATCACCTTCTGGTATTTGTAAGTTAAGTGAGGGAGTTTTGAAATTGCTCTAGAGAGTCTAGAGACTCTAGAGCAATAAAATTCTTACAAAGTTTAATTTAATTTTTTTCCATGATTTGGCTTGGGACCGATATTTTTGTGCAATTCTGGATCGCCGGTATTGCAAACCCCACTCATGACCGAGGATAGCCAGCTAAGACAGTCAAGTCAATGAGAATAGCAAATCATAATTATTTTACATTTTTTTAAAGTGGGTATTCCACTCATACATTAGTATGTTATTCAATCAAATACAAACATTGAAAACATTGAAAAAATAATCAACCCAGTTGGACTTGAACCAACATCGATACGCCTTACCGGGGCTCGATATCGCTTTACCAATTAAGCTATGGGTTCAGTTACCGAGCTGACGAAATTCTCAATGCCTTCAATCATCTTTTTGCATTTATTTTTACATCGACTTTATAGCAGCCGTAAGCGACATCTAGGTGCCAACCACTAGAGTTAGATACCCTTCCCGCCGACCCTTTTACAAGTGTCACAACGGAAATAACAGATGGCGCCTGCTATCAACTCATAATTATTTTTCATTTTTTTAAAGTGGGTATTCCACTCATACATTAGTATGTTATTCAATCAAATACAAACATTGAAAACATTGAAAAAATAATCAACCCAGTTGGACTTGAACCAACATCGATACGCCTTACCGGGGCTCGATATCGCTTTACCAATTAAGCTATGGGTTCACTTACCGAGCTGACGAAATTCTCAATGCCTTCAATATCTTTTTGCATTTATTTTTACATCGACTTTATAGCAGCCGTAAGCGACATCTAGGTGCCAACCACTAGAGTTAGATACCCTAAGCACAAATTGCACATTTAAGCATGCTGCACTTTTAATCAATCGCGCCCAGCGGGGATAATAAAAATATAAAAAGCATATCTCTTTTCTTGAATTTCTTGAACGTTATATAGTCATGTGCTTAACACATTCAGAGCCACCTAGTCCAGCTCGTAGCCCGTAGCCATGTATCTACGAACAGAGAACCCGACAGACGGCTTCTCGGCGCCGAACGTGTTAAATTAAGCCCCACTTACATGACATCTCAACGTCTGATAGAGCAAAAACTATTATCTATAAAAAATAAAAACATATTAACATATGTACATTCCACAAAAAAAAACTGCTAAAAAAAGTTTAAAGTTTAATAATAAATTAAGCCCCACTTACATGACATCTGACCGTCTGATAAAGCAAAAACTATTATCTATAAAAAAACACATTAACATAGGTACATTTCACAAAAACATATTTCCTAAGAAAATTTTAATAAAGAAAATTACCGCATCCACATTTCTGACCTCCCGCCTACGCGTAGTTTGACAGCTGTCGCGCCAAAGGTTATAGAAAGCTGAGACAATGCGTCCACAATGGCCATTGTGCGCCCGCGCAGGTCCTTGGACACGTAATTAGCAGCTATAGGCGAAAGTTGACGTGACGCGCGCATACGTCTAACGAACATCATATACTTCATTAAGATCGTACTTAGATCGTACAATATTTAACGGCTTCTTAACCTAGTCGGCCGTGATCCCGTCTACGAAGCAGGAGGTCCCGTATCCAAATCCTGCCATTTTAAGGGCATTTATTTATATATTTAGTTCCTGAGTTATGGATGGTTTCTGTGTATTTATCTATTATGTATATCATACTCTATAGTACCCACAACACGAGCCTTATTGAGCTTAATGTTGGTCTTCTAAGTCAATTTAGACTAAGAGCTGGCCACGTCAGATATGACAAAATAATGATTGTAAAAAAACTCGCCCAGCTAAATTGCTATACTATATTGCTAGATCCAGGCATCTAGCAGCTTTTAGTGGGCGGAGGTCAGAGTGACAGACTAGCAAATTTTTTCAGTTGGATAATATAATACCATAATACATTTAGCACACTAACTACAGGGTTTTCTTGCTCTTGTTATTGTGTCATATCTGACGTGGCCAGCGTCTAATTTGTGTAAGATTATGACATAAAAAATAATTTTAACTTTAAACTTTAAGCTCTTTATCCCCCAGCGGCTCTTTATGGCCACCGCTCAATGGAGCCTGAGATCCGTTTGGCAGCCTAATTCCAATAATTTCTGTAGGTACTATCCTCTGGCTCAGGTCCGGTTTTCGCACTATATTTTCTTCAACGAAAAGCGACTGGTAAATATCAAATGATATTCCTCACCTTATAGTCTAAGCTCCCATTGCATAAAACCTTACCTCACACGGTGGCAAATCAGACACATACTACAGCAATAGATAATACTTAGGAACACTCGATTATAGTAGGTTGCCATGGCGTAGCCTGGAAGAACATAGTTTTTTTTTCGTTCTCGAACCACAATTTATACCAAAAATTACATCATAAGGTGGCAGATCGAAACGTTTACCCATCGAAAGAGATACCTTTGGTGATCCGATCCCGCATAGGTTGCCAGCCAAAAACCTGGCAGATTTCTAGGTCAGCCATGTTTCATGAGGCCAAAAAATGGGGTAATTTACCTCATCAGGTGGCAAGATGAAATTGATGCAGATCGATAGCCCTGGGCGTGCCATTCACGAATATATAGGGTTGCCTGCCATCAGCCTGGCAGTTTTTCTGGTCAGCCTCCTCAAAGTATCGATGTTAATAACTTGAAACTACGAGAAATTCATGTACCGATGCTAACATTCAAGGAATACTTTAATGCAAACCATGATATTTAATTAAAATCTACACATTGACAGTCTTGCACTTCATACGTGTTGAAATAATAGGGTAAATGAACCAGTTGTGGTCATTTTCTCATTGGTATTTTCGAATATGGAAAAGTAATGTTGCCGTTTAGGTTCGAGGTTCACTTCATGCTAAACACGACATATACTTAAGATCTACGTACGGTCATACTGGATATTATAATTATATAGCTCAGATTGGAACAGTTTTGGTTGGGTAAAGTTGCCAAGTGCCCTTTTGTTGGTGAACATTACCATTTCTGTCTTGGTGGGGTGTATGGTCTAATTTGAATACTCTGCACACAATATGCGAGATCGTGTTGTCTTCGACAAAAGGTATAAAATACAGTTACACGAGGATGAAAATCATGAAAGTCTCAACTCCCGCGTATTGGGAATGTAACCCGTGTATGTTCTTCCAGCCTATGCCATGGCAACCTACTATAATCGAGTGTTCCTAAGTATTATCTATTGCTGTAGTATGTGTCAGATTTGCCACCGTGTGAGGTAAGGTTTTATGCAATGGGAGCTTAGACTATTAGTGTGTAAACTAGAGTGCGAAACGTGCAGTCTCTACTCGCTATCAAAAATGGATTACCCTATGATCTCGACAATCCTCCGTCGCCAGCAAACTCTGAATAGATTATTCTTAGTACTTAAACGCGTTCACCTTCCTTCATTAACTGTTACATAAGGATTATACCTAGAGGCTTATCTCTCAAGTGTTATAGCTACAAGGAACTGCGAAGGCCGCCGCGTCACGTTTTGCGCGCACGCAGGAGCAGTGAAGGTATTGAAGTGAGTTCTTTCACTGCAATGAAACGCTTTGATGGTTAAGTCAAATTGTCCGTATTAGACGCAATATTGTTTCAGCACGGTAACTATTTTATTACTAACAAAAGTGCAATTTCATTTTAAAATGAAATTTTAATTTGATAGCAACTTAACAGCAGCTTTTGTTTCTCGCTGCTATTTATATTTGGAAGTAAAATGCAGTCAGAAAATGAAGGAGGCTTATTCAAACGTTACTGAAATCTGACTGATTTGCAACAAGTTGATATTTAGTTTTTTTTTAATTTTAATTTAGTTACATGTATGGAGCCCTAAAAATATTGTTTTCTGCGATTTAACTACATAACTAAATAGCGGTTTACAAAATACACCTTATGTCCAATTTTTATTAAGATACGTCTTATAGTTTCCGAGTAAAATGGCTGTGACATACGGACGGACGGACGGACGGCCATGATTTTTGCCATTTTGGCTACGGAACCCTAAAAAGATAGAGCTCTGGCCCATAAGATCGCGCCACAATCATGCACACAGCGAATAGTACCCCCGCTAACGCAATACCGAAGGAGGACAAACAAATTAAAGATTTCTGTGTGTAATTTAGATCTAAATTTGATAAAAAAAAAAATTATACCACGACGGTGGCAAACAACCATACGGCCCACCTGATGGTAAGCAATTACCGTAGCCTATGAAGGACTGCAACCCCAGAGGATGCACATTGAAGAACCTCATACTGTAGCCTGCTGGGCTCGGCAGGGAGTTTATTCCTCAGCCGCAGCGTCCGTGGGAGGAAATTCCTCTTAAACCGTACAGTGCGCGACCAATTAGGCTCCAGGGTGTGAGGATGAACATGTATGTACTGATCTATTTATGATGAAACTATAGCCTGTCTTTAAATCTTTAGTGTAGTTATAACTTGTTAAATTAAAATAGTACTTACCTACCTATTTATTTAAGGAGTGTACTCAATTTTTGCAACACCTTACCATTTATCTAGGCAAGCTGACAGAAACACCCAAACTAGCTCAAAAACAGGAGTGATATTATCTCAGTATCATTACTTAGCGAGTACGGGAGGATCGAAGACTATGGAAACCGTGGTAGGACCGCTGCTGAAAGGGGTACGACATATTTCTTATATAAAGGATGAAAAGAAAACAACTTTTGGTAAGTTTTTAAACCACGTTGATGGCAAACAAGCACATTTAATATAATAATAAGCGATTACTGTAACCTTTCCACGCAGGCAACACCCCATAAGATACCATAGTACACCATAGTTTTTCTAGACAATCTTACAGTGAAACCGCACAGTGCGTGATCGTTAGGTTTCAGGATGTTAGGCTGGACACCCTGCCTACCACGAGCAGTGTGGTATAAGAATTCCTAATAATAATAGTTGTTACGCAGTTAAGCCAAGTTCAACACTTTTCCCATATACATATTAAACAAAGGTTCCGGTTTCCCTTTTTTGGTACACAATTCTAATAAAACGGTACGTTATTCACTAGAATACGTAAACACGACACGGTACACTGGTCTATTTGAGAACTGGAGTGATCCGAGCTTATGCAACCAATCGCAACAAAACAGAAAACAGGTGCGAAATGCAGTCCAAATCAACACTTGCCCACTCTAACTGCCGCCAAATAAGACGTCTGCACTCAAACCTGTCCGATTTGCGGGATTATAGAGCAGCAACTTATCATATTGGATTCCTTAGTAGATGGTATCTGAGAGGTAGGGCACGGCGAAATGTCATTGCGCTCAAAACTGAGGTAAACTGCTAAAGAAAATTCTTCCATCTTTAAGAAGACCAGTTAAAATTATTATAATTGTATAATAACTGTACATAAGTCTGCAACTTGAAGGGGATCTATAATATGGAGAGTAAGGAAATGACGCCCCGTACACACGTGGCGGCAGAGCATAAAGAGTGAGCTGCGAGCCATAGGACAGCTGGAAAGAGGCCAAAACGGTTGCTCAGGATAAAAAGGTGTGGAAGGAGCTTGTGGAGGCCCTATGCACCTCCGGGGTGCCCTAGGATCAACAACAACAAAAATAAAGAAATGACGGAGTACTTCCATCTGAACTTGGTAGCAAAAGGGGAAATTAGGGCTTGTCGGCATAACACCGATTTCTTCATAATTCCTTCACCAAAAAATGTACGCTAAAATCCCAAATGATAGTAGTTCCAGTAGTTAGTTAGTTTCATGTTTAGGTAGAATGCGTCCCAATTTGAAACAGTTCCTGATGTCTGATTGAGCTGAAATTTTGACACGACAAAACAATATTTTGAGACCATCGAGCTGGTCTGATGATGGAGACAGGAGGTGGCCATAAGAAAAGTATACGATTAAGGAGAAATCTGTGTCTAAAGAGGTCTAAAGTACGCAAAAACTACTGCACAAAATATCAGGGTAAGTTTTTCCTTCAAAACGCATGCAGGTGAAGCCGCGGGAAGAGCTAGTATACGATATAGTCACCATCAGATATATCGGAGCGGCCAAGGTAGTCACAAATATCTGAACAACGCCTCTAATATCAAAGCAATAAAGTGCATGTTCAGATGTTTTTGAGCACCATGGCCACTCCGATATATCTGATGGCGACTGTACACGCGCGTTATATCTTATATTAGTATGACCCACTATAGTTAAAGTTAACCAAATGTCATATCGTCAAGTCAGATAAGCTTTAATTAATTCAAGATTTCTTGTATATCAAAATGCAACAAGTAATAAAGCAATAAAAACTTTAACAGACGAACTATTATTTTTCTAACAATTTTATTAGCATACCTCAAATTAATGGGCGAGTGAAATATAGCACTATGTTTATGCAGATTATGTTTATGCATGCTGATGAATTAACATAGTACGATTTATGGCTTTTACACCGCGCATATGGTTAGCTATGACAGTTGTGACAAATACGAGGCTTGATATGAGCTTTTGCAGACTTGGATTTATTGTTTACTAATGTGTATATACAAGTACAAAGTGATACCTACAGATAATACCTAATTAAAATATGTACGCTTAAGTTTGATTACATTCCTTCCTTATTCATTAAAATTAGTATTTTTACTTATTTTTGAATTCGCAATAATAAGTGCAGTTCTCACTTTTCTGATTCGTTCATAAATCTATAAAATGTGTTTTTTATATATTTTTTATATATATGTGAGTTACAAAATTATTTATAATAGTCAGTTCAAAAACGCATACCATTCTACCATTCAGCTGAATGGTATGCGTTTTTGAACTGACTATTATAAATAATTTTGTAACTCACATATATATAAAAAATATATAAAAAACACATTTTATAGATTTATGAACGAATCAGAAAAGTGAGAACTGCACTTATTATTGCACAGCTGTGTACGTACTCAATTAGAAAAACAGTTTCTTGCGAATTAAATATTTACAAAAAGGACTTAAATATACTTACTTCTCCATGAAACTTACCTAATAACTTCTTATTTGGATAAAATTTGAGTCATACACTTTTAGGACCTACCTACTCTGAACAGGAATGAAATAGAATCACACTGTTTTGAGTTTCCGTACTTAGCTATTTCTAATTCTGTACACTTTAGTGTACAAACTGAAATACTTAGAACTATTTAACTACATAAAGATCGCCTGAACACCAATATTCGTAATTAGAATAATTTACAATAATTACAATTAAGATAGTAAAGATAAGACGTAGTTATTCAAATGTATTTAAAAATAATTGCTCCGTAATAACATAAACTTGATAATCTAGTAAGTAATTATTGTTATAAAGTATCGGTATTCTTGGCCTGATACCTAGCCCTATAAGAACAAGAGCCCACGACACTCAACCTAGTTCGATAAGTCTCCTAGATGAGATATGTATAATTAGTCACGTCTTTAACGGGGGAACACGAAATACCGGTATTGCCGATGCTGCAGTGCAAAAAAAGTGGCGGCGTATTTTAAACTTTTTTTTGAAAAAAATAAAAAATCGGGTTTCCAGTATGATAAGTCTCCTAGATTTCCTTTGTTCCTCGAAGCAGGGGAGGGGTAGGGCTACACGATTATGTGGTGCTGCAAACCCCCGTGCGTGGCCTTGTCAGTGGCAGCAGCATCAAAAGATTGTAGATGTATGCCAAAACAAAGCGCCTGATCTTTTTATAACGGTAAAAAGATGTTATGTAACTTAACCTAGCGCCTGAACTGCAATAAGATGTTATTAAAATGATGTTATATTTTAAAAGATCAGGCGCTTTGTTTTGGCATACATCTACAATCTTTTGATGCTGCTGCCACTGACAAGGTCACGCACGGGGGCTTGCAGTACCGCATTATCGTGTAGCCATACCCCCCCCCTGCTTCGAGGATAAAAGGAAATATAGGAGACTTATCAATCTTATCATACTAGAAACCGGATTTCTTATTTAAAAAAAAACAAAGGCCCCACTTTTTTTGCATTGCAGCATCGGCATTTTGTATTCCCCCATTAAAGACGTGACTAATTACATATATCTCATCTAGGAAACTTGCCTAAGTAGGTTCAGTGTCGTGGGCTCGTATACTAACACAGGATGCTTTTTAATTCTATACAGGATCTATGAAAAAATCTCCATTGATTTGGTTGTTTCATTTTGGCTGAATCCTTTCTATGGATTTATACTTGAAATGGAATTATGGGAATTTGAATACTTTCTATGGGATAACTAAATATTTTCCGCCATTTCAAGGTTGATCCCACTGTTTAAGTGGTGTGAGTTCTAAGATAAACAAAAAAAATATTTGTCAAACCCCTAAATTTTTCAAGTCGGTAAGTCATGCACCAGTTTTCAATCTCGACTTCGATCTCTTGACACATTAATTTTACCATTTTAATTATACCATCGTGATATATTGCTATCAAATAATACATCAACAGACAATATCCTAAGTCACCCAGATAACACTGATACTGGTAATGCAAAGTATAAACATAATGTACAGTATATTGACTTTATGACAGCAACTCACGTTTACTAAGACGATAGTTCTATCGAGATTTTGTATTTTTTTTAAATTTGGCTTTTTATTAGAAATTACCTAGCTTCAAAACTGATTTGTAATTATTATTGCAAATAAACTCAAGGATAGTGAAAATAAGTTACTTTGTATGGTAATTTATACACGAAGTGCTCCGTTTTCATTGTTCTTGTGTTAAGTTAATCACTATATTCGTAACTAAGATAATATTGAAAGAGGTGGTATCAAAATTATATACGATTTCAGTAACGTTTGAATAAGCCTCCTTCATTTTCTGACTGCATTTTACTTCCAAATATAAATAGCAGCGAGAAACAAAAGCTGCTGTTAAGTTGCTATCAAATTAAAATTTCATTTTAAAATGAAGGAGGCTTATTCAAACGTTACTGAAATCGTATATAATTTTGATACCACCTCTTTCAATATTATCTTAGTTACGAATATAGTGATTAACTTAACACAAGAACAATGAAAACGGAGCACTTCGTGTATAAATTACCATACAAAGTAACTTATTTTCACTATCCTTGAGTTTATTTGCAATAATAATTACAAATCAGTTTTGAAGCTAGGTAATTTCTAATAAAAAGCCAAATTTAAAAAAAATACAAAATCTCGATAGAACTATCGTCTTAGTAAACGTGAGTTGCTGTCATAAAGTCAATATACTGTACATTATGTTTATACTTTGCATTACCAGTATCAGTGTTATCTGGGTGACTTAGGATATTGTCTGTTGATGTATTATTTGATAGCAATATATCACGATGGTATAATTAAAATGGTAAAATTAATGTGTCAAGAGATCGAAGTCGAGATTGAAAACTGGTGCATGACTTACCGACTTGAAAAATTTAGGGGTTTGACAAATATTTTTTTTGTTTATCTTAGAACTCACACCACTTAAACAGTGGGATCAACCTTGAAATGGCGGAAAATATTTAGTTATCCCATAGAAAGTATTCAAATTCCCATAATTCCATTTCAAGTATAAATCCATAGAAAGGATTCAGCCAAAATGAAACAACCAAATCAATGGAGATTTTTTCATAGATCCTGTATAGAATTAAAAAGCATCCTGTGTTAGTATACGAGCCCACGACACTGAACCTACTTAGGCAAGTTTCCTAGATGAGATATATGTAATTAGTCACGTCTTTAATGGGGGAATACAAAATGCCGATGCTGCAATGCAAAAAAAGTGGGGCCTTTGTTTTTTTTTAAATAAGAAATCCGGTTTCTAGTATGATAAGATTGATAAGTCTCCTATATTTCCTTTTATCCTCGAAGCAGGGGGGGGGTATGGCTACACGATAATGCGGTACTGCAAGCCCCCGTGCGTGACCTTGTCAGTGGCAGCAGCATCAAAAGATTGTAGATGTATGCCAAAACAAAGCGCCTGATCTTTTAAAATATAACATCATTTTAATAACATCTTATTGCAGTTCAGGCGCTAGGTTAAGTTACATAACATCTTTTTACCGTTATAAAAAGATCAGGCGCTTTGTTTTGGCATACATCTACAATCTTTTGATGCTGCTGCCACTGACAAGGCCACGCACGGGGGTTTGCAGCACCACATAATCGTGTAGCCCTACCCCTCCCCTGCTTCGAGGAACAAAGGAAATCTAGGAGACTTATCATACTGGAAACCCGATTTTTTATTTTTTTCAAAAAAAAGTTTAAAATACGCCGCCACTTTTTTTGCACTGCAGCATCGGCAATACCGGTATTTCGTGTTCCCCCGTTAAAGACGTGACTAATTATACATATCTCATCTAGGAGACTTATCGAACTAGGTTGAGTGTCGTGGGCTCTTGTTCTTATAGGGCTAGGTATCAGGCCAAGAATACCGATACTTTATAACAATAATTACTTACTAGATTATCAAGTTTATGTTATTACGGAGCAATTATTTTTAAATACATTTGAATAACTACGTCTTATCTTTACTATCTTAATTGTAATTATTGTAAATTATTCTAATTACGAATATTGGTGTTCAGGCGATCTTTATGTAGTTAAATAGTTCTAAGTATTTCAGTTTGTACACTAAAGTGTACAGAATTAGAAATAGCTAAGTACGGAAACTCAAAACAGTGTGATTCTATTTCATTCCTGTTCAGAGTAGGTAGGTCCTAAAAGTGTATGACTCAAATTTTATCCAAATAAGAAGTTATTAGGTAAGTTTCATGGAGAAGTAAGTATATTTAAGTCCTTTTTGTAAATATTTAATTCGCAAGAAACTGTTTTTCTAATTGAGTACGTACACAGCTGTGCAATAATAAGTGCAGTTCTCACTTTTCTGATTCGTTCATAAATTTATAAAATGTGTTTTTTATATATTTTTTATATATATGTGAGTTACAAAATTATTTATAATAGTCAGTTCAAAAACGCATACCATTCAGCTGAATGGTAGAATGGTATGCGTTTTTGAACTGACTATTATAAATAATTTTGTAACTCACATATATATAAAAAATATATAAAAAACACATTTTATAGATTTATGAACGAATCAGAAAAGTGAGAACTGCACTTATTATTGCGAATTCAAAAATAAGTAAAAATACTAATTTTAATTAATAAGGAAGGAATGTAATCAAACTTAAGCGTACATATTTTAATTAGGTATTATCTGTAGGTATCACTTTGTACTTGTATATACACATTAGTAAACAATAAATCCAAGTCTGCAAAAGCTCATATCAAGCCTCGTATTTGTCACAACTGTCATAGCTAACCATATGCGCGGTGTAAAAGCCATAAATCGTACTACATATGTTAATTCATCAGCATGCATAAACATAATCTGCATAAACATAGTGCTATATTTCACTCGCCCATTAATTTGAGGTATGCTAATAAAATTGTTAGAAAAATAATAGTTCGTCTGTTAAAGTTTTTATTGCTTTATTACTTGTTGCATTTTGATATACAAGAAATCTTGAATTAATTAAAGCTTATCTGACTTGACGATATGACATTTGGTTAACTTTAACTATAGTGGGTCATACTAATATAAGATATAACGCGCGTGTACAGTCGCCATCAGATATATCGGAGTGGCCATGGTGCTCAAAAACATCTGAACATGCACTTTATTGCTTTGATATTAGAGGCGTTGTTCAGATATTTGTGACTACCTTGGCCGCTCCGATATATCTGATGGTGACTATATCGTATACTAGCTCTTCCCGCGGCTTCACCTGCATGCGTTTTGAAGGAAAAACTTACCCTGATATTTTGTGCAGTAGTTTTTGCGTACTTTAGACCTCTTTAGACACAGATTTCTCCTTAATCGTATACTTTTCTTATGGCCACCTCCTGTCTCCATCATCAGACCAGCTCGATGGTCTCAAAATATTGTTTTGTCGTGTCAAAATTTCAGCTCAATCAGACATCAGGAACTGTTTCAAATTGGGACGCATTCTACCTAAACATGAAACTAACTAACTACTGGAACTACTATCATTTGGGATTTTAGCGTACATTTTTTGGTGAAGGAATTATGAAGAAATCGGTGTTATGCCGACAAGCCCTAATTTCCCCTTTTGCTACCAAGTTCAGATGGAAGTACTCCGTCATTTCTTTATTTTTGTTGTTGTTGATCCTAGGGCACCCCGGAGGTGCATAGGGCCTCCACAAGCTCCTTCCACACCTTTTTATCCTGAGCAACCGTTTTGGCCTCTTTCCAGCTGTCCTATGGCTCGCAGCTCACTCTTTATGCTCTGCCGCCACGTGTGTACGGGGCGTCATTTCCTTACTCTCCATATTATAGATCCCCTTCAAGTTGCAGACTTATGTACAGTTATTATACAATTATAATAATTTTAACTGGTCTTCTTAAAGATGGAAGAATTTTCTTTAGCAGTTTACCTCAGTTTTGAGCGCAATGACATTTCGCCGTGCCCTACCTCTCAGATACCATCTACTAAGGAATCCAATATGATAAGTTGCTGCTCTATAATCCCGCAAATCGGACAGGTTTGAGTGCAGACGCCTTATTTGGCGGCAGTTAGAGTGGGCAAGTGTTGATTTGGACTGCATTTCGCACCTGTTTTCTGTTTTGTTGCGATTGGTTGCATAAGCTCGGATCACTCCAGTTCTCAAATAGACCAGTGTACCGTGTCGTGTTTACGTATTCTAGTGAATAACGTACCGTTTTATTAGAATTGTGTACCAAAAAAGGGAAACCGGAACCTTTGTTTAATATGTATATGGGAAAAGTGTTGAACTTGGCTTAACTGCGTAACAACTATTATTATTAGGAATTCTTATACCACACTGCTCGTGGTAGGCAGGGTGTCCAGCCTAACATCCTGAAACCTAACGATCACGCACTGTGCGGTTTCACTGTAAGATTGTCTAGAAAAACTATGGTGTACTATGGTATCTTATGGGGTGTTGCCTGCGTGGAAAGGTTACAGTAATCGCTTATTATTATATTAAATGTGCTTGTTTGCCATCAACGTGGTTTAAAAACTTACCAAAAGTTGTTTTCTTTTCATCCTTTATATAAGAAATATGTCGTACCCCTTTCAGCAGCGGTCCTACCACGGTTTCCATAGTCTTCGATCCTCCCGTACTCGCTAAGTAATGATACTGAGATAATATCACTCCTGTTTTTGAGCTAGTTTGGGTGTTTCTGTCAGCTTGCCTAGATAAATGGTAAGGTGTTGCAAAAATTGAGTACACTACTATTATTGAGTATTGAGTAGTATTTATCTAATTGTAAAATTTGTGCTTGTAACTGTATGAGGTGTGCAATAAAGAGTATTTATTATTATTATTATTATTATTACACTCCTTAAATAAATAGGTAGGTAAGTACTATTTTAATTTAACAAGTTATAACTACACTAAAGATTTAAAGACAGGCTATAGTTTCATCATAAATAGATCAGTACATACATGTTCATCCTCACACCCTGGAGCCTAATTGGTCGCGCACTGTACGGTTTAAGAGGAATTTCCTCCCACGGACGCTGCGGCTGAGGAATAAACTCCCTGCCGAGCCCAGCAGGCTACAGTATGAGGTTCTTCAATGTGCATCCTCTGGGGTTGCAGTCCTTCATAGGCTACGGTAATTGCTTACCATCAGGTGGGCCGTATGGTTGTTTGCCACCGTCGTGGTATAATTTTTTTTTTTATCAAATTTAGATCTAAATTACACACAGAAATCTTTAATTTGTTTGTCCTCCTTCGGTATTGCGTTAGCGGGGGTACTATTCGCTGTGTGCATGATTGTGGCGCGATCTTATGGGCCAGAGCTCTATCTTTTTAGGGTTCCGTAGCCAAAATGGCAAAAATCATGGCCGTCCGTCCGTCCGTCCGTATGTCACAGCCATTTTACTCGGAAACTATAAGACGTATCTTAATAAAAATTGGACATAAGGTGTATTTTGTAAACCGCTATTTAGTTATGTAGTTAAATCGCAGAAAACAATATTTTTAGGGCTCCATACATGTAACTAAATTAAAATTAAAAAAAAACTAAATATCAACTTGTTGCAAATCAGTCGATAAGTCTTTAAAAATAACATCGAGGTTTCTCTGCACATTTTGTGATTAAGTGAATAGTTTCAGAAATAATCGCTTCGAAAGTCAGAAAAATTGTGTCCCCCCTGTAACTTTTGAACCGTAAGTTCAAAAAATATGAAAAATTTTGAGAAGATGCGCCTTATCACATACTCTCTACGAAAATTATTTTGAACATTATGGGTTCAGTAATTTTTGAGTTACCTCCAAAAAACTTGTTCCAAAGGCATCAGATACGACCTTTTGGTATTAGTTTGTTTCATATTCCATTGAAGGTACGGAACCCTCCATTATGCGTGGTCCGACACGCACTTGGCCGGTTTTTTTATTCTTTTTAGGGTTCCGTAGTCAACTAGGAACCCTTATAGTTTCGCCATGTCTGCCCGTCCGTCCGTCCGTCCGTCCGCGGATAATCTCAGTGACCGTTAGCACTAGAAAGCTGAAATTTGGTACTAATATGTATATCAATCACGCCGACAAAGTGGTAAAATAAAAAGTGGAAAATTTTTTTTTATTAGGGTACCTCCCCTATACGTAAAGTGGGGAGTGATTTTTTTTTTTCATTTTAACCCTAACGTGTGATATATTGTTGGATAGGTATTTAAAAATGAATAGGGGTTTACTAAAATCATTTTTCGATAATGTAAATATTTTCGGAAATAATCGCTCCAGAAGTAAAAAAATATGCGTCCCCCCCCCCCCTCTAACTTTTGAACCATAAGTTTTAAAAATATGAAAAAAATCTCAAAAGTAGAACTTTATAAAAACTTTCTAGGAAAATTATTTTGAACTTGATAGGATGAATAGTTTTTGAAAAAAAATTACAAAATAATTTCTGAACTAAGTTTGTAATTTAACCGTATAAGCAGGTGTTTATTGTACCTGTAATTTCTACAAAATTACAATGCAATGACGTGCTTTCAAATAAAGTAAAAACGGTGAAAATCGGTTCACGCAATAAAGAATTATTCCATAAAAATCATCCTCCATACTTTATGCTCGCGCGCAATAGTTTACTTAATTTGCCGATAGATGTCGCTGTACGTGGAACTCTCGTATCATATCCTACATGGCGGTGTTATTAACTCTTAAGTGGGGACACTTACTGTGACGGACGGAAAACTACGGAACCCTACACTGAGCGTGGCCCGACACGCTCTTGGCCGGTTTTTATGAATGGCTTGTACTCCTTGCTTATATGAAATGTCTCTGGCTGATTTACTATTTAGACAGTTGACCGAGTTGAGGTGACATAGGTGATGCCCCTTTGCAGTTTCATTTCTTGTCACATTGTGCACTGCGAACGTTCACGCTACTCCCACCATGCACTTCGCACATAGCGAATAGTGATGACTGGATGGCATAATAGAGTAATTAGATCTTTTCCCCGAAATCGTTAATTCCGCTAGTAATATAATGGGGACTATTATATTACATGTATCATAAAGGTTGATTGTGGTAGTGGTCATCAGACTTAAAGCTTTATAAGAAGGTATGTAGACACTTACCTATTTTATTTTCTTGCACAGATTCGAAAACAACTCCTTATAAAATGATGTGAAAACTAAATAGCTTAACTCTATTTTTTCACGCAGGCGCAACCAGGCGATAAGCTAGTTTGTCATTTGAATGGCACGCGAATATCAATAGCACTCGAGACGCATAATTCCATGCGCACTTTAAACAGCCAATCAAAAAACAATATCCATTATTGGCAGCGACGGCCACCACAGACCGTATAGACTACTAGACGAAGCATATAAGACCACTCACGACCACTACTAACAGGCGTTTCCTTACTTTACTTACGCAATTTGTGTATGTGTTGGATCGCTTTAAATAGTCAAAATTTAGATTTAGGGGTGCAAATTGTTTGTTAAAGTATAAAATATGCAGGATATGCTACTCACCTACTCAGTCCTGAAAATTTATTTTGGCAAGCCTTAAGTGAAAGGCAGACTGCAGTGACAGTAGAGTATAGATAACGAGAATCATAGAAACCGTCGTGATTAGTTACGTTAGTATTACTTTGCACGATCCAGATATTCGGTCAACCTCGGCCAATCTAAGGGACGCAGTTATGCGTTAGAGGGATAAAGCAATTGCGATCTGGTGCCGTATAGCCGTGCTCTTAGATTGACCGACGTTGATCTTATGTGCGAATAGAGCATCACCCCAAAGAAAGGAAGAAGTAAACTGGTTATTTTACTAATGCTACCGACAAAAGTGGCTGATTAAAGTATAATATTTTGCACCTATACTTCGTTTTTTTTGAGATTAGAAATTGAGTAAACATAGAAACAGTAGTTGCCAACCTGTTCTAAATGTTCAATTTAAACACACTGCAAGCACACCAACAGAGAATTAGTTAACACGATTAAGAGTTCACATTTGTGAAAAAATAATAACAATTTGCAGATTAAATAAGCCAACACAACAATAAATACACAATTTCGTTTTAGATTTTAAACTAGAGTGCGTTTAACGTTAGAGACATGTAAAAAATGAAAAACTGATTGACAGTGACGCACGTACGTTCTAAAACGAAAACTTAAGATCTAGTTTTTTTATCAGTATTCACGAAAATTATTCAATTAACAATCATAATATGCACTTATTAATCAATTTTCGTAAATAAAAATGCGTCTAAACGCGTTATTTAGTATTATATAATAAATAGTTTTATTATATAATACTAAATAGTAATAATAAAGCAACTGTCTTAGATGATGGTAAAAGATTTGGTGGACTACGCGGTGGCTTTTCTTGTTGTATGCCACTCGGGCCTGCCTCTGATTGCTCCATAACCCTCCAACCAAACGCACAATAATAGAGCAAGCAAATACCTTTACTTAAATAAGAATCACAATAAGCTTTAAACATTAAAAACTATCCAGGTATGGCTGAGAGATACCAATGACAGATGACGAGAGAAAATATTTAAAAAACGAACCATCCGTTGCGAACCTCTTCTTCTCTAGGTAATTTATCGTGCAAAATTCACAAGAACATTAACAATGATAAAAAATAAAATATTTTGGTGCATATAACAACTACCAAAATATTGTTAAATACTCAATATATAACATTTACAAATACGTAGGCATGGCTTTACTATAAATACAAATATATTTAAGTATGTTTAATGACGGCGTAGGCACTTTGACAGTTGTGACATTTATCGTGCCTAATAAAGAACCCTGTACATCGTTCTGTCAACGTTTTTCTAATCTCAAAAAAAAACAAAGTATAGCACCTACATGTGCTGATCCCTTAGAGAATTCAACCAAGCGGAGCGGTCACGTCTGTCATTTTCTATACAAAAAAAGTCTGCAGAGGGGAACGTCAAATGTATGGCTAGACGTACGAAACGCACAAATAGCCACGTGAGATAAACGTCAGTCCATACAATAAATATGACCATTAGTTATATGTTTTCGGCAGAGGGGAACACCTGTCAATGGCCGCTCCGGTTGGTTGAGTGCTCTAAGGCTGCTCTGCGTTATTTGTTAACTCATGAAGCGGTGTCTGTGCAGTGATGTAGTCTGCGGTAACCACTCGATTATTGATGCAGTTTTAACGGACAGATCTGGATTCCAAAAACAGCGTAATACGGAAACCGTGTAAGTATTTACAATTCAATGGTTTCGGCTATTTTAGATATTTTCGCATTAATTATTTAATACATCGATGCATTCACTAATTAAGTGATTGCATAATTCAGAATGTCTCAAACTGTATTGTTACTTTTAGACAACATAAATATCATACCAATTTTTTGTTTTATAATAAACTGATCAGCGATTGACCCAAGTCTCACATCATCTAAAATGAAGTCTATAAGATGTTACCCTTCTCGCATTTATTTATTAACTCCTTTATAAACTATCAGAATATGCAAATAATATGTGGGTAGGTTTGCATATTGTGATAGTTTTTGAACGGAGGTAATTGTATATTTTTCCTCAGTCGACCCGTTGACCACAAACGCTGTAAAGTGTTCGAAACGTCGGGATGTAATTTAAGCTCAGTATACGCGATATAATCCGTTTTTAGTTGTTTTATTTCATGAATAACTATCGCGGCAACCGAAGACAATATTATCCTTTATAAAGATATGTTATTGTCAACTGAAGTGTATTTGTCGTTCTTTTTATATACAAATTCAGTTCAGCAATTAAATGTGTCACTTTTTCGGATAAGGTATCATTTACCGGTACGCTTACGCTTATATTGATCAAATACAATATTGAATTTATAGAATGTAGATACGACGTAATCACTGTGATTCCACCAAATGGTACCTTTACCGAAAAAGTGTCACAAATGTCCATTATTATTCTTCAGAACAATACTCTGCTCTTCTTCCTCCTAGCGTTTGTCCCAGCTTTTTGCTCTATTGAGCCTGGAGTCCGTTCGGCAACCTAATCCCAGGAATTGGCGTAGACACTAGTTTTTACGTAAGCGACTGCCATCCGACCTTTCAACCCAGAGGGGAAACTAGGCCTTGTTGGGCTTAGATCCGGTTTCCCCACGATGTTTTCCTTCATCGAAAAGCGACTGGTAAATATCAAATGATATTTTGTACATAAGTTCCGAAAAACACAGTGGTACGAACCGGGATGTGACTGCAAGAAACCATGCGCTTAGCGAGGGATAGAAGCCTATAGAGGAACCTGGTCTTCAACAGAAGGACATGACGTCACGATCCTCAGCTGTGAGGGAACGACTAATGGTGATGATGATGACTCGTAACTCAGTAGAAAGACACGATAAAATAATATATGCTAATATCGAATTTTAGTCACCAGATGAAATCGTCCAAAAATCAACAGCTCCTTATAAATAGGTAGCTTACTTCCTAATTTCGCCGAGACATATTTTGAGCCGCAACAATTTCCGCGGAATCCACGGAATCCCGGCAATCCCGGGACTCGCGAATGCCGGGAATTCTCGTCGATTAATCAAGCACTTCATTGCGATTATAAGCTTTTAAATATCGGGGGCGTTGAAATTAGCTGGTGAAGAGGATGGGTATCGATGTTTCTCGGTTAATTTAATGTTAGATACAATTATGAAAAAGGATTTTTACTCGCTCCGGTGTGCGAGCGATACAGTGCTATTCGCATTAGGTAATGGCAATGTTTAATAACCCAGCAAGCTGTAAAGTTAGTTTATGTAATTAATCGCCAACATCTATATATAAAAGAAGAAACTGACTGACTGACTGACTGACTGACTGACTGACATATCAACGCACAGCCCAAACCGCTGGGTCTAGAGATTTCAAATTTGAATGAATGAATGAATGAATGAATGAATGAATGAATGAATGAAAGGTTTATTCATGACAATTACAATAATATATAATTTGGCACATAGGTTCCTTATAAGATCTAGGGGAGCACTAAGAAAGGATTTTTCAAAATTCCATCGCTAAGGGGGTAAAATGGGGGTCCAAAGTTTGTATGGCGAAACAAGATTTGTTAGACTATTTTATTCGAAACTTCACAGGAGTATTCCTAACGATAAATGAGTAAACACGTGTTTCAGGTTTTTTGAAATTCAACCCCCAAAAGAGGCAAATGTGGTCACAAAGTCTGAATATCAACATGGGTATCGTATCCTTTTTGAGTACTTATACTCGTAGTACGCGGGCGAAGCCGCGGGAAAAGGCTAGTTACTAATATTTTTTTATTAATATATATATTTAATATACTTACCCATTTTGACACAAGTTAGTGAACGCTTTGAGACACTTCAATAGTTTTTATCGTATTAGCTCTATTTAATGGGTATTTTTCAAGTCAAAAGAAAACAATAGCAAACCAATATACAAAATACATTGTCTACATCTTTTGTTGTAGTTAATTGACATTCAGTTTTAGTTAAGAAAGTATTTTGCTATCTAGCAAGTAGTAAGATGCAGGTAGATGGAGAAAATGCAAATAAACTTTTAGATGTCCATAAGCTACGGTGTGAACTTACTATCAGGCCTTTTGTATGCTGGCTTGCCACCGACGTGATATAAAAAAAATTTTCAAGTGTCCTAGTGTCCTAGTGCAGCCATCGACATTTTGGCATCACTACCCAACCCTTCCCTCGCTCGACGCTCGGAACGGTTAACTAAATTAAACAGAGTGTGAGCCGCCGCAGGGTTAACTATTCCATTTCGTTTATTGCGCAATTCCCTTAACCCTCTCTTAATAAAGATATAGGGCCTATTAGCGCGTTTTTAAATAGACAGCCTAATGCCGATGACGTAGTTAATGGTCGCCTCGGGGCACTGACACCTGCAACTTGATGATAAAGTGGACATAATTTTGATTTTCAAACAAATAGTATGGAAAATAATGAATTATTTCGCAAAACTCTGAATGTATGAAAATGTAATTAGTATTATAAAATATTACATTTTCTTGTACATATTAGCAAACGTTTCGGAATTCCTGTTGTCCAAAGATCTGTTCATGTCAACATCTTTAACTATATTACTATAGTTATAAAATTTACATGCACGTCTAGTAAACATATTTTCACAGTAGTTGGTTCGACTATATGGGATGGAAAATAAATGTTTATGTTTAGGGTTTAGGAGATGTTATTTCTCCTAAACTGTTTACCGCTGCACTGGAGGATGTTTTCAAGACTCTGGACTGGAGAAGGCTATTAGGCATCAACAAAAACGGCGAGTACATCACTCACCTTCGGTTTGCTGACGACATAGTAGTCTTGGCTGAGACCATGGAGGATTTGAGTACGATGCTCGATGACCTCAGTAAAGCCTCCGAGCGAGTTGGTCTAAAGATGAACATGGATAAGACGAAGATCATGTCAAATACCCATGTAGCACCAACTCCCGTTACAATCGGAGACTTTACACTCGAAGTTGTGGACGATTATATATACTTAGGACATACTGTCCAGTTAGGTAGATCCAACTTCGAGAAAGAGGTCAATCGACGAATCCAACTCGGTTGGGCAGCGTTCAGGAAGCTACGGCACATCTTTTTGTCCAATATTCCGCAGTGTCTCAAGACGAAAGTCTTTGACCAGTGTGTGTTGCCAGTGATGACATATGGTACTGAAACGTGGTCGCTTACAATGGGCCTCATAAGAAAGCTCAGTCACCCAAAGGGCAATGGAGAGGGCTATGGTTGGAGTCTCTCTGCGTGATCGCATCAGAAATGAGGCCATCCGCAGCAGAACCAAAGTAACCGATATAGCCCTCCGAATCGCTAAAAACTAAAGCGGCAGTGGGCGGGGCACATTGCTCGTAGAACCGATGGCCGTTGGGGCGGAAAGGTTCTCGAGTGGCGACCACGAACGGGAAGGCGCAGCGTGGGTAGACCCCCCGCAAGGTGGACTGATGACCTGGTGAAGGTCGCGAAAGTCCGCTGGATGCGGGTGGCGCAGGACCGGTCATTGTGGCACTCTTTGGGGGAGGCCTATGTCCAGCAGTGGACGTCTTTCGGCTGATATGATGATGATGATGATGAGGGTGACATCGGCGTTCTCTTATACCTGGTACTCTGATATGAATCTCATTTAGCAGACTAGGGGCATCGATATGGCTATTCAAAAGTTTGTATAACAAAACGGAGTCGACACAATCTCTCCGACATTCAAGGGATTGCATTTTATGACGTTTTAACGATTCAATGTAATCTTTGTGATCATGACCACATTTAATTGTTTAAGTATCATTATTGGTTTTCGCCTTATACACGATATAGCAACACGCAGATTTTTTTAAATTTGCCGCCTTTTTTCAGAAATAAAGTAGCCAGACTCTATCCCGCGACCTGTAGAAGAGACCAGCCGGAAATCCGTCGGCCATACGAAAGAGTTTTTCCCAAGATAACGTAGCCGCTTCGCTCGTTTCACGGTGGCAAACAAGCATACGGCCCGCCTGATGGTAAATAGCTACCGTAGCCTATGGACGCCTGCAACTCCAGAGGTGTAACATGCGCGTAGCTGCCTCTTTACAAAAAGGAGGACTCACTGAGGAGTTATTGGTCAAAGGGTATGCTAGCTTTCGACTGGAACCTACGTCAATAGGTACGTCAGTATCGGCACTAGACGAGACGAATAGCGGACGTATTAGCGATAATAAACGACCTCTGGTAATTATCGACTCGCCCAACGTGTCCCATTTCCTCTAAATTATAGGATTCGACGCGATTCTGCGTTTGCGCATGTTGAAATCGTAGACGGGCGTTTGTGTCGCGCGTTTTTTTTACCTTACGTAATAAAGTGGACACACTGCTGTCGTCTGTATTGAGAATGAGTATATATTTTTAATGACAACATGTACTGGGATAGTGTTTAGTACTCGGGTATTTACTTTAATCACTAATTAGCACATTTATTTAGCTAAGTTTCATTTATTTAAAATCGTTTGTTTGTTTAGCAATATCATAAAAATAATATAATTGGGGATCAATGTTACTCTGTGTCCGTAGGAAACACCTTAGACAACCCTACACGTGATCCCTGGGTGATGCTAAAAGAGTAACAAACTCGACAGCTGCACTCTCCCATCTGGACCTCGCAGCACTCACTGGATTTTCATTATCATCTGCTTTCCCATTACTACTACCCTAGGGAAGAAATACCTATCTATATCCAGTGACATGTAGCCATACGATAAAAAAAAATACTAATTTTGATTATATTGTGGTTTGAAATAATCTATCATTTACCGTTACAATAAGTATGCAATAAATTTAAATAAATTCATTTATATAAATAACTATTAAACTCCGTTGCCAATTAAAATAAGCTTAGCATGGTACTGCATCTTGAGGCGTTACCCCATCTAAGCGCCTGCTAAGTTATAAGCACTTACTAGATGAGTCGTCAGCGTGAGACGCAGCCACGTATAGATTTACAACTCACGCGGGACGTATATCCGTGCATGTGGCGTGCTAGCATGTTCTGTGTTTCATTTGAACTTATCATATTTCGATAAGTTGACTGAGATCTTTTTTATGCTACCATTTTTATCATAG
Source organism: Pammene aurita (assembly GCA_947086415.1). NCBI lineage: Eukaryota > Metazoa > Arthropoda > Insecta > Lepidoptera > Tortricidae > Pammene > Pammene aurita. The sequence continues at coordinate 39,025,166 of OX352297.1, read as the reverse complement.
ATCTTTGTGCAACACACTCATAATACGAAATGCGTGGAAATTTATAATTGCCAACTAGATTCAACACAACTTCAGTCTTTAGGTTAGTCATAGATTCGATAGTTCTATTAATTCTGAATTTCTTTTATAGCTGACACGTAATTGTATAAAAAAACTTTGTAGTCACAAATCCCAAATACAATCGCGGGAGATTGCTTTCAAAATATGATCCTTTACCTGATAAATGCTATGTATTAGTGTAACAAAAACTTCTTACTCTAATTTTGTAAGTCTAAGGGTGGGTTGCATAACGCATAACCAACTAACTGGCCAACGTTAAATCAGGTAGCACAGCTGTCATCCCATATAGGACTGTCGAACTTTGCAAAAAACAAGCAAATTTTAACAAGGACTGAAATTAACAGGCAGTGTTGTGCAACCGGACTTACAAAACTTAAAATACACACAAAATAAAAATAAGTGACAATATAAACGATGTCGGAGTCAGAGCATGCTAGCGCCTCTGCTATATGTTACAGTTAGGCAGATAGGGAGATTTACCGCCGCGCGTTGATATATGCTTCTGATTCCGATTATTTCTGAATGTTTTACGTCCGGGTTATTGTTTGTCCGGGATTAGACAACAGGGGTTTGATTTAAGGGTAGTTTTATTAGATCTGATGTTGAAGTGAAAATGTGGTTGATTTTTTGAAGCGGGGCAATACAATACTTCATATGTTTCACTGTGATCTTTCGTTCAGTATTATTATGTCACTAACTACATTTATGAAATTGATAATTATATAAGACATGAAAAGGAGCGATCGTAAGTTTTATTAGATCTGATGTTGAAGTGAAAATGTGGTTGATTTTTTGAAGCGGAGCAATACAATACTTCGTATGTTTCACTGTGATTTTTCGTGCAGCATTATTATGTCACTAACTACATTTATGAAATAGATAATTATGTAAGACATGAAAGGGAGCGATCGTAAGTTTTATAAGATCTGATGTTCAAGTGAAAATGTGGTTCATTTTTTGAAACGTAGCAATAGTATACAATACTTAATATGTTTCACTGTGATTTTTCGTTCAGTATTATTGTCACTAACTACATTTATGAAATAGATAATTATGTAAGATATTAAAAGGAGCGATCGTAAGTTTTATAAGATCTGATGTTGAAGTGAAAATATGGTTGGAGCAATATTATACAATATATATGTTTCACTATGATTTTTTGTGCAGTATTACTATGTCACTACCTATATTTATTTACGAAAGAGATAATTATTTAGGGCATGAAAAGGAGTGATCGTATAATCAGATCGCGAGTGCAAGCTAATTAATTTATAAGGTTGACAGCGCGAACAGCTGGCGGCTGAATGTAACATAAACATTTTCCAGCGTTTTCCCCGCTCGTCTGCGCCTGCGACCATAGCCGCCGCCCGCGCGCGCGCAGCCTACGAGCGCGATTTATTGACGCCTGCGCGACATTATAATTACGTGCTACGCCTAATTGTGAGCCAAACATACGTATTTATAGTCGCGAGGGAATGTCGATCTTAACAAAATTATTTAACATTGGATTTTTCTTATTTTAATAGGGCAGTTTGACAGTGTTGAAGTAAATCTTGTATATTTTATGAAGACCTTACTTGCCTGCGCGACATTATAATTACGTGTTACGTCTAATCGTGTGCCAAACGTATGGTGCAGCTTAAAAGTGTTGCGTTATTGTATTATTATTTACGAATAATATTCAAAAATTTCAAACGCTCTCGCTGTGGCCTGACCTGACCTACTGGTAAAATAGTTCGCAGTTCATAGTTCATATTTTAAAAGGATACAATTAATAATGAAGAAGGAAGGATAGAACGCAAGAGAGGTCGAGGCAAAGCCAGACGCAGCTACTTGGACCAAGTAAAGGAAAAATAAGGAGTCGTCTCGTATCAAAACTCAAAAGGTCAAGGAACTCGCGCAGGATAGGGATAGATGGAAAATACTCCATCGACAAGAGAATAACTCTTAAGTTGATGATGATGAATTAAGAATGAATGAGTGAAGAGGGTGTGTGTATTGTATGTTTAAAAGACATTTAAGAGATCAACTTTCTCAAAAACCCTCTTTCTTGTACCAGATAATATAATCATTGTGTTCTTTCATATTGTTCAACTACTGCACAGGCATTGTTCATAAAATAACATTACCTTTTTTTATACCACGACGGTGGCAAACAAGCATACGACCCGCCTGATGGTAAGCAGCTACCGTAGCCTATGGACGCATGCAAGTACAGAGGTGACACATGCGCGTTGCCGACCCTTTACAAAAAGGAGGATGCACTGTGTTGACGGATAATGGAACAAGAGCGTCCCTCGTCGTCAACACACTGGGTCCTCTTTGAGCTCTTTGGCAACTTTACTTACCAGCAGAAACACAACACTAGTAGGTTATAGTGCTATTTGACCTTACCTTTACGAAGTATTCAATTTATTTTTCATATATATAAAAAAAAACTTTCTTGTATAAAACTTAATAATTTTTCTATTACAAAATGTAAACTTTAGATCTGTGCGGTAAATTTTGCACAACTAGCATTGTGCAGAAGTCAACAGCCGCGCAGGCATTTATTGTACGAATTTCACGCTTGCACGTGGGGTGGTCTGTAGCGCGGACGCAATACTTTGATACTTGACGATAAAGGGTTACAATTTCAGGAGCAAAATAACTCGTCTCTAATAATATATAATAATTTATTTGTCTTTAAAAAACCTCAACATACCTTATATCCACAACGCAAACTTCGTAATAGCCGGTATATTAAAAAAAAATATCCAAAAGACAATTCGTCAAAATATACACATGGGAAATTCGCAACTAACCTACTATTGTACCATCAGGTTCAAAAATGCATGGTCAATTTATCAATGAATTCATTCATAAATTGGCCATGCAATTCTGAACCCGATAGTACATGTTAAATTGACTATATTATGTTACCTTTCCAAATTATTTTAAGAAATCTAGTAATCAATTCAGCAGTCGGGAAGGTCGCGGGGTGAATTAGTCTGATAGGATTTTTTTTTATTTTAAATAAAAAGCAATACATCAAAACTAAAGTGGACCTTATTGAGTATTCACTTAATTTTATGTTCCATTTGTATTTGATCCATGGGTAACCATTTGTATTTGATTCTGTTTTTATGATGTAATTGACGTTTGACTGGCTTCTCATTTAATCACTACACCAAGGACTACTTTTCGCTCATTGGTTACCTAATCGTAAAGTCATCGCTAAAGAACATTTTAATCATATATATCATATTCCATTTACCAGGATTATGATTTTAATTCAATTTGCCATTTTTTTACTATCAAGACTTGTCAACCCTCCAACAGCGCTTCCCCAACCGCAGATCACGGGAAGGGTTACGCACTTTCGTCACGCTTGTCGCCGCTTGCGCACCCTACTACGAGCACCCCGATCACAGCCTAAACAACAACACAACTCAAACTTTACAAACTTGATTTCAAACGGCGGCACTGTAAGGAAACTTTTTAGTCTGTGGGACGTTTGGAAAATAGTAAACCTATTATGTACACGTTCAAAATGTACCCTTTTCGTCACGCGGTGAATAAAAATACTAATTTTAAACAACAATAGCGATGGGTAACTAGTTCCTTGTGCAAACAAATTGCTCTATTCTGCAGTCGGTGCTTTGAACAAATAATTGGAATATTTTGACTTTGGTTTACATGATTTGAATGACAATCTAATCAGGGGTGTTTTATTTTTATATTTACAATATGATTTTAATACAAAGTGTATTATATACGAATTCTAAAGAACTAACATGTTGATATGTTATATAAGTAACCCCAAACATGACAATGGCAGTATGCCGAACATTCTTAAACATGTTTTAAGCGTGAAGTCGGTTTCAAGCGTCCAGGGTAAATATCGTTTTTGTAGTTAATTCAATTACTTAGGTTTAGGTTTAAGATCATTTATTCTATAAGAATTATACAATTCACTTACACGAGATAAATATCAACTATGTGTATACCCCAGGCTTCACTGCATAAGAAATCGATGCTAAAATTTAACTTTTCTTTTTGCTACAATCAAAACATTTTAGTACATATCTTCTTTAGCCCAATAGAGCAATACGTTTTTTCTAATTGGTATAAGACCTTTTAAAAGTTAAAAGTAAATAAAAAGTACATACTTCTTCTTCTTCTTCTTCTTCATTCCCTGTTCCCTTTATTTGGGGTTGGGTCTCCTCACTCTTCGGCGCCAAGTTATTCTGTTTGGGTTGTCTCTTTTGACATCTGAGATCGTTTGAGGTACATGCAAACAAACAAAATTCCTTTTATTTTTAGTAAAACGTGTACACATCTCTAGCGCGAAAATGAGCAAATATGAAATTGTTCAAAATGTCAGCTAAATTCAGAATCACAAGCACTTTAAATTTCGCTCACTTGGCAGTTGTTGTCTACTAACATTGACCTAATCGAAATTGGACCTTGTGCTGCTAATATTAGGAACCAAGCAGAGTGTAAACATAAGTTGGTAGTTTTAGTTTGCATAGATTATATGGCAGTCTTTCTGACACTTGAGTAATTTCAAGAGAAAGGTTTGATAATTCCACATAAGTTTGATTAAGGCGGCAAATTAATAAATGTGTATTTACTGTATTCAGAAACTAGCAGTTTTTAACGTATTATTTTTAAGCTCTATTTTGTCAATGGTCATTCATTATCATTAGTCAATTTTGCTATATTGCTTGTAACAATTTTATTGAAATCATGGTTTAACAGCAATTTTTTTAACAAGGGGATCGACTTATGTTGAACTATTTAGACGTCTACGACCTCTAGCTATGTTAATAAGTGTAAAATATATTAAATATTAATTACCAACTACACCTATGATATTAATAACTATCTTTTAGTATGGCTTTTACCTGTGAGTATCTAATATATATATTTCAAAATTTATTTCTCTTTGGACGTCAAATGACAAACACCATCTATAAATATTGCACTATTGGCAGTAGCCACAACAACACATGCCAAATCATTCCCAAATTTATATAAGTTATAACTATTAGTAGCCATATGTAATTTTAAAACCAAACCAAACTGCAAAGGGTCGCACATTCCACTTCAAAATGTCCTACGTCCCAGACCGCCATTGACGTATACCCCCTTTTTGAAATAAGACTATACTTTGCTACCTATAGTATTCACTTAAAAGGTCTTAAGTCCAAGACCGTACATGACGCATACGTCCTTATTTTCAAACGGTTGAATAGTACGCCATATGTGTGTAATTCCCGCCTTCTAATCCAGCCACGATGGAAACACATTTTATAAATGCTTGACGAGGTTATTTAATCTGATATATTGGATTTGGCTGCGGAGAGCTTTTGAGCAAATATGTGGTCAATAGTTTACCGAACGGCCATGAAGTTTAGTTATAAGTTTTATATTATAACACATAATGGTAACATTGTGGAAATAATCTATTTTTAAATGTAGGAATCTTTTTTTGGTGTTTTTGTTGCTTTTTTTGTAGTTATTGTTAATTTATTGTATTATAATGTTATTTTTTTAACAATATTATAATTTCAGCGTGTCATGTACTATACTTACTTATATTATACATATTATATATACAGGGTGATTCATGAGACGTGAGCAGGCTTAACACTACCGATACCGATTCAGTTAATAGTAAGCTATTGTTTGATATCAGTATTAGTGTGATAAGCCCAAAAAAATATTTTAAAGTAAAAATAAAAAGTTAAAAATTATTTACGACACCCATGGTCACTCTAAATTAGAATACTCCGTCGAATACTGATATTCTCTTGTTTTTCTGTGATATGTGTCAAATTGATGTCTGGTTACTTTGGAAACATAGTATCTCACTTAATTTGACAATTATTTTTCTCATAATCAAAGTGCTATCATGATAGTTAAAGAGATTTTGTCTTTATTGATTTGTTTATGTGGGGTGGCCATGATTTTGATTACAGAGAATACAATTTCTACGAAACCAAACGGTAAAAAAAATATTGAAAGGCGTTATTGTTTCACTTAAACATGATGGCGACCGATTCATTATCGTTAACTAAGTTTGTAGGGTTGTTCCTGCTCACGTCTCATGAATCACCCTGTATATTATATATATATATATATATATATATATATATATACATTCTACTAAGGACAAACTAAGTTCGCTATCGTTCTTTGATATCGGACTTCAATGTGAACATGCTCTGTCAAAAATATATTCGATCAGGGAGGAGAAAAAGATGCCAATATGTTTTATTTACTTATTTAAGCCAAGCTTAGTTAAATAAAATATATTATACACTGAGAAAAGTATCAAGTAGTTTCGATATTCCAGATAAAAAAATACTACATTGGCTCATGGTAGGTAAAAGCACAATTACTGTCTTAGCACAAACCATAAATCACAATGAAAATCTTATACAGCTATACTATTTGGTTTTAGACTAGTATGGTTCACATTATACACCCCCGTGACGTCACATGATGGATGGACGCGCGACGTGATCGCGTCGCGCTCGTCGCGTCGCCGCCATTTTTCACAGATCAGACGTGACCAATGCGTGATAATGGTGGTGTTAGGGTTTAGAATGATCGTTAAGACATATGCTAGATTCAGTGAGTATGTACGCATTTTTAATTAGTCAAAAAATGGCTTTTGTTAGCAAAAAAGTATGAAATTGTAGTAGTAAGGGTTTCCAACCGAATCAAGATTTCGAAGCAGGAGGTTATCAATTCGTCGGCTGGACTGATTTAAAAAATTCTATTTTTGTTTGAAAGAGTATACTTCATAGTTGGTCCCATTGTAACCAGGCCAAGATCTGATGATGGGATCCTGGAGAAATCGAGGGAACTATTATAGGAAAACCTATAGTGATTTGAAATTTTTTTACAGCAGCTCGAGCATTTGCTTTTGGAAAGGTGGACGCTAAGTAAAGTCGGTTCTTGTTTGTTTAAAATTATTATTGATGTATTTAAAATTAGGCTTTTTGAGTATAAAATTATTTGTATGGCATTGTCTATTGTTGTGTAGTAGACACGCGACCACATCTCCTAGGAATTATATTCTTAGAATCTCCAGGTCTTTCAGTAGGTATCTATGTTTCGACCCTTGTACCTAGTTGGTTACTAAGTTCCTGTTTACAGGTTTCTGCCTGATAAAATATAAAATAAATTTTTAAATAAAATATTTAAGTAATTATTTATAATAGCTTAATTAAGCTGAATCGTTGAACCGTTGCATTTCAAAACGGCCTTGTTTTTCAAAACGGCTAGCCGTAATGTAATACATATGTCTAAGGTTACAAAAAAATTTGCTGTAGCAGCGGCGACAAGTCAAGAATATTTGCAGGAAAATCGTACCTAATTGATTTGGTCAAACTTTTTCAACATGAAAAGTAGGTACTTATTATAAATGATATGCGGTCGTCTCCCCACGCTAAAATTGACGTTATAGAGTGATTTCAACACCTATTTTCAACTCCATGCAATTAGAATCTCAGACCGTAGCGGTAAGTTAATTAAGCTTGAATAGGAAAACAATAACCGAAGGGCTGCGGCATTTATGTCAATACGGCCCCCAACTTACGCTTGTCAAAAATATATCTACAATTTTGCACTTTATATGGTTGTGATAAGGCGAAAATTGTATACATATATTCGATGTCGCCTATACCTTCGATTATACAATTAATTGACTATTTGTAAGCAGTATAGCTACAAGATAAGGTCTAGTATAGGTCAACTAGGGGTTTTCTGTTAGTATAGATGACTACAAAACGAATGCAGTAACTATGACTGATTTGTGTGAAGTTCTGACGTTTCTGTTATGATATTGGGTGTAGCGGAGTATTGTTTTAGAGACTAACAAAGTTTGCCGAGTTAAATTTAGGACTGGATTAGGTACTAATAACGAATAGTGACTAGGAATCATCATCATCATCATCATCTCAGCCATAAGTAAAATAAAATAAAATAAAATAAAGTTTATTTCATTAAACCTGAAGATGTACAACGTACAACATGTAGAGGGGTTGAGACCTTCTAGTGGGTATGGTGTACCTGTGTCAGAAGGCCTCGCTCTTCCAAATGATTAATCGTACATACATTTAAAAACGTTATTATCAGTATAATATGTAGATTTAGTATTTTTACATTGCGTATCTTAAAATCTAAACTTAACTAAAATATAAGCTAAGTGTGTGAGAGTGAACGTATGCGAGTGTGTGTGTGTGTGTGTGTATGTGTGTGCGTGTGTGTGTGTGTGTGTGTGTGTGTGTGTGTGTGTGTGTGTGTGTGTGTGTGTGTGTGTGTGTGTGTGTGTGTGTGTGTGTGTGTGAGTCTGTGTGAGTGTGTATGTGACGGCGCGTATACTTACAATGGTAATTGTGTTCTTAAAGTTACAATGTTAATTTTACAATTTTATGTTATACATACGATTTTTTATACCTAATGGTTTGATTTTTAAGTTACATGAAATTAAGTACCCATTTTTTTATTTTATTTATGAATCATCTTTTCTGTCTGACTGTAGTATAGTATATACAACCAATCCTTAAGTATATTTTTACATTCGTATAAATTTTTAGAATAAATATTAAGTTCCTTATTGTTATGGTAGCACTGATGTTAATTTTGTTTTGTATCTATCTAGTTTATCTATGATATAGACTCGGGTAGAGCTGTCTTGTCTATGTCATGTCTTGGTCATGGTGTTGTTAAAGAATTCTATATTTAATAAAACAATTATAAAATACTCAAGCATTGTTACTCAAAACACTACATGGTGTCAGAAGTTGAGTTGAACTGCGTCTACATTGTCACGCAGTATGGAGGGCGGAGAAATGGCAGAAGCGCCAGCAAAAAGAAAACCGGGTATCTTGGGGTGTGGTCCCATGTGCGCGACCGGGAACATGGCCGAAAATTATAAAAAATGGATTCAGTCGTTCAAGTTATATCTGCGAGCATCGTCACTTGATGAAGAAGCCGATTCACGCAAAGTAGCACTATTTCTCCACAAGATTGGGGAGCGTGGAGTTGAAATTTTTAATTCGTTTGAGAAGGATGATGAAACGATAAAATATACGGATCTTCTCCAAATATTCAACGACTACTTTATACCAAAAACAAATATTACATACGAATGTCATAATTTCTTCACGTACAAACAGGGTGAAGAGGAAACTCTTGAAGAATTCTGCACAAATTTAAGAACCAGAAGTCAAACTTGTAAGTTCGGATCACTACAAGACACACTAATCAAGTCCATATTCATATGCAATATGCATGCAAAGTATAATTATGTGCGTGAGAAATTATTAATACAAGATGAGTTAACACTAGACGAGGCAGTGCAGGTAGCAAAAAGTCTAGTCGTTGCAAAGAGTCATGCGCTTACTATGCAAGAACCAAACGTTGTACTATACGTGAATGAGTCAAGGTCACGTACACCATCAAGATATTCGTCCACAAGTCATGGGTCACAGCGATCCCATTCACAGCAAAGTCAGCAAAGGTCACAACAGTCAAGATATCAAAGACAAGCACAGCTAGGTCAACAACAACAACAGCCACTATGCAGTAGATGTGGTCAGGTGCATAGATACAAGTGTCCAGCTGCATCAGCAGAATGTCTAAACTGTCATAGAATAGGCCATTTCCAGAAAATGTGCAGGTGGAACAGTCGAGTAAACTATGTTGAGACAACCGAAGAATCTAATATTGGTGAAGTGTCGTCAGATTTCTTTATAGGGCACATAAGATCGAGTACGAAGTCAGATACAGACTGGTCAATCAATGTAACTATAAATCATGTGGATGTTGAATGTCTTCTTGATACAGGCAGTTTTGCAGACGTCATGAATATAGCAGACTACAACAGTCTCAATATCAAGAAAGAATTAGTCAAATGTCAGACCAAGATGACAGCATATGGTGGCAGTAATGTTGATATTTTGGGTCAGCAGACATTTCAGTGTAAAGTCACTATAAATAATACTTGTGTAACAAGGCCCATAACTTTCATAATTGCAAATGTCACATCGCCTACTGTATTAGGAAGATATACATGTACAGATCTGGGTCTAGTAAGAAGGATATATAACATTGAGCCTGAAGTGGGTCAAAACGTATTGTGTGAATGTCAAAACAAGTCAATGTCGACTATGTCAAGTCAGTTTAATGTGTCAGAGGATATGTCAAATGTCTCTAGTTTGTTAATGTCATGTAATCAAATGTCACAGTCCGAAAATCAAGGCAAAACGTCAATGCCACAACCAAAAAGTGAAATGTCAAACTCACAGTCAAATGATAAGTTTATAAAAGACTTACTTGCTAAATATGATAATGTCTTTGTTGGTCTAGGCTGCTTACCAGGTGAGTGTAACATAGCTGTCAATCCAGATGTGTCACCGAGAATAGATGCCCCAAGGAAGGTGCCATTTGCACTTTATAGCAGACTGCAACAGGAGTTAGACAAGATGGGACAGATGGATGTCATCACCAAAGTCACAGAGCCAACTGATTGGGTAAGTTGTTTGATTCTTGTAGAAAAGAAGAATGGCCAACTACGGGTGTGTCTTGACCCAAGAAATTTAAACCAAGCCATTTGTCGTAGTCATTATCCTATACCAACTGTTGACATGGTCCGCTCCAAGGTGGCTGGAGCTAAATACTATTCCACTTTGGATGCTAGTAGTGGGTTTTGAATGTGCTGTCTTAATGAAGAGAGCTCTTATCTCACAACATTCAATACACCTTTTGGCAGATACAGGTCAGCTGTGCGCCGGAGTATTTCCACAGAGTGATGACTGAAACTTTTGGTGATATACCTGGTGTCACAGTATATAGTGATGACATATTAGTGACTGGCAAAACAATAAATGAACATAATCAGCGCTTAACAATGGTCTTTGAGAGAGCTCAGCAGCTTAATGTCAAATTTAATAGAGTCAAGTGCTCATTTGGAGTCACTAATGTGAAATATTTAGGACATATTTTCACAGAACAAGGAGTCCCACCTGATAATGAAAAAATTAGAGCCATAACAGAAATGCCGTCACCTACATGCACTAAGGACCTACAAAGGCTTTTAGGCATGATTAATTATCTAGGTCCCTTTATAAAGAACTTAGCTGAGGAAGTAGCCCCACTCAGGGAATTGTTAAAAAAGGAAAATAACTTCACATGGAATAATAATTATGAAGGTATTTTCAATCGCCTTAAAAGCCTTATTTGCAATGCTCCAGTATTGGCACATTTTGATGTTAATGTCCCTATAGTTTTGTCAGTAGATTCTAGTAGTACAGCTGTGGGTGCTGTATTACTGCAAAACAATCACCCAATATATTATGCCTCAAAGACTTTAACAACTACGCAGCAAAGAATGGCTCAGATAGAAAAAGAACTTTATGCTATAGTCTTTGCCTGCGTACGCTTCCATCAATTCATCTATGGTCAGACCGTTACTGTTGAAACAGATCATCGTCCATTAATAACGCTTTTTAAAAAATCACTTGCAGAGGTACCTACTCGCTTACAGCGAATGATGCTGAAAATTCAAGCATATAGTCTAAATGTCATATATAAAAAAGGTACACTTATGTTCATTGCTGATACTCTGTCTAGAGCAGCATTACCTGAAACTAGTGTCCATGAGCTTGATGAGGACATTGTGGTTCATGTCAACTTGTTCATAAAATCCTTGCCTGTGTCGCCTGAACGTCTTCAGTGGCTTAAAGATGCCACTAATGCTGATGAGGATATGCAAATTTTAAAAAAATATTACTTTCAAGGCTGGCCAGTAAAAAAATCACAAGTTTTGCCCCAAGTACAGGAATATTGGCATTATCGACATGACTTGCATACTGAAAATGATCTTATATTTAGGAGTGGCAGTATATTAATTCCCAAGAAAATCAGGCCAGATATTCTTAAAATTATACATTGTGGACATTTAGGGGTAGAACGTTCAAAGGCTTTTGCCCGATGAAATGTGTTTTGGCCTTTCATGTCAAGTGACATTAAAAATCTAGTAGAGTCTTGTTCTATATGCCTAAAACACAGAAACTCCAACCCTCCTCAACCTCTAATGTCACATGCCTTGCCAAGACTTCCTTGGGCAAAACTAGGAATTGACTTTATGTATTTCAAAAATAAAACTTATATAGTAGTTGAAGACTACTACTCTAACTATATTGAAGTTGTTAATGTTAGCACAACAAGTGCAAATGTTCTGATAACCTCACTGAAATCTATATTTAGCCGTCATGGTATTCCATGTGAGATTGTCAGTGACAATGGTCCTCCTTTCAACTCTACCGAGTTCAAAAAATTCCAAATGCTACTAAAATTGCGCTTGCTCAGTCGTTACTTCTCCCCATTCTTGATTATGCAGATATCTCCTATTTAGACCTAACCGAGGAGCAACTTAATAAGCTTGAGCGTATTCAAAATGCCTGCATTCGGTTCATTTTCGGATTACGCAAATTCGACCATGTTTCTAGTTTTCGTTCTCAACTCAAATGGCTCCCTATCCGTCACCGCCGTAACTCTCACATACTTTCTTTACTCTTTTCTATACTTTTTAACCCTGCAACTCCCCGCTACCTCAAAGAGCGTTTCTCTTATCTTAATTCTATTAGATCCTCTCAAAAATTGCTCCTAAAAGTGCCATCTTCATCTTCCAAATTTTATAATTGCTCATTTACGTTCCAGGCCGTTCGTTTGTGGAATTCTCTCCCTCTCAACATAAAACGCGCGCAATCTATTGGTAGCTTTAAATCGCAACTTAAGGAATACTATTTATCTCTTCCTTAGGTTTTTAAGTTGACACTGTTGTTTCTTACTGTGTGTATTATATATGTATATATGTACGTATATGTATGTTTATTTTGTATTTATTTAAGTATGTATATTCATATGAATGTGCTGTGTTATCTATTTCGTCTCTTTTGTTTCTATGCACCACCTACTGCTTATTGTTTTTCTCTAGTCTCCTTTACCCAAAGGTTGTCTGGAAGAAATCGCTCATTAGCGATAAGACCGCCTGTTGTTACCTCTACCTAAATTTATCTAATTGTAAAATTTGTGCTTGTAACTGTATGAGGTGTGCAATAAAGAGTATTTATTATTATTATTATTTACTAAATGCGATGAATCAGGTTCAGATCCTCACCTTGCTCTTCTCCAATATCGGAATACTCCACGAGGAAATTTAGCCTCTCCAGCTCAATTGTTGATGTCACGTAGTCTCAGAACTCAATTACCTACCACTGCAGAAAAGTTAAAACCCAAAACGGTTAGATTTGAGGAACATTTAGATAGTAAACAAAAAAGTCAAATAGCTTCAGAAAAATATTATAATAGGAAAACAAAAGCACTACAAGAACTGAAAAAAGGAGATCAGGTGTACTATAAAAAAAATCCAGAAAGTGTATGGGTGCCGGGAGAAATTGTAGATGTCTGTCCGGAACCAAGGTCTTATGTTGTTGGAAGTCCAGATGGGTTTGTTGGTAGACGAAATAGACAACATATTCTACTACCAAAGACAAGGTCAGTATCACCTACACAGGAGCCCCAACCAGCAGCTGTAGCCAATGGTCAGCCAGCAGAGAGACAACCTACTCCGGATAAAGATGAGGTAACTCAAGGTATGGCTACACCTATTTCAGCACCAGGCTGTACTAGATACGGTAGAGTGATTAGACCACCAATAAAACTTAACTTATAATTTGACAGTGGTTATTAGTTTTAATAGGCTGATTGTACTAATAATAATTAATGTAGTACATAATGTAAACAAAAAAAAAACTTAATTGTTTTAATATGTATGAAACTCATTGTTTTAATTTCTTATTGAATAAGGGAGATGTTATGGTAGCACTGATGTTAATCTTGTTTTGTATCTATCTAGTTTATCTATGATATAGACTCGGGTAGAGCTGTCTTGTCTATGTCATGTCTTGGTCATGGTGTTGTTAAAGAATTCTATATTTAATAAAACAATTATAAAATACTCAAGCATTGTTACTCAAAACACTACACTTATGTATTTTATTATATAAAACTGCGGATTGTATTTCAAATTGTCTCTTGGCGTAAACCGATTTACCATTTGGTACTGGAGCTACTCTATGTGCTCGTCTCCCAATCAAAAGCTTAGGATCAAATTGGAGTGTCCTATGAAGTCGTAAGATGGCGGAGGTGATATAAAGTTTACGTATGCTAAGTAGTTTGCATTCCGCATATAGATCTGAAGTAGGGTACCGTAGGGTTTGAAAAACATTGTTTTCAAGAGACACCTCTGCCCTCTTTTAACTTCAAGAAATTTGGTCTTACTAGCACCCCCCCCCCCCCCCCCATACTGGTATACAATATGTCATGATTGACTGCGCAAGCGCTGTGTAAATCTGTAATATAAGTGTTTTGTTTGTAACATGACGGAGATTTTTGAATAGCCAGACAAGTTTACGGATTCTCCCGTTAACGTATTCTAAATGTTGGTGCCAAGAGAGCCGCTGGTCAATAATGATACCAAGATACTTAGTAGTACGCACTTTTTCTAGTGGTGTGCATTGACATGTAGATGGAGGGTTACACACATGAATTTTTAGAGTAAGTGTTGGATCAGGTTGGGTGATGTCAGTTTTAGTAAAGCAAATGTATATAGTTGGTTTTAGTTGTGTTCAGTGTTAGAAGATTAGATTTTAGCCATACGTTTACAAGACGTCCACTGCTGAACATACATAGGCCTCCCCCTTGGACCTCCACACGTACCGGTCGGAAGCGACCCGCATCCAGCGTCTTCCGGCGACCTTAACAAGATCATCTGTCCATCTTGTGGGTGGACGTCCTACGCTGCGCTTGCTAGTCCGCGGTCTCCACTCGAGCATTTTCGACCCCATCGGCCATCTTCTCTGCATGCAATGTGGCCTGCCCATTGCCACTTCAGCTTGCTAATCCGGTGGGCTATGTCGGTGACTTTACTTTAGGACTATATAGAAGGAATAGAAGGATAGGCCTTTCGTTCATTACAAGCCGCTGAAACTTAGTTATTATATGCACTTATCCCCTTCTCTTCTCTCAGGCCTCAATTAGTTAATTTATGTTTTGTCTGTTTCTTACAAACACAACTGTCATAGTGACAGACAAGGAAAATACATAAATTAACTAATTGAGACCTAAAAGACGTTTATGAATAAGGGGGTTAATACCTACTTTAAAACGATCTTAAAGTCAAAATCGCAAGGGCTCTTTTACAAGTCGATTTTTTTTTTAATTTTCATCATACTTATATGTATTGATATAATTGTACAAATGTCAACACTTATGTTATCTACTCGTCAGAACGAGACACACAATACAGCAAGATTCTCAAATTTTTTTTATAATAAAAAAATACAGTACAATGTAATGATATCTTGACTGTAATATCTCGACTTGACATTAGTTTCAACTGTATTAATTACTCAAAGAGTACATCTGAATGTCTGACCAGCTTAATATATAACTGGTTTCATACGAGGTGCCATTGACCAAACAAAGATAGGTATTATATTTATTTCCCTTCTGCTTTACACATAAAACATATATACAACAACAAAGATCGCTCCAAATCAAAAACCATGCAAAGTTTGTAAGATCAACAACGGTGTTCGGTCGGTGTTCATATTAATATGTGAAGTTTATTTTACAATCTACACTGGTGAGCCGTGTAACTTTAATTTGATATATTTTTTAATGCAATGAACCTCCTGTAATATCAACAAAAAGCAGCGTAATAAAAATACACGTGTTCTCGTACAAACCAAAGCAGGAATGCACATCCATGTAAAGGGGAGATAAACCTAACACAAAACGACCAAAATCGCCCCGAAACAATTCAAAAGCCACGCAAAGTTTGAATGATCAACAACGGTGTAATGTGCGAAGTTGGCTTTACGAGCTGCAATTGACTGACCAATTTTCGACCGTATTTCATTGAAATAAGGGTGACGAATGGTCAGTCAACTATAACGATGGTACAACAGCCTGCCATGCGAGCTGCCGCGATAGAAGGTAATGTGGTGTTATGGTTTTGGTTTTGGTGGGGTTTAGGTGTTATCTGTTTTGATATTACATCATTACTAGAAATGGCAATTCTACCATCTCATATATATACTTAAATATTTTTTATCTACACTCACATTGTAAGCCCTCTAAAACGTGTTCAAAAACGGTAGGCAATGGCTAGCATTACCACAACCGATTTTACTATGATAAGCGTTTTATGTGTGGCAGTAACGTAATTTTAACTTTACATGCTCAACTATTGATGTGTTATGAGTTTTGATAACATAATGTACAACTGCACCCTCCCGCGCAGCCGCCGACACACGAGAGTTGGCCATGGCGGTGCAATAGCGGCCATTCTATGGTTTCGGAATACGGCATTTAGGATAAATAATATGCGTGTAGATAAAGCAGTGTATGCAACTGTACGTAATTAGGCCTTAAAACACTCGTGTGATCTTATTATGAAACTCACCTGCGGCTCGTTTCATAAAACCACACTCATGTTTTAAGGACCCTTATTACGTAACAGTTACATAAACTACTAAACTAGTACATAATAAATGCGCATCTAAACAAAATTTAATTTGAGTAAAAAACAGAGTTTAATTTGAGTTAAGTTCGAGTCTCGTCGACTGTCCATTTATTTGGCACTAGCCTTTTCCCACGGCTTCGCCCGCGTACTATAAGTACTCAAAAAGGATACAATACCCATGTTGATTTTCAGACTTTGTGACCACATTTGCCCCTTTTCGGGGTTGAATTTTCAAAAAAACTGAAACACGTGTTTACTCATTTATCGTTAGAAATACTCCTGTGGCGTTTCGAATAAAATAGTCTAACAAATCTTGATTCGCCATACAAACTTTGGACCCCCAGTTTACCCCCTTAGGGGGTGAATTTTGAAAAATCCTTTCTTAGTGCATCCCTAGACCTTATAATGAACCTACGTGCCAAATTTGGAATCTCTAGAACCAGTGGTTTGGGCTGTGCGTTGATATGTCAGTCAGTCAGTCAGTCAGTCAGTCAGTCAGTCAGTCAGTCAGTTTCTTCTTTTATATATTTAGATAATATATCACTCTAAAATGTGTGCCATGGATTTATATTAAAGGAGTGTATAGGTTCCTAAAGGGTAGGCAACGCGCATGTGAATCCTCTGGGGATGCAGGCGTCCATAGGCTACGTTAACTGCTTACCCTCAGGCGGGCCGTATGCATGTTTGCCGTCGTGGTATAAAAAATGAAGTGGATCTAATTCTTACACTTTTTCCCTAACCACCACAGTTAAACCTTTATTACCGAGTAAAACATTCGTGTATAGGTGACTAGTAAAAAGTAGTAAAAACCGGCCAAGTGCGTGTCGGACCACGCATAGGAGGGTTCCGTACCTTCAATGTAATAAAAACCAAACTAATACCAAAAGGTCGTATCTGATGCCTATGGAAGAAGTTTTTTGGAGATAACTCAAAAATGGCTGAACCGATAATGTTCAAAATAATTTTCGTAGAAAGTATATGATAAGGCACATCGCCTCAAATTTTTTGGACTTACGGTTCAAAAGTTACCGTGGGGTGCTACACAATTTTTCTGACTTTCGAAGCGATTATTTCAGAAAATATTCACTTAATCACAAAATGGTCAAAGAAACTTTAATGTTATTTTTTAAGACCTATCGATTGATGTATCACATGTTGATATTTGGTTAATTTTTTTTTTTTAAATTTAGTTACATCTATGGAGCGCCCCCTTAAAATTTTTTTTTTTCAAATTTAACTCCATAACTAAGTAGCGGCATACAAAATACACCTTATGTGTAAATTTTATTCAGATACGTCGTATAGTTGCCGAGTAAAATGGCTGTGACATACGGACGGACAGACAGACAGACAGACATGACGAATCCATAAGGGTTCCGTTTTTTGCCATTTGGCTACGGAACCCTAAAAACGGTCCGATAGAGAGCATAATAGTAGGGGGCGGTGTCTCACTCACACTCGTTACAAAATTGTCACATATGACACATATTGACACTTTGATTATCTAATGACGTATTACCTCCATTAGTCAAAACGAAACACAGTCCTAGACTAGATAACCTTCTCTTTTGGCCTCGCTTTGTGATCGAAGAATTAGATGCACTTCATATAGATCCATGATGTGTGCTTATTAATGACAACGATGACAAGTTATCAAGAGCCTAATCCGACACGAGTCTTACAAACTTCAAGATCAATATTATCGAAGCTACCGTCTTTCCTTAACTTCCAAACTCCCGCATTTTTTCCCGTCTAAATAAATTAATACTTGTCGGGAGCTTGTCAAATTAATTTCTCCTTGAGACTATTTGTCCGCAAAAAGTTTCATCCTCACATTCTAACTTATCATAATCCTTATTGGAACGAGAGAAGGTTTAAAACGGTAAAAGAATTGTGCTGCTGTAAGTTCCATTGGTAGCCATTATTCAGCCTAGTTCGGGGAATATTGTCAGGGGGACCATTTGTAACGCTGATCGATTTTTTAATACAGTGTTTCTTTGTTATTTTTTACGCCAATTACCTGACCCCAGGTTTGATAGTTAATAGGGCCGTTAGGAAAGATGCAAAAAATTGATATGCTATTTTTAATTATTTTATAAAAATGTTCGAATTACTGTTCCAAATCTACGAGCTCCTGAACGGACAAAAAACAAGATGAAACGCTTCACGGCTTCAGTCTTTCACATTTACATTTGCCATCAGATATATCGGAGCGGCGAAGGTGATCACAAATATCTGAACAACGCCTCTATTGTCATGATCTCTGTTATCATGTAACTGATTAGTCTAATAACATAATTACATTCTAATCTTAGTTTTGGTGTTCTGAGGTATGATCAACTCAAATCGTCTTCAAGTGTCATCTCCCCTAACCCAGTTACCGTATTCTGATCCTGAGTGAAATATAGATAACAAACATATAGTTTCGTAACACGGAAAAACTACAGAAAACCGTCTGTCTCAATCCCCACCTCTCAAATCACGGTCCCCGCAGGAAACAAGACTAACCGAATAGTTACTCGTAATGACGTCAAGATCGGGGGATGAGCTTTCGATGACACCATCGAATCAAATAAGGTATCGATAAATCAACGTCCAGGGGAGAGTTGGTTTATGCTCCTTCGGATATTGTTTTGTATCGATATCTGTCAGAAGTTTTGCAGCTATTGGGACTCTTTGAGATTTGAAGTATTATACAAGCATAGTTTTTTGCACAGGATTTTTTATGTTTTTTGAACTATTATGCTGAGTTTGACATATATTTTCTTGTAGGTAAACTCACGGAAGATGAAATGTTATCTTACCAAGCAGCTGGTCTGATTAACTACTTAAGAAATATGGACACTTGGAGCCTGTTTTACGAAATTATTTTCCACGTCTTAGGAGGGAGGTTTTGGAACACAATATTTTATTGAGACAGTCAATAATAGTGTTTATCCAAGCAACCTTTTAACAAACCGCGGAGCGTAATAGCTAAACAGATAACTCGAGCCATTAACGGAGCTAATTGTGAGTGAGTTCCGCCACCGGCCTGCAGAGCACGCTTAGGAGGACCACAAACAGAACCGTTTCACTAAAACAGACTTGACGAGTAAATGTTTATAAATGAAGCGATAGTGACAAAACTAACCTCAGACGACACTTTATGACTCCAGAATACCAGCCTCTTTACCAACGGAGCTACCGAGACTAAAGCTAAGGATACGCAGAGTTCTGTCCGTCAACAACACACTGTCAAGAGTTAGGCAGTTTTTTTTTTTCGATTTATCTTCATTTAGTGCAACAATAATGAAGATAAAACCCTGACCCCGCCTGTTTACAAGCTACTTTACAAGAGGGCTGGTCATGAAGTTTACTGATAAATTGTTATCATCTCTATTTTTGTCAATCTTTATCACAAAGTAGTCTGCCTCGACGTGCAACCTGCCCGAGCTCGGCCGCCCTAACCCGCCACGTACACCGCAATCAGCACGCAGCGATTTTATCGTCCATGACCGAGGAGAACTGCTTTTAAAAAGCGCACTTTAATTTTGGGCGCCTTCGCTCCACTCGTGCGTAGACGCGTATTTACTTTATTAGCTATAAAATTGGTGGTTGGAACGGATAGTGTAGGCGCTCTTTAACATTTAACGTTTGTGGAAGACAAAAAAATATTTAAGAAAATAGCCATAATTGTTATGGGTAAACAAAATTATTGATAGAACTTAGTGTCTTCAGAGTTTGTAATTCATTAATATTAATTAGAGCTTTGAACATTTTACACGAACTATAAACTGAAATAGTTAAAACGAAGGAAAAGGTAACCAAGGCTTCCCAAATCCCCTGGGCACCTGAAACCTTCGTCACTTTTTGTATAACATATATTTTAGTTTTCAGTTTAAAACCACAATTTATATAGTTAACAATGCCACAGTTCGAAACATGGCAAACAAGTATACAGTGTAAATACGGAACAAGTGAGCAACAGTTGTGAGTGACGGCCGCCGCGGCTGCTATATTAGCCGAGGGGAGTGTTGCGCGGTTTGTTTGCGGGACTTTGAGTGACAGGAATCGAAAAGTCAATATAGGTGTATAAAATAACTAGTAAAGGAATAATTTTATCTTATTAACTATTTCATGGGATTATAATTATGTACAATGTTTAGAAATAAAGGGAAAGTAGAAAAATCCACTGCCTTGGCAAGACTCGACCTCGCGACTCTGGGATACATGCCCATCACTCTGACCAACTGAGGTACTGAGACTTACCTGATGGCTACGAATATCTCCACTGTATCCTTTAGTTCGAGTCTCGCCTGAGGCAGTGGATTTTTCTACTTTTCCTTTATTTCTAAACGTTGTGGTATCGTTAGGAGACGTTCTGCTCAATACAAAATTAATTGTTATAATTATGTATTTTAGTTTTTATTATGCTAGGTGCAAAAATATTGAATGAATTAAATATCCTAAAATAACTTAGGCCACTTTAAGTACACTTATAGGAGTTTAAAGCAAGATCATAGTATACTAATGTATGTCTTAACAATATTGGGTAGTTAAAATTTCACAGCTGCATATCATTCATAGTGAAATTATAATTATAGGTAAGCTTTATTGCTGCTAGACGAAGCCCACCAAATCAACCATTCCAAGGCATAGTTTCACTCCTACTATCAGTACTATACTACTCCAGTTACTACTAGTACATACTAAGATCTTACGGTCAGATGCTAGTATTTTGTTGGAATAATTAGCACCTGTGCTATAGTTTAGATTTAGATGGTTAAGACAACTCTGGGCTCATTTATGTTAAGTACATTTCGGGTATATCAGTATAATTAATATACATATACTTATATTATAACGGTAATCCCTAACCTAATATAATTGTGTGAAGTGTTCGTATTGACTGTACTGTGTGAATGAAACTTCTCTGAAGGTTTATGAACTCACTAAAACAAAAATTTAAGCACCTTAATATCTCTATCTATATTAAATTTCGTCTTAATCCCAGCGTCGAAGCATTCATCAATTGACTCCTCAACCCATCCCGAATTCGTGCCCCCCATACCCTGTAATCATTGTCTGGGACACATCTTCCACAAACCCAAACTGCACTAACTCATCCTTGCATCAGTTTGAATCTCAACCTTGTACATTGAAGATAGAGTACAGAGTTGAAGGGGTTAATGGTGGGAGTTAAGGTTTTGTTGGTGTAAATGTGGGACATGTCACAAAGCACGTGGTCGGAACAATACCGTCGTGTGAGGCGACTTTTTGTTTCCGCCCGGCGTCGGCGCATGGATCTACGAAGAGTTTAAGATTTAAGTGTTTCTTGAGACTGCATTATATATCAAGAGATTTATCAATAACATTAAGGAGATGAAGACATATCGACTGCAAGCGATTTGCACTATATGATTGCTATTTCATTTTAAATGGACTTGACAAAAATAACTATTTTTGGACCCGGGGAATGTCCTTAAGCTACGCCAAAAAGAGAGGTATGGGCACTGCGAATGGCATCTCGCTAAGTGTGGTAGGGCACGTTCAGCGAATGTCATCTCGCTCAAATCTGGAGCAGAGCCCGACTGGGGAAGTACCTCCACCTTACAGAAAACCACAGCCAAATAGCACTAGACCCTACTCATAGTGTTGTGTTCCTGCTGGTGAGTAAGGTTGCCAAAGAGCTCAAAGAGGACCCAGTGTGTTGACGATGAGGGACCTTCTTGTTCCTTTAGCCATCAACACAGTGAATCCTCCTTTTTGTAAAGGGTCGGAAACGCGCATGTGACTCCTTTGGAGTTGCAGGCGTCCATAGGTAACGGTATCTGCTTACCATCAGGCGGGCCGTATGCTTGTTTGCCACCGTCGTGTTATAGAAATAAAAAAAACTATAAGGAACAAGTAGGAATAGTCGTAAAACACTTTATTGTACAACAAGTGAAAAATAAAACAGGAAGAAGTACATAACATTTGTACACAGGTGAACTTATCCCCTTAAGGGGTGTCTTCCAGTTAACCTTCACAAGTCATATTGAATGTCATCTTCACAAGTCATGTTTTTGCATGAAAGTTTAATGGCGGGGAGATTCTGCATGAAAACTAAAACAATAATGTATGGAGGGTACCTACTCATCAAAGGCGTTTCAAGGAAAAACTCGTCTTTTAGTACCCAGAAAAAATGACGTTTCCGAGGACGTATATCATTCTATGCTTGCGTTAATTTCGTCTGTACACCCCAGTAAAGATGTACTTAATGCGAAAATTTAAGTAATTGCGGTCATTAATGTATTGCAAGCAATAGGTAGGTATTCAATATGGCATTTGCCGCATCCTCTGAACATCTTCAGCGTCCACCTCGCGACGAGGTCTGCAATTAATCGCCGCGTGCGCACCCCATCATTATGGCCATTGTTAATTGAAAACAGTATTTATCGGCTAAGGTCAACCCAGGTTTTGTACAATAAAAGGGATGAAGTTGTAACTTTAAAGTCTATATTAGGAATTTCTGCACTGATCGGTTACAAATATGTACTTACCTACTCGTAATAAAGAAACAAAATGACAAAGCATTATATGACTTGTTTCTTTTAAAAGCTGTTACTGGAATTGCAGGGATTTATTCGTAATTAAATGTAAGAAAATAATTACGGTTGATTTTGTTTCATTCTCATAGGCTATCTTAGGATCCCCATAATTGAGACAAACGTAGATTTCTGTATCTTTAAACATTATCTATCATCAAGATGATTTTAATTTCCATATATTTCTTTGATTTTCTTGATAGTAGCAAAACAGGTGATTTAAGCAAATACAAGGTCCCT
This sequence comes from Pammene aurita, assembly GCA_947086415.1. Lineage (NCBI taxonomy): Eukaryota > Metazoa > Arthropoda > Insecta > Lepidoptera > Tortricidae > Pammene > Pammene aurita. The sequence goes on along the minus strand of OX352297.1, from coordinate 39,001,709 downwards.
GCAAAGGAAGAGCTGTTTTATTTTTTTTTCCTTCATAATCAAGAAAACTAAAACATAAACTACAGCGTTTCCGTAAACATTCAGTTATTTATAGATAGAACTTACAATCATAGAAAACAAAATCCACATTAGCCACATTTAACACCAAATAATCACATATTCTTCACAATCGATCGCATTTCAAAAACGGTAGTCACGCGTTCAGCAATCACTATAATCCGCGATATGATCGCTGATTGTTGACGATGTATAGACACAGTTAACTGACTATTCGTAGTCTTTATTACTACGTCATAAGAGCTACCAATGACCATATTTCTGTTAGTAAGGATTGATGACATTTCGAATGTCGTATCATCGATCGGTTTGAGTGGATTTGTTAAATCCCTGGGGGTGTTGGAAACTGAGAAGTGAGCTACTATGTGGTAAAACATGAGAAACTATGTGTTTTCTTCTAAGCTTTGATGTAAATTACTGGTAAATAAATATACATCAGAAACAACCATATCAACAATTTTTTATATTATATTATATTAAAACATTTGCAAGGTAAAATAACGCAACTATTATAATATATTTCACACACTTAAAATCATAAAAATCATGAAATAAATTGGCGGCAAGGCATTTTGAGAGTTGCCGAATCCAAAAATATTGTTTCTAAAGTATTATTTTCCAAATATAAGTATTTACCATCTCCGAAGCAGAATTTAGCTAGTTTATTAAATCGTATGGCATATTGTAGGCTCTTATTAATACTCTGGCTCTTATTAGCCCATCGATCGCATCAGATGGTAAGTTAGTGCAGAGGTCCTCCGGGTTAGATACAGCAATATTGCAATTTCTTACGTCCAACCCAAACTACCTTAACGGAATTTGTAAAAAAAATTATAAAATAATACCTTTAAATCTTTGTCTTATTTCAATTAAAACTTTTTTTCTACCAGGCATTTATTTCAATTTAATGCATTCACCTTTGTAAATCTTATCTCCGTATTAAGATTCAATAGATATTGTTGAGCATCTCTTTCATATTAGAACCCAACAAAACTCATTGGGATTACTAAAAAACTATTGTGGCTCGTGTAGCCGTTTATCAGACACCATCTTCATCACTCGGTACTTGTTACCATGACTCGGCATTTACAGATCCTGAATCCTCAATCGAAAAACCACCTTAATTGTATAACTCGAGGATTTAATTTGAAAAGGCTTGACTGGAATCTATAGACGTGTTTGTCACGATTAAATTGTCCACATCAAAATTGTGTCTGTACCCTAAAGGATGCTACACAAGAGCGTTTATTGACTGAGTTTGAGTTTAACGAGTGACTCGGTAAGGTTGTTTAATGCATTGTAGCACATAATATGCGCGTCAATAAACTTTCATGTGCTCCATTCATAAGCTAGGCCATTCATGTTTGGACTGATTTGTGCGATTGAAAGATGGCTCATTCATGCGTTTTTGAAACCGGTGCATGTTATGAAACTACGTCACTCCAGCGTCATTCACGTCTGGAGTGATTACTATTGAAAGACAATTGTGATGGTAAGTAGTTATAATATATATTTTTACTGATAGAGTCCTACAACCTGGCATGACATTAATCCGAGCTCTCTATGCTAAGCTTAGCCATCTTATAGCATTTCAGTTTTTAAAATATAAAATAATTTGAAAAATTCACCATCTTAGACCTGACTTGAACTTTACACTTTAGAGTAAGAGCCCATTGCTTTACCAAATGAGCTACTTACCGTATTGTTATATTGGCTATTGATTCAACTGATTACGATTTAAACAATCTTACAAAACCACAAAATAATGTTACTTCACTGTCCTGAGGTATTTTCAATTTTAACTTAAATTAAAGAATCCGAAATTAATTAAAACTTATCGAAAGCTATTCCGATCAAATTATCAAAACATATATTCAATTACTGGTCCTCATTACCTTCGGTTCAGCCGAAAAACCATAAGTTATAAGTCCAAACCATCTCCAATTTACACAAAACTGACAGCATTTATATTTGCCCTGGGCCGAACACACGCTGAGCTTTAATTTGTTCTGATCCTTCCACGTTGTTACTCAAGATGGATGAGTATTTTTTACCTCGTTTAATTTCGAGTTTCGCTACGTCATTAGTTTCACGGGTCGTATTGTAAGTTTGACAGGTTGTGATGATTGTGGTTTGGGAATTGATTTGGAAGTGACAATGTTTTGTTTGTTGGTAGATGTTTAGACATGGCGCTAGCAAGCCTCTTGAATTTATAATGCATGTAATTATACTCATCAAGCAATCATACCTACAATCCTATGGTGCAAATATACTAGGAGGGTTGGCCCCAAGTCTAATATGATAAAAGCTAAAGTTACATAAGTATCCAATAAAAACATCATTCTGTAAAATCTAATTCTGGTGAAGTCGTACATTATAATTTCAAAATCTTCACTTCATAGTCTGATATATATTTGATTTTATTTTCTTTATTGTTCTCCGGCTCTGAATCATTCAGACTAAATGGTAAAAACTTGAGATTAACACCTATAAATTGACAGGATATTGAAAAGGCTCTACCTACCCTTCGTTGCTCTTGCTTTACTTTCACGTCATTATTCTGAAGGAGTGTTGTTATTTTTGAGGATTTTTTTTAAAGCATTTTAATGCCTAGACTAGAGAAACATCTACTTAACGTTTGATGTTGGTAACAAGACTAAACTAACTAACTATTAAAAACAAAGTGGCACCTATTCACCCAAAAATGACTTCGTTTTGGACAGTCATCATAGAACCACAACTTTTTATTAGCAACACCTGTGTCTTATCTGATGGATCAAAATTGGCTTTTACTCAAAATTGGCCGCTTTTACACAAAATTGGCGATGCTTGCGTGTACGCAGTTACCACTAATGGAGTCTTTAGCGTTTAGCGACGCTTGACAGACGGACTTAATGGTGTTTTAAAAGGCTTTATTAAGCTTTTTTATGACTAAAATGGGCTTGCGATTGACTCCAATCGACTAAGATGAGTGTCCTTTCAAGGAGAATGTGGAAGATTCATCAGTTTGATAGTTTTGAAGGGCTTTCACCAAGTAGCTTTAAATATGTGACGCCTTTGGAGTTGCAGGCGTCCATAGGTTACGGTAGCTGCTTACCATCAGGCGGGCCGTATGCTTGTTTGCCACCGTCGTGGTATAAAATAAAAAAAAAAAAAAAAATGTGTATACCTAGGTTAAACTCAAAGCTTACATGTATGTTTTGGTTACAAAATTTGTAACATATGCTTTATTTGAGTATGTAGATTTAATTCCTGAATGTTATGTAGGTAAGTATTCTAGTTTTTTTTTAACTTAACAATTTATTGTACCAAAAGCAAGAAGAATGAACCAAGATTATTGTTTAACCAATAAAAACCATCGTTAGGAAGTTAAAGCGCTGTGCTCCATACAGATTTTTTCATATATTTGTATGACCCTACTTAATAACTTGAATACTGGCACTAATCGAACACTAGACATTGGCCACTTTTTCAATTCAAAGGCAATAAAACATCGCAAGTCGTTCCCTAAATGGTAAGAAACAAATAAAAGTCAAGAAAGCGCATCATCACGGGCCACGTGTCAGGAATCAAAGCCACCAAAACCAAAAAGTCCAAAGTCCATGTAAATTTCCCTGTAATATTGCTTTTTGGTGCTGTAGTTTTAGTTAACGGGGGGCGTTACCGATTATTGATATTTTTGAAGGTAAAAAAGTAATCGATGATCGCATTTGAGATGAAAAAAGCTATTGTGTTGAGTTTTAACTTTTAACCAAGAGATCCGTGGTGGGAGGAGGTCTTTTGATTGAGGTCTGATGTGGAACAAACTAGGCTCTTAGGCCAAGCAAATAAAATCTATAAAAAGTGTTTTGAGGAATTAATTCCCAGCAGGCTGGAAATCGTTGTAATATCTTCATGTGGTCCTAAATGCATGTAATACGAGTTTGCCCAATCCCAAGAGGTGTGTATAACTTTTTAGCGAAATTTTTGCTCTTTGTCAGGTTTTTGCTTGTAGCTCGAAAACAGTACGTCAACGAGAAATGTCATATGTATCAATATTAAAGAGGGTTAAATTCTGCGTCGAATGAATAACTTCAAATGAAAAAGTTATAAACCGGGAAAATATCTCATTTAATTGAAAAACTCATATTTTGACTTCCATACCACATATCTTTGAAACAGATGACTCCTAGTGAAAAAACTATAGAATAAAAGTTGTAGAGAATACAATTTCACGCTATATTCACATCTCAATTTTCAAGTACAGTAATTTTGAAAGACTAAATTTGGCATGAATTCAAAAAGGTTTTTTTTCTAAATCCTTCTAAGTTGCATATTTTCCATAAATATGATGTATGAGGCGTACATTTAATGCATTGTTACAATTAAGAACATTTAAGTGCAAATTTCTAAAACGTACTCAATCAGAAAACTATTTATACACCGTGTTGTTTTTTTTTTGGTAATTTCAAGGGTATATTCCTGAGCTTAATCTAGGTTTATTTCTCAAAGTTTGCCAGTGTCCTAATTAGCTCCAGTTCTGACGTAATCCAATTTGAAAATTGAAATGTCTATATAACGTGAAATTTTATGGTCTTCAACTTTTATTCTACAAGTTTTTCACCAGAAGTCATCTGTGTCAAAGATATGTGGTATGGAAGTCAAAATATGAGTTTTTCAAATAAATGAGACATTTTCCCGATTTATAACTTTTGATTTCGGCTGTACCGCTGAACTGAATTAGAAGTTAATATGCTCGTTCGACGCAGAATTTAACCATGTTTAATATTGATATACGTAATATTTTCGGTCAGACGTACCGTTTTCGAGCTAGAAGCAAAAAACTGACAAAGAGCAAAAATTTCGCTAAAAAGTTATGCACACCTCCTGGGATTGGGCAAACTCAGATCACATGCATTTAGAACCACGTGAAGGTATTAAAACGTTTTCCAGCCTGCTGGGAATTAATTCTTCAAAAAAATCTAATTTTCTTAGCCTAATAGTCATAGTCATAGTCATTTATTTATAATATTTAAAATATTACATATCAAATTACATCACATTTGGTATATATTTATTAATACATTATTTATATTTAATTTTGAATTTAGATTTTAAATTAAGTGATTTCCTAATTAGGTAGGTCATAGAACTCTGTGAGACTGTAAAAAGTATGGTTTAATAGCCACCTGTATATTGTGGTCTGCCTTATGGTAGATGGCCGAAGCGGTAGTTTAGACCTGGAAACCGTTACAATGTGTTAGTAATGTCATTTTTTATTTGCCGAACAGGCCGGATATTTTAAAATTCCATAACGATACTTTAGGTTTAATTTGACTAATTTTTCAAGTAAATAACACCAAACGTGTACTATCGGTTTCAGAATTGCATGGCCAATTTATGAATGAATTCATTGATAAATTGACCATGCAATTTTGAACCCGATGGTACATCAGACTATAAAATATAATACCATTAAATTCATTAAGAGTAGTCTCCATAAGGGTCAGAGGCACTAGAAGACACATGCACTGATCTACTGAAGAAACCTCCCCCCACCTCCGTCGTCAACCGGTTTTGCTTATGTATTTGTAATAGTTATTTATTTGTGCAACAAGAAAGGAAAGTTGGTTTTTCTTGCAAGTGTTGATTTTGAGTCCCGAGTAAGCGAAAGATTCTATAATTGAATCACGAGCGAAGCGAGTGATTCTAAGTTAGAATCTTGAGCGTAGCGAGGGACTCAAAAACACGAGATGTAAAATAACTTTGCTCTCGTGTGACACATAAAATTTTTCACCTCAGTAGTGAGAACATATTAAAGGTTAAAAATATGTATTGCGAATTTGTAATAGACTCCGAAATATGAAATGACAGTTCATGGCCTTCACTAAATTAAAGAACTACTTTGTCTCACTCCCTGGAGTGACGAAAATCGCTCTTTCGTCACTGTGTATTCGCAGGGATGTCGGCTTGTTCGAGCTGCTGAGGTGAAAAATTTTTTTTATAAAAATAGAAGTATTTTTACGTGAAATAAATAAACTACATTAAATTCAGAATAGGTTATAAAAAAATAATCGCGTTTTGTGTTGTTAACAAAACCATTCTAGCTTGCCTATATCTATCAAAATTAAAGTTAAAAAAGTTCCATCAATCAGAGTGATTTTGATTGGCCGTCACAATGTTCTGCACTATTCTGAGAAACTGCCATTTCGGACGATCTACTTTAGCGAGATAACCATCCGATTGATGTCGGTCATTTGTATCTGTTGCTGCGGAGATAGTTAGAGAGATTAAACAAATGTAAAGCCTATGATTCTAGTTAAAAAATATGTTGATCATGATCATCGTAATACTATTTCGCATTACTTCGACGAATTTATATTCGTATTATGGTATTTTTAGGTTATCTGTAGACCTAAACGGCGCTTGCTTAAAGATTTCACCTTTATTTTGTTGTTTTTTTTTTAATTTTGATGATTAATAAGTAATAGGCAATTAATTATTACTGGAACTGTAAGGTAGTATTACTAAGTTCATTGATATGAATGGTACCTGGCTCTCAAATAAGGATTACCGATTGCGCCTATATCTCAAAAGCCAGCTACTTCCAGACTACATTAAATTGTGTTAATTAAACACTATTGTGTCGACTTACACAAATCTGTTTCACGAAAAATGGTGAAAAAAATGTTTTCTTGGAGATGCTTACTATACTTAAAAATTTTAGGGATTTGTATTCAACCAGGAACTCAGTCTCGAAATCTCGAATCTCGAATCTGGCGAAGTTCAATCTATCCCATAGTTACCCATCATTTTCCTAAACTATTTGACATTCGTCCACGTGAAAGTACGTATAGTTTAAAATTTTCGACAATTTTTTTCGCCCCCTTAAGGTTTGAAATTGCTAAATTTCCTAATAGTGGAGTTCCATGAAATTTAAAGAATATTTCTTTAAAATTTTAAGGTTCTTCAACGATGTACGCGATGCGTTATTTGAATACAATGAACAGTCGCGTCTGTTTTATACCGATTTGTTATTTCCGTTGGGGCTACAACCCTTTGTGGGTCCTCTTCCACAATCTCCCCCCAGTAATTCGCGGTACCTGGTGACCTTCTTCCAGTTGGTAGTCATCCCCATCTCCCTGGGATCTTCTATACAATCCATCCAACACCTTTGTTTTTGTATATTCAGATTCTTCAGTGTCGTTGCGCTAACGTCAGGCGACGTTGTTATTAATTTCAACTTAATTTTATCATGGCTAACAGGCGATGATAAATTAAAGTGACAGCAGCAAGAGTGACGTTCGTTCACCTGTAACTTGCCTGTTCTGTGAATAATTACAAGAAAATGTGATCGTAAATGAAGGTAAAAACAGCGTGAACTTCTATTATGAACATTAGTGTATTGTTAGTGATGGAATTAAAAATAGTTTTTAATTTTAGAAATGCAAGCCTTCCGATGCTCGCGGGTTTGAACCCCGGCTCGTAAATATGTACCACTGTAATCACGGAATTTCTGTACGAATTATCATTTCATTTACCCTCTGAGCAAATCAGACGGCATTTGCTTCCGTAGGTTCCTGCTGCCTACGCTGAGTTTTGGGATAAAGTAGTCGAGCAAACCCCAGACTCCTATAAGTGGCTAAAAGCTAGGGCACGCGGCAGGAATATGGTGTACCTTCCTACAGTGTATTTTAAAATAAGACTAGACCACAAAATCTCTCTCCGATTTAAGTAGTTCCTCAAATTCCCATAAAATAGCACTTCTTGCAGACAACTAAGTACTTACAAAGAATTCCTAGGATTTAGTCCTTAGAGCCAAGAGTGTCAATAATTTTTGCTCACTTCGTTGTAAAAGATACGACTGCTAGGTAGGTCATACCACGAATTAGAAACAGATGTCCATTACAAATGAAAAAATGAACTGAAAATCAATACCTCTTGATTTCCTCTCCAACGTGCTCCCAATTACACCAGGTCTTCCTCAATTCATCACAGCGAATCTAGACACCGTAATGGTCACTAGTGGCAGCTGTACCTGATGTTTTTCAGAAGCCAGCTCTAAAAGCCAGTTTAGAAGAAGCAGTTTACAAGCCAGCTCTAAAAACGCGCATGCGTCCACGCCCGTTGTGTTAAGTCAGGTGTACTCCTGTACTAGCGATCCATGAGACAACTGACGGATGGACAAAACTTTTCAATTTGTAGTTGATTTCGAGACCCCAAAACTTAACTTCATTCCCAAGCAATAACTCTTAAGAATCGTGTCTATCTTTATTAAGTACTATCATAAATCACGAATTTAACTGCCCTCTTAACTATAGGAAACCGGATTAAACCGAAAAATTGGTCAACGGTTTAAGCAAAAACCGTAATTTAACCCGTACGACATCAAAATTGCAATTATTAATCACTCATTTAACCTTTTCAAAGGCACAGTAGCCAATTTTATTAAAATTTGGGGAAATGTCAATGTGTTGATGGATTCGTGGGAAGAGAAAATAAAATGGCCGACGTGTACAAATCGGCGCCTCGGGCCGGGAGAGATTTAGCCTCGCAAATTTGCTCCTACTTTAGACAAGAGCATAACTTCATGGACTCCGCAATATGAAGCGTTTAAGTATTAATTCCTGGTTTCCAGCGCATTACACTTACCTATGGTATTCTTCTGTCTATCTTGATAAAGTGAACGGAAGCGGGTGCACCTCTCTCGTACTATAACCATTATCAACCGACAAATAAGCAGGAGGTTTTGAATTTGACTGTGCAAATTTCTTTGCATATTTATAACGCTAATATCCGTCAATTATAAATAGATATTGATTTTTATTTACACCCCAAAAAACTTTACCAGTTATACATTTTCATAGATAACTATATTTTTAATTTACATAGCACTAGGCTTAGCACTAACCTGCGCTCCTTTACAAACTTTGTATGGTAGTCCTAATAATGTCGAAATGATCACATGTCGTCTTGATTATTTAGAAAGTAAGTCATCGGTGGTCTGAAAAAAGAAACTTTATGCGTCTTTTGATGTAGAGGCATGTGAATTACAATACTTTTGCTTAGTTTTTTTGACCGTGTTTTGATTTCGGGAAATATAACTATTGTGTCACGTCCAACTATTGTGAATCTTTTTTAGGCGCCTCATACTATGTTAGCGGAGGGTTTAAATTAATCTTATATTACATCGTTGATCTGTCGGAAAACAAGTAAAACATCACACTTTAAAACAATTTATATACATACCTAGTAAATAATTATGACTGATTTGTTTTTGCTAAATTGCTTATCACAAAATACTTGTCAACACATTCAACCATTACACAAAACGACAATCTTACCTAAAATCAATGGCTTACAGCAGCAGAAAAAAAAATCTTGTATATTTTGCATATGTATAGATTATAGTTCTTCACCAACACCAACCACCAACACTCTCCTGAAGGTGATTGCGGAGAGGATCGATAGCCCTCTTATCACTCATTGTATGTCCATGCACGTTCGATCCAATGAGCATTTATTTTTTACTAACACATTATTGTTTTTATTATTATTTCTCTTTTTGTTACTAACATAGTACTGTAGACAAAATATTGATACCTGAACGCGTATCATGGTTGTCATTTTATCGCCTATCACGTCATGCATCACTTTCGCACTTACATACTTGTTAGAACGTGACAGCTATGGTGACAGGCTATATAAATCCGCCAATAGTAGGCTAGCAGGTCTCTGAAATAAATATTTTCATTTCATTGCAAAATGTCGCATGTATAAAATTCTTCAATTCTGCTAGTTAAAGTTGACAACCTTATTATTCATTTAGTAACGAAAGAAAGATATAGTCTCTGCAATCTTCCAAGATATCGATAACCACTGCAATATGAATAATCGTTGCTCCCGATTCGCTGCAGTTTTACCGTCTGGCGGATTTATGGCCGGAATTTGGTTTCTTCGAGCAATTTCGGTAATTTCGTGTTTGCAGTCGATTTATCATGGCGATGACGGAGTAATCCTTTCATTCGGTGCATAATCGTAGACTTCAGGTACACTTAGGTTGATTTCAGAAACAGACTATTTTCGGAAATCAATAGTACTACTCCTTTGTCAGCTTAGCTAAAACTGAGCTTTATCAGCCAATTTGTCCGCGTGCAAGTCGTTAAACTGACCCCTCCCCTCTTCACTTAGTATTTCTAGAAATTATGAAACCCATTGTCATTTTTTAGGGAATAAATCTCAGGGTAAAAATTATCCTTTACCTTTTTCAATTTACAAAATATCTGTTTCTAGTCTCAAAATCCGTTATTTATATGTTTTTTTTTTATATTTTGCGTTGTCAGCACCACCTAAATGTTGTCTGGAAGAGATCGCTTTTTACAGAAGAAATAAATGTTGCCATATGATAAATAAAATAAACAGAAGAAAGAGAAAACATACAATCTTGCACATGTAACAAACAGTATTAAGGTTCTGTTACACCAAACTGTCTGCCAGCATTAAAACATTCGCAAAATTTTATTGTACGACAATAAAAAATCATAGTACTTTGCTGAATAACGTTGACCAATCTGTCAATTAATGTTGGTACAATAGTTAGCAACAGGCCTCAAGTGGGATGAGTGATCGAATATGTAAACTTTTAGCAAACTCCAAGACGTTTTAACCGTCCACCGGGACAATAAAGCCGGCGATAGCTTTAAGAAAACGTCGGTCCGTTTGTCACGACGGCACGTGGCGAGGCATACATAATGTTTTATCGTTTACGACTTCACGCGTCTCACTGATAATACTTTCATTTGTTCCGAGAAGTTAGTTTGTCCCGGTGTTGCGTTGCGTAAGGTCTTTGAAGGATACAATTAAAATATTCCTTATGAACTGATTGTAATATCACATTATATTGCCTGAAAATGACAAATCCTACTAATATATTTAAAAACGAAAGTTATGAGACACGTGAATATTTGTATGATTCTTTCACGCACAATACGACTAAATAGGTTTATTTCAATGAAATTTTGCACTCAGGTAGATTATAACCCGGAAAGGAACATAGGTTTTTATTCCGGAATTTATTATCAATGGAGATTAAATGATGATTCAGGGCACGGGAGTATTAGGCAGAAGAAGCTATGTAAGAGATTTCACGACTTTTGCTCAAACGAATTTTACAAATTCTTTTTAGTTTTCATATTTCCTTAAGCAGCGCTTAAGCAGCGCTTTCCTTATACACGTGTTTAGAAACGAAGCTAACTATTCTGTTCCCGATAGTTAGTAACATTGGGCCCTCGTCGGCACTGCTTAAGCTACATTGAGAAATTAGACTCCTGTATTTCTCTTTAACTTTGGACCTGTTTTATTTCTAAATGTTAATAAACTTGAGTGTTGACAACTCTATCAGTGTCCCCTAGGTTCCCAAACTGCAACGTCTCTGTTAATTTCATTTAACTTTAAAGCCATAAATAAAAAGTCAATTTAGATAAATATTGGAGCATATCGAACAGTAACATTGTTTGTGTAATAGGCGAGGTGGCGCGACACGCTCGGCCGTTCACAAATTCACGTAATTACGTCAGGTGAAAAAAGGAAGTCCTGGTTAGCCTATTGTTGGCTAATGTGATAATTTGTTAAATTACGGCACTTTTTTATTAAATATACGTAGTTAATGTCCGTTTTAGAAATGGTGTGCTCAGTTAATTATTATGGGAGGCGGTGGGAGTCTTCGAACTCTGTCAACGGCGTCAATCGATTAAGTGATTGTCTCGCCATGTGTTTGACAAGCATCTTTTCTAGTTTTGTATAAACCTGTTTTTTTTTTCAATCTGCATGTTTCTCTAAGTTAACTTAGGCCAGAGGATTTATTATGCTCGAAATTGTATAACTTCAGGTATCAATCAAATCCCTCCCGTCAACAGGTACCATCGTGTTCATAATTGCATACCCAATTTATCAATGAATTCATTCATAAATTGGCTGTGCAATTATGAACCCGATAGTACATATGACCAGAGTAGAGAAGAAGTGTTAATTTTTTTAGGTACTTAAAACTGTTACCTTTCACCTTCACAGCAACCGGAAAAAGTGTCAATTTAACACATAATTAAACCTCACATTCGATAACGCCACAATGGCGGAATTTAATTAAAAAGGAGAGATTAGGCATCAATCATTTGTCGGGGGTAAGCGGAGCATGGCGCAAATCATAGTCTCTCGGCATCAGGGTGACGGATACTTCCGAACGGCTTTGTTGTAGGGCATTGGTTTGTGGGGAAGTGTTAATTGTGATTATGGTAAGTTTTGTGAACTCTTTAACATTGGTACTTGGGTCATTGATTTCCGTAGGTATTGTAACGTAATGGAAGTTAATGATTGATTTTCTCAGAGCTAATACTAGTCCGGCAATCTAAATAAACGAGTCCGGCTTTGGAAGCCAACGGAATATTTGACTACTCGTAAGATTTTTTTACAAATCTTAGTTAAATAAAAAATAGGAACATGATGTGCGCCTGCACAGATAAAACGAGCTCATAATATTATCACCTCACTCAAGTCAGAGCTCACAACAGCTTGAACAATAAAAGAGAATCGATCACAGTTTACTGCACCGTACACTTATGCCACATCCCGGTCGTCAACACCGCATATATCATAATATAAACAGAGACAGAAATGAGAGTTATAGTTGAACGAAAGGAATTCTGCAGAAAATATCTGTTAAACGAGACTGTCAATAACAGCCATTCAAATGTTCTCACATTTGAATCTGCAGATGCTAGATTTCAAAAAATCTAACTTTAGAAAATATTTAATAATTGCAACAACTTTAAGTTGTCTCTTCTCATGTTTTACACTCCCTGATTTTCAAAATTATACTTGGATAATAATAAGGTTAATAATTTTATTACTTGCCTGATACACAAAATTTCTACTTAAATTATACGTACTTTAATATTTTTAATTCATAAATCTGTAGTGCCTATATTAATTCTTCAATCCTTCCGACATAATTAATGGATATTCTCAAAAGTCAGTTTTATATATTTATATCAGGGTACGTATATTTCAGCTACAGGCTAACCAAACACCTATGCACCTATTTTTTTATTATTATTTTGTGACTCTGTTTAGTTTATATCCAATATTAATATATTTTTAAAGGGTAATTACTACAATTTTTTTGTATGAATCTGTACCTACGTATTACAGTTTGGAAGCTAGGTAAGCAGCTAAACACTAGACAACCGCAAAACAGCTTAGCGCGCAATAGTTCTCGGAAAGCTTATCGCGGCTGTAAATCAATATATGATTACAAATTTAATGCTACTGTTGGCCGTAAATCAGGCATTTTAAATTACGAGCTACAGGCGAGTACGCGTGAGACCCCCTAGTGCTGCGCTGTTGGCTCGACACTCGATAAATTGTTAGGGTTGGGCGTGTCGATAATTGTTTTTTTTTGTTGGTGTTGGTTAATTGAAATTTGTTTGTTAGTTTGTTTTTGAGAGGTTTTTGTCTGGTCAAGGGTAATCAGTTATTTACCTAAACCGTTTTCATATATACGTGTAAGTTACTAAAACATATTAATGAAAATTATAGGTACTATAACTATTTTAAGAAAATCTGAATTGGGTGATGTAGCTAATTTTCTTTTTCTACATACCATTTTTGTCACTGCGCTGTGCGCTATCTATGACGGACGGCTCGCCTCGGCCTCATTTTATTGTAAACTTTATCCTAAGTTTTAAGTTTTCAAAATAAATATGTTACGGTCTTTGTCTAACATGACGTGTTTCAAACTTTAAGGTGAAATTTCTTTCTTTGCCGTTATTATTCTGCTTTAATAACACAGAAAAGGTATTTATCCTCGATATCGATAATCGTACTGCATCGTATGTGGCATCCCTACATACCATTTCTGTCAGCACTCTGCTGTGCGCTATGACGGACGGTTCGCCTCGACGCCATTTTATTATGATCGCACAAATACGAGTGTTGCCTCCTCCGCTCCGTATCACACGAGTCGGATAGATGGTATATTGCTTTGTGGAAATAGATGTTATCCAATTAAATGTCATAACCATACACACCGTAAGCCAGGAACAAATTTCATGACCAATCCCGTCCCAGGCGATAACTTGTGAAGTGGTTAGGGACGATGTATAATGAAGCCTCGTGAAGGTCAGCTGCCGCTCTCTGTTAGTGGGTTGAGGAAATGCAGCCATTTAATCACTTAAAAAAAACCGGTCATCGCGTCCCGATTGAAAATTTGTCAGACGATAGTTTATATGCTCTTACAAACATGAAAAATCGACAGCCGGCTGTATCGAGGTGAAAAGAACGTCAGCTGATGCCCTGAAGATTGTATTTTCACGTGACTAGCTGACGGTCTTTTCACTGTAATACAGCCGACTGATGATTTTTTATATTTATAATGGGATATAAACTATCATCTGACAAACATTCAATCGGGATTCGTTGACCAACCCACCAACGGAGAGGCAGCTGACCTTCATGAGGCTTCATCGCCCTTAACCACTTGACAAGTTCTCGCCTGGGACGCGATGACCAACGAAATTTGTTCCTGGTTTACGGTCTAATATTACAGAACCGTCAACCACAATAATCTAAATGTATTTGTTCTTCTTGCATTGAATGAAGGAGTGTAGGTATCTCGCTGGCTGGCGTTACCAGTCACATGACAATATGTATATGTTACCTGTCACGTCAGATTATAATTTCGCCCCATCATGCGCGCGCGCCCACGACAGGATGTCGCCCACTCGGGGTGGGAGGGTGCGGCCGTATTTATCACATCCTGTGTGATTGTCCCTCGTGCCTTATGTGGATTCTTGAAAGGTATATACGAAGGTTTAAGATGGTTTTATAATATCAAAGACAATAGGTACATTCCATATCGTCACCGTCGTATTAGGGTAAGGGACATGCTGCCGTTCTTATAGCAAATGCAGTACTTGCAATAACCGGCGTATAGCAAGTACTGCGTTTGCAATAAGAAGGGCAGCATGGATTTACAAGTTTCCATGTCACTATAAAATATAACGGTTACACTCACGTCACTTTAGTGAGTGTAGTTTAGTGAGTGTAACCGTTATATTTTATAGTGATAGTATGTCTCACGAAAGTTTAAATTTAATAGTTTCCATGTCTTTTACCTAGAGATGGGTAACCACCTGAGTAAGCAGTGATAGTGTTGCACTTTGCAGAATCTCTGCCAAATAATTGTAAATTGATTTCAACTGTCCCAGCCATTTCGTTTTAAATACCAAAACGTTCAATTATATTTTTACCAACAGACACGTTGATAAGACATTACTAAAAATTTACCGTCTTGATAGCTCATTGGGCATAACGATAGCAAAGATCCGTTAGTTCGATTCTCACTCAAATAAAAATAGAGTTTTTAAAAACGTACCGATTATCCTGTTTCTACTAGCATTTATCCCGGCTTTTTGTCACGGTTCAATCTTTCTTGCTCCATCTGACCTTAATCCATAGAGTAAGCTGTACCGATATCACAAAGAATTTACTTAGTCATTAACAGGAAAGTTTGAAATAGCACTAAAACGACTCTTTCTTTTCTCAAAGTTCACTACTGTCCCATCGGTTGTAACTTACGATAAATATACAAGCCAATGTAAAGTTTTCATTAACTCTTCGCGTTTTACGTAAAAAAGGTTTCACTTCCCGATTTTGACATTCACTGCCAATTTATAAAACATCATGGTGGAAATTAATCCAATTTAATACTAGTATTTATAAGAGAAATATGGAAGAGGTTAATTTTGAGTGATCAATCAGTTTGGAAGTTTTGAATTATAACTCATTGATCATTCAAAATTAACCTCTTCCAATTTTCTCATCATCTCATATGTACTGCAACTGCTGAAAGTAACTTTGTAATTTTTATTTTTCTCTTCAGTTTCAAATTCAAACGTCCGCCAGGTAAGCGGGCACCCCAGCCTATGGGCGCTTGCTATTTCCGTTATATAAGCCCTTAGTTTAGGTACGAACATTATCAATTAATGAGGATACCCTCTCACTTTCCTAGGGTATAGTTATCCTGGGGCCCAATTTCAAAACCAAAAACTGACAATCGGTACTGAGAACATTTTGACACACAGTACATGTGTCACACGAGTAGTGGTCTTACATGCCAACTGTCACAGTTTGGCATGTCAATAGGGCCCTTTCTTTTTTACCACAGCTAGCTACTAATCCCTAGAATTGGCTAGTTTTTTGCGACTATCATCTGACTCTAACCCAGAAGACTCTAATAAGGACTTATCAGAATTATAGTCCAGTTTCCTCGCGATCTTGTCCTTCACCAAAAATACATAATCTATGTTCAAAAGTATATTAATAGGTACATACATGCCCCTACCAAAAACAGCAATGGCAATATTGGTAATATCTAATAGTCATACTAGTTACAAACCGTTCTTTTGTTTATGAAAACAGGTCAAATCAAACATCAAACTAGTCAATTAGTCATGGCATGTAGCAGTTAAGGTGTAAATACCTCCAGTTTGCCATAACTCGGCGATAACAAGTCGCGATAGTGATTACGTCGTAGATAACACCGTTATCAATGATCGTGACTGATAAGGCCGTGCCGTGTCCAAATATTTACACATACCTAATGGCTACAAGTTGTTGGCTTACCTAGATTAGGTATATATGTCTGCTGGGTAAGATGATTTGTAAGCAGTTACCACAGTCTATGGACGTCTACAACTCCAGAGGTGTCACATGCGCGTTGCCAACCAAACTTTGGGAATTGCAAAGATATAGAATGAAATAATAATAATACACTATAAAATATAACGGTTACACTTTAGTCACAACAGTCGCGTCGTGCAATAGTGCGCTACGGACCGGTTCAAATAGCACTCTTAGTGCTTGAAGATGGAGACCTAAGCTGTCCGAAACATGTCACGCGAAGTGACTAAAGTGACGTGAGTGTAACCGTTATATTTTATAGTGATAGTATGTCTCACGAAAGTTTAAATTTAATAATAATAACACAGCCAAGTTCAACTACGATCAGCAGCTAAAGTGGCGTGGGCGAGTTGGTAGACACATTTGTCTAGTTCTATCTTTTCCAATATCAAATTAAAATCAACCCACTGACAAATAATACTATCCGAATAGACCTTATGATGTCCGTAGTTTATTTCGAGTGGCTTAAACAATAGTCGGGTTACCGTCTATGTAACAAGCCACTATTTTCCTGTATCTCTGTCTGTTTGTCGACGATTTGTCCCGCTTTTGTCAACACCGCGTCACATTTACTCTAATTATCTACACACTAACCACGTTAGTGTATCCCCCCTCCTTGTCGTTAGTTTTATTTATCGTATGGCTAAATATCACTGGATATACACGGTGCCCGTGAGCATTGCGAGAGATTTTAACCACGCATTTCTGAGGTCAAAAGTATGAAAAAACATTATATGACTTTTGTTGTAAAACGCCAAAAAAAATTTTTTTTTTTTACTTTTTTTTTCACTTTTTTTGAATGCTGTTCTACATAAAAAGTAAATGTCATTAGAAAAAAGTAACGGAAAAAGTAAATTGCTACATTTTTTCTCGTAAAAACTAGTCCATGCAAAGTGTTTCTTAGGTCTTTGATATCAGTCAATAAGAGATGTCTAGACTATGCCCCATACCGGTGAGATCGCCATCAAAAAATCATTTTACACTGA
This sequence comes from Pammene aurita, assembly GCA_947086415.1. NCBI lineage: Eukaryota > Metazoa > Arthropoda > Insecta > Lepidoptera > Tortricidae > Pammene > Pammene aurita. Next base: position 38,983,950 of record OX352297.1, on the reverse strand, counting down.
GAAACAATTCAAAATGCAATTTTTTGTAAGTAGTATTTACTCTGAAACTATGGCGAATTTCGAAAAAGTTTAAAGGACATTTCGTTCTCTAAATATGATAATGAATACACTGTTAAAGTCTCTCGCAATGCTCACGGGCACCGTGTATATAGGCATTTCTTATCTGGGGTAGTAGTAGTAGGAAAGCAGATGATGAAGAAAATCCAGTGAGGGCTGCTAGGTCCAGATGGGACAGTGCATCTGCCAAATTTGTTACTCTTTTTGCACCACCCAGGGATCACGTGTAGGGTTGTCTAAGGTGTTTCCTACAGACGTAGAGTAACATTGATCCCCGATCCCCTTGTCGTTAGTTAGTTTTACTGGGCATTTTCCGCAAGTCGACATCCAGTGTGCCTACTACTATTTTGCGTGAAACGGAGATGGTCGTGATATAAGGGCTGTTTTGGATTGGATGGGCTTTTTATGTCACGTCGGTGGCAAATAAACATATATGCCGCTGATGGTAAGCTGTCACCGTAGCCTCAGGACGCATGTACCATCAGGTTTAAAATTGCATGGTCAATTTATCAATGAATTCATTCATAAATTGGCCATGCAATTCTGAACCCGATAGTACGTGTTGCCGACCTCTACAATCGACATCAAAGATAATATTTACACTTTTATGTAATAACTTAGGTGCAAAAGTGTAAGCATGTATTTCACTTACACTCCTACCAACTTGTGTCTACTTGACTTATGGCTTATTTTTGACTTTAAAAGAAAATTTTGAAAATACATAGGCATTGCTAATAGTCGTTTTTACACGTTTTATTAGGTATTTCAGGGATTATTTACAAGTTCTCTCTCTATTAGCATGTATGTATGTAAACACTTTATTGTACATAACAAAGTAACAAAACATTGATAAAAGAAAAATAAACAACGTACAAAGGCGAACTTATCCCTTTAAGGGGAGGGTATTTTTAGTCATATGTTCAATGAGCCTTTTTTTAAAGCGAAGACTTTGGCTAGTAGGAAACCTTTTTTTAACAAAATGTAGGCAAAGAATTTTAACTCCCAACAATGCAAAAAATTCTAATCAAATATTTATTAACTCAAAATAGGTATACACTGAAATACCAGTATTTACCGCCCCGATAACTACATTTCTGCAGCGCTAGCCCTACTTTAGCTAGCCAAGCCGCAGTGACTCCTACAATTAGAAACTCTGTAGGTAGCTGTCAATTGTAAAAAGAGCGTTTGTGCTATTATATTGACTCAGACTTTCAACATTTTAGAACCATACATATATCACGTCAGAGATCGTATTCCAATCGCTTCGGGCACACGACTCAACCGCTCGGAGAAACTTCTTTTAGACTTGATCAGGTTACGTATAGTTGTTACAATTCTCGAGGCCACGTTATGTAAGGAGACGACCATTTACTCGTATATCCAACCAGAATACCAAGGCAGGGGTGTCAAACCTATCATTACACCATTATTAGCGGGGCTGCGGCAAAAACGAGCAATTTGCCATACACTATTGTTATTGATGGATGTATGGCGAAATTGTAAAATTGCACTTTGGGGTTTAAGACCCCTTCATTTGGGCGGTTAATTTGAAAATTGTTCTAGCTTCTGTCTGTTTTGAGTTTTTGACCGAGGCGGTGATGTTCGAAAACGAAGCGTCAATCTTTTACTTCTGATTTTTTTATGTTTAAGTAGGTAGTTGTAATCTTGTGATTATTCATGGTAAAAAAGTTTTTGTGAACAATCATTTTGTTCTAAAATAAGTCTATTTTGAATAGGTATTCCAAAGATTATGTCGATTCTACTTCATCACAAGCATAGATCGCAAGATAGCCGCGAATACCAATACGAATAAGTATCTATAGACGCTTTAGTACGTCGGAGGCCGAACCGTTTTTATCACTCGATTGATCCACCTATCACCCCCTAATCCTGATATCGGACATCATAAAATGCTACTTTACTTGACACCAATTACCTCACAAGAACACCCGAAGATCGCACGAAGATTCTCAAAGGAATTCACACAAAATTGGACTTTAAATCGATGGAGTAAAAGCTATGACTTTAGGAGGTCTCTCGGATCAAAAGGCGAGTGTCAAAGGATATCATCAAGGGCTAAATGCACTATTTAGCCAACGAGGGAGTTCTTATTAGAAAACGCTGACGCGCGAAGGATAGGGTGTGTGTGCTTACACTGGTATTGCCAAGTTTGCACGGTCGAGGGCTCTTCTGAGGCTGATCGCGTGAAAATTGTCAAGTGATTTGCAGTTTAAATTTACTTTGGGTACGACGAAAAAATAAAATAAAATATGGCCAACTAAAGGTTTACTACTTCTGGAATGAATAAACTTAGTTATTCTTTAATATTTGAATACCTGCATTGAGATTTGAAAATCTGAAATATCTTACATACACCTTAGAATTCAAACATCATCAGTATCATTACACACATTTTAAATATTAAAAAAAATCGTAAAATATTTTTAGGCCTTAATAAATGAATTTAACCCTTGTTTTTTTTTTTAAATAGACCTTTATTAGCTACGAGTAGATATTTATTCCATATTTTAAGAAAATCTAACCATTCGTTTGACAAAAAAAAATATTTTTTATTTTTTGTCTAAACCAAGAGCATTCCAGGATTTTTTTTTTGTAATATTATATCTTATAATAAGGCAAATAAACGCACATAAGAAAAGTACAATTTAAGCTACGAGCAGTTTTACTACGGTAGACCGGCCATACCCTTTCACTATTACGCTGGCTTCTCCACAAGTTCTCTCTTTCAAAGTCGATGTAAAGTTTGCGTTATCTAATTATATGCTAGTTTATTAGGCAAATCGAAATAGGACCTCTTTATATTCGTATTCATATATACGTAGATTAGTAAACACAATAAATACTAACAAGCATCATCTCTTGACGTAAAGATAGGTGATTGTTTCCCCTCCGCGTCTTTTAAACGTTATCAGGGCAGCTTACACGTGGGTCAATAAGGCGGTTATCACACTGGGGACGTAAGTGTTTCACGGCTTTGCCGGAGATTGCATCTTATGTCAATACTCGGGGTTAAGGGTCTTTTAGAGTGTTTAAGAAAGCCTCACATTGTCAAATTGTTTATAGGTAAATACATCAGCAATATTCAGCAGCAGCTATCAGTAGAGTCAGGTGGTCGACAGTGGTACATTTTTTTTAAGGCCTAGAACTCCGAAACCAATGATCATAGGAGATTATATTAAGAAAGATATCATAGCAATTTTTATCTATGTTGTCGGCTAAGTGGAAGGAAAAGGAAGCCGTGGAAGATCAGTACCCAATGGACCGACGAGGTGGAGGAAGCCTGCCAAGCAAACCTGCAGATATCTATCCGAAAAGCTGAAGATAGAACTGTATGGGAAGCTTTCGTGAAAAAAGTTGCCGACGATTGCTGTCGTGACTCTCAGTCATGAGGAAACGAGAATGAAGACGAGAGAAATACATCAGCAGCAGAAGTAAGTGAGAGACTGTATCGGCAGTGCATCTCGCTAAGTGCGGTAGGGCACAGCTCGGCGAATTTCATCTCAGTCCAGTCAAATCTGGAGCATAGCCCGACCAGGACTAACAGAATATCAGAGCCAAATAGCACTAGACCCTACTCATAGTGTTGTGTTAACTGACGATTAAGATTGCCAGAGAGCTCAAAGAGGATGCGGTGTGTTGAGGAAGGGACCTCTTGTCCAGTGAATAGCCGTCACCACAGTGAATCCTGCTGTATATTAATGGCTCAGCAATGCGCATGTGAAACCTCTGGAGTTTCAGGCGTCCATAGGCTACAGTAGCTGCTTACCAACAAGCGGGCCGTATGCTTGTTCACCACCGTCGTGATAAAAAAAAGTAGTGAGCGAGATGTTTAAAATGAGCTTGCCACTAAGTACTTGATTTTCAAGATCAAGATCAGTGTAAAGATCAGTTTTGAATAATTTGCCCGCTTATCTACTTCTGATTTTAGTTAGAAATGCAAGCCTGTCGACAAAATAATCGAAACATGAATAAAAGTCAACCGAACATTCAATTTCGTGGCATTCGGATTGAAAGTCGTACGCCTAAATCATTGAACAACTAACTTTTCATATTCTAAGGCCAAATTTAAATGTTTTAGAGACCATCTCACACAAATAATCGACCAAGTAGTTGTTGGAGAGATCGGGGTAAATTGAAACGTGGGTCATTTGAAACATGTCCAATAACGTCCTAATCCTAGTATACATTATAGTAGTGTAACTAGTGTAGTAGTAGTAGTAGTAGTTCCTATTTATATTCACGAATTTGAAAGGCAAATATTCATATTCGTATTAGCGAATGTTCAAAATCCAACTTTCGTTACATATCTCTACTACTTAACAAATTATCAATGGTAGATTCAATACGACATGCAACGTATCAAATGCAGGTCATGTGGTATGGAGGTACCTATTTCACTGCATTTGCAATGCATTCATCATTCTGATTGTACTACGCTAACACTTACCTATAGGTTCTACCTCTTATGCATGTTATCTTATATTTAGGTATGAAAACTATTCAAAAGCGCGAAATGATTTCTAAGTTTCGAGTAAAGGAGTGCGCTACTTCGTGAATTTGGTTAAAGACAGGTGTTTACGCAGCGGAGGTGTGCTCAAAGCTTTTTACACTTTCAGATAAATTACTCAAATTTTAGATTTTTTTGATGTAGAAACAACGCGGTAAAAATAGCAATATAAAAACGTCTTATACGAAATAAATAAACAAGGCCTTCGCCTTCTCAGCGCGCTCTTTTAACATTAGGGTTTAAACCACGAAACATTTTTACTGGATGTTTTAAGTACTCTATCGGATACCAGTGAACCTTTTTTTAGCAATATAATATATATTTTAATTTTACCAGATGATGACCGGTATACAAAACCATTTATCTATATTTTTTCCGTGTAGGTAGGTACTTAGGTAGGTAAGTATAAATATTGACATACCTATACGTTACAAAAACTTGTAATGTAATTTTGATACATAAGTAGTTGAGCAATAAACATAACAGTTTTTAAATTTTAAACCTTTTTCACTCTTTTTACCAAACCCAATCGCACCCTCTAAAGAGCCTCAGAAGTTGTCGCGTCAAATAGAATAACTTGGCACAGAACTGAAAACTCGATTAGTCTCCATCTCGGGCGCGATTGCCTGTACGTACGTATTGTACGTACATGTACGTACATGTACTTACATAGTACATACGGAGCTGTGTAAACTTTAATTGAGTTCGGGTATTGGGAGTGGGATTGTTTAAAATGTAATTTCATACGAGCAGCTAATATGAAAAAATTGTTTTGCTTTAACGAGAGCTACGATATTTATTATGACACTATGTATATATGCAATTATATAAATAAATAAATATTATAGGACAATCTTACACAAATCGACCTAGGCCCACAGTAAGCTCAATAAGGCTTGTGTTATGGGTACTAGACGACGATATATATAATAGATAAATATGGATAAATACTTAAATATATAGAAACATCCATAACTCAGGAACAAATATCTGTGATGAACACACAAACAAATGCCCTGACCAGGATTCGAACCCGGGACCTCCTGCATCGTAGGCAGGGTCACTACCGACTGAGCTAGGAGGCCGTTACCTATACATACCTATACATTGTTTGTATATAGTAAGTATATGTCATCAAAAATATTACAAACAAAAAATTAAAATAATAGACAGCAAGCTAAATAAGTATATAAGATATTTGCAGCAAAAAATAAAGAATCAAAATAATCAAAGTTTAGGATATATTGATATTTTATGGTAATACATCTATCTTTATTTCAACAATACACATTGTCAGTTAGGTAGTTTTTTTTGTCATCAGTAATATAAATACATACCTCTACTCTAATTTTCAAAATATATTTTATGACTTTTACTCCTCGCCGGTTTAAGCGAGGTGAATTCTGGTAATGTCGGGGACTTTTGACTTTTTTAAGAGAATATTCGGTTTAAAGAATAATTATTGAATTGTTTACACAACGTGTCAATTTAAAGAAACGTAGGTACATTTCCGTGTACATTTTAAAACTATTTATTCAATGCCACCCGAAATAAAGCCAAACGTCAAGATACCAAAATCCAATATGTCGCCCAAAAAACGGAACCGGAAGGAATATGTAAAGGAGGTTTTTGGGGCGGAAGCGGGTGGGCCATACGAGGACGTCCGCCGGAAACCGGCCAGAGGTCAGGGCGGCCCGGCCGTCATACCGCGGGTTCTGGCCCGCCTTTGACCACTATTACAGCCTATTTTACAAAACAGCCTGAATATACTGCCTTGAAACCGCGTATAAGTCCTTCTAGATACAAGAAGTAAAACCACTTTATTTCATTTTTTTAAAAGAGCTTAAGTGGATAGACTGAAGTCGGTTTATAGGTCCTACTATATTAGGACAGCCAGAATTGGTATTGGCTATTTATTACTTGGCAATTGTTTTATTCTATCTACTTTACCGTCATCGAAGGAATTTGGATCTGATTGTTAGATAATTCTTGAATTTTTTTACCCACATTCTATTAAGAGGCATTACTTATTCAAAAGATCAAAATATGCAGAATTATAATAACACAAAAGTTATTTATCAGCATAATAAAAGAGGCCTACTACTCATTATAAAGACATTGGTTTGATTTTAATTTAATAATGAACAGCATTTATCAATTGGTTATCAAATTCATGTCGAAATAGATGTCAAAATTAGATTGCCCCACTTCAATACGATACGTCAAATGTTGTAATGACGTCTTTGAGCTTGGTTGTTTGAAACACGATTTTGTTTAAAATAATTTTGATGACAAAAGTGTGTTTTAATTTAATCCACAAATAGATGAAGAAAAAATGCAACTTAATTCCTTTTCAAATGCGCTGCAAAAAATAACTTACCTACATTTTAACAAGAATATCGGTTGCTTTATTACGTACCCACCGACTTACAAAAAAATAATCACCTGTATGTACAGGATGATTCAGTAGATGTGAGCAGGATTAAAACTATGGATTCAGTTAATAACAAGCTATTGATTGATACCTATTAGTGTTTTTATTATTTTCGACAGTCGACACGCATGATCACTCTACAAGTACAATACTCCGTCGAGTACTGATACCTACTCTCTTGTTTTTCTATGTTATGTGTCAAATTGATGTCTTTGGCACCAGACCATCGTATCTCACTTAATTTGACACTTACCGTTTTGATTTTGAAGATTATAGCTAGAGAAAATTATTAAACAACTTTCTCAAAAATACGCAAATTTTAGGTTCCTAGATAGAAAACCCGGGCCCGGGTTAAACATTTCCAATAATTTAAGAATTGGCAACTTCCATATCCAAATCGAAAACAGTCGTAAGACCCTCTCATGTATCGACCGGCTCGTTCCTGCTCGATAAAAAGATCTCGTTTGCGTACGGGCGCGTGCCGCGAATATTAATGCGCTATAGATTTAATCGGGACATTCGGAACGGGCACTACGTTTGACACGCTGTCGGGAACAGAGCTAGCAAGAATTATTTTGCATCTTGATTCTTTCTTGCGCATAAGATACTCTAGGAGTTCACGCACGATATACTGTCGTGGCACTCGTGGCTTACTTCTTGAAGATTTGCAACTCGTCGGTGTCACGAAAAATGTTGAAGCGCGATGGATTTAACCGGGACATTCGGAACGGGCACTACGTTTGACACGCTGTCGGGAACAGAGCTAGCAAGAATTATTTCGCGTCTTGATTCTTTCTTGCACCTAACTTTCTACAAGTTCCTATATCTCGCGCGAGATACCATCGTCGGTTACTTATAGATTTGCGGCTCCATGGTGTTCCGAAAAATGTTAAAGCGCATTTTAAAAACTAAGCGCGAATTTTGATAGGATATTCGGAACGGACACTACGTTTGTCACGCTGTCGGGAACAGCTAGCAAGAATTATTCCGCGGCTTGATTATTTCTTGCACATAAGGTAATCTAGAAGTTGCTATATCTCGCGTGAGATACAGTCGTGTTACTTGTGGTTTTTGTGGCTCGATGGAGGCCTGAAAAATGTTAAAGCGCATTTCAAAAGTTAAGCGCAAATTTCTGATAGGACATTTCATGATAAATTTCCTGACACGCTGTCCGGATTGGGAGCAGAGCTATGAAGAATGATTGCGCGTCTTGATTATTTCTTGCGTATAAGATACTCTGGGAGTTTACGCGCGGTATACTCCCGTGGCTTACTTCTTGAAGATTTGCAACTCGTCGATGTCACCAAAAATGTTGAAGCGCGATGGATTTAATGGCATTACGTTTGACACGTTCTCGCGAACAGAGTTAGCACGAATTAATTCACGTCTTGATTTTTTTCTTGTTCACGTAATAGTGTGTATAATAGTTGGGAACACTGAAGCAAGCCGTAGAGGCAAATCCCCTACCTGATAGAATTATCACTTAACGCTGTTGTACAGAACGTCATAAACAGAAGCCGATGGAGATGGTTCATACCACGATGACTACCATCCTCAATCTTTAGGGAACGACCGAAGAGAGAGAAAGTAAGTTCACAAATTCATCTGGTTGTTAGAATCGTCAATAGATTTGCGAATCATTCTAGGTACAGATAACTGACAAACTTTGATCTGTACACACCTACACGCAGTTACATGGCTTGCTTTCACGTAATAGACGATGCAAGGCAACCCGCCCTCAGTGTTCTTTCAAGTCTTGCAATTTGCATGTCCATTACATCAATAAACAATTCACACTTCACAGCACAAAAATCCTCACCATCCCTTGCTTCCCAGCTTATCTGGCTGTTTGAATATTTTTAGTTGAAATATTAATGGTAGCATTAGGGTCTTGGCCCTTGTTGTTGTTGCATTTGCATTGGTGCGGATCACGCATTACAGAATAACCCGAAAACAAATATAGATAAACAAGGGTTCTTTGAGCAGTAACCGAGTGTTGTCGTGCAACAATCAGGATGGTCGTGGGATCAAATTCTGTCTCGAACAGCGAGTTTTTGGAACTTTTGGGCGATCGGAAAAGGTATGAATAGAAGGAGGAGTTTGTGGAAAGTAAGTAAGAACTTTATTCTTACATATCTACTTGCTTAAATAAAGAAAAATACAGACGAATACAGAACCCCCTCCTGGTTTTTGAAGTCGGTTAAAAATGAATTTAAAACATAAAATATTTTTTTTATTTGTTGCCACAACAAACAATTTTTTTTAACCACTTGCAAGAATACCGAATTTGTACCAATTAGAAATAATAACTAAACTATATTCCATCCATAAATTTTCTGAAAAGTAAGCTCAGTGTGGGAATTCAGTTATAAGTTAGTGTAGTGTAATCAGTAAAGTCCTCACTAAGAAATGCCGATAAGCTACCTTCCCTCTTTACCGACTAAAAAAACGCAATGCTACATACAACATTCTACCAAAAATGACAACGTGGTCTCAGCTCAATAACCTCTAAACAAAAAACAAAACAATGCGTTCTAAATTCAAAATTTCAAAGAGAATTAGCGTAAACAAGACAGTGATGATCGGCCTACGTTTGCGGCCACTATCGATTTTCCACCCCCACTGTTGACAGAGGCAGGTTCTTACTCCAAATGAGATGCACCCTAAAGAATATTATGGACAGACATCGTTTCACTATCGGTACCGCTGCGTATACCAATACTCCATCCCAAAAGGTTACAACAGCCTTTATTTTGAAGGTTCGCAAAGCCTTTTCGGGGATGGAACAAGTCCGTAGCGTAGATATCCTCATATCGCCACTTTATTGATCTTTTAACCAAGCCGACTCAACAAGGATTTACTTGATTCGTTCGTTTTATTAAACGCTGGTTTGGTTATGATTTGGGAAAGTTTTTTAAAATTGTGCTGAGATTTCGCTGAGTATTTGAAACCCAGTAGGTTCAAAGCCAATGTTTTGCTTTGCTACACAAGAAGTTGTTTTACTATTGCGTAGGTATTGGATCTATGAATATAAGACAAACAGAAATTACTAATTGTGGTAGCAAATCTGACAGCCTAAATTGTTGAACGGAACATGTTACTTAATAAATAAATATTATGGGACAACCTTACACAAATCAACCTAGTCCCACAGTAAGCTCAATGAGGCTTGTGTTGAGCTATACTAAGCGACGATATATATAATAGATAGATATATACTTAAATACATAGAAAACATCCATAACTGTGGAACAAATATCCGTGATAGACACACAAATAAATGCCCTGACCAGCATTCGAACCGGGACCTCCTGCTTCATAGGCAGGGTCACTACCGACTAGGCTAGGAGGTCGTTAATTATATACCTACCATCGCCCACACTGTTAACTGCCCATCGGTGGACCTTATGCCTTTTGTAATAAGGTCCACCGATGTACAGTTAAGAGTGTTACGGTTTGTACGTCACATTTCATAGTGTTTTATTGAGGAACAATTTTTTTTAATTAACTAACCAAAATGGGACTTCGTATTCCTATAGGTACAAATCAAGGATGATTAAGACATGGATGGACAATGCCTATACAAAATCGCGGTACCTTATTTCAGGCTCGTCATCTATCGGTCACCAAAAACACTAAATGCCTACTTAACCTTTCTGTTAAGCCCATTGGTTGACTGGTAGAGAACGCCTTATGGCATTAAGTACGCCATTTGTACCATCTTATTTTGTGCAATTAAGATTAAATAATTAAATTCTAGTTTCTAATATTTTGTTCGGCGATTAACGCTGACAGAATAACTAGACTCCAGACTCAACAGATGGCGCTGTGGCACTCAGTACCGAAAACAGACGTATAGCCTGAAGGTTCGAGGAACGCGATTTTGTATAGGCATTGTCCATCCATGTCTTAATCATCCTTGTTACAAATTTTACGTTATACCACTGTTTACATATTAGGAACCGCAGCGCTGTCTATTGAATCCATGTTGAGTTATTTTAGCAAGGTCAAATCATCAGACAAAATGTCTGGAACTGATTCCTGCTGCGTTAGTGACGCGATAGATGGTGCTAGTGCGGTTGCCTGAATTATTGTGAACGACATTTTGTGTACAATGTGGAAATAATCTAGGAGGGGAATTACCTCAAATCTTCAAAAATAGCTTGTTTGGCGTAAAGGAAATATTATTTTATTTTTAAAAAGAAACATGACTACATTCATAGATTTCTATACAAGTTTACCCAAACCGGGAATCGAACCAACTTTTTATTAACACTTTCGCCGGCGGTATTTACGGTGGTGGCAGTAATGCTTCAATCTTCAATTGGCAAGTACGGCTATAGCCATATAGATTTTCTATTTTATTCCACTAATGATACCATCAATGTTGAAGATAAAATTGTATTATCCAAGAAACATTTTAGGTCCTAATCGTCAGTCGTAGATATCCATGGAATCTAATATTTAGTGCAAGGGATTTAATTTTCCTTTACTTTACTTTTCCTAGAAATGTTCAAAAAATCTGTGAATGCTAGCCTAATGGTCGGACTTTTATCGCCTGTCACCATAGCTGTCACGTTCTAACAAGTATGTAAGTGTGAAAGTGATGCATGACGTGATAGGCGATAAAATGACAACCATGATACGCCTTCTGTTTTGTTTCTTTTTAAAAACAATATGTAAATCAAGCTATTTTAAACATTTAAGGTTCCAAGGCCCATAGATTTTTCCACCCTGTAGATATTCCTTCCTTTGGTCCATGCTACAATCGTTTTGCCAGAGATATAAGGTATCACAATAAAGTAATAGGGCCATTAATTTGTCATCATTAAATCGGTCAGCAAAGAACGTTAAAACGAGCGGTTGGGATTAGTCGCGCGCCGACGCGTGCGCAGGCTTTATAAATTGTTTACAGGGTTCCGCAGGTATAACTGCAAACCTGGACGCCTACCGCAGACTACTTCGTTCGTCGTTCGTCTATCAGCCTCTCTGTCGCACGTATAAGCGAGACCGATAGAGACGCAGACAATCAGTTCTCAAATTTCGATTTTCGTGGTTCTCGTCTAAGAATGACACGGTTTTTAATTGGTCGACAAGACATCAGTAGAAAGTAAACGTCTACCGACTAAGGTGACCAGTTGGTCATAGCATCTAGATTAAGAGAGTCACTAATTCAAGTCTCGCCCGATGCAGGGATTTAAAAAAAAACTTATTTCACAGCGTTATAAACTACAAGTAAATTTACATAGCTTACCGAGATTAATACAAACATAAAAGCGTATTATAAAATCACTACATAGTATAATACAAAGTCACTTTGCGCTGTCTGTCCCTATGTATGCTTAGATCTCAACAGATTTTGATGCGGTTTTTTTAATAGATATAGTGATTCAAGAGGAAGCTAGGTTTATATGTATAATAAATGCATAATACTAGCATAGTAGAGAAACACTGATAATTTTAGAGGTTTCTAATGTGATGTCGTAAATAAAGACTTTTTTTGCGCTTACATTGCAAACGCTGGCTGAACCCTACGAGATAGATCAAAATAATATACTACAGCATTGTATTGTACACCTTAAAAAGGTCTAAAAAAGGTCCCGTGCGAAGCCAGGTCGGGTCGCTAGTAATTAATATAAAATGAAGCGAGGAACAGTCAGCAGCAGAATTAGAATAGCAGGTGAGGTATTAAAAATAACTTTTACTCGCTTCTGTCAAGATAATTTTGAACACCTCACCCGCTTAGCTAGTTCTGCTGCAGTTTGTACAGAACCTTCACCCGAAACCTCATTAACAACAATGAGGAATGCTCTCAGATAATTGCATCTAACCGCATGTAGGAACACGGCACAATATTAATTCTACCCATACATTTACAAACAAAAAGTTAAAAATGCGTCTGCAAGCCACATTCGGCCTTATGGCCTGAAAATTAAGTTAAATTTATGTTTCACGTGGGAGATAAAACTATAAATAATTTTGACAGGCTGTTTAGTTTGTTTACGCATCGTTTGTAGTAATGGGAAATCAGAGCAAGTTTTTTAATACTGTCTGGTCCCGGTCTAAGACAGTTTTTTTTATGTTCTCGTTCTATATGCCATCTAAGTATCTAAAGAAGCGTCTATCGAAAAGGCGGAAAATCATAAGAATAGCAGAGTACTTATTTTCCCTATTTTATAAACATTTGCAGGGCACCCCCTCATTATGTTATTTGGTATTAAAGATGATAGCTGATTTTTTCAAATTCTTAAACAGCTTTTAGAGGTCGTTACCGCTTGTGGAAAAAATATAATTAACCTACTAAGAGTAAAAAAATATTTACTTGTAGAATCATATTTTTCCCATAAGCGGTAGCGACGTCTGACATTAAAAAATAAAACAAAATTATGTGGTCATAACTCTAAATTTGTTGAGGTGCCCCATTCACTTCAAAAATCGAGAAATAAGGACCACCCTAATAGGACAGCCTTGATGCATACAACAACGACCTGTTATTGTGCCCTGACCTATTACAATTATAACTCTAAGGAAACGACAAGAAGGAAGAAACTATCTCGAGAAATGGTGGTAAAGACAAGTAGACGTAAAAGCTCGATAGCCTGAAGACAGCGATGATATTTTAGCTATAGCCAGAGAAAAAACCGCGGAGATATCAAAACAAATGGACAAACATAGTAGGTAGTGTTTTATTTAACAACATCATCAGTATCGTATTATGAATGGGAAAAAGTAAGAGAGTTTCTTTTTTGACATGATAATAGCCAAAAACGTGAAGAGATATCACATTCCGTCACACTCTGCCTTCTGGTAAGTTGAGGGTAAGATGCTGAAGGGGATGACTGGAGCAGGACAATGCTGAGTTATTTATATATTATTAGCTAAAATGAGAATTTCTCTATCTATGATCCCTTTTGCCCGATTATCCCGATTGCATCTTCAAATATGTCAGCTTAGCATCTTTTAAGATATAATCTTGCACAAAACTATGCGCGATTGTGGCTGCTACGTAACAGAATATCACCCAAAATTTGTGTAGATTATATCGATCATGATCGCTACTTAATCCAAAGCTCGCAAAAAATCCATACCGAGGACGCGTCCCGACTCCAAAGCAGACGCCCGCCTACTTTATTACGTCAATATGTAAATTTTGTACTGCGTCACTACCCTTATAAAGACCCTGTTTGAATTGAAAATTTAGTTGAACGCGAGAGTAAAACGTTCAGTGCGGCTACGTCTTTCAGCCAATTCGCTGCTTTCTACTGTGAATCGCGAAAAAAGCGGTGAAAAGACCAAAAACCGCGCATCAAACAACATGTCAGTTACCGAACATAACGTTAACTCTTCAAAAATGAAGTCAGTTCGGTTACGTCTCTCAGTTTATTCCCAATCGCGACAGTTGCATCAAGAAACGTTTGTAAACACCCAACAACGCATAAACAACAAATCTGTGACTTTAAAAACTTCAAAAACAAATGAGCGAACAATTTAAAAAATGGAACGACGAAGTTGTGTTAAAAAAACATCCTAAGCACGTGAAATACAAGCAAATATGTTCGAAAACAAACGGTGACTTTTCAAAAATGGACGAAACAAAGGAACTGTTTTTAAAAATGGAACGACTGTTGTTTTGTGGTGGCGTGTTTTAAATACGGCGGATGAGTGAAGAGTGGCATGGCGTGCCACGTGACCGATCTGTCAAAAGAAAGGGACGCATGATAGCGTCGCGTGCTGCCATTTTGTAAGTAAACAAACTTGAAATATTTTTACTTCTTTTTTATATCTAAGTCGTATTTATTACAGGTATAATTTTAATTGCTTCTGGTTTTGAAACTTTGTAACGACCATTACGTAGGGGTTTTGCCTATTGGGTCAAATTATGTATCAAAAAAATAAATAAACAGGATGTTCTATATAATTCATGATTTATAAAAGCAAAATAGTTTTTCACATGAACTTTTAAAAGAATTCGTGGCGCTTGTTATATCATACGGCTTGTATACATATATCTATATCTTATTACGTGGGGCACTACGAAAGTTTTGAGATACTTGAAATTTAAAAAAGGAACGGCACTGGTTTATACTTTTTTTAAAGATTATTTGTTTAGCATTCAAACATAGACAACCATTTAAGGAATCATTTCCAAATAAAAAAAATACGGTTATTTTATAATTCAATTCCGCGGTAATTTTTCGTCAACCATGGATTTTTCGCGAGAACATTTCCGTGCGATGATTTTGTACGACTATAAGTTTGGGTTGAATGCAAGTGAGTGCAGAGAGCGTTTAGTTTCAGCATTTGGGGACTGTGCACCGTCGCGTGCAACAGTTTTCAGATGGTTTACCCAATTCAAATGTGGAGACTTCTCCTTGAATGACGATGAAAGAAGTGGTCGTCCAGATACTTCAGTTACAGAAGAAAACATCTTAGCTGTAAAAAAATTTATAAAGGAAGATCAAAAAGTGACTTATAAACAAATAGAAGAGGTTCTGAAGATTTCATCGCCGGGCATTAATGATATTTTACACAACCGGCTTGGTGTCAGGAAACTATGTTCACGATGGGTGCCTCACGCATTAGATGAAGAACAAAAAGGAGCTCGCGTCACCTGGTGCAAATATATGCTCAAAAAATTTAACCAGGGTGAGGGACGGACCATCTTTAATATTATTACTGGAGATGAGAGTTGGATTTACCAATACGATCCACCAACTAAGCGGCAATCGACAGTTTGGGTGTTTCCTGACGATGAACCTCTAACAAAGGTGAAACGCGGGCGAAGTGTCGGAAAAAAAATGGTGACCACATTTTTTTCCGCAAGTGGTCATGTAGCTACAATTTCTTTGGATGACCAAAAGACTGTGAATGCTCAGTGATATACTGAAGTGTGCTTACCGGCTGTGTTTAAAAATTTGACTAAAAAACGACCTAAATCTGGTTTGAGGGGGCTATTTCTGCATCATGACAATGCGTCGCCACACAAGGCCATTCTCACCAAAGACTTTTTGAAGCGTACGGATATCGAAGAGTTGTGTCATCCTCCATATAGCCCCGATTTATCTCCTTGCGATTTCTTTCTCTTCCCGAAAATCAAACTCGGACTTCGTGACACGCGATTCAATAGTCCTGAGGATGCTCGGAATGCCTACTTTCAGGCCGTAGAAGACCTTCCTAAAGAAGATTACCGGGAATGCTACAAATCATGGTTTAGGCGGATGAACCGCTGCATAGAAGCTAACGGAGAGTATTTTGAGAACCTGTAATAAAAAATATTTCAATAGCTTTAGTAGTCTTTTTGTATCTCAAAACTTTCGTAGTGACCTAAGGTATAACCTAAAATAAATTTTATTTGGTCTTAATCGATTCAGCGTTTCACCACTATGGGTACGTATTTTACTTTCTTTTTTAATCTTTAGTTTTGAATATTTATCTTGACATATTGCTTGTTAACCCAACTATCAGTTTAAATAAAGCAATTTTAATAGAGTTTCTGGAATTTCATAACCTCACGGGGTCGCCTCGCTCGGAATGCCATACGTGCGGCACGGTTTTACGCACATCTTTCATTACAACGGCAACGCTTGACGTTATCAAATTATTAATTATACTTACTTTATTGTAAACTGTCAGCAGAAATAAATATTAAACGTATTCGAAAAAAAAACGCTTTTTTGTTTTGGGTAAGAACAATTAGCTGAAGTAAAGCAGGCAAAGTTTTCAAAGAGATCTTGGTACTACATAATTGTTGAGACGACTAAACCGTGTCAAGATAATTTCGAACAGCTCACCTGGTTAGTTACTTCTGACGCTTACTGTACCTATTGCATGTGACCATTATCTTATTATGTTATTCAATCAAATACAAACACTGAAAACATTGAAAAAATAATCAACCCAGCAGGATTTGAACCTCGCATCGTACGCCTTACCGGGGCTCGATCGCTTTACCAATTAAGCTATGGGTTCAGTATTATCTTATTTATGAAATAAATACAACCTTATAAAGCCTAAAATATAAATCTGTTTCCATATTAAATTACTTCTTCATGAAATAGGTCAAAATATGACTAAGTAAGTATATCCAACTCGCTATTAAAATAATCAAGTGGACATTGTATGAGTGACATTGACATGTTTAGTAAAAATGGCTACATAGTTTCTAGGCTATTATATAGAAACAACCCTATTAACACCATTTTTTTTATGCCACGACGGTGGCAAACAAGCATACGGCCCGCCTGATGGTAAGCAGCTATCTTAACTTATGGACGCCTGCAACTCCAAAGGAGTCACATGCTTTTCAAAAAGGAGGATTCACTGTGTTGATGGCTAAATGAACAAGAAGGTCAACACACTGGGTCCTCTTTGAGCTCTCCTTCTTCCGTGTCCCGTAGTGTTTTGAACAACAATTGAATTGCATGGTGGTAATAGACCATAAAGCATGTACATAATGAATTGCAAGTCCCTGGCGGTTTTCAAAAAACAATGTAAGGCTTTCCTACTGGACCTCCAAAAGGAAGTTACTTTCACTTTTGGTTGACAGATTGCTAAACTTGAGTGATGTAACTGTTTTATTGTATCCCTATAGTTAAATTAGATTAAGTCCTGGGGGTGGCAGAATACCAGCGTCCGTTGCTTGAAGGTGGTAGGGCCCTAGTGCCTTTAAGCCTTCTCGCACAGACATAAGCTGAGTCACTCTCCTTTTTAATAAGTTTAAGCATGATCTACTGTACTCTTATTATGTACCTGTGCAATCTTATTAAATAAACGTCTCTTATTATTATTACTAGCTGTGCCCGCGGCTCCGCCCGCGTGGAATACGGTCTGTGTCAGTAAGCGGCTAATTCACCCCTAATTTCTCTCCCGCTACCCTGGAGGCGGAACTTGAAGTAAAGTTGACAGATGGATTTATCCTATTAATTTTTATTGGCATGATTTAAACTACATAGTATATCGGAGTAGGTGTATATCGGACGATACAGGATATATACGTCCATGTCCACGGCAAATATCATCCAAATCGATCCTCCCGTCACATCAGTCTAAGCATGAAAGGTAAGAACAGGCGCGGTTGAAATGGGGGGGGGGGGGGGGGGTGTCACAAATGCAAATGTTTTTTTTCTATTTGAGAAATTAGTAATCCTTAAGGGGTGATTTCCGGGATAACAATGCAAAAAAAACCGGCCAAGAGCATGTCGGGCGATGCTCAGTGTAGTTTCGTAAATGCCGCCCTGTTACGAAACATCCGTTCAAACGGTCGTTTATTAAGGATATTTAGCGGCGCTTACGTCAGTCTACTATCCGGCACATCCTTTCACTATGCGATTTTGACTGATAATTCAAAAACGGCTGAACCGATTTTATTCAATATAGTTTTTATTGAAAGTTCTTATCATTAAATTTCAGCTTTCTAGTGCGAACAGTAACTGAGCTAGGCCGTGGACAGACGGACGGACATGGCGAAACTATAAGGGTTCCTAGTTGACTACAGAACCCTAAAAAGAGATAAATAGTAGTTTATGTAACTGTTACGTAAAAAGGCCTAATTATGTACTGAAGCATACACTGCTTTACCTACACACATATTAAAAATCCACTGACACCATGCGTGGCGGGGGTCGGGGGGGGAGGGGTTGATTTTGATTACGTTACCGTAGGTAATGAATTTTCATACGTTTTTACCACACTGTCACAGATAATACACTGATGTTACGTTACTGGTTGCAATAATTGTGGTAATTACACACTTCAAGGTAAGCACATTACGAGTACAATGCACTAATGAACGTCAGAGAAAAATAAAATACGTGAGTGTCGTGGAACACTCTGTTGGAACGAAGTTATGTTATTTTATTTTATTTCATTTTTGACTTTTTCGTAAATTTTGTGGTTTTAATTTTTTTTGCATTTATATGCAAATTTTAATTTTTGAAATTTTTGATATTTTTGATATTTTTGAAATTATGGAAACTTGAAACTTTTGAAATTTAAGAAATTTTTGAAATTTAGAAATTTTGCCATTTTTGACATTTTTTTACTTTTAGGTTCTCGACTTTTTTCACTTTTATCACTTTGTCACTTCTCACTTTCACTACAATTCACTTCACTTCACTTTATTCTATTTTATATATTTTTTATTTCATTCCATTTTACATGTTTCTCAATCGTATGGGTGTCGCGTTTTCGTGACGTGACGCTTTTTCGTGACGGTCACGTGACTTTTTTTCACCTAGCCCCCCATCCGCGAACCGTCCAATAAGGAACTTCGTTCCAAAACTACCACCGGTTCTAACCCTACACCTCTGGCCCAAGAAGTATTATGACCGAAAAGATACTCGACGGGACTTATTTTTTTCAAAACAGTATTTATTACATTATTAGATCTTAAAGATACAAAATAATGCGTAGTTCTTCAAGAAGACATATCAAAACGGCTTGAGAGACAGATAATGTACCTATTGTTTAATTATAAAGAAATATAAATCCTAATCTGACTGCTTCACAAAACGTTTGATATGTTTTCCTACCTAAACGGTGTCCTATAAATGTTTGGTTTGGGCCATGCATCTTTGTCCGTCATATATAATACTCGAACCTGCAATAACCCTTTGACATTCATGATATTTTCAAATATTTTTTAAGAGGGGGTAAAGGTAAATTTAAAGCATTACAAATTACAAATTATTTAAATACCAAATTTCATCTAACTACGGACAGCGTTTATTGGTTGTTTCTTCCCCATGTAAACTTTCACCCCTTTTGTATCCGTTAAAAGGATAATTTCCGAGATAAAACTATTTTATTTCATTTTTTATTAATTATCTCCATACCAAATTGTATCTAAATCGATTCTGCGGTTAATAATTCCCTATACAAATTTCCAACTCTCTTTTCACCCCTTTAGGGTTGATTTTCGGAGTGAAAACTATCATTTTGTCCTTTCTTGAGATCCATACTATACCAAATTTCATCTTTATCAGTTCAGCGGTTAAAAAATCGTCATACCAACTTCCAACCCCCTTTTCGGCGTGAAAGGGTTTATTTTCCGGATGAAAACTATTCTGTCGTTTCTCGGGACTCAAATTATCTGCATACTAATTTCTATTAAAAAATCTCCATACAAACTTTCAACCCCCTTTTCATCCCCTCCAGGGTTGATTTTCGGGATGAAAACTATTCTTTGTCCTTTCCCGGGACTCAAACTATCTCTACACAAAATTTCACTTCACTTCCATTATTTTTTTCAAATTTTTTGGACCTACGGTTCTAAAGTATGGTGGGTGGGGGGGGGTTCAAGATGTAACTATCCAATGTCCTTTCTCGAGACCCATACTATCTCTATACCAATTTTCATCTAAATCTGTTCAGCGGTAAAAAAATCCTCATACCAACTTCCAACCCCCTTTTCACCCCCACAAGGGTTTGAAAACTATCCTATGACGTTTCTGGAGACTCAAATTATCTCCATACTCATTTCTATCTAAATCGTTTCAGCGGTTAAAAATTCTCCATACAAACTTTCAACCCCATTTTCACCCCCACCAGGGTTGATTTTCGGGATTAAAACTATATATTATCCTTTTCCGGGACTCAAACTATCTCTATACAAAATTTCATAGAAATCCGTTCAGCCGTTTTCATGTGATGCGCGGTCAAATAAACAGACAAACAGATAAACAGACAAACAGATAAACAGACAAAAATTCTAAAAATTGTTGGAACGTGTTCTCTTATCGATTCTAAATATCCCCAGCCAACTTTTTTGCGATTATCTTCCATGTACAGACTTTCGACCCTCTTCAGCTTTATTATACGAGTATGTATAGATTATTATTACTCTGTCAATAGACCAGGAATTGTAACGAGACTAATAAGGCAGATAAATAAAAAACCGGCCAAGTGCGAGTCGGACTCGCGCACCGAGGGTTCCGTACAAACCTTTATAACTTAAAGGTATTATAGACCTGAGTATTTGATATGAATTTCAATTTAATACCTCTACGCGTTTACGAGGAAAAAGGTAGTAAGTTTAAAATTTAAAAAAATATTTATTGTATGATTTTACTAAAAATGTCTACTTTTCGTAATTTTTCCTTTGTCTGTACTATATGAAGTTTCTTCGTGCCAAGTTTCAAGTTTCTGAGTTTACGGGAAGTACCCTGTAGGTTTTGAGTTTCTTGCGAGTACTCAGTTTCAAAATATGCGACTTAAATTGCTCTTTCTTTTGATTGCGTTTACATAAAAGTTTGGTTTTGCTACATCTGAAAGGTCCTATAGCCCTGAGTATTTGACATGAATTTCAATTTAATATCTCCACGCGTTTACGAGAAAAAAAGTAGTAAGTTTAAAATTTAAAAAATGTTTTTTTGTATGATTTTATTAAAAATGTCTACTTTTTGTAATTTTTCCATTGTCTATGCTATATGACGTTGCTTCGTGCCAAATTTCAAGTTTCTGAGTTCACGGGAAGTACCCCGTAGGTTTTGCGAGTGCCGAAAAACTAAAATTTGCAGCATAAACGACTGTATCTTTTGATTGCGTTGGCTTTTGAGTTTGATTTTTTCACAGCTCCAAGGGGCAATAGACCTGAGTATGTGGTATAAATTTCAGCTTGATACCTCCACGCGTTCCTGAGAAAAATGGTCTTGACAGACAGACAGACAGACAGACAGACAGACAGACAGACAGACAGACAGACGGACAACAAAGTGATCCTATAAGGGTTCCGTTTTTTCCTTTTGAGGTACGGAACCCTAAAAATAACCAAGGACTCATATTCCAATGAGGGTGACCGCGATCGTCGTTTCCGCTAGATGGCAGCACCGTGGCGAGAGGTCTAGCTGTCATAATCCACCAATCAAGTTTAACCCTGTTTTTAGGGTTCCGTAGCCAAATGGCAAAAAACGGAACCCTTATGGATTCGTCATGTCTGTCTGTCTTTCCGTCCGTATGTCACAGGCATTTTACTCGGAAATTATATACAGCTACTTAGTTATGTAGTTAAAAATGAAAAAAAAAAACAATTTTTAGGGGGGCGCTCCATACAGGTAACTAAATTTAAAAAAAATTAACCAAATATCAACATGTGACACATCGATCGATAGGTCTTTCAAAATAACATTGAGGTTTCTTTGACTATTTTGTGATTAAGTGAATATTTTCTGAAATAATCGCTTCAAAAGTCAGAAAAGTTGTGTAGACCCCCCGTAACTTTTGAACCGTAAGTTCAAAAAATATGAAAAAATTTGAAGAGATGCGGCTTATCATATACTTTCAACGAAAATTGTTTTGAACATTATCGGTTCAGCCATTTTTGAGTAATCTCCAAAAAACTTCTTCCATAGGCATCAGATACGACCTTTTGGTATTAGTTTGGTTCTTATTCCACTGAAGGTACGGAACCCTCCTATGCGTGGTCCGACACGCACTTGACCGGTTTTTTTTATTCGTGGATTTTGACAGCTGCTGTCAAAAATATCTCTCGTCACGGTGCTGCCATCTAGAGTAAATCTCGATCGCGGAAACTCTCATTACAATCGTTTTACTTACTGATCATGCCTTAATCATCTGTAATCACATTCTTAGTGTGCCTCTTGAGACTGTAGTATGTACAATACAAATACAGTACAATATGTTTATTTTTTACTTATAATTAGTAATACTTTTTAATTCAAACTCAAACTCAACATTTTTTATTCAGTACGTAGGCCACAAGGGCACTTTTACGCGTCAGATAGTTCAAAGTAATCAAAGTAAAAGAGAAAAAAAAAAACAATCTACACCGGTTCTAACCCTACACCTCTGACCTGAGAATTATGACCGGCAAGAAACTCGGCGGGACTTAATATTTCAAAACAATAGTACATAAAAACTTAAAAATACATATTAATGCGTTGTTCTATAAAAAAACGTATCAAACCAAGGTGAGATTAACCAAATAGGTTATAGTTTATGAAAAATACTAAAGAAAAAAGACGATTATAAGTCCAAATCTGACTATCTGAAAATAAGTTTTACACTAGTTTGATATACTTTCTTACCTGAACTGTGTCTTCTACTTAAATTTCCAAATTATAATAATAAATAAACTGTACAATATTTTATATAAATTTCTAAATGAATCTGCTACCAAAACAGACCAGCCAATCAACACTCGTAGCTAATTTTTACTTCATCATCTCTACACGAGCAGTAAATAACCCTTAATTAATAAACCCGCTAACGGCCGCCATAGCGAATGGGTTAACGGGTTCAACCCTTCGGTTTAAATACCTACAGCTAGATATTAACTAGTCGTCACTGGGGTTGGAAGGCGGGAGAGTTATTTTTCATTGGGTTCGGAATCTTGCAGTCGTTTAAATTTAATTGGCACTTGATGAGTAAATTAAGCAATTTTTCGAAGTGTCGCTTGTTTTAAGTAAGTCTATTTATAAGTACTTTTGAATATAAGTGAATTTAAACGTTCATGTGACTTAGGTCAAAACATTGGGTGGTAAAGAGAGCATTTGATATCCATTTCTTCGTGACAAAGTTCTCGACAATTCGAAATTAGCCAAGGGTAGTATTTAGTTAGTACCATTGAGTTCCATGGACGCCTGTCACTACTTACTAACAACATAAAAGTTTACGGTTTAACTCACGTGTTTGACATGTTTTGGTAAGCCTAAGTCTCCATCTTCGAGTACTAAACCTTATGTCGTACCGACCACCAACCTGGTTGCGCCGCCATGGTGTCCCAGTGAGACATAGGGCTAAGTGTGTTAGAAACAGCGAGCATGTCCCGATGTGTTGTAGTGAAATGCAGTGTATATATTATATTATGTCGCGCGTAAACTTTTATAAGTATTTCTTTCGAAAATGTTAGGAAACTTTTAGTCTTAAGACTTTCAGGGCTTGGTTTAAAAATTGAGTGATGTTCAAAAACGATGTTTTAGCCTTTCTAGATTAATATTGCTGGATTATTTCAGTAGTCTGATTTTATATAAATTAACTTTAAAGTAATCATAAAACAACATTTAAAATTGATGGTGACCGTTGTTATGTGCGATGTTTGTAATTGATTTATAACAGGACAATAGTTCCATTTTATGTCTCATTCAAAGACAAGTATTACATTTACTTTCAAATACTCCAGCTAAGAGAAACTTCAGACTCAAAAACCCATTGAATTTCCAAATCTAGCCATCTTACCAAGTGCCCTCTAACACCATGTGTCCTTTAACAAGCCTATGGCCTCCATGCACCCTTAGCCTCCGGCGACGATTAACATAACAAGCCCCCATTACACCACCATATCGCAACCACCCTAAATTTACCTCTCGCAAAATTGTACGAGAACCCTATTAACGGGTTTATAGAAACCGTTTTCCTTTGACATTGACTTTTGAAACTGTTACTTAAGCGTTGTAATTTTAGATATTGCATTGCTGTTATTAAAACGTACGTTTGATCGTATTTAAAAGACATAAGGATGATTTTAGAACACTTTTACGTTTACTAGTTGCTAGATTAAGTTGGTAATGGTCTTTTGTTGCAGCCGAACTAGAATTTGACAGTCGAATGCTTCGTTTGTCGATGGCTATTGATTATTTACAGTAAGTTGACAGCCTTAGGCTAGTCGGGGTATTTTTCGAAGCTAACTAGATAACAAGTGGTTTTAAATTGGCATTTACATAATGTGAGGGGTGGGTAACGAAGTTTCTACTAGGTGGCGAAAAAAGTAACGGCTGTCAATGTAGCTTTAATTCTGGTCGAGTTACTGTCCAATAAGGGTTTAAACTTTATCTTCTATAGTACGGTCACGTCTGAAAATATCTTCTTCTTCAAGTGCCTTCTCCATCCCGGAAGTTGGCGACCTTGCCTATTGCCATTCTATCTGCAGTCATGTGAATTATTTTCTCTGTACTGTCCACGTCTAACCAGTCTCTTACGTTCCTTGTCCATGATATTCTCCTTCTACCACGTCATCGTTTCCCCTCAATTTTCACTTAAATTATTAGTTTTAACAAATCGTATTTTGAGTTTCTATGTATATGTCCGAAATATGCTGCTCTCCTTTCTTTAATACTTTCACCTTCTTTTTCATGAATGACATAAATCTATCTGAAAATATGGAATCATGTAATGTTACAAAACATGCAACCAAGAGTTTAGTAGTTTACGCCTTGGTAATAGAGTCGTCGCTACATATTTTTGTTACTTTAAATGTATCCATATTTTCAGACGTGACTGTACCTAATATAGTTACGGTGGGTCGTAACCTTTAATATTGTTTTATTGATCACCCAGACGTACTCTACAAGACGGAAGCCAATCGGTAGATAATTTGATAAATTTAGACTCCCGTGGCTACAGTACAATTAGTGCAGTTTTTGATAGAATTTGTATATGACACCGTAAAACTGTAAATACCACTAGGTTACAATCTTACTAGCGAGATTGTAAACTGTCGAAAGATTGTAAACTGAATATACTGTTTACAATTTAACGCATTATTTTTCAGCAGATTATAAACTGTCGACGTGAAACCGTCATATTGTAAAACGTAACGCTCGCTGATTGGTCGGTTTAACAGTTAGCCGTTCAGTGTCCATAGACTTAGGAATCAAGCTCAGTTATCTAATAACTTTTGTCCTTAACTCCTTTACCAAAATAATTTTGTCCTAATGGGAATCTGCCCCAACTTTCAACGTATATGTACATATACACATTCTGATATTACCTACTTTATTTAGTATGATCAACTATGATCTCTTAGACGGCCACTTTTGAAGCCGTTTGTAAGTATTATATTATAACTAATAGAGTAACTAAATACTCAAATAACGCTATGTAAATCGCGTCAAGACTTAAGGTAGCTTTTGTCCGGGAGAGGTAGTGCTTCCTGCCGTCATACAGTTTTTACTAGTATTCCCCCGTACTCTTATAAAAGGTGTAACAAAAATGCTTGTGATCCGTTAAAGGGCATAATTAGTTTTATATTCTAATTATGAAAAACTAAGAAAAAATATTTTGCACACCAAAAAAATGTTTTTTGTATGTCGGCCAGCTGGGATGAAAAAATGTTTTCATACTTTTTCTTAGTCGCATTAAGATATCAATCATGCCTTTAAACGAATTACCACTATTTTTGTTACAGTCTGTAGATAACTATGCTGTTTCCATTAAAACAAATATTACTTGTCAAGGAAAATAAATAAATAGAAGTTGATAATTAAAAATAAAGAAACAACAAAGGTATAAGTACTATTGTAGCGGCAATATTTTCCTACGCGCTTAACTAAAGATCAAAGGTCAAGCATGCCTAAATCCAAACAAGTCGGGCATACGATTGTTTTGCAAAAACACCGCGTGTATCTCATCACCAGTATCCCGTGAACGCTTGTTTTACAAAACACGGCCCAGGGCCTTCCACAATCCCAAGCGGACCAACATAAGGTGATCCCTGGTACGTATTATTTGCTATAGAATTCATGGTGGCTGGTCGATAATGGCCGCCTATTCCATGCGTCCACGGACGAGTACTTGAGTATTCCATTTTATCAAGACCTCGAGACCCGTAATAAGTGTTCGTAATTATAGAGCGCCGTTATACTGGATATGTTAGGTAAGTGTGTTAATGTCAGTCATCGTCGTCGCATAAAGAGCTCTTTAAAAAATAATATAACTAGATCTCTGATAACGCTTAGGTGTAACGGATTACGGGGTTTCGCTTACAATGGTTCGTTTGAGTGTTGAGACATCGATCCCACAAAAGGGCTCCTACAAAGGGCTTAAGTCATTAGGACATTTATGACACTTATGACCTTTCTTATATAGAGTTAAATTATATTGTAGGATATACAAGCAATATTTCTTTCAGGCCTAGTTGAGTAAAGAAACATTATTAAGGAAAAGTGTAGCATTCAAAAATAAAATTACTTTATAAAAAGGTGAAAAGAAATAGTAATAACATTACCAAGCTTTTTGACCTTTTGTTCTATCATAATTAATAAAAGTTATAAATATTTCGTGTAAAATACGTTTTTTTATTTTGACTATTACGAAAAAAAACATATCAATTTAAAAGAATAGTTTTATATATTATTTGTATTACCAATCAAAGCAAGATATAAGTAAAAAAGGAAAAATAAAAATACAAAAAGATTATAGCAGAGCGTGGTTTCGATCCACGGACCTCTGGGTTATGGGCCCAGCACGCTTCCACTGCGCCACTCTGCTCGTTGCGGGTCGGACGAAATTTATGATTAGTTGCCGCGAGCGCTAGCAATGGGTTAGTAATGTATGGCGTAAGAAGATAATTTTAGATATCGATGATTCATAAAACGATGTTTTCCTATCAACCTATCATTAATATTAAGAGGTGTTTTATAAAACTAAGTACTTACCTACATGCATACTTTATTTCAATAAATGACTATTATTCTATACGTTTAATAATTTCTATACATTACATTTTAAACATTATAAGTATTTTAAAGTCAGATTAGATTATAAATAATGTTATGTATAAATAAATTTAATACAAAGTATCAGATTTTCTTTGCAATATTGCCAATATTTAATATATCGATATTAATTTTAAATTGAGCACGTTTTAACTTTTATAACGTGTTTTAAAGGAAATACTTAATTTAGTATAAAACAATTTTAAATACATTTAAGCTTAGATTTAAGGAAAATAGTTAATTTAATCTTAGTTTAAATGAATCTAAGTTTAATTTTAACTTCGTTGTTAAAATTCTGACCTAGTTTAAGAAATATTTTTGTTAATCTTTGGTGGATTCCTGTGTAAGCTGTGGTCACCTATATGAGGCTATTTATCTTTGCATGATTCTTGTATCTTGTCTGTACTATACCTAGATGTAATATCCGTTGGTGATCCTTAAATAAATAAATAAATAATAATTATTAAATTTCATATTAATAGAGATAAAATTCTGTAATTTAATCTCTATTAATATTAAATATATTAATCATGCACACTCTCACGCAATGCATTAAAGGACAAATTAGATAAAAGCAATATGAAATGCGACAATAAGTGAAGTGTTTAGCAACTCGACTCAAGTGGCAAGTGGCAAGTAGCGGATCAGTAGCCCGGAGGCACACTCTGGCCAGTGAACAGTGAACTACTTGAATAAAAGCTAATTGTACTTTTCATTGAAGAGTTTTTTGCAAGTTAGCTTGTATGTTGGGCATGATTTTGTAATTGGAGTTAGTTGTACGCTCTATTTTTCAGCTCTAGTATCGGTCAGCTTTGTAGTTGGAAATTATAGTAAGTACTACGAACCTAAGTTATTTATAACGTTATGCCTACCTATTTTTTTTATAAAAGAATGTGGCATGAGATGTGTTTTATAAATATAGCAATTAGGTATTTATAGGTGCTTGTCACATAACTAAATAGGTAGATAAGTTGTATCTAAAAGTTTGCATAAAACTTAAAGCCTGTCTCTGTTTCTCTATCACTTATTGTACAAGAAAAATATTATAAAACAGATACAATATCTACTTATATGTAACATAGCGCACGCGTAACGAAAATATTATCAGTTTTATTTTACCGATTACTAGAAATTGTATCAGAATGTCAATTAAACGCTAGTGTATTAAAAACTATCCCGTAATATGATCAAACATATGAATCCGACACCAAAAACCATATTCGCAATTTTCGCAATAAATATTATTGAATGCAACACGATATCCTAATGCACTCATTAGCACCGAGCATGTGGTCACTGCGAATAAATCGTCAACCTATCCCACTCCAAAACGACCTAAGTCTATTGAACATTATGTATACATTTACGTCTTTTTGTACTTAGAGATGATCGCAATATCCAAATACCGAGCAGAATTAACAAATATGCCATAACTGCCGTAACTGGCCAATTTTGACAGAAGGACATATAGATGTAAGAGTCTCAACGACTGATATGACTTTTTGAATTAATCGGGTAATATCATAGGGCTGGCACTTGCTACAATGGCGCACCTCGGGGAGTCCGCGGAGGCCAATAAAACGGTACAAAGACACCCCGTGGTGACCCTAGCTTTCTTTATGGCTAAGCTGTGAGGGTGTTGGTTATTGCCGGTCGGAATGTGAACCCTTTGACGGAGTTTAATAAGATTGGGACGATTTATGGAGCGTTTTGACACCTCTGGAGCATTGTTTGTAATTAAACCATAGAAATGTTACGATGTCTACCTCCACCACAGAATAACTAATAGTACTACCGTACCTCCACCTACCTAAGTATATGACTAACTATCTCCAGTCCAGTCTAACGACAAATCTGTGGCCACCAGGGGCTGTCAGTAATAATATCATTATTTCTGTACTCCCAACTGAGTTAAAGAACTCACCAACTGACATATCATTTAAGAACAAACTAAAACAAGTTTTATTAGACATGGCTTTCTACACCATTGATGACTTCATCTAGTATCAGCCTGCTCATATATAAAGACCTCGATACACAATGGCCCATCATGGGCCAGTCTAAGGGACACAGCTATACGACGGAAGGAGCGTCGTATAGCTGTGTCCCTTAGACTGGCCCATGATGGGCCATTGTGTACTGGGAGCTTAATAACAAAATTTGTTTGCGGGCTACGTCTCTGATTCTCTGATTATAAATAAATAATAAATAAATAAATAAATATTTGGGGACAATCTTACACAAATCAACCTAGTCCCACAGTAAACTTAATAAGGCTTGTTGTTGTGGGTACTAGGCGACGATATGTATATATAATACATATAATTACTCAAATACATAGAAAACATCCATAACTCAGGAACAAATATCCGTGATAAACACACAAATAAATGCCCTGACCAGGATTCGAACCCGGGACCTCCTGCTTCGTAGGCAGGGTCACTGCCGACTGGGCTAGGAGGCCGTTGATTGATGTAAAATACTTTAATGTAAATTCTTCATTAATGTTAATACTTTCTTACCTATTATCATAAGGAGAAAATTTTTATCTTGACATACGTATATTGTAAACCATGACATGTAATGTAATGTGTTTTATGAATAAAATTTTGAGTCTGATTCTGTACCCGTCCTTTTTCTATGTATACGAGTATGAAACATGAGTAGAACAATAATGTATTATCATTATTACTGTACTTGTACTTCATTCCTACACTAAATAAGTATAAAGTTATTAAGACTGACACTAGATTAAGATTTTTGTTTGTTTTGTTACTAACACTCTATGGATACATGTTTGTCCGAAATGAAGTTTTTTTTTAAGGTATGTTTGAAAAGTATGTTTTGTATGTATCCGGTGCCGAGACATCGACGCTCACTAAGGAGACTGTGCACAAAATCCGAGGCACAGAGGGCCATGGAGCGCGCCATGCTCGGCATCAAGCTTCAAGACCGAGTGAGGAATGTCGAGATCCACCGTCGCACTAAGGTGCAAGACGTGGGATACATAATTACCAAACTTAAGTGGAATTGGGAAGGAAACGTTGCCAGCCAGAGTGATGGCAGGTGGACTAAAATGTTGACGTAGTGGTGGCCGCTTTCAGATGAAAGAGGCGTCCGTTGGCTCGTTGGGTAGACGACATTCGGAAGGTCGCGGGGCACTTCTGGATGAAATTGGCACAAGACCGGGACAAGTGGCGTACACGAAGAGACTGCACTGCTGTGCATAGGCCAGTGGGCGACAAAAGGCTGATGATGATGATGTTTGGAAAGAAAAGTCCCGTAGAATATACGAGTTCCCCTATAAATCACGAGACTTGTCTTTCCAAAGACAGTCTACCTGAATTTTTAACAAGTTCAAAGCAAATTAGAGGTGACGGTATAAACATGAGTGTCAACTGATTGTAATAATTTCTTATCAATTACAAATAAATGAATAATGTAGATAAATGATTCATAATGTTAAAACATCTTTGATTAGTAACAAGTTGTTACGGGGGGTCACACCAAAAATCCAAATATAAAAAAAACCGGCCAAGTGCGAGTCGGACTAGCGCATGAAGGGTTCTGTACCATAATCTATAAAAACCGGCCAAGATCGTGTCGGGCCACGCTCAGTGTAGGGTTCCGTAGTTTTCCGTCCGTCACAGTAAGTGTCCCCACTTAAGAGTTAAAATAACACCGCCATGTAGGATATGATATGAGCGTTCCACGTATAGCGACATCTATCGGCAAATTAAGTAAACTATTGCGCGCGAGCTTAAAGTATGGAAGTTGATTTTTATGGGATAATTCTTTATTGCGTGAACCGATTTTCACCGTTTTTACTTTATTTGAAATCACGTCATTTCATTGTGATTCTGTAGAAATTACAGGTACAATAAACACCTGCTTAGACGGTTAAATTACAAACTTAATTCAGAAATTATTTTGTAATTTTTTTTCAAAAACTATTCAATCTATCAAGTTCAAAATAATTTTCCTAGAAAGTTTTTATAAAGTTCTACTTTTGATATTTTGTTCATATTTTTAAAACGTATGGTTCAAAAGTTAGAGGGGGGGGGGACACATTTTTTTTACTTCTGGAGCGATTATTTCCGAAAATATTCACATTATCAAAAAATTATTTTAGTAAACCCCTATTCATTTTTAAATACCTATCTAACAATATATCACACGTTAGGGTTGAAATGAAAAAAAAATATCACTCCCCACTTTACGTATAGGGGAGGTACCCTAATAAAACATTTTTTTCCACTTTTTATTTTACCACTTTGTCGGCGTGATTGATATACATATTAGTACCAAATTTCAGCTTTCTAGTGCTAACGGTCACTGAGATTATCTGCGGACGGACGGACGGACGGGCAGACATGGCGAAACTATAAGGGTTCCTAGTTGACTACGGAACCCTAAAAACGGGAAAAAAACATATCTGTTGTTTGGGAGCCCCCTTCAACATTTATTTTATTCTGTTTTTTTTTTGTTATAGCGGCATTCGAAATATCTGTAAATCAAATACACATCTCGGTTCATGAGATGGTGACGGATAAAAACGGCCAAAAAAACAAGTCTGTTGTATGGGAGCCCCCTTAAATATTTATTTTATTCTGTTTTTTTTATATTTTTTGTTATAGCCGTAACAGAAATACATCATCTGTGAAAATTTCAACTGTCTAACTATCACGGTTTATGAGATACAGCCTGGTGACATACGGACAGACAGACAGACGGACAGCTGAGTCTTAGTAATGGGTTCCCGTTTTTACCCTTTGGGTAGGGAGCCCTAAAAATTATTATTAAATGTACGAGAAACAATTTATATTTGGTTTTTTTGCCGACGATAAGGATTGGAAAATACCTAACCTTCAACTCACTTAAAAGTGCAATATGAAATGAACAATTTAAAACGTAAATTACCTAACACGTTTTAAACAAGAAAGTCATTTAAAGTCTAGCATACGGCTAGGAAATAAAACGACACGTCATAACCCTCGCGAAGGGCTGAAAGGGGCTACTCGAGCCATAAACCAAAATTAAAAGTTTTCGATACATTGCGCTCTCACAATACAACCATTGCGCTCCTGACTAAATACTCCGCATTAAGGTGTCGTTAGTCAAATGACACAGCTTCCAAAACGATCAATCATATCCCCATTAATATCCTCAATCAAATCTAAACTTTAAATCTAGTCACATAGAATTTATAATCGAATGAGCGGTGTTGGTGGTTGATATGTTTTAGGAAGCTCAGGTGACGATAAAAAATCTTTATGAATGGGGTTGGCGTGTGACAATGTTACCCTACTTTAATAAATTATATCAGCAATTTTGCGAATTGTTTTATAAGCGTCTTTCATATTCTTTTTACCTATTTGTCGTAAGAATGTAGCTTCACCTTTTCTTACTTATATTTAGATATATTGTTCTGTCGATTCGTAGAAATGTTTATAAAGATTCCTCTAAAAATAGAAACCACAAGCGTTACATTGCAAATATGCTTTATTTTATCCCCCATGTCCCTTCCATCATTCATAATAGTGGTCGTCATCAAAAGGGACGTTTAACAAATGATACGACGCACTTCTATTGTTAAACCTTTTGTTATTTTGCTCTTACTTTTTATATGCCAGTCATAAACTGTACTAACTACAGCGCGTTTTGTTTTGCATTTTCAACTTTATCGTCATCATCTTTGTTATCAGATTCGTAACGGCTCGTATCTTGGTCGCCCAGTTTTATTCTCACATCGTTCCGATTGTGTATAGCTAATAAGTCACTTGTGTATAATTATTACTTTATTGCTCGGTGTACGAATGCAAGTCATGCACATTTGTGTTTGGGTGCTGTCTTTGTCTTTTTACTTTCGTTTTACTTTTCATCGTCGCAGACACATTGTTTTGTTGAAGGCGTAGGACGTATTTTATCCTTCTCGGTAATAGTCTGATCATATTTTTAAGCGTCCATTACATTTTGCACCTTACGGTTAAGCAGTAAGAAATTGTTCTGAGCACGCTTGGTTTATTGTCAATGATTTTTCTTAAGTTGACACTGAGGGCCATCATCGCTCGCACCGTGTAATTAGAGGTACATAAAGAAAGCGAATAAAGATACGTTACGTTACTATAAAACTCTCGGGACGCTAAATAAAATCTCATTGAGCTGTTTACAAATTTTGAATTCAAATTTATGCGCCGTACCGACTTGTTGCTCCAACTTACGACTGGGTTCCCGCGCGATGTTTTATGTATTGAAAAATGTAAATATATAGGTGATAAAGTTTACGTCAGGGACGATAAATATGAATAACATCGCATCAAACCTCTATCACCCCCAGGTCTAAATCCCCGTTTTATTGCGTTGCTGCGGATTGGAACAATCTTTTAAGAAATCGAAGTGTTAAATGCTATGAATGAAATTTATGTCAGCTGCATGAAAGCACTTGCCTAAATTGTCACTAAGACGAGGTTCCACGCTGTAGTCACGTATGCAGCTTTTTAGCGTTATCTTTATCAATATATCTGTCCAATCTCTCCGGGTGTTTTGTCCGACCAGTTTTGTTGGTGCAGTTAGTTCGATTGATAGCATCGCCACGTGTCCATTGTGCCTGTTCCCAGGCTTGGCACGTGTACTTCATTATTTTCGCGCCAAAATATTCCTCTAACGCTTTGTTAGGAGATTAGGCGTGAGTCTGACTGGGGTGACTACTGGTTTTTGGTTTTCGTGACTTTTTGGGAATACGAATACCTTACCCTACCTTACCCGAATGCATTACCGTTAGCAATCGTACGTTGTTTCAATGTGTTAGGCTTGACTTAGTAGATATGAAACATGTTTATTTTTTAATCTTTAGGTACAATGCAACAGATCAGACACACAATATCAGAAAATCAGATCTCACAACATCAGATTCAGATAGTACAGGATAGTCTTCTTTTTTTTCTGAACTAAATCCACATACCTTTACCGCATAACAGACTGGTAACTAATTTGAAACCTATCGCACCCAACTGTCGTTACTGCAGCCCTGTTCCCATTAATACCTAAATCGCCAGGCATTAGTTCCAGCGTAAAAATAATAGTTCCCGGGTGTCAACACACGTATCACTGGCCTTGTTTTATCCCCCATTACGACCCCAGCACAAAAATATTGAAACGCAGACGGGCCATTGTACCAGCGTGCCCGGTGGGCGGAACCGGCCATATTTATTATTTTTGTCACCATTGTATTGTTGGGATTATAGCCAGTATTTAGATGAAATTGGGGATAAGGTCCGCTAATCTTGCTTTTGGCGTTGATATCGATTTTTTGAGGCGCGACGCAACATCATGCGTGAGGTTTGTTTCACTGACCGAACAAAAAATGTCACATTTTTGTAATTTACATTGGATGAACTTTTTGATGTGTCTGTTACTATGTTCTTTAAAAGATACTTGCGTTTCGTCGCATCCACACCAATTATATTTCTATGTTTGGCCTAAAGGTTGACTGGTAGCGAATTTTTTACGGTATTAAGTCTGCCTTTTGTAACTTACCTATATTTTTTTACTATGCAACAAAATTTAAATAAATAATTTTAGTACACAAGATATGTTCAGTCCATATTGTGTAAATAAATAACATTCGAGTATACCTATGTTTTGCCTATAATTACTCTTTGCAACATATTATGTTCCTTGTATTGTATCTTTTTTATGCAAATCCACAGTTCATATTCGTTAAAGAATATGAAGGCTGACTGTACAGTCACGTTTGAAAATATGAATAAATTTAATGTGACAAACACATGTACCCAAGACATTACGTGTTGGTAACAGCGTAACACGGCGGGAAGAA
Organism: Pammene aurita; assembly: GCA_947086415.1. NCBI lineage: Eukaryota > Metazoa > Arthropoda > Insecta > Lepidoptera > Tortricidae > Pammene > Pammene aurita. The sequence goes on along the minus strand of OX352297.1, from coordinate 38,948,644 downwards.
CTTGATAACTCGAGATATAAAATTGGAGAAATTTTAACATCATGTAATTCTTTAAAGTTCAAATTTCTTCATCTTTTCCTTCGATTTGTCAACTTCTTCCCGTCATCTACCTACGGATTGAGTCATAGCTACATATTTTTGTCACATTAAATGTATCCATATTTTCAGACGTGACCATACCTACCAGTTGTATTATAATTTGCAACTAGTCTATATTATGCGTGACTTGTATTATAATTGTACCTTTATTTCGAAGATCGACAACCCTAGCCCGGCTGCGTAGGCGCCGACATCATCGTTTATGACTTACACACTTTATGGCACTGAGGTTTGTCGAGATATAACCTCTGTGTTTTTACGATATAAATACTGCGTGGTGTCAATGGTGAACCGTACTATTATATAGGTATGGTGTTATAAATCAAAGTACTGGAGAAAGCATAGGTACTCGTCAAAGATAGATATATACACCGTGGGCCCTTATAACTAGAAAGGTTCATGTGTATTCCTGATCATATTTAGATACTAAAATGTTCTATAATACGCCTAGTTTCAGAGTTAATACCAATTTAAAAAAATACACTTTTTATTGAAACTCACCACAAAACGCCTTTCTGATGGCGTTGTTGCCACTATTGGACATAGTTTACACGTCCTTATTGACAGATATCAAAGTGACAAGGAAAACTATGCAGAAACTAAATTTTTCCAAAAAAAAATTACCAATTAGTTTTAGGCGATAATTTTATTAATATCATTTACTTTTCAAGTGCAATAAACATATATTTTTTGGCGAAATGGACCTAAAGTTACATAATATTTTATCCTTCTTTTGGTCTCAGAAATTCGTGGTTCAGATCTGTCGGGTTCTACGTGCCCACGGTGTATAAAAAAGTGATCTTAGTCATAGCCTCGTAAAAAGTTAGCTGTATCTAGGTGAAAGCGAAATATTTAAATTTAAGTAAAGTAGGTAAAATTTTCTGCCATATAAACTAAATTCGTACTAATGTTTGCTTATTATCCATGCGAAGATCACTCCATCTGCTTAATCTTACCATTTCTCCGTTTGTTAGTACTTGGATAGATATTATTCAAGTACTAATTCTACGCAGACAATGTCGCAGATAGTTTTTATTTTGCTTACACAACTACGTATGTATTTTGGTCATCACACGCCGTGGTAGCCTGATGGTAAGACGTCCGACTATCAATCCGGAGGTCTCGGGTTCAAACCGGCTCGTACCAATGAGTTTATCAGAACCTATGTACGAAATATCATTTGATACTTACCAATCGCTATTCGGTGAAGGAAAACATCGTGAGGAAACCTGCATACATCCACGGAGAAATTCAAAGTCCGCAACCCGCTTTGGGCCAGCGTGGGGACTATAGCCCGTTACCTTTCGTGCATGAAGGGAGGCCTATGCCCAGTCGTGGGACGTATGTAGGCTAACATAATATTATAATTAATTTACCTTCCAAAAGCTTTTTGAATGATGAATTATTGCGTCATATCAAAGTAACGGCTGATACTTCAATGATTATCCTCCCAAGCCCAATATAACTACCATTACAAATAATTATTAAATATTTTGCTACGTCTTACAATCGTCACACCTACATATTATTACATTCAAACGGCCAATTTAAGCCTCCAAAAGTCCAACCGTAGTAGCGGCTGATACTTAACCCTTCCAAGTTTACTTCAACTACACTTTACAACAAATGATACAATCTTTGACCCCATCTTACTATCATCACACGTCCAGTCAGCTACTTTGACCCCCAACCGAAGTGGCTTATTAATATTCGCAAGTAACCCTTGATACTTGAATTTATAATTAAATAGTTAGTTGTGGTTTAAAATAGCATTGGATTGTAATATTGAACTAAGTTAGATTTGTTTTAATTGTTGCTTTTATAAATGGAAACTTTAGTTTTGAGTACGTTTTGAGTACAACAATAGTAATCACTGTCAGCCATCATAAATATAACAGTTGTAATGGTATTCAACATTAGCTCTCAAATTTTAAAAGAACCAGCTACAATGATGGCATTAAAATAAAGGAACATTATTTTATTTCATTGATAGTAAAGTTATAGTGTGAAAAAAGTATAGAGATTGTTTTATAATAAAAAATATATAAAAACAGATACCTTCCTAATCCATTACTTACGATTTGTAACACACAATGTGTCACACATGTTTGGTACATACCTAACTACATCAGAATCTTGAGTTATTGTCCAATTGTACTCTTTCGCTGTTAAAAATGCGGTGTCCCATGTGTTTTGTAAGCGAGTTGAAAAACTTAATACTAAATCCAAGAGTGACCTAACCTAAGCTGTACTTACCTACTAACATTACATATAATATTGTTACCACCATTTGATAAGTTTTACCTATCATCGGGGGAGAAAAATCATTACTTTGGGGATTGTTTTCACTCAGAGAAAATCTGATGATTTAAAAATCAACTGTTAAGTAAACTCAACAAAACATTTAAGGCAATTATTTAAAAGGTACTAATTTTTAAACTTCACGTGTCTGGCTACAAGTTTCATCAGGCATTCCCAAAGAAACGTTTCCAATTTTTAATTATCATCCAGGGAGAAAAATCATTACTTTGGGGATTGTTTTGGCGCGGCCGGGTCGGCAATCAATAGCGGGCCGCGCGCGGAATACTAATCAGCTACTGACGCTTGCAGCACTTTCCAATGTCGGGGAAACGGGGAGATAGTCCTCGTTTTAAGAGTTTTTCCTGCCACTGTTACAGTTCGTAAATATCTAGAACTATAACAAAGTTGAGAAGTGCTAAGGACATTTCTGGACTGCTTTAATTTATTTTTAAACGATTCAAATATCAAGACTGCAGTATAATAATAGAAAGTACTTTCTAATATCGGGGAAACGGGTAGAAAGCCCCCATTTTAGGAGTTTTTCCTGTTGCCTTTGTAGAACCATTACAAAGTTGAGTCTTAGAAGGTCTATATTCCTGGCCTGTTTGCATTTTTTCCAACTTTCAAACATCAAAATTGCAGTATAATAACACTTACCTGTAGAATATAGTAATATAAAATTGATAATTTAATAGATGAAAGTCAGTAATTAATTAAATCCGTTATGCAATCAAATTACCTAACGATAAAGTTAATTTGTTACTAATAGTTCTTAGCACTTCAGTTGAAAACGGGTAATAACGTATTACTAATTTTAACATTTTGTGTTTGTTTAATGCCTTCACTTTATCCATATTTCTGTTTATATAAATTATTGTTCTCATAAGCTCCCACTATGATTTTGAGTGGTAAGAATAAACTGAAATGTATTTTACTTTATATCACCTGCCTTCTAAATCACGTTTGGTTCATCGCTGAATGCACACCGTTCCTGCCTTATCTAAATCTCTAACCGATTTTGTACAACACTACCGAACGTGACAGCACTATGCAAATCTCGCAGCACTAGAACTAATAATCCTTCCTCCTATAACGTCCCAATATCTTAGAGCAAATACTTCTCTCAAGAGCCAATCCAATCATCGCAAACGTAACTATCGCAGATAACCCGAACCCTGGAGAATACGTCCAAATCAACTTAACGTTTCGTTTTGAGCCCCTGTTGACTTTTCCAATGTTATCTTAGTTTACTTAATCAGGCAACCGATTCGGGGCCCTCCTGGGTGCTCTAACGGACCCTTTCGGAGGGTTCCATTACCTTAGCCTTATCTTTTTAATTATGACCGTGCGATCGTCGGTTTTAATTCTGGCGAAGTCCGCGGGGAGGCGATAGGTGATATTAATTGTGTGACGTTAATATCCGTATCATTTTATCGAGGTTGATTACTGAAGCCCATTTCTTATGGTATTCGAATAATACGAGTAATATTACTGTATCAGACAGAGTAACATGCACCTCACAATAAGTATGTAAGGTATTAATATTTTTAGTTAGTTTTTAGTATCGTTTGAGAAATGGACAAAGCTTAATTACGTAGTGGTTCTAGGTATGTGTATTCTGTAGAGAGGTAATCGATAAAGCTATATTTTATACACTTAAGAGTTATTTTTAAACAGGTCACTAAGTTGTGATATATGTATGTACCATAGACCTATACTGAGCCGACCCCAATTGAACATATAAGGCCGGAGAAAGAAGAAGAGTACCTGCTTGAAGGGATTCAATCAATATTATTTAAATATTGTTATGTAGGTACTTCGGCTACTGGCTGTACCTCTGACGACCTTTAATTGTTGTAAATCTCCCTTAGTATTGTCTTATTTGATTTTACGACGTGTGCAGCTAATGTTATAGTCTACATTATTGATTAAATATGATCGGACACCTAAAGAAGCGTTCTATACGACCGTTATAATAAATAAAACTCTCTTTTGTTGCTCACCGCCATTTCTCCCCTGTCGCCCTCAAATCTGGTGTCAAACTACATCCCATCTGTCACTGCGTGCCATAAAAACTTAATAAGCGATCCGTCACCATAAAATACCCATTAAAAAGCCGTCGGCGTTTAAAAATGCATCAAGGAGGAATCGCAACTTAATTACCAAGAGACTTGGCGGCTCAGATTTCAGTGGGGTAAGTGCGGATTTTGACACTCCGACTGACCGATTTCGAATAGGGATTAATTTCATCCATTAATCTAACATGCCTACACACTAAGTAAAAATCTGTATGTCACATGTATGCGAGATTCGGGTTTCAGGGTTCCTTTGGTGATAACTACGCCTGTTAAGTCATTTATTTTGAATAGGTACATTATCTTTCTCGTATTTGCAGTTGGTGGTGCATTTTAAAGACCAAAAGTTACTTAAAAGTTTACTTTAACCGAAGTACGAGTTATTTTGTATCTTCCTTTTTCGAAGTCGGTTAAATATGTACCCACGTTTACGGGAAAAAACTAATCGATTTATCTAATTCATCAAAATTACTATAGCAGTTTTTCATAATCTTATTTAAGGAAGTATGTTACTCTAAGCACTTACTTAAGATATGCCTAATCACCATATGATGAAATTAAATGGTGGCGTTTTATGATATGCCTGAGAATTTCATAAACTGCCAGATTTTACGATAGGGCGACGACACATTATATAGACTGCTAAATTCATAAGATTCACAACACAACTCTTACTACTCTACTGTAGACGCATAAAAATAATAATTTCGTAACGATTGCTCGTAATTTGGAGGAAAAATGTTATGTCCAGTATTAAAACTGAGGCGTCAAAGGTAAATTTCCGATTCTATTCATCAAAAAACACATTACACAATTCAGTCTACAAGCTCCCAAAAGGGTTTTCAACTCTTTATTTTGAAGTGTCCACAGGTTTTAAAATCTCCCTGATATGTATGCAAATATTTACTATCAAAGCACATAGCAGGTACATACCGACCCTATTCACGGGTGAACGCTCGACTGACTCCTAACGAATCATTCGCTGGTGTTTACCCTACCCTATAGGGTAGACTGTCTGCTAGGTTCAATTTGAAATTTGCCCGGGACCAATCCGGCTGTTAATTACGTTCTTGTCTGCTTATGAATAACGGCTGGGTTTTGGTTGTGCCGTGATTATGGAGTTTTGTACGATTGTGGTGGATGAACCCTTTACTTGTGTGTGCATTAGTTGATTATGATTAATCAGGAAATTAAGACGATTTTCTTACTTGAGACATAGGGTACCTATCGACAGATAAAAGTATACAATACAATATTCTTTATTGCACCACACAAAGAAAAAGAAGTACAGAAACAGATTTAACAAAGTAAATAATGGTAACAACAGGCGGTCTTATCGCTATTAAGCGATCTCTACCAGACAACCTTAACTACACTACTACTACTACTTACACTACTTATAGGGTTATAGGTAGTATATACTATATATTAACACTAGAAATAAAAACAAGCTTGCTATCAGAAGTAGTCGTATGCGCAAAGCATATAAGTCATTTTTTGGTCAAGGTATTCACATTTATAACAAGTTACCCGTCGATGCTTTAAATTTATCATTTCCCGCTCTTAAAAAATATTTGAAAAAAGTTTAATGTCAAGGGGTTATTACAGGTTCGAGGACTATATAAGGGACAAAGATGCATAGCCCAAACCAGAAAATACTACAAAATCATCGAACATTTAGAGGACACAGTTCAGATAGGAAAGCATATCAAACGTTTTGTGAAGCAATCAGATTTGGATTTTATTATTATTATTTTATTTTAATTAAACAATACGTACATTGTATGTCTCTCAAGCTGTTTTGATATGCCTTCTTATAGAACTATGCATTATTGTGTATCTTTAAGATGTAATATTACTGTATTACTGTATTACTGTAATACTGGTGAGGGAGCGAGCGCTCCTGTTAGCTGACGCGGTCCGAGGCGGGAGATCCTTCAGCAGCTTGTAGCTGCGGCGGCCCCGGATGGCGCGGAGGCCGCTGAGACATGTTATAATGTGAATACCTGTAATACTGGTGAAGTCCCGCCGAGTTTCTTGCCGGTCATAAATAATTCTTCTCGGGTCAGAGGTGTAGGGTTAGAACCAGAGGTAGTTTTTTTTTTCTCTCTGACGTTCATAAGTGCATTGTAATGTGCCTAAATTGAAGAATAAATATATTTTATCTTTTTTTATCTTTATCTTTATTTAAGGCTTTTCGAACGAACGGAGCGTAAACGAAGTGAAGTTCTTTCAAACAACTTCAGCTACCTAGACATCTGTGCATTTCGATGACTTTTTGATTTTGAATAGCTGTCGCGCGATAACTTTAGTAACGTTCTTCTGATCTATATGAAATTTGTTGGGGTTGTAGTAGAGCTCAATAGAATTTGAGAGTTTGGATATGAGCAGGATCGATCGAGGGATTGTGGAGCTAAATGGCGAAAAAAAATTCAGTAGGGTCTAGTTATATTGGTAATCTCGTTTGCAAGTAAATCGTGAGTTCTCAGTTCGAGGCGGACTAAATACCAGTTAATTTTGGTTTTTCTAAAAGACGTTGATAGCCTTGGGAGGCATAGGTAGCCTGGCGGTAAGACGTCCGACTTTCAATCCTGAGGTCTCGGGTTCAAACCCCGCTTCGTACCAATGAGTTTTTCGGAACTTATTTAGGAAATGTCATTCGATATTTATCAATCGCTTTTTCGGTGAAGGAAAACATCGCGAGGAAACCTGCATATACATACGCGAAGAAATTCAAAGGTGTTTGTGAAGTCAGTGAAGTCCCAAACCAAACGCGCTTTGGGCCAGCGTGGGGGCTATAACCCTTTTCTAAGAGTGTGTGTGGAAAGCATCCTCAGGTAAGGTGTGTATTCTCGTCTGTCCACGCCTAGATTGCGCCAAGTATGGCGATGGAGGGGACACAACACATGGAAATGATTTATATGAATAATTTTAAACAAAGGTATACCAACTTCACTTAGCCTCCACCTTTCCAAAAGCAAATACTCGAGCTACTGTAATAAAAAAATACTCAAATCACTATAGGTGTACCTATAATATTTGAAGAGCTTTCTCAATTTCTCCAGGATCCCATTATCATATCCTGACTTAATGACAATGGTATCAACTGTGAAGTATACTCTTTCAGACAAAACAAGAATTTTCCAAATCGGTCCAGCCGTCTTCGAATAATCGGTGAACATACATAAAAAACCAAAACAAAGATCCCGATGAACTGAAAACCTCCTCCTTGAAACCTTTAAGTCAGTTAAAAACCTATTGCGGTCTGTCCCCAGCGGGCAGAGAAGGGAATACACTTCTTAGGGCTCACTTATTAAAAGGCACCTCTACTACGTAGGTATTTTTTAAATAACCAGTTTTGTTAAAGCACTTTAACCACGCATAATTTGTCATATATAAGTCCGTATTATTTCCAACCGACTTCAATATTTCGAAGGAGGAGGTTCTCAATCTATTATTTTCAACCGACTTCAAGATTTCGAAGGAGGAGGTTCTTAATCTATTATTTTCAACCGACTTCAAGATTTCGAAGGAGGAGGTTCTCAATCTATTATTTTCAACCGACTTCAAGATTTCGAAGGAGGAGGTTCTCAATCTATTATTTTCAACCGACTTCAAGATTTCGAAGGAGGATAAAAAAGTTCTTAATTCGTCGGGATCTATGTTTTTGAGTATTTTTTACAGTAGCTCGGGCATTTGCTTTTGGAAAGGTGGAGGCTAAGTGAAGTCGGTTCTTTTTTTTAATTTTCTTTTTACTTTTTGGGTTACTAATAAAAACACAATCGATAACAGACTGACATCCATACTAATATTATAAATTTATGGGAAAGTGTATGTGTGTGTTTGTTTGTTTGTTTGTCTGTCTTTCACGGCAAAACGGGGCGACGAATTGACGTGATTTTTTTAGTGGAGATAGTTGAAGGGATGGAGAGTGACATAGGCTACTATTTGTCTCTTTCTAACCCCCCACTTCCCTAAAATGGGGGCTGGAAGTTTGTATGGAGCATTCTGCAATTTTCAAGGTAGAAAGCTAAAAATTGGTATGCGGGCTACCTATTTGTGTGCGGTTTATTCTGTTCCGAGTTCTCTTCTGTCTTTTAAATCAGGAAAGGGGAACCGTGTTACCCCGAATTTAACGCGAGCGAAGCCGCGGGCAAAAGCTAGTAATGATATAAGTAGATCATTCTCTACCAGTCAACCTTTTTGGTATTAAAGTTGTGTATGTTTAATGATTCCAAAGTAACACTATAAAAGTATACGATTTAACTTAAGTGTAGTTTGTGTTTCCAAAGTATGTAAAAAACCAAATTACAACATAATTTCCCGAGTAACCTAATCTGAAAGTTGTAGTTGTTTCTTTAAACAACATGTTCGTCATGTTTAGGTCTCTATTACTGATATGCAAAGCACTAGAGTTTTACTAAACCGATAACCGAAACATGTGTCGAATCAAACGCTTTGCATGCCAAAGGGTTAAAAATAAAGGTTAAATAAAGCTGTAACCATGTTCCAGCGGTCGGGGGGTTACGGAATTAGTTTACCGCTTTTTAGAGTTCCATAGCCGAGCAATGGAATCTTATTACTAAAACCAGATTAGTTGGTATAGTCGCGGACGGTCTAGAACGCAAAATTACTAGTGTAATATTTTGCCTATATCGCTTTTATTCTACATCGCGAGCGGTCTAGAACGCAAAATGACCACTCATAGGTAGGTTAGGTTCGAAGGCCAAACAGCACAGAAATATGAGCCTCGCAGGAGCAGGGCTCCGTCGACATCGCTAACGTAAAGATAAAACGACGAAAATGATGTAGACTTTTGCGTTCTAGACCGTTCGCGATGTAGACTAAAAGCGATATAGGCAACATATTACACTAGTCATATTGCGTTCTAGAGTCTCGACCATCCGCGAATAACCCGATTATTTGTTGTCTAAATATGTTGTATCAAAGTACAAGAGCAACCACCAAAACTTACCTTGTTGCGAAGTATCTTTTCCGTACTTTATAAAAATTATAGTGTTGTTAACAAACGCCTCTACCAACTAATACAAACATAAAAAATTCAATCACGTCATGATCGTCCGCGACAGATAAAAAAGTTTTGCATTAGCTTTTTGCAAACGATGTACCTCTTTCCAACATAAATTGAACATTTTAGTATTACATTTCACACTAACCCCCCAACTGCATCGTCCGATTAGGCCCTTAGGGAGCTCGGATTAAAAGACTGAGCCCTGCGCACGGCCTAAGATAAAAACGAGCATAGGAAAGATGGCATAAAGATATGCGCGAAATTGAAGTAAATAAGGTGTTTTATTTGATGGCACCACAATGTACATAAATTTCTGAACTGTGAAGGGGTAAAACGTACCTACCTATTTTCAACCGACTTCAAGATTTCAAAGGAGGAGGTTCTCAAGTCTTTTTTTAATGTATATTCACCGATTATTCGAAGACGGCTGGAGCGATTTATTTATCTGAAAGAGTATACTTCACAGTTGGTCACATTATAACCAGGTCAGGATCTGATGATGGGATCCTGGAGAAATCAAAGAAACTCTTCAAAAATTATAGACACACCTATTTGATATGTGATTTAAGTATTTTCTACAGTAGCTCGGCCACCTTTTGGAAAGGTGGAGTCTAACTAAGTAAAGTTGTTTTTTTTGTTTAAAATTATATTTGGGAATGTTTGGACATAGTTTTCTAAATATTTACGCTCAAGGACAATGAAAAGGGTCATCTTTTATGAAAACATATGGGTCATAATTTTGTCAAAGGACGCAAAGGTATCATTTAGAGGTTCGCGCTTACGGCGTACTTTGTACAGATTCAATCTAGACACACGGCAAGTTCGAGCAAAAAAAAGCGACATACCGGCCGTGGGTTATATTACACGAACCATTTCGGGCCAATTTCGACCACCCTATAACTCAAAACATATTTTATCTACGCATATGAAATTTCGAGTGTCTGTTGACATCCCCTTAATTGTCTAGAATGCAAAATTTCATTATTCTACCTATAGCAGTTCTTGAGATATTGACGTCAGAAAATCGCTATTTTTACTATACACTCACTGACTCACTGACTCACTGACTCACTGACTCACTGACTCACTGACTCACTGACTCACTGACTCACTGACTCATCAAAAACCTAGACCACTTCCAATGGTCGTACTGACTTGAAATTTGGCATGGAGATAGGTCTTAAGGTCAAAGTAAAGGGAAAAATCTGAAAACGGCCAAGTGTGAGTCAGTTTTAAAAATAGCGAAGGTGTAACTTTGATCTACTATGAAGTCATAATGAACTAAATGGGTCTATCTTCCAATGGTCGTACCGACCTGAAATTTGGCTCGAAGGTTTGTCTTTTCGAAATAAAGTAAAAATCTGAAAACGGCAAAGTGTGAGTCAGTTTCGAAAACAACGAATGTGTAATTTTGTTCTAAGTACTATAAGTAGGTATGGAGTGGAAATAAGATAAGACTTATTTAAATTTAGATACATACCAATTTAAGACAATACATGTTTGTCTTAAAGACAAGAACAATAAAATTGTTCACCACTCTGTGTGTGTCTGTTGCGGGAACCGAACCCACGATTTACGAAGTGCAAAGCAGGTCACTAGGTACACTAGGTGCGCTAAATCAGTCAAACAAAAATGAAAAGACTATTTTTTCTCGCATAGTCTAAATAATTTCTAATTTTACAACTAATAAAATCGCAGATTCAAGAACATGGAAATCATATATACTCTAAGATGGAATTATATATACTACTGCCCATCTCACCCTCCGATACGCCACGGGATGAGATGGGATGGTGCACTTCTAGGGCTACATAATAGGCCACCAATTATAATACCTACTGGTATATGTAGGTAGCGTACTTACAAACAGAATAAAGTACGTTATTGATGTATGTAATTATATGTAAGTAGGTACATTTTATAGGTGTAGGGAGCCAGTTTATTTGTAAAAATCACCCATAAATAAATAGTAAAATAGGATTTATCATAGATTATAGGTACTCGCGCTGCCCGATCGATCCCGAAATCCCGATATATGTATGTATAGTGATACTAGATAAAAATTCTGTTCCCCGCCTCGCGCACCCTCCGTCGCTGCCTACACTCGTCCGCCGCGCTCGCGCCGTCCGCCAGCTCATGCCATCCGTTCGCCCGCTCATGCCGCCGGGGGGATGCGTACGCGCGGGAGGCGGGGAGTCGACGAACCAAAGCGTTCGGCAGCCGCGCGTCATACGCGAGACATTTCCTAAAGCAAAAGTGATAAAAAAATAATAAAGAACCTACACCTAACAAAAATAAATGAAATCCCATCAAAAACATAAATGTGAAAGGCTGCCAAGTTCGATACTATGGGAATGCTTCGCCTATAAAAGAAGTGAGATCTGAATAAGTACCAAGTTCCATTAAAATACCTCAAATCATAAATAGTTATAGGAATGCACACTTGATTTCCAGCAGTTTTTAAGGTACATTTTGAATAAGTATCACGTTACATAGAAATACCTAAAATTATAATTGTCAGAGAAACGCACACCGGCTTTTTTAGCAGTTTCCTGATAACATTTATTATTTTCAGTACTTTTTAATGATGTAACTTGGCAAGTTTTAATAGAAAATTATATACTTGACACATTGCAGTCCAAAGGTGTCGATTCATTGCATTAAAAAGGTGTGTGGTGTGTGAAAACTTACCAAGTAACATCATTAAAAAGTACTGAAAATAATAAATGTTATCAGGAAACTGCTAAAAAAACCGGTGTGCGTTTCTCTGACTATTATAATTTTAGGTATTTCTATGTAACGTGATACTTATTCAAAATGTACCTTAAAAACTGCTGGAAATCAAGTGTGCATTCCTATAACTATTTATGATTTGAGGTATTTTAATGGAACTTGGTACTTATTCAGATCTCACTTCTTTTATAGGCGAAGCATTCCCATAGTATCGAACTTGGCAGCCTTTCACATTTATGTTTTTGATGGGATATTGTATATGAGCAATACAAGCGTAAGCACCGATTTCCGTATGGTACATTTATCAAAACCATGCCACATATACACGAAACCAAGTGACCTGTTTATTATCCGCGCGAAGGAATGAGTTTATCGCCTTTGTACTTGGTTTTCCCAATAAATATAGGTATATTGTAATTGACTTGTTTTTGTACAATAAAGAGTTTACAAACAAACAAACAAAAACTAAGTCGTTAAAAAGCGCTAATTCAATTTTTTTTCATTTTATACCAATAGTTTTTTTAAATCTTTAAACACCTAAAAATAAGGCAAAATATATATGGAGATGAAACGGAGATCTTATCCTCCTAAAATGACTCTTTCACGCTTAAACGAGTGAACGAGTTTACTTGCAACAACAACAACAAATGACAATCTGTAAAATTAAAAATCCAAGAATTTATATATCGCTTGTTGCATACTTATTTTTCAAATCAGTCAGTTCCAAACAGCATCTCATGGTGGATAATTTATTAGCCGGTCGTCTGGCGACGTCAGTTTTTTACGAGAGGCCGTCGAGAGGCCTCGATTGACTCTCCAGAGCCCTCTCGGCTTCTTTCTGACCTTTCACATTAGATTTATGATATACTGGGGTCCGTTTTCGACTTCTTGTACTATAATGGTAGCAAACAAGTGACACGTACAGTGTAGGGAAAGGGAATCGTAGCTGATGCCTGTTCGCAACTAAAGGTATCACACGGCAAGACTTCCTCTCTGATATGGTTTTTACGATTATAAGCTGTGTAATAGACTAAGGGTGGGTTGCACCAAATCGCCTGTAAAAGTAAGCCAAATGTTACGCTAATCGGAGCTACTTAACGATTGCTAACATAAATGGGTTGCACCAAGTGCAAAATAACAGAACGTAAGAGTTAAGCGGGATGCCACTGTCTAAACGCATTTCTACTCACATTTTTATGGTAGAATATTTATTCAATATGGCAACACAACCATAAATGCCAAACTAAACTTGTCAAAATCGTCACACGAAGAAAAAAATCTAAAGAAAGGAGCGCGAACTAAACTTAACTTTGCACTCTGCAGCTTGAAAATCAAGAATATACAAACATTTAGCCATTCCTGAACATGTTTATTACTCAATCAAAAAGTGGGCTATCCATTGCGCCTTACGAGGAAATTTTTTCAAAGGATAATGCAACTTGTGCTGAGAGTGGAGTTTAAAGCGAAAGCCAGAATAGTCGGCTGGTGTATTGTGCATTATATTATAGTGAGTAAATCATCCTGCTAGTTTATTACTACTTACAGAACCCTAAACAAGTAAAGCCGTTGCTGGAAGCACCAAATGGCGAGAAGGAGCCCAATCGCAAAACAAAGGCATCACTAGTTTTAACTCTTGAAAATTCGTAAAAATAGGGTACTGAATCCCTCCAACCTGGTTGATTATGGCTGGCACTGTAACCAACGTCCTAAATATTGAACTTATACATGTACTTACTTATTAAATGAGTGTTCTAAAGTATCTTAACGGCCTCCTAGCCCAGTCGGTAGTGACACTGCCTACGATGCAGGGGGTCCCGGGTTCGAATCCTGGTAAGGGCATTTATTTGTGTCTTTATCACAGATATTTGTACCTGAGTTATGGATGTTTTCTATGTATTTAAGTATTTATCAATATCTATCTATTATATATATCGTCGTCTAGTACCCACAACACAAGCCTTATTGAGCTTACTGTGGGACTAGGTCGGTTTGTGTAAGATTGTCCTATAATATTTATTTATTTATAATATTTATCTTTGTTAACAAATGATGAGTAGCACATATGTTACACTAATGAATAATGATACACAATGTTTTTTTATTTCAGGTTTGAATTTACCTTTGGTATTGAAGACAAGATGAAATCGAGGCTTGTTATGCTACTCAGTGCCTAACTCCAGGATGTTGGAAAGTAAAAATGCAGTGATTTCAAGAAATTGGTAGAATCTCAATGTAAAAATAAAGTATAATTATACTAACCTAATCAATCAGTATTTTAATTTTGATAATAAAATACATAATTATATTTATTTAGTTACCTTATTTTTGTTTTATTTATTATTCAAACACTGGCATAGGTTTCCTTTGTAGATGGAAGCAAGATCCTCCCCCCTCCAAACATATTTCTACTGCAAATATTATTCACCAGTTTTCTAGCACTTGGCATAAATAATCAATGAAACTTGACACTTGAACTATTTTAAGTCAGATCAATCAGTTCTTAGATAGTGTGAAGCGGACCCTTGGCCAAAGTGAGCCAGCTTATTGATCGGACAAAAAACTTCATATACTGAACCACAGATCTTTGATAATGGTTATTAACAATACTCTACTCTTGATACATGTTACAAATATTATTCAGGTAAAAGTGACCATAAAACAGTGTGGCTAGGATTCCAAAAATGTTTTCTTATCACTTGTATCTTAATAATCATAATCATTTATTTCTTTGTAATGATATATGTTTACAAGTCATACAACAGCCATGTAGGTAGGTACCTAGTTACTATTATGTTTTATTTGTAAATAGGTACCTATGCTGGTTGGGAAAGATATATGATAAAGAGAGACCTTTATTATTTATTACTAATAAATTCATAGTAAAATCATAACATAACACATATTTTATAATTGATTTTGAGCACTGATGATAGGACTAGGACTAATCAAAAATGCATGCATACATACATCATCTTAGGAAGCTTTTTCCCTTATAGAAATGTAAGTATGAAAATATATCTACTTTTTATACTTACAAAATGAAATGCATGTACTTACTTTGCGTACAGTCACCGGCAATAGTATCTTCCTACATGAACTGTACAGTGAGTACAATTTGGATTAAAAAAAGCATGTTCATAATAATGTCCGATTTAAAATATACTAATGGGGAAGGTATCTGTCAAAAGTCAGGAGGTGCCAGCATAAGTAGGCACCTACCACTAGTTTTGTTGAATGAGATTTGGCTTAAAGGGCTAAAATTAATGCCAGTAAATTCCAAATAAAACAAGAATTTGACACTATTGGTAGGACTGAGACTACAACCTATGCCGGCACCATCTGTAAACATTTGATTGGCCATAATCCTGATTGCAGCGACGAGCAGCAAATGGTAGGTAACAATTGCCATAGAAGAGCGACACACATGAAGTCAAATTAGTTGTCAGTAGATAGTTTATTTATTTATATGGGTTTAATGTTTCAATAGATCTGTAAAATCTTTGTGTTTATTTCACAAATTAAACTGAAATACAGTGTAAGCTCTTTATCAACACTCAAGGGACCGGACATTTTGTGACATTATCACAAGTTGTCATTAAATAGAGGCCTACTGTGCTTGTTTTAAGGCAAATAATGAAATCAAATAAAAAACAAGAATTATATGAATTACTATAATGAATTTTCATACACATTTGAATTTGTGGATACCTAACCATTGTTGAACTATTTTTTTATTGTCCCACAACACATGACACTCTTATTTACTTGATTGTAAATTCCGCATCACACTTTATTTACATGTACTGTTCTGAACATTGTTTAGTTAGGTGTCGAGGCTCGATTTCTGTAGGACATTGGCGATAAATGTTTGGTGGTATAACTTCATGCCCTTATTAAAAGCATTAAAGAAACCTCTCTGATCATCTGGCATCTTTTGAATCGTATGACTTGCTCCCATCAAGTCCCGTTCGTGGGCTGTTCTACCGTGTCATAAAACTTGTTTTTCTTCTTGACCTGGTCATTCCACCGCGTCGGAGGTTTACGTTCCCTTTTGTCTTCTACCTTGCAGTATTCAAGTCAACCGTTGTTTCCAAAGGTTTGGTCTTCATTGACAAAAACAGAGTGGTTTTTTAATGGTTGTCATGATTCTGGTCCTGCTCATTCTACGGCTGTCGGCTTTCATGACAATGACTGTAGGTTCTGGTATGTTTGTGATACATAACAGAAGTCTGTACTATTTCAACCTGAAGTCACTCGGCACTCGATTTTAACTAAATAACGCACTTTTTACAAATAATTTTATGTACTTATTATTTAATACCGTTATCTGATCTAAAAATTGTGAATAAAACCAAACGTCAATCGTATACGCCTTTTTACGTTCAGATACTCGCATATATTTATTACTGCAAACAATATTTTAATATTTTTCATCAAATATCACTGTCTTTTTGTCTAATAATGCATTTATCCTTGAAATACGAGACATTTTTGCAAACTGTCAGCCATATTTAAACGTAGATTTGAGTTAACCAGTGCTCGATGGCTGGTTAAGGTTAACGTAACGTAACGTAACTAAATAAATATAATTATGTATTTTATTATCAAAATTGAAATACTGATTGATTAGGTTAATATAATTATACTTTATTTTTACATTGAGATTCTACCAATTTCTTGAAATCACTGCATTTTTACTTTCAAACATCCTGGAGTTAAGCACTGAGTAGCATAACAAGCCTCGATTTCATCTTGTCTTCAATACCAAAGGTAAATTCAAACCTGAAATAAAAAACATTGTGCATCATTATTCATTAGTGTAACATATGTGCTACTCATCATTTGTTAACAAAGATGCTTTAGAACACTCATTTAATAAGTAAGTACATGTATAAGTTCAATATTTAGGACGTTGGTTACAGTGCCAGCCATAATCAACCAGGATTCGGTTCCCTATTTTTACGAATTTTCAAGAGTTAAAACTAGTGATGCCTTTGTTTTGCGATTGGGCTCCTTCTCGCCATTTGGTGCTTCCAGCAACGGCTTTACTTGTTTAGGGTTCTGTAAGTAGTAATAAACTAGCAGGATGATTTACTCACTATAATATAATGCACAATACACCAGCCGACTATTCTGGCTTTCGCTTTAAACTCCACTCTCAACACAAGTTGCATTATCCTTTGAAAAAATTTCCTCGTAAGGCGCAATGGATAGCCCACTTTTTGATTGAGTAATAAACATGTTCAGGAATGGCTAAATGTTTGTATATTCTTGATTTTCAAGCTGCAGAGTGCAAAGTTAAGTTTAGTTCGCGCTCCTTTCTTTAGATTTTTTTCTTCGTGTGACGATTTTGACAAGTTTAGTTTGGCATTTATGGTTGTGTTGCCATATTGAATAAATATTCTACCATAAAAATGTGAGTAGAAATGCGTTTAGACAGTGGCATCCCGCTTAACTCTTACGTTCTGTTATTTTGCACTTGGTGCAACCCATTTATGTTAGCAATCGTTAAGTAGCTCCGATTAGCGTAACATTTGGCTTACGTTTACAGGCGGTTTGGTGCAACCCACCCTTAATGCACGTATTTTGCTACATTGCCATTAAAAAAAAACTTAGTCACACGTTTAACATATATAACCAGCAACTGTGCAATGTGCAATACAATTTATGATAGCTATGTAACCAGCGCAACAACTGTGCAGTGTGCAATACAATTTATAATTGGTATGTAACCAGCGCAACAACTGTGCAGTGTGCAATACAATTTATAATAGTATATAGCTAGCTCAACAAATGTGCAGTGTGCAATATAATTTATAATAGGTATGTAACCTGCGCGCAAGCAGTGTGCAATACAATTTATAAATGTACCCAAAACTACACAATTTCCAAATTGTAATTTCTTTACTTTTGGATTGCAAGTGATAAAACATTTTGTAGTAGGTATATTAATGCTTCTGAAAATAACATTGAATAATACAACCAGATTCAAAGACATTGTACATACATAGCAGTTTGTTTGCTGTAAGTTAGTCCTTTCTAGTTGACTGCATGCAAAAGTGAAAAATAACATGTCATCATCGGTAGTTACTCTCCTACTTTACTATACGCGCCTCGCACTTATGCACGCTTAATTTAAACTCAAAAACACGCATGCTATCGCCAGGGGTAGGTGTACAAGCCAACACCTCCCCTACCCCGACCTACCCCTAACGAAGATACTATCAAGGGACTTTTATTTTTGCAATTTGTACCTACCCCCTTGGGACAGACATACATTTTAATATTTAGATTTTTAGTTGGCGATAAAATTTTGCATATTAATTGAAATAGAATGTTCTAATTTGCGTGACTCGTTCGCGTGCCAGGAATCTAGAATTTTATTTGGTATTTCAGTATGAACAATTAGCTAGGTTTATTTTATGAGTGACCTAGTGTGATGGATGTTTCCATGGCCGTTACAGTGGGAGTGTTTGTTTTAGTTTAGTTATTTTTGCACAATGTAACAAGCCACGAGAAAAAGTCCTTCTTTAGTCTTTAAAACAATAACAAAGTACAAAACATATTAACTAGTAGAGAGTATATTTAACTAGTCAGAGTAACTGAGGCTCCTCAAAAAAAATCAATAACGTGACTTTATATTCAAGTGACGTCAAATCAAGTGAAATTAAATATGAGGCCTTATAAAGAGTTCTTACAGTAAGTAACTTTTAGTCCACATCATCGTGAAATCGTTTAACATTTGCTTCTTGAACTTCTTATTTTTGCTGGCCTTACTTTTTCTTTTCCAACAACGCATTTCGTATGTAACCAATACAGAATCTCCAAACAAATCCTACACATTCTTTATCCCAAGAATATTAAGAGGAATGCCTTTAAATTTTTCGTCAGTACATAAAAGCGGTCACGCCATCGGCGTCCATCTAACGCGCCAAAAAGTACAACCATCTGCGAACTTATCTTTTTATCTGTAATTAGGATTTGCGAGGGCCGGGGCAGCTTCAAAGGCGTAATTATGCCACGTTATTGAGTTATCACCGACGGGGGATTAGTTCATACTTCCATACTCAATCCCATCATGCAAGCTGACGCCTCCACCGAAAACATCCATTTTGGCTCACCGCACCACTCCACGCTTTACTACAGAACTTCTACATGATCCCACCCTTCTACTTCAAACCTTAATGAAAACACATTAGGGTTTAAAGTCGGTTGTGTGTGTAGCTGTCAATAGTACCGTGTCGTAATAAAAAGCGGTGTCCCCTAGACAGATTCGCTAACAAGGAAGTGGGAATTATTTGTCAGTAGAAAGGGATAATTTAGTGGTTTAAATTAAACTATAATGAGATGCGGCGATGCTGTTGAAAGGGATTTTGATTGAGTCTTTTCAAAGTTTTGACTGGCTCAGTGAAGTCAGTGATAGATGAAAATTTTTAGTTATATGTTTAAAATATTTCTTTGAATTTCACAGAAATTCTCAATGCGAAAGTTCAGAATTGAAATAAATGTATTTTGGTAAACACTGCCTACTTAAACGACTGTTATTGTTACTAAAATGACCGCAAGCAGTATGTGGAGTATAGGGGTCACATATCAAACTGTTATAGGACGCTTTCAGGTGTTAGTCAGGGCAGCAATTTAGGCCCCTTAAATTTTTCTCTCATGATCAATGACCTCCCTGACGTAGTTGAACATGCTAACTGCTTGTTGTTTGCGGATGACCTTAAACTACTCTTAAAAGTTAAGGATAGTTCAGATTGTGAGAAACTGCAAGAAGACATTGAAAGGGTCTTGTGCTGGAGTCAAAATAACAAATTAGATTTTAATGTATCCAAATGCAATATTATGACTTACAGCAAATCAAAATCTCCGTTATTGTACTCGTACAACATTGGAGGGCAACTAGTCACACGAGTATCGTCCGTACGAGATCTGGGAGTGCACGTAGAGTCCAATCTTTCCTTCAGAAAGCATATAGTAGAAGTATGTAAAAAAGCTTTTAGAAACTTAGGTTTTATATTGCGTCAGACCAAACACTTCCATAGCATGGCAACGGTTAGAGCTCTCTATAATGCGCTTGTTAGGAGCAGACTAGAAAATTGTGCAATGATATGGAACCCTTATGAGGCTAAGTACAGGGCGATGCTAGAGAAAGTACAGAATAAATTTACGAGATACATGTATTTAAAAGAGTATAGGGTATACCCATATTTCCCGTTGATGTACCCTACTCTTTTTGTTCTCGGAATGATAGGATATACAAGGTTAGAGACGAGGCGAAATTTGGCGCTGGCAACTTACGTTTTTAAGGTTTTGCGGGGTAAGTTGCACAATCCTGAGGTCCTTGGCAGGCTGGGACTAGCAGTGCCACGCGGGCCGCGACGGAGCGCGTGGCGCGTTTTAGCGCGTCCTATAGCACGTACTAACCTACTCGCTAATGCGCCCCTGATTAGGGCGATCAATATTTTGAACCAGATTTCGGCCGAAATAGATTTATTCAGCTGCACTCTGAATGAATTCACAGAAGTCACTTTGAGGTCTCTTGAGATTTAAGAGGGGTTGTAAAATTATTATTATTTCGTTTTTTTGTAATAAATAATATATTTTTAATTATTGTTTTCGAACTTACGACTGAATGTTTAATGTACTGTATGTGTAATGTTTATTTTACTGTTTAATTTATTTATTGTAAAAGATTGTGTTATTTTTTGACTGTTTCATTTGATTTTTTATGTAATTTAAGCTGGTGACATTTATCCCCTCAGCTGTGGGAGCGCCTCTCAGGTGGTCATAAAAATGGCGGTTAATCTGTGGCTCGACCTGCCAGGTTCGCTGCATTCGCGTTTAGACTTGTTGTTATCTATCAGTGAAACGTATGTTTGCCTCACTCTAATTTATTTCGTCGTGGAGTGAACGAAGCAAGACAGCTAGCAAGCGAACATTTGAATGTTCAACGGTGGAAAAATACGTTAAATTTCGTCAGTCAAAAACAGCCACTTGGGCGAGTGAGTTATTACGTGTGTTTAAGTTAAAATTGTTGATTTTTATGGTGAAACCTTTGGAAATCTGGGGAAATATATGTAAACTTTTGTTATTATTATGTTTGAGTGTGTTTTTTGAGTAATTTCGGTGTTAAACCTGTGAAGAAAACAACATGCTAAGTCATAGCCGGAACTTTCATGCTCGATTTCTTGTTATTTTTTTATGTTTTACTGTGTCTCAAAACAATCATTATATGACGTAGTTCATATATGTTTTATTAAATACAATGAAATTAGTTTAAAATCTGTTTAAAGTGATAAATAGTTCACAAACTGAATAACGGCCGGCACCTGACCTCTCGGGCTTCGCCACAGACTGTCCGAGAACCTGCAAGGCTGTCGCCACAGACTAGACGAGAACCTGCGAGGCTGACGCCACAGACGGCGCAGTCATGTTACTAACGCACGTTTGCATATCATGGACATTCCACTTACTAAGAAGCAGGTTTTAATCATGTGGATCAAAATCTCAAAGGCATAGATATCCTTTTGTTACTTGTCTTTTGCTGTGAGATTTATGCTGTCAGTTGCATCGACGTTTTTTGTTAATTTATTTATATATTTTTCGTATCTAGACTTGTAAAAGTAGTCTGAGACCTTACTAACAGATTAAGTGTTTCTTTTTATAATATTTATAGATTTATGTCAGATAATAATACAAATATTCTAAAAACAAACGTGTTACTCTTCACACATTTGGAAATATCCCTTTAATGCCAGACTTTCACGATCTAGGTATGTCCATATTAATCAAACCATATATATGTGATTAGGTCTATATTTGTCTTGTTTTCAGATCAAGTTTTTAGGTGTTTTTTGTTCAATAGGACCAAGTGCAGTTATTTTGTATTTAAGTCTGTTTTATTAATATCCTGGGAAACTGAATAGGTTTGGATCAAGGCTGCTGGTTGCTGAGATTTTTCAACATTTTGTGGGCAATCATTTTGCATGAATAAATAAATGCATTTTTTAAACATCTCTTACCTTATAACTACTACACCTGCAATAGTATTGCTTTGGCCACAGATCGTTGACAACTTTAGTTTCTTGCTTCTCTATAAATTTAATACCTAGGGTGTAGTAGCACTCCACAATGCATGTAATTCGAAACCCACTTACGTACGCCATTTCTAGGGCAGACATCATTTCAATAAAGTTTTCAAATGGTGTATATTAAACATTTTATTAATGAGCCTGGCATTTTATGATTTTGTTATGTATATAATTACATTATGTACATTATTAAAGTAACAGATAAGCCTCAAAACCGTTTATTTTTTAATTATTATCGAAAATAAGAGATAACTTTCGGTACCCTTATAATGAACCCACCTGTACAGTTATTTGATGCTAGTTTTATGGTCGTAATTTCAAGCTCCACTTAGATAATTTAATAAAGAGCAGAAAAAATACAAATTATAGACTGTAACATTGTAAAGAACGGAATTAATCACAATTTTCCACCTGCATTTGGACCTGGAAACCCTGTCTGTGGGGCAGACCCCGCAGGCTGCCACAGACGAAGCGGAGCGGCCATATTAATCTCCCACAGCTGAGGGGTTATAGTTGTTTGAAGTTATTGTACTTGATGACATGTTTATTTGGTAATTTTAATGTATTTAGTTAATAAGATATGGTGACTTGTATATAAGTGTCTTGGTGTCCTGGAATACTGTAATGCTTATTATATGTAAATAAATAAATAACAAATAACAAATAAACCGCAATTAGAATTAACAGATCTACCTTATACTTACTTAGATCATAATTAGTATGGATGGATTGACAGCTATCTCAATCGTATTCTCATTGCGGTTCATTAATATTAATGAATTTGTCATTAAATATAAGTTTTCATTACGTAATCGGGACAGTCTCGCGACGCGTGTGGCAGTATACGTCAGCAGATTGGGATGGATTGCGTGAATTCTACGCATCGTACCCGTGGAGGCAGCTCTGTTTCACATCAGAAGATCCTGACTCCTGTACAGCTAAAGTCGCCGAGACTATACTGGTGGGAATGGACTGCTTCATTTCCAACTCAGTAATAGCTGCAGGAGCAAGGAAACGACCTTGTAGAGAAGCTACAATTCGCAAGCAGGCTGCTTACAGGGCTTGGACCAAGGCCGTTACTGATAAGGATCCCAACATATCTGATGTGAAACGCAAATTAAACACTGCCTCGAGGTCCAGTGAAAGAGCCATTGCCAGAGCCAAATTCGACTTCGTCGGCAGAATTGGTGAGAAGCTAGTGGGCTACCCCACCGGGAGTCGTGCCTTCTGGTCACTTGCCAAAGCTGCTGAGGGAAACTTTTGTCGGTCGTCCTTACCACCACTGCGTAATGCTGATGGTAATCTGGTCCATAGTGCAAAAGAGAAAGCCGATCTTCTGGGTACTCTCTTTGCCTCGAACTTGACCCTGAACGATGATGACAGCACCGTACCGCCTGACCTCCCGCGGTGCGCAGCCTCGATGCCGGAAATTATCATCAAACAAAGTGATGTCCGGCGAGCTGCTATCATTAAACGTTCACAAGTCGAGCGGACCAGACGGCATACCAGCAGTTGTGCTCAAACGGTGTGCTCCTGAGTTGTGTCCCGTGCTAACGCGCCTTTTCTCACTCTCTTACCACAAACGGCAAGTGCCGTCTTCATGGAAGACTGCCCTCGTGCACCCTGTGCCTAAAAAGGGCGATAGTTCGGACTCGTCGAAATACAGGCCTATCGCTATAACCTCCCTTCTCTCCAAGGTTGTGGAGCGCATATTCAATGCAAAGCTCCTGGGATACCTAGAAGAGCACGACCTGATCAGTGATCGCCAGTATAGCTTTCGTCACGGTCGCTCAACTGGTGATCTTCTAGTGTATCTCACTCACCGCTGGGCTTCAGCCACTGAGAGTCAGGGAGAGGCATTTGGCAGTCAGCCCTGATATAGCTAAGGCGTTCGATCGGGTTTGGCATCGAGGTCTTCTATCGAAGTTGCCAGCTTACGGCCTGCCCGAGGGATTGTGCAGATGGGTCACCAGCTTTTTGTCCGGCAGAAGCATACGAGCTGTAGTCGACGGCAGTTGCTCCGAAAGCATGGACATAAACGCTGGTGTCCCGCAAGGCTCCGTGCTATCCCCAACGCTGTTTTTGCTGCATATCAATGATATGTTGTCTATCAGCAACATTCATTGTTATGCGGACGACAGTACTGGGGAAGCCTGTTACACGGGCCGTGCCAATATCCCTCGATCCGTTGTGGTAGAGTTGTGAATAACTTGTGTCCGATATCGAGAACACTCTTTCTGGAGTCTCGGTGTGGGGTCAGGACAACTTAGTCCGATTTAACCCCACAAAGACACAAGTTTGCGCGTTTACCGCTAAGAAAACCCCATTTACTGTGGCCCCTCAGTTCCAAGGCACAACCCTTACAATGTCCGGGAGTATTGGGATCCTCGGTGTTGACATTTCCAGCGACGTCCAATTCCGTAGTCACCTTGAAGGGAAGACCAAGCTGGCATCCAAAAAGCTCGGTGTGCTCAATAGAGCGAGGAGATACTTCACTCCGGGGCAGAGACTGCTTCTATAAAAGTCGCAAGTCAGACCTCACATGGAGTACTGCTGACACCTTTGGGCGCGAGCACCTGGATACCAGCTTGGGCCCTTTGACTCGGTGCAAAAGCGCGCTGTGCGGATCGTCGACGATCCCAAACTCACGAGCGATATTGAACCATTGAGTCTAAGGAGAGATTTTGCCTCCTTATGTGTGTTCTATCGCTTGTACAATGGGTTGTGCTCTGAAGAACTGTTTGATATGATACCCACGGCAGCTTTTTATCACCGCACCGCTCGCCGCCGGCAGGGTGTGAATCCTCACACCCTGGAGCCTAATGGGTTGCGCACTGTACGGTTTAAGAGGAATTTCCTCCCACGAACGCTGCGACTGTGGAATGAACTCCCTGCCGAGGTTTTCCCAGCGAGCTACAGTATGAGGTTCTTCAAAAAAGGAGTGTATAGGTTCCTAAAGGGCAGGCAACGCGCATGTGAATCCTCTGGGGTTGCAGGCGCCCATAGGCTACGGTAACTGCTTACCATCAGGCGCGCCGTATGCTTGTTTGCCACCGTCGTGGTATTAAAAAAAATTCACAGATTTCGTGCCTCACACGACTATCGAGCACATTGGAAATGAATCTACGGAAGTAGAAAAAATATTGTCGCTGAGCGACGAGAAAGTCGGGATAAGGAAAATGTTATAAAATAAAACTACGACGTTGAATGATAATTATTTTATTTTTAGATTAACATAAGTATCCTCGACATAACGCCTGTGAACCAGAGTTGGGCAAAAATCAACGTGATTGAAACTAATGTTAAAAAAATGAGAACGTTTCTCATAATCATATGAACATGATTACGAATTCAATCATGAGCTTTCTAATCTGATTGACCACCGACATGAGTAAATCATGTCGATTTTTAGTTTCACTCATGATTAGCTGAAGCGATTACATTAGTAAGACAGTATTATGCTTAGTTAAACTAACGATTTAGTTGCTTAGATGATTAGATTTGCGAAGCTACTAGCTCCTTCACTTTTTCCCTGACGAAACAGAGGCGGTACCTAGGTGAGTATAATATACATTTAGGATAAATGGCTATTTGTGACAATATTTCTAAAGGTATCACTTGGCGGTTGGCGCTTACGTCTTAAGTTGTATAGTGCAGATTCAATATTGAGCAATAAAAGCGTAAATGCCAGTGGCAAATGTTACCTTTACCAAAATATCGACAATTTTTTTGTTAGTTTTTGGTATGAGTGTACAAATGAATGCTCCCATTTAACTTTGAAACGGCCTGTTCGGTTTTATTGCGGTTTTCGGCTACAGTTAAGGCAGCTATCACACAGCTGCGGTTTCCACATGCGCTTTTCATTTTCATTCTCATTCTCATTCTCGTTCTCGTTCTCGTTCTCGTTCTCATTCGCATTCCCATTCTCATTCTCATTCTCATTCTCATTTTCATTTTCATTTAGGATAATGAAAATTTCTACATATGTATCTGGTTCAATATGTGAAAATCAGAACAAACGTCTTACTTAAATAATAATATAAATCAGCTTAAGAACACTTTAATCATACATTCGTCAATCACATTGAACAAGTTAGTTGATTAGCGATATTTTTTTTTTTAGCGTTAATTTAGTTTCAATCAGCGCCCGTCGTTAATCATCATCATGGCGAAATTACTTGATTGTTTTGTGTTATGATTTATTCAGCGATTATTCAATCAGCGATGATTAGTAATCGATCACCGATTTTATTCAAGTGTGCCCAACTCTGCTGTGAACTGTCACGTAGCGCCGTCTAGTAAGAGCCGGTGGAACTATGTGATTAATTATTTTATTTTATGATAGTATTAATTTGTAATTATTAAAGAACATTTTATTTCGATAGAATGTAAAATAAAATAATTATATTATTATTATATAATACAAAATCTCGTTCCGTTTTGTTGTGTAATAAAACCTACATGTTTAGTTTGAAGCTAACTGGCAACAACGGTTTGGAGCAAAAATATTCGAAATTCAAATGACCAAAAAAAGAAAATGGGAAAAAGAAAAGAAGATGGATACAAGAGAAAAACGTAAACTGAATTCTATCAAATATATTAGAAAATAAATACATTTTGGATCTTTAATTATTTACTTAAGCTATTAAGCTTGTGCTGCACATCGCTGTTGTTTGTTTCGGCTGATTTGTAAGTATTTTTGTTTGTGTAGCGAGTTTTCACTCAACGCCGCCATGACCGTGTTTGTTTGAGATTTTTATTTGAGTTCATTGATCTTTCCAGGTCAAGCCAGTTTAGAAAATGGTTTTCCTTTGCGGGAAGTCTTTGTAAAAGGAAGAATCGGTCCCCGAGCGGGGTAAGGTTTTTTTGGATGACTTCTCTAACGGAGATTCGAGGCCTGGAAGGTCTTCGCTTCGAGTTACAAATGCTTAGTGTATGTTGCTACTGATTTTCCCGTCATTCGCCTCAAAAGACTGGGGGAAATACAGTTGAAATTTATCTTTTGTCTTCAGTGACAGGTACGTGTTGGCCCTTAAGTTTGCAGTAGTCTTGGACCTGTAGGTATCCTTTTAACGTTACCATTGTTTTTTTTTTAAATGATTTGAATATCATAACAAAGGATGAGGTCTGATGGACAGTTTTGTTTGACATATTTAATGCACAGGTTCTAATTAATTTAATTTAACAATGATGGTGGTTTATCCTATAATGTAAAACTAGACATTAATGAACCAATAGCTCTCCGGATAACAGCTGAGCTAGTTGTTAGTATATTTTAGGGTGTATTAGCAGACTGAAAGAAGTAATAAATAATTACCAAGTGGAGACTGTGTTTCTTTCATTTATTTATACCCCTTAGTATTATGTAACCAGACGGGATAATTTATATAGGTTTTTTTTTGAAATATAGGTTACAGAACAAACAAATTGAAAAATTTCCACACGCATATCGAAGTTGGAATAATTGTCGCCGTGGCGCCTAAGTATACATATTTCATTTTTAGATTAATAAGAAGGATATAATAATGTTCAAAGTACAAGAAAATTATTACATTACAAATCCGTAGTCAACTCGAGAAATGGTAGCCACATAGCTAAATAATTTTTAAGCAAAAAATAAAACCGACTTCTTCAGTGGGGGAAGCCGGTGAAGGATTATTGTAGATGGTGCACTCTATACAATGAAATAACTTGCTTAACAAACACAGCGAAGAGGACAAATCGTCAAACGTGAACTATGCGTCGTTGAAAAATTCCTTTCTAATTTTACATTTCACATGTTTATGGCATCAGCCGCAGTTCCACTTCATCAATATGTCACTGTTTTTAATGAAAATGCTTGATTTGTTGATTTAAATACAAAAATCACTTTATGTATGCCTTTAAGATTTGAGAAGTTTCCTCGATTGCTCCTGGATCCCATCATCAGAACTTAGCTTGATGAAAATTTGTCCTGAGAATCTAACTTGCTTAACAAACATAGCGAAGAGGACAAATCGCCAAAAGTGAACTATGCGTCATTGAAGAGTTCCGCTCTGATCATCATCAGCAGTTCCACTTCATCAAATGTCACTCTTTTGAATGAAAATGCTTGATTTGTTGATAAAAATACAAAAATCACTATGTGTTTGCCTTTAAGATTTGAGGAGTTCCCTCGATTCCTCATGGATCCCATCATCAGAACTTGAGCTTGACGAAAATTTGTCCTGACAATCTTACTTGCTTAACAAACACCGATGTGTGTTAGATAAGAGGAGGAATCGCCAAACGTGAACTATGCGTCGTTGAAGAGTTCCGCTCTGATCATCATCAGCAGTTCCACTTCATCAAATGTCACTCTTTTGAATGAAAATGATTGATTTGTTGATAAAAATCACTACATGTATGCCATTAACATTTGAGGAGTTCCCTCGATTTCCCATGACGGAGTTATGGAGTAACAAACATAAAAAAAACATACAAAAAAAAAAAAAACTAAATAAAAAAAACATACACGCCTAATTGAGAACCTCCTCTTTTGAAATCTTGAAGTCAGTTAAAAAAAAATTAATGTGAAAAATGTCGTTCTGACTTTTTTCAAAAAGGTTAGGCTACAGGGCAGACCCTTAACCCGATTGTCTTTTTTTTAGGCTTAAATTGTAGCTGACTAAATTGTCCAGAGGAGTTCTTCTCCAATTTTTGATATCATTCTTCGTTTCCAAAATATCGAACGCCAAAATCAAAAATTTAGAAAAAAAAATTTTTTTTTCACTATTCCGGCCATAACTTTTTTTTTTTTTCTCGAAAAATTCTTTTTGCATCTTACAGCTCTCATAAATATGAGTCTTTTGGGCCATTTTTGAATATCATATCTTTACAACTTTCCGAGTTATAAGGGGATCGCACTTTTTCGTGAAATCGGGGCCTATACTGGAACGAACGAAAAGACATTTTCAATTCTCATGCTCGGAAAGTAGGTCGTTGTTTATCTATAAAGCGGGTGGAAAATGATACGTTGAGGCCCTAGGGCCGCAAAATGGTATGTGCCTATTAGGGCTCGCCTTGTCAGCACCGCGTAGAACAAAGTGTTTAAAATAGTCTTAATAGCCCACCCCAGAAACAAATCTGTAACAATAGTTAATTTTCTCAAGTTATTAGAATTTATTGTAGCGATTATCATACATTAAAGATGTAAATTCATTCAATCGTTCAGGTTTTTTGGTTTAAATGTAAATGTCTTGGTTCCATAGAGCGGTGACAAGAGGAATAAACCTACTCAGCGTTTTTTTTTACTTGGTAGGCAACGACAGAAACTTTTACAGCCAAACAATAACGAATACTAATTTATCTAATTATAATAAAAAATATTAGCGATGTACTATTTATTATTACATTGAATAGGATATTTCATTATTAATTCGATTACTTTTATTAAAAAAACAAACTAAAATAACAAAATAAGAGGTCACTTTTAAAAAAATGCTGTTTGAGACACTAATTAAATCGCCGAAAACGGGCGAGAAAGAGATATTATTTATAATCTGTGCAATTTGACGTCAGAAAAAAGTAGGCAGTAGACGCTAGACGCATTTATTGAAATCACTCGGAATTGGAAAGTCGACAAATCTTAGTGAAAATTATGGGTTCCTCAAGCGATTCAGAAATGGACTTAACACCTGCCAAGATTAGAGAAGAAGCGCAAACTATAATAGAAGGCCTTCTGCCTCAAGTTTCAAAAGAAAAATACCTTAAAACTTACAACGATTTTATGAAATGGCGGACCGAGAAAAGAGTGAAATCTTTGTCAGAAAGTGTGCTACTCACATATTTCTCTGAAATATCGGAAAAACTTAAACCTTCAACGCTATGGAGCATATACTCCATGCTTAAAACCACCTTAAATACCAAACACGACGTTAATTTGAAGAACTACAACAACCTGACGTCGTTTTTAAAAAGGAAATCGGATGGCTTTAAAAGCAAAAAGTCGAAGGTTTTTACAGCACAGGAAGTGGAAAAGTTTCTAAATGAGGCTCCAGATGATGTTTACTTGGCAACAAAGGTTGGTTAAAAACAAATTTCTTTATGAAGAACGAACTACTTATGTGTGTCTATATTTCTTATAAATCGTAAGGATTTCGTTTCAATATATGTATTACTTGTTTAATTTATGAAAACATTTGTTTACAGGTGGTACTCATTTTTGGCATAAGTGGCGCTTGCAGAAGTTGTGAACTTACAAATATTAAACTAGAAGACATTGAAATTCAAGGTGAATTATTATTAGTAAAGCTACCAAACACTAAAACTAAAATTGATCGAACATTTGTAATAAAAAAAGAATTTGTTCAACTTGTGAAAAAATACCAGGCACTTCGTCCCGAAACAGAAACAAACCGCTTCTTTTTAAACTACCAGCGTGGTCGATGTCTAAAGCAAGTAATAGGTAAAAATAAAATATCAAGCCTGCCAAAACAAATTGCCACATATTTGAACCTTCAAAATCCGGAACTGTATTCAGGGCATTGCCTTAGAAGAACATCCGCAACCCTTTTAGCTGACGCTGGGGCCAATATGACAATGATCAAGCGACTCGGAGGATGGAAGTCGAGTACAGTCGCCGAAGGCTACCTAGAAGACTCCGTGCAAAATAAATCAAAAATATCAAATAAAATAACAGAGACCATACACTTGAGATCAAATTCTCCCCGTCCAGGGTCATCAAAAGAGCCAGACCAATTTCAAGACACAGAAGAAGTATTCTTTGCAATAGAGGACAAACAACTTCAACCTGCCACTAATGATAGGGTGACTTCTCCAACATTTACTGATCCCAAAAATAACTCTCAAATCACTCAGTCTGTATCTAATGTGACTATTCCAGGGAAAAATGTAACATTTTCATTCAACAATTGCTCAAATTGTTCAATTAACTTTAAGTAAATAGTACTGCTTTTTATACTTTCTTATTAATAAAAACATTCAAACTTTGTCCTTGCTTATTTTTACTTTCCTCACTTCGAATTGAAAAGTAGAGTGTTTAACTCGGGTAAAAGTTACCCATTCCGACTCGCACTATTGGCGCTCTCACTTCGTTCGAGCGCCAAACTACCTCGTCGGAAATGGGTGACTTTCTCCCCTTGGTTAACAATCTACTATTCCAATGTCAAAAAAAGTCTCGCAGAAAATATTCCGGACTCTGAACTTATTTTGGCATCAATGTCGGAACTAAAATTTGCGTAAGTTTCAGTATAAAACTGCTTTAGTAGATTAAACGTTGTACCTAAATACTCGGCACCTGTCATACCTTCGATAATGCGGTATAGTCGAAGGTAAGCCATTAATCCTTTCCTAAAGACTAAGCGTGACAGTTTCCCGGCTAAGCCGAACTATGGCTTCCTATATGTGTGGTTTCACAAATGTTCTATATATGTGTGGTGCCAATACATTGGCACAGTTTGATGATTTATGTAATTATAACGAATGGCTCTGTGAGTGAATACACATCTAGACCTCTGCCTACTTTTAATAGCCTAGGGTACACGCACAGATCTGTCTGTTGGATGTGTCCGGCGGACAGATTTGTCAATGTATGGCGTGAATTGGACACGGCTGCGGATTTTTTTTATATCACGACGGTGGCAAACAAGCATACGGCCCGCCTGATGGTAAGCAGTTACCGTAGTATATGAAACCCCAGAGGATTCACATGCGCGTTACATACCCTTTAGGAACCTATACACTCCTTTTTTGAAGAACCTCATACTGTAGCCCGCTGGGAAAACCGCAGCAGGGAGTTCATTCCACGGTCACAGCGTTCGTGGGAGGAAATTCCTCTTAAACCGTACTGTGTACAGCCCTTTAGGCTCCAGGGTGTGAGGATTCACACCCTTCCGGCGGCGAGCGGTGCGGTGATAAAAAGCTGCCGTGGGTATCATATCAAACAGTTCTTCAGAGCACAACCCATTGTACAAGCGATAGAACACACATAAGGAGGCAAAGTCTCTCCTTAGACTCAAAGGTTCAAATCGCTCGTGAGTTTGGGATCGTCGACGATCCGCACAGCGCGCCCTTGCTCCGAGTCAACCGGCCCAAGCTGGTATCCAGGTGCTCCCGCCCAAAGGTGACAACAGGTGACAACAGTACTCCATCTGAATAGCGCCATACAGATCCAGCGGTCGTGTATGCCTAGCTATTATGTTATAACCTTCCTACTCGTCGAAAACTGCTGAAACGTAGACTATAGTGGTATGTCATGTCATGAGGAGGGATGATGACTTCGCAGTAAAAGAGGCGGTCTGCTTGCCCGAAAACTCCCGAGGAAGAGGGCGACCAAAAGCCATGTGGTTGTCAAATATCAGTAAAGATTTGTAAATGGCAGCACTTCAGGAAACAATAACCCAGAACAAGGAGACCTGACTACAAGTAGATGCAATAAGGGAAAGATAAAGAAGAAGAACCTAAAATTATATTATAAAAAAATCGGCCAATTGTGTGTCGGTCCACGCATAATGGAGGGTTCCGTACCTTCAATGGAATAAAAACCAAACTAGTCCCAAAAGGTCGTATATTCCTATGGAAGAAGTTTTTTGGAGATAACTCAAAAATGGCTGAACCGATAATGTTCAAAACAATTTTCGTAGAAAGTATATGAGATAAGGCACATCTCCTTATTTTTTTAAATATATTTTTGGACTTACGGTTTAAAAGTTACAGGGGGGGGGGACAATTTCTCTGACTTTCTAAGCGATTATTTCAGAAAATATTCACTTTGTCACAAAATGTTCGAAGAAAACTCTCTGTTTTTTTTTAAATACCTGTCAAAATGATGTGCCACATATTGATATTTAGTAAAAAAAAATATTTTTTCAATTTAGATACATGTATGGAGCGCCTCCCTAAAGAAATATTTTCTGCAATTTAACTACATAACTAAGTAGCGACATACAAAATACACCTTAAATGTAAATTTTATTCAGATACGTTGTATAGTTTCCCAGTAAAATGGGTGTGACATACGGACGGATGGACATGACGAAAGTATAAGGGTTCCGTTTTTGCAATTTTGGCTACGGAACCCTAAAAATGTGTAAAATAGTTACTTTTCTGTTAGTAAATAATCTTTGCTGTTTTACTATTGTTTCAATATCCAGAACCACCAAATTCCCACTGTAGCAGCTTAACTTTCAATAAAGAAGGGACAAAGATCACGATAAGAGAAAGGTAGCTATCCATCACTCCTTGTAAAACTTTACGCCATATTGAGACTTCATTCGCTTTATTTCGGTCTGTACGTTTTTTGCCCCTAAGATGTTATAGAATAGGTATTTTTATACTAAACTGTGGCAAACAGTCATACGGCACGTTTAATGGAAACCGATCACTTAAAATACAAATGCAAACCTTTCATTCCGATGAAAACTTACAAAAGTTTGCGATACATTTTCCAACTTTATGAAAACTTGCTGCAACATTTACATCTCTAGATTTGAGTACGAGTATACTTACATTATCTAACCTTTTACATATTTACCTACATATTTAGTAAGTAGGTATAAGTCTTCTTGTACCTATTGTACATGTCTCGGTTTGGCCTCATGGTTGACTGGTAGAGATTGCCATTAGGCATTAAGTCCGCCATTTGTACATTCCTACATTTTTGTATTTTAGGCAATATAGTTTAAATAAATAATTAATAAATAATCTTGAAATCTTACATTATCACGGTAACATTAACCTAAAAACAAAACAAATTGCCATATATTATACACAACTAAAATGCTAATTTCCCTCCAAAAATCCTTAAACACCTTTATCGTAATTAGTACAGTCAGCGGCAATTATAACTATAATTGAAACCTCGCTACAAACGGTAATAAGTTGTAAATATATTCAACGATTAAATCTCGTCACAGCTTGTACGGTTGCCGAAGACAGGTAAATAAAAGACTGACGATCGTTTGACGAGTGGTAAACAAAAGAAGGTAGCAAATGGCGTCGCCTCACCGTTGCTTGAAGCAGCAGCCACTAATAAGACATCGGCGCTCGGAATACGCTATCTAATCATGTGGGGGCTGTCTTAGCCTCAGGACCTCATTTAGCGAAAAAGATCCATCCTCAAAAATTAGTCATTGAAACAAATGACTTACAATATTGACATAAAGTTTAAATTTTATTGACAGATTTTTGTTATTCACCTTTTCCCTAAGCTAAGTACGTCCAGTCATGATTGTCCACAGACCATAGATCCTCCGTAGCCTTGTTGCTTTCAACAGCCTCCTAATCGATTGTGGCCCTGCCTATGAAGCTGAAGGTCCTAGATTCCAATTCCGGTAGGGACATTTAGTTGTGTGTTTATGACGAATATTTATTCCCAAGTTATGGGTGATTTCTATGCATATAATAGCCCAGCTGGCCTGGGTTAACTAATTACACAGGTAACAATCAATAATAAGATTACGAGTAGAGTAAGTCCTTATTTTCACCTTATCTCTAGGCCGGGCAATTATTTGGCATTCGACACATAGTTACTACATTTTTCTTCGGCATTCACAAAGCATTCACGGCACTACACGATGACCACTACGACCAGTGTAGTCATTCTATCTAGCAATCACACAGGTAATTCACGCACTAACCCAATCAAAATGGGTCACTATATACAGATCTCACTGCTGCCCGTGACATAGTCTGCGTAGAATTACCTAGTATTTTTCCCCCTTTTCACACTCTTAAGGGTTAACTTCTGTGATAAGAATCATTATCAATGTACGATTACGATCTATCTTTAAGACTCAAGCTAATTCATGGTACATACATAATTTCATCTAGGATCTAGGTTTATTGTCTTCGACGTTTAAGCTAAAAGAAAAGTCGAATCAGTGAATCCTTTTTGTAAAGGGTCAGCAACACGCATGCGACACCTCTAGAGTTGCAGTTGTCCATAGGCTACGGTAGATCCTTGCCGTATGCTTGCTTGCTTGCCGCCGTCGTGGTATAAAAAAAAAGACAGAAAGTAACTTCGACATTGATAAGATTAGTAGGAAGATTGACACACTTCATATGTCACAAGTGTACAATGAATAGGCATTCCGGAGTCCAATTATACTGGACACAAAAGATTCGAGTAGAATAACTTTATGAATAATAATGTAAGCGGTATTTTAATAAAGTTTAATATAACAAACGCTTTACGTGCGTGCTGACGCATTTTTCCACTCATTTTCATGAAATGGAATGTACCTATTAAATTTGATTTATTTCGGTTGTCGTAATAAGCAATAGTGCCCGTAAATATTGTTTTAGACCATCCCGTTTAGTCTTGGTAAAATTTCAGGTCATCAAAATTAAGGTCAAAAAGTTGCAACTTCAACTGGTCTGGTCTTAAAATCTTATGCGCCCACCTGATTAGTCTTCAATTGGGTACGTAGGTTATTTGAAGTGGACTAATCAATAGCATAGTACAATTACATATTGTCTTAAAAAAAATAACCTTTAAAAATTCTGTTTTATTACTTTTACGTTACCTATTAGACGACTTAGACATGTCTCTTCTAAATTGACTTTTATTATGTTACATTGCATACAAAAATTAGACATAGCAAAGTGCCTTCACTTCATATTAACTATTAATCTATATCTAGTAATCAGTAGCGGCATAAATATTTTTAGGCAAGCCGGTGGGAACCGAGTTCTATGGACGCTGCGCCACTGCTATAAATTTAAAAAGATATTGAAACTCGTTTTTGCTTTACTTTTATTTATATTTATTTGTTCATGAAATTTTTTCTAGTGTATAATAATTACAGCATACGATGATACTGAACTATTTTCTATACACAGAATCTCCCTGTACAAAAGTTGGTTAAGGCTATGCACCATCTGGAGTCGTAGTTTTGTCCAAATAGTAAATATGGCGAGCGTTTCGACTGCGGTATCGAGCTCGATTGTGTAGTACGAAAACCAACAATTCCGAAGCTGAAATTCTGTTGAACCAGTTTTAATATACGCTTTGTGATATGTACTACAACTCCATGACATTGAAAACGGATCACATCGTATAGGAATTTCCACACAGTATGTACCAATTTCATTGCCCTTGAGTGTGTTTATGGACTAAGGCGGTCGTCACACTGCTCCGCCTCTCGCAGCGGCGTCCATTGATGCGTTTTTTAACTTTGTATGTAGAATCTTGATTTTGTATAGAAAAATCGCATGGTACGACACACTGGCTCCGCCTCGACGCGCGGAGGAGCGAGATGCACGACGACTCGCGCGCTTGGACGGAGACGCGGTGCGTGTCGCAGGGTATGTCACACCGAGCTCCGCAGTGCCGTACGGATTTTAGTGCAAGAAAGGACGTAGGCGCAATGGATATCGACGTCTATAAGTTTAGTTTTGAAATTGAAAGTCGTTCGTTTAATCATAATCTAGGAATTCTTATAAAACTATAATTTAAGATTGAAGTAGTAGATTACTTACTTGAATGTAAGCCAAGACTTTTCTTCCGCTGTAATAGAACGTCGAAAATTTGTGTCCGCGGGCGCGCCAGTAATAATCACTCCAATTTTGCTTAGCAAATAATCAAATAACGCGGTTGACATACGGGTGCAATTATTATTTTTGGACCCGGGGTATGTCCTTAAACTACGTCCGGACTTGGGTATGTCCTTAAACTACGCCAAAAAGAGAGGTATGGGCACTGCGAATGGCATCTCGCTAAGTGTGGTAGGGCACGTTCAGCTAATGTCATCTCGCTCAAATCTGGAGCAGAGCCCGACTGGGGAAGTACCTCCACCTTACAGAAAATCACAGCCAAATAGCACTAGACCCTACTCATAGTGTTGTGTTCCTGCTGGTGAGTAAGGTTGCCAAAGAGCTCAAAGAGGACCCAGTGACCAGTTGACGGTGAGGGTTCCTCTTGTCCCTTTAGCCGTCAACACAGTGAATCCTCCTTTTTGTAAAGGGTCGGCAACGCGCATGTGACTCCTTTGTAGTTGCAGGCGTCCATAGGTTACGGTAGCTGCTTCCCATCAGGCGGGCCGTATGCTTGTTTGCCACCGTCGTGGTATTAAAAAAAAAAAAAAAAAAATTAAAAAAATTCTTCGTGTTGCCTTAAATCTTGGTAATCTCTAGCAAAAGACCCATTTATAGGTCTGGTTTGTAAATAGGGATGTACCCAGTGTCTTCTGCGTTTTATGACTCGATTGTACAAAAACCAAACTGAAAGCTCAAGCATCACCGCAGCGTTTTGAATAAGTTCCGTGTCCATTTTATCGACAAATAGGAACTATTTTCACCTTAACGTTCGAATGTGAAATGAACGCGAGACGGAAGTAACGCGGGACGTCGCGCATCGCAGCTCCGGACGGAGATGCGGAGAAAACTCGGACGTTGGTGCGTTGTCTCCGCATGCGAGTCCGTTGCTTCGCATCTCGCAACGAGACGCGGCGGCAGTGTGACAACCGCCTAAGCGCTCTGGTCACGTAATAAGAGCACATATGACACAATAATAAGAGCAATGAAACCTGACTAATTAGATTGCTTTACCTCCTAGATCCGGGCATCTGGCAGCTTTTAATGGGGGTGGTCACAGTGACAAACCAACAAAAAATTTCAGTTGAAAAAAGGTAATACCAATATAGGTAAAAACTGCCAGTTGTGTCATTTATAGAAGGAAGGGCCTATATTTTAACATTGAAATAAAAAATATTGTGTCTTATTGCGGAAACCAAAACAGTAGGCGACTAACTATAAAATGCATTAATACATCATTTGGCACTACTTTCCCCCAACAGAAACTTCTGGCTATGATATAAACAAATTAATTAAATAATTTCCCATAATATTACATCAAACCCAGAACACTAAGATTTGGTTTCTTCAAGTTATTTGCATTCTTTGACCTCCACCACTTTTCAGCTGCCAGATGTCCGGATCTAGAAACAAGCATACTAGTGAACTAACTAGAGGGGTTTCGTTGCTCTCATTATTGTGTCATATCTGACGTAGCCAGCTCTCCGTCTATTAATATCGATCAAAGTTTTCAAAGAACTAGCGATATCTTATACAGTAATTTAAGCACTACAACAGAGCTATAAAAAAAAGCAAGTACAGTACCAATTTTGAATTGACTTTACAATCAAGACTCTTCTTACATATTTGAATATATTTAGCCCAAAACTTTTGACTCTATGTTGCAGGTTATTACAGGTCGAAATTTAATCAAATAAGTACCTAATAAAAATTCGTTACTAACGATGGATTGCAATATGAAATAAAGAGCGAAAACAGACTATGGAGGAACTGGTAATTGAACTGAACTATTGAATTGAACTGGTCTAAGTTAATAAAATTATATCATATACATGCTTATAACTTTGCATTTTCAATACTTCCAGGTCTATTCGAAGATTTTAATCTGACAATGGTTTGTTTTTAATTCGATCTTTACGGGATAAGACCAGTTAAAAGTGAAGTTTGGTTTATTCAGATCGTCCTTCTATTGTTATTTGGTTTTTATTAGTTATCAAGTTCATGTCAAATGAATATCAAAGAGACTGATTAACGTCAATACGATACGTCACATGTTTTAGCAACATTAGTTGTCATAATTGAAATTTGTTTAAATGGCATTTTATTGACAAATAAAGATCATTTTCATTAAAAAAATCACGTTTTTTAAATTATTTAAATACCTTAACGTCCTCATAGCTCAGTCGGCAGTGACCCTGCCTACGAAGCAGGAGGTCCCGGGTTCGAATCCTGGTCAGGGCATTTATTTGTGTGTTTATCACAGATGTTTGTTCCTGAGTTATGGATGTTTTCTATGTATCCATATTTATCTATTATGTATATCGTCGTCTAGTACCCATAACACAAGCCTTATTAAGCTTACTGTGGGACTAGATCGATTTGTGTAAGATTGTCCTATAATATTTATTTATTTATTATTTACCTACCACTTAGTGTTCGCGAAGTTCGTGACACCAAGCGTAGGATTTGGCGAAATTAACCGTACCTCATCAGAAACCTCCAAAGCCGTGTTTATTTCCAAATTACAAATTCAAAATTTCAATACACCTTGATTCGAAAACACGAATAAAATTATCCACAGAGATTTCAAAACCCAGGTCACTCGGTAGTGGAGAAAGTACTCGTAGAGGGCTAGAGGGTGCATTCGATGAATATGTATGAGCGGGAGGGGGAGAGGGCCGCGTGTAAATGGAAAATTCAAATAAAAATACCTCAAATATTAACATGAACCCGACTCGTGTTTTTCCGCGTTCTCGGCCCGCGCGGGACATGTGATAACACGGTCGCAATAAAAACTGGCTTTTTTGACGGAGATTCGCTTTTTTTTAAATTATGCGTTGTTTTAACGTTTTTAGGTTGACGTCATTGGGGGTTTTATTTTCGAATTTTGGTGGAATATTTGCAAGCTAGGGATAGGGTCGATGTAAACGTATTCAGAAAAAAATATTTTGCAATTATTCTCAAAACTGATTCGTTTTGTAAACCCTTGCACGACGTAGGATAAAATCTTGAGGCTTGAGGCTACAAGATTGTTTATGATGTTATATGATGTATTATTATTTCCGGATCGAGACTGTACGAGCCAACCATGTTAATCATGTTAACATGTGGAATTTAAAACTAAGTTTTAGATTTCAAAGGCCTGGTTTCTTTAAAAAGAACATTTAATGCCACATTAAATGACATTCAAAAAGATTAGCTATATTTCATGTCTTCACAAAAATACAGCATGAACGTCTCTCAACCAAGCCAAATATGTAAAAGCACGTTTTTTCTATCCGCCGTGTAACAACGCACCCTCCACAAATACACAACCTCCCTTTATTTTATTAAGGTTCACTACGAAAGGGAAGCTTACAATAGGAAAATTTCAACCTCCGTCTGACGGAATTTCGGACGTGCAAACGAATTTACATCTTGGTAAAGACAGAATTTTGTATATACATATGTACCTACATTACGACTAATAAGTATATTTTCACATTGATTTAATATTACCAATATTATCACTTAATGCGGCTGTACTCACTTGTACAGTCGCCATCAGATGTTTCGGAGCGGCCAAGGTGGTAACAAATATCTGAACAAAGCCCCTATTGTCAAGGCGATAAAGTGCATGTTCATATTTTTGCCTACCTTGGCCGCTCCGATGTATTTGATGGCAACTGTACCCGCAACGACGGGTCGCGGATCGGTTCGCCTAGCACTCTTAGTGCTTGAGGATGGAGACCTAAGCTAAACAACAAGTGAGAAGAGCCGCATGAAGTGATAATAGTGTTAATTTAATACTCGTATGTCTCACAAAAGTTTAAATTAAATAATTATCAATAATATTTATTTCTCCTTTACATCTTTTTGATAGGCTCGCGTGGATACAGACTGATCCAACACGCAGAGGCTCTTGGGATAATTTTTCAATGTAATACACCTGCTAGAACCCATTCACGGGTACATCAATACCCGTGAACCGCTCCCAGCAGGCGTTGGGGCTATTGCAAATAAAATAAATAGGGTACTGGGCTATGGTTGTCAAGATTGACTGGGTAAAATATTTGGCTTCAATTATGTCATTATAATGAATACTATTTCGCCTTTTGAACGTCGTCTATATTCCCTAAAAATACGATATAAGTAGGTTATTTTTAAGGCCAAAGTAGTTAGGCTATGACAAATCTACGTCTTTCGCAACCACAGGCAGCACGTCTTGTAGGGAATAAAGTCCATTTTGTTGGATTTAGCTCGTATCTAATCCATACTTTGAGGATATCGAAAGTTATTTTGTGTTATCTTAGTAGGCCCGGAGTCAATGTTCAAAGTTTCATCTCCTTCAAACTTCAGGATCCACTTTTTAGGGTTCCGTAGTCAACTAGGAACCCTTATAGTTTCGCCATGTCTGCCCGTCCGTCCGTCCGTCCGTCCGTCCGTCCGCGGATAATCTCAGTGACCGTTAGCACTAGAAAGCTGAAATTTGGTACTAATATGTATATCAATCACGCCGACAAAGTGGTAAAATAAAAAGTGGAATTTTTTTTTTATTAGGGTACCTCCCCTATACGTAAAGTGGGGAGTGATTTTTTTTTCATTTCAACCCTAACGTGTGATATATTATTGAATAGGTATTTAAAAATTAATATGGGTTTCCCAAAATCATTTTTCGATAATGTAAATATTTTCGGAAATAATCGCTCCAGAAGTAAAAAAATATGCGTCCCCCCCCCCTCTAACTTTTGAACCATAAGTTTTAAAAATATGATAAAAATCTCAAAAGTAGAACTTAATAAAAACTTTCTAGGAAAATTATTTTGAACTTGATAGGATGAATAGTTTTTGAAAAAAAAATACAAAATAATTTCTGAACTAAGTTTGTAATTTAACCGTATAAGCAGGTGTTTATTGTACCTGTAATTTCTACAAAATTACAATGAAATGACGTGCTTTCAAATAAAGTATAAACGGTGAAAATCGGTTCACGCAATAAAGAATTATCCCATAAAAATCATCTTCCATACTTTATGCTCGCGCGCAATAGTTTACTTAATTTGCCGATAGATGTCGCTGTACGTGGAACTCTCATATCATATCCTACATGGCGGTGTTATTAACTCTTAAGTGGGGACACTTACTGTGACGGACGGAAAACTACGGAACCCTACAGTGAGCGTGGCCCGACACGCTCTTGGCCGGTTTTTTAATGATAGAATACAGTCTAATAATTATTTTTGTATGCTTTTTTACGGCCTCGTAGCCCAGTCGGTAGTGACCCTGCCTACGAAGCAGGAGGTCCCGGGTTCGAATCCTGGTCAAGGCATTTGTTTGTGTGTTTATCACAGATATTTTTTCCTGAGTTATGGATGTTTTCTATGTATTTAATTATTTATCCATGTTTATCTATTATGTATATCGTCGTCTAGTACCCATAGCACAAGCCTTATTGAGCTTACTGTGGGCCTAGGTCGATTTGTGTAAGATTGTCCTATAATATTTATTTATTTATTTATTTATTTTAAAGTAGGGCATTCCACTCATACAATAGTTTGTTAGTAAATCAAATACAAACATTCAAAACATTGAAAAAATATTCAACCCACCAGGACTTGAACCTGCATCGATACGTCTTGCCGGGGCTCGATCGCTTTACCAATTAAGCTATGGGTCAAGTTACTAAGTTGACGAAATGTTCAATGCCTTG
The DNA here is from genome assembly GCA_947086415.1 of Pammene aurita. Classification (NCBI taxonomy): domain Eukaryota; kingdom Metazoa; phylum Arthropoda; class Insecta; order Lepidoptera; family Tortricidae; genus Pammene; species Pammene aurita. The sequence continues at coordinate 38,906,107 of OX352297.1, read as the reverse complement.
AATCATCTTTTAGCAATTTTTTTTTCAATGTTTTCAATGTTTCTATTTGATTTAATAAACCATTTAAAATACATTAATCATCCCATTGTAGCATGTCTCACACTTTCCTCAGGTACCATGGGTACCGCAGTTCGCTTCACGCTACGCTCGTAGCCTATTCTATCATTTTCCCATTTTATAGAGAAAATCTGCTACACCCAGAGCCCACCTGGCGGGTTCCTGGTGCTGTGTTAATGGACTAAGAGCTAGCCACGTCAGATATGACACAATAATGAGAGTAACAAAACCCGTCTGGTTAGATTGCTAATATATCCTTATTTCTAGATCCGGGCATCTGGCAGCTTTTAATGGCCTCCACCCATTAAAAGCGGAGCAAAATAGAGGAGCAAAAATTTTGAATTGGAAAATAGTAATACCAAAATAGGTAAAAACTGTCGAAGTTTCTCAGTCATAAAAGACAGGGCCTAAGTTTTAACATTAAAACACAAAAACTGCGTATTATTACGGAATCAAAAACAGTAGGCGACAAACTATGAATTACATTATACTTCGTTTGTCACTACTTTCCCCCAACAGAAACTGTTCGCAATGATATAATCTAATTATTTATATTAATCATTTATCATAATTAAACATCGGTATCAACGTTCAAATTTCGTGGCACTTGGTAAGGGTCGCAAAAAAAGAAATACATAGGTATCATTGTTTTATTTATTAGTAATAAATAACATTTAATTTATTTTTATTCTTAATCGTACTTTGGTAAACTGTACATATATTTAAAGAGGTTTATATTCTTAATACGTCATAGAACCTCAATACTCATTTCATTATCCATTTGTAAAAAAAATTCTAAATGCCAAATAGGCAACAAATGTCAATTTAATTGTCATGCAAAATAATATGTGGTAAAATCTTCAACGATAATAGTTCTTAAAAACACTTACAACTACAATTTAGCATTGATAAATCTTTACCCAACTCCCTATCAGACTTGAGAAAATGGATTTGACGCAGTATACTGATTTTATATTCACTAACGAAGGTGCTTGCTGTACTATTTGCGAAATGAATATAAAAAAGAAAAGGTACAATATAGAGAAACATTTGAAATCAAAATCTCATCAAGATAAATTATCTGATTCACGCTGCCATTTACAGGATATAATACGAGATAATGCTGATTTCGAAATTAAAGACGATATCGTATATTGCAAATTGTGTAATTCGAAATTATTTCCCTCTAAATCTAGTATCGACCGCCATTTAAAAACAGATTTACACAACAAAATTCATAAAAATAATGCACAAGAAAAATTTAATAAAGATTTAACAGAGTTTATGATTTGTTCGAATATACCGTGGTCAAAATTAGACAATCCTAAATTTAGAAATTTTGTAGAAAACCTTTTAAATCATAAATATGGAAACGATATTACTGTGCCGAGTGAAACAAAAATACGAGTAAAATGCTTACCTGAATTGTATGAAAAGAAAAAAAATGAATTGAAAGAGAAATTACAAAATAAAATGATTTACCTCAGTGTTGATGAAACATCAGATTCCGTGGGAAAAAAAGTGGCAAATATTTTGATCGGAGCTCTAGATGGAACTAGTACCCAGCCACATTTATTTGCTTCTAAGGTATTGGAGGCGACTAACCATTCGACAATAACCAAACTCGTTGAGGAAACCCTTGAAGATCTTTGGGGCGATGAATACAAAAAAAACATGGATAAATTATTATTTTTTATAACGGATGCCGGTTCCTACATGGTAAAAGCAGCTAAAAACCTTGTTCAGAAATATAAAAATATGACTCATGTAACATGCATAGCACATGGATGTAATCGAGTCGCAGAGATAATTAGAAGTCTTTACCCGACCATAAACAGTTTGATTGACTGTATCAAAAAAATATTTCGTAACGCTCCTTCAAGGACAAATTTATTTCATCAAATGTGTGTAAATATTCCTCTACCACCCCGACCCGTGATAACAAGATGGGGAACATGGTTAAATGCTGCCTCATATTATCACATGCATTATGATAAAATCAAATCTGTCATCGATGCCTTAAATCCGCGTGAAGCGAGTGCAATTTCAAAAAAAATTTTCCGTAACCGGAATTTAAAAACTGAGTTACTATTCGTCGATACACACTTTAGTATAATTGCTAAGTCAATAAAATTATTGGAGGATCCAAAACTGAGTCTAGCAGAATCATTAAACATTGTTCATGGTTTGCAAAAAAAAATATCAACGTTAAGGTTACATCAAAATGCCAGAAAAGTTTATTTTAAATTAAAAAGTGTATTAAAGAAAAATCCTGGTTATAAGACTGTACAAATAATTAACCAACTATCTAAAAACAACGAGGCTGAAATACCAGAAAGTGTAAATAAAAACTGTGTGCAAAATTTTCAATGCTTGACATACCTTCCTATTACCTCAGTCAGCGTGGAAAGATCTTTTAGTCATTTAAAATGGATATATTCTTACAGACGTCAAAGATTGACAGCAAAATCTATGGAACAAATTTTAGTGATCTATTCTAACTCGTAAAATATTGTATGCCACACCTGGACATAAAGTGGCTTTTTCCGCACGCTACGCGTACGGATAGAGCCGCTTTCTGGCCAAATGTGCACATATTTTTCCAACACGGGAGGTAATAAAGAAAGCCCTCGATCGCATAATTACGTCCCTCGCTTGCAGCTTGGGCCGCAACAATTGCGATTGCGCGGCCTTTCTTTGTTTTACCACCCTAATTAGGAAATGTACTATTTAGGGGCTTTTTTATTTACATATACAAAATAAAGGTTAAAAATACTAAGTGATTTGTTTGTATTTATTTTTCTGCCAACCGTACATTGCCACGAAATTTGAACGTTGATACCGATGTTTAATCATAATATTGCATCAAACCCAGAACTCTAGGATTTGTGTTCTTGAAGTGGTTTGCATTCTTTGACCTCCATCACTTTACAGCTACCAGATGTCCAGATCTATAAATAAGCATAGTATAGGAAACTGACTGCAGGGGTTTCGTTGCTCTCATTATTGTGTCATATCTGACGTGGCTAGCTCTCCGTCTATAGTAGCCACATTTATTTTATTTTAAATTCATAGCAATATGTTCACGAGCGTAGATATTTAATACTTATAGATCTACTAGTACCTACCTATTTAGCACATGTACCACCTATAATATACAATAACGTGAAATTGCAGGTACTCCAACCGGAAGTGCGTCACACGCGAGCCGGAAGTGACGTCACTGGGCCAGGACACCGGAAGTGGACCGCGGCGCCGCCAACGGAAACGGATGTCGCCGCAATGCGATATCGTCTTGGAGGTTAATGACCTGCTCTAGTAAAGGAGATAATAATAGTAATAAGGATATATATATGATTTAGAAACATGAGGAAAATTGTTCGTTTTTCTGTGCAATAATGATGAAAAACGACATATCAGTGTGTGTGTGTGTGTGTGTGTGTGTGTGCGTGTGTGTGTGATGTGGTCAATTTAAAAAAAAACATATAATGATCACGCTATCGCCGGTCATCATTGCTTTCTAATAAGTATGAAAGTGCGAGAGTGATGTTGACGCATTATACGATAAACGACAAATATTATAAACTTGAATAATTTATGCGTACACTTTAATTGTACCTAATTAACCTATGGTATATATTTGAATCATATAATATCTTTGTGGCAGACTTCATTAAATAAAAATATAAATGTACGTTGTAAAAATATCAAACAACAATGTAAACCTAGCCGCTCCATCATAACCTCCAAATCCCAACAACCTACAAGACGCCACAAATCCGCACAATGGTACAAAATGAAAGCAAAACTTGCGTAATTAATTCCCTACCTACTCAACGCTTTGTAATAAATCGTTTTATCCGAGTATAAATTTTATCCCTCGCCCAAACTTTGTCTTCCATCCTTATCGCTCTTACTCATTTCCATGATATGAAGTCTTGCGTCCTTGTCGCGGAGTCACAAATGATTTTCAGTTTTCCACACCTAATTAATAACAGACACAACCGCCGTCGCTCACGCAATGTAATTTAAGCTCTGTATATCTATGATAAGGTTTACTTTTAGGTGGGAGAATTTAGGATGGTCGTTAGACAAAGTTTGTTGAAATAATTTCACTTATATATCGGTGCATAGAACGAATGGACGAACAGGAGATAAGGCGCCGTAATTCTTAATCACGGGGCGAGACATTTTGGAGGTTTTTGGAAATTAATGAGGATTTAAAAGATGGTTGACGGGATTGTTTACTTACTCGTAACTAATGGACTAAAAAGAGACTAAGTTATGCAGCAGAAGAAAGAACTCTGGTGACAATAATAACAGTCTCAGTAAATACTAGGTTTATTTATTTAAATTTTATTGCACAATACAAATATGAAGCACAAATAACGATAAAAAATATTAATAACAACGATAAAAAAACTCTCGAAATGAAATATGGATTGTACGACACAATTGGAATATTACAATAGGAATTTGAATTATCTATCCACGAAAAGACGTACATGATACAGCAATCCCTTTCATAATCCCTTAGTTTCAATACCAGTGGAAACTATAAATTGAATAAAAACATATACCTAGATACCCAGACATTATACCCAAACAGGCTGCCTCTTAGTGCTAAATTAATTATAAATAAAAAATAATAATTATACGTCGTTGCTACAATTTTGAGACCTGTTTAAATAGGTATCCTAGACAAGATAAGAGTATACGTCCAGTCGTTGCGAAAACCCTAAATAGTAATAGAAGCAAGGAGTAGACCTTTGGCAAACATTGTATTTTGACTGTTATATTGAGGTCTCCTACGTCGACGTCTCTATCCTCTCTACATCTTTCTTTTCTCTGTAGGTGCTAGGTCTTACGACGTCTCTTTTGCGTGGAAACTTCGTCACCTCCCAGAGTCACTCTATGTTTAAGTGATCTTTCCATTGCACGCATGCCCGTTTTCTGCTTAACGCTTTGAGTACCAAGTTTCCTAAACCCTATACAAAAGGAACGGCAGCGAAAGTGTTATAACTTGATGCGCGACACACAAAAAAAGTTTCTAAACATTTTCCTGGATTTTGTTCATCTCTCGGAAACCTCATCCCAAGAATTGGTGGAACTACCAGTGCTTGCCAAAGCGACTGCCATTGATCTTCTAACATAGAAGCGAAACTAAGCCTTATTGGGATTAAGTTAGGTTTCCTCACGATATTTTCCTTCGCCGAAAAATTACTCATAAACATCATCATTACATGTTATTTCCAGGAGTTCGAACTAGCGACCTTCGGATTACGGACTTAGCTCAAGCCTACCATCGCTACCATCGCTTCCAAGAAGTTTCTAAACGTCTCATTTATTAAGCTACCCTATATTTTAAACGCCGTTCGCGTGCCAAATGGCCAGTTAATTGTCAACAGCTTGTGGATTCTGGACAATTAGAGCAAAATCCACGCGTGTCGAAGAATCGCCCGCAAGGGATGCCAAGACGTGGCCTCAAGACAGAAGCAGATAGTGTATAGAAGGCACTTCACATACTGCTATGAATCTAAATAAGAGCTGCATTTTGTATGTGTACATTACACCGTCTCATAAAAAAATAAGTATTGTGCTACTGACCAAAGGGTCAACTAATGGTAACAAGAGAAATAAATGGCAAGCTAAAAAATAGTTGACTTCCGTCTGAATTACTTATTGCGTTTTTGTTCATTTAGAGAAAATGGAAAGGATATTTTTATTGCATAAGTATATTCCAGTAAAGATGTATCTACTGAGTACGAAGGTTTCTAAACCAAAACTCTCCTTCTGGCTTAGGCATGAGCTTTCAGTCATTCGTGGCATATTACTAAATAAGCCGTCTCTTATAACGTGAGCCACATCTTGAGCGGCATATCTCAGCTAACCGTGTAGCCCCAAAGCACGCGTCTTAATCACGCTTTATGAGCGAACGAGCTCAACTCCCTCATGTACTATCTCGACTACTGTGACTTGTGTTATGGCTTGATAATTACTCACAAGTAGACAAGATCGCCGCAAGTATCTTGATAATGTGGAACCAAGGTGCGCTTGCCTACTTAATTCTTAAGCAAGGCTTATATTCCGTTTTAATACGTCAAATTGCGTACAGTGATTCTACCAAAGCCGGCAAACGTTAAGAGTTGAAGAAAAAACCCAAAAAAGAACCCCAATAGTTGATAGGTAAAATAAAATTTAGACAGGATAGATAAATGAATGAGTCGACCCAGGTATCGGTGGGGAGACTGTGTGGCGGCGGATCTGCTTTAGCTTTGCGTCAATAACTGGCAAGAAGATGCGCAGGATCGGGACCGGTAGCGTGCTCTCGTTTTGGAGGCCAAGGTTCTTTGGTTTTGGTTGGTGGTTAGATGGATGAATAGACAGAAATATGAAGAACACAAAATGAAGCTTAGGAATCTATGTAAATGAACTGGATGGTCTTATGGCTTGACTATTACTTATAAGTAGGTACATAACATTGCCCGTAAATAAATCACTTATAGTGGAGTCTTCTCATCTTACAGCCTTTCTTGGTTGAATCATGGATTCAATAGTGAGTATTGGCAGAATCTTTGTATACAGCTTATAAGAGGTACTTAATGTAGTTTATACCAATGCTATTGTCATTTAGCTGATGCCCTAAAAAGAAATAAAGCTATATAAGGGAAATGAGCCCTTTTTTTACCTACAAGTTTTTAATTTGTTACAGTGGAATATAGACACAGTAACGCCAAATATAGTTTCTTAACTCTAAAATTATATTTTCATATATATTTATGAAATTGCATGGCCATTTGTCAGAATTTACCCCAACTATAATTTCTGTTACAAAGTCGCATGGCTAACCATGTGGGCTACCACAATGTTTAAAAAAAAAGGAATAGTAGAAAAATCCTCACTGCCTCAGGCGAGACTCGAACTCACGACTCCAAGATACATGCTAAGTATCAAATAGTACAGTGAACAGTATAGTAGTAGTGGTAGTGCAGTAGCTCAGTTAGTCAGAGCGATGGGCATGTATCTCGGAGTCGCGAGTTCGAGTGTCGCCTGGGGCAGTGGATTTTTCTACTTTTTCCTTTTTTCAAAACATTATGGTATCGTTAGCAGACGTTCTGCTCAACACAAAATTAATTGTGGGCTAGCACAACTTCCACCAAGATTTACTCCTAGGATGCAGCCTACCAAAACCTCAACTTTACTGACGTCATCAGTAAACTCAAACTCAAACTCAAACATTTATTCAGTAAGTAGGCCACAGGGGCACTTTTAAACGTCAAAGTAAAAGTGAGAAAAAAAAATCAAACTACACCGGTTCTAACCCTACACCTCTGACCCGAGAAGAATTATGTCCGGCAAGAAACTCGGCGGGACTTATTTTTTCAAAACAACAGTACATCAAAACAAAACAATACATATAAGTGCGTTGTTCTAACAGAAAACATATCAAACCAAGGTTAGATTAACCAACAATAGGTTATAGTTTAAGAAAAATACCAAAGAAAAAAGATGAGTCCAAATCTGACTATTGAAAATGAATTACATACAAGTTTGATATACTTTCTTACCTGAACTGTGTCTTCTAAATAAATTTCCAAATTATAATAATCCATCATCAACAGTTAGAAACAAAATAATTTTGAATTTAAATAAAAAAAAGTAAGTGATTCTAGTATACAATAAACATACTATTTCTAAATTATCCTTAGAGATGTATAAGGTCTCCAAGTGTCTTGATCTATATATTCTATATAATAATAAAAAATATGGATAATCAAGCACCGAATGTTGTGTCTAAAGCCAATTAAATAAAAATTAAATATGATCAATAAAAAGTTACGGATATGTGTTGCCCCAGTTTGCCTAAACAGACCTGTCTCCACAAACAGCACCCGTTCACGAGTATGACGCATATCTCAGCCATCGCCTCCCTCAACCTTTCTTCGGGAAAGTGGCGACCCGATCAACGACGCCACCATGAGCAGAGCCTTTTAAGCGAGCATGACATGTTCAAGCTGGCGGGCTTTATTAATTAATAAAAACTAGCCATGTTTAGTCTGGTGAGAAACAATATTCTGTGCTCGTATTTTACATGCGTGAACTAAATTACAATATAAAAGTGACATAGAGATGTACATGTCTCTAAGCGTCAGGATCCTTAAATATATATCTATACATATAAATATTTGCGAATGCAAGACTTAGAGATGTATAACGTCTCTAAGTGTCCAAATACTAAATAAAAACAAAAAAAATAAAAACGAAAAACAGGTAATACTGGACACTAGTAAAGCTGCTTCATAGAGTAATGTACCTGTAAACAAGTAGTAGTAGGTAGTACGCATGTGCGTTGTTGCTCAGTATTGAAACCTGCGATGATCCGATAGCGTCGGATAAGTAAATGAGAGGACGCCCCCCAAGGACCGGGCGAGCAAGGAAACTATGGAGTAGAATCTTTAAAAAAATTTATAACACGTCAAGTGCAAACAAGCACACAGCCCACCTATTGGTACACGGTTACCCATACGGGTACCCATACGGATGCCTGCAGTCGATCACGTTGCATTACATTTTTGTAATGATTTTGTAGTAGACGTACGACTTTCAAATAATCGACTCTGACTCTGACTAACTCACGCTCTGTTCTGCCGAGTGTTGTTTTCACGTACCTATTGATTTTATACTTATTCTGTGTTTAAATTATTTTGGTTTAAGGGATGTAACAGTTCTTTATAAAGATATAATGAGAAAAAGTTAATGTGCCTTTTTTATCGATGTTTATTGACAATGCTATAAAAATACTTATATCCATTAAGTAAAAAAGGAAATATGTATTTACATATTTCAAAATAATTCGACTAGAATATTAACTCACAAAAATTAACAGCGAATTTTATTATAGGAAGACGACTCCACTGAACTCCTGAAACAACATCAAAGCCTCGCTACTAAATTAGACGTTTTGCAGATACTAAAAGATATTTAGCCGGCCCCCACCCGGGCACTATTTTAAAGGATTGTTTGCCACCCTCGGACGTAAACTCGGGCAATCTCCGGCAAATGACGAGAGTAAACTAAAAGTGCCTTGTGAGGAAATGGGAAAGATCACGGGATAGGGTTCGCTGGTCGCTGTTTAAGAGGATTTGATGTTGAAATATGGAGAAACAAAAGAGTGCGAACGTCTTGTTTTCTCCCTTTGAAAAGTTTTGTCCTCGATTTACATATCAAGATGAACTAGTACTTACCACATTGGTACTAAACCACAGGTGGTGAGTGAATGCTCCACTTGATGGATGCCTACGATACTCAAAGGAGTCACAGGCACTTTGATGATCTTTTAAAAATCAGTTTCGGAGTGTAGTAGCAGTGGGAGTGAGTACCTCGAAACCACATTTTTCATAATTTGAGAAGCTGTAACCACCGAAATCACTATAAGTGACAGAAATAGGTATGTATGTAATAAGCATAATGTGATGTTAGGGTCTAGTGTGGGAATTTTAGCCCAACTCATATTCTTTAATGAATGGAGGGAGGCCTTTGCCCAGCGGTCTGATGTTGTGATAAGTATTTAAATATATGTATCACGAGGAATATGCCATCAATATGGCCTTTCAAAATAGTTACCCTCGTATCTAGGTACATAACAAATCCATCCAATAAATCCCCTAAAACCTTTGAAAACAGCATCAAACGTATCCCCTAAAATATTCCACTTTCCACTTCACAAGTGACACCCCGCCTTTGATCCGTCCAAATACCGACCAATCACAGACCGTACCATTTGATTGCTCCAGAGACTCTTAATTGTCAAATGACCTTTCAGCAAAGGCGTGTTAGACCCTTAACACTTCGCTGAGTGCCAATTTGCTCCAGTAGGTATGTAGCACCATGTCTTGGTATTCGGGATCAATGTATTTGAGGTCTGCCCTTTGCGAATGTAAATTAGACCTCCGTTTTAGTGTTTGAGGTTATTGCTTGGCCTATTTTCGGGATTTGGGAATGTAGAGAGAATTGGATATAAGCGGACATTTAATCTGAGGTACCGAAATGTTGAGTGAATTGAGTTGATTTTAGGGGTCTGTTTAATTTTGCACTATGTCCTGATTCATAACAGGTACCTACAGTTATAAAAAAGACAAAATTAAATAAGCCGGCTTCATACAATATGTACGAATTTGCCAATCAAATAGGTATGAATTTACTGTATGATCCTGTGCAATTCAGGTTTTTAAACACAGAACTCTCAGTCCAACGAAATAAAGTTACAGTGATCTACAATACTTAAATAATAAATTAAGAAAAAAATAAAGCGAAATATTATCAGATCGACCGCAATAACAATCCAAGGTTTTTAAAAAAACAGATTGAATAAGTATACAGTGTTTATATGCACTAAAGTTGCTTAAACCGGACACATTCTGAACTGGCCTACAAAGCAAACAATTAATATTGAAGATGATTTAGAACACACCTGAATCCATAATAATTTATACCTTTTCAAGAAAAATTAAAGAGAAAATCTAAGAAAGCGTTTGGTAGTCCTAATGGCATACAACATAATTCTTAATGACCCAAACGTGTCTTAAGAGGATATTTAAAGATATTAAGATATTGATTCAAACTTACACAAACAGACAGAGCAGAGGTTTTTAATCTGCCTTTATAGGCTGATGCTTTAAACGTGGCATTGTGTTCTCGGCTAACCGAAAAAATAGGTGAAAAAAGTAATAATAAACCACACAATAAAGTCCCATTTTAGTTTAAGTTATCAGTTTTACTAAGTCAAAGCACCTATTACCCCCTATCCCAGAGTATTTGTGGCCATGGGTCAACAGTTTGACCTCATTGGTTACCATCAAATAACGCTAACGGTCGATTAGGACCCCAATCCGGAGCCAATTGCTCGGGGACTCTGATTGCACTTTTCTCTTTAATTTATTAGCTAGTCCGACTTATTGCGTCTCGGAGGAATTCTGTTTCGCTACGCTAACGCTCGAAGTGGTTAAGTTTTCCTGTACTGCAGTTTGCATACTAGATAAGTTCTTGTGAAGAGAAAGATATTAAAACGGTTTATATTGTTTTAATAGGAAAGACTGATATCTAGAAATAACAATAGTAAGAAACAAAAACACCACATTACTTGTGTGTGCAAACTAAATTTTATTTCTGAATACAAACGCGTTAAGATTATCGTTTCAGTTATTGTACATGTCCAAACAAAGTTATTATGGCACATCATACCTTAATATTATTTTGTTACTGAAAAGATGACATTTACCTACTCAACACATTCAAGAGGCTTTGTGCAAACTTAGTTTTTACTCCTCCTCCTTGCGTCGGTTTCCTCATCACTGAGGGTCGTGGTCATTCACAGCTTCTCTCTGATGATCTGACGCCATCTTCCTCTATCTGTCGCCGAGTGAAGAGCATCGTGGACGGTAGTGTTGAGAGCTGAGCGAATTTGATCAGACCAGCGCATTGGGCTCCTGTATCTCGGCCGTTCGCCTTCGACTTTGCCAGTAATGACCAGTTTTTCGAGGTTATCACTGTCTTTTCTAGCAACGTGGCCAAAATATTCAAGAACCTTGCGCAGGCAGACGGTAGATAACCTGGTTTTTATTTTGAGTTCAGCCAAGATGGATACGTTAGTGCGGCGCGCTGTCCAGTGTATACCTAACATCCTTCTCCAACACCACATCTCAAAAGCATCAATCCGGTTACGGTCAGCCTTCCTAAGGGTCCATGACTCTGCGCCGTAAGTAAAGATGGAGAAAACCAGAGTCCGAACTAATGTGCACTTTGTGTTGGTAGAGATATTTCTGTCCTTCCATACTTTTTCCAGCTGCGCCATGGCACCTTTCGCCATTCCGATCCTTCTTCGGATTTCAGTTTCACAGTATCCATTGTTGCTTATACAGGAGCCAAGGTATACAAAATTGTCCACGGTTTCCAAGTCCAGTGTTCCACTGCGCGCCAGCTTAAGTTTGCGCTCTACAATCATGAGTTTGGTTTTAGATCTATTGATTGTGAGTCCGAACTCTTCGCTGGTGCTTTCCATCCTGTTCAAAAGACAGTCCATCTCTGCTTCGCTGGCAGCCAGCAGGGTGGTGTCGTCAGCGTATCGTAGGTTTGAGATTTTACACCCTCCAACAGAGACACCACCATTCCAGCCTTCGCAAGTCCTTCTCACGATGTATTCACCGTACGCATTGAACAGGATTGGCGAAAGAATGCATCCTTGACGAACGCCTTTTTGAAATTTAAAAGGGTTAGATGTAGTCTTGTCGACCTTGACTACTCCCTGACTGGTATAGTACAAGGATTGCAGCAGCGCAGTGAGGTGTCGTGGTACACCCAACTCCAGCAGGACATCCCATAGGCGATCCCAATCGACGCAGTCAAAGGCCTTGCTATAATCGACGAAGCACAGGATTGTTGGTATGTCGAACTCGTAGCACTTCTCAATAATTTGCCTGACGTTAAGAATTTGTTCCCTAGTCCCTTTGCCTTTCACAAAACCTGCTTGTTCCTGAGGAATCTGCCAATCGAGGTAGTGACGGATTCTATTGTTGATCACATGAAGCAGAATTTTGCTAGCGTGCGAAATTAGGGCAAGGGTACGGTAGTTATCGCATTTCTTGGTTGAGCCTTTCTTGTGCAGAGGGATGATAACTGATTGTGTCCAGCTCTTTGGCCAGTCGCCACTTCGCCATATGTGGTTGCACAACTTATGTATTAAATCAATGCCTAGGTCACCAAGGGATTTGAGTATCTCAGAGGTTATGCCGTCCGGTCCTGGAGCCTTGTTCGGTTTTAGGCGATCAATGGCTGCTTTTATCTCCGATTTTAGAATATCAGGCTCCAGCTCCAAGAGCCTCCAGTCCAATCGGGTATTGAGTTGTATAGAGGAATTACTATACAGCTGCTCGCAATACTCACGCCAACGTTCTGCAATCTCTTCCAGTTCATGTAGAGGATGACCGCTGGAGTCCTCAATGACCCAGGATTTGGGTTTGAACTTCTTGCTGAGAAGGCGAACTTTCTTAAACAAATCAGCTGTCTGTAGTTTTAATGCATGATCCTCCACTTCGCGACAAATAGTCAGTATGTAGTCGTTTTTATCTCGGCGGCATTCTCTTTGGATTGATCTGCACAAGTCGGAGTATTCCTTCCTCACTTCCGGATCCTGGAGGCCTTTGATTTTAATGACTTTCCTGCGCCGAACCAGATCCCAAGTCTGTTTCGTTATCCATGTAGATCGTTTGCAGTCGCTTCCTCTCGTCCGTGCTATTTCATTAAGAGTTGTACTAATATTCTTTTCTACGTGCTTCCACATGAGCTCAGCGTCAGCTTCTAACAAGGATGAAGCAGAATCAGCGAACTTTGCTTCGGTCAGACCCTGGAAGTGTAATTTCTCTATTGCGTTCAGAGATCTGAGCTTTAGTCTCTTGCTCTGATGCACAGCTTTAAGACGAACTGAGAAGGAAACGACAAGAAGTATATGATCGGAACCACATTCAGCCCCAGGGAAGGTCTTGACATTCCTTACCGAGGATTTCCAACGCTTCCACTAGTATATAGTCTATTTGGTTCCGGAAGCGATCGCCAGGTGATTTCCAAGTATATAAGCGTCTTTTATGATGCTGGAAGAAGGTGTTTGTAATGGACAGATTTCTAGCGGTGCAAAACTCGGCAAACCTCTGCCCTCGTTCGTTTCTAGTGCCTAGACCGTACTTGCCGATGATATCCTTGATTTCGTGGATAGGTTCCGAACAGCCTACTTTGGCGTTCCAATCCCCTAATATCATAGTTATCTGCCGGCGTGGTATCCCCTCAAGGGTTTCCTCCAGTTTGCCATAGAACTCGCTTATTACTTCTTCCGATGACTGTGCAGTAGGGGCGTAAACTTGCACTATGTTGAGGAGACAAGGTTTGGTGTTCAGTTTCAATGTGATGATCCTATCAGACACTGGGTTGTACCCCAGGACAAACTTGCTCATATCCGGTGGTAGGAGTATGGCGACACCGCTTCTGCTGGAGTTTTCTAGTCCTGAGAAATACAGTGTGCTTCCTGACGTGGTAGTGAAATGTCCCTGGCCACGGAGATGTGTCTCACTGATGCCTAGGATTGAAATGTGGTGGCTATCTCTCTCATTGTCCACGATGCTCAACTTTCCGGCCTGGAGCAAACCGTTAACATTCCAGGTGCCAATACGGTGGTGTGATCGTATTGAGATCTTGTTGCCAGTAGTTTTTGTAGAAACACCAGTAGCATTCCTTCCTGCAGAGGCCTGGAGAGTTTTTACTATTGTATGTCAGCGAAAATCTTTGAAGTCAACTCTCAATCGAACGAATCCATCCAATTTAAACTTAAATCCATTCTAATGAGTCAACCTTTTTTAAGCTCACAAACAAAGTCAAACCTATTAACAGTCGTTCACCATTATTTTTCCTCAAGTCTCGGCACGACTTTTCACTCAGCCTGTCGATCAATCTTGGACTCTACGACGTTGAGTTAAGGGTGACGTTAGTTGTAAAAGGAGCGTGAGGAGTCGGTGGCAGGTATCGGGACAACAATGATGTATCTCGACCAGCTCGATTGCGAGGCTTTTTTCACTAACATCCTTAGCGGCTGAGATCTTAGAACAAATATGGAGAAGGCAGGTAAGATTCATTTAGGATAAACATTTCCACGTATAATTTTATTAAAATCTAAGAGCGTCATAAAAAAATACTAGCTTTAAATTTAAAACAAACAAACGTGAATAACTTGATGTGAAACTATTTTATACTGTAACAACTGTGTCAGGATTGCAATAAACAAATGATAGACTTTACAATAGCAGACAAAATAATCAATCCAAACTTTTATTACGATATTATTATGCATAATATTTTTACAAGATTTAATATTAATTTTTATGCTGTTTAAGTGTTATTTCCACAATGTTCTTTATTTTAGTACTTACAAAATGTGTTGAAAAATTGTTATTGTAACTGAATAACACTAAAAGGGTCCCGTTCTTCCCTCTGACAATGGCATAATCAAGAGTATTTGAATACATCTTATCGTAGCCTCCATAAATCCCGCATCCACGGCTTCGCACGGCCGCGCGGGCCACACCGCGTCACTCGCGTACCTTTTCGCCTTATTTCAAAACCCTTCCTTTTGTTTCGAGCCCATTTCTTTATTTTGCTGGCGATCTTATTATTTCGCTCGCTACCGTTGCCCGCATTGCAACGCTTCTTCGTTTTTGCTCGCATTGCCTTCAGAAGCTGCGCAAGGAATGGAGTAATACAGTCGAAGACTCTCTGGTATTGTGTACATGTTCGTGTTTTTTTTTTCAACGCATGTCAACTCTACGTAAGATATATCATCGCATATTTAATTACAACAAATTAAAATGTCTTGATTGAAACAGCGGATGCGAAGTATTAATTCGTCATATTCCAAAGTTTGTTACAAATTTACCGTCGCTATGAAACACCTACTTAGTTTCTCCATTTAAGGATTGTCTTTGGACTAATTAAGGCGAACATGCGCCGGGGCGTTAATCACACCGCGCCTGCGCAACAAGGACTTGCTTTTAGTGATCATGTTCCCTTAATCTTAGGAATCCCAATTACACACACCTTTATACCGGCCCACCCTTAAATGAGACAACACGGCGGATAAAAATGTCAATTAAACAGAATTTAAAAATCTTCGAATTTTATAAAAGGCTACTGAATTAAAGAGGTGGTAAAAAGTTTCTCGGGAATGCTCGAGGTAGTTCTAATTTCGCTTGTCCCACAACCGGAGTACAAAAAGGTCGAGACAATGTCTCCAGGATCCGTCGAACAATCGCTGGGCTGAATTTATTGAGACGTACATAAAATAAATAAAGGGCCGTTTATACTATATGGAGCTATGTTGGTACGCCGTTGGGATTGATCTTAGACATCAACTGTCTGTCCGTATGTCTGCACAGGGTGCGCTCGAATACGAAATGAGGATCGCAAGTAAATTATTGTTAAGTTGATCCGAGCCGGAGTTGTGCACCGATGTCTTCATTGCATGCAAAGCAATTTCGAATAAGATTGCAAATATGCGCTTTACTTATATTCTATCTAATCATGCCTTTTTTGCTTCGTAAGAAATGTCACGATTTTTGCTAAGATTAACCTTTTTACTGCGTGTCATATTAATTAATTCATCATTAAACCACGGTTTCCAGTAAGGAAAGACAAATGATATCTCTGATCCTTACGATTTCCCGAACTAATCAGCTATTACAGCCCCAATAGTAACCCTAACCAGAAGGCAAATTCATTGGCTAAAGAGCACCCTATACTCTGCGCCGACGCAGACCAGCCGTGGCTAATGGTCAGCAACTAACACATCCTGTCTCAGTGCGATATTACCAGTTGCGTTATGAAAACTCAAGGATACGGTAACAGGACTATTAGCAGACTTCTGTATGGGAACATTGCACGTGCTTACGTGATAAAAGCTACCTCAAATTGTTAACTTTTGTAAGTATTTAATATTAAAACAGACGAGGTTTTATAAACAAGTGTTGGTCAGCAAGTCATCACTTAATTCATTTATTAGGCTAAGTAATCAACTTTACGAGGAAATATTCATTACGACTAAAATTGTAATGTTTTGGCGTACGCTGGAATTACAATTTCTTGTGATAATACACACATTAACAAATCATCATCTTCCGGGTTCCGCTTGGCAGACTAATCCTTCTTAAATTTGATGCACTTGAATGAAGAGCTCGTTATTTCGTAATTATTGTTTTGAAATTTACGGTAGTACATATATGACATATAAAGGCATCATTTTGCTTCCTCGAACTCTTTTTAATTCCAATTCCTCAACCCTACACCCAAAATCATCCCAGCACCTCCATCATAATCAACTCCCTGCACTGCAAACTATACGAAACCCTGTAGTTTAAAGCTAGACTCTCAAATTAGAAGCACCCCACACGATACCGGCATAGATATACCGGTATAGGTGTACCGGTATATACCGGTACGTCACGTAGATATTCGAAGCTAGTTCCAGCCGGTTTTACATTACAATCGTCGCGCAACCTGTGCTGGTATGATAAATCGGCCATGTTTGTACAGTCGCGCGCACTGGTGTTTGCCGAGGCTCATTGGCGCGGAGCTACTTAGTAGCGTTAATCAATGTTTTTATTGCACTTCTGAGATTTTTTTTATTATTAATATGTATAACATTTGTACAGTAGTATATACTAATATAATTATAATTGTTTAAACACACGATTTTCACAAATTAAACTTGTTTGTGTACGCAGACAGACAACATGCGCCCATAAACGTGACGTCACTATCGAAACGTCAGGTGAAATAATAAAAGTAATTAACGCCATGCGATTGAGTCCCATGTTCATTTAAATAGTAGCTACGATAGGTATACTTAACCACGAAAGTTGACATCCCCAGATAAAGCTAAAATAAGTTTACTACATAAATTCTTTAAATCTAGTTTTAATAAATAAAAATCCCAAAGTGCGTTAACGACAAACTCCTCAAAAATGATTTTAGTCCATAAAACTAGACAAAAAGTTTTTATATATCAGAGTAAAAGTTGAGTGCAAGTTCGAGCGAAGATATTTATCTTCTAATAATGGACTAAGAGCTGGCTACATACCTATCAGATATGACACAATTAATGAAAGCAACAAAACTCGTCTGGTTAGATTGCTATACTATCCTTAATGCTAAAGTAGGTTAGATTTGACTTGGCCAGTTTTCATTACATCAGTCATTTTATAAAGTGATTCAACATATAGATATATATATTTTAATTCTGATAAAAACTGGCCAAGTCAAATCTAACCTACTTTAAGATCTCACATTTTTAAATAACAGCAATTGTTATAGGTACCCAATAAAGCAAAGAAATAGAGTTTAATACTTGTTCATAATGTTATTTTGTTCCTATAAATACATACTTGGATTTTGCATAGAACTTGGCACTCATTTAGATCTCCATTCTTTTTGCAGCAAAGCCCACAGCCAAGCATAATTTTTATATTGAACTTGGCTCTCCTTTTTTAGGGTTCCGTAGTCAACTAGGAACCCTTATAGTTTCGCCATGTCTGCCCGTCCGTCCGTCCGTCCGCGGATAATCTCAGTGACCGTTAGTACTAGAAAGCTGAAATTTGGTACTAATATGTATATCAATCACGCCGACAAAGTTGTAAAATAAAAAGTGGAAAAAAATGTTTTATTAGGGTACCTCCCCTATACGTAAAGTGGGGAGTGATTTTTTTTTTCATTTCAACCCTAACGTGTGATATATTGTTGGATAGGTATTTCAAAATAAATAGGGGTTTACTAAAATCATTTTTCGATAATGTAAATATTTTCGGAAATAATCGCTCCAGAAGTAAAAAAATATGCGTCCCCCCCCCTCTAACTTTTGAACCATAAGTTTTAAAAATATGAAAAAAATTTCAAAAGTAGAACTTTATAAAAACTTTCTAGGAAAATTATTTTGAACTTGATAGAATGAATAGTTTTTGAAAAAAAATTACAAAATAATTTCTGAACTAAGTTTGTAATTTAACCGTATAAGCAGGTGTTTATTGTACCTGTAATTTCTACAAAATTACAATGAAATGAAGTGCTTTCAAATAAAGTAAAAACGGTGAAAATCGGTTCACGCAATAAAGAATTATTCCATAAAAATCATCTTCCATACTTTAAGCTCGCGCGCAATAGTTTACTTAATTTGCCGATAGATGTCGCTGTACGTGGAACTCTCATATCGTATCCTACATGGCGGTGTTATTAACTCTTAAGTGGGGACACTTACTGTGACGGACGGAAAACTACGGAACTCTACACTGAGCGTGGCCCGACACGCTCTTGGCCGGTTTTTTACATTTATGTTTTTGGTGGGATATCATTACTTTTTGTACAGAAAACTAGGCAAGTATTGAGAATTAATGTTTTTTCTTGCGTTTCCGCTGCATGGTTTTCTTTTTTACGCTATTGTGTACATTCTCTTTTTATGTAGATTTACTTCTATTCTGTGTATAATTATGTGGTGCCGCGCGCCGCCGACGATACACCGTTGGCCGGTCGTTTAGCGCGTATTACAAGTTTTTTTTGTACGGGGACACCACTTATTTTTTGACTTAACTTTATTTTTATATTTCTGTTATATAGCAAATATAATATTACATATATAGGGATAGTTTCAAATATCTGCTTGTAACGGTTCCAACGATACAATTTAAAAAAAAAAATTTTTTTCGGACCCCCCTATTTTTTTTACTTTTTTTTACTTTTAGATTTTTTCCTACAGCACACACAATTACCGAGCTGGATTCCAAATTTCATCCTTCTAGGTCATCTAGAAGTAGGTTAGATTTAGGTACTATATGTCAGTCAGTCAGTGCTAAAATTTACGACTTTTTGACCTTCATATCTTTATAACCGTTTGAGCTAGCTTCATGAAATTTGGGCTTCTAGGTGTCCTTATGGATATAATTAAACTCACGTATGTTACGTGTGTTAGAGTATGGTCAACGGCGCCTAGCCGTTTCAAATTCAGAGATTGCATATAGTTACATGAGAAAATTTGTCAAGTTCCGCCGTGACCGGGTGGTCTAGTGGTCAGGACGTCAGCCGCGAAAGCTGAAGACGCCAGTTCAAATCTGGCCTCGGACACCGGAGGGTTTGGTCACTTTTTCTGAAGTATATGACATCTATTTTCAGTTTATATATAGTAGTTGTAACTACTTAAAAAATTGCAAATCAATAAAATATTGAACAAAAATAATTTGATTTGCTTCAAGATTTAAACTCACGTAGTTAAAGAGGTTTTGAGTTATAGAAGGGTCAAAAGTGGCACCAAGTGGTTCGTGTAATATACACTTGGCGCTGGCTAGCCAGTTCCTTTGCTTGAACATGGCTTGACACGCTATCGCGTGTCTAGATTCTAATTTCTTATAATATTGCATCAAACGCAGAACTCTAGGACTTGTTTTCTTGAAGTGGTTCTTTGAGCTACAACACTTTACAGCTGTAGGATGTCCAGATCTAGAAATAAGCATATTATATCAAACTGGCTAGAGGGGTTTCGTTGCTCTCATCATTGTGTCATATCTGATGTGGCTAGTTCTCCATCTATAAAGCGTGGCTAAACAAAAACATTGCCTAAACCGAACTAATGGGTTAGCCAAACCGAGAGATTGAAGATGGAGGAACATTTTCTATATTGTAATGTTTTTTTGTAATGTTAAATATGTTCTAGTTTGTGAAAATTAAACCAATTCACCTGTAGTTATTGCTATTATTTTTAAATTGTCTAATATGAAAATTCTCATTACTTTAAGCCAACCCGTTATAAGCAGGTTATTGGTTTACTTTAAATTGGTATGTCAAAGCTTTTTTTAAACCAGTTTTAACTTAGCACTATTTTAAACCAGTTTTAACTTAAAGGTTACCCAGCTATACGCATTGATTGAGCCCTCATCATTTTCTGGAGTCGGTAAAAATCAATCTTATCTTAGCACATCGTGCCCGACTGTCCTTCCACAGCTGTAGTAAGTACAAGTATGAGTACATAGCTCCGAACTACGGGGATTGTCTTAGCTGACACGTTCTGAAGTTCGGAACTTATTGGCTTTTGTTAATTTAATTTAATTCAATCCGTCTGTCTGTTCTTTATGAGTTCGTGAACTCATACTCATCAAACTATCGTAGGTTTGTTAGGGTTCCGTAGTCAACTAGGAACCCTTATAGTTTCGCCATGTCTGCCCGTCCGTCCGTCCGTCCGTCCGCGGATAATCTCAGTGACCGTTAGCACTAGAAAGCTGAAATTTGGTACTAATATGTATATCAATCACGCCGACAAAGTGGTCAAATAAAAAGTGGAAAAAAATGTTTTATTGGGGTACCTCCCCTATACGTAAAGTGGGGAGTGATTTTTTTTTTCATTTCAACCCTAACGTGTGATATATTGTTCGATAGGTATTTAAAAATGAATACGGGTTTACTAAAATCATTTTTTGATAATGTAAATATTTTCGGAAATAATCGCTCCAGAAGTAAAAAAAAATGTGTCCCCCCCCCCCCCTCTAACTTTTGAACCATAAGTTTTAAAAATATGAAAAAAATATCAAAAGTAGAACTTTATAAAAACTTTCTAGGAAAATTATTTTGAACTTGATAGGTTTAATAGTTTTTGAAAAAAATTTACAAAATAATTTCTGAACTAAGTTTGTAATTTAACCGTATAAGCAGGTGTTTATTGTACTTGTAATTTCTACAAAATCACAATGAAATGACGTGCTTTCAAATAAAGTAAAAACGGTGAAAATCGGTTCACGCAATAAAGAATTATCCCATAAAAATCATCTTCCATACTTTAAGCTCGCGCGCAATAGTTTACTTAATTTGCCGATAGATGTCGCTGTAGGTGGAACGCTCATATCATATCCTACATGGCGGTGTTATTTTAACTCTTAAGTGGGGACACTTTCTGTGACGGACGGAAAACTACGGAACCCTACACTGAGCGTGGCCCGACACGCTCTTGGCCGGTTTTTAAATAGTAAACAGTAGTCCGCCTCGAACTGAGAACACGCGCTTTACTTGCAAACAAATTAACCAATATAACAAGACCCTTATGAAGATCGTTTTTCGCCTTCTAGCTCCATAACCCCCTGATCGATCCTGCTCTCAAATTATAATCTCCAACAAATTTCATAAAGATCAGAAAAACGTTACTAAAGTTATCGCGGGATAAACGCTCAAAAGCCATCGAAATGCCGAGACCACCCAGTAGCCAGGTGAGGCGAGGCTGAGGTGACAGTTGTGTCCGAAGTTGTTTGTAAGAACTTCGCTTCGCTTCCGGTCCGCTCGTTCGATAAACTTTAAGACCATTTATATCTCACTATTTCCTGAGTTAAATGATAATCGTTTATTTATGTTGTAATTTCAGCTTATTTTAACCGACTTCATGATTTCAAAAGGGAGGTCTCAATTCAGTTGTATGCTTTTTAGGGTTCCGTAGTCAACTAGGAACCCTTATAGTTTCGCCATGTCTGCCCGTCCATCCGTCCGTCTGCGGATAATCTCAGTGACCGTTAGCACTAGAAAGCTGAAATTTGGTACTAATATGTATGTATATCAATCACGCCGACAAAGAGGTAAAAAAAAAGTGGAAAAAAGATGTTTTATTAGGGTACCTCCCCTATACGTAAAGTGGGGAGTGTTTTTTTTTTCATTTCAACCCTAACGTGTGATATATTGTTGGATGTAAAAAAAAATGTCTCCCCCCTCTCTAACTTTTGAACCATAAGTTTTAAAAATATGAAAAAATCTGTAAAGTAGAACTTTATAAAAACTTTCTAGGAAAATTATTTTGAACTTGATAGGTTGAATAGTTTTTACAAGAAAAAAATAATTTCTGAACTAAGTTTGTAATTTAACCGTATAGGTATAATATAACCGTACCGTAGCATGTGTTTATTGTAATTTTTACAAAATCACAATGACATGACGTGCTTTTTAAAAAAATCTCTTAAGTGGGGACACTTACTGTGACGGACGGAAAACTACGGAACCCTTCACTGAGCGTGGCCCGACACGCTCTTGGCCGGTTTTCTTAATGATTGTTACTCCATAACTACATCATGTTCATGTCTGAACCGATTTTGAAAAAAAAATTTTTTTATTGTAAGTGTGTATATACAGTTTGGTCCCGTTGTTGCCAAAACGCGGGATCCATGAGGATTCTGATCATGGAATCCATTAGGAACCGAAGGAACTCCTCCAATCTTAAAGGCATACATATAGTGATATTTGTGTTTTATCAACAAATTAGGCATTTACATTTAAAGAAGTAATATTTGATGAAGTGGAACTGGTGATGATGATCAGAACGGAACTCTTCAACAACGCATAGTTCACGTTTGGCGATTTGTCCTCTTCGCTGTTCTTTAAGCAAGTTACATTTTTCAAGACAACTTTTTGTCAAGCTCGAGTTCTGATGATGGGATCCATGAGGAATCGAGGGAACTCCTCAAATGTTAAGCAAGTTATTTCATTATATGGAATATAAGAGTGCACCGCCATCTACACTAATCTTTCACCGCCGCCGCTCTGATATATATATATATTTTTTTTTTTTTATACCACGACGGTGGCAAACAAGCATACGGCCCGCCTGATGGTAAGCAGCTACCGTAACCTATGGACGCCTGCAACTCCAAAGGCGTCACATGCGCGTTGCCGACCCTTTACAAAAAGGAGGATTCACTGTGTTGACGACTAAAGGAACAAGAAGGTCCCTCATCGTCAACACACTGGGTCCTCTTTGAGCTCTTTGGCAACCTTACTCACCAGCAGGAACACAACACTATGAGTAGGGTCTAGTGCTATTTGGCTGTGGTTTTCTGTAAGGTGGAGGTACTTCCCCAGTCGGGCTCTGCTCCAGATTTGAGCGATGACATTCGCTGAACGTGCCCTACCACACTTAGCGAGATGCCATTCGCAGTGCCCATACCTCTCTTTTTGGCGTAGTTTAAGGACATACCCAGGTCCGGACGTAGTTTAAGGACATACCCCGGGTCCAAATATTTGATGGCGACTGTACAATTAGGATATTTCGATTTTCATCAGATATTTTTTAGTAGAAAAAATCTAAAAAATCAAAATAAATACTAAATGTGTATGTACTCACGCGTGAGTCTGTGACAAATTTCTTGTAGCTAGAATAGTAGGATACCTTATTAGGTATCCTACGTCGTACGTGCTATTACGTCGTTTTAAAATTGAAACATGTCAAGAAATCAGACCTAAGAGCAGTAGCCAAACGCTAATCTCTGAAAAAAGAGAAATCCTTAAGTATTTCGTGAACAAGGCCACACAAAACTTCCAATAAGACTTGCCCGAACTTTAGTTTCCATGCACATATGACGTTTAGATTTTACAGGCAGCAGTAACCTGATATAAATGTAAAATGACGTAAGTGTAGTAATACAGGGTGTGTGTGTAACCTAAAAAGATGAGTGTACGGAAAACAGAAAGTTTAATGGGTTAAGTAAATCTTAAGGATTATTATGACACATTTGTAACAAATCGATTTTAAATGAATGAATAAATAAATGCTTTATTGCATCCCCCAAAAAATTACAACAAAGTAGAATATACATGATGAACATAAAAAGAGGCAAAAAACAGGCAGTCTTATCGCTAATAAGCGATCTCTTCCAGGTAACCTTTGGGTAGCGGAGAAGATATAATGCAGAAAAAGTCAATAGGAGTTGCAAAAAAACTCTTATAGATCTTAATACCACATTAAGGCTCGAACAGCTTAATAAGGCTGTTTTGAGGGTTATTGCTCACAATGATACGTACCTACGTATTAAATGAAATTAACTTTTATTTCAGGCGTGGTACATATTATTGTTATATATAACAGATATCATATAAATGTTGGTAGATTAATACCTCAATTCATAGAAAACTACCATACTCGTAGCTCAGGAACAAGTACTCGTGCTCATCACACAAATAAATACCCTTACCGGGATTCAAACCCAGGACCTCCAGCTTCGTACGCTGGGTCACTACACTATATGAGCAGTCTATGATCTAGCTGGACATTCTATAGCTCACCATCTCCTGTGACAATGAAAACCTCCATTTTACTTTTTCCACCCATAGAGAATACGTTGATACGACACGATCAATTCTTCAAAATTATTTTAGAAGGAAGTATAGAACGTAAGAGATGACGAGGCAAACCCAGACGCAGCTACATGGACCAAGTGAAGGAAGTAGTAGGAGCCGTCTCGTATCAAAAGGTCAAGCAACTCGCGCAGGATAGGGATAGATGGAAAATTCTCCACCGACAACAGAATAACTCTTAAGTTGATGATGATCATGAAGAGAATACGTTATCTCAAAAGTTGAGTTTGCATCTAAAACGGCTATTGAGTTACAATAAAGACGTACCATTAAGCTCAAAGTAATTCAGCGGAGTCACCTCGCTGGAAAGTGAATTGCGTAAAAAAGTTCCCGATAGGCCTCGTGTGCCCAGCAGTACTCTGGCCCATTTAGACGGTGCACTCTGTAAGCATCGTACATACGACCCATTGTACCTGCGCATTGCCAAACGTGTGGATCGCCGCGCGCGCACGTTCGCGGAAGGGGCCTAATGAAGATCTTAATTGGGCACGTGTCCGTTATCGGAGAGTGTGAACTCGGCTTTAAAACAGGTAGTCTGAATACGGCCTTAGGGTCGTGGATTTTAGAAAATGTGTCAATTTGAATGTTTATTAACAACAAGTACGCGCGTCTATTGGAGAAAGCCTTAAAATAAATCGACAACGCGCATATGACATGGAGTTACAGGCGTCCATAGGCTGCGGTAGGTGCTTAACATTATGCCGGTCGTATGTTTGTTTATCCTCGTCGTGGTGAATAAAAAAAGTTAAAATTTTATATGGCTTAACAGGAAATTTGTTAAATGCGTTTGACAATTTTGAATACGGCTCTGTCGAAGCATACGTATGATTCTGGCTTAAAAATGCTACAGATTAGACCTTATGAAATTGTTTTTTCAATACCACGTTGGTGGCAAACAAGCGTATGGCTTGCCTAATAATTAAGATGGAGCTGCTGATGATGATGCTCCAGTGGTGTCACCCACGCGTTGCCGTTAGCTTGTCCCCTATGACAAGATTTTTTTAACCTATTGCAAGTCATATTGACATTAGTGTATATATGACTTACAATAAGTAGGTAGGTAGGTGACCTTATATTAGTATAAGCGACACTAGTATAATACGTGAAGTATAGTATGTTATTCAATCAAATACAAACACTGAAAACATTGAAAAAATAATCAACCCAGCAGGATTTGAACCTCGCATCGATACGCCTTACCGGGGCTCGATCGCTTTACCAATTTTTGAGCCAAGGCATTGAGAATTTCGTCAACTCAGTAACTGAACCCATAGCTTAGTTCAGTTACTGAGTTGACGAAATTCTCAATGCCTTCAATCATCTTTTTGCATTTATTTTTACATCGACTTTATAGCAGCCGTTAGCACCTAGATGTCCCTTACGGCTGCTATAAAGTCGACGAAATTCTCAATGCCTTCAATCATCTTTTTGCATTTATTTTTACATCGACTTTATAGCAGCCGTAAGCGACATCTAGGTGCTAACGGCTGCTATAAAGTCGATGTAAAAATAAATGCAAAAAGATGATTCAAGGCATTGAGAATTTCGCCAACTCAGTAACTGAACCCATAGCTTAATTGGTAAAGCGATCGAGCCCCGGTAAGGCGTATCGATGCGAGGTTCAAATCCTGCTGGGTTGATTATTTTTTCAATGTTTTCAGTGTTTGTATTTGATTGAATAACATACTATTGTATGAGTGGAATGCCCCACTTAAAAAAAAAAACATGTAAAATAATTACGTGAATTATATTTTATATTATACGACAACAAGTTAAAAGATCAACTAGATTCCAGCTGAAACCATAGTGCTCAACGCAGAACCGAACCCGGGACCGCAATCTAGAGAGACAAGGCGGTAACTATGAACAGAAAGCTACGCACTAATACTAAATACAGTACAGCAGGTTTGGGTAAGGTCAGTTTATGCCTAACAAGTTCAATGCCGACCCTAAGGCATAAATTTAAATAAATAAATATTCAACACTCAACTTTTGTTATAATACAACCGTGACAAAAAACTACGCTACAGAACGCTACAGGTTACAGTATAAGTTGGTAAAAGTATAATCAGTTAATTTATTCATAAGAAAGGCGGACTTAATGCCTCATGGTATTTTCTGCCAGTCACAATATTAGGCTGAACGAAAACAAGGTCTAAAGGTCTTTATTGTTGATGGCAAACAAGATCTCAGATCAAATTATTTCATGAAATGTTTTCATCTTTAAATACAAGTTTTGAAATAACAACTACATATCATGATAACAATGAAAACAAAGTATGATGACATAGTACATTTACATGCTATTGATTACATATTACCCGTGTTCACGCGATGTACTATTTCCAAACAAAACAAAGATTTAGCGAGCGTGACAGCCTTATACAGAAAGAACCTCCCTACAGAATGGTCAAAATAAACACAAAAAACACAAAAACACGCAAAAGGACCATTACACAGTGTACAACTGATTCGATTTAAGCGAGAATAGGGACAGAAAATCAATCGCGAAGCTCAGCACGCGAGGCTTAACACCGAAATAATGTAAATTATGCCTCGTAAAAGTGTCATTTTCGACGTACGCGTGACGTCACAGACGAGTCACGAATACCACTTGCCAAAGGAAAGAAAACTTTAAGAAGGAGAGGTTAAGATTGAAAATGGATACGCAAATTTATAGACAGTGGAAGTCTTCGGAAAATCGTTTTCGCTCAACTGCTCCCCGCTTTGTTATCTTTCGTATCGCATGACGGTAGATCAGAATAATTTTGGATTGAAAAACTTTAAATATTGACAGAACTTTTCCGAAATTCGCGCTGACAAGTCTCTGAATCAAATTGTAGATTTGTATTTAAAATAGGACAAAACCTGTCAGGGCAGTAAACCTCAAATGAGTGTGTAGGTGTGCCGTCGGTGTTCACGCACACAGATGTAAGGAGACGATCATTTACATACGGCGGGCGAGAGGGACAGAGAGGGCCGAGGGCGGCCCGAGGGACCCCACCGGGCTAGGAGCGCGAGGGCGGAACAGAGACGACTATATTATTATCCTGAGCTAAAAAAAGGCATTGTGGGCGGGGGATTACATTATAGTAGCGAAAGTAATCGATATTCCGTTTCAGTACGAGTTTGTTAGTACTGCAGCGATGCAGTCTATATTTGTAAGGTTAGGTCACACGCGTCAACATCCTATTATTCCTTCCTTCCAGAAATTGGCATAGAAATAAATTTCGTCTTTTAGATAGTTGGTTATTGCAGATCTTGTAAGACCAAAAGTTAAGAATAACAATGTAAGCTAATACTGGAGCCTACGAGCATTATCGAAAATAAAGTTGTCACCAGAAATACTAATTAATATGTACTTACAGGGGAAGGGATAGTAGTATTTTGAGTTTGGTTTACTGTTGTAATATTTACTTCTCAAACTTAACAGGATACA
The DNA here is from genome assembly GCA_947086415.1 of Pammene aurita. Lineage (NCBI taxonomy): Eukaryota > Metazoa > Arthropoda > Insecta > Lepidoptera > Tortricidae > Pammene > Pammene aurita. Next base: position 38,877,879 of record OX352297.1, on the reverse strand, counting down.
TTTGCCCTACTCTACCTCAAGATGTTATTTTTCATAAAATGTTATATAATTTGCTATGGCATTCCCATAAGAGCCTTAACCAAAAACCGTTAATGTCATAGCTGAGGTTTGCTACAGACCCTAACAGTATCAAGGACTTAGGATGCGTTTAGCTATAGACACTATTGAAGCGTCTTCAAAATGGCTCAAAATCAAATACAGCCTTTGCTACTAATTTATCAAGAACCTTAGAATAGATCCGTCTTAAAAATAGCAAAAATAGTAAATATACCAAAATAATACGCCAAAATGCCGAGGTTTGCCTTCTAAAGGTGTCAAACAGCCTTAGATCCGTAATAAAAAGAGTCAAAATAGACACCAGAATTTCCCCAAAATAGCAAGCTTAAACCAAAAACACTGCGCTCGTAGCCGAGGTTTCTAAAGGTGTCAAGGACCTTGCAAGGCGGTAGACAGCGAAGGCGAATTTGAATAAAGCGTGGCGCGTTCATTTACATACTTACAGCTGACTTCTTTACGACGCTCGTTGCATTGATAGGTCAGCGTAACTGAATGTAACATTGTTATGGGGTTTCTAAATATAGATAAGAATTTCAATGTTGATGGCTCTATTTTGTTGGTCACCTTGATATTTTAGATCAGTATGTATGAGTACATTCAGTACTTTTAGACTAAATTTGTTGTTGTACGTGCAGATTCAGTACACTATGAGTGAAAACTGTGCCAAAAAGTTGACGTGTCTTAAATTTTCATAATATAAACGTAACATTGAGTAATAAAAATAAAATAAATAAGACGAAATGCTCTAAAATTATGCCGTTACCATCAACGCCTTTGATAGTTAACCTGAAACGATGTTTAAAATATGGTCCGTCAGTTTTCTTATCCTTATAAATTTGGACCAATTTTGAAGGCGACTTTACATAAAGCGTTATACCGGTCATTTACATACAACTGTTTGTTACGCAAGTTGCATCGACAGACGGTCAGACACCATAATTTTATTCACGTTTATGGGGTTTCTAAACTGATATAAGATTTTATTAAGTTGTGTAGCGTTTCCAAGGTTACATTTATTTTTATTTATAAACAGACTCCAGTTTCGTAATCTGGGTCAAACAGTTACAGTTTTTTTTATTTAAACAGTTTTATAGTTATTACTCATACCTACTGACATTAATATAGAATAAAAAGATATACAATATAATATAACGTTTTATAATCACTACTAAGTGATAAATCTTTAAATTGCGTAAGTGCATTGCGTCTTCAGACTCGTGTGTGATGATACGCATCGCAGCAGGTACAACTTATTTCACTTTTTTCGGTTTTTAACTTTTTTTACTTGCAACTTTACTTACTACCTCGAAAACCTATTGGTATTTCAATCGACTCGTCAACACTCTTTCAAATGCATCCCAATCCCCGGAAGACATCTTGATTATGGCCGGAAGGGTCAAGTCAAATGAGGCGTACAGCATTTGTCGCGTAATTTCACCAGGGGACCCTTTATGGAGGTCTGAACTCGGTTATTCATCGGTTATGGCCCATATCGTGAAATCTTAATTCTTTGGGAATGAATTTACTGATGTCTACTGGGGTCGGGAAACGGATACTAAGTCAAAGCTAGAGAGAGATGTAGTAGTTTTTTTATACTACGACGGCGGCAAACAATCATACGGCTCGCCTGATGGTAAGCAGCTACCGTAGCCTATGGACGCCTGCAACTCTAGAGTTGTCACATGCGTGTTGCCGACCCTTTACAAAAAGGAGAATTCACTGTGTTGACGGCTAAAGGAACGAGAGGCTCTCTCATCGTCAACACACTGGGCCCTCTTTTAGCTCTTTGGCAACCTTAGTCACCAGCAGGAACACAACACTACGAGTAGGGTCTAGTGCTATTTGGCTGTGGGATACAATTTTAAGAATTCCTGTGCACTAAATAATTAATTTTATTGTTCTTCTATGTTGGTTCTTCACACTCACATTTTTAAGTGAATGTTTCGAAAGATTCTGCGGTCTTAGTTTAGTGTTAGGTAATAAGGCATCGGATTCGTCTTGATTGTGGACTGACATCATGTTTTCATTTCGAGCCGCAAAATTTATGCAATGTCGGCATAAATGGTCTACCTTTTTCATTACTCAGAAGACTTCAATTCTCTACAAATTATACCCCAGAGGTTTAAACAAACCAACTACTGTGTTATCTAATCAAAGGGTTCACTACAATATTGACTTTATGCAGACGCTTACAAGTTATAAACCTAATACTAACCAGAAAGTACGTCAAAAACATTTTGTAGGGCTAATTAGTATCGAAGTCCATCCGAAACAAGGTTTAGTCTCAACTATCATGATTTTCATCAAACGTATTAAAAGCGAACGAAGCTACGTCGACTAGCATCCTATAACGGGTTCGAAGGGCCTCCCCCCTCGGCGTCACGCAAAGTAGGGGGATATTTATATAGTGATAAAATCCATTTACGCGGTACAATGCGGGGGACAAACTGTATTTCCATAGAATCATATCTAGCGCTAGGGATTGGCTATCGATAAAGTTGTCGATGTCGACGAAAATAATTTGTAAATAAAAAGAAAACGTTGAGCTAACGTAGGTGATTAGAGGTCGTGGATTTAAATCCTGACTCGTACAAAAGTGTTTGGTTACCAGTGATTTGTGGATGAACCGAAACATACTCGTAAATCTTAAAAGAATACATAAATACATGGTAAACTTTGATAGCCCAATAACAAAATAAACTTTCAATAACACAGAAATAAATTTCCCTGGCCAGGAAACGAACCCTTGACCTCCTGCTTCTTAGGCAGAGTAAATAGTGTAAGTACCAACTAGACTATTAGGTAGTTGAATTCACCTTGAAGTCTTCCATTATCGTAGCCTGGGGGCCGATTTTTTTACTTTCGAGTGCTCGAAATCAAAGAAAATTAATCGCACACAAAGGTTTATCTCCATTCCAACCACGGTTTTAAATTCATATCACCGTCATTTCCAAATTATCATTACCATCGATTGTCACTGAGTTTTAAATGTCAGAGTCGAGCGCTCGAATCTCAAAAATTGCCCCTCTGTTTCACTCTCAGAAAATTAGACTAGATATATTATAAAACCCGTGTTCCTTTTTGCCAGATTCAAATAATATCGACAACCGCGCCGTGACAGTGACAGCCACATCATTACATTATCGATATGCAAATGCCCGTCCCTAGCTCCCCTCGGGTTTCCTTCAATTTTCCTTTTGCGATCTCCTCTTAATTGACGGAGAATTTTGATTGGTCGCCGGTACCTACCACACTTTTCTTCATAAAGCAACAACGCCGTATGTCTACCTTTTTCATTGGGTGTTATGCTCTTATTAAGACTATAATGTTTCTTTAGTGACATAAGCTTTTTTCGTTTTGAGTGGGTTTTGTGTGCATCGGCAGAGAATTTTTCTTCTTTAATTTGAGCCTTCATTATGCCTGTTATTTTAATGGTTAGGTTCGTTATGATTCTCTTGATATTTTCTATTTTAATTCGGAGTGGTTTTTGCTTGACATTCTTTTATTTTAGCGTAGATTTATCTCTACGATTGAGATAAGTTTTCTGTTTTTTGCACTCGAGTTTTTATTTTACGCCAAAATCTGAATGTACAACCTTTTGTTATTACTAACTCATTTTAGTTTTAGTTCCTTAGTTTTAAATTTTAGGTTTAACTTTAGTTTTTAAGTTTGTTTTACTAACGATCCTATAAAATAATATACTTTTTTTTTATTGTATAGTTGTTTATTGAATAACCCAAACCAAGAGTTATAATAAAGCTTTTTTAAGCGCTGAAAATATGAGTTTTGTCTTTAATTACAGAAGAATAATAATTGCATCATCATCATCATCATCATATCAGCCGAAAGACGTCCACTGCTGAACATAGGCCTCCCCCAAAGAGTGCCACAATGACCGGTCCTGCGCCACCCGCATTGTGGCAATGCAATAATTGCATATGTTAATAACATATAAAACCCTGTCATCGACAGACGGTCGGTGTCACGGACAGGTTTTTAGGAAAATAGTTTTGGTTAGAAAGCCTTACGAAAAACCTATTCAAAAACCTTAAATGTACTATCTCTTTATTTCTTTCTAAATCAGTTTCGTGATGATTTTTTTTATAATTTTTACTATTAAACAGTATGAATGGACAAATTTGTTGTACTTACGGCAAATGGAGGAATTAAATCTTCACTAGACCATTCACGGTCTAAAAATAAGCACCAATCAATACCAAAAACAAAATCCTAAAGAAACATTTCAATTGGCAGCAATTACTCGTCAACGGCGGTACAGTTGAATGCGAAACTGATTAAACAGTACAGTCGGCGACAGTATTGACAAAACGGCGCCCGCGCCGAGGCTCCATACAAATTTCCAGACTAGGCCCATTCAAACGTCAGGGGGTACGTATTGTGCGACTGTTGCGGGTCGTTTTTAGGTTTTTAAAAGATTTGCGCTGAGGATTTATTACTTTGATTTTGGAATATGGTTTTATAAAGAATTTTGTTTTGATTTTGCCATGTGTTTTAGGGTTGACGTAAAATATATATTTATAAATCATTCTAATTCCCTTCGGTGTTTTATCCATTTCTACATCACAGTTTGTTCAATTTGTATTGAAAAGAGATGAAATTCCCAAAATCAGAGATGAATTTGGTCTTACACATCTTTTAAGAGTTCTATAGTCAAGGGACCGTCTTAGTTTCGCCATGTCCGTCTAATATCTGTCTATTAGTCTGTCTGTCCGCGACTAAGCTCAGTGTCGATTGAATAGTGCTACATAGCTGCAATTTTTATCGTACTTAAATTATGCCAAGTGTTGAAACCTCAACACTTGACATAATAACACAATCGTGTTGTAATACTTTTTCGTCTGTATTCCATCTATGTTAATATTGTTGTCTTTATCGAGTCTACTTTGCTTGCTTATGTCAGCTGGTTGGTTTCCCTTCTTTCCCACTTTTTCCAAATTGCTGTCAGACTTCCTATACCAAGATTAGTACAGTCACCATTAAATATATCGGACCGGCCACTAGTCAAAAATATGTGACATGCACTTTATCACCTTGACAATGCCGTTGTTCAGATATTTGTGACTACCTCGGCCGCTCCGATATACTGTACAACCATTCTTATATTGAGCGTGCATAAATATAATATAAATGTATAAGTCGGGAGTCGAACTGGCGACCTCCTACTCCAGTATCCAGGCTGGCGACCCCGCGTCTGATTAGCGCGTTAGTATTCCGCGCGCGGACAACTACGGGGCTCAAAAATTGAGGACACAATAAATATAAAAATATCTAACGATTGTGTTTTGTTTACTTTGATTAGTTACATTACCAGGAGGGGCATTCTTTATTTTGCCCTAAGAGGGACTGTAAATATGAAGATTACATACAAGGGTTCCTCTGACCCAGCTGTTCCTCTATCTCCTCTCACCTTATTTTAGCAATTGTATTATAGACAGATAAAAAATAATATTTTCAGATACCTCAGATCCATAGATTGTTAGTTACACTTATAAACCTACATAAGTAAACTAATATTAACTTAAAAACTATAACATGATATTTATTTATAGGTCGTGTCACATGCAGGTTGATGTATCGGCGCAGAATATCCGAATCCCACCTCGCTGCTATCATTCTCAAACATCCAGATTTAAGTTTATATCTATGACTTGAATAATCTTACTCCCTTCATTATCTATACCACATTACCTACTAAAAATCGTGACCTCTTAGTTTTGCAGCTATGGTGATTTTGTCTCCATCGGTAGGGATCCAACGTTGCCATCACCACTTGATAGAAAAATATCTAAGCTGGCATTTTTCATTTGATCAGACTATTTAGCTTGTACGAGTATTAAACTTAGTCATTTACTTTTGGACGTTGAGTCCTTTTATGCTCCCTTTAACACCTTTTCTGCGATCGGTACAAAAGAACGTCTCCCAGGAATACTGGACACGACCCAAGTATTTCCGGACAAAAGGCAGGAATGCGATCCAATCTTCAACTTGTATTTGGACATTATTTAACAAATTCTCGCACTTTTTTGACTAAATTCATTTTCTGATTAATATTCTAATTAAGTGCCAACAATATTATTACTTCAATTCCTTTGAGGATCGTTTAAATTATAAAAAGTAAGTAAGGTAGTATTAAGTATTTATGTGATAAGGTTACCCCTAGTCTATGTAGTTTGTGCAATTAGTTATAGTCAGATCACGCTATCTCGGCACCGAAATGACAACATCCTCGGTACCGAAAGGACACATGGAGAGGAAGCAATATGGATTGGTCAAATACATACAAAAAAAATACTGCTGCAGTCAATGCAGAGAAAGCGTGGACTACCTTTAAGTGTCGCACGACATAAGGTATTAACGTCATATCGTTTAAATAAAACGCTGCTTATTGGCAATGAAGGTAGCAGCAGGGTGTCAAATGTTGGGCATTATTATAAAATGTCGATCACTAGGACTATTACTATAATTCAAGCGAAGAAAATAACAATACCTTCATTTGGTTCTGTTACCAAAATTTCCTCAAATCCTGAACCCCATCGCAATCAATTGCAGTTTTCGCCAAGACACATGTACCGGCCATCCGGATTTAGGAGCCATTTTATTGTACTTAACTGAGCGTTGGTAGACCTTATCACATTGCAATAAGGATTACGACTGGTCAGCAGTTAATGTTCGACGATAGTAAGTTAGCAGCCCAAGTTGCAACGCGGATGAGGCCAAGGAAATGATCCTCTCAATCTCAATTTGTTGTTAGGAGAAAGACAGTATCCAGTGGTTTTGAAGGTTTCCCACTGAGTTACTTCTGCTGCCGACTGTACACTAATCTTCTTTGTTAATTGGGTTCTTCTACGCAAAGCTCGTAGCCGTGTTACGATCTCGTAAACTGCAGGGTGATTGTGAGACAATTCCGTCGGCAGTGTGAAATGAAGTTTGAAATCTTAGATAATACGAAATTGAAATCGTCGTTAGTCGTCACATACCGGGTGTGGCCTGTAATAAGAGTAAAAAATTAATACTTAGATTCTACTCCTCAAACTAGACAACGTTTGTTCAACAACTTTTAAAAATAACTTGTAGTTTGAATTTTATTACAGTTTAAAGTTTGTTCGAACACACAATGTATTACGACATTGATTAATATATGTAGGGTGACAAGACTGACAGGCGATGTCATTTAGGCAGACTCTGAACATTGAAAATACTATTCAGTTTGTTTGAAAAAAGACAATCTAAAAGCTACATAACTTTCAAAAGTCGTTGGACAAACATTGTCTAGTTTGAGTAGAATCTACGTTTTAATTTTTTGCTCCTATTAGACCACACCCGGTATATCGGATACTCATCGAAATCAAAAGGTCCTTATAAATATTTGAACAGGAATTTATTTTTTGCGCATTAAGGATTGCTCACGACACTTCCGACACTTTATTTTGTATACAGAACATCACTTGATCTCCGAGGATCACGTGACGCTTTCTATATAAAATGAAGTGTCGGAAGTGTGGTGTAGAACGCGGAACGCTACAGCGTAAACCATGCTTTAGGTGAAAGCCTAGCTGTGATAAAAAAATCTAGCATAATTGAAGCTGTGTATATCACTTAAAGCTAACTAATTAGGTGCTAGTTTATGGTCATACAGACTCTCCTATTACATACCTACAAATAAATTTCTAATTCACGAACTTCTCAATAATCTCAAAAACTTTCACAAGAAATTTCTCTAGAAACTGGCAAAGAGTTATTATTGCTGTCCGTGCATCTCCATAGTTCATTACCCCCACCCTACCCCCCTAATGCAGTAAATACCAGTACTAAACCCTGAAGAAATGGACCTTAAATTGTGAACTATAAGACTGAAATTTGAATGAGCGAGGAGGAAAAATGAGATAGAAGATTTAGGTCGACTGATAGATCTGGAGTTCTGGTAAATTAAGTTGGAAATATTGGATTTGAAGAAGATAAGGATTTGTAGTCAATAGTGCTCAAAGCTACAAGCTACTTTAAAAAACCCGTAGATAATAAAATTAGGCATTAATTTATTTAAAGTATGGGTGGGACAAATCCAAAGAGATATTTTTAAACGATTTACAACGTCACTTAAATAGTAGTAAAATAAAAACTACCCCTTCCTCCTAGCGTTTGTCCCGGCTTGGGGTCCACTTGACAACCTAATCCCATAAATTGGCGTAGATACTAGTTTTTACGAAAGCGACTGCCATTTGACCTCACAACCTAGAGGGGAAAATAGGCCTTATAGGAATTAGGTCCGGTTTCCTTACGATGTTTTCCTTCACCGAAAAGCGATTGGTAAATATCAAATGATATTCCGTACATAAGTTCCGAAAAACTTAGTAGTACGAGCCGGGGTTTGAACTCGAGACCTCCGGATTGTAAGTCGGACGTCATACCGCCAGGCTACCAGCGCTCTGGTACAATAAGTACCTACAAGAAGTACTACCGTCTAGCGAAATATATTTTGTTCTATTGAAAATTTCTTTTTTTGCTAGAGAAAATTCAACTATAAGAATATGAGAAAATAAATAAATACGAGATGTTGATATATTCACTTATATATTCACTTCTATATTATGCATAGGGATTCGACCAACTTTGCCAACTATATTTATCATTTGATATTTACCAGTAGCTTTCAATAAATAACTATAAGCTACCTAATAGCTACATGTTTGTATAAGTACCTACACACAATAACAGGATGCCTTTGGTTAGTAGTAGGCCTTGTACACACCTAACCTTATAGGCTGGTGCTGTGCTATATGTGCACTAAAATAGTTAGTTACCCTAAACTTTCCATTTCACAGCGACATATCATCCAGGCCAATCATTAATTTAGGTAATAAAAGCTTTTTAACTTAAGGTAGACGGATTAGGAACGGACGGGTAAGGGAGACGGAAGTCATACTCGCACTAGGTACCTACTAACCAGCTTCGAACCGACTCCAAAGAAGTTTCAGCACCGTTGAAAATTCCAAATTAAACGTATCCGAGGTCAAGGCCTTTGGCATTTGTTACCCAAATTTAAATACGCAATTTCCATTAAAAACTTCAAACCCAAATGTTAATGAAGAGCCCAAACCCAGTCCTTGACACCTCCAAGACTTCATTACGCTGCAAACAATGACCGCGCACACACACACTCATGTTTATAAACAACTAATTACGTATGTTGTGTGGGTGTTTTTGTTTCTCGTGTGTGCGGGCGGCTGAAGGAGTCCAACCCTCATTCAAGAAAGACGAAACTCTGTTTAGATTTGTATAGCCTTTGTCACCTTTTGGTAGTAAGAGCGAGTTAGCCTCATGTAAAATGCATAAGATACGGTTCATACAAACCGTCTCGAGCTTGTCTCGACACAGATGTTTGTAGAAAGCTACTTTTTGCAGGCCGTGAAACTGAAATTCGGAAGAATGATGTCGCGTCTGGTAGGGTTGAAGTGATATGGAAAGTTGGAGACGCGGCTTCAAGACGATTGCCTTAGAGTTACAAAAAGTTCGTAGGTATTCCCTAGGTAACTATACATAATATGCATGCATCAATCACATTGCAGCATTGACAAGGTCAGTAAATATGATCTTCATTTTTTTGTATTAAGGGGGTGGCTTAGCGTAATTGCTAAAACTCCCATGTTAAATAAATGAATTAAAAAAAATGATCTTCACCTGACTTTCCTAGGCTACGGTAATCGCCCACCATCTGGGGGCCATATATTTGTTTGCCACTGATGTAGTAAAATATTTAACCTTTGTCAGATTTAGTAAAAACAAATTTGAAATCTGACAAAGGTTCAATATTTTCAAAAATTATTTTTATAACATTAGGGCACTACTTAAGGTTTTTTTTTCGTAAATTTGTGAAGACATTCATGTGAGGAGGGATAACTCGGTAAAAGTAGAGCATGTACCAAGTCTCATAGGCACTGGAAATGTGTTCATGAAGGTTAAAATGGTCAAATAAGTTATGAAGATCATTTGTCATCAGCACTTCATCAGTGACACCTGAATTTCAGCGCAATAAAATTTCATTCATTTACTTACACTGGACATTCCTAAGTAATTCCGCATCTACCTATTTTATCTGTTTCTCGAGGTCGAAGCAAGCAATATCTTATAGACTCCAACAAGTACCAAAAACTTTAAATTCTAATAGGCACCTATGTATTACCAAATTTGAAGGAACAATAGCGTTACAAAAAGATATACGTGCGTTACGTTATGATGTAACACAACACAAAAGACAGTAGGCCTGCCTGTATGACAATATCACTGTCACGCGTCATGTCATTGCAAAAACATTGCCCAATGACATGGCCACTGGAAAAGTGTCAACTGTCAATGTAAGCGGCAGTGGGATGGTCCTATTGTTCCTGTCCCACACTTCTAAAATGTGACACTCTAAGGCTGCGTTTCCAGCAGAGATGAGCGAGGATGCGTTGCGAATGCTGTGTTAAGCACTAATAGAATCACTTCATTTGTTTATCCTCGCACAGCACAGCTCTGGGATTGGTTCTTAAAAAACACATACCTCGCAACGCATCCTCGCTCCTCTCTGGTGGAAACGCAGCCTAATCCATGTTTGACCTCGCTTAAAAGAGGTGTAACTCTAACTAGCATTTCATACATGTGCAGAAAATGTATAATGCAAAAAATCTTTTACGTTACATTGAAGTAAAAGTAGCAAATCAAAGGTAAGCTCTATTAGGTATGAACAATATAACATAACATAAATACTCTTTATTGCACACCTCAAAATATAGAAACATAAAATACAAGTCATAAACAGTAAAAACAGAGGTAAAACAATTGGCGGTCTTATCGCTAAAAAGCAATCTCTTCCAGAATATAGTTATGTAGATATAAGTAATTTGGCTTTTAGCGACCAGAGCAAATTTGGCTTTTCTTTTCTTAATAACTAAATGTAAACAAAAAGTTCTCAACCGGCTGAAAATTAGAGAAGCTGGTGGGAGTTCTATGGATGCTCTGTCACTGGTATACGCATTTTATGTCAGAACATTACACTCGCGATCAAAAAAATCGACTCAAACTAATTTTTAATTTCATCGTTTAATATCTCAGGAACCAATCATGAGATCAAAAAAGCAACGGTACCATTTTAGAGCTAACAGTGTCAGCTTTCAATACGAGCATGTTTTTCAGGCGAAAAATTTCAGTTCATGAAAAACAAGCTAGCATACCAAGGAGGTGTAAAATTTGGGTGCAAAAATGACCTTAACAACGAAAGAAAAAACATTTTCATGAACGAATAACAATTTATTTTTATCTTTAATACCTGGTGTTACCACCAAAAACCTTTTTCACACATGCCATGCGTCTCTTCATTGACCTTATCAGCTTCCTGATGGTATCCTGGGGGCATGCTTCCCACTCTTCGACCAAAACTTTGTTTCAGGGCCAAAATTGTCTCCGGAGCAGGATTGCGAGCTCGAACCTTGCGTTTCAGGTAATCCCATAAGTGCTCGATAGGATTTAAATCAGGACTCAGAGGTGGCCACTTCAGAGTCGGGATGCCAACTGCGTCAAGGTACTCCTTTGTGACGCGGCCGGTATGACAAGGGGCGTTGTCTTGCATGAAATGGAACCCCTCGTCAAAGAACCCGGCGTAGGGGACGACATGGTCTTGCAGGATGTCGGTGACGTACCTGTCTGCATTCAATCCACCGCCTCGACCCCCGCCATCAACAAAAACCAGCTCGGTCCGCCCCTCCATGGAAATCCCCGCCCACATCATGACGGAACCTCCACCGTAGGCGACTGTTTCAGCGAAGCAACACTGGGCGAACCTCTCTCCAGGTCTTCGGTACACCCGTCCTCTTCAGTCGCTGCCATGGAGACACACTCTGCACTCGTCGCTGAAGAGTACGCGGCTCCATTGGTCGTAGGTCCAATTTTCGTAGGTCGCCACGAATTCCTTCCGAGCGTCCCGATGCCTCTGAGTCAGTTTGGGCCCAGTAGCAGGTCTTCTTGGGGTAAGGTTGGCTTCCTTGAGTCTCCGCCGAACTGTTGAGGTGCTAACAGGCACAACCCGGTTCCGCATCAGGTCTTGCTGGATGGCAACAGCGGTACGGTGGCGATTACGAAGACTGGAGGTGGCGATGAAGCGGTCATCCCTCTCCGATGTGCACCGCTGACGGCCAGATCCTTGTTTCCGTTTCAAGGTTCCAAACCGACAAAACCGACGATAAACTCTGGAGACAGCAGACTGGCTTAAATTCAGCTGCTCAGCAACAGAACGCTGCGAGAATCCTCGATTCACCAAGGTGACGACTTCGGTGGCTTCAGCTTCGGTGGTATCCATTTTTCGAAGGTGATTCCGGTGTAAGATTGCGAGGAGATGTGCACTGGTCAACTTCTGATAAGCGAATGATAAGAAATAACCGGTTACACCGGTTTTTATTGGTCTCAAGAGGGCACAACTCGTGCATATCATAACCATGTAAAATGCCATTTTGTACAAAAACTGCGATAACCTAAAAACTACGCAACTGAGATCGATGTCTTTTACTGTTTTTTGTAGCTGAATAAATTCGTAATAAAATTGCATTCAAAGTTTTATTAAAATATTTCCCGCTTTCCGGAAATACGACCAAAAGTAAAAAATGTTGCTTGAGTCGATTTTTTTGATCGCGAGTGTAGTTGCAACTGAGGCACCTTTAAAAGATGCTACTTTCTTGACCATCGTTGTACCAAATATCCGGGATTAAAAATGTACGAGTACTATCTAACATCCTGCACCCTTAATGTAGCTGCGTTCAGCGCATACGTCACCCGCCACCTTATTCAAGGCATGTCGCAATGGCAAGGTCGCCTGCGGAGAATACGGAGTGAGGAACTGGAATTATAAGCCGTCAGGGCGAACTACTAATAGAAAAGAAAATAGCCACGCCTTTCAGTGTTGCAGCACTTGGTCAAGGGCCCTGTGGCCGGCCAAACAACATAAAGAGTACATAACTAACTTACTTAGCCATGTTATACATCCAGGATTAAAGACAGACTTGTCAGCAAGACGTTGCACCCTTAATGTGGATTGCGTTTAGCGCATACGTCACCCGCGACCTTATTCAGGGCATGTCGCAATGGCAAGGTCGCCTGCGGAGAATACGGAGTGAGGAGCTGGAATTATAAGGCGTCAGGACGAAGTCTCACCACGTAAAGAAATAAGAAATTTGCTGTGTTTAAGGGACATTATCTGTCCAATGATACTTTTATCCTGCAACTCTAATAACTGCTTTTTATACCTAAGATGTGGCCAATATATATTGTGCTCCTAGTTCACATTTTATTAGTTTATTGGCAACTTTATTCTAAAGTGTCCAATAATAATAGTTTATGTCACTGCTACATAATAAAGGGCATTAAAATACGAGATAACACGAGTGTTTTAATACCTAATTATGTATAGTTACATACATTACTTTATCTACACACATATTATAACTCCTTAATAACGAGTTGGGATGCATTAAAATGACTGCCATTGCACTTCCATGACCAACTAGATTTCACATCATAACCAACCAGATTAATTGTCATAAGTACCAATACTTTAATTTGCATTCAACTTTCGAACATCATTTAACCTTTTTCGAACATCATTCGAAGGAATCAGTTAACCTGAAGACGTTTGAAATTTGAATGTAATTAAGGTATCGGTCATCGATATTATAATTTAAATATTACGATGCACCACAGATATAGGTTTCTTAATAGGCCGCTAGCTTATCGATTATAGGGAAGTTATGATATGTGTGTAGATAAAGAGTAGTTATGTCATGTAGCATTGTGTTAATAAGGTAGCTATGACTTTCAGTATGCAGCACTTGCTTAATATTCCACCTGCAGTCAAACTGTGTTTACAGTTTTACGAGAAAATATATAAACAACTGTAGTGTGTATATTATATGTTAGATAAACATGTATATATACATATTATATGCATTGGAGCATTCCACGTGCTGTCCTATACGAACGCGTGTTTATCTCTGTTATTAGAGTTATTTTAGCAATTTTATTTGGAAGATTTTAATTGTGATCATAATTTGACTCTTTTGTTGCAGAAAAAGGAACTCCAAAATAGAAAATTCACGCTCGCACGGAACACTGGTGGACTTTTCCGTGGAATCCTCCATTATAAATACAAATATATACGTACCTATTTATCTATCTATCTCATAATAGCACTCTCTCTAGGGTTTGCTCCCGGTACTCGTTTTCTATACAAATCCAGTACCGGAACCGGGAATTCCCGGTTCACGCCATACAAAATCAGAACCGGGAGCATTCCCTAACTCTCTCCATGTTGGACACCTCACCCGCTTAGCTATTTCTGATGCTGAATGCTGTAAAGCTGACACATCCATACTAATATTATAAATGGGAAAGTGTATGTGTTTGTTTGTTTGTTTGTTTGTTTGTCCGTCTTTCACGGCAAAACGGGGCGACGAATTGACGTGATTTTTTAAGGAGATAGCTGAAGGGATGGAGAGTGACCTAGGCTACTTTTTGTCTCTTTCTAACCTCCCACTTCCCTAAAATGGGGGGGTGGAAGTTTGTATGGAGCATTCCGGGGGGCAAAGGGGAACCGTGTTACCCCGAATATAACGCGAGCGTAGCCGAAGAGCTAGTATCTTGATAAAACTTAAAAAAGGCAACCGTCACACGGGTACAGTGCGTGTGAAGTCTCTGATCCCCCGACGGTGGAAAGTGCGGCGATTGTCGCAAACGGCCATTACTATTCCGAGCTCGTCACGCGCCCAGATGTCTTCGTACAAACATTAGTGGGCGTACAGTGTGCGGGACTTAGAGAAAGTTGAGAAGGATGAAAAAAAAAAATTGAAAAACCTTTGAAATTGTTTTAAAACCGGAGAAGTAGATTAGCTACGAGTCTTAGTTACCTTTCTGATCTTAATTATAGAATATCCGAAGCAGTAAGCGATCATACAACTGGGATAATCGTTAACATGAAATATCATCATCATCATCTTCTCCTAGCCGTTTTCGGCTACAGCGACTGCGTTCTACTGCTGAGAGCGACGCTGGTGCGCTCTTAAGTGACTGATATAGCCAATTTTTGCAGTAAATATGCGGCTACACTCGCTGCAAGTCAGCACTCCTCCGACATAGCAGTAGTTTATGGCCACAGTTGGTCTGGCCTTTAGCTCGTCGCGCTTAGCGTGCACGGTATGCCTCCACTGTGGACGGTCACTAGCAGGAGTCTCCCGTGTCTTTGGTTCTCATCATCATCATTAGTCGTTCCCTCGGAGCTGAGGATCGTGACTTGCTAAGCGCATGACTTCTCGCAGTTTTAATTGCGTGGATGCAGTGATTTGGGCACACCATCTTGCAGGGGGAGGGCCTCTTAATCTTGTACCTTCAACTTTTCTCGTCATGACAATCCTCTCCAGGCTATCCGAGGAGCGTCGAGAGAGGTGTCCGAAGAATGTAAGTATGTAATCCTAGCATATCGTAGACAACCGGCGTTTTATGCGTAGCTCCTCTAGTACGGACTGATTAATGCGCATCGTAGTATTTGCTTCTATACGAGCTCTTTTTATATGCCGCTTCAGCACATCTTCAACATGAAAGATAGTGGGTCTATGGCATTGGGAAAAAAAATGTTGTCATGCATGAACGCTATGCTGTTGGCTGTTCCAGAATATGAAATATTTTCGACGTAGGTTTCGGACATGGCTATGTAATATTTGTTAATGAATAAATCAAAAGATGGAAGAAGGATTGTTCGTAATTCGCAAAGATATAATATTTATTTTCTATCTAACTATATACTAGTATGTATCTACTTGGCCACCCAAAGTGTATGCGTCCAACAATATCTAGTCCTAGAAGCGAGGTATCCATGTCCTTACGTACATTGCCGGAGCATCGGCGGCCATTTCCACGGCCTACTTACGTGCCGAGCGATCCGCCGATATTGCCTTTTCAGCGGCCGTTAACCGAACCAGGATTAAACCCAGGTGTATTCTTCAATCATGCAGACCAAGTATTCTTCTATCTAACTATTTACGAGTATGTACTTACTTGGCCACCCAAAATGTATGTGTAAATGTATGTAATGTAATGTGATGTATGTATGTATGTAAATGTATGTAATGTGTATGTGTGTAAAACCCCAGGATAAAACTAAGCAGTATAACCCAGGTTTCGTTTTTTTTAAATAAATGAAATATGAAAAGTGACACTCATAGGGCGAGACTCTTATTTTCGACTCCAGGACACCACTCACCCTTCTACCTATTTTTAGCTACCCATACCTATTCTTAACTACCTTTACTACATGCCGACTAACCGAACTACTACCTACTAGTAGCTATCGACACTCGCTTGAGTAAACCAAGAAGCTCTATCCATTGTACTTCAGTGTCAATTTCAACAGACTGTTTTCTGGCTTTACTTGGCTTGGTTTACAGCCGTTGGTAGCAGAGGTAGCTAGGCCAGTGAGGTGTCCAAAATAATCTTGGTACATGCGACTTATGCCTGCTTCACGGAAAAAACCCTATGAGCAATATCGAGCGTGTGAGCTGTCGGCGTCGAGCGTGTGAAACAAACGTATGAACTCCCTTGTGACGTTCACGAAAAATCGCTCCAAAGGTGTAAAACGCTCGTTGCGTTTCTTTCGTGAACGAGGCAGAAGAGAATAGAGCATGTGATTTTGAACACCTAAGCTAAGTTACTTTTACTGCTGACTATGGGTAATTTTTCGTGAGAATGTATTGTACAAAATAAATTAATGGCGGGTTGCAATTTAGAGTCCCCTGCGCTCAGTAATAATTATGTTAAAAACCCAGTAGGTACCTATTTTAAAAAATGCGGTCTTATATTTTTTTTTTCTTGTTTATAGGTAAAACAGCAAGCAGGCATTTTCAGAAAGAAAATTGTATTTATAAGTTTTAAAGTTATTCTGTAAAAATAAACAACATAGTTTACAATTTAGTACTGCTTGTTTTATTAACTCACCTCCTGAAACTAACTTTATGCTAATAAATACTTTCAGTTGGGTGGACATATTTAACATTGTTTTTAACTTACTTATATACATCAGTACCTATACACATAAGAACGTACAATTACGTGTAAAGGCACATAAATCATTCATTCATATTATATAAATTATTTTAAAATAAAATCATATACTTAAATACATATTAACTGACAGAGTTCAAATTAATTTATTAAATTCGACATAAATATTATTTTTGTACCATTCTTAAAATATATGTCCACATCAGTCGTCTCGCGTTCCAGCGATCCTGACAGGTGTCACACCGTCGTGGCACTAAGCTGGAACCTATCCCAGCTATCCCTGCAGTCAACAATCCACACCAGCACACAGCCCAGCCACAGCGAACAAAATCGGTAAAACTTAAGGGGGCGACGAACCTCCCGAACTGCGTCCAAATGTATTCAAATATATGCGCGATTAATTCAGGCTGCATAGCCAGGACGGTGTTAGTAGTGGCAGCCGGTCTCACTTTCCACCGGATCGATGAGGCCGTGACCTTCCGTAGGATCCTGAATCGATACTTTTTTTGGGTTTTTCAATCGATTTTTTGGGAATCGATCGGCGCTCGCGGTGGCGTGGCGCCATGACGGGTTGCGAAATGTTGGTCATAAAAAAACGTCCCTGTTTAGTAAAATAATCGTACCTTCACCTACCTAGGTGTAGGCTACACAATCCACAATAGGCAGGTAGGCTAGGTTTTGTAGGTATTTTTTATTTTATTTTTATTTAAGCACGTCCACATCGTATCTGTTACTACTTACAATATAACTTAATTATAAGGTACTTTCATCTGATATACTCGTAGTACGACAATTATGGTGTGCATATCATTGACCAAGAATCGTAGAGGGAATTTAATATTAAATAAGGATACAAACAATAAACTAGTAAAATATTTACAATTATACAAAATTACTAAAAATATAATAAAACTAGACGTAAACTAGATATGATAATCTACAAAAATATTTTCCTAGGTGTATGTAGGTACAATTATTTTCGTGGCAATGAAAACTAGGCCAAAATCAGTAAATAAATTTAAAAAATATGTAATTAAAATACGTAAATAATCTGTGTAAAAAATATAATAATATGAAATGGAATTTATTGAATTACACTGCTAATTAATATACCTGTTTCGGGGCTACAAATTACTAAAACATAACATAACGTATCTGCTTACTTCAAATTATACAAAATAATTTACGGCAAAAAATGTTCTTGGCATGTAGACAAAGGAACTTAAGGATCCGTCGCTTCCAGCACACCAGTCGTGTCCTAGCCCCAGGCCTAGGACTTGTGAATATTTAAAACATTGTTGTATCCTCTTTACAAGAACTTTAAAACGCCAACCTACAGGGGCCGTATTCTAACTTTAAGACACGTATAGACACGATCCAATTTCAATACAACTCCAATGCAACACAACACAGCTAGCGCCTAAACGTCTAAAGCAGAAATATCAGACTTTGCTTGGAAATTATTGCAATGCAACTCCAATACAACTTCAATACTGGTCGATTATTTGTTGTGTGTTGGAGTTATGTTTGAAATAAATTGTGTTTGTACTTTGTTGTTTATGTATTTTAAAATTAGAATATGACACCTGGTCTACTGATCTGTTTAGCTGAGAAGTTTGCAAAAGAAGTTGCATGCTATTATCTAGGACCAATTAGCAATAACCATTAGGTTTTATGTTTCTATTCCATTTTTGACCGCCAAGCGATAGGGAAGGTTAACGGTTCGGCTTGGGCAAAAATGCTTTTGTATGGACACCCAGCGTCTGTCCGACTGTTCGCCTCTACAGGTTGCATTACTCAACTGATTTCCGTGACAGTTTCTATAGTTACGTAGATTTTTTTTTTATCGTTTTGTGTTTTGGAAAATGTTCAAAATTGAGGAGTGATACGTCTATTAAGATTTAGCTATGCTCGCAAAGACAGCTCGCATAGCCACTAGGTATTAATTTATCAGCTTCATGCAGTATGCAGTTGCCTAGAGCTTGTTGAATATAATAAGAACCAAACTAATACCGAAAGGTCGCATCTGATGCCTATGGAAGAAGTTTTTTGGTTATAACTCAAAAATGACTTAACGGATAATGTTTAAATTTTTTTTGTAGAAACTATGTAATAAGGCGCATCTTCTTAATTTTTTCCATATTTTTTGGACGTACGGTTCATAAGTTACAGTGGGGGGCAACATTTTTTCCGATTTTCGAAGCGATTTTTTCTGAAAATATTTACTTGATCACAAAATATTTGGCGAAACCTCTATTTTATTTTTAAATACCTATCGATCGAACTGCAACATGTTAATATTTGCTAATTTTTAGGGTTCCGTACCTCGAAAGGAAAAAGCGGAACCCTTATAGGATCACTTTGTTGTCCGTCTGTCTGTCTGTCTGTCTGTCTGTCTGTCTGTCTGTCTGTCTGTCTGTCAAAACCATTTTTCTCAGGCACGCGTGGAGGTATCAAGCTGAAATTTATATTAAATAGTCAGGTCTAAAAGCCAACGCAATCAAAAGATACAGTCGTTTATGCTGCAAATTTTACAGTTTTTCGGCACTTGTAAAACCTACGGGGTACTTCCCGTGAACTCAGAAACTTGAAATTTGGCACGAAACAACGTCATATAGCATAGACAATGGAAAAATTACAAAAAGTAGACATTTTTAATAAAATCATACAAAAAAATATGTTTTTTAATTTTAAACTTACTACCTTTTTCCTCGTAAACGCGTGGAGGTATTAAATTGAAATTCATGTCAAATACTCAGCGCTATAAGACCTTTCAAATGTAGCAAAACCAAAATTTTATGTCAACGCAATCAAAATAAATTGCAATTTAAGTCGCTTATTTTGAAACTGAGTACTCGCAAGAAACTCAAAACCTAAAGGGTACTTCCCGTAAACTCAGAAACTTGAAACTTGGCACAAAAAAACTTCATATATCACAGACAAAGGAAAAATTACGAAAAGTAGACATTTTTAGTAAAATCATACAAAAAATATTTTTTGAAATTTTAAACTTACTACCTTTTTCCTCGTAAACGCGTGGAGGTATTAAATTGAAATTCATGTTCAATACTCAGGGCTATAGGACCTTTCCGATGTAGCAAAACCAAACTTTTATGTGAACGCAATCAAAAGAAATAGCAATTTAAGTCGCATATTTTGAAACTGAGTACTCGCAAGAAACTCAAAACCTAAAGGGTACTTCCTGTAAACTCAGAAACTTGAAACTTGGCACGAAGAAACTTCATATAGCACAGACAAAGGAAAAATTACGAAAAGTAGAAATTTTTAGTAAAATCATACAAAAAATATTTTTTGAAATTTCAAACTTACTACCTTTTTCCTCGTAAACGCGTGGAGGTATTAAATTGAAATTCATGTTAAATACTCAGGGCTATAGGACCTTTCCGATGTAGCAAAACCAAACTTTTATGTGAACGCAATCAAAAGAAATAGCAATTTAAGTCGCATATTTTGAAACTGAGTAGTCGCAAGAAACTCAAAACCTAAAGGGTACTTCCCGTAAACTCAGAAACTTGAAACTTGGCACGAAGAAACTTCATATAGCATAGACAAAGGAAAAATTACGAAAAGTAGACATTTTTAGTAAAATCATACAAAAAATATTTTTTGAAATTTTAAACTTACTACCTTTTTCCTCGTAAACGCGTAGAGGTATTAAATTGAAATGAGTAATAAACATACTACAACTTTTGCTTGTTATAGGTTTGTACGGAACCCTCGGTGCGCGAGTCCGACTCGCACTTGGCCGGTTTTTTTATTTATTAGTTACATGTATGGAGCTCCCCCCCTGAGTATATATTTTCTGCTTTATTAAGATACGTCTTATAGTTTCCGAGTAAAATGTCTGTGAGATACGGACGGACGGACGGATAGACGGACATGATGTTTTTGCCATTTTGGCTACGGACCCCTAAAAAGTAATATAGCTTGAACCGTAAATAACCGAATAATTAAAGTCCATGAACTATGGATATATTTAATGAGACAAAAACAAGTATCCAAGACTTTAGGCCTTAGTGATAGAGTCGCGGCTACATATTTTTGTCACATTAAATGTATCCATATTTTCAGACGTGACTGTACCTACGCAATAAATAAATAAATAAATAAATAAATAAATAAATAAATAAATAAATAAATAAATAAATAAATAAATATTATAGGACAACCTTACACAAATCGACCTAGGCCCACAGTAAGCTCAATAAGGCTTGTGTTATGGGTACTAGACGACGATATATATAATAGATAAATATGGATAAATACTTAAATACATAGAAAACATCCATAACTCAGGAACAAATATCTGTGATAAACACACAAATAAATGCCCTGACCAGGATTCGAACCCGGGACCTCCTGCTTCGTAGGCAGGGTCACTACCGACTAGGCTAGGAGGCCGTTCAACCAATCAACCATAAAAACTTCTTACCAACCGCCTGTTACCTGGTTACCAGTCAACCGGTAAACCTACACTTGTTTTACTATTTATAATAAGATACTAATGGCAGTCCTGACACAGATTTAAAATATTTAGTACCGCACTGCTGTCAAAGACGGTACACATAAACTTATATAGATGTCATATACACAGGAAAAAGTGATCTAGGCCTCTGGTGCCCAGGGCCGAGATCATTTTGATAAACCTGCGGTGAAATATTGTGGTTACGTTCATATTGTAGGCCCGAAAGTATCCCGTTTAGGGCGCAGCAACTCGAGCGGACTGAAATGGAATTTCATACAACTTTTCAGGCCTAGGCCTCAACAGTAACCTTGGCGTCAAAGATTGCGTCAGGTTTTACGAACAGCTGACTTTGGTTTTATTTTTAATTTTTATACGAATCGAATTTTTTTTCGTGCCAGAGGACTAATTGAACCAGTTTGGTTTCATTTAAAATTGGACATAGAGTAAGTATTCAAGAAAAGAAAAAAGCCGTAAATGGCTCTAAAATTAAAGTACTACTCGTATTCTTCAACCATACTGATAGCAAAAAAGTATCGAAACTGTTTATTTTATAAATGGACCTTTATAAACCGTTGAAATACCTAACTGCCTGATTATGTCACAGGCATTTAGGTGGAATATTTATAAAACGTATCTGAATCTACCCTAAATCCTAATACCTATCCTTTGGTCTTGAAAATAATATCACAGTCCTTATAATATTTTAACCACTTTCAAGCCTTTTTTAGATTTGCGTTTGTTTTTACTTAATTCCTGAAAAACGGTTGAATTATAAAGTTATAAGTTATCAGTTGCTTTGTGATTTTGGAGGCAATTCTCACATGGCATTACGACGTATTAGTTTGAAATTGGAATCGTATTGGTTCAGATTCTAACACGAATTGTCCTCCAACTTCATTATCATAGTTATGTCTAAAGCAAGTTTTTCATTTCCTTTAAAATAGTTCTGAGGAATGTGTTGAATAGCTGCATTGTTGTATGTTAACACTATTGTTTAAAACAGGTTTTTTTACAAGAGTAAACTTATTTTAGGAATGTTTTTTGGATACTTTGAGACCAGAAATAATATAGGACATCTAGGTGCAGAGTCTTCGGAAAATTTACTTCAAATGTAATGTCTTTACAATCGATTTAGTAAGTATAACTGCAAAGTACAAGACTCATAAAGTCACTTTTGCATTTATATTATTAGGTGAGTACCTGAAGGGTTAGGAATTTAAATAAATGAAGTTATATCATACAAACAATATGTGTGATGTGTTTGTCATAATACCTACTCTTAAACTTGTCAAAAAGACCGATTTGTAAATAGCATCCTTATTTACCTAATGACAGTAAAGCTTATATTGAAACCCGACGATAAGTCCACATTTGCTTGAATACAACTTAAATAGACGCAAGTAAAAGTTAATTTTGCGAATTATGTAAGCTAAAATTTGAAAACATTGTTTAATGTTACCTAAGTTAGGAAAGAGGTAATTAAATTAGCAAAATAAAACCGGTTTTTTAATCTTTCCGAAATACATATATTTTCTTGCTGAATATGTAACTCAAAGAGAACTAGATAGGTGTACCTAAAATATGATAAAAACCTCAAGAAAAGCCTACCAAACAACTGAACTGCCACTAAATTTTCCCGAATCTATTTATGTACCTTCCCTTATATAATACCAACAAAGATTTTTATGAAGGAGTTACGATCGACAATAGAGGCATCTCTGGAGACTTTACAAAGGCTCTATAAAGGACCGAATTTTACAACCAAAGGTTCAAAGGCTGGCTTGTAAAAAAATTCACATCCCTAAGGTATTCAACACAAAGACATAGTATACACA
The DNA here is from genome assembly GCA_947086415.1 of Pammene aurita. Taxonomy (NCBI): domain Eukaryota; kingdom Metazoa; phylum Arthropoda; class Insecta; order Lepidoptera; family Tortricidae; genus Pammene; species Pammene aurita. The sequence goes on along the minus strand of OX352297.1, from coordinate 38,854,410 downwards.
CACAGATATAAAACAAAAGCGCTTCAAACATATGAAGGTTCCGCTAAATTAAACCATAAGCAGCTAAAGGTAGAGTCGAAATTAGAATAGTACCGATTACACTAGTATGTTAAGTTGTGTGTGTTTGTGTATGTGTGAGTGGAATGCGGTACGGTAGCCGCGTTTGCAATAATAATGTACTGTGACGTCACTTGAATATATTGATGAATTTCGAGTAAGATTGCGTATGAATGGTATTTATACGAGTTTCGAATGAGTTTTTGTGCATTTATTAATATAATGTTTTGTAGCTGTTTTATGTGTAGAATAATGTAAAAAAGATGTGTATTTACGGGTATTTTGAGTGTTTAAGAATTTTATTAGTTACAAAAAAATATTTAAAAATAGATTAGCTCGTGGCTTTTTTTTGGTAACAATGAATTTGGTACGGAATAATTTAAAAAAATATTTTTTCTTTAAGAAGCGATTCCGACAATGGGTTGACGTAAGTAATGGTAGGAAAATTTTAAAAGTTAATGGTAGGAATGTTATGGAATTATTTTAAACAAGCGTAAAGTCCGCACACAAAATTCTTCATTAAAAAAACACTAAGTATATTAAAGATTTTTGTTTAGATATGTTAATAGCCAATAAAATTATACTGCCTAGCTATCAAAGCTATCCACTTTTGTTTTCTTACTACAGAATTAATACATCTAACAAATCCCTCATTATCAACGCAAAACAAAACGGACAACAACTCCGAAGCGAAGAGACGTATGTCTCATCAATATTCTTAGAACATACTACATTTTAACCCATCACGTATATCCCACATCACAAAAAACTGTAATGCATTAAATCTACCAAACAATCCAACGCCAATTTGAACCTTAAATGGACTCAAAAAGGTGTAATGTCGAACCGATATGTAATAGAAGTTGATACTCATCTGTTTTAGCTTTACCGATCTATCGGCTTCCACCGAGTGTACACACTACATAAGCACAAACCGTCAACTACAAAAAAGCCCAAGCGTCATACAGGTTTAAAGACGCTTACAACCCTTTAGAATATGTAAGAGTACACCGGGTCCCATCGAGCGTAGAGTACTATACACGCACACATAGATGCAAGTACGTGCCGTCGTCTTGGCAACGGCGCGCTTGCGCGGCGCCGCCTACCTCCCCCCACCCCCCACATCGCTGTATGGAAGTAAATCTATTCCATATGATTGGTCATCGAGCGAATGCTGGCTGGTTCCATATCTATCGTTTGCTTGTTTTCCTTATGTGGATGTAATTCGGAAAGGACTTGGTCGCTGGATATATAGGAAAATGGAGAAAATGATCGGTATTTTCAGTAGTTGCTAAGTTATAACATAACTACTTATTGGTGGGAATAGAGAGCGTTTCTAGTTTGATTTGGCTTCCAATTTTTTTTCGGGAAATGATAGGAAATCCATTAGATGATATGAGAGTCTAACTAGAAAAATCTAATCTTATTAGTATTACACATGTAGGTATATATTACCTACCTACAAGTATGTTGTTGTATCATTACGTACTATGCTTTTAAAAACAGACAGCGAACTTATAATACTGCCTGCCTACCTCTATTTGTGGTAGTAGGTCATACAAACTACCTCACCATGAATATTATAGTTAAACTATTTGCTAAAACTAATCGCAAAAGAAGACGTCCTAAGACTTCCAAGTATATCTTAATTACTCAATAATCATTAAAATACCTATAAAAATCATCTTAATGATCTTAATAAAGACCTATTCTCGCTGTAGTTGTTTTTTTTACTAAGATTAAAATTTTCATGATAATACTTTCTTAGTTTGTGAAATACGTACTTTGTAAAAAACCCATTAAATAACATATTTTTATTAGTACAAGGTAACAGATTATCACTTTTTTTGAAGTTGGGGGGTTATTAAAAAAAAAAATGGTGATTATGACAAAAAATGTAAGTATATTTATAAAAAAATAGAAATAAACCTCAAAAGAGCAGCGACACAGCATAAGAAAAACCGGCAGAGGTTCGAGTCCCGAACGTTTGCATTATTCATGAAACGCGCGAGTTTCAAGGGCTGAGGAAATCGATGCGACGCAAATGTAGGACGCTGCGATTACCGCGCTAAAAACGACTCAAGGAAACACGTCATATTTTATTATACTGTATCATATTTTAATTATCACAAAGGTATAACATCATAGTATTGCCAAGGGTCTGGGTAAATAGATGCGACGCAAATGCAGAACGCTGCGATTACTTACCGCGCTAAAACGAAGGAATCACGTCATATTTTATTAATTCATATTTTTACTATCATGTTATAATATACCATAATTTCAAGGGCCAACGGGATCCATGCGACACAAACGTAGCACGCTGCGATTACTGCCTTAAAAACAACGAAGTCAAAAACACGTCATTTCAATATTTTATTATACCTTGTCATATTATTAATAGGTACTATTTCTAGTTAGATCCTTCAGCATCATTTTATTCAAGTTAATTACCATATGAAAACATAAAATTCAGACAAACACCTATATACTGTGTGTATAGGTATTTGTGAATCCTCTGGGGTTGCAGGCGTCCATAGGCTACGGTAACTGCTTACCATCAGGCGGGCCGTATGCTTGTGTGCCACCGTCGTGGTATGAAAAAAAATACTTATGTAAACGGGAACAAAATTATTTAGTATTGCAGTTTTTAAGTTTTCGCAAGCTAATATTCAGAAATGTGTCCAAAGAATGATTACAGGTAGGCCAAGTTTCTTGCCGGTCATAAATGTCATAATACTTCTCGGGTCAGAGGTGTAGGGATAGAACCGGTGGTAGTTTTTTTTTCTCTCTGACGTTCATAAGTCCATTGTAATGTGCCTAAATTGAAGATCTTTTTTAGGTACCCGTCTAGACTAAAATAAAATAAAACCTAAATTTAAAAAAGTATGTTAATGTTTTGCTAAAATTTATTTAACTATATTTGTGTTAATAATAAAAGAATAAACTACTATGTGAAGATACCTTTATATGATTTACTCTTAAACGCAAGATCACCTTACACTTATATCTAACAAAACGCTCCAAAACACAAATACAATACAAAAACGGATACATTTAAAAACCACTATCACGCAATGTTTACTATGCAAAAACGAAACGGGTATATGTGCCGATAAGCGTACGTAATGGACTTCTAACACACGAGCGGGCAAGAGCGAGGCGGAGAACGAGACAGTAATAGGCGCGCGTACCTGTCTCGGGCAATGATGGTACAGGACAACTGTAGTTATAATATAACCGTTTAGTTATAATAATAGTCACTTAAATATGAACTAAACGTTCAAGAATATTTTACAGAATCGAGAGATCAATATTTACGAGGTGATCGGAAAGTTAGTAGGTAAATTTTAATTAGGTAAGTACAAAGTTTACTTATACATGTCAGTTAGGTAAAAATAAGGTCAGTTTCCAATTTTATTATATACGTTACATTGCCTTAGTATATATTATCATAAATAACGTAATAAAATCATTAAGTATAGCTTTTAGAATCCTTTCTTAGATATCTATTAATATTATGTATACACTAACAATCCCTCATCGTTCCTCAACAATTATTTACAAGCAAAACGTAGCAAGTTTTCATTCATTCACTACTGAATAATTATTCAAATCAAGAACGAGTTCACCGTTCTAAAATAAACACCAAACGAAATACTAACTCGGGAAACCAAGGAAATAACCTAAACTTTTCTATACTCATGGCGCCATCTATCGGCGAGTAGCAGAACTAAAAACGTTATGGTTCGTTTCTAAGTCGCGTGTTTGTTTTAGTTGAATAATTTAATGCAAATAGAGTTTGTTGCCGAGAATATTAATATTTAAGTTAGTAATATTTCCGTTTCCAATGTCCATGTATGCAGACGACCTTGCTTCATTAATATATTATACAGAGTACGAGCTATATTAATTATACATGAGAATACATTGTTCGCGGTTTTGACGACTCTGGAACTGTTTACATACAGCTATTATAATGTCTGTCAAATTACTGCGCGTGAGTGGTTAAACAGTTAGTAAATGAACGTTTTGTTAATTACTTTGGTAATTATTAATGATCCAGCGGGTAAAATAAAAATATGAATTATGTTTCAGTCTAGCTAAGTCCTTATGAAAGTGAAGGTAAACTAATGGTTTAATAAATCATTTATGGTTTACACTACTTTAAAATCAATAACGTTAATAAAACTGTAATTTACGTTATAAATTTTAAGTAATTGTTTTTATTGGTACTGCAATATTGTAATAATATTATAATCACAATTTCAAATCAACTACTTGAGTTAATTATCAACGGAACACTATGTTGTAAATAAAAAAGTTAACAATTAAAATATTAAATTAAACTTTAGTAGTTAAAAAAGCGGCCAAGTGCGAGTTCGACTCGCGCACCGAGGGTTCCGTACAATCCTGTAGGTATATAGGGGTAGGAACTTTTAAATTATTAAAAATATTTTTATTATATGATGTGAGTAAAAATTTACGGTTTTCGCAATTTTTCCTGTATCTGTGCTATAAGACGTTGCTTCGTACCAAATTTTAAGATTCTGAGTTCACGGGAAGTACCCTGTAGGTTTTGATTCCCTTGCGAGTTTCGAAAATTTGCGGCATAAACGGCTGTATCTTTTGATTGCGTTGGCATAGATGTTTGATTTTTTCACAGCTCTAAGGGACAGTAGGCCTGAGTATTTTATATAAATTTCAGCTTGATACCTCCACGCGTTCCTGAGAAAAAGGGACTTGATAGACGGACGGACGGACGGTCAACAAAGTGATCCTATAAGGGTTCCGTTTTTTCCTTTCGAGGTACGGAACCCTAAAAATCAATTAATGATTTAAACGGATCATTATAATGATCATAATTATGACCTTAGCTCGTCTTACATTTTATAACACTAAGATGTGTAGGAAAATATATATAGTAAGTGCATTTTCACCTAAATACCTTCTATCACTCGGTCTAAGTCCACGTATTCAAGAATATACCACAAGAAACAATCCAACAATAGACAATATATTCAGAAATTTCCCTCTACAATCCGGCACTATACATGGTACTTTTTTTAGTTACCTACCATAAACTAATTTGGGTCAGATTTAAAACAACTTACGGAATTTAGATAGGTATCTAATTAACGTGCGGAACCCTCTCCACGCCGTCAAACTCGCATTTGTCCGGTTTTTTACTAGTCAAATGGGTCACGCAACGTATGACTTATCAATTATTTTACGTTTTTGTTATTGTTTTCCTTTATTTGAAGTCCGTATCCTATCTTAGTTCATTTTTCTGTACGTATTTACTCGTTATCGTATTAACGTATTTATTTCCCGAGGAAAACCAATCGAATTGAGTGAATTTATGAATTAGGGCATCACCCACAATTTTGTTAACAAACTGATCCACAATATGGCGACGTACCTCTTACTTATCCTACAAAGAACTGTTAAACTTTTTATACAAACCATTTTTAACAATAACTTAATAGATTAACTTTTATAGAGCTGGTAGCGAGGATGACGCTGGTAGCGTGGATGACGCTGGTAGCGTGGATGACGCTGGTAGCGTGGATGACGCAGGTAGCGTGGATGACGCTGGTAGCGTGGATGATGCTAGTAGCGTGGATGACGCTGGTAGCGTGGATGACGTTGGTAGCGTGGATGACGCTGGTAGCGTGGATGACGCTAGTAGCGTGGATGACGCTGGTAGCGTGGATGACGTTGGTAGCGTGGATGACGCTGGTAGCGTGGCGGTAAGACGTCCGACTTTCAATCCGAAGTCAAGATCAAGTCGTACGAGCTGGGGTTTGAACCTGAGATTCAAACCCCAGTTCGTACGACTGAGTTTTTCCGAACTTATGCACGAAATATCGTGAAGAAACCGGACCTAATTCCAATAAGGCCTAGTTTCCCGTCTGGGTTGGAAGTTCAGATGGTAGTCGCTTTCGTAAAAACTAGTGCCTACGCCAATTCATGGGATTAGGACCCCAGGCTCAACTGAGCAATAAATGAACCGGCCCCAAGTGTTTCCATGACTGTGATCAGATTTTCTGCGTGACTGCTCTTTACAAGTGATTTAGGCAAGCACACTAGCGCCATCTATCGGGTCACCAACAACGTAGCGGGATGTTTCAGTACCATTCATTTTGTAGATGATTTGACGCTCTGAAAAAAACTTCCTTGCGATACACCACCTGATATTAAAAACGAAGATATACCTACCTAGCTTGAATTTTTTGAGGGCCGCATGTTTTTATAGACATTCCATGGTCCTTCATGGTGGGGCAGAACTGTCCCCAGTCTTTGCCAGTCAAATGGGTCGCAGTATATGACTTGGCCATTATTTTACATGGGCTATTGTCCCCCGTCATTTGGAGTCCGTGGCCCGCGACGGACCTTATCTCTTCATTTCACGCTGGCTGCCACTCGTCGGACAAGGATGGGCCGTGTGAAAGGGAAAGGGATAAATATTATAACTATAAGTACAATATAAATACTTAATACTATATAGTTTTTAAAAGTCCATTTTGTTATAATTTCATGTCAATTTGCTATCTTAATTCTGAACAATACAACCCAAAAATCGAATACAAAAAAAATGTCAACTTAAAACTACCTTACACAAAAATACACTGACCCTAAACATACAAACTACCGCACAACAAGAACTATAAAATGATATGTAAAAAATTAGACTACTGAAAAAAAAATCTTGACAAGGGTGTCTAGATTTTTTTCAGTAGTCTAATTTTTTACATATTTAGAATTTTAGTCTAGAATATTGTCTAGAGAGACAATATTGTAGACCATCTAAGCGGCCTTCTCATTCGTTAATACGATGAATATAATTTAATTATTTAAACTAAATGGACCTTGGTTTATTCTTATTATTTCTAAATATTGGATGTAAGAGCCTTTTGTTCGGAAACTATAAGATGTAACAAAAATGCTGATGATCCGTTCAAGGATCTAATTTGTATGGTATTCTAATTAAGAAAATTAAAAAATTAAAAAAAATCACGCGAAAAAAAAATTGGTTTTGTATGGAGGGCAGGGCACATACATGGATCAAGTAAAGGAAAAAATAAACGTCGTGTCGTATCAGGCTGTAAAAGAGAAGGCAAATGACAGACAGCCATGGAAATTGCTCCACCGACAAGAACACAGCTCTTAAATATGTGATGATGATGGAGGGCAGGCCGGCTGGGATGACGTGTCTCATACAAAAAGATTTTTTTTGCTTGAAAAAAAAAATTTCTCCTACCTTTTTCTTATTCTCAATACGATACCAATTATGCCCTGCTCCGGATCACCACTATTTTTATTACAACCTGTCCGTATCCTAAACAAGCACCTAATGTTAACTGAAAAAGGTTAAACTGTTTGGAGAAAATGTAAATTCAGGTTATGCAATACACAACAAACTCTAACATGAAAAGTGTCATCAAAGTAGGTAGCCATGCAATTGGAACCCTCTCGAAAAACCACCTACTACTAGCAAATAAACACTCGAATCCGAGCACGATTGAGGTCCGTCACAATATTTGTACTTATACACGCACTTACGTATATGTATACAACAGTGAATATGTTTGTTCATTTCATGCATGGGCCCACACACAAATTGACATACATGCAGCGACATAATTACATGTCAGACATACCGCTTATTTGCTATATACAATGAACAGCAGCGAAGCGAGATGATTACCGTTTTTAATAAAAACGCACATCGAATAGCTGGATTTATTTGGCGAGCGAAACCTACTAATATTACGAACACCTTTTTAAAGGAAGCCTGTAGTTTTTTAAATTGGTCCAATGTCTTTCCGAAACTAAGACCGGCTAAGGAAACCAAAAAGCGATCAATCACAACTTAACTTAACTAACTGTACTACTGCTATTTTTGAAGTAGTCATAAATTGATATATATTCTAACATCTTGTTCAAAACCATGGAAAAACATAATATCCTTCATAAGCAAGCCTCGAGCCGCTAAACCCTTCATTCGTTAATTTGTCAAAAATTGACACTTTATGACTCCTATGTGCATTTGTTATTTTTTCGATGTTTGCAGTAGCAAGGTATAAAATTGATTTCTGAAATAGCTACATTCGTTATACCTTTAGGTAGGTACCAATGTTACAAAGACTCACTTCAAATTAACATAATCAGCAACGCCTTTACACGATTTATTCACTCATTATGTACATTTAAGGATTTCCCAATTACATCTGTCTATCACACTCCGTTGCACGTGAACGGTGCTATATATCACTGGAGAAATCCAGTTCCTCGGAGCTTTGCATATCATGTGCATACTGATATGTGCATTCACGTGTCAATGGGTGTAGTTATTTTACAATGTTTGTTTGCGATGGTTTGTTTTCCTGTAGTGCAAGATGCGTAAGGTGAGTAGATACTGATTATTCTTATTGAAAATAATTAGGACAGAGACCCAATATTTGCGAAAACCATGTAAAGCGCACCTGACGTGCCTAATCTTATTCATTTACGTCTTAAACTCCCAGAAAGTCAGAAATTGTTAGTGACAAAGTAAATTTTTCCATGAGGTTGCCTTGTGTGTCTGCACTGAAATGTGCTTTTTACGGGTATACGATGAAAAGGAGACCTCATGTTAAACTCACAATTGTGATAGTCATGTCAAGGTAGGTAGTCGAAAACATATTACTTTCCTACACTTATACTCGTAGATAAAGGCGCCAACTATTCCAAAACAATATCTACATACAGTACATACCTACTACTCAAAAGTTTCAGAAGTAACAAAACAATTAATTTTCAGCTTTAAATCCTTCAGCTTTATAAATATAAATCCGGTGTGTTCGTGAATACAATTACTGCGATCCGGCAATCCGCCGTGCATTATGAATGCGGTGGGAAAGGCGACAGGTGCCGAGTAATCGCATGAAGCCGCCCGAATCATTCCCGGTGCGACGCACAAAGATTATACGGCGGTGTGACAGGTACACAACTGATATGATATGAGGCATCAACCAAAATATAAGACGCACTATGGATGCCGCGTAATCGCTTGAAGCGGCCCGAGTCGTTCCCGGTGCGACGCACAAAGATTATACGGCGGTGTGACAGGTACACAAGAACACAACTGATATGATATGAGGCATCAACCAAAATATAAGACGCACGATGGATTCCGCGTAATCGCATGAAGCCGCCCGAGTCGTTCCTGGTGCGACGCATAAAGATTATATGGCGGTGTGACAGGTACACAACTGATATAATATAAGGCATCAACCAAAATATAAGACCCGAGACAGATACCGCGTAATCGCATGACCCGGTCGAATCATACCCGGTGCGGCGCGTAAAGATTATACGGCGATGAAGTGACAGGTACAGGTACCCAACTGATATGATATGAAGCATCAAACAAAATATAAGACGCACAAAGAATGTCGCGTAATCGCACGAACCACCCGATCCAACATGGTGCGACGCGCAAAGTATCTAGTCTACTACTAAAGCCATGAAACGAAGTGTCTACCCTCCAACATATCATCGACCAAAAATGTAAGAAAGGCGATGCGTAATCACTGGAAGCTGTCTGAACCATACCCGACTATGACGCACAATGGTATACGTATCTGATACGATAAATAACATGGTCTAGGTTACCACCACTGGTCTCCAGTTCTTGCCTAACAAACTAAACTGTGAGCTGCGTAGATGGCTGACACATTCTCTATCGATGGCGAAAAATCCTCACGTCAATATTTTCCCAACTAGCAAAATTTCGTCATATAATGGTTGCGGTAACGTAACATACGCAAACTTTTAGCTCATAATATTAATCATATAAATGTAATCAAAACGTTTATATAATGCGATTTGGGCCCATTTTATTCAGCATTTCAGTTATATAAAAGTTATTTAACTGCAACCTCGGTCACTTATTGATCTTATAATAATCACTGACGTGACTATCTTATGACTAATTATGTGTATAATAGCAACTTATATGACTAATTTGATATATTATTTAAAGTTATGTGACGTATTAGTGGAGAAATCGCATCCTAGGCTACTAAACAACAGTAGAACTTTAAAGTGTGCCGATACTATAAGAGTGATTGGTTGTCGAATAAAAATAAAACAATTAATGACGGTAACTCTTTTTTTAATCAGCCATAATGTAACATTATAACTCGTACGATATGAATGCTCATAAATTCGGTGTATGGTAGAAATGTATTGCGAAGGTCAGTTTACTGATGAAGTAAACTAGGTTTAATTGCAAATATTTAATGCCCCACTTTAATTCTTAGTTAAAGTTATATAAATGTAATAAATATTTTTGATTATCTTGTAAGATACGGTTATACGCCATTTATACCAGTAATAAGGTATATAATCACTTCTTATATAACAAGTTTAGCGGTCCAAGCGCCATTACACCTTTTGTCGGATATATAAGGCATATAATATGTCCTTACTTGACCGAATAGTCACATGAGCATCATGTAGAGATAGCTTAATCAGCAATATCTTATATGACTCTTTAGTCGAGTAAGATGCTCATATATAACATGTTCTATAATTAGCATTTATATGACATCATGAAACTTATATAGCTATTGTGCTGTATATGTTACATGCGGTCATATAATAGCAACTACATTACGTTTACTCGACATGTCGTATGACAGTTATATAAGTCACTGTTACTCGAGTAATTAGTCATATAAGCCTCGTTTAAACGTGACTTATTCAGCTTATTCTTATATGACTCTATAGTCATATAAGAAATTGTTAATAATATGACTATTATGCTGAGTAACTAAAAAGCTGCATAAGCTGGCTTTATATGACCGGTTCTGTATAATTTGCGTTTACATGACTTTAATACGATTTATTAGCTGAATAAGCTCAATCTTATATGACTACTTTGCTAGTTGGGTTGACTTCCCGGCCATGGTAATAATCCTCGGGATTTCTTGAGAAACAGCAACAAACCATCAAACAGACCAAGGACCAAGAATCAATAAGGAACTTATCTCAGTAACTGAGCTTCTCTCTGTTCCGTTTATGGTTATTATTCCGTGTTGTCGTATTTACCACAAATCCCACTTCACCCACTCGTAGTTGCGAAGCCTCACTGATGCTACCTCCATAGAGGCATCCCCAACCCTTGCCCTCTATCCCCTCTTTGTCCAGGTGGGTAGGCAGTCTCGCTCCACTATTTTCACAGTTCGCTATAGAATAACATGGCACGCCGTATTATAGAACTGTTTTTACTGGCCGCAAAATGTTTACCCTCCGATTCATAGTCGGAATTATGACGGAACTGTTTTTGGAAGGTTTTGTCTGGACGGCTGTTGTTTTTGAAAATAGTGAGCACGTTATTTGGAACTGGAATTGGTATATTTTCGCTGATGAACTTAGTGAGGCGAATTGCAAAATGAACATTATTATAATTAGTGTTTTCTTAGTATTTCTGTCTAGTTGCTGTTTTATCAGCTTTTCATTTTGTCACCTTTGAATATTCATAATTTCATAAACTACAAAATTCCTACAAACTACTACATTTGTATACTTGAAGGGTTGGCAACTCACGTGCGAAGCCGCTTGAATTGCTACTACCTATCTGCTGAATTTTTAACGCTTATTTTTTTTCATTCGAAAAAAGCATTAAATGTTCTTGCCAACATTATAATTAAGTAAGTACTTCCTTATTGTGAACACTTTACATACATGATAGTTAAAGGATTCGATGAAGTTTGAGAAATCCTCAAGAAAATTCAAGTCATGAGTATCCTAAGCTAAAGAACATGTAACTAAGAGGAATATTGTGAAAGTGAAGGAAGCTAAGAGATACTAGGAACCTCTTCTCAGTACATTCGCGTCCACTGCTGGACATGTGTTGTTCTCGATGCTGCAATTCTGTGCCAGGCTGCCAGGTCGGCCAGGTCAGGACAAGGACCTAGCAAGCGCATATTCCTGAGCTCAGCTTGCCTATCCGGGAAATATATAGTAGTATATTTATCTATATATATTCCTAGTATTTTTTTTAATCGTATGGCTTTCTGTGTTACTCTAGTTATTTAAATACCACGGCGGTGGCAAACAAGCATACGGCCCGCCTGATGGTAAGCAGCTACCGTAACCTATGGACGCCTGCAACTCCAAAGGAGTCACATGCGCGTTGCCGACCCTTTTCAAAAAGGAGGATTCACTGTATTGATGGCTAAAGGAACAAGAAGGTCCCTCATCATCAACACACTGGGTCCTCTTTGAGCTCTTTGGCAACCTTACAACACTATGAGTACTATAAGTAGTTTTACACAACAATATTAATAGTTTTTAAGTACTATATATACCGCTTCTTTAGTTAAGGTGGTAAAATCCTCCACCTGCCCATGGTATTTAGTTAGAGGACAGTCCAATACCGTGTGTAATCCTCCACCTGCCCATGGTATTTAGTTAGAGGACAGTCCAATACCGTGTGTAATCCTCCACCTGCCCATGGTATTTAGTTAGAGGACAGTCCAATACCGTGTGTAATCCTCCACCTGCCCATGGTATTTAGTTAGAGGACAGTCCAATACCGTGTGTAATTCTCCACCTGCCCATGGTATTTAGTTAGAGGACAGTCCAATACCGTGTGTAATCCTCCACCTGCCCATGGTATTTAGTTAGAGGACAGTCCAATACCGTGTGTAATCCTCCACCTGCCCATGGTATTTAGTTAGAGGACAGTCCAATACCGTGTGTAATCCTCCACCTGCCCATGGTATTTAGTTAGAGGACAGTCCAATACCGTGTGTAATCCTCCACCTGCCCATGGTATTTAGTTAGAGGACAGTCCAATACCGTGTGTAATCCTCCACCTGCCCATGGTATTTAGTTAGAGGACAGTCCAATACCGTGTGTAATTCTCCACCTGCCCATGGTATTTAGTTAGAGGACAGTCCAATACCGTGTGTAATCCTCCACCTGCCCATGGTATTTAGTTAGAGGACAGTCCAATACCGTGTGTAATCCTCCACCTGCCCATGGTATTTAGTTAGAGGACAGTCCAATACCGTGTGTAATCCTCCACCTGCCCATGGTATTTAGTTAGAGGACAGTCCAATACCGTGTGTAATCCTCCACCTGCCCATGGTATTTAGTTAGAGGACAGTCCAATACCGTGTGTAATCCTCCACCTGCCCATGGTATTTAGTTAGAGGACAGTCCAATACCGTGTGTAATCCTCCACCTGCCCATGGTATTTAGTTAGAGGACAGTCCAATACCGTGTGTAATCCTCCACCTGCCCATGGTATTTAGTTAGAGGACAGTCCAATACCGTGTGTCCTAGTATTTTATTTGTGTATTTTTATGTACTTAGATTATTACCTTCTTTTTAGCTAAGCTTTCAATGACTTTAACTGACTATTCTCTTTCTTTTCTCTGCACCTTTTTGTCATGTCTCTGTTTAGCCCAATGGTTGACTGATAGAGAATGCCTTTAGGCATTAAGTCCGCCATTTGTACATTTTTATATTGTGTGCAATAAAGTTTAAATAAATAAATAAATATGTGTCTGATTATATTTATGTATGTATATTTTTAATACCATGAACTCGGTAAGCATACCTGCGGACCGCCTGGTATAAAGATGCATGTTTAGACAATTATGCATACAAAAACTAGAAGAAAACATTGTAACATAATTCTACATCAATTTAGCCCAGTAGCTATGTTAGCAAAAGCCTGTCTAAGCCCGTTTTTGCTAACATTTCTTTCCCGTCGGTGTGGCTGGAACACCGCTCTACTTGTTTAGTTTTTTTTACGGTCCCCGGCCGTGCGTGGCGCGTACGCAAACGCATGAAAAAAACTTAGCGGTGTTATTCTCGAATGTGTTTATTCATTAATGTAATTATATTGTAAACATATTGATAACGAGTATTGTCATTCTGCAATCCTCCCATTTTGTACCAGTGGCCAGGCGTCCATAAAAATCGATTTCTATCTGCTTGCATAATCTTCAACCTGTCCAATGCTTTTGCTGTTCACGAAGAAAACGAAAGCCAAATTAGCTTTGGCTCCCTAACGAAAATTTGTGACGCGCCATCAATGCCATCATTGCTTTTTACGAAAAATTTTGTAGAAAGGGGCGTGTTTTTATTGCTTGTATAATACAATGTACCTACTGATTCAGATTAAAAATAATAAACTAGAACTTATTGGGCCAGTTTCTTCAATACATTTCACTTCGCCTATCAACTAGTACTTAGTGTTAGCACGAGTCAGGGCTGCAGTGGAAGGTATAAGTCTACGATGGATCGTCGGCGTGAAATAAAAGCAGGATCATTATTCTGATGGTGCACTGAGTTTATTCAATAAACCTAGGCAAGATCTGATGTACAATTATGTTGGATTAATAAGGATTAAACTAAACAAACTAATAACTATGGAGACAATACAAAAGCGTGTATACCCGAGCGGTGTCAGAGTCAAAGAGAGAGAATAAGATAGCTGTCAAAAGTAAGTGACAGCGAGATGCGTTTGAGACAATGAAAATCTTAAAAACTATTTAACATATGGTTTACACCGCTTGTGATCCTATATTATCAACACTTCCCCTTAGGATAACAAGCTAAACACAAGATAAAACATTGCTCTACATGCTCTACATGCTTAAATCAAGTTATAAAAACAAAATTTGTCTCTACATGCTTACATATAAAAACATTCGAACATACAAAGTTATTTTAAACACAATTTATTAACAAATTTCTTATGTTTTTCAGCACTTAGAGACTTAGTGAGCACGTCAGCTATCATCTCATCAGTTGGCATATACTTAAGAGTTAGGAAACCTTTCTGTACTAGATCTTTGACAAAATGATAACGTAAATCGATATGTTTTGTGCGTTTGTAACAAAATTCTTTAGACTCTACAATTCTATGCGCACTTTGGTTATCATTATACAATGTAATAACAAAATTGACATTTAAAATCTCTGACAGGAAATTTTTAATGAAACAAAGATCTTTACAAACATCTCCGATAGAAAGGTACTCAGCCTCGGCTGTACTAAGAGCTATACATCTCTGTTTGCGTGATTCCCAATTTATAATATTGTCACCAAGCTTAACCACGAAACCTGTATATGATTTACGGTCGACAGTACAATTAGCCCAGTCGGCATCTGAAAAAGCAGTTAAATCTAAACTACCAGACCTATAAAAATATAGACTATAATTTAGTGTCCCCGCTAAGTACCTTAGAACTCGCTTAGCTGCCTGCCAATGTGACTTATCATACGCGTGGGAAAATTGGCTCAGCTGGCTACAAGAAAAAGCAATATCGGGTCTAGTACAAACACTTAGATACATAAGACACCCTAAAAGCTCTCTATATCTATAAGTATTATCGTCTAGACACACATCAACCTTTAATAATTTACAATTTGTAGCCATTGGCGTCGAGGCTGGTTTGCAATTTTGCATGCCAAACTTTAATAACAATTTCTTAATATAATCAGACTGGTCAACTTTTATAAAATGCTCAGTTCTGTTTATACATATATTTAAACCTAAACAGCTGGTAAGCGTTCCTAGGTTTTTGACATTAAAATGAGTTTCAAGCAAAGATAATATTTCTTTATTATCATTATCATTATTACTGAAAATGTAGAAATCGTCGACATAAAGCGCTAGAATAGTCATTGATTTACCTGATATTTTAGTATAAACACACGGTTCACAATCACTTTGCTTAAAACCATTTTTACATAACAAATCATGTACTGTTAAGTTCCATATCCTGCTAGCCTGCTTAAGGCCGTAAATACCCTTTAACAATAAACAGACATTATTTTTATTACCATTACTAAACCCTGGAGGCTGCTCCATGTATGTGGTTTCTTTCAGCTCACCGTGCAAAAATGCCGTAGCGACATCTACATGATTAATATTTAAATCTAGCTCGGCAGCTAATGAAAATAGTATCCGTAAAGTACTGTGCCTAACAACAGGAGAGAAAATATCATTATAATCAACCCCCAGTACTTGTGTAAAACCCGTGGCAACCAGTCTAGCTTTATATTTTTCAAATTTACCAGAAGCATCAAATTTTCTTTTAAAACCCCATCTACACTTTATGACATTTTCATTTTTAGGCCGGTCAACTAACTTCCATACCTTGTTGGCGATAAGTGAATCATATTCACTTTGCATAGCTGCCTGTGCCAATGTAGACAGTCAGAGCTAGAGATAGCTTCCTCGTATGTTAAAGGATCCGCATGCAACCCAGTGCCATCTTGCGTTAGGAGAGAGAAATTGACATCATAATCTTCATACCTATTAGGCAATTTATTGCGAGTAGTACGAACGGGACGGCGTGAAGACACTGGCGACTTAGGAACAGGGACTATTTCTTCCCCTGAATGTGTCACCCCCCTCGACGGTGACGTTACGCATTGTAGCGGCGGCTCGACGTCAGAGAACGTCACGCCCCGCAGCGGCGGCTCGACGTCAGAGAACGTCACACCCCGCAACGGCGTCTCAACGTCAGAGGACGACTCGGAGCCGTCACGCTCACTCCCAGTGCAGTAGTACTCGTCATCTCCTCATTTTTCTTCTTTAAAGTGTACGCATGGGTCATCCGCGTGTAGTCGTCCGTGAAAGTGACGACGTAGCGTGCGCCGCCCCAACTCTCCACTGGCAGAGGTCCGAGAACATCCGAATGGATGAGCTGCAGTGCTTGACTGGCACGGTTCGTAGTAGCTGAAGGAAATGGCTTTCTAGCCATCTTTCCTTTGAGGCAGATTGCACAATCCTTCAGCTCCTCCAGTCCCGCATCCGAGAGCAAATTGGCAGAAAGATCTGGAACTAACAGTACATTGTTTAATTTTAAAGTGTTATTTGTATCATTATTGTATAGTTCCACATTTCCAGTCCCAATACATTTAAGTTTACTATTATTTGCAATTAACACTTCAGTTCTGGTCGGTTTCACATCCATGAAGTAGTCGCTGCTTCTCAGCATAGTTTGGCTGCACCCGGAATCTATTAAGAAATCACTGCTGGTACTCGCTGTGAAAGCTGAAGCAAGGAGTCCTTTCGAAGCTACTTGATCCTCCTTCTTCTTCCTCTTCAGCTTGAAGCAAGACTTCTTAAAATGTCCGAGTTTACCACAAAAGCTGCAGCGTCTAACATTGGTGGTGGGTGAAGGCTTAGAGAGGAAAGCCGCTCCATTATTGGCAGAAACATCTGTTCTTCTTGCCTCTTCTTGGAGAAGGCGGGTCCTCACAATCTCACTACTTAGTGTCGATGTCATGCTTATTTTCTCCAAATTAGTTACTAACGTTTCATAGTCTTTCGGCAGTCCGGAGAGGAGAATCTCAGCGACCTCACCATCGTCGATGATTTTCTTGATATCCGCCAACTGCTGCACCAACGCCATCGTTTCTTGTATGTACTCTGTCATCGTAGCAAAAGAGGTTAACTCAATTCTGTGTAGCTTTCTTAACAACAGAACTTTCCTAGCTAGACCGGAGTCTTCAAACACTTTTACTAAATTTGACCATGCTTCCTTACTTGATTTCGCATTTTGCACATACTGGTGGCACGTGGACGCAACAGACAGGGAGATGCGCGCAAGCGCACGCTCATCGCGCGTGGGGTCAGAGTCCTCGCCCAAGACGCACTTCCATAATCCATCAATTATGAGCACATTTCTCATTATAAATTTCCATGTGTTGTAATTTTGATGGCCACACAATTTCTCCACGTGATAACCGCCGGCCGCAGAAGTTCCATGACCAAATGACGACGGTCCGGGTTGCGGCTGCGTAGCCACGGGTATCGTACCAGATCCGGATCCATTATTATCTCTCACGCGACGTCCCTCATCGTCAGACATTGCAATACGCTTAGCCCTTCTGGATTTGTAATAACAATGGCGGCGTTTGCAGCTGCTGGGCACAATAACCTGTTAGCACGAGTCAGGGCTGCAGTGGAAGGTATAAGTCTACGATGGATCGTCGGCGTGAAATAAAAGCAGGATCATTATTCTGATGGTGCACTGAGTTTATTCAATAAACCTAGGCAAGATCTGATGTACAATTATGTTGGATTAATAAGGATTAAACTAAACAAACTAATAACTATGGAGACAATACAAAAGCGTGTATACCCGAGCGGTGTCAGAGTCAAAGAGAGAGAATAAGATAGCTGTCAAAAGTAAGTGACAGCGAGATGCGTTTGAGACAATGAAAATCTTAAAAACTATTTTACATATGGTTTACACCGCTTGTGATCCTATATTATCAACACTTAGTTCTTCATATAACCACTACATAAACCCGAGGAAATGCTTAGTAGTACCGGTTTTAGCCTAGGAAACATAAAAGCTTCATTCATTTTAATGACGTTCGCTGAAGCATTTGGCTTATTTTTTTTTCTCCACAAATTGAATTGGTGGGTATTATATTAATATTTATTGATTAATTCTGAATAACCCTCTAGGATTTCTTCACGCATGGCGTTGCATTATTTATAGACGCCGCGTAATCATTATTGACAGCGTTTTGTTCAAGTTTGAGAAAGAAAAACATCAATTTAGCATACTTATTGAGTTTGGCAGACAACTAGGCCGAACGAGGGTGGGATCCTGCCTTTTCACCGAATAACCTTTCCCAAACTGTTTCATTTGCCAACTGTGTAATTTGGCATACTGCATTTTTTTTCTGAAACTGTAAACTTTTCAGGGTTTGTTTTATAATCATCGAGTAGAACCACATAGGTTAGGTTAGGTTTGTTTTATAACAATCCTGAAATTCTTACAGATTCAGAAAAAAATGAAGTATGCCAAATGACACAGTTAGCAAAAGACACAGTTTGGGAAACGTTATTCGGCGAAAAGGCAGAGAACCCAGTCGGGTAAAACAGAAGTTATTCTAACTAGTCTCCGCCTGTGACTTCGCTTAGAAGTCATCATAACCTTTAAACGCTTTTTTCACCCCTTACAAGTATAGGGGTTAAATTTCCAAGGTAGAGCTTTAGAATTTGAAACATATGCATACGTTCCAAATTCTAAAGCTCTACCTTGGACGGTTTAGGATGTGCATTGTTGCTATGTTATGTAAGGTTATGTAAGGTTACATAGAGATTGACAAACACACTTGTATGAAAACAGTGGTTTTATTTATTTAGATTATTAACTCAGTTACATACGGCACCATGAGAGCAAAAATTACTAACTAAAACCGATAGATTATGATTCCACAAAAGCGATTCAGAGCATACGCCAAATTAACGATCGAAATGTGTTGGATAAAATAAAACCCCCCGTAAATATAAGTAAATAAATACTTAAATCAACGGTAATATTCCCCGTAAGTAATGTATAATATAATAAAGCGGTTATCTTATCCATCATCCACAAAGGCTTTCCCGTCGCATGCAAATGTATGGGGGGCGCTTCCTTCCGGCAATTATGATGTGCGTGTGTTCCAGCCGCTATTTTACGCAATTTGTAGGTACTTATACCACCTATTATAAGTTGTTTCACCAAACAATTACCAAACATTTAACTAGTATAAATAGCTAGAAAATCTTTGTATTTTAAAAGTATCTCACACTAATAGTGGCAAGTAAGTAACCGAAGAATTACATTGTTCTCACAATCATCTTTAGCCATATGGCAATACTCAAGTGACTTTTGGTTCGCATTTATGGAGATTAGAAAGAGAGAAAAATCTGTAAGTAGTAAATAGTAGTTCCAATTATTATAGCTTGTATGAAATTAACTTTTATTATAGCTTGTATGAAATTAACTTGGCAGTTATTGACGCAACAAATTCAATATTTTTGATGACTAGAGTAGGTACAAAACCTCAACTTCCCTAACCTAAACAACCAACTCCAACCTAACTACTCTCTTGTTATTGTGGCGCCACCCTTATTTAGCGCCTTTTGACGGACACTTTTGTATACACAGAGATTTTTCTCCTTACCTCTAATCTCTATAATTCCAAATTCCAATACACATTTTACTTTTTAAATTGCCGTTATTAAAAAACAATTGTCATCGCGGCTAAGGCCATATTTCACTTTTATATTCGTCATGTTTAACATGCAGTTTTTGAGAAACTAGACACATTGGTTTAATGGAGACGAAGTGTTGCACTATTGCACTCTATAGTGCGGAAACTGATCGATAAGTTTTTAGAAAACTAGTATTCGCGTCCTCTCAAGGTACATAGGTATTTAATATAATAAGCTATGTTAGTAAATTAATTACTACATTGTTTCCAGTATTAGAGGCTCGATAATGTGTCGCAACCAGTCATTACCGACCGTTACCGGCGGTAATTACTGTGGTGATAAAAAAATAATTGCCGCTACTAGGTGAATATCGTCACGGTAAATATGGGAAGGAGTTCCAGGCTTAGGTATTCGTTTGACAGTTTTATTTTTGTTTGGGTAATTATAATTATACAAGCGGTGGTGGGAAATTAAATACGGACATTTTTTTTGCAGGGTTTTGCGTTTGATTTATTGCACTTACCAAAAACGATAACAGGACATATCAACGGTAGGTAGGTGGTTCTTAATTACTGACTACCTAAAGACGTTATTAAAACATTTTGCGATCGCTGGTAAGTTTGCAACCAAAAAAATTACCACATACTTTTAAAGCTAATACTATAGAAAAGCATGAAATATTTACTTATTATACTAGTTAAGACAAGCACCGTAAAATGTTTTGATGTGCCTGTATTTTAGCTATTTTTCACCGATAGGCTCAATAATTACAGCTATAATTGAAGGAAGCAGATTTTGAGTAGGAAAGGAATAGCAAAATAATCGCGTTTTGGTATAAAATATAGTATTAATAAAAAGGACATACTTACTTAAAATTACATTTTATAGTGTAATAATTTGCGTAATATCCGAGCTTTAAGTGTTCCAATCAGATGGCTGTATAACTGGCTAGTTTTCATTTAGATTGAAACACATAAACCAAGTTAGTATGGAAACAGTTTAGGCGTTACTGGCTGACAGACTGACATGCCGCCGAACGGGTGAAACCAGTAGTCGCAATTATAGCACAAGATAGGTGAGAAGTTAGTACAGTGACTAGCTACGCATAGATCGTTCACGACGATAATACATATGAAGAGGTAACTTGCTGTCTTGGTATATTCCATAATCTTCAGAATCAAAAATAGATTTGAATGATCTATCGAGATTTGAGTAGGTCGATCTGCTAACGACTTAACTTAGTGCCCATCTGAATAAAATTGTCCCTGTGTATTTTTATATGATTCGATAGAACATGAAACTGGGTGTTCAAAGATCCGATAGGGTGAGGCTGTGTTTCCACCAGAGATAGAAACACAGGCTAAAGAAGAAAAAATCAAAAAGTTACGGGATATGTGGATACGTTAAAATAACTAATCTGGGTCGCCTTTTCGCCCGGACCATAAGCCAGTATCCTCACATTGGTCAAGGAAAGAGCAGCCTGAGATACATATGTATACGATAATTGCCAACGAATACATATAGACACTTTCTATATGAAGTTAAAGTACTGACTCTTGATGTGCAACATTGTAATGTTGACTGTGAAGTGAAGCCGGTAGCCGTCGGGCCGGCCGTTAACACATTAATTGTTAGGAAAATAGGCTGCGGAACCTTTTCATACCCGCCGATTGCTGAAGCGTTTGACGTCCTGTTACTACCTTGTTTTTATTTAAGAACCAACATAACTCAGAACCATGGTTCCTATACGGAAACAAACCATCACAATATGTAATCCAACTAAAGGATTTAATATTTTGTTTCACATAAAAAAATTACTAGCTTTTCTGTAGGTACCTTGTCTTGTTTGTGTAAAATGTTGCTTAAGTTAATTTTTACCAACCTTCACTGATCGGATTGACTTAATTTTTTTTGGATAGGTAATTTGGCTTACAATATAATATAAAAAGTTTATTAAAGTATCAAAAATTAATTTTTGAAAAAATGTTTTCAACGCATTTTTGCTGTTTCATCACCCTAAATCGGAATATAGGCTGATAAACTTGCTTATAACTAAGTATACCTATGCTAAATAATACATAATTTTAAACAAAAAAGAACCGACTACACATTTCCAAAAGCAAATGCCCGAGCTAGCGTAAAAAATACTTAAATCGCTATTAGGTGTGCCTATACTATTTGAAGTGTTCCCTAGATTTCTCCAGGATCCCATTATCAGATCCTGACCTGATGACAATGGTACCAACTGAGAAGTATCCCTTTCAAACAAAAAATCTTTTTTCAAATCGGTCCAGCCGTCTTCGAATAATCGGTGAACATACATAAAAAAAATTGCAACAAAGATTCCGATGAATTGAGAACTTCCTACTTCGATATCTTGAAGTCGGTTGAAAAATGCTCGTTTTCCATAACATATTTACAAAACGCATTACATATCGCACTCTCAGTGCATTAGCTCAAGTTCAATATCGAAGCCTTCATCAATCGTCACTTCAGCGGGGCAGAAACTAGACTTTTTCACCAACTGCTGGTCAGTTACTAAAACAGAGCTCCCAATACCACAATCACAGTATCAATGAACAGTATCAGTCCATCGGTAACGGACACATTCGTTAGGGTCGCGCTATTGAATATGCATGAGCAACGTGCGGCCATATGCCGGCGTTTTTCTTGTGGGAAACAAGTGACGGTTGCCCGTATTTGCTGTTCGCTTTTCAAATTTTTGGACGGATTTTTGACATGTTAGATGACAGCTGAGTATTCTGAAATTCGAAATTTTAGAAAACTGGTTGATATTTTAATTATCAAGAGCTACTCTAATTTTTAACGGTTTTTATACATCATTATAACGAAAACGGGACTTAGGTAAACCGCGGATAATATTTACGAATTTGAAAAATACCATATACATATATTATATATTTATTGACATTTTGAAAACGATATTGTTCTCGTGTTCCCAGAGAAAGACTGGCACGGCCAGAAGATGTTGTTACAACTCCTTTGCATTAACTACGCCATACACCTAGCGCCTTAAATGTCTGAATCAGAAATATTATCAGAATTTGCTTGAAAATTATATCGATGCAACTCCAACACAACTTCAATATTGGTTGATTATTTGTTGTGTGTTGAAATTATGTTTAAGATAGTTTGTGTTTTTTTATGTGTTGTTCATGTAGGTAGTATAAAATTAGAATACGGCACAAGGTTTAATGATTTTTTTTTATTGAAATTGAATTTTAATTTAATGTTTATGAATCATTTTGGTGAAACCTTTTCTAAAAAACATTTTCACCAATAAAACCTTCATATTATTGACGTCTAAAATGTCTTATATTATTAAAAATGTATATTCAATTCATCATCATCAAACACTTAAGAGCCATGCTCTTGTCGGTGCAACTCAAAGTGGGCTCTCCATATTCAATTATATATACTAATTTTAAAATAAAATAAAAATACTTTTCTAGTTAAAAATAAAAAAAAACTCTTAAAGTAAGCTCTCAATTAAGCTATTATAAAGCAAACAATCAAAAATGGCCACAAATCCTTGTACAACAAACAGAGACGATAGTATGCACAGTAAGAATTCTCAAGATTAATTATTCATACTATTCATACGGCGCAGTATGACGAATAAATTTGCTTCCATTAGTACATCGAGCATTATGTTTTTAACACTGTTTGTGTAATTGGCTAGTTTGTGTTTAAACAAGGTTGAGTCTATGATTGGTGGACGGCATGTGAAGGTTTGGTATGCAAATGGATTCCACAAATAAATTCCGTAGGAAAGCTTTTTGATAAATAATTGTCTGTCTTAGTCTAACTGTCCTGGAAAGAATTATAAGAAATGAATCAAATGAACTAGCATAAAAATTTAAATAGTTTTCTGTTATGCGGTAGAAATTATGACTATGTGGGATTGAGTTTTGCAACAATGCCGTTATACAATGAGAATTAAAATCAGCTGAGGATAAGAATAAAATTTCATGGTAATATTGTACCTACTTTACAAACTTAAATATATAAGACCATCGATGCTACTTGTTATACTATGAGTACTTTGATACTAGTGACGCCATCTATCGCCAAATAGCGAAACTAAATATATCAAGTAAAAATTTCATTAGTTTCAATGGTCTTAAACTTTTCTCCCTATATTATTTTTAATTGTATAATTTTTTTAAAAACAACAGTACAATACAAATACTCTTTAATGCACACCTAAATAAAATAGAACAGTACACAACTTATATTTTATTCTAATTTTAATGAGAGATCCTACTTCTGTTTGTTTAACAATAATAATTTAAATTTTAAAATAATTTTACACTCAAACACCAAAAAAAACATTGTTTCCGATAAGCATTAATATTTTGTAAATGTATTGCATGACATATTATACGATAGTTGCTAAATATATGTAGTCAAAATAAAGGAAAGTTTTCACAAAATAATACTAAACCGTTTAAACGGTGCCTCATTATCTCGATGAGTCTACGTCTACACAGACTGCCTTTGTACTACATTTTAAGTAGACATTATGATAAAATCTACTGTCTGGGCCCAAATTTTTTACAAGTAAACTTTTTGTGCGTCTGTACTTACTTTCCATCTACCATGACCCATGGCTGTATACCATTTCTAATGCCTTTCTACCTAAATTAAAACCTAGACCCCGGAACTGGCCATCTGGCCCAAAACCGTTGGAAAGCGAAAAAATAAAAAAACGGCTCGACCCGTCTAATATTATGCCTCCGTTCACTGGTTATGAAATGAATGCAAATGTATGCGCCTGCGTCCGGTGCGTGGTGGAAAAATACCGGGGGACCTAACGGCCTACGGACGATACATAGATAAATGTGTCAGCTTGCAGGTTACTGGGGTATAAATATCTTAAGTTACTACTGGGATATGTGTTGTAATGGCGATAAGTCGCCCGATTTTCAAGATCTCGGGTTCGCTTTTCGGTGGGTGTAAACACCGCGACAACATATTATGTATCTGTGTATGTATGTTCTGCAGTGGGACGTGTATCACTAAACCACTGGAATAAATTCAAGGTCTACTGTGTAAAAAACTAATGACATCACGGCGACCTTTACATAGTTCCATCTCCATGTTAAAAGGTGTGGATGACGTATTAAACCAAGTAAAATTAAATCATGTATTATTTTTTGAAACTTTAGCTAACAGTAACAACTCAAAACGTATCGTATTTTAAATAGGTATAGTTATTGCGTATACTGGTAACATTTTTAGTGTTGTGGCGATAAAAACCTGCGTAGTCAACGCACACAAAGTGGACAGCAGCTGATAGCCTTATAAGGAAACGCTAAGGACTTAAAAACGACCCTTCTAAGAACATACCTCAAGATACCACGTGTCAATGAAGAATATTAATGTATTTTATTGTGCTTTTGAGTTCCTTCCTAGTAAGATGTGTTCTGTTCTCAGAGTGCCGTAGCCAAAATGGCAAAAACGGAACCCTTATATATTTCGTCATGTCCGTCTCTCCGTCTGTCCGTCCGTCCGTATGTCACAGCCATTTTACTCGGAAACTATAAGACGTATCTTAATAAAATTTAGACATAATGTGTGTTTTGTATGCCGCTATTTAGTTATGTAGTTAAAATACAGAAAAAAATATTTTTAGAGAGGGCGCTCCATACATGTAACATTTTTTATATATTGCCAAATATCAACATGTGCACATCAATCGATAAGTCTTTAAAAATAACATTGGAGTTTAATATTGTCTTATGTTGCCGTGATGATTATTCATTAACGAGCGCTGTAAAGAGCTCTAAACGTTGAGATATTTAAATGAGTGCTAACACGCGATTAATCCTTTTAATTACAACAACCATAACATTGAGATTTCTTTGAACATTTTGTAATTAAGTTTTTCAGAAATAATTGCTTCGAAAGTCATAAAAATTGTGTCCTGTAACTTTTGAACCGGAAGTCCCAAAAATATGAAAAACATTGAGAAGATGCGCGTTATCACATTATTTTGAACGTTATCGCTTCAGCCATTTTTGAGTTATCTCCAAAAAATTTCTACCATAGGCATCAGATACGATCTTTTGGTATTAGGTCGGTTTTTATTCCATTGAAGTTACGGAGCCCTCCATTATGCGTGGTCCGACACGCACTTGGCCGGTATTTTACTAAAATATATTTGAAGATGGAAAATAACGTAAGTTAATGACATGAAATCTGTAACAAGTGTATGTCTCTAAAATTAAAAAAAAGTTTTACTCAAGGCCGAGAAAAATAGGAAGAAAATTAATAATTTTATTTCTACAAAAACTGTAGTCGCTTTTATCAATATGCAAAGAGTACCCATTTTAATTACCTAATGTTTCATATTTCTCGGCACCTTGCCAACCTTATCAGGATATATTTTTTTGGATAATCCACTACAATCAGTCGCGAAAAAAATGTGCGTGCTGGTGAATGTTATGCTAACAGATTATCTCTTGCATATTTAATTTTTTTATTGTCCTGTTTTCACATCATACGCTGATTTTATACGATATTTATAAAAAGTAATAGCCCGAGATCCACGGCATTTTTATTGACTTTAATTGCCTTCATATATCATAATAATAGCGATTATAATACGGTTTATATAAATGGATAGTGTTTTGGTTGCCGCTAACTTTCCGCACCGATACCGATCTTGCGACGGCAGAGGAACCACGTATGAATTTCACTCGGAAGATTATAGGTAGATAATATAGATAGTATTAGTTTAGCTATCGGATGGTAGATGTCGCTGATATTCTAATTCTATCAGAACTCGTATACTGGACATATTGTAAATGGAACGTATACGATAGTGGTATGTTGTACCATTACTACTGTCTATTTTACTTTGTCTTAAAGAACGTATCTATAGTAGATAAAACAGGAATAGAATGGCAATTGTATAATTTTGATACTCTAACGAAATCAAAGTACGGTAGTACTATTAGTTATTCTGTGATCAAAGTGTTTAATAGTTCGAGACTATAATGCAGTGAGGGTTTACGGAATCCCAGGTGGCAGCACTGAGATCTTAATGACAGCAGCTATCAAAATCCACCATTAAACAATGATTAAACATGATTGATGGATTATGACAGCTAGACCTCTCGCCACGGTGCTGCCACGGTACTAGTGAAAAGATCGATACTGGAAACCCTTATTGTGCCCATGATTCGATTTAGATACTGTTTTTATTAAAAAATAAATTTGCAAAATTGAATTTTTTGATTTTGTTTTTATACTATCCCATATGTATTTTGTATTTTTCTGTACATGTCTAGTTTTTCATTCTTACTTTGTTATCTATTTTTTTGTCTTCAGTTTGTGTTATGTCGTGGCATCACCAAGTGGGCCCTACGGGAGACCAGCGCTAGCTGACATACTAGCTACATGTTGCTGAGCAGGGTCCCTTTCGTGGTGCTACACGTCTTTATTTTGTTTGTATGTAAACTTTTAAGTAATATTGTGTACTCGTACGTCATGAATAAATATCTTGAAGAAAGCATAGTTTTATCTAGAGATAAGAAACAACTTAAAATTATGTAAATGTAGGTATGGTATAAAATAATAACGGAGCTTATTTTAATGTATCATATGTTATATATTTAATGTATATATGTTATATATAACAGGTGTTTTACCTAATTATCATTCTCTTCCTTTCATAACCGGATATCAAGTTCACATAAAACAAAGTTAAATCGAACCCGAAAACATAATTAAAAAGATTATTTATAAACATTCCTGCTTTATTCAAATGAACGTATCTATTTCCGAGAACTTTTTCAACCGCATATTTTACGTCAAGAAAATTAATAAATGGGAAATTAAACAAGCCAGGGAAATCGGACAGACAGACGGCCAACTTTAAAAAAATACCCTATAATATATTCAAAATTAAAAATACGGACGTCAGCCTGTCAATTTAAGCTTTAGAGTTTGGGACGCGGTTTTTAAAATGTAAAAAGTTATATAGAATAATGCGTTTTTTTGTATTTTGTGGAAATGTGGAAAACACGATGAAAAAGCTTTTAAATCGACATAGGTCCTTAATTTAATTGACTACACAAATTAGCCATGACACATGACGTAGGTTAAGATTTTACAAATACCCATTAAAGTTCCTGTTCAATGGATGACACTTAAGGCGCCTAATAAAATATGTAGGCAGGTATTACATTAATAATAACTTACTTCAATTACTTTTAGTAGGTCAGTATTTCTTAAAAAAACATTTTACATTATTTTGTTTGTCAAATCAAAACCCAGGCTGGGCATAACTCTGACAAGCGCACTTTACCATTCGCCAGAATAGCTACGAATATGGGCTTTAGCCGTCGGTTTTGTCAGGCGGATGTGTCCGGGTGTCCGGTGGACACATCTAACTATTTTCAACGAGAATCGAACACGGATGTGTTTGTGAACTTAGGAATCTGCGTCTGCGTTATCTACATATATACATCAGATCTTCTCAACCGACTTTAAGATTTCGAAAGGAGGAGGTTCACAATTCGTCGGGATCTTTGTTTTTGCTTTTTTTATCTATGTTCACCGATTATTCAAAGACGACTGGACTGATTTGAAAAATTCTTTAATTGTTTAAAAGAGTATACTTGACAGTTGGTCCCATTGTAACCAGGTCAAGATCTGATGATGGAATCCTGGAGAAATCGAGGGAACTTTTCAAATGTTACAGGCACACCTATAGTGATTTAAATATTTTTACAGTAGCTCGGGCATTTCATTTTGGAATGGTCTAAGTGAAGTCTGTTCTTTTTTGTTGAAAATTATTTTATTTTGTCATACATCGACACGTGTATAAAACGCTGTACTAGTTATTTGTAATTTAAATCAAATTAGGAATCATACTTAAGTATTATAAATAAGCCAACTTGTCATCTTTGTGGCACTATAAATCTTAATAATTAGTAAGCATACTTCAAAGATACCTATAATTGGTTTCGGAGGTATTCTATATATAACAATTATATCAAAATCGAATCCCCGCATAATAAACAGACCTAGTCGGCTTAGTCTGTCTACTTGGCGAGAGAGGGCGCTGTCATTAGCATACCAAAGCCCCTCAATTAACGCCGCCTTTGATTTCGTGTTACGAAGCTTTTTTGCAAATCTTCTTCATTTACCTTCGGTGTTGCCGGTTAAGGAATCTTTAGAAGTTAGAATATTTTATTAGCTGCTTTGAACTTATACTACTCGTAAATGTAAAAGGTATTGCACTTAGTAATTTTAATGCAAAGTACTGTCTGCTCGCATACATCCATGAATTCATATAAATGTTATTAATTTTCATAATATTATTTTACAATCACTTTATAACGTCAAGCATTAACATAAAAGCTTAAAACTAAAAAACAAATAGTAACAATATGACCATAACTAGACCCCGTTATCTTGTCGCATAGATTTTGTTTTTCAGTAGAGCGTGAATGATTTTTTTATCGACTATCCAAATGTCGATACTGTATGTCACTAATAATCTCAAAGAGGTGTCACTAGGTACTACTTATTACTTTTGTATAAAGATATATATAAAAATAAACGAAGAAATAAAAGTCTAGGGTGTTCGTTAGTTAGGATTAATCATATTTTTTTCACAATAATTACAATAAACATTCACGTAAGACCAATAAGGTTATGTACTTATTTGTAAACAAAAAGTTTTAATTGAAATTGAGTATAGACTTAAAAGTCGAAAATTCAATTGCATTATATAAACATCGATATCAAGAAGGTCGATAAAAAAATCATTCACGCTCTACTGAAAACCAAAATCTATGCGACAAGATAACGGGGTCTAACCATAATTAAAGTATTCTTTACTACTTAACGCCAAGGGTTGATTTCCTCTATATATTAATACAGATTATTGATATAAATTTCATTTATTTTATTAATACAATATACCTAATCGGTATACTTACTCGTATTATATGTTTGCACAAACTTGTTAATGACAATCTATGGGAATGCAATGGTAAATACTCATAAATAAATAATTAATTAATATTTGGGGGACAATCTTACACTGATCAACCTAGCCCGAAACTAAGCAAAGCTTGTACTATGAGTGCTAGCCAACGATAAGTATACTAAGATAGATAAATACATATACATAGAAACGTCTATAACTCGGAAACAAATATTCGCGATAAACTCAAATGCCCTTCCAGGATTCAAACCAGGCACCTCTAGCTTCGTAGGCAGGGTCACACCGGCCACCGGCTAATGGTCTAAGAGCTGGCCACGTCAGATATGACACAATAATGAGAGCAATGAAACCCATCTAGTAAGATTGCAATACTATCCTTATTGCTAGATCCGGGCATCTGGCAGCTTTTAATGGGTGGATGTCAGAGTGACAGACTAGCAAAGTTTTTTAATGGGAAAATAGTAATACCAAAATAGGTAAAAACGGCCGAAGCTATCTTATTTATAGAGGACGGGGCCTATATTTTAACATTAGAACAAAAAACATTGCGTAATATTTCGGAAACAGAAACAGTAGGCGACAAAGTATGAATTACATTATACGTCGTTTTGGACTACTTTCCCCCATCAGAAACTTTTGGCAATGATATGAACTAATTATTTATATAATTTTTCATAATACTGCATCAAAACCAGAACTCTAACATTTGTATTCTTAGGGTGGTTTGGATTCTTTGACCTCCACCACTTTACAGCTGCCAGATGTCCGGATCTAGAAATAAGCCTGGTATAGCAAACTAACGAGAGGGGTTTCGTCGCTCTCATTATTGTGTCATATCTGACGTGGCTAGCTCTCCGTCTATAAGCTGCGGCGGGCGTTGGCATAGGATTTGTGGATAAAAACTTAGCATGGTTGAACTATACAGGATGTAATAAAAATTAAAATACTGGTGATCCGTTTAATGGCATAATTGGTATCGTATTGCAAGTAAGAAAAAGTTGAAAAAAAAATTTTGGACGCGAAAAAAAAAATTACAAAAGCAATTTTTTTTTAGTTTATTTTTTTAGTTTTTCATAATAAGAATGTTATACCAGTTATGCTCTTAAAAGGATCACCAGCTTTTTTGTTACGCCTTCTATAAAAAGCTTTGTGTCCCATGTATTTTTATATACTTAACATTATTCTCGTAGATATTTTTGCAGAATTGTCGACTTGTAAATGTGTGAAACAAAAGTACAGATACAGATACTTTATTGGTAAATTGATTCATTTACAGGTCATAACATCAGTATACAATTGTATATTTTAACAGTATTATTATTAAACGTTACTTACATAGGTATTATTGTTAAAGGAGCGTTCTTATAATATAATAATCAAATTTCATAGTTTAGACATTACAATAAAAATCAATACTTACATAAAAATTTAAACATCTTTAATATACCAAATATGTCAAGAATTTATTACTAGGTGGCCAATAACTTAATCCCTTAATGTCTTACAGTTATTTTGGCCTACTTGCATAAACTCATCCACGCTATAGCATACTGTAAGTATAGTGGGTTTACGTTATCCGTGGAAAGAAAGAGAAAATATACAATTTGAATTTCCTGTGCCAGGAAGCCTGTTAAACTACGCCCGTCTTGGGCAAGACCCAACCCCGTTCTTTTGAGGTGGCAACACTTTCCAAGTATTTAAATGGGGCTTTTTGTGAGTAACTTGATGCAAATGCGGACATTAGCGCGTACAGATAAGAATTGGGATTAACAGACTTATTGTGGAGACAGGAGTCGTAGAGGAAACTGTTCAAGCTACGGGTGGGTGGCGATTTTAACATTAACAAACAAAACAAATGTATTTAGAATTTAACGGAAAATTCACTACCTCGAATGTATGGGAATATTTATCCATGTCTCGCTGTAACGGGTGTGTGTGTGTGTGTGTGTGCGTGTGTATGAGTGTTTTTGTGTGTGTGTGTGTGTGTGTATGTGCGGCCTAATAGCCTAGTCGGTAGTGACCTGCCTATGAAGCAGGAGTTCCCGGCTTCGAATTCTGTTCGGGGCATTTATTTGTGTGTTTATCACAGATATTTGTGTTTGAGTTATGGATGTTTTCTATGTATTTAAGTATTTATCTATATCTATCTATTATATATATCGTCGTACTCACAACACAAGCCTTATTAAGCCTACCAATATTAATTAATTAATTTATTTATTTTACTTATTACGTATACCGATTTAAAATTCAGAATTTTCAAAAATTTTTGAAAGTAGCTCTCAATCAAGGTAATTACGTCAACAAGTTGTGCATTGTGTGACTTGCGCCAGCGCACAATAGGGTGGCGATCGCGCGCGTATGGTAATCGAGGAGTAATTAGTTGCAGATACTTCGCAACTGCGATAGTGACTGCGGCTAATTGATGTACCAGTATCTGTTACTTTAACTTTAGCGGGATGAGACTACATCGTTTTTTAAATATAAACAATTATTAAATATAAACAAACTTGGAGATGATTTATGCAATATTGACTTCGGCCCCATTTATAATTATGCTGACGCAGAAAATAGTATGATGTACTGGATTAAAAATGTCCAACAGGCAATATTATCTAACACAGATAAGACACGTCTAAATAACAAGAATTTTAATAAAAAACCATGGATTACCCCAGGACTTCTTCGATCTATGAGACATAGGGATAAATTACACTTGAAAGCTAAAGCAAATCCAGACAATAATATATTGCAATTATCATATAAAAGATATCGTAACTTTTGTACCAACTTACTGAAAAAAGTAAAAACAAACTACGACAAAAAACAGCTGGAAATAGCTGGAAAAAACAGTAAATTAGTTTGGAAATATCTTAAAAACGTAACATACACAGCAAAACAACATGATTCATCTGCAAGTTTGTTGCAAGCAGGTTCATCCGAATTGCTGGCCGCAAATAGCACAAATGAGTTTTTCGTCAACATAGGCAAAAACCTGGCTGAAAAAGTCCAGGATGATTCGTCGTCACCCTCTTCAACAATAAAATCAGATACAAACAAATCTTCCAAATCATTTGTGTTATTGAACACGGATGAAGCTGAAGTTGAAAGAATTATCATGAGCCTAAAAGATGACTCCGCGGTTGGTTGGGATGGCATCTCGAACAAAATAATAAAGACCTTCAGACACATCCTGGTTCCACCGCTAACACACATATTCAAAATGTGCATCTCTGAAGGAATATTTCCGAAATGTCTGAAAAAATCCGTTGTAATCCCTGTCTATAAATCTGGTAGCAAAGTTCAAGTAACAAATTATAGGCCGATTTCTCTGTTACCAGCGACATCAAAAATTCTGGAAAAAATTATTAACAATAGACTTGTTCAATATCTGGAGAAGCATTCGCTTTTGGCAAAAACGCAGTTTGGCTTTAGGTCCAAATTATCAACCGGAGATGCTGTACATGAACTGACTGACTATTTAGCTCAGGAATTAGACAAGGGTAACAAGACAATAGGAATCTTCCTGGACCTTGCCAAAGCTTTTGACACTGTTTCTACTTCCATTTTACTGCACAAGCTTGAATCACTAGGCATTAGAGGCACACAGCACAAATTAATCGCGAGCTACCTAGACGGACGTACGCAATGCGTAAAAATAGATAACATTATCAGTTCTGATTTAGAAAACACATCTTTTGGCTTGCCACAAGGAAGCGTCTGTGCCTCAACCCTATTTTTAATTTATATTAATGACCTATGCAATCTAAAAATAGATAGTGGCAAAATCATTTCCTACGCAGATGACACTGTCCTCCTTTTTTCCGCAAAGTCAACAAACGAGGTCTACGAGTACGCACAACGCGGATTTAATGTTGTAACTAACTGGCTAAAACTTCATCTATTAACACTTAACTCTGACAAAACGAATTTTTTAAGTTTTGCTATGCGGAAAACAGATCCGGACGCATATAACCGCAAACTCTACGTACATAACTGTAAAGAAAAATCAAATAATCTTTGTTCATGTCAATCCATAGCTATTACTGACAAAATTAAGTATTTAGGAGTCATGATAGACGAAACCCTCACCTTTAAAAATCACATTGAAGCATTGTGCAATAGAGTTCGAAAGTTAATGTTTGTATTCAAAAAACTTCGTTCAATCGCTGACCCAAATTTAATCAAGCAAGTATACCTTGCACTATGTCAATCGATACTAACGTACTGCATTTCTTCTTGGGGTGGCACAGCAAAAACTACACTTCTAACCCTAGAAAGAGCTCAGAGAGCGGTACTAAAGGTAGCTACTTCCCGCCCATTCTTATACCCTACTGACCTCCTTTATAAATCATGTGAAGTATTAACTGTTCGTCAATTATATATATTAAGCACAACGCTAAAGCAGCACGCCAGAACTTCCTTTAACCCTGAATATAGAAATAAGAGACGCAAAGATATTGTAGGTATTAAAACAGTACAAAAAAAACATGTATTTTTATCTAGATTCTTTGTCTTTGCGGGCCCATTTTTGTACAACAGGTTAAATGCAACACTAGACATATACCCGCTTAGCTATGCCTGTTGTAAGAATACTCTACGTCGCGCCCTTCAGAAAATGACGTACGATGATACAGAGAAATTACTATTAGTCATAAAATAACTACCTATATACTGTCCTATATATTTAATACTTAAGAACCTACTTATTTTGTTAAGGTGATAAGAGTTTTATTGTGTAATACTTATAGTTTATAATTAAGTGAATAATTAAAAATTAACTAATATTGTCCTTCGCTGCCTGAAACACAGGGAATCCTAGTTCAGGCATTTGTTAACCACGTGTCGTTAAAAAATCTTAGTCCGTAAGAGCAAACATTGTACTATACTTTTCTCAATAAATTATTTGTATTTGTATTTGTATTTGTTTACACCCCGTTGTAGCTAATATAGAAATGTTCGTTATCATCATCATCATATCAGCCGAAAGACGTCCACTGCTGGACATAGGCCTCCCCCAAAGAGTGCCACAATGACCGGTCCTACGCCACCCGCATCCAGCGGACTCCCGCGACCTTCACCAGGTCATCAGTCCACCTTGCGGGGGGTCTACCCACGCTGCGCCTTCCGGTTCGTGGTCGCCACTCGAGAACCTTTCCGCCCCAACGGCCATCGGTTCTACGAGCAATGTTCGTTAACTGTAAGTAATTTTACTATAGCCCACACTGATAACTGCCCATCGGTCCCCACCCACCCGTAAGTTTTATGTCAAATGGTATGTTTTCTTTTGATATTTTAACCATAAGTACAGTTTAAATATATCGCCCTATTTCTTTAAGTATTTTCTGGCGCACAACTACGATTTTAGGTGTACCCTTGTTTTGTCGACAAACTTTTCATCGAATATTATTTAATCGACAACGATTCATCGAAACTTTAGTACTAGTAATATTGTTTGGCGTAATTTTATCTCAACTACTATTTATTTAAATTTATCTTACTACGTAGAAATACTATTCAACGAATATTACTTAATCGCTGATTTGTTTCAAATTATCTTAATTGGCAACAAAACATTGGAATTCATTTCTTCAACGCATTACTTTAATACAATTTTATATGTCCTACTGCACATTTATACTACTGCATATTTACTGTTGCCAGAAGTGGGTTAGATTAGGTTAGAACTGCGTCCCCCAAGAAAACGAACTGTTGCCAGAAGTGGGTTAGGTTAGGTTAGAACTGCGACCCCCGATAAAACGAACTGTTGCCAGAAGTGGGTTAGGTTATGTTAGAACTGCGACCCCAAGAAAACGAACTGTTGCCAGAAGTGGGTTAGGTTAGGTTAGAACTGCGACCCCCAAGAAATCGAACTGTTGCCAGAAGTGGGTTAGGTTAGAACTGCGTCCCCCAAGAAAACGAACTGTTGCCAGAAGTGGGTTATGTTAGGTTAGAACTGCGACCCCCAAGAAAACGAACTGTAGCCAGAAGTGGGTTAGGTTAGGTTAGAACTGCGACCCCCAAGAAAACGAACTGTTGCCAGAAGTGGGTTAGGTTAGGTTAGAACTAGAATCCTCATGAAAACGAACTGTGGCCAGAAAAGCCACACATGATCAGATAAACAATTTCATATCTGAAACTACCGAGCCGACTGACGTGATTGCGTTTAGTTTCGATAACGAAATATTACCAATTGAAATAATTTTATCTATATATATAAAAGAAGAAACTGACTGACTGACTGACTGACTGACTGACTGACATATCAACGCACAGCCCAAACCGCTGGGTCTAGAGATTTCAAATTTGGCACATAGGTTCCTTATAAGGTCTAGGGGAGCATTAAGAAAGGATTTTTCAAAATTAACCCCCTAAGGGGGTAAAATGGGGGTCCAAAATTTGTATGGCGAAACAAGATTTGTTAGACTATTTTATTCGAAACTTCACAGGAGTATTCCTAACGATAAATGAGTAAACACGTGTTTCAGGTTTTTTGAAATTCAACCCCCAAAAGGGGCAAATGTGGTCACAAAGTCTGAAAATCAACATGGGTATTGTATCCTTTTTGAGTGCTTATAGTACGCGGGCGAAGCCGCGGGAAAAGGCTAGTGCGGAATAAATATTATTACATGTAAAAAAATGAATTTAAAAAACCCGAAATGAAAAGCCATGACATAAATTTTATTGAAATAAGTCAACTACCAATTAAAAGACCTCGGTTCAAATTACCTAGTGACGAGTCCTCGACGCAATGACTTGTCGATGAAATGAAAATACTTGAAACGTTGTCTTTGAAATAATATTCGATTAATTGTCTGGGAATTCAATGGTAAACCACGATTTTACCTGAGCGTAAATTAAATTTAAGTAGGTAGGTGGGCATTTTTATCTTAACTTGTACCTACTTTAAATAAGTCGTGTTTCAGTAACGTCTAACCGTCACATTCCTGACAAAATGTATAGGATTTGACAATTTTGACCATAGATTTATATGATTTGACATTGACCGTCAGTTGTGGGAAAATTGCTAACCGGCCGTTAATGGTACACAGTTTAGTGAAAATGCCCAGGTGATATTTTTACACAGTCTAATGTAGTTAAGAAAACAAAGTACCTGCGCTTATATTTCTTTATTTTACATTTTCTGTTTAGATTTTTTAAATAATTAATGTCACTGCATATTTTCTTTCTGAAAGTTTACTAACTAACTACCTACATCTTTTATATCTTCAAACTTCCAAACACTTCACACATCCCAAAATTGAAATCCCAAAAGCATTTTTATCAATAGCGTTATAAAATAAAGGCGGCTATAACAATAAAGCATAACGGCCATCTCGGACATAAATCGCTGGCTACCGGGCATCGGCCACGGCGCGGGGGTGCATAATAACATCCCTTCTTAATTTGCCGAGACGGATCGGATAATTTATCAAGTATTGACTTCCTGTAAGTGGATTAGGTTAGTAGTTTGTTTGTATTCTTAGTTTATAATGCACTTGGTGTGGGTGGTAAACTTAACTTCCATATGACATTGCAATAAATGAATATTAGATTAGATGGTATAAAATGAATATAATTTTTTCGTAAAGAGAGGAGTAAGCATGAAAATCATATGCACGTATTCATTTTGTCTCGGACCGGTGTTCCTATTTCCTCACCTGATTTACGTATACTTTAGGTAAGTACATGACATGAAAAGATAAGTGAATATATTTAGAGTTTATGTAAAAAAACGTCTGCAAAGCATAGGTAATTTAGACAACAGCACGACAAAGTAAAATTATTTTTTAGGATAAAAAAGAGAGCAAGATATTATTGCAACAGAATAAATCGAATCCAATATAAAAACGATCGCTTCTGTAAACTTCTAAAACTGACCGTTTCCACCCGGCTGAAGGCCCACTAACTCCCCTCCTCTTTAATAAATACATCGAAACAAAAATATTGAAAAGCGATCGCTTCACCCTCGTCTTTTGACGTGTAAATAGTGTTTTTTTATTTATACCTACCCTCACCCACCAGTCGTTTGATACGTTTTCTTTGGACGGCAAATTTTCCAACGTCAGTCAAAGGGATTCGAACGCTATGTTTTATTTGCTTTTATCACAAAATAAACGCACAAATTGCCTGTTTGCAAAAGGTATAAAACCGAAACACTGCTTTTATCAAGCCATTCTTTTTCCTAATCCTCTTGGTTCTTGCCAAATTCTCATAAGAAAATGTTGGGTAAAGCTGGTTCATTACGGTGGGTCATCAGTATGCATAATGAATGAGGAGCGCACCATCTAGCGGGGAGCGGCGGAACTACCAAGATAATTGCGCGGCAAAACGTAACGAATTGATGGATGGCAGCGCTGCGGTGTTCAGACGGTATAATAAATTCATGTAATTGATTTGGTACGTGGTTTTCTATTGTCTGTTTATTTTATTGAGTGAAAATCGAAGCTCCTGAATATTTTAAGTAATCTTAAATTATCTATGTACTTAGATGTAGGCTATGTATGTATGTCACGGTAACATGTGCTACCTATCTAACTGTATAAGGTTATCATGTAGGTATAGGACTAAATGTAGTTCTATATAAAGCCCATAGTAACATACTTCCCTTTATAAGTACCTTTTTTTATAGCCCAGGAATAAGGAAGACGACATAAACCACCAAAGATTGCAGCTAACAATTACCTTCACAGACATCATTAAATTAGCACCTACACCGCAATCCCAACCTTATTTCAACATATTTCCGACTCAAAATATCTTGGAAGACAAGTAAATAAAGGTACATAAGGGACAATAACGCCGAAAGATGTCGCCAGTGTCGATTTATCACGGCAACTTGTGACAAGTGGCCGTCGGGAGCAGACGCGGTTTGCTACTGAAAGCTTTAGTTACGGAGGGGATATTTCATGCAGATGTTAGCTGTTATGTTACGTAGGTGGATAAAATAGACTTTTCTTAAGCATTAGACAAGGTATCTAACAAAAAAATGTTATGATTTTTTTCGTCAGTAAGATGAAATGAGTAAAAACTTATATTAACATAACAGGCCAAGCAAATAACATTTTTTCGAAGAATTAATTCCCAGCAGGCTGGAAATCATTTTAATACCTTCATGTGGTCCTAAATGCATGTAATCTGAGTTTGCCCAATCCCAGGAGGTGTGCATAACTTTTTAGAGAAATTTTTGCTCCTTGCCAGTTTTTTGCTTCTAGCTCGAAAATGGTACGTCCGACGGAAAATGTTACATCTAAATATATAAAATACGAAACTGACTGACTGACTGACTGACTGACTGACTGACTGACTGACTGACTGATTGACTGACTGACTGACATATCAACGCACAGCCCAAACCGCTGGATCTAGAGATTCCAAATTTGGCACGTAGGTTCCTAATAAGGTCTAGCGGTGCACTAAGAAAGGGTTTTTCAAAATTCACCCCCTAAGGGGTCCAAAGTTTGTATGGCGAATCAAGATTTGTTAGACTATTTTATTCGAAACTTGACAGTAGTATTCCTAACGATAAATGAGTAGGTAAATACGTGTTTCACGTTTTTTTAATTCAACCCCTAAAAGGGGCAAATGTGGCCACAAAGTCTGAAAATCAAAATGGGTATCGTATCCTTTTTGAGTACTTATAGTACGCGGGCGAAGCCGCGGGAAAAGGCTAGTATACTAATATTAAAGATGGTTAAATTCTGCCTCGAATGAGCATATTAACTTCTAATTCAGTTCAGCGGAACTGCCGAAATCAAAAGTTATAAATCGGGAAAATGTCTCATTTATTTGAAAAACTCATATTTTGACTTCCATACCACATATCTTTGACACAGATGACTCCTGGTGAAAAACCTGTAGAATAAAAGTTGAAGGCCATAAAATTTCACGTTATATAGACATTTCAATTTTCAAATTCAGTCATTTTGAAAGACTTAATTTGGCATGAATTCAAAAAGTTTTTTCTAAATCCTTCTAAGTTGCATATTTTCCATAAATATGAGGTGGGAGGCTTACGTTTGAGGCATTGTTACAACTAAGAACATTTAAGTGTAAATTTCTAAAACGTACCCAATCAGAAAAATATTTATACATCGTGTTTTTTTTTATTTCCGGTAATTTCAAGGATATATTCCTGAGCTTAACTTAGGTTTATTTTTCAAAGTCGCCAGTGTCCTAATTAGCTCCAGTTCTGAGGTAATCGATATTTTATTAATGTCTTCTAATTGTGTATAAACCTACATTCAATTATTTTTTTTACTCTCAGAACCCGCTACAAAATGATGCACCTGTGTGTTAAGTAAAATAGGTTCAGTAGTTATTGATTGATTCCCCAATCTGTATATTAACTCAACCAAACAATTGAACATTATGACATGTCAATGAAATTTCGAATATTAACAATCAGAGATACAAAGGAAACATATTGTATTGAAAATTTTATGATTGAAAGATTGAAACAAAAATTCACCGCGACGAGCAAAATTTGAACTTGTGACCTTTCAGAACACCGGTCCAAATTTTTCCATTTTTCTTTCAATTATAAAAATTAAATATCGATTGTAGACGTTTCTGCTTAGTACACAATTAATATTGTATTGACTTAACAGACAATTACATGACTTTATAGCGGGTTCTCAGACTAAAAGAAAAATTTACACAATCAGAAAGACGAAAAAGAACTATCGATTACCTCAGAACTGGAGCAAATTAGGACACTAGCATCTTTAAGAAATATACTTAAGTTAAGCTCAGGAATTACCGGAAATGAAAAAAATAGTTTTCTGATTAGGTACGTTTTAGAAATTTGCAATCATATGTTTTTAGTTGTAACGATGCATTAAATGTAGGCCTAATACCTCATATTTTATGGAAAATATGCAACTCAGAAGGATTTAGAAAAAACTGATTTTGAATTCATGTCAAATTTAGTCTTTCGAAATGACTGTACTTGAAAATTGAGATGTCAATATAATGGGAAATTGTATTCTTTACAACTTTCATTCTAAAGGTTTTTCACCAGGAGTCATCTGTTTCAAAGATATGTGGTATGAAAGTCAAAATATGAGTTTTTCAATTAAATGAGACATTTTCCCGGTTTATAACTTTTGATTTCGGCTGCACCGCTGAACCGAATAAGAAGTTATGTTACTCATTCGATGCAGAATGTAACCCTCTTTAATATTGATAAATATGACATTTTTCGTTGACGTACTGTTTTCGAGATACAAGAAAAAACATGACAAAGAGCAAAAATTTCGCTAGAAAGTTATGCACACCTCTTGGGATTGGGCAAACTCGGATTACACGCATTTAGGACCACATGAAGGTATTAAAACAATTTCCAGCCTGCTGGGAATTAATTCCTCAAAACACTTTTTATAGATCTTATTTGCTTGGCCTATAACTATTTAGGCTATAGCCACATTAGCTACCTAATAGTGCCAAGCATGCACGAGGAATTAAATGATTATAATATTATATTTGATGATAACATTATTTTCTTAGGAGAAAAAAATTATAAGAAAAGTACCTAATTATCTTTAATGAATAAAAATATGTATAGATTTATTTAAAACTAGCCTTTTCCCGCGGCTTCGCCCGCGTACGAGTACTCAAAAAGTATACGATACCATTGTTGATCGTTAGGAATACTCCTGTGAAGTTTCGAATAAAATAGTCTAACAAATCTTCATTCGCCATACAAACTTTGGACCCCCATTTTACCCCCTTAGGGGATAAATTTTGAAAAATCCTTTCTTAGTGCACCCCTAGACCTTATAAGGAACCTCTGTGCCAAATTTGGAATCTCTAAAACCAGCGGTTTGGCCTGTGTGTTGATATGTCAAGTCAGTCAGTCAATCAGTCAGTCAGTCAGTCAGTCCGTCAGTCAGTCAGTCAGTCAGTTTCTTCTTTTATATATTTAGATACACGCCTATCGGTCAGTACCTACATTATCTAAGGTTGAATGTCAACCTTTCAATATACTTTAAGTCATTAGCAATAAAGGTGACAGCAAGGGGGGCATGTCAACTATTGAGCGTTAGCATGCCGAGCACTAGGACATTTACCTTAATTCTGAAATCTACATTTACTGTCCTTTTGAGTTTAATTTTATAGCTATACCTACCTCGTTTTTTTAGGATTAGAAAAACAACGGTCGATTTCGCAAATGTATCTTTATTTTTTTAGCCATAATTTGGAGAAATTTCAAAGAGACTATTTGTTTACATTATTAGTGATAGAACAAAAGACAATAAGAGACAAGATGGCGACCATTATCGCAAGATTTTTCTTATCTTAAAAAAACCGGCCATGTTAGTGTCGAACTACGGACAATGAAGTCCGTAGCTTCAATAGAATAAGTAAAAACAAATAAATACCAGGTTGTATGTATCTACCTATGGAAGAAGGTTTTTGAAGATAACTCAAAAAGGTTTAAGCGATAATATTCAAAACATTTTTTGTTGAAAAAATATACAAAGACTTGATTTTTTTCATATTTTTTGGACTTACGATTCAAAAGTTAGATGAGGGGCGGCACAATTTATTAGAAGCGATTATTTCTGAAAATATTTACTTAATAAAAAAAATGTCAGAAACCTCAAAGTTATTTTTAAAGCCCTATCGATTGATGAGCAACGTACTGATATTAACGAAATATTTTGTGCACGCGCAGATATTGAGCGGCACACAAAACACACCGGTCCATAAAACTTCATTAATATATGTTTTATAGTTTACGAATAAAATGGCTGTGACATACGGACGGACGGACGGACAGGACAAAACTAAGGGTATAACTTTTTAAGGAGGCTTCGTATACTTGACATTTTTCACATTCTTGACCGTAAAATTATTGGTGTTCTCAAAATAATAGTTACCTTGCCACGAATTTCCATTTAAAACAACATAATATAAGTCATTCAAAAATTCAAAAATGAAAAAAACACCTGTTTTTACATTTTTTGACCAAACGACGTGGCCGTATTTTCGGTTATTTTAAAAAAAATTTGGAGGGCGTAACTTTTCTTAATTGTTAACTGATGTCTTCAAGATATTTTAAAACAGTTTTACTGCCACATTTGAATGCCTTCCTGAGTTCTCTACAAGATTTTGTGACTTAGCGGGCTGTCATTTTCTTTAATCGAACTCTCTCTGCAAACTGGCTAATGTTGGAATATTTCCCTGAACCAAGCCTTCTTGTGGGAATTTTTGTAAAGAAAAACGACGCAAAAATATTATAAATAGCTCTTTAGCTCTATCCTATTTCCACAAAATTTTCCACGGTCTTCGCTTTCAGCCATAGGGAATTAATACTGTAGAAATTACATACTGTTTCGCGAAGTTGTTCTCCTCGATTAACCATAATTTTAAGATAAAGAATCCAATGCCCATTAAAAGTACGGGATTCATTAACAGGTGTATAAGCTTTCAATTGGCATTTATATAAAATTTGAGTTTATTTCTTTACTTACTTTTTACGTCTTCAAACTTTTGTCCAGATTTCATTCCTCATACGTTATACTCTTGCTATAAAGTTGTGTGACACTCATGCGTGTTATTATTTTAGACCTACTAAGCACCCCACGTTCCTCTCACATCCCCTGGCTAATAAGATGCAGGGCCTAGTTTTTACCCTCTTGCCCCTATTCTAATATGCTTAAGTTTGATACAAGGTAGGCTGGGGATAACTGGGGTCTTGTTGGCGTAAATATATATAATAATATTTGCGCCAAATACAGAAGTTAGAATATTATATAAAAGAAATTAGAACAAAGTTATCATTTAAAAATCCAATTAAAATCTCGAGATCAGTTCGGCGCTTAATTGTTATATGGTAGGTGTCTACGACAACAAGTTACCGAGCGGCGGGACGGCGCACGGGAGGAGGGCGCGCGGGGGGGGGGATGCCCGGAAGAGCAGAAGCTCTAGCGGCACGGCCAACGCCGCACGCGTCTAAACAAGACTTTTTTTATATACATTTCACTATTTGTAACCTTTTACGAAAGTAAACCACATTTAAGTATCATTATCTTTTGACTTGCCCTTAATCGCCTGCAAGTTATTGGCGACCGTGACAGGACGGTAATCATAAAGAGTTACTGCATCACTCATCTGCGCGTACGCCCTTAGCAACAACGGAGCCAGAACATTCGAGAAGCGCGAACAAAGGAACGGCGGCGCGCGACCTTTGGACTCCAAGCCACGCGGATCTTCACAGCAATCTACTTCCAGGGGAGTGTCCAAT
This sequence comes from Pammene aurita, assembly GCA_947086415.1. Taxonomy (NCBI): domain Eukaryota; kingdom Metazoa; phylum Arthropoda; class Insecta; order Lepidoptera; family Tortricidae; genus Pammene; species Pammene aurita. The sequence continues at coordinate 38,810,091 of OX352297.1, read as the reverse complement.
TCATTTCCTTACCATTTTCACGTTTCCTACTTTCGATTTTTGTGTAAAGTGTACTTTATTCCAAATTTTTTGAAAAAACTTCGTAAAGATTATAGTTTCCGCTAATCATTTTCCTTATCTCGCGTGCATTCTTCGCTTGTTGCTACGCGCATTTACAATAAGACAGCATAAATATCACTTTGATAAGTGAAACAGATTATTTTAAGCCTAAATCATAAGCATTTTATTATTTGCCTGCTAGAGTTAATCAACCTTAAGCCATAAGTTTTAAGTGCGTAACTGCATTGCATAATAAATCTTTGCACCGCTTAAAATTGCAATTAGTTTTACATACCTATCACTTAGTTAACGAATCTAACGGTGCTTTTCGCACGCCTTTGTGCTTTCTTGATAAATAAGCAATCCTTAAACATTATTTCGTTCTACTAAGCTATTTGCCTAATCATTTTATTAAAAAATAAAGTACGTAATCATTAAGTTATTAAAATATAGTATTCTTACATTCCTAAAAATATCTTCAAAGGTCCCAATCATTAAATATATATTTTCATAACACTCATTTCGAGTTGGGCCGACAGTTTCAGGATAAATCCTGCGGGCTGAATGCACTCGCGCCGCTGCTAGGTACTCCGCGCCAGTTGCTGACTGCGCGCGGCCTTGACCTACTTCCGCGCGGTGTCTGCGCGCACCTGGAACTCCTGCCTGGTTTGATGCACAGTTTTCCTTATCTTTGTTTATTGATTGCCCTTCACTAGATCGTGCATAATACCGATTTATATATTTGGTCATTTTACCTATTTTAACTTTAGTGTTTTACGTAAATAACTTAAAAATAATGTCTCCGCCTGGAACCCCGCTTAGCGGCGCCGACATAGCTGCTCTTGAAAATGAATTAAAGCTTAAAGATTTAATTAAACAGCGCGGTTCTATTAGAGGTAGATTAACACATTTCGAACAATTTATTGAAGAGTTAAAAGGGGTAAAACCTGACCAGATTTCCGAAGCGCAATTTAGTGAACTGAATTTGCGAAGCGTAAAAATGGAAACATTGTTCTGTGATTTTGATAAATGTCAAAGTCAATTAGAACTATTTTGTCCTAATCCTGATGATCAAATACGCGAAAGGGAAAAAACGGAAAAACGGTTTTACAGTGGTCTAGCCAGTGCTCAAACTTTATTAAAATTACGACCTTCGAATAATGAGGATAAACAAAGTGCATACAGTAGTTGCTCGCGTCAGGAAAATGTAAACGTTAAATTACCCGTTATTAAATTACCGGTTTTCGACGGCAACTATTTTTTGTGGCTAGAATTTCGTGATACATTCGAATCATTGATACATAACAATGAAACTATACCTGACATAAACAGGTTCCATTATTTGCGTTCTTCTTTAGAAGGGAGTGCAGCGCTTGTAATAAAGTCCATTGAATTTTCATCACAAAACTACAAGGTGGCATGGGACTTGTTATGCCAAAGGTACAATAATAAGAAAATTCTTATAAATAATCACTTAAAGGCTCTCTTTAGAATCGAGCCCTTAATCAGAGAATCTCATAAATCATTAAGATACTTAATTGACCTTGTGACTAAAAACCTGAGAGCGTTAACCACACTTGGTCAACCGGTTGACCAATGGGATACGTTGATAATATTTATGGTGTCCAGTAAATTAGACTCGACCACTAGTGCTAAGTGGGAGGAGTATAGAAACAACCTCTCCGACTTACCACTCTTGGACGAATTTATCGAGTTTCTCCGTAACCGAGCGGACATTTTAGAAACCACGTTAGCTAATAGACATGAAAAGGGCGTTTCCCATGGTCATAAGGATACTTCATCAAAATATGAACATAAAGGTTCACTCACACATAACGAACATAAAGGCTCATACACACATAACGAACATAAAGGCTCATTCACACAACATAAATTTCCAAGGACTTTTTTAACCTCTAGTTCTACTAAACCAGTAGGTATATCTTGTCCCATGTGTAGTAAAGGTCACAGAATCATCGACTGTGAATCATTCAAATCGCTACCTCTCGAAGGCAAGTGGAGCGAAGTCTTGAAGTTAAAACTTTGCACGAACTGTTTACGAAGGGGACATGAAGCGAATAATTGTAGATTAGGCGCATGTAGGACCTGTCATGAAAAGCACAATACCTATTTACATAAAGAAAATACCGTAACAACCGCTTCCCCTGTCTCGCCAGCTACGGCTGGAACCTCAAATGACCTTGAAGTAGTCAACCAGCCCCGTAGGACTTTATCGGTACGTGCAGGGGGGCAAGTCATGCTAGCTACCGCTTTAGTTAAGGTATCTAATCCTAATACAAATGTCAATTTTGTGGTTCGTGCTGTCTTAGACAATGGCAGCCAGTCATGCTTTATTACTGAAGAACTGCAAAGGAAACTTGGCTTAGTCAACCCTGAACCCGAGTCTTCCAATATCACGGGCATTAAAAATATACAACTTACCGTTTCAGATCAATGCAACGTAACTGTTAGCTCCTTAGTAAAACCGTTTGATGTAACCTTAACCTTCTCGGTACTTTCAGAGCTCACTGATCCGCTACCTAACTTACCTGTAGACCTTACACAACTAAACATACCTGAAAATATACAACTGGCTGATCCGGAATTTCACATTGTTTCCGATGTTGATATGCTGCTAGGTAATGAGATATTTTTCGAGATATTGTGTGGCGAAAAAATAAGATTAGGTCCTAATTTGCCTCTTCTTATCGATACTGAGTTTGGCTGGATTGTAGGCGGCCGGTTAAATCCAAATAAGTGTACTAATAGTACTAATACACCTCAGACGTCTCGCTGTTTCTTTACTAAAGAAATAAGCGAAAAATTGACCCAGTTCTGGAACCTTGAAGAACTTCCAGACGACAAGGCTCCCATGTCAGCCGATGATGAGTTTTGCGAGGAGCACTTTAAAGAACACACCTACCGCTTACCTGATGGCAGGTTCTCAGTTCTAATGCCCCTTAAAGAGACACCTGAAACGTCTCTTGGTGACTCCTATCGTAGTGCTGCCAAACGATTTTATACATTAGAGAAAAAATTAAATAAAAAACCAGATCTGAAAAAACAATATAGCGATTTTATTCAGGAGTATGAAGCTTTAGGCCACCTAACAAAAATCAATAAACCGAAATTCGGTTATTACTTAGCCCACCACTGTGTTATAAGAGAAAATAGTGAAAGTACCAAGTTGAGGGTCGTATTCGACGCTAGCATGAAAAGTTCCTCATTAAAGAGCCTTAACGACATACAATACATTGGCCCTGTGGTGCAAGACGATCTTTTCAACATTTTGATTAGGTTTCGACAACATAAATACGTTTTTACAGGTGACATTGAAAAATGCTATCGTCAAATTAAAATTCATGAATCTCAACGATACTTACAATTAATACTGTGGCGAGATGATGAGTCACGGCCTCTGGAAGTTCTACAATTGAACACTGTGTCCTATGGCACGGCCTCGGCACCGTTCTTGAGCACACGGTGTCTCTTGCAGCTCGCCCTAGATTGTCCGGATAGTGTAGTCTCCGAAGTCATAAAAAAGGATTGTTATATGGATGACATTTTAACCGGAGCGGATAGCGAGGAAGCTTTGTCTCATATACTCCAGGGTGTAGTAGGTACACTTAACTCGGCATGCTTTCCGTTGCATAAATTCCGTTCCAATTGCCCTGAGATATTTAAAGATTCAGTAGTATCGGACACTCTAACCTTAAGTAAACAATCCAGTGTTCTTGGTGTACAGTGGACACCAAGTACTGACAAACTTACCTTTGCGATAGAACCAATTCCTAAAGACGAAAAAACTACTAAACGAACAATTTTGTCCAACACTTGTAAAATATTTGACCCTCTTGGGCTCCTAAGTGCGTGCACAATAACACTTAAAATTTTGCTTCAGAAATTGTGGTCTCTCCAGTTGTCTTGGGACCAAGAGGTACCAGTAGACATTAAGAAAATATGGTTAAAATTGCATAACGACTTAAACGCTTTGCTTCTGGTTTCCGTACCTAGACACGTTCAAGGTGCATCTCCGATCGCTTGTGCGATACATTGCTTTGTGGATGCCTCTCAAGACGCATACGCAGCGTGCGTATACGTACGTACCACTGATAACCTAAACTCCATAAGCATCAGATTGCTTTGCGCAAAAACAAGGGTTTCCCCTATCAAAACGCAACAAACCATTCCAAGGCTCGAGTTAGCCGCAGCCTTACTGGGCGCTCGACTTGTTGCCAAGGTCAGCGAAGCTCTCCGCTGTCCTATAGATAAAAAGGTTTATTGGTCAGATTCAACGGTAGTACTGGGTTGGATCAAAACAAGTCCTAAAGTACTTAAAACATTTGTCTCTAATAGAGTAAATGAAATTCATGAACTTACCTCTAGAGAGTCGTGGCGTCACGTACCCACCGACAAAAATCCAGCTGATCTGGCGTCGAGGGGGGTAGCTCCTAGTCTCCTTGTTGAGTCATCTTTGTGGTGGGAAGGTCCAGCTTTCCTGAAACTTGAAGAAGCTGAATGGCCGCAGAACCCCAATACAGTGATCGCCTTACCTGAAATAAAAGTCTTACACGTAAACACAAATGATAACAACAAAATGAATAAGCTAATTGACGTAAAAAATTATTCAAGTTCATTAAAGCTAAAAAGAATATTCGCATATGTACACAGATTCATAAATAATTGTAAAATTAAAGAAAAACATAATAGATCCATTGGGCCCTTAAAAGAAAACGAAATTAGTCAAGCCTTAACTTACCTTATAAAAATAGTGCAATCAGAGTCATTTGAAGAAGAACTTAAACTAATAAAAAATAATAAAAAACTTACCTCGTCTCATATGTTACAGCTGTCTCCGTTCGTCGATGACGTCGGCGTCCTGAGAGTAGGTGGTCGGCTCAACAATACTGAGTATAGCTTTGATAAAAAGCACCCAGTGCTATTACATGGAAAAAATCACTTTACGAAATTGTTGATGCGAGCCGAACATCTACGCTTATTACATGCTGGCCCTCAACTGCTCCTGGCAAGCTTTAAGGACCAGTTTTGGCCTCTAGGTGGGAGAACGTTAGCACGAAGTATATGTCATAAATGCGTCATATGTACTCGTTTTAGTGCCAAAGCTATGGAGCCGCTGATGGGCCATCTGCCAGCTAATCGAGTAACTCCTAATTACCCCTTTGCTATCACAGGGACAGATTTTTGTGGTCCCTTCCCAATTTCTAGTAAAATAGGACGTGGGAATCGTATAAGTAAATGCTACATTTGTATATTTATCTGTTTTTGCACTAAGGCAGTCCATTTAGAAACCGTTAGCGATCTTAGTGCTAAAGAATTTATTTCCTGTCTTCGCAGATTCGTTTCGCGTAGAGGAAGACCCAGTCAACTTTATTGTGATAATGGTACAAATTACGTAGGGGCAAACAATGAACTGGGTCGAGCATTACAGGCAGGCATGAGTTCCATTTACAACTATACAGCTGAAGAGCGCATTCAGTTTATATTTAATCCTCCTTACTCCCCTACTTTCGGCGGCTTATGGGAGGCCAATGTAAAATGCTTAAAGTATCATTTAAAAAGAACTATAGGAAATTCTAGTTTGACATTTCAAGAGTTATGTACACTTTGCACAGAGGCCGAAGGAGTCCTTAACTCCCGTCCTCTTACCCCTCTTACAAATAACCCCAGCGACCTCTCTCCCCTCTCCCCAGGGCACTTCCTCATCGGGCGTCCGCTGACATCTGTGGCGTCACCTCCGGCTGCATCCGGCAAGGGCATAAAGACGCGCTATCAGCTGATCGAGTCAATGCGTGACAGCTTCGCGAAGAGGTGGAAAAATGAGTACCTCTCAGAATTACAGAAAAGAACCAAGTGGAGACATCCCTACAAAAATCTTAAAGAAGGCGCTATGGTGGTATTTAAAGACGACAACCAACCCCCTATGAGATGGAAACTTGCACGAGTACATCGTCTATACTACGGCAAGGATGGAATCGCCAGAGTAGGCGATTTCCGAACGATCAGAGGGATCGAACGACGGGCACTGAATAAGGTGTGCCCCCTCCCAGATGACAACGATGAGGTGTTGGAAGAAGCATCTAAGCCAGCCATTACAACCGACTCATCAACTTCCTCCAACGGGCCCCCAGCATGTCTACGACAACAAGTTACCGAGCGGCGGGACGGCGCACGGGAGGAGGGCGCGCGGGGGGGGGGATGCCCGGAAGAGCAGAAGCTCTAGCGGCACGGCCAACGCCGCACGCGTCTAAACAAGACTTTTTTTATATACATTTCACTATTTGTAACCTTTTACGAAAGTAAACCACATTTAAGTATCATTATCTTTTGACTTGCCCTTAATCGCCTGCAGTAGGTTAGAGTAGGTATTTTTTGACGACGCTTGTTGTAGATTTGTTTTTTGTATTTTTTGAGGAAGCATGTGGATAATAATTTTGGCTGTAGCAACTATGACGAAACCTGCGCTGTGGATGAGGTGTGTGACAATTTTTACTTTGGAATAAATGCAAATGTCATTATTAAAATATCGCTATAGTTAATTATCTCACTACAAAATAAATATTACTGATTACAGATTATTCTCTAAATTTTTCGCCACAAAGTAAAAACTCTGCTGCTGAGTGAGACATTGTATAATTTTAAACAATTCTTAAACCACAAATATTAATGTATTAATGTTACTTTAAATAAGATAATCCTATGTTCAAAATAATGTGTTATTCTTGTAATTTTACTATCTAATAATTCTGTAACTCTATTTAAATTCTAAATCATTATTATGGATAAAAAATGTTAATTGTTAAACTTATTGTGAATTTAATTGTTGCTTTTAAATTATTTGACATAATTTGTTTGAAAATTATATGTATTCTTATTCTATTACTTCTAAATATATAAAAGAAGAAACTGACTGACTGACTGACTGACTGACTGACATATCAACGCACAGCCCAAACCGCTGGTTCTAGAGATTCCAAATTTGGCACGTAGGTTCCTTATAAGGTCTAGGGATTCACTAAGAAAGGATTTTTCAAAATTCACCCCCTAAGGGGGTAAAATGGGGGTCCAAAGTTTGTATGGCGAATCAAGATTTGTTAGACTATTTTATTCGAAACTTCACAGAATTATTCCTAACGACAAATGAGTAAGCACATGTTTCAGGTTTTTTGAAAATTCAACCCCTAAAAGGGGCAAATGTGGTCACAAAGTCTGAAAATCGACATGGGTATCGTATCCTTTTTGAGTACTTATAGTACGCGGGCGAAGCCGCGGGAAAAGGCTAGTAGGTACTATAATGTAATATTATTGAGAGAATAAATGAATCTAATCTAATCTAATTACAATTTACTTTAACACAATACTACGAGCACCTATTGTTCACTGTTAATTTAATCGACACAATGGCTTAGCTCATCAGCATTAGCTTGTAAATTGATTCAAAAATATTTAGGTTTATCCTTAACTAGGTATGAGATTATCTTATAAACATTTAAAAATATTAATTGCAACTTGAGCATCAAATGGTCGCCATAAAACTATTTGTGCATAAAGCTACAAATTAATAATTCAAATTATAATTTTGTTCTTCTTGGCGGGGGCGGAACCATGCCCAAGATACCTAACTGCGAAATTTTTAAAATGTGTATTTATAAATTCCAGTTGTATAGTAGCTAGAAGTATAAACCGTTTCCGCCAGTAGTTTTAATTTGAGCGCCAGCAACCGCAAACCAAAATAAAACAAAGAGTCAGGAAAAAGCTGGAATCCAAATACGGGGCTTGACATAAAAGTTGAGCCAACCGCTTTCAGCGGGAGCAAATAGAGCGGCGGGCGGATTCTGGTTTCAGCTAAATGTTTTCTTAGGTTTTTTCTCATTTATTGTAAATACTAGCTTTTGCCCGCGGCTTTGCTCGCGTTAAATTCGGGGTAACACGGTTCCCCTTTCCTGATTTAAAACACAGAAGAGAACTCGGAACAGAATATTAATAAAATTTCACCCCCTCTTTTAAGGGGTTGGGTGCAGATTTCCAAAAAAAATGATGCACGATTTTTTTGTTAGTCACAAATAGTCCGCATACCAATTTTTAGCTTTCTACCTTGAAAATTGCGGAATGCTCCATACAAACTTCCACCCCCCATTTTAGGAAAGTGGGGGGTTAGAAAGAGACAAAAAGTATCCTATGTCACCACACCCCATCCCTTCAACTATCTCTACTTAAAAAATCACGTCAATTCGTCGCCCCGTTTTGCCGTGAAAGACGGACAAACCAACAAACAAACACACACATACACTTTCCTATTTATAATATTAGTATGGATTAAGTGGCTGAAAACAGCTAAAACCAGTACTTGTATTTTTTAACAATAATGAAAGAAAAACATTGCGTAGCAATGAGGTAAGCGACGTTATATAATCAGAAAGTTTATGAATTAGTATTTTTCGCGCAATGTTGTTTCCTAGCTGGAATATCCAGCAGGTACTTTTTTATTTACATACCAATCTTAAGAATATATTGCTCAACTTAGTCTTATCAGATATCCTTTTTATTAACTCCATTCAATATGAAATAAAAACTCAAATAACAATAATTATTAGCTAATTATATCAAACTAATGCTATTATTAAAATAAATTAACTAAAACTAAAAACTTAACTTAAAATAAACTACAAAAAAACTTATTACTAAACCGGGACCATTCGGCAGGGTTCCCATCACGCAGGCAGCATTCCTGCGCTGTATTGCAATGGCAATCCTTTGCAATAGTTATACATATATAAATATTTGTTAGGGTTCCGTACCTCGAAAGGAAAAAAACGGAACCCTTATAGGATCACGTTGTTATCCGTCCGTCCGTCCCTCCGTCCGTCTTTCAAGACCCTTTTTCTCAGGAATGCGTAGAGGTATCAAGCTGAAATTTATATTAAATACTCAAGTCTACTGTCCCTTGGAGCTGTAAAAAAATCAAACTTCTAAGCCAACGCAATCAAAAGATACAGCCGTTTATGCCGCAAATTTCCGTCAATTTTCGAAACTCGCAAGGGAATTAACCTACAGGGTACTTCCCGTGAACTCGGAATCTTGACATTTGGTACGAAGCAACGTCTTATAGCACAGATAAAGGAAAAATTGCGAAAACCGTAAATTTTTAGTTACATCATATAATAAAAATATTTTTAATAATTTTAAAGTTACTACCCCCTATATACCTACAGGTTTGTTCGGAACCCTCGGTGCGCGAGTCCGACTCGCACTTGGCCGGTTTTTTTTAAACAACTTCAAAAATTAAAGGACGTTTATTTTTTGTAATTTTTTTAATGTAATTTTCAAGTACTGCTAAATCGTACCAATTTATCATTGCAATTCTACTAAACCATCAAAGAGGTCTTCCCGACCACGACTTTACTAATAAAATGCCAACGCAGCAAAGGTCCACTTTACTCACCACCGCAACAGCGACCATCTCCCATATTACTTTTATCCAGGACAAAATCTACTGAATAGGGTGCCCAAGCTGCGGTCGCTTTAATGAGACTCGGTTTTTCATGATTATTCATGCCACTTGAACGGGAAACCCTAACGTTAAAGCTTTGTATTTCGAGGATTGGAGTGATTCTTGTATTTATTTTGATGAAATAAACACGGTATATTTAAGAATAAAATGGTTCTATTTTATAAGCACAGAAATAGGTGTTGTTACATTCAGTAATCTACTATCTAAGACGAATTAGCGAATGGTTTATTGTACAAACATTTAACAATGCTAAACTGAGGATATTTCAGAGCAAGTAAAACAGCAGGTACATACAGTTTTAGCGCCGTAGTAACTCCAACTCCAACGCTCTTATCAAAAATATATTATTTCCAGGCACATATTACTATCATATTGTAGATATATTATATATTCGACAAAAAGTGGGGGCATTATATTTCATGGGCTTTAAATTACCAAAAGATCCCACGTTAACATAAAATTTAGCTATAGTTATAATATACCTTGCATACCTACGATTATGGCATCAAGTCTTCTCTGCAGAGTGTAGGCGGTCGGTACTTGAAACCAAATGTGGACGAGTTTAGTGAAAGGACCCACTTTGTACACTTATATTGTGTAGTTTTAGGAAGTAATAATAACTACATATAGACAAAAAAAAACCGGCCAAGAGCGTGTCGGGCCACGCTCAGTGTAGGGTTCCGTAGTTTTCCGTCCGTCACAGTAAGTGTCCCCACTTAAGAGTTAAAATAACACCGCCATGTAGGATATGATATGAGCGTTCCACCTACAGCGACATCTATCGGCAAATTAAGTAAACTATTGCGCGCGAGCTTAAAGTATGGAAGATGATTTTTATGGGATAATTATTTATTGCGTGAACCGATTTTGACCGTTTTTACTTTATTTGAAAGCACGTCATTTCATTGTGATTTTGTAGAAATTACAGGTACAATAAACATCTGCTTATACGGTTAAATTACAAACTTAGTTCAGAAATTATTATGTATTTTTTTTTCAAAAACTATTCAACCTATCAAGTTCAAAATAATTTTCCTAGAAAGTTTTTATAAAGTTCTACTTTTGAGATTTTTTTCATATTTTTAAAACTTATGGTTCAAAAGTTAGAGGGGGGGGACACATTTTTTTTTACTTCTAGAGCGATTATTTCCGAAAATATAGACATTATCAAAAAATGATTTTAGTAAACCCCTATTCATTTTTAAATACCTATCCAACAATATGTCACACGTTAGGGTTGAAATGAAAAAAAAAATCACTCCCCACTTTACGTATAGGGGAGGTACCCTAAGAAAACATTTTTCCCCACTTTTTATTTTACCACTTTGTCGGCGTGATTGATATACATATTAGTACCAAATTTCAGCTTTCTAGTGGTAACGGTCACTGAGATTATCCGCGGACGGACGGACGGACGGACGGACGGGCAGACATGGCGAAACTATAAGGGTTCCTAGTTAACTACGGAACCCTAAAAAATGGTACCTTTTACCCTGGACTCACACAAATGAACATTATTTACAGAAAAAGGTATTTTTATTGAAAAATACGCGAAGGTAAACATGTTCAACATCTAACATATCTAATCATGAAATATGAAACGTTTTCCCTATTTTTTTACAATTTCAAACAAAACCTCTCCTGAATGTCTCTGCCAATATTTTTCCACAGGCAGGGTAATGATATACAATGACCCCAGGAATGTTCCGGCCATTACTAGATTGCTTGGTTGCCCAACAACGGGTTCATAGTAATTCAAAAAGTCTTCGGTGAAATTGGACGACAGTTCAGTAGCAGAAAATAATCTATTATGTTTTTTAGATTATCTTTGTACATTATATAACAAAATGAAGAAAAAAAATAGGGGCCTAAACAGGCACAATTTAATCTTACTCGGCTAAATGAGTTTCTTTTCTCAAGAGTTTTAGGTCGCCAGACACGTATTAAATTGCAAGGTAAATATTGCAATGACATTTTTCAATTAAGGGTTTTCAAACGCGGAAAGTCGATTGGAACTTTGTGTGAATGGAACTACCTAGGTTGAAGATGAAATTTAATATTTTAAAAAATCTATTAATTTTATACAGGCAGAAGTGTACTTGTGATGACCTCAATACGATGCATTACTATAAATAGTTTTTTCTTCAGTATTACATAGTCTTCCCACACTTATTCACAGAGAACAAGATCATACCTAACGTCGCCTAAGCTATACAGGAAGTCTGTCCCCGTTGCCAAAACTATCCAATATTTTTCAACGGCCAGGATAATGAGATACAATGACCCGGACCGTGTCTGCCATTACCAGATTGCGTGGTCACACACTAATTAATTTGCCGTGCGCTGGAGCGGAAGACGTTTGTTTTTATTGTTATGTTGTGTTTATTGTATTGGGGATGGATGTTTTATTTGCGAAAGTACATATTCAAAAACAAATAATTGTATTGTCCATAGAGTTAGTATACATTCCCTTAAACCTATATATGTTAATAAAACCTAAACTATATTATATATTAAGCCTCTGGATGACATATGTACACAGTCCCAGTGTTTCCACACATATATTATATGCTTTTCGCGGCTCTCGTCATAAATACTCGATCCTGGGGATGAGATCATTACAATCAAAGGAGAACATTGATTAAATTCTTAAAATTACTTTAATGGCCCCACGCTCAACCATTGGCAGAGACTGCATGCAGTCGCCGTTTAGTTTTTAGATTTAGTTAGGATTTTAGAGTAGCATGTCGTACAGTCAAGGACAAAGAGATGTATACACTTTTGGACCTTATTACAACGCAATAAGGTCCAAAAGTGTATACATCTCTTTGTCCTCGACTGTACTAATACTAGTAATAAGATTTTAATGTTTACTAACCATGTATGGACTTTTTAATCAGAAATAAATGATTTTTATTTATTTAATCAACAAGTTTTATTGTAACAACATGGCCATTTATAAATTAAGATTGAATAGATACTTTTTAGGTAAGCATGCTCGACCTCATCGTCACTTATCATTTTTTATTATCGGTTAACGTTGAAATGTCCAGGATAAACATTTACGCTGGTATGGATACATCCTCAGGTATCCTCCAGACCACATGGTGCGAGTGGGTGGATGTGGAAATCCCTCAGCCACGTCCTGGCTAACCTCTAGAAAAACCTTAAAGATGCAGACATCGCTCAAAATCGCCCAGAATGGAAAAAAACGGATAAGGAGAGACGACCCTATCAAATGAGAAATGGCGCAGGCAGATGATGAATCATCGGTTAGCGTTGATAATTATGACATTTTTAATCGTACATTAAAACCATTTTCTAAAGCAACACCGGGCGTTTATTGTTATATTGTTATATTTATTGTTATATCTAATATATCTATCTCTATAAAACGTCCGTGAGACTCTAACATATTAAAAATATTTATAACGGGTTACTCACGTAATTTAAGTCGATCTTTACTCGACATGCTTCGATCAATTTACGAAGATTATTTGAACATGTCGAGCACAAATCGACTTTACGTGAGTAACCTGTTATAAATATTCTTAATATATCTATCTCTCTTCTTGTTGCAGTATCAGACTGATATTTTTTTTCGTATTTCACAAAAACACGATAATTTATATGACAAACAGGTACCAACTTTCAGACTCCCATTTATTTTCCTCCACCGCTGAAATTTCATCAAAAAACTTAGCCAATTTATATACATAAGGCAGCTAAATAACTGACCGTATACATAAGGATTCCCTCGGTGTGCGCAAATCAGAAAACGGTCTGAAACAGCGGTATATAAGTAGTACATAAGGCTTATGTACGGAGGAAATAGAACGCCCGGACTTGGACGGAGGTTTTACGCGATGTAGGGTTGCCAATGACGATGTTTTATTTATTATATTATAACATTAGCACACACGTAGACATGTGAATGGCGGTAATGTTTTGACATCAGCAATATCTTATATTTAGGTATAGTAAATGGTTTAGAAGAGGTTTTGTTCATTAACCGCGTAGTTTTAATTAAAGCTAGAATTTGCTTGCAACTTCATACACTCCCAACCAACCAACCATCCAACACCAACCCCCAGTACCAACTTCTCCCTCTGGACCGCATCCAACGGAGAGCGACTCGAATTTTCGGCTGCCAGGATTTTACGGATCGGCTTGACTCCTTGGCGCTGCGTAGAGATGTAGCCTCGCTCTGCATCTTCTACCGCCTCTATCATGGAGAGTGCTTGGAGAGCGGAAGACGTTTGTTTTTATTGTTATGTTGTGTTTATTGTATTGGGGATGGATGTTTTATTTGCGAAAGTACATATTCAAAAACAAATAATTGTATTGTCCATAGAGTTAGTATACATTCCCTTAAACCTATATATGTTAATAAAACCTATACTATATTATATATTAAGCCTCTGGATGACATATGTACACAGTCCCAGTGTTTCCACACATATATTATATGCTTTTCGCGGCTCTCGTCATAAATACTCGATCCTGGGGATGAGATCATTACAATCAAAGGAGAACATTGATTAAATTCTTAAAATTACTTTAATGGCCCCACGCTCAACCATTGGCAGAGACTGCATGCAGTCGCCGTTTAGTTTTTAGATTTAGTTAGGTTTTTAGAGTAGCATGTCGTACATTCGAGGACAAAGAGATGTATACACTTTTGGACCTTATTACAACGCAATAAGGTCCAAAAGTGTATACATCTCTTTGTCCTCGACTGTACTAATACTAGTAATAAGATTTTAATGTTTACTAACCATGTATGGACTTTTTAATCAGAAATAAATGATTTTTATTTATTTAATCAACAAGTTTTATTGTAACAACATGGCCATTTATAAATTAAGATTGAATAGATACTTTTTAGGTAAGCATGCTCGACCTCATCGTCACTTATCATTTTTAGGGTTCCGTAGTCAACTAGGAACCCTTATAGTTTCGCCATGTCTGCCCGTCCGTCCGTCCGTCCGTCCGCGGATAATCTCAGTGACCGTTAGCACTAGAAAGCTGAAATTTGGTACTAATATGTATATCAATCACGCCGACAAAGTGGTAAAATAAAAAGTGGAATTTTTTTTTTTATTAGGGTACCTCCCCTATACGTAAAGTGGGGAGTGATTTTTTTTTTCATTTCAACCCTAACGTATGATATATTGTTGGATAGGTATTTGAAAATGAATAGGAATTTACTAAAATCATTTTTCGATAATGTAAATATTTTCGGAAATAATCGCTCCAGAAGTAAAAAAATATGCGTCCCCCCCCCCCTCTAACTTTTCAACCATAAGTTTTAAAAATATGAAAAAAATCTCAAAAGTAGAACTTTATAAAAACTTTCTAGGAAAATTATTTTGAACTTGATAGGATGAATAGTTTTTGAAAAAAAATTACAAAATAATTTCTGAATTAAGTTTGTAATTTAACCGTATAAGCAGGTGTTTATTGTACCTGTGATTTCTACAAAATTACAATGAAATGACGTGCTTTCAAATAAAGTAAAAACGGTGAAAATCGGTTCACGCAATAAAGAATTATTCCATAAAAATCATCTCCCATACTTTAAGCTCGCGCGCAATAGTTTACTTAATTTGCCGATAGATGTCGCTGTACGTGGAACTCTCATATCATATCCTACATGGCGGTGTTATTAACTCTTAAGTGGGGACACTTACTGTGACGGACGGAAAACTACGGAACCCTACACTGAGCGTGGCCCGACACGCTCTTGGCCGGTTTTTTATTATCGGTTAACGTTGAAATGTCCAGGATAAACATTTACGCTGGTATGGATACATCCTCAGGTATCCTCCAGACCACATGGTGCGAGTGGGTGGATGTGGAAATCCCTCAGCCACGTCCTGGCTAACCTCTAGAAAAACCTTAAAGATGCAGACATCGCTCAAAATCGCCCAGAATGGAAAAAAACGGATAAGGAGAGACGACCCTATCAAATGAGAAATGGCGCAGGCAGATGATGAATCATCGGTTAGCGTTGATAATTATGACATTTTTAATCGTACATTAAAACCATTTTCTAAAGCAACACCGGGCGTTTATTGTTATATTGTTATATTTATTGTTATATCTAATATATCTATCTCTATAAAACGTCCGTGAGACTCTAACATATTAAAAATATTTATAACGGGTTACTCACGTAATTTAAATCGATCTTTACTCGACATGCTTCGATCAATTTACGAAGATTATTTGAACATGTCGAGCACAAATCGACTTTACGTGAGTAACCTGTTATAAATATTCTTAATATATCTATCTCTCTTCTTGTTGCAGTATCAGACTGATATTTTTTTTTCGTATTTCACAAAAACACGATAATTTATATGACAAACAGGTACCAACTTTCAGACTCCCATTTATTTTCCTCCACCGCTGAAATTTCATCAAAAGACTTAGCCAATTTATATACATAAGGCAGCTAAATAACTGACCGTATACATAAGGATTCCCTCGGTGTGCGCAAATCAGAAAACGGTCTGAAACAGCGGTATATAAGTAGTACATAAGGCTTATGTACGGAGGAAATAGAACGCCCGGACTTGGACGGAGGTTTTACGGGATGTAGGGTTGCCAATGACGATGTTTTATTTATTATATTATAACATTAGCACACACGTAGACATGTGAATGGCGGTAATGTTTTGGCATCAGCAATATCTTATATTTAGGTATAGTAAGTGGTTTAGAAGAGGTTTTGTTCATTAACCGCGTAGTTTTAATTAAAGCTAGAATTTGCTTGCAACTTCATACACTCCCAACCAACCAACCATCCAACACCAACCCCCAGTACCAACTTCTCCCTCTGGACCGCATCCAACGGAGAGCGACTCGAATTGTCGGCTGCCAGGATTTTACGGATCGGCTTGACTCCTTGGCGCTGCGTAGAGATGTAGCCTCGCTCTGCATCTTCTACCGCCTCTATCATGGAGAGTGCTCCGAGGAATTCTTCGGATTAATCCCTGCCCTGCCATTTAAAATTTAAATAGTTTAGACATTTTCTTTAAAGTTATAGTTTTTATGTAAGCAATTTGGTTTAAAAGTTCTTTGACTAAATTAAACACTGTTTCATTTTGCTACGCCGTAGCTCGTAGCATCATTCATCTCGAAATAACGAATCGAAGTAGGTACACAAGCTTCTTAACTTCAATTTATAAAATAAAAAAAATATTACTGCATTATAGATATTGTTTATCAGCAAGAAAACCTAAAGTATTTTTTTACTATATAGGTACTTTTACTTTTACTTATCTATCCCTAATTTTTTTCTTTAAAAGTACGTTAAAATATAGAAAGTTCGATGTCATCGTAATCAAATCTCAAGCAGCACATATCATAGGTTAACGCTAAAGAAAATAACAAAAAGAAAATTTTATGGTAAACATGCTAAGTGCGTAAAAAAGATATTGTATTAGAATGTTAAACGTCATTGAAATCAAATCTGAAGCATGTAATAGTAACACAAACAATTTTCGAAAAAAAAATCTAAAGAATATGTTTCATCGTGCCAGCCCTACGCAAAGACAACAAAGCTCCCCCTTCCCCCGCATTGCTCATGTATGTATTCACCACATTACCAGTCAAGTAGGATAAAAACCAAGCCTCGAGATATCCTCACCATTGACTGATATTCCTCTTTTTATGCTCGCTTTATTGTTGCACTGGATCGAGAGATTACGCGTTGACGTTTGAAGATATTGGTGCGACACAAGTTTTGGGAATAGATTTGGAAATAATTAAAATCATTAAGGTCCTTAGTTTTAAAAAGCCTGAAGATCGTGATCATGGTCTTGTGATAATATGGAGAAACTAAATTTATTAATGTATGCCTGATATTGTGTTTTAAGATGGGAAAATATATATGAACGTGATGGATACTCAAGAATTCCTTTTTTTAATTAAGATTTGTAACATTTTCAGGAAAGTAAATATATTCTAAACTTATAGGTTTAGTATGTGCGTTGTCGTCAATCTCTAGGCAAATTGGTTCTTTTATATATTTGAATATAGAAACACAAACCGAAGGATTACTACGAGTGTTAGGGAATGCATACCGAGTTTATTCATACAAAAAAAACCGGATTGTATTCTCTAATTACTACTATGTAATACGCCAACCTAAACTTCTAAAAAACTTTTTGTCCTGCTGGACATGCCAAAAAATTTGACATTAGAAATATAGAATTGAAAAATATTTGACGTCCTTTTCAATCAATTGACAATGTAATGTTTAAGAGGAACTCAAGCTTTTCGACCCGTTTGTCCTTAAACTACGTCCAAATGAGAGGTATGGGTACTGCGAATGTCATCTCGCTATGTGTGGTAGGGCACAGCACAGCGAGTGTCATCTCGCTTAAATCTGGAGCAGAGCCTTGCAGAAAACCACATCCAAATAGCACTAGACCCTACTCATAGGGTTGTGCTCCTGCTGGTGAGTAACGCCAAAGAGCACAAAGAGGACCCAGTGTGTTTGATGACGATCCCTCTTGTTCCTTTAGCTGTCAACACAGTGAATCCTCCTTTTTGTAAAGGCTCGGCAACGCGTTTGTGACACCTCTGGAGTTGCAGGCGTCCATAGGCTACGGTAGCTTCTTACCATCAGGCGGGCCGTATGCATGTTTGCCACCGTCGTGGTATTTAAAAAAAGTTATACGTGACGATTGTATCTATGAACCGTATACAATGGCCGCAATTCGAAAAATAAATACACACACTGGACAGACACAGCTCCAACCCAACTCAACTCAACGCTATAACGACATTGACATTTGCTATTCGAACAGATTTTCATTCAACATTGGTTTCACATTAGTACAACATTGGTCACACATTGTACCAATGTTGTACCAATGTGAGACCAATGTGTGACCAATGTGAGACCAATGTTAAATGAAAATATGTTCGAATAGCAAATGTCAATGTCGTTATAGCGTTGAGTTGGGTTGGAGCTGTGTCTGTTCAGTGTTTGTGTTTATTTTTCGAATCGCGGCCAATAGCAGTGATAAGCACACTAGTTAAATAAATATTATATTACTCCCATTCATAACCAAAAGTAACCCCCCATACACAAAATTACCATACAAAATATTCCTAAACCAAGATGAAGTCATTTATCCCACAATAAAATGATATTACACCATTTTGGGCTTCAATTAAATTGAACACCTTATATTCACACAACGTATGTAACATCCCTATGCTAATTTAGGGTATTTTCTCCGCCTCGTGGGTAAATTTCCCCGCTCGGGTAAATTATTGCCGCCTTTATATCGTTTTTTCTATTTTCGGGTTAAGTTGCTTTATCTTTGGGGGAATAAATTAGCTTATTGAATAAGAGTTGAGAATGGGCATTGGGCATGGTTTATTTATTTCAATGATACATTTTGTTGAATGATTTCCACTTATATTTTCGTGAATTTTATTGAATGACATATACAAAAATTTGCAACAACATAAATTTCAAATATACGTAAGTTCTACTCGAATCACAGATCAGGCTCTGGGGTTTCAAAAAGCCACAAATGATTTATTTTTCATTAAGACAAAAGTTTCAATTACTTACATGATAACTTAAATGCAAAGTAAGGTAAGGTTACCGGCAGCAATTACACATGTATCTGAAGGATGAACACGCCTGTGACACTTTGTCACCCACATAGTCTAAACTAAAACAAAAGGTCTACCTGCATATTTTCAGAAAAATCGAAAGAATTGTTTTTGACTCCTCTGGTTTTGTTCTAATAATTTAAAAGAAAATCATTGACGAGTCCAAAAACTTTACTTTTCCAACCCCAGTTAATAAATGAAATTAACCACTTCGAGATTGAAAGACATGAATATGGAGGAAAGAAGGTGCTAATCCCGATTCTTGGCCAACTTTTAATTAATACAATCAAAACAAACAGCGGCCGGGGTTGTAATACCGGGGGTGGAATTCACCTTTTAATTATTTTAGTATTTATTTCGCAACTTATTTAAGCATTAAGTTTTATAAGATGACGATGCATGCTGTTTATGAAATGAGAATTTCCGCTCTTTGTTAGTTTTCTTCGTAGGTATCAACAATTTAAAAAAAATCTGGTAGGTAAATTAAATCTATTTACATAGATAGTGCTTTCCAAATCGACTAGCACGGCTATTAATACCAAAATTTGAGTAATATTAAATTAATGTAGCGTTCGGAAGGCATTTTCATATATTGCCTACTAAAGATTATTTCTGGCCCCAATTATTTTATGCAACGATATTCTTAACTGAAAAAAAAAGCAAATGAGTGATCTAGACAGGATATTTATATGTTTTACACAGCACGATCCAGAACATTTGGATGATTAGGGTGTTTTGTTTAATCCACTCTTACATGGGGTTATTGCAGTTCAGTTGCAATCAGTTCGGTAAATATTTCACGAATTGCAAAATACCACCCCGCGGACCCCAAGAAGCTGATTTATTCAGGCGTATGAAAAACCTCACCTATTAATCTTAACTGTAAACTCGTTGTGGCTCTCATTTACATTTTTGCACCTCAAATTATTTTACATACTAAACTTGGTTGTACAATTTTTTCAGAAAATATATAAATCCATCGTTACCTAGAGAGTAGAGTCTAGCAGAATTTGCATATCCTTCGATTGGAACATATTCATCAACTATCATGGAGCAGTAAGAAAGGATTTTGGGCCCCCCTAATGAATTTTTCATTTTTCAAAGGTGTACAATGAGTTTTTTTTTAACAACTAACGAAAGAAACTATGTACCTACATAATAAAATTAAAAATATTGTAGGTAAGGTAAGCCTCGGCGTGTTATCTAGACACGCGGCAGCGTGTCAAGCCAAGTTCAAGCAAAGGAACTGGCTAGCCAGCGCCAAGTGTATATTACACGAACCACTTGGTGCCACTTTTGACCCTTCTAAAACTCAAAACCTCTTTAACGTAAACTCATAAAACTACGTGTGTTTAATTATATCCATAAGGCCATCTAGAAGCCCAAATTTCATGAAGATAGCTCAAACAGTTATAAAGATATGAAGGTCAAAAAGTCGTAAATTTTAGCACTGACTGACTGACATATAGTACCTAAATCTAACCTACTTCCAGATGACCTAGAAGGATGAAATTTGGAATCCAGCTCGGTAATTGTGTTGATCTGGCGGAAGACCCTAGAGCTAGACTGACCCGACATTATACCGAAGACATCCCGGACATCAGCCTGTACGAGATTAGAATGGCTCTTAAACAGCTCAAAAACAATAAGGTACCTGGTGAAGACGGAATTACAGCCGAGCTTCTGAAGGCGGGTGGTAAACCGGTCCTTATGGCTCTTCAGAAGTTGTTCGACTCCGTTTTACTAGAAGGGAGAACGCCTAAGGCATGGAACAGAGGTGTGATGGTATTGTTCTTCAAAAAGGGTGATAACGCGTTACTGAAGAACTACCGACCCATTTCACTTCTGAGCCATGTCTATAAGCTGTTTTCAAGAGTCATTACGAACCGTCTCGCACGCAGGTTAGATGACTTCCAGCCTCCCGAATAAGCCGGTTTCCGAAGAGGCTTTAGTACCGTAGACACATCCATACGCTCCGTCAGGTTATACAGAAGACTGAGGAGTATAACCTGCCCCTCTGCTTAGCGTTCGTGGACTACGAGAAAGCCTTCGACTCGATCGAAACCAGGGCTGTACTACAATCTCTCCAGAGGTGCCAAGGGGACTATCGCTATATCGAAGTGCTGAAGTGTTTGTACGAGAACGCCACTATGTCAGTCCGACTCCAGGACCAGAACTCGAAGCCTATTCCGTTGCAGCGGGGAGTCAAGCAAGGAGATGTTATTTCTCCTAAACTGTTTACCGCTGCACTGGAGGATGTTTTCAAGACTCTGGACTGGAGAAGGCTAGGCATCAACATAAATGGCGAGTACATCACTCACCTTCGGTTTGCTGACGATATAGTAGTCTTGGCTGAGACCATGGAGGATTTGAGTACGATGCTCGACGACCTCAGTAAAGCCTCCGAGCGAGTTGGTCTAAAGATGAACATGGATAAGACGAAGATCATGTCAAATACCCATGTAGCACCAACTCCCGTTACAATCGGAGACTTTACACTCGAAGTTGTGGACGATTATATATACTTAGGACATACTGTCCAGTTAGGTAGATCCAACTTCGAGAAAGCGGTCAATCGACGAATCCGACTCGGTTGGGCAGCGTTCGGGAAGCTACGGCACATCTTTTTGTCCAATATTCCGCAGTGTCTCAAGACGAAAGTCTTTGACCAGTGTGTGTTGCCAGTGATGACATATGGTACTGAAACGTGGTCGCTTACAATGGGCCTCATAAGAAAGCTCAAAGTCACCCAAAGGGCAATGGAGAGGGCTATGGTTGGAGTCTCTCTGCGTGATCGCATCAGAAATGAGGCCATCCGCAGCAGAACCAAAGTAACCGATATAGCCCTCCGAATCGCTAAACTAAAGTGGCAGTGGGCGGGGCGCATTGCTCGTAGAACCGATGGCCGTTGGGCGGAAAGGTTCTCGAGTGGCGACCACGAACCGGAAGGCGCAGCGTGGGTAGACCCCCCGCAAGGTGGACTGATGACCTGGTGAAGGTCGCGGGAGTCCGCTGGATGCGGGTGGCGCAGGACCGGTCATTGTGGCACTCTTTGGGGGAGGCCTATGTCCAGCAGTGGACGTCTTTCGGCTGATATGATGATGATGATGAATTGTGTATAAGGGAAGGAAAAAATCTAAAAATAAAAAAAAGTTAAAAAATGGGGGGGTCCCCATACAAAAAAAAATAATTAATTTTATCGTTGGAACCGTTACAAGCAGATATTTGAAACTATCCCAATAAATGTATTATTATATTTGCTATTTAAAAGAAATATAAAAATAAAGTTAAGTCAAAAAATAAGAAATAAGTGGTGTCCCTATACAAAAAATAAGTGGTGTCCCTATACAAAAAATAAGTGGTGTCCCTATACAAAAAATAAGTGGTGTCCCTATACAAAAAATAAGTGGTGTCCCCATACAAAAAACTTGTAATACGCGCTAGGGATAAGTTCGCCTTTGTACGTATATGTTGTGTTATATGTCTTTCTTTGTGTTTTCTTGTACAATAAAGTGTTTTATCTACACTCACATTGTAAGTTCTCTAAAACGTGTTCCAAAACGGTAGGCAATGGCTAGCATTACCACAACCGATTTTACTATGATAAGCTTTTTATCTATGGCAGTAACGTAATTTTAACTTTACATGCTCAAATATTGATGTGTTATGAGTTTTGATAACATAATGTACCATCAGGTTCAAAACCATGCAGGTCAATTTATCAATGAATTCATTCATAAGTTGGCCATGCAATTCTGAACCCGATACACCTGCACACTCCCGCGCGGCCGCCGACACGCGCCCGCGCGACCGCCGGCACAATCGAGTTGGCCATGGCGATGCAATGGCGGCCATTCTATGGTTTCGGAATACGGCATTTAGGATAAATAATATGAGTGTAGATAAAGCAGTGTATGCAACTGTACGTAATTAGGCCTTAAAACACTCGTGTGATCTTATTATGAAACTCACCTGCGGCTCGTTTCATAAAACCACACTCATGTTTTAAGGACCCTTATTACGTAACAGTTACATAAACTACTATTACTACTACTACTAAACGACCGGCCAACGGTGTGTCGTCGGCGGCGCGCGGCACCACATAATTATACACAGCACAGAAGTAAATCTAGCTGCGGAAACGCAAGAAAAAACATTAAATCTCAATACCTGCCTAGTTTTATTTACAAAAAGTAATGATATCCCACCAAAACCATAAATGTAAAACCGGCCAAGAGCGTGTGGGGCCACGCTCAGTGTAGGGTTCCGTAGTTTTCCGTCCGTCACAGTAAGTGTCCCCACTTAAGATTTAAAATAACACCTCCATGTAGGATATGATATGAGCGTTCCACGTACAGCGACATCTATCGGCAAATTAAGTAAACTATTGCGCGCGAGCTTAAAGTATGGATGATGATTTTTATGGGATAATTGTTTATTGCGTGAACCGATTTTCACCATTTTTACTTTATTTGAAAGCACGTCATTTCATTGTGGTTTTGTAGAAATTACAGGTACAATAAACACCTGCTTATACGGTTAAATTACAAACTTAGTTCAGAAATTATTTTGTAATTTTTTTTCAAAAACTATTCAACCTATCAAGTTCAAAATAATTTTCCTAGAAAGTTTTTATAAAGTTCTACTCTTAAGATTTTTTTCATATTTTTAAAACTTATGGTTCAAAAGTTGGAGGGGGGGGACACATTTTTTTTTTACTTTTGGAGCGATTATTTCCGAAAATATTTACATTATCAAAAATGATTTTAGTAAACCCCTATTCATTTTTAAATACCTATCCAACAATATATCACACGTTAGGGTTGAAATGAAAAAAAAATCACTCCCCACTTTACGTATAGGGGAGGTACCCTAATAAAACATTTTTTTCCACTTTTTATTTTACCACTTTGTCGGCGTGATTGATATACATATTAGTACCAAATTTCAGCTTTCTAGTGCTAACGGTCACTGAGATTATCCGCGGACGGACGGACGGACGGGCAGACATGGCGAAACTATAAGGGTTCCTAGTTGACTACGGAACCCTAAAAAAGGAAAGCCAAGTTCAATACAAAAATTATGCTTGGCTGTGGGCTTCGCCGCAAAAATAATGGAGATCTAAATGAGTGCCAAGTTCTATACAAAATCCAAATATGTATTTATAGGAACAAAATAACATTATGAACAAGTATTAAACTCTATTTCTTTGCTTTATTGGATACCTATATCAATTGCTGTTATTTAAAAATGTGAGATCTTAAAGTAGGTTAGATTTGACTTGGTCAGTTTTCATTACAACAGTCATTTTACAAAGTTATTCAATATATATATATATATATATATTTTAATTCTGTTAAAAACTACATAAATAAAAATACATAAATACGGTGAGTTGAAGAAAGTTTAAAATGTAATTCCAATTTAAAACTCGAAACGCGTTGCTCCACTCCGTTTGGACGCCATTCAAACACTCGCGACTCGAAAACTCCACCTAATCACTTATTCCGAACTTTACAAACAAACTCGCATTCCGAGCCATTCCTTATTCAAACTTGATTGAAAGACGCCACTTTTTCGACGGATTCGCGCATCGCCCGAGTTCCTCGCAAATGTCCGCGGAGTACGACCCACACGGTGCCACATGCGGCAATGTGCTACAATATTGATATCCATATACCGCCGGGTTAAAGGCAGAACCGACTATTTGGATTTAAGGTTAGCAGATAACGTTTAGAAATAAAGGAAAAGTAGAAAAATCCACTGCCTCACGTGAGACTTGAACTCGAACGTTCAGCAGATATTTCAGATTCAGAATGTGAGCAGATAGTTGGATTTGCCTATGACCCGACGATTACTTGCTTACTCTTGTTGGCAATACAGGTCAGGACAGGTCGGCATTGCCCAAGTTCGAGTTGCAAGACTTGCAAGTGCTCACAGGCTACGGTAACCGATTACCATCGGTGGGCTGTATGCTTGCTTATCACTGATTTGGTATAAAAAAGTTATCCAAACAAAATAAAGATATTGAATAACCTAACAACGTAATAATAATTAATTACCTACATCTTTCATATTCATTAAATTAGCTAACGTAAATTCTCTTGTGCACGCCTCCCAAATTTTCGGAACGCCATCTCCATTTACTTTATTTAATTTACTCTAAATATACCATCTACATCGTAATTTATTCATCTAAATATATAAAAGAAGAAACTGACTGACTGACTGACTGATTGACTGACTGACATATCAACGCACAGCCCAAACCGCTGGTTCTAGAGATTCTAAATTTGGCACGTAGGCTCCTTATAAGGTCTAGGGGTGCACTAAGAAAGGATTTTTCAAAATTCACCCCCTAAGGGGGTAAAATGGGGGTCCAAAGTTTGTATGGCGAAACAAGATTTGTTAGACTATTTTATTCGAAACTTCACAGGAGTATTTCTAACACTAAATAAGTAAACACGTGTTTCAGGTTTTTTGAAAATTCAACCCCTAAAAGGGGAAAATGTGCTACTTACATACAAACATACCAGTCTAGCTGAGAACTTCCTTTTTGAGTACTTATAGTACGCGGGCGAAGCCGCGGGAAAAAGCTAGTTAGAGATAAAGTAGTCTGGAAAGCACATTTCCCGTATATGTTTAGAAGTAACGTAGGAATTAAATAATCGTAAGTTTTCACAACTTATAAATATTACTTTCAATCACAGGCCTGCCCCTGTAGCACAATGTCACCCTTCCATAAACAAACCTTAACCGCGAGCCAAGCGTTTTTGTCACCGTTATACTCCGTTGGTTATATAAAGGCTGTATAAAAGCCGTATAACGGGTTTAAGGGCCGCATCAAATTTAACTTTTTGGTACTTTTATGGCGTGAGAAAAAAGGGCAGGTGAGCTTGGAAGCTATATTAAAATGTTTCATGTAAATTTCAGCAGTTTCGGAGGCTATATTTCAGTCTGTCTGAGGATTTCGTATTCATGGGCTCTTAGTTTAATATTGGCTTTAAGCCCTTTTTCAACTTTTCCTGTTAGATGAATATATCTCTTTTTGAATGTGTCACGGTAATAAACTTTATATATTAGGTTCTTAATGTGGGTTTCTGAGTGTCGTGTTCCACTTTACCATTAGAACAATGTGAAGTATATCGCATTACATTCGAAATTGTTTGAGTTTGTTTTATCTTCGTGCGGTTTGCTTAAATAACCTGCTGTTTATTCTTACTTTTACTAAAAATCAGGTGTTTTATTGTAATATAGACTTAACAAAAGTAGCGTTACCTAGAAGTTGACATATAAAAGTTATATGACACTCGTATAACGCACATTAAACGGAGAAGGTGCTAGAGGTTAATAATGTATATTTTTAAATGAGGTTAGTGTAAGATTTTTTATTCTATTTCACCTTTAAAGTGAAAACGAGGTTATAAGGCAGGATAGGCTTTTACATAAATATAATAATAATTATCCACTAAGTTATATTACTGAAGTGGAGCTCAGCTTATCCACTAAGTTATATTACTGAAGTGGAGCTCAGCTACCTAACTGGTACAACACTCCGACCAGAACACTTGTACAGAGCATGGTGGAAACCTGAAAATTATAAATATAGGTTAAAAAATTCAGAAAGATTTATAGATTACCTAAAATTAAAAGCCAAAGCTAAACAAACAATCCTCAAAGCAGCAAAAACGCGTAATTGCAATTAATGCCACACCTATACTTCAAAGACTCCCAGAGCTCGCACAAAGGTGTCTGTGCCACAACTCTTCAGCAAATTTATGCACATAGCTTACGACGAGGGCACTCCGTCCGCGTCCCGCCAAGACGAGCGTGAAAAATATGACAACACTACAACACCAACTTACTTATGCAGCTTCTATACAGCCAACAATGACTTTTCTACCACCTTTATATACCACTCGCGTGCAGTTCCATTTTTCACCGAGCGAAAGATTAAGTTTGTCATGTCAGATACAGGTTAAGCACTGTGCAAATATAAGTCATATAGGACCTGTATTAGGGTGTACAATAGCGTTCGCGAAATTGCAAATTTTATACACGATTGACTGGTGATTTTGATTGATTTTTTACCGTGTTCTTAAAGCGGTAAGAGTGTTATTTGATTGGATTGGTGAAAATGGCAATATATAAAGGTAAAAAAAACAGAGGCTGTCATTCAGTCAGTCGCGTTGACAATGCGACGGTTTCGTATGGAATTTATTTTGATGTAGAATGCAGTTTTGTTGTAGAAATAACTTTCGCGTTTTTTCGTGTTACGCATAACGAAGTGTCGTTTATTACGAATTATTTTTCTTATCGGTATATTTGTTTACTATGTGACTTTACGATCGCATTTTTAATAAAATTTACTGCAAACCATACCCACTTATACCAACGTAATATCTGTATGATTCAGATATACCTACAAAATTTGAAAAAACCCATTCAATTCAATTTAATTTAATTCGTTTATTAATAAAATAAGAAATATTGTAGGTATTTACCTATATTAAACCAGTGTCGTAAGAAACTGTGGTCTTACACTATCAATATACATATGTACCTACTACCTAGTCTAAATCAAATTTAGCTAATTGCTCGGTGCAGCCAATGTTGACCTACTCCTCGATACTCAATTTAGTTACCTAATATTATAATTGAAAAATATAATCAGAAACCATATATTGCAACCATTTTCAACCATTATTGTGTAAATTGTGTTTTGCTTTTTGTATCCTATTTGTGTTTCCTTTTGGCACTATAAACATTTTTCATTTAATTTTCGTTCGTGGTGTAATTTTTAAACTCATAGATGTAAAAGAAAACTGTTGATATATTAAGCATAAAATAAATCATTAAACCAATAGGTATATGGCCCTACCGAAACAGATTGCTTAGTTTTAACGCATAATTTAGGATTCTTTCGTCTTATTAATTAAAGCACCATGGCCTGGCGTTTTTAAAAGCTGTTACTCAGCTTAAAGTATATAAACTTTATTGGTTTTCCGAGCAAACAGCGCCAGCTTTAAGATCACTCGACTGCAATCCGTCCTTAAAAGTTTCCACTATTTTCTTTGCTTTTCTCTCCCCATCCCTTTCTTTGCATAAACCCGCGACCCCGAGGTGAATAATTTTGGGACGCCGAGGCTAATCCTTTTGTATTTCGCAACTTATTTTAAATTTTAGACAATTTAGACATTTGCTTAATCGGGGCAGGGTCGCCATTTGCATAGTTTGCTCAGAGTTAGTTTAATAGTCGCAAAAACGCTGCTTGGGTAGTCTGGCGGTGAAAAGGTTGAAATCACTTTTAGCAGTGGGTTAATTAACAATACGTTTTGCATTTCTCAAAAGTAATATGCGACTACTCTGGCTAATAAGATTGTGTCAGTTTTGAGCTAAATGAAGAAACTATACGAATATCTGTAGTTCATTTATACTTAAAAGCACAACAACGATTTGCTTTGATTAATTACATAATAAGAAACGCAAGAAATGTTCCAATAAGCTACCTAAACAATCTAGTTCCCATTCATTGTCAAATTTACCCGGATAAGATCGAGCATTCTGTTAGACCAAAACTGATATAGTGTAAATATTTTATTCACCCTCTACAAGTAATATAACAGCCACAAAAATAAAGCAGCCACGGAGTGCCATGTAGCAGGTGTGAAGTGATGTATTGGCTCATTTTTACCTCAATTCCCTCATTTTCCTAGCGAACCCCTTCCGCGATAGAGTTATGAGGTCCAGTATAATTAAACTGAAAATGGATGGGTCTATTTATTTCGCCATAAAATAATGAGGTGGGAAACTTCTTAAGAGACTGCTTCAAGAATGAAATATAATATGTAGGTATGTAGCTGCGTGGGTGTCGTGGGTTTGCAAGTTCGATTCAAGTCCGTAAATTTTTAAAGTAAGGGCAGCAATGACTTTCATAATTAAATACCTTGATGCCATCTATGAATTTTGATATTTTAAAAAACGCTTTCCACATAAAATATTTTATTTCAGAATCACAGACTCCAAGTCCGTGGACGTGGACGGATAAACCAGAAACAAAAATTAATGTTCCATTTCAACTAATTTAAATTAGAATTTTAAAGTTTAGAGGGACGGAACAAAATATAAATTTAATAAAAATACAACTTTATACTTCCTGATCCATCAATCAAACTCGCCAAATCCAAATATTTGCTTAACCAATCACAATTAAAGCCCAAACAGTCTACGCAAACATCTTCCAGCAAAACAATCATCCTCCCAATCAGTCTGCCGATTTTTGCACGTAAGTTATTCCGCCATTACTTATGCATGCAGCGGGGAAAATATTACAAGATTTTAATGAAAGAAATATTAATTTTGAGGTAAGTTTTCTTTGCGAGGGCGAAATTAAGTTCAGTCAGGAAATATGGAGTTTGGGTTTTCTAGGAAATGTGGCGGAATTTTAGAATATGCGGATTCGCTTGTAAATATTTTGCGTCTAGCGGAGCGGGAGCGCTGATTTCGAAATGAGTTTAGGGAAAAATTTTTAGATGCAGACTTTATTGAAAACAGCGATGTTGTACCATACTATGATTTACCTACAGATTATTTTCTAAAAAAAACCTCCCCCGCTTAGCTACTTCTCCTGTTGACTGGTACTTACTTACATTATTATTTAAAAGTTTAAAACACACAATCTGCGATGCAAGTTCTTCTGCTGCTTTTACATATTTTACGCAATTTACAAGTATTTTAATATTCCGAGAAAATTCTGGTAAATACAAGAAACTTAGTCAAAAAACTTAAAATACTCGTTCAAAATGTTCCAAACAATTTAGCGAGTTTTTCAACGTGTAAATATTCAAATGGCGACAGAACAGTCGGAGCAAGAAATATGAATACGATTCGCTGAAGTTTCGCGCCAAATGAAGCATATTTCGGCCATAACACTCGCATTATTCAAAAAACTGGGGAAAGATGGCTGTTCGCGGGCGACTAAAAGTCTGACTCGAGACTCGGCTGAAAATCGTACAAAAATTGCGCGGTATGGATGACACGATGACGAAGGGTTTTTCTGTTCATTTTTTTAGTGCAAATTGATGAAAAATGATTTTATGTGCCTACTGAAAAAGCTAAAATCATAAGTACTCTTATAATTTCAACCTACGCTACGGTAGCCTACCTACTGAACGAACGAAATGAAAAAATATTGATACTTTTTGTTGCAACATGAGGTTTGAATTACATAATGCGGTGGTGCATAATGGATGCACATTCATGAAGATATATATAAAGCCTTGGCCAGAAGTGTTGAGCATAGCTCTTTTTTGTTTACAATTTTGATGTTAAGTATTAATTCCCTATCATAACAATGTACGATGACGTAAAATGTTATATTTTATTGATATATCTAGAAAACTTCACTTAATAACACTTTCAAGGTACCTATAAAATATGAAAAGTGGAGGTCCCAAAAATGCGAATTTAAGTCGGTGCGACAAATTTCAAATATTCTATGCAGTTACTACTCACTTCAACAAAACATGCCTGCTCAGTTTGAATTAATTGATAAAATAACTTCAAAAAACATAGAAACGCCGATCTAAACTTTCGAGTTTTGTATGAAAATCGCAAGGGTGCTCAACACTTCTGGCCAAGGCTGTATATATATATATATATATTTTTTTTTTTTAATTTATTTATATCATAAGGAAATACAGAAAAATAAACCTTAACTAAGATGCGCCACTGATAAGGTTTATGCGTGGTGCAAATGCACCGCATCGCTTGCAACAATTTAAATACATTATGACAGCGTCATCACCCATCACACAACGTCATCCTTTTTGTAAACAAATACTTTGTTAAATGCGTTTTTACATGTATTTTTATTTTTAAGGGTATTTGTATATATATCTTCTGGTAAATCATTAAGCATGCTAGGTAAGATGTATTCCCACGTCCTTTTGCCGTACTCATTAACTTGCCTAGGTAGAAATATATCGAGGTTGGTGAACTGTGTTACGCAATTTAACGCCTACATTTTTTTACTAATAATTTGCATTTTATCATACTCATCCAGGATTATCGACATCTTAATAAATAAATAAATTACGTTCATTTCAGGCAAGCACCCATATAGAAAAACAGAGAAAACACTTAAAATATACACATACCAAAGAAAAAGGTTCAAGTAATTGTAATTTAATGTGAGTTAAGATTATTATCTTAACTCATATTAAATGACAACTACTATTATTTTCTTATTTATTTGCCTGTAACTAAATGGCTAGTATAGTAATATTTAAAAAAGTTGAGCGCCTTCCGGAATACAATAACTAGGTAAATGGTTTTAGAGGCGTTTTCCTTGTTATGAGCGACCGTATCCCGTGAGCTGTCACGAGGTACCAAAAAAATAGGGCAATTTTGATAGGCGTTGCAAACAATCGTATGAGAAAATTTTCGTTCATCATCTGCCATCTCGCATACAGGATGTAACATAAATACTGGTGATCCGTTTAATTTAAGGGCATAATTGGTATCATATTGTGACTAAGAAAAAGGAGAAGAAAAAAAAATTCAGCGCGGATTTTTTTTTTAATGGAACACGTCCCAGCCGTCAACCATCCATACAAAAAAAAATTAACTGTAATCATCAGAAAGTGACAGGGCACATTTTTCAGGGCAAAAATTTTTTCGCGGAAAAAAATTTTTTTTCTTAGTATTTCATAATTGCTCGTAGAATACGATACCAATTATGCCCGCCGCATGTATGTCGTTCGACTTCGTGGCCATGTTTCTACGTTCTATAATATATCTCGACGCTGGTACCGCTTCCACGCTCGGCTTCTTTGTGGCCAAGTTATAAGAAAGAGGAGGCGGCCTCTTTGTTTCCGTCCCGTGAACAGGGGGCCTGTATTCAAAGCAGCCTTAAGAACACTTGGGGGAGGCGCGTTAACTTTTTATATACATCTCCAGCAAATGAACCGAAACTGCCTCGCAGATGCTAAACTTACTTATTTTTTAGCCGTTTTGGGGGTCCGCTGGCTTGGCGTAATATTCCAAACTATTTTAAGCAGAAAAAAAAATGGAATAAGTCGTTTTAGAGATGAATGGGAACATTAATTTGTATGCACAAACACACAAACTAGCAAACAATCTGTCACCCTGCAATGCCCTACATGCATAATTGCGTCTGCGTTGCGTCCGAGAGAAAAATAGACTATTATCTACCATCTAAGGTTACTTCGTCCGTATTCTGATCGGAAAGCAGCTGTGACATAATGTATTACACATTATGTCACAGGCCAGCTAGTACAAACCTAATACAATAAGTCATAAATTGTATTGCTATAACACACCCGTCATGTATACGTTCAGAAGGATGAATGAGGAGGAAGGATGTATACGTACGTCATGTATATTTCAGCGCTATATCATTTCACAAAATGCCTGCAGACTACCTGAATAAACTAATTACAAGATTTTTTGAAGTTTTCTCCTGATAGCACAAATTCAGTAGGTACGAGTAGATTTTTCTACAGACTTTTTAAAATACCTATTTCTTGAAAAAACATTTTTTTGACAAAGAACGGAACCCAGCCCCAAGATTCCCAAAAAACGGTAAACGAGACGTTTATTTTTTTATTCTCAACTAAGCCTTGTCGTATGTAAATGCGGGAGGGAAGCATCTACTTCCCGGCGCGGCCGTAATGAGGGCTGTAATCGCGACGAAAACGTCATGACTTATGATCATTGTTGACTTATGATTGTTGATTTTATGGCGATGTAAAAAATCCTTAAATAAAATTTCAAGTTAGAAACTTTGAAGATGTGAATGCATGTACCATACATAACACGAAAAATACTTAGGTATTTTAAGATTTTTTTTTAATTTTCAAATGTAACTAGAGAACAAATCAAATTATTTTAATAAACATTATAATTTTTTTTATTTTAAGTAGACACACTACACGGGTTTATATCTTATTCCCGAATGTTTGGTGAAGAAAACCATGTTTTTCAACCAGGCAATGTTGAGCATCGTAGGCAAAGTTGTAGCAGTTGATGGTAACTGTTGCAAGCCCCCCCTGGTTTGTGTCTTGTGGCATGGACATAGCCGCATTCCATTTTTTTAGGAAGAGTACCTACTTATATAAGTACATTAGTACATAAATCGTAAGGAAAATTGTCATTTCTTTAGAGAATTTGTAGCTAAGTAATTTATCTATCCACTGACGCAGGCATACATTATCTGTTTTAATATAATAATTCCTAGATATAGTCCTTCGAAAAAGGAGTGGCAAACTGTAGAACATGTCACCCTACATACGTGATAATTTTTGTTTTTACTAACCACAAAAACCTCTCAGTTCGGAACTCGTGTACGGAATCTCATTTGATATTTACCAGTCGCTTTTCGGTGAAGGAAAACATCGTAGGGAAACCTGACCTAATCCCGATAAGGCCTAGTTTCTTCTCTGGGTTGGAAGGTCAGATGACAGTCGCTTTCGTATAATCTATAATTAATTCGTATAATTCATGGGATTAGGTTGTTAAGCGGACCCCAAGCCGGGTCAAACGCTAGGAGGAAGAAAAAAGCTCTTCAGTCGGTAAAATATTACAGCGAATAATTAGTATGTTTTGATTTATTTGAAACATTTATATTTTAATAATTATCTACACCTGCTGAACTACTACATGTTTCTTATTTAAGAACCCGTTACATCTAATCGAATTGATATCAATTAGGAATATGCATGATTTTTTTGGAAGACGTCATTCGGTTCTATTTCCCTGTAGATTCAAATGTCTCTAATAAACCTACTATCTATGATAGCCCTGAAACGTCACAAATGTGAAAATACGTTAGGCGCCTGCGCCGCGCGTCAAAACGCCCCATACAAAAAGTGTGCGGATTGTGACGTCACCGTTCACAAAGTTGCAGAAAACTGTTTGGAAGGAACAAGTTTTTGTAAGATTTTTGTAATTTTAGGCACGAAAGAATGCGTTTAGCTATATAGTTGTCATACATTTTTTTTCTTGTTACGACATAAGTAATCGAACTGAAGTTTCGAAAATACATTTGATGTATAAAAAACCGGCCAAGTGCGAGTCGGACTCGCGCACCGAGGGTTCCGTACAAACCTGTAGGTATATAAGTAAAAGTTGACGTAGAAGTTTGATTTTGCTACAGCTGAAAGGTATTATAGACCTGAGTATTTGATATGAATTTCAATTTAATACCTCTACGCATTTACGAGGAAAAAGGTAGTAAGTTTAAAATTTAAAAAATATTTTTTGTATGATTTTACTAAAAATGTCTACTTTTCGTAATTTTTCCTTTGTCTGTGCTATATGACATTTCTTCGTGCCAAGTTTTAAGTTTCTGAGTTTACGGGAAGTACCCTTTAGGTTTTGAGTTTCTTGCAAGTACTCAGTTTCAAAATATGCAACTTAAATTTCTATTTCTTTTGATTGCGTTGACATAAAAGTTTGGTTTTGCTACATCTGAAAGGTCCTATAGCCCTGAGTATTTGACATGAATTTCAATTTAATACCTCTACGCGTTTACGAGGAAGAAGGTAGTAAGTTTAAAATTTAAAAAAATATTTTTTGTATGATTTTACTAAAAATGTCTACTTTTCGTAATTTTTCCTTTGTCTGTGCTATATGACGTTGCTTCGTGCCAAATTTCAAGTTTCTGAGTTCACGGGAAGTACCCCGTAGGTTTTGCGAGTGCCGAAAAACTCTAATATTTGCAGCATAAACGACTGTATCTTTTGATTGCGTTGGCTTTTAAGTTTGATTTTTTCACAGCTCCAAGCGACAATAGACCTGAGTATTTGATATAAATTTCAGCTTGATACCTCCACGCGTTCCTGAGAAAAATGGTCTTGACAGACAGACAGACAGACAGACAGACAGACGGACAACAAAGTGATCCTATAAGGGTTCCGTTTTTTCCTTTCGAGGTACGGAACCCTAAAAATGCCTAAAATTTTACGTTTTCCACGTACGTAAATTATTACGGATTTCCACTTATTTATATTAGTTTGGGGTTGTTAAACGTGTTTATGCAACAGATTCAATTAAATATTTTTCATGCATGTTCTCTATTAAGAAATAAAATTCAGACAACGAAACTTCCCTTCCGATAACCTAATTATAGGTACCTAATACTTCTTGTAATGCAGTCCATGAAACGCTATGTTGAGACCGTTACATGGGGAACATTTGTTTATTATGTTGTAAGAGGCACAGTAACTTGTTTACAAACTTAAACGTTGGTTATTGATATGCAATAGCATGACATCTCGCAGTTTGAAACTCAATTATAACAACATGTATAAACAAAATGACGACATGTTAAGCTATAGCTCCATAACTAAGTAAACAACCTCGGGAGCACAATATCGCGAACACTAAGTCCTTAACACTGTACAACAGCTCTGTGCAAAACAAACTCTGCTCTCTGCATTCATTTAAATAATTTGGGACTCTCGACTGCTTCTGCAAAAATATTGGAACGTTTCGAATTGGTTTGGATTAAAAAAGTTTTATAAAATGATCCAGAAAATAACGCATGTCATTTGTTTTAGGTATTTGTGGAAAGGTCACGTTAGGCCCTTTTGTTCAGTTAGAGCAAAAAGTCAGTCCAACTTGCGGAAGATACCTTCACAGAAAGAGAGAACATGTAATTCGGTACCTAGCAGTAACGGTGCGTCATGCATGAATATTTGAAAGGAGGCCGGAGGTAACTTAGCTTTCCTTCTACCTCATAAAACTTAGTATCTCAAATGGCTGTAAATTAGGCAAGCCGGCGAGGATCGAGTTTTATTTACGCTCCGACACTGATAGACGCTGGTGGTTGCACATTACCGTTTTAGTAGAGACGCACCTACCTTATAATATTTAGCTACTTATCCATACTCCATACTAATATTATAAATGGGAAAGTGTATGTGTGTGTTTGTTTGTTTGTTTGTCCGTCTTTCACGCCAAAACGGGGGGACGAATTGACGTGATTTTTTAAGTGGAGATAGTTGAAGGGATGGAGAGTGACATAGGCTACTTTTTGTCTCTTTCTAACCCCCCACTTCCCTAAAATGGGGGGTGGAAGTTTGTATGGTTTGTTACCCCGAATTTAACGCGAGCGAAGCCGCGGGCAAAAGCTAGTTTTTTAAATAAAGCGGAGATGATGGGATGAATTGGACACTTGGACACCTTTCTTAACAACTGGTCGGAAGAAGCGCAAAATCGGGATACATGGAGCTCCAGGGGAGAGGCCTTTGCCCAGCAGTGGGACACTCAAATAGGCTAGATAAGATAAGAAGATTTTTTTATTAGTTTATTTTTATAGAAACTTCCCAGTCATCAATAAATTTTTAGTCTTAAAAATAATACTTTGCGTAACATATCTTTTCTTCTATAATAAGGTGCAATACTTAGTAAGTACTAGGTGAAAAGTAGCCGAATACAGGGTAGGCAAATATTCGTGACATCATTCATACTACCTACCCCCATACGTGTGTAATTGTGTATACCTGAATTAATTTTAGTGCGGAACGTTCGATCAGTCTATTCCATCCGTCCAAGAAAGGTTCTATACATTGTACATATTGCGTTCACTTCCGCTCGTTTTCGCAGATTCCCGCCATCAATCATCCTTGACGCGCTGGACCGTTATCTTAACATATACACATAATTATACAAGTATCCCTGAGTCACGGGGAGAGGAAAATATCGCGGAAAATCAAGGCGCACTTACATATACACTCATACAATAGGTCGGGCTGTTGGACATATGATATATAGGTGTGGGAAATGATGACGATGATAAAGTTTTGCTGAAGAAAAGCTTTCTGAGGTTTTAGGAACGTGGGACGGGATTGTGAATGGCTACATGTATCTTACAGTTTGATACAAGATAAATAGATATATACATACATGTGCTATGTTTATGGAGTTATATTGAGATTAAAATGTACCAAGTACATAGGTACATAACCTATGTACTTGGTACATTTTATTGTATGTTTCTTGCAATAGGTACCATTAGCATTTTCCCTGCAGATATAGCAAAGTTACGAAACTATTTTATTACACTTATTTCTTATAGGCGGGTTACATTATTACAGCCTTACCTTAGTTATTATTAGCTATTAACTACCAAGTATGCTGTTGTTTTCCAGAGTCCTTTACACATCATTTTTTCATTTGCAATAGACATCTGTTTCCAATTTGTGGTATAATGTTCTACCTACAAAGCTTCAGATTTTTCATATTCAATAATTGAAAATGTTTACTTAATAAGGCATTATCACGTGGAGTCACTTTTACCTTACCGTATTATTCGCATGATAAATTATATGTATCTGATTGTGTAACCTACCCTATTTCTTGTCAATGCTGATTCCAATAAAACAAAGCTCCCCAAACTCGCTTATCAAACAAAATCAATTCTTATCTCCAATTCAATTCGCCTCTCTTTCTCGAGTGTACTCTTTAATTCCTGTCCCCTCGCATACATTACGCGCTGTTTGTTTTTGCGCATTAACATTTTTATGACTAAACTGAGAGGAATCACTTACTAAAACGGTACCGACTTACAAATACCATTCTTGGAAACAAAACAAGACCGTACTACATGAAGTTAAAGACTAGTTTGCAGTAACTGATAGGAAAGTAGAGGAAGATGATAAGTTGGTAGGGAAGTATGGCACCGAGCAATACATTAAATACGAATGCTTGGGAAATTATAAATAATGCCTAAATTGTTGCCAAGAT
Source organism: Pammene aurita (assembly GCA_947086415.1). Classification (NCBI taxonomy): domain Eukaryota; kingdom Metazoa; phylum Arthropoda; class Insecta; order Lepidoptera; family Tortricidae; genus Pammene; species Pammene aurita. The sequence goes on along the minus strand of OX352297.1, from coordinate 38,772,107 downwards.
TGTTGTCATAATGTCCTCATTTTGTTGTGGAATGATGGCGTTATATTCTTTTGAAGAGGATAGTGATAAAAATGCTAATGAGGTGTTTTTCTTGATTCAAAGCGCGTCATAATGGTTAATGTTTCAGTTTTATTAAATTATGAATCATCTTTGGTGCGACAGAATCTTGGTTTACATGAACTTTGCTAAGTTTACAAAGGCGAGTCTAAGTTCACAACACGTTTTGAAATGAAGACTTTACAAGTCAACCAAATATAGCTTTATATAGAAACTGTCCGTTGACCGGCTATTTCAACTATTTTTATAAATTCTGCCAACATTTATGCGATTCTAACTAGAATCGACTTAGGTTCGCTATATCTATTCATGATAAACTTGTAATAAATAGATATAGCGAACCTAACTCTAAAATTAAATGTACATAGAAAACAAAGGCAACTTAAGCAAAATATTCGACAGAAACAGAAAACGTAAATACCCTTCGACCTTAAACATATTTATTTTACACTCTAAACACTGTTGGTAAAGTTTTTCCGTCACCAAAGGGCTCAGCCTTATACATAACCTTATTTACCCAAAGCGGCCTTCATAAATTTAGTTATACCACCACAAAACAACCACAAAGCCTTAAAGTTTAAAACCATTTAAGTCCACCAAAAATCACATTACAAACTCCGAATCTTCGCATACATTACCTTAGGTGCTGAAACAAAATCGTTATTCAAATCTCTGCATAATGTTCAGGAGTTGTGCGACGTTTTTGAATTTTAATACGGACTCTAACAAGTTTCAGGCGTCAAAGGAATCGTGTAGAACTCTAAAGCTGCTTGCTGTCGAGTGGAGAGGACGCGAGGAGGTGAATTTTTAAGAAAACTTTTCTAAATCGGGTTTCGAATCGTAGGTAGCTGGTATTGCGGGATTTATGCGGAAGGGACGATTGTCAGGTGAATTTTAGGCGAAGATTTTATGTGGATGTATCGTATCTAGAATTTTGGAACTGTAACTCAAGTAAATGCATACCGTTATACCTACGTGAACGCTTTGCAAAACAGAACATGTATTTTTATACAAAATTTAAAAATCTATCCAACATTTCTTCGGTTTTAATGACGGTGCGGCCTTACCCAGCCCGTCTACCTTTACCCTTAGTGACGTTTCTTTGTTGTTGGCTATTTCTGTTTTTTATAATTATACATTTTTGATAAATAAATGATAGAGATGTATTTTATAAAATTTTAGTCGTTTATCTAGACACATTTAAATTTAGTTCATAATTCAAAATAGTTCAAAATTCATTAAAAGTAGTTCAAAATTCTTTGGACGACCTTTATAAATCTTTGAAATGATGATGATGCTCACACGCTAAAGTTACATGCACTTTGAATTTACTTTAAGCTGTCTGAAAGTAAAACATTTAAGCGTGCTAGTGCTTGACATCCTAACGCACAATAGTTGACACCCCGCTGCCACATTTATTACTAATGACTAAATTTTAAAGATGACGTGTTCGATACGACGAGACCGATTGACATGAACGACGAGGGCTGGCATATGTATTGCATATTAATTTAGATAAGTAGATGTCCCTCGTGCTCCTGTGTTTACGGCGTCCGATCGAAGCAAGCTGATCAAAGGCCCGTCCAGCGTAATTAGACAGGGAGACTTTGATAGCGTCGCACAGGCCGGCTGGAGGAGATAAGAATAATATGGAGTGCTGGCGTTGGTAACCCCTCCCCTGTTGGTTCGCTTTTGCGTCGAATTTTTGGAGCCTTTGCTTGGTCAGTTTTTTTATACCATGACGGTGGCAAACAAGCAGGCAAGCAAGCGGGCTGTAGCCCGCCTAACGGTAAACAATTACCGTAGCCTATGGACGCCTGCAACCTCACAGGATTTACATGCGCATTGCCTACCCTTTAAGAACCTATACACTCCTTCTTAAAGAACCTCGTATCGCATTTTTCACCACATTTGCTTATAAAAGTTCATATTTACATTTCACGCAAGTAGCGAGAGTTATAGGTACCTAATACAAATAGTTTATTCCCTAGCTAGAGGGTTAAGATCGTTGTTTACCTTATTCATCAACTGATGAAAAACATCGTGTGTAAGAATACTGAAAGCTTACAAACACGTTACACTGTAGTATTGTATCTTCTAGTCATTTTGCTGTTTTCCAAGTTTCTCAAAGCTCCGACTCAAGATAAGTCTGCGGTGTTTGCGGCAGAACGTATCGCTTTGCTAAACCTGATGGCTTTACAGTCATCAGAGACGTTGTGGACTTATTTTCTTATTGTAGCCAATGATGATGTAGTTATTTTCAAAATAGTAGTTTTAAGTTTAAGACAAAACTTTTCAGAATTTTCAGCTGTTCAAAATTATTTTTATAATTTAGATATATTACTTTGTAATTATGTATATCCTCTCGAAACACTCCAATTCCTAATTGTCAGACATTCACATACCGTTTCCCAGTTTTTATACCATTTTAATGAAACCTTAACCCATAAAAGTAAATGTCACAGGATCCCAGGCCTGTTTGTGGTAAATTAATGCACATAATTATTAAATGTTTGATCCAAACGTCCAAAATTTAATGGCGGGCAAAGGGTGGAGCAAAAAGCGGCAACAAAAAGGTATGCTTTCTGTTTGCCTAATGCCTTTTTGGGCAATTGAATAATATGTTTTCTATTGAGAGCCATGTTGCCTTCAACACTGTATGTAGCCTGTCTGTATATACAAATGTGAAGTGGGTTGGTTCATCAAAAATCCTTTTGGTACCCTTTACTCTAATTTTGAATAATATCTACACAAGAATTATAAAAACTGGCCACTGCATAGATTTTTTTACGAAAGGTGACCCATTTTACTTGAGTTTATTTACTTTCTTTGTAATTAAACTTAACATATTTAGAACCATATGGGCTGGGTATGGTTACATTTTGAAATGCGTTTGTAATCCTTCATCCTAAAAACTGCCAACTCAACAAAACGGAGGTTTAGAAAGGTATACCTACCTCTCGACTACTTCTAACGTAGAGTATTAAGTTATTTGCAAATTGAAAATTAGTTTTACTACTCTTTCATGAAACCCGTTGGTTTCTTTGGACCTTGAATTAAACATAGATAATATTTTAAGATTGTCCAACGATAGTAGTCTTCAATGATCTAGTCTTTAGATCTCAGGTGCGGTTTCATTGAATGGCCGGAAAAGCTTTGCACAAATATGGATTGTTGCGGCATCGTACGGGTTATCTTTACTTTGATCTGTATGATCTATCTCGTCAAAAAATTGCTAATGCCTTTTACCAGGTAGGTAGATAAAAAAAAATTTTTTTTGTTGAAATTAGGTAACGTGAAATGATCTCGACTTATCACAACTTACTATCACGAATAAAAGAGAAAACAAAATTACTGTAAAAACCGTCATTTTATTGCCTATCATCGTAGTCAAGTGCATAAAAACTTAATCCATTGTACTCCTTGTTCTCATGCCATAAAGTCTGCGTTACAACTACTTTTAAAATGCGTGCGTTAGATCTCAAAGAGAGGGAGAAATTAAAAATAACGACTTAAAATTCTTGTGTGGTCCTGCAAGGAATACCTGCAGTGGAACAAAGCAGCCGAACGAGTCTCATTCTGAAGGATATGCGCGTCTCATCATCGATTTCTTCGGATTAGTTACGTAATGCCGCGTAACGGTGTCTTCGACCACCGGCCAGCCATTACTGCCCTCCATGAAATATTTATGACGACTCCATAATAACGCCCGCGACGATATCATTATACTTTGTGATGGGGGAGACAGGCGGGGTGGAATTTCTGAACGCTCCTTACCATTGCAAAGTCGCAATCGTCCGCTCTAAGCCAAACGCATTGATGTACGAGTACCTACCAGGTAAATAGTTAAAGTTAATGCATACGGACAGATCACAGCTGCAGTGACGATGCCTCGAAAGCGGGATCGCTCGCTTTGCGCAGCCGCGGTGCTCCATCCATATTAACTTGTTAATTAGATCCATAATACGACTTGCAGATGAGCTAGAGTGAAGTTGAATACATAAAAAGGGCTTTTTCAGCGATCGCATGCATTGTGGAGCCTGGCCGGAGGCTGGCCGGTCCTCGCAGCCACCAGAAGTTTGCGTGTTCATAAATAAACGCGAACGGTATTCAACAGCCCTTGGTGCTGTATGCATAACGAATTTGAAGGAGGCAAACTTGGAGGCTCTGGTGGCTCGGATGGAGTATAAAATTCCGTAACAACATGGTGGAGGATTTCATTCGCCGGTCTGCTGTCGTTGAAGACATAGCTCCGTCAATTAGTAGCACATACTAATTAACACTCCGCGAGCGGGAATCCCTTAGTGAAACAGTGAAGTGTGTGCTCTCTTTGTGAAGTTTAAAAAACAAGTTAAGTGTTTATGGATGTAAATGAGTGCGGTTTTAGTGAGAGATGCGAGCAGAGTGCAGTTGCGCGGAGGCGCTACAGACGTCACTGCAGTGGTGCCGAGCGCGGCCGCCAGGCGGCGTGCGTGAAACAAACATGGCCGAACGTAACTGTCTACTTTGAATATTTTTGCATGGAACCTGCATTACGTTTTAATCCATTAGATTATTGCTTATTTGGAGATGTTTGGGAGTAGTAAACAATGTAATACAAGTAATATCTAAATGGATTTGGACGGTTCAGTCGGTATGGCGCTTGCGTAGGGTCAGGAAGGGTTATACTCATGCGATACATGCTTATAACTTGCTTAGTTTGAACTGAGCAAGTTTCAAGATAAACAAATGATTTGTTTTATTTCAAAAATTACCTAGCCATACAAAAATAGTTATATCTAGTTACATCTGATTGAAATATAGCCTTCTATGCCCAATAACAAAGTTATAGTTATACCTACTTATCATGTTTTCTAGGCGAATAGTACTGCTTTTACAGGGTTTACAGAAAGACAATTGGCAGTGACCAAGCTAACCCCTAGCACCTATTATTGCAGCTATAGCTCACCTGGATTGCTCGAACACATAATTATACACCATCCTCCTCCTGGCGTTTGCCCCTTCAGTTTGCTCAAATAAGAATTGTATGCAATACTTTGGTATGGCATATAATTATTGTAAGTAATGCCTATATGTTGGATTGCCAAACGGACCCCAGCATTGAGCAAAATAAGATTACTTAATTGTATTTGCTGATATCGATTGTCTTTGTTCTTTTAAACAGATATATATGATATTAACATGAGTTATGTTGTATTCGTATGATGTTAGCATGAGTTATGTTGTATTTGTGGTGTATTTAGGCTGCGTGTTCACCAGAGATGAGCGAGATTGAGATGCGTTGCGAGGATTGTGTTTGTTAAGAACCAATCATGGAGCTGCGCTGTGCGAGGATAAACAATTGAAGTTATTCTATTGGTGCTTAATAAACACATTCCTCGCAACGCATCCTCGCTCATTTCTGGTGGAAAAGCAGCCTTAACATAGATTTAATCACCAATTACATACCTTAAAATAGAGATAGTTCGAGTGCTGTGCCCATAAATTAAACGTTATTTCTTTATGAAGGCTCCTACGAGCTCTTAATGCTTCTTCCCTTAGTTACTTATTTGGTATTTAACCCCCCACCCGAAAAGACAGGAGTTACCAGTTTGACCGCTATGTGTGTCTGTTTGTTGCACCGTAGCGCTAAAACGCTTAAACTGATTTAAATGCGTTTTTTTTTGGAAGTACGTTTTTAACTAGAGATCTTCAAAATGTTTCATTAAAATCGGTTCAGCCGTAAGTTATTCAGTTGAATTAATGTTTTTGTTTTCCTGTTGCTTTATATTGGAACCTTATATATCGATTTACGTTTACGTATCGTTTTAACGTTTTGTGAAGCAGTCAGATTTGGATTTTATTATCTAATCTATTACTGTTTTGAAAAAAATAAGTCCCACCGAGTTTTTTGTAGTTGTAGTTTTTTTCTCTGACGTTATAAGTGCATTGTAATGTGCTAATGTGCCTAAATTGAAGAATAAATATCTTTTATATGTTTTATTTTTAATAGTTAATTTATTAACATTGCAGCATTGGTTACTATTATAGAAAACTTCTAGCAAGCAAATATTATGCGCACCAAGTCCTATTGAGGTGTACTTACTTCCTTTGCAGAAGAAAACTATATTAAAATTAAATATCTTGTCATATACATCCTGCAACTAGGTACTCAACACCTTTAACATCCATTTACACAAATCACTCGTCACCTGAAGCATACGTCACAACATTACACCACAATAACTTTGCCTCTACCAAATATCATTCACTCTCAAAATGCACCTTACGACATCGGAATACGATTGTGTCTTTAATTGTCACACGCATAATGTAACTTAGACATGTTCAACCCCGTTCTACTTCACAGAAGTATAATGGCGTAATTGCAGTGTATCTGTATGGGATATACGTCATATTGATTCGTAGAGTTAGAGTGACATACTCAGTTAAGGGCGCTAGCGCGGAAAATCAGGTGTCAACGGATTCCCGTCGAGGGCATTCGATGCATGCGGAAAATGCGTACGGATTTCCATTTAGATTCGGAATTCTGGATGGAAATGTTTTAAGTAAAACTAGTTTGACGTGCACATGCACTGCTGGCTCACCAGTCACAGCACAGTTAAGGCCACCTGGAAATCATAACATGGCCTTCTATCGGTAGCATTGTCAAATACTACAAGGTTCTTTGGAAACTGAAAGACCTCCGTTAGACTGCAGACACGTCGGTTAAAATAGTTATATGAAATATTTAAAACCTACTTAAATTGCCAGTGACCGTTTTTTTTTATTTCAATTAGTAGCCAAACAGTTACGTTCTTGGTAACAGGAAGATTATATGTTTGATTGTGATGAAACGTTGGTTAAGCATGTGTCTAAACATGTTACCTCACATTCGAACCGTCGGGAAAAAAAATGAAAGGGTGCTCAAAGAATTTCAGCTACCTACCTTGTTTAGATAAAATAATTTAGGAAAATTGTGTTAGTATTACATTGGTATTTACGTAGGTTCTTATCATCCTGAACCCTGATACGTCTCTTTATTATTTACAATAACACAAATAGAAAAAGCCATCAAGTTTTTTTCCTCAATACTCCTTCCTGAACATGTGATATAAGTTTTCTTGACATTTACAAAAAACAACTGTGTATAAATTCTCGTTAACACAAATAATTTTGTATTAAGCAGAACGTCTGCTTACAATACCACAATGTTTATAAATAAAGGAAAAGTAGAGAAATCCACTGGCCATCGCTCTGGCCAACTGAGCTACTGAGACTTACCTGATGGTTTCGAATTTTTCCACTATATTAGCAGCTATCAGGTCTCATTAGTTGGTCCGAGCGATGGGCATGTATCCCAGAGTCGCGAGTTTGAGTCTCGCCTGAGGCAATGGATTTTTCTACTTTTCCTTTATTTCTAAACCTTCTCGTCAACACAATTATAAACAAACTCAGGAAATGCGAGAAATCTTTCTTTTCTTGTTACATGTGGCCAACCTAATTGCGTGTAATAAATATGAAGGTTCGTTAGTGTACGTGGTAAAACAGGGCTATTAATTAACTCCCACGATTTATTTGTTGGAAAGAAAACGTTAAAGTAAATGTTTTCTACGTGCTAAAACATCAGTCGTGGCAGTTAATTAACTTTCACGATTTATTTACGTTGTTTGAGCCAAAGCTTTGTATTTTTTGACAAAAAAAATGATGTACCTAAGCATACATAATCTTAAGGATGTAAAATGTATGACTAGGAGATAGAGAAACAGAAGTTTTATCAAAAGTAAAAAAAAATCTCAAACACTACCTTCTTTCAAAGACAATAGATATTCATTAATTAACACTTAAGTTGGCAGTTGCGTTATTTACCTACACATTTACAGACGTAACCGTTAACTCGCGCACGAAGGGTTCCGTACCATTATCTATAAAAATGGCAAAAAAAATCATGTCTGTTGTATGGGAGCCCCTTTAAATATTTATTTTATTCTGTGTTTTAGTATTTTTTGTTACAGGGGCAACAGAAATACATCATCTGTGAAAATTTCAACTGTCTTACTATCACGGTTCATGAGATACAGCCTGGTGACAGACGGACAAACAGACAGACGGACAGCTGAGTCTTCGTAATAGGGTCCCGTTTTTACCCTTTGGGTACGGAACCCTAAAAGCGTTTATTAAAAGACAAACATAAATCTACAAAATCAACTCGATGGTCCCACACTAGGCCAAGCTGGTAACCGCTCAACAATTTTGGCAATACATTTCGGGGTACGAGGGGCGGCTGATAAGTCCTAAGCCTATGGTATTTCGAGGTCGTATATGCGTTTATGGTACTGGCCACTAGAAAGGCCATTTAAAAACAAATTATTAAATACAAAATCATGTCATATTTGTTTAAAATTTTCTTGAGATATTCAACGGCAAAGTTCACCATGTCTGAATTATCAACAAATATAACGAAAATTGAGCACCGTGCTGTAATTAAGTTCCTTACAAAATGTGCTAAATCACCGCAATGTATTTTTGAAGAAATGGCTAGTATTTATGGTGCCTCTGGACCTTCCTATGCTACGGTCAAAAAGTGGAGTCGCTTATTTAAACTAGGTAGGGAGTCGATTGAAGACGATCCCCGTTCAGGGAGGCCAATATCGGTGGGGACTGAGGAAAATGTAAGAAAAGTCAGAAAATTGGTATTAGAAGACCGGAGAGTTAAGGCTTGGCAAATAGCTGATACTGTAGGCATTAGTAAAGAACGGGTTGGGGAGATTTTACATGAACATTTGAACATGACTAAGGTCAGTGCTTGCTGGGTACCAAAAATGCTGACGGCGTTCGATAAAGAACGTCGTGTTGAAACTTCCCAGGCGTTTTTAGATCTGTGCGGAGATGGTATAGATGAAGTTTGCTCCCGAATAGTAACTGTTGATGAAACATGGACCAGGCAGTATGATCCGGAGTGTAAGTCTGAATCCATGCAGTGGATTGAAAAGGGTGAAAGACCACCGAAGAAGTTTAAAGTGCAAAAATCGGCATCTAAGTTAATGGCCACTGTGTTTTGGGACTGTGATGACATTCTCTTAATAGATTATTTGGCCAAAGGTTCTACAATAAATGCATTTTATTATGCCAATCTATTGAGACAGGTGCGAGAAGCGGTAGTTGAGAAAAGGAGGGGCAAACTAAGGAAAGGCATTTTGTTTTTGCAAGACAATGCATCCGTTCATACCGCCCGGGTTGCGAGGCAGGCTCTGAAGGAAATTGGCTTCGATGAAATCGACCACCCACCCTACAGTCTAAACTTAGCCCCTAGCGATTATTTTCTGTTTAGTAAATTAAAGAAAGAGTTACGGGGAAAGCGATTTGGCAGTGATGAAGAGATGAAGGCGGCTGTACAGGAGCATTTTGAAGGCCAATCTAAAGAATATTTTTTTAACGGCCTAAAAGCATTGTATAAAAAATGCATTGAATTAGAGGGAGATTATATTGAAAAATAAACATAAGTTATTATTTATATATCGTTTTTTTCTACCATAGGCTTAGGACTTATCAGACGCCCCTCGTATATTCTAAACAGAAACATGCAAAAGCTCTAAGTAGAAGCTCGTATTCAAGAGACTGATTCGCAAGCATCTTCTCTCTGAAGAATTTGTTTAATTTTCCAATCCTTTTTTTTCTGTTCTCCAATTTTCCATCATATTTATTGTATTCATATGTATTAGTTTATCTTGTTGTATATTATATAAGTATTAGTTAGTAACCATATATATATAAGCTTTTATTTATTGTAAATATATGTTTAATAAGTTTTGCTTTATGATAATTATTATCTAACAATTAAATTTTCTTCCTGCACCAACTTACAAGTCTCTGTTTGGCCCAATGGTTGACTGGTAGAGAATGCCATTTGGCATTAAGTCCGCCATTTGTACATTATTACTTGTTGTGCAATAAAGTTTAAATAAATAAATAAATGCAAACAAAAACTTAATTAGCAATACTTCTTAATTTTATATTATTCTCAATGAACCTAGATCTCTCTAATATTCGATATCGCACGGAATATGTTTGTTTACAAGATACACTGCGATTAAATATCAAATCAAGTTATTAATTATACGCTCTAAATGTTTCACTCATTTACACATTTCATGTTAGCGCATTGCGGTTCATTCATAAGGAACTGCACATTTGTATAATTTTACTTGTAATATTTCTTCAGGGTCATTTGGGGTGAGTAAAACCAGTTTGGCACGAACAAAACTAATCAAGGGTTTGTAATAAACTTTTCGGACGAGCGGAATGTAAGCGAAGTGATGTTCTTACCGACAACTTCGGACACAACGGCACTGTCAGCTGGCTACCTAGACGTCTGTGCGTTTCGATGGCTTTTTGATTTTGAATACTTGTTCCGCGATAACTTTACTAACGTTTTTCTGCTCTTTATGAAATTTGTTGGGGTTGTAGCAGAGTTCAATACAGTTTGAGAGTACGTTTCTAAGCAAAAGATATCAAGGGGTTATGGAGCTAGAAGGCTCGAAACCATCATCATTAGGGTCTTGTTATATTGGTCAACTTGTTTGCAAGATAATCGCGAGTTCAAAATTCGAGGCGGACTACTAGTTACATTTAAAGTAAATAGTAAATAATTAAAGGATATTTGGTTCTGATTGCTGATTGCGTTTATCCATACTATAAGATACTTTTGTGTATCGGCGCCTAGCAAACATAGTTCAAGCGTTGCTTAGATTAGAGTGAGGTCGAGCGCGATCTTTGTAAGACCTCTCAACTCACCTGATGAGTTCATTGGCACTTCAGTAGGCTGCAAGGGGTGGCAGCAGATGCATACTTTTTTGTGTTTATCCTACTTATGTGTAGGCGCAGATAAAGATGCACCTTTCTGAATGTAACCTGGCGGCACAGAATAACTAATAGTACTTGGCGACGCACGAGGATGAGTTCATCTGATGGTGAACATTTCGGCTTGGGCTGGCGAAATAGTAGTTTTCGATACAAGTGCGAGAAGTATGTTATTTTGCACGAGTACCGAGGTTATTTGACCCGAGCCGAGAGGCGAGGGTCAAGACTCGGGACGAGTGAAAATGACACTTCCGCACGTGTGTCGAACAATGTTTTTTAATACAATTGCGAAAAAACTATTATAAAATAATAAAATTACATTTATATTCTGTCAGTGTACGAAAGACAGCTTCATTCAAGCGCGCGTTGTTTCTATGGAAGGTCGGCCGTACAATTTTTTTTTTGTCGCCTCCAAAAATGTGTCTCCTACTTTTTTTTAGCCGCAATACGATACTAATTATGGCCCTCACCGGATCACCACTATTTTTGTTACACGCTGCATAAAATCAAATCAAACAACAAATTATGTTCTTCATTAAGGCCCCCCTCAGCTTGTAAAATGTTTTATTTGTTTTTATTAGACTACGTTTTTATTGTTTTACTCTTTGGAAAAAATAAGTGCCACTGAATTTCTTACCTAACATAATTCTTCTCGAGTCAGAGGTATTGGGCTATTTATAGAACCGGTGGTATATTTTTTTTGACAATCGTAAGTGCATTGTAATGTTATGTGCCTAAATTGAAGAATACATGTTTTTTTTTATCTTTACGTGCATAATGCAAAAATTTAATGAAGTATCTCTTAAATTAATATATTATGTAGTATGTCATCGTTTTTCCTAGAGTAAAAAGAATTCAATTAAAGTAATAATTATAGTTTCATCTTGGATATGTACCTATGTTACATCTCCAGAATGTCAGGCCCAGCAAATCGAATAAGCAGAATAGCAGCGTCCGTTAACTTTAATTACTAATTATGCGAGCATTCCTAATTGATTCCACGACCACAGTTCCCATGCCAGATATTCCTGGTACCAAGGAGATTAACACCTATGGAGTTTGCATGTCGAGCGAAATTTTGAAGCGCAAAACTGGCCATTTCAGGTGTATGCCATCTGTCACGACAAATTAAATGAAAAGAAAATGAAATGAGAATGATTCTTAATTAAAACAAAATTTGTGCCCGCCGGGGATAAATGGAAAAACACACCATTTCATGACGTTACGTTTTATTGTCAATTAATCAATCAATCTTTGGGTTTATACCAACATTATTGGAGTCTATCGATCCATCGCTGATTTCGCGAACGTCAAAGTAAAAAATCAGATGCAAAGAGTGGTTAGACGTGTTTTGATACTGATACTAATTCTTCATTAGCTGGACACTTCGTTGTTAGATCACTGCACAATAAGCAATAAGCTATCAATATTACACACTGAGCAATCAAAATGAGACACATGCAGGGATTGCAGGTGGGTTTCACTATGTCTCTCTCCATTATATTATACCCGTTTTTCCCGATGCGCTTACCGTATTTGAAGACTAATGAGGGAAGGGTTGGCACATCGCTTATCACCTTATGGGTGCGTTCGAAAATATGTGACGTTTTTAAGTCATAGGTAAGTCATGCATTGTCGGTTGTTAATGGAGTATACTCGTATTTCTAAATTATTTTTATAGCAGTTAACGTCCTTTTGACAACCGATAATGATGTGTACCTTTGATTGAAAACGTCACATATTATCATTTCCGCCAGTGTGTTTAAGACATGTTTCAAACCTGCACGGATATATGAAGCCCGTTAAAAACCCTATTTTATTTTTTTAAGACCGCGTGACTGCTAACGTTTTCATCTCTGTAGCTAAATGTTAAATGTAGGAAGGAGAATATTCTGTATTTGTACTATTACTTATTCTGTGACACATGTAACTGGGTAAAACAAAACTTAGGGCGTTATGAAACCAAAGCGTCTCATAATGTCAATCAATTGTACAAGTGCCAAATAGTACCTTACTTGACCATAGCTGGACAGTTGCTGTCAAGCGAATTCAATGTTACTTTCAATATTTCCTTATTTTCAAAAGAAACATTCTACAGTATGAAACAAATCATGACTCATGAAGGGTGAATAAACTTTTCTTTAACTGGGTAAAGGAAATGCAAATCCCATGCGTTTTAATCTCCTTAGGTACTATACTATCGTTGACATAGTTTATTGACTATTTGTAAACCTTATTTCAAAGAGATAAAGTCTACCGATGGCCAGTTAACTGTGCTGCTAGACAACATGAACGAAAAAATAAGTGGACAGACAATGACAAAACAAAATCGCTGCCTAATTCAGACCATTGCTCTGCCGCCGTCCATGCCATGGCGTTACTAACAGAGTAACCAGTAGGTTAAATTTCATCCATTTTATTCGGCGCTATGACCTCTGGTCAAGCTGATCAATAGCAGATATTGTCTAAGCGCCTGACAAAATCGATGGAAGCCATGGACTGATACCGGTATAAGTAGAAATCGAAAAAGCACCTTGTATTCGCAATATTTACCGATACTGTCAAATGTAATTTTATTTATTTATCGTATTGCATAAACATGTTCTCTACTTAAATTTTTAAAATATTTGAATCTAGGTATGCAATTGCATCCGTCGTAAGTAATTTGAGATCCGCCGGTTTCCCACTAAATTTGGTGATTGGACATTCAAATATAATGTGGTGTACCGTCTGATCTGGATAGCCACCTGGCATTCTGCAGACTCACACCATCCCCATTTGTACCATAAAGATGCGCAATTTCATCGTGCGCAATGTAATGTAATTTAGGTATGGACAATAAATTATCAGATCAGGAAAAATAAAATAAAAATATTAACAACCGCGAGGTATCGGAATAGCATACCGAATATTTGTATGAAAATAATACCGATATACGGCCCCTGTTCCATCATGGAACTTCCATGAAGGAACTTCCTGTTACGTTAAGTAACGCCATCTACCATCATAGCCCGTATTTTGGAGAAAAACTATTTAGCACAGAAATTAGATTTCTACCGGCTTGCCTTTCTGATCATGCCTCTTCCTACGGCTGATGGAGCAAAGAAAGCTAAATTGACTCCGGCTCCTTAATTTCGGACTCGCAGCCACGGAGATACAATGTCAGTCCTATTCTTTCATTCGTCTATGCCGATGTACCGAGTTATGTTAAAGAATGTGAGTTCTACGCAATAAATTATCTTGTAAGTCTAATTTACGAGGTTTTTGTGCCAATTTGCTAATGTACTCGTACAAGTATGGGTCAACCAACTTTTTTTGAGTCATGTGAAGCAAACAACAGTTACCTACCGATGCAGTTTCTTGTTTTTTATAGAAATATGTACTGTTACTGCACTACCTATGTACTCGTATGTGTGATACTGATACTACTCCATCCAACGGTCGAGGAAGTAATTGGTTTGATACCTAGTACATTGTACTACGTGGGGAGGTTAGAGAAATAATGAGAATAATGAGATTAAGAGTCTAATACATAGAAGCCTGAATTCAAAGCTGAGGGCTCTTATAATTCCAGTTAGCAACATTCTTACCTTCTGAATCACGATGTTCTCATCACATCATACTTGCAAAGAACCAATGGTTTTAGGACAAAAATGTTAAATAGCGACTAAAAGCTCTATACGTCAAGTAGTATCTTCATACATAGTTGATCACCTCTAAGTAATATCTTTCAGCCCTACGTAGTTAAAGAAATGAAATGAAATGAAAATGTTTTATTCCAGAATAAACTCCATATGTGTACAAATGTAATTAAATTAAATTAAAATTCTAATATAATATATAATAAAAATTGTAATATAAGGGCCCGTTATAAAGTTATAGACCCAGGTCGTAATATTTAGGTATACCTATAATGCTATAAAGAAAAAGACCACGTTTAGGCACGTTTACATATCTAAACAGCGGTTTTATCAAAAAAACTTAACAATGTTAACACTGTTTTCCGTCACTCAGGAAGAAGCGTGTGATACTCCAGTAGCTGACCTGTACCCGTCAAGTAGTACGTACTGTACCTAGTCGATTGCTACCTACGTAATAATTTGATTATTAGGACACGGGTGAGAGCTAGGGCATAATGCGCGGGTGCCCGAGGCCTCGGATGCGCGCGCGCACGCCGCTCTCACGGTCATTATCCTACAGGCTGATTTATCAACATCATCCTAGCCTTTACTGGAACTTGGCATTATTTTTATCCCTTACTTGATTGATCTAAATGTACAGACAGCTGTACATTCAATTAATTAGAAGGATGGTATAAAATAATGGGGACTCATTTAAAATTTTCTTACTGAATAATATATTTTCAGGCCGATGATGGCAAAAGTTCAGCTTTAATTTTGACGTTTCGACGCGGGTTTTACCGGCCGTGGTAACTGGTTTTACCTACTCGACAAAATACTATAAACAGTTAAGGGATGAATTCACAAATAAATTCGAACAATCAGAATTTATCCCAAGCTACTATTAGCTACTTTAGCAATACTACTAATAGATACTTTCGTATTTTAGGGGTTAGGTTGGACTATCCAACCTAACCCCTAAAATGCGAAAGTATCTCGATTAAGTAATCGCTACCCTTAATTTTCCATACCTTATCTTTGATACACATTATTCGAATACTACAACTATATACAAAACTATATACATTGAACTCAAACTCAAAGATTAAACTTGAATAAAATCTTGCCGCAAGTCGCACTCTTAAGAAGGTAATAGCTAGTAACCTACTAAATAATATAACAAATCATTTTAAAATCTGGAACGCCACATGTGTGGACACTCTTGCGCCGTCCCACCTTCCAGGAACCTCGGTCAGTGCTGGAGCGGCTGCCGAAGCAGCCGAGCAACTCAAACGGCGCAAATATGCAGCGAACGATTCGGGCTGCATGTTTGACCCGTTTGAAGTTGAAACCCTCGGGCCTTGGGGACCCGGAGCACATCAAATATTTAGGAAGCTACGAGTAGCTAAGCGGCTCGTAGACGCCACGGGTGACCAGAAGGCTCTTTCCTTGCCCAGCGAATTGGTATCGCCATCCAGCGCGGCAATGCCACTAGCCTCCTGGGCTCCCTACCGTGCGGTGCTGAGCTAGCTTCCATTTTTTATCTGTAAATATCTGTATATAGCTAGTTCGGTATTTTTAGTTCTAATTTAGTTTATTTCTATTTTTGTACTGCATTTTATTTGTATCTTTTTAATAAATAGATTTTTTTTAAAGCAATTGAAGAATATTGTTGGACACAAGTTGAGATTTAAGGAATTTTGAAAGAACTTGGTTTTTAGTTTGACCTTTTTTTTTATTAGCGAACTTGGCAATTTTTCATATCTATAGGAGCCTATTACGTAGTAACGGTTCGTTTTTACCTCCGCTTATCTGATTACTAACGCTGCTAAACCTTCGACCCGACTACGCTCCATCCAGCTAGCCTATAATGGTAGCAACTAGCACTTTTGTCATTTCATCGTACGTACAGGATTTGCCTTGCCAATATATAAAATGTTTAAAATCTAAACACCCTGTAAATGAAAACCAGTGAGCAAACAATCGTGCGCATGCCGCGACTGTTTGCACAGCGGCGCGATTACAGCAGATCACGACCTTATCAGGCCACACACTTGACCCTTACCACCTTGACATAAGACCTGTTTCCCTTTGACCCGGTGAAAGAATCTTAAAGACCAATTTTGCCATGAAAAGCAGAACGGCGTATGTGTCGTGTATTTGAGGAATCCCTGTATCATATTGGGTTTGAAGTGGTGTATGTGTGATAGACTGGTTCGGATAGTGCACAGTGGGCAGGTTCTGTGTTCCCCAATTGCTTAACGAGCATATGTTTTAGACAGAACTAATATAAAAGGGACTTTGATATCCGCATCAATAACTAAGTGGCCGAAGCTAGACAACAAGCAACAACAAAACTTTATAAACCACGGCGAACATCGAAAATCTAAATTTCGCTATCTCCCTCTCTATCGCTCTTGTATATTCGAAAGATAGTGATGCAAATAGACAATGGAACGAACGAAGTAATAGGTTATAGACCAGTGTCTTCAGCTTCCGTAGCAGACGTCTTAAACCCCTACTAGGGGTTGCACTAAGTGCAACCGATCTCTAAAGCCATCGTCTGGATTTCTTCAGTAACTATAAAGTTTATTTAATGTTGGCTACATTCCTAATAATTCGCGTAATATTGGGCTAAAAATAGTGATGTTAAGTATACCTCGGTTGCGACCCTTGTCCGTCGCCCATTTCGCTCGCCTGCGCTGCGGTTTCGGGTCAGAGCATGGTAATACGCCCATGAATGAAGTCGAGCATCACGCTTGCAATGTCTTTTGTGTGGTGTATCTGCAAAATTTTCTTTCGTGTGCACAAAGAGCTATCTCATACAAATGTTTCCAACGCCTACACAAAACCAACACGACACTCAAGGAAATTCACTGTATATGCTGTCTCTTCGGACGAGGCGCTTCGTATAATTATGATAGAACTTCACTTCAGGTAAGTTCGTTTAATCATAAAAAATGCATGCCCACATTATGAACGAACTAGCTTTTGCCCGCGGCTTCGCTCGCGTTAAATTCGGGGTAACAAACCATACAAACTTCCACCCACCATTTTAGGGAAGTGGGGGGTTAGAAAGAGACTAAAAGTAGCCTATGTCACTCTCCATCCCGTCAACTATCTCCACTTAAAAAATCACGTCAATTCGTCGCCCCGTTTTGCCGTGAAAGACGGACAAACAAACAAACAAACACACACATACACTTTCCCATTTATAATATTAGTATTGATTAATAAATTGGTTATGCGATTCTGCAGCTGATATTTAGTATCTAATTTTTAACGCGGCTGCGTGGCCATCACAAGGAAACTCATGCGTTTGTTTTACACGCTTGAAGCCGGCAGCATGCGTTCGGGTTACACTGGTGAACCTGAAGCGAGTGCTCGGCGATTAATAAGACATAGGAATAGGCCAGGTCAGCTTATTGATACGTCATGAGTCATGATTGTTGTTTAGGCCAACGGCGGAAGGGTAATGTGTTTTCTGTAATTTCTAGCCTCGGTCTGCTACTTTTTCCGCATATTTTTTGCAACTTCTCTTTTGAAGATTACTAGATAACTTTATTACAAACTGCAACAAGTATATTTAAAACGATTGAAGTTTATGGCGGCAAACAATCTTCGTAATCTCAGCCGAAGCTCGTTCACTGCTCGATATAAGCGTCTCCCAAGGTTTTCTACTGTGACCGATCCCATGCTGCCCGCATCCCGTACCCAGCGGGTAGCCGCGACCTTCATCAGGTCATCGGTCTACCGTGTAGGAAGACTACCAATAGGTACTTAAGTCTTGGAGGAGTCTGAGGAGTCTTGGCTTGCACTCGAGAACTTTCCAGTTCCCACGGCCATCGGGAGGAAAACAATAAAAATGTTTTCGTCCCGTCGGATATAATTAAACAGTAAGCCACACTACCTATAGGTATATGCGTTGTCCTTATACCCAGTATTATGTCCGTACTTACTACTAAATTAATTAGCCAGAATTGTAACGCGAATGCCCGAATTTTATTGTGAAGCCAGCTACTAACAAAATTAAATGAAATCCCCAAAAGGTTTTCAAACTAAGAGAGGTTTAAAAGTAAAACAAAGCCCGGGCCCCTCCGCGGGTCCTCCTAATGCTAATTTGCCAACAACTAAACATTTTTTCGCTACAATTTCTAACAAAATGGGCTACACTTTAGATGAAAGAAAAAGTCGTACCTACATATGTGTTTTTTATTTTGTTTTTTTTTTTTTTTATTCCTTAGGGATAAATGACGGCTATTTGTTTTGTTTTATGGATCCATATTAACTATAGTATGAGCGCTGGTGGCCTGGCGGTAAAACGTCAGACTTTCAATCCGAAGGTCTCGGGTTCGAACCCCGGCTCCTACAGTCGAGTTCACAAATATCTTTACATGCAAATGTTCCACAAATATATTTACTCCACCTTATTATCAGTGGTTAAGAGGCGTGTAAACATATTTTTGGGACGTTGGCTTGTAAAGATATTTGTGAACTCGACTGTACCACTGTGTTTTAGGAACTTATGTACGAAATATTATTTGATATTTGCCAGTCGCTTTCCGGTGAAGGAAAACATCGTGATGAAACCGGATTAATCTCAACAAGGCCTAGTTCCCCTTCGGGTTGAAAGTTCAGATGGCAGTCGGTTTCGTAAAAACTAGTGTCTACGCCAATTCCTGGGATTAGGTTGCCGAGCGGACCCCAGGCTCAATAGAGCAAAAAGCTAGGAGGAAGATTAACTATAGTATCTAAAATAGGTTGTTGGTCTTTGTATAATCGTATTTTTATTTTACATTCGTCATATCATTCAACACTAAGTACCTACAAGTTTATTTAGAAACAGCACACATTAAATTTATTTTAAATGGAAACCTTAATTATTGTTTGCTACACAAACACTTACCTAATGTGAAGAAAATATTATTTTTTGAGTATTGGTTAGGTTTTTGATGAAATGATGAAACAGTAGGTGGCCCGATATAAAACATTGGGGAGCATGCGTTATTCATGAGCGCATAGAAAAATACCGCCATTTGGAGATCGCCGGGGGTCACTGTATTTTCAACCAGCTCATGCGACATCAAACTATGTTATTGTTGGTTTAAGAAAAACGTTTGGATATTTTTATTAAGTCCTAAAAAAACTGAAAGATGTGAAGGTTTATTTAGCGATATGTTTGAAACTTCAAAAGGTGCCCGTTTATTATGAATATAGTTACTCTAGTAAATTAGGAAACCATTAGATACGACATACAATAAACATTAATATCATTCATAGAATGTTCATATTTATAATGTATTAAAATATGTGTCATATCATCTGTACCCATGTATTTATTGATATACCTATGACAATGTAAGTTTTATTCCAATACATTACCTAAAATAGCTATTTAAGTATCATCTGGGCAAGAAGAGTAAGTTTTTTACTGGCTTACAAAATATGGACATCAATTAGTCTGAAATAAATGCATTTTTTTAATACACAATAAAAATATCTACGAATTGTCTCATATTTATTATATATATTTATTTATTTATAAGTATGACCATGTGCTTAAGTACTAACGGTATTTTTTCAGTTCAAAAATTATACATAACTATCAGAATTTACAGGTGCAAAGACCTAGTACCTACCTATTGTCTTGTTTATTGTTTATCGTGTCCCTACTTGTACAAATAAATTCACTTAACAAAAAGGAAGTTACCAACGGAAAAGGACAATCTCCACCCAGCTCCTGTTTTTGTCCCATATTTTATTTACTAAGTGGGTATTTGAATAAAAATGCGGGTTAAAAAGTACAAAAGCGGGTACATACAGAGTGAGATTTATAGCGTTACGCCAGAGGTTTAAGCACCCTTTGTGCTAGTTGAGGATTTTTCCGGAGGTTAGACTATTTCTGGTTCCTGTTTTTTGAAGTCAAATTTACGTGGCGTTAAGCTTTAGTATTTTTAAATATACTCGTAGATGCTGATAAAATAATACAAAGGTAGACGAATATCGGGACGGGAATATACGGATCGAGAATGATGGAAACAAATCACAAGGGCTGCAAAACCAAGTGTTCACGATCCTCAGTAATGAGGAACCGACAAAGAAGAGAACAGAGACAATATCAACGACACAATCATATTCCAATTTCAATTTTTAAGAAGTTCGAAATGTTATAGTGTCTTGAGTGTGATTTGGACGTCGGAGAAAGAACATTTTACTTTCCAGGGGCCGTATTCTAACTTTAAAACACGTATAGACACGATCCAACTTCAATACAACTCCAATGCTTAACTACACAATACAGCTACGGCATAAACATCTGAATCAGAAATAGCTTAATTTGCTTGAGAAATATTCCAACGCAACTGCAATACAACTTCAATACATATTGGTTGAATGTTTGTGGTGTGTTGGAGTGGAGTTATGTTTGAGATAGGTTGTATTTTTATTGTATTGTTAATGTATTTTTAAATTAAAATCCGGCACCAGAGATTTTGTTTATCGTTGTTATATTATTTTTATAAAAAGGTTTTTGTTGGTCTATTTTGAGTTTAATGGGTGGAGGTCAGAGTGACAGACCAACAAAGTTTTTCAGTAGGAAAAAAGTAATACCAAAATAGGTAAAACTGCCGAAGTTGTGTCATTTATAGAGGACAGGACCTATATTTTAACATTACAACAAAAAATATTGTGTATTATTGCGAAAACAAAAACAGTAGGCGACTAACTATAAATTGCATTATACATCGTTTGGCACTACTTTCCCCCAACAGAAACTTCTGGCTATGATGTAAACTAATTAATTACATCATTTCCAATAATGCGTCAAACCCAGAACTCTAGGATTTGTTTTCTTCAAGTTATTTGCATTGTTTAACCTCCATCACTTTACAGCTGCCAGATATCCGGATCTACAAATAACCATAATATAGCAAACTAACTAGAGGAGTTTCGTTGCTCTCATTATTGTGTCATATCTGACTTGGCCAGCTCTCCGTCTATTAGTGTAATTTACTTGAGAGGATTATTCAGATATGTTTAATGGTACTTAAGTACAGTCATAACACTGCGCAAGATACATATTGGTGTTATATTTTACATTTTTAGGGTTCCGTACCTCGAAAGGAAAAAACGGAACCCTTATAGGATCACTTTGTTGTCCGTCTGTCTGTCTGTCTGTCTGTCTGTCTGTCTGTCTGTCTGTCTGTCTGTCAAGACCATTTTTCTCAGGAACGCGTGGAGGTATCAAGCTGAAATTTATATCAAATACTCAGGCATATTGTCCCTTGGAGCTGTAATAAAATCAAACTTAAAAGCCAACGCAATCAAAAGATACAGTCGTTTATGCTGCAAATTTTAGAGTTTCGGCACTCGCAAAACCTATGGGGTACTTCCCGTGAACTCAGAAACTTGAAATTTGCAACGTCATATAGCATAGACAATGGAAAAATTACAAAAAGTAGACATTTTTAGTAAAATCATACAAAAACATATTTTTTTAAATTTTAAACTTACTACCTTTTCCCTCGTAAACGCGTGGATGTATTAAATTGAAATTCATGTCAAATACTCAGGGCTATAGGACCTTTCAGATGTAGCAAAACCAAACTTTTATATCAATGCAATCAAAAGAAATAGCAATTTAAGTCACATATTTTAAAACTGAGTACTCGCAAGAAACTCAAAACCTAAAGGGTACTTCCTAACCTAAACTCAGAAACTTGAAACTTGGCACGAAGAAACTTCATATAGCACAGACCAAGGAAAAATTACGAAAAGTAGACATTTTTAGTAAAATCATACAAAATCTTTTTTTTTAATTTTAAACTTACTACCTTTTTCCTCGTAAACGCGTAGAGGTATAAAATTGAAATTCATATCAAATACTCAGGTCTATAATACCTTTAAGTTGTAAAGATTTGTACGGAACCCTCGGTGCGCGAGTCCGACTCGCACTTGGCCGGTTTTTTTAAATACGCGTATTAAATTATTTTTAAATATATGTTACACAATGTAGGAGACGTAGCAAGCAAGACATGACTAGCATGAGTGAACAGACTATTACTAAACTATATATACATATTACTTATAACTATACATCATCTGGTAAGTCACTGGAAGCCTAGTCGAAGAATGTAAATTATTATTGATTATAATTTGATATTGAACACTATTAGATCTAAACTTACATATATATAGATGTCATATACAAAGGAAAAAGTGACCTAGGCCTAGGCAAATCAGAATATTTATTTAAATAATTTTATTTGTTCTTCAGTAGTATTATATCTGTCAGAAGTTTGGTTTATTCAGACCTTTCAAACCATCTTGTTTGTTAAAGATTGGTTGTCAAGTTCATGTCAAATAGATGTCAAAACCAGATTGCTTAATGTAAATACGACACGTCGAAGGCGTGGAACATTTTTATGATAATTTGTCGGAATTACAATTTCTTTTTAATATAGATGTTTTGTTTTCTCTTAGAATATAATAGTAATATGTACATATATAAGTAGTAGATAATTAAAATTAAATAAAGGCGTCCGTGACAGTCTCTTACCATTTTCGCCGAATGTAACTCATTTCAAAAGGGCCCAGTTAGTACGAGGTAGGTACCTATAGTATGAAATATGATTATTAAGACAAGACACGTGCTTACAACTATGATACTTACTTAAGTACGTCTTAAGAAGGTAATAAAGGCAACATACAAGATCTTTTACAAAGCTGTATCCACTTGGCGCCAATCCTTATCTCAAACATAAAACCCACTCAATCCCATTTAATAGTGTCCTACACAAATACCACCCAATTACTTTGGTCACATATAAAAACAAAAGACGGTAGATCTAACGCCCCGCCCACTCGGCCGGGCGTGGCGACGCCCCGCCCACCGACACTCCCCCCTTGAAATTACCAGGTCGCTTATATTTTCCAATGGGTGGTGGGTGCTAGATTGCAAAGATGGCCACTATTTATGCGGGGGTCTGGTTGAGAGAAATGGGCTTGAGTAACAAAAGGTAGAAAATGCTGGTATATGTTGGTAGCTATATATGTATCTGTAGTTTCTGCCTTTGTGTTAGGTAGCTAGCGACGTTGATTTGCAGACAAAGGAATTCGAAGATACCCTCATAGTGTAAAACTCTGTTTTCGAAAATGATTGTATGTACCTAAGTTAGTCAACAATTGCTTAAACCAAGATTTTTAATGATAATGTATTATGAAAGCATCCCATAATTAATTACCTAAACCTCCATAGGTATGTCATAATCCGATTCGTAATAGCATAAGTGTGCATAGACTACAGAGAGATATTAAATTCCACATGTTTTTCGTAAAATAATTCTTAAAAAAATATTTAATTTTAGTAGTTAGAAGAAGAATTCAATATAATTTTGACAAGATCTTTCTTAACATTGTCACGTCTAGTTTATTATGAACACTTCGTTTGATAATAACTTTTGTTTGTAACCTTTAGAGTAGAACGAACATAGCATTTTTTTAAATGTATAAGGGCATTTTTATTTTAACTTGTATGGTACGGTACTTTTAACATTCCTAACAAAATGTATGGAATTTGACACTGACCGTCAGTTTTGTGACGATTGCTAACCGGCCATTAATGGTACCTACACAGTTAAGTGAAAATGCCCATAAGTTAGGAACATGAAGTACAGTGTAAGTACCTGTTGATACTTAAGTAAGTACAAACTCAATTCAATGAAGTAAATTAATATCTCCATGTTTGCACTGCAATTCAGTATTCATTTCTGGTTACGAGGGTAAGCAAATAAATTCAATATCTACACCTACAGACTATCAAAACGTTGGTTTATTCATCACTTAGGCATTGATTTGTCTCTTCTGTTTATGATACATACCTAAAACTCAAAACAGATGCATTTTGTGTTATTTCGTTAATACAAGATAGAAACTACTTCATGGCAACAATATCGACAGAAATTGTTCTTCCAACCTAAGATTTTCATAGCACAAAATAAATCAAAGACATAAGAATAGCTCATCATCAAACACTTAAGAGCCATGCTCTTGTCGGTGCAACTCAAAGTGGGCTAAACTAAAAACTAAAGAATAGCTACATGTTTCTAAATAATGCTACCAAATGCAATGCAAACCTAATTGAATACAAAGTAAACTTTTGGTTTTTTCTCAAGAAATGCGACACAAAAAGATGGAGTCTCACGATGCGCTTGTCCTGTTTTTGCTTTTGATTTATTGCATGAATGTCGTTGACATGTTGATGCATGGCCAGCCAAAATATTTACACAATGTTTTGTGTAAAAAGTAGCTGAAAAACTGAGTTTTTAAGTAGTGTACCTACTGTTACTATTTAAAAACGTAAAAACATTCCATACGCATGGTAACATCTAGAACCAGATTGTGGGTGATGTGGGGACTCATTGTCGTCGACTCATATGCAAAACATCGTCTAGATGTAGATAGTTAAAATCAGCTAAATACTTTTTTGAATAACTCAATCCATTAGTTACTGTGAAACTTAATTTTATGAAAATGAAACTATGATGCCGGAACCAACCCTTATTTCATAAGTTTTATATATTTCATAAGTTATAAAAAAATAAAAGCGCAAATAACAAAGTGTTTTCCTGTTTTTTTGCTGTATTTTCGTAAATTTAAATTCATGACTCCTGAAAAACAATTATTTGTCTTTAGAAAACAATACTCTTTAGGTAAATCGGTAAAATGGGCTTGTTTTCTAAATCCCTTTGAATACCTACCATAAGGCACTCCACACACTTGATCTGAATTCATCAATTGTCTACGGATTGCTTAAATTTGTCTATGGCCTCCATACAAAACGTCAGCTACCATAGACAAATTTCCGCAATCCATAGACAAACTTGTCTACGATTTGATGAATCCAGAACTGAATTCAGATCAAGTGCCTTATAAGTTGATGTCGGTTTCGCGTGTCAGACTAAACCAACAAACGCCGTTACATTACCGTTTACCGAAACTATATGATTTATCTCCTTAGGGCTCCGTAGACAAAATATATAAACATAGCCTTAGTAACATAATATACCTATATACATGTGTTACGTAAGTCACATTATTAGATATAACTAGATAAATTACATACCTACCTAGATTTCTCCAGGTTTAAAAATATATTAAGGCGTTCTTAGCAGTTTTATTTAAATTGATGTTTTTAAAGTAATGTGTCCTCTCTCCTGACTTTTCTTTTTAAATTACGGATCCAAGAGATATAATTAAATTCAAAAAACTCTCTATACAAAGATTGTAAATTAGGTACCCATTTTATATTATAATGAAAATCTGATACTTATTTCAAGCCAGTGTACCATGCATGCAGTCTTACGTAAAAATACTAAGCAATATATTTTATTATTTTCAGCTACGGCCCTCTGCAGCAGAGGCCCGTCGCGCGTGCCTATAAAAGCCAGGCTGCCCACGCGCACCGCGCACTCGGGATCGGAGCGGGACGTAAGTATTCTTCCATATCTTAGCCGCCATTTTGTGACGACGCCATTTTGTGCAATTTTTAATTTTACTACTTATTTTCACATTTTGATATTATTTATTAAGTGACTTTAAAGGATTTTTGTTTGTATTAGATTGTTTGTTATTTTAGAACAATGTTTTAACATATTTTAGCCGCCATTTTGTAAGAACGCCATTAAGTGCGACCACTTGTTTAATTTACTTATTGTTTTCATCTTTAAATGCTATTTAATTAAACTATATTTCAAAAGATATTTGTTACGCAGAAGGTGTATAAGTAATATTACTTCGGAAAAATCGAATTCACCTTGGATGTTTTGAGCTTGAGAGTCCGCCATCTTGACCAAACCACGTGTTTTACTTTTCTTTTAAATTTCAAGATTTCCGTTCTCAATTTCGTGAATTCACATTATTATAATCTAGATTCCTTAATTTGACTAGGTGCACGATCAACGTAATTCATTAAACGCGACATCGGCATTTTGGTAATCAAGTTCAATTCTAACCACGTGTTTGGCTTGCGATATTTTACATGCGTGAAGTAAAACTAAATCGTTAACTATTTTACAAAAATATATTCTTTGGTTTCGGAAACACGTTATATGATTGATGAGTATCCGGAAGCCTCCTGTTTCTTTGGGTTTATTTAATTTTATTTTAATGTTCATTTTATGTTTGTTTTACAGTGAGCCAGGGTACCTGCTAATACCGGGCTTGCGGCAGCATGGTAAGTTTTTTTTAAATTTTCTTTCTACTGTAAAACACGCATGTTCTGTGCCTTTTCAGCCAGCTTTTCTGCCAATCATTATATTTTTATTTTTGTGATGTACCTAAGTACTATTTGGCTATAAAAGGCATGCATGTGCACCAGTGTTTATTATAAATACTATAATACTAGAATATACATACCTACCTACTACTGTTCTTTTGGCTTTACAACTACCTCTTAATATTGTTAAACTTACAATAGGTTGGCTCAAATACCGATCATATAATAATAATTATTATTAATTTGCGCTAAAGTTATAACGTGCCTTGCACCGCTGGATTACACAGTAGCTTGAATCAGCAACAACAATATCATATAAAAGGTTAATCGGTTAGCCAGTCCTTACAACCGCGCTTTAACACTTTAGCTGCCTGGAAGACGCTAGGTGTATCCAACTGTTCATCTAGGAGATTTAAGGAGCTTGGCACTGAAAGTGTTAACGTACAATTATTTTTAACTAGCTTTTGCCCGCGGCCTCACTCGTGTTAAATTCGGGGTAACAAACCATACAAACTTCTACCCCTCATTTTAGGGAAGTAGGGGGTTAGAAAGAGACAAAAAGTAGCCTATGTCACTCTCCATCCCTTCAACTATCTCCACTTAAATAATCACGTCAATTCGTCGCCCCGTTTTGCCGTGAAAGACGGACAAGCAAACACACACATACACTTTCCCATTTATAATATTAGTATGGATTCCAGGCAGGTAGAACTCGCACCTGGCTGCGGCAGCAAGCCCGGCCGCCCGGTGTGGCCGCCGCCGGCGTCGGCGACGTCGAGCGACGTTGGACGACGTCTGGCGATGGTGCAACTGGCCGCGCGGCTGCCCCGCTCAGCGAGCGGCTAGCAGTGGACGCGCTGAGGGAAAACTGCGTTGGTGAGTGTTGTACATTTGATAACAGTGCGGCAGTAAGCCGGCGTCGGCGACGTCGGGCAATGTTGGACGACATCTGGCGACGGTGCGGCTGCCCCGCTCAGCGAGCAGCTAGCAGTGGACGCGCTGAGGGAAAATTGCGTTGGTGAGTGTTGTACATTTGATAAGAGTGCGGCAGTAAGTCAGCGTCAGCGACGTCGGGCGACGTTGGACGACGTCTGGCGACGGTGCGGCTGTCCCGCTCAGCAAGCAGCTAGCAGAGGACGCGCTGAGGGAAAATTGCGTTGGTGAGTGTTGTACATTTGATAACAGTGCGGCAGTAAGCCAGCGTCGGCGACGTCGGGCAATGTTGGACGACGTCTGGCGACGGTGCGGCTGCCCCGCTCAGCGAGCGGCTAGCAGTGGACGCGCTGAAGGAACATTGCGTTGGTGAGTGTTGTACATTTGATAACAGTGCGGCAGTAAGGCGACGTCGGACGATGTTGGTCGACGTCTGGTGATGGTGTGGCTGCCCCGCTCAGCGAGCAGCTAGCAGTGGACGCGCTGAGTGAAACCTGCGTTGGTGAGTGTTGCACATATAATAACAGTGCGGCAGTAAGACGTAGTCGGTGACGTCGGATGATGTTGGTCAACGTCTGGTGACGGTGCGGCTGCCCCGCTCAGCGAGCGGCTATCAGTGGACGCGCTGAGGGAAAACTGCGTTGGTGAGTGTTGTACATTTGATAACAGTGCGGCTACTGCCTTACTATACTTACTTACTAGCCGTTGTCGGCGACCTCGGACGATGTTGGTCGACGTCTGGTGACGGTGTGGCTGACCGCGCCGCTGTCCAGCTCAGCGAGAGGCTAGCAGTGGACGCGCTGAGGGAAAATTGCGTTGGTAAGTTTTGTACATTTGATAACAGTGCGGCAGTAAGCCGGCGTCGGCAACGTCGGACGATGTTGGTCGACGCCTGGTGACGGTGTGGCTGCCCCGCTCAGCGAGCAGCTAGCAGTGGACGCGCTGAGGGAAACATGCGTTAGTGAGTGTTGTAGATTTGATAAGAGTGCGGCAGTAAGCCGGCGTCGGCGACGTCGGACGATGTTGGTCGACGTCTGGTGACGGTGTGGCTGACCGCGCCGCTGCCCAGCTTAGCGAGCGGCTAGCAGCTGTCACGCTGAGGGATACCTGCGCTGGTGAGTAAAAACCTCCTCCTTACCTAAGAATCCATTGTCATGGGAGCTGTTGCACGGCGCTTCTTTTTATTTCCCGGCTTCACCTTCTAGTCGAACGGGTTCGAAATTAGAAATGGACATCTAGCTACTAATGAGTTTTTCGTAGTGTTATTTGAAATTAATCGCTATAACTTTTAATGAAGGGATACATCGTGAGAGAAGATGATGATATTTACAATAAAAATTTTAGTTGTATGTGAACCAGCTATGGGCAAGCATGGGGACTTAGGTCTTCGTGCATGCGAGAAACGTGTGCCCAGCTATGGGACTCGTATAGGCTAACGATGAGGAGTTATCTTTATTTGATGATTTGGAAGTGTTTAAATCCATTACTCAAACCGATTTTGTTTAACCTCTCATATATTTTATCTTTCTTTGTTGCAGATCGCAATCTCGTAGCGGAGTCACAGATTGTAGTTTAAACATTAACATTAAACATGCTGCGTTTAAGAAATCAAACCTTTTAACATTTTAGTTAAGTCTTTAGTTATAATGTGTAATTCGTTCACCGTTTTACGATTGCAATGAAATAGGGATTCACCGCTATACTTTTCCGTTACTGATATTTGCAGGAACATTCTTGCATAGTATAATGCACAATTTTAGAGATAAGTTTTTTGTTAATCCATTACATCTCAGTCGGCGTTAGATAAGTTTCTTTTTTTTGACTCTTTGATTTATTTTTTCTATTAAACTTTTGTTTTTCTTGCTTCATAATTTGTATTATTATTTTACACCCTGCGTGTTTACCAACAAAGTAGGTACCATCGCCCACACAGTTAACTACCCATCGGAGGACCATATGCCTTTTGTAATAAGGTCCACCGATGTACAGTTAAGTGTGTTGCTGTTTGTACCATGATTTGAAGGTTGATCGGTATTATTTGTAAATTAAACAGTCACACATTTGACTATCAATTTTTGCCTATCGATAACCTATCGTAAAATTAACCATACTCCTTCAACCAAAATTAACCATATTATCTTCCGTACTTCTGTCTTTCTTAAATCGTTTGGTTTCCTGAAATGTTAGAAACCTAGGTAATCAAGTTATAGTTGTGCAAAACTAAACTATTTGAGGAAAACATAAGAACGGAAGATAATAAATATTATATTTGGCTAAACATTGACCATCGTATAAATATCACCACCTCTTCTTTATCAAAATCTTTTACCTGCTTAAAATAGATCGTAATTAGAATAAGTAGGTATTCTAAAGGTGACATATAATTATTTCGTCAGTTATGAAGCGATACACTTGACTCGTTCGCTACGGGTAGCTAACGCTCGCCCGAGTCGCCTGGACCCCGCTTTGATCCCCAGATATTGCTGGACCCGCATCTCATTTTCACTGACACATTAGGTTGTTTTTCCAAAGATTTATTTTAAGTAATGTACCTACCACACGACTTAACTTTGATAGCAATGTGAATGAATTATCTGTGGTTCGTAACTTCGTAAGCAACATCATTATTGCCAGTAAATAAGGTTTAAAGAGAAATCGTAACTTTTTATTATGTCAAAAACGGGACTTAATCACGTACACTTACTTTTATTATTTCCCTGACGTTTCGAGCGTGCCGTGACGCTCGTGGTCAGACAACAGTCTGCCTGCGACCACGAGCGTTACGGCACGCTCGAAACGTCAGGGAAATAATAAAAGTAAGTGTACGCGATTAAGTCCCGTTTTTGACAAAATAATGAGTGAAAATCGTGTAAGTTTAAATCAGTACAATTGTAACTTTGCTTGAATATGTAAGTATATACTTGAGCTGAGCAGGTTTCTATAGTTTATTAATTTGTCTTGTAAGTAGGAGTACCCTGAATCAGGGTCCCTGATAGTAGGCCGGAAGGCTAGGCAAAAGAAGAAGAATATCAGTACGAGTATGGTACAACCATTACTTTTCTACATTCTTGAGTAAGTTTATAGTTCAAACATCGCCTTGTTGTGTTATTGCTTTGTTATTTCCCAAACTAGGCCCCAGACTAGGTGGACCGACGATCTGGTTAGAGTCGCGGGAAACAGCTGGTTAAGGGCGGCGAATGACCGTTCGGTGTGGAGATCCTTGTGGGAGGCTTTTGTCCAGCAGTGGGCGTCTTTCGGCCGAATGATGATGATGATGATTATTTCCCAAACTTTTTCAGTTAAAAGTTAATTAAAATCACAACTTTTTAAACTCCTGCTCATCTTCAGCTTAAAATTACTTCTTTGCAGACTTAAAAGTATGGAAAAATTTCTTGAAAAAGTCCCCTAGTGTGCCCTTTCTTCCCCGCAATATTTAAATGAAGATCATCTGCTACTTGGCCGCCATCTTGCGCTAATATTGTTTCACAAAATAAAGCTTCGCTCATTTTCTGGCGACAGTTTTTAGAATGTGTTTTTATAGGAAAATTAAAATTTTACTGGGAAGAATAAATAATGAGTGGGAATGAAAATGGAAATACGTTTCAATTTAGGCACATAAAGCGTATTCGAATGTAGTAAGTATGTAAATGTCATAAAAACACCCTACACATGCCCTACACTACCATCCTTGTATAGTTAGCTACTCGTATTTTCGATATACCTAATTCGATCTCGTAACAATTTTTTGAGCATAAGTATTTACCTATTTCGTACAGTTTACAATTCGGCATGCATGTTTTAATGCCTTGTATGTATTTTTCATAATATTTAAAGCAAAACAAAGACTGATTACACAAGATAAAAAAAACGTCCGATCAAACCCGCTTCAAAACAAATCAGAAGTTCAGAAAAGTCCATAATACATGAGCGTAATTCCATCAAAGGAACTCGATTAGTAAACATTAGCGTCGGCATTTGTGGCGACGCGGCAATAAATTGAAATAAGAGAATTAAGAAATAAATCAAAAGAGGATTTTCCCGACACGTCGTCGTCGCGAAATTGGAAAAATACGACGCGACACGGCGGGCGGGGCGCGAGCTCGTTGTCGTACGACACGATAATTTTCAATAGTCATAGTTATTTATTCATAATATTTAAAATATTACATGTCAAATTACATTACATTGGTACTTATTGATTAATTCATTCCCTATTTTTTCTAAATACAATTATGTTATTGGTAGGTCATAGAACTCTGTGAGACTGTAAAAAGTATGGTTTAATAGCCACCTTATTAATTTATTCAAAAATACGTGTGTACTACCCGCATTTTTTATCTCCGAAGGGAGTTTGTTAGAAAATTTTGGATCCTACACTTGACATTATTTTGTACTTGACAATACTTTCTTACTTCAATCTTTGTTTGAAGTAGGGTTTCGTACTCAGACCGAAACACTATTTGATTGAAACTGAAACTGGGCATCAAGTAGGTAGTCTACAAAACGAAGTCAAATAAAAATGAGTTTATAAATATAAATAAATAAATATAAATATAAATGTTATAAGACAATCTTACACAAATCGACCTAGGCCCACAGTAAGCACAATAAGGCTTGAGTTATGGGTACTAGACAACGATATATATAATAGATAAATACTTAAATACATAGAAAACACCCATAACTCGGGAACAAATATCTGTGATAAACACACAAATAAATGCCCTGACCAGGATTCCAACCCGGGACCTCCTGCTTCGTAGGCAGGGTCACTACCGACTGGGCTAGGAGGCCGTTAAAATTCCTTAATGAATGAAAAACAAAGATTTGGAATCAAACATTGACAGAAATACAATCGTCTGAGGTATCCAGATGCTTATAGCTGGTTTACTCCGTGACACAATGGAACTTCGCTGAGTAAAGATAATAAGAGTGTCGGTAAATATTAAGCGCGCAGTGCCTCATCTCCATATACACGATGAAATTGAAAGAATAGCCGGGTACAGGGTAGCCAGGTGGAAGTTTGTAGGTTTATTTTATTTTCCCCCGTTTACGTTTGTTACAATATAATAAGTCATATTTTTAATGTAAGAGGGTAGGTTGATAAATTTTGATGATGCTGTGAGCTCTGCGGAGCTACACGAGGATGTTACGAACCGATAATAAAATTAAATAAATAAATAAATCAATATTATAGGACAATCTTACACAAATCGACCTAGGCCCACAGTAAGCTCAATAAGGCTTGTGTTATGGATACTAGACGACGATATATATAATAGATAAATATGGATAAATGCTTAAATACATAGAAAACATCCATAACTCAGGAACAAATATCTGTGATAAACACCCAAATAAATTTCCTGACCAGGATTCGAACCCGGACCTCCTGCTTCGTAGGCAGGGTCACTACCGACTGTGCTAAATTTAATCGTAAAGACGAAAACTAACCACTTCAATGCCCGGGAGTTGGTGTTTCTTGACTAATTTCAATAATCGGGTAGAGATAGGTAATTTCAATTAAATAAAAGGTATACTTACCTTGAAAAGCTTTTTGGTATGTAACTAAGTACATATCTATACTTATATCTAGGTACTTAGTAGGTAGTATTTGTATGTAAATCCTGAGGTATACTTAGTTAAAATAAGACAGAATACTTATACTTGGGTCATAATACGCAGACAGGTTGTTTTGTATTCACAATTGTCTTTTCTGTAACCGAAAATCATAAACAGCTTTTAGATAGGATAACTATCTTCCGGGTACTTACCTATAGGTACAAGGCGGACATTTTTTCCCATGCCCCATTAAATTTTAAATCAATATACATATGATTTACCTTATTATTTTGTAAGTAACTAGATACGTTACGGGCTTCACTGGTCGGCTTCAATAGAATTCCGGCGAAAGGTCACCAAAACGGCATGATTTGTGCATTCCTGGAGGGTCCATATAATTATTAGAGTGGTGATAACCGGGGACCAGCGACGAAACTCAGAATCAAGTTAACACAGATTTATATAGTACGTGAGCCGAATGCTGTTCTTTAATTATTGATTAATCAATTATACAATTCGTATATTAAACTAAATGCCTATAAATAAAACTAAATTACTAACTAACAAGTTCTTTAATTATATATTGACATTTCTTATATTTATCCTCGGATTGCTGTGTGATGATCTGATGATGATGCTAGTCCTATAATTAATAGTTAACGTTTAAAAATAAGTAACTAACTCGTAGATGCATAATTATCTTCTAAACTAGTGGCTCTGTGAGCTGTAGACCTCGCGAGCTTAACTTATTTAAGCTATTTTCCATAATTAAGATTTTATTTTATTTATTAAAGGATGAAAAAATCTAAGTAAATATAGAAATTGCTTAAAAAAATCACTGTAATTGGTTGAGAAATTCAACCTGTAGTGTAGACTAAATTCACCGAAAATACGCTAGATGTGCATACGAAAGCATTTTTGCCCACGCTTCGCTGTCGCTCGGTCAATAACATTTCTCATATCTTCAAGAGACCGGTAACGGTTTTTTTTCGATTTCAGTCAACTTTGCGATTCCATTTTGCAGTAACTGACAAGCTTAGTTTGTATACATATTTTGAAAGATCTTTTCTTTTTAATCGGCATAAGTAGAACACTTTTTATTTTATATTTCACTAGCTTTTTCCCGCGGCTTCGCCCACGTACTACATACAAGTACTCAAAAAGGAGGTTCTCAGTTAGACTGGTATGTTTGTATGTATCAGTCAGTCAGTCAGTCAGTCGGTCGGTCGGTCGGTCGGTCGGTCGGTCGGTCGGTCGGTCGGTCGGTCGGTCGGTCGGTCGGTCGGTCGGTCGGTCGGTCGGTCGGTCGGTCGGTCGGTCGGTCGGTCGGTCGGTCGGTCGGTCGGTCGGTCGGTCGGTCGGTCGGTCGGTCGGTCGGTCGGTCGGTCGGTCGGTCGGTCGGTCGGTCGGTCGGTCGGTCGGTCGGTCGGTCGGTCGGTCGGTCGGTCGGTCGGTCGGTCGGTCGGTCGGTCGGTCGGTCAATCGGTCAGTCGGTCAGTCGGTCAGTCGGTCAGTCGGTCAGTCGGTCAGTCCGTCAGTCAGTCAGTCAGTCAGTCAGTCAGTCAGTCAGTCAGTCAGTCAGTCAGTCAGTCAGTCAGTCAGTCAGTCAGTCAGTCAGTCAGTCAGTCAGTCAGTCAGTCAGTCAGTCAGTCAGTCAGTCAGTCAGTCAGTCAGTCAGTCAGTCAGTCAGTCAGTCAGTCAGTCAGTCAGTCAGTCAGTCAGTCAGTCAGTCAGTCAGTCAGTCAGTCAGTCAGTCAGTCAGTCAGTCAGTCAGTCAGTCAGTCAGTCAGTCAGTCAGTCAGTCAGTCAGTCAGTCAGTCAGTCAGTCAGTCAGTCAGTCAGTCAGTCAGTCAGTCAGTCAGTCAGTCAGTCAGTCAGTCAGTCAGTCAGTCAGTCAGTCAGTCAGTCAGTCAGTCAGTCAGTCAGTCAGTCAGTCAGTCAGTCAGTCAGTCAGTCAGTCAGTCAGTCAGTCAGTCAGTCAGTCAGTCAGTCAGTCAGTCAGTCAGTCAGTCAGTCAGTCAGTCAGTCAGTCAGTCAGTCAGTCAGTCAGTCAGTCAGTCAGTCAGTCAGTCAGTCAGTCAGTCAGTCAGTCAGTCAGTCAGTCAGTCAGTCAGTCAGTCAGTCAGTCAGTCAGTCAGTCAGTCAGTCAGTCAGTCAGTCAGTCAGTCAGTCAGTCAGTCAGTCAGTCAGTCAGTCAGTCAGTCAGTCAGTCAGTCAGTCAGTCAGTCAGTCAGTCAGTCAGTCAGTCAGTCAGTCAGTCAGTCAGTCAGTCAGTCAGTCAGTCAGTCAGTCAGTCAGTCAGTCAGTCAGTCAGTCAGTCAGTCAGTCAGTCAGTCAGTCAGTCAGTCAGTCAGTCAGTCAGTCAGTCAGTCAGTCAGTCAGTCAGTCAGTCAGTCAGTCAGTCAGTCAGTCAGTCAGTCAGTCAGTCAGTCAGTCAGTCAGTCAGTCAGTCAGTCAGTCAGTCAGTCAGTCAGTCAGTCAGTCAGTCAGTCAGTCAGTCAGTCAGTCAGTCAGTCAGTCAGTCAGTCAGTCAGTCAGTCAGTCAGTCAGTCAGGTCTCAAATCTAGTATTTTAATTACCACCCTATAGCCTACCAATCACCATTAATAGTAGTTTATGTAACTGTTACGTAATAAGGGTCCTTAAAACATGAGTGTGGTTTTATGAAACGAGCCGCAGGTGAGTTTCATAATAAGATCACACGAGTGTTTTAAGGCCTAATTACGTACAGTTGCATACACTGCTTTATCAACACTCATATTATTTATTCTAAATGCCTTATTTGGAAACCATAGAATGGCCGCCATTGCACCGCCACCATGGCCAACTCTCGTGTGCCGGCGGTCGCGCGGGCGCGTGTCGGGCTGTCGGCGGATCCCCGGGAGCACCCTCCCGGGGATACCCTCGGGGGGACCCTTCAGGTGTACATTATGTTATCAAAACTCATAGCACATCAATAATTGAGCATGAAAAGTTAAAATTACGTTACTGCTACGGATAAAAAGCTTATCATAGTAAAATCGGTCGTGGTAATGCTAGCCATTGCCTACCGTTTTCGAACACGTTTTAGAGAACTTACAATATGAGTGTAGATAAAATATTTTCTACTCCACCTTTTGTAAGGCAATGTATGGAGATGATTCCCCAATGATTGGATTATTTATAAATAATGCACAGCTGTTACTTACGCGATTTCTGCTTGGAGAGGTGAAAAAATGAAGATTTTTAATGATTGGAAAATTACTTGTTTAAGGAATAAGTGGGACAGTTTTTTTTTTTCATTTTCATATATATTTTTTAAGCAAGAGTATGTTTAGTTAGAGCAACTTTAGGAAAAAATGCCGAAGTTTAGGTGGTATTTTCGGGAATATAATAGAGTATTTCATAAAATGTTAAATGTAAAATTAAACTTAACTTTATGGTCTAATACGTAATAAGATATAATAATAAAAACTCAAGCGACAAGTTTGCACGAATCAACGTCATCACTAAACAAGCTCTGTAAGATCGAGTGTTCGAGTATTAAATAATAATAATTATATATGTATCAAAAGTATTTTTTTGCAATAACAAACTATCTTATGACATACAATTCATGTGCATTATTTCATTATTAGCGATCTTACAAGTGCATAACGTACAATGAAAATCAATTAGACAATCATATTGCTATACATATCCTTCATCAAGTAATTAAGAAATAAAAGTTACCTATTTTGTTTGTACATGACTTTATTTCTGTGACTGTTTTCCATAAAAGGAGCCTTCTGAAATATACTTGTGTATTGTTAAAAAATTGTGGTTTAAATGTGTTATCTTATTTAGTTTTTAGTAAAAACTAAATAAGACTTTTAGGACATAGACATTTAAGATAAGATAACACTTTTTCAAATCTTTACTAACTACTTTTTAGACATTATTTTGACAAAAACGGGACTTGATCGCGTACACTTACTTTTATTATTTCCCTGATTTAAGTCCCGTTTTTGTCAAAATAATGAGTGAAAATAGTGTAAGTTTAAATCAGTACTTTTTAGACCTTCCATTTTATAATTCACTAGTTAATCCACCAATCTACAAAAAAACACGCATTAAATTATATCCTACATACATTTTCTTCTAAACCTCTCTGCTTGAGTTTCCAGACTACTTAAAAGAATTCAGTTCCACTATTTCAAAGAAAACCTCCGCATTTTTCTAGCAACATAACCCTCCCTATCTACGGTGGCTAAAAGCTCTCGAAGGCACTTTAAGTAGCAAATATAAGTACGTCTTAGAAGCACTTGACATAGTTGCGTGACCACGCCCTCACCCCGCCCAGCTCGTGGCCACGCCCAGCCATCTTGTCTCTAAAGTAATTCTTATTAGGGTTGCTGAAAGCTGAAAGGATATTTTCAGGAAAATAAGTGTGTTTTGGACCGTGAGTAAATAGATTGGTAAAGTTTGTACAGTCAGCAGCAAAAGTAACTGATCGGGCGAGCTGTTCAAAATGATCTTGGTATGTCTCTCTTGACAGCCTTTGCTGTATATATAGATCTTATCGAGCTACTCTTTCATGAGGGAGTGTAAATGTTGCATTGAATTCCTTTAGTTCTAGGTAACGTCATTCTCTGTCTGACGAGGGTGTTAACAAAGTACTTTAGCTATTATCTTGTATTCTATATAACTTTGTTTATAACTTTATCTTTATCCCTACATTTTTGTAGGACTCGGCAGATCCTCATTTCTAGTTCAAGATAAAGTTTAATTGATGTATACAATTTGCCACCAAAATGTCATAAGTTCTTCCTGTAATGTAAATGTCAATACCAACACGGTTAATATGTGTTGACAAGAACGTATCCACGCGAGTGAAACATCTCTTATACCGATTAGAGAATCCAATCGGTGAATAAATTGTATGACAATTACCGGTACTTATTTACCTGCTTTCCCTACTATATTTTATTAAAACCCATGGTATGGTGTTTTCCAAGACGTGAAACTTGTGAAAACCATTAAAATATAATACGGGACCGTAAGTTCCAAGTAGTAGCAGTTTGGTGCAAAGACAGTGTGTTTTATTACCCCCACCGAGGTGGTTACGTAAGTTTCAGAGATAAATTACTGGGAGGATGCTCAGGACGCTTAACTTTTGTATTTCTGGGGTTTTCTTAGACTAAGGAATAATATCGAGTGATTTAATGATGAGAAATATTGTTGTTGGAATTTTTGTTTTTACACTCGCGATCAAAAAAATCGACTCAAGCAACATTTTTTACTTTTGGTCGTATTTCCGGAAAGCGGGAAATATTTTAATAAAACTTTGAATGCAATTTTATTACGAATTTATTCAGCTACAAAAAACAGTAAAAGACATCGATCTCAGTTGCGTAGTTTTTAGGTTATCGCAGTTTTTGTACAAAATGGCATTTTACATGGTTATGATATGCACGAGTTTGAGTCGATTTTTTTGATCGCGAGTGTATGTACGTAAGTTTTTAAGTTAAATAATAGCTTGTCTGTGATATTTGCTACCAATAATTTTAGTTTTGAAATAAAATAGAGTTTTTTCATATTAAATAATTCAAGCTGTAATTTAGAATCTAAGATGTTATAATATTCTTTTTAGGGTTCCGTAGTCAACTGGGAACCCTTATATAATAGTTTCGCCAGTCTGCTCGTCCGTCCGTCCGTCCGCGGATAATCTCAGTGACCGTTAGCACTAGAAAGCTGAAATTTGATACTAATATGTATATCAATCACGCCGACAAAGTGGTGAAATAAAAAGTGGAAAAAATGCTTTATTAGGGTACCTCCCCTATACGTAAAGTGGGGAGTGATTTTTTTTTTTTCATTTGAACCCTAACGTGTGATATATTGTTGGATAGGTATTTAAAAATGAATAGGGGTTTACGAAAATCATTTTTTGATAATGTAAATATTTTCGGAATTAATCGCTCCAGAAGTAAAAAAAAATGTGTCCCGCCCCCCTCTAACTTTTGAATCATAAGTTTTAAAAATATGAAAAAAATCTCAAAAGCAGAACTTTATAAAAACTTTCTAGGAAAATTATTTTGAACTTGATAGGTCGAAAAGTTTTTGAAAAAAAATTACTTAATAATTTCTGAACTAAGTTTGTAATTTAACCGTATACTTAAGCAGGTGTTTATTATACCTGTTATTTCTACATAATCACAATGAAATGACGTGCTTTCAAATAAAGTAAAAACGGTGAAAATCGGTTCACGCAATAAAGAATTATCCCATAAAAATCATCTTCCATACTTTAAGCTCGCGCGCAATAGTTTACTTAATTTGCCGATAGATGTCGCTGTACGTGGAACGCTCATATCATATCCTACATAAATATTAAATATTATAGAACAATCTTACACAAATCGACCTAGGCCCACGGTAAGCTCAATAAGGCTTGTGTTGTGGGAACTAGACGACGATATATATAATAGATAGATATCGATAAATACTTAAAATACATAGAAAACATCCATAACTCGGGAACAAATATCTGTGATAAACACACAAATAAATGCCCTGACCAGGATTCGAACCCGGGACCTCCTGCTTCGTAGGCAGGGTCACTACCGACTGGGCTAGGAGGTCGTTATACATGGCGGTGTTATTTTAACTCTTAAGTGGGGACACTTACTGTGACAGACGGAAAACTACGGAACCCTACACTGAGCGTGGCCCGACACGCTCTTGGCCGGTTTTTTAAAGATATATATAGATCATCCATTTCAGAGGTTACAAAAATTAAATGTTTTACCGAAGAGAGGTCTGCACCATTAGGTTTCATTTTCATTTTTTTTCATTTCATTTCATTTTCACAACATTGTTTGAATTAATATGTAGAAATTCATACTTTTTATCTATTATCTTATCTTATCTATTTTATCTTTATTATTCATATTTTTTATCTTATTTATGAACCTCCAGAACCTCCAGGCCCGTTTGTACCCCCTTTATGTTCTTGTACATTATGTATGACATATGTATTTTGTTAATTTAGACTGTTTGTGTTCTGAATAAATAAATAAAAATATTTTGTTAAATCCAACATGCCTAATAGGTGATAAAAATAAATTGTGAAACGATCGTTTGAAGCTGACAACGATTTTCCTCGTGTTCAGACTGTTGTCAGCCCACAACTCCAACATTAGCAACATCTAAGTAGTATCCACATCAACAAGCACGGGTATGTCTTTAAACTACGTCCAAAAGAGAGGTATGGGTACTGCGAATGTCATCTCGCTATGTGTGGTAGGGCACAGCTCAGCGAATGTCATATCATATCGCTCAAATATGGAGCAGAGCCCGTCTGGGTAAGTACGTCCACCTTTCAGAAAACCACAGCCAAATAGCACTAAATCCTACTCATAGTGTTGCGTTCCTGCTGGTAAGGTTGCCAAAGAGCTCAAAGAGGACCCAGTGTGTTGACGATGAAGGGCCTTCTTGTTCCTTTAGCCGTCAACACAGTGAATCCTCCTTTTTGTAAAGGGTCGGCATAGCGCATGTGACACCTCTGGAGTTGCAGGCGTCCATAGGCTACGGTAGCTGCTTACCATCAGTGGGACCGTATGCTTGTTTGCCATCGTCGTGGTCTAAAATAAAAAAGCTTTTCTTTTTTTGCCCTATTATTTCCTCTGTAGCGGTAAAAAACAAACAAAGCCATAGGTGCACTTATTGGCTATGAACCCTGCACGTGACTCAATCCTGAGGCCCTCCGCTCAAAGAGAAATATCAAAAAATACACGGCGGCCTCTTGGCGCTTTATTAAGAATAAATTTAGGGCGGACGGCGGGCGGCGAGTGGCACAAGGGATAGGTGACAAGCGGGTTGATAAAACAAAATTATAATAATAACTTATTGACATACGAGAAAAATAAAACAAATACATTCTTTTTAAATCCGCAACACAGGTTTCGTCCATACAACCATAAATTATATATAAATTATAATTAGAGCAAGAGTCCGCGTCCGAATCGCTAAGTAAATTGTATGACCGTTAACGTTCTGTGAGATATTTGTAGCGTTTTTACTTGGGACATAAAATGTGATTCCAATTAATTTTGAATAGGTTTAGTCAGTAGCAGAAACAGCTATGCGGGCGAGGCGGTCAAAATTATCTTCGCACGGCTTTGTCGTCATGAAAACGAGAGCGGGTCAAATTTTACCTGACTGCAGAAAGGAGGAATTTGTTTAATAATCTATGTATGTACCTATATTTGTTTCCTTTTTAAACACCTCGATGACTGCCTACCTAACTGATCAGTGATTAATTTACTCGTACCATTCATATACCTACCTCAAATTCTCTCAGACAATAAACCCCGTAATACTTCATACACATATTCCCTTTTTTTATAGAAAAATTATGCAGGTACTTACATATTTATATGATATTGTCAATATTTTTATTTAATCTCCTTTCTCAGTCTCTTTTTTTTTGTTTCATAATCCCCGTCATTGTCATTTGTTTTACGCGAACCTACCTACTACGTGTGCGAATGGTTACGCAAATATTAATGGTACACATCAAATTACACTAATCCCGAACCTTCACGTAGCCTCTACACATTCGGTCAACCATTCGTATATCAGTGACTTATGATCCTATGTCCTCTGATGGGGCAGAGGGCATCCACAGTGCTCCGCCATCCCGTTCGGTCGGGAGCTTCGCGCTTTATTTCGCTCCACGTCTTGCCAATGGTCGCCGCCTCGCTCCACGTCTTTCCAATGGTCGCCGCCATTCGTATATCAGTGGCCGGCATAATAGCTGTAGCAGACGAGCGCACCGGACCACGGACCGATAAGGACAGTGCTATTAGTAAGAATGAGAGAGATCAGCTGACAAATAGCAGCGTCCTTATACGTCCGTGGTCCGGTACGCTTGTCTGTCAGCACTACGTATAAGCGTAGCGGGCACCCACTCTTTACTTCAGCTCAACTTGGACCCCACCCTACACGAGGTGCCTATCTTCAGACTAATGCATTTATTCAACAGGCGTTAGACTCGATCGATACGCCGCGTAATTTCGCCCGAAACTGGGCGACTTCCGCACTTGGCTGGTTATCGCCTATTTGTCCGTCGAATCGAGGGTCAATGAAGTGTGGAATATGAATTCAACAATAAATAAGTTCCGTCTTCTAGGGAGTTGCACACACACATTCTTGTGTTTTGAAATCATTAAAGTACCATAATAACTGAAGAACAAATCAAATTATTTTAATAAATTTGAAGGTATATTTTGGAGGTACGGACTTATAATGTTCTACCTTAGATGATTGACTAAAATGCTCCATAGCATTTACAAAGATTGCATATACACGGTAAAATTCGACCGGTGCAGCTGTGACCCGGGTGGCCAAGTGGTAAAGGCGTCTGCCGCGAATGCAGAAGACGCTGGTTCGATCCCAGCCCTGGGCACCGGAGGCCTAGGTCACTTTTTCCTTTGTATATGACATCTATATAAGTTTATAAGTACCATAATATCGAGAAACACAATCAGTACCCAATAAGTGTCACGGTAAAAGGCGTCACGCA
The DNA here is from genome assembly GCA_947086415.1 of Pammene aurita. NCBI lineage: Eukaryota > Metazoa > Arthropoda > Insecta > Lepidoptera > Tortricidae > Pammene > Pammene aurita. The sequence goes on along the minus strand of OX352297.1, from coordinate 38,729,275 downwards.
GGCCGACTTTTGCCGTAGACAGCCGATCGCCATAAGGTAAGGATAAGGAAATTGTTAGCCACAAAGGACCGACAAAGCGCTTCGTTAAAATTAGACCAGCGTAAGCAAGACTACTGAATAAGCGTGATGCTACGAATATGGAGGCCAAGTTATACTAGACTTTTACGCGCGGTAGAATCTACCTATAGGTTTTGTGAATATTAGTGTACCTATACAACAATGAAATTTATATTTTTCACTAGCTGACCCGGCGAACTTTGTACTGACAACTACATTTTTCTCCAATATTTTAATAGTAATTCGGTGCGAAAATAAATCTAAAAATCAAACATTATTAAAATCGGTTCAGCCGTTTTTGACACGACTTTCTTTTATATATGTGTATACCTAGATTTACCGTTCAATAAAACTTTAATACATATTACGCTTTTAAGATATTTACGATATCGTATGTATGATTTAATTATAATGGCAACAGCTAAACAGTAATATTTAGTCAGATGATTAGGTAAAATAGCTCACACTTTCCGACCTCTGTTCATAAGTATATGATTTTAATAGTCGTTTATGTAACTGTTACGTAATAAGGGTCCTTAAAATACGAGTGTGGTTTTGAGTTTTGAGTGTTTTAAGGCCTGATTACGTACATACGCATACACTGCTTTATCTACACATTATTTATTTATTTATTATAAATCCTAAATGACGTCTTCGGAAACCGTTAGAATGACCGCAATTGCACCGCCATGGCCAACACGATTGTGCGAACGGTCGGGGAGGAGGGCAACCGCGATCGGAGAGGAGGGCTGGATTTTCATTACGTTATCCAATTTGATGTTCCCAATTTGAAACTCATAACAACTTAACAATATTTGAGCATGTAATGTTAGAATTACGTTACTGCTACAGATAAAAAAGTTATCATAGTAAAAATGGTTGTTGTAATGCTGGCCATTGCCTACCGTTTTTGAACACATTTTAGAGGGCTTACAATGTTAGTGTAGATAAAGAATTTTATGAGTACTGTAGGTAAATATGATAATAAACAAGAAACCTTACCTGCTATTAGAACTACTATTGTATGTAACTGAGCGCCCTCTTTTTCGCTAAAATCATAACGCTGCATATCAATCTATAAATAGCTATATATAATAAATAAATAAATATTATGTGACAATCTTACACAAATCGCCCTAGATCCACGGTAAGCTCAATAAGGCTTGTGTTGTGGGTACTAGACGACGATATATACATATAATATATAGATATAGATAAATACTTAAATACATAGATAACATCCATAACTCAGGAACAAGTATCACTCAAATAAATGCCCTGACCAGGATTCGAACCCGGGACCTCCTGCTTCGTAGGCAAGGTCACTACCGACTGGGCTAGGAGGCTGTTATTCAATAGGTCTTTAAAATTGTTTTTTATTTCCCCTCCCTATAACTTTTAAACCGAATCTCCAAAAATTGTGGAAAAAATCAATAACATGGATTTTAATATTCCTCATTATATATTTATGAAACAGCACTGTATGTAAAGCTGAACATAGACTCATTTAAAATTAAGGCATCATGTACTATTTATCAGTCACGGAACAGATCTGATCTATGCTATCCTTTTCCTCCAAAATCAGCTTTTTTTGCAAATAATATTTTGTGTATGTCAGTAAAAATATTTAATAATTTACCCATAGAAATAAGGAATTCTGACATGCCTCAATTTAAAATTAAATTACATGGATTTTGTCTGTATAAACAATATTACAGGATTGACGAATACATAAAAATTTTGAAATGAATACCTACATATTTATTATGATAATAATCTTATGCACTGTGTTAATAATATAAAATGTTTAATGTCTAACTATTAATTTATTCTCTTGTAGTAGTTAGTGATTATAATTTTGCTCTGTTGACTAACTTTTAGCATAAGCTATTAGCATAGTTTTAATGAAGTAACCCGTAAGTAAAATTTGCATGCTTATTCAAGCAGGATGTACGCACCTTTTTGCTTATAAGAACTTATTGTAATACTACATTTTGCAAATAAATATTGATTGATTGATTGATTGATTGATTGAATATATACTCGTACATTCTTTCGACGAAAATTATGTTTAATATTATCGGTTAAGCCGTTTTTGATATATTTCAAAAAAAAATCTTTAAAAAGTTACCTATATACCTACATATAGTCGAATTTGTAGGTAGGTAACATTTTTTTAAACCCACTGTTTGGAAGTTTGGCTGACAAAAACAAATGCCAAGCCATTGCCCTATTTCAATCCCAAATTCCGAAGTATTTTACCTTTTCCTTACTTACTTAAACAATAGACAAAAAATAAACAAAAAGAGAAAAACTTGAGAATTCTTAACAAGTTTAAGAGTAAATCGGATTGCGAATTTGAATAAGTCCCAATAACAAGGAGTGTTTTACTTACCTTACTTTAATGGGGGGATGCGCTCCGAGTTCTACTCTAAAAGAGATTGCATAAGTAATAATATTATAGTACGTACCTTCATAATTTAAATCTTAGAAATTCTGTAATGAAAGACAGATGTGCCGTAAGCAGGAGTAAGTAAAACCAAATATTTTTAGGGTTCTACGGAACCCTAAAAATACGCCCTAGGTACGCCTCGAAAGGAAAAAAACGGAACCCTTATAGGATCATTAGGATCACTTTGTTGTCCGTCTGTCTGCCAAGACCCTTTTTCTCAGGAAGGTATCAAGCTGAAATTTATATCAAATACTGTACTTAGGTCTACTGTCCCTCGGAGTTGTGAAAAAATCAAACTTCTAAGCCAACGCAATCAAAATATACAGCCGTTTATGCCGCAAATTTTCGAAACTCGCAAGGGAATCAAAACCTACAGGGTACTTCCCGTGAACTCAGAATCTTGAAATTTGGTACGAAGCAACCTCTTATAGCACAGATAAAGGAAAAATTGCGAAACCGTAAATTTTTAGTTACATCATATAATAAAAACATTTTTAATAATTTTAAAGTTACTACCCATAGGGTATATAGATACCTACAGGTTTGTACGGAACCCTCGGTGCGCGAGTCTGACTCGCACTTGGCCGGTTTTTTTTAAATATTTTAATTATTTATGAAAATAGTTTTGGCGTTAGTAGGATGGTAGCTGGTAACTTTTGGTTAAAACGATATTTCAAAGCAGGTAAGTCACTACAATACTGAGAAACCTGAGTACGTCAATTTCGTGGTATAGGTGGGTTAGATACTTGAAAGCGACTCCCCAAGAATGTGACCTAGGTACTAGCCAAAAGAAAATTCGAATTTCCAAAAATGTTTAAATCGTCATAAAAACTAACATTTCTGTTCTTGGTTAGTAATCATAATCATTTTTTCTTTGTAAAAGGTACAAATGATGTTACAATTGGTAGCAGATCACCATGTTTTTGCCATGAGGCGTACAAAACGAACAGTCAAACTAATGAAAGTAATGACAAATAGGTCAGTACTTACTGTTCGAAAGTATCTACATACTTAGTTATCATCCTATTGATGAATTTAAACTTTCACGGTTTTTATACATATCTAGGTTTTTATACATATCTAATATATCTATTTGTAATAACGGGACTTAACCGCGTATATAATTTTAAAACTACCTTCGATGTTTCGAGGACGACATTGTCCCCGTGGTCCCAAAGAAAGACTCACGTCAATCTTTCTTGAACCTGGTTGTAGTAGGTTGTAGTATGTAGTTGCTTTTACCAGGATTCGTAAGACTACATAGCAATATCAATTAAGGCAATAATAACATTACTAGGTTGCTCTAAATTACACGAGTTTCAAGACGCAGTAGAAAATTAATTGGCTACTTCTGCTGCCGACTGTACAAATAAACACGGTATGTATTTATAAGTAAGTTCATTAGCGTAATGGATTGGTACGGGACAATACGGTTTGGATGCCGACTCACATCCGCTTGGCCTCGAAACTACCCTCGGTAGCTAGCTTCAAAGTCCAAACATTAGTAAGTAAGTACAATGAGGGAAACAGCTTCTTGAAAATTCCTTAGATTGGTTTGGATATGTTCGCTTTTGGACCTCAATATCCGCAAATCTGTATTTCGACACAAATATTATGTGTACAATGAATTACTTAAAACATATGTGCCTTACAAATTAAGAAATATAGTTTTTAAAATAAGTGCTTACTTACTTAAACTTAATGTTGGTTTGAAATTTTTATGTCAACTATAGGTAATAGTTTCTTTTTTGGGTTAAAAGGGCATAAATCCAAACCCAATCGAACTTTGTAAACTTCGTTTTTGCTCAATATCCTGGTCATAATTTAGGTCATTAGTAATAATTTATAGGTTATATTCATTAATCGCGCATTCTGTGAAATATTTTGTTTTATTTTCTGATAATCACCATCAAAAAGAACTTCAAAATCTATCTTCCAACCATGTAGAATTTGACAAATCATTGTAAGCGTATTAGGTATTAAGCTTTATACTCATAAAATGTGGGTTATCTGAAAGGACCGAGTGCCCACTGAATAACTCGTCACAAAAGCGCTATAAATAAATTACTTTCCAATATTACAAACATCCCTAATACCGTGAAAGGTACGCTGAATGACAACCCAATACCACAACAATATTATAGTGACAACCCTAGCAAGGTCTAATCACTTCTCGTTTCTTTTAAAAAGCATCCGTGTTTACCTAGGAATAGAGTTGATATTTAAACGTTGTTGGTGGGGTAGGAGGCTTGGAAAGCGAGTTTGTATGGAGTGTCGTTTGTCAGATACATTTCGATGCGTCACCTTTATAGGCGATTACGTTTTCTTCAATACAGGGCTGTGAGGTGGTAATTTTGGACATGCCAGCGATTAGACTTAATGAAAAATAAAATAGTAACATCGCCATAATTATACAGTAGTTGCCCCCTAAGATGAATAACCCTCAGAAGATGAGCGTTTGGCCTAACAAGCTTAGGGGTATTTTTAGGGTTCCGTAGCCTACCTGTACAACTCTATTAACTTTACATATGATTAAAAATTTACTGGCATATTTCAAATTTTTGCTTTTATGGTGGGCCTTAGGAGGCTATTGTTCATCTATTGGCTCTTATATGATATTTTCAAATCATGTAAACACATAGCTTATTTATAACTGTCATACAAACCTCATTTAACAAAATAATTGTTTGTCCTTGGCTGTCACATTGACAGTTGTGTTTCTTAGAAACAGACAAAACATTAGGCTTGTAAGACGTTTGTGAACAAGCTGGCAAGTGTGTAGATACCTAAATTATAAGCACCTTCCCCTTCGTAACTCCATGTCTTACCCGAAAAATCGTCAAATCACGTCGATTAGCACCGTACAATACGCATTGTACACAAAGCTCGATTGCACAACCCTGTATTATCCACCTGCTATTTAAGCGACAACCCTGGCGAGTCCCTCCAGTCCTTATGAAAATTCCATGGAAAATAGTTGAAAATCCGTACAATTTTTCCCTAATTCAATTAAGTACAAAATTAGGTTTTAAATTAAGAATCAGTGTACTTGTATTCTTTAAGTATTTTAAGATCCTTTTAATTCAAGAATATTCAAAAATAAATAGTCTGTGTTTACGTAAGTTGTGGCTGTTTACAAACTATACTTACGTTCCAAACTGGTGGAGAAAAATTAAACAATTAAATAAGTTTTTGTCATTATTTAAGCCTTAAAAATCAACTTTCTTTAATCAAAGTAGCGATTATTAATTACAATTTCAAATCGAAAGTTATTGTAACTTTCTCAAAACGCTGACCTCGGGCCATCTGCAGCTATCAGAGCTGGCAAATTTATAATTTAAAAAAAAAACACCATGGACCTACAAAATCTCCAAACCACTCAAACTGAGCCTCTAGATCTCTCAACAAAATCCAAGACGTTCATGTTAGATCTAAAATTTCTCGCCGGTATAAACAGTCAGTTAGTGAAGTTGTATGAAAGTCAGTGTAGGAGCCCGTGTCGAGGCAAGAACGTGCTGCCGTGCCATGTGTGCTTGAAGACGTTTGATAGGCCGTCGTTGCTTAAGAGGCATATGAGGACGCATACTGGTAAGTATTTTTCCTAAGTGCTATCTGTCAGGCTACTGCTGAACATAGGAAATGGACCGATCATCGCAAAGTGCAGTCCTATGCAGACGGTCTTCATCTATAGTACCTATGACTTTTTAAAGATGTCGGAATTGTAGGTAGAACTCTTTAGTACTTATAATATTCCGACATCTTAAAATATTACCGCTATAATTCGTAGCCATCAACGGCACAGATATGGCACAACAGTATCTCGTGCGAGATAGATTATTTCTCGCTTTTATAAACAGTCAGTGGAGTTGTATGAAAGTCAGTGCAGGAGCCCGTGTCGAGGCAAGAACGTGCTGCCGTGCCATGTGTGCTTTAAGACGTTTGATAGGCCGTCGTTGCTTAAGAGGCATATGAGGACGCATACTGGTAAGTATTATATTTTTACTAGTGCTATCTGTCAACTGCTGAACATAGGTGGGAAATGGACCAATCATCTTAAGAAATATGTATTTGAAAAAAACTTTAATATCAAAGGCTTATTGCAGGATCGAGGACTATATGACGGACAAAGATGCATGGCCCAAATCAGAAACGACTACAAAATCATCTAACATTTAGGGGACACAGTTCAGATAGGAAAGCATACGAGCTCGTATCAAACGTTTTGTGAAGCAGTCAGATTTAGATTTTATTATTTATTTATTTTTTTCTTTTTAATTAAACAATAGGTACATCGTCTGTCTCTCAGCAAACTGTTTTGATATGTCTTCTTATAGAACTACGCATTATTGTGTATCTTTAAGATCTAATGTATTACTGTTTTGAAAAAATAACTCCCGCCCAATTTCTTGCTGGTCATAATACTTCTCGGGTCAGAGGTGTAGGAGAACCGGTGGTAGTATTTTTTTTCTCTGACGTTCATAAGTGCATTGTAATCTGCCTAAATTGAAGAATAAATATCTGTATCTTTTATCATAACAAAGTGCAGTCCTATGCAGACGGTCTTCATTTAATTCGTAGTCATCAACAGCACAGATATGGCACAACAGTATCTCGTGCGTTAGATAGACAATTTCTCGCTTTTATAAACAGTCAGTTAGTGAAGTTGTATGAAAGCCAGTGTAGGAGTCCGTGTCGAGGCAAACACGTGCTGCCTTGTCATGTGTGCTTGAAGACGTTTCATAGGCCGTCGTTGCTCAGGGGCATCACCTCGCATTTTATGGTTAGTTATTGAAAAAACAACCTGTATTCAATATAAACTTAAAACTAGCATACTAAACTAAAACTATCATTGTTGCGACACCACGGTTTGCTGTAGCGCCACCTGCTCCGGTGCAGGATTTGGCGGATTTCCCCGGAACCGCCAAAATACCACACCCTTAAAGCAGCTTTGTGAGACCACTTACACCCTACCTACTTAACACAACATATTTTACAACCCAAGAAAATTTTATCGGCGTGAGCGTCAGCGTCACTCGCATCCAAAAAAGTCCTTGACAGTGAAAATCATCTCACAGCGACCGTACAAGATTTTTTTTGCACAGGGGAAAAACCGCATATCTGCAACGTGTGCAACAAGGGCTTCAGTACGTCAAGCTCACTCAACACACACCGCCGGATCCATACAGGCGAGTATATTATAATGTAATTTTACGCTTTATCTACACACATATCGTAACTTCCCTATTATATGTTCAGAAACGAAACGGTCTATATTAAGAAACCTGTATCTGTGTGTGCGTCCATCGTAAAATTTACTTTACAATATCAGTGACCGATATACAGGGTGTTTCCTGTAATAAGAGCAATAAATTAAAACGTAGTTTCTACTCCTCAAACAATGAAACGTTTGTTCTGAACGTCCTTACAATTAAAAAAAAATGAAGTTTTTATATTGTCTCTTTTTCATACATACTAAATAGTATTTTCAATGTACGTTAAAATCCGTCTAATTGACATTGCTTGTCACTCTTGTCACCCAACAGAAATAATCAATTTCGCAATACATTGCGTGTTCGAATAAACTAAGTGAAATAAAAATCAAATTATAAGTTATTTTATCTACACTCATATTGTAAGTACTCTAAAACGTGTTCGAAAACGGTAGGCAATGGCCTAGCATTACCACGACCGATTTTACTATGATAAGCTTTTTATCTGTGGCAGTAACGTAATTTTAACTTTACATGCTCAACTATTGATGTGTTATGACTGTTATGAGTTTTGATAACATAATGTACACCTGCACCCTCCCGCGCTACCGCCGACAGCCCGACGCGCCCGCGCGACCGCCGGCACAATCGAGTTAGCCATGGCGGTGCAATGGCGGCCATTCTATGGTTTCCGAATACGGCATTTAGAATAAATAATATGAGTGTAGATAAAGCAGTGTATGAACTGTACGTAATTAGGCCTTAAAACACTCGTGTGATCTTATTATGAAACTCACCTGCGGCTCGTTTCATAAAACCACACTCATGTTTTAAGGACCCTTATTACGTAACAGTTACATAAACTACTATTTAAAAGTCGCTGAACTAATATTGTCTAGTTTGAGGAGTAGAATCTATGGTTTAATTTATTGCCCCTATTACAGGAAACACCCGGTATACTTTAATTAAATTCAAATTTCGATTGTCGTCTGGCAAAACCGATTCCAGAAGATGTTCAAAATTTGAATGTAATTAAAGTATTGGTACTTATCTCACAATCTACATAGTTGGCCATGGAGGTGGCGGTCATTCTAATGAATCTTAACACGTATTCGGTTATTTAGGAGTTATAATATGTGTGTAGATAAAGTAATGTATGTGACTGGACATAATTAGGCATTATAATATTATATAAAACTCACTTCTTTCGTTTTATAACACCACACTCGTGTTTAATGCCCATTATCATGTAGCAGTCACGTAATAGTACATTACTTACCAAGGGCTGTAAAAGAAAGAAAGGCCGAAATCGCAGGTATTTGTAACCCGAGCCGCAGGCGAGGGTTGTAAATATGCGATAGAGGGCTTTCTTTTTTACTGCCCGTGGTGAGTACACAATTTTACGTCTCCACCTGGGCATAATGCGAGTTTTACCGTACGCGTAGCGTGCGATAAAACTCACATTATGGCTAGGTGTGACGTAAACTACTATTTCATCACACTTGCTCATAAAGCGTGGCATTCCACTCAGGCGTAGCGGGAGTTATAGACTTAGGTATTCCCTAAGGAATTTAGAAACGTTTGGTTTCTCATTCAATTGTTTTTTGTTTTTTTAAACCTTTTAATACTTATTATTTCTTCACAAATATGATGAAAAACATTGTGTGTAATTCATAAACACCTTCGGTTTCACCAAGACTTCTATTTAACTATCGTTAGCAATATTTTTCTTACCCACAAATTTTCATACTAAAATCTTGTAAATTTTCTTAATTGGTTTTAGCGAGTTTTAAGTTAAGCGACTCAGTTAGCGGCGGAAGTCCGCAAACTTTTAGATAGACAAAGCTCTGGGCGTTCTTTTTATTCCGTATATAATTACCACCATTCAAATATGTGCTGCTATCTCTATTTGACACTCGGTGTTTGCAGGCGAGAAGCCGCACAAATGTCCGGAGTGCGGCAAGTGTTTCACCGCAAGCTCCAACCTCTACTACCACCGCATGACGCACACGAAGGTGAGGATGTCAAACTCGTTGTTTGCAGGCGAGAAGCCGCACAAATGTCCGGAGTGCGGCAAGTGTTTCACCGCCAGCTCCAACCTCTACTACCACCGCATGACGCACACGAAGGTGAGGATGTCACACTCTTTGGTTGCAGGCGAGAAGCCGCACAAATGTCCGGAGTGCGGCAAGTGTTTCACCGCCAACTCCATCCTCTACTACCACCGCATGACGCACACGAAGGTGAGGATGTCACACTCTTTGGTTGCAGGCGAGAAGCCGCACAAATTTCAGGAGTGCGGCAAGTGTTTCACCGCCAGCTCCAACCTCTACTACCACCGCATGACGCACACGAAGGTGAGGATGTCACACTCGTTGGTTGCAGGCGAGAAGCCGCACAAGTTTGCGGAGTGCGGCAAGTGTTTTACCGCCAGCTCCAACCTCTACTACCACCGCATGACGCACACGAAGTTGAGGATGTCACACTCGTTGGTTGCAGGCGAGAAGCCGCACAAATGTCCGGAGTGCGGCAAGTGTTTCACCGCCAGCTCCAACCTCTACTACCACCGCATGACGCACACGAAGGTGAGGATGTCACACTCGTTGGTTGCAGGCGAGAAGCCGCACAAGTTTGCGGAGTGCGGCAAGTGTTTTACCGCCAGCTCCAACCTCTACTACCACCGCATGACGCACACGAAGTTGAGGATGTCACACTCGTTGGTTGCAGGCGAGAAGCCGCACAAATGTCCGGAGTGCGGCAAGTGTTTCACCGCCAGCTCCAACCTCTACTACCACCGCATGACGCACACGAAGGTGAGGATGTCACACTCGTTGGTTGCAGGCGAGAAGACGCACAAGTGTCCGGAGTGCGGCAAGTGTTTTACCGCCAGCTCCAACCTCTACTACCACCGCATGACGCACACGAAGGTAAGGGTGTCACACTCGTTGGTTGCAGTCGAGAAGCCGCACAAGTTTGCGGAGTGCGGCAAGTGTTTTACCGCCAGCTCCAACCTCTACTACCACCGCATGACGCACACGAAGTTGTGGATGTCACACTCGTTGGTTGTAGGCGAGAAGCCGCACAAATGTCCGGAGTGCGGCAAGTGTTTCACCGCCAGCTCCAACCTCTACTACCACCGCATGACGCACACGAAGGTGAGGATGTCACACTCGTTGGTTGCAGGCGAGAAGACGCACAAGTGTCCGGAGTGCGGCAAGTGTTTTACCGCCAGCTCCAACCTCTACTACCACCGCATGACGCACACGAAGGTGAGGATGTCACACTCGTTGGTTGCAGGCGAGAAGCCGCACAAGTTTGCGGCGTGCGGTAAGTGTTTTACCGCCAGCTCCAACCTCTACTACCACCGCATGATGCACACGAAGTTGAGGATGTCACACTCGTTGGTTGCAGGCGAGAAGCCGCACAAATGTCCGGAGTGCGGCAAGTGTTTCACCGCCAGCTCCAACCTCTACTACCACCGCATGACGCAAACGAAGGTGAGGATGTCACACTCGTTGGTTGCAGGCGAGAAGACGCACAAGTGTCCGGAGTGCGGCAAGTGTTTTACCGCCAGCTCCAACCTCTACTACCACCGCATGACGCACACGAAGGTGAGGATGTCACACTCGTTGGTTGCAGGCGAGAAGCCGCACAAGTATCCGGAGTGCGGCAAGTGTTTCACCGCCAGCTCCAACCTCTACTACCACCGCATGACGCACACGAAGGTGAGGATGTCACACTCGTTGGCTGTAGGCGAGAAGCCGCACAAGTGTCCGGAGTGCGGCAAGTGTTTTACCGCCAGCTCCAACTTCTACTATTACCGCATGACATATAAAGGTAAGGATGTCACAAACAAGAAAAAAATGTACAGACGACTACAAAGAAAATGTATCCACTTTTTCACCTTATTGCGTTGTAATAAGGTCCAAAAGTGGAGTCGACTGTACGGGTAACCAATTTGATTCCTAGACAACTATAGAACCTTTTCATAGTAGCTAGGCGTTATTGGTAAAGATTTGGTTGACTGTATTTATTCTAAATTTCTGGTACACTTATCAGTGGCGGCACTGGGGGAGCATACAATGTACTTACGAGGACACCAAAAGATATTAACGGTGTATTCCTGACTCAGACTATACAGACTACTCCTCATTAAGCTTTTACAAGGAGCACGGGGTCACCACACATAAGCGCAATTTTATTCGTTAATTTCTACGATTCGAACAGCACATCTCAATAGTATTCTACACCATTTTGTAGTAACAATCCAGGTCAGTCCTTATAACTTGATTTTTGTGGATATTTTTAATTCACATGAGTAATGATCAAAAACGTCAAATGAAGTTTGAACGGCCTCCTAGCCCAGTCGGTAGTGACCCTGCCTACGAAGCAGGAGGTCCCGGGTTCGAATCCTGTTCAGGGCATTTATTTGTGTATTTATCACAGATATTTGTACCTGAGTTATGGGTGTTTTCTATGTATTTAAGTATTTATCCATATTTATCTATTATACAGGGTGTCTCATTCAAATCGGTCGGTATGGGAAAGTCTGAAACTATAAGATAAGTATACGAAGATCTGTTCTGGGGAACCATGTCATCGATTTTAATAACAAGAAAAACTGCATTCATACATTTTAGAAAACATCTGTACTCCGTTCGGGAATCGAACCCGGTTGTTTTGAAAAAAAAAAACCTACACTATTTCTATTTAGATATCGATTGTGTAGGTCTTAAGCAGTAAATGTCTGTATGAAACATAATGTCTAAAATGAATAAAATGCATTTTTTCCACATACTTTAATTTATTTTAGTAGGTGCTCGAAGTCACCACGTTTACAATATTCACCAAGTTCAGGTATTTAAAATTGTCTCTATGGTTGTTATTACCTCTTTGCTGGTGTTGCAACTTGATACATACACCGTTTTACATACATATGACATTGGCATTGCATTAAACCATTCCGGAAGTTTTGTGGGGTTACGTTCGTTGACTCAGTTATGTCAGTCAGTTCGTTCGAATCGTTCTTCGAGCACCTACTAAAATAAATTAAAGTATGTGGAAACAATGCATTTTATTCATTTTAGACATCATGTTTCATACAGACATTTACTGCTTAAGACCTACACAATCGATATCTAAATAGAAATAGTGTAGGTTTTTTTTTTTCAAAACAACCGGGTTCGATTCCCGAACGGAGTACAGATGTTTTTTAAAATGTATGAATGCAGTTTTTCTTGTTATTAACATCGATGACATGGTTCCTCAGAACAGATCTTCGTATGTCTTATAGTTTCAGACTTTCCCATACTGACCGATTTGAATGAGACTCAGCAAGCTTCTTGGCCTAAGTAAGGTACGAGATTGAAAAGCTTGATTATGTCACTATTGTATACAATATTTTTTCTACGAGTGCTCAATATAGGCAAGCCGGTAAGAATTGAGTTCGACGAAAGACCTGCTGCCTCTATACAATAGAGTAACTTGAATCTCCCGGCAGATCGTGCCCGTCCCCCCGCGGCGACGGCGGCGTGGCTGCGCGGGCTCGTGCAACAGTGTTACAATACAATATTGTATGAAAATCCTTTGTGCCATCGTTGGCGATGTCACAATATGCGACCATAAAAGCTGTATCGGAAAGTATGCGCTAGTAGTTCGGTCTCCACAATCACAATTCAAGCATTACAGTCGACGAGTAGAAAAAGTGACAAGGAACACTTTTCATAACCTAGTTTATATTTTTAATTTTACTTCAAGCGATACTTTGAAAGGAACATAAAAAAGTTTTTTTATGTTCCTTTCGATGATGCCATTTGCGAACATAAACGTTTTTTCCTTATTTTAGCCTCAGAAATGCTTGGTTAAAATATTTTGTGTTCCTCATCAGCACGTTGTATAAAGAACTCGACTCTTAAAGTTCGAGTTCAACGGGAAGAACTGGATTAACATTTACTCCCTACGCTTGTCTAAAGGGATTAGAGACTCACTACCTCTGATCGCCGGGTGTAAATGATCTTATCTTTTATTTCAGAACAAGCCTCACAAGTGCATATGGTGCCCGCGCTCGTTCCCGACGCCCGGCGAGCTGCGCGCGCACACGGCGGCGCACGGCGCGCACGCGCACGCCACGCACGCGGCGGACGCGCACCGCGCCCGCGCTCATGGGGCCCTGGTACCACGACTTTGTGGAAAACGATAGAATATTTTCCGTTTTAATCATTTTTGGGGAATGAAATTGATTTCATAGTATGGGTTTTGTTTAAATATTTAAACAAAACTACTTTTTCTCAAACATGCTCGGAAATGGTTGCATTTTGTTCGTAAATTGAAAACGCAAAGTGCTCAATTTTATTATTTTCAAATTTAAAAAGTAAAAACGCAGCGGAAAAAAATGAGTTTCAATAGAATCATTTTATTTTACTCCTAGGAATAAAATGACTGTATGAAAATCCATTTTTTTCCGCTGCGTTAACTTTTTAAATCCTACGATTGCAAATAAAAGTCTAAGGAAATGTTGCATTCTGCCAAGTGAAACCTTCGTTCAACCCTTAGAGAATTTAACCAACCGGAGTCGCCATTAACAGGCGTTCCCCTCTGCCAAAAACATATGACCAGTGGTCATACACATGTATGCACTGTCGTTTATCTGACGTAGCTATTTGTACGTTACGATCGAATAGCCATACATTAGACGTTCCCCTCCCCCCCAAAAATCGGCAGACTTTTCTTGTATAGAAAATGACAGACATGGCTACTCCATCTGGGTTGAATTCTCTAAGGTTCAACCAGACAAATCTCAAAATAATTGCAAACACGATGTCGCGAATCGAGATGCGCGCGCACTGGCGCATGCGCGTGTCGGACGATTTGTGTCTGTGGTAATAAATTTAAAAATATATGCAAAATAAAAGGCGGCAATTCGTTGTGAAATAAGTTATCATTTTCTTTAAAATACATTAAAATAGTAAACAGTATGAGCTCAAATGACGAAAGTGAGATGGAAATAGACGGCACACCGCCTCATTTGAAAGAAGAAGCAAGCTTAATAATGAACATCTTGCTCCCTGCTAAGTCGCGGGACAAATACGACACGTTCATGCTGTGGAAGAACAGCCAAAATGCTAGAAATTTGTTTGATTTCCTCACATAATTTGAGAAAAGCACTATGTATACCTCAATGGAAACAGGCATTTTCTGACAAGGCACCTAGATGCCAGGCCGAGGCTTGCCTTGCTTTCCATCCCTCGGCAACAGTGTACTATTACAATGCATATGCTCAAAAATAACTATTAAAACCCCCGACAAAATGATGATATAGTGCTATTAATGCTATTTGCGAAATAACCCCCATCTAAGGACCATCGCTGATGTATCAGCAGCACTGCTGATGCATTTAGGGTGACACTGGATTTTTAAATGCATAGTGATACCATCTTCGTTCCGTCGGGGAAACCTAAAAGGAACACGCCTATTCCCAATTGGGAATGTATATTCAGAAAAGAACCAAATATACGTAACAGTAAATATCGAATTAGGATCCCGCTGAATAACTTTTTTATTTGTGACAATCCATGTTGTAAGGGCCCTCATGGCGGGCGGCGCTTACGTTGTAGTCCTTGTACAAGATTCAATATAATTTTCAAGGAATTAAGGCGTAAGCGCTATGTTATGCCCCTGTTCGACTCAACGGGACTACTCTCGCGAGAGTCAGTAACCTATCTAGGGCATGTTACGGATGACTTAATTAGGACGATAACGACATAGAGAGAGGCGAGCGTTGTGTGGTTATGGTTGTGTGTAAGGGCAAATATGCTGCCCCGCAGGTTTGCTAGGTGTTCAAAATCGGTCAAAATAACGTTGTTTACGGCATTTTGTTCATCTTTTTAATTAGGCAGTGTGTGGGTTAGCTATATCCAAAAATCATACAATGCTCTAAAAGTAGTGTACAACAACGCCTTCAGAGTGCGGGTTGGGCTACCCAGGGTCTGCAGCGCTTGTCTCATGTTCGCGGAGGCACGAACCCGCGGCGCAGCAAAAAAGCGGCGTCTGTGCTGCATAGAACCAACGATATTTACTATGGATCGGATATACTCTAACAAAATGATCATAAAAAATACTTACAGAATTATTTCATAACCTAGCAACGATTCTGTTATGTTTATCTATTTTGACAATCATTGCATCTTTGTCACTCTCATTGTTAGAAAATTACAGTTTGTCTCTTTCTCACGCGGGTGAAGGGAGCTCATTGGCACCTCCGCATCTCACGCTGGCCGGTGCGCGACTAGCGACAATTGTTTGAAATCACTCATCTTAAGTGCTTCACTTTTGGAGCGTGCATAACCCATCTGTCATTATTATATATCATAGCAAAGAATCCGGGAGAGCACGACCATATATGTGGTCCTATTATGATTAAATTAATTAAATTGGTTAAGTCTAATATAGCCTTTAAGTTATAACACTTATAACCAGACATAGAAGTTGTAGTGGCAGGAATGAAAATGTCATAGGGACTTTCCAGCGATATTAATTTATCGATAAATCGTTTTGACAGTTATGATGTACATATAATATGAATTTGCAAGTTGTATAATATAATATAATATATTATTATTATATAATACACAGCATGAACTTATTATAAATCGATTATGTAAATGGGTGTCATTCGTTTTGTTTTAGTTGTTAAAATGATTTCTTGGTTTAACTACAATAATATCCCGCGGAATAGTAAAGCAGTATTATTGTATTTAATAATATACACTTCCGCAAAGTAACGCCTATTTCCATAAATTATTTCCTCTTTTTCTTAAATTTCTAATAAGTGTTAAAGTATAACAGATCACCATTACATAACGTCGATAGGTAGCTATCAGCATTACATGTTAATTTATACTTTACCCGGTAAACTTAGTATGTGATATGTAATGTCAGTATCACTTCGAAAGTTATCGATGAATTTATTATTGGAAGGAAGTCCCTCGTTAATTGACATTTTTGCCACAAAAACTTCTATGTCTGGTTATAACTAGAGGGCGGAGTACCGGTGGCAAATTTCACACTAAATGTATGGAGTCGCCTGAGTATTCTTATGATTAAATAAATAACGAATAAATGATTAATTTTGCATAATAATTTTTAGGAACTTATAGAAACTATCTTGCGAGCATACAAATATAATGTAATATGTTGTTAATATCTATAATACATAATAATATGTTTTCTTACCAAAACATTATCATTAGGTACTAAATACTAGACTAAGAAGTTATACCTGCCAAACGATATATTATTTTCAAGACCATTCAATTACAATTGAGGACTGGAATTATGTGTTCGATGTCCTCCTCACAATCTACACTTAAGTGCGTATCCATGTTATAAAATGAATGGACTATGGCCACATGTTCCTGGTTTTTCGGAGTGAATCGGTTTCTTAATTTATTGAAGATCCATTTATGAGTGGAAAACGATCGCTCTACATCTACCGATGTCATGGTTGCATGTTTAAGGACTTGTTTATAATTTTCCATTGTAATCATATTCCTTAATTCGTCAGCATCTGGGTTTCTATCTAGAACCAATTCGAGTTTATTTCGCACGGTTTCACTTCCTTGGAGGCTTAAAATACTCCTAACTATATCTATTACCAGAAAACTTTCTTCTATCGGAATTTTAGTGCATTCTAATTTTTCTATCGATTCAGGTATAATTTCGTAACAATTTTTTATAAAGCTTAACTCGTTTTTTAAATTTTCATTTTCAAACAACTTCTGGGCTTTTCTAATGGCAATAGCTTCTTTACTGTACTGTTCAATTGCATCACAACATTTTTAATCACGTCAAAATGTCTATCGTAGTAAAAACTTGCATTTAACCAGGTGCCCCAACGAGTGATAATGGGTTCCGGCAGTAAAGGCACATTCTGCGCATGGTCCCTGAAAAATCGGACGCGGTGTGGTGATTTAAAAAAAATCTTCTTGACATTAGATATTAAAGAATTGACCAATTTATGTTCAGATCTTATCTGCTCCGCGACTCTGTGTAGTCCATGAGCGAAACAAGTTACGTGTCGTACTTTAGTGTACTTTTTCTTCAAAATCTTGCCGGCAGCAAGCATGTACGCTGCGCTATCCGAACAGAATATTAAAACATAATTATTTTACATGTTTTTCTAAAGTGGGGCATTCCACTCATACAATAGTATGTTATTCAATCAAATACAAACACTGAAAACATTGAAAAAATAATCAACCCAGCAGGATTTGAACCTCGCATCGATACGCCTTACCGGGGCTCGATCGCTTTACCAATTAAGCTATGGGTTCAGTTACTGAGTTGACGAAATTCTCAATGCCTTCAATCATCTTTTTGCATTTATTTTTACATCGACTTTATAGCAGCCGTAAGCGACATCTAGGTGCTAACTACTAGAGTTAGATACCTTTCCCGCCGACCCTTTTACAAGTGTCACAACGGAAATAATAGATGGCGCTGCTATCAACTCATAATTAATTAATTAATTTTTAATTTTTTTTTTTAATTTTTAATTAATTAATTAATTATGAGTTGATAGCAGCGCCATCTATTATTTCCGTTGTGACACTTGTAAAAGGGTCGGCGGGAAAGGTATCTAACTCTAGTAGTTAGCACCTAGATGTCGCTTACGGCTGCTATAAAGTCGATGTAAAAATAAATGCAAAAAGATGATTGAAGGCATTGAGAATTTCGTCAACTCAGTAACTGAACCCATAGCTTAATTGGTAAAGCGATCGAGCCCCGGTAAGGCGTATCGATGCGAGGTTCAAATCCTGCTGGGTTGATTATTTTTTCAATGTTTTCAGTGTTTGTATTTGATTGAATAGAATATTAAAAATTTGTTCATATTATCTGTAAAATTATCCTCCCACAAAAAATTCAAGCTTTCGTCAACCACCGCTGCAATTGAGTTCGCGTTTACAGTACTAACGACTTTACACGCTAACAAATATGGCCTTTGTAAAGCATCATCAAGTGATTTTATAATTACATTTACTACGCAATTACCGAAATTATCAAGAGTCTCATCCACCGCAAGCCATAAATTGGAATCGAAAAATGTATTTCGTATTTGCTTGACGGTCGCATTGTATATTCTGGGAAGATAGTATTTTCTCAAAACACTTTCTTCGGGAAGTTTTACGCCTTTATCTAAGTATTTTCCAAAGAACTTTTTAAATTCTGGATGGTTAACTCTTTTCCATGGGATGTTACACGCTATAAGGAAAACGCATAAATCATAGGCAAAGGTGCCATTTTGGTTTCCACAGTTAATTTGGTGTTGTTTACTGTTAACGTGTTTTTCGACATTATATTTTTTCAACTGCTTTAAATCCACTGAGCAAGACATACAGTGAATGCTACATTCTTCTTCATTATATATAAGATTTTCGTACGGTTCTATCATCCGCAGAATTGTTGCTTCACATGGCTTATTCATCTTGATATTTTTCGGTTTTAAATATTTAGCCGACGCAATAATAATTCAGATAATATAGATGTAAAGCAGCTGTCTAAATTGACAATGTCAAATAATTAGTTTCTAAATGTATCATAAATTTGTAAATTAGTAACTTTTTGAAAAGAAAGGTTGCATATGGTAAAAAATATTATATCGATGAATGGTGACTTTATTTATTTATTTATTTATACCTTTTGTGTGAAATTTGCCACCGGTACTCCGCCCTCTAGTTATAACATAACTTTTTAAGTGCTACTAACAAAAATGAGAACACTATGAATAAAATTTATATTGAATGCGATATTTCCGGTCGAACGACCGGAGCGCAAGCGAAGTGAAGTTCTCACAGACAACGTCGGACACAACGGATCTGTCAGCTGGCTACCTAGACGTCTGTGCATCTCGATGGATTTTTGATTTTGAATAGTTGTTCCGCGATAACTTTAGTAACGTTTTTCTGATCTTTATGTTTGTTGGGGTTGTAGTAGACCTCAATACAATTTGAGAGTTCGTTTATGAGCAGGATCGAACAAGGGGTTATGGAGCTAGAAGGCTCGAAACAATCATCATTAGGGTCTCGTTATATTGGTCAACTCGTTTAAAAGAAAATCGTGAGTTCTCAGTTCAAGGCAGACTACTATAACTACTACTATATACTTATAAATAGTGATAAAAATAAAACCCAACATAATTTTATATAGTTTATTCGTTCCCTTGCTTCGCCCGTTTCGCGTCACTCTCTTCAGAGTCTAATTTCCTCTTCGCGCCATTTTCCCCGGCGTCAGTGCCGCTGTCCTTTCCAGAACTTTCTGGTTGTTCAGCCTTGTCTTCTGACGCGCCATCACCTTTTTCTAATGTGCAAAAAAGAAATAAATTACGTATAATTACAATAACATTGAAGCTGAGGAAATGAACAACAAAGCGACCAACCCCTTCGTTAAAGGTAGACCAGCGTAAGCTAGACTACCGAATAATCATGAATGGTATAATATGTGTGGTGGTCACGAACTCGCGGTAGAAACTATAGGTTTTGTTAATATATTTTGAATTGATTCAGCCATATTTCTGTTGAATTTTGCAGTCTATTATCATCTGAATCTATGAAGGCATCATTAAACTCATATTACAGAATCACAACCATCACGCAAAAACTGGCACAGCAAAAGGCGTCGCAGCGACTCCTTTTGTGACAACGTCAGCGTTTATTCTATAAATTGAACCTTGTTGCAGTTAAAATAAGGTTGTTTGTTGTATGTTAATTTCGCTAAACTCAAGATTTAGCGAAATTAACATACAACAAACAACCTTATTTTACTTACAACCAAAAAGCCCGATTATTTGTGTTTTCCTAAATGATTTAGATACCTGATTTAATCAAGTGTAACCGCATTTAGCAAGTAAATGTACTACTAAGTAAAGTTAGCATCATAATTAATGCTAGTAGACACTGAACAAAGTAATAAATAACCTATTACACAAGCCCTGGCTTTTACCGAATTTTTACGTCATATTTTTGTAAATTTTGTTCGAGTCACGTGTCATGTTGGTGATGTTTTTTTTTTATACCACGACGGTGGCAAACAAGCATACGGCCCGCCTGATGGCAAGCAGTTACCGTAGCCTATGGACGCCTGCAACCCCAGAGGATTCGCATGCGCGTTGCCTACCCTTTAAGAACCTATACAATCCTTTTTTGAAGAACCTCCAACTGTAGCCCGCTGGGAAAACATCGGCAGGGAGTTCATTCCACAGCCGCAGCGTTCGTGGGAGGAAATTCCTCTTAAACCGTACAGTTCGCGACCCATTAGGCTCCAGGGTGTGAGGATGAACACGTGCGGTTATAAAAAGCTGCCGTGGGCATCATATCAAACAGTTGTTGGGCATATACAGTGTGGAAAGATAAGTCCAGCCCTGGAGGGAAACTACCTTAACAAACTTTCTTAGCTTAAACATTCTTTTATTTTTCCTAAAAACTAAAACTGCATTCAGTTTTTTTTTCTTAATTTTCACTTTTTTCCATACTAATTGTATGAAAAATATTTTTATTATTATTTATGGGTTCTCTTGTGCCCTAAACTTGGTTGGTATTAATAAGTTTTTATCCTTGTTGGAAATAGGATCGATTGGCATCAATTGTCATAAAAATTATTTATGGCAAAAATTACAAAATAAATAGTTTTTTTTGTAAACTGTACTCTTTTCCAAAAAGTTGTAAATGCAGTTATGTCACTTTAAAAAAATTAAAGAATGTTTCGTTTCAGTGAATTGAGCTATCTCAACGTTTTAAGGTAGTTTCCCTCCAGGGCCCGACTTAGCTTTCCACACTGTATATTCGTACCTGTAGCAGCAGGTTTCTTGTGGTAGTTGTTCTGCAGTGCCTGGTTGTCGCCCGACGTGTCAACTTTAAGCAGTTCCCGGAGCGCCATGGTCGCGTAGCAGCTGGCCGGGAGCGACATGGTTAGCAGCAGAGCTTTGTACTGTCCGTCTGTAAACACATCAAATAAATATTATGAAAGTTTTTTGTTTATTTTTTTTTCTTTGTGACAAGCTTTTATGGCTAACTGGACTTTTCTTTGGACAATCCGTATCTGCTCACCAAGACGAATGCAACGAGCCCAAACACGACGGGATAATGTTGAGTAGTTCCTATGACCACCTTCCAGTTCCATTAGCAGATGATAGTTTGTTTAAAAACAAACTTAAAACGCTACTAACAAATATGGCTTGTTATACCATTGATGAGTTCTTCGGAAATGGTGGCTGACCGGAATAATTTGGTACATTGTGTAAATTAATTATACTATTTTGTGCTGGCATTGTTGTACACGGTGCCCGTGAGCATTGCGAGAGACTTTAACAGTGTATTCATTATCATATTTAGAGAACAAAATGTCCTTTAAACTTTTTCGAAATTCGCCATAGTTTCAGAGTAAATACTACTTACAAAAAATTGCATTTTGAATTGTTTCTCAGTGTAAAATGATTTTTTGATGGCGATCTCACCGCCGGTATGGGGCATAGTCTAGACATCTCTTATTGACTGATATCAAAGACCTAAGAAACACTTTGCATGGACTAGTTTTTACGAGAAAAAATGTAGCAATTTACTTTTTCCGTTACTTTTTTCTAATGACATTTACTTTTTATGTAGAACAGCATTCAAAAAAAGTGAAAAAAAAGTAAAAAAAATTTTTTTTTGGCGTTTTACAACAAAAGTCATATAATGTTTTTTCATTCTTTTGACCTCAGAAATGCGTGGTTAAAATCTCTCGCAATGCTCACGGGCACCGTGTATAAGTTGACTTGTAAATTTTTTTATCAATAAATAAATGAATGAATGAATGATCCGGTCTATGTCATCAATCATCATAACATTGCATTGTCACGCGATATACATTATTCGTGCAAAATTTCAGCTCAATTGGAAACTGGAAGTGGGTCAAATTTAACTTGCTAGATTTGAACGGGACAGGTGAAACTAAATAAAAGGTTGCAAAATAGTATAGAGATGAGAGAACGATATGGATGCTTTCACTCCAACTTTTTTTACACCACAACAGTGATAAACAAGTATACTGCTCGCCTGATGATAAGCTACCCGAGCCAATGTATTGCTGCAACTCCAGTGGTGGTCATATGCGCGTTAAGTAAGTAGATTCCTTGAAGAAATTGTAGCGCGTGAAGTTTTATCTTATTACTGTACCGCGATTAAATATTAATATATTATATACAGAATGCTACTACTGTATTTACCAAATGACAGTGAAATAGTAGTTTATCTACACTCATACTGCATGTACTCTAAAATGCGTTCAAAAACCGTAGACAATGACAAGCATTACAACAAACGATTTAACTATGATAAGTTTCTTATCTGCGGCAGTAACGTAATTTTAACTATGCATGCTCAAATATTGTTAAGCAATGAGTTTCAAATTTGGAACATCGAATTTGATAACATAATGTTACCGCCATGGCCAACTCGATTGGTCCCGCGCGAGCGCCGGCACAATCGAGTAGGCCATGACGGTACAATGGCGGTCATTCTATGGTTTCCGAACAATTAATTTAATATATATAATATGAGTGTAGATAAAGCAGTGTATGCAACTGTACGTAATTAGGCCTTAAAACACTCGTGTGATCTTATTATGAAATTCGCCTGCGGCTCATTTCATAAAACCACACTCATGTTTTAAGGACCCTTATTACGTAACAGTTACATAAACTACTATTTCGATAAAAGTGCGAGAAGTATGTCATTTTGCACGAGATTACTTGACCCGAGCGGAGAGGCGAGGGTCAAGACTCGGGACGAGTGAAAATGACACTTCCGCACGTGTGTTGAACAACGTTTTTTAATACCATTGCGAAAAAACTATAATGAAATAAAATTACAATTATATTTTGAGCAATTGTATTTAAAAAAAATATTTAACATTGTAATCATGACAGGCTCGTCTAAAGAAAGTATGCTTTGCAAAATTGGAACCACAATTACTAATGTGGAATGTTTGGGGGCGGCGAGTGGGAATACGGCGAGGAAATTTAAAGATTTTTTTTCAAGAAGATTAGACGAGTTGATATGGTTGTTCGGAAGCTTATAGAGAAACATTAGATGTACGTAACTAACGGGGCTAGACCATGACGGCTGCCCGTCGACGCCGACGCCAGTCTGACGAGGACATCTGGGGGCTTAGCCATGGTGACAATCGTTTGCAGAAAACGAATCGAAACGGTATCCGTCTCTATCGCAGTAATGAAGAGTGAGCGAGAGCATTTCTTTTTTATACTACGACGGTGGCAAACAAGCATACGGCCCACCTGATGGTAAGCAGTTACCGTAACCTATGGACGCCTGCAACTTCAGAGGATTCACATGCGCTTTGCCTACCCTTTAGGTACCTATTCATTCCTTTTTTGAAGAATTTCATACTGTAGCCCGCTGGAAAAACCTCGGCAGGGTGTTCATTCCACAGCCGCAGCGTTCGTGGGAGGAAATTCCTCTTGAACCGTACTGTGCACGACCCTTTGGGCTCTAGGGTGTGAGGACGAACACTCTGCCGGCGGCGAGCGGTGCGGTGATAAAAAGCTGCCGTGGGCATCATATCAAACAGTTCTTCCGAGCACAACTCATTGTACAAGCGATAGAACACACATAAGGAGGCAAAGTCTCTCCTCAGACTCAAAGGTTCAATATCGCTCGTGGGTTTGGGATCGTCGACGATCCGCACAGCGCGCCTTTGCACCGAGTCAAAGGGCCCAAGCTGGCATGTAGGGATTCGTTTCGTTTTCTGCAAACGATTATCATCTTGGCTACGGGGCCTGGAGGCTGCGGGCGCGTGCTCCGTGCGGACACCTGGCCTGTAGCCTGTAGCCTGTAGCCTGTAGCCTGTGGCCTGTAGCCTGTAGCCTGTAGCCTGTAGCCTGTAGCCTGTAACCTGTGGCCTGTAGCCTGTAGCCTGTAGCCTGTAGTCGTGCACGCACCTGCAGTGTGCTTGAGCGCGGTCCCGCGGAGCTGGTCCACGTCGGACAGCAGCAGGTCGTCGGTAGGAGAGTTGTAGCGCACGAACGACCACGACATGTCGATGGGGCGCGTCACCAGGCGGCGGTAGGCGCCCGACATACTGAGACTCCTGACAGACAACAATCTATAGGTCAAATACATTTTTAATACAATTGCTCAAAAAGTATAGTTTATGTAGCTGCAAATCATGCGTAAAGTTTGATTTTACGCACGATTTGCAGATTTTACGCACGATTTGCGATCAGAATTTTAAATAAATGAGTATTATGCGAGACCCGCTTATAAATGACCCACCTAAACCCGAACTACGCGCGATTGGGCATAAAGGAATATTATGCGAGACCCAATAGTATTACTGCATGCTACTGTGTTATCTAACTGTGAAACTGTATTTCTCAATGCTAAGCGAATTGTATTCTTTAATTGGGAAATAAATGTCTTAAACCATAAACCATATTACTTGAACAACGCGCGATTGAATGAAGCCGTCTTTCGTATACTGACAGAATATAAATTTAATTTTATTTCATTGTAATTTTTTCGCAACACCTACTGGAGGCGGGAAAAAAACATTGGATTGAGTTACATAACCCTCAGATACTTTCGACCGAAAGGCACTACATACCCAGGATGGTCAAAGAGGCCATTGAAATTTTTAAATATAAGAATTTTAACCGGGAGGATGGGTTTCGTCTATCAAGTGTCTGGTATCCAGTGATCCGGAAGTTCTCTAATCCAAAATATACTGTTTCGCAAAAAAACGCGCGAGTTGACACTGTAAGTGTTGTGTGTCGTAATCGTGATCGAGTTACAAGTGAGAACGCGGACAGTAGTAGTAGCAGTGACAATGGACGAAAAAAGCGAACTCGAAAGAGGGTAGATCGCTACGGTGTGTGGGTAGACCACTAAAACTCGCTCAACGTTAGTTACTCCGTAATGATGGTGCATGCAACTGCGCCGAAATATCGGGTGCTCATAAACTCAAATATACATGGTAAATATCCCGTTTCGAATAATATTTATAATGTGAATGACCATGTGAGCTTGAAATCATATAAAATGTTATTGTGATTGCGGAACAAACTATCAAAATCAAAAACCCATCGAAATACCAGACGTCCCTGTACCTAGGTGACAGTTGTATCCTATGATATATAATAATGACAAATGGGTTATGCACGCTCCAAAAGTGAAGCACTTAAAATGAGTGATTTCAAACAATTGACGCTAGTCGGGCACCGGCCAGCGTGAGATGCGGACGTGCTAATGAGCTCCCGCCACCCGCTTGAGAAAGAGACAAACTGTAATTTTCTAACAATGAGAGTGACAAAGATGTAATGATTGTCAAAATAGATAAATATAACACATTGCTAGGTAATTAAATGACTCTGGAAGTATTTTTTCTGCTTATTTTGTTAGTCCACTATCCATAGTAAATATCATTGATTGTATCCGAATCGTTTGTAGAAACTTCACTTCACTTACGCTCCGCTCTTCAACTAAAATACATTTTAAAGTATAAATAAATCCACTAGAAAACAATAACTTACTTAATTTTATTTTTCAACTCCAAAGTCAATCCATCCTTTTTTAACAGCTCTTCATAAAAGTCCACCATATTCGGCGGGTAATCTATAAAATAGCCCGGCAGAGGCATTATTATATCCAATATACTGAACTGGCCACTATCTACGTCTTCTTGCGTTAATATTTTAACCGGGAATTTCACTGGTACTTTGTCCATGCCTTTCTTTTCGGGTTCTTTGGTTTCTGTGGTCGGTTCAGGTTGGGCGCCATTTTGTGAATCGGCGCCATCTTGAATTACGACGCCATCTTGTGTATTGTCGGCGTCTTGTTCGTCGGCGTTTTCTTCGTCAGTGTCTTCGTCTATGTCATCTGTTGGAGACATGTATTGTTTTAATAAGGAATAAACAAGTGACAATTAACATGAAGCGAAACAATGAGATATACCTAGTCAAATGACTGAAGAAAATAATACAAACCAAGGAAGTATATGTCGACTGTAAAGGAATAAGTAAGCTTAAGAGTGTTCACTCCACACAACTGGTAATTAGTCCGAAAGCTTGACATTATGAAGGCTAGACGGCTGAGGGGCTAACGGAGCAGCAGTGCACCCGCTGTAATCTGCGCATTCATGCACGCCGCCTGCCGCAAGCTTTCGGACTAATTACCAGTTGTGTGGAGTGAACACTCTTAAGCTTATTTCTCTACTAGCCTTTTCCCGCGGCTTCGCCCGCGTACTATAAGTACTCAAAAAGGATGCGATACCCATGTTGATTATCAAACTTTGTGACCACATTTGCCCCTTTTAGGGGTTGAATTCTCAAAAAACCTGAAACACGTGTTTACTCATTTATCGTTAGGAATACTCCTGTGAAGTTTCGAATAAAATAATCTAACAAATCTTGATTCGCCATACAAACTTTGGACCCCCATTTTACCCCCTTAGGGGGTGAATTTTGAAAAATCCTTTCTTAGTGCACCCCTAGACCCTAAAAGGAACCTACGTGCCAAATTTGGAATCTCTAGAACCAGCGGTTTGGGCTGTGCGTTGATATGTCAGTCAGTCAGTCAGTCAGTTTCTTCTTTTATATATTTAGATTGCATGGACAATGGTGTAATAAGACTCCGTGGCACTGAGCTATAAGAATGATTAAATATGTTTAAGCCTTGAGAGGCCTTATTACCAAAACGCGCGAATTTCACGAAATGCTTCATTTTCTTCGAAGGCTATGGCGAAATTACTTAGTTTTTTAAATCAACTATTGATGCATATCTATTTATCTAAATATGTAAAATAAAAATAAAAATTGGTTGTCTTGGAAGGCCTTTCCGGATTTTCGAGTTAGATGTACCGTGTATTTTCAAGTTACGCAAAAAAGGTAATAATTATTATTCAACTTGAATAAAATTCAATCGAGTATATTATGTCTGAGACGGCCATGCAGGGCCGGATCTAGGGTAGAGCGAGTGGAGCGGCCGCTCTAGGCGCCGGATGGCATGGGGGGCGCCAAAATGGCAAAAGAGAAAAAAAAAGTTTTAAAAGACGCGAATGTGGCGCGGGCGCAAAATAGTTGCGCGTTCGTTCGGTTCACGGATTTCGGTAAAACGACTGGTGTAATTTACCTTTTTGTAAATATTTTTTTTGGTATTTTAGTTATTTCACTATTTTTTCTAGGCGTGACTCGCTGGTTTTAATCTTGAAAGGCGTGAAATAAAGGCGCCGAAAAAGTAACGTTCTTTGTTTGTAATTTTCTAAGGGATTGGGTTTATCAGGATTACATTTTATCATTAAATTTTTCAAATTGCTGCTTTTGATTTTAAAAGGCGCGAAATATAGACTAATAAAGGCGCCGAAAACGTAACATTCTTTATAATTTTCTAAGCAATCGGGTATATCATGATTAAATTTATTTTGAAAGGCGCAAAATACACCCGTTATGAAGAAATCTATGGTTATCGCTCTAGCGGGGAGGCGGGGGGCGACGACAAAAAGTCGCGCGTACCAGATCTGTGGGCACGGCACTTCCCCTGCCAACTGCCAAGTCGAGCAAAACAAAGGCACGGCCGAACCATCCTTTTTCCGAAGCCATTCAGGCCATTTTCGACTCCCCTCTAATTCTGTTATCGATAAAGCTAGAAGGCTGAAATTTCTGTGACAAAGAGGCCATAACACATAACATAATCTGATAAAGGTGCCGAAAAAGTTACGTACTTTATAATTTTCTAAGCGATTGGGTAACCCAATTTGGGTTTATCAGGATTACATTTTATTATCTACTAGCTTTTGCCACGACTTCATCTGTGTGAGATTAACATTTGCCATAAATAATGAATAAAATGCCTTGGTAAAATTGAATAGCAAATATTAATTTAGCGCATATGCTATTTTAAGTCAACAGTGCTAAGTGAGCAACAAGGGGGATCAATGTTACTCTGCGTCCATAGGAAACACCTTAGACAACCCTACACGTGATCCCTGGGTGGTGCTAAAAGAGTAACAAACTTGGCAGCTGCACTGTCCCATCTGGACCTCACAGCACTCACTGGATTTTCATTATCATCTGTTTTCCCACTACTAAAGGTTGACCACGCCAAAACCTGGGCATATAAAAATAGCTATAGTTATTCGAAAAATGGAGATATTTAAACTATTGAAACAACAATTTTCTCACAAGGAACTGGGCTATAAAATGATGATAGTTTTATTTTCTTTTATTTATTCGTTGGCAAAATGTCGAGCGTACAATATCAAAAACGTGAACGCATTTTGCACGAACATGTAAAAAATCCCATGTTAAGCTACATAGATATCGCGAAAAGGCTGAAATATCCACAATCTACTGTTGGTCACGTATTTAAAAGTTTCCGTGAACGCTTGACAATAGATAGAAAGCCAGGAAGTGGTGGGTTGCAGGGAGTCAAGAATAAGAAACAGGAAAGAGTATTTTAAAAAATTTTGCCTCAAATCATACGATTTCATCTCGTAATGTTGCTAAAAAAGTGAAAATGTCTTAGTCCTATGTCCAAAAAGTGAAACAGATGGCAGGACTGAGGAGTTATAAAGCCCAGGCCGCACCAGATCGAGACTCAAAACAGAACTTATCCGCAAAGATACGGTCGCGACAACTCTATGAAGATTTTCTTACAAAATTTAAATGCGCGGTGATGGACGACGAGACGTATATAAAATTGGATTGTAAACAAATACCTGGTCAAGAGTTTTATACTAGCGAATCTCGAACAGATACTCCTGAAGATTTTGAATTAAAAAAATGAGGGCAATTTCCAAAAAAATACCTTCTTTGGCAGGCAATATGTAGCTGTGGTAAAAGAAGTCGCTCGTTTATTACCACCGGGACAATAAACGGCGATATTTATCAGAAAGATTGATTACAGAAGCGTTTGCTGCCTTTTATAAGACAGCATGCCTCACCACCGCTGTTTTGGCCAGATCTAGCCAGTTGCTAATATGCAAAATCAGTTATGGAATGGTACAACGCTAACAGGATAATGGTGGTACCCAAAATATGCAATCCGCCAAATAGTCCGGAACTGCGGCCTGTTGAAGAGTACTGGAGTATTATGAAAGGAATTCTAAAAAAGAAAGGCGGAGAAGTAAAATCGGTCCCTGAGCTACAAAAAATATGGACCTGGGCGACAAAAATCTTTTCTAAAGAGATGGTGCAAAGTCTTATGAGCCGTGTGCGTCGAAAAGTTCGATCTATGGCTTACTGTGTAAACATTAATTAAAATTAAAAATATGATTTTAGAATTCATTAAATTTGTCATTAAATGTGGTATTCATAATGTAGTTATTTATTTTCAAACTGGTATAAAAACAAATTTTGCGTGCCCAAGTTTTGGCGTGTTCAACCTTTACTACCCCAGGGAAGAAATGCCTATCTATATCCAGTGACATGTAGCCATACGATAAATAAAATAAGTGAGCAACAATTACATACAAACTTCCACCCCCTTAAGCGATGATTTATGGGATAAAAACTATCTTATGTCCTTCCCTGGGACTCAAGATAGTTTGAGTCCCAGGGAAGGACATAAGATAGTTACCAAATTTCACCTTAATCGGTCCAGCGGTTTAAGTGTGAAGAGGTAACAGACAGACAGACAGACACACTTTCGCATTTGTAATGTTAGTATGGTTTTTTTAAAACGCCGATTTTAATCTTGAAAGGCGCGAAATAAAGGCGCCGAAAAAGCTACGTTCTTCATAAGTTTCTAAGGGATTGGGTTTATCAGGATTACATTTTATTCTTTATTTGTTAAATCGCTGCTTTTGATTTTAAAAGGCGCAAAATATGGACTTATAAAGACGCCGAAAACGTAACGTTCTTTATAATTTTCTTAGCAATTGGGTACATCATAATTTAAAAAATTTATTGTTTTTTAAATCGCTACTTTTAATCTTGAAAGGCGTGAAATAAAGCCTGATAAAGGCACCAAAAAGTTACGTACTTCATAATTTTCTAAGCGATTGGGTAACCCAATTTGGGTTTATCAGGATTACATTTTATTATCTACTAGCTTTTGCCACGACTTTATCTGTGTGGGATTAACATTTTCCACAAGGAATGAATAAAATGCCTTGGTAAAATCGAAAAGCAAATATTAATTTAGCGCATATGCTATTTTAAATCAACAGTGCTAAGTGAGCAACAATTACATACGAACTTCCACCCCCTTAAGCGATGATTTATGGGATAAAAACTATCTTATGTCCTTCCCTGGGACTCAAACTATCTTCATACCAAATTTCATCTAAATCAGTTCAGCGGTTTAAGCGTGAAGAGGTAACATACAGACAGACACACTTTCGCATTAAGTTTTAAGAGTACCAAGTACTAATTTTACAAAATGTTTAAATGGCTGTGGTTGTGTGGTATAAACGTTGATTTTGAAGAACATTGTTATTTCATTTTCATTACTAAAGAAGGGCGCCAATACCCGATTTCGCTCTACCCTGATCGAGGACTCGGGCCGGCGCTGCGGCCATGGAAATAAAAATTTAAGATTCATCTTGGATAATAGACAAAATACCTTCTGATTATATGCCAGTTTTTTGATGAAATCACAGATACATTTAATTTTTTCCATTTAGGGCGCCGTAGACTCGCTTCGTATTTATATTTGA
The DNA here is from genome assembly GCA_947086415.1 of Pammene aurita. Lineage (NCBI taxonomy): Eukaryota > Metazoa > Arthropoda > Insecta > Lepidoptera > Tortricidae > Pammene > Pammene aurita. Next base: position 38,697,853 of record OX352297.1, on the reverse strand, counting down.
TTTACAGACTACAGGTGTAAAACGTTTGGCAGTACGACCTAAATAGCATTTGCTTACTTAAGGTGTAATGCGCGCAAACCTGCGGATCAACATATTCGTTCTTACTGCCAGTGCCCTACATTCCCTTTCAATATCGGCATTATCGGTTATATCTTCGGTGACAATATGACCCAGGTACTTGAATAGATTACCGGCGGAACTACAGAAGGACTCGTACGACCCGCCCTGAATTTATAAGCAACTCACTCTTTTTAGGGTTCCGTAGCCGTAGCAAATGGCAAAAACGGAACCCTTATAGTTTCGTCATGTCCGTCTGTCCGTCCGTCCGTCCGTCTGTATGTCATAGCCATTTAACTCGGAAACTATAAGACGTATCTAAATAAAATTTATACATAAGGTGTATTTTGTATGCCGCTACTCAGTTATGTAGTTAAATAGAAGAAAAAAATATTTTTTGGGGGGCGGCATACATGTAACTAAATTTAAAAAATATTTTTAAATATCAACATGTGGCATATCAATCGAAAGGTCTTTAACTATTTAACTAATACTAACTTTAACTTTAACATTGAGGTTTCTTTTAATATATCATGTGATTAAGTAAATATTTTCTGAAATAACCGCATCGAATTGATGATGACGATGATGACGATGATTTTGTACATTATTATTTTATAAGTGCTAAATCATGTAAGTAGTTACTAATTAAGTAGTTTAATTATATGCATGCTGCATGCCAATTGTAGCTATTTGTATACCACATGGTGGAACATAGTGATGCCCACCAAAATATTGTGAGACCTTTCAATGTACCTATGTTTTACAAATATATTATTTGAGTTTGAGTTCGAAAGTCAGAAAAATTGTGTCCCCCCTGTAACTTTTGAACCGTAAGTCCAAAAAATATGCAAAAAATGAGAAGATGCGTCTTACTACGAAAATTGTTTTAAACATTATCGGTTCATCCATTTTTAAGTTATCTCCAAAAAACTTCTTCCATAGGCATCAGATACGAACTTTTGGCATTAGTTTGGTTCTTATTCCATTGAAGGTACGGAACCCTCCATTATGCGTGGTCCGACACGCACTTGGCCGGTTTTTGCATTATATCAGAGTCCATGACTCTGCATAACCCTCGCACAGACTCAGCAGCTTGTTGATTACCAACCGTATATGTCCGACTGTCTGTACTCACCATCGACTTCTGTGAGTGGCACTAGATCTCCGGCCGCCGGTTTGAGTCCGAAACGTTTGATCCGCTCGGACACGGCGCGGTTCCATACCATGGATTGGTATGAATGGATGTATAGCAGACGGGTGTTGCGGGCCAACTAAGAGAAAACAATGGCATATATTTAATTTGGTGATCATGGAAAAAAGTGGATACTGTAGAGGGGTGGTGTGATGTTGAAGATAAACACGGGTAGAGCTTGATAATCTTGATTTATTTGGAGTTTATTTTAAGGAACAAGCGCGCGTGGCCACGAGGCTAAAGCCTCGATGGCAACTGATTTTCATATTTGATTTATTATTTACATTGACTTTTAATTTGAATAAAGACTATTTGACATAAAACAACCAGTAATGTAGAGGTTTCTATCCAACCTCTACAGTACTATAAATATTTCTGAACTAAAAACTAATCCCCTTATTCATAAACGGCCACTAAAGTTAAGAGATCGCTGATAATCGTTTGTCCCTTTCCCACATATAGGTTGGACGGAAAGGGACAAACGATTATCAGAGGCCTCTTAACTTTAGTAGACATTTATGAATAAGGGGGTTAGTTAGTATTTTTAAGAATCTTGTTGGTAAAATACTGTGCTTAAATTAATGTAGGCCTTCTTTTTGAATTAATTTACTTTTTTTTGTGTCCCGTTGCAAAATTAGGTACTATTTATAAGACAATGGTGGCAACCTTTTAATCCATTTATAATGAAGCTTTTTACGTTAAAGACTTTAAATTGTGATCCACCTTATTTAAAGCTCCCAGTAAGTCTTTAAGCTGGCTAGCTATAGTAGTTTATGTAACTGTTACGTAATAAGGGTCCTTAAAATATGAGTGTGGTTTTATGAAACGAAGCCGCAGGCGAGTTTCATAATAAGATCACACGAGTGTTTTAAGGCCTAATTACGTACAGTTGCATACACTGCTTTATCTACACACATACTATAAACCCTATAAAATGGTTCAGAAACTGTATGTAATGACCTGCATTGATAACAGGGCAACAACTAACATACCCATAAGCGAAAGATTCTATCCTATAGAAGAAAAAGGAAAAGAAGATGATGCTGTAGACGAGGAAGAAGATAAAGTAAAAGAAGATGATGACGAAGAAGAAGATTAAGAAGATGAAGATGATGATGAAGAAGAAGAAGATGATGAAGAAGGTAAAGAAGAAAATGAAGAAGGTGATGTTGATGATGAAGACGATGATGAAGAAGAAGATTAAGAAGATGAAGATGGTGAAGACGGTAAAGAAGAAAATGAAGAAGAAGATGATGTTGATGGTGAAGAAGATGATGATGAAGAAGAGGATTATGGAGAAGAAGAAGGATAAGAAGAAGACGAAGAAGGTGGTGAAGAAAAAGGCCATGGAGCTGAAGATGATGATGAAGAAAAAGTAAACGATGATGAAGAAGAAGATTTAGAGGAACATGATAAAGAAGAAGAAGATGATGGTGACGAAGAAGAAGAAAAAGACGATGAAGATGCTCAAGAAGAAGTTGATGAAGAAGATGATGATGATGAAGAAGGTAAAGAAGAAGATAATGAAGAAGATGATGATGGTGAAGAAGATTAAGAAGACGAAGATGAAGAAGATTAAGACAATAAAGAAGGTAAAGAAGATAATGAAGAAGATGATGTTAATGATGAAGATGATGATGAAGAAGATTATGGAGAAGAAGAAGAAGTAGATGAAGAAGACAAAGAAGGTGGTGAAGAAAAAGGACATGAAGCTGATGATGATGATGAAGAAGAAGCCTGAGATGAACATGATAAAGAAGAAGAAGTAAATGATGACGATGATTTTGATGGTGATGAAGAAGAAGAAAAAGACGATGAAGATGATGAAGACGGTCAAGAAGAAGTTGATGAAGACGGGTAAGAAGAAGACGATGAAGAAGAAGATGATGTTGATGAAGAAGATGATGATGGAGAAGAAGGAGACGAAGAAGACGAAGAAGATGGTGAAGAAAAAGGACATCAAGCTGAAGATGATGATGAAGAAAAAGTAGATGGTGACGAATAAGAAGGTTATGGTGAAGAAGAAGATGGAGATGAATATGATGAAGAAGAAGAAGATAAAGAAGATGATGATGATGATGAAGATAATGATGATTTCCAAGCTTATTAATAAAAAATCCAAATTTAGACAGAGTTACCCCAAGTTTTAATCAAAATTCCTTGTCCTACGAAGATATTCGAAATTCGAAAGGTTACAGCACGGGCACAGATTAGATATTTATTATTATAAATCTGATTGAAATAATGCTGGTCCTTACGGCCAGTTTTTGAACGCATTTTAGCGGGTTTATGGTGTGTGTGTGTAGATAATAGTAGTTTATGCAACAGTTGTATAAGAGGGGTCAAAAAAGGTGAGTGGTGTGGGTAACAATTTGAGCCGTAGGCGAAAACTGTTAAGAAAAACGCCACGAACATTTTTTGACCTACTTATACGACGTTGCATACAATACTTTTTCTACGACTACACTTACTTTTACATAAAATGCGAAATTGAAAACTTCATGGATATCGCAGTTATTTTGTCAATATAATCAACAATCATTTAAGTTTTACCTTTTAAAACACTATTTTTCAAGAATACTAACATTACTAACACAAATACACACGTCGTTATTTGATCAATGATTAAAGAGCTACAGAGATTAGTAAAAATACTTAAATTACTTTCAAAGTTTACAGTTTGCCCCAACAAACGAACGGGAAACGTAAAATAAAAACTGCAAAGTGTCTGTGGTTCTTTTCATTTTTTCTTTTTGAAAGTTTTTTTTCTAAAAACGCTGCGTTAATTTAGGTTTCTTAGGTTGGCAGTAATTTATTTTGTCCTATATTAATGTGCTTGCACGCGATTACACGATACTATTTTGGCGCTTTTATAGAACAAGTGTTATTTTGGGCAATAGACTAGATAGACTTTTCTTCGAGTATATTATCTATGTTCTTATAAAGGTGTTGACGAATGTATAAACGACAGATAAAAGTGCAGGAGCAGAAAAAAGCCTTTAACAGCCTCAGCTCTATGCTGCTGTGCGCGCGAAGGCCGGCCGCTAGAGCCGCGCTGACTCTGTGATCGCGGTACTGTTCGGTGTATTGGAGGGGATTATATAACATGTTATGGTAAAGACGTTAATTTGGAACCCACCTTGTTTAAAGCCCCCAGCAAGTCTCTCGGCTGGCTAGCCAGAGCCTTCAGCAGCCGGTGCTCGATGCTGTGCGCGCGCAGGCCGGCCGCTAGAGCCGCGCTGACTCTGTGATCGCGGTACTGTTCGGTGTATTGGAGGGGATTATATAACATGTTATGGTAAAGACGTTAATTTGGAACCCACCTTGTTTAAAGCCCCCAGCAAGTCTCTCGGCTGGCTAGCCAGAGCCTTCAGCAGCCGGTGCTCGATGCTGTGCGCGCGCAGGCCGGCCGCTAGAGCCGCGCTGACTCTGTGATCGCGGTACTGTTCGGTGTATTGGAGGGGATTATATAACATGTTATGGTAAAGACGTTAATTTGGAACCCACCTTGTTTAAAGCCCCCAGCAAGTCTCTCGGCTGGCTAGCCAGAGCCTTCAGCAGCCGGTGCTCGATGCTGTGCGCGCGCAGGCCGGCCGCTAGAGCCGCGCTGACTCTGTGATCGCGGTACTGTTCGGTGTATTGGAGGGGATTATATAACATGTTATGGTAAAGACGTTAATTTGGAACCCACCTTGTTTAAAGCCCCCAGCAAGTCTCTCGGCTGGCTAGCCAGAGCCTTCAGCAGCCGGTGCTCGATGCTGTGCGCGCGCAGGCCGGCCGCTAGAGCCGCGCTGACTCTGTGATCGCGGTACTGTTCGGTGTATTGGAGGGGATTATATAACATGTTATGGTAAAGACGTTAATTTGGAACCCACCTTGTTTAAAGCCCCCAGCAAGTCTCTCGGCTGGCTAGCCAGAGCCTTCAGCAGCCGGTGCTCGATGCTGTGCGCGCGCAGGCCGGCCGCTAGAGCCGCGCTGACTCTGTGATCGCGGTACTGTTCGGTGTATTGGAGGGGATTATATAACATGTTATGGTAAAGACGTTAATTTGGAACCCACCTTGTTTAAAGCCCCCAGCAAGTCTCTCGGCTGGCTAGCCAGAGCCTTCAGCAGCCGGTGCTCGATGCTGTGCGCGCGCAGGCCGGCCGCTAGAGCCGCGCTGACTCTGTGATCGCGGTACTGTTCGGTGTATTGGAGGGGATTATATAACATGTTATGGTAAAGACGTTAATTTGGAACCCACCTTGTTTAAAGCCCCCAGCAAGTCTCTCGGCTGGCTAGCCAGAGCCTTCAGCAGCCGGTGCTCGATGCTGTGCGCGCGCAGGCCGGCCGCTAGAGCCGCGCTGACTCTGTGATCGCGGTACTGTTCGGTGTATTGGAGGGGATTATATAACATGTTATGGTAAAGACGTTAATTTGGAACCCACCTTGTTTAAAGCCCCCAGCAAGTCTCTCGGCTGGCTAGCCAGAGCCTTCAGCAGCCGGTGCTCGATGCTGTGCGCGCGCAGGCCGGCCGCTAGAGCCGCGCTGACTCTGTGATCGCGGTACTGTTCGGTGTATTGGAGGGGATTATATAACATGTTATGGTAAAGACGTTAATTTGGAACCCACCTTGTTTAAAGCCCCCAGCAAGTCTCTCGGCTGGCTAGCCAGAGCCTTCAGCAGCCGGTGCTCGATGCTGTGCGCGCGCAGGCCGGCCGCTAGAGCCGCGCTGACTCTGTGATCGCGGTACTGTTCGGTGTATTGGAGGGGATTATATAACATGTTATGGTAAAGACGTTAATTTGGAACCCACCTTGTTTAAAGCCCCCAGCAAGTCTCTCGGCTGGCTAGCCAGAGCCTTCAGCAGCCGGTGCTCGATGCTGTGCGCGCGCAGGCCGGCCGCTAGAGCCGCGCTGACTCTGTGATCGCGGTACTGTTCGGTGTATTGGAGGGGATTATATAACATGTTATGGTAAAGACGTTAATTTGGAACCCACCTTGTTTAAAGCCCCCAGCAAGTCTCTCGGCTGGCTAGCCAGAGCCTTCAGCAGCCGGTGCTCGATGCTGTGCGCGCGCAGGCCGGCCGCTAGAGCCGCGCTGACTCTGTGATCGCGGTACTGTTCGGTGTATTGGAGGGGATTATATAACATGTTATGGTAAAGACGTTAATTTGGAACCCACCTTGTTTAAAGCCCCCAGCAAGTCTCTCGGCTGGCTAGCCAGAGCCTTCAGCAGCCGGTGCTCGATGCTGTGCGCGCGCAGGCCGGCCGCTAGAGCCGCGCTGACTCTGTGATCGCGGTACTGTTCGGTGTATTGGAGGGGATTATATAACATGTTATGGTAAAGACGTTAATTTGGAACCCACCTTGTTTAAAGCCCCCAGCAAGTCTCTCGGCTGGCTAGCCAGAGCCTTCAGCAGCCGGTGCTCGATGCTGTGCGCGCGCAGGCCGGCCGCTAGAGCCGCGCTGACTCTGTGATCGCGGTACTGTTCGGTGTATTGGAGGGGATTATATAACATGTTATGGTAAAGACGTTAATTTGGAACCCACCTTGTTTAAAGCCCCCAGCAAGTCTCTCGGCTGGCTAGCCAGAGCCTTCAGCAGCCGGTGCTCGATGCTGTGCGCGCGCAGGCCGGCCGCTAGAGCCGCGCTGACTCTGTGATCGCGGTACTGTTCGGTGTATTGGAGGGGATTATATAACATGTTATGGTAAAGACGTTAATTTGGAACCCACCTTGTTTAAAGCCCCCAGCAAGTCTCTCGGCTGGCTAGCCAGAGCCTTCAGCAGCCGGTGCTCGATGCTGTGCGCGCGCAGGCCGGCCGCTAGAGCCGCGCTGACTCTGTGATCGCGGTACTGTTCGGTGTATTGGAGGGGATTATATAACATGTTATGGTAAAGACGTTAATTTGGAACCCACCTTGTTTAAAGCCCCCAGCAAGTCTCTCGGCTGGCTAGCCAGAGCCTTCAGCAGCCGGTGCTCGATGCTGTGCGCGCGCAGGCCGGCCGCTAGAGCCGCGCTGACTCTGTGATCGCGGTACTGTTCGGTGTATTGGAGGGGATTATATAACATGTTATGGTAAAGACGTTAATTTGGAACCCACCTTGTTTAAAGCCCCCAGCAAGTCTCTCGGCTGGCTAGCCAGAGCCTTCAGCAGCCGGTGCTCGATGCTGTGCGCGCGCAGGCCGGCCGCTAGAGCCGCGCTGACTCTGTGATCGCGGTACTGTTCGGTGTATTGGAGGGGATTATATAACATGTTATGGTAAAGACGTTAATTTGGAACCCACCTTGTTTAAAGCCCCCAGCAAGTCTCTCGGCTGGCTAGCCAGAGCCTTCAGCAGCCGGTGCTCGATGCTGTGCGCGCGCAGGCCGGCCGCTAGAGCCGCGCTGACTCTGTGATCGCGGTACTGTTCGGTGTATTGGAGGGGATTATATAACATGTTATGGTAAAGACGTTAATTTGGAACCCACCTTGTTTAAAGCCCCCAGCAAGTCTCTCGGCTGGCTAGCCAGAGCCTTCAGCAGCCGGTGCTCGATGCTGTGCGCGCGCAGGCCGGCCGCTAGAGCCGCGCTGACTCTGTGATCGCGGTACTGTTCGGTGTATTGGAGGGGATTATATAACATGTTATGGTAAAGACGTTAATTTGGAACCCACCTTGTTTAAAGCCCCCAGCAAGTCTCTCGGCTGGCTAGCCAGAGCCTTCAGCAGCCGGTGCTCGATGCTGTGCGCGCGCAGGCCGGCCGCTAGAGCCGCGCTGACTCTGTGATCGCGGTACTGTTCGGTGTATTGGAGGGGATTATATAACATGTTATGGTAAAGACGTTAATTTGGAACCCACCTTGTTTAAAGCCCCCAGCAAGTCTCTCGGCTGGCTAGCCAGAGCCTTCAGCAGCCGGTGCTCGATGCTGTGCGCGCGCAGGCCGGCCGCTAGAGCCGCGCTGACTCTGTGATCGCGGTACTGTTCGGTGTATTGGAGGGGATTATATAACATGTTATGGTAAAGACGTTAATTTGGAACCCACCTTGTTTAAAGCCCCCAGCAAGTCTCTCGGCTGGCTAGCCAGAGCCTTCAGCAGCCGGTGCTCGATGCTGTGCGCGCGCAGGCCGGCCGCTAGAGCCGCGCTGACTCTGTGATCGCGGTACTGTTCGGTGTATTGGAGGGGATTATATAACATGTTATGGTAAAGACGTTAATTTGGAACCCACCTTGTTTAAAGCCCCCAGCAAGTCTCTCGGCTGGCTAGCCAGAGCCTTCAGCAGCCGGTGCTCGATGCTGTGCGCGCGCAGGCCGGCCGCTAGAGCCGCGCTGACTCTGTGATCGCGGTACTGTTCGGTGTATTGGAGGGGATTATATAACATGTTATGGTAAAGACGTTAATTTGGAACCCACCTTGTTTAAAGCCCCCAGCAAGTCTCTCGGCTGGCTAGCCAGAGCCTTCAGCAGCCGGTGCTCGATGCTGTGCGCGCGCAGGCCGGCCGCTAGAGCCGCGCTGACTCTGTGATCGCGGTACTGTTCGGTGTATTGGAGGGGATTATATAACATGTTATGGTAAAGACGTTAATTTGGAACCCACCTTGTTTAAAGCCCCCAGCAAGTCTCTCGGCTGGCTAGCCAGAGCCTTCAGCAGCCGGTGCTCGATGCTGTGCGCGCGCAGGCCGGCCGCTAGAGCCGCGCTGACTCTGTGATCGCGGTACTGTTCGGTGTATTGGAGGGGATTATATAACATGTTATGGTAAAGACGTTAATTTGGAACCCACCTTGTTTAAAGCCCCCAGCAAGTCTCTCGGCTGGCTAGCCAGAGCCTTCAGCAGCCGGTGCTCGATGCTGTGCGCGCGCAGGCCGGCCGCTAGAGCCGCGCTGACTCTGTGATCGCGGTACTGTTCGGTGTATTGGAGGGGATTATATAACATGTTATGGTAAAGACGTTAATTTGGAACCCACCTTGTTTAAAGCCCCCAGCAAGTCTCTCGGCTGGCTAGCCAGAGCCTTCAGCAGCCGGTGCTCGATGCTGTGCGCGCGCAGGCCGGCCGCTAGAGCCGCGCTGACTCTGTGATCGCGGTACTGTTCGGTGTATTGGAGGGGATTATATAACATGTTATGGTAAAGACGTTAATTTGGAACCCACCTTGTTTAAAGCCCCCAGCAAGTCTCTCGGCTGGCTAGCCAGAGCCTTCAGCAGCCGGTGCTCGATGCTGTGCGCGCGCAGGCCGGCCGCTAGAGCCGCGCTGACTCTGTGATCGCGGTACTGTTCGGTGTATTGGAGGGGATTATATAACATGTTATGGTAAAGACGTTAATTTGGAACCCACCTTGTTTAAAGCCCCCAGCAAGTCTCTCGGCTGGCTAGCCAGAGCCTTCAGCAGCCGGTGCTCGATGCTGTGCGCGCGCAGGCCGGCCGCTAGAGCCGCGCTGACTCTGTGATCGCGGTACTGTTCGGTGTATTGGAGGGGATTATATAACATGTTATGGTAAAGACGTTAATTTGGAACCCACCTTGTTTAAAGCCCCCAGCAAGTCTCTCGGCTGGCTAGCCAGAGCCTTCAGCAGCCGGTGCTCGATGCTGTGCGCGCGCAGGCCGGCCGCTAGAGCCGCGCTGACTCTGTGATCGCGGTACTGTTCGGTGTATTGGAGGGGATTATATAACATGTTATGGTAAAGACGTTAATTTGGAACCCACCTTGTTTAAAGCCCCCAGCAAGTCTCTCGGCTGGCTAGCCAGAGCCTTCAGCAGCCGGTGCTCGATGCTGTGCGCGCGCAGGCCGGCCGCTAGAGCCGCGCTGACTCTGTGATCGCGGTACTGTTCGGTGTATTGGAGGGGATTATATAACATGTTATGGTAAAGACGTTAATTTGGAACCCACCTTGTTTAAAGCCCCCAGCAAGTCTCTCGGCTGGCTAGCCAGAGCCTTCAGCAGCCGGTGCTCGATGCTGTGCGCGCGCAGGCCGGCCGCTAGAGCCGCGCTGACTCTGTGATCGCGGTACTGTTCGGTGTATTGGAGGGGATTATATAACATGTTATGGTAAAGACGTTAATTTGGAACCCACCTTGTTTAAAGCCCCCAGCAAGTCTCTCGGCTGGCTAGCCAGAGCCTTCAGCAGCCGGTGCTCGATGCTGTGCGCGCGCAGGCCGGCCGCTAGAGCCGCGCTGACTCTGTGATCGCGGTACTGTTCGGTGTATTGGAGGGGATTATATAACATGTTATGGTAAAGACGTTAATTTGGAACCCACCTTGTTTAAAGCCCCCAGCAAGTCTCTCGGCTGGCTAGCCAGAGCCTTCAGCAGCCGGTGCTCGATGCTGTGCGCGCGCAGGCCGGCCGCTAGAGCCGCGCTGACTCTGTGATCGCGGTACTGTTCGGTGTATTGGAGGGGATTATATAACATGTTATGGTAAAGACGTTAATTTGGAACCCACCTTGTTTAAAGCCCCCAGCAAGTCTCTCGGCTGGCTAGCCAGAGCCTTCAGCAGCCGGTGCTCGATGCTGTGCGCGCGCAGGCCGGCCGCTAGAGCCGCGCTGACTCTGTGATCGCGGTACTGTTCGGTGTATTGGAGGGGATTATATAACATGTTATGGTAAAGACGTTAATTTGGAACCCACCTTGTTTAAAGCCCCCAGCAAGTCTCTCGGCTGGCTAGCCAGAGCCTTCAGCAGCCGGTGCTCGATGCTGTGCGCGCGCAGGCCGGCCGCTAGAGCCGCGCTGACTCTGTGATCGCGGTACTGTTCGGTGTATTGGAGGGGATTATATAACATGTTATGGTAAAGACGTTAATTTGGAACCCACCTTGTTTAAAGCCCCCAGCAAGTCTCTCGGCTGGCTAGCCAGAGCCTTCAGCAGCCGGTGCTCGATGCTGTGCGCGCGCAGGCCGGCCGCTAGAGCCGCGCTGACTCTGTGATCGCGGTACTGTTCGGTGTATTGGAGGGGATTATATAACATGTTATGGTAAAGACGTTAATTTGGAACCCACCTTGTTTAAAGCCCCCAGCAAGTCTCTCGGCTGGCTAGCCAGAGCCTTCAGCAGCCGGTGCTCGATGCTGTGCGCGCGCAGGCCGGCCGCTAGAGCCGCGCTGACTCTGTGATCGCGGTACTGTTCGGTGTATTGGAGGGGATTATATAACATGTTATGGTAAAGACGTTAATTTGGAACCCACCTTGTTTAAAGCCCCCAGCAAGTCTCTCGGCTGGCTAGCCAGAGCCTTCAGCAGCCGGTGCTCGATGCTGTGCGCGCGCAGGCCGGCCGCTAGAGCCGCGCTGACTCTGTGATCGCGGTACTGTTCGGTGTATTGGAGGGGATTATATAACATGTTATGGTAAAGACGTTAATTTGGAACCCACCTTGTTTAAAGCCCCCAGCAAGTCTCTCGGCTGGCTAGCCAGAGCCTTCAGCAGCCGGTGCTCGATGCTGTGCGCGCGCAGGCCGGCCGCTAGAGCCGCGCTGACTCTGTGATCGCGGTACTGTTCGGTGTATTGGAGGGGATTATATAACATGTTATGGTAAAGACGTTAATTTGGAACCCACCTTGTTTAAAGCCCCCAGCAAGTCTCTCGGCTGGCTAGCCAGAGCCTTCAGCAGCCGGTGCTCGATGCTGTGCGCGCGCAGGCCGGCCGCTAGAGCCGCGCTGACTCTGTGATCGCGGTACTGTTCGGTGTATTGGAGGGGATTATATAACATGTTATGGTAAAGACGTTAATTTGGAACCCACCTTGTTTAAAGCCCCCAGCAAGTCTCTCGGCTGGCTAGCCAGAGCCTTCAGCAGCCGGTGCTCGATGCTGTGCGCGCGCAGGCCGGCCGCTAGAGCCGCGCTGACTCTGTGATCGCGGTACTGTTCGGTGTATTGGAGGGGATTATATAACATGTTATGGTAAAGACGTTAATTTGGAACCCACCTTGTTTAAAGCCCCCAGCAAGTCTCTCGGCTGGCTAGCCAGAGCCTTCAGCAGCCGGTGCTCGATGCTGTGCGCGCGCAGGCCGGCCGCTAGAGCCGCGCTGACTCTGTGATCGCGGTACTGTTCGGTGTATTGGAGGGGATTATATAACATGTTATGGTAAAGACGTTAATTTGGAACCCACCTTGTTTAAAGCCCCCAGCAAGTCTCTCGGCTGGCTAGCCAGAGCCTTCAGCAGCCGGTGCTCGATGCTGTGCGCGCGCAGGCCGGCCGCTAGAGCCGCGCTGACTCTGTGATCGCGGTACTGTTCGGTGTATTGGAGGGGATTATATAACATGTTATGGTAAAGACGTTAATTTGGAACCCACCTTGTTTAAAGCCCCCAGCAAGTCTCTCGGCTGGCTAGCCAGAGCCTTCAGCAGCCGGTGCTCGATGCTGTGCGCGCGCAGGCCGGCCGCTAGAGCCGCGCTGACTCTGTGATCGCGGTACTGTTCGGTGTATTGGAGGGGATTATATAACATGTTATGGTAAAGACGTTAATTTGGAACCCACCTTGTTTAAAGCCCCCAGCAAGTCTCTCGGCTGGCTAGCCAGAGCCTTCAGCAGCCGGTGCTCGATGCTGTGCGCGCGCAGGCCGGCCGCTAGAGCCGCGCTGACTCTGTGATCGCGGTACTGTTCGGTGTATTGGAGGGGATTATATAACATGTTATGGTAAAGACGTTAATTTGGAACCCACCTTGTTTAAAGCCCCCAGCAAGTCTCTCGGCTGGCTAGCCAGAGCCTTCAGCAGCCGGTGCTCGATGCTGTGCGCGCGCAGGCCGGCCGCTAGAGCCGCGCTGACTCTGTGATCGCGGTACTGTTCGGTGTATTGGAGGGGATTATATAACATGTTATGGTAAAGACGTTAATTTGGAACCCACCTTGTTTAAAGCCCCCAGCAAGTCTCTCGGCTGGCTAGCCAGAGCCTTCAGCAGCCGGTGCTCGATGCTGTGCGCGCGCAGGCCGGCCGCTAGAGCCGCGCTGACTCTGTGATCGCGGTACTGTTCGGTGTATTGGAGGGGATTATATAACATGTTATGGTAAAGACGTTAATTTGGAACCCACCTTGTTTAAAGCCCCCAGCAAGTCTCTCGGCTGGCTAGCCAGAGCCTTCAGCAGCCGGTGCTCGATGCTGTGCGCGCGCAGGCCGGCCGCTAGAGCCGCGCTGACTCTGTGATCGCGGTACTGTTCGGTGTATTGGAGGGGATTATATAACATGTTATGGTAAAGACGTTAATTTGGAACCCACCTTGTTTAAAGCCCCCAGCAAGTCTCTCGGCTGGCTAGCCAGAGCCTTCAGCAGCCGGTGCTCGATGCTGTGCGCGCGCAGGCCGGCCGCTAGAGCCGCGCTGACTCTGTGATCGCGGTACTGTTCGGTGTATTGGAGGGGATTATATAACATGTTATGGTAAAGACGTTAATTTGGAACCCACCTTGTTTAAAGCCCCCAGCAAGTCTCTCGGCTGGCTAGCCAGAGCCTTCAGCAGCCGGTGCTCGATGCTGTGCGCGCGCAGGCCGGCCGCTAGAGCCGCGCTGACTCTGTGATCGCGGTACTGTTCGGTGTATTGGAGGGGATTATATAACATGTTATGGTAAAGACGTTAATTTGGAACCCACCTTGTTTAAAGCCCCCAGCAAGTCTCTCGGCTGGCTAGCCAGAGCCTTCAGCAGCCGGTGCTCGATGCTGTGCGCGCGCAGGCCGGCCGCTAGAGCCGCGCTGACTCTGTGATCGCGGTACTGTTCGGTGTATTGGAGGGGATTATATAACATGTTATGGTAAAGACGTTAATTTGGAACCCACCTTGTTTAAAGCCCCCAGCAAGTCTCTCGGCTGGCTAGCCAGAGCCTTCAGCAGCCGGTGCTCGATGCTGTGCGCGCGCAGGCCGGCCGCTAGAGCCGCGCTGACTCTGTGATCGCGGTACTGTTCGGTGTATTGGAGGGGATTATATAACATGTTATGGTAAAGACGTTAATTTGGAACCCACCTTGTTTAAAGCCCCCAGCAAGTCTCTCGGCTGGCTAGCCAGAGCCTTCAGCAGCCGGTGCTCGATGCTGTGCGCGCGCAGGCCGGCCGCTAGAGCCGCGCTGACTCTGTGATCGCGGTACTGTTCGGTGTATTGGAGGGGATTATATAACATGTTATGGTAAAGACGTTAATTTGGAACCCACCTTGTTTAAAGCCCCCAGCAAGTCTCTCGGCTGGCTAGCCAGAGCCTTCAGCAGCCGGTGCTCGATGCTGTGCGCGCGCAGGCCGGCCGCTAGAGCCGCGCTGACTCTGTGATCGCGGTACTGTTCGGTGTATTGGAGGGGATTATATAACATGTTATGGTAAAGACGTTAATTTGGAACCCACCTTGTTTAAAGCCCCCAGCAAGTCTCTCGGCTGGCTAGCCAGAGCCTTCAGCAGCCGGTGCTCGATGCTGTGCGCGCGCAGGCCGGCCGCTAGAGCCGCGCTGACTCTGTGATCGCGGTACTGTTCGGTGTATTGGAGGGGATTATATAACATGTTATGGTAAAGACGTTAATTTGGAACCCACCTTGTTTAAAGCCCCCAGCAAGTCTCTCGGCTGGCTAGCCAGAGCCTTCAGCAGCCGGTGCTCGATGCTGTGCGCGCGCAGGCCGGCCGCTAGAGCCGCGCTGACTCTGTGATCGCGGTACTGTTCGGTGTATTGGAGGGGATTATATAACATGTTATGGTAAAGACGTTAATTTGGAACCCACCTTGTTTAAAGCCCCCAGCAAGTCTCTCGGCTGGCTAGCCAGAGCCTTCAGCAGCCGGTGCTCGATGCTGTGCGCGCGCAGGCCGGCCGCTAGAGCCGCGCTGACTCTGTGATCGCGGTACTGTTCGGTGTATTGGAGGGGATTATATAACATGTTATGGTAAAGACGTTAATTTGGAACCCACCTTGTTTAAAGCCCCCAGCAAGTCTCTCGGCTGGCTAGCCAGAGCCTTCAGCAGCCGGTGCTCGATGCTGTGCGCGCGCAGGCCGGCCGCTAGAGCCGCGCTGACTCTGTGATCGCGGTACTGTTCGGTGTATTGGAGGGGATTATATAACATGTTATGGTAAAGACGTTAATTTGGAACCCACCTTGTTTAAAGCCCCCAGCAAGTCTCTCGGCTGGCTAGCCAGAGCCTTCAGCAGCCGGTGCTCGATGCTGTGCGCGCGCAGGCCGGCCGCTAGAGCCGCGCTGACTCTGTGATCGCGGTACTGTTCGGTGTATTGGAGGGGATTATATAACATGTTATGGTAAAGACGTTAATTTGGAACCCACCTTGTTTAAAGCCCCCAGCAAGTCTCTCGGCTGGCTAGCCAGAGCCTTCAGCAGCCGGTGCTCGATGCTGTGCGCGCGCAGGCCGGCCGCTAGAGCCGCGCTGACTCTGTGATCGCGGTACTGTTCGGTGTATTGGAGGGGATTATATAACATGTTATGGTAAAGACGTTAATTTGGAACCCACCTTGTTTAAAGCCCCCAGCAAGTCTCTCGGCTGGCTAGCCAGAGCCTTCAGCAGCCGGTGCTCGATGCTGTGCGCGCGCAGGCCGGCCGCTAGAGCCGCGCTGACTCTGTGATCGCGGTACTGTTCGGTGTATTGGAGGGGATTATATAACATGTTATGGTAAAGACGTTAATTTGGAACCCACCTTGTTTAAAGCCCCCAGCAAGTCTCTCGGCTGGCTAGCCAGAGCCTTCAGCAGCCGGTGCTCGATGCTGTGCGCGCGCAGGCCGGCCGCTAGAGCCGCGCTGACTCTGTGATCGCGGTACTGTTCGGTGTATTGGAGGGGATTATATAACATGTTATGGTAAAGACGTTAATTTGGAACCCACCTTGTTTAAAGCCCCCAGCAAGTCTCTCGGCTGGCTAGCCAGAGCCTTCAGCAGCCGGTGCTCGATGCTGTGCGCGCGCAGGCCGGCCGCTAGAGCCGCGCTGACTCTGTGATCGCGGTACTGTTCGGTGTATTGGAGGGGATTATATAACATGTTATGGTAAAGACGTTAATTTGGAACCCACCTTGTTTAAAGCCCCCAGCAAGTCTCTCGGCTGGCTAGCCAGAGCCTTCAGCAGCCGGTGCTCGATGCTGTGCGCGCGCAGGCCGGCCGCTAGAGCCGCGCTGACTCTGTGATCGCGGTACTGTTCGGTGTATTGGAGGGGATTATATAACATGTTATGGTAAAGACGTTAATTTGGAACCCACCTTGTTTAAAGCCCCCAGCAAGTCTCTCGGCTGGCTAGCCAGAGCCTTCAGCAGCCGGTGCTCGATGCTGTGCGCGCGCAGGCCGGCCGCTAGAGCCGCGCTGACTCTGTGATCGCGGTACTGTTCGGTGTATTGGAGGGGATTATATAACATGTTATGGTAAAGACGTTAATTTGGAACCCACCTTGTTTAAAGCCCCCAGCAAGTCTCTCGGCTGGCTAGCCAGAGCCTTCAGCAGCCGGTGCTCGATGCTGTGCGCGCGCAGGCCGGCCGCTAGAGCCGCGCTGACTCTGTGATCGCGGTACTGTTCGGTGTATTGGAGGGGATTATGTAACATGTTATGGTAAAGACGTTAATTTGGAACCCACCTTGTTTAAAGCCCCCAGCAAGTCTCTCGGCTGGCTAGCCAGAGCCTTCAGCAGCCGGTGCTCGATGCTGTGCGCGCGCAGGCCGGCCGCTAGAGCCGCGCTGACTCTGTGATCGCGGTACTGTTCGGTGTATTGGAGGGGATTATATAACATGTTATGGTAAAGACGTTAATTTGGAACCCACCTTGTTTAAAGCCCCCAGCAAGTCTCTCGGCTGGCTAGCCAGAGCCTTCAGCAGCCGGTGCTCGATGCTGTGCGCGCGCAGGCCGGCCGCTAGAGCCGCGCTGACTCTGTGATCGCGGTACTGTTCGGTGTATTGGAGGGGATTATATAACATGTTATGGTAAAGACGTTAATTTGGAACCCACCTTGTTTAAAGCCCCCAGCAAGTCTCTCGGCTGGCTAGCCAGAGCCTTCAGCAGCCGGTGCTCGATGCTGTGCGCGCGCAGGCCGGCCGCTAGAGCCGCGCTGACTCTGTGATCGCGGTACTGTTCGGTGTATTGGAGGGGATTATATAACATGTTATGGTAAAGACGTTAATTTGGAACCCACCTTGTTTAAAGCCCCCAGCAAGTCTCTCGGCTGGCTAGCCAGAGCCTTCAGCAGCCGGTGCTCGATGCTGTGCGCGCGCAGGCCGGCCGCTAGAGCCGCGCTGACTCTGTGATCGCGGTACTGTTCGGTGTATTGGAGGGGATTATATAACATGTTATGGTAAAGACGTTAATTTGGAACCCACCTTGTTTAAAGCCCCCAGCAAGTCTCTCGGCTGGCTAGCCAGAGCCTTCAGCAGCCGGTGCTCGATGCTGTGCGCGCGCAGGCCGGCCGCTAGAGCCGCGCTGACTCTGTGATCGCGGTACTGTTCGGTGTATTGGAGGGGATTATATAACATGTTATGGTAAAGACGTTAATTTGGAACCCACCTTGTTTAAAGCCCCCAGCAAGTCTCTCGGCTGGCTAGCCAGAGCCTTCAGCAGCCGGTGCTCGATGCTGTGCGCGCGCAGGCCGGCCGCCAGGGCCGCGCCGGGCCCGCGGGCGCGGAACTGCTCCAGCGCGTACTGGAGGGGCCCGGGCCGCGGCCGGAGAATGCCGTTTATTGCCTCAAATGTAACAACTTCCCGTTAACTACTATGATATATAATAATGACAGATGGGTTATGCACGCTCCAAAAGTGAAGCACTTAATACGAGTGAATTCAAACAACTGTCGCTAGTCGCGCACGGCCAGCGTGAGATGCGGACGTGCCAATGAGCTCCCGTCACCCGCGTGAGAAAGAGACGAACTGTAATTTTCTAACAATGAGAGTGACAAAGATGTAATGATTGTCAAAATAGATAAATATAACAGAATCGTTGCTAGGTAATGAAATAACTATGGAAGTATTTTTTCTGCTCATTTTGTTAGAGTATAACCCATCCATAGTAAATATCATTGGTTAACTATTGATTTACCAAAAACTACTGAGATGGCGTAAGTATAGGATATGATTACGGTTTCTGTTTATTTATCCAGAATTTGTTAAAATAAATAAAAAACCGGCCATGTGCGTGTCGGACCACGCATAGGAGGGTTCCGTACCTTCAATGGAATAAGAACCAAACTAATACCAAAAGGTCGTATCTGATGCCTTTGGAAGAAGTTTTTCTGGAAATAACTCAAAAATGGCTGAACACAATTTTCGAACACTGTTCAAAACAATTTTCGTACAAAGTATATGATAAGGCGCATCTCCTCAAATTTTTTCATATTTTTTGGACTTACGATTCAAAAGTTACAGGACACAAATTTTCTAACTTTCGAAGCGATTGTTTCATAAAATATTCACTTAATCACAAAAGGTCAAAGAAATCTCTGTTATTTTTAAAGGCCTATCGATTGATGTCACATGTTGATATTTGGTTAAAAAATTGTTTTATTCAAATTTAACTACATAACTGTAACGGCATACAGAATACACCTTATGAGTAAATTTTATTCAGATACGTCGTATAGTTTCCGAGTAAAATGGCTGTGACATACGGACGGACAGACAGACAGACATGACGAATCCATAAGGGTCCGTTTTTTGCCATTTCGCTACGGAACCCTAAAAATTGACACCGGCAACACCTTTCAAACGCCCATATATTCCTTACCTACTCGAAAGTATGCGAGTTAATTTGACAGCGTAAAGCTGTTCTTGTCGCTACCTAGTTGGTTACTAAGTTCTGTTACCAGATTTCTGACTGATAAAATATAAAATAAAGTTTTAAATAAAAAATTAAAGTAATTATTTAATACCCTAATTTCTAATGAACATAATATGGTATAATAATATACAAATCAGATGGGAAATTTATTGAAAATCCTTGTAAAGCACAAGATTGCCTGAAGACGCAAACACGCGGTAAATTTAAGAAAATTACACTTTACAAAAGTGCATCAAATAAATATTGCACCTTTGTTTAGAAGGTTCCATTGCTTGTTTGTAAGAAACCTGTTTATTAGAGGCAATTGCGTGACCACCATTTCATTTTCTTGCGATTTTATCCCACGGATATTCCCATTAGAAACATTGCCTATTTTGAAGTTTTTCACTAAAGACATAAGATTTAGACTGCTATGGAACAAGCAGACTTGCAACGTATAGTCTAGTATTTTATCGGATAAACCCACGTGAACTATACATATACCAAATTGAAGCTAAAGAATATAGCTACCGAATTGTGTAAGACTGATGCGTCTTAAACGTGAATAAAAATAAAAAGGATTTAAAATCAACATGAACAAGGAGCGTAATTTTGACGTATATTTTTCACGCCTTTTCCCGAGTGTTATAAAGAATTCTGAAAATCTGCGACAATAATTTTCAATTAAATATATTGTAATCTATTGACTATTAAATAAGCTTTTAAATTACGTACGTGTATAATTAAAATGTTGCTACCTATTCCTATTTATTTAGTGAAAACTATAGTAACAGAACTTAGTAACCGACTAGGTATAGGCACGACTACTCATGACACCTTTGATGTCCACAAAATTAAGGCTAGCCTACAGGAAGGTTCAATAACTTGGTCAATAAGTTAGCGTGGCAAAGTGACTGTGGCGATTATAGTTTTTTCTAATCATAATACAAAACTATTTATGCCCTTATAACACAATCAAAATACGACAAAACTCAAAATCTGCCGGACAGTTTTGAGATTTGGTGCGTATGTTGATTAGGGGTCCAGTTTTATTGTCCACACCATTTGACATTTGAGGACCACGAGGAACCGCCAGCACCTTGGAAAATGTCCTCCATCCAGAAGAAATTCGCTTTTCCCTCCGAATCTACGCACTCTATGAAAATATGATCTAGGACAATATTAAAGCTCATTAAATTCTACATAGAAACATGAGTACTCTTTTGCTGAAAAATGCACCTCCTTAGAGATATCACTTGAGGAAGTGAAGTGTATCGTCAATGACTTCCCAGGGGATATTCTCATGATATGAAACTTGTGAGAATACAAAGTTAACGTTTATTTATAGTTTTGTATGTCAGCTACACCAATATCAACATTTTAACCGACTGCGACAAAAACAGTAAGTAAGGTAATGGTTTCAAAACTGAAAACTGAATACACCCTGTAGCCTAGGATGCTAAGCGGATTTCTACAAGTGACATATCCCTTAATTCCACCTGATCTGAACAATAAATCCACACTTGTATATCTAAAAAAAACATTACGGCGGCCGCAAGAGGTCACCAAATATGAAATGAAATGTTTTTTCCTTGGTGCCTAAACTATGGCGCGGATTTCAACGAAAGATACACCAGGAGGTCTGTAATCAACACACCAGTGCCATACAATGCAAATTTTCGAAAATGTATGAAGGATAAATCAGTAACACTAAATAATTTGATGATAAAACCCTATTTTTGCTCTTAATTAGAGGTCAATCAATAGTGGCAGCAATGAAACTCGACACTAGGGCATGCAATACCGGTATTGCTTGTATGGGCTAATACCGGAATTCCGGGATTGCCCTACAAGCAATACCGGTATTGCATGCCCTACTCGACACCTATTTTCTCTGGGACCCTAGTATGCGTGTCTGAAAACAAGAGCTTCGAGGACCACCAGAGTCGGTTGCCATCATGCAAAGTATATCCATTTTTAGTTTTTTTGTACGTTTACAAAAAACGTAATCGTTATGCATAAAGCTCTATAAATGGAGTACGCTTCGCCTCATATTTCCAAACAAAAAAGTCTGCCAAAATCTGAGGGGGGCGAGGTAGCACGCATGTGATGTTTTCAAGTCAAAGGTACATTATTGTCGGTTGTTAATACAGTTTATTTCTAAATGATTTTTTATGGCAGCAACGCTTTATTGACAACAGACAAAGATGTACCTTTGACTTGAAAACACCAAACATATTTGACATATTCTTTTTATACTTCATAACACTAAACGGAGCAATAGATAGTCGACTGTACCAATGTTAACATATGGTTCATTATTGGATGCAGTCTTTGCAAATGTCAAACAAAAAAAGCCAAGGATCATTTTTGATTGTATTTTCAAACAAAATATAGAAGACAGCAAACCTTAAGCGCGTTAAATATGGAGAAGTGTCAAACGTCAAATAGTTACTGCCCGTCAGAAAGAAAACGATTGTGTTTGAATCGATTCTGTAAACGAAGCTTGATTTTCGATTTAGGTTAAATTTTTTATTACGAAAGTAATGATAAATAAAGTAAAACTTTACTTACATCTGAAATGATATTTCATCTTTTTGTAAACTAGACGAAATATAACATTTTTTACATCCAAAAACAGCGCATAAGGGGATTTTCACGGAGCTTGTTATCCATTGACAGCGATCACGAAAGTGCGTGACATCGATTATTGAAATAGTTTTTATAGATGTACTAGATTTTCCTGCCAATACTTTTGACAGAGGGGAAATGATACCTAAGGCCTCTCCTGGTTTAGAACTCTCTGTCGTTATGCAATGAATGTGCATGGCAAACAAAACTTCATTAAATTCCGCACAAAGAAAGGTACGACACCACATCACAAAAATGTATCCTTCTTTTAGAAATACGAGTATAGTTCAGAAGTCAACATTTTGTGTTGGTGTCCAAAGTGCCTAACTATTAACATATTTCAACTAAGGCTACATTCGGCAAATGATAAGTTTTTGATAACCCATTACTTGTTTTTGATAACACAACGGCACCTCTAATCAACATACACACCAAATTTCAAAACTGTCCGGTAGATTTCGAGTTTTGTTTGTGTTATTAATCGGATCATCAGAAGGGCTATTCGGGATTGACTGTTATAATAACGGATGATATTCTAAGTTATCCCTATGCAAGCTCACCTCTTGAAACTCCCCTTTCAGCATGCTCTTCCCCACCTCGTAGGTGGGCGTGTCGGCCCGGGTCCCGAACCGCTGCAGCCCGTAGTAGTTGATGAAGCCCTCGTCCTGCAGCAGACGGCAGGCCGCCTGCACCGAGTCCTCGGGCGCCGTCACGTTGCGAAGGGCTATTCGGAACCTGTCATTACCAGCTGTTATTTAATTTATACTGGTTTTTACGACACTCTGTCTGATGTCTCGGTAAGATACATTTACCGCCCGCGCGCGTAGCGGCAAATTTCACTTCTCACTCAGGAGACGACTTAAATTGTGTACACACCACAGGCACATAAAGTAGGCCTAAGATCGCTTGTCTATGGCCCTCACCTTCGGTTCGTGACACAAAATCCCGCGATCTGAGCCATTAGTATAAGATAAGATTCTATATTAGATAGATGAGTTTATTCATTTTACCGCCCTATGTGCGTAATGTAAGTATTAGTACAGAACAGTGATTTATAGATCACTGCGACCCGCTCCGGTTTCGCACGGGATAAAAAATGGTTATTGTGGGTTATCCCAAAGAGATAGACATATTTTGATCTATCTCGAAGGGTTCAACCAGCGTTTGCAATGTAAGCGCCAAAAAATATGTTTATTTACGACATCACATTAGAAACCTCTAAAATTATCAATGTTTCTCTGCTACATTATGCATGTATTATACATATAAACCTTCCTCTTAAATCACTCTCTCTATTTAAAAAAAAACCGCATCAAAATCCGTTGCGTAGTTTTAAAGATCTAAGCATACATAGGGACATAAAGACAGTAGAAAACGACTTTGTAGTACTATGTAAGTAGTGATAGTATTAGGAAATAGTACCGGCCAAGTGCGTGTCGGACCACGCATAGGAGGGTTCCGTACCTTCAATGTAATAAAAACCTAACTAATACCAAAAGGTCGTATATGATGCCTATGGAAGAAGTTTTTTGGAGATAACTCAAAAATGGCTGAACCGATAATGTTCAAAATAATTTTCGTAGAAAGTATATGATAAGGCACATCACCTCAAATTTTTTCATATTTTTTGGACTTAGGGTCAAAAGTTATAGGGGGGGACACAATTTTTCTGACTTTCGAAGCGATTATTTCAGAAAATATTCACTTAATCACAAAATGGTCACAGAAACCTGAATGTTATTTTTAAAGACCTATCGATTGATGTGTCACATGTTGATATTTGGTTAAAAAACATTTTTTGAAATTGAGTTACATCTATGGAGCGCTATGTAAGTAGTACTATGTAAGTAGTGATAGTATAAATTGAAACCAATTTAAGGAACTTTCCACACGAACTATTGTAACTTACTGATTGCCCTTTAGCATCCCGAGCTTCAAGTGCGTGTCGCTGAAGCTGAAGTTGCCGATGTGGATGTCTCGCAAGTCCCTGGCGGCGCCGGCGAGGCGGCGCGGGTCCAGCTTGCGCGCCGAGAACCACTGCGAGGTCTTCGCGCGCCGGTCCTTGGTGCCCGCGTAGCCGAGGCAGGAGGGCCGGAGGCTAACAAACGAATAAAGTCACAGTCTTATTTTAAACAAAAAAGAACCGACTTCACTTAGCCTCTACCTTTCCAAAGGCTCGAGCTGCTGTAAAAAATACTCAAATCACCATAGGTGTGCCTATAATAGTTGAAGAGTTCCCTCGATTTCTCCAGGATCCAATCATCAGATCCTAACCTGGTTACAATGGGACCAACTGAGAAATATACTATTTCTAACCAAAAAAGATTTTTCCAAATCGGTCCAGCCGTCTTCGAATAATCGGTGAACATACATTAAAAAAAAAAACAAAGACAAAGATCCCGACGAATTGAGATCCTTCGAAATCTTGAAAAGGTATTATTATCAGTTTTATTTAGCTTCGAGTGCACTGCTAATACAAAATGTGACCAGATCATATAGACGGAGAGCCACGAGAGGAGTTTCGTTGCTCTCATTATTATGTCATATCTGACGTGGCCAGCTCTTAGTTCAATAGTAATTTTAACTGACGTATAGAATAGTATGTTACATAACCTAAACTGAATAACGACACTACGAAATGCCGGATGCCTTCGTATAAAGCTTTATTATTTACCAATGAACATATAATACCAGAATATGGAGTATACATCTGGTTTCTATTTAACTTGGGGAAATAACTTTTTGTAGAGGTAATGGCGGAAGCAAGTAAAAGATAATGTAATCGAAATAAATTTACGTTAGGAGTAAACCATCACTAAGCCAGGTGGCAATAGCTTAATCTCAAAATATAGATCAATATCGATTCTATCTTACTGTTCTAAAATCTCTTGTTTGCCCTTATATAAAAATACATTTTAAACCTTATTTAAGTGACCATCAACACGGATTCGTCAGTTCTAGATCAACATGTACGAATTTAACATCATTTACTGAACTCCTAACGAATAGCATGGACTCAGATGAACAGATAGACGTGATATATACTGACTTCAGCAAGGCCTTTGATAAACTATCTCACTCAATACTAATGTCGTGCAAGCTCTCGGCATATGGAATATCAGGCTCGATGTATCAGTGGTAGTGGTAGTGGTAGTGGTGTTAGATAAGAATCTAACACTGGCTATCAATCATCTTAGCGCAGTATAACATCAGGCGTACCCCAAGGTTTGTATTTAGGTCCAATCCTCTTTAACTTATTTATTAATGATGTAACCGAAATTTAAGACAATCAGAATACAACATAAATGGTTGTATACTAAACGAAATAGAAAGCACTCGCGATCTTGGTGTAGTTTTTGACAGTAAATTAACGTTTATCCCTAACATAGAAAATATTACCAAGAGAGCATCAATAAACTTAGGCTTATTATTCAAGCGCAGTGCAACCAAAATATTATTCAATAATAGTTTGGTGAGAAGTATTTTATAATATTGTAGCGTAGTAAGCACGGAAAAAAAAAGTATCTTCATCCAAGACAAATACTCTTCGTCAAGACATTATTGTTTCGTATATAGGTGGAAACAATTTTCCTAGAAAGTGGTCTTGATTCAAGTAAAATATATCGTAGGCTAAAGATATATAATTAGTCCAAGACAATATTTACTTATGTTTAAACAATAATATTCTCGCATTGGTATTCTTGGCTGAAGATAACCTTTTTTCCGTGTGGCGGCTACATTATGCTACACATTCCTTACAGTTGGAGCGTATACAAAAAAGATTTACTCGACATCTAACTTTTCACGCACGGGTTGTAGCCAAGAGATCGATATCCTATCAAAAGAAACTGCAGCACTTTAAAATTGATTCGCTGGAACGCCGACGGATGATCCTGGATGCAACTATCTTGCACAAATTAGCCAATCACAGCATAGATTTGTCACAACTACTGTCATTGCTGAACATTCGCGCTCCTTCTCGTCTACCCAGAAATCCTATCACTCCTCTGTATGCCTCTTTTAGAAGAACAGCAGCAGGTACTAATTCTCCAATATGAATACTTTGTAAAATAGCCAATGGTTGCAGTGACATGGCGGATATCGCCTGGCTACACTTAACGATTACACCCTGTAAACGTCGTAGGGGTAACGGGGGAAGAA
This sequence comes from Pammene aurita, assembly GCA_947086415.1. Lineage (NCBI taxonomy): Eukaryota > Metazoa > Arthropoda > Insecta > Lepidoptera > Tortricidae > Pammene > Pammene aurita. Next base: position 38,672,176 of record OX352297.1, on the reverse strand, counting down.
AGTTTAGGACCGACTGTCTTTCATAAAATGGAACGCACAATTTATTAAATGTAACTTACTTCATCCGCAGTCTCTCGGCGAGGCGCTGCGCCGCGTCCATGGTGTCGCAGTTCTCCTTGTGCAACACGAAGTGCACGTGCTCGCCGCCCCATATCCACTTCACGCGGTTGTCGATGCGCACTGAAATACACATTATTCATTATTAATACTGTTGTGTGAGTTAGAGAAAGTTTCCAAAAGGCTGGAGAAGTTCTCAAAAACTTCTACAAAATTTCACACTGGGCGTATTTACCCTAGGGCCAAGGTGGTCATTGCCCGGGGCGGCAGGATACCAGGAGTGGCGCCTGGTTCAAGGCGCCGGTCAATTAGGTAGCGACCCATATAAGGCCTTTATGCCCCGTGGCACCCAATTTTAAAATACGCATCTGCACGGCTAGCACGTCTTACGCGCGACAAGAGGCAGATCTGCGCGACTTTATGCGTTGTCACTAGTTGGCAGCATAACTTGCGCGTGAAAGGAGCGACAGACTGGCGATCAAATGCCACTGTCATAAAATGACAGTGACTCGCGACTTTGAACTAAAGACCTTTGCACAACTTTGAGTTCTCTTCGCGTCAGTTGCAGCCGCGGGTGCATGTTATGCTACCGGAAAGCGAGATTTTGGACAGGTGCGGGAAGATTTTCCCTACTCGCAGCTTAATTCGTTCTTGCAAGACGTGCTAGCCTTGCTGTTTCACAGAGTTTAAACAAACTGCACGGAGCTGCCTCTATCACGAGTGGCTGGATAATTTTGGTATTTTTACAATTAAACTATTTTTAAGATGGCCTTTTATTACTTAGGACAATTATCCCAGTGTCGAGGTAGCGCGACAAAGTACTGTTAAATGTAAAAAGTTCTCTCATAGAGACGTTATTCGGTAGATGCCTTAGCGGTCCTTTTTGTAAGGTGATAGCTGCTCCCTACAAACAACCACGAGGCGGTCGTGACCCGGACTTTCAGTTGTTTAACCAAAGAGTGGTTGCAAGCCCTTTTCTTATTCTTCCTTAGTTGCACACTTGTTTGTTAGATCACCGCACAATAAGCTATCAATATTACACACTGAACTACGTACATGAACAAAAACTATTCTCAAGAAGACTTAGCCATCTTGAGTTTCAACCGGTAGCTATTTACAATACATCTCATTCAAATCTATAGGTATAGGTCAGTATTGGGCAAAAATTAACTAAAATAAGAACAAGAATAAAAACACAATTTTTATTCTTATTCAAATCGATTTGAATAAGAATAATTCTTGCACTCTGATTTTTATTTTATATGTAGAATGAAAAGCGGAATAATGATTGTAGGATTAGGAATATTCCAAATAACGTTTATTCAATTAAAATGTTTTTTTGGGGTTTAAGTTAATTCTGTGGTACAAACTAGGAGATGCAACGGATAGTGGTTAGGCCGCATACCGGATATCCGGATAGTGAGATATCCGGCCGCCGGATATTCGGCCAGAAATTGTACCTATAGTTAAGCTAATTCGAGCACGCAGGTCGCAACTTGATCAAGGAATTTTTAGCTCCCTAAAGTTATGCCCTTTAAATAATGGAAGAATTACGTGACTGAATAAACTATATTAATAATTAATAAATCAATTATTTGGTGGTTTACTATGCATTAATTCCGTTTTTAAACTTTACTACGTGTCATTTTACTATCCGGTATCCAGACGAATAGTAAATTTATCGCCGGATAGGCCGGATAGTGGCCGGATATCCGTTGCATCTCTAGTACAAACCAATACATCCATCCTCCAAACGTTTGTCTTAGCTTTTGCCACGGCTCAATTGAGCCTCCAGTCCGGTTGTCAACTTAATCCCATCACAAGCACTAGTTTTTACGAAAGCGACTACCATCTAACCTTCCAAACCAGAGGGGAAACTAGGCCTTAGTGAGATTAGGTTTCCTTTCACCGAAAAACCTAGACTACATTTTTATTTATTCGCATAACATTATTTAAAATAAAAATCATTGTTAAAGGAGGATGCCCAGATTCATATGGACTCTGGCCTAAAAACCAATAATGACATGCCATATGTCATTTGAAAGGTTTTTGTTCATATTCTAAAACTTTTTGTATGGCGGGAAATCTTAGATCGCTGTGTGAAACAAGTTATGGCAAAATAAAAACATCCCCTCAATAAGATTTCTTTACTGATATATCTAGGGTTTAAGTTCTATACAACGGTTTTTAAACGTTTTTACATAAATACACATAAGAAAACAACTAAATATCGATTGATATACCATAAAACAATGACTACTATTCTTTGAGCAAAAGGTTAATCAATTATGAGCTGTGTTAAGTGCCCAGCTGGAGGAATAAATACTCCGTGTCTTCCTGCACCAAGGTACCAAACTGGATACTACATGTGCACAACTTCTTTCACACAAAGATTTGGGATTGCCTGCTATAGTGGAAGTTTTAGAACTTTGAATAGGCTATCCAGTGACATATCGCTTGTCCTTATTGGTCAATAGGCCAATCTGACCACCCTCCTTTATTCCGTTAGGAATAAATGATCTTAATTCAATTTTCTCACATATGAATTATTCCCGACGAATCGATTTTAAATCATTTTAACGAGAATAAAATCTACATGAGTTTATTCTTACGAATTTTTGTTCAAATAATAATTTTACGTCACACCTAGCCATAATGTGAGTTTTATCGCACGCTACGCGTACGGTAAAACTCGCATTATGCCCAGGTGGAGACGTAAAATTGTGTACTCACCACGGGCAGTAAAAAAGAAAGCCCTCTATCGCATATTTACAACCCTCGCCTGCGGCTCGGGTTACAAATACCTGCGATTTCGGCCTTTCTTTCTTTTACAGCCCTTGGTAAGTAATGTACTATTATTCTTGAGTGCCCAACACTGGTATAGGTAGGGTCGGTAAAGACAAAATGCGTGTTAACAGCACAACGATCTGTATTCAAGTAAAGCGAGAATTATACTGACATTGAATGAATGATTGAATGAGTGAATGATTGTATTTATACAGTGATTTGATGAATGGAAAAAGACTTGGATTTTTGTGACATACCAATAAAATCCAAACCCGAAGTATTTATGTTTGAGAATGATTTCACATCACAAATAGTGATGAAGATATTTATGATCAAAACAGTAACGCACATGTATTACAAGGGTGCGTTTCATTTTTCATACAAACAAATAATATTTTTAAATAGCATGCTTTGAAAATGCATAATGCACAATTTGCATAATAACAAAATGTATAATTTTATCTGTCCTCATAACATTCAAATATATTAATACTTATCATAACAACATTCGAAATAAGATTTATTATGAATAATATATAATGTTAGATACATTTAGTATAACAAGAAAAACATAAAATAGCAATCATAATATACTCGTATAATAGTCATTACCACGCATAAACTGAACTACGCAACAAAAAGTTATGCAAGTTGATAATTATGCCTTATGAAATTATGAAGAAAGTTTTTATGAAACTTTTAATAAATATTATGATTTGATTATTTTAAGTAGTACTGTATAAATTTAAATATATTATATACTAAGGAAAAAACTGATCAAGGGCCCGGTACCCAGCCGCAAATACAGATGGCGCTGGTTCAATGTCAGCCCTGGGCACCGTAAGCCGTAGGCCTTCGTCACTTTTTTCTTTGTATATAACCTATATTTAAGTTTAAGTTATCATGATAGCTGAAATTATGCAATCCGTTTTTATGCAAAAAATTGTTTTTATTTGTATGCAAAAACATTACACACCCGTATTAAGGTGCGACCTCACCGCTGCTTAAAATATGTCACTGAACTGACACGCACTTCGATTTCGTACCGTCAGCGTATTTTGAAAAACCGGCCTAGAGCGTGTCGGGCCACGCTCAGTGTAGGGTTCCGTAGTTTTCCGTCCGTCACAGTAAGTGTCCCCACTTAAGAGTTAAAATAACACCGCCATGTAGGATATGATATGAGCGTTCCACGTACAGCGACATCTATCGGCAAATTAAGTAAACTATTGCGCGCGAGCTTAAAGTATGGAAGATGATTTTTATGGGATAATTCTTTATTGCGTAAACCGATTTTCACCGTTTTTACTTTATTTGAAAGCAAGTCTTTTCATTAGAAATTACAGGTACAATACACACCTGCTTATACGGTTAAATTACAAACTTAGTTCAGAAATAATTTTGTATTTTTTTTTCAAAAACTATTCAACCTATCAAGTTCAAAATAATTTTCCTAGAAAGTTTTTATAAAGTTTTACTTTTCAGATTTTTTTCATATTTTTAAAACTTATGGTTCAAAAGTTAGAGGGGGGGGGGACACATTTTTTTTTACTTCTAGAGCGATTATTTCCGAAAATATTTACATTATCAAGAAATGATTTTAGTAAACCCCTATTCATTTCTAAATACCTATCCAACAATACATCACACGTTAGGGTTGAAATGAAAAAAAAAATCACTCCCCACTTTACGTATAGGGGAGGTACCCTAATAAAACATTTTTTTCCACTTTTTATTTTACCACTTTGTCGGCGTGATTGATATACATAAGTACCAAATTTCAGCTTTCTAGTGCTAATGGTCACTGAGATTATCCGCGGACGGACGGACGGACGGGCAGACATGGCGAAACTATAAGGGTTCCTAGTTGACTACGGAACCCTAAAAACGGTACGGATACGATGCGTCACCACGATTCCGTAACGTCGCCGTATTTTAAGCAGCGGTGTGGTCGCACCTTTACTGTACCGCGATTAGAACAGGATTGAGATACTCAATCCATATTAATTTTGATGTAACTAAGTATACGGGAACCCTATTCTAATTGCGGCATAATAATACTGTCAACTTACCTTCGACAAGCCTGTCCTGATTCATGGTTCGTGTATAATTACGACTGTAGAATTGACCCCCACCACAACCACAGTCGTAGGAGTTTGTGGTGAGGGTTTTCTTGGATACTTGGCGGTGGAAGTTACAACTGAGATGAGGTGCCTTCTCCTGGCACCCCCTCTCCTGTACCCACGTTGTCTAACTCTCCGCTTTCTAAAATGTCACTTTCAAATTGGTCCTCAAATTCAGTTTTTATAGCATCTGTAGAAAATATTATTTGTTGAGTCCCTTGACAATGTTGATCCTCTAATTGTTTTTCAGAAAGAGAGTCGGGTAGATCTTCAGTTTGAACCCCAAAATCTTCTTCAACTGTATCTGCTGTACTAGCAGTGTCTATATCTCTGTGCAAATTTTTCAAGACATTTGGAGGTGGATATTCCACAAATTTTCCATTAGGACCTAGAAACTTCAAATATACAGAGCCTAACATAAAACCAAGTCGACGTTCATGATCTAAAATAGTTTTCACCAATATCTCTGGTACGTTAACAAAAGCAAACATATTCATTTCTTGTCTTTCCATGTTATGGAGTATCCAGCTATCGACTTCTGCCCAGGGGTTCTGATAAGTCAAAGCCTTAGCGATTACACTAAAATCATCCCAAATACCAGGTATGCGTATACCACATCGTACCATCCGTGGAAATTTATTTAGACTGTTCACAATGATTTTCTCTCCTGAAGATAAGGTTATGGTCGAAGAGGAGTTTTTAAGCCACGTTAAAGTGTTTTGGTCTTCGCACCACAGTCGTAAGATACCGTTTGAATATACAGGTTTTCCTCTAAACATTGGACCTGATTCATTGTTTGGTTGCATTGCTTCTTCCATTAGCCGCATCTGCAATTGTTGTTGAAATTCTTCTGATAGCTGAGGACTTAAATGTCCAGTTACCGGTTTGATATAAGCTACGAGGCCGGCCTTTTTAGCTTTGGCATACGTCAGTGCTGCTTCTTTTTTCTGAAATTTAGCCTCATCACTCATCATGTAAGCATGAGGGGCTATTTTGTGTGAAACTATTTCTGGGTTACTTTCTTTGGCATCGATTATCTGTCTCTCATGATCGTTACAAGCTATAACTTCTGTAGTTCCTTTGCGTGACGAAGTACTGTTTCCTTTTTTATCAGCTACTAGGAGACTCGCTTCTTTCATCATCTGATTGGTAGCACTTGAATCTATAACCGGAGGCGGGTGGGATACGCATTTTTGCTCATTTTGCCCAGAGATGTTGGTATTCAAGACAGCTCCCATTTTTGCCAATGCAGCTCGCATCTCTCTATCTCTTTGACGCTGTTTCGGATTCTTTTTTTTATTTATTTTTCTATACATAGGTTTGGGTCCAGTTACTTTGTTTAAAGACAATTTTTTGGGATTTTGTAAAGTCCAATTTGCGTCTAGCTGTGCGGGAATCGGATAGTGGCATTCCAATGCTTGCTCAGTTTTATTCGACGATGAAATGTGAGTAGGTTCTATATCTAAATCCATCCAAAATGTATCTTGTCCTAAAAGAGCTGATCCAGCCGAGCTTAAGGCAGAAGTCACTGGGTTAACAATTATTTCGCTAGACTGGGTAACGTCGTCGGCCAGCGCCAAGCAAGGATTAGAAAGCACTGATCCAGTATCTCTTCCATCAAGCTGGGTACGGCCTTCAGCCAGTACCAAATTAGGTGTCAAAGCTACTGGTCTATCAGTTCCATCGGGGAGGTTCTGAACCAGCGCCAAGCCTCGAGCCACTAGTTCCGCAGCTCTGTCCCCTTGATTACAAGAGGTTACTGTGGAAAGAGTAGTCCGTCCTGTAAAGAGAGGAGGTACTGTGGACACAGTACCAACTCTTTCTATATTATGTAAGGTAGTGGAACTGTCACATTGTGTAAAATGTGAGGGGATTGTCAAAACAGAACTACCACTGTGTGTGAGATTAGAACTGTCAAAAGCATTTTCGCTACAAGTAGCATTGTATGGCGCTGAAGGACCAGCGTCAATACAATCTGTGTTATATGGAAGCGCCATAGCACTGTCATAATATGTATTCTGTCCAGGCTCAATGCCAAGTCCAATCCTTTCATCCCTTCTGAGGTCCCTAGTGAAAGGGTATGCGTTTACGTCACTTGGTAACAAACCTGAAAATAAGTAAAGTATTTTCAACATACAGTCCGTGAGTTCTTACACACATTACAAATTACGTCACACCAATTTCATTTTATTTACCCCTTCCACCCCTGCTTCTAACATTGTGTATCCCGACTCCCCGGATGTGACGTCACATATTCACCAATTATTTTTTAATTTAAAACAAAAGTTTGCATATACATTAGTTTTGGTGAAATCAACATCAGAACGCGTATCATGGTTGTCACTTTATCGCCTAACACGTCATGCATCACTTTCGCACTTACATACTTGTTAGAATGTGACAGCTATGGTGACAGGCGATATAAATCCGACCATAGTAGGCTACCAGAAGTCTACAGACAGACCTTCATGTACTGTCCAAAAAATGCTAATTTGAATACTTACACAATGTAAAGACTGTATCGAAAATTATAAATACAAGTTCGATAGCATATAAATCCAAATATACTCATGTTTATTACCATTGCCATCAAAAATAAAAAAATTCAGACTGTAAATAATTAATTAAGTTGGTTGTATGTCAAAGAACCTGCCGTTTTATGCCAATTCTCTAATTTTCTTTCTAGACGTCGATATTAGAGTTCGGACAGCGTACTTAGCAAAATTTTCTCCTTCATACCCTAGTCATAGAAACAACTGCTCATCAGAAATGACAAAAAAGCTCTTTTTTCGACGTTTTATTTTGATATTACTTAAAAAAATGGATCGGACTAGTAATTGAGCTGATTAGATGTACATGGTTTAAGTTATAAAATTGCCTTTTTTCCGTTCACACCCCTAAAACACAAGAATCTACAGCAGAAAAAATTTAAATTTGGCTGTTACAAACTTAAGACTGTGTGCTTTCTCATTACCTCAGAAGCTGTGTATTAACCCATTTCCTGACGTAGATCTCATCTGAAATTTTAGAGGTAGTAAAACACAAATTCATTTTAAGACCGTATATTATAAAGATAGCTGCCAAACCTTGAATCTTAGGGTAGTTTCTTCAATAATAATGGGCTTTTCAGATTCAGTGAAACATAGATATTCATAAAATGCTCCATATTTATTATGGTCCTATGGGTAATTATCTAATTTTGCTATGACTAATCGTTGATTTATTTATACATGTTTTTTCTCTGCGATTATACAGTCTCAGGCTTTTGAAACTGAATTTTACTGAGTTTAGCTATTTTCTATTTTTATTTGGTGTGCCAGATAGTTCTTGTAGGCCTTCCGATCATTTTATTTCTTGAACATATTTAACCATTATTCCACCTAAAAGCCTATTTTTTTGGGACCGTTGAGTCGAGTGCCTATTTATATTAGTCTTTATACATTTACCACACTTTAACCATTTAACTGGTCGACCACGAGGTGGCCGAGCCCGGATAACCGTTTGTTCAACTAAAGGGTAGTTACGCGCGTTTCGAGACTAATTTTTCATTAGTTTCACACTTGTTCGTTAGATCACCGCACAATAAGCTATCAATATAACTGAACTACGTAAATAGGCGGGTTCACACCTGACGCACCGCCCGGCTTGTGGTCACCGCGTCTGGTGAAGACTCGCCTAATGAACAAAAAACCGGCAAAGTGCGAGTCGGACTCGCGCACGAAGGCTTTCGTACCATTATCTATAAAAACAGCAAAAATATCCCTTGGGGAGGGAGCACCCTTAAATATTTATTTTATTCTGTTTTTTAGTATTTGTTTTTACATAAATAAATCATTTGTGAAATTTTCAACTGTCTATCACAGTTCATGAGATACAGCCTGGTGACAGACGGACAGCGAGTCTTAGTTATAGGGTCCCGTACCCAAGGACAGCGAGTAGACATGGGCCGTTTACGATTGAGTGATTTAAATGAACTATACATATATTTTGATTCAACTCGCTCACTCTTCAACTCACTGAAGATTTAACTCGCTCAGTAACTCTTCTATCTCAGTGTTTACAGTGTTACTTGCTCGCTTTTTCCTACTCATGATTCGAATGAGCCGGCCAAGTCAAACTAGTGAAACGGTGCGAATATCCACTGAAGATCCACTGAGCGACATGAGCGAAATGAGTGATACATATCTTCGCGAGATTCAGTGAAGCGTTTTGCGCATCTCTAACAGCGAGTCTTAGTAATAGGGTCCCGTTATTACCTCTTCGGCACGGAACCCTAAAAAAAACTATTCTCAAGGCGTCGTCTCAATCTTGACCTCAAACGATTATCCAATCAATTGTACTTTTGCCGTTAATTGTACTTTTAGTTTTAAAAAAATGACACATTTTTTCCAATTTATATACTTAGCATAGGTAATAGGCGTGACCATACCTGACGCATCGCCTCGCGAGGAAATTGCCGCGAGGCAGCTCGGCTAGTGTGGACGTGCCTCGGCCGAGGCCGGCCGGCCGCAATGCCTCGGGCTAAGTACGTTCACACTAGCCGAGCTGCCTCGCGCGGCAATCGCGAGATTCGCGAGGCGATGCGTCAGGTGTCGACACGGCTATTAGATATTGGAAAAAACATGTCACATCTATTAGGAAAAATTGAAAACAAAACTACACATCTCATAACCCCTTACCTCCTTTCCTGTACCTCTCGAAGCGCACCAGCTTCTTGCCTTCATCACCAACCGTGCTGCCAACGATACTGTCTCCGAAGGCCTTCTTCACTGCATCATGGATCTTGGTTCGGTGCTCTTTCGACATGCCCGTCACATCTACCTGTATCAAAGTATTCGGGTTTTTAGAACATTTTAGGAAAACCCCTGAAACGGCTGAACCAACGGTTTGAACGGTTTTGGACCCGGGGTATGTCCTTAAACTACGTCCGGACCTGGGTATGTCCTTAAACTAGGGAATGCAACCGGTTAATATTTTGTATGAGAATTACCGGTAATTTACCGGTTAACCGGTAATTTCTATGCAATTATTTACCGGTTTGCATTCCCTACCTTAAACTACGCCAAAAAGAGAGGTATGGGCACTGCGAATGGCATCTCGCTAAGTGTGGTAGGGCACGTTCAGTGAATGTCATCGCTCAAATCTGGAGCAGAGCCCGACTGGGGAAGTACCTCCACCTTACAGAAAACCACAGCCAAATAGCACTAGACCCTACTCATAGTGTTGTGTTCCTGCTGTTGAGTAAGGTTGCCAAAGAGCTCAAAGAGGACCCAGTGTGTTGACGATGAGGGACCTTCTTGTTCCTTTAGTCGTCACACAGTGAATCCTCCTTTTTGTAAAGGGTCGGCAACGCGCATGTGACTCCTTTGGAGTTGCAGGTGTCCATAGGTTACGGTAGCTGCTTACCATCAGGCGGGCCGTATGCTTGTTTGCCACCGTCGTGGTATATAAAAAAAAAAAAAAAAAAAAAAAAAAAAAAAAAAAAAAAAAAAAAAAAAAAAAAAAAAAAAAAAAACAATTTAGATAAAACATGTCTAGAAAACCTGCTTTCAAATAAAAGGAAACGCATTTGAGAGCGCTACTGTGCCACAGAAACAGGGGTAAAAGATGTAATACATGCAATAAAAAAAACCGGCCAAGAGCGTGTCGGGCCACGCTCAGTGTAGGGTTCCGTAGTTTTCCGTCCGTCACAGTAAGCGTCCCCACTTAAGAGTTAATAACACCGCCATGTAGGATATGATATGAGAGTTCCACGTACAGCGACATCTATCGGCAAATTAAGTAAACTATTGCGCGCGAGCTTAAAGTATGGAAGATGATTTTTATGGAATAATTCTTTATTGCGTGAACCGATTTTCACCGTTTTTACTTTATTTGAAAGCACGTCATTTCATTGTAATTTTGTAGAAATTACAGGTACAATAAACACCTGCTTATACGGTTAAATTACAAACTTAGTTCAGAAATTATTTTGTAATTTTTTTTCAAAAACTATTCATCCTATCAAGTTCAAAATAATTTTCCTAGAAAGTTTTTATAAAGTTCTACTTTTGAGATTTTTTTCATATTTTTAAAACTTATGGTTCAAAAGTTAGAGGGGGGGGACGCATATTTTTTTACTTCTGGAGCGATTATTTCCGAAAATATTTACATTATCGAAAAATGATTTTAGCAAACCCCTATTCATTTTTAAATACCTATCCAACAATATATCACACGTTAGGGTTGAAATGAAAAAAAAAATCACTCCCCACTTTACGTATAGGGGAGGTACCCTAATAAATAAAAAAAATCCACTTTTTATTTTACCACTTTGTCGGCGTGATTGATATACATATTAGTACCAAATTTCAGCTTTCTAGTGCTAACGGTCACTGAGATTATCCGCGGACGGACGGACGGACGGACGGGCAGACATGGCGAAACTATAAGGGTTCCTAGTTGACTACGGAACCCTAAAAAAAAGAGCAAATGGGCCTGGGCTGGCCATATATGTCGTACAACAGATAACCGCTGGACCAAACATGTCACAGATAGGCTACTAATAGACACACGGAGAAAACAAAAAAAACCGAACAGAAGATGGAGAGATGAGCTACGACATTTTGAAAGATTCTGGTGGAGAACAGCACAGGCCTTTTTCGCACACGCGACATGCAAATAAAAAAAAATGTAAAAAAAAAACAATTACTGTGCCACAGACAGATACACATAGCGTCAACTTGTAGCAACCCTCTTTGCGTCGATTAAAAAAAAATCAAACGATGTTTCTTTATATGTAGGTAATTGGACAATACAACAGACAGTCTAATTATCAGTTGCCATTAAAGCCTGTGCCAGACGGCAGATAGCAGCCCTCTGCGACGAGACCTTGGCAGAAAACAGAGATTTTAAACCATGTAGCCCGATGTTGATGCCAAATTCTACATGACCTTTAGACACCCTTGGTGGCTAGGCGTGCTCTGCCAACCATTGGCAGAAGCGCTTGGTTGATAACCGTCTAGCCGCTTGTTGTAAACCACGCGAACAACAGTCGCGCCGCCGCACGCATAAGGTAATATGTACATGATATTATATGTTTTATGTTAAAAATGTATTTTGTTGTTTCTACTTTTGTATGCTGTATAAGTCACAGACCTAAAATGGCGCTTTGCTAAAAGACAAACGAAGTGCGCAAAAGAGAAACCAACACGTATATGAACATTCTGCGAGTGCGAAAGAGATACATGATCAGTCTCCTAGCAGGACGACTTTTGACGTCTCTCTTTACACTTAAACACCTGCGTCGTGAGTGCTCATATTTAATCTTGAAAAATATAATATTATCCGCTGTTCATTTACCTGGAACGAAACAAAAGAAGAATGGTGTCGTGTTGCGTCCCGGATTGCACAATTACATAAATAAAAAACCCAGGCAATCACTCGTTTCACAGGTAAATATGATATTCCGATCGATGTTTTTGAAACCATATTTTATCAAATTAGCCAAATAAATCATGTAAATAACCGTTTGATACCATTCAATATTAATGTCTCTTTTACTGCATGTGAATATTTTATCATAATAGTTAATATTAAGGATTATTTTGTGTAAAAACAAAATTGTCAGTTTACGCTAGGGTTTGACAAAATATCGTAGGTACATAATATCGATAACTGTTCGATATGAAAATTATAATTATAGCTTCGAAAGAATTATAATAAATAAATAAATCTCGTATTAACATTATGTCATTCATTACGTATAAATGTTAAATGTGTTCTTATTGTATTTTTGTACCCGTTTTGAATCTTGCTTGATAGAGCCTATTCGGAAAGAGAAGTATCGTAGAATGGAGGAGCTCTCATATAAACCACGACACTTCTCTTTTCGGACAAACGATAAATAGTAAATTTTAACTGTAATACCCGATTTAGGGGCTTATTTATTACATTTACCTATTTGTAAGACACGATAATAAATAATAATAATAAAATACTCTTTATTGTACACCTCAATAAAAGAAACTAAGACAGAAAAATTACAAAACTTAAGGTAAACAACAGGCGGTCTTATCGCTAAGAATCGATCTCTTCCAGACAACCTTAAGGTAGCGGAGATTGGTTAAATTATTAATGTCAGTAGGTGTTGAAAATCATGACAAGATCTATATCCTCTTATCTCTTTTTTGGGTTCCGTAGTCAAAATGGCAAAAATGGAATCATTATAGCTTTGTCATGTGTCTGTCCCTATATCACAGCCATATATAAATAAAAGCGTATATTGATGAAATTATAACGTTTTTTATGTGCCGCTAATGGCCGCTACCCAGTTTTTTTAGCTAAAAAAATATTTTAAGGGGGAGGGGAATTATTATTAAAGACTGATTTATATTCATTTAAGAAATTGTTATAATAATGATTGAAGACTGATTTCAATTAAACTTTATTTCATTTAAATACGGCGCTAAACACACTTAGCGGAATTCAGCTACCATCAAAAGGCAGGCGAAAAACGGAAATCAGGCTGAATGTTGTCTGTGTGCTCCATACAAAAATTCAGCCCCCATAGAGAAATTTCCGACTTCCGCTTACTTTTATCTATGAAAGCTAAATTCCACTCTTAAGTGTGTGCTGCGCCTACCACTTAGACTTCCACCCAACTTACACTCCACCAAGATTGCTTTGATACAAGACTACATTTACATGCGATTTTATAAGCGTCACAATTAATAACGCTATAATAAAGAAGTACGTAAAAAACAAACTATCACATATATAAACACTCCACAAGTGCGAGAGAAAAAAATGACAAATCTAAAGGCGTGCCAACATCTTAATTTCTGTAAAATAACATGAACCCGCTTTTTAACAGATCATATTTAATCGTGTGAAATATAAAATGATTTTGAATAAATATATTTTAGTTTTCTAGCATTTTAATATGCCGTTTAGTATAAAACATGAATATAAATTTAACGTTGCAACTTATCGATAATAAAGTCAAATATCGATAGATAATTGACCTGTTGTACTTGGCACCACTATTTTTTACGCTCACATAGACAATTTACCCACACTCTAGCATTTCAGTTTTTGTCGCACTTTTGATATTTGTCAATCCATCTGTCTATACTAGATCTGTGGTATAAGTTTACTGCAAATAAAATGTATGATTTCTGATTTCTATTATGATTTTTTTCTTCAATTGCTCTCAAAACTGCATAACAAACATCAACCTTTCGGAATTTCAGTAAACAAAGGAGCCATGGCATCTCCATAGGTGTTCCGTGCATGTTTGCTCAGCACAAACGCTTCGAACACACTGAAGTTGGGTGCTTGTTGTCAGCCATGTAGACGCTTGCTTCAACCAAGGTCACGTGGTAGACACTTAAGTTGTGTCACGGACTGGCCATTGAGGTTATTGAGCTTACTATGGGACTATGTTGATTTGTGTAATTTTTTGTATGAAAACTTTATCTCAGAGCTACCTGTGAATCTTATTATAATGCCTTGCTTCAGCTGAATCAAGAAATAAGCAAATACCTCAACTGTCTCACTGCTAGCCTCGGACACTGCAAGCTTATTAATCCGATCCCACACATCCATAGGCAATATCTCCACATTATACTTGTTGAGTAACAGATCCTCATCTTCTTCCACGTCCTTGTCCACGGGTGGTTCCGGAGGCTTGGTGCTGGTGAGCTTTGCTATTTCACCGTTGAGATTGATCTCGGAGACTTGGAAGTCGGAGTATCTGGAAATGTTCGGATCTTTATGATGGTTGTTTTTGAATATCAATACAATTCTCATTATCATCACTAAATAGAATAAATAAAAAACAAAAATTACATATTACACAGTGGTTAAACTAAGATTGAGAACTTTTTGGTTTTCTTGGAAGATGCAAGTTTTCTAACAATTTTTTTGTTATAATAAATGAACTCCCTAGATTCTACCTTAGGTAACAGCCTACAATGTTCAATTTGGAAGTAAAACATTCAATGGAGAAAAAAGTAATTAGGAGTTGGGCAAAAGAGTCCGCAATACTAATGTATTGGCGGCATTAATATGCCTCTGAAAAAGCAAACCCTGAATGTAAGATTCTGATATTCTTATTTTAATTAACGTAAATGCTTAGTACAACCATAAGGTAATAATATAATAGGTAATAAATAGTAGTAATATAATTTTAGCACAACTATTCTGCCCTACTAAGCCGAATCTATCTATCTATTTAGCCCTTTATTCTGGATTAGAGTATCTCTAATTTCAGTGTGCCGCTTGGCAAAGGCCTCCTCTAGCTCTTTCCAGTGAAGTCTGTCCTGGGCCGCTCTCCTCCAACGAGGGCCCGCTGTGAGTACAAGTTCGTCCTCCCATCGTCTTAAAGGTTTCCCCTGACTTCGTTTGGAATCTCTGGGGTACCAATCAGTCACTATTTTGCTCCATTTATCTTGTTTCGCCCTTTGCATGTGGCCAGTCCACCTCCACTTCTGCTGGTCTATTTTAGACACTATGTCGGTCACTTTCTCTATCTTAGGTGTTCGTTCCGTACTCTGTCTTTTTTCTTTGTGCCTGTCATACTGCGTTCCATTGACCTTTGACAATACTGAAGTTTGTCTCTGTGTTCTTTGTTGAGGGCCCAAGTTTCGCAGCCGTATGTGATACAAGGCAGAATGCATGTGTTGAATACTTTCCTTTTTACTAAGATGCTCAGGTCGTTTGATTTCATGACTTCTTTTAGAGACCAAAACTTCTTCCAGCCGCTGGCTATTCTATTGTTTATCTCTTTGCTTGATTGGTCCTCAGGGGAGATCAGCTATCCCAAGTATGTATATTCATCAACGTAGTCGAGCAGTTGTAAGCCGACACTTATGTCTGTTTTGACCGAGTTAGTCATAAGTTTTGTTTTTGAAATGTTCATTGTCATACCAACTTTTCCACTTTCCTCACTTAGTGCTCTTATCATTCCCTCTAGTTTCACGGGGTCTTCTTCAAACAGAACGATGTCGTCTGCGAATCCAAGGTGGTTAAGTTTCTTTCCATCAATGTTGAGGCCTAGGTGTGTCCAGTCTAATTTGCAAAAGATATTCTCAAGTACAGCGGAGAATAGCTTGGGAGACATTGGGTCGCCTTGTCTGACTCCTCTTCTTACTCTGAACTCAGGACCAATTTTCTCCAGCTGTACTCTCGCCTTGCTGTTTAAGTAAATGGATTTGATAGTGTTAATGTATATAGCAGGGATTCCTTGGGCCACCAAGCTTTTCCACATTGTTTCGTGGCTTATACTGTCGAAAGCCTTATTGTAGTCAATGAACGCCATATATAGTGTTTTATTATATTCCTTATACTTCTCCACTATCTGCTTTACAGTATGGATGTGGTCCAGTGTTGAGAATTTTGTCCTGAAGCCTGCTTGTTCCATTGGTTGGTTTTCATCGTCTTTGGGTTATTCGTTGCAGTATTACCTTAGAGAAAATTTTATACAGGTTGGACATAAGGCTTATGGGCCTATAGTCGCCTATGTATTCTTTTGAGCCTTTCTTGTGTAGAAGAATAATATTTGATGTCTCCCACTGTGGAGGTAACTAAGCCGAATAGAGCTATTTAAAAAAAAGTTAAATACAAAATTTATACCTTAAATTAAATAGCAGAGAAGTGCTTTTTCAAATGCAGTTGATTTCGAGATAGGGCCTTTCAGCTTAGCAGGCTAGTATTCTGCCCTGCTAAGACAAATCGTGCTATCATAATAAAATCAAAATCAAAATCAAACTCTTGGAAATAGAACACTGGACTGACAGAATTTAAGGTTACATATATTTGCATTTTTTTTCTGAGATAGCACCATTTGGCTTAGCAAGGCAGTATTCTGCCCACCTAAACTGAATAGTGGTATCACAGAAAAAAAATGCAAACCTACAAGTTCAGAATTCCATTTTCAAACTAATTTGATTTTAAGATACTTAACAATAGCCTTACCTGGACTTGATAACACCTAAAAACCCCTCATGGTTGTTGATATACTCTGTAACTCCAATCTCTTCCTCCGACAGCCTCTTCCCGGGCGAATCTCTCGTTTGACTGTAATTCTGATACGGTTGGGGCGGCCCCCGACCGCCATAGTCGTTCTGACGGCCACCACGAAAACCTCTGTTATTCCCAAAGTTATGGCCCCTGTAGTTCTTGTTGACCCCTCCTCCGGAGCCCCGGCCTCTGCCACCGAAGCCCCCGCGACCGCGGCCGCCCCATGGTCGTTTATTATTCCAATTACCACGGTTGCCACTGCTCATGTTTGCTTCTACGTTGACCTACAAATGCACAGTTTTACTTATAATAAACTATTTAATTGATAATATTGACCGTATTTTAACTATATAAGTTCGATAAACTTGAATGTTACCCGGTTTTATAGCTTTCGGACTAAAACAACGCGTTGAATTATGAAATGAATCGGTTTGCCGATACAACACGCGATAACCTAGAAAACAAAACGTCAAATTGACAGATATGGAGTTGCCAGTGATTTAATTATAAATCATAAAACTTTCGTGACTAACATATTAAAAATATTTATAACGGGATACTCACGTAATTTAAGTCGGTTTTTGCTCGACATGTTTCGATCAATTTACTAGGATGAATGAACTGAGGGAGGATGAAGGATAAGGAGCCCTTGAATGTTCCTGGGCTTTACATGATTCCCTGCTCCTGTGGGAAGAGTTACATTGGAGAGACTGGCCGGAATATCGTTACGAGGCTATCTGAACACATACGTAGTATGAAAACCCGGGATGGCCAGGGTTTTGCGGTGACGGACCACATATTGGATTCGGATTCGACGTATTATATTAGATTTGATAAGGGAACCGTACTGGCAAGAGAAAAGTTCGTTTAGCAAAAAATACGGGAAGCTATAGAAATAAGTCGTCATCCGACGAATCTTTATCGGGATGGTGGTTGGTCATTGCCCACTAGTTGGAAAACGGTTTTGGATACTGCGTCAGTGGACAGTGTGGACGTACGGGCCTTTAGCAAGTGACGTTGTTAGTGTGGTGTGCAAACTTTTCGACGAAAATGAAAAAGTAAACGAGGATAGATCTGTCACAACACCGCCGCCGCCTCCCGCCGCCAGCAGCAGGGCACACCGCGCGCAGGCGCGTAGTAGGCGGCGCGCTGCCGTCGCGGAAGGCCACTCGTGAGAATGATCATCGTAAATTGATCAAAACATGTCGAGCAAAAATCGACTTTAATTGTGTGAGTAACCCGTTATAAATATTTTTAATATGTTAGAGTCTCACGAAAGTTTTATAGTAAAATTTCTTCGTATATGGCAACATCAAAAAAACAGACAAACAATCAATCGTGTTTTTTTTAATAATTCAACCTTAGACGCTAAGGAAAAATACAATCTGCCAGCGCATTATTTTTGTTAAAAGAAGTGCAAAGAGGTACCGAGGGGGTACCGTAGTATAATCCGAGCTCGATATATAGTTTGTCCGGAAAGAGAAGTGTCGTGGTTTATATGGAAACTCATATATTCTACGACACTTCTTTAGTTTAGACAAGCCTGATGAGTGATGATACTGATGAATGATGATAAATAATAACATTGCCTTGACGACGCCGAATCTGCCGCATAATGTTGTTCCGTTCAGTAACATTCATGTTTCCAGAGCATGCAAGAAAAAAAAACTTAATCATCAGAAATAAAACCACCGTAACCAGTCTTGTAAATGACATGTAATTTAAATACTGTAAACAAGAGATCTGACATAACTCCTTTACATTGCAACATACAACGTCTAAAATCGATAACAAATCAGTATAAATAAAATACTTTATCTGTAGTTTTTTTTTTCTATGAAATGCAGTGAAATTATAAACAGTTGAAGTGCAGAATTGCAATGATAAAAGTATTACATAGATAAAAAAATACTTAATGGTGTTCTCTACGTATACTAACCTGTTATCAGTTACAAAAACCTTTACTGATTATAGTTCCAAATAGATTCGAGGTAGACCTATTAAAACTAACAGAATACTAAAATATATTATAAGAAGAGTAATAAAGATTGCAAAAATAGACTAGTCAATGGCTATAATACGCTCGAAATGTATCTAGAAAATAATATACAAGTCGCAACGGAACAATATTAGCACTATTTACCATATCACTGCCTAGGGCACATAAGGTTGTCTAAATTAATAAAATAAGGAATACTCTCTCTCTAAAATATGACTAAGTCTAAATACAAAAAGTAGCACGTCAAAAAATATTTTTACAGTTTAAACGAAATAAATGCAAATGACAGTACAATAACATATAGCGATCTTGTGATAAAAACTACAAAAACTAAAAAAAAAAACAATAACTTGGCAACACTGGTTTAAATTTGTGATTTTTTTTTGAAAGCTAATTTATGAATGACGTTTAGTGTTGCCATGTAATTGAATTTATTTATATCAATGTTCAGATACTTCATCACTGGAATATTTTCGACGCGTCAGTATTTTCTTGTGATTTTAATATCACAGACTAAACATAACAGTTTAGTTACTAACATTGAATACATTACCTCTAGAGGTGATCAACAATCAAAAGTTTAGATTCAGAATTTACACTTAATTCAATTCATGGCATTTTATTTTATTGAAATGTTTAAATTAAAAGCACAAATAACCTCAACCACTAGATAGATCATAAGAACAACTCGATGTCACCACGCATAGGCGCCCCCGTACTAATTTGTAAGCTGAGTAAACGTTTTTGATCATTACTTATGTGAATTAAAAATATCCACAAAAATCAAGTTATAGGGGTGAACCTGGATTGTTATACTACAAAATGGTGTAGAAATACTATTGAGATGTGCTGTTCGAATCGTAGAAATTTACGAATAAAATTGAGCTTATGTGTGGTGAATTCGTGCTCCTTGTAAAAGTTCTGTCTGTGTAGTCTGTGGTTAAAGGTAATGTATTCAATGCCTATGTATGATAAACACTTATACATTTCTGATAATCAGACTTTATATATCTTTTTTACGAAATACCTTTCATTCGGTTATTAAAAAACGAAAGTTATTTCTTATAATATATGTCAAACTGCTATACAAAGTCGATGTTTGTAGAATATCATTAGTAAAGGTGTATTTCCATTAGATAACTATTCATTATCTGATCCAAATGCGCCCTAATGTTGTTTAAATACATTATACTAAATTCAGACTTGGGCTTTTTATACATTTAGGTGTAAATAAGAATAAATATAACCCAACTATGAAATAAATGTCACCTTATATAAGGTGACAAACTATATCAGTACAATGACAATATGTGACAGTCTACATAAAAAGGTAACATTTGGCGCTCGGCGCTTACGTTATTATTGGTTGAATACAATACTGAATCTGTACAGTTCGGCCGCCTTGTGGGCGTGCCTCGCCCGAGGCATTGCGGCCGCCATGGAGATGACATCCCTAAGATTTTTTTGTCCCAAAAATTGTAGTGAAAATCACTTCAAGGCTATACTACTCTTTGATTCAGTCATAGATGTCAACCGCCAAACATGGCGCACACAATTTGTTCTATATGTCACATCTAGTAGAATACTTAATAAATCAATGGCGGCCGCACGTGCATTTGCCTCGGGCGAGGCACGTCCACACCTGACGCACCGCCTCGCGCAGGAATTTCCTACTTATGACGTAAGGCCATTCCTGCAAGTGATAACTCTTGATTTGGACTGGCACATATTTTAACTGTGTAGTTGTCAGATTTTAAAATAAACTAAATGTTTATTTTTAAAAACTGTTACATAAGAACACATTCAATACATCGTTTTAACAATTAAATTTTCGTTTTAAAATGTATTCACAAATAAAATTAAAATACTACAGTCCGACCAAGCTAAGTTTTCACACCAATTGTTACGTCAAGTCGATGCAAACTTAGCATAGACGAGCTCTAATCAATTTAAATTTACTTTCACAATTTAAAACAAGTCATTAGCTTAAATTAGAATAGATATTGCGTCATTAAATACTGATAAAAGTCATCCATCTTACAATAAAAAGTGTGATGTTAGGATTGCACATAAGACTGGTATATTACGGACTAAACAACCATATAAAATCTACGTTATGATATATTTGTTCAGCGCCTGAGATACAAATGTTACAAAAGTCTAGCTAAGTTAGTTAACATTAGGTCGAAAGGTATACTGTAATAGGCAGACCGATTCTGTTATCATTTAATAATTATTTGTGACGTTTCAAGTCAAAGTTACATCATTGTCAGATGTCAATAACGCGTTACTGTCATAAAAAATCATTTAGAAATAAACTTATTAACATCCGACAAAGATTTACCTTTAACTTGAAAACATTTATCAAGTTTATTATTATATGTTTAGTACATTGTGACATGTAACAATTGTTATTAATCAAAATAAAATGTGGCAGGGATCGGAAATTCGGATGCTTTTATAGCTAAACTTCGGCCTCAGTACCTACACCGCGTTGTTGTTGGGTAGTATGGAGGCGGACTCAATTTAAATTTGCTAATAAATTTCCCGGGATTTCCCGGAATACCGGAAATTGAAATACATAAACACATACGTATTAAAGTAACATATTTTAGTTGATTCTTTTTACAAAATATGTGACCTGTTTAACTAACAGTACCTACACTATTCTTTAACATCAAACGTGTCATGGTGAATTTTTTTCATGTATGGTATCAATCGATTTGTTTTGTTGTGAAGATCAAATGTCTATAGGGGGCCAATTGCGTTAAAGCAACACAAAAGTCAGAAATGAGACTTAAAGTCCGAGATTTGCATTTGTTCTCAAAACGCTCCTAACAAAATGACGTGCAAAAGTGACGTCACGATCACATAGTCGCCCTGTTTAAAGTATGAAAAAAAGATGAAATTGATATTTTTACAGTGAAAGGTTGCGTTTATGTATATAGTTGCTATACAATTTATGTTACAGTAAAACGTTAAAAATCGAATGGTATCATTGTTTTTTTTTAATTTCGCACTTTAAAAAATCGTAAAATTTAGAAATTTTGCAGCTTGATATCTTTGAGCCATTTCAATAGAATTTATATATTTTCACTTTAGTTGGATATATTGATAATTTTGCATCCCATCAACTAAATTTTATTGCATAATTCAACATGTGGCATCATGCCTATTGCTGAAAATAGTCATAACCTAAATATTTTGATAGTTATCACTATTTCTTGATATTTTATAAATTCCCGGAATCCCGGATCTTAAATAATTAAAATAATATTTTTAAGAAACCGACTCCGAACTTGCTGAGCTTTTTCTAGGAATTTGCTAATTGTAGGTATAAAAGCATCCGAATTTCCGATCCCTGTGTGTGACAATAAGGTTTGTGTCAGAATATTTTAGTTGTGTAAATACGACATTGATCTCATATAATACCGAATATTGCAGAGAGCACATGTGGCACAGAGAAAGGAGTCATAACCAGGGATCGGAAACTCGGGAGCTATTATACCTACAACTAGCAAAATTCCGGAAAAAGCTAAGCAAGTATGGAGTCGGCTTCTTAAAAATAATATTTTTTTATTATTTAAATGAGTTCAGAATCAGAAAATGGTTAATACGTATCAATTGTCGTTGGGTAATGCCTTTTTTAGCGAATTTGGTCAACATACAAGCCGTTTTAACGACATACAGAATGTATCAAAGACACGTGTTATCCGTTTAAGGGCCTAATTTTCTAAATACTTATATAAAAGAAGAAACTGACTGACTGACTGACATATCAACGCACAGCCCAAACCACTGGTTCTAGAGATTCCAAATTTGGCACGTAGGTTCCTTATAAGGTCTAGGGGTGCACTAAGAAAGGATATTTCAAAATTCACCCCCTAAGGGGGTAAAATGGGGGTCCAAAGTTTGTATCGCGAATCAAGATTTGTTAGACTATTTTATTCGAAACTTCACAGGAGTATTCCTAACGATAAATGAGTAAACACGTGTATCAGGTTTTTTGAAAATTCAACCCCTAAAAGGGGCAAATGTGGTTACAAAGGTTGAAAATCAACATGGGTATCGTATCCTTTTTGAGTACTTATAGTACGCGGGCGAAGCCGCGGGAAAAGGCTAGTTAATTATAGGTATTTTGATCATAGGCACAACTAAAATAGTCTATTTAAATACTTTAATACATTTGTATGGCTGTTATTCTAATTTTCGGTATTTCGGGAAACCCCGGGAAATTTATTAGTAAAATTAAATTGAGTCCGCCTCCATACTAGTCAACATCGACGCGGCGTAGGTACTGAGCCCGAAGTTTAGGAGTAATAGCTCCCGAGTTTCCGATCCCTGGTCATAACACGCCCTTTTTACCGAAAACAGCCGCGCGAATGCTAACCGTAACCCTATGTATAATATATCTTCAATTATGGTTTCCGTGATCGAGATGTTCACTAGATGGCAGCACCGTGACGAGAGGTCTTTTTGACAGCAGCTGTCAAAATCCACCGATAAAAAAAAAGAAGGTGGATTATGTATACCCGTTATGGATACCCGTTTGAGCTCAAGATGGTGACCGCGTGTTTAGAATAGTTTTTTTTTTTTTTGCTCATTTACGTGAGTAATATTGATACGAGTAAGTAGTAGCTTATTGTGCGGTGAGCTAACAAACAAGTGTGCAGCTAATGAAAAATTTTGTCTCAAAACGCGCGTAACCTCCCTTTAGTTGAATAACCGGTTATCCGGGGTCTCGGTCACCCACGTGTTTGTAGGGAGGCTATCACCTTACAATCAGCAAGGCCTCAACCGAACAACGTTGCTTGTATTTGATGAAAAATTAATATATTAATATAAGTCTACACCTCGACATTGACAGAATTCAGCTCGCCAAAAAAAAGGTGGATTATGTATGACAGCTAGACCTCTCGCCACTGTGCTGTCATCTAGTGAAAAACTCGATCGCGGAAACCAGAAAAAAACAGATATAAAAAACGGCAGAGGCACTTTCGATTTATTTTAAACGCTTTCGGTTCTTTCTAAATAAAATGGCGTAGGTTTTGTGAAATATGCTCTTTTGTTATTTTAAAGTTGTATTTTTAATGAGGGTATCGGCGATCGATATTTTCACTAGATGGCAGCACCGTGACGAGAGGTCTAGCTGTCATAATCCACCAATCATGTTTCATATTTTTTTTACGTCACACCTGGTCATAATGCGAGTTTTGCCGCACGCTACGCGTACGGTGAAACTCGCATTATGGTCAGGTGGAGACGTAAAATTGTCTACTCACCACGGGCAGTAAAAAAGAAAGCTCTCTATCGCATATTTACAACCCTCGCCTGCGGCTCGGGTCACAAATACCTGCGATTTCGGGTTTTCTTTCTTTTACAGTCCTTGGTAAGTAATGTACTATTATTTGTGGATTTTGACAGCTGCTGTCAAAAAGACCTCTCGCCACGGTGCTGCCATCTAGTGAAAGTCTCGATCGCAGAAACCCTCATTAAATCAAAGTTAAACCAGTTTGTATGACAGGAGCTGTCAGATTACTGTACTTAATTGAAAATACTAGTTTAGTTTTTCGTTTTTTGGGGTTTTAAAACGATCTGGAGTCAGATAAACCGCATTCGAACAGGCGTTAGAAACTGCGCCCACCACTGGTACAAGTGGGGCTGGCGTGACTCCCCCCAATGCATATGCGGTGCCTCCGACCAACAGTGGAACACATGGTCTTTGAATGCTCGGTCACCAAATTCAACGGACGGGCTGAGGACCTCGCGAGACTTAGCGAAGAGGCCATTCAGTATCTGAAGAAGGCTAATCTCAATCTATAGCTGAAACCATGTTCTCTTAATATATACATGTATAAAAGTAATCCAATGACTCGTAATGCCATACGATAAATAAATAAATAAATGACGATATGAAGGTACGGAACCCTACATTAGGTATTTATTTCTACAGTGGATGTATCACACGCAGTATATTGACTGTTTAAGAATCGGTCTGCCTGCGAGGACAGAAGCGTCGTTTGGCAGTGTTGGATAGGCTATGTAAGTAGGACTAGGTTAAGGTGAGCTGAGATCAAGTGGTGTCGGGGGAATTCAATAAATAGTTTCTTGGGGTCATGCATAAAACTTCAATTTTATAGTTTCATTTAAATAATTAATAAATAAAACAAGGAAAATAATCTTAATTGAATACTTTATGAATTCAATGATTTGGTGTATGTTGTATGGGTTTAAAAAAACACGCTTTAAAGATTTCCATGATCTTGCAAAATGGTAGGAATATAATCTTGAAATACTACGGAATGGGTTTGGCCGGGCGAAATGTTAATAGATGGCGCCAGGATAGCTTGTACCTGTCAAACCTACCAACAGTATCAAATTCTCGGTTTTTTTAAAATTTGTTTTGATCTGGATGCTAGCCCTTTAAGCCAAATCCCATAGAACAAAACTAGTAACCCGGCCAACCACATTATCTCAATATTACCCCTTCTGTTTTATATTATAGATAGAGCAGGTAATAGACGAATACATATTTACAGACCTAATAAAAAAATAGTACTAATGGTACATTTAAGATAAAATTGTAACATACCTACTATAAATTGCCAAGAAAACTATTTCATTAATTCCTCCGACGCTAAGAAAGAACCGTGAACATTGAGGCGGGTCTCACACTGGCTCCGGTGAACGAGACAGCGCTACACACATGCAGAGCGCTGTCTCGCTCGCAAACCGTCACCGCATGCGGTATCCGCAGCAGTGTGATAGCCGCCTTATCCGCATGAGCTTGCCGTATTGATATTAAATATTCAAAAACTTGGCAACAATGATTAAACAGCTTTACAAATTATCAATATCAGCCATATCGCACACACAAAGCTCGTACAATACTGGGATTAATGAGGGTAGTCACAGAATACGAATTAATCATCAATATTATTGTTGGTAGTGTCCTATTATTTCATAGCAAAACGTAATAATTTTTTTATAAATACATAAAAAAGTAAGATAAAAATAATTTCATAAAAGTTAATTAAGACATTATATTACAATATAAACTTAAGAAAATATTTCGGTTCAGTTGAAATTCGCCGCGGTCAAGTTTGCCCCGCTGCACCTAATACATATTTCAGCAGCCATTTTGTATTTTACAAAAACAGAATCTATCCATCATAACCATATACCTATACGTTGAATACATTTAAAAAATCGATACTAAGTCAATTTTACTCGATAGGACACTACCCTAATATCACAAAATTTTGATGAGTCATTTTAGATTCTTTGTTAAAGGAATAAAGCTTGTTTTAAATTGAGCTATATTTATTAAATATTCGCTATAAAAGGGAGTCACTGTCCCAATAATTGGTCATTGATTGGGAACTAATGTACTTCTGTAAGAACCCTCCAATTCGTTCATGTTGTAAAATTAAATTCAAATAGTTCAGTGTTCATTCGATGTTATACACCAGCAGAGAACTATTTAAAATTAATTTTCGTACTCATTCATTCATAATTTTAATAACAATGAGATTTCTCTTGTACAATTTGTTCAGTTTCAGGAGTAAATGCAAATCAAAACTACGTTTATTTCTAATGAGTTTAAAATTTCGTTTTTCTGACAATTTTGAATGAAATATACCTATATTTATCACCAAATAAAATAAAACCTTGTTTGATAACATAATATGTTATGTTTACAAATTATTCATACATTTTATTAATAATATTGTACTGTTTATTTTACTTGTGTAGTGACTGTGTTCAAATGATTTTAAACTTAGAACTTATAGGCTAAGAAAATTAGATTTTTTTTGAAGAATGAATTCCCAGCAGGCTTGAAATCGTTTTAATACCTTCACGTGGTCCTAAATGCATGTGATCTGAGTTTGCCCAATCCCAGGAGGTGTGCATAACTTTTCAGCGAAATTTTTGCTCTTTGTCAGTTTTTTGCTTCTAGCTCGAAAACGGTACGTCCGAAGGAAAATATCATGTATATCAATATTAATGATGGATAAATTCTGCGTCGAATGAGCAGTCTTAACTTCAGTCTTAACTTATAATTCAGTTCAGCGGTACAGCCAAAATCAAAAATTATAAATCGGGAAAATGTCTCATTTATTTGAAAAACTAATATTTTGACTTCCATACCACATATCTTTGAAACAGATGACTCCTGTTGAAAGACCTATAGAATAAAAGTTGAAGAGAATACAATTTCACGATATATAGACATCTCAATTTTCAAATTCAGTCACTTTGAAAGGCTAAATTTGGCATGAATTCAAAATCGGTTTTTTTCTAAATCCTTCTAAGTTGCATATTTTCCATAAATATGATATGTGAGGCCTAAATTTAATGCATTGTTACAACTAAGAACATTTAAGTGCAAATTTCTAAAACGTACCCAATCAGAAAACTATTTATACACCGTGTTTTTTTTATTTCCGGTAATTTCAAGGGTATATTTCTGAGCTTAAGTTAAGTTTATTTCTCAAAGACGCCAGTGTCATAATTCGCTCCAGTTCTGAGGTAATCGATATTTCATTTATGTCTTTCTAATTGTGTAAACCTACATTAATTTTTTTTTTACTCTGAGCACCCGCTACATAATGATGCACCTGTGTGTTAAGTCAATACAATATGCTTCCTGTGTATTTCAGGCTGTTAATGTTTGAAATGGAATTACATTGACATGTCTACCTAGTTGGTTACTAAGTTCTGTTACCAGATTTCTGACTGATAAAATATAAAATAAAGATTGGAAATCAAAAATTAAAGTAAGTATTTAATAGCCTAATTTCTAATGAACATAATATGGTATAATAATACACAAATCAGAGGAGAAATTTTATTGAAAATCCTTGTAAAGCACAAGATTGCCTGAAGACGCAAACACGCGGTAAATTTAAGAAAATTACACTTTATAAAAGTGCATCAAATAAATATAGCACCTTTGTTTAGAAGGTTCCATTGCTTGTTTGTAAGAAACCTGTTTATTAGAGGTAAATGCGTGACCACCATTTAATTTTCTTGCGATTTTATCCCACGGATATTCCCATTTGAAATATTGCCTATTTTTAAGTTTTTCACAAAAGACATAGATTTAGACTGCTATTGAACAAGCAGACTTGCAACGTATAGTCTAGTATTTTATCGGATAGACCCACGTGAACTATACATATACCAAATTGAAGCTAAAGAATATAGCTACCGAATTGTGTAAGACTGATGCGTCTTAAAGGTGATTAAAAGTAAATAGGATTTAAAATCAACATGATCAAGGAGCGTAATTTTGACGTATATTTTTCACGCCTTTTTCAGAGTGTTATAAAGAATTCTGAAAAACTGCGACAATAATTTTCAATTAAATATATTGTAATCTATTGACTGTTAAATAAGCTTTTAAATTATGTACGTGAATAATTAAAATGTTGCTACCTATTCCTATTTATTTAGTGAAAACTCTAGTAACAGAACTTAGAACCGACTAGGTAGTTTTCAATTGTTTGGTTTAGGGACCGATTGAGGAATCATTCAGTAACTGCTGAACCGACTTAGATGAAACTTTGTATAGAGATTAAGATAGTTTGAGTCCGTAAAAAGTACATAAAAAGTAGTTTTGATCCCAAAATACCAACTCTTAAGGGGCTGAAAAGTGGGTAAGAAGTTAGTATGAAGAGCTATTAATATAGTTAAATCGAATTAGATGAAATTTGGTACCTATGAAAATAGTTTGAGTTCTGGGGAGTTTTTATCCCAGAAACTATCCCTGAAGGGTGTGAAAAGGGGGCAAAAGTAATTTGTATGGGGAATCAATATCCACTGAATTGATTTAAGTCCATAGATAAAATTTGGTATGGAGATAGTTTAAGTTCTGGAAAAGGAAATAGAATAGTTTTTATCTTAGAAGTCATCCCTTAAGAGGTAAAAAGGGGAGTGGATTACTATCTCTATACTAAGTTTCATCTAAATAGGTTCAGCAGTTATTGATTGATTCCCCAATCGGCTCTTGATGTAAATAAGGTATATTAACTCAACCAAACAATTGAACATTATGACATGTCAATGAAATTTCGAACAATAACAATCCGAGATACAAAGGAACCATATTGTAGTGACTTAACACACAGTTACATGATTTTATAGCGGGTTCTCAGACTAAAAGAATAATTAAATGCAGGTTTACACAATCGGAAAGACAAAAATGAAATATCGATTACCACAGAACTGGAGCAAATTAGGGCGCTGGCGTCTTTAAGAAATATACTTAAGTTAAGCTCATGAATGTACCATTGGAATTTAGAAATAAATAAAACACGGTGTATAAATAGTTTTCTGATTGGGTACGTTTTAGAAATTTGCACTGAAATATTCTTAGTTGTAACGATGCATTAAATGTAGGCCTCACACATCATATTTAATGGAAAATATGGAACTCAGAAGAATTTATAAAAAACTGATTTTGAATTCATGCCAAATTTAGTCTTTCAAAATCACTGTTTTTGAAAATTGAGATGTCGATATAACGTGAAATTATATTCTCTACAACTTTTATTATACAGGTTTTTCAACAGGAGTCATCTGTTTCAAAGATATGTGGTATGGAAGTCAAAATATGAGTTTTTCAATTAAATGAGACATTTTCCCGGTTTATAACTTTTGATTTCGGCTGTACCGCTGAACCAAACTAAAAGATAAGTTACTCAATCGACGCAGAATTTAACCCTCTTTAATATTGAAATGAATGACATTTTCCGTCGGACGTATCGTTTTCGAGCTACAAACAAAAAACTGTCAAAGAGCAAAAATTTCGCTAAAAAGTTATGCACACCTCCTGAGATTGGGCAAACTCAGATCACATGGATTTAGGACCACGTGAAGGTATTAAAACGATTTCAAGCCTGCTGGGAATTAATTCCTCAAAACACTTTTTATAGATCTTATTTGCTTGGCCTATTAAGCGTAGACCAAATGAAAAAAGAATTTCTCCTCAGAAGGATGCTTTCGAAATAAACCGGACAAAAAAACATCGATTTGATATTTAATACGCGGGTCCACACCTGACGCACCGCCTCGCGAGGAAATTGCCGCGCGAAGCAAACGGCTAGTGGACGCGCCTCGGCCGAGGCAAACGCACGCGCGGCCGCAATGCTGAGGCCGAGGCGCGCCACACTAATAGCCGCAATGCCTCGGCCGAGGCGCGCCACACTAATCGCGCGGCTATTTCCTCGAGAGGCGGTGCGTCCGGTGCGCACCTGCCTATTGAAAAATCGAACACGCTATAACGGCTTATGATTACTGACATGCCAACGGAAAGTTTACAAAATTGCGAATTTTTCCACATATAGAATTTTTTGTATGGGAATTGAAACTTCTCATTTCCGAGAATATTTCCAGGTATTTGGAAATTTTCCGCAACTTGCACATCTGTACTTATGATGGACTCAGTTATCGCCATGATTATGAGTATTATGACAAGATAAATTTATCTCTTTTTATCGCGCGATACGTTTACTAACGATATAACGACGAAAAACTGATACCATCATACTCTCGTTGATTAGAAACTCCGAATTATTTGTAATCTCAAAATTGTCAGTAAAACATTGTCAAACCTTGAACCTGACTAGTCGCCAACTGCCTAAAAAACTGCAAAAAGCTACGAGCTCAACGAGCTCAGACTTGTATTATCACAAATTTTGTTATCAGTCGAACGCAGAACTAATTTCTGCATTGGGTCTATAATAGCATCACCCGAGCTCTCCGGAGGATCCTTATTGTCGAACACTGGGAAGAAGTCATAATGCGGCTTACCGTTGACTTTCTTTTCTTCCTTTTTCTTCTCTCCGCTTTTGATGGTTGAGATGTTCCGCTTGGAGAACTCGTCCCAGCCTTCCGGAGTCTTCCCGTGGACTGTGTTCCAGTCTTTCCGGAACGAAGTTGAAGGTTTAGTGTCGTTGGATGAGAGCTTTTGCTGTATGTCGTTGATTTGGTTGTGGTTTTCTCTGCTTGATACTATTTGGCCGTACACTGTAATCAGGAAATTGTCAAATTACTTTTAATTCTGTTCTGTTTATGTTGTTGTGTTCTGTTTTGTTCTGTTCTGTCCAGAACTGACCGACTTGTTCACCCGACATCTAAACACGCGCACAAGAGGACATAACTTTAAACTAACAGCAACAATACATAATACAAATATCGGCAAGAACTTTATTGCGAACCGAATCGTAAATACTTAAAACAATTTACCCTCCCAAGTTGTGAACTCCAACAGTGTTAATCAGTTTAAAAATAGACTCGATAAACAATGTAAAGCAGTAAATTAGTGCTTAGTGAACTTTGATTTGGACATTTTGGACTTATCAGCGCGAGCTGCCTGTTTAAAACATTATAATAATAATTATCTAATGAATGTGTTGATGTTAATAGTAGTTTATGTAACTGTTACGTAATAAGGCCTAATTACGTACAGTTGCATACACTGCTTTATCTACACTCATATTATATATATTAAATTAATTGTTCGGAAACCATAGAATGACCGCCATTGTACCGTCATGGCCTACTCGATTGTGCCGGCGCTCGCGCGGGACCAATCGAGTTGGCCATGGCGGTAACATTATGTTATCAAATTCGATGTTCCAAATTTGAAACTCATTGCTTAACAATATTTGAGCATGCATAGTTAAAATAACGTTACTGCCGCAGATAAGAAACTTATCATAGTTAAATCGTTTGTTGTAATGCTTGTCATTGTCTACGGTTTTTGAACGCATTTTAGAGTACTTACAGTATGAGTGTAGATAAAGATAAGTTTACACATTTGTACCTGAAGTAAAAATGTAAAGATATAACATCCATCTAGTGAATTAAAAAGTATGACTATGTAAGATAGACAGTCCCCTGTGCCGTGGGTGCATGGAGACAAGAAACAGCCTCTCACGTGGTACTGGAGTGCAACGGAGTGGCCCCGTACAGGGCAAAACACTCGGGTACCCGGGTGATCTCCCCGAAGTCCTACTCAACATCAAAGATCTAATATGATTCCTTGAATAGTTCGGCTGGCTGGACTAGTTATCCTTCCTTTACGCGAAATAGGCGCTAGGCGTCGAGTATAGATACAAGACAATGACTATGTAAAGTCCGACCAGGTTAGCTCTGCACTGAGTTTTAAAACGCAAGGTGTGTAAGAGCCAACATAAACTTCAGGTTTATATTAAAATATGATGTCTGTCATGGCATTACAAAGTTCATGCATTGGTTTATTTTGTGTTTTTATGTTAGTACTTACCAGCAGGGACCCGCCCGGTATCCCCTTCGAGGGTTTTTGAAAGGGTTTTTCGTAAGGCTTTGCTTACCAAAGCCGATGCTCCTCAAAACCAATTCATTTGGCTTTTAAAGCGCTATAAATACGGTATCCCCTTCGAGGGTTTTTGAAAGGGTTTTTCGTAAGGCTTTGCTAGCCAAAGCCGTTGCTTCTCAATACCCATTCATTTAGCTATTTAAAGCGCTTTAAATACGGGTAAGCAGTTCCCCTAACGAATATCAGATACCTTCTCAAGCGCTTAAAAAAGCCTTTCGAAAGGGTAGCGTTGGTAGCTCTTGAAGGGGTTTCCCTTTCTACGCTCATGCAATTTTTATCCTTTTCCTAATGACAATAAGAGCAAAATTGTAAATTTACGTTAGACGACCGTATGTCTAGCGCGGTGTCAAAGCGGCGGCGCCTTTGACAAAGCCGCCAAGTTGCCGCTGCTTGCGGTTAAGAAGTACCTTATTGCATTGTAATACGGTTACCTTTTGTGTGGCGAAGGGGCGGAAGAATTTGGAGCGCGTGCGACGCATCGTTTTGGGAAGTTTGGAACTGTATTTGTTTTTGTTTATGTATCGGCACAGATTATATAATAGTTCTTACGAAGTATCGGGTTGAATATTCATTTGATTGAAGGGTTTTCGTAAGGCTTTGCTTTCGAAAGCCGTTGCCTCTCAAAACCCATTCATTGGGCTTTTTAGACGAGTACCAGAAAATACATGTACCTCGATTGTGGGGGGATTAATCATCGCGTAGTCCCGCCTCTTGCGATCGCGGTCATGTGGTAGTTCGCTCAGACTAAAGGCTCAAAGATAGTTTACTTGGAACAAACGACAAAACGACGAGGAGCCAGATTCACTCGAACATGTACATCATATCTAGGGCATGCAATATCGGACGATTCTCAATACCGGTATTGAATCCGATATTAGGGCTCAATACCGGAATTCCGGTATTAATACCGGTATTGGAGGTGAACATTGAAATACGTTATTGAAACGCTAAAATCAGGTAAAAACTCAATCAACCTTAACAGTTAATCATATTTTGTTGTATTTATTAGCTGCAACTTGTTAATATTCATTTTATAAGGACAGTCGTCTTGATCGATGATTTTTGGTCTTTTTAATTTGTGATCCAGCAACTGGGTACATAACGTTTTATATAATTTCATATTCCCGTACTAATTTAGTATGAGAGCGCGACCGCTTATTTCAGCTGAGTTAACGTTTTTGATAATTACTCATGTGAATTAAAAATATCCAGGAAAATCAAGTTATAGGGGTTAACCTGGATTGTTATACTACAAAATGGTGTAGAATACTATTGAGATGTGCTGTTCGAATCGCAGAAATTTACGAATTAAATTGAGCTTATGTGCGGTGACCTCGTGCTCCTTGTAAAAACTTAATGGTGAGTAGTCTGCTGTCTACTCTGTTTCTCAAAACATAAGCAATCTTAAGATAATTCATAATTCTTTAGAACTCTCCAGCTTCCATCGAGTCGTTGTTTCGGCCCGAGGATCTTGCGAAGTATCTTTATTTCTGCGACTAGCAGCATATTCTCCTCTCCAAGTGTCAGTGTTCATGCCTCACAACCGTGCATAAGGATTGGCCTAATGGTTTTATAAATACGGATTTTAGCTGATCTGGTCAGCAGTTTAAACGCTAACACTTTGTGAAGGGCAGCACTGCATCGCAAGGTGTATTGCACTCGGATTTTGATTTCTTCGCTGCGAGTGTTTATATTTGTGAATCACAAATTGTGATGGTGCAGCCTAAGTACCTGAATTTCTCCATGCCTCTGTAAGTAGTATCTCCGACATGAAGGTCCTACGGTTGAATACGAGTGTTTTTGTATCGTTTCATGTGGAGATACTCCTCTGTTTTTTCGTGGGATATCCTTAGGCCGATCTTCGATCTGCAGGACCCTTACGGATTCCCGCACCTGGTCTATAGATGGCATCATCTGCGTATCCTATCATCTTGTGCCTTCAACTCAGTTCTAGCCATCCCTCCAGTGTTAAAACTTTCCTTAGGACATATTCTAAGACTAAGTTGAAGAGCATAGGTGACAAGGCATCGCCCTGCTTGAGTCCCCCGTCACTACTGTGAAGTCGTCAATGAAGATGGCGGTTATAGTACAGAATAATTAATAGTACAAGTACAGCAGATTCTCCTACCTAAATTTTAAGCTTTACTTAGTATTTATATGTCCACAATCTATCAATAATCTGCTAAAAAGTGAGTTAAGTAAGGTTAGAGCTCTAACCCTCAATGAACCCGAACGGCTGCTCAAAGAGTGGGCTAGGTTAGGTTAGAACTGTGACCCTCAACCAACCCGAACAACTTAAAACGGATTATATTCGGAATTCAAACTGCAATTTAAATTAAAATGGCTAAGAGATATGATAAAATCACGCAGGAGGACAAAATGGCTTACACATTCCATCATTTCTCTAGTAATCTAACTAAATCTGAGTAAAATGAATGAGTAAAACTAGATTTGTCATTTCACTAAACTGGTTTAGCGATTAGATGAAATGTCTAAACCAGGTCATTAAGTTGAGAAAATGGATTCGATATTATAACTTCTTTGCCATTGAACTAACCCGGTTTAAAAAAATTATAATATCTCAACTGACACAGAAGGAAGTAGGTAACTTAAGTTAAATAGATGGCGCTGTACTAAATATTGTAGATAAATGTGAAATATACCTACCTAAACTTTGGTTTAATGACGCTACAATAACTATTATAGTGAAATGTAAAAAGATTGAGGTCTTTAGAGTGACTCTGTTTTCAACTGCTCATTACGTCGAGCGATTTGAGCCAAAACTGCATAACTCTATGTTTCTCCAATCCTGAGATCCAGTAGGTAGTATGTAGGTTTCAGAAAAGAGTGTATTACCGCGTATAGTATTATATCTTAGATTTTAAAACAGACATAAGTTAAGAAATCTTCACGCCCTAATTAGCCGGAAATTACTACCATGACGATTTTTCATAAAGAAGTGTACAACAGCGATCTTGGATTTTAGAAACACATAATTTTTGAAATCTGTATCCCCTAATTAGCCGAAAACGACACCATAACGATTTTTGAGAAAACAGAGTGTATCCGCCATCTTGGATTTAAAAACAGACAAAATTTTCGAAATCTACACCCCCTAATTAGCTAAAAAGGACTCTACCATGATGATTTTTGAGAAAAAAGAGTAAAACTGCCTTAAAAAGACTCTGTAAAAACCGTTTATAAAGGTAGCCTTTCAGTCCCTGTTTGACACCCCTCAAAATATGCTGCGCAATTTGTATGAAAATTGCACAAATCAAATCAAATCATTTATTTTGCAAGAAAAAGGGTATATATACAGATGTTTTAACAAAAAAATAATAATATGTGCACACCTTAATCGGCTATAGTTTATAGTATGCAAAATATTTATAAAAGACTTAAACCTAGTTATTTACATATACACGGTGGGGCCTGTAACTAAAGCAAAAAATTTAAATGTACATTCTTCTCCTCAAACTACGCAACGTTTGTTTGACGACTTTGAAAAAAAACTTGCGGTTTGAATTTTATTACACTTTAAAGTTAATTCGAACACGCAATGTACTATGAAATTGATTATATCTGTATAGGGTTTACGATCCGGATACCCGGATACCCGAAATATCCGGATACCCGCTCACTTTCGGATCCGGATCCTACGTCTCAGGATCCGGATATTACGGATCCATTCAATTATTATCACTAAAATGATTAATTCATAACTCGTTATGCCCATATTTTGTTTTCGATTACTATATATTACTCTACAGTCTACAGTGTGTGAATATACCTTATATACCCCATATGAAATAAATTGAACACGTAATTTCTGATAAATAACTCTTACTATTGCTATTGCTACATATTAGAGTTTGAGAGTTCATTTGCTTGGAAGAGTTAGCGTGGTTTCTCTTTATCAATGTTAATGTTCCTTTTAAAGACTGATTTACAAAGTTGATTTTAAATAGGTATACTTTAACTCGACTCGACTGATTTATGATTAAGATTATCCTAGAAATCTTATCTAGGTAGCCTTTACTAGCTAGTAAACAATTAATATTTACATTATTATATCTACTAATACTATACACAAAGTGTCTTTGTTTCAATTTTTTTATTGAATGTTGATTAATATGCATATACCACACACACTTATTTTACTACAGTCACTACATAGTTTAATTGAATCGTTAGAAACTAGCATATACAATTGTTCTTTTTAATATTGTAAGATGATGAATATATGTAATGTAAATGATTTTATTTTTTATAGCTTACATGTACCAGCGTAGCTACGATACTAAATTGTTAATTATTAAGATTATTTTGTTAAGTTAGACTGATTGTTATTATTTAATAAAGACCAGAGTTTACCGAGTGTTTATATCATATAATTGTATTATTTGTGATGGCATTGATAATTTTTTCTATATTAATTTTAGAAAAAGTAATAAATCCCATTGAACCAATGATTTTCATCGTTTAATTAACGGAATCGTTTACCGTAACGTCAGAATTTAAGATTTTATTTTTCGGATCCGTAATATCCGTATTATCCGGATACCCGGATCCGTAAATTTTTTGGATCCGTAATATCCGGATCCGAAAAACTGACGGATCTTGCAAACCCTATATCTGTAGAGTGACTAGACTGACAGGCGATGTCAATTAGACGGAGTTATAAGTACATTGAAAATACTATTTACTTTGTTTGAAAAAATAACAATCTAAAAACTTCATGATTTTAAAAAGTTGCTACACAAAAGTTGTCTAGTTGGAGGACTAGAATCTACGTTTTAATTTTTTGCTTTAGTTACAGGCCCCACCCTATATACATGTATTGATACTTAATTCAAAAATCTTATTATGTATGGTCAACAAGTCAACTAATTTTCATATCGTCCTAATAACTTATTTTCTAATACAGTTCTAGAAAGTAATTTACTTTATAAAATCGTTTTTCTATGAGCCACTCGCGTAGTTTTTTATTTAAATGGTTTTGTGGCACTTCTTTAAAATTTTTAAGTATTTTATTATACACACACGTTTTCTCCTCCGCTCCCTTTTGGACTAAGAGCTGGTCACGTCAGATATGACACAATAATGAGAGCAACACAACCCGTGTGGTTAGATTGCTATACTATCCTTATTGCTAGATCCGGGCATCTGGGTGCTTTTAATTGGTGGAGGTCAGAGAAAATAGTAATACCAAAATAGGTAAAAATGCCAAATTTGTGTCAGTTATAAAGTACAGGGCCTATATTTTAACATTAGAATAAAAAACATTGCGTATTATCACGGAAACAAAAACAGTAGGCGACAAACTATGAATTACATTATACGTCGTTTGGCACTACTTCCTACAACAGAAACTTTTGCCAATGATATAATCTAATTATGTATATAATTTCTCATAATATTGCATGAAACCCAGAACTCTAGGATTGGTTTTCTTGAAGTGGTTTGCTTTCTTTGACCTCCACCACTTTACAGCTGCCAGGTGTCCAGATCTAGAAATAAGCATAGTATACATAGACATAAACAAAAAGGAAGATGAGTGACGATCATAGTAAACAAAACTGAAATGTGGTCCAGCACCTACACACTTGTAAAATGCTACACACCGCTATAATGTATGTGCATCATGGGCAAAAGATATAAACCTACATAGTTAACACGGGTATGCAAGGAAGACCTCCATATTTTGCGCATTGGACAAAGTGTGACTGAGAGACTCTGCCACACCACTAATTCAATATAAGTGCCGGAACCTATATTTGATGGCACACAATCGAGCGCCTGGTACCATATCTCCCTTTTTGTATAAATCAATGATAGTATATAGCAAACTGACTAGAGGAGTTTCGTTGCTCTCATTATTGTGTCATTTCTGACGTGGCTCTTAAGGTTGCCCCGGAAAAGGCCGAAATACGTCCACTGTACTGTATAGAAGCTGCTTACACTGAGGTAGAATCTGTCCGAAAAGAGAAGTGTCGTAGAATGTATGAGCTCCCATATAAACCACGACACTTCTTTATTTGTACAAACTCCATAAGGTAAAAAAAAAACTCTATTGTTTACGCAATTAATTATCTTGCAATAATAATAATATTATTGACTTAAGTATCTTTTAATAGTTTATCGCATGATTCGCATGTTCTATGTTATAATATAAGTAGGTACAAAACCGGCGTGTCCTCGCCCAGCGCGCAAGTACCTATAGTGGAGTGAACTTACTGTTGTTTATTCTGTAGTTCAAAACGACTACTTTAAAAGTAAACTACATATTATACGAGTATTTTTGTATGGAGATACAGGTTTGATCAACGCAAAAAACGTTGTTGTAAACAGATCTGCAAATAGAGTGTAATACTTAAATAATTAAAAGCACTTTATTTTCGTAAAAATAAGCGCTGACGCCGACAAACAATAACCCATCGTTGGCAGTGGCGGCTTACAGACTGATCAAATGTAGCAAAGGATAGCGCCAAGGTAATTCGTGGCGCCTAGAAGGAGCGAGGGCTAGTCTGGAAGCGCGTTTATGAAATGTCGTAAGCGTCATATCACTTTATGCCATCTCAAGGTGAAAGTAAGCAACGAATTAAATTTTCATCCTACAATCCTAAAGAACTATATACAATTTTATCCTTATTGTCTTTATAATTGAGCAATAAAATCAGTTTTAAGTTAAAATAAGACCTGACTTTGAATAATAAAACTCTCGAGGAAATTATAGCCAATCGTGTTTTCCTCCCACAAATCCGGTCATATAGTCGTAAATCATTCTTGAAAGTATCAAACTTATATTTCAAATATGTTTCGAAAAAATTTTAATCGGCGGGTCCCTGCTCATACTTACACGTATTACTAAACCGCGATGAGAATGGGATTAGACTTGACAGATTTGCCATACACTTACGTCAAAATTAATATGGATTGACAGCTATCTCAATCCCACCAGAATCGCGGTTTAGCGTACAATATGTACTATATCGCCGGGTCAAAGGCAAAACCAACTATCCGCTAATAAAATTAAATCCAAATAGTCGGTTCTGCCTTTATTAGTCTGCCTTATGTAGGTACCTAGTCGGTTACTAAGTTCTGTTAATAGAGTTTTCGCTAAATAAATAGGAATAGGTAGCAACAATTAATTATTCATGTACATCATTTAAAAGCTTATTTAATAGTCAATAGATTACAATATATCGAATTGAAAATTATTGTCGCAGTTTTTCAGAATTCTTTATAACACTCGGAAAAAAGCGTGAAAAATAAACGTCAAAATTACGCTCCTTGTTCATATTTATTTTAAATCCTATTTATTTTTAATCACGTTTAAGACGCATCAGTCTCGGACAATTCGGTAGCTATATTCTTTTGCTTCAATTTGGTATATGTATAGTTCACGTGGGTCTATCCGATAAAATACTAGACTATACGTTGCAAGTCTGCTTGTTCCATAGCAGTCTAAATCTATGTCTCTTGTGCAAAACTTAAAAATAGGCAATGTTTCCAATGGGAATATCTGTGGGATTAAATCGCAAGAAAATTAAATGGTGGTCACGTAATTACCTCTAATAAACAGGTTTCTTACAAATAAGCAATAGAACCTGCTAAACAAAGGTACAATATTTATTTGATGCACTTTTGTAAAGTGTTATTTTCTTCAATTTACCGCGTGTTTGCGTCTTCAGGCAAACTTGTCCTTTACAAGAATTTTCTCTAAATTTCCCATCTGATTTGTATATTATATAACCATATTATGTTCATTAAAAATTAGGCTATTAAATAATTACTTTAATTTTTTATTTAAAACTTTATTTTATATTTTTTCAGTCAGAAATCAGGTAACAGAACTTAGTAACCAACTAGGTATTATCAGTATTATTGACGTGACTTTGATCTGACAGCTGTTCATCCCGGTCCCGGAATCGAACTGCCTTCTTCCTAATATTAATATTGACATAATGGGCATACAATATGTGGTACTGTCAGTATTATTGACGTGGCTCTGATTGATCTGGTAGTTGTTTATCCCGGAATTGAACTCTGCCTTCTTCCTATATTTGATACTGACATACCTGGCGTACAATACGTAGTATTGTCAGTACTGTTGACGTGGCTCTGATTGATCTGGTAGTTGTTTATCCCGGAATTGAACTCTGCCTTCTTCCTATATTTGATACTGACATACCTGGCGTACAATACGTAGTATTGTCAGTACTGTTGACGTGGCTCTGATTGATCTGGTAGTTGTTTATCCCGGAATTGAACTCTGCCTTCTTCCTATATTTGATACTGACATACCTGGCGTACAATACGTAGTATTGTCAGTACTGTTGACGTGGCTCTGATTGATCTGGTAGTTGTTTATCCCGGAATCGAACTCTGCCTTCTTCCTATTATTGATATTGACATACCTGGCGTACAATAATTAGTATTGTCAGTATTATTGACGGGACTGACCTGACAGCTATCATCCAGGAAGTAAATTCTGTCTTCTTCCTATTATTACTATTGACATATCTGGCGTATATATCAGTATTGTTAACGTGGTTCTGATTGACGTGACTGTTGTTAATCCCCGAATCGAACTCTGCCTTATTCCTATTATTGATATTGGCATACCTGGCGTACAAGATGTAGTGTAGTTGTTAATCCCGGAATAGAACTCTGCCTTCTTCCTAATATTGATATTGACATACCTGGCGTACAATAAGTACTATTGTCAGTATTATTGACGTGACTAATCTGACAGCTGTTCGTCCAAGAATTAAACTTTGCCTTCTTCCTATTATTGATATTGACATACCTGGCGTACAATAGGTAGTATTGTCAGTATTATTGACGTGGCTCTGATTGATCTGGCAGTTGTTCATCCCGGAATCGAACTCGGACTTCTGGCCGGCGTTGAGCAGTATCTGTTTGGAGGATTTGACCGTTTTCTTGCCTTGGGAGTCCCCGCGCGAGTCTTCAGACTCTTCGCTGCCTATTCCGTCTATGTCGTACACCTGAAACAGTACGCAAAACACCGGTTAATTCCTTCCCGCTCATTAAAAATAACTAACTATCGGAAGTTAATTTGATAAGATTTAAAATTAATCTTGTATTCTTCTGTATTCAATAATAATATAAAATACATGTAGAAAGAATGTTTGCTCAAAGCAAGTGTCTCTAAGAGTTGAAACACGCGTTCGCCCAAGTTAATAACTAAAGCCTGAGCAGAAATATATGATTATGCGCCATGTTGCGGAATTTCATTGGAAATAATTTCTTTTTTTTTTAAATGTTTTTTACTTCTCGCCGGTCTTGGCGGGGTGAATTCTGCCAATGTCAACGTACAGTTATAATTTCATTCATTTAAGTAAAATAAAATAAAATAAAAGCAACGTTGTTCGGTTAAGGCCTTGTTGATTGTAAAGTGATAGCCTCCTTAGAAACATGTGGGTGGCCGAGACCCCGGATAACAGTTTGTTCAACTAAAGGGTAGTTACGCGCGTTTTAAGAGTAATTTTTCATTGCTGCACACTTGTTCATTCACCGGTTCGGTCACCGTACAATAAGCTATCTATATTACACACTGAACTAGGGATGTCACGGAGGTTCGGTTTCGGCTCCGATATGCCGAAACTTTCGAACAAATCAAGATGTCACCATACCATAGAGAATAATACGCTCTATGACTATACTGAACTGTTACCATATAAATGAGAATAATAGCGTCCTCTTGACAATGCTATATTTCTGGTCAGGCTTTACTTACTAAGACTAATTTTAAAACACTTTTCAAGATGGCTGATAGCAGTGATAGCACACCATAGCTAACCTGCTTAATTTAGTCGGTTTCTTAGTTGCCCTTCAAAAAGCGGTGGATAGTATAACTCTCTCACACTTACAGGCTGTCCCGCTCATAAGCACTCACCTTATACATGACATCCTGGCTGCCCTTCTCCCGCTCCCGCTTGTTCTGCACGGCCAGCCACACATCCTTCAGCTCGCCCGCCAGGTCTCGGTCCTTCAGGATCGTCGGGCCCCGGGCAAGCACGAGGCCCGGGTTCATGGCTTCCACAAAGTCACATAGCAAGCTGACTAAGGCCTCTCGGTCCTGGAATGAAAAAAAATTATAAAAATTAAGGAAAGAAAATTCGTCAACACACTGCACCCTCTTAAAGCTGTGGCAACCTTACTCACCAGCAGGAACACAACATTATGAAGTTTACTTTATTGATAAAAATTTGTTAGCTTCACTTTTGATTTCACTTCAAAATAGGCGAGTCCACACCTGACGCACCGCCTCGCGAGGAAATTGTCGCGCGAGGCAGCTCTGCTAGTGTGGTCGTGCCTCGCCCGAGGCAAACGCACGCGCGGCCGTGCCGCCTCGTGCGGCAATTTCCTCGCGTCAAACCTCAAATTACCCTCTAGAAACCTTGAGACATTTCGGTTAGATACTCTTGAGGGCTGTTAGAGAAGACTAAGGCCAGGTTGCACACCGCACAATTAACCCTTTGATCGCCAAGCAACGGACGGAAAAACCGTGCCCTCAGCGCCAGCGAAGGCAAACTGGTTATGTTTCTTGACGTGATATCACGTGCTGGCGTGCGCGTGCTTTAAAACGCGGTCAAAGGGTTAACGAACTGATCAAGGTTTAATATGGCGGCAGTAGCTGTCATCTCACAGAGAACATGTACATTTTCATAGGTACAAGAAAATTATAACAACCAATGCTTTTTGGTGCAACTGGGCCTTACACTGTGTTAAGGCTTTAGTTCACCCTTTTGTAATGTACAATAAAAAGAAACACACTTCTTGGATCTTGGAAATTAGGAATATACATGATTTTTTGGAAGACGTCATTCGATTCTATTTCCCTGCAGATTCAAATGTCTCTAATAAACCTACTATCTATGATAGCCCTGAAACGTCAAGAATGTGAAAATACATTAGGCGTCAGCGCCGCGCGTCAAAACGCCCCATACAAAATGTGTGAGGATTGTGACGTCACCGACCACAAAGTTGCAGAAAACTGTTTGGAAGGAACAAGTTTTTGGAAGATTTTTGTAATTTTAGGCACGAAAAAATGCGTTTAGCTATATAGCTGTCGTACATTTTTTTTTCTTGTTAGAACATAAGTAATCGAACTGAAGTTTCGAAAATACATTTAAGGTATAAAAAAAATGCCTAAAATTTTACGTTTTTAAACCGCAATATCTTTAAAATACTGTTAAAAATTATTACGGATTTCCACTTATTTATATTAATTTGGGGTTGTTAAACGTGTTTTTGCAACAAATTCAATTAAATATTTTTCATGCATGTTCTCTATTGTCCAATCTTACACAAAGTTTGAATATAAAGTAAA
The DNA here is from genome assembly GCA_947086415.1 of Pammene aurita. Taxonomy (NCBI): domain Eukaryota; kingdom Metazoa; phylum Arthropoda; class Insecta; order Lepidoptera; family Tortricidae; genus Pammene; species Pammene aurita. The sequence goes on along the minus strand of OX352297.1, from coordinate 38,628,485 downwards.
CCTTACACTAGGATTAGCAGCATTCTTCCCATTAGCTTTCAGGATATCTGGGTTTACCATCACAGCGAACACCAGCAGTGGAGGGCGTGTGTTGTTGGGCCCGCAGCCTTGTGGCACCTGGGTACAATCAATTCAGCGTTAATATAAAGAGCAAATTCTTCAGTTTGCATTGGCCGAGGCACGTCCACACTAGCCGAGCCGCCTCGCGCGGCAATTTCCTTGTGAGGCGGTGCGTCAGGTGTTGACCCGCCTAATGAAGAATTTTCTACCCCACCTATTATCGAACAAGCAGAGTGTAAGCGAAGCGAAGTTCTTACAAACAACTTTGGACACAACTGTCATCTGGCTACTGGGACGTATCGGCATTTCGATGGCTTTTTGATTTTGAGCATCTGTTCCATGGTAACTTTAGTAATGTTTTTCTGATTTATGAAATTTGTTGGGTCTGTAGAAATACATATAATTTAAGAGTTCGTATATGAGCAGGATCGATCAAGGGGTTATGGAGCTAGAAGGCGACAAATCTTTATAAGGGTCTTGTTATATCGGTAATTTTGTTTGAAAGTAATTCGCGGGTTTCGTGGGTTTCTTAGTCCGAGGAGGACTACTAGTATAAAGTATAAATTAACAGGTTTATTGTTTACATAGAACTGTCTGTCACTGTAATTCCATTCGCACAAAAAAAAATATGATGTGTCCATAGTTCTTTACAAAAGCTACATACAATCAAGAATAACTTGCCAAAGAGGCATGGAGCGAAGCATCTTAAAGGTAAGAAGAATCGATAAGATAAACAGCAAAATCATTAGGAAGAAAACAAAAATAACTGATGCACTAACTCATGCGCCATGAATGAAAAGGCAATGGGCAGGCCACGTTTCGCGCGTGGCAGACAACAGATGGACAATAAAAACTACCCAATGGAAAGGCCCATCAAATAAAAGAAAAAGAGGCAAGCCAAGGACACGTTGGGCAGATGATATAAGGAAAATAGCAGGAGAGGATTGGATGTCACTAGAAAAGGACAGGAAACGCTGGAAGAAGATGGAGGAGGCTTACACCCAATAAGGGATCCATATAATAAACTAAATAAAATAAGTTTGAAATGTAACACTATAAAAAATATGGAATAAAAGGCTTAATAATAATAATAGTTGTTTAATGAATTACTTTGTTCAGTATGTTGTTTATTTGCTGTAACTTGCCTTTAGACTACTACCTAGTTGGTTACTAAGTTCTGTTACCAGATTTCTGACTGATAAAATTTAAAATAAAGTTTTAAATAAAAATTTAAAGTAATTATTTATTAGCCTAATTTCTAATGAACATAATATGATATAATAATATACAAATCAGATGGGAAATTTATTGAAATTCTTTGTAAAGCACAGGATTGCCTGAAGACGCAAACACGCGGTAAATTTAATAAAATTACACTTTACAAAAGTGCATCAAATGAATATTGCACCTTTGTTTTGAAGGTTCCATTGCTTGTTTGTAAGAAACCTGTATATTAGAGGTAATTGTGTGACCACCATTTAATTTTCTTGTGATTTTATCACACAGATATTCCTATTTGAAACATTGCCTATTTTTAAGTTTTGCACAAAATACATAGATTTAGACTGCTATGGAACAAGCAGACTTGCAACGTATAGTCTAGTATTTTATCAGATAGACCCACGTGAACTATACATATACCAAATTGAAGCTAAAGAATATAGCTACCGAATTGTGCAAGACTGATGCGTCTTAAACGTGATTTTAAATAAATAGGATTTAAAATCAACATGAACAAGGAGTGTAATTTTGACGTATATGTTTCACACCTTTTTCCGAGTGTTATAAAGAATTCTGAAAAACTGCGACAATAATTTTCAATTCAATATATTATAATCTATTGACTATTAAATAAGCTTTTAAATTATGTTCATAAATAATTAAAATGTTACTACCTAATACTATTTATTTAGTGAAAACTCTAGTAACAGAACTTAGTAACCGACTAGGTAAGGGCTTCTCTAGGTTATCTTTCAGTCAAATCTTTTTTACCGTAGTTACATAAAGGCTTATTAAGTTCTGGAAGTTAATTAAATCTACTAGATCAAGGGTCTCCGGTTAGGCCCCATGAGCCAGATCCAGCCTGTGAGTACACCAATCGGGCCAGAGAAAAGAGTTCATTACCAAATGATTCCGCAAAAAGTAAGTGGAAGCCCACCATGGCCTTCAGCTAGAAAAGTATAGTAAACCCTGTCTTAGAACAAAATAAATAACAAATTCTTATTGAATACTATTGAACTCTAAAAAGTAAATATCCTAATAAATTGCTAAGATCACATTTTTGATTGATTGAATCTGCACATTAAAACAATCAGCAACAATCATGCAGACATGACAGAAAAACATCAATAACTCAATTAAACATTCATTGTCATGATGTAAGCAGTTGTTACACAGAAACTGCTGACATCACAAATCAATAAATGCTACACAATCCAAATTTAAATTCATAAACATTTCAACAACTTGTTCACGGCCTCTTCACCCTAAATCATACGTAAAATGTGGACAAAAATTTGAATACCAACCTGCATTCCGCCATAAAGAGGTATAGGGTCCGAATATTGCTTCGGATTTGCGATTTTCTGCCATCCCAGCACATTTATGAACAATTTCTCAGATGTATCCCGTATAGTATCCTGAATGCACATATGTGGTTGAGGTGGATTTTTAAATTGTCTAAAAGCTCTCGAGGCACGTACATACTGAATTGGCGCAGTCCGCTCTTGTAAGTTTTGATTTTCCATAGCAAAAGTACAAGTTCATGTATGATTAGTGTAAAAATCACTTCTAAGAAAAGTCGTACAAATATCGAATGACATTTATATTCCGGTTAGACCCAGCCTTCTGCTTGGTGGACTGACATCCGAGGTTTATTGAACTCTTTCGGACATCGAAACTTGTTGTTTCTATTCTATTACACCGTCTACACTTTATCACTCACCGAAATCCTTATTAAAACAAACTTTGTTTATCTAATTATAAGCTATTTTGTTATACAAAACGGTCTTGGTACTAAAATTAAGAGAAATTAATTCGATTTCACAAAGGACAGAGAAGGAGGAAAGATACTTTTTTTAACGGCGGGGGGCCGCTAGTGATGTACATCACTTTAAGTTTTATACGCCGGTTAAAAACCGATGAATGTAGATTTTAGTAAAAAAAATGTCGTATTTAATTAAAACTATCCTATCTATAAATAAAATTATCAAAAATACTTAAATTCAGTACTTAAATGTAAAACTAAGGCGTAGCAAAATTCAGCGTGGTATTTAGTCATCATAGACAAAAACTAGCCGGTGAGCGAAAATTTGTCTTTGGTAGCTGAATTTTTAAGGCACACCATACATTAGAGCGGATTCAATGCTGAATTCCACTCTACTGTGAAGAGCGCCTAAACCCATACATAAAATTTAGCCGGAAGTTAGATTTTTCCGCTTTTTTTTTGCTATGATAAATAACTGAATTCCTTGGTGGTAGGTGAATGGTTGACTGGTAGAGAATGCCTTATAAGACATTAAGTCCGCCATTTGTACTTTCTTGTATTGTGCAGTAAGGATTAAATAAATAAATAAATAATTCCGCTCAAGTGTCAAGTGTTTTGCGTCTAAATAGTACTCGGGTCTCAGGCGCAAAACATACTTGATCAGAATTCAGTTATCATAGAGAAAAATCAGCCGGGACGAGACGGGTCCTAGCCTAGTCGGTAAGTCGGTAGCGACTCTGCCTCTGAAGCGGGGAAGTCCCGGGATCGAATCCTGGTCAGGGCATTTTGTTTGTGTTTACCACGGATATTTGTTCCTGAGTTATGTTTTCTTTGTATTTAAGTCATAGAAATACTAGCCATAGATCTGACATGGTAATAATAATACCAAGATTGAACTTTCAATGGGGAAGGCAACTGTCAAATTGACATCTCCAACATTGGTCCTTAGAAAAGCTAAATTTGTATGGCGCGAAACAGTTTTTATTTATTTTCTCGAAAATGACTTAATGTTTTGTCTCGAATTGCTCCGAAATTTAAATGCTGTAAGTTAATGCCATAGGGAAGGTTTTTGCCTAAAAAAAGCTTTTTGACTTGCATACTAGAACCATTCATCTTCTGTCTCTTCCACTCATTGTAACTGTCTCTTTCTCTTATTGTAAGGAATCTGGAACAGCGCCCTCTACAAAATGTTTTCACCGGCCTTCCGCATTGATATGACCAAAGACAAATGACAGAGAAGGCGCAATTATTGTTGATCCAAGGATCAACCCCTTCGCCTTTGTTTTTATGCTATGACAAGTCATAGCATCACATTGTGATATTGCTTACTTCCAAAAGACCCAAAATCAATTGTTACCCTCCAAGGGGAACAAAGAAACCGACTAAATTATGCAGGCTAGGTACAGTATGCTGTCAGCCATCTCGAAACGTGTTTTAAAATTAGCCGCGTTGCGTGTTTTCTGTCTTTTTTGTGGGGGAACGCGTATTTCATCTCTAGAGGTACTCTGTGTGTGTATCTAGAGCTTTGGGATTTAAGTACAATACAATACATTTTCACTACACAAAGAAAAATAACTACAGAACAATAGGCGGTCTTATCGCTATAAGCGATCTCTACCAGATAACCTTAGTTTTGCTACCCTAAGGTTGTCTGGAGATGGAGAATAGAGTTTAAAAAACAGGAAGTGCTTTAAATAATTAGCGAGTTAAGAAAACACAATCATTGAAGCGGTGGATGACAGTATGATAACATGACTGATGACAGATGGAGCACAGTATGTATTAACATACTGTGCTCCATCTCCTGCTACCCTAAGGTTGTCTGGTAGAGATCGCTTAATAGCGATAAGACCGCCTGTTGTTACCATTATTTACTTTGTTAAATGTGTTTCTATACTTCTTTGTGTGGTGTGGTGTAATAAAGAACATTGTATTGTATTGTATTATTGTATATATATATACAAAAATATACCATAAATACATAATACATATACGCAATGGCAGACTAAAGAATAGATAAGTAGTGATTCTTTAACAGATTCTTATAAGAAATTAAGTATTTATGTATCATATAATAAAGCTGAAGAGAGTCGAAAGTCTGTACATGGAAGATATTCGAAAAAAAGTTGGCTGGGGATACTTAGAATTGATAACAGAACACGTTCCAACAATTTTTAGAATTTTTGTCTGTTTATTTGACCGCGCATCACGTGGAAACGGCTGAACGGATTTTGATGAAATTTTGAAATGACCGCCCCCCCCAAATCGTGCACGTCAAATAGAAAAATTCATTCGTGACCCCCTCAAAAATCATTTCTGCATTAGTGACTACCCAATTTCCTAGTTACCCCCCCCCCCCCCCTTCCCTTCCATTTTAGGCTGCAACCACGCCTGTTCTTGCCTTTTCATTATTAAACTGATTTGACTGGAGGATCGATTTGGATGATATTTGCCATGGACATGATATGAATAGGTACAGTCTAGGACGTATAAATACAAAAGTGGTAATGTATCCTCCGATGTACACCTACGAAAAAACCTATTGAATTTGGAGTGTAGTTTTATTTAGCGGTAATTGTGAAATATTTTATCTGAATTACTGTCCTCTAGCGTATCCATCTGTCAACTTTACTTCAAACCTTCAAGTTCCGCCTCCAGGGGGAGGGAGAGAAATTAGGGGTGAAATAGCCGCTTACTGACAAAGACCGAATTCCACGCGGGCGGAGCCGCGGGCACTGCTAGTTATCTATACATATAATAAAGCTGAAGAGGGTCGAAAGTCTGTACATGGAAGATAATCGAAAAAAAGTTGGCTGGGGATACTTAGAATCGATAACAGAACACGTTCCAACAATTTTTAGAATTTTTGTCTGTTTATCTGTTTATCTGTTTGTCTGTTTATTTGACCGCGCATCACGTGAAAACGGCTGAACGGATTTTGATGAAATTTTGTATAGAGATAGGTTGAGTCCCGGGAAAGGATAATATATAGTTATAATCCCGAAAATCAACCCTGGTGGGGGTGAAAATGGGGTTGAAAGTTTGTACGGATAATTTTTAACCGCTGAAACGATTTAGATAGAAATGAGTATGGAGACAATTTGAGTCTCGAGATACGTCATATGATAGTTTTTAAACCCTTGTGGGGGTGAAAAGGGGGTTGAAAGTTTGTATGGAGAATTTTTAATATAAATTAGTATGGAGATATTTGAGTCCCGAGAAACGACCAAATAGTTTTCATCCCGAAAATAAACCCTTGTGGGGGTGAAAAGGGGGTTAGAAGTTGGTTGGAAGTTGGTATCAGGATTATTTTACCGCTGAACTGATAAAGATGAAATTTGGTATAGAGATAGTATGGGTCTCAAGAAAGGACAAAGGATAGTTTTCAACCCGAAAATCAACTCTAAAGGGGTGAAAAGGGAGTGGGAAATTTGTATAGGGAATTATTAACCGCAGAATCGATTTAGATATAATTTGGTATGGAGATAATTTGAGCTCTGGAAAAGGAAATAAAATAGTTTTATCTCAGAAATTATCCCTTAAGCGGATGCAAAAGGGGTGAAAGTTAACATGGGGAAGAAACAACCAATAACCGCTGTACGTATTTAGATGAGATTTGGTATTGAAATAGTTTGTAATTTTTTGGTCAAGGTGTTCATATTTATAACAAGTTACCCGTCGATGGTTTAAATTTACCTTTACCCGCTCCTAAGAAATATTTGAAAATGTCATTAATGTCAAAGGGTTATTGCAGGTTCGAGGACTATAGGATATGACGGACAAAAATGCATGGCCCAAACCAGAAATTAGTACAAAATCATCTAACATTTATAGGATACCGTTTAGGTAGGAAAACATATCAAACGTTTTGTGAAGCAGTCAGATTAGGATTTATTTTTCTTTATAATAAAACAGTAGGTACATTATCTGTTATTTAAAAAAAAATCAAAAAATTCAAAAATTTCAAAAATTTCATTGATTTCAAAAAAATGCGCCCTTCTCCCCGACCGATGCTTCTGTGGTCCGAGTATTTTTTGGATGAAACTGATAGTTTCGTAAATATTAGATCTGAAAGTTCAAAAAAAGGTTTCTTCTCCATCTAACTTTTGAACCGTGGGCCCAAAAAAATAGAAAAATAATAAAGGCCTGATAAGTACTTTCAATAAAAAAACTATATTGAATAAAATCGATTCAGCCGTTTTTGAATTATCAGTCAAAAACGCATAGTGAAAGGAAGCGCCGGATAGTAAAATGACGTAAGCGCCGACAAATATCCCTTAATAAATGACGGACGGACCTTTTGAACGCATGTTTTGTAATCACCCCTTAATGATTTGACGGGAGGATCGATTTGGATGATATTTGCCGTGGACATGAACGTATAAATACAAAAGTGGTACTGTATCGTCCGATATATACCTACTACTCTATGTTGTTTATATCATGCCAAAAAAAATTATAAGGACAAAAAAAGGATTGATTTTTGAGTGTACTTTTATTTAGTAGTAATTGTAAAATATTTTATCAGGACTACTGTCCTCTAGCGTATCCATCTGTCAACTTTACTTCAAGTTCCGCCTCCAGGGTAGCAGGAGAGAAATTAGGGGTGAATTAGCCGCTTACTGACACAGACCGAATTCCACGCGGGCGGAGCCGCGGGCACAGCTAGTATAATATATCGTCGCCTAGTACCCACAACAAGCTTTATTGAGCTTACTGTGGGACTAAGTTCATTTGTGTTAGTTGTCCTATAATATATATTAAATGGAAGTTTTTCTATGGCGTCCAAATTTTGGTATGGAGCCCGTAGCCGAAGCTCAGCCGGAAGATGTTTTTTTTGCCTTTTGTCTATGTTAACTAAATTCTGCGCTGAATTACGCTAAAGTTTTTGTTACTTGCATAAGTTGCATACTTATTACTTGCTTGATGTGAGATAAAAATAATTGTCTGTGATTCTAGGTTTCATTTACAATATTCAATTAAAAGAAAATATTGAATTTAATATTTTAAATTGATTTAAAGATTTATTTTAATATTAAAAACTTAAAAAAGAAAATCAATTTATATTATAAATTTGAGACAAGGCTCGCATTACATTATTTCTAATTCTAAAATAATTTGTACTGGATCAGCAAATTAAGCAAAAAAAAAACCAAAAGTAGTTTTAAACTTTATTTAAAAGATCTTATTTCCTAAGTAAGGTGTAGTAACTGTAAGCTCCTCTCAAAATCTGTAAAGAAAAGAAATAGTAGTTTTTGTGACTGCTATGTACATAATGAAGGGCATTAAAATACGAGTGTGGTTTAAAAAAACGAGTTGAAAAAGTGAGTTTTATAATAATATCACACGAATGTTTTAATGCCTAATTATATACAAATACATACATTACTTTATCTACACACATATTATAACTCCTCAAAGACGTGTTGAGAATCATAAGGCGATTATCACACTGGCTCTGCAACAGAATGCGGCGGCGGTGTGCAAGCGTGACAGCGCTATACACATGCATTTCACTGCCATGGCCAACTAGATTTAATTTTTTTCAAAATCATTACTATCTAGTTGTTCATACCAATACTTTATTAATATTCCAATTTCGAACATCTTCTGTTAATCAGTATACCAGAAGATGTCTGAAATTTGAATGTGATTAAAGTATCGGACATCGATACTCTAAAGTAAAATTTACGATGCACCACAGCTACAGGTTTCGTAATATAGGCCGTTAGCATATCGTTTCTGAACATATATTATAGGGAAGTTATGATATAGGTGTAGATAAACATTATTAAAATAAATAGCATAGCTTTTGCATATTCAACAGACTGCCAATATAACGTTACCTGTCGCCTTTTATTCATTTCACATTTAAACAAGCGTCGTTAATATATGACAAGTTTTAAATATTAATTCGGCCTACCGCTAAAATAAATCATACTCGAATGTATTAACTTGATGGTGCCAGACAATAAAAATTGACCAAGTGCGTGTCAGACCACGTATATGAAGGGTTCCGTCAAGGAAATAAGAAAAAATAAATATCAAAAGGTCGTATCTGCCTATTGAAGAGGTTTTTTGGAAATAACTCTAATACGCTTTTACCGTCAATGTTCAAAACAATTTTAATATACTAAATATAGACGCATGTATCTTCTCAATTTTTTTTCATAATTTTTGGATCTTTGGTTCAAAAGTTACAGGGGGGAGGGATACAATTTTTAAACTTCCGGGGTGATTAGTTCTGAAAATATTCATTAAATCAAAAAAAATTTTAAACAAACCTTCATGTTATTTTTGTAGACCTATCGATTGATGTGCAACATGTTGATATTTGGTAAAGCAATATTGAAAATTAGTTACATGTATGGAGTGCTCCCCTAATAATATTTTTTTACCAATTTTACTACAAAATTAAGTAGCAGCATATAAAATACACCTAATTTAAAAAAATTACTAAGATAGTCTTAAAGATTTCGAATAAAATGGTTGTGACATACGGACAGACGGACGGACGGACGTACACGACTAAACTATAAGGGTTCATTTTTTGCCATTTTGGCTACGGAACCCTAAAATCACTTTACTAATCCAATTAATCTAATTATCTTTAACTGTTCGTGAAAAGTCAATAGGTATAGTAGCTAAGCGGTAAGTATACATAGGTATTCGAAACGATCTGAGCACAAGTTTGTTGTTAGTGTAACAAGAGCCGTCTTCTTCTGTTTATTATTACTGCCGACTGAGCAAAATACCAATGTCCATAAGCAAAGTTGCATTTGCATTTATTGGATTTTGTAAAAATCGCAAAACCTAGCTAATTAGCTTCAAAAATATCGTACAGCAATAAATGTGGGTACTGTGAGGTTAGTGAAAGGTCCGGCGGTGAAGATGTGTACAATTCGCATCTGTCCCTGCAGAATCAGAACGTTGTTTCGCTGTTGAAGATTGGCTGCCCACCAATCACTCTCATATGGCCCCATCATTACAGCCTCACTCTAAAAAATATATTTAAAAAGTTTAAACAATGAACAAAAAAAAAACATGCAAAATGAAGACAATCGTAGTCAATGAAAAATTCTAATGTGAAGAATGTATGTTGTACAAATGTTTATAATATTTTTTGATGGGTTTAAAAAGTATTGAAAAACTTTGGAAATGCCCATAGTGTATTTTTTCCGATTAGATATAATAATCATTAAGAGAAATAATTTTCGACACTCTAATACTAATTACTATCACTTTTCAGCACAAATAACGATAAAAATAAATGTGTATCCACTCTCATCTACACTTAACATGAGTTAGGTATGAAAAGCATCAATTTTCTAATGCTGATAACTAAAACATGAATCGTAAAACAGTGCAACACAATATTTATAAGATTATATTAATGTGTATAAAATCTTACTGTGGTTTGCAATTTGGGGCCTTGTGCCCAGCGAACAATTAATTTCACCATCTCTTACCTTGTAAAGAACATCATTGCTATGCCAACAAAATATAAACAGCTGAGCAATGCCAAATATCAAATATTCTGCCATCAAAAGTTTTTGCGTTGTATTAGTTGCAGACTGAAAAAAAAATAGAAATAAAATAAACTATTCTTATCAGTAATTTATAGCTTATATAAATTTATGTAAGTGTAAGTACATTAATAAATTTAATAATATACAAACGGTTAGTTGAAAAGCAGAGGCGCAGATCATGAGTGAGCAAATGACGACATAAAAAAACATCACAGGTGACAGAACTGAGTTGAACAGTCTGGAATACCTGAAAATCAAAATGTACCGTTTCACGCTTGACGAAATTCAGGGCGTAACTTAATTATTGTTTTCAAGATAAGTGCGTTCAAATTCAAATAAGCGAGGCATGCTTAGTGCGGCTGATTTTGATGGGAGAAATATCGATATGTTTTTCACGATGACTTAAAGTTAAATACTTTATTTAACTGGGAAAATGGAAAATTTAATTCATTTAAAGAGTTGTTAGTTCTTTTGGTTTTTTGAGTTTATTAATTTACCTTCATTAATTTATTATAACTTCCTTAATTTACTTCTAACATTTTGCAAACAAAAGCAGTAATAACAATACCATACAAAATTTTTTGATACAATAAAAAAGTTTGCGTTTAATTAATATCATTATTAAATATAGTACATTAAGGATGATGCCACCTTTTAAAATTTGTATAAAAAATAGTTAAATGGATACAATATAAACAATTTATCTTTCTCATATTTCACTGGAAAAAAATGTACGGCAGCAACAATGGTATTTCCGGGTCAGTCATTTCATAATTCTTGCATATTTAATTACCAAAATCTGGTAATTGTGTACCATTGTAAAACGTCAATTTAAGAGCAAAATAATTGATAAGGTTAGTAATAAATAGGACACGATTTAGATACCTATTACTTTTATTTTATGCCCACTCTAACATTCTTTTTGATCTTATGATGAGTATTGATGATATAAAAACTTACTTTTACAACCGTCCGGAACCGTTTGTAAAAGTACATATTTTTACAGTAAGTAATATGTAAGTACTACTATTTCGAAATTTTAATATATTTATGGCACATCATCTAAAGTGTAACAATAATAAATACAGAAATGTATAAAAAGTGACATGGGCGCTTTCTGGACTAGGAATATAATTCCAGAAGTACTAAAGAAGACGTGGACACATAAATTAAAATTCATTTGTTAACTCGTATAACAAGGGACTCATAGGTATGTATGCGTACATACTTTTGTTCAATCTAATTGAATTAATTAATGAATGATGCAGTAATCTAAATTATTATAACTGCTTATATCGTTACAAAGTGCAAATAATAAAATAAAATAAATGTATAAAATACCATTTGGTAGATACCAGTCGCTCCTCAGTAAAGAGAAATATCGCGAGAAAACCAGTGAAGCTATCACTCAAAAGTGAGATATCACACTAGAATTGCTAGCGACTGTCACTTATTCCATGTCGAATATGTCCAGTCCAGCCATGTCCAGACTAGCAAGCAAAGCTTTTCCTACGAGTATTCTGGATTAAAAATTCGGAGAGTAGAACGACTACCTCTACTTGTTCCGATTTTTGGAAAAGTTTAAGCCTATTTTGTAAAGAGAGACAGAGGGGGATGTAGGAGAGAAAGATGAAAGCGAGTGAAAAATATTGTAAACATAATATAATTATCATTTAATTACAAAATTACTATTTTTGTTACAATGCCCAGTGATTTAGTTGAAGAGAATGCATTTATTAGGCATTAGATCCGTAGTTTTTATGTTTTGTACTCTAAAAATCTTACATGATTGAAATCCTAAGTATTTACCTCATCTTTTAAGTACATCAGTTAAAAACTAATAAAATGAAAAGTAACTACTTCTAATTTTTACTACGACTGCGTCGACCGTCCAGTGGCCCCCTTCATTGGGGGGATTGTATTTCCTAATAAACGAATCAATGTCTGTATAGTCCATCATGTCAAGTTGTAGTCCCACTTATTCCGCAACTTATGATCATATTCTATGTGAAACAGTTTTCTATTACTTACTTTATAACCTAAACGGAAAAAAGAGGCAACCATTTTCCGTTTAGATAATGAATCAAAAAATACGCAAAATAAAACTATGTGCCAAATATTAAAAGTTTAATCAGTAGCACTACAACTTAACACTGAGGGATCCCCCCAATGAGGGCGCTACTGGGCGGTGGACACAGTCTTAAGTATTACAAAGTTATAAAACATTGTTTTGAAGAGACGGCTCATTTAACAGGCTATCAACTTACTTGATACTTGTTTGTTAAGGTATATTCTTATTGACATAATTGTGTAAGTTAATATGTATTCATGGGATTGATCGACTCTACTGCTGACCGACAAGCTGGCAGTTTCCTCGCGCAACGCATCAGCATTGCAATACAGCGGGGAAATGCTGCCAGCATCCTTGGCACCATGCCGCGGGCACCAAATTTTTTTGATATTTTTAGGTTTATATAGTTTTAGTTTTTAGTTAAGTTTTACTTTAATTAGCATTTATTTTTTATTTTAATTTATAGTTTTAGTTTTAATTTATTTATAGGTAAAGCTTAGTTTTATTTTCTTATGTATCTTGTTTTCTGCCAATAAATTGTTTTTAAATTAATTTATGGGACTATATAAAATAATTATATTTGTTTAATCTATTGCATTATGTGTCTTTCTCTTTGTAAATATATCTTTAGATTTAGTCCATTATTAATATGTTCTGTTACTAGAGTTTTCACTAAATAAATAGAAATACTTAGCAATATTTGAATTATGCATGTCTAACATTTAAAAGATTATTTAATAGTAATTTGATTACATCTTATGGAAATGAAATTTATTGTCGTAGTTTTTCAGAATTCTTTATAACACACGATAAATAAATAGAATTACTTAGCAATATTTGAATTATTCATGTATATAATTTAAAAGATTATTTAATAGTCATTTGATTACATCATATGGAAATGAAAATGATTGTCGTAGTTTTTCAGAATTCTTTATAACACACGAAAAAGGCGCGAAAACATACGTAAATTTACGCTCCTTGCTCATGTTGATTTTAAATCCTATTTATTTTAAATCATATTGAAGACGCATCAGTCTTGCACAGTTCGGTAGATATTTTTTAGCTTCAATTTGATATATGTATGGTTCACGTGCATCCGTCCGATACAATACTAGACTAGATTACACGTTGCAAGTATGCTTGTTGCATTTACGTTAGTCTAAAGCGATGCCTTCTTGTGCAAAACTAAAAAATATGCTATGTTTTAAATGGGAATATCTGTAGCACAAACTGGCATGAAAACTAAATGGTGGTCATGAAATTAGCTCTAATACTTATACGATTTCATACAAACAAGCAATGGAACCGTCAAAACAAAGGCGCAACATTTATTTGATGCACTTCTATAAAAGTATCATTTTCATAAATTTACCGCGTGTTTACGTCTTCAGGCAATAGTAAGCTTTACAAGGATTTCCAATAAATTTCCCATCTGATTTGTATTGTAGTTTGTGCGCTAAGCGACGATACACATACTTAGATATATAAATACATACTTATATATACATAGGAAACTATCATAACTCAGGAACAAATATTTGTGATAAACACATAAGTAAATGGCCTTACCAGGATTCGAAGTTTCGAACCCCGGACCTCCACCTTCGTAGGCAGGGTCAGTATTGACTAGGCTATAAATTACTATTCCTATTAATTTAGGTATCATCTGCATCGTATCAGTTTTAGTATTTTCATAGTTACAATGATTTAATTTATTATCTAAGTTTGTTACCTAAATAACTATAGAAAGTACTTATGGATCTCTTCTGTGACGCCTGTTGCTGTTATCTTTTTTATAGTTTAAATTTATTATAGTGTACATTTCGTCACGCATGTTTCGTAATTTATATTTATAGTATCAAAGTCACAGTATTAGAAAATCATTTTTTTTTGCTGTAATAGTCCTAAACTCGTATAATGTTTTTCCATCTTTTGGCCTCAGGACTGCTTTGCTAAAATCTTTTTGGTTGCCTCGTAACACATATTGTATATTTTATTCACTGATAGCTGATAGTAATACCAGTCAAAGGTACATCATTGACGGTTTTTAATAAGGCGTTAGTGCATTAAAAAATTATTTTTAAATATACTTACTAACAACCGATAGTCTCTATTAACAACTGACATTTTCAATTCAAACTTGCGGTAAATTTATATGAAAAATACTCGTTTATATTTGCAGTTCCACATTTTGGCCCTGAAAAGTCTATGCAGAGTTAGAGTGGTCGAACTCTATTTAGTTATAACTGTTGAATATCTATAACTAACAACCAACATTACCAACAATGGATATACCTCAAAACAAACTCTACAATTGGTTGGCAGACAACCTTTGGTAAGTCAAGAAAGTAAAATACAAAAACAAGCAGATGCAGGTGCATAAACTATATTATATAGTGAAATAACACTTTTTTTTCTTAATAAACAAAAAAATAAGTAAAAAAGCTGCCTTACTTCAAAAGTAGAACATGAATCCCATGTAGTTGCCGTACCACTTTGTCTGCATCTTCATCGCTGAATCCCCTCCCACCGGTGCCAAGTATCTCCCTGCATCTTATACGAAGTAGGTCTAATTTTCCTCCAAAATATACCAAGATTACCATTACACTAGCATCATAAGCAGCCATTATAGACGCCCCATACGCACATAACCCGATGTGCCACACAACAGTAATCCAGCATCCCGGGGAGTTTTCTTTATCAAAAGGCATCCATGAGCTAAATATGTGGGGAAATGCTTCAGTTCCGTTGTGAAAATCTTCGCGAAATTTCTCCGAAGTATAATATTTCATCAATGGGTTAGTAGCCGTAGTGATGAAGGTTGTAAATACCAAAAACCAGTAAAAATACGTTACACGTCGACAGTACCTGGTGTACGCGTTGATAATATTTCCTTTAGCTTCATCTTTATTTTCTCTTTCAAATTTATCGGCCTCAGATATATAGTCAATGACTTGACGCCAATTGTGTTGCCAAAACACACATGTATTTGTTTTAATTACACAAACACTGCTTAGCATAGAAATCTTAAGATTTGTCAACACGAGATCCAGGTCTGATCTTATTACGTAAAGTTCCATGAATTGTGTAATTACGAAAAATGTTACGATTTCGTGTATTATTATTATCCAAATCCTTCGTACCAAATTTTTGGGAAGCAGCAGCCCCATTTTATTCAAAAGCCAATAGTTTGGACCAAATAAAGGTCTGATTGGATCTTCTAAACCTTGAAGAAACTGTTTGATCATTTCGTACTCGTTCTCAGCAAGGTCTGATGTAAAGTGACGAGGTGAACATTTTCAAGCGTCATTTATATATTCACCCCGCTACTCTAGTTTACCACCACATAAATAAAGTTAAAAAATCACAGCGTAGTTTGTAGTGCGTATTATTTTCTGTTATTAACAACCCCATTCTCCTGTTTTATTAAACCAATGAACACTTTCTTGGAAGCGTTTATTGTGTCATTTTATAGACAATTTTCCAGTATAAGGAAGGAAATATTATGAGATTTTAATATGAATACTTCTGATTTTCACGGAAATAATAAACGAGAAGTACAACGTTATAAACGATGTCCAGTAATTATTTGATTTCGTCTGTTTCTTGAAAAGGATTTTTCATTGTTTAACTATGGCTAATATACATTTAACGTATTTGCTTAAATATTCGTGCTGCACCTATCACACGGTGCCAAAATATCCCGTCTTACTGACGTCTATTTTTATGGATTTATTTATGAAATTAAATATTTATTTAATCTTTATTGCACAATGAAAAACAATAGTACAAAAGGTGAATTTATATATTCGTGTGGTGAATTTGTATATCTCTTTCTTGACCACAAGGATGACAAAACAAACATTTAAAAAAAAATTAAGTAATTTCCTATTAGATAAAATAAAAGGTCAAATACAACCTTCGTAAACTATACATACAATGCATGTTTATACTGTACGCTCAGATTATAAAGTTAACCCCTTACATCATGTCATAAATAAAAAGTATTCATATGTTTAAAAATGAACTTTAATAGCCATCAATAGAATAGAAAAGTAGTAGATAAGTTTAAGTTTATTAAGCTTACGTTAATTAACAGGAGCCTCGTCTGCCAACAAACCATTCTGTGGTTTGGCAGAAGAACATTTTATTTGTAAATAGTGTAAGCGAAATGTGAATAAACGTTTTTTTTTTTTTACAGTGAAAAAAAAAGAGACGTTAACGAATATGTAGACAAATAAGTGGCCAAGTGGCGATATAACACATTGCTGTAGGTTACACTACATAATTACAAACCTATTTTTTTAGCAGGTATATAATTCGGCGAGTATAAATGTTATATTATATAAAAGGGGCACGTGAAGATAATATGTAATATAAAACCGCTCAAACGAAATCCTTTAATCAATATTAATTTTAGTAATTGTAACTTTAAATGATTATCTTAACGTTTTTATTTTTTCATCAAACAATTTAATTTATCGACATCGAAAGATTCGGATCACATCACTATAATAACTCAATTAATAATGTATTTTTACTAAATTCCAAACCTTCAATTTCGATGTCTTTATATCAGTAGCTAAATGTGGGCGGGCCGATCACACGAGGGGTGGCTGACTACCCTAAAAAAATAATGAAGTCATCAAACGGAACAGTGTAAGGCGAGCGCAAGGTTCAATTAGCTACTAAATAACAGAGTAGGGTTGTTATAATAATACCGCATTATAATGATATGATATAGATAAGTATTTCTACCTTGCTATATTATATTTTTACGTGCTTCATTTATTGCTTATTTCTGATCTATCCTAGATCGCCTTATAGCGTGTACATTTGATTGCGACTATTTGTAAGCCATTTACTCGTAAAGTGCATTTTTTTAAATTTGGACCAAAGAGATATAACTCTAAATCTACTGTCACTCTACAAGACTTAGACAGAATAACAGCGTTGCAAATTTCTCACCTGAAGTTTGCAATATTTTGCTGAGTCTTTGCCTGTTTTTGATTGTACACATTGTGGAACTTAAGAAACACCAGCATTTCCCATGTTTATATTTAAGCTTCTTTTTTTCCTGTATTTAATGTGTGTTACTTCTCACATCAACTTTTTAATGTTCTGTCTTGAGTTTTATTTTTAGTCTTGTAATATTTCTTTTTTTTTAGGGTTCTGTAGCCAGAATCGCAAAAACTGAACCCTTATAGTTTTGGTCATGTCCATCTGTCCTTCCGTCCGTATGTCACAGCCATTTTACTCGGAAACTATAAGACGCACTTTAATAAATTTAGACATAAGGTGTAGTTTGTATGCCGCTATTTATTTATTTAGTGAAATTGCAGAAAAAAATATTTTCAGGGGGGCGCTCCATAGATGTAAATGTAACTAAATTAAAAAACAAATATCAACATGTAGCACATCAATCGATAGGTCTTTAAAAATAACATTGAGGTTTATTCGAACATTTTGTGATTAAGTGAATAGTTTCGGAAATAATCGAAAGTTGGAAAAATAGCGTCCCCCCTGCAACTTTTGAACCGGAAGTCTACAAAATATAAAAACATTTGAGAAGATGCGCGTTATCATAATCTTTCTACAAAAATTGTTTTGAACATTATCGGTTTAGCCATTTTTGAGTTATTTCCAAAAAACTTCTTCCATAGGCATTAGATACGACCTTTTGGCATTAGTCTGGTTCTTATTCCATTGAAGCTCTCTGTAATGTGTGCTTTTCTAGAATAAAATGTTTATTTATTTCTTTCTTTTCTTTCTATTTTCCAAGTTATTTGGTTTAAACGTATACAGCTAAAATTATGTATGTTGGGTTGGACGGCACGAGGCGATTTAATTTTCTAATAAAACAAATTAGATTTTTAATATTTTTCAATGAAAAAAAACTATGCTCATACTTTTGGCGCATCACATACTTAGCGGAATGAGGGTTTCCACGATCGAGTTTCTCACTAGATGGCAGCACCGTGGCGAGAGGTCTAGCTGTCATAAGTCACCAATCATGTATAATCATATTTTTTTTGATTGATGGATTTTGACAGCTGCTGCCAAAAAGACCTCTCGGCACGATGCTGCCATCTAGTGAGAAACTCGATCGTGGAAACCCTCCTTCAGCTATTATCTCAAAGCAAGTAATATTTAGAGTTTAAATACGCGTACCCACATCAAAGAAGGGCAGTATACTCGTATTTACACGCAACGTGACTAATTTGGGAATGCATTTCAAGATGGCTGCTAGCCTACATGATTTTGTCAGTTTTTTTATTTTTATTTATCTTAAATATACCACGACGTTGATATGGCCTGCATGCGTCCATAGGTTATGGTAAGTAGCTATCGTTGCCTATGGACGCATGCAACTCCAGAGGTGTCATATGCACGATGCCGACCCTTTACAAAAAGGAGGATTCACCGTGTTGACGGATAAAGGAACAAGAGGGTTCCTCATCGTCCACACACTGGGTCCTCTTTGAGTTCCAAGAGCGTCTCCAGCCGATGGCGCAGAGGGGGGCTAGTTGATATAAATGGAGGGTAAAGAAAATATGAATTGTGGTTACAACATTTAGCTACAAGTTTTTTTTAATCTAGGGGTTGCAGCTGCCCCTCCCTGACACCCCTTGGCGACACCAATGTTGAGTTCTATGGCAACCTTACTCACCAGCAGGTACACAACACTATGCGTAGGGTCTAGTGACTCTAGTGCTATGTGGCTGTTATTTTCTCTAAGGTGGAGGTACTTCCCACGTCGGGCTCTGCTCCAGATTTGTGCGAGATGCCATTCGCTGTGCTGCTCATTTGGACGTAGTTTAAGGACAAACAAACAAACAAACAAAATATTTATTTGCAGAATAAGGGTAATTTACATAATATGTTTGTGTAAACGATCGTTTCACCTTTTTCAACTGTTGGCTAACAGTATGCAAATATTACAAATATACATCTTAAGGGTGCACTTTTATAAATATAGAAACAAATTTCTAAATTATCTACTTACATACCCGTAAATAACTAATATATAATCTTGTAACATAGCAGAAATAGTTACTTTATCTTACATTACATTTATTTCACATCATTCATCCATCATGTTTCATATATTCCTTGACATGGTAAAAACAGCGGTCGAGGAGCCAACGTCTTAACGTTTGCTTAAATTCTGTACCTTCCAGTGCTTTTATTTGGACTGGCAACTTATTGTATATTTTAATGCTCATGTTATACGCGTTTCTTTTATATATATCAGTATTGCATCGTGGTTGATTTAGAAGGTTTTGATATTGCATTCTTGGATTTACTCGATATATATATCGGAACGTTTTACAAAATAATTTGGATGGATCTTAACAAAACTACAGATTTTTAAAATGTACATACACGCTAAAGGTAAAATATTGTGCTGTTTAAATAAAGGTTTGCAACTGCTGTCTAACCAAGCATTAGATATTGCACGAGTACAATTCTTTTGCACTATGAATGCTCTTTCTACATCCACAGAGTTACCCCATAGGATAAGACCATAGCTGAGGATGGATGCTTCGTACCCATGATATGCTGTAAGTGCTGCTTCGTAAGATACAGATTGCCTTAGTTTTCTCAGAGCGAATGAGAAGCGATCAAGACATACCCGTGTCCATGTCTGTTTACGGAGCTTATAGGCAAAAATCAGCCGAAAGGCAGAAAAAGCCTTTCGGCTGATTTATACCTATGAATAGCTAAATTTACCCAAAAGTGTATGTTCCGCCTTACAATGTTATACTTTTTCCTGAAATAAAAATATTTTTTTTTTATTGCAAATGGTTAATTTTTCAAATCGCCCGTAAACAACTGTCTTTGCTCAGGTGTAATTGACAACATTTCATTTTTTTGAGGGCTACTTTTTATTGTATGCCCCGAAAGAACTCACAAGTTGAAGAGACCCGTATTTTTTTATTTTTGCGAAAATCCATGTTTTTTAGTGGAAATATCCATTTATATTATTACTTGGGCAGAAAGGGCGTATGTAACAGTCGTCGAAGTATCGGCTAAATGACGTCACATGTTGTGTTTCATACACTGAAAAAAACGTTGAAATAGTTACATTGATTGACATTTACGTAAAAACCATAGCGTGACCATAGTGCGCTTAAACAGTTTGACATTTGAAGCACAAGATAAATGTCAAAACTTAAAATATCAAACCGCTAACTTCGAAAGATATCTTAAGGATTGTTGAAAATGCCCTGCATCCAATATTACCTAATGAAAACTTACAATAGCAACACATCTTTATAGCCCAGTTATTTACTGTTCTACCATCACCTGAGGGAAGTACTATCTGAGACTATATACAGATGGACCGGAGGACTACTGAGGAGAGGCCCATCTTGTTGTTTTTCTTGCGCCGATGTGTGTCATTATGTTAGTTTGTTTATTATATTGTGTGAGAATGTATATTTTATATTAGGCCACGTTTCCACCACAGATGTGCTAGGTATATGAAGGTATCCGCCTAATGTATAACTGAACGAAATTAAAATAATTTTATTATAATATACCTTTTATTTCTCCCCTGATTAACACATGGTGAATTTTACTTCTCCAGTAGTAACATTCTAAGTACAGGAAAGATATTTAACTTATTATTGACAATTCATCAGAAAGTACTTAAGGACCTACTTAGGATACAGGTTTAAAAATGACAAATGTCCATACTAATAAAATAAGTACTTTATTTCCTATAAAATGTAATTTATTTACCACAATCCAAAACAACTTTGGCTCGTGACATTTTAATTGATATAATTTCTCAGTTTTATCTGTACATTTCAACTTGAAAGCCAAATCGTCACAGATTCCGTTTGGAGAAGCACAAACAGTCATCCATTTTATGATTGTTGGCTTCTTGGAGAAACTCTTGAAGATTTGGGACGTCAGCATCACTTCTATACTGTTTTCGTTTACAAATAGTAAAGGAACATGAGGCTGCACTTAATAAAAGCCTTTGCCAGTTTGTACATAAGAACTCCGCGAAGATAACGAAGCTTCGGTACCTCTTGTGCCAGGCAAATTATATTTATCCGAGCTTTGCAAAAACTCACACGCGGCAAGCTCCTGCTGTCAGCTTTGACAAATCTTTCTGAGTTTCTCGTGTCCGCTTCGTTGTAGAGGTATTGGTCAATCAATACCCAACCGGGGTATTTTCCGAGGATTCCCTGAATTCCATCGTCAGGTCGTCGGATCCGTGAAAAAGCGAAAATCGTAGTCGTCGTTGAAGAATCCGGGGTCTGTTAGAAAGCGAGTTGTGGTCGTCGTGGAAGAAAGCAGTCCAGAGTCCGTGACAAATCGCAACACGATAATTAAAATTAATCCAAGGAAACGTAAATTACAAGCAAATATTCGAATTGAATGAATTAACTGTCAGCTGTCCTGTTACTGTCAGTAGTGTTGTAATTGTCAAAGTTGTCAAACGGAAACCCGGAAGATAACGTTTTTTCATAGTGGTAGTATTGAATCAGCCGTGTGACGTCATTTTCCGGTTTACATATTTTGGTGATTTTTCCAAAAATTACTGAAAAAAAAATTCTAAAAAAATGGTTTTTGTGTTCTACAAATGTATTTCTCATTTTTTTTCAGGTTTTCGATTTATAAAATTTGGAAATTTTGAAATATTGTGAATTTGATTAATTAATTGAAAATAAAAAAAATTTATGAATTAAGCGATAAATTGAAAAGTGGGGAGGGAAACAGTTGCGTCGCGGGCTTGTCGCCGAACCCGCGGACAAAAAAATCTCCCGGAAGTCGCGTCGCTACGTGTGCGCACTTCCATACTAACCCACAGACTTGATGTGAGAGACAAAATAGTCGCGGAGACAAAAGTTGCTTGTGCGCGCCCGCTCTTAAGGAGGGCACGCATGAGCAACTTAGTCGCAAGGCGATTTATTTGTCTCTTTCGACAAATTAATCGCCTCCTCGCCATGATGCGCGCACGAGAGCGACAGCAACACGACTTTTTTTTACGCAGTCATCAACGTGGATTTTGAAGAGAAGGTTATGGTCGTTGCACTCGTATTAAAATACCGAAGAAAACGTAAAAAAAACAATATTGGGTGCATCCATTATGGAGCAATCGGCTGACTCTCGCAAAATTTCAGACTATGTTTATGAAATTGAGAGCAGGGGGTGAGATGGCATCGCCAGTGCCATATCTGATCAGCCTAAATAACGGATATATTTACTATCTACATATAATAGAAGGATCTGAGTTATAGAGGCAATAAATTTAAAGAAATTCATTCTGCGAACTCCATAGCAAAAGACGGAAATAATAAACTTAAATAAGGATCGTTTTATATTTATGACGGTATTTAATGTGAACTGGACGGCAAAGTTTTAAAACAATGACAGGGATATCGTGTAACCATGGGGTTTGCTTTACAATACAGAAATTACTCCGTTTCTTAAAAAAATGCATTACTTCTTATTGAATGCGTGCGCGTATCCGTACACGTACGTACAAGCTCTCGTCGCGGCGGTCGAGTGGCAACTGGCCGACCGGCGACTTATTTGTCTCCTGTGCGCACACTAGCATTAAAACCAATAGGGAAGGATACAGTTGCGTCGCGGGCTTGTCGCCGAACCCGCGGACAAAAAAATCTCCCGGAAGTCGCGTCGCTACGTGTGCGCACTTCCATACTAACCCACAGACTTGATGTGAAAGACAAAATAGTCGCGGAGACAAAAGTTGCTCGTGCACGCCCGCTCTAATAGGGCACTTCAATTCAACTATCTTATAAATAAACCGGTAATTTTAAGCGCAACACAATCACAAATTCTACTATGCAAAATCTAAACGCTTACACAACCCGATGAACCCGACTTAACAAAGAAGTCTTTATTTAATTATTCTTACTCTTTCTGTCTCTATATATGTTGTGGTTTTGCGAAACAAGGATGGTTGGCATAAGATATGCCTCCCATATTTCTACGCATTGCCAGGTATTTTGTTTGTCAAAATTGACATTTTGTTGAAATAAAATAAAACAAAATAAAGACTTTCTTGGTTTCCTAGTTTGTTTTAACTAAACCTACCCAGTGTATTTAAGAACTGTAAGATGGTAAGCTGTGCAGTCGCTAACTGCAGAAATACATCAGTAAAAATTACAAAACATACAAATGGGATCACGTTTCACAGGTAACTTTATTACTTTAGGAAAAACCTCGAATTATCGCAGTTATCATTGTAAGTTTACTATTTTAAGCCTTTTCAAAGACTTTTACAATATTCTGTTTCATTTTTAAGTCAGAAGCGGCTGGTTAAGGTTGTTATTTCGACTTATTTCTTAAATAATAATGTTCTGTTTGTCATCAGGTTTCCACGAGATAAAAGGCGCCGTCGGCAATGGGAAGTGGCCGTGAACCGAGAGAATTGGTCGGCCACGGCTTCGAGCACCGTGTGCTCTGAACATTTCGATGCTAAAGATTTTTATCTGACCGATTCTGGTCTCCGTCGGCTGTCGGTAGAGGCAGTGCCCGTTATTAATATCTCTGTGAGTCTTTTCTCAATAACGCAATATAGTGTTCTAATGCTGGATAAATAATGGCCCTGGATCTATTTAGGGTTCTGTACCTTGAAGGTTTTGTTTAAGTAACCATATTGTTCAAAGTACTAAAACGCTAAAATCAATCAAAATGAAGAGGTCAAAGCAATGTTACAATGTTCAACTAAACATTAAGGAATTGCACTGGCTAGAGTGGCTCGGCAAATTACAAAGTCAATGTATAAAAACATGCTTTTTGAGTCAAAATTCCTTTTGTATAAAACAACACATAAATCCCTTTAATCCTGTGTTTTTTTTTTTGGGTTCCGTGGCCGAAATGCCAAAAACGGAATTCTTATAGTTTTGTCGTGTCCGTCTGTCTGTCCTTCCCTCCGTCTGTCTGTCTGTCCTTCCCTCCGTCTGTCTGTCTGAGTCAGCCATTTTACTTTAAAGCTTTTTGAGTTATCTCCAAAAAACTTCTTCCATAGGCATCAGATACGACCTTTTGGTACTAGTTTGGTTCTTATTCCATTGAAAGTACGGAAACCCTCCATTATGCGTGGTCCGAGACGCACTTGACCGGTTTTTTAATGTTTCTTTTAGTCACTAATGCAAATATTTTATTTTGTTACAATCTGATCCTGGTTTTATTACTATTAAAATAATCTTAGTAATCTTACACTTTTAAAGTATTATTTTCTTTTACTCATCAATTTGTTTATCTTCTAGGTATGCCAACCGCGAGCTGAAACAGTGACAGAACTACATCCAGCAGACATCAACCCCACAGACTCCGAAGAAGTCATCAAGCTAAAGTACAAAGTACGTAGACTAGAAATTGTCTCGTCCAACCGAAAACGAAGGATCTATGAGCTATGGAAAAGTAATAAGAGGTTTAAAAAGAAAATACAACATATGAAGACGGTTATCAAACATTTGATACAGAATAAGAAGCATACAGAGAACATGGATTCGCAAAATGTAGATTTAGAAAGTGTTGGCTTGCAAAATGTTCAACTGCAGAACTTTGTGTCCTGTGAGTTGGAAAATAGATGAGGTATATTTTGAATTATTTGATATTATATTTAGTAGTAGGTACTAAAATATGAATGCGTCATTCGATTATTGTCAAACAATGAGG
Source organism: Pammene aurita (assembly GCA_947086415.1). Taxonomy (NCBI): domain Eukaryota; kingdom Metazoa; phylum Arthropoda; class Insecta; order Lepidoptera; family Tortricidae; genus Pammene; species Pammene aurita. The sequence continues at coordinate 38,603,167 of OX352297.1, read as the reverse complement.
TATGTGTAAGTACATGACCTTATACCACAAGAATAAAGTTGACTGTATGTACAGTCTCGCTCTGTAATTGTTGAGCTATTTAGGGTTCTAGCTATAAAAAAAATATATATGAAATAGGAGGCAAACGAGCAGACGAATCGCCTGATGTTACCATCGCGTGATGTTTACACAATTACCACTGCCCATGGACGCACCAGGGGGGTCTTTAAGATGGGAATACTCTCTTTTCTTGAAGGTTTGAAGGTCGTATCGATCCGGAAATACAAAATAATAATAATTATAAATTGGACATTCCATAACGTAAGTATTAAAACTATTGACCAACCAATTTAGCTAGGATCCTAAATGGCTCCACAATCGCGGAGCGTGATGGTACCTAACAGTTGCAGTGCCTCAAAAATATCCCAATGCAAGCCAAAGTTAACCCTTTGACCGCCAAAGCCGTTCAAACACGTCAACGAAAAGTCGTGCCCTCAGCGCCATGACGTGTTAAAACGTCCAAAATGAGAGATCAAAATACTCCTTAATAAACAACCTTTATAGAAATATTTTTGTATATTTATTATAGCTCTACCATTCACCTATCTTTTTAGTTAAAATTTCATTCAAAATGCTTCAAAACACTTAAAAACCTAACGTATTTTCCTTCATACAGTTACACCACGGAAATATCGATACAGAAATGGATGAATATCTCTCACCCCCAACTCTAACATTCATAATAAGTTACGGTGCCATCAGCGCCAAAGACGTCATAACACGTCAGCGCGTGACGTTATCACTTAAGTAGTGCTGTGGTTATATTGACAAAATAAAATAAAATTGTATATTAATTTTCATATTTTTGTAGTTGATTTTAGGTGTATAAGAAAAATACGAAATGAATATTCTTTACTATTATGATTTCTAAATATCTAAAGTGATTTTGCCTAACTAAATCCACTATTAGGCGGAAAGAAATGTTTCGTCGATATGTTGTTTTCCAATCACTACGGTATCTGAGTGCGCTCGTGCAAATTTCGCTCTGGCGCTGGTGGCACGATTTTTCTGTCCGATGCGTGGCGTTCAAAAGGTTAATGTGTTCAGGTTTCTCGATAATAAACAGAAGTAATTTCTTTAGCAATGGTCTATAAATTAGCCAAGCTGGCAGTAATCAAATTGGTACTCCAAATCAAATCCCACTGTGAATTGTTCTCTCTCCATCTCTCCATATATTATTCAACCGCGATTGGAATAGAATTGGAGTTGACATATTTGCCATGTACAGTCGCCATCAAATATATCGGAGTGGCCGAGATACTCAAAAATATCCAAACATGCACATTATCGCCTTGAAAATAGAGGCGTTGTTCACATATTTGTGACCACCTTGGCCGCTCCGGTATATCTGATGGCGATCACTATTTATCACTGAACCGCGATGAGAATACGATTGATATAGTTGTCAACCTACACAAATTTTGAAGTAACTTAAGTACAGTCACCGGCAATACTATCTTCCTACACGAAGGCCGCAAAAATATGTGAAACGCTCTTATGGTGTTACAAATAAGAGCGTTTCACATATTTTTGCGGCCTTCGTGTAGGAAGATAGTATTGCCGGTGACTGTACTTAAGTTACTTCAAAATTTGTGTAGGTTGACAACTATATCAATCGTATTCTCATCGCGGTTCAGTGATAAATAGTATCTAGTCATTTATGATAATAAGACTGATTAGCGAAATAAAATATTTTATTTTAAACTGATAGAAAAATATGTTTTTGCTGGAAGTTACTTTTTTACTAATATTGTTATTAAATGCCTGAGGAAGTACCTATATATGGGACAGAAAAAGCAAATTTATCCTCGTGTGTTTTTATAAAGCTGCAATTTAAAATTTCGCTGTTTTGCCCACGTCATGGACTAATGGTAGGTACCTATGTTGACGGCCCCTGAGCGCGAGTCGGTGTAGGTAGAGTAACTGCCTGCGAAGCAAGGTCCGGGTTCGAATCCTGGTTAGTCTATCACAGATATTTGTTCCTGAGTTATGGATGTTTTCTATGTATTTATATCCACAATACCCACAACACAAGCCTTATTGAGCTTACTGTGGGACTAGGCCGATTTGTGTAAGATTGTCCCATGATATATTTATGTAATTCACGCCCTTACCACGGGTTAATTTTTTTGTGTAAAATATTATGTTCTGGAAAACTGAAGTATTTAAGTGAAATTAGTCCGTAATGAAAAGATCTATAAATTATATTTCACATTTTTTTATTCGAGTTTTTAAATTTACTACTTATTCCACTTGTATTTATTTATTTATTGCATTTTCATTAGGCACATATATGCTTGTGAGTATTCGAAACAAACCCCTTATCAAACAATTTTCTCCTCAATCCCAAGTTTTCTCTGATAACGTATCGACATTAGAAACCTCGATAGCCATCGATCGCCGCGCGCGCGCCTCCCACCAACGACCAGTCGCCAGTCTTTCGCCACCAACCGCCAACGGCGCGCGTCAACCGTCCGTTCAAATTTCGAACGTTCGAAAACAAAACACGACTACTAAACCGTTCTAAACTTAATTTTCGAAAAAAGTGCGTAAAAAAGAAAACAGTGCATGGAATGTGCCAGTGTTGTTTTTAAATGTGCCTTCGTCGTTGAGTTAAATTGCGAATCGGTGAAAATGTGACTGTGGTGTTGGGCAAAAATGGGCTTAGTTGACTTAGCGAGAAGTGTTACATTCGAGTACTGTTTGTAGTTAAGATGCGGGAGTTTTTAAGGATTGTTTTGGTGTGTGCGTGCGTATTGCTTTTGACGGTATGTTGCGAGGACAGCGAGGAACTGGATTCGAGGGCTGACAAGGATGAGAAAGGTCTTACTGGTAAGGATTACATTAACTAATTTATTTAATTGGATCAGCAGTTATTGCGAAACAAAAGTTTTGCGAAGATTTGTAATATGTAGGTACTTTGTTACCTTCAAAGACTATCGTTTTACTCTGGTAAGTTAACTGGCAAGTGAAAACTTCGGCGGTGGCAAAAAAGCGTTTGGTTCGCCAGATGGTAAATAATCGCTATATCCTATGGATACTTAGCGTTGTCCTGCGTTGTCAGCTTGTTGGAGTAATGGGTACTATATCTGAAGGTATGCCAGAGCATATGTGGGCTAAAATGATCAATTGATCACCAACTAGTTCCCATAACTCCATAAGACCCGAAGTCCAGCGTCGTCAATCCCTAGTAATTTTCCGCTTTCTTGACTATTTGGTGACTGTTCAAGACAAACAAACCTCTGCTTAGCTAAGAAAAGGGATAGATCCCTTTAGGTACTCTAAACTGGTTCATAACCTTTCCGTGATAAAGGACCACTAAATTTCCTTTTAGGTAGGGGCCACAAAGTACCTAATTAACAAACCACTTTATGGTTGCTACCAATGTCCTGGTCCACGAACCACTGGTCTACAGTCTTAAGAATGTAAATGCATGCAAAGTGTGTGACCTATAACATACAATACAATCTCCTCAAGCCACTATTTTGAAGCGTGCTCCAAAAACCCACATGCCTGCCTGCACCAGAATCACAAAGAAATCTGTTATAAAGTAGTTTTGCTTTATTTTCGATTCCAAATGCAAGTGTTTCTTATAATTCTTATCGTGTGTGTGTCACGTCCGTGCCGAATGGAGTTGCTGTCGGCATTCTGGTGGCACGTTCATCTTGGCGATATTTAATAAGGTTCGGTCCAACGGTGTGAGTAAACTGTGGTATTATTATGGTATTCATTTTTAGGGTTCCGTAGTCAACTAGGAACCCTTATAGTTTCGCCATGTCTGCCCGTCCGTCCGTCCGTCCGTCCGCGGATAATCTCAGTGACCGTTAGCACTAGAAAGCTGAAATTTGGTACTAATATGTATATCAATCACGCCGACAAAGTGGTAAAATAAAAAGTGGATTTTTTATTTTATTAGGGTACCTCCCCTATACGTAAAGTGGGGAGTGATTTTTTTTTTCATTTCAACCCTAACGTGTGATATATTGTTGGATAGGTATTTAAAAATGAATAGGGGTTTACTAAAATCATTTTTCGATAATGTAAATATTTTCGGAAATAATCGCTCCAGAAGTAAAAAAATATGCGTCCCCCCCCCTCTAACTTTTGAACCATAAGTTTTAAAAATATGAAAAAAATCTCAAAAGTAGAACTTTATAAAAACTTTCTAGGAAAATTATTTTGAACTTGATAGGATGAATAGTTTTTGAAAAAAAATTACAAAATAATTTCTGAATTAAGTTTGTAATTTAACCGTATAAGCAGGTGTTTATTGTACCTGTGATTTCTACAAAATTACAATGAAATGACGTGCTTTCAAATAAAGTAAAAACGGTGAAAATCGGTTCACGCAATAAAGAATTATTCCATAAAAATCATCTCCCATACTTTAAGCTCGCGCGCAATAGTTTACTTAATTTGCCGATAGATGTCGCTGTACGTGGAACTCTCATATCATATCCTACATGGCGGTGTTATTAACTCTTAAGTGGGGACACTTACTGTGACGGACGGAAAACTACGGAACCCTACACTGAGCGTGGCCCGACACGCTCTTGGCCGGTTTTTTCTCTTTCTCTTCGTTGATATCCAAAAAGCATTTTATTTACTCTTAAATTTTTGTAAGAGTGCAAAGGTGCTTTTAGTTTGACAAATTGTAACATTTTAAATTAAATGCTTCCAATGATAGGTATACTCCTGAAGATCTTAAAAATAAGTCATAATATATTCGTCCCATGCAATAGTTTGGGTGATCTACTTAAGCTATTTTAACGTCAGTATATCGTCATTTCTTATCTTATTAAATATTCCCATAGCTAAAATCTTTAATCTGTCAAAATATATCTTAGCGAACGTATCTTATAAGTAAAACCGAGATTGTACCGCCTTCTGTATGCCGGTAACTCTGTTACGCAATATGTGGGCAGCATTTCCATAAACTAACAAGTTACAAGGCTTATTGGAAAAGGCAGTATGTCTATGTTTAACTACTTTACTAAAGCCGTTTTTAGTTCGTTAAAATTGGTGAAGACGTGGTAGAAGTAGAAATTGAGTATTTTAATGGTTATTAGTGGTCTAGTGTTGTCTATTGCATAAATCAAAATTTTAAGGTTCCGAAAAGTTTAAGATGTAACTCTGGTTCTATAGTTGGTTATGGTTATTAGCAAGGGTTCGGCGATTATAGTCTATATAGTCCTAAAACGTCGGAGTCCGACATAGGAGCAAAAGCAGAAATGCGGGCGCTGCAACCCCTGCCCCATTAAAAGAGGAGCAGCGGACGACACCACCACCAAACGTCGGACCATTTTATAGGGGTATCTTGCATACCAAATATAGGGATGTTAGCCGACGGTTAGGCTTTTACCCCTTACCCTATGCACCTCAACCAACGCCCCCCTAGGAGCTGAAATGGGGGTCCGAACCGGGCATCGTCAGCGCCCCACTGGTTGGGGAAACCCTGCCCTAAGGTGACGTGACTGTTAAGCTTTTAAAGTTCAAAAGCGCAGGATCCTCCAGCCTGCCACGAACTTTGAAAGCGGAAATTTAGTAATTTAGTTATCTCCGTCTATATCGCTCTTGCATATTCGAAAGAGCGAGATGCAAATAGACTATCGAACAAACGAATAGTGGTTATAGGCCTTGTGTATTTGCAGGCTTACTCGACGTGCTGAAGATTTATAATAGAAAACTGTGCGTTGCTAACCCATCTCAATAGAGGATATCGAGGATGCTGAAGGAGAATTCTATTAGATAATACCAAGTCGCAATTACGTATATTATGCACGATGATGAGGCTAATCAGTGGATATTAGAATTGTTAAACAACAATGCAACCGCCTCGACTTTAGGCCGCCGCGCCGGCAAGGCTTCTGACAATAGCGATGACCCTGCGAGTCTATGACGGTCTGACAATATCTTTAAAGACAATATAAAACTAACGCTGATTTCTTTTCTAGATTACAATTTGGGTATGTGCTTAATAATTAATTCAAAAACAATATCTGTTGGATTATCAGAAGAATTTGACAGATTTCCTAATCTTCCAATCCTTTTAAAATAATTGGATTACAACGCAAACATTGTCAAATGCTTATAAATCGTAAGCAGAATATCGACCTTCCTTCATGGGTCCAAACATGATTCTCGAAACAATATGCAAAAGGCAAAGGGACGGCAAACTTGACCAAAACCGGTTTTGAGGTTCGTAATAAGATTAATAAAAACATGTATTAGAAGTCAAAATAGCCGTCGCAGATACCTATCTTCACATGGTCATTGTCAGTGTCGAATTGATTGGTTATGTTATTAACTGCCTTTTGCATGTTGCGATTTTTTGTTCCTCGTTCTTGGAATTAAAACATCTTCGTGAACACGAGTTTCCTTCACGTCATATTAATATTAAAACGTTGAAGACGTATAAAAAGACGTATTGAAGAATGGTAACATTAACACGTCTAACTTTCACGGTCGTGCAAATTCAAAACGTATGTGCTCAAGTTTGCGTTGAAAAATAGTTTCGACAGTAAATAATATATTCATATTCATATTCATATTCATATTCATTTATTTCGTAAATGCACAGATACAATACACGTCAAAAGAAAAATAAAACTAAAATTTATACTAAAATTAATACTAGTGAGCTATTATATAATACTAATTCGCGATTTATAACAAAAGTCAAACGATGTCAATTCTGATTATAATAAAGCTACACATTTATAATTAAGATAATTTTATGTCACATAATTCTCTAAGGTCAAAGAAAGCATTTTCAATCAGCCATTTTTTTAATTCCTTAAAAAATTAGTTGTTATTTTCTAGGGTTTGTATATACTTTGGGATGGCATTATACAATTTTGGTCCGATTACATAAGTTATTTTGGTAGACTTGGTTAGTCTGCAACTAGTCGTTGCTAGTATTCCTCGTTTCCTATCTCTCAAGTTTCGTAGGTTGCCCGGTCTTAAGGGAAAATAAGTCATGTTGGTCCTAACAAACTTTATTATATTAAATATAAATTGAGACGGGATCGTCATAATCCGTAACGATACGAAGAGCTGTCGAACTGCTGGTGAATCGGGAGGAACACATGCTATTATCCGGACTGCTCGCCGTTGCAGTACGAACGCACGGCGCCAGTCGGCGGCAAGTCCCCAGAACTCTAGGCTATAGTTTAAAGTTGAGTGAAATAGTGCAAAATAACAATTTCGTACCTGTGTCTGCGGGAGTATGAAAGATAGTCGTTTTAGGCCGAAACAGACCCCTGCCAACTTTTTGCAGACGTTATCAATTTGAGTGTCCCATTTCAGTGCAGAGTCAAGTGTTACTCCTAAGAACGGGGCATTTTTTGTCTGTGGGAGTACTGTATTATTTACTTTGACAGCGAGGGGCCTTGGGGGGGGGCCGCCTAAGTGAAAATGGAGTACCTGAGTTTTCGTGACGTTCAGAACTAAACCGTTGACAGAGAACCAATTAAGCAGTTTATGAGCATCGCTAGAAATCAGTTTTTCTAAACTGTCAACATCTTGAGCAATTAGGATATCACATGCGTCGTCAGCGAAAATATACATGTTTTTTTTTTTTTTTTTTTTTTTTTTTTATACTACGACGGTGGCAAACAAGCATACGGCCCGCCTGATGGTAAGCAGCTACCGTAACCTATGGACGCCTGCAACTCCAAAGGAGTCACATGCAACCATCCACAATGCATGTTTCCATCTACAACGTCCGGTAAATCGTTAACTTGAATAAGGAAGCATAGATTAGCGAGCGATGATCCCTGGGGTACCCCAATGTCCACACCGCCTTCGCGTGATCTTACAAACCCGTTATTTAGGAGTACTGACTGTTGCCTATTTTTCAAGTAGTCTATCATGAGTTGTAAGGTAGGACCACGCAGTCCAAGGTGCTCGAATTTAGTGGCTAGAACAGAGTGGTCACAGAGGTCAAAAGCCCGCGTCATGTCGCACAGAAGAATGGCTACGTGTGAATATTTTTCTTTGGCTTGCATTATTTTATTTATTGTTTCGCGAATAACTGCCACGCATGAACGGTTACGCCGATATGCGTATTGTTTATCGTGAAGGAGGTTGAATCGCTCTAGAAATGAATACAACCTATTACTAATCCCAGCTTCGAACACTTTGGCTATTGTGGGAATAATGCTTATGGGCCTGTAGTTTTTAAGATCATCTTTTTGACCTTTGCCCTTGTATACAGGTACGACTTTGACTTTTTTCAGTGCACTGGGGTATAATCCTGATTTTATTATATTATATATATTATATTTTGATGCAAGGGAGGAAAGTATGTAATTACTTTACGAGTCCTGAGATATCTTGGGATGAGTGGAGAATGATATTTCCGTGCGTGTATAATACGTCATTTTTTGATACAGTTACAAGAAAATTACAAGTCTTGTCTGCCGGGGTGGTTCTTGATTATTTTTAAGTCACTTAGTGGCGGTGTTATATATTTTTATGTTTTAATATCTCTTATTCTTTAAAGGATCCATTTTCGCTCATCATCCATGCAAGCAATTTAGTTTATTTTAAGAATAATCTCAACCAATCTGTATGTAGTATCTAGCAAGCAAACTTTTGTTACAAATATTTGATTTACCTGTACACCTACCTACTGTACTAACAAATGCTTCATAACTAATTAATTTACATATGAAATAGTAAATTTTCTAAAAGATCTACTTTGCAATAAACTGCAAAGTAGTTTTTGCACCAATGACAGTCGTTACACCATATTGAATCGTCCTCTGTGGTTTTTTGAATTGTCTGAGGAATTGCATCGCATTTGCATTGTTATTTTGTTGCACATGTGCTTGGGTACTGCGTTTTGGAGCGATAGCTAATGTTGTAATAGTACATTACTTACCAAGGACTGTAAAAGAAAGAATACCCGAAATCGCAGGTATTTGTCACCCGAGCTGCAGGCGAGGGTTGTAAATATGCGATAGAGGGCTTTCTCTTTTACTGCCCGTGGTGAGTACACAATTTTACGTCTCCACTTGGCCATAATGCGAGCCATGCATTATGGCCAGGTGTGACGTAAAATCTTTTTTCTACTCGTCGACTGTAATGCTTGAATTGAGACTTTGTAGACTAAACTAATAGCGCATACCTTTCGATGAAGCTTTTATGGTTGCATATTTTAGCATTGCAGACCATGATTGTCTTAAGGCAAGGAGCACGCGCATGTGACACCTCTGGAGTTGCAGGCGTCCATAGGCTAGGCTACGGTAGCTGCTTGTCATCAGGCGGGCCGTATGCTTGTTTGCCACCGTCGGGTTATAAAAAAAAGGAGGCACCGGCACATACATCGGGACATTGAAGTTACTAAATTGTATACATGCAGCAGGTTGTAAGGCATTCATCGAACTCGATTCTTACCGGATAGCCTATTTAAAGCACTTTTGGAAAAGTACTGTATACAATACTAATAGATGACATAATTAAGCTTTTCGATCTCGTACCTTACTTTGGTCACTTAGCACGCTTCGTGGTCTAAACACGGTACTTGACTGAAAAGCTCTCCGTTATGTTACGATTGTATAAAAATTAGGTTCGGTCTTCGACAGACTTTGGACAACAACTATTTACCTCGAAAAACGTATTGTCGCGTTTTTTATATGTACATACAAACTAACTGTACTGTAGGCTTTACTTACTAGCTTTGCAATGTACATACCATTGCTGTATCCTTACAGGGTTCAATGTGTGTGTGAAATAATCGATTTGAGTTTTGGGTTATGAGTTTACTTAAATACAATAGTAGCTCAATTAGCTCTCCACGTAAGATTAGCGTCACACCTGTAGGTACCTATTCCGAGAGTTACACCATTTAACGTTATTTGTTTTGTGAACCAGAAATACGACTTGTCCGGTGAATACTTAATTATGTACCTATTTTATGTAAACATAGGATTTTACGCGTGCCTTATCGATAATGTTAGTTATAACAGCAAGTCGATTTTATGACTCGCGCGTGAGTTCTCAAGTTAGAGTTACGTGCAAAAATGATTATACCTAACTTAGACGTTATTATTAGTAAACATTATGGAAAGGTTTATTTATGACTCACGTCAATCCTATAATTAAGACAGAGCTAATGATATAAATGACGGCAAGTCATGCATGAGCCAGCTCGCCAGAATCGGCGCAGGCGTCGCATCAAGAACGGCATCCATGAGAATGGACGCGAATACACAGAGAAGAAGAATGATATATTAAATGTCTCATCAAGTCTCATAATACATCAATTATTTACTACGAGTAGTTACGTCAGTGGCGGCGACGGGTCAACATTTTTCTGAGGCATGCCGGAGGTCAATTTGGCTTGAAATTTCTTCATGAGCAGTAGAAAAACTCAAGGAAATCCGGCGGGAATCGAGTTATAAAGACGCGCCGCCATTGAGCTACGCAGCACATCCTTTGATTGCCCTCGTCGACGGAAAACTGTTTCAAACGCCATGTGTCATACGTATGACACTGTAAAGCGGCAAATGACGTCGTGTCGTGGCGTCTGGGACACAGCTATCCGTTGGCGTGATTTGACGCCTTTGGCACTCAAAAGGTTATCACGCTCAAAATGTTCTGCCCAATTATAATTACACCATAAACTTCCTGCAACAGAGAAAACGTGTATAGTAAGTTGCAGAGTTATTCCGTACATGGCGGGCAGAAGTTGACAGGTCGGGACGAAAACTTGAAGAAAATTGAACTTAAGTCAAGTCTGCCTAGCACTTCCAACTTTCTCTCTCAATTGCTCAAAGGTTAACTGGAAGAAATCCCTTAAAGGGATAAGTTCGCCTTTGTACGTATGTGTTGTGCTACATGTATGTATTTCGTTGTGTTTTCTTGTACAATAAAGTGTTTTACTACTACTACTTAAAGTAGAATTACATGAGGTTCAAATTTCTTCTTTCGTGTACGTATGTGTGACTCCCTCTGCATACAAAGTTTTTAAGTAGATAATTTCAGCATTTCTTTCACTCGGTTACTGAAGTAACCGAGTACGTCAGCATGAATGCTGGCTGTCCAATCAATCAATCATCAGATTGCCAAATTAAAGATAACTCGTAACAAAAGGATGGCACTGACAGTGTGTCAACCTACAAAATGACGGGCAAATCAAATGGCCTCCCACTGTGTTCTTATTCAAAGCATGTTGCCCCATCGCTGCCCTTTTCCAACTCAGCAAGATAGCAAGATATTGGGAAATTAAGAAATTCAGAATAAGATGCTACAATTGTACTAAAAAAGTAACTGACCCTTCGTAAACTTTATTAGAACGGGCTAAGATTCAATATGGTTATGTTTTTGATAGTACACGGTATGTCAAATCTAATCAATCAAGCATTGTTGTCAGTAATAAGACGCCTACATATCCATGCCCAATTTGTTATGCGTTTGAGAAAGTTGCAACACCGGTTGACCAATTTGCTCTTGACCGTCAATCTTTTTGAATTTCGAAATGTTTATTAGCCCGCAATGCGTGGTCATCTCATTGTGAGTATTGTGCCCGCTATCATCGTTGCAACAGTTTTAACAAAAGCCAAGGCTTGAGTTAACTTGCGTTCATGATCATTCGATTGTGGCGTTTTGATATGATATCAATACAGACATCGATCTAAGAATATTTCGAAATGTCCAAATTATGTACTTACTTTAGCGAAAATACACTCCATTCTTTGTGCGACTGGACATACATTATATTAGGTATTAATCATTTTGATCGATTAGTTTAGTGCCTGTTCAATTAACAATTAAATAATAGGTAGGTACATAGATACTAAGACCATCGCCTTTAAATCAAGTACAAGTACCTTATCTAAAAATCTTTGTCTACCATGTCTGACCGATTTCTCTCAGTTGCTTAAAGGTTAGCTGGAAGAGATCCCTTAAAGGGATAAGTTCGCCTTTGTACACACTCACTATATTTTTGTTGGTCATGTTCATGTATTTGTTTTGTGCAATAAAGTGTTTTACTACTACTACTACTACTAAATCAAACAATAAAAGAACCAACCTAATGATGTACACCTAAGACTTTTCATTATAGCTTTGCTCATAGTCGCTAAAATTTTCTTATCTTGAATCTTGAAGCAAATCAAATTATTTTCGTCAATATATTTTTTTTTTGATTTGCAATTTTTTTTTCTTATCTTCACTGTCTCTCTCTCTCTATTTCTCTTTAAATACTTTACACGCAAAAAAAGTTTGTTAATTTTATTTTCTACCCTATAAAGAAAACGCAGGGGCGATAGATTTTTGAAATGAAACAATTAGAAACGGATTTTATCGCGTGTACCTTAAGCTTAAATTACATCCCGACGTTTCGAACACTTTACAGCGTTCGTGGTCAACGGGTCGACTGAGGAAAAATAAACAATTACCTCCGTTCAAAAACTATCACAATATGCAAACCTACCCACATATTAAATATTAAACAAATTTAGTGTTTGCACATACCAGAGGGGCCATTATAAAAAACAAATTATTTATTATTACAAAACAAATTATTAAACAAATTATTTTTATTATTATTAATTATTATTTTTTATTTTTAAATTAGTATTAAATTCTTATTAGTGTCCACACTGTCCACCATTATGGTCTCACAGTCCTATGTCTAGCTTGCTCCTTAACCAAATGAATAACTGGATCCCAAGCTGGTGGTACCGAAAAACCATCCTCTCTGTTGAAATTTGGATATTTTTTAATCTCGATTGCCTCTCGCAACATCCGGGGAATGTATCGTTTCTCCTTGACGAGGATTTGCGATTTGTCAAATTTAACTGAGTGGTTGGGCCTATCGATGACATGCTCACAGACTGCTGACCTTGGTCGACGGTGCTTTACATCGGCTATATGTTCCTTTACCCGAGTAGAGATGCTCCGCTTAGTCTGGCCTACATATGATAGACCACATTCACATTCCAGCCTGTAGACCCCTGCACTCTGTAGAGGAGTAGCCGACTTCACTGACCTCAGGAACTGTGACATCTTCTTCATTGGCTTAAAGTAAGTTTTGATAGAAGCACGTTTCAAGATGTTGCCAATCCTGTCAGTGACTCCTCGGACAAAAGGCAAGATGGCAGACCGGCGCTCAACTGTAGGAATCTTCACCCGAGCCTTCTGATTGAGCCGTGGAATCTTGAGCCCGTTCGCTTGAAGTGCATCCTTGGCATGCCGGAGTTCCGCCGCCAGGTGCTGCTCATCACATATCCTCTGGGCTCTCTGAAACAAAGACTTGCCTACAGTAGCTAGCTGACTGGGGTGGTGGTGTGATCTACCATTCAAATATCTATTTGTATGTGTAGGTTTCCTATATACAGTGCGGCCTAAGGTATTATCGGGGTTTCTCAATACTAGTACATCTAAGAAAGGTAGTGAACAATTATTTTCCAATTCCATGGTAAACTTAATCTTACTATGAATGGAATTGAGGTGGTCAAGGAAAACTGAAACACTACTTTTAGGTAATATAGTAAAAGTCGCCATTTACATATCTTTTGAAAATCTTCGGCTACATGGGAGCGCCCTCTCCTCAAAGTCCTCCATAAAGATGTCAGCGACTACTGGAGATACCGGGGACCCCATGGCTACACCGTCGACAAAATCCGTTTTTAATTGTTTTATTTCATGAATAACTATCGCGGCAACCGAAGACAATATTACGATAGATTTTTGTTAAAATGGTGTCTTACCTGGACTTTCCTCAGACAAAATTAAGTAAGATCTATCTAAGTAAGTAAGATCTTATTTATCCATGCCTCAGGCTAACTAGTTCTTCATATCAGACCGCACTTGCTATAGTAGTTCATAAGTGAATCTTTTCTCTTCTGTATCAACTTATCTTGTCCACTGCTGAGTTTGCGATTAAAACTACAGTGCTTTGGTTACTACAACCTATAACCACGACATGAAGGTCATGGCCTCATGGCGCATTATTGTTCCTAACTTCGTTTGAATCTATATCGATCGACAGGGCAAATTTACTACCTAGGCTACCTAGAGTATGGTGTGCCAAGCTTCTGAGTAGATATACCGAAAGGGCTATTTCACAAAAGATCTTAAAGGGTCAAAAACTTCAAATCTCCAACCTTGACATGATTGCAGCGTTTTCTTTGACCTACGTTCGTATCTGAAAGTGCGGAGCGTTTGCTTGCACTTAGGAAACGCGAGTAAACATGAATGTCCGAAGCGAATGGGAAACGCACCTTCCTGAGCGCGCACAATGGAAGCGTGCTTCCTGAATTAAACGTTATTTACTCGTACATACGCTAACAATGTAAGTAGCAAGTGCTACTGCCCATGCCCCTGGCCTGTGTAACCCAGGCACAAGAATAATTTTGCGGTACATCAAAGTTCGGGATACTGGAGCCTTGTTTCTGGTTGGGAGTTAACATCGCCCGATGGGCATTTTGACAGTGACCATAATGTTAAACGCTCTTGAAATTAATATTCCGTCTTTAACCCCGCTGTGACTACTTTGGACGAGGCGCATAGGGTAAGAAATTGAGAACTAGATTGTGCCTAAATTATCTTACTGGCGACTGTTAGTTTTCGATTGTAGAATTGGGCCCTAACCATCCCGACTCTTCAAAAATACTACTTTAACTATGCAGAATATGTGGCAGCGTTTGCATAGCTTACATCATCCGGAATGCAGAAGCATATTGGTTTGATATAATATAACATACTTATACCTATACGAACAACAATATTTATTTGACGTTCACCACCTGTACGGCCCTAGAGACGGCGTCCTGCACAATTGTTCTCGAACAATGCTTGGGAGCGTTTTCACCGGCCTTTGTCGATGAATGGCTTTTCCACACGCTAGCTGACATTGTTCGGTTTTAGTACTGCTGTTTTAAAAATATACATCTCGTGCAATGGATTACGCCTTGTTTCATTGAACTTTATTGCCAAATATGTAAAATAAATTAATAAATAAATGTAAAGCGTATGCAAAATTTAATGTTTAAGGTATAGCAGTCAAATCAATGTACTATCTAGTCTAAACAGAGACGCTCGCTACGCTCGAGTGCTTCTATTATACATTATTTTATGTGCTTACTCAGGATTTACAGGAACGACGACTAAACACTTTTAATATGCGCTGTCTTCGAAGTATCCTCGACATATCATGGAAGGACAGGGTTACAAATAAGAGAATCCTGGATATTAACCACCTTCCTAACATTATTGCCCTGCTTAAACAGAAGCGTTTGCGGTGAACCTAAGAAGTATTTTGCAAGTCTCAAAGAATATTTTGTAATGAAAATAGAGGTTCATAGAATATTTTGTGATGTAAGGAGAGATTCAGATATTTTCTAACAAATCATTTGGTTTGATAGGACCTTCTTCTAAACATAGTATCAGGCATGTGGCACTTGTGGTTTGTTATTGCATTAATGCGAGCATTAACTTATCGGCTTAGGGTCAAACCAAAAATATTTTACGCTTGTACAGTCGCCATCAAATATATCGGAGCGGCCAGGGTACTCAAAAATATCTGACCATGCGCTTTATCGCCTTGACAATAGAGGCGTTATTCAGATATTTGTGACCACCTTGGCCGCTCCGATATATCTGATGGCGACTGTATAAGGATCTGCTGAGTATGCCGGGGTGGCTGACGATGGGGAGAGCACACGAAAAGGCTCGGATATACGTCCTATTTCGGAGTGGGCAAATCTGGACGGAGGTTGTTAACCTGCCGTACTATACACCCCCGACTGATGGCCTGAACCGTACCAGTACGTGATCTGAGCAAGGTCGCTGAGTCTCTCCGTACCTCCCTCCCTTATGTGACCATGCCTCTGAGTCCTTGGAGCAGCACTGCTGGCTGACCGAGTCAGTTAACGGTAACGGTACGTGCCGAATGCTTGTTTTGGACTCAATTTTCAGGAAACGTATAGGTAAGTCTTTTGGAGCGAAAGAGAAGTAAATAGTTGGAGGGATGAAAATGCACCTACTTATGCGAGGTTTGTTCGGGTTGCTAGTAAAAAAAAATGTACAGTGAAACTAGTTTTTGCAGCCACAATTAAGACGTTTTAAGATTATAAAGCGGCAAGCCTACAAACGCTCTCTCAGCTCGGTTGTTTTTCCTTCACATAACACTTGCAAAAAAAGGATATTACCAAACTGCGATACGTACTCATTGTAATCGAAACCCAGCGATGCAATCATTGCAAAACTATCCCTAAACCTTAATCATAAAGTTCATTCTACAACTGCCTCGCAAGTTTCGCAAGTTGTGTACTGGCCGGAACGACTCGAGGCGTATTCGAGTGCATTTGCACGTGTTTAAATTGTATCAAAAACGTATTGAATATACGCTATCTGGCTCTAATGCATATACACATGTGCACGTACGATGCATTGATACCACCATTTTGAAATATAACTCGTGTATGAATTTCCCTTAGTAAGTCAAGTTACTTATGACTATGAAATTAAGGATGATAATCACGTGGCAAGGTTTTCGAAGCGTATTCGAAACGGTAGTGATATGAAATGTTTTTAGTAACATATAGTGTTTGCTTCTGTGGTTTCAAGTACTGTACTGTGCTCTTACGTATGTTTATGAAACGTCAAGTGGTAGAATTCATGCAGCGAGACACGGAATATGTTTTTCGTAATTATCCGTGTAGTTTTGAATTATTTATACCACATAGTTGGCAAAAAAGCATACAGCCACGGTTACCGTATCTAGGACGCCTGCAACTCAAGAGGGTGGTAGAGTCAAGTATTTGACATAAATTAATTATTAAATTCAGTTTAGCTAAGTAAAGGTAACTACAACATTTATGTAGATGGTAGGTGCGGTTATTAATTTGACTTTTTGAGTAAAACATGCCTCAATGGGGGCTTCAAAGCGATTTAGATTTACGAAAATTTGGTTTACCCGTAAGGGGACGGACGGTACGATTGTTGTACTTGCAATGCATAAATACAAATAGGTACCTATTTTGTATTAAACACCTAAAAAATTGTGTCGTATTATCGTGTGTTGCTGTATCAGCAAATTCAATTAGAGGTAAACAACACAGGCGATCTTATAGGTAAAAATAAAAAGTGATGTCTTGCTCTATGTAACGTTTAGGTAACGGAATAGACGATGGTGTACCTACGCTAAAAATATTGAAAATACAAATATTTTTAAATAGAGCTAACTCACCTAATTCGGTAGATCGTGTTTTTTTTAAATTATACATTGATGTCACCCACGACCCACGTTATTTGATGAACTATTAACAACCCATTCCTAGGCCCAAAGTGCCCAAATTTAGGAAGAAATAAATGCCTACTATAAAAATATTTGTTGCTCAAACAATAAACACTGTAAAACTTCTGAAGGCCTCATTTACTTATATATTTTATATATTACTCATATGTATATTTCTTAGATACATCCGCTCCAAAAAATCTATTCAAAACCACAAAAATATTAAGCTTCTTAAATACATTATTCATTAACATTAGTACGAGTATTACAATAAAAAGGTCACTTGCAATTATAGTAATCTTAAGCGTTAGTTTAACAAACCTTCACTCCCACCGAGGCTGCGTATGTACAAAGAAAATCAATGCGCTCGAGTTAATCCAAATTGACCTTTATGAAAACGGATTAGGAGTAATTACAAATGCTTTGTTTACGTGGTTTACGGATTTTAATGCAACGTATTAAATGCATTTAAGTTGAGCAACAACCAACTTTATGTTCATAGTGTTAAAGCATGTTATGTATGTTTTGTTAGAGTTGTATGTTGCGTGGGAGACTCATGAACGATGGTTAATGCTAGTATGCGACATACAATGATTACACACAATATTAACGTACATTATGATGTTCCAAAACTGATGTAAGGTTATTTGAACTGTAAATTATGGATATAGTATTGTATTTTAAGCAAATATACCCTCTATATAAGTACATAGATAAATTTTAAACTAACAATTAAAAAAAAAACATGATCTCACTGTTCTCGTAGGTAATAATTGATTTGAATTTTAGGTTATTCTGTGATTGACTGCTTCTAAGAGGGCCTAGCTCTCGAAATCCTTATACAAAATGAACCCATGTAATATTCAACATAGGAAGTAAAAACCTTGATAGTCTGACGATAGAATCCACCGGTTATTAGATAATAACATTAAAAACTGCTCTAAAAATTTAGTCCTTCCATATACTATATCTAACACAGTACATTCTTGGAAGCTATATAAATCGTATAGACCAAACTAACTGTGGGCCAATTTTACAGCGACAAAGTCACCATAATTTTCATATAAATGCTGGCCCTTCTTACACTTTGTCGCTTACAGAGTGTTCTGACTCTATTAAGATAATTGTATTAACAGCCAAGCTCGTAATATCAATAGAGGTACAGACGGTAAAGTCGCCTGCAATAGTATCTTCCTACACGGAGGCCGCAAAAATATGTGACACGCTCTTATTTGTAGGGCCATAAGAGCGTGTCACATATTTTTGCGGCCTTCGTGTAGGAAGATACTATTGCCGGTGACTGTACCATACCATAACATTGAACCAGATGATTACTGGGTTCGGAAAATCGGAATGCTATATCGTACGCGCAAAAGATTTAGGCCAGTCATTATATCCAAAAAACCGACCCTACCCGTGAATAATTATTCACGGGTCAAAATCTATAATGACTGAACTAATTGCCCTTCAAGGGCTTCAAGTATCATCGTAACCACCTTAGTATCCCACACATGTGAATAATGTGATGAAGTGGATAATTAATTAACTATATTATTATACGATAATAAAACAGCACGTTTCCTTTTAACCATTGCTCGTGGCATGACTCTTTTGGTGGGTCAAGGTGGTCAAACTATAAAAGTGTGATTTTAAAGAGAACCAAGAATGCTATTTCAACAAAGTTATACTCATACTCTGTCACACAAAGTCTAGTTTAATTTTATCTAGGCTGGTTTGAGGACTTTACTTCATAGATATAATAAATATGTCCCAGAGATTTTCCTTTAGCGAAAACTTTCCAAGAATTCAACAAGATTCGAGAAGAACAAGAGTCGATCTGGATCCACGATTATTTATTCGTAAATTATCTGTAAGGATAAAAAAAAAACACATATTTCTTCATACATTAACTTCAATGCAAATTAAAAATACAGTCGAAAACACCCAGGTAAATGTTGTCTCTAATGTCTATATCGAATTCTGTGTCGCAAATATTAGTTACCGAACCGGTCACATCTTCTGAGTGTCAACAGTCAATGTGTGGCGTCATACCACCGCGCAATAGCAGAACGTTGTATACCCATACATAATTCGTACGAAATTATAGCTTTTTGATTTGGAGAACGAGTATTGAGTAAACTTTACATTGTTTTTATTAGCAGAACAAATTAAATAAGGTCTTTAAGTTCACAGAGCGTTGACATAGTGTTGCTGTTTGTCAAGACTTTACAATCTATATCTCTTAATATATATGAGATGTTAAAAGGGGATATATAATATTGGTACGGTAGGAATTGGGTATAGAAGCTACATTCGGTTAAGGTTGGGTTTATTTTATACTGTATGATGACGATGATCTGGGACGTAGGGCTCTCAGAAGGGATTTCCATTGGTCACGATCATGTGCGGCCTCCTCCAGATCCGTCCAACCAAGGCCAGCTGATGCAGCCTCCTGCCTGCACTGTACAGTCATAGTAAAAAATGCAGTATTTTTTACACACCGTAAAAATAAATGTTGAATTTCATTAAATTATTGAAAACTAGCGACCCGCCCCGGCTTCGCACGGGATAAAAAATGGTTATTGTGGGTTATCCCTAAGAGACATATACAATCGAGGACTTTTTTGTAGACCTTTTTAGGATGTACAATACTGTACTACATTATTTTGATTCATTATGACTAAGCGCAAAAAATGGGTTTATTTACGACATCACATTAGGAACCTCTAAAATCATCAGTGTTTCTCTACTGTATTATGCATGTATTATACATATAAATCATCCTCTTGAATCACTGTATCCATTAAAAAAAACCGCATCAAAATCCGTTGCGTACTTTTAAAGATCTAAGCATACATAGGGACAGACAGCGGAAAGCGACTTTGTTTTATACTATGTAGTGATAGTCATCAACAATTGCAGTATTTTTGAAAGTAACGACTTTGACAACGTAAAAGTAAATGTTGAATTTCATTAAATTACTGGAAATTACTTTGCTTCCACAAGTGCTCATTTTAAACCTCTTTAATTTTCTCTGTGTCAGTGTTGTTATATATGTTGTTCTTTTTCCGCGGGAGGGGTGTTAATCCGCCGCAAGACTACTGGCGCAGAATAGGGCAGAGTGGCGTTCTCTTGTGTAAGAGGCCAAGATACTTTTTGGGTCACTGAGCCAGTGAAGTAGTAAAGTAGTAGTAGTATTAGTGGCCTGTTTAATTTACTAATAAAATAGTTCGTTTCACAATATTACAGATCAAGTTAAGCAAAACTATATTGCGATGGACATAAAAATGTAAATTCCTATACGTCACGTTTCTAGAAATCTAATCTAGAAACGTGCCAAATGTTTATTAAATAGTAATATTTCCGGTCAGCGGTCCTCCTTGACATTACACCGTCATTTTTGTCAAAACACCTCGAATTAATCTATAAGGAAAATATCCCCCACGCGTTCTAACTCACCCATGCGACCTTTAATGTTTACATATATTTTATTATTTATTTCTAGGAATGAGTACACCTACGACAGGTTATTAAATCGTTAATAGTTTATTTTGAATAGGTAATCTGATCTGACTATCGTTCGTTATCTTGGTGTTCTTAACTTCTTACACGTGTCGTTCGAAGTACTTACATAACATTTGTTTTTTGATTTATGTATAATTGTATATTCCAATAGTGAATCCATGTTATTTCATAAGTTTTGTATTTGACACGTTTTTTTTATTGGCTTTATTTTTTCTATCCTCTTTGTAACATAGTTTTGTACACAAATTCTTAAATTATAAATATATATATATTTTATACCACGACGGTGGCAAACAAGCATACGGCCCGCCAGATGGTAAGCAGCTTTACGGTAGCTGCTTACCATGCAACACCAAAGGAGTCACATGTTGCCGACCCTTTACAAAAAGGAGGATTCACTGTGTTGACGGCTAAAGGAATAAGAAGGTCCCTCATCGTCAACACACTGGGTCTTCTTTGAGCTCTTTATATCTAAATTTAATAGCCAATCCTTGGCGCCCGCTTTGAGCACGTAGAGGTCCTCAATTTTTTCGGCGTACCGTAGTAGGTACTATTAGTTATTCTGTGGTACCGTCGTCGCCGAGGACATTCTTCCACGACGACGACGTTTATTCCTCTTCTATTTTCACGAGTTAGCTTTGTTTCCATTCAATATAATTTGTAACCTAGTAAGTATACACTCATGCTAGAAGAGGTTCAAGTGTTTGTATTCTTCATCATTATTAACATTAGCTAGCCGAAGATCTGTCCAGATAACATCCGTGCCCATGCATTTTTTTTCCATAATTTGACGGATTGTTGAATAGAGATATCCCTAACTTATAGGGCGCGGCTCAATTTTTTGTCTGCACGGGGACTCCACCTCCATGTCGGAACTTGAGTTCTTTTAAAACTATTTACATAGCTAAGCTCTACCTATCCCTTATCCGAACGGAAGATTTTGTATTCGACAGATCGTAACATAAAATCAAAACTTCTTGTGATTTGATTTAATATAGCCCTCCCTTTTCCGAACGGGACATTTCGTATTCAACGGGTAACAAAAAATGAGAACTGTCTATGTGACTACTATACGTAAACGCAATCGCTCCAGTTACTAACCTACTAATTGCGAAACAAACGCGAATATTGACTTACGAACCGCGTCCCGCAAAAACTGCGGTTACGTTAGAATACGAGAACTTATTTATTTAATCGTATGGCATGCATAGTTAGGCAATCAGAGAACAGCTTTGAGGTTGTTAAGCCAGGCAACTACGTCGGGTGTCAGAGCATCCAAATCCTCGGCTGGGCCTGGGTAGGAGGGAAGAGGGCAGCGCCGAAATATGTGCTCAGTGGTTTGTTCTTCTTCGCCGCACTCGCAGAGGGGAGACTCCTCCAACCCCACTTATGTTGGAAATAATTACAGCGGCCATATCCTGTTCTCAATCTGTTCAGCCGACATCAAATCTTACGAGAACTATAACGTATAGACGGAGAGCTAGCCACGTCAGATAGGACACAATAATGTGAGCGACAAAACCCCTCGCGTTAGTTTGCTATACTTATACTAGGTATGCTTATTTCTAGATCCGGACATCTAGCAGCTGTAAAGTGGTGGAGGTCAAAGAGTGCAAACTACTTTAATAATACAAACTAGAGTTCTGGTTTCCAAAACATTGCCAAAACTTTCTGATGGGAAAAGTTTTGTTTTGTTGCTATAAAAGTTCTGTTTCCGAAAAACGCATTTTTTTTGTTCTAATGTTAAAATATAGGTCCCGTCCTTAAATAAGACAACTTCGGCTGGTTTTACCTATATTGGTATTACTTTTTTCCAACAGATTTTTTTTCTAGTCTGTCACTCTGACCTCCACCCATTAAAATCTGCCAGATGCCCGGATCTAGAAATAAGGATAGTATTGCAATCTTACTAGACGGGTTTCGTTGCTCTCATTATTGTGTCATATCTCACGTGGCCAGCTCTTAGGCCAGTACGAGTAGCAACCAGCTGGAAATAGGACCTAGTTCTTGTGGATCTGACTCATTATTAGTACCTGTTAACTTACAGACTTCCATTGCGTAATGTAGTGCGTGTATAGGGAGTATTTTCCCCGCGTTTTTTTAAAGCTTGATTGCTTGAGAATTGAGAATACATTCCAGTTTAGACAAATTACAGAGAAATAGCTCGGAAATTAGGCTTTATTATGATTGTTTTTTGCATGCAGCATCTTTGTTATGTAAATAATTTAACGTAAGTTCATTTCTTTACCTCCTGTACTATTGTATGGGGCATTTGTGAAAACAGTAATATTAATTTCACTTTTTTTTTGTTTTCTGTTGTGCAACTTAGATATTTTAAAATAACGGATGACTGTTATTGGCCTTTTTTCTATGTAACTACTATTACATCATAATTGTATCTATGGCTGTTGTTGTCCTGAATACCAATAAAATAAAAAATAAATAAAATAAATATTCAACATAATCTTTGACAGTGTACAGTGTATGCAAAAGTATGTATAATGAACAGTCCACAATGGTCTTAAAGAAATTTAAAAACGAGTACGTTGAGCCGCCACCATGAATTAGTTACAAATTACAAACAAATAATTCTTCCAAATATCGAAAGATTACACTGTCCTAAGGCTAACCTGTCTAAACAGGGCTGGATAAGATATTTTCAAGCACCATGTACTTGTACAAGTATTTCTCAAGAATATTTTCACTACATTTCGTCAAATACAGACATTTAGATAGAAAAAGAAACTATACAAATTCCTTGAATAAAAAAGCCGCTTTGTAAAAACTAGGAAGACGATTTGTAAACTTAATGCTACATTAATTCAGAACGGATTTTACATTAAAGGTTAACGAAGAATTCATAAACAGCTGTCAGATTAACAATAAGCTTGACCGAGACATATTGTTCCTGCATTATAAGTATTATAATGATGTTTTTAATGTAATGTAAATTATTGCATTGAAGGGCAATCGCTTGGACGGAATAACTCATTTAATCTATTCATATGAATGAATTAATTATTAATTAGTTATATTTATAATTCTATGGCTAAGTGGCCTTAATTAACGGTGACCTTGTGTTATTAGCTATTAGAGCCGACTCCAATTGTAAAGATTGCAATTGGGTTAAAAGTATATCATAATTTCTGTTTAATTGGTTACTTACCGGCTTACCGGTGACAGACGAAAGAAGAATGCATGCTGCGGAAATGAGAATGCTGAGATGGATGTGTGGAGTGACAAGGAAGGATCGGATTAAGAATGAGTATATAAGGGGAAGCTTGAAAGTAGCAACAATCACAGAGAAAGTGAAGACCACCCTTCACCTTCAGGTTAGCATGGTTCGGGCATGTCATGAGGAGGGATGAATGTAATATAGGCAAAAGAATGTTAGATATTTTTTTTAATTTTTTTTTTTAAATTTATTGTTTAAGGTTTACCAACAATTATTTACACCAATACTTATTTTTAATTCACATGCTTGTATGTTGAGAACAGTGTAATAATTACTTAAAGGTAAACTCCACATGCGACAAAATTTATGATTGGTAAAGTATTCTTAAAACTAATATAGCATCACAGGCTTCTTTGCTATAGATAGGTTATATACTCCCACATAAATGTATATGTATATATAAATTTCACTCGTTGATATATATCACTTAAAGGGCTTTAATATTAGGGCGTGCATAACGTATCCTTAGCTATTTTACATCACATCATATTCCAATATGAAAGTGGATGGGCGAAAAGCTATGGGTAGGCCAAGGAAACGATGGATGGATTGTCTAAAAGAGGACAAGAGGAAGAAAGGAGTGAGTGAGGAGATGACGGGAGATAGAGGAGAATGGAAGAAGAAGACATGTTGTGCCGACCCCACATAACGTGGGATAAGGGCAGGGAGAAGAAGAAGATATAACATAACATAAATACTCTTTATTGCACACCTCAAAAAAAGAAACACATAAAATACAAGTTACAAACAGAATAATCAGAGGTAAAACAATTGGCGGTCTTATCGCTAAAAAGCGATCTCTTCCAGACAACCTTTGCAAAGCGGAAACCATTGAAAATAATCAGAAATACGTAGGTGTTGCAAATTCAAATCAACAAGCTAAACAATAATAAACTTACGCATATAAAATAAAAATAAACTATATATATATATATATATATATATATATTTAACTATTAATTGATTTAGTTTTAAGTATTAATTGATTTTCGTTTTACTGAGATAAACAATTTTCATATTCTCCTTTATAGTTTATAACGTATCCTTTTGTTATATTCCTATCTGCCCGCCGGAGAATAGAATTTTTGGGAATAGGTTGTATGAAAAAGACTTGTTTCCTAGTAATATTTCCATTTGTCCTCTCCATTGCCCTACTGCTTGCGACGGGGGCAGGAACTAATACCGTCATGCCATCCTTTTTTATAATAAATTGAATCATATATGTAACTCTATTATCTTGTCATATGATTTGGCCTAGATTCTAGAAGGAACTAGTCGCCTAACCTGATAGCGAACAGGACCTTTTGATTACTAGTACAATCTTCCATTTTATGGTGAAATAGCGTAGAAGAATCCAGTTTTTCCATATCCATCATGGCGACGCTAAGGCGAGCTGCTGCTCTTTATAAAGCCGACCTACTTTACTAGTTACAGTCATATAATATATGTTTAAAACACACTGATAGAAAGAGAAATAGCTACATACCTTTCACCAGAAATGCATGTTGACGAAATTCCAGTAAGAAAGGAATATCAGTATTAAAAAGCTAACATTGTAATCGTAAGAGAGTAAATCGCTACGATTTGTAGACCACTTGAAACTCGCAACATGTCAGTTAAAGAAGTTCAGTAGTAAAGACGGCTCTTCATATCTTTCAATATATTTACCTCAGGAGCCAAGTATTAGATAAATCTTACGATGATCGATAGATGAAATGCAAGTCATCCAGCAGCTCTTGTTGCCCTGCGGGCGGCCCGAGAGTTGTACCCTGGGGCACGCTGCTTATTTATTTTAATGATCATGATAATCTTTTCTCTATTATTTTTTATTATCCAGATATAACAGTAATATATAATTTTTATTAAAGTATATGGCGCTGTGTAGCAAGGAAATTGGTTCTTTTTAAGTTAAAACAAGCAGATAACAATAAAACGCCTCACTCTATTCTACATTATACCGTCAAATATAAATCATCCTTAAATTTCTCAAAATGCCGTCGAAAGATAATAATCTTCAACCAAACAAGCCGAACCTAGATTAAAGCCATGTACCTACAAGTCCTACAACCAAACCTGGTATAGGTCACAAAATCCAGTCCTAACCTTACGTAAACGCATTGTAAAATCACTATTTGAACATCATTCTTCCGCCACACAACCTCGTTGATAACATCGATGTACAACAAACTGAAATCTACAGATCCTTAAGATCTTAATCCTTTGTAATAGAACTGGTTTTTCACTGTTTTACGTTGATATAAGGTGGTTTTGATACGCCTGGCGAGTTGGAGATTGTTTCTTACAAAGGAATGCTATTAAAAGGTAGTTAGAATTTTAGTCTGAGGGATGTTTCCTTGTTGGTATTTGAATGTTTGATTTTGTCCTTTATTTGGCGTGCATTATAATGAGCTTGGCTGCATGTTAATTAAGGGTACTCGGCTTGTCGTCAGAATACGTAATTCCTTGATTTTATCTCCTCGTAGATTTACAGGTTAAACGTAAGTTACGT
This sequence comes from Pammene aurita, assembly GCA_947086415.1. Lineage (NCBI taxonomy): Eukaryota > Metazoa > Arthropoda > Insecta > Lepidoptera > Tortricidae > Pammene > Pammene aurita. The sequence continues at coordinate 38,576,608 of OX352297.1, read as the reverse complement.
GATCGTTTCTGCGATGTATGTTGTCTTGTGCGAATACAAATATGCTTCATAAAAAAACGGTAATATATTTTCAATTTTCCTTTTGGTACAAATCTAATTTAGTTAGTGTTTTCGATTAACCAATTTTAATTTTGTTGTTTGTTTCTTTCTTAACAATATCGATACCTTTGGGTTCAATTGGCGTAAAGGAAAAAATTCTGGTTTTCAGGAGAAGCAAAAAACAGAGACTTTTTTTAATGTTGAATATATTTTTTTTGTTTATAGAGCTATATCTTTGATGTGTATTAGAAAAATACTCAAATTGTTGGTATCTCTAATCTGAATTAATAATCCTACCCATAACCTAAATACTTTAGAAGTTAGATGTCCTTTACAATTGGTCAAAACGCTATCAATGTCCTTTACGCCCATGGAATTTATGACAATTTAAAAATGATGGGGTCGTAAGTGATGGTCCTAGATTATTTTACTTCAAATTCGGGGTGTAAGTAACGGTCTTAGATTATTTTACTCCAAATTTGGGGCATATAGGTACCGGTCACAGTACACACGTTAACTGTATTCAGCTTAGTTTACTGTTAGGAAGCCTGAAAAATATATCAAAACGTGGCTAATCCGAATAGGTATATCCAGATTACATTTATAATATAGAAAACTCAATATTTTTAATCAGTTCTGTAATAGAAAAGAATTACTTGCTCAAAAACTAGCTAATATATTTCGGGATTTTTTTTTTTTTTTTTTTTTTTTTTTTTTTTTTTTTTTTTTTTAATACCACGACGGTGGCAAACAAGCATACGGCCCGCCTGATGGTAAGCAGCTACCGTAACCTATGGACGCCTGCAACTCCAAAGGCGTCACATGCGCGTTGCCGACCCTTTACAAAAAGGAGGATTCACTGTGTTGACGACTAAAGGAACAAGAAGGTCCCTCATCGTCAACACACTGGGTCCTCTTTGAGCTCTTTGGCAACCTTACTCACCAGCAGGAACACAACACTATGAGTAGGGTCTAGTGCTATTTGGCTGTGGTTTTCTGCTTTGTGTGGTAGGGCACAGCTCAGCAAATATCATCTCGCTCAAATCTGGAGCAGAGCTCGACTGGGGAAGTACCTCCACCTCACAAAAAACCTCAGCTAAATAGCATTGTACTAGACCCTACTCTAGGGTTGTATTTCTGCCGGTGAGTAAGGTCGCTAGAGAGCTCTAAATGGGTGCGTACCGTGTAACATATTATGTTACACGGTATTTTTACAAAACAATATATCTTAACCACAACGTAAAATACAAGGAAAGTTGTATTGCCAAACATTTAACCAAGCCCTTGGTCGTAGTGATGTGTAAACTAAAAGTAACTTAAGTGCCACGTAACCATATCCGTCTTGTGTAAGAGCTTAACAGAATTATAGGGACAGTTTAAAGTTTTGACCGCTGTTGACATGCGACATGCATATATTGTATTTCAAATAAAAGACACGTCACGCATGCACGCCATGCACGGGTGAGAATGATCGGCACATCAAAACTTGGATTTATAATGGAATGAGATGAAAGCAAGTGGCCTGATGGTATGACTAGTGCCTTGGGGAATAAAACGACGAGCCTGGGATGCTGCAGTGGCGAAGTGCCCATATAACTCAATTCCCATTGGCGCGACGACGGCCAGCGGTGGTAACGGTGACTTTTCTACAGCCTATGACTTAGATCTGACTTGCCTGCAAAAATTTTGACACCGAGGGGAGTTTTTCAGGCAAAAGCATTAATTCTGGCAATGCCGCTTCCACAGCAAACACCTTTAAATCCACATATAGGTAGCCTCGGTAGTGGTTAGATTTTTGGAGAATTTGAAGACGGAATACAACGTTGCAATGCGACCAGTCTTCTGGGTGTTGCCTAACGACAGCGACTAATGGACATTGATTATTTATGGGCCCATATATTGTGTGTAATTAATTGTACTAATAAAATATTATCTTATGGTATTAGTAAGGAAAAAGGCATTGGTAACTATCATTTCCACAATTCCAATAGGCTTTACAAATACCTCCATTTATTAAGTGTGCTTTTAAACATAGGAAGTAGTATTTTGAAAGCCCGATCCCCCTGTCCTATCATACTACGTAGGGCTAGCAATTCTGGATTTTTTTGTATGGCCAACTCCGAAATACAAAAAATACCGGAATTGCAAGCCAGACAGTAATACTATGTAAATAAACAAGTAATACTATGTTGAATACATGAATATACATTAGATTTTCGGAAGACTCTTGCACCTTTGTTATCTTGTCCTGACCCCTGTGACTCCTGTCTCTCTATTCGTCCTTACTGGTTAAGGCACTTAGGGCTTAATTTAAAATTTAATGTAATTTTTTCCGTTTTAGGTAATGTTTGTTCTGTACTTAATAATACTCGTAAATGTTATAATTGTTTATAAAAATAACGTCGTAAAGTAACATAACTTTTAACCCATTCATGCATTACATCCAAGTACTGTGACAATGAATGACAAAGTACTTAATTGTCGGGTCAACAATTAGTACAAAAGTGGGTGACATTGCGCGCGCCTTGACCCATCACTTGCGCGCCTAGCGGCCATCACTCCTTCCTGTTAATGAGAAAAAGTTCGCATGACATATTGTTTATAAATACAAAAATACTTTTGATCCTCATTCAGAATCCGAAAGCTGTGATGTTATAGACAAATTTTTAGTTTATAAGGTAAATGTTCTACTGATTGTCACGGCAATACCCAATAGCACCCCGATCTCACCTATATTGCAAATTACTTTGTACATTTCGAGTTGATTGCTTACATGAACCCAAATGCATATAGACAGCAATGATACAAAAGCAAATAAAAAAAAAATTAACAGTTGTATAAATTATACCAAATAATCAGGCCGATGTATCGATTTTCCGGTTCTGCGAAAAAAATCACTGTTGCTGGTGTCGATTTAAAAATCAAGTCACAGGTACGAACAGATATCAATACCAAGTACCAAACAATCAATGTAACTTCCTGCATCCAAAAATAAACTTTTTCCCATTGAAACATGTCTCACTTTCAATTGACACTGCCATGCGTGTTAACGCATGCGTGCATCAATTATTGCGCCGACGCTTTTCCTCGACTTTCTCGCCCAACACCCGTGACGAAACGCGAGACCTACGACTGTCCCTTTTCGTCGTATGGCGTTGGCCCGCTTTCGCAGAGTTATGAAACTACCGGAATGCTATGGGTATTAAGGTTAATAGTTTAGTTTGTTGGTATACAGCGTTACAGACATATCATATGTGACAGTATCAGGGCAAGGGACCTTGGTCAATTATGTTTTAAAAATAGTAACATTTAGGTATCGAAGCATAAGGCTATTGAGAAATTTTGACCGTTAAGTTTAATCAGTCGTATATGTTAGCCGTATAAGTAATTATAATCTTAACTAGATTATTTATTATGGAATATAGAGGATACATTTTTTGCTGTCGGGTCCGTGCCACGATGCGTCATATCTTATATTCTATTCTATTCTTATTTATATTATGACTTCAAGAAAACTACATTTGGTACGCACAGCGTTCAATTTGAATTTCAAGGATGCCTATTGGACTAGCGGTAGATCATCTGAGATTTGTTTCTTTGTTAACTATTTCTTGAACTAATCAAATCTAAGGTTTTTTATTTAACTAGTTAGGCTGTGAAATTACAGTGTCAGTGGGTATAATGTCGGCCATGGCGCTCATATACTTTCATGTCACTAATTTAATATAGCTCGTGTTTAACAATTGGTTTAGTATTTAATACAACCAAGACCCGTTTTGTAAAAATTAAGGTTAAAAGGATAATAAGAGAAGTCGTGTTCGTCGCGGCTTTAAACATTTTGTCAAGCTCACTGATCTTTCCAAATAAGACTAGAATAATTCTAAACTTTGTACGAGGTTGTTATTAATCAAGAGTCAAATAATACTAGAAACCGGCTTGCAGTTGCGGCTAAATGTAGTGAATAATAAGGCCGATCGTTTCATCTAATGACGGGCTTTTTACTTTTAGTTTGATTAATGGATTGTCTTAAGGTTCAGGGTTCAAATACTTCAAATGTACCATTCAGATGTTAATTTATGTGGAATTTATTTGTACTTCATGCTGGTTATTATTTAATAACAATAAGTTTGGCTGTCCTTGTACATTTCTATATTCGTAATCAATGATTTAATTAAGCGTTTTGCTGTTGACGTATTCTTCCTCAGTTTTAGTCAATTCTTGTTTGTACTCGCAAAGTTTTTGAAGTTCTGTTATGTTAGGGACCCAGTATTCGGTTTTTTTTATTTCAGATTTTTATAATGGACATGAAAATTTAGCACTTAGCCTATACCTATATAATTTGAAGATTTTAAAGCGTGAGAACATGAAGTAAATGGAAAAACATAACGGATGTGTTTTTTCTCTCAATAATCTTAGCTTACGTTAACTCATCTCATCTTTCAATTAAATTAAGTAAACGTGAATCAAATTGAAATGAGTTTTTTTTACGAGCACTTTGCGTCTGCCGAGATTTTTATTACAGCGTTCAAGTAAAAAAACATTCAATTTTAATTATTTTTATCTCAAGATGAATCTCCGATTTAGGTAAATAAGAAACGTTTCGTTTGTTTCAAGATTAAAATTTATTATTAATTTGTTATTCTAAGAAAATTTTGAACACGCTGCAAAATTGTGCCAATATTGCCTAATAGGCCTATCAAAAGCTTCTTCTTCTTGGTGTGATCTGATTTACCCTCCCGAGTTTGATAACTAGTCATAATCATGAAGGTATATAAGGTGAACAACTACTTACATTTTTCTTTAGCCATAGTTGAACCTTAGGTATTACTGAGCAAAACAGTCATTCATAGGACACTAGAAAAAACGGTATGATAGAGAGCATAGTTAAGTAGGGGGCAGTGTATCACCCGCACAGTGTTTTGGCCATCAATTCAATACTCCAAAATTGCTAGAGTGATATAACATTAACTAACTTCGAATTTAGATATTCGCTGTAGCGGTGGTGTCTCGTACAGAGACACTCGGTACTCCAGACGGCGCGTGGCGTTTCGTTCGCTCACCAGTTTGCATTGACAACATTCCTGCCCCCGCGCAATTACCTACTGTCGTCATTTTGTCTGATTTTGTCGCATAGTTGCTAACAGTAATTCGCTTTCTGACATGAATTGCTTTTATACAAATTGTAGCTTTGTTATTTTTATTGTGTTTTGCCCTATAGTGGATACGTAGAGACCATATTAACCATTATCTTGCATAGATTTTAAGCATTACCTACCGAAAATAGTTTTTTCATTACACCCGTTTGGATAAGCTCTCTTTATTCTCTTTTCAACCGACTTCAAAATTTCGGGAATCGGGATTTGTTTTTACCATCCGATTATTCAAATTTGGAATACAGCTAGACCGATTTGAAAAGTCTTTTTTTGTTTGAAAGAGTATATTTCACAGTTGGTTCCATTGTAACCAGGTCAGGATCTGATGATGGGATCCTCGAGAAATCGAGGGAACTCTTCAAATATTTTTTAAAGTACCTCGGGCATTTCCTTTTGGAAAGGTAGAGTCTAAGTGAAGGCAGTTCTTTTTTGTTTAAAATTAGTTTCATCTCATGTGCGTCAAAATTCAATTTTTTCAACGATTTTGATTTCTGGATCTTTCACTCGTTCGAGTCTCAAATGTCTCAGTATTAGCAAGAAGGGTGAACAACGATTTAATCTGACATTCAATAATATTCAATGGGCTGATCATATATTTTTCTTACAATGAAGGGGATCAATTTTTTACGACGACAATAATGCAATAAACCTTAAGGCGTAAGTGAAGTCACTGTTCTAAAGGATCGGACAATTATCCCTTATAAGTGGAGAAGTCATGAGCGTGACATTTCCGACTCAAATTCTCGACCATTACGACGTTTTATATTGTGTCGAGCGATGTGCAACATGCCCAAACTGGTCACAATAAAAGTACCAATAAAGGCACAATTAGCAAATGTTTAATAAGTATAATAACTGTTACAAATGTGAAAAATTCTGAGATCGAGGTTTACATCAAAGCTACGGGTCAATTAGGGAGTAGCAAATCGAATCATAGCGTTCATCGGTGCCAACCGGTACGAATCGGTCACGACGGCCATTACGTGATAATCTGAACAAGTTGACCGTTAGAACTGCTGGATTACGCATTATATTACTAGTAAGCACATGCGTTCATTAATTATGACGAACTAGCTTTTGCCCGCGGCTTCGCTCGCGTTAAATTCGGGGTAACAAACCATACAAACTTCCACCCCCCATTTTAGGGAAGTGGGGGGTTAGAAAGAGACAAAAAGTAGCCTATGTCACTCTCCATCCCTTCAACTATCTCCATTTAAAAAATCAAGTCAGTTCGTCGCCCCGTTTTGCCGTGAAAGACCGACAAACAAACAAACAAACAAACACACACACACACATACACTTTCCCATTTATAATATTAGTATGGATTACAATTGTGTATCAAGTACTCGCAAAGTAAAGGCGAGGTTTCAAAACCAAGGGGAGCATTTAAAAATATTTATACAATTGTTGGTAAGTAAAATTCAGGGAGAGTAATTATTCTAAGGGCTTGTTTCACAATCTCCAGATAAACTTATCTGCCAGTTAAAATTATTGCTATCGTTTTCTCCAGTCATATAAAAGAAAAGGACAGCAAACATTTATCTGACAGATATGCTTTAACTGGAGATTGTGAAACAGGCCATAAGATTAATAACATAGGTAATCCGGATTTTCCCGAATAACAGACAAAACTGTTATATATTACAAAAGTGTTCTAATTCATAGATTTGTCTACGTACCAGACAGATCTATCGGGAAAATTATATTATAAACCACAGCGATCACAACATAATGCAACCATCATATGCCTCAGGGTACCGTATTAAACCATGGACTATAGAATAAACGACTAAGCCCTATAAACCTGAAGCGAGGGGTCATCGCTCGCCGCCGGCGACTTTTACTTTCAATCGGGGAAAGCTGCGCGAGCGCACGAATCAGATCTGTCCACTGGCACAGAAACAAAAGGCATCATCTACCAACCGGCTTCATATGCTCTTAATACATTCCTACTGATCTGGTTTAGCAACTACTCAAAAGAAAAAGGTAGTAACGCCGTATGGGTGTCGTACGTCCATATGCCTTTTGCGATTGGTGTTTTTTTTTTGTTGGTGAGAAATGTGAAGGTTATTAAGCCGGTATGATTGTTTGTCTAATGAAATTAGTTTATTGTGATTTCGTTTTCATTTCTAACACTAACGAATTCAGACTGTGCATTTTTTGTTTTGGATTTTAGAACTCGAGTATTCGTTTGTTGTAATGTAATGTACTAATGTCAAACATCAATATATCGTTCGGGTTTGTTTTGTTTAGTTTGTTAAAGACAAAAATAGTATTTAATGCCAGTAAGTCATACTCGTCTCTGTTATATTATTTATTATGCATTATCTTCCCCATATGGTAACCTTTACTAAATAACATATAACATTTATTATGACATTTATGACTCTAGTCTCTGTCAGTCTGTCACTGCCATGTTGATTTTAAAAGCAACATGAACGACTGCATTGTATTCAAACATAACATCAATGTCGCTACTCAAATTATAGCTACTTCTTACAATTATTATGTCTTGTTATTGCGAAGGTCAAGAAAGAAAGCTATCTTTCACTATTCACCATTTAAAATTGGTGCTAATGTAAGTTAAAAAAAAAATTGATTGACATTTGCTATCCAAAGACTGAAATTGAAGTTTTCACTTTTATTGCAAATTACTAGTTTTCAAAGTCACGATATGTCAATAATCTAATGGTGATTTGATACTTAGCGCCGTCAATCCGTGATAAATTGTTGAAGTATTTCGTAATCGTAGAAATTGACGGCAAAACGTGCGATACGGACTTATTCGGTGGAACGAAAGTGAAATAAGTGGCAGTACTGTTGTTTATTGTTTTATTTTTTTAAATTACGTCATAGTAAAAAACGCATTTTAGGCGTATTTTTGTATGCTGGTTGAAAATACAAGCAGTTTACAAGGTGTAACAAAAATGCTGGTGAGCCGTTTAAAGGCATAATTTATATCGAATTCTAATTATGAAAAAATTAAAAAAAAGAAAAATGCAAAAAATATGGTTGTGTATGGAGGGTCGGCCGGCTGAGATGACGTATCTCATACATTTTTTATTTATTTCGCGTCCAAAAAATTTTCTCATACTTTTTCTCAGTCGCAATACGATACCAAATACCAATTATGCACTTAAACGGCTATTTTTGTTGCATACTGTATTTATGTACCAAAACCAACATTTACCTAAGTTTATCAAACGTTGCATGTTCATTACTAGTTGTTATTTAATTGCATCTTGACTCACCTAATTTACTTAATTATCGTGCCAATGTTAAGAATTATTTACCTACTTAGAATTAAAAACAAAGTTAAATTCTTCAAATTATAATCTTTATAAGTTTGTTGTATCACTTTAAGTTCTTTTTGCTCTCCACTAAGAAGTTGCGAATCGATTCTTTGCATAGATTAATGTTAGTCTACTTTTTATTGGCATTTTGTAAGTGGATTTCTAATCAAATAGCTTTTTGCAACGGATATTTTTCTACATTTAAATACCGTCAAATTGTGAAACCGCGAGTGTTATTACTAAATAATCTTTTGCTCATTGCTGCAAAGTAACTACAGAAACATTTAAGTAGGAAGTCGAAACTACGCTCAAGAAATAATAATGGCTAGGCCAAGTAGGCTACCTAGAGGAAGGGACAAGATCGCTTAGTAAAAAGAGCACATTTGGGTCGACCCACTGGACGCCGTCCTATCGGTCATCCTAAGTATCGCTGGGCAGAGAAGGAGCGGTTCTTCATAACTTTCATGAGCGCGGCGCCGGTGAAAGCTGGCGTGAAATAGCGCAGGACCGAGCAAAATGGCGTGCTCTTGTGTCTGAGGCCAAGACTCATTTTGGGTAGTTGCGCCAAACAAATAAGTAAGTAGGTAGTGTAAATTGTTTTATGAAGTGTATTGTTTTCAAAATATAATATGTAAAATCTCTTTGCACGCCTCCATAAAAAAGTAACATTATCTACTACAAACATTCTTGTTTTTTTAATAGCAGCTGCTATCAGAAAAAAACGTGCGTTAACTAATAAGGCGCAACATATTCTGACAAGTGTTACCGATCCTCGTTAAGATGTACAGTCAGTCATATTTCGCAATTAAGCTGCAGGACCTGTCTTTTATTCTATCCTCAACTCCTAAACCAGTCCTAATGTAATCAATTAATCATGTGATAAACGTGGTTGGCCAAGGCAGCCATAATGGAAAGCATAAAATAGTGAAGTGACAAGTGCAGACCAGACATTAGTAGCGTACCTAACTGCAAATCTTGCCGTTGGTTCGTTTGGTAATGGTGGATCAAGTAGTAAGCGCTTTATTAAGATTTAATCGGTCTTCTATCTCGACCTAGTTTAACAACTTAAATAAGAATATTAGATTTTTATGTTCGATATGAAATAAAATAAAAAGTTGACATGAAATCATTTTAGGATGAGTCTTCAAGACTCTTGCTGACACATAGTTACATTCCATCGAATTATTAAATAATTAATTCATTGTCATATTAAAAAGAGACTAACGTCTTTCTCATCTTTTCGCAATTATCCTCCAAAATACGATTCACACTTTAGAGGCATTTCCTCCAAACCAGTCCGCAGTGTCATCACACTGGATGCTGATGAAAGTGGTTTGGAGGCCGCCATCTTAGTCGCCATGTATTTCGCTTCGTTTTCGGAAAAGCGTATCAAGTTTTTAAATAAACCAGTATAATAAGTATCTTGAAATCTGTAAAACCTATGCATAATCAGAGAACGCATTTATGCTGGTAAATATAAAATAGACGACAGTGCCTGATCAGTGTCTTTCAATAGTCACTTTTATTATCTAGGAAATATAGTTCAATGGAAAATACAAAGCGATCGGAACGCAAATACGCGTGCGCAGGCAATTAGACGAGTTTATGGCGATACGTGGAATTAGTGCAATTGGCTAATTGGTGTGTTGGTTAACTGATTTGGTTTGCCGTGGGAATGGATTAGGATTAGTTTAAAACGGATTAAGTGTGCTGTGTCACAGTGCGGCAACGTCAATGATTTGTATGAATTTCGCCCTTGGACTGCAGTTAGGTTGATATTATTACTATTTTAGGTTAAGCTAATTTTAATTTTAGTACTAAGCAGAAACCATTTTTCTTTCAATTCTTCTTCTTATTCGTGTAAAGGGATCAAATTTCTTAAGGTTAAACTTTTGCTTGCCAATATTTTGCCACTTCTATTCCTCGGGGTGTAGCTCTCAGGAGATCTTCCTCAGTGCACGTTGTTTGAAGGATACCACATCATCTTGTGGTTGAATCCCCATTTAAGGAAGTTATCTTTTGACCGACCAACTCCCGTCCTTAGTCTGTTGAAAGATTTCCTTATTGCCCATTTTTCCTTTCAATTATAAAATAAGCTAAGGTTTTTATTCATTATTAAATTAACTTTAATTAAGCATTTTAATAATGTGAATTTTTACTTTAAGTATTTTGATTTGACATGTAAATTGGCTTTATGAATAAATTTATCTTATCTTATCTTATCTTAATTTATAGTTTACATATAACTGATATATCTTTGTATAAGTTGAAGTTTATCCAAACTTCGTTAACCTTGCTTCTTCTTATTTAGCTTTCAATTACATTGTCGAGGTTCTAATTTTAATATTTTGTTGTTTAATCTGTTTTTCTAATAATGATTATATTGTTTTAGGTAAAGAAAAGAATACCATCTCCTTTAGATATTTGGATGTAACGTATGATATGTGTTTTATTTAAATATGTGCTACTTAGATTTCTCTAAATAAAGCGAATTTTGTAGTCCTAAAGGCATTTCGAGAATTTCATACAATCGGTAGGACAAAATTAAACATTCAATATAAATATTACTGATTATTAAAACTGTTACGTGTTGTTTCTACATAACCATTGCAATTTTTTAGGTATATCCACATCCAGTCAACTTGTTTAAACCAATCTTTATCATTTATAATTATAACTCTGCAGGGTCTGTACCAATTACTTCAGATGCCCTTTGGCCTGGAGACTACTGCGTTTTTATTTATTTTTATTGTACATGATATTTTGTTCAAAAAAATTTCGACTAGTCAACAATACAATACAAAAAACTCTTTATTGCACACCTCAATAAAGTAGATCAGTACAGTTCACAGATTAAAAGTCAACCATAGGGCCAAACCAAAAACAAGCTCTTGTAAATGTAAATGATTCTGCGTTGAACATAAAGCCTAAACACACAATGCGCGTCCCACGAGCGTGACCCACTTGTGTGGGTACTCGTAAGTACGTGTGTGACCTTACAGGTGTGTTCATTAAACATTAAGCGTTACGAGCTTGCTGCATCTGTACTGGTGTTTTACTTGTGTAGTTTTCTTTAAAATTGACATGGAATTTACCTGTTTCATACGTGGGGTGGGACTCCAAATTAATCTTACGTATAGGTAGGAATAACCTAGAATCTTTCTGAATCAAGAACTAATAGTCTACTTAACTTGCAACGATTTGTGGAAAAGCTCTACGTTTTGCTTACTGCTGTTACTTTAAGCAAAACTTTTTGATATTTACGTTGAGTGTTTTTACCGGAAATATATAGGAACATCACACAGATTACCTTTGTCTACAAAGATGAGTGAATCTCCATAAGTATTATTTATTTTTATAGTAATATGCATTTTTAGTGAAGGAGGACATGCACATTCTATGATTCTAATCAATTTGAATGTACCTAGTTCATCATCATAATCAACATCTCAGCCATAAGACGTCCACTGCCTCCCCCTTGGACCTCCACACGTACCAGTTGGAAGCGACCCGCATCCAGCGTCTTCCGGCGACTTTAATAAGATCGTCTGTCCATCTTGTGGGTGGACGTCCTACGCTGCGCTTGCCAGTCCGTGGTCTCCACTCGAGCACTTTTCGACCCCATCGGCCATATTCTCTGCGTGAAATGTGGCCTGCCGGTGGGCTATGTCGGCGACTGTAGTTCGTCTACGGATCTCCTTATTTCTGATTCGATCACGTAGAGAAACTCCGAGCATAGCCCTCTCCATAGCTCGAGCGACTTTGAATTTTGAGATGAGGCCGATAGTGAAAGACCACGTTTCGTTACCGTAAATCATCATTAGTAACACACATTGATTAAAGACTTTTGTCTTGATACACTGAGGTATGTCGGACTTATGAGGAATTAATTAAAAGGAATTGTAATGTATCTAACAAATCATCTCATTTACGAGTAAGTATATAGTTTTTCTGATAAATTTTCAACAATACATAAATTATCCTTTCAACAAAACAGGTTTGACGTATCTATCGTGACTGGCCTCACATAAAAATACATTTTTTACATGAAAAAAAAAAAATACAATCACGACGGAGATAACCAAATAACGAGGAAGCCTCAGTCGTGCAGAAGTTAAAAAACAATCAATTACTATAACGATGGGTTATTTTACGTTTTAATTAGCTGACCCGGCCTTGAACCTCATGCATTCAGATAGTAACTGAGTTGTACAGCCGGAACAATATGTATGAAGAGTGTATAATTAAAGTATGGTATAATTATTTACTAAGCCAACGAAGACAAGGTGCTTAAGTCTCACCAATTATATTAGGTTCGGCCAGTTCTTGGATGTCGACTACATTTTTACGCACGCAGTAACTACCATCGTCTCTTTTTAGGGTTCCGTAGTCAACTAGGAACCCTTATAGTTTCGCCATGTCTGCCCGTCCGTCCGTCCGTCCGCGGATAATCTCAGTGACCGTTAGCACTAGAAAGCTGAAATTTGGTACTACTATATGTATATCAATCACGCCAACAAAGTGGTAAAATAAAAAGTGGAAAAAAATATTTTATTAGGGTGAGGGGAGGTTTAAAAGGGTGTATTTTATTAGGGTGAAAAAAAATCACTCCCCACTTAACGTATAGGGGACGTTAAGTGGGGAGTGATTTTTTTTTCATTTCAACCCTAACGTGTGATATATTGTTGGATAGGTATTTAAAAATGAATAGGGGTTTACTAAAAACATTTTTTGATAATGTAAATATTTTCTGAAATAATCGCTCCAGAAGTAAAAAAAAATGTCCCCCCCCCCTCTAACTTTTGAACCATATGTTTTAAAAATATGAAAAACATCTCAAAAGTAGAACTTTATAAAAACTTTCTAGGAAAATTATTTTGAACTTGATAGGTTGAATAGTTTCTGAAAAAAAATTACAAAATAATTTCTGAACTAAGTTTGTCATTTAACCGTATAAGCAGGTGTTTATTGTACCTGTAATTTCTACAAAATCCCAATGAAATGACGTGCTTTAAAATAAAGTGAAAACGGTGAAAATCGGTTCACGCAATAAAGAATTATCCCATAAAAATCATCTTCCATACTTTATAGTTTGACAGTGCGCTAACATGGGAGTTTCACATCGACGAGCTGTGCGGTAAGTTGGGGCGCGCATGCTTCGCGCTAAGGCGCCTGGCGCGCACCGCGGGGGGAGACGCAGTGCGAGAGTGCTATTTCGCAACAGTGCACTCACTCCTTACCTATGGTGTTGAGCTATGGGCGCGCGCCTCCGCTTGGAAACGCGCGTTCATTATGCAAAAGAGCGCGGTCCGCGCCTTGGCCGGCATGCCTGCCGATGCCCCGGCACAAGCCCTTTTTCGAGATCTCCAGATCTTACCCCTGCCCTGCCTTTTCATAAACCAGGTAGCGGTATTTACACGTACACACCTTGAGATATTCAAGCGAAAGGGCACCAATACAAATTACAATCTCCGGAGTAATAAACACCACAAAAGACTAGTCACCGAAGAGCACAGACTCGCCAAATCAGAGCGTTATGTTTATTATCTAGGACCCGCTGTTTACAATCGCTTGCCTGACATCATCAGAGATGGCTACTACCGCGGCGTTCAAAACTAGATTAAAAAACCGGCCAAGAGCGTGTCGGGCCACGCTCAGTGTAGGGTTCCGTAGTTTTCCGTCCGTCACAGTAAGTGTCCCCACTTAAGAGTTAATAACACCGCCATGTAGGATATGATATGAGAGTTCCACGTACAGCGACATCTATCGGCAAATTAAGTAAACTATTGCGCGCGAGCTTAAAGTATGGAAGATGATTTTTATGGAATAATTCTTTATTGCGTGAACCGATTTTCACCGATTTTACTTTATTTGAAAGCACGTCATTTCATTGTAATTTTGTAGAAATTACAGGTACCTACAATAAACACCTGCTTATACGGTTAAATTACAAACTTAGTTCAGAAATTATTTTGTAATTTTTTTTCAAAAACTATTCATCCTATCAAGTTCAAAATAATTTTCCTAGAAAGTTTTTATAAAGTTCTACTTTTGAGATTTTTTTCATATTTTTAAAACTTATGGTTCAAAAGTTAGAGGGGGGGGGACGCATATTTTTTTACTTCTGGAGCGATTATTTCCGAAAATATTTACATTATCGAAAAATGATTTTAGTAAACCCCTATTCATTTTTAAATACCTATCCAACAATATATCACACATTAGGGTTGAAATGAAAAAAAAAATCACTCCCCACTTTACGTATAGGGGAGGTACCCTAATAAAAAAAAAAATTCCACTTTTTATTTTACCACTTTGTCGGCGTGATTAATATACATATTAGTACCAAATTTCAGCTTTCTAGTGCTAACGGTCACTGAGATTATCCGCGGACGGACGGACGGACGGACGGGCAGACATGGCGAAACTATAAGGGTTCCTAGTTGACTGCGGAACCCTAAAAAGTGGCTCTTGCAAGAGTTATTTTACGACTATGATGAATTTTTTAAATTACCTCACTTCATTTATTTATTACAGGAGTAAATGTAATAAATAAATGAAGTGAGATCTGAGATCTCAATATATGATAAAATTATATTATTTTACTGATTATTTTTATATGTGATAAAAATGACTGAATGATGTGATTATACGACATGTACGTATATAAATATATCGTAAAATGTGTAAATTGACTTGTAACGATGTGTTATTAATAATAAATTTCATTTCATTTCATTTCATTTCGTTTCATTTTCATTTCATTTCATTTCATTTCATTTAAGCTCGCGTGCAATAGTTTACTTAATTTGCCTATAGATGTCGCTGTACGTGGAACGCTCATATCATATCCTACATGGCGGTGTTATTTTAACTCTTAAGTGGGGACACTTACTGTGACGGACGGAAAACTACGGAATCCTACACTGAGCGAGGCCCTACACGCTCTTGGCCGGTTTTTTTTAAATTGGCGTGCTCTTGGTGTGTTTGAGGCAAGACTCATTGTGGGTCGTTGCGCTAACTAAGTAAGTAGTATAATTATTTGTATTAACTAAGTTATTCGTATACGAGAATATGTGTTGTCTTGTGGGGAGCCATATTGTCCAGTGTGAGAAGTTCTTAGGTATGTTTTGCTGAATAACTTTTGCTTTACTTATAACGAAATCAGTTATAAAATCGCGAAAAATATTTGGTTTTCTAATACATTTTGGTCGCAAGTTTCTCCGGGACAGCCCATTTATGCGATTTCGAGGTTATCCCAAAAACGAAAGTTGTTAATTATTATGTCTCGCATAAAGAAGCAGAAATAGCTAAGTGGGTCAGAAAAAACTGACTTGCACAGCAAAATAAATCTGAATGCACATCAAAGCGAAGTTTTGTTTGATGTAAATTTGTTTTTTTTTTTGGCTGTGCAAGTTAGTTAGGTTATGGTTATTTTTTGTTGTGCATTTAAATACTATCCGTGCTCGAATAATCTAATCAGAATGATCATCTGCTGCTGCTTATACCTAACCTAGTCACCTCGTACTATATTGCTAAGGGTTGAAATAAAATAGCATAAACTTAGCTTAGTTTAGGGCTAGGTCCATTTGTAATAGGGCTTGCAATTCTGGCCCACATCCGGAATTCCGGAACTGAGAGCAAAAAGTAAAATCCTTTTTATTGTGCACCACAGAATTAGAACACGATTACAATAAACCTTTTACATATTTATTTATTTCTTATTAACAAAGCTCCTATTCTTATTTCGTCGGGTATTCGTTTTCTCTCTAAATCTTCTAATGGTTATCTGTTGTCAGAAATGTAATTATGCAAATGTTTGACTGACGACACAGCAAAGCCGTTAACTTGTCGTTTCACTTAAATTATGTTTATTTTAGTGTATTTTAATATGCTTTAAGACACCTTCACCTATGAACCGTTGTTGCTTGTTAGTACATAAATAAAACCGATGCTTGCATAGTCTCACTAAATAAAGACACTGAAATACTGTCAGTCTGTAACGCACAGCGGTAATGGTCTAATAGCTGGCCACGTCAGATATGACACAATAATGAGAGCAATGAAACGCATCTAGTAAGATTGCAATACTATCCTTATTGCTAGATCCGGGCACAACAGGGAACACCGTGGGCATTCGGGAGCCTTGCTTGTGCTGCGGCGGTGAACACAGGACTACGGAATGCAAGCGAGTCCTGGTCATGGACACGGGCGCGAGATGGGACTGGGCCAAAAGCAACCGCATATGCTACAGATGCCTGGACGGTAAACACTCCAAGTTTAAATGTCACGCAAAGACATGCGATTCCAACGGATGCACCAGACGGCATCACCGATTACTTCACAGCGAGGGCAGCACGCAGAGAGAAGCGCGTGCACGCCGGCCGCCATCCCGCGCGGCCTCACCTGCCCCGCAACCTGCCGCCCGCGACGGGTCCGGACATCCGCAGGCGGCCAAACCAACAGAGCCGGAGATCACGTCGAACACGACGGTGGAACAAGTGAACAGCACGTCCAGCGTATTTTTGAAGATGGTACCTGTTACCGTAGAGGGTCCAAAAGGGAAGGTGGACACCTACGCTATGCTTGATGATGGCAGCACAGTGAGTCTAATCCAAGCAGACTTGGCCGAAGCCATAGGAGCCACGGGACCCGAAACGCCGCTGCGCCTGGCAGGGGTAAGCAACATGGAAGCTGTGCCAGAAGTAAGCAGACAAGTCAGAGTTCGCGTACGAGGAAAGGGCCTAGAGACCGCGTATAACCTAGTCTTCACCACAGTGAAGAGACTAGGACTACGAACGCAAAAGATGAGCAAGCAGGTCATGGAGATGGATATCCAGACTGCCTGCTACAGCAGCTTTTAATGGGTGGATGTCAGAGTGACAGAATAGCAAAGTTTTTGAATTGGAAAGAAGTAATACCAAAATAGGTAAAAACAGGTGAAGTTATCTTATCGCGATAAAATCCGTTTTTAATTGTTTTATTTCATGAATAACTATCGCGGCAACCGAAGACAATATTATTAGAACAAAAAACATTGCGTAATATTTCGGAAACAGAAACAGTAGGCGACAAACTATGAAATACATTATACGTCGTTATAGACTACTTTCCCCCATAAAAAACTTTTGGCAATGATATGGTCTAATTATTATATAATTTTTCATAATACTGCATCAAAACCAGAACTCTAGGATTTGTATTATTAAAATGGTTTGCATTCTTTGACCTCCACCACTTTACAGCTGACAGATGTCCGGATCTAGAAATAAGCATAGTATAGCAAACTAACGAGAGGGGTTTCGTCGCTCTCATTATTGTGTCATATCTGACGTGGCTAGCTCTCCGTCTATAAGGCGAGCAGCTTCATAATAGAGGTCATGGTTCGATCCCCGGCTAAATACTACTTTTGTGTTAAAGCTTATTTACCATTGGGTTCATAATTGCATACCCAATTTAATGAATTCATTCATAAATTGGGTATGTAACCCGATGGTACCTACGAAATATCACTATAAATTTACTAGTTGCTGTTTGGTATAAATAATATCTAGACTTAACCTGAATACATCTGCTAACAAATTTAATGGTGTATCCGCATTGAGCTAACGTGGAACAATAGCCTGTACCCTCGCAAGTGAGGCCTGCATGAAGAATCGTTGGCTATAATGATATTGTCAGTCAATAATTGAATGGCCAAATAAACTGTTTAATATTATTATACTACACCGGAAGCCCAAGGGGGCAATCAAGTGTAAAATTATCGGTTAGATACCACTTAAATACTTCGATTTGTCGGAGAATCCGCTCGCGGCTGCCAAGGCGTAAAAACATCAAATATACATAATAATTGTCTATAATAACCTGTAACTGCATAGTTGTGGCCGAGGGCCGAAAAGGTCGCAGGTTCAATTCACCATCAGATTGTACTCGACATTAAATGGTGTTAAAACAAATATGTTCAATCGACTATCTAAAGTCCTTCAGTAGCAAACATGCTGATTTTATCTGATAAACAGCTTTTAATATTACTTTTATTAGTGGAATATTAAACAGGATCTGCAGTAGCTGTGTTAGTATCGACCAATGATCTGTATTTAAATGAAATTGGATTTCAATTATCACTAAATCGTGCAACCATTTGTTTTTTCATTTAGTAGTAGAAGTTGGCGATTCTGATCACAAACCAATGCGGATTCTAGGTAAGTATCCACTTCAAATTTATGCAAATTTACGCTATTGGACCAAATTCCCTGTCCAAGAGTCCCCCAAATATGGTTGTAATGAAATTAGTAAACAAATAAATTTTTTATCCAGTCAGCGGCAGAAGTATCTTAGGGGGTGAGCTTTTCAAAATGATCGTCACATCTTATTCTCTTAACAATAAAGTTGTACCAAGAGTATTTTGAACATAAGCATGTCCTCTTTGTGGTTTTATCTTTGCCATTATTTTTACCATTTTGTTGCAATTTTCCCAGCTCCTCTCAGACCTTGGGTCTGTACTCTGTAACCGTCCCACCGTTGTAATGACTCGTTCGTGTCGCCCCGGCTCGTCACTTCACGTTTCTGTTGCGACATTGTCTAGGTCGGGATTCACGACCCCGTCACCGTTGCAGTCCCTCACGGCCTAGAGAACCCTCTTGTGCAATGAGATGATTGTGGAGCGTTGGGACGTGCGACCGGTGGTCAACTGTAGGGAAAGCTAAGATTTAATAGTAGTAGGAAAACACTTTATTGCAATAAAAATGTACACGAGATAATTTATAAGTACACTAGCCTTTTCCCGCGGCTTCGCCCGCGTACTATAAGTACTCAAAAAGGATACGATACCCATGTTGATTTTCAGACTTTGTGACCACATTTGCCCCTTATGGGGGTTGAATTTTCAAAAAACCTGAAACACGTGCTTACTCATTTATCGTTAGGGATACTCCTGTGAAGTTTCGATTAAAATAGTCTAACAAATCTTGATTCGCCATACAAACTTTGGACCCCCATTTTATCCCTTTAGGGGGTGAATTTTGAAAAATCCTTTCTTAGTGCATCCCTAGACCTTATAAGGAACCTACGTGCCAAATTGGGAATCTCTAGAACCAGCGGTTTGGGCTGTGCGTTGATATGTCAGTCAGTCAGTCAGTCAGTCAGTCAGTCAGTCAGTCAGTTTCTTCTTTTATATATTTATAAGTACATATACAATTTGACAAATTAAAAATATTTATAACGGGTTACTCACGTAATTTAAGTCGATTTTTGCTCGACATGTTTCGATCAATTTATGATGACCACTCACGAGCGGACTTTCGCGAATTTATCGAAAGATGTCAAGTAAAAATTGACTTTAATTACGTGAGTAACCCGTTTTAAATAGTTTTAATTTGAATAAAGGCGAAATTATCCCTTTAGGGCTGCTCCTACACCGATGTTGTAAATGTAAAATGTTATACAACACAGTAAGATAAGAAGGATGCCGCTATGTCATAATAACGGCACCCTTGATACACTGTGTTTAATAACGTTACCTACATATATAATACGCTGGTGGCCTGGCGGTAAGACGTCCGACTTTCAATCCGAAGGTCTCGGGTTCAAACCCCGGCTCGTACTACTGTGTTTTTTGGAACTTATGTACGAAATATCATTTGATATTTACCTGTCGCTTTTCGGTGAAGGAAAATATCGTGAGGGAACCTGATCTAATCCCAGCAAGGCCTAGTTTCACCTCTGGGTTGAAAGGTTAGATGGCTGTCACTTTCGTAAAAACTAGTACCTACGCCAATTTCTGGGATTAGGTTGCCGAGCGGACCCTAGGCTCAATAGAGCAAAAAGCTGGGATAGAATAAGTATAACACCACCAGTGTAGCAGCACTATAAGGCATCTCTTCCAGCTAACCTTAGAACAACTGAGGAATACTGAGATCTCGAAAACACTATTTTATGGTCTAAGATCTTGGCATGCGGAAAATATCGTAACATTACAATCTTCTGATGATATAACATTAGCTATCGTATTTATATATTTTACATACTAGTTTAACAAATCGTCTTTATCTACACTCATATTGTAAGTTCTCTAAAACGTGTAAAACGACCGATTTTACTATGATAAGCTTTTTATCTGTGGCAGTAACGTAATTTTAACTTTTTATGCTCAAATATTGATGTGCTATGAGTTTTGATAACATAATGTACACCTGCACCCTCCCACGCATCCGCCGACAGCCCGACACGCGCCTCCCCGACACAATCGAGTTGGTCATGGCGGTGCAATGGCGGCCATTCTATGGTTTCCGAATACGGCATTTTGGATAAATAATATGAGTGCAGATAAAGCAGTGTATGCAACTGTACGTAATTAGGCCTTAAAACACTCGTGTGATCTTATTATGAAACTCGCCTGCGGCTCGTTTCATAAAACCACACTCATGTTTTAAGGACCCTTATTACGTAACAGTTACATAAACTACTATTATTACATTAGTATCGAGTGGTCAATAGAACTAATCCACAGCGCAGGCTTCGTCAAAAAGGATACAAAACGACATCCGCAACAAACTTCGTCCAATCTACACCAGTAATAATCTGCCACAGGCTTCGTCAAAAGTGTACAAGACACCATAACACATAACATTAGACATTACACATCTGAGACAGACGATGAGCCTTGATTGGTGTAAAGTGTAGTATATTTTTCTCTCGGTAGATGTCTCCTTGTAATTTATTTCGCCTTGCCACAGCGTTGCTTAAACAATTAAACATACTCGTGACACTTGACGACCTCTGCACTAACCGCTGAGGCCGCTCCCGCGCACGTGGGAACCTCATATCCGTCTTCTGCTCCAACCTAGACCTTATTGCTTGGAGTTAAGGTCGCAGGTTAGGCTATATTTGATGGCAAACAGAGATGCAATCGTTCGCGTAAAAGTGAACTCTATTGCTTGGACTTAAGGTCACAGTTTAGGCTATGTTTGATACTAAACAAAATCTGTAGTTCAAAATTAGGCTTAAACTCCGTAGAGGTAAAGTCACATATTGGATTAGCTTATACTTAGATGTAGTCCAATAGTCCAAGTCCAAAGTTCCATACGTTCTTTTTAAGTCTAGTAGTAAATTCGTTACTTAATAAAAAGGTACTAAGTTACATTCTAGTGTGGTTCTAATTTGAACGGCTGGCTTGAATAATGGCTGTAATAGGGTTCATATTTATTTGAAACACAAATTGCAATTCTAGAACTTTTGCCAAGTTTGTGCATTAGTAGTTGCAGCTTTATCAGTTGAGTTACAAGTGACACAAAAGGTTACATTAATTGAACTTAATTGTTTAGATAATAATTTTGTTTCACGTCACTAAAATACTAAAGAGTAGGTAGTTTACTATTTTTAATGCTTTATTTTATTAGTTTATTAAAAGAGCTATATTTCTTTTAGAAGGGTGCATCGTAATGTAGGGTAGGGTACTAGGCAGTGGGAAGTAATTTGCCAGGGTAATGAGAATAATATCTACACCTTTTTTGTTTAGAATTAAAATCAAATACAAGCACTTTACTCATACAATAATACACACACAGTCACAAATAATGTCGTCAGGTTCTGAACTTAATTTATTTCAAGGGTCACAAATTCATATTTAATTAAGACGTTAATAAGACGACAAAACCAAAACATTGTTTCACAGACACCCAAATATCAAATAAATAGTCCACATTTTACGACGCAGAAGGCTAACTAGTTAATTATGTTAATCTTGGTTTAAAAATGTCATCGGAAACCTGTTTAAACCAATAGATACATATGAGTAGATTATAGATTAGTAACAGGTAGGTCACGCAGCCAAAGGGTTAAGGTGACTATGCTGACCCAAACCAAACTATAGGTCTACCCATTAACGTAGCGATTAGTTAGATATACCTACATGTATTATGAGCCACTATGAGCCACTAAGAAGTTATTATGAGCCACTATGAGGCACGGAAAATTGGTAGTGTGAAGTTGATTAGTGTCATGTTGAGTAAGTAAAATTGAATAACTGAAACCAGTTTTGTCCCCAAAAATAGAATGAGGCAAAAACTTTTTTCGTATGAATTATAGTTATTGCGTCTTTTATGTGGACATTATAATTTATAATTTCCTGTTAAATCCTTACATAAAGTGCAGGTATTTTTCTTCTTTAAAATCTGTATAGTAAATGCATTATATAATTGACTAAGACTGTGTTGAGTTAACCGAGCAAGTGGTGCGTCTGTTCGTCCCTGCACCCACGAGATTTGAGTTCCGGTCTCGTGACCGCTGTCTTCTAGTGGAGCCCGACTGTCGTACTGTGTCACGCAGGCAGTCTCCGTTGGTTCGTGCTTTACACAGCTTGAATGCACATCTAGCATCGGCTCCTGTATGCGACGTGTTTGCGAGTAGATGGGAGGTAGTGCGCAATGAATGTCTGAGGTTCAGCGAGAAGATGGATGTTCGGCCCTCAACTGTGCCTGTTTGACATATTGTGTCATATTCATATGTGTTTATTGTTTTTAGGTCATATGATTTTGTACATTATTTTGTTCTTTAGCCTTAAATTGTAATTTCACAGTGCTTTAGTGTAATAACTGTCATACTGTGTAATTAAATTGTATAAATAAATAAATAATAATAATAAAAAATAATGTACCCAAATCGTATATCGTCCAAAGAAAAGTCGCCCTTTTTCCTGGACGTTTTTGACTCAGCTACACTAAATAGCTTCTTAACGAACTGCTTCAGTTAAAGGGTTAGTCACTAGTCTGAAGTAAAAGAAAAATATACAGGCCCAATGCTTGAAAATAACTGAGCTAGCAAGGCTTTTCCAACTACATTTCAATTAAAAAATAATCTCTATCATACCTATTGTAAACTATTTAAATTACATTGCTTACTTGTAATGTTATGTTTAATTGTGTTGGTTTTATATAGATAATATGCCTTTATTTATTATTATTTTTACTGGTATAATCTTTCATTCAAAACCGCCAGATTCTTAACATCCAAAAATAATCTTAATAAAACAGCTATAACAACATGTGTTCATCCAAACATTAAATTCATCCAATTTAACTGCCAGAAGTAATTAAAAACGTCAAAAACATACGAGTAAAAACTTAAACCTTGGATGCTTAGTTTTTTTTAAACGTGGGCAGAGGCTTTGTTCATACAGCCATGGATTTGAATGAAGGGCCATACTTGTCTGTGGTTTATCTGTAGGGCTGTACAAAGCAAGATTTTGAAGATAAATTGACGTAAATTCCTCGCCTCTGTTGTCTTGTTGCATAATTTAGAGTAAAACTGGTACAACAAGATTTTTAAAGTTATGTGCTATGAAATACGAAACTATTATGTTATGTATATAATAGCTAAGTCAGTCTTTTTGAGTTACACTTCCTACTTATTTATTCAGTGAGGTAAATATGTTTTTACAACCACGAATGTAAGATGATACTATAGCATTTGGATCCGTTTGCCTCCAAACATTTATACATACGAGGAGTTATGGTGATATAGTTTATTTAATGAACCTAATGAACCATTAAGATGTTTTTAAAATTAGTATTTGACAACCCTAACTGAAGTACCACTACAATAATTGTATGTATGTAATGTATGGATGCCTTAAAACACTTTCCCTTTGCCATAATGCATTCAGACACAAAGCTATTCAAAATTTCTTTCTTTATCTAACCTAAAGACTCACTTGAACGTAAGAAAGAGACAAAGGAAGTACTTTAACAGTCCAACCTCCTTACAGGAATAAGAAACACTTATGTCTGTGAAGTCTTTTGACTAATTTGTTAATGTTTATTAAATTATTATTAAACAACCGGTAATGTAAAATTTTCCTGTAAAGGGTTAGTTATTATGATACAACTATGTTTCCGCGGCTTTGTCCGCCCGCGTTTTGAAGGAAACACTATCCTAAATGTTACTTCGGGGTATAAACTGTTAGTATACAAAATTTAATGTAATTCTGTGAAGTAGTTTTTGCGTAGTTCGCGCATACAAAACAAACAAAAAGATTTCTCCGTACACATTTATTGTATACATGTATAGATTATTAATGTAGTAACTATGTATCCTAGTGAGAGCCTGTATGTATGTATTTATATAATTGAGTTGAATTTAACTTATCAAATAAGAGAAGTTTCCAAATGTGTTAAAATACCTAACAAAGTAGTCCATCTTCAAAGTCTTAATTATAATTGTACTCAATAATCTAAAATTCCTAGTATTCGTCTACACTGTTTAACACATATTACGTGGTAGTGACAATGTATGGCAGCATCATTTCCTACCTCACTACTAGTCAGTTAGTGTACAGTCGCCATCATATATATCGGAGCGGCCAAGGTGGTCACAAATATCTGAACAACACCTCTATTGTTAAGGCGATAGAGTGCATGTTCAGATATTTTTGAGTACCTTGGCCGCTCCGATATATTTGATGGCGACTGTACCTACTACTTTGGGCAATGCAATTTAAAAATATGCAAACTTTAGTATTTATTTACTAATTATTTATATTGAGATTAATATTCACTTCGACTGAATTATTAAGCTTCCCCTAGTAACACAACTTATAAATTAAATAACCGTAAGATTATGTCATTTACAACGACTATCCGAGCGGATCGAATCAAAAACTCAGCCTCACAAAAACTAATAACTACGAAGAATCATCTGTTGTATAGTTTTTGTGGTCACAGTCTATTTCACATTACAAATTACAGCCATTTTGTTTTTTCAAAGTCAACTGGGATGTGGGTTCTATAACCTTTGAGACTGCTTGAGAACCGTAGATGAATCTCAACAAATTACTCTTAGAAAACATGTAACAGCAGTTTTGAAATTTATTTATTTAACGTATAGCTGTATATAGATAGGAATTTCTTCCCTGGGGTAGTAGTAGTGGGAAAGCAGATGATAAAGAAAATCCAGTGAGTGCTGCGAGGTCCATATGGGACAGTGCGACTGCCAAGTTTGTTACTCTTTTAGTACCACCCAGGGATCACGTGTAGGGTTGTCTAAGGTGTTTCCTACGGACGCAGAGTAACATTGATACCCAGTTTTGCAATTTAGGTTTTAAAATCCATCCATACTAATATTATAAATGGGAAAATGTATGTGTGTGTTTGTTTGTTTGTTTGTTTGTCCGTCTTTCACGGCAAAACGGGGCGACGAATTGACGTGATTTTTTAAGTGGAGATATTTGAAGGGATGGAGAGTGACATAGGCTACTTTTTGTCTCTTTCTAACCCCTCATTTCCCTAAAATGGGGGGTGGAAGTTTGTATGGTTTGTTACCCCGAATTCAACGCGAGCGAAGCCGCGGGCAAAAGCTAATTAGTAAGAAATAAATATAAAAAAAATGCAAATAACAACAAAATAAGTCCTGGTACACCTGGTACGTTATGTTATGTATGTTAATGAAATACACTCATGGACGATGTAAATGGGACACTTTATATGGGAATATTTTCAGTAAATTTTAATTAGTTTAAGAATAGAAGCAACATAAAACTTGCTAAATACTATCTGAAAGATTATAACATTGCATTATGTACTTAATAAAACTATAGACGTAGGTAATAACATTATACTTTTGACTTTTATATAATTTAACTGCAGCAACGGGTTTTAGACTTTTAATTGACAATAAATGTTAAATCTTAATAGGTCTTATTATAACATTTTGATTCGTCAATAGATTTTCTAAAACTCGTTGATGTCGGTTACTTACAGCTGATGAGACTCGTTGATGTCTTTTGTATGCTTATGTACATACGCCATCACATATATCTGAATGGCCCAGGTACACATATCTGAACAACGTCTATATTGTCAAGGCCAAAAATTCCACGTTCAGATATTTTTGAGTAACCTGGCCGCTGATATATATTTGAATGCGGCATAGTTAATAAACACACAATTAATGACCACTCTTTACGGTTTATTTTCGCAAAATAATATTTCTTATTAAACTAAAAAAAATGAATATATCAATTAAGAAATACCTAGGTGCAGCAATGTTTCTGAAGCTAACACCTCTATATGAAAGACGGTAGCAGGAGACGAGGGAGGCAAACCCTGATATAATATGTCAATTTGACAATATTTCAAAATTTCCAAATTTTATAAATCGAAGACCATTTCGAGAAATACACTTGTAGAACACAAAAACCATTTTTTTAGATTTTTTTTAACAGTATTTTTTTGGAAAAATCACCAAAATATGTAAACCGGGAAATGACGTCACACCGCTGATTCAATACTACCATTATGAAAAAACGTTATCTTCCGGGTTTCTGTTTGACAACTTTGACACACACTACTGACAGAGACGACAGGACAGCTGACAGTTCATTCATTCGATTCGAATATTTGCTTGTAATTTACGTTTCCTTGGATTATTTTAATTATCTACGCGTTGTGATTTGTCACGGACCCTGGACTGCTTTCTTCTACGACGACCACAACTCGCTTTCTAACAGACCCCGGATTGCATTCTTCTACGACGACCTCAGGGAATCCTCGGAAAATACCCCGGTTGGGGTATTGACCAATACCCCTACAACGAAGCGGACACGAGAAACTCAGAAAGATTTGTCAAAGCTGACAGCAGGAGCTCGCCGCGTGTGAGTTTTTGCAAAGCTCGGATAAATATAAATTGCCTGGCACACGAGGTACCAAAGCTTCGTTATCTTCGCGGAGTTCTTATGTCCAAACTGGCAGAGGCCTTTATTAAGTGCAGCCTTATGTTCCTTTACTATTTGTAAACGAAAACAGTATAGATGTGATGCTGACGTCCCAAATCTTCAAGAGTTTCTCCAAGAAGCCAACAATCATAAAATGGAAGACTGTTTAGTTATATAATATTTATGAACCAACTGTGCACAACTTGCATTTTTGACATTATGTTGAACTTCATGTCAGAATCAGATTCACTTTACATTCAAGAGTTCAAAGATAACAGCTGAGGTTATAACACTTGTTGAAAACAGCACCAAAGATCAAGTCAACAGCAAGGTGTGGCACTAATTGAGCCAGTCAAGATTCACCGCATCAACGCTTTATGAGGCAACAAAATGCAGTAGACGGAGAGCTGGCCACGTCAGATATGACACAATAATGAGAACAACTAAACCCATGTAGTTAGTTTGCTATACTATGCTTATTTCTAGATACGGACATCTGGCAGCTGTAAAGTGGTGGAGGTCAAAGAATGCAAATAACTTGAAGAAAACAAATGATAGAGTTCTGGGTTTAATGAAATATTATGGGAAATTATGTAATTAATTAGGTTATATCATATCCAGAAGGTTCTGTTGAGGGAAAGTAGTGCCAAATGATGTAAAATGCAATTTTTAGTTAGTCGGCTACTGTTTTTGTTTCCGCAATAATAGACAATGGTTTTTAATTTAATGTTAAAATATAGGCCCTGTTCTCTATAAATAACACAACTTTGGCATTTTTTACCTATTTTGGTATAACTTTTTTCCAACTTAAAAACTTTGTTGGTCTGTCACTCTGACATCCACCCATTAAAAGCTGCCAGATGCCCGGATCTAGCAATAAGGATGGTAAAGCAGTCTAACTAGACAGGTTTCATTGCTCTCATTATTGTGTCACATCTGACGTGGCCAGCTCTTAGACCACAGGACAGATGGAGCTCTAGTTTATACAATAATGGGGGTATAAAGTTCTCAAAACAACCGCCATCAAGAGAGGTGAAAGGCTTGAAGGGGTGGTTATTAAAGTAATTGAACATGATTTGGGTGTGACAATAGAAAAAAAAGGTGCTTCTCCAAACGTAATCTGTGACGATTTAGTTGTCAAGTTGAAATGTCCCTTTACAGATTAAACTGAGAAATTATATCAATTAAAATGTCACGAGCAAAAGTTGTTTCTGATTGTGGTAAATAAATTACAATTTATAGGAAATAAAGTACTTATTTTATTAGTATAAATATTTGTCATTTTTAAACCTGTATCCTAAGTAGATCCTTAAGTACTTTCTGATGACTTGTCGATAATAAGTTAAATATCTTTCCTGTACTTAGAATGCTACTACTGGAGATGTAAAATTCACCAGGTCTTAATCAGGGGAGAAAAAAAAGGTATATTATGATAAAATTATTTTAATTTCGTTCAGTTATTCAGTAGGCGGATACCATCATATACCTAGCACATCTGTGGTGGAAACATGACCAAATATAAAATATACATTCTCACACAAACCCCCCCCCCTGCATTCAAACTTTGTATGCAGGGGGGGGGGTCTTTTTTGCAGCTGTACGGTCAGCTCCCCTCAGCTGATGGTGCCACTTGGGCCCCGGCGTCCCCGAGTGACACTTCTTAAAGTTAAAGCAATAGTTTCGGTACACTGCCTCTTTTCTTTTGAAGTCCTGAGTCCTAAAATGTCCTAAAATATTTGTTTGTTGTCCTAAAATTTTTGTCTGTTTGTTTTGGGCTCAGCTTTAGAATGTCTGGCATCGAGTTCAGGCTTCATATTTTTTTTGTAGCTTCTACTCGTCAAAAGACAACTCTTCGCCAAATTTTAAGTTGCGGAAACGCTTGGTTTGCGAGATAAAAAATAATCAAAGTTCCATATAAAATCCCGATTTTACACTGCCATGACACAATATTTTGCGTTTCGTTAAACGTGTTGAGAAAAACTAAAACGTGATGATTTGTGTTATGTTCAGTTTTTACATAAATACAGTTTTTTTGACTAATTTGTGTACAATAATAGTTACATGATATTTATTCAATGATTTTTTTAATTTATAAGTATTATTTGATGGAAATTTGTTGATTAATAATTATCAAAAATGGTACGATTTTACTAAAACGCGTTAAACAAAACGCAAATAGAATTGGCGGGGTCTGCGGCGGGTGATACGACATGACACTTTGTAGGAACTTTTTAGGTTAGTTCAAAGTAGTTTTAATATAGATAGTACTCGCCAAAAGACGATCCCTTGCCAAGTTTCAAGTTGCGGAAACGCTTGGTTTCCGAGGAAAAAAATGTTAAAAAATCTCATAAGAAAATAATTCTACGATAGCGAGACGCATATTGTGCGTTTCGTTGCACGCGTTAACATAGGCTGACATCATGTTTTATTTTTTAAGTTAAATTTTTACACAACTTTAGGGTTTTTTTTTACAAATCATTTCTGTATTTTATTTTTGTCTTTAGTCATTGTTTTGTTTAACTTTGAAAGACACTTTCAGTAAATTTCTGTACTAAAATAATTACAAATAAATTATACGTGTAAAACGAAACGTAATGGATGTGGGGAGAAAGGAATGACGCCGATGGACTGGGCGACATTTTGTTATGTCAGTTGTTATTTGTACTCCCAGTTGAGAGCGTTTATCGTGATCCTGTGATACTTATATACGACTACCATGGTGCTACCGAAGCCCAAGCCCTCGTCATCCGCCATTTCATCGCCTGAAGAGTTGAGAGTAGGACAAGTGGACTCTGAGTCCCTTGATCCGAGCTCCTCTTCAGCGCCGATTCCAATTGTGCAAGTGTTGGACTCTAGTGAGCCACTTGTGTCCACAGCCACCACCATGTCTTCAACCGATGTACAGGTCGTTGAGGCTCTGGATTCCACCTACACTGAGTCGCTAACGTGTTCGGTTTCTCCCGTACCTGGCTGCTCTACTTGGGATGGAGTTCTTAACGTAAGTACTTTGTAAAACAACATATTTCCATTATTTTATATAGCATTTGTTGTAATGTGAAGAAAAGTTAAATAGGATGTTGATAAAGTTAAACTCATGCTAATTAGGGTTTACAGTTATGTAAACACTTTATTGTACATAAAAAAGAAACATGTTACAATGAAAATAAAAAAATAAATTACATAATTATGTACAAAGGCGAACTCATACCTTTAAGGATGAATGAAATTAGCCTTGTAGAATTTGACACATACCTAGTCCCAAATTAACTAGACAAAGCTTGTACTACTTGATGGCAACAAACTCATATTTAGTCTCATGCTTCTTTTCAGATCTAATGGTGAAAATAACTTATATCAACTTTTTTTTTTGTTGTAGGTTCCTCAAGGTGTGTCGGAGCTTATGCCTGAATCACTCACCTTTACGGAGCAGTGTGAATCCCCCACCTTTACGGAAGCATCGGAGAGCACCCCTGCACCACCAGGAGCTTCTGGTTCATCAGGCAGGCGTGTGCATCTCTATGCGGAGGAAATAAAAGGACAGTGGAATTTAAGAAAAATCTTTGAAACATTTAATAGTTTGGAATCGACAATTGCATTTGCTGTGGAAAGGCAATTGCTCCCGCGCACAAAAATGTGCAATTATCATAAAAAGCCAATGCTACTGGAGACATCGGGCCAAGGACAGCTGGGAATTTTTCGCTGTCGGAAGGGCAACTGCCGCAGTAAGTCAGTGAGCAGGGCAAAAGATACATGGTTTGAAAATGTGCACCTGTATCTACCGCTGGTATTCGAGTTGATGTATATGTTTACCAGTGGCTACAGTTATGAGCAGGTGCAACGGGAGACTTTGAGGGAAGACGTCGTCTCCACTAGTACAATATCAGACTGGTACAATTATTGTCGTGAGGTAATATGTGTTTATATGTTAGAACATGAGGACGAGCAACCGAAAATTGGTGGCCCTGGAAAAATTGTACAGATAGATGAATCCAAATTCGGAAAGAGAAAATATAATAGAGGAAGGCAAGTGGAGGGTCATTGGGTCCTAGGAATGATTGAAGATGGCAGTGATGATTTGAGAATAGAAGTGTGTCCCGACAATATAAGGTCTGCTGATGTATTGGTGCCACTTATTAAAAAACATGTTCAGGAAGGCTCCACGATACATACAGATTTTTGGAGAGCATATGACTGCCTTCCTGAACATGGATATGTTCATAAGAAAGTGAATCACAGTGATCCAGAGAATCGTTTTGTGGCACTAGATGGGACGCACACTCAGAGAATTGAGAGTCACTGGCGGGGACTTAAAAGGATCTTCCAGAAAGATAATTATAAGGGAAATTTTACAGATTGGCTATTGGAATTTTCGTGGAGGCGTAGAATTAAGTTACAGAAATTAGATCCTTTTGAAGAATTATTGAAATGTATTGTGTATGTTTACAAATAAATGTATAAATGTATGGCTTTATAGTATGGAATCCATACTTCAAAAAAGACATTGAAATGATTGAACGAGTGCAGCGCAAATTCACCAAAATTCCCGCACAGCTAAAGGCACTATCATATGAGGATAGATTAAAAAAGCTAGGCATAACAACACTGCAAAAGAGGCGCGAACGTGGAGACATGATTGAGACTTTTAAAATACTAAATGGCTATTACGACTGTCCAGAACTGACCGACTTGTTCACTCGACATCTAAACACGCGCGCAAGAGGACATAACTTTAAACTAACAACAACAATACATAATACAAATATCGGCAAAAACTTTATTGCGAACCGAATAGTGAATACTTGGAACAAGTTACCCTCCCAAGTTGTGAACTCCAACAGTGTTAATCAGTTCAAAAATAGACTCGACAAACTATCTAAAGTTGTGAATTAGTGTATAGTGAACTTTGATTTAGACTTATCAGCTCAAGCTGCCTGTCTAAAACGATATAATAATAATAATAATAATGCAAGTCCAGCAAGTACCTAGACTTGGCTCACGAGGTAACCGCCATGTGGGAGGTTGATTCGGCGATCATTGTGCCGATAGTTGTCTCTGCGAACGGTCTCATAGCGAAGAGTCTCGACCAACATCTTGAGAGACTTTCGCTACGAGGTTGTGGTTGGATCAAGGGTCAGATTCAGAAGGCGGTAATCTTGGACACGGCGCGCATAGTCCGAAGGTTCCTCACTCTGCGGCCCTAACCACCGGCAGCCTGGGCCCTGCTCCGTTGCCGGCGGCACCCTAGTTTAGGTTTTTTATAATGCTTTTATTGTTTTCATATGTTTTAGATGTATTTTTATATTTTACTTTTATAAAAATATTGTAAAAACCCTAAACTAAGTAGAAAAATAAATAAAGGAAATAATAATAAATGACATACTTGTTTTATTGAATATTACCTTCTTTTTCTAAATAAGCAAGTGATAAAGACCTGTCGGGACGGAATCAACTCTGTCATGGTTATGTTGGAAGACTAAGGTGGGAGCTGAAGCGAAACGAAGCTCCCACTTTAGTCTTCGAGGTTTTTTTTATATAAGCCCAAAACTTTGCCTAATTGTATAAATATTAAGTTTCTCTCTTCCAGTAGGTACCCATTGGAAGAGAATCTCTTAAAAATTTAGTTGGGGTATAGCAAAGGTATAGAAAGTCCGAATCTAGGGCTCTCGCTGGTTAGGACGCGTGCCGACACAGCGCGCCCTAGAGTGTTTTTATAGAGCCGGAGGCGCGGAGGGAGAGCAGCCCTCGCCCGCCATGACGAAGCGCGGGAACGAGTGAGGCGAGCGGCTGAGGCTGGTCGCCGAAGGCGACCAACAAGCCGAAGCTGCGGAGCCGAGCGAAGTGACCGTGCGCCGTCATGCAAGGGCGGAAGGGCTGCTGTTCCCGCAGCGCCGGAGATACGGAAAGTCACTATTGAGTTGACATTAAAAAATTTACAAGTGCTAGAAATTTGCCAACTTTGAAGTCAATTATCTCGGCCATTTTTGATTTTAGAGAAAAAGTTTTTTCTACAAAACATGCTTATTTTAGCGTTGTCTCAAGGATAACATCATAAAAAATAGGTGTTATAAATGGCGCCCCCTTTGCTTTAGGCGGACCTGGTTATTTTTTTTTTACCCTAAAAACGGAACGGCTCCCAGAGATAGGTAGGTTATGGTTATTTTTTTTACCCTAAAAACGGAACGGCTCCCAGAGATAGGTAGGTTATGGTTATTTTTTTTTTACCCTAAAAACTAAACTGCTCCCAGAGATAGGTAGGTTATGGTTATTTCCCCCCTTTCCCCCAACTTCCCCTTTCCCCCATCTCCTCACCCCCATTCCTCCACCACCCTTCACCTATCTCCCCATTCTCCCATCAACCCCATTCCCCCATATCCCCCTTTCCCTATCACTCTCCCCCATCTCCCCCATCACCCCCTCCCCCGACTCTCCTATAATCCTATACTCTGACCTAAAATTGCCCTACAATATGCACATTTTCATAAATTATGTCAAAAAGTTGAAAAAAAAAAATCGCATTTTTGACGCATTTCCGCACTTTTTTGATTTCAAAAATACACTGTATACAGCCTCCTCTACCCACAAAAAAAAAATGGCATCATTTGGCCATGCCAGACATTCTAAAGCCCTTCCTTGTTTTGTTTTGTCACATCCTGCAACGCTTGTTTAAACATTGGTAGTCGAGGTTTTAGACGTGCTTTCACTTTCATTGTTTTCCAATACAAAAAGTTTTCCATATCTTCTTCCAACTGAAAGAAACGGACACACGATTAATAATATAGCTAAAAACTCTTGTAGATTCTAAGAATTCAGTAAAATAGACACGCATTGTACTCACATTCAAGTGATCTTCGCAAATTAAAAGTATCCTGGTTGGTAAACGATGTAAACCCGCTGCGACACACCACTCGGCTTTGTTTCCCTCGAGAATAGTAAATAACCGGGCTATAAAGATGTGTTGCTTTTGCAAGTTTTCATTAGGTAATATTTAATGCAAGGCATTTTCAACAATCCTTGAAGATATCTTTCGAAGTTAGCGGTTTGATTTTATATTTTAAGTTTTGACGTTTATCTTGTGCTTAAAATGTCAAACTGTTTAAGCGCACTCTGGTCACGCTATGGTTTTTTACGTAAATGTCAATCAATGTAACTATTTCAACGTTTTTTTAGGTGTATGAAACACAACATGTGACGTCATTTAGCTGAGCCTTTGACGACTGTTACATACGCCCTTTCTGCCGAAGTAATAATATAAACGGATTTTTCCACTAAAAGACATGGATTTTCGCAAAAACAAAAATATACGGGTCTCTTAAAATTGTGTGTTCTTTCGGGCCAGACAATAAAAAGTAGCACTCAAAAAAATGAAATGTTGTCAATTGTAAATAC
This sequence comes from Pammene aurita, assembly GCA_947086415.1. Lineage (NCBI taxonomy): Eukaryota > Metazoa > Arthropoda > Insecta > Lepidoptera > Tortricidae > Pammene > Pammene aurita. The sequence goes on along the minus strand of OX352297.1, from coordinate 38,542,030 downwards.
TAATTGCTAAGAGAGAAAGAATATTAATGATAATTAGTGATATTGCTATTTCATTCTTTTTAACTCGGCAAAACAATGATATGCATAATTTTTTTTAAATTTTTCTTGTCCATATTTTTAAAATGATAATATCAATTATATCCAAGTGATAAATTAAAGAATCATGTACTTAAATTGTTCTCCGAACTTGATTTTAAAATAATTCTTAATTTTTGACATAGATCATAACACATGTATGTTATAGTCGACATTAATGTTAACAAAAACAATCCCATAGAGAATCAACAACTTTTTATGCATTAATTCCAACGTTTTTACATGCCGCCTCCATATCATGCATCATTATAAACAATAGCGTTTTTGCCGACACCATTGTACCGACAGCAAAAACTATAGCAAACGACAAGCTATTATATCGGGCATATATCACTCCCAACTGGAGGTCAATACAGTTCCTCATTCAAAAATTAATATGTAAAACACAGCTTTACAATAAGCTCTTATATTTATACGATGTGTTATTGAAACTGATACTTTAATTACAAGTAATAAAGGGCACATTTTGAAGTACAAGTTTGAGCGAGAAAAGACATTCGGAAAATTATAATCATCGTTTAACAAACACGTATTGTAATTGTTTTGTTATTCAAAATGAAACCTTAAATACAGATAGTAAGGTTGCATTCCGAATCTTACATTTTGAGTAAAATGCGATGATTGCCTTTGCAATAAAACATACATATTATAACATCTGACAAGGATTATGATAATTGTACAGTAGACGGTTACAATATTATTAAAATCGTAATTGGTTCAATGTTCGTACTCATACACTAGGATGTACAAATGAAAGTCTACCTTATATCTTCAGTATACGGTTTAATATTGAATGTGTTATTTTTTATTAGTCACAATGTGTTAAGTTCATATTATCACGTGTAATCAATCGCGGTTTTGTGTAATTTATATCGTAATGTCAAGTTTATTTCGTGTGTACACTTTCATACCGGCTTTATTTGAAAGTGAAAATTATAATGTCCTTGCTTTATAAACGAAAACTTAAAATATTATTTAAAAAACTATGACTTACTATTTACTATCTAAGCTAAAAATATTATTTTATGCCTCTTCATAATTGAGGTTAAAAAAAACTTCAAAAATATGTAGATGTAAGTATTAACTAATTGCATATATGTATTCTGAAACTTTGCTTTTAATGCATATCATTACTTAACAATTAGAGACTTATCTCATATTAGAATAAGGTTAAAAATCGCACAAACATTAGGTGCGCAGACGCCGGTCACGGCTGTTGGCCGCAGACAATTGTTTTGTCATTCAACACTGAATCATATTACATGGACATAAAGTTTAAAAAGATCTAGATCGTGACGCAATCCAGGCTTCCGAAGGAAGTCGGAAATGTGCCTGTTTAAAACAATGTTACTGCAATCTGGCGTTGCCTCATATACTATTTAGTATATTTACATCACTTAGGTTTATAAGGATTTTTAGATCTATTATCATCATTTTCGTAGCGTTTGTTCCGGAATATGGCCACGACTCAATGGAGCCTATAGGGGCCGCGCAGCCACCTTATCCTTAGAACTGGAATAGGAACTAGCTATTTCTGAAAACAACTGCCATCTGACCTTCAACTCCAGAGGGTAAATTAGGACTCAAATCCAAGGATTGTGATCAAGGTCAATCTGGATAATTCCGTCATAGGGGCTATTCCATCCATTAGCTTTTATCTCGAAAAACTGCTTTTAGTTTCAGCAATCAAAAGCAAATGAATTTTTTTCTACGATTGAAAATCAAACAAATATACGCTCGTGGACGGAATAGTCCCTAAGACGGAATTAGCACATTCACCTTAGGTCAGGTTCGTTTATTACGTATAGGTTGGTATAATATGGACTAGTAGTCCGCCTTGGACTGAGAACTCGCAATTTCCTTGCAAACGAGATGTCCTATAAATAAATAAATACAGGACAATATTATACAAATCGACCTAGGCCCACGGTAAGCTCAATAAGGCTTGTGTTATGGATACTAGACGACGATATATATAATAGATGAATATGGGAAACACTTAAATACATAGAAAACATCCATAACTCAGGAACAAATATCTTTGATAAACACACAAAATAAATGCCCTGACCAGGATTCGAACCCGGGACCTCCTGCTTCGTAGGCAGGGTCACTAGTGTCACTACCGACTAGGCTAGGAGGCCGTCCTATATAACAAGACCATTCTGAAGAATTTTTTTCGCCTTCTATCTCCACAACCCCTTAATCGATCCTGCTCATATACGAACTCTCAAATTATATGTATCTCTGCTACAACCTCAACAAATTTTATAAAGATAAAAAAAACATTACTAAAGTTATCGCGGAACAAACCCGTAAAATCAAAAAAGCCATCGAAATGCCGAGACGTCCCAGTAGCAGAAGTTGTTTGTAAGAACTCACTTCGCTTACTCTCCGCTCGTTCGATAAACTTTTCTCTATAGTCTATCTCTACACTATAAATAACTAACAATAATAATATTCATAAAAAGTGCATTTATATATTTAATTTTTATTGCACAATACGAGATGGTACAAATGGCAGACTTAATGCCATAAGGCATTCTCTACCAGGCAACCAATGGGCTAAACAGAAATGTTGAGTAGGTTAACAACTTCAAAACCAAATAACCGTAGACAGGTCTTAGACAACCTAATTACTCATTATTATGATAAAAACGGGACTTAATCGCGTACACTTACTTTTATTATTTTCCTGACGTTTCGAGCGTGCCGTAACGCTCGTGGACGCAGGCAGAATAATAAAAGTAAGTGTACGCGATTAAGTCCCGTTTTTATCATAATAATGAGTGAACATCGTGTAAGTTTAAATCAGAACCTAATTACTATCAGAAACAAGTATTTTGTCGTATACAAAGTCATAGTTATTAATTACCGGTGATATTACACTAACTTTCTCTGTCATAACATAACTCACTAATGACTTTCGTCATTAATGAAGGCAATTAAAGGCGTCTAGGCAATTCCTTACGTAGTTGCAACGACATTCATATAGTGAAAGAAAGTCTAAGGCGTCATCAAGAATCAAGGACCATATAACAACTGGACTGAACGTCTATACAAAATCCACAATTCAGTTGAACAACCTAAACTCTCTATCGCGTCACTATTTAACCCCTTGAACGCACATATGCACAAACGTCACTCACACGCCAAGATCCCGGACGCAAGCGAGCCAAAATAAACCTTACTTGAAAGTATGAAGGTTACTTCGACAGCGTACGTCATAACACTTATAGCCGTTCATGGCGCTGTAGTCACGACTACTCATAACACCTTTAGGTGTTCTTGGCGTTCAAAAGGTAAATGCAGCAGCTCTCAATTATGGTTTTCGCGATCGAGTTTTTCACTCTTTTTGACAGCAGCTGTCAAAATCCACCAATCAAAAAAATATGATTTAAACATGATCGGTGGATTATGACCTCTGGCCACGGTGCTGTCATCTAGTGAAAAACTCGATCGCGAAAACCCTCATTACATACATTTCGTTGGGCATTTTGAATTAAGATGACACTGCGGCTCTTGATACCGAAAATGGAGGTGTAGACTGGATTTTTGAAGACGATTTTGAATAGACAAATCAATTGTCAGTCCAGGTATGATACGTCAAGAACGAGAACTATATGTTGGTTAAAATGGACGTGTGACATTTTGTCGATGGCTTGACCCGGAATTGTGACTTGAACTCGTTTGTCATCTTTGTAACAGAAATACAAAGATGACAAACGATGGTAAATGTCATTGTTTGTTGCATATTTATTTAATATTAAACATACATAACTTAATACTTATTTGATTTGATTAATGTATACAACCACCGATGAGGAACCCTCTTGTTCCTTTAGCCGTCAACACAGTGAATCCTCCTTTTTGTAAAGGGTCGGCAACGCGCATGTGACACCTCTGGAGTTGCAGGCGTCCTTAGGCTACGGTAGCTGCTTACCATCAGGCGGGCCGTATGCTAGTTTGTCAGCGTCGTTGTATTAAAAAAAATACAATTAAATCTACTATTAAAACACACTAACTAAAACTTATAAACTAAACATAAAAAAAACCTAAATAACAACAAAGAAACAAAGGATAAAACGAAATATTTAGCACCTTATTAATTTCGAAACATACTCAAACGATCGTTGCATTTCACAAAAAAAGAATTTCCTTAACACAGTGGCCTATCGTAACAAATTTTGGCAAGGTATCGTGACTCTGCGTTTCATCAACGTCTAACAGATTTCCTCTGCCACGGGTCCTAGAGGTCAATTATTTAATGGACCGTGCACCGGCAAAAACTGCAAGAAGCTATTCACAGGTGCAAGTGCGTCACACTAACAAAAAATTGCACCTGTACAGAGACTACAGAGTTTACGCATTTAAATAATTGGATGTATAAGATGCATTTTATTTTATGGATGTAATTTAGAATTTTCGGTTTAAACATGTTTAAAATTATTTCTGCTTCCTCAATCTTCAACCCTTTCTCATCCACTTTTGGCTGTATGTTTCCAGATAAGAACGCCGTTTTCAACGGTTTTCGGATTGGCATCCAGTTCTTTCCAAGATAGTACAAATTATTTATAACTGATTGAGCTTAAATAATTTAGCATAGGTATTTATTTAACCTAGAGACTTACGGACAGCACAGCGTTAACCGTTGACATTTTGTACATTAAATACTTCACATGTCTTAGAGTAGAGCTACACTAAAAATGGGTTTATTAAAAACTAGCCTTTTCCCGCGGCTTCGCCCGCGTACTATAAGTACCTACTCAAAAAGGATACGATACCCATGTTGATTTTCAGACTTTGTGACCACATTTGCACCTTTTAGGGGTTGAATTTTCAAAAAACCTGAAACACGTGTTCGAATGAAATAGTCTCACAAACTTGATTCGCTATACAAATTTTGGACCCCCATTTTACCTTCCTTAGGAGGTGAATTTTGAAAAATCCTTTCTTAGTGCATCCCTAGACCTTATAAGGAACCTACGTGCCAAATTTGGAATCTCTAGAACCAGCGGTTTGGACTGTGCGTTGATATGTCAGTCAGTCAGTCAGTCAGTCAGTTTCTTCTTTTATATATTTAAGATAACCAGATATATCAAGAGTATCAAGACACCCAAAATAAGACGGTCAAAATTCTGTGAAAATAGTGCAACAATTGCACCAAAAATGGACATTTTGACAGAAACATATGAGTAATTATCGCATCGCCGCGCAACGCATACAAATCACCGCTTCACGCAAAATGCCCCCAAATAATGAACTCTCATTATTATTGTCATTTAAAATAGAATAGTCCATTACTCTAAATGCAGTATTTGGTCACAGTGTCGCTGGTTTTGTTTAGTTACAAAAAGTCATAAAACAAAAGCCGATCGTAGTATTTTGAGCTACTTTTAACTTTAGCACGTTTTTTGGTGTCATCCGGGCATTTTCGTCATTTTTGATGACTCGTTATGTAAGGTTTGTTTCGTTATTTGTTTTTACTTTAATAATTAAGCCAAATTCAGTTGTTAATTAAAGTGTACAGTTTAGTTATTCTATTCTTTGTAATGCATCAACATTGAAATATTTATTCTGTGAGTTAATTTCGGCTAAGTTAGAAAAAGTTTAAAAGTATAAGGCTATTACTTCGGTACTGGATTGAATCCCAAAGCGAACCATTTTTTAATGTTTTTAATACAAATTTTGAACAAAATTTATTCAAGGATACCCGTGAAATATTACGCAAAATTACGGTTTCTGGTTGTCCTTGATACCACCGCAATATGACACTATGGTCCCATCGCAAATGTCGCCCAGGTATTGGCCGTCATGGTATTTAACATTTTACTGGGGACGAAATTGAAACTTGACCTTAAAAACGTATTAACTTACTCGTCTTTCCAGCGTAATATTTATTTTCCCATATTTACAGCTGATTTCGTAAGGACGAGGCCGAGGCTATATATTTTTTTAAATTTTGTATATCATGTGCTTAAAGGTAAGGTACAGTCGACGGTATTTATGTTTACACTTTTGAGTCTTAGGGTGCCACCACGTATAACTAACGAACTGATCAACGTTAAATATGGCGACAGAGCTTTTTAATGATGACGTAGACGTTAACAGACGGTTTGGTGCAACCCACTTTGATTAGGGGCAAAAGTGTAATAGATATTTATTATTATACACGGGGAAAAGTTGATGTTTGATCTCTTAAGCTTATATTGAGATCCGAGCTAGCGAAATAACCAGAAATCGAGCTACGAGCGTAGCGAGCTCAAGGGAAGAGAGGTGGAACAAATTGCTGCCGAGTATAATACAAAGTTTTTCACCACACTACCGCAGGAAAAATATAAGTTATAAAATATTAACAATCGAAGTCAAATGAATGCTTTCAAAATTGTGTAATTCAAAATCATCTCTTTAAAGTTGAACCTGCCAGATAACGTGAAGTAAGTAATGAGTGTACGTCGATATAACATCACACTTATCACGTTTCAAAATGGCAATTTTATGCGCAGTTATCCAATAAACTTGAAATTTAGCTATTACACTGTCTGTCGTAACCCGTATAACTAATGTATGTATGTCTTCTTTACAGGTAAGATCAAGAACCAGAACTTACGAAGGGTGATCCATAAGTATCAAGCTATCGATCTTGTTAATAGTATTAGCTTAAGTATGGCAGAGATCAGTAAAATAGAGACTGTCAATCTGCATAAAAATTAAGCAAACAGCCCAGACCCAAATACTTTGTAAAGAGCATTGACCACCTATTTACAGAAATAAATGGAGAGGACGAATCCTCAAATATTTCTATATTAGAATAAAACGTTTTGCGTATATTTCGGGTTCCGCCTAAAAACCTTCTTAATCCAAAAGGCCTATTATTCTGTAATTGAATTTCTTATTGAAGAGCTTTAAAAATATATGATAATTTTGTTTATTGTAAAATTACTATAACTTGCTGAATAAGAAATATCGACATCGATCTCATGTAATTTCAATCATATGAGTATATCATATACGCATAATATTTATTACCTGGGTACTAGGCTGTATTAAACGCAAATAAATAACGCGATTGATCTTTGGTAACGATTGATTCAACTATATGGGGATTATGTAAATAGGGAGCCATAGGGCCATAAACTAAACGTTAATCTTAGACTATGTCGAGTCTAATGTATCCTAGTTCTGAGTACAAAAAGTACCAGTCCTTTTTACTTATTTGTCTTTAACTTATTTATTTAATCTTAATGTCTTTAACTGATATTGTATCACGATTTGAACGGTGGTTAGTAAGAGAACCGAATTGCCTAAGATGATCGCAATTACAAGTTTTTACTCTTTTTGGTTACTAAGATATTTGTTTACCGAGTACCGTGATAATCGATTAGTTCTATTGGTTTATTTTTTGTTAAACTATAATTGGGGACCGTTTTTTGTACCTGTCAAAATATGTTTACAATTTTCCACCTTATTACAAAAACGTAAGGTACAAAACACACATACCTATTTTAGACGTCGACTAGGAACGTCACGGACTTTAAATGTTGACTCATTCAAGTTCAAGCTATGTTCTTTTGTTTCATACATGCTCTATGAAATGTCCAATATAAAGTGAACCTAATAGGTTCAACAATTAAAGTCCGAGATCGTACTATCGTCATATTGACTGATCAATTGTCAACCTTATTACAATGTATATAAGGTCTATCGAAATTAAACCAGTTGCTGTACGATACCCATAATGTTTAGCAAAAGTTACAAAAAGTTTAATTCCGATGTCTTACGAAGAAATGTTTTTTAAACAGAAGATGCATTACACAAGTTTCCGCTTAATTGAATCCTTTAATCGTAAATGTATTTCATAAATCTGAAAAACGGAACGTGACAATTGAAATAAGCATCTGAAAAACTTCGAAACGTGATGTTTTAAAAGCAAATTGTTGATCAATTGTGGATCCGATGGCAACTTTTTTCCGGTCTAGGATTCCTCATGACATAATCGTTCGATCGTAACCGTTTCGTAAGTATCGATGAAATATCTATAGTTAGCTAGTAATTTGAGAGCACATTGTGTTTGGAATTAATTTTTGCACGCGTTAGGAAATCGGTACCGTTTTGGAGAAATAATGATGATTTTGAAAGGCTTAGTTACAGTTACAAGATTGATGGTGTCTTGCAATTTTTCGCCGCTTTTATTGCAAAAGATGACACTAGGTATATATTATTTATATTCTTAGAGTTTTTGTTTGTCTTGACTATATAACACCACAAAACTACCTATTAGCTTCTTTTTTACGTGTGTGTATGTCATCTACATCTTTCTACTATTGTATGCTGTATAAGTTTACTACGAAAAATAATTCTGATTTGTGATTTACATTTATTTAATGCCGATATTCTATTACATTCTTAATTTATTTCAATACACTAATTAATAACCAGTGTTCCCGTTAAATTAGAAAATAGTTTTATAGGGGAGATCCACGTTATGAACAATAATATATACTCACAGACGATGAAAACGGGTCATCTTGTATGGAAATTTCTATACAAAGTGACCAGTTTTTATTGTCCGTGAGTGTTTCAGTCTCTAATGGTTTCGTCTTTACACTCTCTACATATACATACGTAGGGTAGGTATACTCGTATGATCTACACAACACATTTTGCATACTTTAATTGTTTCCATTTTACAATAATTTGTTGTAATTTATTAAAAAAATGCATTTATTTGAGACCAATGTGGTCCATATTTTGTTATTAAAACCATAAAATTAAAGAAAGAAAGAAAAAAAAAGAAAAACATTTATTCATGACAAACACAGGTAACACAAAAAAATAATACATAAAATAGGCGTCACATAGTTTGTCACAAAAGGGCCACAACTCAGCATGAAGCTGGCGAAGCCAGCGCTGATCTTCCGTTTTATTAATTTATTAGTTTAGTTATAAATTAGCTTAGTTATAAATTAAATTAAATTTATAACTAAGGTTAACTTAAATAACTATCTTAGGAGTTAGACTTAAATGTAGGGAGGACCAGTGCCTTATCAGACCGGCCACGACGGTCAGGTCAGGGAGGAGGCTGTGGCGGCCACTTTTTTTAATACCACGACGGTGGCGAACAAGCATACGGCCCGCCTGATTGTAAACAGTTACCGTAGCCTATGGACGCCTGCAACCCCAGAGGATTCACATATGCACGTTGCCTAACCCTTTAAGAACCTAGACACTCCTTTTTTGAAGAACCTCGTACTGTACACTTCCTTCCTTCACTCACTTCTTTTTTGTCCGAAACTTACATTTCAAAAGACCTCAATACCCATCTTCCTCAATAAATCGCTGACATAAACAGATGGGTTATGAACTTATGACAATCCTTCAACTTGCAAAATTATTTCCTGAGTTTCACAATTTATATTCACTTGCTGAAATTATCATCTACATAGTAACTTTTGATATAAACGCTTGTTTTAATTATTGTGTATGCATAATGCCAGAGGGTAAAGATATTTCTTTAAAGGCCATGGCAGAGGTTAATTGAATTAATGAAGTTTATAACAGGGAAGTGGTAACAGGAATTTTGACGCTGTCGTCGCATTGTTCTCAGATTCTCAGTGCTGTGTCCGTATTTCGCTTATGAAATGAGCTTCACTATTGCAAGTTACTCCATATGATGGTAAATAGAATAATCAGGAATCATTCAGGTCAGGTTAGAGATGCGCAAAACGCTTCACTGAATTGAAAATATTGTATCACTCATACCTCTCATTTCCCTCAGTCTCACTCGTTTGACTCGGCCGGCCGGCTCATTTGAATCATGAGTGGAAAGGGCGAGCAAGTAATAAATAATGTAAACACTGAGATATGAGTTACTAAGCGAGTTGAAGAGTGAGTGAGTTGAATCAAAATATATAGTTAATTTAAATCACTCACTCGTGAACGACCCATGTCTAGTGTCGAACCTTTTCGGTTGTTCTTTCAATATGACATGATTACTTCTGCATATGTAGCGCCCGCGCAATAAATCATCGTCAGGGACCTCACGCGTGACATTCGCAGAGTCGATGGACAGTCAACACCAAAAATAAGTATATGTTGTTGAACCTTATTGCAAAGGAATAAGGTACACAGGTGTAAACATATTTTTGTTGCTGACTGGACACGTTGTGGTCTGCATAAGGAAAAGTCACAAAAAATGAAGCGCACGACTTGAAGAATAGCTGGAAAATATCATTAGCTTTTTTAAAGTGCTCGAGCGTTAATGGTGTGATGTCATTGTCGCTACTTAATGGAGCCGGGGAAAAAGCCGGGATAAACGCTAAGAGGATGATGATAGTGTAGTGGAGTACTGGAACGCCTGTTTAACCTATAAAAATGATCAATAAATCACAAGTCCGATTTTATTTTGTGATCTGTTAGAATACGTTAAGTACTAATAATAAAAAAATATTTTATAACAATTGTTAGCATTGCGCTAGGTATAATACATGTATTTGTTTGCTACACATAGAAAAGATTATGTAAGTTTTATTTTTCTCCACCAGGCTATCGCTTTTTACTATTGCAACATAACTTCACATTTTATAACGGTTTTGTCAAGAGCATATGTCGTCTTAGCCTTTTGTAATTCGTTTAGAATTCAAGGTCACTTATATTTTGACAAATTGTTTTTGATTATGCTCACATAATCTATTGACCAAACTGTTATAAAATGACAGATGATGTTGAAATACTTGAATGTATGGAATGTATGGTAAAGGAAAATATATCTTGTGTATAATCTTTTCTTGTTGTTATTAACAAATATCTATATAATACTTAGCGCGACATCAAAAACTGTTAGAAAATATTTTTTACTAAAAGTAATCATATCATATTCTCTAACTAAAAAGAAAATCGCACTTGTGAGTTATCGAAGCTCAAAACTGTTCGCGTGAACGTAAACGTACTGTTGGTGGCTTCAGTGTGCTCATGGCAGGTCCCCTATTCGACAAGCCAAACTGTGACACGTCGCTAACTGAATACCCCAAGCGAGATCACTACGTTTGACACATGTACAGTCGCCATCAGATATATCAGAGCGGCCGAGGTCTATCTGAACAGCACTTTACATCCTTAACAATAGCGTCGTTCTGATATTGGTGACCACCTTGGCTGCTCCGATATATCTCATGGCGATTGTACTAGAGTGATTCAAAGTGGTCTCACCAGCGACTCAGTTTTCGGCTGTCAAATTGGGCCCCATATATGGGGCACGCTATAGCGTGTTCGCTATTCTATATGTTTATAAATACGGTCAGTATATAATTGACCGCACGCACGTACAGCGCACGCGCCGAAACCGTTACGTTACGGCACTGATCCTTGCTATTGTGTCACTGGGCATCGTCATACGTAACTACTTTAATGTTTACTACGTGTGTAGTTTTGGTCATGTTTATAATAATTGGTATGCCAGGAAGTTTGCCAAAGAGCTCAAATAGGACCCAGTGTGTTGACGATGGGCAAAGAGGATAGGATGTAACATAGTCTTGAATTTCAAGATAAATTAAAACAAACTAGTTACGACTTGAATAAATAAAATCGTCAATAATGAAGCAATTGTTTCCTGAAACTTCGTTTTCTACTTTGGCAACACTTTACATCACCGTTGCATAAAACCAATTTATCGCATCAATTTTGTAGATAATTGCAATTTTAACTCCATCGCAAATTGCAGTCATTTAGCGAATTTTGCATAATCACTCTGATTATTTTGCAGTTATACAATCTGGTTTAGATGTCCAGTGTGAAATTGAATAAGTGGGAGTATGTACTATGTACCGGGGGAACTGTATTTTCCGGGTATGTCCTTAAACTACGTCCGAAAGAGAGGTATGGCAAAGGCGTATGTCATCTCGCTAAGTGTGGTAAGTTGGGCACAGCTCAGCGAATACCATCTCGCTCAAATCTGAAGCAGAGCCCGGCTAGGGAAGTACCTCCACCTTACAGAATACCACAATAAAATAGCACTCGACCGTACTCATAGTGTAGTGGGTGCAGTGTTCCTGCCGGTGAGTAAGGTTGTCAGAGAGCTCAAAGAGGATGCAGTGCAGGAGGATGGCGGCAAAATAGATCTATACTATCAAATTGTTCACTCTACATATATAGGTACCTACTTACAATTTTAGGGTATCTAAAGTTGTTGCTTGGTCTCACATACATCTACGAGTAAAGAGAACAAATGTTTCATTTGTTTAAATAGACATTCCTTCAAGCATTTATGAACCCACCGGGAGTAAATTGACTTAAGACTTTAACTCCTCGCAACAAGGTTTAAATTCCTGTCGACATGGCGTATGGCCTGACTAAGCGCAGAACGATATTGGACCTTACTTCTTCTGTAATAAGGTTCCTGTCTTCGCTCATCCGTCGGTTCCCGGCAGCCATTATCCGCAACGTACGCTTCCTGTACCCCATTAGCATGCTCTGCGACGCTGCTTGCATAAGAGTTACGTGGCACTTGTGGGGTAGTCGACGACAAATATATGTTTACAGTTTTGAATCTTATTACAATAACGTAAAGGCCGTAACCATACCTTTGACATGGACTGTGAGCAGCATAGCGGGCGTGTTCAAAATGATTTTCACGGCGGCATTTTCATTTCGACGGTAACTAACGAGCAAGCCCGACGGGCGACAAGTGGTTACGGTAGCCTATCATATCAATGCGTGCATTTCGAGGGGTGTTTAGAACGTTAAAAACTTGTAAGTACACTTTTTTGAAGTCCCCATAGTACATATCTTGTGTCATGGATCCAGGCACGACCACATTCATCATTTGTAGGTGCTATTTAGTGCTCCTAGTACCATGAATTTGTGCCGCATAGTTTTCAAATTATCGCGGTACCGTTGTGGTCGGGCGGGGGTACAGGATCCTCCAACGAGATTTGGTGAATACACAAATTCATCGTTTTTAGGTGCTATTTAGCGCCGCCAAATCCATGAATTTGTGCCGCATAGTGACAAAGATACCGATGTGGTCGTGTTGAGGAAACTTCAGTAGGTAGTTCATTCCACCGCTGAAGTGTGCTTATTATTGAAGTGCATTAATAGAACACCTCGGTTTATGTTCTCAGCAGTAGAAGTAGCTAACCGTACGAGGTGTTCAAAATTAGCTTAACACGACATTATGGTTAAAAATAGTAGAGAGAGAGTTAAAAATCATTTTGAAGACCTACTGCTGAGTTTCTGTTATGCTTGTACTTAGGTTTAGTGATATTAAAACAATATTGTATTGATAATTTTCAATTTTATTCCGCGTTTACAAAACCTATAGTCTATACGTAATGATGATCAGGCAATGGACTATCTACGAAAGGCCAAAGTATAGCTAAGTACCATCTAGTGCCAAAAGAGTACTCCATGTTTCTTATCCAATGAGCCTTGTTGGGAGCCTTTCCATGATCAAATTCGTGAGCTGTCACCCCTCTGAGAACATTTCTCATGTGTAAAAAAAGAAAAATCGCTGCAGACGGTAAAAGAGCTAATTCGATTAACCAACATAATACAAATAAGATATTTTCAACACTGGGTGGACCAGAAAAGACAGTAAAGAAATATGGTTTAGTAAGTATCATAACAATTTGCAAAAATGCCCTAAAATCTAATTGTGTAAATATATATAAGGTATTGTAGTACAAGACATAAGGCATAGTGAAAACTATGTGGCCCATCATGTAGATGAAGTAACGTATGTTTTTGCGTCCAATGCAGTGTGATAAGAAGCAGCAGTGGTGATCCCTTCTTATAATGCAAGCATTGCATGACTTACAATGCCATACGTCCGCTATTCTGTTCTGTTTGCAGTACTCGCAGTAAGGGCCAGGTCCGTGGTAATTCTTTAAACGCGAGTCTGTTAGGTAGCTGAGGAGAAGATTGCCAGCAATGTTGATGAAACAGTACGTTCCGAAGATGACGTGGAAGTAATAAGCACTAGGACTTGTTAGGGACAGTCTTATTGCCGCGGGTAAGCCGATAATCATACTGAGCGCGTAAAATCCGGGTAGCACTACGAGTGTTATGGAAGTTATATGGAATCTTTCCAGAAGCCTCATTCTTGAATCTATTTGTTCATTTCTTTTGCGAGTCATTGCAGTTTAATTCTCAGTAAAATTCTTGTTTAATTCTTGTATAGCTTGACACTGACAATACTATGTTATGATCATTTATGAATGTCAGATACACGGACCAAGAGAGAAACCGGACATTACAATCTATTTCCCTAACCCAAACCCGAGCAAAATAGTCGTTCATAGCCAGAGAGTTCATAGAGCTTTATGTTCATAGCCTTAGGTCCTTCAATCCGGTGGGTTGAATTCTCAAAGTTCATAGCTGACTAGTAAAAAGTAGTAAAAACGGTCCGACAGAGAGCATAATGTAGGGGGCGGTGTCTCACTCGAACTCGTCATTCGGCCTCACTTTGTGACCGAAGAGACCTTAGATACTCTAATTTAAAATGATAACTTAATGATGTAATGGTCAGATAACGCTAAACTGGCCAGACCATGGCCAGACTATCAACATCAACGCACGATCTATCTTAACCTTAGATAATTCAACCAACCGGGGCGGCCATTGACAGGCGTTCCCTTCTGCCGAAAACATATGACCAGTGGTCATATTTATTGTATGGACTGACGTTTATGTGACGTTCCCCTCCCCCGCAAAAATTGGCAGTTTTTTTTTGTATAGAAAATGAAAGACATGGCCGCTCCTTGGTTGAATTCTCTAAGATCCTAACTATGCACCAATAAGTACAAAGTAGTAAGATAAATACCATAAATGATTTTAGGTTTGTGCCATGTTTACGCACTTTTTCTAATATAAGAGTAGGTAAATTCTTATAAATAAATAAATAAATATTATTATTATTTATCGGCTACATGTCACTGGATATACATAGACAGGCATTTCTTCTCTGGGATACATAGGCTGCTATTTATATATCCGGAAACCGGGATTACAATCTTCTTAAATAGCATATTTGACCTCCATGGTAAAATTTGAACTTTTTTAAGTACTGGCCGGTATATTTTTTCTTTCTTATTAACGCTCGTGTTTTGTTTTTGACGGGTTTTAAATGTCATCTCGCAGCAAGAATGGAACTCACTCGTGAAAATATTCGTGCTATGATTTATTATGATTTTCGGCGTGGTTTAACGCAACAACAGTGCATAGATCAACTAACTTCAACTTTTGGTGATGAAGCCCCATCTAAAACTACTGTGTATCACTGGTTTAGTGAGTTCAATCGTGGACGTAGTATGCTTACGGACGAAGTTAAGGCAGGTCGCCCGAAATCGGTCGTTGTACAACAAAATATCGAGGCTGTGCGAAAACTTATAATGGACGACCGACATGTTACGTACCGCGAGATAGAGGCGACTCTGGGTATTTCTATGACCAGCATTAATAGCATATTACATAATTATTTGGCTGTAAAAAAAAATTGTTCGCGTTGGATACCCCACAACTTAACAAAAGAGCAAAAAGATGCTCGCGTCGAATGGTGCAATAAAATGTTAAAAAAATATAACCGTGGTGACTCAAAAGCCGTTTATAACATCTATACAGGTGACGAATCCTGGATCTATGCATACGATCCCGAAACGAAGCAACAATCAACGGTATGGGTGTTTCAAAATGAGCCGAACCCTACGAAAGTTACTCGTGCAAAAAGTACATTGAAGCAAATGGTGGCCTGCTTCTTCGGTATTAATGGCCATGTAGCTACAGTGCCACTAGAAAACCGTAGAACGGTTAATTCAGAGTGGTACACGACCATTTGCTTACCGGAAGTATTTGAACAAATTCGTAAAACTAACCAGCGACGAAGAATCATTCTTCATCATGACAATGCCAGCTGTCATACGTCACGCGAAACAACTCTATTTTTGGAGGGTCAAAATGTGGAATTAACGGGTCATCCACCGTACAGCCCTGACTTGGCACCCAACGATTTTTATTTATTTCCAAATATAAATAATAAATTACGCGGTCAACGATTTTCGAGCGCTGAAGATGCTGTCGACGCATTCAAATAACACGTTATGGAGGTACCTCAGGCGGAGTGGCAGAAGTGCTTTAAAAATTGGTTCACGCGAATGCAAAAGTGCATAGATCATCAAGGGGAATACTTTGAAAAACAATAAAACCATTTTCAGCCGTGTACGTTTGTTTGTTTTTTTGTTTCCGGATATATAAGTAGCAACCCTCGAGTGGGAAAGCAGATGAAGAAGAAAATCCAGTGAGCGCTGAGAGGTCCAGATGGGACAGTGCAGCTGCCATGTTTGTAACTCTTTTAGCACCACCCACAGGACCGGCCCGAGCATTCCTGGCGCACTAGGTAAGAGACTGAAATGGCGCCCTTTTAAGAGAATTTCTGACAACATAACATGTAATTTTTAATAGAACATTTTAAATGAAGAGTGTGTAGGATTCTTAAAATTTTTGTTCTTTTCGCGTTTTTCCCCATTTTTAGTTTTTTTAGTTTCGCCATGTCCGTCCGTTAGTCCGTCTGTCTGCAGTCTAGCCCAGTGACTGTAAATTATGGGCATTAATCACGCCAACAAAGTGGTAGTATAAAAACTGGAAAAATATTTTTTGTTAGGGTACCTCCCGTACACATGAAGTGGGGGGTGAACTTTTATTCTCGCTAAAACCCTGTCGTTTGGGGTATCGTTGTATAGGTCTTTCAAAAAAAAATGGCGGTCTTTTAAAACATTTTTCGAATAAAACGAATAGTTTCGTAAATAATAGCTCTGAAAGTTCAAAAAAGGGTGCCCCTCCCCCCCATCTAACTTTTGAACCGTGGTTCCAAAAATTTGAAAAAAATCAAGGAAGTGAGGCCTGATAAGTACTTTCAATGGAAATATATATATTTAATAAAATCGGTTTAGCCGTTTTTGAGTTATCTTATCACTCAAAAACGCATAGTGAAGGGACGTGGGCACCGCATAGTAAAATGACGGAAGCGCCGCCAAGTATCCCGTAATAAATGACTTTTTGAACGAATGTATTGTAACAGGCCGGCAACTACGGAACCCTACACTGAGCATGGCCCGACGTGCTCTTGGCCGGGTTTTTATTTTTGTATGCAATTGTGTTTACCATTAGGTTTTTTTTCGGACGCATTATTTTGACTAGTTTTTGTTGCTAGACGTATTGTTTTCTATGCATTGAATCTGCTAGTCGGTATGATCCTCGTGCTATCGTTAATAAAATAAGTCGGTTCTGGTCGCAGTTCACCTGACACACTCGCTTCTCTCGTCGTCGCACCTATGTTGACTCTATCACATCATACGAACTACGGACAAATTAGTCGCAAAAATACGTCTAGTAACAAAAACGAGGAGAAAATTACTTTCTAAATACTCATTTTTATTGCTAGACGTATTTAGCGTCAGAAGAAAAAAAAGTGAAAAACCTAATGGAAACGCAATCTCATAGGAAAATAAAAAAATCGGGGAAAATGTCAATGGAACAGAAAATGCTGTGGATTTTTTTTATCAGGTTTAAGATACTTTATTCTCAAAAAGAAGATATACAAACTTCACTTATATGAGAAATTTATACCTATTTAATCCAAGCCCCCTGCTAAAGGCGCTCTGCCTTCCCCTTAGACGAATATAAAGGGTAATAATCATCCTCCTAGTATTAGTCCCGGCCTTATGTCAGCCACAGCTCAGTTGAACCTGGGGTCCGTTTGGCAATCTAATCTCATGAAATGGCGTAAGCACTAGTTTTTACGAAAGCGGCTGCCATCTGATTTCTTCCAATCCCAGGGAACCTAGGCCTTATTGGGATTAGATCTGGGTTCCTGAGGATGTTTTCCTTCAGCAAAAATTGACTGGTAAATATCAAATGATATTTATTTATTTAATCTTTATTGCACAATACAAGATGGTACAAATGGCGAACTTAATGCCATAAGGCATTCTCTACCAGTCAACCAACAGCCGTACCGTACATAAGTTCCAAAAAACTCGGGGTTTGCACCTGAGGCCTTTGGATTGAAAGCCAGCGCTTTTTAAGCCCCAAAGTGGCGACGTCACCATCAACGAGGGCAACGAGGCGTTTTGACTGGGTCACAATAAAAATGTTTAATTTTTAGGGTTCCGTAGTCAACTAGGAACCCTTATAGTTTCGCCATGTCTGCCCGTCCGTCCGTCCGTCCGCGGATAATCTCAGTGACCGTTAGCACTAGCAAGCTGAAATTTGGTACTAATATGTATATCAATCACGCCAACAAAGTGGTAAAATAAAAAGTAGAAAAAAATGTTTTATTAGGGTACCTCCCCTATACGTAAAGTAGGGAGTGATTTTTTTTTCATTTCAACCCTAACGTGTGATATATTGTTGGATAGGTATTTAAAAATGAATAGGGGTTTACTAAAATCATTTTTTGATAATGTAAATATTTTCGGAAATAATCGCTCCAGAAGTAAAAAAAAACTTTTGAACCATATGTTTTAAAAATATGAAAAAAATTTCAAAAGTAGAACTTTATAAAAACTTTCTAGGAAAATTATTTTGAACTTGATAGATTGAATAGATTTTGAAAAAAAATTACAAAATAATTTCTGAGCTAAGTTTGTAATTTAACCGTATAAGCAGGTGTTTATTGTACCTGTAATTTCTACAAAATCACAATGAAATGACGTGCTTTCAAATAAAGTAAAAACGGTGAAAATCGGTTCACGCAATAAAGAATTATCCCATAAAAATCATCTTCCATACTTTAAGCTCGCGTGCAATAGTTTACTCAATTTGCCGATAGATGTCGCTGTACGTGGAACGCTCATATCATATCCTACATGGCGGTGTTATTTTAACTCTTAAGTGGGTACACTTACTGTGACGGACGGAAAACTACGGAACCCTACACTGAGCGTGGCCCGACACGCTCTTGGCCGGTTTTTTTTTAGTTGGTATTAAATGAATTCTGAAACTAGGCGAAATCCAGAAAAGTTTATAGAATATTTTAGGCTCTGAATGATAAAAATATTAGGAATAACATAGAAAAACTGACACACTTCTGTCTCATCTCGACGTTTGTGAAACTGAAATAACGCAAAACCTGTTTAGAGGAAGAAGGTATTTAATATAAAAAATCTCTGTACGACGTCTCTATTTATGTCTCTACGTATGTTGCTTTATTAATTTTAAGGGCGCGAGTAAAGCATTCTGAAATAAAAGTAAAGTCTCATCATGGGATTGTCAAATCCCATGATGAGTCTTTCTGTTAATTTAAACTAAGAGCAACTGCACTCAGTACAGCAATACCTTTGATTATTAAACCAACCGGATGCGAGACGCGGACTAATTTCTATCAGAAAAACTCTGCCAATTTCGGCGCGGGGGACGAGGAAACGCACACAAATACTGTTAACACTAATGCATTTTCCATTGACGTCGCTACACACGCACACGATAAAATTATCAAACACTAGCATAAAATATACTCACACAAGTACAAACACAGGCACAGACAACCTGTCCGTGAACGAGATAATGTCATCTTTAAGTAAACGTAGATAGTGCGAGGAACGCGCCGTCGATAATAATATACTTAAGTATCGATATTTGTGACGTTTTCCAGTCAAAGGTACATCATTGTCGGTTGTTAATAGAGTTAATTTCTAAATGATTTTTTATGGTAACGCCTTATTGACAACCGATAATGATATACCTTTGACTTGAAAATGTCACATTTTATCGTAGATTTATTTATCGTATGCCTACATGTACTTGGATATAGATAGGCATTTCTTCCCTAGGGTAGTGGGAAAGCAGATGATGAAGAAATTCCAGAGAGTGCTGAGAGGGCCAGGTAGGACAGTAGAGCTGCCAAGTTTGTAACTCTTTTAGCACCACCCGGGATCACGTGTAGGGTTGTCTAAGGTGTTTCCTACGGACGCAGAGAAACATTGATCGTAGGTTAGTTATATATTCTCAGTTGGGGCTACTTTCCGAACCAGTAGTAGTTTATTGCGCTTCCCATAATACGATTTAAAAAAAAATTGAATTCAATACAGTTGTTAAACCAGTGTTTGTTTTATTTCATTACCGTGCGTCCGTGCGTAATGTGCTATAGGCTAGGTTATCCTGATAGTGTCGGTTTTTTGAGTTCCAAACCACCTTACTGCCCTGCCCTCGGCGGTCCTCGACGGCATATGTATATAATTTAAAAAGCTATGCGTGTGAAGGTAAAACTCACCTTTGAAGTACTGACGTTAATCTTTTAATTTTTGTTAATGATTAAAAAATAATATGTAATTTGAATAATTTAAAAGTCGATTAAAATATGTTTAGAAACAATTTAATAACAACACACACACACACACACACAGACACACTGCTTTTTTAACAGAGCAATGCTTTACAATTATGGCTGTATGCCGAATGGGTCTCTGCCTAACCCACGGAGTATCTTTTAAGTGTATTGCCTAACCTGTCATACATAACAATGACAATGAATGACATAATGGCGGACGTATTTCTGCCGCACTGGAGTCGATTACTCTTGTTTGCAATATTTAATTTACCTCCCTCGATGTAATCTTGTTCATAATTGCATACGCAATTTATGAATGAATTCATTGATAAATTGGGTATGCAATTATGAACCCGATGGTACAATGTACTATTAAGAGTCAAGTTTAAAAATTACCCTAAAGCAGATGTAGTCACATTAAGTGGCAACACTTTTTGATTGACAATATCTTTTAGTTTTTTGCTAATTTCGTGCACTATTTGATGATATTTAGACGTAATTATACTTACAGATGAAAAGAAACGTTATCCTTCTGTAAACTAGATAATTCAGATCTTTTCTTACATGAAAACACGCAGCAATTCGGCATTTTTACCTCAGATCGTTCCGCGCTGACTGACATTCATTGAATGGCGTTTGACGCGCGACAACTAGTTTTATATAACCGCTACGACCAGTGGTCTTGTACTTTTGGCAGAGGGGGACGCCTGACAATTACCACTCCATTGGTTTATTTCTCTGAGAGCAATACCGACCACAGACTGGCGGTGGCGGGTA
This sequence comes from Pammene aurita, assembly GCA_947086415.1. Classification (NCBI taxonomy): domain Eukaryota; kingdom Metazoa; phylum Arthropoda; class Insecta; order Lepidoptera; family Tortricidae; genus Pammene; species Pammene aurita. Next base: position 38,520,840 of record OX352297.1, on the reverse strand, counting down.
TGGCACTGTGTCGCCAAATTAAAATTATGTTTGTAGAAAAATGTGTATCTAAAAGTTGGGAGCCTTCAAAAATTTTTTTTTTCGTTGGTTGGCGCCCCTTAATACGAGCGCCCTAGGCGATCGCCTAGTTTGCCTATATGGACGGGCCGGCCCTGACCACCCAGGGATCACGTGTAGGGTTGTCAAAGGTGTATCCTACGGACGCAGAGTAACATTGATCCCCAATTTAGGTTTTAAAATAAGAAATGAATATAAAAAAATGCAAATAACAACTAAATAAGTCCTGGTACACCTGTACGGTATATGTTAATGAATTTAATGATATACACTCATGGACAATGTAAATGGGACACTTAATATAGGAATATTTTCAGTAAATTATAATTAGTTTAAGAATAGAAGCAACATAAAACTTGCTAAAATAAATATTATGTTATGAAACATTCTTACACAAATCAACCTAGTCCCACAGTAGGGTCAATAAGGTTTGTGTTATGGATACTAGGTGACGATTTATATAATAACGGCCTCCTAGCCCAGTCGGTAGTGACACTGCCTACGAAGCAGGATGTCCCGGGTTCGAATCCTGGTAAGGGCATTTATTTGTGTGTTTATCACAGATATTTGTATCTGAGTTATGGATGTTTTCTATGTATTTAAGTATTTATCAATATCTATCTATTATATATATCGTCGTCTAGTACCCACAACACAAGCCTTATTGAGCTTACTTTGGGACTAGGTCGGTTTGTGTAAGATTGTCCTATAATATTTATTTATTTATTTTTATTTATAATAGATAGATAAAAATAAATAGGTAAGTACTTAAATGCATTTAAAAAAACATCTATACCTAATTAATTTAATTTAGAGACGTTAATTCATTTGCTTTACTAGTTCGCGACATAGGTATAAAATTATTGGAAGTTGGTTACAAAAAAGCTCCGTTTTAATTGCAATAATTTAACAGCAGCGTTTTATAAAATATGTTTAATTTAAATAAAATAAATAAAAAACAAAATGCACATCACAAGACGATGTGTATGTAAATAATAACATCAAATCAAGGCGGTGTAAAATAAAACAAAATTAAAAATATACAAGTGTCAATTAAATTTTTAACTCTGGTCGTAAATTTAAATATACGCTTTTGGTACGTTTCTTAGGCAAAGGACTATTCACCGTCGGCCAAAATAGAACTAGGTACCATCTCGTGCCGAAGACGTAGGCCATGTTCCTTCTCCAATGAACCCTTGCAGGCACCTTGCCCTTCTTATATTCATACCAGGTTAAACCTTTAAACGCTTTATACAAATGGAACAGTGCAAAATTCACCGCAACCGGTAAAATAGCTAAATTCATATACCAGAAAAATATTAACAGCCGATCTCGAAGAATCATTGAACTGTAAGCGAAAATGCTCCAGTCGCCCAGATGGAAAATTCTCGAAGCCGTCGCTGCGAAGCTCTTCAGGTCAAACTGGGCGCGAAGAACGATGTAGTTATAGTAAGTGGCGTAGATCATCGAGATGGCTAGATGACATAAGTAGCAGATGAAGTAGCGAAGGTTATTGCGTCCAATGCAGCGTGCCAGAAGAGTGCAGTGGTGGTCTCTCCTTAGAACACAGTAATTGCACGTCTTACAATGCCAACTGTTCTCCGGTTGCGGCTGCTGGCAGTCTCCGCAGTAGCTTCCTTTTCCGTTGTACGATTGAACACGAGTGTCTGTGAGCACGCATAACAACATGTTGCCAGCGACATTGGTGAGGAGGTAGCTGCCTAGAATAATGTGGAAGAATTGTTTTGCAGGCCCCCAGTTGAGATGCACTACTAGGTACGGCCTTATGACGCACAGTTGGAACAAGGAGTATGCAGGTGTGAGAAGAAATGTTGCGTAGCTAAGTAGCGCTTCTTTTAGACGCTGTGTTTGGATCGGTGACAAAAACATTTTAATTTTTAAAAATACTAGAAAAAATGGGTTTCTCCAATTGTGACATTTGATTAAATCAAAAGTCCTTTATATTATCTTTGGGTAGAGAAGAAACTCATAAAAACTTGTTTAAAAATGAAAAAGATCAAAGTATGATTTTTCAAGAATCATAATTTAATGATAACGATATGTACCTAATATACCAACAAATTATATATTACCATTAATAAAATGAGGCTCAATTGTTCTATTTTATACATATTTTACATCGCATAACTTGTTATAAAACATTACTATCTTTATCAATCTCCTAATGAGTATTATATTCTTTGATCTTTATGGTCTGGTAGCCCAAAGCTAAAAAAAAGCTTATAGATGTCAATGTCACTGATGCAACCCATAGATGAATATGTATATAACTGAGATAGATAGGCAACTCTACGGCTCGTACTTGCAGCAGCTAGTGCCACCATCTAGTTTCATAGTGCTACATTTGATCACGTTACAGGGGAACGGGGGAAGGGGTTTACAGGGTATGGGGGTGGGTGGGGGGGGGAGGGGTAGACCTCGTCCCCCTCGGCCCTTCCTGACAGCCGTTCGGCGGGAAATCTAAGTTTGGACGTCCTGTAAATAAAACTAAGTTTATGTCAAATGCATACAATATTTATTGTACATATCATTATATTTCATTAGGTACAGTCGAGGACAAAGAGATGTATACACTTTTGGACCTTATTACAACGCAATAAGGTCCAAAAGTGTATACATCTCTTTGTCCTCGACTGTACATACTATGCACAATTGTTATACCCATATATAACTTAATATCTGACAAAAACCTAAAAACCGGCCAAGAGTCTGTAGGGCCATAAGTTTCGTAAATACTATATTATACCTAAATATATTAATTTGAAAAGCTAATTTAAATATTAATCTTAATGCAATGACAGACATGGTGCGGTGGTGCCTAGAAATTAGGCATTTCCTGATAGCAGTTATAAAATCAACCTATCTTAGACGATATTCTTTTTTAAAGATCTCACACAATACTTGTTGAACTGAATAAATTCACCCCCAGTTTATGTGTACGGGAGGTACCCAAACAAAACCACTTTGTTTTACAACTTTGTCGGTGTGATTAATAATACATACACTCATACCAAAGGACCCCGCAGCAAACATAGGGAAAAAGTGGTTTCAGTCAAATCGCATGAAATTTTAGTATGATGTAGATTCAGGTCTCCTTATAAATTTTTTATAAGGGCTCAACTCCCTCAGAAGTACACTGTCAGAAATAATCAAGTTTATATTATTATTTTTCTATGACGTGTTTCTTAAAATCAATACTTTGAAATGACCCACAATGATACTTACTGGCGTTAAATATGATCTTAATAACGTTTCTGTCACGTTGAAATCGCATTTTGTTAGTTATTTATATTATGCAAAAGCAAAGAGAAAGATTTTACGAAAAATTGGTATGTTACATATGTTTTGTATGAAACAATACTTATTGATTATTTCTGAAAGTATACTTCTGAGTGAGTTGTGCCCTTATAAAAAAATAATCAAGAGACTCGAATCTAAATTGTACTAAAATTTCGTGAGATTTGACTGAAACCACTTTTTCCCTATGTTTGCTGCGGGGTCATTTGAGCTTTCTTATACTAACAATATATCACTTAACTAGTAAGCAGACATACAGACAGAAAGAAAATTATTACTAGGAATTTTTTTTTTCTATTATTTGACGTGACCTATCCCACAATACTTGGTGGAAATGTACCTTCAGTCACAATTAACAATTGACATAAATCTAGGTACAGGGAAATTTTATTTTACTAGTATGTTACTTAATTGTGGCGACAAAAATTTAATTACGCAAATCTGATATACCTATTTATGGTATTTTTTCCGGTACCACAGAAACAATAATTGATCTCGAAACATCGGAGGTAACTATTAAGTTAATATATGCAATTTAGTTCCGTTTTAGTTAATAATCATAATACGTAAAAGCCGTGAAAGTGTTGACAATAATAACGATGCGTAGGAAGGTACAATCATACATATATACCGTAATTTACAGAAAGTAAGTGTACAATATACATTCTTCTTGAAGTGATAGGGCTCCAGCCTTTTATGTTGCTACATCACCGTATTCTGGTGGGTTCATAAGCCGACTTAGGTATACCTAGAACATAAAAGTAGAGAATTATTGTACATACAGTTACGATCTAACAAATCTAGTCGATTTTTGTACCAAACTATGTGTGCACGACCATAGTGTTATTTTATGAGATTAATCATTAAAGTCAGTACACAAAAAGAGGCACAGTAAAAGGCGTCGCTCGAGCCGGCTTTTGCCGTAGACATTCGATCATACTAATGGAATTGATAGTCACAAAGAACCAACAAAGCGCTTCGTTATCCGACATTTACATTCAGCCCCTGTCGCTGCCCCTCGCGCTGCCGGCATTAATTCCCTAAATACTGCTGCAGCAGGATCGAGAGGAGTGTGTGTTTACATACTGCCCTACCACTCACTTCGCTTTCAAGTCTCGGCATTGGCAGACGTTGAAATAATTACAGCGGCCGCGTTGTCTGTTGCGATCCTCCAGGTGCTCGACGAGTACTGAGCGACGGAGGAGAATGTAATTGGAAACACGTACTGCCGCTCGCGCTGCCGGTCCTTTGACTTCGCACAAAAAAACCGCCATTTAGGGGAGCGCCGGGCAGCGCGAGTGGCAATAGCAGTGGCATGAGAAGTATCATGTTTACACACTCGTCCTTCCCACTTCCCTGCCCACTTGCCTGCTCAATTCGGCTGAATGTAAATGCAGTATTAAAATTAAACCAGCGGCAGCGTATTCCGGATAATTCGCTAGTTATTAGGAATTCAGTAAAAATAAACATCGTTAGGAAACCAAACTTCTCACAATAAGGTCTAGTTAAGCTCTGGGTTTGAACTAGTTTAAAGTCCAGATGGCAATCGCTTTTGAAAAAGGTTAGTCTTGAGGATAGATTGCCAAAAAGCTCCTTTACTTATAGCAAAAGTCACACATTCGTATAAAATGACCTGTTCATTTTATACGAATGAATGAATTTTTATGGCAGTAACGCCTTATTGACAACCTACAATGATGTACATTTTAGTTGAAAATGACACATATAATCAACATAATATCAAGATCTGTTATCAGCACTCTTTACCTATACAAATCTGACTGTGGTCGTGTGTGTTGATCCGAATATATGTATATCTAAATGAGATAATAAAATTAAAATGTTTACTCAACAATACCTAAAGTCATTGGAGTTATTTCCCCGCTAACCCGTAGATACTGGAGCTTCGGATTCCAAAAACCTGAAACAATATTATTATAAATAGGTATAATTTGACAGTTACTTATATTTTTAAAGTAAATTATGATGCTACCAAATTCCAAAGGAAATTGTGTTGAAGAAACACACCTTTTCAAAACTAAGCTGAAGTCTCTTCTATTAAAAAAAGCTTACTATTCCATCCAAGAGTTTATGGAGGATAAACTTTTAAAACAATCCAACTTTTAACAAGTTACTTTTTCTATAAGCATGGAGACTTTAATTGTGATATAGTTTAGATTTAGGCTTAATATTAAAACTTGTTTATTTTTAAATAAAAATTTCATTTCATGTCTTACCTTGAACAGGCGTAGGCTTTGCAGAAGATACAGTAGACACGGGAACAACGTTACTGACTCCTGCTACCCACTTCCATTGGCAGTGGCACATCTGCAAGATATTTATAGAACATACTCAGAACACGCGAGTAACAGGACTTAAAAGTTCAGTACGGGAACGCCTTTTTAACCTATAGAAATGAAATAACTCGCAATTCCGATTTTATATCGTGACCTGTATACGACTTTTTCGACTTTTTCGACTTTTTTGACTTTTTTGACTTTTTTGACTTTTTTGACTTTTTTGACTTTTTCACTTCTTTTGACTTTTTTGACTTGATGACTTTGACTTTTTTTTTTACTTTTTTTTTACTTTTTTTGACTTTTTCGACTTTTTCGACTTTTTCGACTTTTTCGACTTTTTCGACTTTTTCGACTTTTTTGACTTTTTCGACTTTTTCGACTTTTTCGACTTTTTCGACTTTTTTGACTTTTTTGACTTTTTTGACTTTTTCGACTTTTTCGACTTTTTCGACTTTTTCGACTTTTTCGACTTTTTTGACTTTTTTGACATTTTTGACTTTTTCGTTGACTTTTTCGACTTTTACGATTTTTTCGACTTTTGACTTTTTTGACTGTTATAACTTTTTGATTTTCGTACTAACGCGGACAGACGGACATGGCGAAACTATAAGGGTTCCTGTAGTAGTTCCTATAGGAACCCTAAAAAGGACATACATGCAGAGACTATATATACTTTATTTTGTGCTGAACTCCCACCTTTATCAACCTTGGTTCAAACAGTTTACTTATTCCTATTGTTCATTTTATTTGAGATTAGAAAAAAGTTGACAGAACGATGTACAGGTTTCTTTATCAGGCAAGATACATGTCACATCTGTCAGAGTGCCTACGCCGTCATTAAACATACTAAGGGCCTGTTTCACAATCTCCAGATACACTTATCTGCCAGTGAAAATTATTGCTATCCTTTTCGCCAGTCATACAAAAGAAAAGGACAGCAAACATTTATCTGACAGATATGCTTTAACTGGAGATTGTGAAATAGGCCATAAATATATTTGTATTTATAGTAAAGCCATGTTATAATGAGTATTTAACAATATTTTGATAGTAATTATTTTTTGGAATTATTTTATTATTAACACTTTTAATGTTCTTGTAAATGTTGCACAATATAAAGCCTATAGAAGAAGAGGTTCGAGACGGATGGTTAGATTTTTAAATATTTTCTCGCGTCATCTGTCATTCGTATCTCTCAGACATATCTGGATAGTTTTTAATGTTAATGCTTATAGTAAAGGTATTTGCTTGTTCTATTATTGTGCGATTGGTTGGAGGGTTATGGAGCAATCAGAGGCAGGTCCGAGTGGCATACAACAACAAAAGCCACCTCGTAGTCCAACAAATCTTTTACCATCACCTAAGACAATTGTTTTATTATTTAGTATTATATAATAAAACGATTAAATATCGTTTAGAAGAACTTTTGTTTACGAAATTTTATTAATAAGTGCATATTATGATTGTCAATTAAATAATTTTCGTGAATACTGATAAAGAACTAGACGTTAAGTTTCCGTTTTAGAACGTACATGCTTCACTGTCTGTTTTTAAATTTTCACGTAAGTATCTCTTACGTGATAATCAAAACAAAATTGTGTTTTTATTGCTGTGTTGGATTATTTAATCTGCAAATTGTTATTATTTATTCACAAATGTGAACTCTTAATCATGTTAACTAATCGCTTGTTGGTGTGTTTGCAGTGTGTTTAAATTGAACATTTAGAACAGGTTGGCAACTACTGTTTCTATGTTTACTCAATTTCTAATCTCAAAAAAAACGAAGTATAGTATAAACACAATGATACCTGATCCCATAGCCTCAATAGCTTTGACACTAATGCGAACAATTCTAATTTCTCTAATTTAGTCATGCACATCCTTATAGCGAACACTGAAGTGCTGGTAGCCTGACGGTAAGATGTCTGACTTTCAATCCAGAGCTTTCGGGTTCAAACCCCGACTCGACTGCGTTTTTATGAATTTTTGTACAAAATGTAATTTGATTTACCCGTCGCTTTTTTCTGGAGGAAAATATCGTGAGGAAATCGGACCTCCTTCTGGGTAAAAACTAGCAGTCGCACTAGTTCATAGGTTTTGGATGCCGACGGTACCCAGGCTCAAAGCCGTAGCAAAAAAAAACCGCAACAAGACGAACGCTAGAAGAATTATGATGATGGTGATTCTAATTAAGCTGATTACATTATAGCGTTAAAACTAACCTGGTAAATGAAGCGTTGGTATAGCCAAGCGGTTGAGGCGTCCATTGGGGTAAATATATTTGGCCTCAAAATGGCGATGGCATACCCGCGCATTATTGTAGATCGCCGTGTCCGCTTTGCCCACAATATTTCCACCGATCCTTATTACCCACGTTCGGAACCTTTCAAGTTCTGAAGGGTTCCTGAGATTGGTGGGATTTGGGAATGCATGCATTTGAATTCCTGAAACAAGCATCATTTTTCGTTAAGTTGATCCGGTCCACGCTCTTGGCAGATTGATTAACGAAAAATAATATTATACTAGCCCTGTCCTCGTTGATTATTGCACAAGGGCACGCAGCAATTTGGAGGCGACATTTTTATATGTTAATTCATATAATAATTACCCTGCACCCAAAAACTATTTAATTTTTTTTGGACAACTGTCACTATCTTCAAAGCTTGCGCTAAAAGAAAGAAAGAAAATTTGACTTCGCCGCCATCATGATCCCGATTTTTTTTATTTAGCACAAATGTTGCCACAATATCTACTACTTTCTACTAGTGTTTTAAAAATCTATGTAAATCTTGAAGAAACAAACTATTGCACTATTTAACCGTAATTAAATTATAAAATGCATAAAAAAAGCATGTTTCAATAATAAACTAATTTAACAAAACTTAAACCCAGAATATTTAAAACTTCTATGTTTTTCAAACAGCAACACAGCCGTCACATGCTGCACAGCGCTATCTAGCGTACTTTAGAAAAACTAAAATCACAAGTAGCTCGCAGTTTGTAGATGGCGCAGAAAGTATAATAATATCAACGCTCCTGTCAAAGTTCTAAGAGACCATAGCATGATGCAACCAATCATTAACCAATTTTACTTGAATCTGACTCAATTTTAACAATTTTATGTTTATATAAGAGCAACAATGTCACTTAAAAATAAACCGACCAAGCTTTACATAGAAATCGAAAAAGCGTTATGCGTTATCGTAGTATTCGGGGTCACGCCGGTCTCTTTCATATTTCAAATGCTGGTCGTACGACCAAAAGTGCAAAAGATATGGGGCCTCGCTTTACCTGGCCACTGCTTTCACGCCGTTCTCGTCACGTATATTTTCATCAATGTCTTCGGGAATATGCTCTTAAGTATAGTCGCTGACTCGAGCTTGAAGAATTGCCGAGAATTTGAACAAGGAAGATACTGCGAACATTGCATGCGGAGGCAACCAGAGGACAGTTGGCATTGTGCAACATGCAATGTTTGTATACTACAGAGAGACCACCACTGCTTCTTCTTATCACAATGCATTGGACGATACAATCTGAGATATTTCGTTTGCTTCTTGGCGCATGCCACAGCATCCTTCGTACTCTCAATCTATTATAACTACTGTGCGATGGAGCAACTTAATATTAACTTGTTTTTGGACATAATGAGCCTCGTAGTTAATATTATAAAACCGGGTTACATTTCAGTCCAACCACTTGACATGAAGAAATGCTTGTATGAGATTTTTTGGTATTTAAATGTAATCGGTTTCATACTTTGTGGAAGTCTATTCTGTCTCTATTTGGGAAACGCGTTGCGCGGCGTGACATCGTATGAGTATGCAACAGGGAAGATTCCAGAAAAAATAAGTTGGAGGAGCAATATGGTACGAGCTTTCGGTAGAAGATGGTACTTGGCCATATTCTGGCCGTTTGTGAACAGTCCTTTAGTGAATAAATGCATTTAGATGGAGAGTCTAAGGTATGCATGTTAAGTTATACAATTAGGGTAATTCATTGTAGAATATATTATTAATTATAAAATAATTTATCTCTTTTAAATTTTTTTGCTTGTCTGTAACTGTAGTTAAGTCACGTTTAGTTTAAGCACAGTCGCCATCACATCAGATATATCGGAGCGGCCAAGGTGGTCAAATATCTGAACAACGCCTCTATTCTTAAGGCGATAAAGTGCATGTTCAAATATTTTTGAGTACCTTGGCTGCTCAGATATATTTTATGGCGACTGTACAAAGAGTCTGTGAGGTGTCAATAGAAAAGTAAAATAATGTAAACACATATTTATTATTTACCTTAATTGCTTCGCAATCAATCACGCTCACGCGCTATTAAAGAACAACTATGGTTTCATTGTCAATTTATACACATAAACTTGATATTTACACTCATTTTTAGTAAAAATATATAATATTTCAGTGAAAATGGATTTCAATAATATTTTAAATAAATAATTAAATAAGCCACAAATGGCTTTAGCAGTTAAGTACCCATGAAACTCTGCGATTTAATTAATTATTTTGAACTATAATAAATAAATAAATGTTTTGGGGGACAATCTTACACAAATCAGCCTAGTTCCAAACTAAGCAAAGCTTGTGCTATGGGTACTAGGCAAAGGCTTACTTATATATAGATTAATATATACTTACATAGATAAATAGAAAACACCCATAACTCAGGAACAAATATTCATGATAAACACACAAATAAATGCCCTTACCAGGATTTGAACCCGGGACCTCCCAACTAGCAAAATTGCTGTATAAAAATGCCTTTATAAGAAGTAAGACATTATAAAAGGTTTATATATATCCTGACTAAGAAGGTACATCTTACAAAGGCATTTGATAGGACTTATTGGTCTTGAGAACATTTATACTTGTTAAGTACTCTTGTCTTGTAAGGTGAAGGTCGCGGGAGTCCGCTGGATGCGGGTGGCGCAGGACCGGTCATTGTGGCACTCTTTGGGGGAGGCCAGTTTTTATCAGAATTAATAAATAAATATATATATATGTTGAATAACTTTATAAAATGACTGATGTAATGAAAACTGGCTAAGGCAAATCTAACCTACTTTAAGATCTCACATTTTTAAATAACAGCAATTGTTATAGGTATCCAATAAAGCAAAGAAATAGAGTTTAATACTTGTTCATAATGTTATTTTGTTCCTATAAATACATATTTGGATTTTGCATAGAACTTGGCACTCATTTAGATCTTCTTTTTGCGGCGAAGCCCACAGCCAAGCATAATTTTTGTATTGAACTTGGCTCTCCTTTTTTACATTTATGTTTTTGGTGGGTATACCTTACAAGAACCTTTGACATTCTTTATTAAGAGTATCGCATGGCTAATATAACCTAAATTTATTTAGCCGAGATCATTTCATAAAATGGCCACAGGTAGATAGCCTTAGATAAGTGTTTAACAAGAGCGGAAGGCTTAAAATTGAGTTAACGAGTGTTAAATAAGAAATATCAGCCTTACATGCATCTTAAAAAAGAGTAATTGTACTTTTAACTGTTTTTACAATGTCATTTATTGAAACACATTTCAATTTTACAAATAATTTAACAAATAATTAATATTTTAGAGACATTCCAGAAGGGCCCGTGAAAATATTATTAATAATATTACAAAACTATCGAGGAAATGTACTTCGCATGTTGTTCATCAATACAGGGTGTTTGGTAACCGGATGCAAAGCCGAAAGTAGGAGATAGCCTAGGTCATGTAGAACATTTTTAGCCATACTTGTCTTAGACAAATGTTATTAGTTTTTTTTAAATTTAAATTTAAAAATTTGTCGGAGAAAACTGCAAAACTTCAGACTAAATCGATAATTAGTACTTTTTTTACTGCAGGTAGATTTTTTTTTGTTTTATTTCGTATTGTGCAATGTCTATCAAACACTAGAAAAGTGATTTCAAACATCTGTGTCTAAAGAAAACAAGTTGACAGCGATTTAAAATTTTAGTTACATGAAAATGTAAACGATTTAAGTGATTTCAAAGTACGAAAAAAAAAAAACTAAAATAGCCACGAATTTTCAAACCATTTTAAAAACATGCTTGGCTTTTACCCTTTTATTTAAGCTATCAAACACGACTGTAGCTACTGTATCCTTGAAAATAAGCCACCTAAACCAACTGGGTAGCTAAAATGTTTCACTCTACTTGTGATACTTGTGGTAGTTGTGGTGACGAATCTCATTATGATTTTACAATAAAACATTGGTTCTGAATACTAAGTTGGCGTTGACTTGACATTTGACTTGTTTTAAAAGGGTTAAGTGTACTGGACAAAACTACCACATGCAATTTTAACAAACAAAGGCTTGCGGCGGTGAGAGACAAAAGGGACTGATAGCGGCAGGCGGCGGGCGATAAGACAATCATGTCTCAAGCCATTTTATCTTTGAAAATAGGCTACCTGTACTAATAAGAGGGAATGTTTAGGGTAAATTAAAACAAAAGCATAAAAGATAAGTTATTTATTTTTACGATCAACACATTAAAATTACACATCATCGCTCGTTTTCAAAATGTGACCCGCCGTTTCGAATACAAGCACGAGCCCGTCTTCTTACTTCTGTGGTGGTTGTTCCGAATATCATTTCTTCCCTCATCCTTTCGAACGCCGCTTCTATCCTCTCCCTCAGCTCTTCTACGGTATTAATGACCTCTTGTGTGTAGACTAGCTCCTTAGCTCGGCCCCAAACGAAAAAATCCAATGGTGTCAAATCAGGTGACCGAGCGGGCCAAGGGATTCGTCCGCCTCTGCCGATCCAACCGTCCGGGAAACAGTTATCCAGATGCTCCCTTACAGCCAGAGAGTAATGGGCGGGACAACCGTCGTGTTGAAATGTCACTGCACCGGGCAGCTGGTCTTCGTCAATAAGCCTGGGCAAATCGTTTTGTAAAAATTCCAAATAATTTGCCCCATTTAAATTATTTGGCAAAAAATGTGGCCCAATAAGGACTCTGCCGATGATTCCAGCCCACACATTGACGGAAAACCTTCTTTGGAAGGACACTTGCTTTTTCCAATGTGGATTGTTGTTTTTTTGTCAGCCCATTGGTGTAGGTTATGGAAATTTGTGATCCCCTCCCGGGAAAATTTCGATTCATCGGTCCAAAGAATGCTTCGCAAAAAACGTCGGTCTTCGATATCCGCATTGAGTAAAAATCGGCAGAAGTCCACTCGGCGTGCAGGATCTCCTTCGTCCAAACCTTGAACTCCGATGCCGCGAAAAGGATATTTTCCCTCACGATTCATTGTGGCCCATACTTTCCATGTGGACAAGTTCAGATTACGAGCTACCACTCTGATGCTCGTATTCGGATCCTCTGCAAATGCCTGTAGAACGTCTTCCTCCACTTCAGGGCGATTACGTCCTGGATTCCCTCCATGTTGCACAGCAATACCATTCTCACGTAGCCTTCGGAATGAATTGTAAACTCTCACATTAGGCAATCTCCGGTTTGGAAAACGCTCTTGGTACATCCGTCGGGCCATCGCTCCATTACTGTCAGCTTTGCAGTACATGTAGATAATGTCGGCGTATTCTTCGTTCGTAAACTCCATGTTTACAATGAAGAAGTCGTAATTACACGTGAAGGAGCGCCTACGGCAGCTACAACTTGACACGGTAAATTGAGATGAGAGCGGGAAATTAAACCACAATGAACGTCTAATCGCAACTGAAGTTGTAACTAGACTAAATTACTAGTTTTTGCACAAATACTCATGTAGCTAATCAGTTTATCTTTGTCAATAAAGCACAAAACCGATCATCTTTGTTTAACGCCGCTCACCGCCTGCCGCTATCAGTCTCTTTTGTCTCTCACCGCCGCAAGCCTTTGTTTGTTAAAATTGCATGTGGTAGTTTTGTCCAGTACACTTAACCCTTTTAAAACAAGTCAAATGTCAAGTCAACGCCAACTTAGTATTCAGAACCAATGTTTTATTGTAAAATCATAATGAGATTCGTCACCACAACTACCACAAGTATAACAAGTAGAGTGAAACATTTTAGCTACCCAGTTGGTTTAGGTGGCTTATTTTCAAGGATACAGTAGCTACAGTCGTGTTTGATAGCTTAAATAAAAGGGTAAAAGCCAAGCATGTTTTTAAAATGGTTTGAAAATTCGTGGCTATTTTAGTTTTTTTTTTATCGTACTTTGAAATCACTTAAATCGTTTACATTTTCATGTAACTAAAATTTTAAATCGCTGTCAACTTGTTTTCTTTAGACACAGATGTTTGAAATCACTTTTCTAGTGTTTGATAGACATTGCACAATAAGAAATAAAACAAAAAAAAATCTACCTGCAGTAAAGAAAGTACTAATTATCGATTTAGTCTGAAGTTTTGCAGTTTTCTCCGACAAATCTTAAAATTTAAATTAAAAAAAAACTAATAACATTTGTCTAAGACAAGTATGGCTAAAAATGTTCTACATGACCTAGACTATCTCCTACTTTCGGCTTTGCATCCGGTTACCAAACACCCTGTATAATACCAAGATAATTAGCATGTCAAAGAAATAACAGTTAGCATTAGTAAGAGTACATATAAAAATATAAACTTACCTGGGTATTTCTATTTTTTAATATAATATCACTTTGTCCGAACACGTTTTCTGCAATGGCCTCTTCGACTGGTTGTGCTTATACTCTTACAATGAGATCACAGAAGGAATATAAGGGGAATCACGCCTAGAACGGCATTAGTATGAGTACTCAAAGACTCATTAACCTTACAGCATGCCACTGTAAGGTATTTGTAAGTTTATTTGTTCTTACAACAGCATTAGCAAGATGATCTAAGGATTAAAAACACACTTAATAAGACCATTATACAACAACTATAATCAGAAAGGCTCTTATAAAGTGCGCCCAATTCCACACTTAAAGAGGTTTGAAAGTATACTGTAAGAGTAAAGAAAATTTGGTCTAGGACATTTGTAAGAGAAAATTTTGCTAGTTGGGATACTGCTTCGTAGGCAGGGGGCAGGGGGCTGGGCTAGGAGGCCGTTAACCGCCGTTGGCTGTTTTGCCATGTGTCAAATGCTTTTTTGCCTGTTTGTTTACCTTATTTAAATTTTCTATTGACACTGACTCTAGTTATATTAGACATAAAACATAAAGAATAGATAATCTTACAAAAACCTTTTAAGTAGTATGAAAGCAATCAATTTCAATCAAGCAATCTATAAAATAAAAAATAAATAGATTTTACCACCTTATTTCTAAAAAATATCAATGCCATGGTAGAAAATATAACACAAACTTGCAGTAGGTAAGCCTAAAATCGCCCAACTATAGTCCAAATAAACTAATTCGAATATCTTCATCAATTTGTCTAAATTTGTCGTTGGTTGGTTGGTAGCATAGGCTATACATAGGCTGTTGGGGTTTGACACATAGTCTGAGCTTTGACATCCTTTGACATTGACTACTGACATTTAAAGTCAAAGTAAACATTACGTTTTGGATTGAGTATTATCAAAACTGCATAAAAATGAGAAAATCAATGACTTTTGAAAGAATACTCTGCTTTCTTGTAACATTCGGAGTGCCTGTGATCTTCGTATTCCAGATGCTGGTAATAAGACCGAGGCTTTTGCAGTTTTGGGATCTTACCTTCACCAAGCATTGCTTCCATGTGCTCCTTTGCACGTACTGTTTCATAAATCTCTTTGGGAATTTGATCTTGACAATAGTGGTGGATTCAAGCTCGAAAATTTTTAAACATAAAGATCCAAGATGGAGGTATTGCCAACGATGTGAGCGAGACCAACCTGAATACAGCTGGCACTGCAAGAAATGTGATAATTGCATTTTAGACAGAGATCACCATTGCTTCTACTTATCCAAATGCATTGGGCGTAACAATATGAGATATTTCATCTGCTTTTTGACTTACATGGAGATATCCTTGGCGCTATGTATATACTATGACTCCTGCAGCATAGTTTCCGAATACAATTTCAATACTTTTCTGGATATAAGCTCCTGCGTCGCTGATATTTTTAAGCCTTCTTATTTATTTACGAGCCAATCCTGGGAGGTACAGAAACACTTACTTGGGTTCATGTGGTATTTTATGGTTATCATATTTATATTAGGTGGACGACTATTATGGTTTCATTGGGACAACGTATTGAGAGGCATGACGTCATATGAGTATCACAGCGGGAGAATTCCGAATAATACGCAGTGGAAAAATAGCATAGTGCGTGTGTTGGGTATTAGATGGTATTGGGCTATTCTCTGGCCTTTTGTAGATAGCCCTTTATATGACACTTTGAATATAAAGTAAGTGTTATGTTACGATACTGATTAAATAGATTAATATGCATTTGATTGTGTTTTAATCACTCGCTTTGTGATAGCTTATCTCTTTATTACAATTTCGTCTAACCGCAGATTGATCGTCTGAGAGAGATTATAGGGTACGTTGAACCTTCTTGTTTAGTCTGCTTAGGATAAATATAAACAAATTTGAATACGTCAAAAATGATAATCATAGATGAATATTGATGACAATGTTACGCAAAATGCAAATACTTCTACGCAAGACAAAAATCTCAAAAATAATGATAAAAATAAAAACGGTACGGATAATATTGGAAAGAGTTTCGTGTGTATACATAGCGTTAGTTACTCCATTGTTTTACATATACCAGATGGCTATAGTACGACCTAGATTCTTAAAAATATACAACGTCGGTTTCACCAAAGACTGCTTCTACATTCTTCTATCTTTATTTTGCTTTATAAACGTACTGGGTAATTTGTTTCTCAGTATGTTAACTGATTCAAGATTAAAGACCTACAATGGCCAAGGGAGGTATTGCGAGAAGTGCAAGCATATTAGGCCGGCGGACAGCTGGCATTGTATGAAGTGCAATGCTTGCATATTGGGGAGAGACCATCATTGCTTCTTCTTATCACGCTGCATTGGACGCTACAATATGCGATATTACATCTGCTTCTTAACTCACATGGTATTTTCCATAGCATGCTCGTTGTATTATGATTACTATGTTCTTATATCTGAATTTGATTTTAAAGGTTTGGCAGAAGTTACCCAAAGTGCAATTTTTATTCTACTGCCAGTCTATCCATTATTGAGACCATTAATGATGATGAAACAGGTGTATGCCCTGTTTTGGTTTTTCAATGTATTTATAATGGGTTTCTGCTCTCTTTTGCTGTGGTATCATATGAGCAATGTTTTCAAAGGTATAACCTCCTTTGAGAATTTAATGGGGAAGGTTCCTTTGAAGTCAAATTGGAAGTCAAATATAACGTATGTTTTTGGTGTGAAATGGTACATGGTCTTACTCTGGCCCTTTATAAGTAGTCCTTTACCAGATAAGCGTACAATTTATTAGAGAACGCAGCTTGATAATTTAGTAGATTAAATAAATTAAACTATTTATAATGGTGTTTTAATTGACAACTATGATAGCTTATCGGTTTTAATGTTAACTGATTAGGTGATAGTCTGGCTGTAGTCTGATTTTGATTGACGATCACTTTGAGGCTGTACTATCAATAATTTTAAACAAAAATGAACTGACTTCACTTAGCCTCCATTCCACTATTCCAAAAGGAAATGCCCGAGCTAGTGTAAAAAATACTAAAGTCACTATATGTGTGCCTATACTATTTGAAGAGTTCCCCTGATTTCTCCATGATCCCATCATCAGATCCGGACCTGATGACAAAGGAACTGACCGCAACGCACATAATAGTGACAATTGACAACATTTCATTTTTTTGAGTGCTACTTTTTATTGTATGGCCCGAAAGAACTCACAATTTTAAGAGACCCGTATTTTTTTATTTTTGCGAAAATCCATGTTTTTAGTGGAAAAATCCATTTATATTATTACTTGGGCAGAAAGGGCGTATGTAGCAGTCGTCAAAGTATCGGCTAAATGACGTCACATGTTGTGTTTCATACACTGAAAAAAAAACGTTGAAATAGTTACATTGATTGACATTTACGTAAAAACCATAGCGTGCATAGATGAATATGTATATAACTGAGATAGATAGGCAACTCTACGGCTCGTACTTGCAGCAGCTAGTGCCACCATCTAGTTTCATAGTGCTACATTTGATCACGTTACAGGGGAACGGGGGAAGGGGTTTACAGGGTTATGGGGGTGGGAGGGGAGGGGTAGACCTCGTCCCCCTCGCCCCTTCCTGACAGCCGTTCGGCGGGAAATCTAAGTTTGGACGTCCTGTAAATAAAAC
Source organism: Pammene aurita (assembly GCA_947086415.1). Lineage (NCBI taxonomy): Eukaryota > Metazoa > Arthropoda > Insecta > Lepidoptera > Tortricidae > Pammene > Pammene aurita. Next base: position 38,502,884 of record OX352297.1, on the reverse strand, counting down.
TAAGTTTATGTCAAATGCATACAATATTTATTGTACATATCATTATATTTCATTAGGTACATACTATGCACAATTGTTATACCCACATATAACTTAATATCTGACAAAAACCTAAAAACCGGCCAAGAGCCACAAATAGGTATATCAGTTTAGTAAATACTATATTATACCTAAATATATTAATTTGAAAAGCTAATTTAAATATTAACCTTAATGTAATGACAGACATGGTGCGGTGGTGCCTAGAAATTTGGCATTTCCTGATAGCAGTTACAAAATGAACCTATCTTAGACGATATTCTTTTTGAAAGATCTCACACAATACTCGTTGAACTGAATAAATTCACCCCCAGTTTATGTGTACGGGAGGTACCCAAACAAAACCACTTTGTTTTACAACTTTGTCGGTGTGATTAATAATACATACACTCATACCAAAGGACCCCGCAGCAATCATAGGGAAAAAGTGGTTTCAGTCAAATCGCATGAAATTTTAGTATGATGTAGATTCAGGTCTCCTTATTAATTTTTTATAAGGGCTCAACTCCCTCAGAAGTACACTGTCAGAAATAATCAAGTCTATATTATTATATTTCTATGACGTGTTTCTTAAAATCTATACTTTGAAATGACCCACAATGATACTTACTGGGGTTAAATATGATCTTAATAACGTTTCTGTCACGTTGAAATCGCATTTTGTTAGTTATTTATATTATGCAAAAGCAAAGAGAAAGATTTTACGAAAAATTGGTATGTTACATATGCTTTGTATGAAACAATACTTATTGATTATTTCTGAAAGTATACTTTTGAGTGAGTTGTGCCCTTATAAAAAAATAATCAAGAGACTCGAATCTACATTGTACTAAAATTTCGTGAGATTTGACTGAAACCACTTTTTCCCTGTTTGCTGCGGGGTCATTTGAGCTTTCTTATACTAACAATATATCACTTAACTAGTAAGCAGACATACAGACAGAAAGAAAATTATTACGAGGATTTTTTTTTCTTCTATTATTTGACGTGACCTATCCCACAATACTTGGTGGAAATGTACCTTCAGTCACAATTAACAATTGACATAAATCTAGGTACAGGGAAATTTTATTTTACTAGTATGTTACCTAATTGTGGCGACAAAAATTTAATTACGCAAATCTGATATACCTATTTATGGTATTTTTTCCGGTACCACAGAAACAATAATTGATCTCGAAACATCGGAGGTAACTATTAAGTTAATATACGCAATTTAGTTCCGGTTTAGTTAATAATCATAATACGTAAGAGCCGTGAAAGTTTAAGTCTTATTGGTGTTGACAATAATAACGATGCGTAGGAAGGTACAATCATACATATATACCGTAATTTACAGAAAGTAAGCGTACAATATACATTCTTCTTGAAGTGATAGGGCTCCAGCCTTTTATGTTGCTACATCACCGTATTCTGGTGGGTTCATAAGCCGACTTAGGTATACCTAGAACATAAAAGTAGAGAATAATTGTACATACAATTACGATCTAACAAATCTAGTCGATTTTTGTACCAAACTATGTGTGCACGACGATAGTGTTATTTTATGAGATTAATAATTAAAGTCAGTACACAAAAAGAGGCACAGTAAAAGGCGTCGCTCAAGCCGGCTTTTGCCGTAGACATTCGATCATACTAATGGAATTGATAGTCACAAAGAACCAACAAAGCGCTTCGTTATCCGACATTTACATTCAGCCCCTGTCGCTGACCCTCGCGCTGCCGGCATTAATTCCCTAAATACTGCTGCAGCAGGATCGAGAGGAGTGTGTGTTTGCATACTGCCCTACCACTCACTTCGCTTTCAAGTCTCGGCAATGGCAGACGTTGAAATAATTACAGCGGCCGCGTTGTGTCTTTTGCGATCCTCCAGGTGCTCGACGAGTAATGAGCGACGGAGGAATGTAATTGGAAACACGTACTGCCGCTCGCGCTGCCGGTCCTTTGACTTCGCACAAAAAAACCGCCATTTAGGGGAGCGCCGGGCAGCGCGAGTGGCAATAGCAGTGGCATGAGAAGTATCATGTTTACACACTCGTCCTTCCCACTTCCCTGCCCACTTGCCTGCTCAATTCGGCTGAATGTAAATGCAGTATTAAAATTAAACCAGCGGCAGCGTATTCCGGATAATACGCTAGTTACTAGGAATTCAGTAAAAATAAACATCGTTAGGAAACCAAACTTCTCACAATAAGGTCTAGTTAATCTCTGGGTTTCAACTAGTTTAAAGTCCAGATGGCAATCGCTTTTGAAAAAGGTTAGTCTTGAGGATAGATTGCCAAAAAGCTCCTTTACTTATAGCAAAAGTCACACAACAGGTCATTTTATACGAATGAATGAATTTTTATGGCAGTAACGCATTATTGACAACCTACAATGATGTACCTTTTAGTTGAAAATGACACATATAATCACCATAATATCAAGATCTGTTATCAGCACTCTTTACTAGGGAATGCAATCTCGTACGAGATTTCCGCCTAGCGAGATCTCGCGAGACTCAAAACCCAGTCTCGCGAGATCTCGCAAATTACGGGATCTCGCGAGATTGGGAGAATCGCAATTAAAACATATGCAAATGCTTGTTTTAAGAACTAGTAATTGACATGGTATGTAATTAAATAGAAACTGCGTTGCTTAGTTATAAAAATAATGTAAGTTTTATTTTAAAAATCAACAGAGTACTTATTATTTTGTCTCTAACTCTAATAACATTTGTTTATGTCTATAATTATTATACCTACTGTAGCTAATCAGTTCAAATTCTTACAATATTGGTAACAAAACAATAATTATCTATATTTAGTCTTTTGTAAATTATTACTTTAGTTTCAATAATTAAGAGTAATAGGAACATTACTTATGGTAAATAAAAACAACAAAACAAAAACTTAACTTCACAAGTTCTTAAATAAATGTTGTGAGATCGTATTAATCAAATAAAAGAAGTTTAAAGTAGAATGTTATTCAATCAAATACAAACATTGAAAACATTGAAAAAATAATCAACCCAGTTGGACTTGAACCAACATCGATACGCCTTACCGGGGCTCGATATAAAGTCGATGTAAAAATAAATGCAAAAAGATGATTGAAGGCATTGAGAATTTCGTCAGCTCGATAACTGAACCCATAGCTTAATTGGTAAAGCGATATCGAGCCCCGGTAAGGCGTATCGATGTTGGTTCAAGTCCAACTGGGTTGATTATTTTTTCAATGTTTTCAATGTTTGTATTTGATTGAATAACATTCTAATGTATGAGTGGAATACCCACTTTAAAAACATGTAAAATAATTATTTAAAGTAGAAGTCAGATGAAGTTATCAAGGTACGGAAAGGCAAGTTAGTTTGTCTGAAAATGGCTTCTCAAAAAACACATCAAGTCGCGCGCGCGATTCAGTTCGCGCGCAGCCGCGCTATGAAATACACGTCGTCACGCTGCATTTGTCGATCTCGTTATCTCGCGAGATCTCGTACGAAATTTGACGAGATACAATCTCGTAAAATATGGCCGGGATCTCGCGAGATCGGGATCTCGGCGAGACGAGATTGCATTCCCTACTCTTTACCTATACAAATCTGACTGTGGTCGTGTGTGTTGATCCTAATATATGTATATCTAAATGAGATAATAAAATTAAAATGTTTACGCAACAATACCTTAAGTCATTGGAGTTATTTCCCCGCTAACCCGTAGATACTGGAGCTTCGGATTCCAAAAACCTGAAACAATATTATTATAACTAGGTATAATTTGACAGTTACTTATATTTTTAAAGTAAATTATGATGCTACCAAATTCCAAATGAAATTGTATTGAAGAAACACACCTTTTCAAAACTAATCTGAAGTCTCTTCTATTAAAAAAAGCTTACTATTCCATCCAAGAGTTTATGGAGGATAAACTTTTAAAACAATCCAACTTTTAACAAGCTACTTTTTATATAAGCATGGAGACTTTAATTGTGATATAGTTTAGATTTAGGCTTAATTTTAAAACTTGTTTATTTTTAAATAAAAATTTCATTTCATGTCTTACCTTGAACAGGCGTAGGCTTTGCAGAAGATACAGTAGACACGGGAACAACGTTACTGACTCCTGCTACGGCCACTTCCATTGGCAGTGGCACATCTGCAAGATATTTATAGAACATACTCAGAACACGCGAGTAACAGGACTTAAAAGTTCAGTACGGGAACGCCTTTTTAACCTATAAAAATGAAATAACTCGCAATTCAGATTTTATATCGTGACCGTATACGACTTTTTCGACTTTTTTGACTTTTTTGACTTTTTGACTTTTTTGACTTTTTTGACTTTTTTGACTTTTTGACTTTTTCGACTTTTTTGACTTTTTTGACTTTTTTGACTTTTTTGACTTTTTTGACTTTTTCGACTTTTTCGACTTTTTTGACGTTTTTGACGTTTTTTGACTTTTTTGACTATTTTGACTTTTTTGACTGTTATGACTTTTTTTTATTTTCGTACTAACGCGGACAGACGGACATGGCGAAACTATAAGGGTTCCTGTAGTAGTTCCTATAGGAACCCTAAAAAGGACATACATACAGAGACTATATATACTTTATCTACACTCATACTCGTATTGTAAGTCCTCTAAAATGCGTTCAAAAACCGTAGGCTATGACCAGCATTACAACAAACGATTTCACTATGATAAGTTTCTTATCTGTGGCAGTACCGCAATTTTAACTTTTCATGCTCAATTATTGATGTGCTATGAGTTTTGATAACATAATGTACACCTGCACGCACCCGCGGCCGGCGACACCCGCCCGCGCGACCGCCGGCATAATCGAGTTGGCCACGCCGACACAATCGAGATGGCCACGGCGGTACAATGGCGGCCATTCTATGGTTTCCGAATACGGCATTTATAATAAATAATATGAGTGTAGATAAAGCAGTGTATGCAACTGTACGTAATTAGGCCTTAAAACGTAACAGTTACATAAACTACTATTATTTTGTGCTGAACTCCCACCTTTATCAACCTTGGTTCAATCAAACAGTTTACTTATTCCTATTGTTCATTTTATTTGAGATTAGAAAAAAGTTGATAGAACGATGTACAGGTTTCTTTATCAGGCAAGATACATGTCACATCTGTCAGAGTGCCTACGCCGTCATTAAACATACTAAGGGCCTGTTTCACAATCTCCAGATAAACTTATCTGCCAGTGAAAATTATTGCTATCCTTTTCGCCAGTCATACAAAAGAAAAGGACAGCAAACATTTATATGACAGATATGCTTTAACTGGAGATTGTGAAATAGGCCATAAATATATTTGTATTTATAGTAAAGCCATGTTATATTGAGTATTTAACAATATTTTGATAGTAATTATTTTTTGGAATTATTTTATTATTAACACTTTTAATGTTCTTGTAAATGTTGCACAATATAAAACCTATAGAAGAAGAGGTTCGAGACGGATGGTTAGATTTTTAAATATTTTCTCGCGTCATCTGTCATTCGTATCTCTCAGACATATCTGGATACTTTTTAATGTTAAAGCTTATAGTAAAGGTATTTGCTTGTTCTATTATTGTGCGATTGGTTGGAGGGTTATGGAGCAATCAGAGGCAGGTCCGAGTGGCATACAACAACAAAAGCCACCTCGTAGTCCAACAAATCTTTTACCATCACCTAAGACAATTGTTTTATTATTTAGTATTATATAATAAAACGATTAAATATCGTTTAGAAGAACTTTTGTTTACGAAATTTTATTAATAAGTGCATATTATGATTGTCAATTAAATAATTTTCGTGAATACTGATAAAGAACTAGACGTTTAGTTTCCGTTTTAGAACGTACATGCTTCACTGTCTGTTTTTAAATTTTCACGTAAGTATCTCTTACGTGATAATCAAAACGAAATTGTGTTTTTATTGTTGTGTTGGATTATTTAATCTGCAAATTGTTATTATTTATTCACAAATGTGAACTCTTAATCATGTTAACTAATCGCTTGTTGGTGTGTTTGCAGTGTGTTTAAATTGAACATTTAGAACAGGTTGGCAACTACTGTTTCTATGTTTACTCAATTTCTAATCTCAAAAAAAACGAAGTATAGTATAAACACAATGATTCCTGATCCCATAGCCTCAATAGCTTTGACACTAATGGGAACAATTCTAATTTCTCTAATTTAGTCATGCACATCCTTATAGCGAACACTGAAGTGCTGGTAGCCAGACGGTAAGATGTCTGACTTTCAATCCAGAGCTTTCGGGTTCAAACCCCGACTCGATTGCGTTTTTATGAATTTTTGTACAAAATGTAATTTGATTTACCCGTCGCTTTTTTCTGGAGGAAAATATCGTGAGGAAATCGGACCTCCTTCTGGGTAAAAACTAGCAGTCGCACTAGTTCATAAGTTTTGGTTGCCGACGGTACCCAGGCTCAGAGCCGTAGCAAAAAAAACCGCAACAAGACGAACGCTAGAAGAATTATGATGATGGTGATTCTAATTAAGCTGATTACATTATAGCGTTAAAACTAACCTGGTAAATGAAGCATTGGTATAGCCAAGCGGTCGAGGCGCCCATTGGGGTAAATATATTTGGCCTCAAAATGGCGATGGCATACCCGCGCATTATTGTAGATCGCCGTGTCCGCCTTGCCCACAATATTTCCACCGATCCTTATTACCCACGTTCGGAACCTTTCAAGTTCTGAAGGGCTCCTGAGATTGGTGGGATTTGGGAATGCATGCATTTGAATTCCTGAAACAAGCATCATTTTTCGTTAAGTTGATCCGGTCCACGCTCTTGGCAGATTGATTATAGAAAAATAATATTATACTAGCCCTGTCCTCGTTGATTATTTCACAAGGGCACGCAGCAATTTGGAAGCGACATTTTTATATGATAATTCATATAATAATTACCCTGCACCCAGAAACTATTTAATTATTATAGACAACTGTCACTATCTTCAAAGCTTGCGCTAAAAGAAAGAAAGAAAAATTGACTTCGCCGCCATCATGATCCCGATTTTTTTTATTTAGCACAAATGTTGCCACAATATCTACAACTTTCTACTAGTGTTTTAAAAATCTATGTAAATCGTGAAGAAACAAACTATTGCACTATTTAACCGTAATTAAATAATAAAATGCATAAAAAAAAGCATGTTTCAATAATAAACTAATTTAACAAAACTTAAACCCAGAATATTTAAAACTTCTATGTTTTTCAAACAGCAACACAGCCGTCACATGCTGCACAGCGCTATCTAGCGTACTTTAGAAAAACCAAAATCACAAGTAGCTCGCAGTTTGTAGATGGCGCAGAAAGTATAAAAATATCAACGCTCCTGTCAAAGTTCTAAGAGACCATAGCATGATAGCGTGACCATAGTGCGCTTAAACAGTTTGACATTTGAAGCACAAGATAAACATCAAAACTTAAAATGTTGAAAATGCCTTGCATTAAATATTACCTAATGAAAACTTACAATAGCAACACATCTTTATAGCCCAGTTATTTACTGTTCTACCATCAGCTGAGGGAAGTACTATCTGAGAGTATATACAGATGGACCTGAGGAGAGGCCCATCTTGTTGTTTTTCTTGCGCCGATGTTTGTCATTATGTTGGTTTGTTTATTATATTGTGTGAGAATGTATATTTTATATTAGGCCACGCTTCCACCACAGATGTGCTAGGTATATGAAGGTATCCGCCTAATGAATAACTGAACGAAATTAAAATATTTTAATATAATATACCTTTTATTTCTCCCCTGATTAACACATGGTGAATTTTACTTCTCCAGTAGTAACATTCTAAGTACTTACAGGAAAGATATTTAACTTATTATTGACAAGTCATCAGAAAGTACTTAAGGACCTACTTAGGATACAGGTTTAAAAATGACAAGTGTTCAAATAAGTACTTTATTTCCTATAAAATGTAATTTATTTACCACAATCCAACAACTTTGGCTCGTGACATTTTAATTGATATAATGGAAGGGCTTTAGAATGTCTGGCATGGCCAAATAATGCCATTTTTATTTTTTGGGTAGAGGAGGCTGTATATAGTGTATTTTTGATATCAAAAAAGTGCGGAAATGCGTCAAAAAATTTTTAGGGTCGTTTTGTTTTTCGTTTTTAGGGTCAAAAAAAAAATAACCGGAAGGACTGTACAATATGTGACACCGAGTTCAGGCTTCATTTTTTTTTTATAGCTTCTACTCGCCAAAAGACAACTCCTCACCAAATTTGAAGTTGCGGAAACGCTTGGTTTGCGAGATAAAAAATAATCAAAGTTCCATATAAAATCCCGATTTTACACCGCCATGACACAATATTTTGCAGAGAAGAGGGGGGAGTGTGATAGTGTTAGGTTCTGGCGCTTCGCCGGCCGCTGCCGCGGCACGCTCGCTTCGCTCGCTCGGCTCGCGCGCTGTAGGGTCGCAGTTCTACTAACACTCCTCCTCGCTTCGCTCGTCGTCGTACCTACACCGACCTGCCTTAGAGTCTGTCTGAAACTAAAACTACTTTGAACTAACCTAAAAAGTTCCTACAAAGTGTCATGTTGTATCCCCCGCCCGCAGACCCCGCCAATTCTATTTGCGTTTTGTTTTACGCGTTTTAGTAAAATAGTACCATTTTTGATAATTATTAATCAACAAATTTCCACAAAATAGTGCTTATAAATTAAAATCATTGAATAAATATCATGTAACTATTATTGTACACAAATAAGTCGAAAAAACTGTATTTATGTAAAAACTGAACATAAAACAAATCATCACGTTTTAGTTTTTCTCAACACGTTTAACGAAACGCAAAATATTGTGTCATGGCGGTGTAAAATCGGGATTTTATATGGAACTTTGATTATTTTTTATCTCGCAAACCAAGCGTTTCCGCAACTTAAAATTTGGCGAAGAGTTGTCTTTTGGCGAGTAGAAGCTACAAAAAAAATATGAAGCCTGAACTCGATGCCAGACATTCTAAAGCTGAGCCGCACAAACAGTCATTCATTTTATGATTGTTGCGAGGAGAAACTCTTGAAGATTTGGGACGTCAGCATCACTTCCATACTGTTTTCGTTTACAAATATTAAAGCAACATGAGGCTGCACTTAATAAAGGCCTTTGCCAGTTTGTACATAGGAACTCCGCGAAGATAACGAAGCTTCGGTACCTCTTGTGCCAGGCAAATTATATTTATCCGAGCTTTGCAAAAACTCACACGCGGTAAGCTCCTGCTGTCAGCTTTGACAAAACTTTCTGAGTTTCTCGGGTCCGTTTCGTTATAGAGGTATTGGTCAATACCCAACCGGGGTATTTTCCGAGGATTCCCTGAATTCCATCGCCAGGTCGTCGTTGAAGAATGCAATCCGGGGTCTGTTAGAAAGCGAGTTGTTGTCGTCGTAGAAGAAAGCAGTTCAGAGTCCGTGACAAATCGCAACACGTATAAAATTAAATTAATCCAAGGAAACGTAAATTACAAGCAAATATTCTAATTGAAAGAACTGTCAGCTGTCCTGTCCCTGTCAGTAGTGTTGTAATTGTCAAAGTTGTCAAACGGAAACCCGGAAGATAACGTTTTTTCATAGTGGTAGTATTGAATCAGCCGTGTGACGTCATTTTTCGGTTTACATATTTTGGTGATTATTCCAAAAAATACTGAAAAAAAAATACAATAAACATGGTTTTTGTGTTCTACAAGTGTATTTCTCGAAATGGTTTTCGATTTATAAAATTTGGGAATTTTGAAATATTGTCAATTAGTCGACATTTTCTAATAACACTACTTACTAATGGTAATTTAAGTTGACGATGGTGCAGTCGTGATCAAATATATAGACGCGGTTAACCCGCAGAAAATCATCTAAACATACACTCTGACACCTTGAAAATAGAGGCGTAATCAGATGTTTATGACTACCTTGCTCACTCGCATATATTTGATTAGGACTGTACCTGGAAAGTAATCGTAAGAGACTGTAAAAATCTAACAAAACATTTAATCTATGTAGGTACATTATACACCATAAGATATCTGGGGGCACTGCAGTGCCCCCGCCAAGTTGAGCAAAACAAACAACAAAGGCACGGCCGTACCATCCTTTTCCCGATATAAATTACTCTTAAAGGGTCTTGGATGCCTATAGGTAACTTGTTCATATAAAGTAGAATTTTTAATTGAGTGAAGTAATTTGACAGCACTTTACATACATTTGCCATTGATTTATATGAAGTCGGTCTAATTCTTACACTTTTTCACTAACCACAGTTGAACCTTATTACCAAGTAAACATTCGTTCATAGATGACTAGTAAAAACAGTCCGATAGAGAGCATAATGTAGGGGGCGGTGTCTCACTCGCACTCGTTACAATGTCACATTTGAAACATTGACACTTTGAGTACTTTTAACCGTGGTACCACAGCTTTTGTACCACAGGGGGAACACGGGTAATTATTTTCCCCGTAGACCCATCACTATTTTCCCAGTAAGGTCTAGAACGCGAATGACCACTCATAGGTAGGTTAGGTTCTTTAGTTATCTTCTAATGGCCGAAGGCCAAACCGCACAGAAATAGGAGCCCCGCGGGAGCGGGGCTCCGTCGACATCGCTAACGTAAAGATAAACCCATTTTGGTGCAGTGGGTCTACGGGGAAAAAAAATTACCCGTGGTCACCTGTGTATACAAACTTTGTATGCAGGGGGGGGGGTCTATTTCTCTGCAGCTGACCGTACAAAAGCCGTGGTGCCACGGTTAAAACCCGCACTTTGAATGTCTGATGATATCATTACCTCCTTAGTCAAAACGAGACACACCCTAGATAACTTTCTCTTTCGGCCTCACTTTGTGACCGAAGAAATAGATCCACTTCATATAAATCCATGACATTTGCAAACCACTTTGTATACCAGAAGCTGTCAGATTTCACTTACTTCAATTAAAAATTATACTATAGTTGTTTTCAAATTACCAATCTCATGTATCACACAACCAATGGGCCATCTTTTAAACCCAGCATTTACCTAAAGGCGTAGGTAGTAAATTATTATAATCATACCTAACCGTACCTTCGGAAATAATTTGGATGTCGACGATTTTTTGACCCGACGTGATTAGGGTCAAAGAACTAAGCAAGAAATACTTTTATGAATACTAAGCTTTAATATCGTGTCAACATCCTAATAATGTTTAAAATCGAAACGTCATTCATTTTGTATCCTTTTAGCTCACATTTTCATTCATGATTTGAAAGAGAGAAACAGAAAACACTTCAGAATTTTGTTTATTAGGACCAATCCCGTCATCAGGTCAAATTGTTTCTAAGACAATTGTAGCTTAACGCAGTGAAAAATAAAGTTCAAAGTCAATCAGAAAAAAGTGTTTAAAGGTATCTACAAACAGCAAAGGTTGTTTAACGAGCGAGTGTTAAAAATAAACTTAGCCCGTTATTAGGGATCCGTAGCCAAAATGGCAAAAACGGAACCTTTATAGATTCGTCATGTCCGTCCGTCCGTCCGTATGTCACTGCCATTTTACTCGGAAACTTTAAGATAGATAGATAGATATAAATTTATTCAATAAAGCACACACTACAGAACATAAAAAACAGAGGTTGAAAAATGCATACCTAAACATACACACACACACATTAAGGCACTGGTCCCACCGCGAGCGAGTAAGCTACGAGTATATGAGCTATCGGCTATTTTCTAGCCCAAGAAACGAACAAAAGATAATCGCTTACGTGTAAATAAAAGAGAGATATTAGTACATTACTTACCAAGGACTGTAAAAGAAAGAAAGCCCGAAATCGTAGGTATTTGTAACCCGAGCCACAGGCGAGGGTTGTAAATATGCGATAGAGGGCTTTCTTTTTTACTGCCCGTGGTGAGTACACAATTTTACGTCTCCACCTGGCCATAATGCGAGTTTTACCGTACGCGTAGCGTGCGATAAAACTCACATTATGGCCAGGTGTGACGTAATAGTAGTTTATGTAACTGTTACGTAATAAGGGTCCTTAAAACATGAGTGTGGTTTTATGAAACGAGCCGCAGGTGAGTTTCATAATAAGATCACACGAGTGTTTTAAGGCCTAATTACGTACAGTTGCATACACTGCTTTATCTACACTCATTTTATTTATCCAAAATGCCGTATTCGGAAACCATAGAATGGCCGCCATTGCACCGCCATGACCAACTCGATTGTGCCGGCGGTCGCGCGGGCGCGTGTCGGGCTGTCGGCGGATGCGCGGGAGGGTGCAGGTGTACATTATGTTATCAAAACTCATAGCACATCAATAATTGAGCATGAAAAGTTAAAATTACGTTACTGCCACGGATAAAAAGCTTATCATAGTAAAATCGGTCGTGGTAATGCTAGCCATTGCCTACCGTTTTCGAACACGTTTTAGAGAACTTACAATATGAGTGTAGATAAATATATTTATAGTTCATCGCTGGCTGTTCACACTGCGATGAACTATAAATATACATCTCTCTCTTTTATTTACACAGGAGCGATTATCTTTTGTTCGTTTCTTGGGCTAGAAAATAGCCGATAGGTCATCGTTACTCGCCCGCGGTGGGACCAGTGCCTAAGACGTATCTTAATAAAATTTCAACATAAGGTGTATTTTTTATGCCGCTACTTAGTTTTGTAGTAGGTAAAATTGCTGAAAAAATATTTTTTCGTGGGGGGAGCACTCCATCCATGTAACTAATTGACAATTTTTTTTTACAAAATATTGACATGTTGCACATCAATCGATAGGTTTTTAATAAAACATGGAGGTGTGTTCAAATTTTTTTTTGATTTATTGAATATTTTCAGAAATAATCACCCAGAAAGTCCAAAAAAAGTAAGCATGTTCACCGATTATTCGAAGGCGGCTGGACCGATTTAGAAAACTCTTTTTTGTCTGAAATAGTATATTTCACAGGTGGTCCCATTGTCACCAGGTCAGAATCTGATGATGGCATCCTGAAGAAATCGAGAAACCTCTTCTAATATTATAGGCAAACCTTATTTTACGCTAGCTCGGGCATTTGTTTTTGGAAATGTGGAGTCTAAGTAAAGTCGGTTTTTTTTTGTTTGAAATTATTTTGAATACGTCGATGGCTTGCCCACTTTTGTTGCTGATGCTACAGGGTACGGGTATACAGATGGTGGTTTGCAAAATGCCAGGATCGTGCGCAGGCGTCGCATAATAACGCGTAATATCGGCTTTTATCGCAGTATTTATTGTGATATAGAGCTGCCATCAATCTACCAACAAGGATTTAGCGATAAAGCAATTTGTTAACAAGTTTTAATATCGTGTTGACCTATTTATAATTACTGTCACGAATATTTAGGTAGTTTTAAGAAGCTTTTTATTAGCTTTATCCCTTTAATAATTATGCAGCTATCGACAGCTATACGTACAGCCAGTAGTTACGATTTATTCTATGAACTTTCGATGAATAATTATTGTGTACCGGCATAGTACTTGTTGTAACTAAAGCTCCCCATACGCGTGTACACGTACACATGCGGTATACGTGTTCTTAATCCCGGCGGTGCTAAGAACCTGAACTACACGAACCCGACAACCCGTACGGTATACGAATACACATGAGCACGGGTACACCATTACACGGGTATACGAAGCAGCGGATCTTATTTTTACCCGCGGTCCGACCCGTCTGTGCCGTGTAGTGGAGATCCGAGTGGTGTTTAAGAGCTACGAGCGAATGCTTAAGATCGGAACACCCGAAACTCATATTTTTAATTATTTGTAATTAGTTCTAAAAGCGCACGGCTCGAATGTCCGCTACACGTCAGGTACGGGTAGACCCGCGTGTAGGTTAGGATCCGTGTATCCGGGTACCCGGGTACACGTTTCCAAAATACACGTGCCGGGTCAGAAAGCCGGGTACGTTTAGTTCAGAAAACGGTATTAAACACGTCTACACAAAACCCGGACACGACCGCCAGCCCTACTTGTAACGAGGATTTTTGTTTATAAAGAATGGTAGCAAAAGGAATAAAAATCCCATAGAAAATAGTTACGCAAGTAAACTTAATCATGTTAAGTCATATGCCATAATATCTTGCAAGTGAAGGCCGGAAAAATATGAGACACGCTCATATGAGTCTACAAATAAGATTGTGTCAGATAATTTTGTACTCCTTCGTGAGAGATATTATTGCAAGGCCGCGATTCGACATGGCATAACTGACAGTCGCTTGCGAGACAACTATGATATCACACTTTTGTGACAGTTGAAATTTGGGGTGGAATCACTCAAGAGTGATATCTAAAATGGTGGCCATAGTCATAGACAAAACGCTCTAGCGAGACGAGACCTACTGACAGCTTGACAGGTGTGGACACGTGTAGACAGATGGATATCACTCTATCCACTAGCGATACAAGCGTGACATCCACGTCTCACAGTTTGGCATATCGAATTGGGGCCCAGGTTGACTGTCTTTGGTTCTCACACTTATTTCAAAATATCGATTGCAAAATGCTCAACGATTTGTTATGACTGCTGTCATTGGATGAAAAATAATACACGATACTCCATTAACGTCCATTACAGGCTCCTTAGCTCTTGATAGATGGCACCTCAGAACAATGAACACAATGACTTCGAAATGGTCTACACATTCACAAACTTATCAATGCAGTTAGTGGCACTTCTAAAGTCAAACAGCAGGTGCAAATATACTTTGAACTAACGACCGTTCCAGAATTCGCCACGTGAACAAATAACTTTGTTATCCTACATCATTGTAGACGAGCGCTCAATAGAAAATCAGCTTTACTACAATGGTGTAAAGTTCAACTTATAATGATTGGTTAATGTTGAAATTGTACTAAACTAAGTAGCCACTTGTTTGAACTTTTTTAAATTGATGACACTTCAAGCCGTCTGTTAGGAAAGGTCTGTGTTATGATATGATAAATTCGGATTGGGTTATTTCTACCTTAAGGGGCTTTTAAATTAGTTCCATTGTGATTATCTATTGATGTATGGAGGTACAAATTCTCATTTTCACTATGTTGGTAACAACCACTTACTAATTGAAGAAGAAACTATTTCATTGAGATATTGTATTCTTAATAGGCCTTAACATCTAGAAGCACAGTAAAACAGTTACTTGTTTCACTAGGTCTTGTACCTTTAGTTAACCTATACAAAGGCTTATTTTATTTTTCCATATATAATAATTTATCCATATATACATGATGATTGGAAATTCGCCGTATTCCTTGAAAGGGGTTATTTTATAGCTCATTTTCAATGATTCAAGTCCAGTCAATGAGGGGTCAAAACTCATTGGTTTTCAAGTTATTCAAGTTTTTATTTATATTTGAAAAACATCCGCCTCTCGACCTAAAACTGACAATTGTGAATAAACTACTTTAATTTGGTGGAAAAAAAGTTTGTCTAATAGCTGATGAACCAGTGATTACGTTAAGTAAAAAAAACATGCCTCAACTTGCCAAAATTGAATAAAGACAAGGATTTAAAATTACAAGTTTTCGAATTTTCTCCTACTTTTTTTTACATTTACGGGCATAACTGAAAAAAAGGTATTACACTTTGCGTACAAATTACAGAAACAAATTTCTCAGTTTATAAGCTTTCTAAAAAGGTACAATTGTTGACATTTTATGCTCAATTTTAAGAATTATTAATCCCTCGTTCGTACCATATATCCGCAAACATCACAGACCCTGGCCTTATTTGATTTGAACCTACAGTTTTACTAAAACCATGTTATATGAAAAAACATAATCGAGTAAACAGTCAAGTCTCAGTGAAAGTGCACAGTACAGCACTGTCATACCGTCACGTAATCTAGTAATAACAAACGGAATTATCTTGATATTAAGGTAAAAGAGAATAGTCGTGAGAAACTGGCAGTAACAGCAAATCATGGTTATACAGATTGTGGTTATTCATTGTTTATGTAGTTTTTTCAAGACATCTAGTGGTGGAAAAAACTGAACCCTTATAGGATCATTTTGTTGTCCGTCCGTCCGTCCGTCCGTCAGTCCGTCAGACCGTCAGGCCGTCTGTCAAGACCCTTTTTCTCAGGAACTCGTGGAGGTATCAAGCTGAAATTTATATCAAATACTCAAGCCTACTGTCCCTTAGAGCTGTAAAAAAAACAAACATCTAAGCTAATTTTTTATGCCGCAAATTTCCGCAAATTTTCGAAAATCGCAAGGGAATCAAAACCTACAGGGTACTTCCCGTGAACTCAGAATCTTGAAATTTGGTACGAAGCAACGTCTTATAGCACAGATATAGGAAAAATTGCGAAAACCGTAAATTTTTACTCACATTATATAATAAAAATATTTTTAATAATTTTAAAGTTCCTACCCCTATACACGTACAGGTTTGTACGGAACCCTCGGTGCGCGAGTCCAACTCGCACTTGGCCGGTTTTTTAAGCCTAGCCCCTCCCATCTCCACGGAACTTCCACCAGGACCGGCGCGGCTGCAGAGGCGGCTGAAAGACTTAAAAAAGTAAAATATAGGGGCTTCGGCGTCGAATACAACTTCGTTCCTTTCGGCGTCGAGACCCTCGGCCCGTGGGGTCCTAGTTGTTGGTAAGTTGCTATGCTACCTAGTTGTTTATTGTTTGATGTACAATCAACCGTCACCATCGGGTTTTCTTAACAGAAATATATATCACTAAAATACCACTGAGACTCTGATTTCTTCAGGTCATGGCCCAGTCTACTAAATTTTCTGTTGCCAAATTGACCGGATTAGAAGATAACACGTCATGGAAATTCGCAATTAAAATGCTACTAGTTCGTGAAAAATGTTTTAAGTATACGTCAACACTACCGAAGAAAGATGATTCTGCAGAAATTGAGAAGTTAATTTGCCTACATCTGGAGCCGCATTTGTATCCGTAGGTACAAAACTTTTCTTACGCGAAGGAAGTGTGGGATGCGTTGACAGCGATATTCGAAGATAAAGGTATTAACCGGCGGATATCTTTAATGAATAATCTCTTGGATGAAAAGCTAGAGAATCATAAATCCATGCACGAATACGTCGCATCGGTTATGAGTCACGCTCAAAAGCTGAAAGAGATTAATCAGAGCTTTGATGACGATTTAATAGCCGTAATGCTATTGAGAGGTCTACCTGATGAGTATAGACCATTGCGAATGGCATTAGAATACTCAGGTATGAAGCTTACCTCGGAAAATGTTCGTCAGAAGCTGTTACAAGAGGATTCCGGACAGAGTTCTTCGAATGATTCGTCGGCTACGAACTCGGCGTTAGCAGCAAGAAAACATGGTCAGCAGTCAGTTTTAAAGCTCAAGTGCTTCAGGTGTGGCCAGAAGGGTCAAAGGAAGTCAGATTGCCCGAAGCTGGTAAAGGAAGTAGATGGCCAAAGCAAATCAACGGTTTCTACGAAGTCGAAGAAAGTTGCATTGTGCTGTTCACTGTCGGTACACGATTCTTTCAGCCCCTCGGCGTTTTATCTGGACAGCGGCGCGTCTAACCATATGAGTTTTCAGAAGCACTGGTTTAGAGACTTTATAATAACTGATAAGAATGTTGTGACATGTGCGAATGATGACAAAGTGTCATGCGAGGGTAAAGGTGACATTATGGTAAGTCTGAAAGGAGTTTTGTTACCTGTTAAGGATTGTTACTATGTACCCGACTTGAAAGTTAATCTTTTATCGATATCGAAGTTGGTAAAGAATGGATGGAAGGTGATATTTGATTCCGATGGTTGTAAGTTGTTTCACCAGTCGTCAGGCCAAATGACGGGTAAGCTTGTGGTTACTGCTAGTGAAGTCTCAGGTATCTATAAGGTGGATGATTGTTTTCCTGTTGTAGAAGGGGCTTTGGCTACTACAGTTCAAGCTGAGGACTCGTTGGCGCTTTGGCACAAGAGGCTTGGTCACGTGAATCTGGGTGATTTACGCTAGCTGTCGCAGCTCGATATTGGAGGTAAAGGTGAAATGGAGCCTTGTGTTGCTTGTATAAAAGGTAAGGCACATAGATTACCTTTTCCAAAAGGTGGAGCAGGACGAGCTACTGATAAACTCGGCTTACTACACGCCGATTTGTGTGGTCCAATGTCGGAACGTTCTTACGGGGGTGCTCGTTACATGTTTGTCATTGTGGATGACTTCACTAGGAAACACTTTGTGTATTTCCTTAAGGAAAAGTCGCAAACTTAAAACTTTTTTAAGGATTTTGTGACACATGTGGAGAATGAGACAGGTTTGACAGTCAAACAACTGAGAACGAATAATGGGACAGAGTTTGTGAATAAAGATTTTGAAGCGTTTCTTTCCAGGAAGGGAATAAGGCACCAGTTGACGGTTCCCTACACTGCTGAGCAGAATGGAGTCTCCGAAAGGTCGTTGCGCTCCTTGACGGAGATGGCACGTACCATGCTTATGGATAAAGGCCTTAATAAGAAGTTTTGGGCAGAAGCTTGTAATACAGCGGCATATGTCAAAAACAGACTGCCTCATAGTGCTAATGATGGGAAGATTCCGGAAGAACTGTGGACAGGTAAGGTGGAGAGGTTAGATCATTTACGAGTCTTTGGGTCGACAGCCTATGTGCATATTCCAAAGGAAAAGAGAAAGAAATGGGCCGCTAAGGCAAAGCAATATATTTTCGTCGGCTATTGCGAAGATACTAAGGGTTATCGCTTTGCGGATCTTAGCAATCCTAGACAGATAACAGTAGGTCGTGACGTAACTGAACATTCCGATTTGAAGGCGTCGGAAACCGGTTCAAATGCAAAGTTGACAACGTCTCAGAAGACTTTTCATCAGACAGACAATGCTATTTTATGGGAAATTGATCATTCTTCACAGAAGATCCCATCTACGTCAATGGCAGAAGATTATTATTATGAAGACACTGAAGAGAGCTCGGACACAGCTGAGGTACCTGTAGAAGCTTGCGCGGAAACTACTCGTACAGCTGGGCCTGAACAACTCGTTGAAGCTTCGGGAAGCTCTGACATTGAGGATCGTAGCGAGGAACCAAGTGTGGCTCATGTGCACGACGAAGAAGAACTTAGGTATCCTCGAAGGTTACGTGACGCACACAGCGGGCCGCGATCATACAAGGAAGCATTAGGAAGACCTGACAGTCATGAGTGGCAAGCAGCAATGGAACGAGAGTTGGAGTCCATGAAGGAGCACGACGTTTGGCAGGTAGTTGAGAGACCGCCCGGTGCCAAAGTAGTGGGAAATAAGTGGATCTACAAGTACAAGTATGATGCTGACGGAAACCTGACATATAAAGCCAGACTTGTCGCTAAAGGCTTCACGCAGTCATACGGCGTAGATTATTTTGAAACGTTTTCGCCTGTCGTAAGAAGATCGACTCTAAGGTTATTGCTGGCGTTGGCTGCTGAAAATGATTTACACGTGCATCATTTCGATGTAAACACGGCGTTTTCGAACGGTGATTTACATGAAAAGGTTTATATGCAATTACCAGAAGGTTTTGACGGCGAAGGTCAGAAACAAAAGGTTTGTTTATTGCAGAAGGCGATATATGGCCTTAAACAAGCAAGTTGCTCGTGGAACGAAAAGGTAAATGATGTTTTGTTGTCAATGTCATTTAAACGTTCCGAGTATGATAGTTGCTTATATTTTAAAGATGATATTTTCGTATGTCTTCATGTAGATGATTTTATAATATTTCGAAAATATTAGTAGTAAAATGCAATTGTTGAGTGGATTGCGGAAATATTTCAAAGTGAAAGATTTAGAGGAAGCTCGACAATGTTTAGGCATGAGTTTGGAACGAAAAGAAGGTACGTTTTTCCTACATCAGAGGAATCTTGAAGCAAATCAAATTATTTTGTTCAATATTTTTTGATTTGCAATTTTTAAGTAGTTACACTACTATATATAAACAGAAAATAGGGAAGGGCTTTAGAATGTCTGGCATGGCCAAATGATGCCATTTTTTTTTTGTGGGTAGAGGAGGCTGTATACAGTGTATTTTTGAAATCAAAAAAGTGCGGAAATGCGTCAAAAATGCGATTTTTTTTTTTCAACTTTTTGACATAATTTATGAAAATGTGCATATTGTAGGGCAATTTTAGGTCAGAGTATAGGATTATAGGAGAGTCGGGGGAGGGGGTGATGGGGGAGATGGGGGAAAGAGGGAGATGGGGGAGAGTGATAGGGAAAGGGGGATATGGGGGAATGGGGTTGATGGGAGAATGGGGAGATAGGTGAAGGGTGGTGGAGGAATGGGGGTGAGGAGATGGGGGAAAGGGGAAGTTGGGGGAAAGGGGGGAAAGGGGGGAAATAACCATAACCTACCTATCTCTGGGAGCAGTTTAGTTTTTAGGGTAAAAAAAAAATAACCATAACCTACCTATCTCTGGGAGCCGTTCCGTTTTTAGGGTAAAAAAAATAACCATAACCTACCTATCTCTGGGAGCCGTTCCGTTTTTAGGGTAAAAAAAAAATAACCAGGTCCGCCTAAAGCAAAGGGGGCGCCATTTATAACACCTATTTTTTATGATGTTATCCTTGAGACAACGCTAAAATAAGCATGTTTTGTAGAAAAAACTTTTTCTCTAAAATCAAAAATGGCCGAGATAATTGACTTCAAAGTTGGCAAATTTCTAGCACTTGTAAATTTTTTAATGTCAACTCAATAGTGACTTTCCGTATCTCCGGCGCTGCGGGAACAGCAGCCCTTCCGCCCTTGCATGACGGCGCACGGTCACTTCGCTCGGCTCCGCAGCTTCGGCTTGTTGGTCGCCTTCGGCGACCAGCCTCAGCCGCTCGCCTCACTCGTTCCCGCGCTTCGTCATGGCGGGCGAGGGCTGCTCTCCCTCCGCGCCTCCGGCTCTATAAAAACACTCTAGGGCGCGCTGTGTCGGCACGCGTCCTAACCAGCGAGAGCCCTAGATTCGGACTTTCTATACCTTTGCTATACCCCAACTAAATTTTTAAGAGATTCTCTTCCAATGGGTACCTACTGGAAGAGAGAAACTTAATATTTATACAATTAGGCAAAGTTTTGGGCTTATATAAAAAAAACCTCGAAGACTAAAGTGGGAGCTTCGTTTCGCTTCAGCTCCCACCTTAGTCTTCCAACATAACCATGACAGAGTTGATTCCGTCCCGACAGGTCTTTATCACTTGCTTATTTAGAAAAAGAAGGTAATATTCAATAAAACAAGTATGTCATTTATTATTATTTCCTTTATTTATTTTTCTACTTAGTTTAGGGTTTTTACAATATTTTTATAAAAGTAAAATATAAAAATACATCTAAAACATATGAAAACAATAAAAGCATTATAAAAAACCTAAACTAGGGTGCCGCCGGCAACGGAGCAGGGCCCAGGCTGCCGGTGGTTAGGGCCGCAGAGTGAGGAACCTTCGGACTATGCGCGCCGTGTCCAAGATTACCGCCTTCTGAATCTGACCCTTGATCCAACCACAACCTCGTAGCGAAAGTCTCTCAAGATGTTGGTCGAGACTCTTCGCTATGAGACCGTTCGCAGAGACAACTATCGGCACAATGATCGCCGAATCAACCTCCCACATGGCGGTTACCTCGTGAGCCAAGTCTAGGTACTTGCTGGACTTGCATTATTATTATTATTATTATATCGTTTTAGACAGGCAGCTTGAGCTGATAAGTCTAAATCAAAGTTCACTATACACTAATTCACAACTTTAGATAGTTTGTCGAGTCTATTTTTGAACTGATTAACACTGTTGGAGTTCACAACTTGGGAGGGTAACTTGTTCCAAGTATTCACTATTCGGTTCGCAATAAAGTTTTTGCCGATATTTGTATTATGTATTGTTGTTGTTAGTTTAAAGTTATGTCCTCTTGCGCGCGTGTTTAGATGTCGAGTGAACAAGTCGGTCAGTTCTGGACAGTCGTAATAGCCATTTAGTATTTTAAAAGTCTCAATCATGTCTCCACGTTCGCGCCTCTTTTGCAGTGTTGTTATGCCTAGCTTTTTTAATCTATCCTCATATGATAGTGCCTTTAGCTGTGCGGGAATTTTGGTGAATTTGCGCTGCACTCGTTCAATCATTTCAATGTCTTTTTTGAAGTATGGATTCCATACTATAAAGCCATACATTTATACATTTATTTGTAAACATACACAATACATTTCAATAATTCTTCAAAAGGATCTAATTTCTGTAACTTAATTCTACGCCTCCACGAAAATTCCAATAGCCAATCTGTAAAATTTCCCTTATAATTATCTTTCTGGAAGATCCTTTTAAGTCCCCGCCAGTGACTCTCAATTCTCTGAGTGTGCGTCCCATCTAGTGCCACAAAACGATTCTCTGGATCACTGTGATTCACTTTCTTATGAACATATCCATGTTCAGGAAGGCAGTCATATGCTCTCCAAAAATCTGTATGTATCGTGGAGCCTTCCTGAACATGTTTTTTAATAAGTGGCACCAATACATCAGCAGACCTTATATTGTCGGGACACACTTCTATTCTCAAATCATCACTGCCATCTTCAATCATTCCTAGGACCCAATGACCCTCCACTTGCCTTCCTCTATTATATTTTCTCTTTCCGAATTTGGATTCATCTATCTGTACAATTTTTCCAGGGCCACCAATTTTCGGTTGCTCGTCCTCATGTTCTAACATATAAACACATATTACCTCACGACAATAATTGTACCAGTCTGATATTGTACTAGTGGAGACGACGTCTTCCCTCAAAGTCTCCCGTTGCACCTGCTCATAACTGTAGCCACTGGTAAACATATACATCAACTCGAATACCAGCGGTAGATACAGGTGCACATTTTCAAACCATGTATCTTTTGCCCTGCTCACTGACTTACTGCGGCAGTTGCCCTTCCGACAGCGAAAAATTCCCAGCTGTCCTTGGCCCGATGTCTCCAGTAGCATTGGCTTTTTATGATAATTGCACATTTTTGTGCGCGGGAGCAATTGCCTTTCCACAGCAAATGCAATTGTCGATTCCAAACTATTAAATGTTTCAAAGATTTTTCTTAAATTCCACTGTCCTTTTATTTCCTCCGCATAGAGATGCACACGCCTGCCTGATGAACCAGAAGCTCCTGGTGGTGCAGGGGTGCTCTCCGATGCTTCCGTAAAGGTGGGGGATTCACACTGCTCCGTAAAGGTGAGTGATTCAGGCATAAGCTCCGACACACCTTGAGGAACCTACAACAAAAAAAAAAGTTGATATAAGTTATTTTCACCATTAGATCTGAAAAGAAGCATGAGACTAAATATGAGTTTGTTGCCATCAAGTAGTACAAGCTTTGTCTAGTTAATTTGGGACTAGGTATGTGTCAAATTCTACAAGGCTAATTTCATTCATCCTTAAAGGTATGAGTTCGCCTTTGTACATAATTATGTAATTTATTTTTTTATTTTCATTGTAACATGTTTCTTTTTTATGTACAATAAAGTGTTTACATAACTGTAAACCCTAATTAGCATGAGTTTAACTTTATCAACATCCTATTTAACTTTTCTTCACATTACAACAAATGCTATATAAAATAATGGAAATATGTTGTTTTACAAAGTACTTACGTTAAGAACTCCATCCCAAGTAGAGCAGCCAGGTACGGGAGAAACCGAACACGTTAGCGACTCAGTGTAGGTGGAATCCAGAGCCTCAACGACCTGTACATCGGTTGAAGACATGGTGGTGGCTGTGGACACAAGTGGCTCACTAGAGTCCAACACTTGCACACACGAAACAAACGGCTCACTAGAGTCCAACACTTGCACAATTGGAATCGGCGCTGAAGAGGAGCTCGGATCAAGGGACTCAGAGTCCACTTGTCCTACTCTCAACTCTTCAGGCGATCAAATGGCGGATGACGAGGGCTTGGGCTTCGGTAGCACCATGGTAGTCGTATATAAGTATCACAGGATCACGATAAACGCTCTCAACTGGGAGTACAAATAACAACTGACATAACAAAATGTCGCCCAGTCCATCGGCGTCATTCCTTTCTCCCCACATCCATTACGTTTCGTTTTACACGTATAATTTATTTGTAATTATTTTAGTACAGAAATTTACTGAAAGTGTCTTTCAAAGTTAAACAAAACAATGACTAAAGACAAAAATAAAATACAGAAATGATTTGTAAAAAAAAACCCTAAAGTTGTGTAAAAATTTAACTTAAAAAATAAAACATGATGTCAGCCTATGTTAACGCGTGCAACGAAACGCACAATATGCGTCTCGCTATCGTAGAATTATTTTCTTATGAGATTTTTTAACATTTTTTTCCTCGGAAACCAAGCGTTTCCGCAACTTGAAACTTGGCAAGGGATCGTCTTTTGGCGAGTACTATCTATATTAAAACTACTTTGAACTAACCTAAAAAGTTCCTACAAAGTGTCATGTCGTATCACCCGCCGCAGACCCCGCCAATTCTATTTGCGTTTTGTTTAACGCGTTTTAGTAAAATCGTACCATTTTTGATAATTATTAATCAACAAATTTCCATCAAATAATACTTATAAATTAAAAAAATCATTGAATAAATATCATGTAACTATTATTGTACACAAATTAGTCAAAAAAACTGTATTTATGTAAAAACTGAACATAACACAAATCATCACGTTTTAGTTTTTCTCAACACGTTTAACGAAACGCAAAATATTGTGTCATGGCAGTGTAAAATCGGGATTTTATATGGAACTTTGATTATTTTTTATCTCGCAAACCAAGCGTTTCCGCAACTTAAAATTTGGCGAAGAGTTGTCTTTTGACGAGTAGAAGCTACAAAAAAAATATGAAGCCTGAACTCGATGCCAGACATTCTAAAGCTGAGCCGAAAATAGATGTCATATACTTAAGAAAAAGTGACCAAACCCTCCGGTGTCCGAGGCCAGATATGAACTGGCGTCTTCAGCTGTCGCGGCTGACGTCCTGACCACTAGACCACCCGGTCACGGCGGAACTTGACAAATTTTCTCATGTATATGCAATCTCTGAATTTGAAACGGCTAGGCGCCGTTGACCATACTCTAAGGGCATGCGCAGTACGTGCTTGCACCTCCTATCCGAATCTCTTACGTGATTCTGGTATAGCGAGAGAGATGGTGCTGCCATCTATGAATCTTGAAGCAAATCAAATTATTTTGTTCAATATTTTTTGATTTGCAAATTTTAAGTAGTTACACTACTATATATAAACTGAAAATAGATGTCATATACTTAAGAAAAAGTGACCAAACCCTCCGGTGTCCGAGGCCAGATCTGGATCTGAATATTGAACAAAATAATTTGATTTGCTTCAAGGTTCATAGATGGCAGCACCATCTCTCTCGCTATACCAGAATCACGTAAGAGATTCGGATAGGAGGTGCAAGCACGTACTGCGCATGCCCTTAGAGTATGGTCAACGGCGCCTAGCCGTTTCAAATTCAGAGATTGCATATACATGAGAAAATTTGTCAAGTTCCGCCGTGACCGGGTGGTCTAGTGGTCAGGACGTCAGCCGCGACAGCTGAAGACACCAGTTCATATCTGGCCTCGGACACCGGAGGGTTTGGTCACTTTTTCTTAAGTATATGACATCTATTTTCAGTTACATCAGAGGAAGTTTATCGAATCCGTTCTAAAGGATCATGGTATGGATCAGTGCAAACCGGTGAAAACTCCGCTGGAACTGGATCTGCATAAGGTTTTGGCAGATGGGGGTGGTGAAGAGTTGAATCGCCAAGAACAATTACGATACCAGTCTTTGGTTGGTGCACTGAATTACCTAACCTGCAATACGAGGCCCGATATCTCGGCGACCGTGAGCTTCTTGGCTCAGTATAATTCATGTTGCCGATCTATACATATGAAGGCGGCTAAGCGTGTTCTACGTTATATGAAGGGAACTTGTGACTTAGGCCTCATATTTCGGAAGTCGAAAGGTGAACGTAACAATCATTTTATTACAGGGTACGTAGATAGTGACTGGGGCGGTGACATCAAAGACCGAAAGTCTTATTCGGGATACATGTTCAAAGTAGGACCGAATATGATATCCTGGGAGTGCAAAAAGCAGAAATGCGTGAGCCTTTCTTCGAGTGAATCAGAATTTGTTGCATTATCTGAAGCATCCAAGGAAGCTGTATACCTTCAGAGGTTAGTGAGTCATGTGACAAAGAATCTACACTCTAAGAATGTCAAGTTGTTTGTAGACAACCAAAGCGCCATGGCGTTGGCTAACAATCCTGTTGCTCACCGACGGACGAAGCATGTTGACATTAGGTACAATTTCGTTCGTCATTGCGTCAATGAGGGGCTAGTTCAGTTGGAGTACATCCCAACTGAAGATAACTTGGCCGATGTATTAACTAAGCTATTGCCTCGCGTTAAGTTTGAGAGGTGTGTGTCTGGTTTAGGTTTAGACTCGTGTGCTTGAGGATGCTGTGGGTGTTCAAATGGTGAATGGTTGCTTGAGAGGAAGTGTTGGTAGGTTGCATACTAGGTAGCATACTACCTAGTTGTTTATTGTTTGATGTACAATCAACCGTCACCATCGGGTTTTCTTAACAGAAATATATATCACTAAAATACCACTGAGACTCTGATTTCTTTACTAGTGCCCAAGCCCTCTTCAAAGAGATTTCTAAGAGGCTAGTGGATTCCACCGGTGACCGTAGAGCTGGCAGCTTCCTGGCCCAACGTATTGGTATTGCCATACAGAGAGGGAAAGCTGCCAGCATCTACGGTACCATGCCGCGGGGGGATTGGTTAGTTTAGTATATTTTAGTAGGTTGTTTATTTACGATTAGTTTTTATTTATATTTAAGTTTACTGTATTAATGCACCAATTTATTATGTTTTATAAATAAATATAACAATCAAGATATTTTTAAAGACCAATGATGTGCCACATGTTGGTTTTCCACAATTTTTTTTGGCAATTAGTTACATGTACGGCCTCTGTACGATGTGTGAGATTATCGCAAGTGGCTGTACATCTTAGCACAAGGCTACAAATTGAAACTTATTAAATAATTAACACCTGTACGATAAACGGTTTTGCGAACACCCACCGTAAAGGCCGGTTATAGAAAATTTCCGGAAATTATGTTAATAACTGGTTCCTGCTACATCTCATCCATCTTGCAACTTCAATTAACATCCTACAAAGAAAACATGTTATGTAACTCCGACTTAATCGTTAAACATGTAACTTATGCACGTAACTTATCATATATCTTTCGGACTCCATAAATTTCAAAATGTATGACATTATGACCTTTTGCGGGCACGGTAAAGATGTTTTTTGAGACGATAAAGAAAGATTACAAGAGTTTTACGTAAAAATAAAGACGTAGTTGAGGTTTAATTGACAATCGTCATTTTTGTGGGTAGTTTTGTCCTCAATAAGTTATCTTTATTATTGTTTGCGTAATAAAATAATTTGAAAGACATCTTTGTAGGTAAATTTTTATTTTATTTGTACTTATATATATTTGTTGTTCTTTCGCAGGTAAACATCTACTTATAGTATCAAGTACTACTTATGAAGTTATCAGTAAATCTGTGAGGGCCACGGACAACGTATTTTTTTGGGCAAGTACATAGTTTTATGCAAGTGAAAGCAAATGATGATTCTTAGGATGCCACTTGCACAAGTGGTTCTGTAAATATAGTGAATTTTGTCAAGCGATCATAAAAATTCCTCAAAAAGGGGAGAAGGCCTCATTTAATGAGAACATTTTTTTATTTACGAAATTACATATATTTAAATAGGAGGTTTTATTTTAATAACAATGAAGATTGATTAAAGAATACAATAAATTAACTATCAGGTAAAACTAAAGTTAAAAAATTAAAACTATTGTATACTTACTAACAAAGTACAAAAAAAAATCTACCCGTAAAAACCCATAAATACAATAGTTTAATGTTAAATATTCAATGCACTTAACCGTAGAACAGGATAGAGCAATGCAAGGTTTTTTAAATGACAAAGACATTATTCGAAATAATGTATAACCATTGATAAAGATTACAATCGCCTAATTTTAACGTTTTAAGGTTAATTATAAATTATCGATTGTATAGTTTTTATTAAAAGTAAATGTGAAATAAAGCATGTAGGCCATCGCGATAAACGTTATAATTCAATACCGTTAAAAAAAAACAAAGAATAGTGGTGTAATATTCAGCAAAACTAGATTCTCTGATAAATCGGTTAAGTCTCTTGACCTTTTAGAAGCAAGTGTATTAGTCAATTTGCGAGATTAATTATAGTTCAGACTTTAGAGGGAGATTAAGATAATGATATTGTTTTTATGTAATGTATAAATCGATCTTTTACAATTGTCTAAAAGGTTTTTACCTGATTTGGTACACTATTATGCGAATAAGGAATTTATCAGAAAATTTTCTTTGTAGCACTTACCTTTCGGTATGTTTACAGGAAAGTCGTGAAGCTTATTGCGACGTTAATCTTCTGGATTGATAACGAATCTTGGTATTATCATGGTCTGCAGTCTAAAGTCTAAGTAGTATATTTATCGTTACATAAATAATTAAATATGTATTAGAGACATAAGAATACAGCTTGTTTTTTTTCCGTATTTGTGGCAGTTTTTGTGGAAGACCAACAGCTTTAATCATTTATTCAAAATAAATTAATTACAATACTTACTATAAGTCAAAATTAAACCTAGACTTAAAAATACATTCATACTAAATGTAAACGAAATTAAAAACTAAATACTAATAAATAAACAAAAATGTACTCACCTAAAAGTCTTAGGCTAAGTACCCCAGGTCTGTTCCCTGCAGAAGGGTGCCCATAAAACTGGCAACATTACTTCGTTTAATGGCGATGCCTATACTTTTTCCGAGGAACGGGCCAGCGTATGTCATGGTGGGCACGACACATTGGTACTTTATTTACTTATTCAAAGCCATCAAGCCCTTTAATGTGACTAGTAGGTGTTAGGTTTGTTTGCAAATGCACCTTAAATAAAGATATTATAACATTAATGACTTGAATAGGCAAGAATGACAAGAAACCGCACACACGTCAACATATCATCGTCGGTAACATGGTGGTAAGGTATCCGACCGACGATAATCAGATCTGACTTGACACTCTACCGATGCTAAAGGCCCATTTACATGTTACAAGTTTCTAAGTATTTTGGGTAGAAAATTATATCCAAAGGTTCACTTACAAACAAAACTAAAAAGTATTTAATGCACAAAAAAAACTCAACATAGAAGGTAGATTTAATGTTATAGAGCTTTCTATACCAGGCCTTTGTTTGAGAAATGGAGATAAACTAATAATCAGTGCTTTAACTACGTTAGCGTAGGCGATACGGAACAAAACTGTTTATAAATAAACAGCACAGTTTAAAATTTAGAGAAGGCATTTTCACATGGCTTTCATACTGACCCGTTTAAAAGATCCACTCTGTATATGCTAGGTAGGTACAATGCATATAACTCTTTGATTCTCATTTGATTACATATGCAGAAAGAAGAAATTTGATCAACATAGACGAACCAATTATGGATTATTTTTCAATGTTCTCGAATCTTACAACTACAAGAGAGCTCTTTCTCATTCAACATAAACAATAGCAAACTGCTCAAAATGGAGGCCCGAAGAAAGCTTCATTTTGCTGCACTGTTGTTCGAAATCGTGCAAACCAAACAACCTTCTTACCTTTTCGAAAAACTAACATTTTCCCGTAGACATGTAAGGCAAGCCCCTCGCCTCCTTTGTCCTCGACACAGTGGGTCAGCTAGTTTCCGCGGCAGCTTCCGGTACGCAGCCACGCGGTGCTGGAACAATCTTCCTCCACCAATCAGAAATGCCAGTTCGCTGTCAATGTTTAAAAACAAACTAAAACTGCATCTTCTCCAGGAACAAACTACCTCCATCTAGCCGACCCATATCAATATTTATATATTTACCCCAATGCAACTTTATCTATTTATTTATAAGGTATATCATTCATCATCCGTATATTTCCATTTTATTATATAGTGTATTCACAATTTCACAACACGCACCATACATTCTGTTGTATTTCGCTTTGTATAATTCTATGTTTTGTATTGTTTTGTGTTTGTATTTTAAGTGTCACTGGGTACACTGAAAACCAGCGTTGTAACACTTTTGTGCTGCGACACATGCTGAGTGTTATCCTATTCAGAAACCAGTCACAGCATTGTCATTTTTATTGCTCTAGTTTAAGCATAGGTAAACACCTTATATTGTTGTATCTGTGTTTAGAATAAATACTTCATTCATTCATTCATTCAGATATCTAAAACTGCGAGACCTTGAAAAGACAGTGCAACTGCCAAAGTTGTTGCGCTCTTAGCACCACCCGGGGATCACGTGTAGGGTTATCTAAGGTAATTCCTACGGACGTGGAGCAACATCGAAAAAGAAAAGGCAGAAACTTGTCCGTGTAAATGGCCCTTAACGGTCGACCACGACCTGCAGCGTTAGGGTTAAACGCTTGAACTCCTCACACTTTGTAGAATCATTGAAGGTTACATGAATGATGGTATGGTTTCAATGACAACCATTTGAGGTAGGTTTAATGTTAACATTTGAACACGTGTGCTGTTTAAAGTTGGGCGAGGCTGGATTGTTTCGTTTAAACTTAACTGAGAAAATCACCGAAAAGTTTAATAAAAATACACCATTGTGTACGCATCAGCTAATCGAACGCAATTCTCTCCATTTTGCCTGATTTTTAAATATAGCATTTTACAGCTTCTAGAGAAAACCAATATTCGTTCCGGGTTGCCAAGAAATATTTTTGAAGCGCCTTGGGAACTTACTCGTACTTTAAAGGACACATTAAAGCTCACCTGATTTTTGACTTAGGTCACTTCTTCATTTTCTTTTCACACATCAGGCTCTTTTAGATGTTTAGCTAAATTAAAAGCTGCTTTGTAGTATTCTGTTTTTATTCAAATAGTAGTACTTCATTATGATAATGTGACCCTTGACCCAACTTCTATTCACTTCAGAAGCTTTTGATCAGAATTCATCCAACTGAAGAACAAATCAAATTATTTTTAATAAATATTTTGATTTGTTTTTTTTTCAAATCAAAATATTTATTAAAAATAATTTGATTTGTTCTTCAGATGAACTGACGGCAACGCCATCTCTCTCTCTTTCAATGAACTCCTAAGAGTTCGGATTGGAGGTACGGACTCATAATGTTTTACCTTAGATGATTGGCTGAAATGCGCCTTAGTATTTACAAAGATTGCATATACACGAGAAAATTCGACCGGTGCTGCTGTGACCCGGGTGGCCAAGTAAACGCGTCTGCCGCCAATGCAGAAGACGCTGGTTCGATCCCAGCCCTGGGCACCGGAGGCCTAGGTCACTTTTTCCTTTGTATATGACATCTATATAAGTTTAGAATTCATCCATTTCGTAAACAAGATCCTATACTTATCGATTTTACGGTCTTACCTTACAGCATTTCTAATCGAAGTAATGCAATCGCTATTTCTCGATCGAAGATGCATCAAGATTATCTGAACAAAAGACATCAAATGTTATCTTTATTGCAATCTGTATGTAGATGAGCTCTATCGAATCTTAGTCAATCATAAGATAAATATATTGTTATGCAATTTACATAAACACATTGCAGTATATATATATATATTTTTTTTTTTTTATACCACGACGGTGGCAAACAAGCATACGGCCCGCCTGATGGTAAGCAGCTACCGCAACCTATGGACGCCTGCAACTCCAAAGAAATCACATGCGCGTTGCCGACCCTTTACAAATAGGAGGATTCACTGTGTTGACGACTAAAGGAACAAGAAGGTCCCTCATCGTCAACACACTGGGTCCTCTTTGAGCTCCTTGGCAACCTTACTCACCAGCAGGAACACAACACTATGAGTAGGGTCTATGGGTAGGGTTTTATTTATGTTCTACAGT
Source organism: Pammene aurita (assembly GCA_947086415.1). NCBI lineage: Eukaryota > Metazoa > Arthropoda > Insecta > Lepidoptera > Tortricidae > Pammene > Pammene aurita. The sequence continues at coordinate 38,470,840 of OX352297.1, read as the reverse complement.
TTTATAATTGGGAAATACCATTACAACTGAAGAACAAATCAAATATTTTTGTAATAATTATTTTGATTTGTTTATTTAAGTAGACATATTACTATATAAATTATAAACTTACTTATATATAGATGTCATATACAAAGGAAAAAGTCATCTGTATTATTATATATATTTGTTTATCTACACTCATACTGTAAACGTACTCTAAAATGCGTTCAAAAACCGTAGACAATGACAAGCATTACAACAAACGATTTAACTATGATAAGTTTCTTATCTGCGGCAGTAACGTAATTTTAACTTTGCATGCTCAAATATTGTTAAGCACTGAGTTTCAAATTTGGAACATCGAATTTGATAACATAATGTTACCGCCATGGCCAACTCGATTGGTCCCGCGCGAGCCCCGACACAATCGAGTTGGCCACGCCGACACAATCGAGATGGCCGCGGCGGTGCAATGGCGGCCATTCTATGATTTCCGAATACGGCATTTATAATAAATAATATGAGTGTAGATAAAGCAGTGTATGCAACTGTACGTAATTAGGCCTTAAAACCACACTCATGTTTTAAGGACCCTTATTACGTAACAGTTACATAAACTACTATTATGACATCTATATAAGTTTGGGAAATACCAGTAATTGGAAACAGAGGTCCATTAACAAAGAAAAAATCAACTGCGAAAAACTCTTGAAAATCAAATGATTTGAAAGGCGTCCTTTGGATTATCGGCCCAACGAACTTCCAATTCCAATATAACTTAATTTATAATTGGACTTTATAGAAACGATTTTCGTGAAATCTGACCTTGAATTACTGACGACCCAGACTTTAGAACTGCAAAATAAAGGTGTATACGAGTTTCAGGCATATCATCGCTCATTTATAGGTGAAATTCATTATTTGTATCAGCACATCTGCACATATGTAATCCGAAGAACTATAATCACTATAGGCCAGCAGACACCGTTAGTAATAACGTCATTATTTCTCTAGTCGTCCTTTTCTATTTATATGAAGGATGAGAAGGATGAGTACAGAAATAATGTCATGCTATATTCATGTGATCTCGGCCTCGATTCAACTGCGAGACGTGGCTCTCACACTTGTCTCGCTAGGTGATTGAGTGAAATCCATCTGTCCACACGTGTCCACACCTAATTGTCAATCTGTCAGTAGGTCTCGCTAGAACGTTTTGTCTATGGCTATGGCCACCATTTTAGACGTCACTCTTGAGTGATTCCACACCAAATTTCAACTGTCACAAAAGTGTGATCTCATAGTTGTCTCGCTAGCTACTGTCATTTATGCCATGTCGAATTGAGGCCCTGGTGACCTTATGGCAGAAAATGTTTTTACTCGTATGTGCCCCGACCCGACACTATATATCTTGAGAGTGTACTTCAGGTAATTTAATTGACTGATCAATGAGTATAGGATATTATATTGATTTGGATAGGTAAGTATTAAGGGAACTCTACTTATTCTGCATATAACCCTGCAAAGAGAAACGGCATGACACTAACAAACATAGTTCCCAATCTACTCTAAATTCGAAACTGCATTTTTAGTCAACATTATCGAAATATGCAAAACTTTCGCAATACAAATATAAGCCTTGTCTTCATAATATTACGGTTTAAACTTATCTGTTTAGGTTTTTGTAAGCCCTTCTCCTCAAAGGTCGACGCGTGAGTTGTCGACATACCCATAACAGGTACTTCTGTTCCGCAAGCATGTCGCTGGTGTACAGATTTCGATGCTTCGTGCGCTCTCTCTCACTCGATTTCCTTAACACTGCAGGGGAAATGGGACGGAACGAGTGAGTTTTAGAATTTTGGAATATAATAGACTCCTGACCTGCTGGATTTCTTCATAGTAGCTGAATAGTCGTCGAAATAAGAGGCAAAATATTGAGACATTATCAGAAAATTGTTTAATAACTTGAGAGAAACGACTCCCATTTTACGCCTGGCCTTTACAGTGGCTTGCTTCAATGATTACGATTTCTAGTCATATCATATTAGTATATTTTATGTTTTTAAGTATGTATAACGAGACCATAATATAATAGATCTTATGTCCATTAACAATAAGATTGTTTCAAAGTTTTTTTCGCGAATAATCTCAAACGGATTTAACCACACACGGTTTTCACTCATTATTCAAACAAAAAACGGAACTTTATCGGGTACACTTACTTTTATTATTATTCTGGCGTTACGAGCGAGTTTTCATTAATTATCTTAAACATTCAGAAAACTGCAGTCGAATTGCAATTTATTCTCACGGGATTCAGTTTATTTAGACCGACGTCGACAAAGACAATTCTACAATACCCTGCACGTTACAACAATCAATCGTTCAATGTCTGCTTATTCACACATATCACATGTTGTGATATAAAATGAGATCAATGACCGTCTCATAACATTTGACTTCACAAAGCAATATGTCATAAACTGTCATCACAACCTTTTCAAGGCGACAGGTGTCAGTAATTGCCCTAATTTGTTACGTTACACAACTGATTTAGATGGCTTAGTGCTCGATACGTTTCTAGCCTACATAATAAAGGATGGTTCACGCTGTTCCGATCCGCCCAGGCGCGGATACAAGGAGGGAAATTGACAAAAAGGCAATTGCGCCCCCCCTGACACGCAAGCCTCATATACTAAGGGGGTCATAGGTGCGGACCGCAAGACTTTTTGTGAAGTTAGTTACCCCCCCGGAATGAAATCCTGGATCCGCGTACCGTACACCACACTTCCGACACTTCATTATGTATAGAAAACGTCATGTTCTTTATAAAAAATGAAGTGTCGGAAGTGTCGTGTAGGCGCGGAACGGGACAGCGTGAACCATCCTTAATTCATAGACATTATTAAGCGTTTACAAAGTTTCACAGGCGTTTTACATAAGTGTTATTTTACATGTAAAACAATACTTTTCAAATGCTACGATTCCAGCAGGATGAATAGAATAGACGTTAAAAGTCAGTTATCTTCCTAGATAAAACGAAGAAAGTTAGGTCGAGTTTGTGTATGTAAACAAATCTTTTCATTTATCTTCAAAATGGCTTGCCTGATTCGGTAGCGGTTTTACATCTTTATACTATTTAAATTATTAATTTATTTAAGTCTAAGTCATAAACGTGGATCACGCTCCCATGATAAATTATTGGACCTATGTGTGGTCTCCTAGGCCTAGTGTTGTCTAAAATGGCTTCCACACGAAACAATCGAATAGGTCTATCTGAGGACGCAGCTATACGATAGATCGACGCAAGCATATCGGACGATATCGCTTGCTGCCTCTAACGCATAGCTTCGTCCCTTAGATTGGCCGATTAGACTATTTCGTTAGAAAGCCGTATTAAATGCTCCATCTACTATTAGTTAGTCTATGTTCTAGTCACAAGTGGGCCGTATCGGGTGGTCTAGATTTAATAAACGCTTGCGAGTTAATTGTAGAGCGATAAGATTTCTCTATGGAAACTGAGGCTTTCTTTGTTAACGGGTCTTTAATAGTTGAAAGTTTTTTTACGGATCTTTTGAGTCTTTAAGAAGAATGATAACAGGAAATTTTGTGTAGAAAATCTCTTTTTTTATTGCCATGACTATGCTTGATTAACTTTTACGGGTTATATTGTACACTTACTTTAAATTGTATAGTTTAGTTTCTTATATTTATTGTAGACAGTTGAGTTTAAAAAAACTGGTGTATACGAGGTTTTCTCAACGCGCATGTTACACTCTTGGAAGTGCAGGCGTTCATAGGCTATGGTGACCACCAGGTGGGCTGTATGCTTCTTTGCCACCTACGTGGTATAAAACTTTCGGAATCAGGATAGACAACTTTTCTTTGTATGTATGTATGAGCCAAGGCTAGTAAAAAAGTAAGTATATCGGAGCGGCCAAGGTACTTAAAAATATCTGATCATGCACTTTATCGCCTTGATAATAGAGGCGTCGCTCAGCAGATATTTGTGAGCACCTTGGCCGCTCCGGTATATCAGACATACTCAATATCCATTCAACACGCAATATTAGGCAATAAAACTTATAACAATGATTACCTACCGGTCAGGTCACATACGTGTCCGTCCGTATGTCGACGCTCAAGGTACCTACAGATCAATTATCAGATACAATCAATCAGTTGTTCAGAAGCGTCAACAGTCCGTCTGTCTGTCCGTACTTATCTGCTTAATTGATCATTTAACCAAAACAATTATAGCTAATGCAAAATAAATACGGTGCGAAATTAAAATAGCCACGCCTTCAATAATTACATAGTTTTTTAAGAGTTATTTTCCGCTTCTCACTTCCTATTATTCGAAACTTAATTTGGAGTATTTAATTAGAATAAGAATTACAATGATTCCATCTAATTATTGGAAATCGGTAGCGTTTCTAGGATCGTAATTATATTTCCAGCCACCGACCAGATCAAAGCCAGCACGTCGATCACTTTTAAACGAATGCTCCCGGCTCTACGGGAAGAGTGGCGGCGAGTCGTAAAACGGGTCACTCAGAATCCAACATGATGGCCACGACCACAAAAATTATAAAAGATAATCATTAAAGCTAATAAAGGCCGGTAACAAATTTTCACGAGCCATATTTTCAGCAAATCTTGTTTGATTATTAAAACTTTCGTGAGACATACTATCATGATACTATCACTATAAAATATAACGGTTACACTCACGTCACCTTAGTCACTTCGCGCGACATGTTTCGAAGAGCTTAGGTCTTCATCTTCAAGCACTAAGAGTGCTATTTTCGCAACGCGTCGTGCAACAGCGCGCTACGGGCCGGTTCAAAATAGCACTCTTATATAGTGCTTGAAGATGGAGACCTAAGCTCTCCGAAACATGTCGCGCGAAGTGACTAAAGTGACGTGAGTGTAACCGTTATATTTTATAGTGAAATCTTGTTTAAGTCTGTACCTCCCTTACATTGTTGTTCGAAGCCGTAACCGTACTTGTATCCATAGTAAGCATTATCCCACCAAAGACATTCTGTAAAAAACTAGCCAAGTCTCGATGGAGCTGCTTGTTTATCTCTAAAAAGTAATGAAATCTAGACAAAGTCGTGCCAAGTCTAAGGTTCCTTAATGCGATTTCTTTATTATTATAGTTAATGTTGTGTGACTTGGCCGTTGAAGGGTACACAAGGGTACAAAACCAGGTGCTCCAGCAGACACCAGATTCAATAACCAGTTATTGAATCAACGTTTCCCAAGTGGCAATTTTTCATCGTCAATGGGTAGCGGTTCTGGCGACAGATTGGTGCAATGGTGTCATGGAGCACCTGGTTTTGTACCCTTGTGTAACCTTCAACGGCCAAGTCACACAACATTAACTATAATAATAAAGAAATCGCATTAAGGAACCTTAGACCTGGCACGACTTTGTCTAGATTTCATTACTTTTTAGAGATAAACAAGCAGCTCCATCGAGACTTGGCTAGTTTTTTACAGAATGTCTTTGGTGGGATTTCACTTCCTTTTGTAGAAACGTGGGCTTATTGATTTATTTAGACGACAGTGTCAGTCAGCGCCATCTAGCGACGTGTGCGGGTATCACCGCCACTCTTAGTCCAATGCATTATATTTTGACCAAATTTTGTTTTCTAATCAGGGTCACCAGGTACTCCAGATCTTCGATTATCCTAGTTTTTATAGTTTTCCTTTTATGTGGCCATTAAACCCTAACTCTGAACCAAATTTCAGCACTCTGAGTTTATGGGAAGTACTAGTTCTATTTTTATGATCATGAGTGAGTGAGTGTCATAAATGCGAAACTTTGCTTTCGCTTAACTTCGGAACTAAATGACCTACAGACTTGAAATTTTGGATTTTAAGTATGTGATTATAGCTTACTTTATGGCGAAAATTTCTGCGTTCTGGTCTTATCCAGAGGTTCTCAAATAGGGGCCTGAAAATGCGGCGAAATGGTTCCAGTAAAGGATGGTACGGCAGTGTTTGCTTCGCGCTCGACTTGGCGGGGGCACTGCCGTGCCCCCAGATCTTATGCAAGCCCAACGTAAACCTACATTACTGCGCCTTTACCCATCGATCTGTTCCAGCAAAGGCCTTTCCTTGCTGTTACCCAACGCGATGGTATCTGCACTTTGACCCGCCCTACAGTAATTGTTCACTTTCGTTGTTATGTGTGTTACAGTAACGATCCAGTTGTGTTATGTAACGTTGCAAGTGAGAACTAGTTTTTGATATGCTCTTGTTATTAACATACATTGAAGCTTGACTGTCTATTTTTAGTAGCAAAAATATCTGGAAATACCTAAACTCCACTCTCGAAGAGCTATACAGTATAGAGTTTTACATTAAGGGGTGTATAGATTTTTAAACCATCGGAAATGTGCATGTTACAGCCCTAGAGATGCAGGCCTTCATAAGCTACGGAGTCCACTTACTATCAGGCGGACTGCTTGTTTGTTTGTCACCGACCTGATATATAAAATCCATCTTAGGTAATGTGATCCCCTTTAGAAGGATTTCCTTTTTATCAGTAAAATCCCATCGTCTCATCAAATAAGCTAATAAAGCTCTAGGATTAGAGCTTTCCTAGTTGAATTCGAAGTACACCTAAGTCTAAACAGAATTAGTCTGTTTTGCTGCTCTCCTTTAAGGTAATTTTCTAAAAATAACTGATTAAAATAATTTTAAACAAAAAAAGAACCGAGGCTCCACCTTTCCAAGAGTAAATGCCTAAGTTGCTGTAAAAAATACTCAAATCACTATAAGTGTGCCTATAATACTTGAAAAGTTTCCTCGATTTCTCCAGGATCCCATCATCAGATCCAAACATGGTTACAATGGGACCAACTGTGTAGTATACACCCTTTAAACAAAAAAAGAATTTTCCAATTCGGTCCAGCCGAATAAACGTCGAACATACAATAAAAAAAACAATCAAAAACAAAGATCCGGACGAATTGAAAACCTCGTCCTTCGAAATCTTGAAGTCGGTTGAAAAACAAATAAAACGAAAGTCCAGTTTAAAGGTACCAGCAGAGCTTAGTATAAACCGGGTCTTTAACTATGTAAGTATCTAAATTAGTAGTTTATTTTTATTGTAAATTTACTCAAGACATGTTTATCATAATTTAACTTTCAACAGTTAATAAGCCAATGTAATGATTATCGATCATTAAACACGCTCATAAAGGCCATTTCCTTATCGAGTCTAATCAAGACTCGATTGAGTCCGTGTTTAAATATAATGTTTTACGTAATACTTATAACTTGTATGATAATATGGGCGTGGGAGAGTAAAGCCTAGTACTAATTAATCAACAAATGAGTGGTTGTTTCGTGATAGTTTAAACTAATAAGAAAGGTGTTTGTAAATGGTTGCTTAAAGTTTTGTAAAACTTACAATTATTTAATTATGATTTAGTTCAATATTGTTCTTGTTATTGTTTATTAAGGTTAACCCAGCATTACGGTCTTATCACTAATACACTGCGAAACTACATAGATATCTACTATTAGTTAATCAAAATTATCATACTAACACACTTGACTGCCTATTATTCATCAGCTCGCAATATCTCAAACACTCATGACACATATTCGCCCATCATAAATATATTCCCCAAATATAGATCAGTGAAGAGATAAATGAATAACGATATTACTAAAGGAGATCGTCAATACTGGGCCACCTGATATAAACCGTATACAGTTTGTACTCCAATGTAAAATAAATACTCATTTTATTATTAAAGTAGACAAAATATTACAAAAAAATAAAACGGGAATTAGAAATACTAAATAAATAAATATTATATTGATCTTTCCGCGATTAAAATACAGCAAGACAAGTCGTTAACGTCCTTATGTCATTGACATAAAGTTTAACTTCACCTGGACTGAAACGGGTTTGTTTTTTGGTTTGACACTGTCAATGTCTACCGTTACATAATCTGCGTTTTGATACTGTTCGGTAAGTTAGAACATTGTAATATTAAAATAGTATCTAAGCCTACGAATACGGAAGTTTAATTTAGAAATCGACTGTATTAAAACGCCAAAAGATTGAAAATGCGTATTTTTGCATTTTTGATCGGAGTTTGAATATTAAAAGTGGGTTTCATAATAGTATAAAATTATGCTCCTTCGATAACAAAACGCATCTTTTTTTAAATTTTACAATGTCAGATACTAGTGGTATCGCACTTAACGGTGGTAAACCTTATCCCTTCGCAATAGGTGTTAGGAATGTTCAGTTAATAGTATCAACGATGGTTTGACAGCCGTCTTTGTTTACCAAATACAGGAACTATAAACACGATTAAAATATGACTTTTTATTATTTCATCATGATTCCCGTCTTGTTTTTAAGTCCGCTTTTGTACATTTTCTTTAAAAAACCGGTACTTTTTTTTACATAATATATAAATCATAGGCATGCACGCTTTCAAATATTGTCCTTGTCAGATTCAAGTTATAAATGCATGATTTTTCAATTTTCCCATTAGATTTCGCAATTTTTTTACCACCGTCCTGATCTAGAAATTACGACGATTTTTTGAAAGTAAGAATCATTCCTAAACGGTCCTAAAAAATCTGGGCCAGATCACCTAACAAAAATTGACGATCTCCTTTGGTCACTCATGTGTTTTATTAAGTTGTTTATTTAATCTTTATGCACAATACAAGGTGGTACAATAACTGACGGAATAGTTTAGGATATTCTTTATTATTATTTAAGAGCCAAGAGTGTCCCACTGTTGGGCAAAGGCCTCCCTCTCCTTTTTCCACGTATCCCGGTCTAGTGCAGTCTCCTACCAGTCAGCACGAAAGGCATCAAGTTTGGCTCTTCAACGTTTCCTTGGTCAGCCCTGACGCCGGGTTCTGTCTGGGACCCACTTGGTGGTTGTATGTGATATTCTTTATCAGTCAACCAATTTTCTAATTTCTTCATGCTAATTGTTTAATGTTTGCAAATGCTTTTCAATGACCCAAAAACATTTCTTAGCTACCTCAAGATCGTCGGTGTGTATATCGACGAATTCATCGATCGAATTCATCGATGCCGTGTCGTGTAGTTATTCTTAAACATTTACCTAGATCTATTCAGGAAGCCTATGGAGGTACTAGGAGGATTCTGTTTTTCTGAATAAAGTTCGGCTGGTTCGATTCCTAACGGACACGTTTTTTTTGGCTAAGTGCAAAACCGGAGCCCATTAATCATAACATGCTCGCATTTGCTCAAACTAGATTTGACTTCTTACCTTTTCAAACAAGTCTGAGTTGACATTTCCGACTCGCCTCGTTGCGACGTGTCGCTCTTACGAGTACATCCTCCCGCCGTGGGAACTGCTGGAGAAATCTAACGGTAGGCAGATTAGGACAGTAAATGTTATGACAGCAATTCATTCGCACATCCGCCGGTAGTACGTACAGTTAGCAGCCGATTCATAGTGTCATGTTCCTGCCGGTGAGTAAGGTCACCAGACCTCAAAGAGAATGCAGTGTGTTGATGAAAGGGGACCCACTTGTCCTTTTAGCCATCACACAGTGAATCCTCCTTTTTTATAAAGGCAGGCGGCACCGTGCATTTGACACCTCTGGAGTTGCAGGCGTCCATAGCCTACAGTAGCTGCTTAATACCATCAGGTGGGTCGCATGCCTGTTTGCCACCGTCGTGGTTTAATACCGTGGTTAATATAATAGAAGGTTATTTTGAAATTCTCTCCCGCTTAACTACTCGTGTTGCTGACTTTACCTTAACGGGCATAAGGGTGTCAGAAATTAGGCAAAATTGAGCCCTATCACGTTGAATTTAAGTTAAAATTATTTCAAGAAAAAAATATATATAAGCCTAAGTCACCAGTTCACCACCGAGTTTTAATGAAAATCATTCGGAATTATGGCATAAACAATTCATATTTATAGATTGTCTTCAATAATGATAAAATATTGAACTAAACGAAAGAATCTTCAAGTTCGCTTCCATATTAGGAACCGGAAAACCACATCTTGTAAGAACGGTTCGGGCAACACGTTTGCTCGTTTGCTACTTATCTATATCTTCTATATCTATATATATAATAAAGCTGAAGAGGGTCGAAAGTCTGTACATGGAATATATTCGAAAGAAAGTTGGCTGAAGATACTTAGAATCGATAACAGAACACGTTCCAACTATTTTTAGAATTTTTGTCTGTTTATCTGTTTGTCTGTTTATCTGTTTGTCTGTTTATTTGACCGCGCATCACGTGAAAACGGCTGAACGGATTTTGATAAAATTTTGTATAGAGATAGTTTGAGTCCTGAGAAAAGATAATATATAGTTTTAATCCCGAAAATCAACCCTGGTGGGGGTGAAAATGGGGTTGAAAGTTTGTATGGAGATTTTTTAACCGCTGAAACGATTTAGATAGAAATGAGTATGGAGATAATTTGAGTCTCGAAAAACGTCATAGGATAGTTTTCAAACCCTTGTGGGGGTGAAAAGGGGGTTGGAAGTTGGTATGAGGAATTTTTTACCGCTGAACTGATTTAGATGAAAATTGGTATAGAGATAGTATGGGTCTCAAGAAAGGACAAAGGATAGTTTCATCTTCAAAAAAGCCCCCCCCCCATCTTACTTTAGAACCGTAGGTCCAAAAAATTTAAAAAAATAATGGAAGTGACGCCTGAAAGGTACTTTCAATAAAAACTATCTATACGTATAATAAAGCTGAAGAGGGTCGAAAGTCTGTTCATGGAATATATTCGAAAAAAAGTTGGCTGGGGATACTTAGAATCGATAACAGAACACGTTCCAACAATTTTTAGAATTTTTGTCTGTTTATCTGTTTATCTCGGAAATTATCCCTTAAGCGGATGCAAAAGGGGTGGAAGTTTACATGGGGAAGAAACAACCAATAACCGCTGTACGTATTTGGATAAAATTTGGTATTGAAATAATTTGTATTTTTTTGGTCAAGGTGTTCATATTTATAACATGTTACCCGTCGATGCTTTAAATTTACCTTTACCCGCTCTTAAGAAATATTTGAAAATGTCATGAATGTCAAAGGGTTATTGCAGGTTCGAGGACTATATATGACGGACAAAGATGCATGACCCAAACCAGAAACTACTACAAAATCATTTAACGTTTATAGGACACCGTTTAGATAGGAAAACATATCAAACGTTTTGTGAAGCAGTCAGATTAGGATTTATTTTTCTTTATAATAAACAATAGGTACATTATCTGTCTCTCAAGCCGTTTTGATATGTCTTCTTGAAGAACTACGCATTATTTTGTATCTTTAAGATCTAATAATGTATTACTGTTTTGAAACAAATAAGTCCCGTAGAGTTTCTTTTCGGTCATAATACTTCTTGGGCCAGAGGTGTAGGGTTAGAACCGGTGGTAGTTTTGGAACGAAGTTCCTTCTCGGACGGTTCGCGAATGGGGGGCTAGACGAAAAAGCGTCACGTCACGAAAACGCGACACCCATACGATTGAGAAACATGTAAAATGGAATGAAATAAAAAATATATAAAATAGAATAAAGTGAAATGAAGTGTAGTGAAAAGTGAAAGTGAGAAGTGACAAAGTGATAAACGTAAAAAATGGCAAAATTTCTAAATTTCCAAAATTACCAAAATTTCAAAATTACTAAAATGACCAAAATTACCAAATTACCAAAAATTACCGAAATTATCAAAATTATTAAAATTACCAAAATTACCAAAATTACCAAAATTACCAAAATTTCCAAAAAATACAAAAGAAATTAAAACCACAAAATTTACGAAAAAGTCAAAAATGATATTTAAATTAAATAACATAACTTCGTTCCAATCGAGTGTTCCACGACACTCACGTATTTTATTTTTCTCTGACGTTCATTAGTGCATTGTAATGTGCTTACATTGAAGAATAAATATCTTGATCTATACCAATATCATAAATCCTCTATTCCGCGTTCGGAACCGTATGTAATTACCACCATTATTGCAACCAGTAACGTAACATCAGTGTATTATGTGACAGTGTGGTAAAAACGTATATAAATTCATTACCTACGGTAACGTAATGACAATCCGCCCCCCCCCCCCGACTACTATTTATCTCTTTTTAGGGTTCCGTAGTCAACTAGGAACCCTTATAGTTTCGCCATGTCCGTCCGTCTGTCCGCGGTCTAGCTCAGTTACCGTTCGCACTAGAAAGCTGAAATTTGGTGAGGCCTGATAAGAACTTTCAATAAAAGCTATATTGAATAAAATCGTTTTTAAATTATCAATTTATCAGTCAAAAACGCATAGTGAAAGGAAGTGCCGAATAGTAAAATGACGTAAGCGCCGCCAAATATCCCTTAATAAACGACCTTTTGAACGGATGTTTTGTAACAGGGCGGCATCTACGAAACTCTACACTGAGCATCGCCCGACATGCTCTTGGCCGGTTTTTTTGCATTGTTATCCCGGAAATCACCCCTTAAGGCTTACCTTTCATGCTTAGACTGATTTGACGGGAGGATCGATTTGGATGATATTTGCCCAAAAGTGGTCCTGTATCGTCCGATATACCACACCTACTACTATATTTAATATTATTCTTTTTTTTTCAAATAATATTCGTATTAAAAATTACATTTGCCATTTAAAATTTTATAAATTAATGTAATTTAATTAATATTTTTATTATGTCGTTTAAATCATGCCAAAAAAAATGATAAAATAAAGTATTAATTTTTGAGTTTAGTTTCATTTAGTGGTAATTGTAAAATATTTTATTAGGACTACTGTCCTCTAGCGTATCCATCTGTCAACTTTACTTCAAGTTCCGCCTCCAGGGTAGCGGGAGAGAAATTAGGGGTGAATTAGCAGCTTACTGACACAGACCGAATTCCACGCGGGCGGAGCCGCGGGCACAGCTAGTTACATATAATACTGCTTAAACTTTAAATGGCTTACGTATTTCACTTCTAGCTTTCGTCTACGACTTGTTAAACCAAAAAAAAGTATTCTGGTTATCTGATTTGTAAAATTTTTGACACGGGCACTCATATTATATTTTTTATGAAAAAAACTGATAAATATTTCTCATAATCCTCATAAAAAAGGTACAGAACGGATTGTTTTAAATGTTATTTTTATGAAAAAAACTTAGGTATTTTTCTCATAATTCCCATATTTTTTTACACGGCCACTCACTTCCGATATTTTTTATATATTTATAAAAAAAATGGTTCATATTTATAATATTTTTGTTATAATAACTTTATTGCATGTATATTACAGCACGTGTGTTGTAGCACAGACATTTAAAAAAGTGATTTAGGTGTCTACTCAGCTCTATATTAGACGACAGTTTAATTACATTATTTATGAACTTGTTGCTTGTGATGGCCATGTTAATTACTCAGCATTATGTTTTAAACTGATTAGTAGATACGTATAGTTTTATTTATAAGTTTTCTTTGTGGTCAAGACTTGTTTCACTTGTATTAATAAATGGTGATATCATTCACTACTAACATTTTTGATTATTGCAGTAAAAGGCAATTCAGGTACTGTCCGATATAGTGGCACCAGCTGCCACTATATAGGCCATGCAGCATTTGTAGCAGTAAAAATACGGCTTTTCGTGAACAAGAGATTTCCTTCGGCCTGATTATTCCTTAGGACCCAAGGATGGATTTATAAAAGTAGAGCCACCAAGATTTTTGATTTAAACTTTTAGGAGGGGGGGGGGGGGGCTCTCAACTACTACTCTCTACTAGACCAAGTTTGGTATCGTTTTCGTATAAATCGGGGATGCCGAATTCGTTTATGGTATAATTTTGACACCACCCCGAAGCAAAAACATGTAAACCATGACTTATAAACAATTATGAATCTTGAAAAAAATAAAAACTGCCTAGAGAGCTCTATTATTCATAAAATTCATTTAAAAAAATCTAATGTCAAACTAAAACTGTTGACGGTGCTAAAAATTTAAATGGAACAAATCTAATCAAAATGTTTTTTTGCGATCGTGTAATATATTTTGTCAGAATTCTGTTTTAAGGCCGGTCTGGCACAGTTGGAATGGCTCTCTGAATTCATAATCTAAATTCCGGCATACATGTTTAAAGTCTCCGTGTCAGTGTCAGAGAAACAAAATATTTAGGTCGCGATACGTCCAGCCGTAGTGTCAACAGAAATAATTTCATAGCTGTTAATTACATTGTATGAAATTCCGGGCTTTTTTAATTAAGATTATGGATTCAGAGAGACATTTCGGCTGTGTGTGGCGGCCTAAAAGGCCGGAAAGGACTAAGAGCTGGCCACGTCAGATATGACACAATAATGAGAGCAACAAAACCCATCTGGTCAGATTGCTATACTATCCTTATTGCTAGATTCGGGCATCTGGCAGCTTTTAATGAGTGGCGGTCAGTGACAGACTAGTAATTTTTTTAAATTTAAAAATAGTAATACAAAAATAGGTAATCGCTGCCGAAATTATCTCAGTTACAAAAGGACAGGGCCTGTATTTTAACGTTAGAACAAAAAAATGCGTATTATTACGGAAACAAAAACAGTAGGCGACAAACTATGAATTATATTATACGTCGTTTGGCACTACTTTGCCGCAACAAAAACATTTAGCAATGATATAATCTAGTTATTCATATAATTTCTCATAAAATTGCATCAAATCCAGAACTCTAGGATTTGTTACCTTGAAGTGGTTTGCATGCTTTGACCTCCACCACTTTACAGCTGCCAGATATCATGATCTAGAAATAAGCATAGTAGTATAGCAAACTAACTGGATGGATTTAGATGCTCTCATTATTGTGTAATATCTGACGTGGCTAGCTTTCAATCTAGAAGGTAGGTACTAGGATTACAATTATGGATATTACAGTGAATAAGTAGTTAATTATTCAGTGTAAAAAACACACAGGGCGCTATTAAAGGCAGATAAAATGATCGCATCTCATGCAATATTTACAATAAAATTAGCTACTACAATTGTACAAAAAACCGCGGAAGCGCACGAAGACGCCAGCGGAAAGTGGCTTCCTCTTGTTTATTGTTTAAGTTAAGTAAGGTATTGGGCAAGGTTGATATAAGCATGGCTTGGCAATGGCTTTCGAGCTTTAGAATATATTTTTGTTTTTGGTTTTACTATTAGTAAGTGTTGAATTTTAAAAAAAGGTGTTGAATTCGACTAGAGTGAGTCAGAATCAAAATATATTTATGGAGACTATAGGTGTATACAAATGAATAAAAAGGACCTCAAACAAATGTAATACCTGTGTATTTACACAGGTATTACATTTGTTTGAGGTCCTAAAACCATAGCCTACCATTTTAATGGTGTACAATATATCTTAGAGCTTAAAATATTTGTGAGTTCAATGTCAAAAAGATAAAATAGTAAATTTTGAAGATTATGCTAGAGTTAAGGAGCCTAC
This sequence comes from Pammene aurita, assembly GCA_947086415.1. Lineage (NCBI taxonomy): Eukaryota > Metazoa > Arthropoda > Insecta > Lepidoptera > Tortricidae > Pammene > Pammene aurita. The sequence continues at coordinate 38,455,391 of OX352297.1, read as the reverse complement.
CCAATGAGAACATGTTAACTATATATTTAAATCTTAACTAGGTTTCATAAATGTCATTGAAACTACAAATTGCCTTTATTTTCTAAAACAATATTAGTCATGTAAAACATTCGATTTAGTAACCATTTTTTTTATTATTTATCATCGTCCAAACTCTTATTTGTTTAAACTATTTAGTCAGCAATTATTGACAGATAGGTATTATGATATCTCATGAATTTAATTGATATAAAAATAACTAGGTACATTCACCGGAAATAGTATCTTCCTACACGAAGGCCGCAAAAATATGTGACACGCTCTTATGACCCTATAAATAAGAGCGTGTCACATATTTTTGCGGCCTTCGTGTAGAAAGATACTATTACCGGTGACTGTACTACATTTATACTGTATTGCCTGACTACTGACCAGGTCATCCGCTGACCTCAGAACACGTAATATCAATGACACAGCTCCCATAACATACCGGTTCTCAGGGTGTCGGAACGATACTTTCACTGGCTTTCTCGCAAGGACGACCGCTTTCTAACCTTTTGTCTGGCATTCCTTGACATCCCGGGTACATGTAATAAATAATAAAAAAAAAAAAAAAAAAGGGTTTTATTTCTTGCAGGTTAAATAAATAATTAAGATAAGCAGCAATTTCCATAAATTATTCAAAAATTCTTTTCTTATTAGTTTCTGTTTCTTAATCAAAAATTCTATAGTCGAAGATACATAATGTTTTATATTAATGTCAAAATAATATTATTAAAGTTAAAAAAATAGCCTAATTAATATCCATACATTGAAATAACGGGTACATGTAGTACGTACTTATTATCCGGTTTGACTAATTTTATTTATTATATTTTAAACTTTTAAACCAATAGGTTAATATGTTTGAGGTTCCGTTTAAACACCACACCACCAATTTAAGTTAAATGAAATCATTTAACTTCGATTTCCTAGCTACTTATACTCTACTAGTCTGTAAGTTTATCGACCTATGTAAATTGCACAATAATGTAAAAAAATGGTTTTCTCCAAACCGCGAGCGACCGGCAAACGATTCATAATAATCATTCACGGATGATCGGATTTCTCCCCATCTTGCAAATTACTTCTCCACTTGTACTGATTTGTATATTGCGTGACCAAGAATAAACGCTCATCTTACTCTCCAATGCTATTAAAATATAAAACCTTAGCTAATAAAATAAGGTCGAAACTACAATAGAACTGAATGTTATTTTAAGAGATTGTTAAAGTTAATTATTGTAAACAGATCCATGTTAAGAGTTATGAAGATAGTAATTCGATGATTTCAAAGTGATTATATAAGAATATCTATTATATCTTATGGCAGATCGCAGTTTTCCGGTGCTTTAGGATTGCTATTGTTGCGTGATGATTTGTGAAATATCAATTGAACTTAATGTATCATCATAGTAATTTTGACAGCAGATTTGATTTGAAGATTGGTATATAATCGAGTATGATTGAGCATCTGTGCCAAAGTAGATGTACAGCTACGGATGTTGATATCATTCCTAAAAGGTGGCAGCATACTCGTATTTGGTCAAGTAAGTAATGTAATAAACAATACCACGGAAGTTGCTCATTATAAACAACAACTTCCAGGATGTGTTATGTTCAAACGAAGCTTAAAGTTTACTATGTGATGCAACACAATGTAAACCACGGGAATAGTTTCCATTTTAACCATTTTTAATTTTATAATTAGGAACATTAGTACTACACCTGTTACGAATTTTTCCATGATCTTTACCAAATCGCTGGCTCAATATTACAGGGTTCCATGTTGCATTTTCGGGGTAGTTAAATTTAGATTTAGTGTCACTATGACAATGTTTAAATTTCAATTCAATAAAAGTGAAATATTGCAAATGTTGCACACTAGGTACATACTTATTTCTAGTGATTATAGAAAATCTCCAAAATAATTTACAATTGCTCTTTTAATTTTAGAAACACTAATATAATTGAAATTTAAAGGCTGGAAAACAAAAGGCACTATCAGCAAACTTTTAATACACTTACTGTTAGCATCATTTAGGTACCTACTTCCGAACAAATTTTTCAACTCTGAAAAAATGATGTCCTTTATAATAAGTGTTTACTTAAATGTCTTCTTTGTTTCGTTTAACCTAGTATCAGGTCATTGGCTTCAAATCGCTCATGCCAAGCTTCGCAGAATGAAAAGAAAATGAATGAAGGATAGATTACCTAGCGTTGCATCAAGACTGGTAATGTAAATAACGATTATGTCAGTATCGTTTTGTAAGGCTCGATCGGTTTTGTATGTTATGTATGTATAATAAGACGAGAGTAAGGCGTTACTAAATAAAATTAGAGTACATTGCTATTGGGAAATGACGGAGATGCATTATCAATAGAGATTCACGAGAACAGCGTTACGAAAGCGATGTACAGTCGCCATTAGATATATCGGAGCGGCCAAGGTGGTCACAAATATCTGAACAACGCTAGAGGTTTTTTGAGTATTTTTGAGTAGCTTGGCCGTTCCTATATATTTGATGGCGACTGTACCTACGTTAAAATGCACAAATCAAATTCCAACGATGAGGTACGAGTAGAATATGTTACTAAGGACACAAAAAGGATATAACCGTTGAAGTCTACCGTACTCGAAGAATGTTATAATAAACTACTATATGTCTACATGTCATGTAGTACAAGTAAGTACTTTAAACGCTAATATTTATGACTTTAGAACACTATTTTTTTTAACTTTAAGGAAATAATGTATTTACCTCAACAACAAAATAACTGAGTTAATTTAATGACATTTATACTTTATAATACAGTATCTACTTAATTACAAATGTATCGACACAGAAACCTTTTCCGTAAAACTGTTTAAAGTGCTAAGGCCTTACTTCCTCATTAATCTCGGTTTATATGACACTTACAATTAAAATGCAACAATTCAGTAACCGCTAGAAGAACCAGTTAATTCCGTATATAGGCGTACTTGGTCGGAAAATATTCATGAAGGCGTTAGGTGAGGTCGACGGCTTTCGAAGTACATGAACGAGTGCATGTACAAGCTTATCTACAAGCACTTTTAGTTTGTAATGTAACGTTGTTGCTGGCATCACTCGAAATTCTAGAAGAAAGTAGTGATATGTCTAAATGTTGGATCCAGAAAAATCGTGTCAGATAAAGAGAAAAGATTTCAAATTTTTGACCCTATTGGGTTGAGTAGAATTAAAGCTAATAACTATTATTAATTATAAAAATATTTGTTTACTGACGTTGGGTGCTTTGTCCTGCTTAGCAAAGTATTTTATTTTTATTGTAATTCAGCTTGTAACTAGGTGTTTTAAATTTGCCACTCCTGGTTTACCTATACTTAATATTGATTGTATTAGCTCGGATGTCGTGTGTTGCTGTGTTCGAGCGTTGTCATTTATTATTAGGGTTCCGTAGCCAAATGGCAAAAAACGGAACCCTTATGGATTCGTCATGTCTGTCTGTCTGTCCGTCCGTATGTCACAGGCATTTTACTCGGAAACTATACGACGTATCTAAATAAAATTTACACATAAGGTGTATTTTGTATGCAGCTACTTAGTTATGTAGTTAAATTTGAAAAAAAAAAAAAATTAGAAGGGCGCTCCATACAGGTAACTAAAAAAAAAAAAAAAAAACCAAATATCAACATGTGACACATCAATCGATAGGTCTTTCAAAATAACATTGAGGTTTCTTTGACTATTTTGTGATTAAGTGAATATTTTCTGAAATAATCGCTTCGAAAGTCAGAAAAGTTGTGTAGCTCCCCCCGTACCTAACTTTTGAACCATAAGTTCAAAAAATATGAAAAAAGAAGAAGATTTGAAGAGATGCGCCTTATCATATTCTTTCTACGAAAATTGTTTTGAACATTATCGGTTCAGCCATTTTTGAGTTATCTCCAAAAAACTTCTTCCATAGGCATCAGAGACGACCTTTTGGTATTAGTTTGGTTCTTATTCCATTGAAGGTACGGAACCCTCCTATGCGTGGTCCGACACGCACTTGGCCGGTTTTTATTTAAGTAAAACTTGAATGTAATAATCTGTAGCTATAAGTGTGATCCTGTAATTGACTTTCCACCTCTTATTAATTAGTGCTATTTTGTTTTGATAGCTGTTGGATCTCCGTAACGTAAATGAATAAATAATTAATTAGCAAAATAGCTGGACAGGCAAGATGTTGAAAATGATCTTTACACAGTCTTAACCTTGTAACTAAGTCTTGCTAAGACCATTTTGTGAAAAACGTTGTTACCAGCATGCAGCATGGTAGTAGGACGGCCGAGTTAAGTTCAATCCGGAAGTCTCGGGTTAAAACCCCAGGGGCCCATTTCTCAAACGCTTGTAACTTGTAATACAAGCGGATGTCACTTTTCGACATATTTTGCTAGAAAGGGACTTCCGCTTGTATTACAAGTTACAAGCTTTTGAGAAATGAGCCACAGCTCGTACCATTGAGTTTTCCAAGCTTATGTATTCATGACGCTAAATATTTATTAAATGATCAAAATTATTCCATGTAGCTTAAGGATACTAACAATGTTGCAATTAATATTCTAAAATAAATATTTTAATTTTTTATTAATGAAATATCATTTAAATACACTGCTTCTTACAGTAACACCTTTTGAAATATAATATCCAAATGCGTCTGCTCTCTCCTTGCTGACTTCCAAAACGTTTTGAACTTCACAATTCATTAAAAAAAGGCTCATTCGTGCTCAAGATATGTAAATCAATTAAAACTAGAGCACGCCACACCTGACACAAGTTAACTGCAACGACCATATGTGCCGTTTTCAATTAAAAGCTTCATTGTCGGTTGTCAATAAGGCGTTACTGCCATAAAAATCATTTAGAAATAAACCTTACCAACAACCGGCAATGAGGTACCTTTTAAATGCATCGGCCATATGTGGCCTCGATATGTCCTTTCCCTGCCGGCTCTAGATATTATCATTTATTAGACTGCACATGACAGATCTGTTCTGTTTAATATACTTCGTAAGGTTATGTGAGGTTATCAATTTATCACTTATAAAGTTATAACACCTGCGTCCGTTATCGTGTTACGTAAATTAGTTGATTGGAAACAAAAGTGAGGACAGTATTTCGCAGAAGTATATTTTGTTGATTAATGTCAATAAAACATATATCAATTATTAGATATCAATTATTGTGGCAGCAATTAGGTCTGTTTGCCACGGTCAAGACCGTTGAGGGACGTTTTTCGGTTAACAAAGACATTTCAATAAAATTTCCAGCGTACCCAACAAATTAGTCATGGAATATTTGTCTTAATATTCATATTACATCTCTTTCTTGTTGTACAGTAAACATATGTATAACACTAGTATTTGAACTAATCACAAATACCCTGCTTGCTGGCTCCACAGAAAACCAGCGCCGTTGACCGCGCCAGCCGTGCCACCAATTGCATTGCTGAGTGGAGACCATTTCGGCTTCACATCTAGATTTAGTTGTTTTTTTTACTGCTGTATTATTCGTAAGATGTGTTGTTTGAATATTTTTTTCTATTCTATTCTATTCTAAATCAGGCTAGGTGTGTTGGCGCCATCAAATCAAACACCAGCATGCTGACATCTTGACACCACTGACCTACAGGCATATTCATACCCTTCAGGTAGTTAACATGGTTAAATGACTACACATTACATAAAGCTAACATGTCGAGATACAATCTTAATGCGCATTGCGTTGCGCTTGCGTCGATTCTATCACTAGTCTTGTTATTATTGATTAGTTAGAGCAGGTGAGTCGATTTCTGGAACCGTATTGGACATGCCAAACTGTTACACGTGGTTATCTATCCATGCAAGATCACTACATATTTGATATACAGTCACCGGCAATAGTATCTTCCTACACGAAGGCCGTAAAAATTATGACACGCTCTTATGACCCTACAAATAAGAGCGTGTCACATATGTTTGCGGCCTTCGTGTAGGAAGATACTATTGCCGGTGACTGTACTAGAATGATTCAAAGTAGTCTCATTTGCGACTGTCATTTTTCGGTTGTCGAATTGTAGGTAGGTTCGAGTACTTGAACTTGTCATCATCTTTTGGACTCAATTCCGTTATTTTCCTCTAGGTCTATTAGGTCGAAACTTTAGTTCTTGGGCTTGTAGAAACTCAGGAGAGCCAGCCAGACCCAGTTTTCAACCGACTTCAAGATTTCGAAGGAGGAGGTTATCAATTCGTCGGTATCTTTGTTTTTGCTATTTTTTTTTTTTTTTTTTTTATGTATGTTCACCGATTATTCGAAGATGGCTGGACCGATTTGAAAAATTCTTTTTTCGTTTGAAAGAGTATACTTCACAGTTGGTCCTGGAGAAATCGAGGGAACTCTTCAACTATTATAGGCACACCTATAGTGATTTGAGTATTTTTTACAGCAGCTCGAGCATTTGCTTTTGGAATGGTGGATGTTTAGTGAAGTCGGTTCTTTTTTGTTCAAAATTATTTTAATCAAAAATTATGACGCATATCACCTTAACACGAATCATACTTAATAATGAACAAATAATTTAAATAAACAAATGATTACACAGATTTTTAAATGAACAAGATAAACAAATGATTTAAATGCGACAATTTGTTTTGCTTTTATTCATATAAAAAAAACAATATTTGTAATGATACTCCAAGCTTTCGATTTACGCTCTGAACAACACTTTAATAAATTTAGAAAAAAAAAATTGCGGACAACTTACATACATACGAACAGTGCAAGTTAAATAAAAGCTTGTAAAAAGATTGTCCACGTATGAAAGTCAATTTCTTATCTAACATAGTCACTTGACTTCGAACGTTTGGAATAACGTCAAGCAAACATCGAATATGGTCGATAGTTATCTGATCTAAATAAAGGACGTTATCTCCTATGGTATAGTAATTAACAGGAGATTAATATCGCGGGTTATATTAATGTTAACCTGCACTTTGGTGCTGCAGATTATTGATAACGGAGGTATACAAATAAATAAGTCTTGTGTAACTAAACTAGTTCGTATATTAAAAAATTGGTGCTACAAACAAACACATGCATACGAAATATACATAATAAGTTAGAATGATTCATTCTTCAAACATAACGTATGCGGAATGAAATCTGGACAAAGTTTTGAAGACGTAAAAAGTAAGTAAAGAAATAAACTCAAATTGTATATAAATGCCAATTGAAAGCTTATATATCTGTTAATTAATCCCGTACTTTTAATGGGCATTGGATTCTTTATCTTAAAATTATGGTTAATAGTCCCGTCCCGCTGGCAATATTTTGAGGGTTAAGTTTCGAAAATTCTAAAGTCACTTATTATTGAAGTTGGAAATTAAGTGTGTACATGAGAATCTTTCAGTGCGTTTTGTGTCATATTCAATTGGTGCTTTTTTTGTAATTCAATAATTTGAGGTTAACTTTTTTAGCTTGCCATAACTTGAGTAATAAAATATTAGAGTTAAAAAATATAACTGTTTTGTATTTAGAACAGTGTTATTGTTGTACAAACCCAGTTTGTGTCATCTACGTCGAGTGCAATTTGATATAGTATGACAACGCTAAAAAACTACGTATAAAAATTAGAGTCCATAAATTAAGGTTTAACTATATCATCACCTTAAAATATTACAATAAAATCAATATGTGTCAAATGAAATTTTGAATGAAAATTTAAGTTTCTTGGTAATTTCATTTTTTTAGGCATAACAGCCTAAAAAAATTACATTTTAATAAATTATTAAAGTCATCAGAGTTCACATTATAATAATCAAAAAGGGATTTTAAATTAGATATTTCAATTTGTGTCACTTTCATCAATGATATTTCGTCAAAAATTAAACAGAAACAATAATTGGGTTCAGAGGAAATCTTCCTTCCTAACTATAGCGCGTGACCTTGATGGCACGCCTGTTCGGCGTGCTTCTGTAGTTACAACTAGAAGTAGACTCCCGGCTCGCTTCTTAACAAGCTAAACCATGGGTCAACCAGGCGCTTGCATGGTAGCTGTTAAAATGTAGATACTTGCTCACAGAGGCGCGCGCGGGGTGATAAAGCTGACATACTCGACAAAGGAACTGAGCGGTGGAGCGGGGCGCGGGAAGCCGGCGACGGGGCAGTGAAATCGTGCGTGTCTCGCCCATACGTACCTTTTAAGCGGTAGCTTACCGCTTTGTTTGTGTTTTGACTAGACTGTTGAGTACATTTTCGAAGATTTCAAGCATCGTGAATTATGGGTAGAAAACGCAACGTATAATATTTGTTTTAGTTTCGTTTTATTTTTGTTTTACTTTTGTTTTATTTTTGTTTTTTATTTTTGTTTGTATTTTGTTTTTATTTTGTCTTTGTTTTGTTTTTATTTCGTTTTCATTCTGTATTTATCCTGTTTTTATTTTGTTTTGTTTTATTCTTATTTTATCCTTTTTTTTATACCACGACGGTGGCAAACAAGCATACGGCCTGCCAGATAGTAAGCCGTATCCTATGGATGTCTGCAACTCTAGAGGTGTCACATGTGCGTTGCTGACCCTTTACAAAAAGGAGGATAATATCTCGGCCATTTTTGATTTCAGAGAAAAGTTTATGAAATAAAATACGCTTATTTTAGCGTTTTCTATACGGGAAAATCATAAAAAGTACATTTTATAATGACGTTCCGTCGATGGTTTTTTTTTTCGAAATCCAAATTATATACAAGTTCAAAGTCCATTATCTTGGCAATTTTTGATTTTAGAAAAAAGCTATTCAAGTAAAACACGCTTATTTTAGCGTATTCTATACCGAAAAATCATAAAAAGTACACGTTATAATGACGTCCCAATATACAAGTTCAAAGTCCATTATCTCGGCCAGTTTAGATTTTAGAGAAAAGTTTGTCAATTAAAACACGCTTAGTTTAGCATATTCTATACGGAATAATCATAAAAAGTACACATTATAATGTAGTCTCGTCGATGGTTTTTTTCAAAGTCCAAATTATATACAAGTTCAGAGTCCATTATCTCGGCCATTTTTGATTTTAGAGAAAAGTTTTTCAAATAAAACACGCTTATTTTAGCGTATTCTATACGGTAAAATCATTAAAAGTATACCCCATCGCTGGTTTTTTTTTCGAAGTCCAAATTATATACAAATCAGAGTCCATTATCTCGGCCACTTTTGATTTCAGAGAATTTTTTTTCGAATAAAACGCACTTATTTTAGTGTATTGTATACAAAAAATCATAAAAAGTACACGTTATTATGACGTCCCGTCGTTGGTTTTTTTCGAAGCCCAAATGATATACAAGTTCCATGTCCAATCGGCCATTTATGATTTTATTTTCGAAGTCCAAATTATATACAAGTTCAGAGTCCATTTTCTCGGCCACTTTTGATTTTAGAGAAAAGTTTTTCGATTAAAACACGCTTATGTTAGCGTAATCTATACGGAAAAATCATAAAAGTACACGTGAGAATGACGTCCCAATATACAAGTTCAAAGTCCATTATCTCGGCCAGTTTAGATTTTAGAGAAAAGTTTGTCAATTAAAACACGCTTAGAGTTTGACCAGCGAGTGGCTGCACAAAAAAAAAGCGGCAAATTCAAAAAATCTTTAACTGGTAACACGAAGCATAGTGCAAAAAAAGTAATTTGATACTTGGTAATTCATACGTAATAAATTTTTGTTTTGATTAGTGACTGACTGAAGTCTGCAACGTAGCAGACTGTAAATTTAATACAGTAAACAGACTGAGGATATCGTTGCAATGCAATTATAACCCCTGGCTTCTAATTTAGCCCACTTAAAAATTAAAAATATGATTGAATAGTTATCATTATTATCAGAGATACTAAAAAACGAAGGAACGAATTGTTAGTAGACTAATCAGTCAATCATTACAAAAATATGTAGTAAACATAAATATCTTTACTTCAACTGTACAAAAAGTAAGTTATTATATTATCCTAAGATTCCTAAGTTATAGAAAATGATACTTTGTTGTTACAAATAAATTTCAGGACTGACCATTAAACGGCACCCTTTAAATCTCATTTCTTTGGTCGTTGAAGTCAACAACCAAGGCATATGTCATAATATTGAACTTGGTTCTCATATGACATTTATATTTTTGATAGGATTAAAAATTACTTTATTTGTGTTTTATTTTGAAGTTTTGAACTCGGGTTAATTACAGGCGATTATTTATTAAGCATAAATATTTCCCTTGTGCTATTAAAGTAAACCTTCACAAGGGAAATATTTATGCTTCCCGTTGTACTTATAAAGTTAGTAATAATAAAAAGTCACATATTGTATAATGGAGCTGAACTGAAGGTAGGTGAAAGAAAACACAATTTAGTTTCAATCTACTTTTAATATTGTTAGTTTATAAAGAAGGTGCCTATTTATTTAAGAATCATAATCGAAATCGGATTCAAGAAATTCAATTCCTGACAGAGAACTATCACTGTCATTGTCACTTTCCCGAACTTCTATTATGAATGGAGCTAGTTCAGTGTCTGTAATGTTGTCCTTAGACTTGTATTTTCGTTCCACATTTATTACATGGTCTGTACTTTTTTTCCAATCTTCCGGGGTAATCATTGCAAAACATTCTCGGATCAAGTTTTCCGTATCTGAACCCGGTAGCCCCACATTTCTGCTGGCTATTTTTCGCTTTGTGAGGCTCCATATCAACTCAATAGCGTTTAGATCGCAATGGTATGGAGGCAATTTAAGGACCTCATGCCCATGCTGCTTCAATAACTCCTCTGCTGCATATATGGGACCAATTTTATTTTCCTCAACGAGGCACATCAATTCCTCCTTTTTGAAACACTCTTCATATGGGATATTATTTTCCCTTAGCCATTTTTGAATATCAGCCTTTAAGCTGTGCATGGTTGGAGGCTTATTTATTTGTGTTACATGGTAACTGGCATTGTCCATAACAATTACACTGGGCTCAGTCAAATTTGGGATTAACATTTCTCGTAGCCACTTTAAAAAATTAGAACTGTTCATGTCATCATGATAGTCAGCTGCTTTGGATTTTGTGCTAAAAACAAGCAAAGCATTGGGCACAAATCCTTGCTCTGATCCAGCATGCACTATAATATGCCGCTTACCCGAGGAAATTTTTTCAACTAAACCGGAAGTTGAAGGCCCTTGCCATGACTTCTTCGGTCTGTAATTTTGATGGACATATGTCTCATCAAGATACACAATATTTTTTCCTTCTTCCCGTTTTTTATGTATAGCTCTAAGAAACCTTTGCCTCCACCCAGATATTTCAAACTTTTCCATGAGGATGGAGCGCTCTTCTTTATTTTTTTTAAACTCAAATCCGTTCTCGTGTAGTATTTTCCTCAGTGTTTCACAACATCCTGAGAATCCTATAGATTCTTTCAAATCCGCATGTAAGGCTCTTAGAGTAGGTACCTGCTTTTTGACGCAATAAAACTCATTAATTTTATTACGGATGGCTGACACATCAAAATTGTCTAAATTTGACACAGTTGGTGGCCGGGGTCGTTTTTTCCCTGGCGTATTCCATTGGCCTTGGTTAATAGAACCCTCTTTTTTAATTGTGCGTAGTGTACGAATGCTTGTACCTGAAAAAAAAAACAGTTTTAACAATAGGAATTTTAACAAAAGAACACTAAAATATTAATAAACCTAGATGTGAAAATATAGATTATTTATATTACCTGTCATAGTAGACACTTTCTCTAAATAACTTGATTCTGATGCGTTATTATCAATAACATTCTTCAGTTCGCTTGCTAGCTTTTGAATAGTTTCTCTAACATTTTCGTCATCTACGCCCGCTGTAATATAAATAAATCATAAGTTTAGTAATACAAACAAATGTTCCTATCTCGTAAATTAAATTTGGTACAAGAAGCATCAACATTGTTTGATAATGACTTACCGGTCGCCTGAATGATTTCGTCCAATATTCGCTTCTTTTCTAGTAATCTCTCATTTTCGTCGTGTCGAACTTGATTATAGTTACAGATTATCGTAAATAACATGCTCCTCACACTGCTTCTAATCGGTTTAGCCATTATAATACGATATAAACTATAAACTTCCGTAACGAATGAACTAACATGAGAATTTGAGAATCTAGGTTATGTGTAAACTCGTTTGACAATATTTTTGACACTTTTGACAGCTAAAATTATTGCCATATATAGAATTCTCTAAAAACGCTTGTGCAGCGACTCGCTGGTCAAACATATGTTTGCAAATAAAAACTCACATAAATGTGACACAAATATCAATATTGTTTGGTAACAGAAGCTGTCAACATTTTGACAGTTGTTTGACACTTTTGACAGATAAAATTGTTGCCATATGAAGAATTCTGTAAAAATGCTTGTGCAGCGACTCGCTGGTCAGACTCTAGTTTAGCATATTCTATACGGAATAATCATAAAAAGTACACATTATAATGTAGTCTCGTCGATGGTTTTTTTCAAAGTCCAAATTATATACAAGTTCAGAGTCCATTATCTCGGCCATTTTTGATTTTAGAGAAAAGTTTTTCAAATAAAACACGCTTATTTTAGCGTATTCTATACGGTAAAATCATTAAAAGTATACCCCATCGCTGGTTTTTTTTTCGAAGTCCAAATTATATACAAATCAGAGTCCATTATCTCGGCCACTTTTGATTTCAGAGAATTTTTTTTCGAATAAAACGCACTTATTTTAGTGTATTGTATACAAAAAATCATAAAAAGTACACGTTATTATGACGTCCCGTCGTTGGTTTTTTTCGAAGCCCAAATGATATACAAGTTCCATGTCCAATCGGCCATTTATGATTTTATTTTCGAAGTCCAAATTATATACAAGTTCAGAGTCCATTTTCTCGGCCACTTTTGATTTTAGAGAAAAGTTTTTCGATTAAAACACGCTTATGTTAGCGTAATCTATACGGAAAAATCATAAAAGTACACGTGAGAATGACGTCCCGTCGATGGTTTTTTTTTCGAAGTCCAAATGATAAATAATAAATAAATAAATAAATACTCTTTATTGCACACCTCATACAGTTACAAGCACAAATTTTACAATTAGATAAATTTAGGTAGAGGTAACAACAGGCGGTCTTATCGCTAATGAGCGATTTCTTCCAGACAACCTTTGGGTAGTGGAGACTAGAGAAAAACAATAAGCAGTAGGTGGTGCATAGACACAAAAGAGACGAAATAGATAACACAGCACATTCATATGAATATACATACTTAAATAAATACAAAATAAACATACATATACGTACATATATACATATATAATACACACAGTAAGAAACAACAGTGTCAACTTAAAAACCTAAGGAAGAGATAAATAGTATTCCTTAAGTTGCGATTTAAAGCTACCGATAGATTGCGCGCGTTTTATGTTGAGAGGGAGAGAATTCCACAAACGAACGGCCTGGAACGTAAATGAGCAATTATAAAATTTGGAAGATGAAGATGGCATTTTTAGGAGCAATTTTTGAGAGGATCTAATAGAATTAAGATAAGAGAAACGCTCTTTGGGGTAGCGGGGAGTTGCAGGGTTAAAAAGTATAGAAAAGAGTAAAGAAAGTATGTGAGAGTTACGGCGGTGACGGATAGGGAGCCATTTGAGTTGAGAACGAAAACTAGAAACATGGTCGAATTTGCGTAATCCGAAAATGAACCGAATGCAGGCATTTTGAATACGCTCAAGCTTATTAAGTGATTGAAATGATATACAAGTTCCATGTCCAATCAGCCATTTTTGATTTTAGAGAAAAGTTTTTCAAATAAGACACGCTTATTTTAGCGTATTCTATACAATAAAATCATTAAAAGTTTACCCCATCTCTGGTTTTTTTTTCGAAGTCCAAATTATATACAAGTTCAGAGTCCATTATCTCGGCCACTTCAGATTTTAGAGAAAAGTTTCTCGAATAAAACACACTTATTTTAGCGTATTCTATATGAAAAATCATAATAAGTACACGTTATATTGACGTCCCGTCGATGGTTTTTTTTCGAATTCCAAATGATATACAAGTTCCATGTCCAATCAGCCATTTTTGATTTTAGAGAAAAGTTTTTCAAATAAAACATGCTTAGTTTAGCGTATTCTATATAGTATGGGTGTTAAGTGCACAACCTCAAATTTTGATGCACAAGTATAAAATTTGGCACAGTTGTTTCTTGTCCCCAGACAAGCTGATTAAGATCGGTACCCCAAGGTACCCCCCCTTCTGACACCGGGGAGGGGGGGTTAAAATACCACTCCACCCGGCTTCAGTCAAAAAATTCTAACTGTTCACGTTTAGCTAATAGGTCAAGTTTGGTATCAATTTCGGATAAAACGACCACGTAGAATGCGTTTCTGGTATTAAAAAATACAATTTACTGATTAATATTTAAAAAAAACATACGAAAATCGAAAATCTCAACAAAATTTTTCATATTCCAGTCATCATATATATTAATTTGCTAGTTATTTTTATACACAAAAAATACAATATTAAAGCATATTTTATGTAGATTCAAAAAAATATAACCTTTGAGAACCTTTACTAAGAGTAAATGGCATTAAAAAAAAATTGCGTCGGGCGTCGTGAAATTATTTTTACCGCCGTCGGCATCCGCGGGCAAAATATCCAAATAACGCAATTTGGATAGGTACCATGTAAACTTTTTATTTATTGTAATCGATTATATATATAATAACAAAGATAAAAACCGTACCTTACCTTCTGCTAAAATAAGACAATTTATAATAAGAATAAAAAACCGTTACTTATTTAAGTTTAAGAAATATGGACTTCCGTTAAAAAGGTAACGTAGAAAGATTGGTGCTTATATTTGTATAATAGTATTGCTTAGCGTGAGTCATTATATATTTTCCGCGTATTCTCAAGAAACGCATTCTTCTTCTTGGTCGCATCCATCATGACAGATGATCGTGTTTGGTGGGTTTTGTTCGGGCACGATTGGCACGAACACACTCTCGCCATCGATTTCGGTCCATCGCTTTCCTTACTACATCGTAGAACTTCTGAGAGGGTTCCTCACCTTTGAGTTGGTCAGTCCATCGAGCTGGTGAACGGCCCCGTGACCTTTTGCCTTCAGTATTGCCAATAACGATTAATCTTTCCGAACTTTCGTCCTCGCTTCTCATTATATGGCCAAAGTAACTTCGGAAGCGTCGTCCACAGATTGTAGACAGTCACACTTAACAAGAAACGCAAAATAAATCATAAAAATAATAAGAGAGTTAACTACAATTTAATTACATATTTTGTGTTTCATCATAATGCCCTCCACAAAGACATACGAGTAGCTGGGTACATTTGTTTAAATGTACACTACGCGTAGTAAATGCTGATATAGGGTTGTTTCTGTTGGTGGTATATTCTCCAGCTGACGATCTTTTTTCGTAAATAAGTATTTCCGGCATTAGGCCACTTTACATGGCATTTCTTGACCTGCAAAAGGCTTTCGATTTCATCCCTCGTCAGATGATATGGTGGGCACTAAAGGTGAAGAACGTGCCACAAGTCTATGTTGACATTATCCAGGATATGTACCGTAACTCGGTTTCTCTAGTGAGGACCGCTGTTGGCGACACTAAACCCTTCCCGATCACAGTTGGCGTGCACCAGGGCTCGGCCCTTAGTCCTTTTCTGTTTAGTGTTGTGCTTGATGCTGTTACGGCAGAAATCCAGGACCCGCCGCCGTGGCTGCTCATGTATGCAGATGTCATTGCACTGACGGACGAGGACAAACAGGAACTAGAGCGAAAGGTGAACCTATAGAAGGGATCGCTAGAGAACGGTGGTCTAAAGCTAAATGTCTCGACGACCGAATACATGGCCTGCGGAAGTACTGATCCCGTTCCTATCAAAATAGGGAACGAACTTGCCGTGAAAACGGACAAGTACCTGGGATCCGTACTATATGAGTCCGGGTCCATTGATCACGACATCCGAGCCCGAATCAGCGCAGCTTGGTCTAAATAGCGAGAGGTCACAGGAGTCATCAGCGATCCCAGAATTCCGCTAAGACTGAAGGGACTAGTGTACAAGTGCATCATCCGACCGGTCTTAATATACGGAAGCGTGACGTGGCCGGTTCGTGGAAGGCATATTCAGGAGCTTTGCGTTACAGAAATGAAGATGCTGCGGTGGATGTGCGACGTTACACGTGCTGATCGCATTCGTAATGAGTACATACGCGGCAGCCTCGCAGTTCGTGAGTTTCGTGACGTAGCGGAGAAGCTCCAAGAATGTCGCCTTCGTTGGTTCGGTCACATCTCTCGCAGGCCACCAGACTACATAGGGATCTAAATATAGCCCTGGACAGCCCTCGACGCGGTCGCGGAAGACCAAAGAAGCGCTGGCTGAATGTCGTGGAGGCCGACATGAGTGAAAACGGGCTCGTAAAAGAAGATGCCCAGGGCCGCGCAAAGTGGAGGAAAGCGAGCAGGAAAGCGGACCCTGGCAATAGCCAAGATAACGCTAGGTAGAAGAAGAAGAATAAGTACTACCGGCATTCATTTAGTGTTGAGCAGAGACTCGGCCTGCAATAATATGAGTAAATTAAAAACGTTTTAATTTCAACATGTAGTCGTACTCTTCAATAGGTCGCTTACTTCAACTACAGGAATTGTAGGTTCATATTGGCACAGGGAAAAAACACAATTTTATCGCATGCCACTCTATTAGGTAAGAGTATTTTGTTATAATAACCATACATAATTTTATAGTTTATACATTCCGCAAACTAAACTCTATTTTGTTTCTATGAGGGCCTGACAAAGCGTCAGTCTTTCCCGTGTTCCATGCATTCACTGGATGCGACACAGTATCCTTATTTAATGGAAGAGGTAAGAAAAGTGTTTTTTTTTCGAAGTCCAAATTATATACAAGTTCTAAGTCCATTATCCGTCGCCTTTTATTTTCTAAGTCCAAATTTTACTCCATGTAGCAATCTTCAAAGTCCGGTAACTTCTAAGTTTTTGAGTAAAAAAAATGTTTCTAATAAAACTTGCTTATTTTAACACATTCTACACAATAAGACAAAAAAGTATGTGTCATAATGACACCATTTCATTCAACCAAAATAGTCCAAACTGTACTCAACCTTCAGGGCCCCATTAGTTCAAAAGTATTAAGTTAAAAAATTTTTTTTAAGAAAAGTTGTTTATTTTTATGTGTTTTATACGATAAGTTAATACAAACATAGCCTTATTACGACATTACACTGATGAAAAATGTATTAAGTCAAGCCCGACCCTTTGCTAGTCCAACCGAGAGAAAGATAGCGGAATTTCGATTTTCGCGTTTCACGATTGGCACTCTGTAATTAAACCGCCTTGACGCATAAGTTACATATTTATTAGTTACAAATTACCTGTGACAATTTGTCAAAATACTGTTTATATGGTAAACTAGGTTTAGCGTGGCACACAGATCCGCCGTTGCAGTCCCTTACGGACTACGGTGTAGTCATACGTTATATCACCATTAATTATCCTTAACTTACTTAAGTTTTATATTACTGCTTTCTTTAATATGAAAAATAAAAAAGAGCATCTAAAAAGTCGCTGTTTGTCTTTGTCGCACTTATTACTATATGTATGTATAGAGTAAGAAGTCATTTATTAAAGAAATAGCTAATAATAATGTATAAAAAATAATAGTAATAATTCACATCTCTGCAATGCACGGTCAGGCAGGTGACAGTTTAGTTAGAGCTGGGAATGCCTGCTCCGTCGTCGAACCCCAATAGTTTCGCTGCAGGTTTGAATTTGTGACGTGTGCCACGTATGCACATACTGGTGGCTCGAATTATAGTAGTGCATATCCTTGTTCTAAGCCAACCCAGTATCGTACTCAGCGATTTATTCCAGCGGTCCGCGAGGGCTCCGCCTATGTGTTTGACAAAGGAATACGCCATCGACGGAAGTCACGAGAGGGGTGAAGGTAGCGTGTTTAGCTTCACAGGCAGCGGAGTATTTTCTTTGTTTTTCAGTCTCAGCAGATTTTAGGACAGAAGTGACATGGCGTGTAATGTAAGAGGGAGCGTCAGTGTCTACGACACGGATATCAAAATGAGCCTCTCTCTGAGCATTCCATACGCCACGGCAAGATAAGTCGCCGCGTAATCCAAGGTCACCTTCTGTGATTATGGGTTCTATTGTGACGTTGCTCCATGCTTGGTGATATAGTTCAGCAAATAGATCACGAACTTTGTTGTGTCGTCTTGAAATTAGCCCCCCAGTCTTGCAGCAGAGAGCATGGTCGATATTAAATTGGCTGTTGCCACATCCATCACATGAGGGTGGCATTGAGTTTGGGGTTCTGTGATAGCGTATTGCCATGTAATATAAGTATTTAAAATGAAACGACAACCATTACTAGTTTGGTCTAAGAATAGAGTAATAATGTATAGAAAACAAACGAGCCGCTAGGCAGCCTGGCTGGCCGGCACATTCACCCCGCCCGCGCCTTACCCTTCCCCGCGCATGCCCTTTACGCAAAACAAGTTTTTTTTTTGAAAAATAAAAATAATCCATTGATTATAACGACACAAGTTTCAAACATTGTTTCGATACGCTTTTATAAAAATATTGACGCAAACTTTAATAACTTTAATATTTTATTGTACTGTTAACAGGGTCATACAAGAAAATAAAATAAAATAAATAAATATCTTTGATTAATATGGCACAAATTTATTTAAATAATAGATACCGATATTTTAGAAAGCACAGTACCTAATCGATCAACTTTAATTTTATATAGGCTTATAAAAGTCCACATATATGTGCTGATTGAATGTCAGTCTTCCCGTTGACGAAAGTGACACAAAACGCGTGCGTGCGTCAGTAACAGCTTTGCTGTTACGGTGAAAAAACAATTTTGATCTCTAATTTTCTATTTACCGAATAATGTTTAAAAAAAGAAATGTCTAAGTTTCTACCTAAGCAACAACCTAGGATGACACAAATTATTATTATTAGCTAAGTTGGATGGCCTGAACTCTGTATGCGAAAAATAAACATCTTTAATATTATCGAAACTTCATAATTTATCGGTACGGGTTTATAATCGAGGAGAACAGCGTCGCGAAACAGTATGTAATTTCTACAGTATTAATTCCATATAACTGAAAGCGAAGACCGTGGAAAATTTTGTGGAAATGGGATAGAGCTACAGAGCTATTTATATTATTTTTGCGTCCTTTTTCTTTACAAAAATTGCCACAAGAAAGCCTGGTTCAGGGAAACATTCCAGCATTAGCCAGTTTGCTGAGATCGATTAAAGAAAATGACAGCCCGCCGACAAAATCTTATAGAGAACTCAGGGCGGCATTCAAATGTGGCAGTAAAACTGTTTTAAAATATCTTGAAGACTTAAAGTTACGCCCATCGTCTCCAAAAATAAAAATAAAATAACCGAAAATACGGCCACGTCGTTTGGTCAGAAAATGTAAAAACAGGTGTTTTTTTCATTCCTGGATTTTTTAAATGACTAATATTATGTTGTTTAAAATGGAAATTCGTGGCAAGGTAACTATTATTTTGAGAACACCAATAATCTTACGGTCAAGAATGTGAAAAATGTCAAGTATACGAAGCTTCCTTAAAAAGTTATCCGATGGAAGATAAATTTAGATCTTAAAAAATCTGTACATTGTTGTTGTCGACAGCGATGGACATAAAGTACCACAACTTTCGTTTGAAACCTCGCATTGGAGTAAACTTACTCTGGCGTTTAATGTGATTAAATACATTATTAAAAACCATGAAGGATTATAAAAATAACTGTTATATTTATTTTATAAGAAATTGAATGTTGTCCAGATTTCATTCCGCATACGTTATTATGTTTGAAGAATGAATCATTCTAACTTATCTTGTATCGATTTACCGTCTTTTTGTTATTTGATAGATATGTTGGTAGATTTATTTATGTATTAATCAGGGAGATGCACAGTTAGTTATGTACATTTTCTATAAAACAGCACAGTGTGACTACAGCTAGAATTAATAATACGTTAAAGAACTTAATAATATACGATGTTATTCCTATCATTGATTAAAACATTGGTAAAACTGATGTCACTAAAAAACGTAGGCTTTGCAAGGCACTGTATAAATCAATGTATACTTTTCGAATAATAAAGCAATCTATCAAATCTATCAACGGCCTCCTATCCTAGTCGGTATTGACCCTACCTATGAAGCAGGAGGTCCCAGGTTCAAATCCTGGTCAGGGCATTTATTTGTGTGTTTATCACGGATATTTGTGCCTGAGTTATGGATCTTTTCTATGTATTTTTGTTATTTTATCTTTCTCGATCTATTATATAGGTGTATCGTCACCTAGTACCCGCAACACAAGCCTTATTGACCTTACTGTGGGACTAGGTCGATTTTTGCAAGATTGTCCCATTATATTAATGCATATATTAATATCTTGGTTTTGACTGGCTCGTGTCGTATCTAATCCGGTACTAGCTTCAACTGTTCTTGCTGGAAGCACAATCTCAATACAAGCATTCCAGTTGAGCGTAGTAAAATCAAAGATACTGCAGATTGGTTCTGAATTATCCCCCCCGACTACCATCCCATCGCGCAGCTCGAAAGATTTCCCGCTTCAAGAGCAAAAAGCTGAAGTCTAGATATACTGACTAACTGATACAAGGTAACTGACTGACACACTGACTTACTGATAACTGTGGAATGAACTGTCGTCTGTGATATTTCCGGACTGATACGACCTTTGAAAACCTTCAAGAAAAAGATCGTATTCCCATCTTAAAGACCGGCAACGCGCTTGTGACGCGCTTGGTGTTGCGGGCGTCCATGGGCGGCGGTAATTGCTCACCATCAGGCGATTTGTCTGCTCGTTTACCCCCTATGTCATGAAAAAAAAAACAATACATCAGACTGTTTAGTCCATCGTACAGTTCTCAAGCTCTCCGTAACCGATTAGCGGACGATTAACCCATATAGCCGGCCGTTGGCCAACGGTCACACTGAGAGCGTTTCCGCTTTCGCAACAGTCGCACAAACTTCATAACTCTTCCTTTCAGCGTAAAAACAAAAGGTAATATAACTAATCGGCTGTCACTTACTAAGGCGGTCAAATGTATATCATCTGTAAATGAAAGTATATTGTCGATTATTTATCGTGGTTTATTTATTTCTCGTTATTTGAATACCTATTCTTAAGTAATTCGGATAGGAAGTGCGCCGTAGCTTTTACAACAATTTAGAAAATTGGACGGGTGTCATCTGGGTACCCTAAAACCTAAAAGAAAGCCTTGATGAAGTATAAAATTAACGAAAGCGTGATCAATAATTAACCTCAAATTCTAAATAAATAAGTACTTAAACAGATTAAAGTTGCTTTATTACGAAATCTTCTGTTTTTTCGAAGGAAAGTATGTACAAACCGAATTATATTTTGCACTTTTAAATTTTTATTTCAAGCCATGTATTATTATTAGGCAAAAAACATATTTTTAACCGACGAAAAAAACGGAGGAGGTTCTCAAGTCGACGCGTATATTTTTTTTTTTTTTTTTATGTATGATCACGCATAACTTTTTACAGAGTGGTTCGATTTTGATAATTATTTTTTTATTGGAAAGGGTATACCCCGAAATTGGTCCCATATAAATTTGAAACGAAAATTCCAACCTTTAGGGTAGGAAAATAGGGGATGATTGATTTTTCACTCACCGATTGTAACGTATGACCACGCATAACTTTTTACAGAGTAGTTCGATTTTGATAATAATTTTTTTATTGGAAAGGGTATATCCCGAAATAGGTCCCATATAAATTTGAAAAAGGAAATTCTAACCTTAAGGGTAGGAAAAAAGGGGATGATTGATTTTTCACTCACCGATTGTAACGTATGGCCACGCATAACTTTTTACAGAGTAGTCCGATTTTTTGGATAAAAATCTTACCCTAAGGGTGGGCAAATAGGGGTAATTTATTGTTCACTCGCAGATTTTAAAGCAGAGTTTTTACAAAAAAAACCTCACGAGTTTTGACAATGAGTTTTAGACCTGCCAGTCTCTTCTTTCTATTTGCTTCCATCCTTTTTTTTTCTCATTATTAGATTCTTCTAAATATCTTTTTCTCATTCGAGCAGAATTTTTTGTAGGCCTACCCATGTTGGTATATAAATCCTGTTCTTTTTTAAGTATTTATATTACAGAACAAAATAATAGTTAAAGAAGCTTATTAATATAACAGTTAATAGCTAAAGCAAGGTAGGTAGCTATTTTAAAAGTAATAAAAAATTAAGCATGTAATAATTTTTATAAATTATAGCCACAGAAAATTATGAAATAAAAACTTTTTAACAAAAAAATTGAACCGCCGAAAAGAAAAAAAAAAGCCAATAGAAAACCGTTAAAACGAAACGAATCGACCAACAAAAAAAAAACAATAGCGCACTGAAAAGAAAAAAATAATAATTTGGTCTTCAATAACGCAAGTGCATACCTACCCTACAATTACAATTATAATCTATTTCTATACACTTTCTATATACCTAAAACAATCGCTAGGCTTATATCAATTTAATTACATCTAGAAAGTATGAACTATATACATACTTCTGAAATCAATCACTCAAATCTGCGTATTTATATATTTATAATCAGTTATTTTTGGAGTCGGTGCCAGCCTCAAACAAACTTGAGCACCTTTAACCACATAATGTGTTGCGTTCAACTCTTCACTAAGGTGCTCAAGATTGTTTGAGGCTGCCACCGACTCCAAAAATAACTGATTGTAAATATATAAATACGCAGATTTGTGTGATTGATTTCAGAAGTATGTATATAGTTCATACTTTCTAGATGTAATTAAATTGATATAAGCCTAGCGATTGTTTTAGGTATATAGAAAGTGTATAGAAATAGATTATAATTGTAATTGTAGGGTAGGTATGCACTTGCGTTATTGAAGACCAAATTATTATTTTTTTCTTTTCAGTGCGCTATTGTTTTTTTTTGTTGGTCGATTCGTTTCGTTTTAACGGTTTTTTATTGGCTTTTTTTTTTCTTTTCGGCGGTTCAATTTTTTTGTTAAAAAGTTTTTTAATAAGTATCTTGCGCAGCTATCATCGGTGATTAATCCAATTTTAATTATGAATTAATCCGTTACGAGGTTTATTGTGATTTGCAAGTATGGTAGACAATGTATACATGCAATCGAATACCACTATACAAATCACGACGACTATTCGGTTTAAAGACATTTATTTCTTATAAGAACACAACAGTTCACTTATATAAGATTACAACAAAAAAATTATAACATTATGTGGCTTATTCCAACACATCTTAGTAAATATTATCATAAATATAGTTCTTAAGCTTAGTTTTGAATATAGTTTTTCCTTGAGAGTCTTTAACATCTTTCGGTAGGTTGTTAAACATTTGTGCACCTTCAGATATGATAGTTTTTTTCCCATATCCAGTTCTATGTCTAAACAATTTAATTTTGTTAGTATTTCTTAAGTTATGTCTAAATTTTCTTTTAGTTAGTATTAGCTGAGAGTGTATATTATTTGTTAATAACTTATCTATAAGCATGCAAGTACAGTATGTGTATAGCTGTTTTAGGTTAAATAGTTTTGTTTTAGCATAGAGTGATTTTGATCTTGTTAACTGTGGATATTTAAATAGAGTTTTAATTCATTCATTTTGCGACGACTGCAACCTTTTAAGGTTTGTCTTTGCTGCGCAGCCCCACACTTCAATCAAATATTGTAAATGGGATTTCACTAGTGAATTGTATATCAAACGTCGAGCTTTGTGAGGTATGCAGCCGGTGCAATTTCTTAATGCTCCAGTAAGAGAGGATATTTTAGATCTAGTTTGCTGTATGTGATTTTGCCAGTTTAGTTTTTCATCTAATTGTAACCCGAGATATTTTTCGTTAGTGGAGCGACTAATGACATCGTCGTTTATTGTTAAAGTTGAAGTGGGAGACAGCACAAGCTTTTTATTTTTAGCCGCAAATATCATATATGATGTTATGTATTACAATTTCTATACAAGGAATGTAAGAGACTGGTTGGACGTGGACAGTACAGAAAAACTAATTCGCATGACTTCAGATAGAATTGCATATAGGGATGGAGAAGGCTCTTAAAGAAGAAGAAGATTACATTTTGAATCGTTGCACGTACGCAATAAATGCTATAATTAAAGTATTTGACAGTTATTAGGCGCTCTTTTGTTTCGAACGAGCACATTATCGATGTCAACCAAGTAGAGGTAGTTAATCATGCGCCCGGCGATCTATTGTGTTAGACGTCGTACAATGAATGCTGATCAAGAGGTGTCGATATATGTGCCATGGGGATTACGCAATTGATGGGATTGCTGGGTTAATATCGAAATTAGTCGCGGTATTGGTTAGCAGGCTAAATAAAACCCTTTCCTACTTTTTAATATTATAAATTGGCAAAATAATATGAATGTTACTTTTACTTAACCAATATATATTATTAACAAATAAATCAAGATCTACTTTTTAGAAATGAGCCAATAAGTGCAAAACATCAAAAATACAAAAGTGAAGTTCTTTTATATTTATTTAGACCGCCAATTGTTTTGCCTCTGCTTTTTTGTTTGTGACTTGTGTATACTTTGTGTCTATTATTTGAGGTGTGCTATAAAAAGTATTTATGTTATGTTATGTTAAGTTATTTAATAGAAATAATGAAGTACGAGTATGAAGGTTACCAACCTATTATTGTTTTTCTTATCAAAAAAACATATTAAAAAAAACCTTGATTTTGACTCTTCAGAACCAAAAAAGAACAGTGACGAAAATGTCAAGCTTATTGTCACAGAGCTAAATATTATAGAGTCTGACCATTGAAATATTACCCAAATATTTGGCGGGAAATTCCAAACATCATGGGTTGGTCACACCTTGTGTAGTAGGAATAATAGTTTTGATACTAGAAAATACTTTTGACTTCTGTGCACACGTAGGTAGGTAGGTAGGTAGGTAGGTTTAGGTAAACAGACAGAAGTCAACGAAGTAAACAAGCTTCACAGGCTGTTAGAAAGATCTTTAACCGACTGCAACAAGAGAAATACATTCAGAAATTAAATTCCCCAAAACATGCTCAGAAGCAAATAAAAAAAATCTAATAACTATGTATGTACTTGAGTTCCCTATTCACTTGTTTTAAGGGATGGTTTTAGTTGGTTTACGTACTATATATACATGTTTCGCGCAAATATTTTTATTTATATTTTTACACTAGCTGTGCCCGCGGCTCCGCCCGCGTGGAATTCGGTCTGTGTAAGTGGCTAATTTGCCCCTAATTTCTCTCCCGCTACCCTGGAGGCGGAACTTGAAGTAAAGTTGACAGATGGATACGCTAGAGGACAGTAGTCCTGATAAAATATTTTGAAATTACCACTAAATGAAACTACACTCAAAAATCAATACTTTTTTTTGGCATGATTTAAACGACATAGAGTAGTAGTAGTAGTAGGTGTATATCGGATACAGTACCACTTTTTCAAATCGATTCTCCCGTCAAATCAGTCTAAGCATGAAAGGTAAGAACAGGTGCGGTTGAAATTTGGGGGGGGGGGGGGTCACAAATGCAGAAATGATTTTTTGAGGGGGTCGGTAACGTTTTTTTCTATTTGAGGTGTACTTGGTGGGGGGGGGGGGGGGGGACCTCTATTCTTTTTGAAAGACCTATTCAATAATACCCAACACGATAGAGTTGGAGCGAAAAAAAATTCACCCCCCATTTTATGTGTACCCTAATAGAAGCATACACTGCTTTATCTACACACATATTAAAAAAATCCTAAGTGACGTGTTCGGAAACCATTAGAACCCGTTACCGTAGGTAATGAATTTTCATACGCTTTTACCACACTGTCACAGATAATATACTGATGTTACGTTACTGATTGCATTCATGGTGGTAATTACATACGGTTTCTGAACGCGGAATAGAGGATTTATGATATTGTTGTACATCAAGATATTTATTCTTCAATGTAAGCAAATTACTATGCACTAATGAACGTCAGAGAAAAAAAAAATACCTGAGTGCGTTTCGGTTGGAACGAAGTTATGTTATTTAATTTTATTTAATTTTAGACTTTTTCCTAATTTTTGTAGGTTTTTTTTTTGTATTTTTTTTAATTTAAATTTTTGAAATTTTTGATATTTTTAAATTTTTTGAAATTTTTAAATTTTTTGAGATATTTGTGATATTTGAGATTTTTGAAATTTTTGACATTTATGAAAATGTTTGAAATTTTTGAAATTTTTGATATTTTTGAAATTTTTGATATTTTTGAAATTTTTGAAATTTTTGAAATTTTTGAAATTTTTGAAATTTTCGAAATTTTTGAAATTTTGGAAATTTTTTGAATGTTTTGAATGTTTTGAAATTTTGTCATTTTCGACATTTTTTACTTTCAGGTTCTCGACTTTTTTTACTTTTTTTACTTTTTTCACTTTGTCACTTCTCACTGTCACTATACACTCATTCTCACATCTCTATACAAAATTTCATTAAAATCCGTTCAGCTGTTTTCACGTGATGCGCGGTCAAATAAACAGACAAACAGATAAACAGACAAAAATTCTAAAAATTGTTGGAACGTGTTCTGTTATCGACTCTAAGTATCCCCAGCCAACTTTTTTTCGAATATATTCCATGTACAGACTTTCGACCCTCTTCAGCTTTATTATATGTATAAGATAGATTTTTGGACCTAAGATTCTAAAGTAAAATGGGGGGGGGGGGGGCTTTTTGAAGATGAAACTATCCTTTGTCCTTTCTCGAGACCCATACTATCTCTATACCAATTTTCATCAAAATCAGTTCAGCGGTAAAAAATTCCTCATACCAACTTCCAACCCCCTTTTCACCCCCACAAGGGTTTGAAAACTATCCTATAACGTTTCTCGAGATTCAAATTATCTCCATACTCATTTCTATCTAAATCGTATCAGCGGTTAAAAATTCTCCATACAAACTTTCAACCCCATTTTCACCCCCACCAGGGTTGATTTTCGGGATTAAAACCATATATTATCCTTTCCCGGGACTCAAACTATCTCTATACAAAATTTCATCAAAATCCGTTCAGCCGTTTTCACGTGATGCGCGGTCAAATAAACAGACAAACAGATAAACAGATAAACAGACAACCAGATAACCAGACAAAAATTCTAAAAATTGTTGGAACGTGTTCTGTTATCGATTCTAAGTATCCCCAGCCAACTTTTTTTCGATTATCTTCCATGTACAGACTTTCGACCCTCTTCAGCTTTATTATATGTATAGATAAAATTACTACTGACCAGTCAGTCCACAGATTTCTCCTAAATATTGGTTTTCAGTAAGTAACTTCTAACGTTCCAATGTTTTGATTGTATTGATATTTTCCACAGCTTCTAGTTTATCCGTTTCTTTACACACTTGTCCTATTTATGAGATTCAGATTAATAAATTCACGTACTTAATCAAAGTTATAGGCAAATGTTAGAACCAGTACTTAAAGTATCAAAATATTAATAGAGCCTACCTACAAAATCGTTGACGACTTGTAAACATTGCAGTTTTTCGTTATACAACACGCTTCACGTCAACTTCGCACATTGTCGTAATTATTTACGAGCCTAAATAATAGTTTGCGGACCACTCGGTACAGTTATTTTAAATATTATTTTAAATAAACCCCTTATAAACGTGAACAATTTGAAATAATGACATAAATTGACAACAGACTTTTAGCTTTTTTTTTAATCATAGACAATTGGTGATACAACAAGGAAATATCTGTCAACAATATTTGGCTAGTCAGACTCTAGCAATGTTACGTGTCTTACATAACGTTACAAACATATCACGTTTACTCCAAAAACAATAACAAAAACAACATTCAAAAGAAATTGAACTTTATTACAATGTTATAAGGTTGTGGACAACTTTCTTATCACCCTAGTAATTTAACAAAGTACCGTTCAGAGTCATCCATAGTTACGAGTACCATAATAAACTATTCTTTAACGACTTTCTGTCAATAGAATAAAGCTTTCGACAAAGCACTATTGTTTTAGTTGTGTGAACCGCAAAGGTAAGTTGGTTTTGTGAAATGTGTGAATTTTCATGAATAGTGCTAAATCGAGAAGGCCGAATACAATGCCAATACTTGTTTGATTTGAACACGAAACAACACTTTTCCGGTAATATGAAAAATGTTATTAGTTATTCATAGTATAAATCCCTTTTTTTTAAATAATTTAATGTAATTTATAGTTAATTTAGATGCAAATTTGGTCATTACTTTTTGTGTTAGTGGTATTTTTTCTCCGCATAATTAAGTATAATGTGGTGGAGTCACTAGTAAAGGATCAAACTTTCTCCTAACCTTAATAAGAAATTGTAACGGTCCAAACTTGTCAAGTTTCTGAAAGTAACAACATGTTCAATTATATGAATAGAAAAGGCAGATCAGTTACACAGTATGAAACACAATCTGCAGTGGTGAAAGTAGGAACAGATGTTGTTCCTGAGATTAGTTCACTGCGAGGAAATTTCATAATGCGTTCAGAACAGAATACAAAATGCAGAATTTATTGTGAAAGGAATTATATATTTTATAGACTAGTTAGAACTTTTAACCAAGCCTACAGGATACTTGTACTTATCTACCAAAGGACTTAAATAGCGAGTTAAATAAACACAGTATTATAGGTAGTGAGTGTACCTAGTTAATTTTATCTAACATGTTATAAAAAAAATATTAATGAAACAATTTTTGCTATACGAAAAATAACCACATACACGCCACGATTTTGTTGATTTAGATTTAGAAATAATTATAATATATAAATTTATTATAAACTGTTTTTGATAAAAGTTGTCTATTATTTTTATCAAAAGCTTCTTGATGTTAATCTTTGATTCAAATAGGGCAGTTTCCATTACAATATTTTTAAATAATTTGTCCCTGGATAGTACAAATTGGAATCTTATTTTACGGTTAAGTACATCATTTTATATATTTTAAAATATGTATTAACTACATATATATATATATATATATTGTTTTTTTCTTTAGAGATTTATTTCAATTCAATATTTAAATACCTTAGCGCGTTGTTATTAGAAGCAATAGTGAAAACCAAAAGCTAATCTTTCTTTAACTGTATTATATTATATTATTTATATATATTACGTAGGCTCTATATTTTACAAGTATGTGTTATTATATTTATAGATATGTATTTTATGTATTTATTAGCACTACCTATAGTATCTAGGTTTAGCAACTTCTCCGTAGTTTTGCCGTCATGTACAAGTAATGTACAAATCTTTGTCTACCATGTCTGACAGATTTCTCTCAGTTGCTTAAATGTTAGCTGGAAGAGATCCCTTAAAGGGATTAGTTTGCCTTTTTACACGCTCACTATATTTTTGTTGGTCATGTTCATGTACTTGTTTTGTGTCATAAAGTGTTTTACTACTACTACTACCACTAACGATAAGACCGCATGTTGTTACCTTATTTTAAGTTTATTGTAATAAAATATTTTTATTTTTCTTGTATTTTTCGTGCAATAATAGTAGTTTATGTAACTGTTACGTAATAAGGGTCCTTAAAACATGAGTGTGGTTTTATGAAATGAGCCGCAGGCGAATTTCATAATAAGATCACACGAGTGTTTTAAGGCCTAATTACGTACAGTTGCATACACTGCTTTATCTACACTCATATTATTTATTATAAATGCCGTATTCGGAAATCATAGAATGGCCGCCATTGTACCGCCGTGGCCATCTCGATTGTGTCGGCGTGGCCAACTCGATTGTGTCGGGGCTCGCGCGGGACCAATCGAGTTGGCCATGGCGGTAACATTATGTTATCAAATTCGATGTTCCAAATTTGAAACTCATTGCTTAACAATATTTGAGCATGCAAAGTTAAAATTACGTTACTGCCGCAGATAAGAAACTTATCATAGTTAAATCGTTTGTTGTAATGCTTGTCATTGTCTACGGTTTTTGAACGCATTTTAGAGTACTTACAGTATGAGTGTAGATAAAGAATATTAACTTACTTACTACTCTATTTATTAGTCAGCCTGGCGCCGATCATGGGGACTATCTGAGTACCCCGAAATGAACCTGTGTCCGGACCCAATAAAAAAGCCCGCAGGTTTCGAAACCCCACGATCAGTATGGGTGAAGCTAAACAGATTCCGCACGGGGCATGGGCGGGCTAACCACCATCTGTTCAAGTGGGGGCTTAGAGACTCCCCAGCCTGTGACTGCGGCGCCCCAGATCAAACCTTATTCCACATTGTTGAACAGTGCCCGCTTTACTGTTTCCCTAGCGGCCTAAAGGAACTTCACCACCTTTCCCCAGCAGCAGAGGACTGGTTGAACAATCTCACAGTCGAAATATAACGGATTTTTGAAGATCGCAGTGAAATAAAGCCATACGATATGATGATGACTACTCTAATAAAACAAAATCATCATAATATTGTGCAAACACTTTAATGACCGATATCATTAGCACTGACCAATTTCACGGTCAATCGATTTGTCAAACGTGACCTTTATGTAATTGTTATTTTATGCCGCATCATCGATCACCAAGTAATTGATCGCTCTAATCTGGATCATCACATATGATATATAGTTGGATAAATCATTATTGAATGAAGAGGGCTTCACAAGACGAAGTATTTTTTCGTGCTCATGCAAAGATTTGTTTTTTAAAAGCGATCACCGTAGCCTATGGACGCCTACAGCTACTGGGAATACATGCGCCTTAATACCTACATATACTTAATATTAGTCACTATCCGAACATAGGCGGGAGGCTTTTGTCCAGCAGTGGACGTCATTCGGCTGAAATGATGATGATCCCAACATAAAGTAATTGCTATGTGCGTGGCGGATCCTGATGGGTATGGGGCATATTCGTTGTTTAATAATTAGCACACGTCACAACGTATGAGAATTACAGTCCACGAAACTTCGCATTTTCATCACATTTAGGGACATCGCTTATTTATAGTTCTCCCGCCAAACACATTGCGCTTACCTAATATCACCTTGAGCGAAAATAAAAACGCCACCACATATGGCTACTGGTCTTTTACTAATCATGCTTTCGTTTGATTTATTAAGTAGATAGCGCATTAGCCTCGAGTCGTGATTAAAAGAAATCATCTCGCTCCAATTACCCAATCATTAAATCATTACAGATCAATAGTAACATCACGCAATCAAATCGCTAATCGAAAAGTTGACACAGTTAGGACACAATACAGTATTGTAACTAGAACGTCTTCATAAATGCTAGTTTTTACTAAATTCGTAGTCGTCTAGGAGATTTAGAAAGGCGTCGATTTTTTTTGTCCGTCCTTTGTTTTGCCATTTGTACAACAATTTTTTTAAAGGGGTTAATATCTATCTAATATGTGTGTCAGATTTAGTAAATAATCAACCTTGATGTTCGTCAAATAAGGTCTGTGTTAAGCGTACGCGTACCTACTAATGATAACATACACTGAAGAACTTCTTAAAGGATATATAGGATAGGATTCATATTCTACTTAATGAATCCCACTGCGTTGCCATCTTTTAATATTCCTTGCTAATCTTATCCAATCTCTTTTTACTCCTTTGAACACTTTGACAGCATTTTGACATACCAATAGTTGGTAATAAAGCCAATAGTAAAACGGCAGTGAACAGTTACGTGGCACGTGTAACTGCTTGTGACTGTCAAATGGATTGCCAAATTGGACGTGATTGGAATCGTAATTTTTCTTCAACTCTATGATTTTGATTATACGTCTCGATGACACTATATTCGATGTTCAGAGTCCCTGCGATTATTGAAAAAAAAATACTCTAGTGGGAAAATAGTTAGATTATAAAAATTGTCACCTGGCAGCTTGAATGTCCTAAAATTCCAGCGTAGTTACGAATTTTGCTCTATATTTTGATGTTTTCGAACGATTTTCGATCGTTTGATAGTTGTATATTGCACTATACTTAAAAGTTTAATCTAATTCAACCTACAAACAATGTACTAAAAAACGTAAGCTACTTGCACTTATTTTTCATTAAAAAATACTTTTATCTACACTCATATTGTAAGTCCTCTAAAATGCGTTCAAAAACCGTAGGCAATGACCAGCATTACAACAAACGATTTCACTATGATAAGTTTCTTATCTGTGGCAGTAATGTAATTTTAACTTTACAGGCTCAAATATTGTTAAGTTATGAGTTTCAAATTTGGAACAGCTGTCAAAACCAACACAATTTCAATGGGATTCTATACTAATCCATAGATTTTAAAATGTTGTCGATACGAAACGTCAGTACGATATATTTTTTGACATAAACCGCACGACATTTTGATCTCGGATGACATGAGAATAAGGACTTCGTTCGTTGGCTAATATTAAAAAAAAACTCGCGACAGAAGTTTATACATATATATATTTCTCTATGGTTTGTACGGCCGCCATTTCTGTTATTAACTTGTCAGTTATTGTTTGTCGAAACATTTTTTATTGCGAAAATGTAAATGTTTACTATTAACTATATTATAATAAATAAATATACTTTCCTTATCAGTTCTAATTTATTTATTTTTATTAAGCTTACACCTGTGGGTATGTTTCAGCACTTGTATCTATCCACCTAGTAATGCAGGTCAATTGCCTTCGGCTTCTGAACCCATCTTTGAGTACTTGCAATATGTGTGTAGATAAAGTAATGTATGCAACTGTACATAATTAGGCCTTAAAACACTCGTGTGATCCTATAATGAAACTCCACCTCTTATAGGATCTATAATGAAATCATCCTATAATGAAACTCGCTGCGCTCGTTTCATTAAACCCCACTCGTGTTTTAAGGCCCCTCGTTATGTATCAGTTGCATAAACTACTATTTCTTATATCGGGAAAAGGTGCTTATTTCGTTAGTTTATCAATGGGAGACCCAATGTCATCCTGACTATTTCAATGATTACGTGCTACTTTAATGTTTGCGCAGGCGCGTGTCACAGACCTGCTGGCAAACGTTTGCCAATGCGCACGTGATGTGGAGAATAATTATGGCAGTTGGACTGGCTAGGAGATGCTTCAGCGTACCGACCACCATCACAGTACCTATAACAATACCGATTTTAATTCGTTGTGGGCTGAGACTAGTATGGAATGTAGTTCGGGCCAATACATCAAGTTTATCAAAAGAGTAAAAAAAATGTTTTTTTTTAAATGTCACAACTAGTAAACAATTTATACTTTACTCAAAGATTAACTGGAAGAGATCCCTTTTTTAGGGTTCCGTAGCCAAATGGCAAAAAACGGAACCCTTATGGATTCGTCATGTCTGTCTGTCTGTCTGTCTGTCCGTCCGTATGTCACAGCCATTTTACTCGGAAACTATACGACCTATCTAAATAAAATTTACACATAAGGTGTATTTTGTATGCAGCTACTTAATTATGTAGTTACATTTGAAAAAAAAAATTTAGGGTGGGTGCTCCATACATGTAACTAAAAAAAAAAAAAAAATTAACCAAATATCAACATGTGATACATCAATCGATAGGACTTTAAAAATAACATTGAGGTTTGTTTGACCATTTTGTGATTAAGTGAATATTTTCTGAAATAATCGCTTCAAAAGTCAGTTAAATTGTGTAGCCCCTCCTGTAACTTTTGAACCGTAAGTCAAAAAAATATGAAGAAAATTTAGGAGATGCATCTTATCATATACTTTCTAAGAAAATTATTTTGAACATTATCGGTTCAGCCATTTTTGAGTTATCTCCAAAAAACTTCTTCCCTAGGCATCAGATACGACCTTTTGATATTAGTTTGGTTCTTATTCCATTGAAGGTACGGAACCCTCCTATGCGTGGTTCGACACGCACTTGGCCGGTTTTTTTATAATAATTGTATTGACTTATTGTGTTGTGTACAATTATGTGTTTACTGCAACTTAATACGATTTATTTTACATTGAACCGAGAAAACCGTTTTATTCATTTAGCTTGAACATTTGTATTGGTGTCATCAAATCTTCTAAAAGTAATTTTTATTTATTTTTACTTTAATTTTTTTTTATATCTTATACGACTACGACGAGAAAGGACGTCTGAGAAGCTTGAACCACAAGTAGTCATAGCCTTGTCAAACTCCCGTCACGCCTCTTTCTAGGGCTACCAACGTTATCTCTAATGATATGCTACTTTGTTCTCCAGGGGGCGGCACCCGTCGCTATAAAAATATCGCTGCATTCAACATCTCATTCAATACCAATGCAACGGTTGTTATTCAAATGAGTACAATATATACATTCACCGTTCCTTGTCGGCCATTTTTCATGGCTGACAGTTTGATTGTAGTTTCATTGTTATTAACATTAATATAACGCGTAATGTTACTTAATACAACCAATTCTAGATCAATATTTCCTGCAATAAAATACCTTAACAGGTATTTCCATCCCATAATTATTTTTACATGTTTTTAAAGTGGGGCATTCCACTCATACAATATCCAATTCCATATCTAAAACTCAAAAGCATAAATAGTTTTGTACATGTTGGGGAGTTTCTCAACCCAAAAGGTATCTATTGGCATTGAAAATGTCCATAATTGATAATTTGCAGCATGTAGTATGAATTATTATAATATGCAACCTGAATTACCATATCAGACGAAATTTATTTAATTCCATTACTTAAGTAAGATCTTTAGAAATCATTTATAAGATTAATGATATGTGAAATTATATTTCCATGTCATATTTCGCCCTATTTATGAACATAGAGGAAGCATACGGAGCATTTTCCTATTTGTGTAATTATTTTGCATATTAGTTTAACTATGAATAACAAGATTAATTATCACCTTAGTAATATTGAAACAGAGAAAGGATTGCGCATAAAAGGACATCGTCCTTAGATACTCTGACTCACGCGTTGCGCCTTGCCTAAGAATCAGATAGTTTTGTTATACTTTAAGCGGTCTTACTAACATTATAAATGCGGATGCGATCTTTAACACAGACAATAATTACACTATTTCATCAATCATTTTTAATCTTTTTATAGTACGTTTGCGCAGAGGCATCACATGTGCGTTGCGGACCCTATAAAAGGAAGATTTACATGTCGAACAAAAATCGACATGAATTACGCGAGTAACCCGTTATAAATATTTTAATACGTTAGAGTCTCACTAGAGTTGTAAAACTAAAATTAGGAGACATAATAGACTGACTGATTAACACAGTGTATCATTTTTGCACTATTGCCACTTTACTCACAAACGACACTATCAAATACATTAATCTGTTAAATTTGGTTTCTAGAATGCCAAGGATAGGAACAATTCCTGCATGTGCATGTGTGCATGCATCAATATGAACTTAAAGTCGGCCAATGACATTGCCAATATTGCCATGCATATGACGTAATACAATCGAGCCTAAGATAACCAGGTTGAATTTAATTACTTTTTCCTTTTGTCTCTTCACAATAAATGCATCGGCCTGAATCATTGGACGCGCAGGCGCGGGTTGCGTCACGCGTTGCGTACCTACAACATGGCGTCGCACGCACAATGCGTCACATAGTGTAGATATTATGCAGTATTTGCACTACACTCTAGTTTCCGCATAATAGGGATAGGAATTAGTATTTGGGGTAGTCCAACGCCGACTGGGATCTTCTTACACATTTTTGATTTTATTTGCACATGTACATTTATTTGTACTCTACATTGTTCGCAATGTCTTATCGACACCGAAAAGTGACTAAAAATATGACATAGGAGAGAAGGAGAGGTGATGATGTATGATGATATGAACATTAACCTATTTTTCATTATCCGTTGGGCTCTTAAATATTTAGATTCAAATTATTTATTACTCAATAGTAGCTATGTATTATATTGTGTAGATAAATAATTCCACTAAAACAAATAAAAATACTTACACATACTGAAAGTCCAGGTACACTAGGAACACGCCTACTTGTACGACGTCAAAGATTTATTTACTCTTTTGCACCTTACCTCCTTGTAATAAGGTGTAAACTTACAAAGTGTAAACATATCGTTAACCTAGACTGCACAAAGTCAAAATACTGTCCCATAAACTGGCTGTGTCGGCGTTTTATTGTCTCCAAATCATTTGCATGCTGTATGCCGTCTCCGATTGTAGTATGATACATATTTCGCTGCACAAAGAGGGTTTCCTAATGCCCGACGCATCTCCCAAATATTTATAGTAGTTTTTCCTCGTTTGCATGCGTGCAGTGTATGTTGCATTTCAATATTATACCTCGTTATGAGGATGGTATTATAATTTAAATGTTAGATCTTAACTCAGGCGCGGTCCGAGGGTCACATGGGACATGACCCCCCCCAAATTCGTACACGTCAAATAGAAAAATTCATTACTGACCCCCTCAACAAATCATTTCTGCATTAGTGACCCCCCCCCCCAAACTTCATAGTAACCTCCCCCCCCACAAAATTTGGTGTCTTAACTAGTATGTTGAACACACTTAAGTAGGTATAAAAAAATTAATGTAAGATTCTTGAATGTGGGAGCTGTTATTGGGTCATCTAAATTTTGATGTCTAAGGTCAGACACAACCACGTCAAACTTTTCACACATTTAATAGTTTGTTTGGAAAGGGAAGTCTCGTAGAATGTATTGAGCTCCCATACAAACCACGAAACTTCTCTTTCCGGACAAACTATACGGTCTGCAGGAGTTTAAATGCAGACACAAATAAAGATGTGACCCTATTTATTACTTTATCATTTTTCTTCAGCAAAGTAAAATAGGTACTTAACCCTTGGGCCGCCAAAGACGTCAATCACGCGCACGGAAAGTCTTACCCTCAGCGCCAGAGCGTGATATCACGTCCAAAATATACCCGGTTCTGAGGGAGGGCATGATTTTTCCGTCCGATGCTCGGCGGTCAAAGTTAATAATGTTTTGCCACCGAATACCTACGTGTATTTCGGCTTGGCAGACAAACAAGATTGATATAATGATCTCGTAAGAAAATCCTTAGAGTTAATAGTAAATACAACGACATACAAAGATCTAAATTCACCATAATTATTCATGAAGATAAGAAAATTGTGACAGTCGTTTCGCAACCTAAATGAACGTTCATTCTCTGCAGTTCCCAGAGTCCGCGACGCATTTGCAATCTTTATATTTGCATATGACCGTATGGACTAAGAGCTGGCCACGTCAGATATGACATAATAATGAGATTGCTATACTATCCTACTTGCTAGATCCGGGCATCTGGCAGCTTTTAATGGAAACTTGGCCAGTTTTCATTACATCAGTCATTTTATAAAGTTATTCAACATATATTTTTTAATTCTGATAAAAACTGGCCAAGTCAAATCTAACCTACTTTAAGATCTCACATTTTTAAATAACAGCAATTGTTATAGGTATCCAATAAAGCAAAGAAATACAGTTTAATACTTGTTCATAATGTTATTTTCACACCACCTGCTCGACAATGCTAAATTATATATCATGCAAACCTGACCGAAAGCTAATCATTATAGCCCTTGGCTTTAGCCGGGTTATAATGTTGTACTAAATCTCATTATAACCCGCTGGTTAATAATGTGATTTCACTTCCCATAGTTCTTATTGTTATGTGCTTAAAGTCTAATTTCGTAAAGTCCGCACGGTGCACGGGCCCGCGCCGCCGCGTCGGCGTCGTCGAACTGATTTGAAACTCGCGCTGGCCACCTCAATTTTAAATACCAAAAACAAATGCCGCGAGTGTCATATGAGCTGCAGTATACGGAGTAAAACTGCAGGTTCTACAAAAATAGAAGATAAAATTCGAATAAAATGGACTAATGTATCAAGAATCAATTTATACTTTTGATTTACTTTAAAAAACCGGCCAAGTACGTGTCGGATCACACATAGGAGGATTCCGTACATTCAATGGAATAAGAACCAAACTAATACCAAAAGGTCGTATCTGATGCCTATGGAGGAACTTTCTTGGAGATAACTCAAAAATGGCTAACCGATAATGTTCAAAACAATTTTCGTAGAAAGTATGATAAGGCGCATCTCCTCAAATTTCTTCATATTTTTTGAACTTACGGTTCAAAAGTTACAGGACACAATTTTTCTGACTGTCGAAGCGATTATTTCAGAAAATATTCACTTAATCAAAAAGTGGTCACAGAAATCTCAATGTTATTTTTAAAGACCTGTCGATTGATGTGTCACATGTTGATATTTGGTTAAATTTTTTTCATTTTTTATTTAGTTACATGTATGGAGCCCCCCCCCCATAAAATTTTTGTTTTTTCAAATTTAACTACATAACTAAGTAGCGGCATACAAAATACACCTTATGTGTAAATTTTATTCATATACGTCGTATAGTTTTCAAGTAAAATGGCTGTGACATACGGCCGGACAGACAGGCAGACAGACAGACAGACACGACAAATACATTAAGGGTTCCGTTTTTTGCCATTTGGCTACGGGACCCTAATAAAAATCCGTTTCTAGTAGTAGCCTTAACTATTTTATTGTCTCACAAGAGGTGAGAAAAGTAGAGTATACTCCTCGGGGATAAAGCTGTTTTTGTCACGGGCGCGCTTAAACCCCTCACTGCACTCAGGACTCAGTCTTAACCCCCTCATACCCCCTCGCTGCGCTCGGGAGTAAAGTCTGGAGTCCTTTGTTCCGTTCGGGATTCAATATCGCGCCCGTGACATAAAACAGTGCTTTATCCCCTTGGTGTACAATCTACTATTTGTTCCTATAAATACATATTTGGATTTTGCATAGAACTTGGCACTCATTTAGATCTCCATTCTTTTTGCGGCGAAGCCCGCAACCAAGCATAATTTTTGTATTGAACTTGGCTCTCCTTTTTTACATTTATGTTTTTGGTGGGATATTGTGGGGGGGTGGGAGACTTTTTGTAAAGAAAACTAGGCAGATATTGAGATTTAATTAACCGACTTCCAGATTTCAAAAGAGGAGGTTCTCAATTCGGCGTGTATGTTTTTTTTTTTTTTTTTTTTATTATTTTTTTTTTTTTTATGTTTGTTACTCCATAACTCCGTCATGTCTGAACCGATTTCGAAAATTCTTTTTTTGATTGTAAGTATATATATACAGATTGGTCCCGTTTTTGTCAAAACGCAGTTCTGATGATGGGATCCATGAGGAATCGAGGGAACTCCTCAAATCTTAAAGGCATACATATAGTGATTTTTATATTTTTATCAACAAATCCATCATTTTCATTCAAAACAGTGACATTTGATGAAGTAGAACTGCTGATGATGATCAGAACGCAACTCTTCAACGACGCATAGTTCACGTTTGGCGATTTGTCCTCTTCGCTGTGTTTGTTAAGCAAGTTAGATTGTCAGGACCAATTTTCGTCAAGCTCAAGTTCTGATGATGAGTTCCATGAGGAATCGAGGGAATTCCTCAAATCTTAAAGGCATACATAAAGTGACTTTTGTATTTTTATCAACAAATCAAGCATTTTCATTCAAAAGAGTGACATTTGATGAAGTGGAACTGCTGATGATGATCAGAACGGAACTCTTCAACGACGCATAGTTCACGTTTGGCGATTCGTCCCCTTCGCTGTGTTTGTTAAGTGTATCTACAATAATGCTTCACCGGCTACCCCCATGGAAGTCGGTTTTTTTTTCTTAAAAATTATGTTTTTTCTTGCGTTTCCGCAGCATGGTTTTCTTTTTTATGCTATTGTCTACATTCTCCCGCGCGCCGCCGACGACACGCAGTTGGCCGGTCGTTTAGCGCGTATTACAAGTTCTTTGTATGGGGACATCACTTATTATTTGACTTAACTTTATTTTTATATTTCTAGCAAATATAATAATACATATATTGGGTTAGTTTCAAATATCTGTTGGTAACGGTTCCAACGATACAATTAAAAAAATATTTTTTTTTGTATGGGGACCCCCATATTTTTTAACTTTTTTTATTTTTAGATTTTTTCCTACGCTTAAACACAATTAACGAGCTGGATTCCAAATTTCATCCTTCTAGGTCATCTGGAAGTAGGTTAGGTTTAGGTACTACATATATGTCAGTCAGTCAGTGCTAAAATTTATGACTTTTTGACCTTCATATCTTTATAACCGTTTGAGCTAGCTTCATAAAATTTGGGCTTCTAGATGTCCTTATGGATATAATTAAACACACGTAGTTTTATGTGTTTACGTTAAAGAGGTTTTGAGTTATAGAAGGGTCAAAAGTGGCACCAAGTGGTTCGTGTAATATACACTTGGCGCTGTTCAATTCAAGTACGTCTGGCAGACCATTTCAATTTCGCAACTACGTTCCACAGTTTATAATGCCAAATACCTTCATTACGATTATTAATTACTAACGGACCGATGAATAATCATCTCTCTCTATTTCAGGTAAGTTACGACAGCAAACATAAACATAACCGATTATGTCAGGCCATTGTTCGACATAAACATATACAGTTTTGTTTGAAGGAAGTAAGTAAACATAATGTCCACAGGTCAATCAAATGTTACGCAAGGAGCGGAACTGAGATTTAATAGCATTCGAGATGCATTGCGGGTTTTGCTTTAGAGTGATTTCATGGTTGCTTCTAGAGCGTTCAATGGATACAGTTTGAGGTGGATCGAGATCGTGACATAGTACTGCAGGTGAAAGTAAAGCACGAGCGTCATTTGTATCGTTTGCTTTGTCAACCTCGTATGTTTTGCTTTACTTTTAAATTATGGACTTTGAAAGCAGGACTTAAGGTTGATTTTTATTTAATGCAAAGGTTTTTAGTATGTTTGGATAGTTAGCAGTATTTTACGTCATAGTCGTAAATCTTCTTCTTCTTCTTCTTCATCAGCGTGTGTTCGCCCACCGTTGGGCATACGCCTCTCCAATCTTTCTCCATTTAGGGCGGTTGTCCGTTTCCCTCATCCAGACGGGTCCTGCTGTCTCCCTTATATCATCTGACCATCGGGCGGGTGGTCTCCCTCTTTTCCTTTTGTCCAGACGGGGCCTCCACTCCAAAACGCGCCTGTCCCACCGTTCGTCGTAACGTCGGCACATATGCCCGGTCCAAGCCCATTTTAGCTTGGCAACCCTGTGGCCCACGTCGACTACTTTTGTGCGTTCTCGGATGACCTCGTTCCGGACTCGATCTCGCAGCGTTAAGCCGAGCATGGATCGCTCCATGTTACGCTGTGTCACCTTGAGCTCGTGGATCATCCCAACAGTCAGTGCCCATGTCTCGCAAGCGTATGTCATGGCCGGTAGTACGCACTGGTTGAAAACTTTGGTTTTGAGCGACTGGGGTATTTTGGATTTCAGCACGTAGCTCAGCTTTCCAAAGGCCGCCCATCCCAACTGTTTTCTTCGCTTCATCTCTGCCATCATAGAGTCCCGGCCGAGTTTTATGACCTGCCCCAGGTATGTGTACTCCTGCACTTGCTCCAGCGGTTGTCCGTTCAATGAAATGGGATTCGGTGTGAGATCGGCTGTAGCCATAACCTTTGTCTTGTCCATATTCATCTTGAGACCCGTTCGCAGGGACGCGTGATATAGTTGCTCAAGCATGTGTTCTAAGTCTTCTGCACATTCAGCCAATATGACTATATCATCCGCGTAGCGCAGATGATTGAGGTACACGCCGTCTACATTGATTCCCTTGCCCCTCCAGTCCAATGTCTTAAATATATCCTCCATAGCGTTGGTGAACAATTTAGGGGATATGACGTCTCCTTGTCGGACTCCTCTTTGGACTGAAATGGGGTCTGTTGGTTCCTTCAGCTGTATGGTCATTGTTGCCGACTTGTACAAGCTTTTCAGAATTTGAATATACCGGTAATCTATGTGGCATCGATGAAGCGATTCGGTGACTGCCCAGTGTTCTATGGAGTCGAAGGCTTTTTCATAATCGACGTAGGCCAGATAGAGAGGCCTATTGTATTCTTCAGACTTTTGGATGACCTGGCGAAGTGTGAAGATGTGGTCGATTGTTCCGAAACCTTTCCTAAATCCTGCCTGTTCTCTGGGCTGCTGTTCGTCGAGTCTTTGTGTCAGGCGTAAAGTCAGGATTTTGGAGAACACTTTGTACACTTGGCTCAAAAGTGAGATGGGTCGGTAATTTTTAAGTAGAGTCTTATCGCCTTTTTTATGGAAAAGTACTACAATGCTATTTGTCCAATCTTTGGGCACTTCACCTGTGAACAGGACTTCGTTGAACAGCAGACACAACTCTTTTATAACTGCCCTACCTCCTGCTTTGAGTAATTCCACAGTAATTCCGTCCTCTCCTGGTGCCTTAAACTTCTTGATGTGCTTCAATGCTTGCATACGCATGATCATACGATGTGCTTCATACGCACTAAATTCAGGGATATCCTCCGTGTAGTGTCGCTTAATTGGAGCGCGTCTATCGTTTTTATCAGGCGAGATAGGCTGTGGTGTGGTGGTCGAGTAAAGAACACCGTAGAATTCCTCGGCAATTCTCTTTATTTCCCGAATATTACTTGTCGGGTTTCCGTTGAGGTCTCTTAGGGTGTTTAATTCGTTGCCTCCGTTATCACGCTGGAACACTTTTAAGCCCCGATTTTTTACTATAAGCTCCTGGATTTTTAGAGTGTTCCTTTTACGAATTTCACGCTTAAGGGTCTTATGGATTTTTCTGTTTAGCTCACGGTGTGCGTCGCTGTTGAAGTCATCGGCCGCTATCTTACGGCGTTCTTGCATCATGTCCTTTACGTTTTCTGGAAACCATGATGAGGGTTTTGTCATTGGCACGAATTGTTCTTTTGCTTTGTGCGTTAGGATCTTTGTGAAGCGGTTGTATTTTAGTTGGAGGTCATCTTCGAAATGTTTGATCGCAGTTCTTTTCAAGGATTCTTCGAGAGATTTCTCAAACCGTTCGTTAATGCCATCCGGAATATACAGCTTACTCAGCTTTTTTCGTACGAGTTTAGCTCTTTCCAGCTTCGTATTTAGCACTATTGTTCCTCGGACTAATCTGTGGTCACTCCCTGTTTGGAATCGATTGAGCACCGTGACATCAGTGAAGATGTGCTTGTTGTTAGAAATGATAAAATCTATCTCGTTTTTCGTATTTCCATCCGGGCTTACCCATGTCCATTTCCTTTTCGGCTTCTTCTTGAAATACGAGTTCATGGTAAATAGGTTGTTTGCTGTGAGGTAGTTTACCAGTGTTTCCCCACGTGCGTTCCGACTCCCTATTCCATGAGATCCTATACAGGTTTCCAGCTCTCGTTGTGTCCCTATTTTAGCGTTGAAGTCACCCATGATTATGACATAGTGGGAATGTCCTTTATTCATCGCTCTCGAAATATCCTCGTAGAACGACTCCACCACTTCCTCACTATGAGAGCTTGTTGGTGCATAAACCTGGATGATCTTGAGGGAGTACTTTTTGTTTATTCGTATAACAGTATAAGCTACGCGAGGTGAAATACTGCTAAGTTCAGTTATGTGCTTCGCAAGATTGCGTTTTACTACAAAGCCTACACCGCCATACGAAGAGTTTTCCTCCCCTTTGTAGTAAAATAGGTCACCGGACTGAAGCCTAATGGTACCTTCCCCCTGTCGCCTAGTTTCGCACAGGCCTACTATGTCATAGTTTATCAATCCCAGTTCCTTCTGTAGCTCCTCTAGCCTTGCTTCATCTTTAAGCGTTCTTACATTATACGTAGCCAGGGTCAGTTTGGTTTGGCAGCCGGATCCGATCCAGGGATTCTTAGCACCCCCTGCCCCGATGCCGTAACCGCTGCCGTAGTTGGGCAGAGCGGGGCTGCTGGGCCTGGGGACCATGGTTATATTTGTACTATTCATGATTGGAGGTATTTAGCCCGATACCCGCCACGTCGGCCACACGTCTTGGCGAGCTCCACACTTTTAGGAAATATTTCCATTTCCTAGGTCTGTGGCAACCTAGTCGGGTTAGTTTACCGCCGCCCGTGCTCGGCGTTGTCTTTCGATTGGCACCACCCAGGGGGCACGTGTAGGGATTCTAAGGGTTACTACCTACGGACGCGAAAGACAGCCACCCCCCAAGTCGTCGTAGTCGTAAATATGCGCTGCCAATTTCAGAATAAAACTTTAACGTCGGATGTCTGATTAATTGTGTTGAAATTGGGTTATCCCGTGAATTGATATAATATTTAGCGTACTTACTAAGTGTGACATAATATTCAGGTCTAAAATATAGAAATACTTGTTACTTCTTTTGCAATTTTTAGTAACTACAACAATGTACAAACTTTACACAGAGATAGTTGTAAGAAGGTATATCATTTTATCATTTAAGAGGAAATAGGTGATATAAAAGTGGCGAATAGGTTTATTTCATATAGTAGATATCATGCAGAATATTCAGAAATCAAATCCATT
Source organism: Pammene aurita (assembly GCA_947086415.1). NCBI lineage: Eukaryota > Metazoa > Arthropoda > Insecta > Lepidoptera > Tortricidae > Pammene > Pammene aurita. Next base: position 38,410,776 of record OX352297.1, on the reverse strand, counting down.
AATGAAAAAGTAAGGATTAAAAAAAAAACTGAAACAGAACAGAAGTGTTGAAGTAATAGTGGCGTAGGTAAGTGACTTACATATTTCAGAAAACAAAATAATACAATATGGCGGGCGGACAAGATGTTTTATTTTATTTTATTTATCCATCGCCATTTAACGTGGTAACGCGGCTAGCGTGATGGGCACCTTTGCGCCGGGGACGACTCTAGGGGAACTTTGTGACTAGGCTTAAGATAGTCTGAAGTTATTTTGTTTATAATGTGGTTTGTTTTGTTGACTTATTGAATTAAGTCTATGGCAAAATCTAAGAAAAATGAATTCTCGTTCTTTTATTTATTTGGATAGCAAACAGAAATAAGTGAGCAAGAGATAAGGTTTCTAGTACACAATAAAAACATTCACTTATTCCCTAATATATGAATCCTTCTTTTTCCTTATATGTTAATCTATTTAGGAATTTAAAAAGTTATGGTGTAGAGGTTTAATAAAACTTAGCATTCAACATTCTAGTTGTAACTTGCTATTCCGTTTTGCCGGAGCCGTTTAGGTTTTTACTGTTCGCGGATTTATGTAGCAAAAAGCAAAAATATACGACGTTAATCAATCTTTTACAAAGCCCATTCACTTTGGACAGAAGTTCATTCTAAACACATTTTTATTGCTTTAATAGGGTAAAAGATCAAATAATTAATTAGTATAATTGTCACGCCGATTACTAACTTTCTTCATTAATCGTCAATCAATTAAATTATCATCACCATTAACGATGACTAAGACTATTGTTTATAATTGTATAACCGCCATGAACAATTAGCAGATTATCTTACTTTTACATTATCGTATTTTGTCGAAACTGTGTATTGTAAAAACTATCATTTTTACTACAACATAAGGTTGAGATTCCTTTACAAAGTAAAGGGTAGATAAAAGATATGGAGATGGTAGCCACGGTTACTTGGCATTGGGCTCAGTAGGCTGCGTTGTTACGCTCTCTTGTAGATGCTTATTCAATTAGTGGTTGCAGAATGTATATTTGAATCCGTAATGGAGAGATATTATGATTTATTTGCGGTTATAGTAGTTTTGCTATAGATACCTAGGACCGTGTTCTAACTTTAAAAGACGTTTAAACACGATTCAACTTCGATACAACTCCAATACAGCTAGCGTCTAAACGTCTGCATCAGAAATATCAGCGCCTAAACGTCTGAATCAGAAATACCAAAATATGCTTGAAAATTATTCCGATGGAACTCCAGTACAACTTCAATATTGGTTGACTATTTGTTGTGCGTTGGAGTTATGTTTGAGTATTTTAAAATAAGAATATCGTTCAAGATCTGTAAACATTATTTATTCGTTTAAACACGAGTATCCCACTGCTGGGCAAACCCCTTCCTCTTTCCCTTCGTACCCCGGTGAAGACTGTAGCCCCATCTGTTGCCAGTTTCTATCAAAGTTGTCGAGGTTTGCGGAATGTAGGATTCGGTTGTGTGGGTATATTTAGCAGCAAAACAGTGACACCCTATGATCGTGTTGAGTTTATTTTGAACACCTGGACCCGGGGTACGTCCTTAAACTACGCCAAAAAGAGAGGTATGGGCATTGCGAATGGCATCTCGCTAAGTGTGGTAGGGCACCTTCAGCGAATGTCATCTCGCTCAAATCTGGAGCAGAGCCCGACTGGGGAAGAACCTCCACCTTACAGAAAACCACAGCCAAATAGCACTAGACCCTACTCATAGTGTTGTGTTCCTGCTGGTGAGTAAGGTTGCCAAAGAGCTCAAAGAGGACCCAGTGTGTCGACGATGAGGGACCTTCTTGTTCCTTTAGCCATCATCACAGTGAATCCTCCTTTTTGTAAAGGGTCGGCAACGCGCATGTCCTCTGGAGTTGCAGGCGTCCATAGGTTACGGTAGCTGCTTACCATCAGGCGGGCCGTATGCTTATTTGCCGCCGTCGTGGTATAAAAAAAAAACTTGCCGGCTCACTTACTTCTGCTGATAATTATATAGTATTTGTATTTTTACTTAGGTTAGGTTGTGCATTACAACTTTGACATATTTAATTATGCTGGTAATATATCTCAGTTTCAAACGAGTTTAGTTTGTACTAATCCGTTTTTTGTAGACATTAAAATAAATACAAAACGTAAGCCAGTTAGAGAAAGTACTTCATTGAAACTTAGCATTAAACAAGCCATCAAAGTCGACAGGAAATTGGACACGTCCAATTAATAGACTAGATTAAATTGTAGCCGGCCCAGCTTTCTCCCTGATCTATAAGTAACATAATAGATATAATAGATTGTATGTGATACCCACAAAGGGAAGGAGAAAGGTAATAGGCTGACAATTGAAGGATAGTCACGGTATCAAGACGGGTTTTCGTTGTTTGATAATGTGACAAATGACTGTTGTCAGAGATTGGGTACGGTCCAGTCACAGACTACACAGACTACTCATCATTAAGCTTTTACAAGGAGCACGGTATCACCACACATAAGCTCAATTTTATTCGTAAATGATTCGAACAGCACACCTCAATAGTATTCTACGACGTTTTGTAGTATAACAATCCATATATCTGTGGGTCCAATATATTAGAGCCTGATTCGTATTGGAACGACACATGATAGTATTGTGTCTTTGAAAGTAGATATTTCAACCCTTGAATTATGAAACAAGGTCGTTAACATAGAACACAGACGTAACTTAAATAAGCATTCGCGCTCTCAATACCTACAAGGTGTAACATAAATACTAGCAGGCGCGGATAACAGGGTAGGGGGGGGGGGGCAACAGGGGGCAATTGCCCCTCCCTGAAACGCATAGGTGCGGATCGCGAGATTTTTTGTGAAGGAAAGTGCCCCCCCCTGAACGAAATCCTATATATCGTATATTGCAACTAGGAAAAGTAGGGGAAAAATTTTTACGCACGCGAAAAACAAATTTTTGTATGGGACACTTCGTCCTAGTCGGCCAACTCTCCATACAAAACCATTTTTTTTCGCGAAAAAAATTTTTTTTTCTTTGTTTTTTTAATAACAATACAATACCAATAGAGAACATGCATGAAAAATATTTAATTGAATCTGTGGCATAAACACGTTCAACAACCCCAAACTAATATAAACAAGTGGAAATCCGTAATAATTTTTAACAGTTTTTTAAAGATATTGCGGTTTGAAAACGTAACATTTTAGGCATTTTTTTTATACATCAAATGTATTTTCGATACTGCAGTTCGATTACTTATGTCCTAACAAGAAAAAAAATGTACTACAACTATATAGCTAAACGCATTTTTTCGTGCCTAAAATTACAAAAATCTTACAAAAACTTGTTCCATCCAAACAGTTTTCTGCAACTTTGTGAACGGTGACGTCACAATCTACACACTTTTTGTATGGGGCGTTTTGACGCGCGGCGCAGACGCCTAACGTATTTTCACATTTTTGACGTTTCAGGGCTATCATAGATAGTAGGTTTATTAGAGACATTTGAATCTACAGGGAAACAGAATCGAATGACGACTTCCAAAAAAATCATGCATGTTCCTAATTACGCCGCTTAAACGGATCACTCGCATTTTTCATACACCTTGTAGATACCGACCATGCTAACTCAGCATGGACTTATACAACCACATATACAAACAAAACTAAATGCAAAAAAAAAAGTTTTCACTGAAACTGAAGTAGTTACAAGTTAATTACTTACGCATTAAGTATGTGATAAAAATAATTTGGTAGTAACAATTGCATATATTATGAAGACGTCTAAGGATGATTCACGCTGTAGTATTCCGCGTCCTACACTTCCGACAGTTTATTTTGTATAGAGAAAGAGAACATCACGTGACGTGACCTCCGTGGATCACGTGACGCTTTCTATACAAAATGAAGTGTCGGAAGTGTAGGACGCGGAACGTTACAGCGTGAACCATACTTAATGCTAACTTTGTGATGATCGCGAATTTATAAAATTTTGTTAATATGGTATGATCTGTTCAGTTTAAAAGGTGCCAAAAAGTAATATTTATAATCAAAGATCATTATTTCTAGAATGAAATGGAAGTAATATTTTGCCAGGAGAGAAATAATAATAGAGTTTAGGTGATATTTTAGACTTTACTTCCTAACAAAATTTTATAGTCCACCAACATCACTCACCCCTTGTAGACGGAGAGCACCTCAGATATGACACAATAATTAGAGCGACGAAACCCCTCGTTACCCCTCGTGACCCCTCTCGTTAGGTTGCTATACTATGCTTATTTCTAGATCCGGACATCTGGCAGCTGTAAAGTGGTGGAGGTTAAAGAAAACAAATCCTAGAGTTCTGGCATAGAATATCTAATAGTATGGTTCTGGTTTTAATGCAGTATTATGAGAAATTATATAAATAATTAGATAATATCATTGCCTAAACTTTCTGATGGGGGAAAGTAGTCCTTTTGGACGTATGATGTAATTCATAGTTTATCGACTACTGTTTCTGTTTCCGAAATAATACGAAATGTTTTTTGGTCTAATATTAAAATATAGGCCCTATCGTTTGTATCTGAGACAACTTCGCCAGTTTTTACCTATTTTGGTATTACTATTTTCCAATTCAAAAAATTTGCTAGTCTATTACTCTGACCTCCAGCCATTAAAAACTGCCAGATGCCCGGATCTAGTATAGCAATCGAACCAGACGGGTTTTGTTGCTCTTATTATTGTGTCATATCTGACGTGACCAGCTCTTAGTCCATTGGACATAAAAGGCTACATGTCATATTATTCCTCGACCTCCTATACAAACTGTCAAGTTTCCCACGATCATACAAACATTATCTGTGTGTATGTATGAATGGCCGTTTGAGCCGAGCGTGCATCCGGCCTCTTTCAATGGTTTTGAACCGTGAACTGATAGTGATTGTGCATGGGTAAATTACGATTACCTATTTGGCAACAGTTAGATTACTGCTATTGTGCAGTTAGTGTAAAATATATGTATAAAACAGTGGCATTAAATAGACATAGACAACGCGTAAACCATTAATAAAACAACTAGGGAACAAATCAAATTATGTTATAAAAATTTTTTATTTGTTATTTTGACGGGTGCCGCCGTGACCAGGGTAGCTTAGGGGTTACGGAGTTTACCGCGAATGCAGATAACTTTAGTTAGATTCCAGCCCTGGGCTCAACAGGCCGTGGTGACTTTTTCAAATTCAAATTCAAATCGTTAATTAAGACCAGATGTCCATAGAATTACATACAAAAAAAAGAAATGAAATTATAACCAACAATATAATATCAATATAAATATTTTTTAATAACGTGACATAAGTTTGCGTAAAAGCACATTTTTATCTTTAATATAATTTCAACTACTTTGTCACGTAAGCTACACGACATTTTGTCATTCGTGATAATACTGATAATGACAAATCCTACATTGGCCTGCAGATGAATTTTAAGGTAAATCTGAGAAACAGTGTAGGTATATTTATTAAAGGAATTAAGGTGTCAAGTCAAGTGGTGAAAATCCCTTAGGCTATGGTTTTTCGAAAGCGACGCCAGGCGTACGCATCGGTACTGTTTTCACTAGCCAATGCTCTGTTTAATACGATAACACTATTAAACCCCAGAGATAAACGATTAAGAACTCTATTAGAATGTTTGTAAGAGTGTTTATAACTGCATTTAACGGGCTATTTATAACCAACCGACATATGTATGTAAATATACAAGATTCAACGCTATTTCTTTAATCATAAGACTGTGAACAACTGCAATTGTAATAAACTATCGGTGTAATGTGCTAAAACAATCGCCAATATTAGTAAAGTAAACGAAATTGAACTCTATTACTTAGGAAATAAGGTTGAATAAGGATGTTTTTTGGCGATTAAATCTAGAGAGACAGTTTGTTTGTATACTTTGTAAAGGAATGACATTTCGATTTTATCTGCGACAGTCTGTTACGTATTTATTGATTTTAATGGGAGTCAATAAAAAGCACTCGTAGCTATGGAGATTTATCCGATATTTATCAATTTCAATGCTGTTCCAACTCCAACATGCTTAAAAACCTTAACAGCCTTTGGAAAACTGATTGAAATGTTTATCGTATTATCGGGAAATAAATACCAAATTTAACCTGATTTTCAATGTACATTCGCCATCAAGATATAGGTATCGGAGCGGCCAAGGTGGTAACAAATATCTGAACAACGCCTCTATTGTCATGGCGATAAAGTGCATGTTCAGATATTTGGATGGATTGGATGACTGGCAACCCCTTGCCAAGTAAACACGACAAGCAAGGGCTCTGTTGTTTTTAATCGAAAATGTAGAAATAACTTAACCTAAGAGGATACACGCGAGTGATACAAGTGCACTGAAGTACTCACGTTGGAATCACAGTGTTATATTATCAACTTTCACGCACTGGACACTACAACAGACGGTGAGAAAACTGTGTTAGCCGTTATTTTAATGCTTTAAAAACATAAACTCCACATAAAACCAATTTTCTGGACTAAATAACGGGACCACTCGTCAGCTGATTGGAGAGACAAGTGACAGTTGACAGTCCTAGCCCTGTACCAACATAATAGGCAAAATTAATGCTGCCAGAATAAATACCTAACACTGCGTTTTGTTATTGCAAGTTATGTGGCGTTTGTGAGGATAGCTAATTAAAAAAAAAAAAAAAAAAAATTTCGAGACTAAGAATAAAAAATATGTCAGCAAAGGGAATTAAAGTGTCGAAATCAGGAAAACCACCACAAAAAATCATTTGCCATAAATGCCACTCTGCTGTTACAACTCGAGTGTATTTAAAATGTTCAACTTGCAAATATTCCTATCATCAAAACTGTACTAACAATGTTGGTTATAAACGATTTTTACAAATGACCAAGGACGATAAACAAAAATGGAAGTGCAGCAGTTGCGCAACACATTTGGGCACTCCCACTCAGTCCGATACTTCTCAATCTTTTTTAAATGATTCAATAAAGACTCAGAGGAGTAACTCTGTACAACAAATGCCGCTCAAGGTCACTAACGAACTGGTTGTCTCAAACCAATTAACTGAGGAGAAGCAGAGGCAGACATTACAAGAATTATCGCCCCAGCCTCTACAATGCGTTCAAGTACAGAGCGGTGAGGGACCGATTGCCGACGATAACGGTGTTGTTCAAAGTGTTGAACTATCAGTAGCAAGTGAATCAAACTTAAGTGATCAGAGAACGCCCTCGCAATTTAATGAAATAATAATTCCTATGACATCAAATGTGCATGATGAAATCTTATATGACAACTTGACCGACTTGCAGACGAATCAGGTCACGGAAAACAATGAAAATGAGAACGTAACTCTTCGCAGAAATTATATAGTTAATATCTCTACAGAAAATTCTTTTAGCGCGCTGTCAGATGCCGAAATCCCAGAAAATTGTCCTTCGCCTCATTCGACTCCTTCTCATACTGTCAACCGCAGTTTTTCGGAGCTCCGTCTTAATAGTAGCTACAAAATAGAGGAATTGAACGAAAAAATAAGATTATTAGAGTGTAAGCTCCAGGTAGCCGACACGGAAATAATAAACTTATTAGAGGAAAACAGAGATACTAGCAAAAAACTTGCTGAATATGAATTAAAAATAAAAAAGCTGACTCATATCTGCAGAACATCATCGTCGTCACAGAAAAAGATAGAAAAAAAGAGGACGGAACGCACGAAAAAAAGTAAATTAGACTTTTCCGTTGGAGTTGAAAAGCCCGCGGAAAGTACACCTATCCCGACGCGTGGCATACCGCCCACAGACTCCAGAGAGCGAGTAACAAGTTCCCCTTTGAGCACTTTGGGTGACACTGAAGAACAGCAACAAATACTACCAGATACCGACATCTTGGAACAGCCTCAAAAACCACCCATGACCAGTGAGTCTCCACTAGCCAGTAATAGCAAACGAGTCTTGCGGAAGTTATGTATTGTTAGTAACAACAGTAGTAATGCTGTGCTAAAAACGGCTAAGAAGACTTTTAGTGAATATGAAATCTGTCATTACCTTTACGCTCATGGAGGGATTTCTCAATTATTACAGGGAATTGGCACTAAGGTGCAAAATTACACCATGGACGATATGTGTATCATCTTGATAGGACACGAAGACTTTCAAATGACTAAAAATTATGTAAACATTGTAACTTTAATAAGAAGTAAGCTCAGTCAAATAACTAATACTAACATGTTTATTTGTACACCAACGTTTAAATTGAAAGTAAATAGTAATCTGTTCAACCATAGGATAGAAGCATTTAACAGCTTGCTATATGTGGATATTCTACAACATAAGTATGCCTTCTTGCTAGATTCCAATAGCAATCTACATTACACACATAAGATGTTTTGGAAACGGTCAGGACGAATAAATAACGTCGGATTATCTACGATTTTTAACCAATTGCAGCATTGCCTTAAGAACATTTGTGGCACCGACTGGGACTGTGACTCCGCTGGAATAGAAAATGTGGACACAGATAGTTTAGAGACGACGCAGCAGGAGGTTCCCGAATATTCTTTAACTGAAAGTGTTTTTTTAGGCAGGAGTCTTGTAGCCGTGTTATAGGGAGAAAAATAACGCACCTCAATTTATTCCATCAGAATGTATGTGGCATTTCGAATAAAAAAGACGAGTTAGAAATCTATCTAAGTACATTGACTAAAGAAATTCATTTTGTTTGTCTCAGTGAACATTTTTTAAATAAGGTGTCAATAGACCTTTTTAACATGCCTTTGTACTCTTTAGCTGCATATAATGTTAGGAGTAACAAAAAGAGAGGCGGCACTCTTGTCTTAACACGTTCGGACAGAAAAACTGAGGAAATAGCTTTTTGTAAATCACTTTATGAATCAGAATATTTCGAAGTGTGCGGAGTTAAAGACTGCGAAACAAATTTGTGTGTTGTCTGCTGTTATCGGAATCCGCTTGACAGTAACTTTTCCATGTTTTTAGATAAACTTGAGCAACTGCTAAACTACTTCTTTTATAAAAAATGTCTAATATGTGGAGACTTCAATATTAACATACATAAATGTGATAAAAAATCTACTGATTTTCAGTCTCTACTAAGGTGTTACAACTTTATACCTCTTGTGAGTGATATTACTTTTAAAAGAAATCAGTCTGAGTCTTGTATTGATAACATTTTATCCAATATACCTTTAGATTGTATTAGAGACACATGGGTTGATCATAATGGTTTAGCTGATGGACACGCGGGTTTGGGTTGTGAACTAGTCTTGGAATGTTCTGACATCAGAAATGATAAGCAAGTTATTTACACAGAACGTCGCACAGTGAATAAAACGAATAAGTCAGCTTTCAGGCAAAAGCTTTCAAATCAAAATTGGAACAGTGTTGGCATAAACACTTTTCTAAGTAATTTCAGTGGCCTTTATAAATGTTGTTTTAGAAAACAGAAGAAACGATTGATAAATAATGATGCGAACATATCGTGGATTACGGAAGGTATTAAAACAGCAAGCAAAATGAAACGGTTCCTAAATACTTTTGACAAAGAAACATGTAACGATTCTGTAGAAGCATACAGAAAAAAGTATATGACTATTTTTAGACGTGTCGTAAGGTATGCAAAAAAAATTGCAATTAGTTTAGAAGTGGACAGAGCGGTCAACAATACGAGAGAAATATGGAAAATAGTAAATAGACACAGAAACAAGTCGCAGGCTAAGGTCAGTGACAAGCTCGTTCTTAAAACCGATAAGGTCATACTAGATCCACAAGCACAGGCAGATATTTTTTGCAATATATTTGATCACGGCGGTAGGGCGGTTACAAGTGATATTGCCCTTGCTCTGAAAATATTACAAGAAAATAATATAAGGGTTAATACAGCAATGACATATGATAAGGTAACACCGCGGGAAGTCTCACAGATTGTAAACAGAATGAAACCCAAAATGTCCGCGGGTCACGATGAAATACCCATAACTGTTACTAAAGAAAATATCGATCTATTATCAGAACCACTGGCGCACTTCTTTAATAACTGTTTTGAGTCAAACCAGTTTCCGGATCAGTTAAAAATTGCAAAAATTTTACCTATATATAAGAAAGGTTGTAGAAGTGATCCAAATAATTATAGGCCCATATCTCTTTTGCCCACCGTATCAAAGATTTTTGAAAAAATACTGAAGTCTAGGCTACTGAGACATCTGACTGCACATGATGTCCTGAATAAAAGACAATTTGGGTATCAAAAAAGCATCGGTACTAACGAAGCTATAGGCACCCTAATTCATGATGTAGTGACACACTTGAATGACAAACATAAAGTGGCCGGAATATTTTTAGATCTTAGTTCAGCTTTCGACACCGTAGACCACAGTATTCTGTTAAAAAAACTAGAGCACTATGGAATTAGAGACAATGTTTTCAAAATGTTTGAATCCTATTTAGCGAACAGGAAACAATTTGTTGAGCTAAGTTCAATTGTGGGTAATATGGAAGAGAAGGTCAGGTCAAAAACAGTGTTGATCAGACGTGGAGTCCCGCAGGGCTCGATACTTGGCCCTTTATTTTTCCTATTGTTTGTTAATGATTTGATCCCCTATATCGAAAATACGGTGCCGCAAGCAAATTTAGTAGTGTTTGCAGATGACACTAATGTTGTGATCACAGCAAGTAGCATAACAGAGTTAAACAACACGGCAAATGCTGCTATAATGGCTTGTAATAAGTGGTTCACAGCTAATAATTTAAAGCTCAACACTGAAAAAACTAAAGTCGTTTTGTTTTCAGCCACTTCCAGAAATTCGGATACTTTAAATATAACTCTGAACGGTAACAAAATTATACAGACCGATGTTGTCAAATTTTTGGGAGTGCATATCGACGCATTACTGAATTGGAAACATGAACTTCAGACACTAACCAATTCAATATGCTCCGCGTGTTATGCCCTTCGAAGTCTGCGCGATTTGATTGACACGGCTCGTCTAAAGATGGTTTACCATGCACTCGTAGAGTCTAAATTGCGATACAGCATCAAGCAGTGGGGCAACAGCTACCAGTATAATACAGAAGCTGCTTTTATACTACAAAAAAGGGCTATCAGGACAATAGTGCGCATACCTCAAATAGCCTCTTGCAGAAGTCATTTCGTTGATCTTAACATCCTTACTGTGCCGTCACTCTATATACTCGTAGTTTTGACTGACTTAATTAAGCACTTAAATAAATATGAGAGCTTAACTGAAAGAGGGATAAGGCTGTCTAGCAGACGTAAGCACATAAAATGCGACATTGTTCCCAGGCTTAACATTATGAAGCATGCAGCAGGCTATCAGGCTGTGTTCCTGTTCAACCATCTGCCCACTGAGTATAGATCTATTACTAGTAGTAAAATCTTCAATACAAGACTCAAACAGCACCTACTGAAAAAATGTTACTACTCTTTAGAAGCTTTTATATTAGATAGTTAACCTTTTTTTAATTCATAGATACTAATTATTATTTTGAAAATTGTATGTGTAATGTTATGTTATGACTTGTATTGCATTGCAATGTTAATTTTAAACGTAAGACTGATTTAATATAAGGTATATTTAATAATTTATGTAATTCATGTTCAACACAATTTATATTGTTATGAATAATAATAAAAAAAAAAAAAAAAAAAAAAAAAATTTAGAGTACCTTGGCCGCTCAGTATATTTGATGGCGACTGTACATGTTGCTTATGACGCAGAATAGTATTGGCAATAATATCAATCAAGATTTTTATGGTAAAGGAAAACAGCGTGGGAAATCTGGTTTGTTGCCAAGGTGCATATTTCTTTGAGAAAGTAAGGCTAATATAGTTACGAAGCTTATTAATTATAAGAGTTTGCGTAAGTTAAGCCTACATAGTAAAAATTTGGTACCTAATTTTGCTAGATATATTAGATAAATGGGTATGGACGACAGCCTTACACACGTGTAATTTAGAGATTTAAAGTCTATTCCAAAGTTTGGAAAAGCAACCTGCACTTTTTCCAATTTTTTTAGAGGAAGTATAAACATTTGCCCGTACTTTTACGTGAACTCGTGATCAATTTCATCTTTTGGCACTTTTAAGTCTAAATCTATCATGCCACTTCCCACGACCATTATGCAGTGGCGTAGCGTATGTGTTGGCCCAGAAAGCCGCCCCAATTATGATCAACTTTAGACCAAACGCTTGAGCCTGGGCCCGGTTCGACATGCAAAACTGCGAGACGTGGCTCTCACACTTGTCTCGCTAGGTGATAGAGTGAAATCCATCTGTCCACACGTGTCCACACCTAAAAGTCAATCTGTCAGTAGGTCTCGCTTTTTGTCTATGGCTATGGCCACTATTTTAGATGTCACTCTTGAGTGATTCCACCCCAAATTTCAACTGTCATAAAAGTGTGATCTCATAGTTTTCTCGCTAGCTACTGTCAGTTATGCCATGTCGAATTGAGGCCCTGGTTCGATTTTGATTAGCCAATTTTTTTTATGCCAATTTTGCCGCCCCCTCTCATTTGCCGCCCGGGGCAAAAGCCCCCCTTACGCCCCTCGCTTATATACGCCTCTGCCCTTATGTGGTGGACCTCTGTATAAAAAATGTGCGTTTTAAAACTCTTGGTACAACGCACATTTTTTATACATTGCGTAACCTTTATATTACAAGGAAGAGGCAGAAGACAATGGCGATGGTATGTTTCCCGGTTATGAAGACATGCGACTAGCATAATACTATTGTTATTAACAGTGTGTTATGTGTATGTGATACCGGAGAATATAAAGTAATTAATACATCTTTGGTGATACTATTCATGTATGAAATTGTAGAGACGGATAGTTCGACGTTTTGTTAAATCTTATGACATTTTATTCAGGTTGCTAAATGAGCAGTGAGCACTCAGAAACACTGGAGCTTTATTTCAGAACGTCACTTGTTTGGACAATACAAGGTTTGACGTGAGCATATTTTAGTCTGCATCAATATTGTATAGTTCAAAATCTGTAAGAATGAACTTTTGACACATCGCAACGCCCGTAGAATGTAAACGCGCAAGACACTTTGAAATTATAAACAAAATCCCATAACGATTTTACAGCTTGTCATGTACGTAAACACAATATTTCACTTTTAATAAACATAACTTAATTAATGTTACATTTTTTCATATCTTAGTTATTTAATATTTTACGATAACAATTTAGCATGCAAACAGTTACGGTCTACGCCTCCTTTTTAGGGTTCCGTAGTCAACTAGGAACCCTTATAGTTTCGCCATGTCTGCCCGTCCGTCCGTCCGTCCGTCCGCGGATAATCTCAGTGACCGTTAGCACTAGAAAGCTGAAATTTGGTACTAATATGTATATCAATCACGCCGACAAAGTGGTAAAATAAAAAGTGGATTTTTTATTATTATTAGGGTACCTCCCCTATACGTAAAGTGGGGAGTGATTTTTTTTTCATTTCAACCCTAACGTGTGATATATTATTGGATAGGTATTTAAAAATAAATAGGGGTTTTCCAAAATCATTTTTCGATAATGTAAATATTTTCGGAAATAATCCCTCCAGAAGTAAAAAAATATGCGTCCCCCCCCTCTAACTTTTGAACCATAAGTTTTAAAAATATGACAAAAATCTCAAAAGTAGAACTTTATAAAAACTTTCTAGGAAAATTATTTTGAACTTGATAGGATGAATAGTTTTTGAAAAAATAATACAAAATAATTTCTGAACTAAGTTTGTAATTTAACCGTATAAGCAGGTGTTTATTGTACCTGTAATTTCTACAACATTACAATGAAATGACGTGCTTTCAAATAAAGTAAAAACGGTGAAAATCGGTTCACGCAATAAAGAATTATCCCATAAAAATCATCTTCCATACTTTATGCTCGCGCGTAATAGTTTACTTAATTTGCCGATAGATGTCGCTGTACGTGGAACTCTCATATCATATCCTACATGGCGGTGTTATTAACTCTTAAGTGGGGACTTACTGTGACGGACGGAAAACTACGGAACCCTACAGTGAGCGTGGCCCGACACGCTCTTGGCCGGTTTTTTAAATTAAGTGTTGTGACCATATCTGCTGTTCCGATTCATATAACATTTCCGTAAGTCGATAAAATCGATTATGTAATCAATAGACAATATATAATAATAAAAACCAAAACAAAATGAAAATAAAATTAAGTACGATGTGAAAAAGCCGGCCAAGTGCGTGTCGGACCACGCATAATGGAGGGTTCCGTCGCTTCAATGGAATAAGAACCAGACTAATGCCAAAAGGTCGTATCATCAGATACATCTATGTAACCTGCGTACCAAATTCCAGAACTGTTTGAAATATTTTGAGCTTTGTCGTATTTTGTTTACCTGTATTATTAGGTAGTAGTGGACGGTGTACGAGTCCAATTCCATAAAAACCGGCTAAGTGCATGTCGGACCACGCATAATGGAGGATTCCGTACCTTCAATGGAATAAGAACCAAACTAATACCAAAAGGTCGTATCTGATGCCTATGGAAGAAGTTTTTTAGAAATAACTCAAAAATGGATAGTAAACTAAGTTTCATAAAAAAAAACCGGCCTAGTGCGAGTCGGACTCGCGCACCGAGGGTTCCGTACAAACCTTTACAACTTAAAAGTATTATAGACCTGAGTATTTCATATGAATTTCAATTTAATACCTCTACGCGTTTACGAGGAAAAAGGTAGTAAGTTTAAAATTTAAAAAAATATTTTTTGTATGATTTTACTTAAAATTTCTACTTTTCGTAATTTTTCCTTTGTCTATGCTATATGAAGTTTCTTCGTGCCAAGTTTCAAGTTTCTGAGTTTACGGGAAGTACCCCGTAGGTTTTGCGAGTGCCGAAAAACTCTAAAATTTGCAGCATAAACAACTGTACGGTACCCTTTAGGTTTTGAGTTTCTTGCGAGTACTCAGTTTCAAAATATGCGACTTAAATTGCTATTTCTTTTGATTGCGTTGACATAAAAGTTTAGTTTTGCTACATCTGAAAGGTCCTATAACCCTGAGTATTTGACATGAATTTCAATTTAATACCTCCACGCGTTTACGAGGAAAAAGGTAGTAAGTTTAAAATTTTAAAAAATATTACTTTGTATGATTTTACTAAAAATGTCTCCTTTTTGTAATTTTTCCATTGTCTATACTATATGACGTTACTTCGTGCCAAATTTCAAGTTTGTGAGTTCACGGGAAGTACCCCGTAGGTTTTGCGAGTGCCGAAAAACTCTAAAATTTGCAGCATAAACAACTGTATCTTTTGATTGCGTTGGCTTTTAAGTTTGATTCTTTCACAGCTCCAAGGGACAATAGACCTGAGTATTTGATATAAATTTCAGCTTGATACCTCCACGCGTTCTTGAGAAAAATGGTCTTGACAGACAGATAGACAGACGGACAACAAAGTGAAGGGTTCCGTTTTTTCCTTTCGAGGTACGGAACCCTAAAAATTACCAAATATCAACATGTTGCACATCAATCGATAGGTCTTTCAAAATAACATCGAGGTTTCTTTGAACATTTTGTGATTAAATACATATTTTCAGAAATAATCGCTTCGAAAGTCAGAAAAATTGTGTCCCCCCTGTAACTTTTGAACCGTAACTCCAAAAAATATGAAAAAATTCGGTTTAGCCATTTTTATTGAACTGTACTTTCTCCCAAAATTTTGTAAATGCAGTTAAGATTTGTGATACAAAATATGTACAAATACAAATAAAATGCTGCACTGCAGTTTCCATTGCCCAACGCATTCATAGAAACCTGACTTATATTGTGAATGGTAGCTAATTAGTAATCAACTCACGCGCAGCCTTCCCAGAGCTATGCCCGGTATAATGCGTGCGCTGTGCCAATGTACTCCTACTACAACTGAATCAGTTCAATATAATAGCAGAAAATTTTAAAAACGACCTACTTATATGCTATTACTACTTATATGGTGATGATGAAATTGGCTCTCGTTTTTAAATAAATAATTAAACAACGAATATCAATGAAATAACCTATAACCCTGTGCTAATAATAGTACAAATGCTAATATGAAGAATTTTGTTCCTATAGAT
Organism: Pammene aurita; assembly: GCA_947086415.1. Taxonomy (NCBI): domain Eukaryota; kingdom Metazoa; phylum Arthropoda; class Insecta; order Lepidoptera; family Tortricidae; genus Pammene; species Pammene aurita. The sequence continues at coordinate 38,394,626 of OX352297.1, read as the reverse complement.
AGGTATGTGGCTAAATGTATTTGAATAAAATTCGCTACCTACACAAACCTAAACCTTTAGGCAAAAAACTTAAAATCAGAACATATGTTTGATTCTTAAACGTGAATCTTGAAAGGTGTGATGAGTTTAGAAGTTTTAAAGACCTTTACGAAGGGCGGAGGCTATCAAACATAATGATAAACGAGGTCATGAAGAACGATTCATCACACATGTACTAGTACTAGTTAGTACCAGAATGCTAGCAAATTACCCTAGAAGCAAGAAGCGACACATCCATCATACTTGCCAACAGCATTCTCACGCATGCTCGTTTTTGCCGCGGCAATGAACTGGAAAATATGTCGTTTTTAAATAAGGAAGTGAAACCACTGAGTGTCGGTTACTGAACGAGTAGCAGAAACGAGACAATAATAAAGATAACTTCATTGAATGCCTTATAGGTATCGTTCCTCCAAATAAAATTCCGCCGGAATTCTTCTAATAACTAAAAATCCGGCAGCTAAATTGCAATATGTATCTGATGTGGGTACTTCTGCGTCGATATTGCAAATAACATTTAGTTTTCCCAAAATGTCTAGTCAAGGTTAAATCTTTAAAATAAGTTATTTTACGTAAATGTAACAATCTTTATTTAAAAAAATATATTTAAACTATAGGTATATAAACAGGTGTTACATTTTTTTGAGGTACTAAAACCATTGCCTACCATGTCAATGGTGTACAATATATCTTAGAGCTAAAATAATATAAATAATTAATATAAGTATGTTTATCGTCGCGTTTTGTATGCTTGTATCCATAATACAAGCTTCGCTTAGTTTGGAGCTAGGTTAATTTGTATAAAATAGTCCCTAAGTTATTTTATAATTTTTACTTATCGCTTTGGTTCTTCATAAGGAATTGCTACTTTAACTCTGTTAAGAAACTAGTTGGTGCTGTTATTTGGATACGCTTTCCATCTCTTAAATGCTGTTTACTAAAAACATCCGAGCCGAAATAATATAAAGAAAACTATTGCAATAGTTACTAAACTCGTCTTGCTAGTTTGCATCTATAGCAACCGGAGCAAATCATTGATTGTATTGTAACAGCTGAGATGGTTTCGCTTTTTGATACAATTTGCATTTTTGCAATCATTGCAATGATGCGGTCTATACTTTCCAGTACTAGTGAAACGTAGTGGTTATTCATCTGAAGAACAAATCAAATTATTTTTAATAAATATTTTGATTTGTTTATTTTCAGTAGTACTACTATATAAATTATAAACTTATATAGATGTCATATACAACCCAGCCCTGGGCACTGGAGGCCTAGGTCAATTTTTCCTTTGTATATGACATCTATATAAGGTTATCTATACATATAATAAAGCTGAAGAGGGTCGAAAGTCTGTACATGGAAGATAATCGAAAAAAAGTTGACTGGGGATACTTAGAATCGATAACAGAACACGTTCCAACAATTTTTAGATTTTTTGTCTGTTTATCTGTTTATCTGTTTGTCTGTTTATTTGACCGCGCATCACGTGAAAACGGCTGAACGGATTTTCATGAAATTTTGTATAGAGATAGTTTGAGTCCCGGGAAAGGATAATATATAGTTTTAATCCCTAAAATCAACCCTGGTGGGGGTGAAAATGGGGTTGAAAGTTTGTATGGAGAATGTTAACCGCTGAAACGATTCAGTTAGAAATGAGTATGGAGATAATTTGAGTCTCGAGAAACGTCATAGGATAGTTTTCAAACCCTTGTGGGGGTGAAAAGGGGGTTGGAAGTTGGTATGAGGAATTTTTCACCGCTGAACTGATTTAGATGAAAATTGGTATAGAGATAGTATGGGTCTCGAGAAAGGACAAAGGATAGTTTCAACTTCAAAAAAGCCCCCCCCCCCCCATCTTAATTTAGAACCGTAGGTAAAAAAAAATTGAAAAAAATAATGGAAGTGAAGCCCGAAAGGTACTTTCAATTAAAACTATCCATACATATAATAAAGCTGAAGAGGGTCAAAAGTCTGTTCATGGAATATATTCGAAAAAAAGTTGACTGGGGATATTTAGAATCGATAACAGAACACGTTCCAACAATTTTTATAATTTTTGTCTGTTTATTTGACCGCGTATCACGGAACGGATTTTGATGAAATTTTGTGTAGAGATAGTTTGAGTCTCGGGAAAGGACAAAGAATAGTTTTCATCCCTAAAATCAACCCTGGAGGGGGTGAAAAGGGGGTTGAAAGGTTGTATGGAGAATTTATAATAGAAATTAGTATGGAGATAATTTGAGTCCCGAGAAACGACAGAATAGTTTTCATCCCAAAAATAAACCCTAGTGGGGGTGAAAAGGAGGTTGGAAGTTGGTATGAGGATTTTTTTACCGCTGAACTGATAAAGATGAAATTTGGTATGGTATGGGTCTCAAGAAAGGACAAAGGATAGTTTTCACCCCGAAAATCAACCCTAAAGGGGTGAAAAGGGAGTTGGAAATTTGTATAGGGAATTATTAACCGCAGAATCGATTTAGATAAAATTTGGTATGGAAATAATTTGAGCTCTGGAAAAGGAAATAAAATAGTTTTATCTCGAAAATTTCCCTTAAGCGGATGCAAAAGGGGTGGAAGTTTACAGGAGGGTTTTGGTGAAGAAAACTAATAACCGCTGTAAGTATTTAGATGAAATTTGGTATTGAAATAATTTGTAATTTTTTGGTCAAGGTGTTCATATTTATAACATGTTACCCGTCGATGCTTTAAATTTATCTTTACCCGCTCTTAAGAAATATTTGAAAATGTCATGAATGTCAAAGGGTTATTGCAGGTTCGAGGACTATACTCGTAAATGACGGACAAAGATGCATGGCCCAAACCAAAAAACTACTACAAAATAATCTAACATTTATAGGACACCGTTTAGGTAGGAAAACATATCAAACGTTTTGTGAAGCAGTCAGATTTGGATTTATTTTTCTTTATAAGTAATTAAACAATAGGTACATTATCTGTCTCTCAAGCTGTTTTGATATGTCTTCTTGAAGAACTACGCATTATTTTGTATCTTTAAGATCTAATAATGTATTACTGTTTTGAAAAAAATAAGTCCCGTCCAGTTTACTTTCGGTCATAATACTTTTTGGGCCAGAGGTCTAAGGGTTAGAACAGGTGTGTTGTGTGCAGACCGGATTACCACGTTGAACCAAGCAGCGCTGACCCGCTGTACCATTTACCAGGTCATGTAGGGAGATGAATAATAACGCTTATTTAAAATTGTAAAACATTTGAGCAGTGTAGTTGCAGGTGTTTCCCCGCTGGGAGTTGTTGTAGAAGTGAGGTTGAAGTGAGCAACGAGTACGAGTGCTGACCTCTTTTATGGGTTTTCTAGCGTGCTCGTACTAGTGGCTGGTATGTGCCGTGTATGTGAGACATTTATTGGCTAATAAGCTTACAGTATTACATGTTTGTAGGAGGGTTAAAATTGATATTTATATAGGACATTTCTTCGTAAATTAGTACAAAATTCTTATAATCTAGACATTTTGCGTATTATGACATGATATCAATAAAATTAGACACAGATAAGACTTAGCAACTAGACATAGAAACACAATATTTATACACGTTATTAACACAAACAAATTGGTATAAACCGAGAAAATGATTGACTTAGATCTAGTTATACACAAACAATGGCAATTTTAAGCTATCTGCGACAATTCTCCCCCACGTGCGTCAGCACAGTCGATTGGTGCGGAGCAGATGAGAATGAGTCTGGAAGCCGGGCGGCGGATATTTTCTACGTGAGTTTATATATATACAATGGCTACTCTTATTGGTCATCGGGACCGGGAAAGAGTTGTGCGATTTCGCCTCTAGACCATGTAACTCGTGGCGTAGTACCGGCGGCTATGTCGCCTACGTGTAGCTTCGTAGACCTTTGTTGAACACTGGATCGCTGCATCAAGTTGAGGCGATATTCTCGTATCCAGCGCTTCCATACGTGGTCGTCAGGCGGGATCTTCTTCTGGATCAGGCGCCGTTCTGTCGTGGGATGTTTGAGACTATCGGGCAGAGAGTTAATTGCCTCGGATAGCTCACGTTCTGTGCCAAAAAGGTTCGTGGCATCGTCTGAGTTCAGAACGGAAGGCACATCGCTTTGAGATATCATTCTGGGTAGCGGTAGGGAGGTAGAGGGCGCCGATAAGGAGGCGGCGGGCTCTAAGTACATCGCTCGTGTGATGAGACGTGTGTACAATACGTTCCCTCGCTTTTCTCTGCGGTGGCCGTAATTTTCAACTGCGGCGGTAAGCGGCGGTTGATTCGCTATGAGCCTCTCTTGCGGTAAGTCGCCTACGGGAACCGTGAGGTTGGCCCCGTTACAGGTCCGACACCTTTGGCACTTATTCGTCAGATAACGAATGCTACCGCGCAGTCTGAAAATGCAGTATTTTTGCTTCAACTCGTCGAAAACGGTCGCGTGATCGTCATGGTTGGACACTTCGTGGAAATGGTGGATCAATAATTTTGTGAATCCATCTTCAGCATGCAGGACGGGTATATGTGTTCCGTCTCTGTCTGTCACTATCACGCCATTTCTGTCCAATTTCACGTCGACTCGATGTAGTGAAGACTTCTCAGGCAGCGCGCGCCCGGCTTCCAGTAGTCGTATCTCTTCGGCATACGACTCATTTTGGCTCCGTTTAATCAGCAGTATCTCCGCTAGACTTATGTGTCTGTTATTCATTTCTGTTTCTGGATTTCTATTGACAGACAATCTGGCTTTGAATACCTCGGCAGCAACCAAAACTCTGGCCGTAGTGCGAACCAGCCTAGTGAACTTCGAGAACCTACATATCTCGGGCAAGTATGCGAACTCGTTTTGAACGGTATTTACGGAGCAAACCGGTTTTATGACGCGCTCTTCGCACGTTTCTACGACGGGCTCTACTGTTTCTACTGGCGGCAAACCTATTGTGCGTTCGCTTTCGCCTCCCCCGCTGAGGGACGTACCCTCTTTACACTGGACTAAGCTTACGTCCGAGATTACGTTCGGGTTGTCGGAGGCGAATCCGTTTCTAACGTCTACTGAATTTATATCCTGCTCATTTACGGGAGCTAGGACTTCGTCGTCCGTCGTTCGCGGCACCATGTAGCCTACGAACGCTACAGTCGGATCCGACGATTGATGTGGTGTATCTAGCGGCCGTGTCGCATCTATGGACACTTCCCCCAAATACGTAGGCGGGATGGCAATTGTGTTAATATTGCTAGTACTATTTTCCACGGGCGCAGTTGCGTTCAAACCGTGTAGCAATTTATGGTGCCCAGCTTCGCATCCCTTGACGCCACAAGCTACGTATTTGCACTTGAAGCGACCATAGTGCGACGCGTCCAGACACTTGTAACACAACTTTTCAGTTTTAACCCAATCCCAACGTTCGGCCACCGATGCATTCAAAAATTTAGTACACGCTTCTATTTTATGTTCGTGATTATGACATATTAAACACTTATTGCGAGACATAAACCGTGCTGGCACCGAATGTTGTTTGGGCTTTGTTCCCGTATACGCGGGCTCTTTAGCCTCGCGGGGCTTTGTTTGAGCTACCGTCGGCGACCTACGCTCCGACACGCGAGCTTCGACTTCATCGCTTCGCGGGCGAGTGCTCTGGTAGCTATAATTTGAGTCCGAATCGCTCGAAGAATCGCGGGAAAACACGGGAGCGGGAGCGTGGGCGGGGGCGTCACGACGCCCTGACCTGCTTTCCGGCTCAAAGGATATCGAGTTTACGCGCGACTTCGTATATCTACTTCGATTCGTTCTTTTAACCGCGGAACTGATTTCTGACAGAAATTCTGAGATCGCGACTAAATCGGGCGAGTCCAAATTAGCTTGTTTGAACTTGCCCCATTCGTACCTAACAATGAGGTTCAATTTATCGACGATCTTGTTGACTAGCTCTGGCGCATACAAATATTTTTCTTGTTTTAATGATTTTATCGTCGCTACTGCATTTGCGACGTGCGCAGCAAAAGACACAATATTGCTGTTATCTTCAGCTAGGCGCGGCATGCGTTTAACATTATGTAGCTCAGTCAACACGATCTCTTCAGGATCCCCGAACTGCCTTTCTAAGGCTTCCATTATTTCGTACGGATCCTTGACGGTATATACGATGGATTTTACCGCGGTACGCGCCTCGCCTTTTAACGCGCGCCTAAGCCTACTGACGTTATTCACGTGACTAAACATCGGCGCGGTATCTTCAAATTCGGCACGGAATGCGATCCACTCGGTGATATTACCGTCGAAAGTGGGTAATTCTGAGGGCCTATGCAAAATGGGAGCGTAATGAGTTGGAACTTCCAGCCGCTCGGGCGGCAGACGTGTGCTTATATGCGACTCGCGGGGCGCGAAATTACGCGTAGCGTGTGCGGCGGACGCTTCAATTTTAGTTATATAATTGCTTTGATCTAGCTGGGACTGTCGTTCTACCCAATTTCTCACACGTTGCTCGTCTTTATCGACTACAGATTCGGTCTTACCGCTAACAGATTGCGCCTCCTGCTGGGCAATCTGTAGCCTTAATTTGGCAGTTTCCGACTGTTTATTAGCAACGGCGAGAGCGGCTTTATGAACCTCGAGTTCCGCTAGTAACAAAGCTAACTTTTCGTCGCACTTTTCACTATACACACTTCGATTTTCGCGCACTTTTTTACTACCGCGGTCGCCGCACTGAGAAAAGCGGTCTTTTTCCCCGGCGGACGTGTTAGGTTTACACAATGTCCCCGGTGGACTTTTAACTAACGTCTTTTCCGCGTCGTCTTCCGATATTTCCGAATAAGCGGGCGCCGGCGCTCTTGCCGGCGGCGGCTGTAGACGCGGTTCGACACTAGGACCATCGCCAAGAGTGCTGCTGGTGCCTTTGTCCCATGTATTGGTATCGCCGGAGGTTGTTTCACCAGACGGCGGGGTAACGGCTCTGGAGGGTTGTCCCTTGTGTGAGCGAAGAGACATCTTGAGCGTATGATCGGACATCTTCTTCTTTCTTCTTGCTTCTTGACGCACGTGGGGTTCCCTAACCTTACCTACCTAAAACCTAATGGCTGACACTGCCTAGTGCAGTGAAAGCGGCCCTACGTTCACTTTACTTACTCGTGGGCGTTAATCCCTGATGCACTGAATCTCGCGCAAAGGCTAAGTGCAAGTGCCAGAGCGTCCGAAAGCAGTGTGAAGACGTCAACCATGTGACGTTGCAACGAAAGTTGCCAGGACACGAACGTGGAGTATGGCCTCTACACGAGCGGTCCGTCCAGCAAGCTGGTAAATAGCACAGGGCTCTTCCGCGAAAGCGGGCAGGTGTATCAGCGGTTAGGCCGGACACCGTATGAAGATTCTGAGCGAAATTAATCCAGCTCAGCGCGTACTTGTTTCTTTCTTCAATTGGCCGCAGTTTTCTGATATCCGGAGCTCGAAGGACCAGCTGTTGTGTGCAGACCGGATTACCACGTTGAACCAAGCAGCGCTGACCCGCTGTACCATTTACCAGGTCATGTAGGGAGATGAATAATAACGCTTATTTAAAATTGTAAAACATTTGAGCAGTGTAGTTGCAGGTGTTTCCCCGTTGGGAGTTGTTGTAGAAGTGAGGTTGAAGTGAGCAACGAGTACGAGTGCTGGCCTCTTTTATGGGTTTTTTAGCGTGCTCGTACTAGTGGCTGGTATGTGCCGTGTATGTGAGACATTTATTGGCTAATAAGCTTACAGTATTACATGTTTGTAGGAGGGTTAAAATTGATATTTATATAGGACATTTCTTCGTAAATTAGTACAAAATTCTTATAATCTAGACATTTTGCGTATTATGACATGATATCAATAAAATTAGACACAGATAAGACTTAGCAACTAGACATAGAAACACAATATTTATACACGTTATTAACACAAACAAATTGGTATAAACCGAGAAAATGATTGACTTAGATCTAGTTATACACAAACAATGGCAATTTTAAGCTATCTGCGACAAGGTGGTAGTTTAATAAAGTGAAGTGAAGTGTAGTGAAAAGTGAAAGTGAGAAGTGACAAAGTGATAAAAGTGAAAAAAGTCGAGAACCTAAAAGTAAAAAATGTCCAAAATGTCAATAATGGAAAATTTCTAAATTTCTAAAATTTCAAAAGTTTCAAAAATTTCAAAAAATTTCAAAAATTTCAAAAATTTCAAAAATTTCAAAAATTACATAAACTTCAAAAATTTCATAAAATTCAAAAAATTCAAAAAATTCAAAAATAATTAAAACCACAAAATTTACGAAAAAGTCAAAAATTCAATTAAATTAAATAACATAACTTCGTTCCAACCGAGTGTTCCACGACACTCACGTATTTTATTTTTCTCTGACGTTCATTAGTGCATTGTAATGTGCTTACATTGAAGAATAAATATCTTGATCTACACCAATATCATAAATCCTCTATTTCGCGTTCGGTACCGTATGCAATTACCACCATTATTTCAACCAGTAACGTAACATCAGTGTATTATCTGTGACGGTGTGGTAAAAACGTATGAAAATTCATTACCTACGGTAACGTAATGAAAGTCCCCCCCCCCCCCGACCGCCGGCACAATAAGGTTGGTCATTGCGGTATAATAGCGGTCATTCTAATGGTTTAATGGATTTTAATATGTGTGTAGGTAAAGCAGTGTATGCTTCTGTACATAATTAGGCCTTATTACGTAACATTTACTTAAACTACTAATTTATCTCTTTTTAGGGTTCCGTAGTCAACTAGGAACCCTTAAGTTTCGCCATGTCCGTCGGTCTGTCCACGGAGCTCAGTTACCGTTCGCACTAGAAAGCTGAAATTTGGTGAGGCCTGATAAGAACTGTCAATAAAAACTATATTGAATAAACTCGGTTCAGCCGTTTTTGAATTATCAGTCAAAGACGCATAGTGCAAGGAAGTGCCGGATAGTAAAATGACGTAAGCGCCGCTAAATATCCCTTAATAAACGACCTTTTTAACCGATGTTTTGTAACAGGACGGCATCTACGAAACTCTACACTGAGCATCGCCCGACATGCTGTAGGCCGGTTTTTTTTGCATTGTTATCCCGGAAATCACCCCTTAAGGATTACTAATTCCAATACAAGGAAATCCCCAGCCAGGTTATACGTAGCCTATAAAAATTCAACTTCTAAAAGGGGGGGGGGGGGGTAGCCACTTCACTCGATTGAGTTAAATTTGCATGGGTCATGGACCCCCCCCCCCCCCCTCCATGTGCACCTCAAATAGAAAAAAACTGGTCAAGTGCATGTCGGACCACGCATAGGAGGGTTCCGTACCTTCAATGTAATAAGAACCAAACTAATACCAAAAGGTCGTATATGATGCCTATGGAAGAAGTTTTTTGGAGATAACTCAAAAATGGCTGAACCGATAATGTTCAAAATAATTTTCGTAGAAAGTATATGATAAGGCACATCGCCCTAAATTTTTTCATATTTTTTGGACTTACGGTTCAAAAGTTACAGGGGGGGGACACAATTTTCTGACTTTCGAAGCGATTATTTCAGAAAATATTCACTCAATCACAAAATGGTCAAAGAAATTTCAATGTTATTTTTAAGGACCTATCGATTGATGTGTAACATGTTGATATTTGGTTCACATTTTTTTTTAATTAGTTACATCTATGGAGCGCCCCCCTAAAAATATTTTTTTTTTCAAATTTAACTACATAACTAAGTAGAGGCATACAAAATACATCTTATGTGTAAATTTTATTCAGATACGTCGTATAGTTTCCGAGTAAAATGGCTGTGACATACGGACGGACAGACAGACAGACAGACATGACGAATCCATAAGGGTTCCGTTTTTTGCCATTTGGCTACGGAACCCAAAAAATCATTTCTACATTTGTGAACCCCCCCGCACCCCAATTTCAACCGCGCCTATTCTTACCTTTCATTCTTAGACTGATTTGACGGAAGGATCGATTTGGATGATATTTGCCGTGGACATGAACGTATAAATGCAAAATGGTGTATGAATGGTGCAGGAGTGGTCCTGTATCGTCCGATATACACCTACTACTGTAAGTCGTTTAAATCATGCCAAAAAAAAATAATAGGATAAAAAAAGTATTAATTTTTGAGTGTAGTTTCATTTAGAGGTAATTGTAAAATATTTTATTAGGACTACTGTCCTCTAGCGTATCCATCTGTCAACTTTGCTTCAAGTTCCGCCTCCAGAGTAGCGGGAGAGAAATTAGGGGTGAATTAGCCGCTTACTGACACAGACCGAATTCCACGCGGGCGGAGCCGCGGGCACAGCTAGTTCATATAATATAAATAAATAAATAGTATTGGACAATCTTACACAAATCGACCTAGTATCTCAGTAAGCTCAATAAGGCTTGTGTTGTGGGTACTAGACGATATAATAGATAGATATAGATAAATGCTTAAATACATAGAAACCATCCATAAGTCAGGTAAGGTCTGTGATAAACACACAAATAAATGCCCTTACCAGGTTTCGAACCCGGGACCTGCTGCTTCATAGGCAAGGTCACTACCGATTAGGCTAGGAGGCCGTTCATATAATTTGTTAATTGCCTGTACTTTTAAGCAGTTATTTTAATATTTACAACAGTACTTATTTTTGTAATGTTTTTATGCGAAGGGGCATCTTTAAATGCACATATTTAACGTAAAGGGTGAACGTAAACGAATGTCACTCTACTGTGTGTAAAAAGCCACATACATAATACATTTCATCAAAAATGGTATTGTTATGTCGCCTTTAAGTTTTCACAGCAGCATGTTGTTTTGCACAAATCATCATGATAGCTGTCATTCGATGAAACATGGAATTCCGTTGGCTTGTCGACAGGCATCAGAATAATAAATAAGTTTACACTTAGGTCCTCACTTAGTCAATGTATTAGCACCTTTGGCACCTTCCATGTAGCATATGTGTGTGTTTTTGTTTTTAAGTTAATTTAATTGTTTTGTTTTGTTGCAGGTAACTATTGAAATAAACTGCAGCGTAAACATGAGGTACACCTACTAGAGTAGATTTATAAAGAGTAGTACGTCTCGCGACCTACTCAGAATATTATTAACCACTTGTGTGTAGTATATCTATATGCGTGTCTGCGTATCTCAACGCCCAGGAGGCCAATTCTCGGGCCGTTCGAGATGATCTCTATAATAATAATAATAATAACATAAGGATCGAGCGAGGAATATTTCAGGGCGACAGTCTGAGTCCCCTGTGGTTCTGCCTAGCTCTAAATCCGCTCAGCAATCTGCTGAAGGATTCGGGGCTAGGTTGCCGGCTTCGGAGAGAGGGTGAAGTCATATCTCACCTTCTGTACATGGACGATCTCAAATTATTTGCACCAAATAACCAAGACTTGTTGGAACTACTGAAGACCACTGAAGTGTTCAGTAGTTCCATCAAGATGGAGTTTGGTGTTGATAAATGTGCGGTTATGCATGTACAGCGGGGGAAAGTAGTAAATTCAACAAATCTACAGCTTTCTGAGACAATGACGTTCAGATCTATCTCTGAATCAGAAACCTACAAATACCTTGGTATGTCACAGTCTTTGGGCATTGAGGATGTGGGTATTAAACAGGCGTTGAAGGAGCGCTTCTTCGGTCGGCTGACAAAAGTACTTAATAGTCTTCTGTCAGGTGGCAACAAGGTGCGCGCCTTCAATGCCTGGGTGATGCCCCTACTCACATACTCCTTTGGCATATTAAGGTGGACACAGACCGAGCTGGATACCCTGGATCGGAGAGTCCGTCTATTGCTCACCACACACCGTATGCTTCACCCACGCTCGTCTGTTATGAGATTGTACATCCCACGGAAGTGTGGAGGTCGGGGCTTTTTAAACGCCAAAAATCTCCACAACCGTGAGGTGTACAATCTCAGGAATTATTTCCTTAACAACGAGTGTGGGATGCATCGTGATGTGGTGGCAGTAGATAAGGGTCTCACGCCGCTCTCCTTGGCAAACGAGAACTGGCGCAAACCTGTGGTGCTAAGCACCGAGGATCGCAAGGCGGTATGGAAGAGCAAGGAGCTACACGGGCGGTTCTACAGGGCCCTCACGGGACCCGACGTAGACCTGCTCGCGTCGGTGAACTGGTTACGATTCGGGGACCTCTTCGGAGAAACCGAAGGTTTTGCCTGTGCAATTGCGGACGAAGTTATCATGACGAATAACTACCGGAAATATATCCTGAAGGACGGTACGGTCGACATTTGTCGGGCATGCCGCCGTCCCGGAGAGTCACTCAGGCATATCATCTCCGGTTGTTCTCATCTTGCTAACGGCGAGTACTTGCACAGACATAACCTCGTAGCCAGGATTATACACCAGCAGCTTGCTCTCCTATATGGTCTTGTGGACCACGAAGTGCCGTACTACATGTACACACCTGCACCAGTTCGCGAAAATGGTCGTGCCACGCTCTATTGGGATCGATCTATTATCACGGACAGGACTATTGTAGCCAATAAGCCTGATATCGTGGTAATAGATCGACCGCAACGCCGGGCCATACTCGTCGACATCACCGTCCCATGTGACGAGAACCTCGTGAAGGCCGAGAAGGACAAGTCCAGCAAGTACCTAGACTTGGCTCACGAGGTAACCGCCATGTGGGAGGTTGATTCGGCGATCATTGTACCGATAGTTGTTTCTGCGAACGGTCTCATAGCGAAGAGTCTCGACCAACATCTAGAGAGACTTTCGCTACGGGGTTGTGGTTGGATCAAGGGTCAGATTCAGAAGGCGGTTATCCTGGACACGGCGCGCATAGTCCGAAGGTTCCTCTCTCTGCGGCCCTAACCACCGGCATCCTGGGCCTTGCTCCGTTGCCGGCGGCACCCTAGGTTAGGTTTTTTATAATGTTTTTATTGTTTTTGTATGTAAAAATATTATAAAAACCTAATCTAAGAAATTAATGAAATAAAGTGAATAATAATAATAATAAATACTCTTTATTGCACACCTCATACAGTTACAAGCACAAATGTTACAATTAGATAAATTTAGGTAGAGGTAACAACAGGCGGTCTTATCGCTAATGAGCGATTTCTTCCAGACTACCTTTGGGTAGTGGAGACTAGAGAAAAACAATAAGCAGTAGGTGGTGCATAGAAACAGAAGAGACGAAATAGATAACACAGCACATTCATATGAATATACATACTTAAATAAATACAAAAGATATCTCTATTAGAGATATCTCGAAAAAAAATGGCGGATGTCGAACGAAAACTAATTTGCGTATTCTCGAAATCTCACACTCGAGATGCAACGAATGGTCGTAGCGATCGAGATGGTGTTATCACTGATTTTTTTAACATTTGATCTGCGATAGCGGGAAATTTTGAGAGGTTATTAGTCGGCCGAAAGTGAAATTACACACAAAATAACACAACAAACAACAAAATTACAAATTATTAAAAGTATTTTTATTTACTTTAAGCAATAGGTACTTAGTTTTAAGTGTATAGTGAATAAGATTTTTATTTTCTACTTTTTGTAACTTATATGGTGCTGTATGTGGATGGTTTCTGCAATAAATGTTTTTCTTTCTAGTTATAAACGTCACCCAAGTTTAGACGAATAGACGAACTTTTTGAGCTGCGGAGGGATATGTCCTTTTTTTTGCCACTTCCATATTATTTTCACATACTAATAAGTAATAACTCAGACACTAACTACGTTTTCGTTTGGCAAGCCAACCTGTCAAATCAAAATAGGCGCGATTTTGCGTTCCATTTCTCGTAGGTGTATTTGCGAAACACTTAAGTATTTTTGATGTCATTAATGCACTTGAATGTTGATTGATGGTTTTGATGTGTTAACACACCATAACAATGCATTATATTGTTGTAAATTAATAACACTTTTGGTTTTGGTATTAGAAATATTTAATTTAATAGAATGTTTTAAACTCGATTGAAAACAAACACAATCGAGAAAAACGGAACGCGTTTTGTAATAGACATTGAGATCGCCATTCGACATTAATGTCTATTGTGCCCCAGAATACGAAATTTTGCATCTTTCGAGATTTTGGTGAGATTTTCAATAGACATTACGTCCTTCGAGATCATCTCGAAGAGTGATAATCTCGATCGGCCCGAGAATTGGCCTCCTGGGCTGAGACGGATGGCAACCGAGTAAGAATGCCTTTGTCCAACAGTGGGACATTCTATTTGGCTTTTAGGAATTATAATATAAAATTATGTACAGTCAAATATTTTTGCGGCCTTCGTGTAGGAAGATACTATTGCCGGTGACTGTACCTATGTAATGTCACTTGCCCGATCTTAATAACCCGTTGCAATCAAATGTCACAAGAGAATCTCAATAAAAACTGAACCGACTGACCTTGAATTAAGGTAGCATTAAACTAGTTAGTTTACTTTTAGATTTAGATGACCCAATTATTGACGTTGCTCGGACAGCGGCGTGTGCGCATCGTAAGGCTGTGGTCGGGAGATAGCGGTTTGCCTCTAGATCATACGAATTACAGGTTAAATCTAAGTACAGTGAAATGGTACTTATACAACAATGAAATATATTTTTTTCGTCAAAATTTAAACGCGGTCTGCGAAAAAGAAAAAGATTAATTTTAGTAACAAAAAACCGGCCAAGTGCGAGTCCAACTCGCGCACCGAGGGTTCCGTAAACACCTATAACAAGCAAAAACCTCTACGCGTTTACGAGGAAAAAGGTAGTAAGTAAAAAATTTAAAAAAATATTTTTTGTATGATTTTACTAAAAATGTCTACTTTTCGTAATTTTTCCTTTGTCTGTGCTATATGAAGTTTCTTCGTGCCAAGTTTCAAGTTTCTGAGTTTACGGGAAGTACCCTTTAGGTTTTGAGTTTCTTGCGAGTACTCAGTTTCAAAATATGCGACTTAAATTGCTATTTCTTTTGATTGCGTTGACATAAAAGTTTGGTTTTGCTACATCTGAAAGGTCCTATAGCCCTGAATATTTGACATGAATTTCAATTTAATACCTCCACGCGTTTACGAGGAAAAAAGTAGTAAGTATAATATTAAAAATTTTTTTTTTTGTATGATTTTAATCAAAATGTCTACTTTTGGTAATTTTTCCTTTGTCTGTGCTATATGAAGTTTCTTCGTGCCAAGTTTTAAGTTTCTGAGTTTACGGAAAGTACCCTTTAGGTTTTGAGTTTCTTGCGAGTACTCAGTTTCAAAATATGCGACTTAAATTGCTATTTCTTTTGATTGCGTTGACATAAAAGTTTGGTTTTGCTACATCTGAAAGGTCCTATAGCCCTGAGTATTTGACATGAATTTCAATTTAATACCTCTACGCGTTTACGAGGAAAAAGGTAGTCAGTTTAAAAATTTTAAAAATATTTTTTTGTATGATTTTACTAAAAATGTCTGCTTTTTGTAATTTTTCCATTGTCTATGCTATATGACGTTGCTTCGTGCCAAATTTCAAGTTTCTGAGTTCACGGGAAGTACCCCGTAGGTTTTGCGAGTGCCGAAAAACTCTAAAATTTGCAGCATAAACGACTGTATCTTTTGATTGCGTTGGTTTTTAAGTTTGATTTTTTCACAGCTGCAAGGGACAATAGACTTGAGTATTTGATATAAATTTCAGCTTGATACCTCCACGCGTTCCTAAGAAAAATGGTCTTGACAGACAGACAGACAGACAGACAGACAGACAGACAGACAGACAGACAGACAGACAGACAGACGGACAACAAAGTGATCCTATAAGGGTTCCGTTTTTTCCTTTCGAGGTACGGAACCCTAAAAATGAACGTATTGCAAAATACAGTTAATTAAGTCACCGGGGACCGCAGGGCTGGCTCGTTCCTCGCCCAAAGGATTGGCATAGCGATCCAGTGGGGGAACGCAGCCAGCCTCATGGGAACCCTTCCCCAGGGTTCGGACCTCGGAGACCTTACCTGAATTCTCAGTTTTCTTTTCGTTATAATTTTGTAGGTAGTTATTAGATTTAATTTTGTAGCTAGTTTTTAAATAGTTTTAGGTCATATTTCCTTATATTTTAACTTTGTTAGTTAAGGTGTATTTTTTTTGTTTTAATTAAAAAGTTAACGGTAAAGATAAAAGAAATAAAAATTAGTAGATACAGTTAATTATGAAAAATAAGTGTAAGTTCATATTTGTTTACCGATTTCTTAAAACTATTAATTTTGTATTAAGCAGAACGTTTGCTAACGATTCTAAATACAACTTGGGACTCTGATGGCTGGTGGAGAAGTGTAAGACATCTTCGGCAGATGTCGCTAGGCGTCCCCCTAAGACGCATAAAGGATATAGTGGAGAAATTCGCAGCCATCAGGTAAGTCTCAGTAGCTCAGTTGGTCAGAGCGATGGGCATGTATCCCAGAGTCGCGAGTACGAGTCTCGCTTGAGGGAGTGGTTTTTTTTTACTTTTCCTTTATTTCTAAAAATTCTTAACACTATAATATTTAACAAGTAATTAATCAATCTAAAAACTCAATATACATATGGATAATTCTACAAACGTAAGTTCTGTAACAATGTAAAATGGATTTATCAATTAATAGGTACTTGTTATTTTATGAGTAAAGTTAAATCTAACTAAGGGCTCCTCAAACTGAAGTAGGTGAACCAGGGAGTCACCAGCGATTGAATCGCTCTAACATGGAACACAGCCTTACCTTCACTTAAACACTATCAAATAAACGACAGGTAATTGTGAAACAGATGTGTCTGTTACACATAATTGAGTATATCCAGTTACATTATGATATGATTGATGTTACATTATTCTACATGATTATTTAAAAAGGCTTATCTCCGTTGAATATTCCTATCACTTACGACTTTTTCTGGACTTTAATGATCATGCCACTTATGACATTTTTCTTAGGTGTTTAATATATCCATTACAAGTTAATTGGTTATGTTTTTGTGTATGTTAATTAAATTATATCATTGGGCTTCTCATTAATCTTATGTTTTTGTAGATTTGTCAAAGTTTTGTAATTTTGACTTTGAATGTGAGTGTTAGTTTAAGTGTTAAAAGTATTTTTAAATTGAATGAAGTTTGTTTCGAAATGTTATTAGGATTAATATTGTTCTAAAAATATATTATAAAATAGGAAAAAAAAAGGAATTAAAAATGGCTAATTGAAAATGCTTTCTTTGACCTTAGAGAATTATGTGACATAAAATTATCTTATTGTAATCAGAATTGACATCGTTTGACTTTTGTTATAAATTGCGAATTAGTATTATATAATAGCTCACTAGTATTAATTTTAGTATTTATTTATTCAATCAAATACAAACACTGAAAACATTGAAAAAATAATCAACCCAGCAGGATTTGAACCTCGCATCGATACGCCTTACCGGGGCTCGATCGCTTTACCAATTAAGCTATGGGTTCAGTTACTGAGTTGACGAAATTCTCAATGCCTTCAATCATCTTTTTGCATTTATTTTTACATCGACTTTATAGCAGCCGTAAGTAAGTCGATGTAAAAATAAATGCAAAAAGATGATTGAAGGCATTGAGAATTTCGTCAACTCAGTAACTGAACCCATAGCTTAATTGGTAAAGCGATCGAGCCCCGGTAAGGCGTATCGATGCGAGGTTCAAATCCTGCTGGGTTGATTATTTTTTCAATGTTTTCAGTGTTTGTATTTGATTGAATAACATACTATTGTATGAGTGGAATGCCCCACTTTAAAAACCATGTAAAATAATTATTAGTATTAATTTTAGTTTTATTTTTTCTTTTGACGTGTATTGTATCTGTGCATTTACGAAATAAGTGAATATGAATATGAATATGAATATGAATAGGCGCATAGCCAAGAGATGAAAATACAGACAGACTAAGCATACAATTGAACAGCCTTGAATGGAACATACTTACTATATTCCTTAAATGTAATGGAGTTCCATTCCACTAAGAAATTGTTTTGAAAATTCAACTCGTAAGGGGTCACAAAGGGGTTGCAAGTTTTTAATGGTTTCCACGTGGACAATGTCACACAATATATTTTTAACGAAACATGTACAAACTTATTTAAAACAAGTAACTCCCAAAAATATATTTTTTGGTACACACTGTTATTACTGACTGCTTCTCGACACCTTTCTAAGCCGTAACTCGGTATGATATGATGCATTCCTTCCTTGAAGTGTTCCTTATGTTACCTTACGACTACATCATTTAGTCAGATCCGTGTTAGCACAGGGCCGCGATTCGAAAAATAAACACACACACTGGAAAGACACAGCTCCAACCCAACTCAACCCAACTCAACTCAACGCTATAACGACATTGACATTTGCTATTCGAACAGATATTCATTCAACATTGGTATCACATTGGTCACACATTGGTCGCACATTGTAGCAATGTTGTACCAATGTGCGACCAATGTGAGACCAATGTGAGACCAATGTGATACCAATGTTGAATGAATATCTGTTCGAATAGCAAATGTCAATGTCGTTATAGCGTTGAGTTGAGTTGGGTTGGAGCTGTGTCTGTCAAGTGTGTATGTTTATTTTTCGAATCGCGGCCCGGAATAAATAATAGTATTTCATACAGAACGCCCCGCCCCGAATAGAATTACCTCACCCCGCGGCGCCCGATTGGTCGGGAACTAGTAGGCTAATCCGTCAGGTTGGCAGCGCATCGATAAAAGGCAAAATGTCGGTGTATTGTCAAACGTCATTTACGACAACGGAAACAGTGCCCTTAGACGCACACACACATTGAAGCGTGTACAGATGTGCCGTGCACACAAAGGCGTTCAAACGAGTTATGTAGTATGACGTGTCCGCCCTGTGGCATTAGCTTATTATTGGATTGTCATACCAAATTTCAGCTCAATCAGACACCGAGTGGTTTCTTCTTTCCTATTTAATGTTGTATATGTTTTTGTTTTGTTTGTTGTATGTATTTAATTTAGTGTGGTGTTCCTGCTGGTGAGTAAGGTTGCCAAAGAGCTCAAACAGGACCCAGTGTGTTGACGATGAGGGACCCTCTTGTTCCTTTAGCCATCAACACAGTGAATCCTCCTTTTTGTAAAGGGTCGGCAACGCGCATGTGACTCCTTTGGAGTTGCAGGCGTCCATAGGTTACGGTAGCTGCTTACCACCAGGCGGGCCGTATGCTTCTTTGCTACCGTCGTGGTATAAAAATATATATTATATCTTGTCTTCTTTCCATTTTCTTTTTATTTGCACATTAACGTGTTTACAAATAAACTCTTTTTATTCTCTTCTATTTTGAAGTCGGTTCAAATACAATAGGTACATGATTATTACTTAGACCCGTAACCTTCAGAAGTCACGGTCATATAATTGCCAGTATCATGACAATTATACGACCGTGGGTCATGTAAATACACGTTGATGGCATGATGACCAACTTCCGATGGTTATACCTACTTCAAAGTCAGTCTACGATTGATGGATGAATTTTATACATTTGAATTTCTACCTTATCGTCGTAAGTATAAAGTCAACATGTCAATGGTTTGAATATTGACTTCATTTTGTATGTGTTAAGGTAGATTATCAAATGGGTAAAAAAAATCTGTCAAGTCCGAACTTAGTTTGAACGTTTTGTACCGCCGTTTAGCCCGTCATCATGTCATCAAGCTGTTTTTAGATCGTTTGTCTGTGAGTTTATTGAAACTTGACCTTAATGGTAAGGTAATGTTGTTGTGAAATAAATGTTGTGTACCTATGTATACTTACATTAAATTTAAAGTTTACTTGTATGTTTAATTTTGACGTAGTTTGATTTGTTCTTTTACCAGGGTTATTTTGAAATAAATAAATAAATATTATGCGACAATATTACACTAATCAATCTAGGCCCACAGTAAGCTCAATAAGGCTTGTGTTGTGGGTACAAATACATAGAAAACATCCATATCTCAGGAACAAATATCCGTCATGAACACACAAATAAATGCCCTGACCAGGATTCGAACCCGGGACTTCCTGCTTCATGGGCATATTTTTTCTTTCACAAACCTCTATAAGGAACTTATTTAACTTCTACTATAAAATTAATTGGGAAATTCAATGAGTTATTAACTGAAAACGGAAGATCAAGTGTATTTTCCATCAGTTTCTTTTAGGATGCCTACGGGAAATGTGGCTTTCAACAGTCGAAATATTTGGCCTTAACTTTTTATTTTGCCTTTCAAATATTTAATAACGGTTATAATGCTGTTAGAAATTCGCAATGATTACTTAATAATACCAGTAGTCAACCTAACACCCAGGCAGGTGGCTGTTGATATATAATTATACCACTGTTACTATCGCATTATCTAGTTATTTCATATATACTGTATTAAGCTAGGGTTGCCAACAGTTTTTACCACGTACAACTGGCTTCGGAAGTCGGATTTAGAAAACAGACAGTACAGTTTCCTATCTAATAGCTAGCTTACTAATTAGTTAAGTTATTGCTTTATTTAGTTTTGATATTTAAATAATACCCTGGTCTATGTTTTACGTAAATTTGGTCCAAAGCTAAAACGATGACTTTAAAATGCTAAAACTCATTTTACTTGTGTATTCAGCATTTATTTTTCCAAAGTATAAAATAGTATATTAATATATTTAAGTTGTAAAATACATCCTTAGGTATAACTTTATTAACAACAATATTCATATAAACATCTTCAAAGTCAATATGTACAAATATTAGACTGTGGGTATGCAGTCTTGCTAAAGTGACAACCCTACGTCAAATAATGTAATGTGCACATTACGTGCGAACTTACACTAATTTGCACTTATACGTTTTTCTTAACATCAATTTGAATAAAGTTGGTTTATTGCGAGACGTGGCCTAAATATGCACAAGAAACAGCCACGCCTCGTGACATTGCCTGTTATTTCAAGATATAATAAGGCTGTATTAGATAAGAGTTATTTATTTACACTTACTCTTCTTAAAACTTAATCTTCTATGTTTAAGCTAAATATGATTTAGCTTTGAAATATTTAGCTTAATAACTGCACTTTCATACTTATTTACTAATTTATAATCGCGAAGTATACTTATATCATGATAATTAATACCTACGTTAAATCTGATAAAACCTGCATGTTTCTCAGCGAATTAAATGCTTACCTAATTACACACATTATCATATACCGTGCTGAAATAACACCTAAATAATTCATATTTACTCGTACCTCGAAACGTAAACCCACAAACCAAATGATTTAAACCTCTATAATTTAAAGCATTAAAACACATATGCTAATATCGACCTTACTACGTTGCATTAACATCTAAAGTTTGTATTAACTAATTGATCTTTTGTTCTGCAACGAATTATGTTAAAATGCATCCATCTAAACTAAATTACCTACCCATACCTATGGTAATATAGATCTCGCACGATACTTCGGAGTTATGTATGTACTATTGGGTTCATAATTGCATACTTACCCAATTTATGAATGAACTCATTGATAAATTGGGTTTGCAATTATGAAATGAACCTACATATACCACTAACATCTTTATACACCTCTCTCTCTCCTTAGCATTATTATTCCCATCTGATTGTGGGGTCTGCTTTTCTCGTTTTTTCTTTCCACTTCGCGCGATCGGACGTATCGTCTACGGAAACTTCGCACGCCCTCATGTCTTTTGCTATGGTATGGTATGGTATGGTCTTTATACACCGTGGGCCCATATAACTAGACATATTTTAACAGTGTATTCCTGATAATATTTAGATACTAAAATGTCCTATAAACTTTTCTGGAATACGCCTAGTTTCAGAGTTAATACCAATTAAAAATTATAACTCATCACAAAACGCCTTTCTAATGGCGTTGTTGCCACTATTGGACATAGTTTACACGTCCTTATTGACAGATATCAAAGTGACAAGGAAAACTTTGCAGAAAATATTTTTTTACAAAAACATGTACCAATTTGTTTTAGGCGATAATTTTATTAATAACATTTGCTTTTCATGTGCAATAAACATTCAAAAAATTGAAAAAAAAGAAAAAAAAAATTTTTTGACCGAAATTGACCTGAAGTCACATAATATTTTTTCCATCTTTTGGTCTTAGAAATTCGTGGTTAAGATCTGTCGGGTTATTCCAGTCCACGGTGTATATCGTCGGTGCCATAATGGTAAGGCATATGCAAAATTAGTGTATCTTACCTTAATTGAACTTAAGGGCGATGATTAATACATGGTTCTGTGCGTTGCGTGCGTTATCTATAATAATAATAATAATAAGCCGACGCTGTCATTCAGCCTCAGAGACTATTCAACACATTACAGGTGCATGCCGATCTATAACCCAGACTGATTATAAGCACCGACATGATCAGGTTGCAGCCATTATACACCAATACCTTGCTTTTAAATACCATCTTATCAAAAACAGAACCCCTTACTACAACAAATACACTCCACAGATTGTAGGCCAGGCAATAGAGGGGTTGACCTCGCATTAACTCCTCAGTCCAAAAAAACTTTACAGCATGATAAAGTGTCAGGAGTAGATGGTAAATATACTTTTTTTCAAAAAAAAAACTATTGTCCTACTTAGGTTTTTTTACCTAAACTATTATATCGTTTATATTTACGTTTGGAAAAATGCTCCGTCTAATTTTATTTCACTAGAAATATTGATTTGATGTATGTAACCAATGTTAAAAATATAAAAAAAAAATCCATAACAGAACATATTTTTTTGTAAAAAATATTTTTTTTGTGTAACTCACATCGGAAATTTGCTCCGTCTTTTTTTTTACTGAAGTGACATTACATGTATGTATTCTACGTATGACAAAAAAAATCCAATAAAAATTTTCTTATTATTCGCAGTAGAATATTGCTCCGTCAATTATTATTTTTAATTATATTTCCTTTAAGAGTTTTCTTGCGACTGTACAAAAATCCAATAAAAATCCTGCGTATTAAAAAGTTAAATCATGTCACAAATAAAGATACCTAATATTTCACTCGATAGTGAAATGTGCACGTGCAGGACGCGGGACGCGGGAGCGGGGATGCGAGGGGCCATGCGCAGCGTGTGCAAGCACGTTGACTGAACAATGTTTCTCTAACTACTCTCGCTCAAAGTTCTCTAACTTCCTAATAGGAAGTTCCTATACACTTTTTTACTTATCTCCTTTAATAAACTCAAAGAAAAAGTTTACTTTTATGGTTTTGCACGTTACTAAAATATACATTAACACTACATTAATACACCCATACTGTTAGTAATTTTATTTGATAACATTTGTAGTGGTGCTAAACGCCTAGTCACAGTGTAAATAAAAAAGTACGCCAGTTATAATATATTTGATACATTTTTAAAATGCATGCGTGTTGTGTAGATGTGTCATATGCAGACTCCGTTATCAGTGGTGAAAATTTAATGACATCGAATCATAGGGTTGTCACACAATATTTTATTTCGAGTACAACATGTGACATATTAAAAATAAACATAATTTTCTATTATATCACGACTCCATGACAAAAAGTTTCCATTCGTTGAGATGGTACTTTCATTAGGTAACATTTTCCTTAACTCTGATGTCTGGTTATCGCTTGTGCAATACAATTCATTTTTTGGCCATCCGTTTCCACTTGTCATAATTGTTTTGAATACTGTGACCATTTCATCCTAGAAACCGTCATATAGATACGATTTAACACGTTTTAACACGAATCTTAGTCATCTTATTCATTTGCACAATTGTATCATGGTACTGAAAAAAAAATAAAAAAAAATATTTATTAGAAAACTATAATCTAGGTACGCTTACCAGGTTTACCTATTTGAAAATAATGGTATCTATTGCACAGTTATAGTAAATTTAGTAACCATTTCCGCATCACTGAGACTGAGAAACTGAGAAAATTTAGCAATATAATTCAGGAAATCCATACTTTTACTGAATAAACAATTAAGTGATTACTATGGAGTTTATATACCAAATTCAACCTCGTTAAAGTCCTTTGCCTTAATATATAAATCAAATAAGTATATAGCATACATCAAAAATATACCCCTAGCATTTTCATTAAAATTTCACCACTGAAAACGGGGTCTAGTCATATGGAACAAATGAAACTATTTTGTAAATTTTTGGAGATTGTGATTTTCTTTAAGTTGAAACAGCTAATTTAATAGGTACCGCAAAATCTCCTAACTAATGTCCAAAGCTAGTGTAGTTTTGCTTACGTAAGTAGGAACGCAGCTATATATCAAAATCTCTTCATCTTCGTCCCTTCTTATGTAAACAAAACTTATAAGTGTGAATCCAGCCTAACTATTACGCAACGCAAATGGTAGAAAAAACTCAAATTACACTTTAAATAACATTTGTATAAATACTGACATACGCAATGAACTTGTGGACCATAGTTGTAGTAGTCCGAATCACTAGAGATCTTGGTCACTTTTTCTTAGTATCACGCTGGTAGCCTATTTTTATTGAGCTGCATTGATGTTTTTATTAAATGAGACGAGTAACTAAAAATTTTTTTCTTAAACATTTGCAGAAATATTATACACCGTGTTTTTAGGGTTCCGTACCCAAAGGGTAAAAGCTAATTCCCTATTACTAAGACTTCGCTGTCCGTCTGTTCGTCTGTCACCAGGCTGTATCTCATATATCATGATAGTTAGACAGTTGAAATTTTCATAGACAAATACTAGAAAAAAAAATTGTTGAGGGGCCTCCCATACAACAGACATGATTTATTTGCCGTTTTTATAGATAATGGTACGGAACCCTCCATGCGCGAGTCGAGTTTTTATTTATGTACGCTAACTGTAGCATAGGCTTAGGTACGATTAAGTCAACGAACTGGCATAGTTAGTTAAAAAAAAATACAAAAAGATTTATTAGATCGGTCACTAATGTAACTGTGGTGACGAAAATTTGTTCCTGTTGTCCCTCATTAGGGACATAGGGCTCGCATAAAAGTTTTGCACTTGTCATGATCTTAAACGGCAACTTCTAGCCGAGACCGGCTTAGGCTACATCTGTCTCAACTTATCGCCTCTTTGTATTGAGGGTTTGGGGGGGCGTCCCGACATCCTACTGCCAGTAGATTGCTAGCGGAGACTATGTGGATAAGTGGTTATCCGGTCTTCGGAGTAAGTATTCGCTTCGATCCATACAGATACAAATAATTTATTGTACCTACGAAACAACACATGACAATGGCCAGTGTTTGGCGTACAATAATGTTGATTCTATTGCATGTTATGTCATTGAATGTCTTATAATATTTATAGTTATATAAACCATAGGTAGATTCCAAAAAAAAAAAGATGCTGCCTGCTGGCCTCGGTTACCGGAGGATTTGGTCCCTTTTGCTAAAGCATATGACATCTACTCGTATTTCGACTTATAACAAAAGAAACAATTAAATATTACACACAAAGGAAAAAAGCCCGGCCAAGTGCGTGTCGGACCACGCATAGGAGGGTTCCGTACCTTCAATGGAATAAGAACCAACCTAATACCAAAAGGTCGTATCTGATGCCTATGGAAGAAGTTTTTTGGAGATAACTCAAAAATGGCTGAACCGATAATGTTCAAAACAATTTTCGTAGAAAGTATATGATAAGGCGCATCTCTTCAAATTTTTTCATATTTTTTAAACTTACGGTTCAAAAGTTACGGGGGGGGGGGGCTACACAACTTTTCTGACTTTCGAAGCGATTATTTCAGAAAATATTCACTTAATCACAAAGTAGTCAAAGAAACCTCAATGTTATTTTGAAAGGCCTATCGATTGATGTGTCACATGTTGATATTTGGTTAAATTTTTTATTTTATTTAGTTACCTGTATGGAGCGCTCCCCTAAAAATATTTTTTTTTTCAAATTTAACTACATAAATAAGTAGATGCATACAAAATACACCTTATGTGTAAATTTTATTCAGATACGTCGTATAGTTTCCGAGTAAAATGCCTGTGACATACGGACGGACAGACAGACAGACATGACGAATCCATAAGGGTTCCGTTTTTTGCCATTTGGCTACAGAACCCTAAAAATACAGTTGTCGAGCAAAACATGTTCTATATATTTAAGTATTTATATGTATATATCTATTATATACATATATCGTCACCTAGTACTCACAACACAAGCCTCATTGAGCTTTCTGTGGGACTAGGTTGATTTGTGTAAGATTGTCCCATAATATTAATTTAATATTTATATTTTAAAACAAAGGCACGGCCGAACCATCTTTTTCCCGAAGCCATTTAGGCCATTTTCGACCCCCCTCTAATTCTGTTATCGATAAAGCTAGAAGGCTGAAATTTCTGTGACCAAGAGGCCATAACACAAGAAAGATATATTCCCAATATCATTGAATTTCACTATACACTTTAAGAACTATTGCAAGTCAAAATTCCTTAATTTTGTCACTGACTCACTGATTACGATCATCGTATATCTAAAATACTTCTAGCAGTCCCACAAGCTCCAAATTTTGAACACTTCTAACTTCTAGGGTTAACTCTTAGACTATAAAGAACTCTTAGGCTGAAAATTAAAACATTCCGCAATATCAGTCGGGTTCTCTAGTTTTACAAACCGCACAGTTAACATTGTAATCCCATATAAATATATGCAAAAACAAAGTTATTATATTTTTTGTTGCTAAAAATTTAGCTTTTTTTTTACACTACATAATTAGATAGTATTGGTTAGATACTTACAAAAAGAAATGAGATCCGATCAAAAACATTACATGTACAAAAATGCCAGTCTCGCAATGCAGTTCTCCTTCTTCAAAAAGTATTCAGATCTAATGTAAAACCAAGCCGGTGTGCCGGAGTTTAGTAACAACTCGTCATTGTGATCCTTTGAATGGTAGATGTCTATATTTTTATAATAAATAGAATTATTTGGCCATCGCACAGCACAAATAAATCATCTAATAATATTACACTATAGGTAT
This sequence comes from Pammene aurita, assembly GCA_947086415.1. Classification (NCBI taxonomy): domain Eukaryota; kingdom Metazoa; phylum Arthropoda; class Insecta; order Lepidoptera; family Tortricidae; genus Pammene; species Pammene aurita. The sequence continues at coordinate 38,367,581 of OX352297.1, read as the reverse complement.
AATATAATATGTACACATTAATAGGCCGGCTTGTGCTATACGTATGTTTAGCCATGCGATGGCGAGGTCATTCTTCTTATTATAAAAATATAAACATCTAATATTCAAAGGATCACAATTACATGTTGTTAGTAAACTCCGGCACACCGGCTTGGTTTTACATTATATCTCATTACTTTTTGAAGTAGGAGAACTGCGTTGCGAGGCTAACATTATTGGACAGTTTTGATGGGATACAATTTATTGCTTTAGAGATTTACATGTGCTCTCTTCTCTCTAGTGATTACTTGCCGAGTACTACCCAGCTAGGTAGATATGTACCAGGCCAGTAATTTGTCCTAAGGGCACACCTTTAGGACAAATTACTGGCCTAGTGGCTTAGTGTCACATCACAACACTAAAATGCTCAAACTTGGTTGAGGCATATAGCGTGCGTACCTAGCGCGTTTCTCAAAAAGTCCTCGGCAATGCGCCGAGGGTCATGTTTCTGCGTTGAACAAACGTTAGCGGCATCTATATAACTCGATCAATGCGCCATGTGTTGGTAGGCGGCATGACTAGTATCGAAGCGTAGTTGTATCGGTGCAAACAGCTGCATTGTGTGCATTATGACACTACAAGCGTCATCTGTTGGCGAGTAGTGGTGATGGTGTTCTATTTAGTGAGACAATGATACTCTGATGCTACAATTAAATACTAAATTGTTTAATTAATAATACGCTATCAAAATATTGATTAAAATTATAATGATACGAGTTAAGTACAAATATGCAATTAGACAATTATATAATTGAAGTAACACTACCCTTTTTTCACTATGACGCAAGCATAGCTGAGTCGTAACCGCGCATGCTAAACTGGACTCAATAGCTGAAGCACGACGACATATTACTGCCTGCTCACTCGCTTTAAAAGGCTAGACAAATTTTTCATTTCGAGATTTGACGTATTGTATGTGGATTATTTTTTGGGAATTTCGGTTTTGGCTGTTGAATTGACTACCTAACGTGAATAAAAAACGAAACCAGGCTGAGGAATTTTCCATAAAGTTTATGAAATATACTGTAATAACATAATTTCTTTTAGATTTTTTTTTTGGATATTCGTAAATATTATGCTAAAATAAGATTAACATAACACCCACTGTCACAAACCTGACAGAAATTTTCCAAACAAAATGACGAGTGTTACCAATTATTTTTGAATAAAAGTGACAGTTTTATTTGATTTTTTTTTTAACTTTTGACAGTATCTGTGAGTAATCAAAATAATTTGTTTAGTGAAAAAAATATACCCTGAGGAAAATTCCAGTACAAACTATTAAGCTTTTTGTACATTTTTGTAAAAATACCAAAATTGACATACGTTTTTTTTTGGAAAAATAGTGTTTTGTGTTTGTACCTATACTACATCCCAGCAAAAGAATCATCGACTGAGAAATTAATGCGAGGTCTCCATACAACGACACGGTAGATTTCCCACACTATTGTGTTAGAATCGACCGATATTAAACTTTACTGGGACAGAACCATCATCACTGATAAAACCGTGCACTACAATAGACCTGATATAACACTCTATGATAAATCCGCAAAAACCGTGTACCTCATCGACGTGGCCATACCTAACACCCACAACCTTGCGTCTACACACACACACAGAAAAAATTAGTAAATACACCGATTTATCTATAGAGATCAAAACCCAGTGGCGAGTAACCACCGTAAAAACCATCCCAATCGTAATTTAATCGACAGGGGTTATCCCCCGTACTCTACACACCAGCTTAAAGACACTTGATATCCACCCGCTCACTTATATCCTTTTACAAAAAACTGTTATTATGAATACCTGCAGAATAGTGCGGAAATTCCTAGCCCTAGAACAATAGGGCCTCTCCTAAAACTATCGTTCCATACTCGTTTGGCCAAAAGCCCGCGAATGTGGAAATAAATTCCCCTCCACTAGGAGAGATTAATAAAGAAAATACATAAATAATAATAATAAATATTATGGGACAGTCTTACACAAATCAACCTAGTCCCACGGTAAGCTCAATAAGGCTTGTGTTGTGGGTACTAGGCGACGATATATATAATAGATATATACATATAAATAATTAAATACATAGAAACATCCATAACTCAGGAACAAATATCTGTGATAACCACACAAATAAATGCCCTGACCAGGATTCGAACCCGGGACCTCCTGCTTCGTAGGCAGGGTCACTACCGAATAGGTTAGGAGGCCGTTAAATCTATGATTCTGCATTATATCATCAGCATAGCATTATATCATCAGCATAGCATTATATCATCAGCATAGTATTCAATTGGTTCTTAAAAAAGACTATGCAGATATAGGTTCTTTTCTTGTCAAAAGCACCGGGTAAATAATAGTACTATACAGAGGTCTTAATGTGATGTCACGAATCATGTTGTCCCTTCTTAATGCGTGACAGGTTCTCTTTCTCAATTATGCAAACGTAACGGATACTAGTTGACAAACTCAATTTTTTTGACGGAGATACACCCTTGCCAAAAGTTAAAAACATTGGCGGCTCAACCACAGTTTTGCGCCAACCTAAAACCATGTTGGGATTAGTTTTGGTCATTATAAGTTACAACCAGAAATTCGCTGTATCTTCTCTACGTAGGTAACTATTAACTATTCTAACAATAACGAGGTAGAAATGATATTTTTGTCTTTTTTAAACAAGTAAGTACCTATTGGGGCCGTATTCTTTGAAACACGTATAGACACGATCCAACTCCAATACAAGTCCGATGCATTAACTAAGCAATACAGCTAATGCCTAAACATCTGAATCTGCATCATTCTGATATTTCTCAGAATGTGCTTGAATATTATTTCGATCAACTCCAATACAACCTCAATGTTGGTTGATTATTTATTGTATGTTGGAGATGTATTGTGTTTAAATGTATCAAACTCAAACTCGAACTCAAACATTTATTCAGTAAGTAGGCCACAAGGGCACTTTTACACGTCAAAGTAAAAGAGAGAAAAAAAATCAAACTACACCGGTTCTAACCCTACACCTCTGACCCGAGAAGAATTATGTCCGGCAAGAAACTCGGCGGGACTTATTTTTTCAAAACAACAGTACTTACATCAAAACTAAAAAATACATATAAGTGCGTTGCTCTATAAGAAAACATATCAAACCAAGGTTAGATTAACCAATAACCAAATACCAAGTATTGTTTATGTATTTTAAAATTAATACGGCACCTGGTGATAAGACGAATTTTCGTTATCCACAGTAGAAGCAACCTTGCCCTGCAATGAAACAAAGATGTGAATTAGTATTTACATACTGGTTCACTTGTGATGTTGCATGAGTAATGAATGTACTATGTTAATTCAAAGATTTCACAATCGACCATCGACAGAGTCATGTAGATTTGTTCTACTAAGATCTAATTGATGTTTTTGCCCAATGCTGATCTACAAGATGTAACAAAAATGCTGGTGATGGTGGTATTGTAATATTATAGGCATGGTGAATTTTTTTCATGTATGGTATCAATAGATTCGTTTTGTTGTGAGGATTAAATCTCTATATGGGGCCAATTGCGTTAAAGCAACACAAAAGTCAGAAATGAGACTTAAAGTCCGAGATTTGCATTTGTTTCTCAAAACGCTCCTAACAAAACGTGCGACTGTGTGATCGTGACGTGAAAAAGTGACGTCACGATCACATAGTCGCCCTATTTAAAGTATGGAAAAATTATGAAATTGCTATTTTTACAGTGAAATGTTGCGTTTATGTATATGGTTGCAGTACAATTTATTTTACAGTAAAATGTTAAACATCGAATGGTATCATTGTTTATTTTAAATTTCGCACTTTAAAAAATCGTAAAATTTAGAAATTTTGCAGCTTGATACCTTTGAGCCATTTTAATAGAATTTTTAAATTTTAACTTTAGTTGGATATATTGATCATTTTGCATCCTATCAACTAAATTTGATTGCATAATTCAACATGTGTCATCATGCCTATTACGAAAAACTAAGAATTTTTTTTTTACGACGGGTCCCATACAAAACTTTTTTCGTCAAAAAAATATTTCTTTGTTTTCTTAATCGCAATACGTTATACGATACACCCTGTATGAATACACAATAATGTTTTGTCTCAATAATTGGTTATAATTTTGTTGGCAGACTTAAAAAAACAATTTAGGTCCTAGTTAACAGTGTTGTCATACAAGGATGTGAGGGAAGAAAAGGCTTGTTAGGTTTTTCAAATTCACGCGGTATATGGCCGTTAACCTTCGTCCGAACTTACCCACTCAGAGATTTCGCGTTCCAGGTTTTCTCGTGTACCTACTTCTATCATCTTTTATCACGCAAGCGGTCTCCACTGACTCTATGGCTTGATTTAACGACTGCTTTCTTCTATCCTGAGCTTTTCCCTGGTCTATGTTACAGTTACTAGAGTTCGACCACGACCACCATGCTAACTGCATGAGATTTTCCACGACAAAAATGTGGAGATACCTTTATAGACGTCATATTTTGACATTTTGACGTCTATGCTGCTTCATCCAAAGATTGTGCTTGTGCAGTTAGCGTTGTCAGCAGAGGCGTGTTTTAAAATTGGCCACGGCTATAAAGAGCTTATGGGGTGGTACTTGACTAACCGGCGCCCTGCGGCCCCTGGCGACCTACCGCCCCGGCCGGGCCATGGCCATTTTGGCCCTAAGGCAGGGGGGTTTCACTACGCAGTTTAGGTACATTTGGCAGGCGCGCCTCCCGGGCAGGCGTATGGCAGTGGGCTGCCGCTCGGCTCGCAGGATAGTCGTGTCACGTGGCGCTCGCGCAAAATTGAAAATACACAATGGCTTCGAAACCTAATTCTCGATCGTATAAAAGATGTCTTTACGAATGTCTAAATAAACGGAAGAACAAGGAAGCAGAAATAACATTTTTAAATTCCGAACGATATTGAAAGGTCCCGAAGTCCTTACTTAGTAATAGTTAAAATAAACATCCTTAATTTATTGAATATTGGTTGCCCAGAAACAATATTAGGTACTGACCGACATATTTTCAAAGGAATACGGCTGTGGCATACCTTACTTCCGTGAGAATCAGACATAATCTCTATAAATGTTTCTATCGCCGGATAAAAATTTCATATTTACAGAATCAACGTTTGTAATTCCTACATATTTATCTTAAAAATAATAAATCAGTAGGTATAGGTACAAAAACTTGTCAAGTGACAACCCTGTGCCGACGCTCACAGCTCGGTCATAAAACTGCGGCGCGCAAAGAAGATTCACGATTCGTGCGCGGTTATAAGTTTCAATTTTGCTTGCAGGCTGCGAGTATAGGTATAATTTTATACCTAAATCTGACTTTTGTGAAGGAGTGAACTTTCTGTACGGTAGTACTATTAGTTATTCTGTGCCTAAGGTAAATACGCCCCTGGTTGTCAGACTCTATTAACAGTCTTGTTTAAATCAAAAATGTATCTAGTGAATTGCAAAGCAACCAGTCCAAGTGGAAAGCCTCAACACAATGCGACAGAAATGAAATGCAAATAAATCCTGTCATTCAGATTGAAACTTCGATTGTTTATCTCTGTTATCTGTGGTTTTATGCTAATGCTGAACGGCGAGATTTGGACCTTGCTTGTTTGTGACTTGCCTTGAAGCACTGAAATAAAACAAAGGATCAAGTTCTATATATAATTATGTATGATAGGTATAGAAGGAAAATTTGACGTGTCCTAATGTTAGGTTGTGCGTTGTGACAAAGCGATTGTGTAACAAAAATTGCTTGTGATTATATAATTTATACTCGTATGTACAAGTGGTATTAGTTACTTATGTTTAATTGCAATAGTAAAAAAAAAAAGTTTATTTTTTTATTATTTTCTCATATAATTCTTAGAATTTGTTTGATGACCATGGTCATCAATGTAGATTTCTCGTCATAATCCTTTTACTACATGAAAAAATATATGTATTTACTAGGTAAATTAATAACATTACCTTTTATAAAGGCTGTCCCGAAAAGTAGGCAACATTTGAATTTATTGAAAAACCAATATTTTTTTCCTTATAATATTATTTGTTTATAAAATCATAAAATACACTAAATAGGGCTATATGTGGAATAATACGTCGGGAAAATGGCCTCCACGGCTTTTCTGGCACATGGGCTATTTTATTTAAATTTGTACCCTCCACTTTTATTTATTTATTTGGAACGTTTTAAATGATTTCGACTCAGAACCACGAGCTCTTAGTAGGCCACAGAAAGTGTCCCAAAAATGTTCATACATTTTTTGTTACTTCCATTCCGTTACCACCATAAGAAGTCTTTTATTTTTATTTTTTATACCACGATACGAAATTCGGCTGAATTTCACCGATGCAGCGTCGAATTTCCTCCTTCAAAGCATGGGTGGTTGTGGGCTTGTTTTCACCTATAGACTTCTTTTTGTGGTTCTTAATTTAAAGTCAATAGTTTACGCCAGCAAGCCCAGGAAATTCGACGCTGCATCGGTGAAGATAATAGCCACAACAAGGCATCCTCACATCCGACTGTATTTATTGCGTTTTTCCCAACGATTGTTACCGCCCACTGATAAAATCCTAAATTATATCTGAATGGATCATAATTGTCCGTCCAGTAATTGTTTCCCAGCTGGTTAAAGCAAACGGTGGCTTATGCTGACTTTAAAAATATCAACCTTACTAGCTTCGCTATTTGTTACTAGCGACTTCGTAAATAAAATGTGATGGAAATTATTTAATTAGAGCACATAAATTACCTCCTCCTTTTCGTCAATAGACAGAAAGAGTGATTTTCGCATTTATAATATGAATATCAGTAAATATGAACGTTACCGAACGCAGTCATGTCATGTTCATATCAAATTAGTGACATATCAATTTCTGATTTTTAATGTTCGAAACGGCCTCCTGGTAAATCATAAGCTACAACAAAGGTCGAACCAAACGGAAAGGCTTAATAGATGACATGCGGGCCAAAGGAAGTTGACTTCGTCAGATTAATAATGGAGTTGGGAAGGAAATTTATAAATACATTAATAAGGGTTGTATGTTTATATCGTCCATTTGTTTGTATGTATTAGACGGAAAAGCTTAAATATATATGGCATAGCGTTCACAAATTATTTAGGTCTTCCTTAAAATGGAGGGATCATGGATATACCTACCTTACTGGTAAAAATAATAATTTTCACCAAAAATAACCGACTTCACTTAGCCTCCACCTTTCCAAAAGCAAATGCTTGAGCTGCTGTAAAAAATACTCAATTCACTATAGGTGTGCCTATAATAGTTGAAGAGTTCCCTAGATTTCTCCAGGATTCCATCATCAGATCCTGACCTGATAACAATGGGACCAACTGTGAAGTATACTCTTTCGAACAAAAAATAATTTTCCAAATCAGTCCAGTCGTCTTCGAATAATCGGTGAACATACATAAAAAAAACCGGCCAAGAGCGTGTCGGGCCACGCTCACTGTAGGGTTCCGTAGTTTTCCGTCCGTCACAGTAAGTGTCCCCACTTAAGAGTTAATAACACCGCCATGTAGGATATGATATGAGAGTTCCACGTACAGCGACATCTATCGGCAAATTAAGTAAACTATTGCGCGCGAGCATAAAGTATGGGAGATGATTTTTATGGGATAATTCTTTATTGCGTGAACCGATTTTCACCGTTTTTACTTTATTTGAAAGCACGTCATTTCATTGTAATTTTGTAGAAATTACAGGTACAGTAAACACCTGCTTATACGGTTAAATTACAAACTTAGTTTAGAAATTATTTTGTATTTTTTTTTTCAAAAACTATTCATCCTATCAAGTTCAAAATAATTTTCCTAGAAAGTTTTTATAAAGTTCTACTTTTGAGATTTTTTTCATATTTTTAAAACTTATGGTTCAAAAGTTAGAGGGGGGGGGGGGCGCATATTTTTTTACTTCTGGAGCGATTATTTCCGAAAATATTTACATTATCGAAAAATGATTTTAGGAAACCCCTATTCATTTTTAAATACCTATCCAATAATATATCACACGTTAAAGTTGAAATGAAAAAAAAAAAATCACTCCCCACTTTACGTATAGGGGAGGTACCCTAATAAAAAAAAAAAATCCACTTTTTATTTTACCACTTTAGTACCAAATTTCAGCTTTCTAGTGCTAACGGTCACTGAGATTATCCGCGGACGGACGGACGGACGGACGGGCAGACATGGCGAAACTATAAGGGTTCCTAGTTGACTACGGAACCCTAAAAAATAGCAAAAACAACGATCCCGACGAATTGAGAACCTCCTTCTTCGAAATCTTGAAGTCGGTTGAAAACAAAGGAAGTTGCAAATTTTCTTCAAAGTGGCTTATTAACGGATGGTCGGTATACCATATAGTCATAGTAATGATATACTATTTCGGTGATTTTGTCTTAATCTTCACTAATGATACTCGTATGCCTTTGACATTGATAATGACGGCAACGACAGTCTCTCATTACAAACAGCAAATATTCAAATATAAATTAACGATCTGGTAAGGATTATACAGTCAACGCCAAAAAAATGTATACAAAAACAACAATACAACAACAATATGAATACAATTCAGCCCTATTACAATGGAGTAAGCTGGGAATTAAACAGTACATGGCCAGCAGTTGTGGAAACCTTTAGGGCAGGTCTTTTTGTGAAATCTGTGCCTGTCCCCGCCATACTGAACCGCACGCAACTGAAACGGGTACAAATGGAAATATACCTTAATATGATGGTGAATTTATTCGTAAAAATATCGGAATTCTATCTTTACAACAATGCGAGTAGTCAAAAACGGTAGCAGCACATTCCATTGCCCAACGTTCATACATTACAGAGGGCGGGCCGCTGTCAGCCGATCATACAACCAAAGGTAAGCAACCTTTGTGTGTGAGCTACGAGCCCCGCCCACTGGCAGTACCACGCAATATATGCCATGTTGCCAGTTAATTTACTTAATGAAATTTGTATATAATTTAATTAATATGACAATATTATATGCGACATATCTTCTTCTTCATGTGGCATCTTCGTCCAGGTCAGCGACCATATGTCTCTCTATCTTCAGTCATGCGAATTAGTCTATCTATGCTCTTCACCTCTAATCAGTCTCTTATATTTTTAGTCCATGAAGTGCGCCTTCTACCGCGGCCTCGCTTCCCTTCAATTTTTCCTTCAATTATTAATTTTAGTAGATTGTATTTATTGTTTCAAAATATGCTGTTTTTCTTTTCTTGATTGTTGATACTATTTCTAGGTCCTTTTTCATTATTTCCAAAACTCTGATATTAGTTATTTTATCCGTCCATTTAATTTTGAGCATCCTTCGATAAATCCACATTTCTAAAGCCCTTAGTTTTAAGACCAAATTCTACATATACATAAAAACAAAACCTAAAATCTATTACCTATATGTTGTTGTTGTTGTTGTTGTTCCTAGGGCACCCCGGAGGTGCATAGGGCCTCCACAAGATCCTTCCACGCCTTTCTATCCTGAGCAACCGTTTCGGCCTCTCTCCAGCTCAGTCCTATGGCTCGCAGCTCGCTCCCTATGCTACGCCGCCAAGTGTGTACGGGGCGTCCGCCGGCTCGCTTTTTATCTTTAGGTAGCCACTCGAAAGCGATACTGGAATTGTTTGATGCTCCTCTTCGAAGGGTATGACCGATCCATCTCCACTTCCGCCGCGCTACTTCCTGGGCGATAGGAGACTGACGACACATACTCCACAAATCCTCATTTCTCATAGTCTTCGGCCAGAAGATGCGGAGGATCGACCGAAGGGACTTATTGACAAACACTTGTAACTTGTGTGTAAGCCCCTTTGTCACTCTCTACGTTTCGCAGCCGAAGAGCAGCACGGACTTGACAATGGATTCGAAGAGGGAGATTTTAATGCGGTGAGTAAGCACGTTGGAATCCCAAACAGGCTTGAGTTGAGCAAATGCAGCTTTTGCCTTCTTAATCCTGCTCTCTGGTATATAGGAATATACCTACCTATATAACTAAATAAATCTAAAAACCACAAACTAATCTAGAATTTATAATTGTACGGAGTGACTTGACAAGTCAACAAACACAAATGTTGCCACAATTCGGCCAGTGCTGTTCTTATCGATATTTTTATTTAATTATTAAGGGTTCTACAAACGCCGCGACTTATTGGTTGCGATATTGTCGCTGCAACTTGATTGAGGCTTTAAGGCTGAAGAATGCTGCAACATGATGTGGGAAATACGTTACTTTTACGGAATGACTGTTACTTGTTGATAAAACTATGCGGTACGCGACAAATCAAAGTCAATTTATAACTTCTGTACATCCTATTGGAGACAATAATAATTTCTAAAGGCGGCTACTCATACACCTGCCGTAGGGTTAATACCGGGCGCATGGCTTATTGAATTCAACCAACCGGAGCGGCCATGTCTCTCATTTTCTATACAAAAAAAGTCTGCCGATTTTTGCGGGGGAGGCGAACGTCAAATGTATGGCTATTCGTACGTAACGTACAAATAGCCACGACAGATAATCGTCAGTCCGTACAATAAATATGACCACTGGTCTTATTTATTGACCATTGTTTTCGGCAGAGGGGAAAGCCTGTCAATGGCCGCTCCGGTTAGTCAAATTCTCCAAGCGCACGGCGGTCGGGCCAATATTGGGATTTCTCTACACACGTCTGCCGCTCAGTTTGTGAGTCATTATCTTGCTGAACGCACGTCTCTAAAATGGCGTCAGAAGTAGCTTAGAGTGAGGAATAGGACATAGGATACTTAACTACTTTTTATCCCGAAAAAAAAAACTTTTTCAGAGGGCCACACGATAGCCGAATTCTATGCGGACGAATAATTATCCAAGTATCTTTTCGTCTATTTTAAAAGTAGTGAAGTAGGTATTTTTGAGAAATATCGTCTTCTGACTGTTCGTAAATATCGTTACGTTTTGTTGTTATGACTCGTAGAAATGTTGAATTGAATTATTAAGTGATGTTGCCTCGGATTACGGATTCCTGTGGACGTGCAAGAATTAGAGCCAGAACAATGTTCATCCAAAATGTCGCCTCCATAATAAAGAGCTCAGAGTTATAGAAACTATATAATAGTAGTCCGCCTCGAACTGAGAACTCGCGATTTCCTTGTAAATGCATTGACCAATATAACAAGACTCTTATAATGATTGTTTTGCGCCTTCTATGTAGCTCCATAACCCATTGACCGATCCTGCTCATATACGAACTCTAAAATTATATTGATTTCTGCTATAACCCCAATAAATTTCATACAGATTAGAAAAAATGTAACTACAGTTACCGCAACAACTATTTAAAATCAAAAAGCCATCGAAATGCAGCGATGTCCAGGCAGCCAGCTGACAGTTCCATTTCCGTTTCATCCGAAGCTGTCTATAACTTCACTTCGCTTAGGCTCCGCTCGTTCGACGAGATAGAAAAATAAGTATATGATATGTTGTATAACATAACTATACGATTTATCAGCGGCAACGTATGTCAAAACTTTCGTCTCATTTGAATATTGTAGCATTTCAGGCTGTTACATGATAATTTAATTTCCTAACGCTTATGGATCCTTTAAATGGAATCGTATTAGTAGTGTTTAGTACATTACACTTTTCGATACTTTTTGTCGACATATACCCATGACTATTTTATTTTTGCTATTCCAGGCAACATTTTAACTGTCAGCCATGTGTCAAGTCACTTTTTATAATTAGAAATTCAACCGTAGTACCCTCTTTGGACTGTTATACCTATCCGTTGTGCAAGGAACGAGCCAGCTCTACGATCCCCGGTGACCTCAACTAGTTTTTTAGATAACTCTGTCACAAGTTTACGGGCGCTTGAGCACCACGCCCTTTATGAAATGATATTACATCTGAGGAACAAATTAAATTATTTTAATAAATATCTTGATTTGTTTATTTTTTAAGTAGACACACTACTAAATAAATGATAGAGAGATAGAGATAGAGTTCGGATTGTAGGTACCGACTCATAATGTTCTACTTTAGATGATTGGCTAAAATGCGCCTTAGCATTTACAAAAATTGTATATACATGGGAAAATTCGACCGGTGCTGCTGTGACCCGGGTGACCAAGCGGTTAAGGCGTCTGCCGCGAATGCAGAAGACGCTGGTTCGTTCCCAGCCCTGGGCACCGGAGGCCTAGGTAACTTTTTCCTTTGTATATGATCTAAGATATAAGATTATGATATTACATATCGATAATTTAATAACTACGAGCAATATAATCATTTTTAAATCATATACTCCATAGATACTCCACCGCTAAGAGAATAACTTGATGAACTTGAAGTAGATGATGATGATACTTAAGACACTGCATGATCTAAGTGTTTTGTGGTACTAGCATCTATTTAAACAGCTGAGCTAACCTTTCTAGACTCAAATAATTTGTAGTTTGTCTGCATTGAGTAGGATAATGAGGCAGAACCAGTTTTTAGATATTCTAAACATTTATACTTGTTCTGTTATGAGATATATTAAATGACGATAGAAAACTAGAGCATTTTGTGTCGATTAGCAAGTCTACGGTATCTTATGCAGCTTTGAAGACACAATATTGTGTAACTTTATATTTATCTAAATTAATAAAATAATCGTTGTATTTATCTCGTGACTAATGGCCTGTTTATATTTTGATTAGTGTTTAGTACGAGTTCATATATTTTCTACTTGTATTGAGTAATAGTAACAAAAGTATGAACTCTCACTAAATTTGTAAATGCGCCTTAGCAGACAACGCAACGCACCAAATAAACTCATTTGAATGTTGTAAATAGCATTCAGGCCTATGCGGGCAAAGAGTCGTTAAGTTTATTTTTAGTACTGATAAATCCCTCATGTGTAGATGCTATGATTTATTTCCTAGAAAGTTGGAAACAAAAATAGGTTTTGAAAGAGATTTTTCTAGTTGTTAAACATGGAATTTTTTCCCTAGGCATAGGTACTATATCCTAGGTCATGTTAAAAGCACTATAGTTTGTGGCTTAAAGACTCGTGACTTAAAGACAGGGATTGTCCTGTCCACCACCATTATTCAGATGATTATTTCTACATTACAATACCTCTGTCATTTTATGTTCCGTTCCTCACGCTTACGGATTTACTAGGTTAAAGACACATTATTGTATTTAAATATGATCTCAGAAAGCGGATACTATAGCTCCGTGTTCGTCAAAGGGCACGGGGCACGAACTAATCTATTATTTATTCCAACGGCTTTATAAACCAGTATAATCGTGGTCTCTGATTGCAAATACTAATCAGGGGTTTTCTGGTCACGAATGTTTGGGCGTTTAAGTATAGGGCCTGCAGTGAGAGGTATGTATTAAGTGGATCACGATTGTAGAAAGGGATTTCCTTGTAGATGCTAATTGAATTGATCAATCATGAATTGTTTGGATCATAAAAAGATAAAATACTAGTTAAACATTACTTGCGAATGTTGTAGTGTTTTATATTTTACAACCACTAGCACCGTGTTGACTGACGACCTAGGTTACGACGCATGTCATCTGTTTTTAGTATGAGGGGTTGCTTTCATGTCAAATAAATGCATTTGGGTTTAGTATTTATTGTTACTACAAAACAACGCTTTAAAGTTCAACAGAACCTCTAAGACGTTTTCGATGTTTACAAACTCTTCTTCTGAGTCGGTCCCTCACTGCTGAGGATCGTGACTCCGCTGACTAATTTTCTTAATGACAGATCTCCACTTCTCCCTATCGGTTGATTTGCGGAAAGCGTTGCTAAGTGTGATGTCCATTTGGTCCGATACTTGATCACACCACCGCGTTGGGCTTGGTCCTCTAGGCTGACTACCGTCCACCTTTCCATCACCATAAGTCACAAACTACTTCCAAGGTTTATTTTTGTAATATAAGTACCACATTTCAGCATTCCTGGCTTTAAAGTCAGCTATATTTTCGTCGTCCGCATCACAAAGTCGTGCTGCTATGGTTGCCTACTGCAAGTATCGTGATAACGTGATATCAAACGCATGAGGTCATTACCAGTCTACTGAACTGAGTCATGCTTAGAGTTTAGGTATTGTTAATTGGTTTATTTGGCATGATGATAAATTAAGTATTTTATTGAATCTGACCTGTGTGTGGTATTTAAAACCACCTCCGTAACATCCCTAATTTAGGTGCTCATTCTTTTACCAAACTCTTGTTAATAAAGTCTCCTACATCTTCATTGCTATTGTTTGTTCCAACCTTTCCCTTTTCAACCGACTTATCAATTCGTCGGGATCTTTGTTTTAGCTATATTTTTAAGTTTTTTTTAATGTATGTTCACCGATTATTCGAAGACGGCTGGACCGATTTGGATTTTTTTTTGTATGAAAGAGTATACTTCACAGTTGGTCCCATTTTAACCAGGATCTGATGATGGGATCCTGGAGAAATTGAGGGAACTCTTCAACTATTATAAGCACACCTATAGTGATTTGAGTAATTTTTACAGCAGCTCGAGCATTTGCTTTTGGAAAGGTGGAGGCTAAGTGAAGTCGGTTATTTTTTGTTTAAAAATATTAAGACGTCGATTGCACAATACTCGTATCTGAATAATATAATAATAAATAAATAAATAAATATTATGGGACAATCTTACACAAACCGACCTAGTCCCACAGTAAGCTCAATAAGGCTTGTGTTGTGGGTACTAGACGACGATATATATAGATAAATACTTAATACATAGAAAACATCCATAACTCAGGTACAAATATCTGTGATAACCACGCAAATAAATGCCCTGACCAGGATTCGAACCCGGGACCTCCTGCTTCGTAAGCAGTGTCACTATCGACTGGGCTAGGAGGCCGTTATTACTTTAAGGCCGTACTTAATGCCTTAAGGCTTTACTAAGGAGTTCACATACGATCGTAAAATAGTGCAGTGTCAACACAACTCAAAGCCTTTCAGAGACCGTTGCGTCATTTAAAAAATTTAGTGGTATGTGTACCTACCTATACTTAATAAGGTAATATCTATTATTTATTTGTTTTTAGATATACCACCAATGAAGTCACAAACAACACTAAATCATCAAAGAGGAAAACGTTAGTTACCTATCTTGCGATTTTCCTCAATTTTAGAGATCAGAGAAACAGGTTTTTCTTTGTAAATAACTACAATCATTAATATTAACAGATGCGTTACTATATCAAACTTCTTGTATTAATCATGAGTCGGCACTTTTTACCTTCATGAATAATAAAGCCATCTATATAATATTAATGAAACAGTCAACCGTTTCTGACGTTGTTATCAGTCAAAAACAATGTTGGTGACATATCTGTCTATCTTTCACTAATCATAAACATAAGAACAATGGCGGAAGAGCCCCGCCTTTACATTCCACTCCGTAGATTATGTAAATAGAGTGATATACATACGTCCTTTATCGTTAATTGATTCGTTACTTAGATTTTATGTTTTTATCTGTTGACATTTTAGATAAGTTTTGTAAGAGCTTTTTTGTGTCTTGACTATGTTAAATTCTTTGTTTGAGAGACCTTACGTAAAATTAAAATGTTAATGAGATGTACCGTTTATAATTTATTATAAAATTCAGTCTGACGCTGCGATATATACATATCGAGGGTTGCGAGGTGAAACCCGATAACTCGAGCTAATAGGTTTCTGAAAATAGAACAATAAGCTGACATACGTTAGGTGCTTATTTAAATCAAAAATTATTTCTACTTATCGGGTTTCACCTCGCAACACTCGATTTACGAGTACATAGGTAAGTATATCAGGCTGAGACTATAAAAGCGCACCACTTTCGATATTAGATATCAGACTGAATATCAATGGTAGCAGAATTTTGTCAATACTCGAAGGTTCTCCAAATTGTAAATTGTGTGTATGTAGGTACTAACAAATGTTAAACGTAATGTCTACTTAAGCTTTCTGTTTAGCCCATTGGTTGACTGGTAGAGAATGCCTTATGGCATTAAGTCCGCCATTTGTACCATTTTGTATTGTGCAATAAATATTAAATAAATGTCGTGTCTAAAATGGTCAGCAGAATGTCTATGATAACAGAGTTTTATCAGCACCTAAGTCCTTCCAAATTTGTCATTTCTGTTTCTGTTTCACAGAAATATTTTACCATAGTCATTAGGGAATGCATTATCTGTAAGTATTTTATTAGAGAAATCCCTGTAGTATATGGCATGCAATACCGGAATTTTTAGTATGGAAAATGGCGGAATTTATATTATGCGGTATTGGCCTTACTGTATACCGGTAATTCAAAAAGTAACGGTATTGTATTACCTATCAGTTTTTATGTGCATTTCATCATACCAGCCTGTAGAGCTTGATTAACATAATTATAAAAATAAAAGCTCTAGATGTAACACATATGTATCGTGTAAGGTTGAAATGCAATAATGCCCTATGACATAACCTAATTAGTTTACACACATTAAATTAACTAGGTGTACTCGCTCTTATGCAAACGTCACTTTTTACAAAATGTCAGGTTCGCTGGCATTTGCATACAAACGAAAGCATCTTTAACCAACATCACTAGACACCTTCTTTATATTTATATCGGTAGTCAATATAGTTCAACATATTTTGGTTTTTAGAATAAGTAATCCGTGTGAAATTGAGTTCTCAACCACGATCTGACCTTTTATGATGGAAATGTAGTAAGTCTCATTCTAAATATGACGTCCTTTTGGCAGTTTTGGCACAAATTAAAACGTCTAAGACTAAGCTTTATTGGGCAAATGTTTTTTCTTATCGGAATTATCCCAATGCAGTGCATACCTCTTTTTAGGGTTCCGTAGTCAACTAGGATCCCTTATAGTTTCGCCATGTCTGCCCGTCCGTCCGTCCGTCCGTCCGCGGATAATCTCAGTGACCGTTAGCACTAGAAAGCTGAAATTTGGTACTAATATGTATATCAATCACGCCGACAAAGTGGTAAAATAAAAAGTGGATTATTTTATTTTATTAGGGTACCTCCTCTATACGTAAAGTGGGGAGTGATTTTTTTTTTCACTTCAACCCTAACGTGTGATATATTGTTGGATAGGTATTTAAAAATGAATAGGGGTTTACTAAAATCATTTTTCGATAATGTAAATACTTTCGGAAATAATCGCTCCAGAAGTAAAAAACTATGCGTCCCCCCCCCCCCTCTAACTTTTGAACCATAAATTTTAAAAATATGAAAAAAATCTCAAAAGTAGAACTTTATAAAAACTTTCTAGAAAAATTATTTTGAACTTGATAGGATGAATAGTTTTTGAAAAAAAATTACAAAATAATTTCTGAACCAAGTTTGTAATTTAACCGTATAAGCAGGTGTTTATTGTACCTGTAATTTCTGCAAAATTACAATGAAATGACGTGCTTTCAAATAAAGTAAAAACGGTGAAAATCGGTTCACGCAATAAAGAATTATTCCATAAAAATCATCTTCCATACTTTAAGCTCGCGCGCAATAGTTTACTTAATTTGCCGATAGATGTCGCTGTACGTGGAACTCTCATATCATATCCTACATGGCGGTGTTATTAACTCTTAAGTGGGGACACTTACTGTGACGGACGGAAAACTACGGAACCCTACACTGAGCGTGGCCCGACACGCTCTTGGCCGGTTTTTTAATTTTTTTGTCAAGTTAAAAGTCTATTTAAAATTGCCTAAAACTACAAGTTGTGCCGGTAAATTAAGGAGTTTACATATTTCACTGGATAACTACTTATATTTGTACCTATCAGAAGAAATATTACAACTTACTAATTGATATCCTTTTGATATCAGTTAGTATGTTCGAACATGTCACCAAGGTACTAAAATGTAACTCTTAGGTATCTAAGAGATAAAGTCTGGAAATATAGTTTGAAAAGTACTCTAATCTTTGCACTCTCATTTCCGTTTCAAATTACGAGTATCATAGCGGTTTTTTGCACGGGTAATGATACTAATGATAATGTTAGTTTTTGTTATGACATTTGACACCAACAATATGTCTGTTCACTGAGATACCCACGGACCAAACCAGAGAGAAACCGGACCACATTTGAACCTTATTACCAAGCAACACAGTCGTTCATAAGTCACTAGTAAGTGTTCAAAAGTAGTAAAAACGGTCCGACAGAGAGCATACCCCTGGGGTGGTGTCCCACTCGCACTCGTTACAAAATTGTCACAATTGACACATATTGACATCTTGATTATCTGATCACGTCATTACCTTCTTAGTCAAAATGAGACACAGTCCCCTAGATAACCCCTCTTTCGGCCTCACTTTGTGACCTAAGAGTATACTCCAGTTTAAAATGAACTTCATGGAGATACCTTATCATACGATTTTGCAACATTTAAAACCATTCTCCCAAAAGTTTCAAATATTTTGTAAGTCAAATAGCAGTTATTATGTCGCGTTAGTGTCGCGAAAGTGAAACGCGTTTGCAAATTGCGACCATTTTAGAGATAACAGATCCTTTGCGAGGAAATGACTAATGTATACAGGTGAAACTGTCGCTTTTAAGGAAGCTGACGCAAATATTTTATATGGATATTCTACCTACAGCTTTGAATAAACTAAAACCTAGTTTGCTCTCTGTATCAGTTACAGCAAAAATTGTAGATTGGTTAACAGAGGGATTAAAGAGACTTCTTTGACTACATATTTTGATGATTCATGACAGTTTTAAAGTTTTTCAAGAAAAAAGTCAATTGATCATTCATTCCCTTATCTTCTAAACTGATAAGTTTCTAAAAAAATACAGAATCAAATTTCTTTACAAGATTACAAGCACTTGGCCGGTTTTTATTATATCTAGGTATACCTAACGGCCTCCTAGCCTAGTCGGTAGTGACCCTGCCTATGAAGCAGGAGGTCCGCAGGTTCTAATCCTGGCCAGGAAATTTATTTGTGTGTTTATCAAATTATCACGCATATTTGTTCCTGAGTTATGGAATGTTTTCTATGTATTTAAGTATTTATCTATCTATATCTGTCTATTATATATATCGTCGACAACACAAGCCTTATTGAGCTTACTGTGGGACTAGGTTGATTTGTGTAAGATTGTCCGATAATATTTATTTATTTATTTATACTTATACACACAAAATCGGTAACCATGCAGATGATCAATGCCACACATCACAATGATGTGAACTCTGGCCTGCAGCTTGCAGTTGGCAATAATGCAAATAACGAGTTTACTTGCTGCAAACGAGTAGTACGCATCTTCATGCAGTCACGTTTTATAACAGATGGTCGTAATGGCTACGCTAGCTGAGCCTGCGGCTCCGCCCGAGTGGGCTTTTGTCTGAGTCATTTCTGTTGCTCAGAGGTTTATAAAAAAAAAATAACGTAAGCCTATTCTATAGTTGAGGCATCGATGCAGAGTTGTATTAAAGTCGGTTTAATTACGTCTATAGAACTATACTATATTCATTCTTATTCATATTCATATTACAATACACGTCAAAAGAAAAAATAATACTAAAATTAATACTAGTGAGCTATTATATAATACTAATTCGCAATTTATAGTAATAGGGTTAATATATATATATTTGTACAAGAAAACACAAAGAAAGACATATGTATAACACAACATATACCTACGTACACAGGCGAACTTATCCCTTTAAGGGATTTTTATTTTATTTACTTTTTATTTACGTTACGGAGATACAACAGCTATCAAAACAAAATAGCACTAATTAATAAGAGATGGAAAGCCAATTACAGGATCACACTTATAGCTACAGATTATTACATTCAAGTTTCTTCCAGTTAAAAGTCAAACGATGTCAATTCTGATTACAATAGAGCTACACAATTCCTATTCCTATCATAAACAAAGACATCTTAAAGACATTTTCACACTTTTCTCTTTGATAATCACTTTACGGCCTACTAGCCTAGTCAGTAGTGACCCTGCTTATGAAGCAGGAGGTCCCGGGTTCGAATCCTGGTCAGGGCATTTATTTGTGTATTTATCACAGATATTTGTTCCTAGGTTATGGATGTTTTCTATGTATTTAAGTATTTCTTTATATCGATATATTATATATATATATCGTCGTCTAGTACCCAAAACACAAGCCTTATTGAGCATACTTTGGGACTAGATCGATTTGTGTACGATTGTCCCATAATATTTATTTATTAATTAAAATGTAGTTGTGTGCTTAAATAAACTCGCAAAGTATTGAATTCAACCAAGTAACCACCGAAAAATATCATTTTTAATAAACATTTCTTCAATAATAGAAATAACGAACGTATAACCGCCATTACGAAGTCTAGATCGAACCACGTACTTTTACATGATATGACAAGTATGGATGAATTCACTATATCTACACTTATGAACAAGTTAAAGATATTTTTTGCTTTTGTGTCCTAGGTGTTATCTATTGGCTAGCAATATTTGTTCAAGTAATTCCAAAACAGAAATACATCGGTTAAGTCATCATAAAAAGCTTTGCACCTACGCGTATTTTTCTGCATGTAGTAGCGAATGTAATGGTTTTGTTGACTCTACCATTACATGTAGTAGTAATGTAAATAATTGTTTTGCTGACCGTTAGATTATCTTCATTCAGTCAAGTTTTTGCAACATTTGGTTCTGACTACCTAATGCCTATCATGTTTTGATCTTACGACCTTAGGATCTAGGTATTGGACAGCTTCTTGCAAGATGATGGAAAAGTATTTATTATAATTAGTACCTATTTAAATGATGGATACTTAAACTCTGACCTAAGTAGTTTGTTCGTTTTATTACGACTACGAGTAGGTTATTTTTTATTTATTTAAACTTTATTACACAACAAGTGATAATGTACAAATGGCGGACTTAATGCCAAATGGTATTCTTTACCAGTCAACCATTGGGCCAAACAGAGACTTGTAAGTTGGCGCAGGAAGAAAATTTAATTGTTAGAGAATAGTTATCGTAAAGCAAAACTTATTAAACATATATTTACAATAAATTAAAGCTCACATATATATGGTTACATACTACTACTTATATAATATACAACAAGATAAACTAATACATTATATACATATTAATATTTTATACCGTCAACTACAACTTTGCATACGAAAAACATGGTTTTCTTCACCAAACAGCGATTAATATCTTATTGCTAAGATGGCCGCCTTCCTCCCATTTCAGGAATAAGATATAAGGAATATATGAAAGTCACTCAACCTAATGTCAAACAACCCATTTTCTCAAACACAGCTGGGCGTTTTCAGAATGCATTCCTTTCGTATTATTGATTCTACTTTATTACAAAAATGTTCCAATATTGTCGAATCCACATGATTTTTCCCATGGCACTTATATCACTTTATGTCTTAGAAGAATCAGTTATGCGGACGATTGCGATTCTAAATAGCAATAACCTAAAGCTTCTCGGAATCGATTTGATTGAACTTACGATTTGTGAAAACGCCAAGGGGCCGTATTCTAACTTTAAAACACGTTTAGACACGACCCTACTTCAATACAACTCCAATGCATTAACCACGCAATACAGCTGACATCTAAACGTCTGAATCGAAATATCAGAATTTGCTTGAAAATTATTCCGATGCAACTCTAATACAACTTCAATATCGGTTGAATATTTCGTTGTATGTTGGAGTTATGTTTGAGAAAGGTTGCGTTGTTAATGAATTGTTTATATATTTTAAAATTAGACCAGGGACCGTATTCTAACTTTAAATCACGTTTAGACACGATCCAACTTCAATACAACTCCAATGCATCAACTACACTATTCACACTGCAATAATGCAATAGTAACATACTTCTAGTCAGGTGCAGCGACCAATGACCGGTAACGGGGCCGTTGCACACACACATGCAGATCTACGCACACACACATATTCAAGTCATGCACCACGAATATGGCTGTTATTTCGATCGCTTGCGGAATTGAATGATCATGTATCTGGTTACGCTTATGCCTCGTTTACGAAAAAAACGCCTCAAGCGTTTTACGCCGCGTTCACAAATATCCTCTATTTGCCACTGTTTCGTGAATAACAAGGGCTCATATGAAGGGTACACGGAAAGAACATGTCTTGTCACATTGACAACATTTTAAGTTATAGCCTTTTAAAATTTGAAACGATTCAATTAACCATACAATTTTCGTAACTAGATGGTTTTTATGAGTTAAGATCTGTAACAGAAGTTGTTACTATCATTGCAAGCTCTACATTTTGATATAAAAATATCATTTTACAAAAAAAGTGACTAGACATGTTCTTTCCGTGTACCCTTCCTATGGTTGTTTCACAAGGTGCCGTATTCTTATTTTAAAATACATAAACAATACATTAAAAACACAATATATCTCAAACATAACTCCAACACACAACAAATAATCAACCAATATTTATGTTGTATTCGAGTTGCATCGGAATAATATTCAAGTAAATTTTTTACATTTCTGATTCAGACGTTTAGGCGCTAGTTGTATTGCGTAGTTAATGCATTGGAGTTGTATTGGAGTTGTGTCTAAACGTGTTTTAAAGTTAGAATACTTAGAATACGGCCCACGCTCTACGCTCGCCTTCGACAGCGTCAAAAGTCGAGCGATATCGCTCGGAGCGTTTTTTCCTGGAACAGAAATTAAGTGTTGTATGTAGGCATACTGGTTCTGTTTGAGCAATGCCTCGCTTGGCTGTTGGAAAGACACGGCTAGCGTGCAGAGCACACGTAAAACGGGACTTGATTTTTATGAATTGGAAATAATACCACATGCACAATTCATTAATAATAAATTCTGTACGTGGTCGGTATTCTTTTTGAAGGAAGAATGTCATCAATGGCATCATGTTTCAGAAATGTTTAATGTATTAGGTAGATTATGCTTCATAAACAAGGTTAGTTTTGTGTATATTCATTATTTAATATTAGCGAGGCGTCAATGGGACCCGATTTTTGCCGGGTCACCTATAAATATTTCTGATACTACCACTGTAATTTATGGTAAAATATTAAGACTGTGTTAGGAGTTTATAACTAATTAGTAGGCATTGATTGTAGGCAATAATATTTTTCCAAATGTTGACTATTAAAGTATTATAGTCAATTAAGATCAAAGATAACACAAGTTTGATTGAGTAAAACTTCTTGTGTGGTCTGAGGCGTAAGAGGAAATACATTAATATGTAATAGTGCATTATTGTCGAGGAGGTGAAGTAGCACATTGATGGCCGATTATTACGTTTAAACGAACGACTTTAGGAGTCCGTTTAATTTAATACGAAGCCAGCAATGGCCCTTCACGCCGAGTCCAATATAGTGCTTTATTCAAAAATAATGGAAAACAGCCAACGTTGATGAACAACAAACAATATTGACATAAATAATATATTCAGGATAACTTCTAGGTTAAAAGAATGACCACTACCGCGAGCATCGATTTTCGATTCGAATCCTATAATTATCTCCATTTCCATCGCTTCTCATTTTGAGTGAGAGAGACAGATTTATTCAAAACTACAATTTTTTATGTTCGCGGTACACGCTCAGCTTTGCCGCCTTTATATCTTTTTATTAAAAAGTTTGAAGTGTATTTTTCTTCTGCATTAACCGTAAGCTATTTGAGATTACTAAAAAATCGCGGTACCAACATTATAAATAACAAATACCGAGGTTGTGTTTTGGCTGTTTAGGACCTTTGCCTTTTTTTTTGTACGGCTGTTGAACTTTTTAAAAAGTTTGTACCTCGACAAAAATGGAATTTGTATGCAACATTTATGTCGCGAAATCGAGCCTGCAATTTCCGTAACTTTTTAATTTTTATTTGACCATAAACTAGGCACTTCGCCGCCTAGTTTTTAACCGTAAAAGTCAACCTTGCCGAACATTTTTGAATAAAGTTTGTTTAATGCTAAGATCCTAATGAGATGATAATGAGATTTTTATATATATAAGTATTTTGAAGGTACTTTAATCATTAGGAATGATACAGCAGAACGCAGCTGGTAAAAAAATCTACACTACAAAATACTATCACTAGTAGATGTTATGAATTTAACAAAAATCCTTAACGTGATTCATTTCGCCCTGCGATCCGATTTGCCTTGGTTTACCTTACGTAATCAAGTGCAACTAGTAAATGTCATTGAAACTGCTTTCTTAGTATAAATCATCAACAAATTAAACACAGCATGTACTCTACACTAGTATAATTACAGTAGAATCAATCAACTAACCCTTTTCAACACTATTTCACAATTAAAACGCATTTAATTAATAATTACTAGCCCACAACTGTTAAATTAAGAAATAATTACTTCTCATTTAAACAACGGCGGTCGTAAATTAAAAATTAAAATTATAACACCTTTAATTACACAGCCATCAATTGTTTCTACGTTAGATGACGTTAACGTGTCAAGGCCGTGACGCTTTTGACGTCAGACGACGAAGTTAAGAATAACTGTCAACTATGTCACGTAACGTGTGACGTTTGCTACTTTATTGTTTTCGGAAGTGTCATTATGACACTAGGTCAGTAAGTTATTATGATTCACTGCGTAGCGCAATGGGGAAAAGTTATCATAGATGGCGTTGCGTATACGATGGTCCTTTTTAGGATTCCGTACCCAAAGGGTAAAAACGGGACCCTATTACTAAGACTCCGCTGTGCGTCTATTTGTCTGTCACCAGGCTGTGTCTCATGAACCGATCAAGGTTCATGAGATGATGACTGGTGAAAATTTCAATTGTCTAACTATCAAGTTAGACAATTGAAATTTTCACAGATAATGTATTTCTGTTGCCACTATAACAACAAATACTAAAAAAACAGAATAAAATAAAAATATAAGGGGGCTCCCATACAACAGACATGATTTCTTTGCAGTTTTTATCTGTCACCAGGCTGTATCTCATGAGCCGTGATCATTGAAAGTTAAACAGTTGAAATTTTCACAGATGATGTATTTCTGTTGCCGCTATAACAACAAATACTATAAAACATAATAAAATAAATATTTAAGGGGCCTTCCATACAACAGACATGATTTTTTTGCCGGTTTTTTTTTATGTTTAGTTTAGTTTAGTTTTATTATCTCATTATACAAATTTCATATAATACATTAAAGTTTATACTAGTGTTCGTATAGCGATCGTCTAAATGTAAATAATATTCATATTAAAAATAATAATTACAATGACAGACACAAATATGGAATTTGGCTGCTGGTTAAATGAATTTGTTGAATCGCGATTAGCGAATTTATTTATATGTTTATAAAGAATATGCATTTTGTTAGGAGCGTTTTTAAAAACAAAAGCGAGTGTTAGATTTTGAATCTCATTTCTGACTTCTGTGTTGCTTTAACGCAATTGGCCCCATATAGACATTTAATCCACACAACAAAACGAATCGTTTGACACCATACATGAAAAAAAAAATCATCATGCCTATTGTGGCTATATCAGATTGACATTATGCCAAAAAAAATCACGTAATCTTTAAGATTCGATGAATGTTGTCGCTAAACTATTTTTACTAGGCTAGACCGTTTTAACAAGAAGTTCTGACCTATAGGACTCCTGATTGCAAGATGGTCCCGATTGTAAACTGTTGTAAGGCTCGCTAAGCGCTTGCGCAAGAGCTGCGTAAGGGCCAGAGGCTGGGAAAATGGATTGTAGCCGGGTGGTAAAATGCAGCTTACCGCAGTGACATTCTATTGTCTTGTTGGGTTTTGTAGTTATTTACCCTTACGTTTGAAAGCAAGGCGATTATCACATTGGCACTGCAACCGGATGCGGCGACGGTGTGCAAGAGTGACAGCGCTATACACATGCGGAGCGCCATCTCGCTCGCGCACCGATGTCGCATGCGGAAACCGCAGCAGGGTGACAGCCGCCTAACTATGCAGTTTTGGAGTTGAAACTGTCGCGAGAAATAGTGATATTATAAGTATTATAATAATTTTACACTGCATTCATCTATCGAGCAACGAGTTCCAGAACTCTTAGTCCCTAAGACCTGGAATTTTTAAACGTGTCACGCGTGGTGGCTAAAACCGTAAAATTTGTAAGTGCAATTTTTCGGTAAATAAGTGAATATTACGCGGGTCATTCGTAATCTAGACAGTTGTATACGTTATTGATTTCCACCGAAGAACAGCAACCGAGCGCCCGAAGTAACTGCAGACTATGAAAATATGTTTTGTTCCTGGGCATTTTCATTTAACTGTGTACCTTTAACGGCCGGTTAGAAATCGTCACAAAACCGACTGTCTATGTGAACTAATACATTTTGTCAGGAATGTGACGGTTAGACGTTACTGAAACACAACTTAAATCGTGATTTAAAGTACAATAAAGTTAAAATAAAAATGCCCTCCTTTCAAAATGCTATGGTATATTTTTTTATGTAGTCTTGTAAAAGAAAAGGCTAAGGAAACGTAGATTGTATTCCCCATACATTTTAGCGCTCTTATTAGCTGACCAGCGCGCGTCTAACTAGAGCAAGTCTGCGCGTTCACCGCGCGTAGCTCATTCCACTAAACTTTAGTAGTTACACATCTGAGATTGCACCGTGCGAACGGACGACATTTGCATTTACAAATGCAATTTAAAGTAAAATCTTTGTTGGCTTAATAAACCATGACGGTCACTGTTTCTTAGAGATATGAGATGAGAATACTAATTTTAGCCAATCTTAACAGAAGAATTTAAATATAACTCAGCTGTTTGATAGTGGTATTATACAGTTAGTAATCTTAAAGAAAAACGATTTAATTTCGGAACAATTAAATGAACAACGCGACAATGGCGAGCGTAACGGGCACCTTTGCATATACATATAGGGTTGCGGAGCGAATATACCATAAACATAAACATACATACTCTTTATTAACACACCTCAAAATAAAGAAACACATAAAATACAAGTTACAAATAGTAAAAGCAGAGGTAAAACAATTGGCGGTCTTATCGCTAAAAAGCGATCTCTTCCAGACAACCTAGTTAATATTTGTATGACCCTTTTTGTATTATTATTTTCGTCTTTTTGTTTGTGTTTTATGTATTTGTTTAATATTGATAAAGTTTTGTAATAAATTATGTTTAAAAAGTGTTATTGGGAAAATGTTCAAACAACGTACGGTCATCATTTTCAAGATCGTTTATGTCGCCGTAGAGATATTTATTTAGCTATTAAATATATTGGCGTCTCACGAGAAATTAACAATTCTGAAGTATTTGAGTAAGTAGTTACGAAAGATTTTTTTAAAATCACATTTTTACTATAATACTATCCGCTTTGACCTAATAGTAGAAGAGCCCACGGCTCTAAACCTAGTCCGATGAGACTCCCAGATAATATATATGTATATTTTTTGGTTACGTCTTTAATAGGGGAACACGAAATGGCGATGCTGCAATGATAAAAACCTGGCAGCGTATAAAAAAAACCGGTTGCCGTTGCTGTTGTAAAAATATCAGGCGCTAGGTTTAGGCGTAGGCATCTACAAGCTTATCATGTTGCTGCCACTGATAAGGCCAATCACGGGGGATTGCAGCACTGCATTATCGTATATCCCTACCTCTAGTGATTCGAGGAACAACACCTACTATAAACCGGTATTTTTTTTTTTGCATAAAGACGTACCTAATAATATATATATATTATCTAGGAGTCTGATCGAACTAGGTTTATTGACTGCGAGATACACTCGTTTACGTAAGAGTCCCGTCCCAGCTCGGCCAGAAACTTGTACTATCAATTACACGAAGCTAAACGATGGGAATTGCCAATTGTGAAACGTATAGCGCACAATTTCTTACTTCGATATACTAGTTACGAGCGCGATTGGACAAAATGTTGGGCTATAAATTGGAAATTGATGAAATGATGAAATATACATGTTGAAATTTTCAACCATAGATGATATAAACCTACCTATACGGGGTAGATCGTATATCTAGATCATTATTCAAAATGCTGTAATTCCCAAAATACTGAAATTATTAAATTAATTTAATTGCTAAACTTAATGAATGCACTTTGCGGCGGTCGGGCATGCACTGCCGGGACCGCGGTTTACGTAGAGCATGAAATATGCAATTGATTATTGTACATTTTGTCGCTATGTACGGTCCTTAACGGTACACTACCTATATCTTATCTTTTTTTATACCAAGGAGGTGGCAAACAGGAATAGGGAATAATTTATTAGTTAAACCATAAAAACCATGACACTTCTCACTCCGCACACACTTATTTATTTGTCGACTCGTATAATTTTAAGTACATAATATTTATTCACATGGGAATAAACGACATCGCTAAAATCTTAGCACATAAGTATATTTGGAAATGTACTTGTGTTGAAAGTATTTCCCACATCTGTGTGGTTTCCAAAACTTTCCGCATGCTGCAAAAACGCGTACGCGAACTTCGCATTGTAATGTAGGCGGTAAAGACTCAAACAAGATTTACTGAAAATATAGCTTGTGAACATTTGTAACCGGCCAGTCTTATACCATAACTAGCCTTTTCCCGCGGCTTCGCCCGCGTACTATAAGTACTCAAAAAGGATACGATACCAATGTTGATTTTCAGACTTTGTGACCACATTTGCCCCTTTTGGGGGTTGAATTTTCAAAAAACCTGAAACACGTGTTTACTCATTTATTGTTAGGAATACTCCTGCGAAGTTTCGAATAAAATAGTCTAACAAATTTTGATTCGCCATACAAACTTTGGACCCCTATTTTACCCCCTTAGGGGGTGAATTTTGAAAAATCCTTTCTTAGTGCATCCCTAGACCTTATAAGGAACCCACGTGCCAAATTTGGAATCTCTAGAATCAGCGGTTTGGGCTGTGCGTTGATATGTCAGTCAGTAAGTCAGTCAGTCAGTTAGTCAATCAGTCAGTCAGTCAGTTTCTTCTTTTATATATTTAGATAAGACTGTCAAAGAAAATACCGCCAGAGTCGTTCTTGCGTTACTATTGTGGGTGTATCCCTAGTATTATTTGATCAGTGAGTTTATACCTTCTGCTATCTCATTATCAGTAGCGGTGAGTCAAAATATTTACAAGGAAGCTGGGGTGAATGTATAAAACTACACAACTAGCTAAAAACTGGGCACGCCAGTGGGACTTGAGTTCTTTGGACGCTCCGCCGCTGCTTTTTATTCACAAAACATAACAGACCTCAGTAAAATTAAGGTACCATTTTTATTTTATACGCTTTTATTGCTTTTTTTTGCTCGAATTGAATCTTATCAACGTCTAAATGAAGCTCCTTCTACCATATGGTATCTTTTTCAAAAAAGTGCCACATATTTACTTTATTATAGAGGTCCAAGTAATTACTACCTACTATAGCAATTTGTAAGTTACTACATGGGCACAGGCCTTTCTTTCATGCACGAGAGGGTTCCATTATACAATAGTCCCCATGATAACCCCAAAAGGGGCTGGGGACTTGACAATCCCGATACTTCCAGATTACAAGTCGGACGTTTTATTGCTCTTGTCTAAATTAAAATAAGTCTTAGCGTTAATTATAGGCCAATCGACTTTTAATCATGTCATGTCAATCATCATAAAATCACGATGAAAAGAAAAAATATTCTCTCTTTATTCCCATATATCCGTAGCAACCCTTTTTGTTTACAATTTTCTGTTTTTTTTATAGTAGGTAGCGTATGACATTGACTTTATTTTTTAGGAATGCTTACTAAAGTTTAAAACAGTTTTTACATGGAGCAAGGTCAAATAAAGGTCATTCATATTTTTGCGAAAATATCTACTAATTAATTTGGCGAAATATTAGTCTAAAATTGATTGATAAACTTTGACCTCGAAATGGTTTTAGATACATACCTTTTCAAAATAAATGAACAATCCCTACTGTGTATGCCTTAATAACAACCGGTCATCCAACCGGTCATCCAACTGGTCCGCTACATTACGTTATGTCATGTCACGTTATACGGTGCATTGTGCTCCGTTAGCCCTTACTGTCATGTCAGCTTTAAAATGTGGAATTTAATAGGTATTTTATTGTGAGATAAGTCGTTTGAATAGTAAGGCGGATTAGCCGCAGGTAATGTAGCAAGGTATAAGCGGACAGAAACTATCTTAGGTTAATTATGTCGGTATACAGATCTATCCGCGGACACATCCGTGTCCAATGAAGGTTTTCGCGATCGAGATTTTCATTAGATGGCAGATGCAGATGGCAGCACCATGACGAGAAAAGAAAAGAAAAAGAAAAAGAATGTATTCACACGTTTATTAAAAAATCACTTGCACACATTACCTGTAGATTGATGACTTGTTGTACAACATAAGCTTGAAATAATATAAATTATAATAATAGTCTAATGAATGAGAGACTGTCGATCCCACAGACAAACTCATTCTAGAGTTTTGTGGGGCTATGTATTAGATTTAAGAAATACCCTTGTATTTTTAATAAATAAATTGTAATAAAAAAAATAAAAAATAAAAAATAATAATAAGGACAGCTGTCAAAATCCACTAATCAACAAATAAATGATTAAACACGATTGGCGGATTATGACAGCTAGCTAGCGCCACAGTGCTGCCATCTAGTGAAAAACTCGATCGCGGAAACTCTCATTCCCGCCACACATTGACGGATTTGTCCTTCAGACATTGTTTATTGTTTATTAAGTTTACACAGCATTACAGTCTTATCACTAATACACTGCGAAACTACATAGATGTCTACTATTAGTTAATCAAAATTATCATACTAACACACTTGACTGCCTATTATCCATCAGCTCGCAAAATCTCAAACACTCATGACACATATTCGCCCATCGCCACGCCACCAGGTCACACTCTGGTGCTGATACCAGGAGCGCATTCAGTAGGTCCAGGGCACGAAGTATCGGAGAGTTCTTATGTGCAACCGTAAGTACATGCCATTGGCACTGCCAACAGGGGGTGCACACGCGGCCTGAGGGTAATATTTTTGTTAATATCTGGCACAAAATGTCTTACAAAACTCCCTACCAGTTCAAGACAATCAGAGTCCCCTAGAAGAACCCGATACGCAAAAAGTAGTAGGCTCAAGCTGCGCCTCACTTCTAAGGAATTGAATCCCAGGGTTCCTAAAATAAATTTAGTTGGATACAGGAACGGATAGTATCCGTACATCTTTTTATAATACGTTCTTAAGAACGTCTTTTGGACCTTTTCCAACAGTAGGATATAAGTTGACTCGTAAGGGTTCTAGACTAACGCTGATGCCTCCAGCTTGCTTCTAACCAAAGCATTGTACAGTACTTTTATGGTACAAGGGTCATGGAATGAAAATGACATGAAAAACCATGTCCGTCCGTCCGTGCGTATATGGCTAATAGCTAGTTATTATCTCTGTTGAGGCGGTTTTCACACCAGCACCGCGACCGCACGAAGCGATGGTTTGTAATCCGCCGTATGCTGGTCGCTTACACTGAGTCGTGACATACCAGAACCGAACTAGATGGAGATGGTATCGTGAGATGACCCGAGATAAACCACAAACCCAAATAACTGTTCCTATCATCATGTTGTTTATTTAGGCTATATGACTTTTATTTGTAACGGGGTATTTATTATTATATTTGCCATATATTGGAGTTTTTGAGCACCCGATATTTCGGTACAACAGTTACTCCGTGGTGATGGTGCATACAACTATGCCGAATTATCGGATGCTCAAAAACTCCAATATATGGTAAATACCCCGTTACAAATAATAGTTATAATATAATGTGAATGACCATGTGAGCTTGTAATCGTATATTAATATTATACTAGCCTTTTCCCGCGGCTTCGCCCGCGTACTATAAGTACTCAAAAAGGTACGATACCCATGTTGATTTTCAGACTTTGTGACCACATTTGCCCCTTTTGGGGGTTGAATTTTCAAAAACCTGAAACACGTGTTTACTCATTTATCGTTAGAAATACTCCTGTGAAATTTCGAATAAAATAGTCTAACAAATCTTGATTCGCCATACAAACTTTGGATCCTTATTTTACCCCCTTAGGGGGTGAATTTTGAAACATCCTTTCTTAGTGCATCCCTAGACCTTATAAGGAACCTACGTGCCAAATTTGGAATATCTAGAACCAGCGGTTTGGGCTGTGCGTTGATATGTCAGTCAGTCAATCAGTCAGTCAGTTTCTTCTTTTATATATTTAGATGACTTTTGGCGGAAATTTCTTTTTTAAAGCCTCGATTTAAAAGGTATTTCGTATGTGACCGGCGTTTACATACGGAAGACTTTGTGTTTGTATTTTAAAATATTGATATGTAATGGTTATGATTTGGTTTTTAAACGACTGCTAATGGTTCACGTGTTAGGCCCTGGCCGTCATATCCTTTGGTATCTTGTGCGCGAAGCACAGCGATTGGTTTCAAGATAATGTCACAACAATACCAAAACTATTACAAATTTTAAATTTAGAATTGGCCCAGTGGCCTGGGCTCCTTTCGGGCCACGACCTTGAAAATGAGCGAAATTGATTGAAATACATATATGTAAAGCCTCTACCTGATATTGTTGGATGATCCGTTTTTAATATGTTTGCGTTTATGCGAGTTTTCTAGTAAAAATATAAGCCTACTACTCGTAACGATTTGTATGGTGTAACATTTTGTGAATAGGTATATACAGGGTGGGATTTTGTAATGCCACCTGAAGGGGAAGTACTCTTAATATTGTAGATAGAAAATTTTACTCAAAGAAAACATTCCTTTATTTTTTTAAAGAAAGAAAACTGCATTCAAAGATTTTTAAAAATTCGCTTGTCGCACCCGGTAATCGAACTGACTAAAATCTCTAAAAGTTGCATCCTGTACTTTTATTGCATCGATCGTTAGGGTCAATTATAAGGATGAAATCTATCTTACAAACTTTATAAATTAAATGAAAGGAAAACAATGAAATCTTAAATTAAAATAGAGATATGTAAAAAAATCGTAGGGTTTAGCAGCCGTATGTTTTACTGCAACTAATATTACTAAACCGCGATTAGAATGGGATTGAGATAGCTGTCAATCCATATTAATTTTGACGTAAGTGTATAGCAAATCTGTCAAGTCTAATCCCATTCTCATCGCGGCTGCATAATATTATTTAATCACTTTTTCTGAAGTATGTAACATTTTTTTCAGTTTGTAATTGTTAATTTTTACGGATTCGTTATTAAAATGATCTTCTTTTGCCATTATAATGACATCTAAACATTATTGTCATATCATTCCGACAAACAATGGGACTAAACCGTTTGATGTATACTAAGCCATCTCTTTTTGATATCTATTATATATATATATACAGGGTGAAATTTAAATCACTGGCCATATTCATTCCCGGCACTAGGTTACACTTAAGGAATCTATTTAGCGAAAAAAAAGAGTACATTTTTTTAAAATTTTCATTTTTAAATTTTTAAATATTTTCCACGAGTCGTGGTCACCCTATTACCACAAATGTAAACAAACCTAATAGTAGGTTTTAACAACAACATCAGCAAAACCCTTATCTGACCTTCACTAAACCTTATATCGTTGCAATAGGGTCCATCCAGTTAGTGTAGGCGATGGTAGGCAGGTTTATCAATTTTATAAACGAGGGTAGCCCAAACCATTCCGCGCTAGCGGTAAACATAACGTAAATGATTAGTCACTCGTCACTCGCCAACCTTAAAATAATAATCGCGCGCGTACTAATGTTTAAAAAAATGTTTTCGAACCGTAATGTGGGGTGAAATAAAAAGACGCGTCTACGTGAACGAAGCCGAAAGCCTGGACGATTTAAAACGTAAAATTGTGCGTGCATTTGACCAAGTGCGAAACAACGTTGTAGTGCTTAGAAAACTAAAGAACAATGTGCATAAACGTGCCGCACTTTGTTTGGAGCAGCACGGATTACAGTTCGAACATTTATTGCAGTACAACTACAATTACTTGCTTCAGTAAGTACCGAGGGTGATTATGTAAAGTTTAATTGCGTCGATTTTTAATCAAATGTACACAAGTTGATTCAATTTTTTAAATACGCCTGAGTGCAAAGATTTCCAACCTAGTTTTTACTCATTGTTTTTAAGCCACGGACGTTTTGTTAATAATCATTAGTCAGAAATAACATTTTAGATTAAAAATGGGTTGCCTTTGCATTTTGATGGTCCTAAGCCCGGTAAAGTATGAAGGAAAAATTAGCAACTTATGTAGGAAAGCGTCTTATCTCGCTGCAATAGGGTTCATAATTGGTGACGCGATTGCAAACAGCGGGAGGGGCGGGGTGTCAATGACCTTAACTGATAAGAGAGAAGGGGGTGTAGTGGGTAGTTGACGGTTCACCATAACGTACGAGGTTTTTAGGACAACTTGATGATGATTTATTTCGAAAAAAATGTACTGAGCGGTATTAAAAGAAAAAACACGTGTTTAATATTTTTTCGAGTTCTTTCGGGTGTTTCAATTTGGCCAGTGAATTACATTTCACCCTGTATATACACGGTGGGGCCTGTAACTAAAGCAAAAAATAAAAAAGTACATTCTTCTCCTCAAACTACGCAACGTTTGTTTGACGACTTTGAAAAAAAACTTGCGGTTTGAATTTTATTATATTTTAAAGTTAATTCGAACACGCAATGTACTATGCAATTTATTATGTCTGTAGAGTGACTAGACTGACAGGCGATGTCAATTAGACGGAGTTTTAAGTACATTGAAAATACTATTTAATTTGTTTGAAAAAATAACAATCTAAAAACTTTATGATTTTAAAAAGTTGCTACACAAAAGGCCCCACCCTATATATACATGAACTTTATATCAAGGAAATAATTTTCTGAATAAGTCAAACATTACTTTTAACAGGTTCAATCCTAAACTTATATAGATATCATATATAGGTATAAAGGAAAAAGTGATCTAGCCCTAAAGATATAAGATTATAATTAATATAAATTATATAGTAGTGTGTCTACTTAAAATAAACAAATCAAAATATTTATTAAAATAATTTGATTTGTTCTTCAGGTTCAACCTTTGAAATCAAATGTATAAATTTAACCAATCCTTCGAATAAGCCTCTATTATACTTCAAATATATTAAAATGTGACGTTTTTAAAGTAAATGTACGTAATTGTCGGTTGTCCATAAGGCGGCTGTCATGAAAATTAATTTAGACAATAAGGTACCTTTTACTTGAAAACGCAACAAGTATTGTTATGTATGTAAAATACTCATTAGCATCACCCTTGACAACGCACGTGTAAGCAGTTAATTATGAATTTCTCGTTCGTGATCGAAGTGCGCGTGCGACGATTTTTCGCAACGCTAGTTTAACATATTCCAATTGCTACCGCGCAATGCGCAACACTTACCTATGCGAACTGTCAAATCAACTTATAATGCTTAGAAAATAATATTATATAATGCATTATTTGGCCGCATTTTTGAATGGGAAAAATAATCAGTACAGCCACGTAATCGACTTTGTGAAGTGCAGCAAACTAGACTACCTATTTAAAAAAAAAAACTAAAATTCTATTTTTTGGACAACAATTCCAAAACTAAAAAATCAAATACCTAATGAATACCACAATGTTTGCCATGAATGTAGATGTAGATTTAGTGTAGGGACCCCGGCCGGATTCAGGCGGGCTGTCGATCGCTGCTCGCGTTCATTCAGCCCAGTTCCCTGGAGTTGGAGCTGCAGGTTATTGTCCCAATTGCCTTCCCATACTACTCTCTTCGAATCTTCTCGTTTTCCTGCAGAACAGAAGGACATCCTTGAGTTTGACATTCTTTAATTCGCATTCATCTACTTAATTCATCTTTTCCGAATACATTATATCGCGTTTCCGCGTACATAACGCATTTGCTAGTACATGCTTACTGGTTTTCTCCTTGCCACAGTTTAGACAGGAGGAGTCCCTACTTATACATGAATGTATAATATGTATATTGATAGGGTTGCCATGACGCTCAGCTTCTAGGCAAACTTATTTATTTCAAAATGAAAGAAAGGACAACAACGACTCTGTCTGTCAACGATGTCTCTCGGTCACAGAAGGCTTACCGCGAACCTTGAAAAGCGAAATTTTGTTATCTGCGTCTCGTTTGCTCGTATTAATTAGCAAGTGTATTAGAGAGGGAGATAACGAAATTAAGATTTTAGAGATTCGCGGTAGGTCCTCAACTAAACCGGATGGTTATCGACTCGGTAAGCTACGGCATTAAAGCCAGTCCTACCTACATGCTTGGCTTGTGTAACGAGGTTGAAGAACTCGGTTGCTATTTCACCGTCCGGGTTTGATATGGAGGACGGCCCCTAATCTTGTTTAGCGAATGTATGTACACTGTATACTTGTACCTATTAAAATGTTTAAGGAGTTATATGAACTAAATATTGTTGTACTCAATATTTGAGTTTGATAAGCGTTCTTATGTCCTTTTAATTATTGTTATCTATTGAAAAAACATTCAAACTCAAACTCAAACATTTATTCAGTAAGTAGGCCACAAGGGCACTTTTACGCGTCAGGTAGTTTATCAAAGTAAAAGAAAAAAACTACACCGGTTCTAACCCTACAAGTTCTGACCCGAGAAGAATTATGACCGGCAAGATACTCAACGGGACTTAATTTTTTAAAACAACAGTACATCAAAACTTAAAAATACATAAAAATGCGTTGTTCTATAAGAAAACATATCAAACCAAGGTTAGGTTTTAATCAACTTAATTAAGTTCTTCTATGAATCCTTTCTCACTTATACAGCTCTGAAATTTGAATAGGCAGTTATGATGTATTTAATTATCCTTTTACCTATTATAATTGTATTGCTACATACACCATAACTATAGTTTCTTTAGCATTATTCCTGTCTCCTGTTTCCCTGAATTGTGTTATTATAGTAAAATTAATTTTGTATTAAGCAGAACGTCTGCTATCGACACTGTTTAGAAATAAAACCAAAAATAGAAAAATCCACTGCCTCAGGCGAGACCACCCATCAGGTAAGTCTCAGTAGCTCAGTTGGTCAGAGCGATGGACATCTATCCCAGAGTCGCGAGTTCGTCTCTCGTCTGAGGCAGTATATTCTAGTAAACCTCACTATTTGCAGAGTACTGTGTAAAAATAATACTTACTTAATCATTATTGGTTATATTTGACTACCTTTAATGTTTTTATATCGGGAATTATATATTAGTACCTACTCTTTTTCATAAAACATAACACGCAACACATGTAACATATGTAATCTAAGTCCATATTGCGAAGGGCATTATGTTCATGAGACCATTTTGCATAGTTATTAGTAAAGGTGTGAATACCACAGTTGGCGCAGCGTGGGAAGAACTATGACCCAATCATCGTCAAGAGAAGCATGAAATAGGCAAATATACAATATGAAGCAAAAATACCTTTTTTGTGTATGCTAAAGTATTTGTCAGAAGAACTGTAGGTAAAATGTAGTTTGTACGACACTTACGTTTCAAAGTTTTTATGAAAAGCTTTTTTTTTACAATGCGCTTGTGCCGAAGTTCCTAACTTATCAAAAGAAAGGCGGAAGGCATCAGCACCGTCAGTAACGACGTATTTTTTTAAGGCGACTGTAGTATACAGAAATATAACCTGTAATGTACCTTGTCAATTTACATATTTGCTAAGGCCAATAGTCACCTTTTGAAAAATAAACAACCAAGACTAAGACTGCTAGAATAATTTAGGTTTGATAAGGTATGATTTCAAGCTCACATGGTCATTCACATTATAAATATTATTTGATACGGGATATTTACCATGTATATTATGTTACTCCGTGTCCGTGATGATGGTGCATGCAACTGCGCCGAAATATCGGATGCTCGTAAACACAAATATACATGGTAAATATCCCGTATCAAATATTATTTATAAAATTGATAAGATATGCCCAGACCATAAAAATCCTTCGTTTGGAACAACTGCGGCGTCTATGAGTGTCAAAGTTTTGAACCATCTTCCCATCGATTTAAAGAAGTTGCCACTGGAAGCATTCAAAAAGAAACTGTATACATGGCTGACAGACGAGTGCTTTTATAGTTTGAACGAATATTTTGCATGTATTAACAATTAAGCTACAAACATACCAGTACATACCATACCAGTATTTAGTGCATGCATGTAAGAATCATTGTATTTCTCACGGAGGTAGAAAATGGAGATAGTCTGTAATTACACTAATTACTTCAACATCTATGTAACCCGTTTTCGTTCAATAAATGAATTTTTATTTTACTTACTTTACTTTAAGATTTTAATTACATTTAAGGATATCTAGACAAAATCGCGAGAAGCCGACTTTCCATTTCGTCTATTGCTTAGTAAGTAAGAAAGCTATACTAAAATTTACAAATCCAAGAATTATTATCGAGCAGCAAAAATACATGATTAGCTTTCCAGTGTTTGTTATTTCCTGTTAATCTGCCAAGTGGTTAGACTGAGACGTCAAAATACCACAACTCATACCGACCTCAGTCATTCGTGTCTTACGTCTATTTACCTCTCCAAAGATCGCTGGTCACCATCTGTGTACAAACGCATCTATTGTCTTTACACGCCATTCCAGATAGTGGGTGAAGGCTGCGTTCACGCCGGTCATTTTGAACCATTTTAATCTGGACATTAATTTATTAGGCATTAGGACTAATTTCATTTGGCTTTAGAATTTTTGACCAAGATATCATTACAGTCGTATAAAGTACTTATATGGTCTGTTGTACCTTTGATTTAAGGTATTATTTCGTTTGAAATAGAGTATTTTGGTTTAGCAGTTGGTTGGTAAATATCTGCCACTACATGATTGCGTGTAATTATTCCAATTGTTGGTCATCACGCAATACTTTAATGGATAAGTACTAATTTAGAGATTGAGGCATTTGATCTTTACCTAATTTATAGATCCTATTTAATATCCAAAATTATCTTCCAATGTTTATTCAATTCAATTTAGGTTTAATTGAATTTAAATTTAATAAAGGTTGAAAGATAACCTTATTGTGTTATATTTTAATGAAATACATATATAAACTGTCGATCATTAAATTGGAATTTCCAGAAAGCGAAATCTATGAATATTAAAACGAGGAAGATCTTGATTGTTTATTAAATTATGTGTTGCGCAAGATTTTACGTTCGCACTAAATCTGTTATTAAAAACGCTATCAGATATGTTAAATAAGGAATGATATAAAACGTTGCCAAGGTGCATTCTCTTATAATGCGTAGGTTATACAGAAAAAATACGAAAAATTTGATTTTAGTATTGGCCGATTTCAAATTGAAACAATTACAGATAGGAAAACATTACACGTAAAGTCGTGCCTATTTTCTGTATGAGAAATCCTGACCAGTCTTTTTGTATTCAACTACCAAAACGATCACAAGTCAGGGATTAGAGTGACAATTTGACTTCAGATGATAAAGGTAAAACATGTCAAACTATATTCGATATTTGACATACAGCGCAGAAAAATCAAAATGTTCTTCGAAGGTTCAAGATGAATCAATTACTTACCCATCCCATCTGGACCTCGCAGCACTCACTGGATTTTCTTTATCATCTGCTTCCCCACTACTACTACCCCATAGAAGAAATGCCTATATATATATATCCAGTGACATGTCGCCATACGATAAATAATTACTTACCAATATTTTCTTGACGCTAGTAGACTTAATATGCGTGTTTTTTTAACCACGTTCCATTGATTCCAGGCTCCCGTCGAACGACGACGCAGAGCAGCGTCAACGCGACACGGGATCAACAGCTGCACGCCGTTCTGGCCGCGCGCCGGCGACAATTGCTCAACGGCCGACTCGCCACGCACATCAACAACTTAGCCAACGTAGCCAATAAACCACATAAGTAAGTGTTCATTCAATGGCAAGGTTAAATTTATTTTTAAAACATAATTAAGTATCACCATAAATTATGGTGATACTTAATTATGGTCCATAATATCTGGTCGATTTTCACTCTACATGTTTAGATTAACTTTCTATATTAATTTTCAAAAGCATCCACGCGCTCTGAGTTTTTTTTTCTATATTTTTACCTATCACCTTGGTATATGGGGTTATAAACTATTAGGTCCCTTGATTTTAAAATATAAATTATTGTTTTTAATTCCGACGAAAACATTTCTTACGCTTCTTTTTAAAATAAGAATTATTTTTAATGATTGTTTATTTTTAATATTTTATTCAAAAACATAAATTTGATCTGTTGTTTTTCATTTTCAGGAGTAATACTACATTTCTTCAGATAGAAGTCCGGGACTCAAACAGCTCAATAATCAAGAGGATAACGTTTGACAACTCAAGCAACGAAGCGGCTCCCAGCCTTCGGCTCACGACTACCGACGGTATACGGGAGATCAAACAAGATCTCAAACCTCATGAGATCAGAAATATATTCGTGCCCAAAGTCTACCAAGAAAACCGAAGTCGAGCAGGTTTTTTAAATAATAGAAGACTTATCAAAACACAAGGTGGGCCATCTACAGAAAATGGTATTATATATGTTCCACCTGAAAAACTTGAAGGATTGGATAAAGAGGTAGATTTGGAGCCCGATGAAGAATTTCAAGTTGATGAATCTAATCATGGTTTATATTTGCTCAACTATTCAGATACCGATAATGTCACACAAGTTCCGGTTTTAAATGAAACTGTTACTACGAATGAAGTAAATGTAAGCAGTACTATTAAAATTGAAACTACAACAGTTACTAGTAATGTTACTAGTAATGTTTCAACAGAAGCACCGAATGTTCATGTCCATAAAAAAGATGAACAAATTGAAGACATTATTTTGAACAGTACTGATACTATAAATACAAAGCTAATAAAAGTGGAAAATGAAAAAGATAAAAGAAATGATACCCAGTTTATGTCGGAAGAAATTTATAATCATTTCAGACCGCTTGAATCTGAATTACCAGTAGAGGACATGACACCGTTTATTAATTTCGGCCAAAAAATCGCCGGACAAGCTATCAACGATAATCTAACAGATTCTCCGTCATTATCAGCGTCAACTAAATCGGTAAATTTCATCGTTGCTCCCCCAGAACGACGAAAATTTAATTCAAGATATTCTGCAACCGAAAAGTATAAAAACACTAGTGTCGACGAGGAAGAATTAAATGAAGAAATGGATGTGTCTGTAGTTAAGAATACCATTGAAAAGAATAAGATCAGAAACACGGTAAAAGGGCCGGCACCGCAGCGTCATGTAGGTTTAGTCAATGCCTATAGGAAACATACCACGCCATCTACATCCAAGCCCCCAAATATTGCTCAACTAAACGTCACTGAACCAATAATAATAAATGTAACACCAAGTTCCATAGATAAAAGCAGTAATACGACAAATGCCACCGTCACAAACAACAATACGAATACTACTGTTAAAGAAAATGTTTCAATTAAAGCAAATGGAACTATTGTTCCAAGGAATTACACAAGAAGTTACTATAATTTACGACGTCGGCCCCCTAGAGTTACTACTGTATCAAGTACCGAGAATATACTACCCGCTACAGTCGTAAATACGACAACAGAAAAAGCTTCAACGGTTTATACAGCTGTGGTCACTTCTGTATCTATAACATCTTCAATGAAAGGGCATAATAAAACTGATAGCAAAGATGTTGATAATAGTACAGTCGTCGAGACTATCGTGCCTAAGGAGAATAATACCACACCAAAAGTATTTTTGATCAATGTTACTGATACAACGCCAATACCGCCTTCACCGCCATCTTCTAGGGCACCGTACAAACACAGAATAAGAATACGGACAACAACCACAGAAAGTAGTATCTCGTCTAGCCCAGCAGTTTATTTGCATCGAGCATATGAAAATAATGATGTTACAACAAAAGTATCAGATCTCAAAAATGAAGTAACTACTTCAAGGATCTCCGAACGATTGGCCAATCTGTTTAAGCAAAATGAATATGAAAACAACAATAATGGAAGCACAATCAGACCGAAAAACATTCTACGAAGGCGACGGCCAACGACTACTTCGACTTCTGCT
Source organism: Pammene aurita (assembly GCA_947086415.1). Classification (NCBI taxonomy): domain Eukaryota; kingdom Metazoa; phylum Arthropoda; class Insecta; order Lepidoptera; family Tortricidae; genus Pammene; species Pammene aurita. The sequence goes on along the minus strand of OX352297.1, from coordinate 38,325,321 downwards.
CCAGTATCTAGTTTACGACCTACATTTTTGACTACAATTTCGACTACGACCGAGCTGGCAACTAGTCCCGTCAGAACAGCAGAAACTATGACATCTTCAGAGACTACTATAAAACCACTGATAGTTACTTCAAGAACATCATCACAGTCAAGTTACAAACCAACAGTTATTCCAGATACAACAACAGAAAAAGAAGAAAATATTACTTCAGTTGATTCAGTGGAGGATGGAAAAGCTACTTCTGATAACGAAGTAGTTATAGAGCCTGAGAAAACGTACACAGCTTCGTATGTCTTAGCAGGATTAGGTTTTCTGCCTGTGGCGGGAATAGTAGTTTTTGTTTTAAGGAATATTTTAAATAAGAAGACCAAAGAGATAGACACGGAGTATGAGGGTTACTTCGACGACGACGAACTCAAGAAGGAGTCTCCTATAACGCCAGTGGCGCGGCCACCGTTGCCGACGCCGACCAAGCCCGACAACAAATGGGAGTTCCCGAGGAACAAGTTGAGGCTACAAACTTTATTGGGTCAAGGGAACTTTGGACAAGTAAATATGATTTTTGAATTTTAAGTAACTCTATCGACAGTTTCTATAAAAAGAATGAATCAATGACCCACAATATAATACCCCTTTTAACAGTTTTATCTTTATCAGTCGTGTTTTGGTGACAAACCATAGGTCAGCTGGTGAAGTTACTAGTATTAAAACAATTTTCTGTCAGTTCTCATATTTGATGGTATTCAATTAAAATAACTTTGGCATCTACTTACTACTTATAAAATATTAATTCACGGCCAATTTATATTATTATATGCCTTAGAAAAGTTGCTGATTCATGTTTTAGATATCCGGAAAATTATAAGCCTTTTTATTCTATTCATCAAATAAGTCGTTCTAACCTAAATCCACTCCTTTCAGGTATGGAAAGCTGAGGCAGACGACCTGAGCGGGCACGACGGATTGACGCGACTGGTTGCCGTAAAGAGCATTAAAGAGTCAGCCTCGCAGAAGGAGAAACAGGAACTATTGCACGAGATCTACATCATGCAGAAGATCGGCACACATCCTAATGTCGTCACGCTGCTTGCTTGCTGCACAGAACACGGTAAATAGATTTTGAGCCTCTACATTCTCCTTTGCTGGGCACTTGCATGCCTCATCTCATAAGAAACGGAGTAAACCATATGGCAATGCGGATGGTCTCTACAAAAAGGTATGGGCCATAAAAATTGAGGACGTTTTAGGGACGAAAGGGCCCTGATGGAACATTAAAAAATTCAAATATTCTATATAAAATATCTCGTCAAGTTTCTTATAAACAATGAGAAATACACGGGGATGAATTAATTCAATAACTACAATCTCAGAAGTTAGGTTAGGTTAAATTATAAAGAATTTGAATTGCACAAACACCATAAGCATATAAATACGAGTATATAATCACTATAATAATTTAGATACAGGATCACTGCAAGTCTAGGCATCTAGCAAAATTGTTAAAACCCAATTAAAATTGCCAGTTTTAAAGAATCACACATTTTATAAAAGAATGGCTTCCAGTTTTCATCGGACAACAATTTTCTCCTTCCAGAGCCGTATCTCCTCATAATGGAGTACGTGATGTGCGGCAAGCTGCTCACGTACCTGCGCGAGCGGCGCTCCCGCCCGGACCGCTTCAGCGGCAGCGGCGCGCTCACGTCGCGGGACCTCACCGTGTTCGCCTACTGCGTGGCGCGGGGGATGGACTATATCGCTTCTAAAGGGGTAAGTTTATCTCGTGTTTATAGTTCCCAATTTATAGGGTTCCAAAACTTATATATATTTATAGGCGTCCCCCTAAGACGGATATGGTGGAAAAATTTGCAGCCATCAGGTATCATCAGCTCAGTTGAGAGCGATGGGCATGTATCCCGGAGTCGCGAGTTCGAGGCTCGCCTGAGCCTGAGCCGCAGTGGATTTTTGTACTTTTCCTTTATTTCCAACACATTATCGTTGGATCTAAAACGGATGTGAATTTCACTTATATAGTCTGCGAATAGTTCAGAGCGTAGTTTTAGAAATTGGTCTAATAAGTGGATTATCTTAGTGTTCATTGGTTTTTAGATGCCTCATCTTTCACTACTGAATACTATTTCGTAGACATACTAAGTCCTCTAAAAGGAATCCATTTAGTGTTTTACTGTTAGTGGCCATTGTTGCAGAAAAAATACGGTTTTCAAGGATGGATTTGACAAGTGGAGCTACCAACTTTTTAAATGTACAATTTGGGGGGGGGGGGAGATGAAAATGATACCAAACTTGGCCTAGTAGCTTAACTGATCTAGATATCAAGATAAAGTTGAGAGCACCCCCCCCCCTAAAAATTTACATCAAACATCATCGAATCCATCCTTGGATCCTAAGGAATAATCATGCCATAGTAAATCTTCGGTTCACGAAAAGCCGTATTTGACCCTTTTATGTCGTGTGCAAACGTAACTATGTATGTTACCCGGGACATAAAACCGCCTTTTCTCGATCAAAATAATTACAAACAGTCAGATGTTTGTACAACATATCTCATTTCACAATTTAAAATTGCAGATCGTCCATCGTGACTTAGCAGCTCGGAATGTGCTGGTCGACCACAACAAGCTCTGCAAGATCGCCGACTTCGGCATGTCTCGCGCGACCGGCGGCGCGTCGAGGAACCGCGGAGCGCTGCCTGTCAGATGGATGGCTCCTGAAGCACTGCTTTACAATGTCTACAGTCATTCCACGGATGTGTGGGCTTTCGGCATCACGCTTTGGGAGATCGTTACGCTTGGTAAGTCAGTGAAATTACTGAAGGTTGAAGATGGGAAGTGGCTATGATGGGGTCGAAGATCTAGAATTTATATTTAGTATTTTGATATTTACTTAGTCGGAAGAAAACTTTACGTAAAGCATAATTTACAAGTTGATTTTTTAAAGTTGTTTTTTTTTTTGTAAATTATGTAATTAATCTTGGTTTACCAAGAACATAATTTATACTGTCAATTGTCATGCTAGTGTGTTAGTATCTATTTGGGATGGTGCAGTCTGTCACATTGTGGAGTCGTCACAATGTGACAGACTGTACCTATTAACGCATACTCGTACGTATTTAATGTTGTGTTGGGTGAAAATTCCTATTTTGACTATTGATGACGTACACAAAAGTATTTACATAAAACGGATATGTGTGAAGACGCTGCTCACTAACATCTACATTTTCAGGTTCCACGCCATACGCGGCGATGTCCGGGCGAGAGGTGCTGACGGCCGTGACGGAGGGCTACCGGCTGGAGCGGCCGCCGCACTGCAAGCCGCAACTGTACCGCGCCATGCACTCCTGCTGGCACGCCGACCCCTCCCAGCGCCCCACCTTCGCGGCCCTCAAGTCGCAACTAGCAGAACTGCTGGACAATGAGCCCTCGGAAGGGAACTATGTGGACTTGGACTCGTTCTATCAGGAGTCCTCGGTTTACAGCGATCCGTCGGCGATCATTCATGACGATGAGGGGCTGTCGGCGGAATATGATCGGGAGAGGCGGTGTTTTAGAGAGTAAGTGTAGACACATCTTGACTTAATGACATGGTTTCAATTTAACGGGTCCAAATATTTTTTTAAAATAAGAATTATATGATAATTACAAATAAAGAAATCCCTTAGTACTTGTTAAAAGAACATCTCCCATTCGATAGGCAACACCACTCTTTCCTATTCTGCATTCCTTCACACCACTTCGTTTAATTCTTTGAGGATTTCACCACTCCTCGTCTATGTATTCAAACCAACCTCACTCATTTCCTTTCTATCTCTTCGTAGACTTACCAAAGGCCCCACGAAATACGACAACCACGGCTTCAACTTTCGCGAAAGAAACGAAGACCTTCTCAACAAGTTCGGAGGGACACCGAGAATGGGCGGTTTCGGCATCCGAGACGTCCCCTTCAACGACCGAAACTTCTCCGACGGCGAGTTCAATGAGCGCACCTTCACCGACAAAAGTTTCACCGACAAAAACTTCCCCGATAAAAATTTCACCGACACCAACTTCAATGAGAGAAAGGAAAAGCTCTCCACGTCGAGCTTCCATAAAGAACGGGAGAGAGAAAGCAATTTGGTCAGTAGGAATAGTTTTAATGGCTTCCCTAGGATAGGTGCGAGGGACGGGCATTTTCAAATGATGCCGGATGGGAGAAATAAGAGGGTTTCGGAGTTTGAATGTGACATCTGAAGAGAAACAGTGTAGTTGAGCGAGGGCACAGAAACCAACAGCTTGTAAAGCCAGAAGGAAGTTGTACCAGCGAGGTATTCCAATTGATTTTGACACAATTTAATTGTTAAGAGAACAAGAGCATATAAAGATTATTTTAAATATCGCGGCCGCTTAGCTTTTTCTACTGCTAAATGTATTGAAAGGTATGAATAAATTTATTTTTTCACTTATCTATTAAGTTCAATATACATATTTTGTAGTGTTGATGCTACATAAATAATTTCTTCGCCCTCGTTGAACTATAGTTGAGTCAATGTAAAATGTCTTAATGTTTCTGACACTTTTACGCACTCTTAAGAAGTCTTTATAAATTGACTGAATCTTGTATTTTCTAGTATCTTTTAAGAAGGTTTAGCGACTTTGCCAAACGTTGCACTGATTTCTTGTTTTAACACATTTTTAGCACAAGTGTGGACTCGTGATAATTTTATTTTTAAGTTTCAATTTCAATTGATTGGTTGAAATTTTGTAACTTGAAATACTGTGTTGATTTTGTAAATAAACGTTAATTTATAGAATTTTGTATGTGTGTTTGTGTTAATTGGTGTTTTTTGTAAATAAATTGTGTAAATAAGGAGGTAATGCGACAAACAAAAGAACTGCATCTTATTTTGTAGATTTATTAATGTAAAAAGAACAGTGATTAGAATTGTACGTTACTGTTTAAATATAAAAAGTCTTATGTAAAGTTTTTATTCATACTGCACTTATGATAAATTTGTTGGATCACAACGGTGCTATGTATATTAGGTTTTCTTTGAAAGTAGATTTCATTGCAAAACGAATAAAACAAAATCCAGTAACTGGTCAAAATAGTTTTAACGTGTCAACTTTAGTAATTTTCACAAATATAAATGAAACATAACTCAATAGATCGGCGGCAAATGATGACAAATGAAACATAACGATATGTTAGGTTAAAAAAGTGTGGATAAAGCACTTTACTTAGAATATTATCGGAGTTTGATTTTTATTTTATCGTTAAGTGACACAAGATTTGCTACCACAAATAGTCGCCATATTTTAACACTGTAAGATGACAATATAGTTAATACTTATTTACTGGATTTTCTTTAAGTTTTGCTGTACCAGAACTACTAAGGAAACTATGAAGTAAATTCTAGATTACACATTTTAATGCTGTTGCCTGTAATGTTAAATTTTATAAAATGTTATCCAATGTTTTCTTTCGAATCTCCGTCGGATACTCGAATTGACGCCATTTTGTTGTGTATTGTTTTTGCACTTGCATGAGGCAGACTGTATACCTTAGGCATAACTTTAAAAAAAATACACATATGGCCTTGGAGGGCTATTTTAAGAATATACTCTGTTAGGTATTGATGATTTTAATTTATAATTGAAAAGGATTCGACTTTTTATCAATTAGATATCAAAATAAAGTCAAATATATGCACAGTCCGCAACGAAGGATGACGACCGTAATAAGATTACAAAAGTAACTAGACACAAATATTTCGCAAGTTACTGAACAGCGCGTCAAACACTTGTTTGAGGTGTTGTTAAGTAACTTATGTAATTTTATGTGTCTAGTTAATTTTGTAACATTATTTAATTAGGCAACTTTCGTTGCTGACTGTACCTATATAAAAAAAACTGCTTAACGGCAATAAGATACGTCATACGTTTTAGTAGCATTGGTTGTCAGAATCAAAACATATTTAGATGTATTTCTGATGAGAAATCCGCACCAAATCATCAATTATTACTCTTGGTTTAATTTTGTTCAAAAGAAGGCCAAGATAACTCGTTAATGTCTTTCGTATCACGACAAATAGATATAAACACGTCCGCCGACGGTAATTGATTATTACCACTAGACGATTCGTCTGCTCGTTTGTCTCCTATGTCATAAAAAAACATTCGCATGCTAGTGACAATTCTTTACATAGTGCGTTCTAAGGTCGAGTATTCGTTGCGAATCTCAGTTCAATCATTTTCTAGTCTCTATAAGATACGATATTGGTTTGTCTCTAAGATCGGATTAATGTGTATGTATGAAAGATTTATTTTATTTTAATTATACGGATGTATTGAAAATTAAATCAGTTTATTATTTATTGTACCCATTCCTGGTCCTACGTAATGTCTTTTCTTCCGACATACTTGAGTGTCTCACGACAAAAGTCTTTAATCAATGTGTGTTACCAGTGATGACTTACGGCTCCGAAACGTGGTCTTTCACTATCGGCCTCATCTCAAAACTCAAAGTCGCTCAACGAGCTGTGGAGAGGGCTATGCTTGGAGTTTCTCTACGTGATCGAATCAGAAATGAGGAGAGCCGTAGACGAACTAAAGTCACCGACATAGCCCACCGGATTAGCAAGCTGAAGACGCAAAGGGTAGGCCCCATTGCACGCAGAGAAGATGGCCGATGGGGTCGAAAAGTGCTCGAGTGGAGACCACGGATTAGCAAGCAGAGCGTAGGATGTCCACCCACAAGATGAACAGACGATCTTGTTAAGGTCGCCGGAAGACGCTGGATGCGGGTCGCTTCCAACCGGTACGTGTGGAGGTCAAAGGGGGTGGCCTATGTTCAGCAGTGGACGTCTTATGGCTGAGATGATGATTCCTGATCCTATACGCATAAGAGCCTTCAAAACCAAATTTTAAAATTAACACTTGAAGTATGATTGATCAAGATCTTTTTTCATATTTTTGGACAAAGGGTTTCATAATCCGCGATTATTTCAGAAAGTATTGATTGTTTCAAATAATAGTTTTAAAAGTCCCCTATTTTTTAAAGACCTATTTAATGACACCTCACACTATTGTGTATATAAATTAAAGCACGCATAGAGGACGCTTAGTTTGTGAAATAAAAAGGTAATTATCAGTGAGTGGCAACCAACAGGTTAGAATCCACAGGTCCGCCATTGGGTTGCTGGAATAACCAGGTAGACGGTAAATCGAACCTTCGGCCATTAGCAAACCTGACCCCTTACAAACAAAAGTGCATGTTTACGCGGCACTTATTTACGTCCTTTCAAAGGTTTTTTAAAGAAAACTTAAAAATGACTTAATCGATCATGTTCTAAGTCATTATTTTAATCGTGTTTTCTAGGCCCTATTCTCCGGGCATTTATTCATATTTTTTTGAACTTTGGTTCAAAAGATATAGAGGGATAAACATTATTTTGGCCGTTAGACGCAATTTTTTCCAAAAGTATTCAATTTATCAAAAAATGTGTTTAGAAACATTAAAGTTATTTTTGAAGACCTATTGAATGATGTGACGCATATAGATAGTTTTTGATTTTTTTTTGGTGACAATTAGTTACATGTATAGAGTGCCACTCTTAAAAATATATTTTTTACGACTTTGACTACATAATCCCAGTAGCGGCTGAAATTTCTATACCCCTGCCAGCACTCTACATAGTTTATACCCACCAATTTGAGTATAAACGAGTAAATACGGGTATATTGAGTAACAACTCAACTTTACTACTGAGGTTACTGAGTATTTACTCGGTATTTACTCCTGAGTTTTTACTCACTACCCATCTCTAAACGGGTCATAGCAACTTTTCCCATCCAAATCCGTCTTTTTATCTCGGGGACGCAACTGCCGTCATTGCAGATTTGGGAGCCCAAGTACATGTAGTGATCGACGACATGAATGCCAGGAATGCTGCAGGGGCATTTGTTATCCTTCCGGCTAGGTCCACCATCATCACTTTGGTTTCAGCTCTGTTTACTGCGAGACCGATGTTTCCACTTTCTATCTCGAGTCTTTGGAACAACTCCTTCATGTCTTTTATGGATGTTGCTATAATTTATTATAGTTCTTGTTATACACGGTGCTCGTGAGGATTGCGAGAGATTTTAACAGTGTATTCCTGATCATAATTGGAGACTAAAATGTCGTATAAACTTTTCTGGAATTCGCCTAGTTTCAGAGTTACTACCAATTATTGTGACTCAGTGCAAAACGCTTTTTTGATGGCGATTTCACCCTTTACGGGGTCTAGTCTAGACATTGTTATTGACAGAATATCAAAGTGCCAAGGAATACTTTACGTAAACTATTTTTTACGAAAAAAAATGTACTAATTTATTTTAATCGACAGTTTTACCAATAACGTTAATGTTTTCATGTTCATAAGCATTTAAAAAATCGAAAAAAAACAAAAACAAATTTTTTTTTGGCGAAATTGACCTAAATTTATTTATGAATTAAGTATTAATTTAATTACTCCTTATGACCTCAGGAATTCGTGGTTAAAATCTCTCGCAATGCTCACGAGCACCGTGTATATACCACTTTGTCGGTGTGATTAATATATATACTCTTACCAAATTGCAGCTTTCTAGTACTAACGATTGGATGCACAGACGGACATGGCGAGACTATACAGGTTCCTAGTTGACTACGAAGCAAGACTAGAAGTTGACTAAGGACATAATATAAACATGTAGAGAATGGCCGCTTTTTTACTTTGCCGTGGACGGCAAATTATCGTCACGATATTCTGGTGCGTTCACATGTATGGTTTCGATGAGACAGATTCATCCAGCCCTCCAAACGTGACCATTCATGTGAACGCACCAGAATATCGTGACCGTAATTTGCTGTCAACGGCAAAGTTTAAAAGCGACCAATGAAATCTAATGTGAAACAATCTATATTTTTTAATATAATCTAATATTTAAATGCATAGGTGAAATGATGAGAAAATGTTAAGAAATGACTCAGCTGAAAATGACCGGAGAAAAACCACACATAGGGTTAGGGCCAAAAAGATACTTCCGCCTACAAATTATAACTTGTAGCTATATTAACGCTACTTGTAGCTAGAGCGAACGCTACTTGTATTTTGTATCTGTGTTGTGCTTTTAGCTTAATTACAAAACACGGTGTAACTAATACTAATAAACAGAGAAAGTTTTAAGACCTCATCATTACTACGCACTTATGAAACAAAACAAACAAATTACACAATTTCAATCAAAATAATTACCAATTTATTGCTATTCTTCGGCCACTCTTATCCTAAAAACAATAAAAGACATTTTCGTTCGCATCAAAAACATAAGTTGGTAAATGTTGATAGGTAAGCAGCGATTGTGGGGGCATTGTGGAAACGAGGAAAACGTTAGATTATCGGAGTAAATGGCTGCGGTGGCGATATTACTTGTTACTTTCTTTGTGATTGAAGCATCGCATGTTTTGTGCATACAGGCTGCTCCAAAAGATAGTCATATTTTTATTTTTATTTATTTTATTTATTTTCCCACACATACAATTATCATTACAGGTTAAACCCAATGCGATAATGTAGCAACAAAAATACACATATCTACTTACGGCCATATTCATAAAAAAAAACCTTAATCGGCGTCTGATCGTCGAACCCGGTGATACGCCGATTAGCCTTAATTGAGGTTTTTAAAAATGCTTGATTTATATAGTCTGGCCAGCCAACGAACGCAGTAGCAATGTACATCAAACAAAAATATAGCAACACTAGGGCGAATCGAACAGCAGCATTGCTCCATAGAAAAGCAGCAATGTATATCAAACCAAATTTTTTTTCAAGTTGGCTGCATTGGCACGGTGCTTTCGTACGTCAGTGTAGTTAGTGATAATTTCTTAACTTGTAACTGCATTATTAGATAAAATCATTGAAATCCCTGATATACCTATGTACATATAATTATGACTTTTCAATAAATAAGAAGGTGCGAAGAAGATAAAATAACCAAAATCTTAAAAGGACTGAAGATTAGAGGTGGAGATCATGCGGCCAAAATACTGCTGAAAGTGTTGAAATCCAGCAACGAAACAAACATTGAATGCTAAAATCATAAGTCCGGCGAGGAAATCGAGTTTATCTACCAGAAAATACAACTTTTCAGTTTAGAATGGAATCGGGTTAGCTGCATAATCTGTACGAATAAAAGTGTAATGCATATTACTCACTAATACTCTTATTAATTATGATTTCCTTTCGTCATTCGTTTATAAGACTATTATTTATTGTGTAAAGTGTATTTGTAGTTAATAAACGCACGTGAGATTTTGGTGTTTATTTATTTTATACATAGCTTAGGTATATGAAGGGAAACATTAAAATAATTTGATAAAGTACCGGGGTGCTTGTTGCTTGTTAAATCTGATATTTACCGCACCGCTTTATCGCTTTGTGACAATATTGAGCACCAGCCTATGCAACAAACGTTCTTGGACTTCATTTGGCACTAGTTTTCGCTTTGATTTGTTCGATTTATATACACTGAAACAAAGAACTTCAAATGATAATTCTATACAAAACTGCATAACCTCAAAGCCATATTTATAATGCAAATTTTATTATCCCTGCAGAAGGTAGGTAGTAGGTACCTACATTTATATCTTAGCCTTGTTAGTACATTTATTGCACGGAGGTGGCAGATATCACATTAATAAATAATAAAATACGCAACCTGAAACTTAAAAACGTAAGTAAACAAAACTAACTTTTTAAAATAAAAATGTTACATGCCACAGATAAAACACAAATTATGCACAATTTTCGAATTATTCAAAGACAGGTGTTGCCAACTAGCGATTTTTCAAATTTGCCGCGCTTTTCTACTGACAGAAATGGTTTGCCAGACTATAAACACATATTATCCTGCTCATATCTGATCCACCGCTTATTGAAAGATTAGACGCGTTATGTTGGCACTTTTGGCAAAATCATAGACAAAAACCCGGTTTCATCGCAATTAAAAAAAAAACCGGCCAAGAGCGTGTCGGGCCACGCTCAGTGTAGGGTTCCGTAGTTTTCTGTCCGTCACAGTAAGTGTCCCCACTTAAGAGTTAATAACACCGCCATGTAGGATATGATATGAGAGTTCCACGTACAGCGACATCTATCGGCAAATTAAGTAAACTATTGCGCGCGAGCTTAAAGTATGGAAGATGATTTTTATGGAATAATTCTTTATTGCGTGAACCGATTTTCACCGTTTTTACTTTATTTGAAAGCACGTCATTTCATTGTAATTTTGCAGAAATTACAGGTACAATAAACACCTGCTTATACGGTTAAATTACAAACTTGGTTCAGAAATTATTTTGTAATTTTTTTTCAAAAACTATTCATCCTATCAAGTTCAAAATAATTTTCCTAGAAAGTTTTTATAAAGTTCTACTTTTGAGATTTTTTTCATATTTTTAAAACTTATGGTTCAAAAGTTAGAGGGGGGGACGCATATTTTTTTACTTCTGGAGCGATTATTTCCGAAAATATTTACATTATCGAAAAATGATTTTAGTAAACCCCTATTCATTTTTAAATACCTATCCAACAATATATCACACGTTAGGGTTGAAATGAAAAAAAAAATCACTCCCCACTTTACGTATAGGGGAGGTACCCTAATAAATAAAAAAAATCCTTTTTTTATTTTACCACTTTGTCGGCGTGATTGATATACATATTAGTACCAAATTTCAGCTTTCTAGTGCTAACGGTCACTGAGATTATCCGCGGACGGACGGACGGACGGACGGGCAGACATGGCGAAACTATAAGGGTTCCTAGTTGACTACGGAACCCTAAAAAAGTTTGACAGAACATGACACATGACAGCGGTAGTAGCGGGAAATGCGTTAAATTTTATTACGTATTTTGCATGTTACTACGGTTTGGATAAATACTTTTGTAACTAATTTTAGATTAATGACTGTGTAATGTGTCGAGAAATATATGAATAAAATTAATGTACCTACCTATAGTGAAGAAGAGAGACAGTAAACAATTGAAACGTAATAGTAGGAATGTGTTGTTACCTACGATGAATCACTGGACTAGTAATCAAAATAAGGTAAGAAAATCAATTAATTAATTGACTTATAACTAGGTTCGGACCATTTACAAAAGTATCTGCCCATGTCAGACATATTTCTCAGCATAAAACTTATAAACAAACGTTAATTGAGAACAACTTGAAGAACTGAATATTGCTTTAGCGTGCTTACCCATTTCTTACTGCTTACAGTGTCGATGTCATGCATACCGGCGTTCAGAGAATGGTTGTATAGCTCAAAAAACAGAAACGAGAAGAAATAAGAGTGGTCACTGATCAATTGAAGCCTGACAGCTGCTGCCACAAGTTGTGTGTTGTGGATTTACTTGGTTGGCGCAGAGTTTCATATAGACACAAATAACAGGACTGCACTACTAGTGAAGGTAGGTAGTATTTGAAATTGATGCCTATTACAACATACCTGTACATTGGTTACCTATACATTATGTAAATATTTTAATAGTGCCAAAACCATAGTTTTATAAATGCAAAATATACATTATTATTTTATGAAAGGCCTACAACTGCCTGTCAGAATAACCATAGTTGGGTCTTTAGCTCTGTCTACCAGCATTTAGATACAACCAGATTTAAATGTGGTTTTCAGATCTGCTCTTTTTCAATTTGTACAGCCTTATGAATATTGGTGTCGGTTAATACTCTCTATTTGCAAAGGTAGGTAAAAAGACAATGAACAAAATTATAATAACTTATATGGTCACCGCAGTACACTAAAATTATATTACATAAAATATTTGAAAATATATTTAATCAAAATTGTTATTTTATTTCCAGATTCTGAAAGGCCAAGTTACTCGTGGACAAGCACCACCTACACACTTCCTTCATGGAACTGTCACTATGGGCCAGCGTGCCCCAGCAGCCAGCCTGACCACCTCAGCAATCACACTGAAACAAAAGGAAATGAGACAGAGAAACCCAAAATGCTCCGGCTTCGTGTTTTCTTATTAAATGGGACATTTGATTTTACTGAATAAATTATCTTATTTTATCTCAATAAAATTTTTGTATTGATGTTTTATTCTCCTTTTACTGGAAACTTCAGCAGCTGTTTGTGATCATTGACATATATTGTATATCAGAAATCAGAACATGTTATGACTACTCAGAGATCATGACTGTAACGTTGGTGTTATAGATGTGTACAGTCAGCAGAATAATTAACTAAGCCGGTAAGGTGTTAGGTTTGAATTTAACCGATTACAATGAAATAGCAGTGAAAGTGTTGACATATCTTATATGTACCATCGGGTTCATAATTGGATACCCAATTTATCAATGAATGAATTCATTATTTGGGTATGCAATTATGAACCCGATAGTACCTATACCTGTTTGTAAGACATGAAAAATGTATACAAATGCTGCGACAAAGTTCAATATCAGATATTGTTACTATTACATTTTTCACCATAGCTGCATTAGGTGCAAGCCAGGCAATCTTTGTTTGACACTTTGAGTGAGGTATGCTGTAGGTTTGAGTTGATCAGTTAGTGGAAATAGTTACCTTCCTTGTGAGTGGCGTTGGATAAAACCTTGAAGATGTGCATTGTTTACTGCCCTGTTGACTAATGCTGCAACCACTTCTTCATCCGTCACTACTGCATAATCTTTTCAGCATCTGGATATAATAGTATAGTGTTGTACTGGGTTTTTTGCTATCAAGGGGTCTATGTCTGACCCAGATAGGCCACATTATTATTTTAGAATAAAGAAACTTATATTTAGTTTTAAGGATTGAAAGTTAGTAAGTACATATACATAGATACTGCAGGTGTAGAGATCTACCCCTGAGGCCCTAAGACGGTGTGTAAAACGTAATTAAGTATAAACGTAAGTAAACGTGATCATCATCTTCTATTCAGACTGGTTCAATATGAGCTAATTCCCAAAAAATCACCATGCTACCATTATTTTATTTGATTCTTATTGCAATCTAAACATATGACTTGTGAAATTTTACTAGTCTTTTACTTGGAATCAAGTACCTAAAGTTGTTTTAATTGATTGCAATATCATGCAAAACTTTCATTTCGATAATAGTAGGTCACCTATATCTATTTCCCTCGTCTAGCCAAATATACTATTCAATATAATTTTAAACACAAAACTTTCGTGAGACTCAGATAAGTACCTATATTAAATAACGGGTAACACTGGTTTTTTAAGTCGAATATTGCTCGACATGTTTTGCTCCATAACGAGAAGCTTATTCATGAGCCATTACACCAACTACATTTGACAATGATGCTGAAAATTAGAGTATTTCTCGCCTCCTCGGCCGCCGCGCCGAGCGCTCGGCCGCGGAGGGCCACGCGAATGGCTCATGAGTCTCATGACGCATGAATACGCTCTCGTTATGGAGCGAAACATGTCGAGCAATATTCGACTATTTAATGTGTGTGTGTATATGGTTATTAACACAAGTAGGTAAAAAAATACGTAGGTAACCTAAGATAGGTACCGCCTCGAACGATAAGTAGCTAACTAATATGCTTATAGGTAGGGACTTACTACTTTTATTGCAGCGCTTCTTCTACTTGATTTCTGTAAGTGACGAGGTCCTCATAGGATAGGGCAGATTATTATTTTAAGCACTGAAACTTGAAACTTCAGACGCCGGCGATTCACTTGTTTGATAACCTGAATTACTGACATTACTTGCATTTAATTACGATGGTTACTCGTCGAAAATCTAGATATTTGTTTCCTACCCATTTCCGATGTCGCTGGACTATTTATTGATATTACAATTATTTACTTAACAATTAAATCGAAACACAGAAACTTATAAACAGAAGTCTCCATCTGTTAGAAATCTCTTCGATTTCTGTACTGTGTAGCTCCTATCAAAATTCAAAATCAGCTGTTCAATGTTGTGTCGGCCATCTTGTCACTTAAAATGCGGATAAAGGAGGGTCCACGGGCTCGTAACTTTTGGCTTTTATAGGAGGTCGATCGTAGACAGATTAACGTTAATACGCGTTTATGCATCAAGAATTTTGGTACCTACCTCTGAGCGACCGATCAGTGAGCTCCTAACTTTTTATGAATATGGCTGTTATTCTTTATAACTTATTCTTTACAACTTAATGTTACAAATACCTATTATCTAACTGTGAAGTTTTTTTACCTTTGTAGCAAATCATATCTAGGGCTATTCTTGTGAATTCACTCAAAGTACAGGAAAAAATATCACTATGCGTGGCTATGAGGTTGATGTTGCGCATAGCGCGCACCAGCGGCGCCTCTCGCAGAAGGTTGGTGCGCGGGTGCGGCACGGCCAGCAGCCCTGGCCGCCGGCGCGCCACGACCGCGCGCGGAACACTAATACCAACTACACCCAATATATTTATCCGGATTTTCTATCTTTCCTCTAAGCAATTTAAAAATATATGTAGCCAGCGTCAATGCTCTCCTGTCTCTCAGCTGATTGTATCCGACCATGCCTAAGACAAACAGTGTGGGATACATCAGCGGATAGAATGGGTAAACCCCGTATTGCCTCATATACATATACCTAATAAACTTGTTTTGCACTCTCTCCAACATAAGGGTATACTTTGCCTCGTGTGGATCCCAGACTTCTGCATTATATTCTAGCTGGCTCCTTACTAACGCACTGTACAAAGCAGTAATAGCCTTCATATTTGTGAACCCCTTAGCCATCCTAAGCACAAAAACGAGATTCCTAAATGCTTTTTTGCAAACATCCAAAATGTGACTTCTAAACCTTACCTCGGTGTTAAAAGTAACTCCCAGGTCCCTTACTTCTTTCACTCTAACCATATCATCCCCTTTGACTGTGTAGCTATGGCATATGGGAGTCTGCGCTCGAGAGAACGTGATGGCCATGCATTTATTAGTGTTGAACTGTAATAAATTTTATTTGTAAGAAAGGTTTCTGTTGCCGTACCTACACGAAA
This sequence comes from Pammene aurita, assembly GCA_947086415.1. Taxonomy (NCBI): domain Eukaryota; kingdom Metazoa; phylum Arthropoda; class Insecta; order Lepidoptera; family Tortricidae; genus Pammene; species Pammene aurita. The sequence continues at coordinate 38,309,267 of OX352297.1, read as the reverse complement.
AAATTATGATTTTGTTGACAATGATGGCCGCAAGCGCCACCTTTTATGGTTTCAAATGTTTCAATAGAAATACCTTTTTTTATAAATATCTAAAATAACCTACCTACCTAGATGTTTTATCCGTTGGTGATCCTTAAATAAATAAAATAAAATAAATAAATAAAATATATAAGCGTGTATTAGGTTGCCAATTGATAAAATATACTACGTATTTTAAATTAATTATATCGCTCCACATTTACCAAGAATCTCATTTCACTCACTGTCATATCTTCATTTACTCTCATACTACGCGCGCGGCGCGCTACGCGGGCCACTGGGACGCTCAAGTATTCATTAAGTACTTGTCTCCAATCTTGCTCTGATATAAAGATAGACATTCCCATCTCACTCTATCTCCGAGCTCCGTCTTATTGTAGCGCTTTTCTCATTTCTATTCTTCTTACTCGATGTACTCTTTGAAATGTTGATGTATATACGCCATACGATTAAATAAATAGATGTACTCTTTGCACTGTCGCGATCAATTAACAGTATCAGGTGCAGATGTTGCTCGTTGAACAATTTTTCGCCATTGTGGCCGATTGAAGTTCATTCTAACAAACTGCATATAATCTGCGAAATTAAGCTTTTCTTTATCATTGTTCTATAGATTTATCAATATGTCTCCTAACTGGGGGCCTAGCCAAGGTGACAATCGTAAATAAAATACGCAAACGAAACGAAAAAAAATGTATGAAATGACAGATACCTTCGATAAGTCTGTCGTCAAAAATTTACGAATAGAAAAATGCTAGCCAACATGCTAAATTTCTATTCGATTAAACGAAACGCAAAACTTTCGCTTCCGGAAGTCGACGATTGTCATACATTGTCTAGCCAAGTGGCAAGTTTGACAAGCGAAAACGGAACGATATCGTAGCGTTTAGTACGATACAGTGGCGCCATCCATGTGCTTGCAGAAAACGAAGCGTCGCGAAAAATACCGTGCGAAATGGCGGCCGCGCCTGGGTGCTAAGGTGGTTTCAATTTACGAAATAATGGAGTTACTTATATATAACGAGGATGCACACTCTGAGGCTGCTATGGGCGGCCCACAATGCGGAGGTGGACCTAAGACGAAAACAGCGGCATGCAAATCGATTAAGAATGGAGCGGATACACCAAATGCCTGAATTGTTGTTTATTCAACAGTTCAGGCTTAACAAAGCAGTGTTCGAGGATCTCTGTGAGGATCTGCGTTCTCAGACTACACTTCGTGGGACCAGAGAAATTCCATTACAGCTTAAGGTAAGTACCAACTCTGTTTTGTGTTGGTACAATGGTATCATCTTGCTTAACAACTATAATAGGTGTATTTTTTCCTAAAATTTATATCATTTACAGCTGTAGTATGTTACTTTTCTTCAGGTATTATGCGCACTTAGTTTCTACGCGACGGGCTCTGATCAGAGGATTGTGGGACTAACGCAACATTTAACCCAACGAACGACAAGCCGATGTATACGCGAAGTAACAGAAGCTTTAAATACTGACTCCATTATGCAGCAGTGGATTGTGTTCCCACAAACTCGACAAGAGAGAACGAATATAAAGCAGGAGTAAGTCACTACTTATACTTTACAGTCTACATCTTCAAAATGCAAAAGTGTAAACATACCCTTGACGTTAACTGTACACTATACTTTGCTTACCTTGAGATATTGTCATTTTTTTCCCCTGTTGGAATTAGTAGTAAAATTAAGCATTTATTCAATGACAGTACAATTGATTATACTTAAGAGACCTATGTATAGTGAAAGAAATTAAAGTGTAAAGTCAAGGTGATTAGTAATAGTTGGTTTGCCCTTAATTATTTTTATGATGATATTTTGTACTTGTTATAAACCAAAGAACAATGTTAGCCAAGTTTTATGTAAGGTATTAGTTCTACATTGTTTAATTACAGATTTCAACGAAAATTTAGACTGCCGGGCATTATTGGTGCTATTGATAATAATAATAATAATAATAAATACTCTTTATTGCACACCTCATACAGTTACAAGCACAAATTTTACAATTAGATAAATTTAGGTAGAGGTAACAACAGGCGGTCTTATCGCTAATGAGCGATTTCTTCCAGACAACCTTTGGGTAGTGGAGACTAGAGAAAAACAATAAGCAGTAGGTGGTGCATAGAAACAAAAGAGACGAAATAGATAACACAGCACATTCATATGAATATACATACTTAAATAAATACAAAATAAACATACATATACGTACATATATACATATATAATACACACAATAAGAAACAACAGTGTCAACTTAAAAACCTAAGGAAGAGATAAATAGTATTCCTTAAGTTGCGATTTAAAGCTACCAATAGATTGCGCGCGTTTTATGTTGAGAGGGAGAGAATTCCACAAACGAACGGCCTGGAACGTAAATGAGCAATTATAAAATTTGGAAGATGAAGATGGCACTTTTAGGAGCAATTTTTGAGAGGATCTAATAGAATTAAGATAAGAGAAACGCTCTTTGAGGTAGCGGGGAGTTGCAGGGTTAAAAAGTATAGAAAAGAGTAAAGAAAGTATGTGAGAGTTACGGCGGTGACGGATAGGGAGCCATTTGAGTTGAGAACGAAAACTAGAAACATGGTCGAATTTGCGTAATCCGAAAATGAACCGAATGCAGGCATTTTGAATACGCTCAAGCTTATTAAGTTGCTCCTCGGTTAGGTCTAAATAGGAGATATCTGCATAATCAAGAATGGGGAGAAGTAACGACTGAGCAAGCGCAATTTTAGTAGCATTTGGCAGGAAATTCCGGAGCCGTCTGAGAGACCCTATGGCAGCAAACATCTTCCTGCTCACTTCACTCACCTGAGGCACCCATGATAGACAACGATCCATGATTACGCCAAGATTTTTCACTTGGTTGGAAAAAGGAATTTGGATACCATCGAAGACTATCGGAGGGAGCCTGAGAAAGTCAATTTTGGAGATTTGTTTAGCGCTACCCATCACAATTACCTGTGACTTTAGGGGGTTTACTTTTAAACCGTAATTTTGACACCAATTTGATATGCGGAGCAGATCAAGATTCGTGGCTTCTATAACTGAATTGAGATCGCTATGCATACCCTGCGAATATGATTGATTGTACCCATGTGGCCACAGGCAAGCCAGACAAGGATGAACATTTATTTTTTAACCGAAAAGGCTACCACTCCCTCAATGTCCAAATGGTAAAAATATTTAACGGCCTCCTAGCCCAGTTGGTAGTGACACTGCCTATGAAACAGGAGGCCCCGGGTTCGAATCCTGGTCAGGGCATTTATTCGTGTTCATCAAGAAATTTGTCCCTGAGTTATGAATGTTTTCTATGTATTTAAGTATTTATCTATTGTATATATCGTTGTCTAGTACCCATAACACAATCTTGATTGAACTTACTGTGGGACTAGGTTGATTTGTGTAAGATTGGTCCATAATATTTATTTATTATTATTTATTTATATTTTATTGTAGTACATATAACCCAGACAACAATCTTACTTAAAACCACAAAATCTATGAATTCAAAGTGAAAGGAAACCTATTGTTTTTATTTTACTGCAAAGTAAATAGTGATCTTATTAATAACTGATGACTGATTGTTAACAATTGTGAAATATAACCCTTCTATTACAGTTGGATACAGCCAAGATCAATGTTATTTTTTATTTACAGATTTGTGATCATGAGTTAAGAATAATGAATGTTAATCCAAAATTTGGTGGAGCTACCCATGATGCCCACATATGGGCTTCAAGTCAAATTGAGCCTTACATGAGAGGACTGCATCAAAATGGTGAACAAGTTTGGTTACTAGGTATGTATTTATTTAAGTAATCAATATTTCTGTGGCCCTAGTGACAGGCGGTATAGTATAACTAAATTTGTCTCGGTGAAAAAGGATACAAGTGCAGTACAATTTATATGACTAGTGCCCTTTTCCACTAAGGCAATTTGACTTGCCTATTAACTATAGTTATCTTCTAATTGCTTAAAAAGCAGTCATTGCTAGTAAGATTTCCCTAAAAGTTGACTATCAGGTCAAACAAATTATACTTATGAGTTATGACAATGATTTTTTACAATGGATGGGTAGTATCTCTATCATAATTATCACAAACAATACTTCCAAATTTATTTCATAACCAAGCAATGATTCTGTTATGTTTATCTATATTGACTATAGTTACATTCTTGTCACTCTCGTTGCTAGAAAATCACAGTTTGTATCTTTCTCACCCGGGTGACTGAGCTCATTAGCATGTCTGCATCTCTTGCTTGCGCTACTAGAGAAATGTTTGAATTCACTCATTTTAAGAGCTTCACTTTTGGAGTGTGCATAACCCATCTGTTATTATTATATATCACAAACTTATGATAAAGTTTCTACAACTATTTTCAAAATTCAACTTTAGTGAGAAATACTACTAACAATATGGTTATTTTGAAGTATATGTTAAATTTGTTTTTGTACCTAATTTATACAATTTTGTTTGTGGATATTATTTACTGCATTTAAGAACATTGTAATAGTTTACATAAGTGTGTTGATGGATTTTAAACCGACTTCAAAATAAGCCTCCTTAGTTTGACCCTTGTTTGTTCGCGATTATCTCGCGTGTGGCTGTACCGATTTTGATGTGGTTTTCAGAAAAGTGTTTGTTATATTCTAGAGAAGGTCATGGTACAGTCAATGTCTAAGATATGTTTACACTTGAGCCTCATTAATTACAAAGGAGTAAGGCGCAAAGGTGTCAACATATCTTTGACGTCGACTGTACAGAGTCTAGGTGACTTACAGGGTAGGAATTGAGACGGGATAGGGACATAATAAGATTAGGAGTGAGGTACTAAGGGTAAATCGCTAGTAAATGGCCACTTTTCAATAACTGGCCCCTCATAAATATGAACTCTATTTACCTACAAACAGAATTCATTTTAGTATAACTTGGCCAGTTATTGAAGGGTGGCTAGTAATTAAAACCTTAACTAAAATTAACTCTGTTTATAGGTAAACAGTAGATTATTAGTATGAGGTGGCCAGTTCTTGAATGATTAGAAATAGAAATGAAATGAAATTATCATTTAAGTTTAGTTTTTTTTTAACGATTGTGTTTTTTTTTTAAACTTTTTGTTTGTTTATTACCTGCAACTAAATTCTGCATGAATTTATTCGTTTTGCATATATTTGTGTATTGTCTTTGCACAAAATATCTACACGTTTTTTATTGTAATATGATATGATGTACTACCAACAATTTACCGGCTTTGCTTGGGGTTAACTGTTAGAGAATACTTTATAGCATTAAGACAGCCTTGCCATTTGGTTTTATATAGTTAAGAAAATAGAGATTTTTTAATTGATTTTTTAGTACAATAGATTGTTTTTGCCTGCTATTTACCAGTGACATGTTTTTACTGTGAGTAAATGTTTGCCTATTATGCATGATTTTATTTCAGGTGACTCGGGATATCCATTGCGGCCATGGTTACTGACACCCATACAAAATCCAGCCCAGGGATCAAGAGAAGAAACATACACTAAGCGTCATGTGCGAGCGCGAAATTGCATTGAACGGTGCTATGGTGTCTTGAAATCAAGATGGAGGTGCTTGAACAAAAAAAGAACCCTGAATTACCAGCCACATGCAGCTAGCAAAATAACGCTAGCCTGCTGTGTACTGCACAATATGGCACTGAGAGCACGCGTGCCACTACCAACTGACGGTTCCGATATTGAGGAAGATTGTGATGGTGCTAGCTCCGTGTCTGCCAACCATAATGTTGGTAGTCAAAATGAATTGATAAGGGGTAGAGCTACATTAAATACCTTAGTTAGTAGATTGTAAGATATTTCCATTGTATTTTGTGTATTCTCAGCTGTCCCCATCCCATGTGACAGGGGTAGACACAGATGGGAACGGATCCTATCCATCTGGTGGGGAGAAATGGAAATAAATTGATTCCCATCTGTGTCTGCCAGGCACACATGGGCAAGATTTGTTCCCATTTGTGTCTGTCTCGGTCTTTAGCCCACGTGACGTGGGGTAGGGACAAATGGGAATAAACCAATAGATTTGAATTAGAACTTGAAGTCGTTGCACTGTTATGGTACCTACCATCTTGATGGTCTGACTATGAAGACTTAAATTTGCCATAGGGCCCTGTGTAACAAAATACAGACAATCTTATTCTACCATTATATCTGGGCATCATGTATCTTTAAATTTTGGATTAACATTCATTTTCATTATTTTTTAACAATGTGTTTAAATTAAGTTAATTAAGGTTTTGTGACAGACTTACACGCAGTAGCGTTTTTGTCGAGTTTGTGGGAACACAATCCATTGCTGCATAATGGAGTCAGCATTTAAAGCTTCTGTTACTTCGCGTATACATCGGCTTGTCGTTCGTTGGGTTAAATGTTGCGTTATTCCCACAATCCTCTGATCAGAGCCCGTCGCGTAGAAACTAACCATACCATTGTACGTAAGTGTTGTATTGTAAGCTTGTAACTACCTTAAGCTGTAATGGAATTTCTCTGGTCCCACGAAGTGTAGTTTGAGAACGCAGATCCTCACAGAGATCCTCGAACACTGCTTTGTTAAGCCTGAACTGTTGAATAAACAACAATTCAGGCATTTGGTGTATCCGCGCCATTCTTAACTGATTTGCATGCCGCTGTCTTCGTCTCAGTGCCGCTAGCCTTGTTAAGCCTAAACTGTTGAATAAACAACAATTCAGACATTTGGTGTATCCGCGCCATTCTTAATCGATTTGCATGCCGCTGTTTTCGTCTTAGGTCCACCTCCGCATTGTGGGCCGCCCATAGCAGCCTCAGAGTGTGCATCCTCAGTTATATATAAGCACATATAGTTTGAGAACACAGGTCAAATGAAAGTTGTACCACTTATAGGTGAGTCCACATTGTACGAGCCGCCTCGCGAGGAAATTGCCGCGCGAAGCAGCTCGGCCAACGTAGACGCTCCTCGGCCGAGGCAAACGCACCCGCGGCCGCAATGCCTCGGGCGAGGCAGGTTTACACTGGCCGAGCTGCTTCGCGCGGCAATTATTTCCTCGCGAAGCGGCTCGTTCGATGTGGTTGGTGTTGACCCGCCTAATTATAAATAAGTGTGTGGTAGTATGTTGCGCAGAAAAAGTAGAAAGAAGTGTTTATATTTAGTATTAAAATTTATTATACCATATACAGATTCAGTTACAAATATCATATGTGAAATACTTGTGAGTTATTTGTTTATTTAGTAAAATAAAAACAATTTAGTGGTCTAATCTGTATTTTATTTATTTGTAGGAGACGTTAGGTTATGCTGGTTACCGTTTTCCACCAAACCAATAAGCAAAAATAGAACCTACTTAATGCTTCAAAATAGTAATTGTTAGATTATGAAAAAGTTCGCCAAATTGTTTTGGCTTCGTAAGAGCCAGCAAGTACGTAACAATGTTGTTAATGTTAACTGACCTTTTGTAATCCCTAATGAAACGTCATTATACGTAAGGTCTACCGATAGTTAATTAAGGGCGTTACTATAGCTATTTGTAGATACTAACATTTTAATTTTATAAAAGGCTGACATGCTTAGCTGTCGACGGACCTATACACACTATTCGTTGGTTTGACTGAGGCGAACAGTATCGTCCTTGCTGGTCAAGTAAACCAGTAAGGCCCGCCCCACTTCAGCCACAGTGCGAAATACTTCTATCCGGTCCCTTTCCAGTCTGAGTCTCTCCCTCTCTAGCTGATGCAAGTTCCTTTCCCTCGTCTCTTCGAACTGCAGACGACGCTGCTCCACAGACACAAACTCGGTCACCGCTCGGTCGAAGGGAGTTAGTGTACGCCGCCGGCGCGGCCGCAACACGTGACGGGGAGAACTAGCAGCAGACTGAGGCGTCGTCGCCTGGTGGCGTTGCGCGCCAGCCCGGCGAGGAGTCCTCGGCGCCGGAGCCCGCGCGGGCGGCGCCGCCTGTCCCGCCGCCGCCCGCGCGGGCTCCGGCTCCACGGCCCTCGCGGGCGCCGGGGGCACTGGTGCAGGCGATGGACCGGCCACAGGCTCCGGCGACTCCCGAGCCGTCCGAGCCGGCGCCACAAGTGGACTGGCCACAGGCTCCGGCGTTGGTGCAAATGACTGATGACTGGGCTGGCACATCGATATAAAATATAAAATATAAAATCCTGAAAAATACGTTAGATTAGTTGGAAATTAACATAAATAAATCTAGGTGTAAGTATATGTAGCTTATTAATCTTATTATCTAAGGTTTAAAATGAGACGTGTCAACAAGTCACACGTCAATGTTTTTGTTCAAAAACTAGTTTCAAAATTTCTTGGCACCCATTTAAATAGTACTTTACAACAGAGGCTGAGAAAATAGGTAGGTATTTCTTAGATATATATATAGGGATACGAGGCAGGGAATCCGTTTTCACACCAAGCCATGTATAATGCTTTTCTCAAAAAATATGCGTGGAAATAAAATCTAAAATCGGGATCTCTGTGTATAATGTAGAAAATAATATTTATCCATACCACAGAATAGCTAATAATACCTACCGTTGTCGAGATTGTTGTCCTGATTTTGCTGCATTATAAAGAATGAGGAGGCATCTATTGTCTGAGTATGTGTTTGCAGTGAATGAGTCTGACTCTAGAATAAAAAAAATCGCATTTATATACTTAGAATATGTAAGTACTACTTAAATTAGTTCGTACGTTTACATCTCCAGTCGTAGTAGGTATGAAAGTCACATCACAATCAAAGTGCATCCTCTGAAGCTGGAGAGGGAATTCATTATGGAATAGAAATACAAAAAATGTAGGTACATACGAGGCCTCTTTCTTCTATGTCTGCCTGACCAGACACGGCCGCCTCTCCCATAACGGCAAGCACCCGCTCCTCCAAAGCATTCAGCCTTTGCCTGATATGTGGTCCACCTCCTGTCCCACGAGAATGGTTTCTTATATTACGAGCTTTGCTCTTTGTTTTTGTTTTCCAATCAGCCCAGACCTAAAAAATAGAGTTAGGATATTTTATACAATAGTAAAATAAAATCGTTTGATATTTTTTATAAGAAGCTATAGTATGTACCTACCGAGCCAAAAGGCATCGTATTATACTTGACGTACCTATTACTTAAGTTGAGATTGCTTATTAAATAATTATAGTAACGGGTGATAACAAAAAAATGATAATTCTTTCAGAGGCGAAAAAAAAAATCTTCTATACGTTTTTTTCAGTTTTGGATGTTCTTAGGCAATTTACACATAATAGTTATTTACAAAACCATCAATGCACATAAGAATAGGGCCCGTGGTCAGCTGTTCGTCAAAGTTTAGACACTATGTCCCAACAAGATCTTTGGACGGCATGTTTTTTCCTTTTGTGCACATATGACCTTGATCATTTTTATCAACTGGGTAAAATTTTCAGCTCTCCGATTGTTTAAATACTAAATTACTATTATGACTAAAAATATTTTGCATCCAGCCACATTGTGAAAAAATTTGGGGTTTCGGATTTTCACTCGTCGTCTAAAATGAATGATTTTCGTCTGTGATTTCGAATCGTCCAGCGACACTGTGATGTAAAATTTATTTTTGCTGATCTATGTATTCTGGTAATCTTATTTGCTAGCGAAATTCTAGACCTATCTTTTTTAACATCGACAAATGTAGGTACCGTTGGAAAACCTGAATTTTTTCGTCGCAAATCGTTGGCTGGTGGAATCATCATCATTAAAGATGCAATTCTGTTTGTTCAGTCTTCCCTTGGTCATTATGTTTGCTTATCTCCCGCTACCACTTCTGTAAACTACAGGCTGGGATGTAAGTATTCTACAAATAGTAGATAGGGGTACGTTTTTCTTTACTAAAATGACCCACTGTATAGTTTTTGTCCATGTTTAAGTTTGAAATATAAAAAAGTACAAGACATTTTCGCATAGCTTCTTGTTTCGACACCATTTTTACAAATACAAAGGCTTGGAAAAATAAAATAAGCAAAATTAAAGAACCTCTAAGACATCGCCACAACTTCATGAACATACTATTTTCTTTACGTAAATAGTTTCATTTTTAAGTCTAAAGAAAATGATTCTCATTTTTTTGTTATCACCCGTTAAGTACACAAGAAAATTGCTTTAAATGGTTCCTATCAACCTCCTGTATCTAGTCTTATGCAGTTACTTACTTTTTTCCATTTTTCTACGGGCTTAGAAACGCCACTTCCAATAGAATTTAGCATCCCTGTCAGCTGTCCCCATAATTGGTCGCTCCTAGAGCGACCTTGAGCAGCTGACTGGGGTCTTGCGAGATCGCCGTGGCTATAAAATTTATAGGTAGGTAATCAATAAATAATTTCATATAGATATGCTGTATACATAAATAAAAGTAACCTTTCCATAAATTCTATCAAAGCGGCGTATTGTTCGTAACTGGCGCGCGCCCTTGGTTCCGTCATTATCGCTAAAAATATAAAATAAGTAGGTTTTACTTTTAATTCAACCTTGTCTCAAATTTGTCTTTAATTCAATCTCAATAGGTAATAATTAAGTTAACTCCCTATGTACAATTAAAATAATAATCAAAAATTACTCGTCCGTAATGAAGTAGGTAAACAAAATATTAATTTACTTACCAATTGAGAAAATTCTACAACAAACACTTGCAATTCCCGCGCTAGTAGATCACGTGACGACGAAGAGAGACTTATTTGACAGATGTTGTCGATTCTTAACTTTTTAAAGCGAAACCATAGACTAAAACTCTGTTTTTATGTGCGCGACGTGTAGATTGAGCGTTAACGATAAAGATTGCATGTTGGCTAACCTTTTGTTAGCGTAAACGACAATGCGTTAAAAATTGTAGAAAACGAAACGATACGGAACGTTTGCATCTTGGCTAGGCCCCCAGTAATATTATTTGACGACACAGAGACCCATTTCATTCATAAACATTTTTAAGATGTGTCCATGAAATAACTCGGGGTTGCTCAGTTGCTTTGTGCCTTTACTTTAAAAAATTAAAAATAAAGTAACGATCAAATTTTGGCGTATATTTAATGCGACAAGGGCAGCAGCTAATTTTTTTAACCCACTGTGCAAATTAGGCTTTATTAAACAAGCTTTGTTAACTTAAATATTTTGGTTGTTTGGTTGTCAAGTTGATGTCAAACAGATATCAAAAGTATTTCAAATGAATACGAAAATAAATTGGAAGTCAGAATCACAATGTGTTTAGATGTAGTTTTGTCGACAAAAGAAGATCATATTCATAATAGATCCATAACAAACTAGTTTTTAAAATTAGAATGCTGTTTCAGTTTTAATATCCGCCTGAAGAATATTGTGAACATCATGTAGACAAACAACTAACAAACACAGTTGCTTCACGCGGCGCTTAGGCGCTGCGGTTAACGAAAGTGCTGTTTCATTGGCAGTCATCATTCCTCTATAATTCATCAGTTTATACTTTGTAATAATGCTCATAATGATGCTTTGTCTATTAAACATTTTTATTACAAGTTATATTTTAATGGGACCTGTGTAGACTGCTGAGGATGTCTCAAATGTGTGTGTTCCTGAGTTGTAGACGTTTTCTAAGAATTTAATTGTTAATTTAATATCTTGTTCTCTTGTTAGTACTCACAACACAAGTCTTATTGAGCTATTTGTCAGACTATGTCGATTTGTGTTAACAATTTCCCATAATATTTATTTTTAAATGTTTCATGTTTGTTCCTCCTTTATTTGCTGCGACTGTGGCACGAACTCCCTGCCGTGGTTTTCCCAGCGGGCTACAGTATGAGGTTCTTCAAAAAAGGAGTGTATAGGTTCTTAAAGGGTAGGTAACGCGCATGTGAATCCCCTGAGGTTGCAAGCGTCCATAGGCTACGGTAACTGCTTACCATCAGGCGGGCCGTATGCTTGTTTGCCACCGTCGTGGTATAAAAAAAATTCTTGAAACGATGGAATGGGAATTAGTCATAAATTAAATTTTTATTCCATAAATGACTTTGATAGGAGGTGAAATGATGTACTAAACGATTATTGGGTAGTTAGCGAGAGTGGCGGGACGGGATGGGTAATAGTGCAGTCATTGAAGCATTATTGCTCCGAATTTTTTTACTGTGAACCGAATTGCATACAATTTTGGAATTAGGTTCATCTTACCCTTAACTTCAAAAGTGAAAATGATTTGAACTCCGCAACCACCCTGGGGGTGGTTGCCACACCTTCTCGGGGGTGAATTTTTTTTTTCAAAATAACCTCAGATATCGATAGAAGGCCTAATTTTAAACAAAAAATTATCTATAAAGTTTTTCAAAAAATCCAATACTTTTCAAGTTATTGGCAATTGAAAATTCGCAATTTTTTCACGTTTTTCATCGGTTTTTTGCAAATATCTCCAAAAATATACGTTTTATCGAAAATTTTATAAATGAAGAATTATAGCAGGTAAAACAATAAACAATTTGGTTTTTTATAAAGTATTCTAAGTGCAATATTAAGCTAGATATTAAAGATCAAAGCCGTTTTTTACTTTGTCTGAAATTTAATCGATGTGGTCAATGCCATTTAGCGGCGAGCAGATGCATTTTATGCATTCTAATACAATAGGGTTTTGTAGTGCTTGAAATAAGCTTTAAAATGAGCACTATTAAAAGTCTTTTGCACGTAAAATAAGTGAGCTGTATTGCAAATAAGGGGAGCATCTAATGTTTTTTCTTTTAAATCAATGGGTTTCATAAGTGCCATTTCCACCAAAATTAAAATTAATCGTATTCCGCCTAGAATTAACTTTATTATGAAGAGTTTGATAGATAGTATCAGTTTGGCTGCTTCAGGACACATATTTTACAAAAAAGTCACGATTTAAAAAAAAAACAAAATTTCAAATTTTAAAAAAACCCACTTTTTTTTCATAATATCTCAAAAATGACGACAGATACGTATAAAAGTGTATGGATTAAAAATTTAGGTATATTTCTGACAAACAATTTGGTTTTTTTGTTTTTTCTGTCAAACAAAAATTGACGGAGATATGATTGTTTAAAGAGCGCGTGGCAGCGCAATCACAGCCTCTCTTAAGCCCTTTAACCCTTCACCATTTTAGAAAAAGGTTTTTTACTTTATATTGCAATAAAGGATGTTGTAGCTCTCTTAATTACCTTTACAATGGTTTTTTATAAATTGTGATAGCATGAAAATTGAAGTAGTTATGGTCCTAAACAAACCTGGTAAAAACTTTAATAATAACTTATAATTTCACGGCTTGGGCGGAAAAGGCGGCCAAAAGCAGTCGTGGTGTACTCTGTAGGGTTCTGTAGCTGCTATGACAAATAAATACACTGTACTTCCACCTATTCATATTCCAATTTGTTAAACAAGCATATTAAAATACCTTGCAAATAATGAAAGATATTTATTCGCCAAAGTTTTAATAAAAATTTCATTAATACAAGTAAGAACATTTTAAATAGTTTTAATGTTTAAATATTCCAACAGATATCTTCCTACCATGCGGGGAAGTTGGACAACTTCCATCCAATCCATCTACATATAGTAATTCTATAGTATTGACATGATATTTTTTCATTTTCGCCAATTTAAGTTGGTTACCTTGTGAAATGGAATAAAATACCTAAAGCTAGTATATGCTCATGCAACTCTGGGTTTGCCCTTATCCCATTTGTTTGAGGTCGCCCCAGGAGGGCGATTTTGGGGATTCTAGCGCCCGAATCTGATATTTACAACTCTGTCTTAAACCATGAAATGGTAGAATAAATATAACAGCGATAGTCATTTAAAAGCATGATTAATTAAACTATTAATTTCATGGGAAAATATTGGCAACAAACGTTTGTGTGCGATTATTTTCGAGTTTAAGTTTCTTGAAATCAAGCGCTCGAATCTCAAAAATTGCCCCCCAGCATGTTTTTCTCTTCCATACCTCTCTGTCACCCGTCATCTCTAGTTTCTCTTTCTCTAGTTGTAATATTTCATTACCATGGTTAACAAATTTGTAATGGTATGCAGGTACATGAAAAAGAAAAAGATTTCCCAATGCCGAATTGCAAAACTAGTTCAACTAATATTTTCTGTATTGCTGCTGGAACATTTTAGCAACCGGAGCAAATCAAAAGCGATGATTGTTAGTAACTTTTCAGATCAGCACTCCTTTTGATACACTTTGGCAATGATTGCTAAAAACATTGTCTCTGTTATTAGTAACTAGATAAATGTTAATAAAGAAATAATAATTACTGGCCTTAATTTGTTTTTTTTTACTATGTAGTTAATATATGTCCGGTTCAGACCTAGGCTCTCCGAAACATGTCGCGCGAAGTGACGAAAGTGACATGCGTGTAACCGTTACAATTTATACTGTTTAATGTCGCACAGCTTCACTAACAGCAGTAACAATAACTCACACAACTGACTGTAGTTTGTTTTTGATTCCATATAGGTAGAGAAGAATTGCATTTGTGAAAGGTTAAGTTTGCCTTATTTAGATCAATAGAGAAAACATTCTTATTATCGATTAGTTATCAAGTAGATACTTGTCAAATGTCGATTACTTATTAATACGATACCTATGTCAAACTCCAAATATACATATTACCTCGAAATAAATAAATATATATGACATATTACCTCGTAACTCAAATTCAGCACTTCTTTCAAAAAGCATGATATTATGTATGGGTAGACATATTTTCAACGCACTACCTTTAGAACTTAAAAGTATGCCACCGCAGCCATAAAAAAAACTGTTTGATTGTCTAGTTACACAATGTTTTTATACTATAAATGCCTTCTTACAAAGTTAGTATCTTAAATTTGTTATGTAATTAGTAATATGTAAGTATAGTATATAACGAACCAATATTATACGCTTTTGTAAGACAGGATATGGAGAACTTGAAACATTTGTAAGACCACTGTAAAATACCCATAACCATGCAATAAATATTCTTGATTCTTGAAACGTTAACGTGACATTGTTTGTCAGAATCACAATTTGTTAAGGTGTCATTTTGACAACAAAAGAAAATCATATTGACCAGTCTCTTACAATACTCGTGCTTATAAATTTTTAACGAATATCGCTCCGTAATAACACAACAATGTATAGTAAACTAGAGAGATCATCTTCCAAAGATCACATACAATATCAAACTAAATGCCATTCTAATTTACACGCCATCGCATTTCTTATTATAATATCTGTTACATCATAAACGCTCTTTTACAACTGATTTTATCACTACCACGCTAAAATGCGGACATCTATGGTGAAATAATATTAACAGTTAGGTTTTATAGATGCTGAATAAATAAAGTTCAGAGTCGCTTAAAACTCGCTCTTAAAAGTCGGATGACTCGCAGATCAAGAATCAATCAATATCCATAACCATTATTACTTATTCGGTAACACAATCATGTGAGAAAGCATGTTTGTAAAAGTAGAATATCATCCCATCAAATCTTTGTACAATTACATTGTCTCTATATCAGCAGTCGGGGAAAAGAGCAAGCATCTCTACGCTCATACACCTAAAATATACTTTAGAGTAAAATCTAGTTTGCCACACGCATTCTCCAAAAGTTCAATCGTCACGCAACACCTTTTAAGTGTAACCACGTTGATAAACGCAATGACTTATCAATAGTGACCCAAAGGTGCCCCGGAATGAGAGAAAGTTCCCAGATCCGGTATAATCTGACACCTGTATATGCGAAGATGATCGCACGCGCGCGCGCTCATTCGACGTGCGGCGGACGAAAGCGGTGCGCGTACGATATGCTCAGAGAAAATTGCATAATTTAAATAATGTGCAGTGTAGTGCATGGTTACTGTTTAATCAAGTGACAATGGCGTTTAAACTTTTTGCTGGTTTATATTTAGTGATTTTAGTTGTAGCCGATGATGATTTACAGGACTTTGAATTTGCACCGCATGATACGGAGGAGATTATGATAGCACAGGAGTCGCGGCATTATCAAACAGTAGTGAAACCTCCAGTGAGGATTGTCAAGCCGCATGGAGTGACCAATTCGCATAGGCCGCAGTATAATATAGACTCGTATGAAGATATAGAAGACCACGCAGAGACGACTACGAAGAGGAATCTAAAGAATTATAAGTCGTCTCATAAGTTGAGAGATAAAGAAGGGATGATAAGAGATGCGGTGCTGCGGGCTTTGGAGAGGAAAGACCATGTAGGGAAGTTCGCGCAGATCCTGCCCATCATCAGGGCGATGTCGGGGAACCAGCGGGTGGCGTTGGCATCACTGGTGGCTAGTCAAGTCAGCACGCCGCCGGGCCGGCAGCCGCTCAATCTGTCACAGGTAAGTCGCAACTATGGATTTTATACAGTAAACGCAGAAATCATAGGAAACGTAGTACACCTTAAGGTACACTTAATTTATATTGAGCAGAAGTAATTTGGGTAGCGACAGAAAAATAAAACTTCTGCCTCTAGTTGCTGAACGTTAAAAATTCTATAAATAGCTTCAAACGTAGATTAGCGAATATCAAAACTATTCAAAGGTCAGGAGTTTTTTTTAAATATTAGGGGGGCAAATTTTGAGATTCGAGCGCTCGAATCTGACATTTTAAACTCTGAGTAAAATCATGAATTTTTTTTTAATAACAGCGATAGAAATTTAAAATCATGTTTATTTAAACTATTAATTTCATGCAAAAATAATGGCGACAAACTCTTCTGTGCGATTATTTTCGTGCTTAATTTCTTTGAATTCGAGCGCTAGAAAGTCAGAAATCGGCCCGCAAGACTATTTAGTAAATGGATCAATCAATTTGTTATTGCCCCTCGTTAATATGTTACATTCCTTGGACAACCAAACATTTTCTGTAAAACAGTATGAAGATGTCCGATGGACAACAGGGACAGAGTAAACAACAGTAAAGTAGATTTGCCCAAATACTGACTAACTACAAACATTCTACGTATACAAAATAAAATGTGCACAACAACAGAGAATAAAATACAATGCGCCGCATTATAACTTTAAAACACGTCCAGACACAATCCAACTCCAATACAATTCTAATGCATTAACTATGCAATACAGCTAACGCCTAAACGTCAAAATGCAACTCCAATATTGGTTGATTATTTGTTGTGTGTTGGAGATAGATTGTGTTTCTAATAAAATTTGTTCTTGTATACATTTTAGGTATTTAATAAAATGCATGCTCCATCTTCTTGTTCTTCGTGTGCCCAAAAGAGCAAAACATAGTGGAACTGTTTGATATGTATAAGACCTGTATTACCTATGTTTACGAAAAAACGATTTGATTTGATTTTATTTGAATGCATTGTTTATGTATTTTAAAGTTAGAATACGGCTCCATATTGAGGAGATTGAATGTGAAGATTCTTCTGTTACTGACTGTACAACGGATTTATAACGGAAGACACGATGCGTGAAGGCTTGCTTGCAAGTTTGTTAACTCTGATCAGATATTTATCTCGAGTTTAATTATAGAGGTATGTTAGCATCCATCCACACTTTCTTACTTGGAAAACACATACACAATACAATACAATACAAATATTCTTTATCTCAATAAAATAGAACAGTACAGTACACACAGTAAAAGCAGAGGCAGTCAAAAGGCGGTCTTATCGATAGAGAGTACCTTCAAAGTTATCGGATAAAAGGTACCTATCTCTTTATGTTATTTAAGAGTATACTGTTTAATGTATATTTTTAAGCAATCAATTAGGAAAGTACTTTGAGAATTACATACATGACGTTCTATTTGTAGATACAGAGCTCCAATTTAAAAATGGAGCAAAATATTTCATTAACGTCTTCTTTAGTATAAAATATTCACCTTATGGTGGCTTATGTACACCTAACGTTGCAATAAAGATTGTTTATTATTATTGTTTACTAACGCTCCAAACAACCCCTTTTTAATACTAATTAGACCAAAGCAATCTACTGCGAATACAAAAAAAATTACGTGACCTAGATTGGCGATGAGATGCAGTCCATCTTTTCTTGTACGTCCGGCCTTATTGTTTAATGGGGTCAGCTCTCCTAATCGTTTTGCGCCACCTTTGTCTGTTTTGGGTTTTCATTGGGTCTAATTCTAAGGCTTTGAGACACCTATTCACTGCCGATAACCATTAGTCAGTCTAGCAGAAGGTCCAGAAAGTTGTCTGGAAGAGATATTGATAGATATAAGCGACTGCCTGCAGCATGTTGTTTTTTCGAGTTGTGCAATAAATAATTGTATAGTATTGTAAAATCTCAGACGAGTCGATATTTACGGGTCATCTGCATCTGGAATTTTCAGAAAAGTGTGCCTTTTTTTTGTAAACCTAAAAATATAATATTGCTCAGAAACACGAGGACTATTGTTTTAAATGAGTAATAAAAAGTGTCCCAAATTTATTGTCCGTTTTGTGACACGTTTTTACATGAATTCTGATTGTCACAAAACTGACAAATAAATTTTCTATGGAAAATTAGAAAAACTTTTTTCAAAAATGTTTTTATTTGAAACCCTCATCTATGGCCCTTCCATCTTTTGCTTCTGTTGTAAAATTAGTAACACTACATTAGCCTCCCGCTGCGTGTCGCCAAATATTAGCAATACCGGTTGAAGAGTGAAACCGTTAACCTTTTATTGGTTTACGAACTTTCATCTGTATCACCTCTGTTAGCATCTAACCTTCGGAGGTACACCGAAGCTTTAGCATAGAGCATAAACTAAAAAAACCAAGATGCCTGAAAATGTCCATACAAAACCAAATTCCTCCATAATTCCTCCTTACGAAACTTTATGTTAATAACTCGTACTTTAAGCCTTTACTATCGGTCATTAGTATTTTATACAATCATGACATAATTAAGAGCTTTTCAGTCGAGTACCGTGTTTATAAATAAGGTACGAGATTGAAAAGCTTAATTATTTCACTCACAGTGCTCAAAATAGGCAATCCGGTAAGAATTGAGTTCGATGTACATCTTGCATTGCTACCTCTATAGAATTTAGTAACTTCGATCTCTCGGTGGATTGTGTCGGCAATCGGGAAGGAGGACGTTGTCCTTCTCCACAAACGTGTATGTATATTGTATGAAAATCCTTAAGACCATCGTCGGCGATGCTAAAATATGCGACCATAAAATCTCCATCGAAAAGTATGCTTTAGTAGTTCGGTTTACAAAGTGTCAATTTGAGCATTAAAGTCAACAAGTAGGAAAAATATCTTAAAGAGTCCCTTTTAAAGACTTTTTAAAGGTTTAAATATGCATCAGGATAACCAACGTTATGGACTTAGTTAAGCTATACCCGCCATAAAGTTTGTCAATATCGCGTGATGTCCTAACACCTTTTTCTCCATGATTTCCCGTTCACATAGCTAATTGCAACATTATCCGAGAAAAGCAAATATAATCGTGGGAGCCAATTCTCCGTCATGTCGCGAAATAAGTGCACTTTTTTGGCCGTTAGTGTATTGTTAATATCAACCGCCTACGTCGAAACGTCGCATACGCCTTTTTACGCATGTTTTAAAATAGACTATAATCTGTTTCATTTTAAGTTGTTAACTGAATAACTCGTTTAAAGATTAAGTCACATTTTTGTTTAAAAGTGTGTAATGCATGCTTTCATGCGGAGATACTTGAGGCAAAATATGATATTACTTCCGAAAGTATGCGTGTAACGGCTTAATAACCTTGCTACCGTTTGTTTTGTTAAGATTTCTCTTTACTTTGCTAAGCGTTCATACTTACATAGTAGTCTCGCTTGTATAAGCGATAAGAGTATTCTTATACTGGTAAATAAATAATCGAGGTTTTCCCAAGGAAGTACAGTATGGAGCTCTTCAAAAAAGGAGTGTACAGATTTCTAAACCATCGGCAAAGCGCATGTGACACCTCTGGAGTTACAGGTATCCATAGGCTACAGTAGCTGCTTAACATGAGGCGGGCCGTATGCTTGTTTTCCGCCGTTGTGGTATTAAAAAACTTTTATTACAAATGATTAGCACTAAGCTTTATTAATGAGGAGGACCATCTAGCTTCAACCTTATGGCGACGCACAGCTGAGGAAAACCATACAACAGCGAAGTATGTGAAAAAAGTTTATGTATCCATTTATTGCCAGTTGGCTGAATGTATGGGATGGGAAGACTGGCATATATATGATGCCGATAATTAGTTACGTTTCCTAAAATTTCGTGTGTTAATTATTTATTTTATGTCCTGAACTTAACTGAAATAATATTATGATTAAAAGAAATACTAACAGAATGTAAAGTATTTTCGAAACTAAAAGCCGTAAAAGGATAGTTATATATTCATCTTTTTATTTTGGCACAGCTGATCTAATCTGTTACCTAAATAATTTCCGGATTACACGTAACACGACGTAATGACCGTTAGTTTATCAATTCGTATGCAAATATATGATATTAACCTAGAAACATTGACTAGCATTAATTGTGTGGTTGTTGTGTTTCTGGGTTTTGCATACCTACGCAGTCTAGGTATATTGAATACATGACTAAGAGAATGATTTGAATTTACATAATCTTAATTTCGAGGGTGAAAATAAAGTTGACTCCAATGTATTATCATTAAGAGTAGGCATTTGATTATTCCCGTATAGGATTTTCAACGTACAGGGAGGGCAATTTTAGAGATCCAAGCGCTCGACTCTGATATTTAAAAGTTTTAAAACTTGGCCAGGAACGCTGAAAAGCTATTGTATAAATAACAACGATAGGAATTTTAAGCTGTGGTTACATAAACTGTTAACTTCATGTGAAAATAATGATGAAAAACCTTTGCATACAATTATTTTCGACATTAGTTTCTCGGATTAGGAGCGCTCCAAAGTCAAAACCGGCCGCCTGTTATCGTGATAACTGAATTGTTAATATTTTTTGGTAAGCTAGTACCCATTATATTTAATTTATAACTTCAATTGTCACGTAACATAATATGTGTTATAATTGTAAATGATTGGATTGCTGTAAATAATAACAAATAATAATATGGTATTATGTGACATTTTAAACGGTTTTTCTATCGAAGTCGATTAGAATCACGCTAATTACAGCTTGACTCTTATTAAAAATTCGCGCTGGTCTTGGTGTTGCTGGTACGACGCAATTTTAGTAGTTTACTGGTTTGATCATGTTCAAGGAAATTTTAATACAAATTATTTGTGTAAAATGGAAAGTATATATTTAATTGACGCGTGAGATTGATTGACATACGCTTTCGTTGGTTCAGTAAACGTAATATTTTCGTGCAAATCATTGTTCATACGTATGTTTTTAGAAACAGATATTTAAATTCTGATATGAAACGAAATTTAAATTTAAAATATGGGTGTACTAAGTGAAACAAACTTGGCGAAAGATAAGTTTGGTATGTTTATGAATTCTAGGCGACGAAATAAAAAATAAAAAATCTTGACTATATCTATACCTAACGCTATTCCATTTATGTTTATGCGAGATATAATAAATCATCAGTAAATAAATTTAAAAAATGCCATTTATAATGACTGCAAAATCCATAATATTATTATTTGTGTTCATGCAATAATATATAAACAACAAACCGGAAGAGTAAATAAAATACGAATCAGACACAAAACTATTCTAATGTTATTTTGTTTTTCTCCATATGAGTTAATTAATTCCATAAATACTTATAAAGACCCTTTATAACAACTTTTATGTGTAGTGTTGCTTTAATTACTACGTGTTAAGGAACTTCGTGTTGAGTCTACGTGTGTACTTTGTACTGTCGCCATCAAATAAATATATTGGAGCGGCCAAGGTACTCAAATATACTTACATGCACTTTATCGCCTTGACAATAGAGGCGTTGTTCAGAAATTTTTGAACACGATTTTGATGGCGACTGTACTTCTTTTGTTCACTATGGAGTCTTACAAACATAAATTAGTTACTTATAGGTTATTTAAATACTTAAACAAATTTCCAACAAGTTTTTATCAAAACAATTTTTTTTATTCGGAAATAAGTGCCGTGAGAATATCAATTCAGTATGTCGACAAAATATAGGTTGATTCATGAAAGCTCACGCAAGATTTGTATCAAACTGTCAACATACTCATATGAATTACATTCCACTTGTAAATTTACCTACATATAAGTCGAATAATAAACTACTTATTACCGCGTAATATATTCGTATATATTATAGATTGTCCATAAATGTTGGACTGTAAGGTAAACATCCTATTGCTCGACATGCTGATGCACATTAGTTGAAACGAAGCCTTGCTGTCGCCTTTATTATGAACCAGCGACAGCTTCGCACGGGATAAAAATGGTTATTGTGGGTTATCCCTAAGAGATAGACATAATTGTACCCTTTTTAAGGTCTACAATACTGTAGTACACTATTTTGATCTATCTCGTAGGGTTCAGCCAGCATTTGCAATGTAAGCGCAATAAAATGTGTTTATTTACGACATCACATTAGAAACCTCTAAAAATTATCAGTGTTTCTCTACTATATTATGCATGTATTATACATATAAACCTTTCTCTTAAATCACTATCTATTAAAAAAACCGCAGTTTTAAAGATCTAAGCATACATAGGGACAGACACCGGAAAGCGACTTTGTTCTATACTATGTAGTGATGACTTAAGTTTAAAAACTACATGTATCGAGCACTCGGACGTTTATCTCAGTTAACATTAATAAAATTCAATTAAACAATAATAAAATTCACATATTAATACGCAATCAATATTTCTCTTAATATCTGTTGCCTTTGATGATAAAAATCGACTTACATAATCATCAAATCATCCTAATAACTGTTGATTGAAGACACAGTTAAACTCGATAATCGAGCTGGAGCTCGCATGAATGGAATCTATAATCATAGATAGCCATTAATATGGATGGAGAGAGGAATAGCTGGCAGCCGATCGAGTATATCGATAGCGGTGCATCTGATTTCAGCGGAGACGCTAGGAAATGTTAAGATTTTTTTTATGTAACCGTTTTTACTTTATACTGATTGTTTATTACGAGTAATACATTTAGTAACTATTACAAAATTAGTCCTACGTGACATACCTGTGTGGTGTACCCTCTCTTGGCCAATAACTTATTAGAAGGACCATTCTAGATTAATTAATAAAAAAGCTTAGGGAGCCTGGCGGTAAGATGTCTGGCTTTCAATCTCGAGTTCAAACCTCGGCTCGTAGCACTGAGTTTTTCGGTAATAGAAAATATCGGGAGGAAACCGGACCTAATCCTAATAAGGCCTAGTTTCCCCTCTAAGTTGGAAGGTCAGATGGCAGTCGCTTTGTTAAAACTAGTGCCTACGCCAATTCTTGGGATGACTTTGCTAAGCGGATCCCAGGCTTAATTAAGATGATGATGATTCTAGATTAATGAATTCAGGTGAATTGCAAAATACGTGTATAGTTAAGTTTAGTGTATAGTGGTTACACAAAAAGGCCATACCTACAATCACTAACAAGTCACATCCTTAAAATCTTGTGTACGTATTCGCTAATTTGATCTTAAATCTTACCTTTCGGACATTCCCTTTCAAAATTGGTTCGTCCACATACCAGCACCGTGACATTTACGCAAGTATGCTAAATCGGACACCAGTATATTTGGAGCACAGGCTCCTTTGGCCTTACTTTCAGATTCCCATGGTCCGAACAGCGAACGTTCATTTAAATTTAAACAGAGGGCCCAAATAATCTAGCCGGCTGACACATTTCCTAGGGCCGTAAAAACACGTTTAGACACGATACAACTCCAATGCATTACAATACAGCTAGAACTGAATGTCTGAAAATCTGGTATGACAGCTAAATTTCACGAAATTTATTGCTCTTTAACTTTGCCATACAAGGTGTACACAAAAAGTGCTTAGTTTATGAGATATAAGCGAAAAACTGAAAAAAATAGGTTTTTGTCCCCCCTCCAAATTCCACAAGGTCCTTCCTCGAGGTCGAAAACATATGAGAATCTTCGTGGCATACCCCCAAACTACCCGTTAAAGTTCCATTGAGTTTGGATTACTTTCCAGCTACCCTTAACTTCATTCGACATAACTGCTGGATTAATTAAAAAGACAGTCTATCTCCGACACAACTCCAACACAGAAAAAATAATCAACCAACATTGAAGTTGTATCGGAATAATTTTCATAATATTTCTGATTCAGACTTCTTAGCATCAGGCATCGTATGTTTTTTCCCACCGTCGTGGTATAAAAAAAGATAACCGCTCAGGGGAGGTATTCTAACCTAAAAAATTTGTCATAATGGCATGCAATCCAACATCCAAGGTCACTAAATTTGACGTATCAGTTTTTCGATATCTGTTTGTCACGAACTTTATAACTATTGATAACAAGAAAAAGATAATCTGAATAATAGTACAGTACGCGAACAGTTTTGAGCTTCGATAACTCACAAGTGCGATTTTCTTTAGTTAGATAATATGATATGATTACTTATAGTAAAAAATATTTTCTAACAGTTTTTGACGTCGCGCTAGGTATTATATAGATAATTGTTAATAAAAACAAGAAAAGATTATACAAGATATATTTTCCTTTACCATACTATTGCATTCAACTATTTCAACATCATCTGTCATTTTATAATTAGTCAATAGATTATGTGAGCATAATCGAAAACAATTTGTCAAAATACAAGTGACCTTGAATTCTAAACGAATTACAAATGGCTAAGACGACATATGCTCTTGACAAAACCGTTATAAATGTGAAGTTATGTTGCAGTAGTAAAAAGCGATAGCCTGGTGGAGAAAAATAAAACTTACATAATCTTTTCTATGTGTAACAAACAAATACATGTATTATACCTAGCGCAATGCTAACAATTGTTAGAAAATATTTTTTATTATCAGTACTTAACGTATTCTAACAGGTCACAAAATAAAATCGGACTTGTGATTTATGTCATTTTTATACGTTAAAAAGGCGTTCCCGTACTCCACTATAAGGTAATAGTCACCTTTATCACAACAAACCTGCTAGATATCAAATTCAAATAAAACGAATTTAAAAGATGTTTAAATATGCCCTTCAAACGTCTATTTTAAAATCAAAGAAAAAGTCACAGGAACTTTGAAAGCTCAGTAACGACGCCTTTAAGTAAACGTTGAGTTTGAGTAGCTAAAAACTGAATCTGAAAGTAAATGTAAACGCTACACATTACCGTCGCTGTCTACGTTCGCGTTTTTGTCTTCCAAAGTTCATAATAATCCTTTGAACGTCTAAGAAAACTTATTATAATTAAAAATCTACCTTATCCTCAGCTACAGCGTTTAGATTAGGTATTAATTAAGAGTCAACATAACAATCCTTTGATTATTAAATCATAATAACAAAAACAATTAAGCTTCAGTAAACGATCCCAAAAAAAAATTAAACACGCCATAAACATTACTAAATTTTGTATCGTTACAGTAGCCTACTATCTCAGAATTATTTAATTTAAGACATATATTTTAAAAAGTTAACGACGCATGGCATGTAAGCATGTAGCACATAGTTAAACCTTTTATAATTGCTATGTATGTTACATAACAGCTTTAAGTTTCTGATTTTAATATAAAAGTGTAATTTATAGCTAACACGGTTTAGTTTCGGGGGTGTTATTATGTTATTAAAATTTCTTAGTTAACATAAAAACGCAACAAAAACCAAATTATATTATTTTGAAAGAATATTTTTAACTGTGTTGTATTAAGTGGGCGCGATTCGAAAAATAAACACACACACTGGACAGACACAGCTCCAACCCAACTCAACTCAACGCTTATGGATGGTACAAGGAGGATCGATCTCTCTTATAGGAAAACGGTCGAAATAGTATCCAGCGGTAAGCACTAAACAATAGTTCCAAATATCTCCGGGTGGCGCTAGGTATAGTTCAGCATTTGAAATGAATTACCGATATTTAATACTTATATGACATTCTAAATAAAATTAATATTCAGAGTATTTTTCTTCTCCGCAAATAATTATTTTGTAAATATGTATGGATTTGATTTTTTATTATCAAAATTAATTTAATCAAATTTAATATCACTGGGGCGCCATCAGTTTATCGCGTTTTGACGGAGAGTTTTATATCCTTCTTGTACCATCCATATCAACGCTATAACGACATTGATATTTGCTATTCGAACAGATTTTCATTCAACATTGGTCTCAAATTGGTCTCACATTGGTACAACATTGGTACAATGTGTGACCAATGTGTGACCAATGTGAGACCAATGTGAGACCAATGTGAGACCAATGTTGAATGAAAATCTGTTCGAATAGCAAATGTTAATGTCGTTATAGCGTTGAGTTGAGTTGGGTTGGAGCTGTGTCTGACTACTATTACTACATGAACAATAAACTAAAATAGACGGCTTACTCGTATTACATAAAAAACAAGTGACAAGGGGCCGTATTCTAATTTTAAAATACATAAAAAATACATTAAAATCACAATCTTTCCCCAACATAACTCCAACACACAACAAATAATAGACCAATATTGAAGTTGTATTGGAGTTGCATCGGAATAATTTTCAAGCAAATTCTGATATTTTTGATCCAGACGTTTAGGCGTTAGCAGTATTGTGTAGTTAATTCATTGGAGATGTGTTGAAGTTGAATCGTGTCTAAATGTGTTTTAAAGTTAGAATGCGGCCCAAGGTTTTTAGTGTCCGAGAGTGTCAGCCGTGGAAGCTGAAGACGCCGGTTCGAATCCCGCCTCGGACACTGGAGGGCCTCCTCGACTGCGAAAGCTGTGGCAGAGCACGACTGAGGAAGTACCTCCACCTTACAGAAAACCACAGCCAAATAGCACTAGACCTTACTCATAATGTTGTGTTCCTGCTGGTGAGTACGGTTGCCAAAGAGCTCAAAGAGGAGCCAGTGTATTGACGATGAGGGACCCTCTTGTTCGTCTAGCCGTCAATACAGTAAATCCTTTTTTTACCCGCTTACCATCAGGCGGGACGTATGCCTGTTTGCCACCGTCGTGGTATAAATAAATACTTATCACAGATTAGCGAGCTAACAGAAACCGAACAAGAGCAGCAAGATTTCGAAGATGAAAATATAGAACTCCGAGAATGGATGGAACGATGTGTAAAAACTTCCCGCGCGATTCAATTTTCAGGCAAACTTATCTCAAAAGTAAATCAGACCCAGTTTTCACTTTCAATTGTGAGATCATCGAAGTAAAACGCTTCGTGCTTTTATATCTGATCGATATCTGATGTTATTCTAGCCGCTGATCGATCGTAGGCGAGGCAAACTAATGCTCTTATTTGAACTCTCCGGTTAAATTACATATAGCACCATAAAGAACATGCAACAAACATAACACGTTGTGTATAATCTTAAAATCCTATACCATTTAGACATTAAGAATTCTAAACTCTGAAAACCATCTCGTCATGTTTCAGAGTTCTTCACATTAGATTTTTTCATTGTAATGGACATCTGTTTCCAATTTGTGGTATTTTCAACTAACAGAAAAAAGCAAATCCACATCAATATATTAAATCAAATTAAACTTAAGAATGTTTTGTATCTGTAAAACTGTAGGTATTGATAAGCAATTTTCAGATAAAAACGCTAAGCCACCCTCTGACATTTCGGTAAGTTGCTAAAGTGAACACCATGGAAAGGTTCTTGGCACTCTTAGTGGTTGGTGGACCTAGTAAGTGAGTAAGACCTAGACTAGACCTAAAACCTAGACTCTGAAACATGTCGCGCGTGAAGTACAAGTGTGTTAAGCCGTGATTTTTTATACTTAGTGCAAATCTCACGAATTTTAAATTCAATTACGTACCTATATTTTTTATTTGTTACCAGTCCGAAGTTCATTCCTTACCCTCGGACTGTTCTTTATCATTTCTGGAACCAAAAATCATAGCGCACACAACATAATTCAATGGAATGACGAATGGCCAAGTTACGACGTGAAACGCGGCGTGGCAAAAACCGGCCCCGTTCGAGTAGAAGCGGGCCACTTAGAACAATGCCAGTATCGGAACAACGATCTGGGAAAAGTAATCTACAAGCTACTGAATACTTTTTTAATTTGATGAGATTTTAGCTTAGCTATTATAGTCAGTAAACTACTTGCTTGTCAGAATTACAAATTTGAATGTTGACGTCATTTTGATGATAAACCTCGTCATTCTGAAAACATATCAGTAACGAATCATGATTTTAAAGCTCAAAATATTGCAAAAGTTTTAATATCCGGCCAGGACAAAGGAATATAGACAAATACTTACAAACACATCGACATATTGGGTCCCAAAGAGTACTGATAAGACATCATTACGAGCTTCCTCGGAAGCAAACAAAGCCGACCACAAATTAGCTATGCTAGAGTCCGGAAAGAGAAGTGTCGAGGTTTATATGGGAGTTCATACATTCTACGATACTTCTCTTTCCGGACAGACTCTACGACGCATGCAAATATTTTAATTACCTACATTGGTTTCCTTGAGACACACGCGATTGTATTTCCGAAGTGGAGCACGCATGTTGTTTAATATGTACCTAAACATGATTAAAAATAAATTATACAGTTTCGCACCCTGTACCTATAATTTCTAAATGAGGAAGCATGAAACAGAAAGCAAATTTGTTTGTAGTGCGGTATTCTAACATTACAATCATGGTTTAATACGGATTTGTTAATCAAAGACCTTCTTCTGTTATCAAAATGAAAACTAAGCAAATATGATTCCCACAACTAATGTTACTAAACTGAAACGCTCTAACGTATAGTTGTGAAGCTAATCAATCTATTTTTGATATTATATATTTGACATGAACTTGAAGAACAATTGATAACAAAAAAAAATGGTCTGAAGCTGATGGTCCGACCCTGTACTATTTCAAATTAATAATACATTCCATTCCTTAAAATTGGGCCCTTAAAATACTAAAAAAACAAGGGGCTATATTCTAACTTTAATACACGTTTAAACACGATCCAACTTCAATACAACTCCAATGTATTAACTACTCAATAAAGCTAGCGTCTAAACGTTTAAATCAGAAATTTCGGAATTTGCTTGAAAATTATTCCGATGCAACTCCAATACAACTGCAATATTGGTTGATTATTTGTTGTGCGTTGAAGTTATGTTTGAGATAGATTGTGTTTTTAATGTATTTTTTATGTATTTTACATTGATTTAATATGTATTCTACTAGATGTGACATCTAGAACAAATTTTGTGCGCCATGTTTGGCGGTTGACAGCTAGGACTGAATCAAAGAGTTGTATAGACTTTTAGTGATTTTCACTACAAGTTTTGGGACAAAAAAAATCTTAGGGATGTCATCTCCTGTTACTCAATGGTATTTTAAAATTAAAATACGGCACAAGGGCGGCGTCACTTTCATAATAACTAGTAACTTGGTAATTTCTTGAGATAAGATTACCAAGTTGACCTCATGGCCCAAATTAAATTATGTCGTGGTGTATTTTATTTTCATTTGCGCTTATTGCGTTTAAAGTTAGTAAATTGGTTTTTACAGTATCTGAACTTTACTACTTCCTTTTTGCAACTGCAAGTGTAAAAACCAGCTTTCTAGTAATTAATACTTCTTGATTGCATTCTGCAGTTGATACGGCATGAAATAGACCAAAACGGACGTACTCGTGTCTCGGTGTTCTGTTGCTAGTGGGACTACTTTCCACGGAGTGTCTATAATAGGTATACGAGGTGGCATTAAATCCAGGTTCACTTCAAATCCCTTTGAAGTATTGTGCCGAAAATGGTAAGAAAGCTTTTTAATAGGTATTGTGGCAAACGCTGTAAAAAAACTAAAAAATGTTATCATCGGTTGTTGGTTACGATAACTAGGAAAAAAATCTTTACTATTCTTGCAGCAGGCAGTGACGATATGTATCATTATTTTGGTAAAGGTAAAGTTTACGTCTTAGGGACGTTGTAGAGATTCGATATTGTATTCTAGCAATAAAACCGTAAGGCGACTATGTAACCTTTACCAAAATAATGACACATGCAGAGTGTAATTTTAACCACCGGTCATATTGATCGAGGTGATTAGGTAGGTCATACTGAACAACTTTTACTATGGGACCAACTCCGAAATCGCGAAAAATTTGTCGGCTTCCCTTTAGAAAACGACTACGTCTGATTGTCCCAAATGTATGAAACAGCCAAAAAAATTTGCGAGATTTCGGAGTTGGTCCCATAGTAAAAGTTGTTCAGTATTGTCTACCTAATCACCTCGCTTAATATGAATGGTGGTTAATATTTCACCTGTATAGTGAGTGCCATACTTGTGTAGCACTTGACAGGAGAACTGCGCTGTCAGACTATACATATCTGCAAGAAAACTTGTGACACTTACAATATTTTACTCGGCAAAGTAGCGCAGTAGGGTCAGTTTAAGAACAGTAACGTAAAGTAAGAAAATAACGGAGTGTCTGTTAACAGCTGGTGGTCAGCCATTACTATTAAACTTTTACACGAGAAGTTATTTATTTCGTTGTCCGTTAACATTTTGGTTAAAATTTTGTTACCTACCTAAAGATGTGAGATGAGTAAAAAATGCTAGTGATTCGTTCATTGGTATTGTATTCTAAATATGAAAAACTAAGAAAAAAAAAATTGTATGGAGGTTTTGTATGGATTTTATATGGAGGATTGGGCGTGCCCCAAACAGAAAATTTTTTTTTTTTAATACAATTGCTCAAAAAGTTTACTTTATGTAGCTGCAAGTCGTGCGTAAAGTTTGATTTTATGCACTAGTGCTAAAAAGTAATCTGATCTGGAAATCGTGCGTAAAGTTTGATTTTACGCACGATTTGCAGATATATTGCATTTTAAATTGACCAATCAGAACACTTCACTATATTAAATCCACCAATCACAACACATATCGGAGTTAATCGGAACGCTAGATACTTTTTTGGTGCGTATACTGTGTAAATAATTTAAGTCCTTAAAAAAACATTGTATTTAATATCAACCAATCAGAATACAGCAATGTTAAAATCGACCAATCAGGAAACGCAATTTATTTCTCAAAACACGAGGTGTTTTTTAGTTCCTACTTCACAATCATTAAAAAAGATAAAATTTTTTGGGAAACGGTTTAAAGTGTGTTTAAACTGTTAAAACAGCTATTAGACATGGCAATTTGTAGGGCCCAACCTGTTGTGTTGGGAGGTGTAATAGGAGGTTGGGCCGGTACGGAGCTGAAGGAGGGTGTGGGAGAGGCAGGGTACACAACAGGTTGGGCCCTACAAATTGCCATGTCTAATAGCTGTTTTAAAGAGCTAATTATACCGTCGTCTGTGGCATTTATTCGCGGTATTGATATTTTGTATCTATGTCAAAGAAGTTAAAAAAATTAAAAGACCGTCAAGTTATACCATAATTTCACCTTAGGTTAGTTATTGTGCGTAAATAATAAGTATTTTTATGATATTTTCTCGCAATCGAAGTGAAACATTGTATGCATTACTCTGGTCTAAAAGCCATATTACCACTCGAACAATTTTCCCTCACTTCGGTCGGGAAAATAACCACCTGGTGGTAATATGGCCTACTTTAGACCCTTGTCAAACAATCTACTATTATTTCATTGTAGTTTTTTCGCAATTGTATTAAAAAACGTTGTTCGACACACGTGCAGAAGTGTCATTTTCACTCGTCCCGAGTCTTGACCCTCGCCTCTCGGCTCGGGCCAAGTAACCTCGGTACTCGTGCAAAGTGACATACTTCTCGCACTTGTATCGAAAACTACTATTTTCCTACTTTTTCATAGTCGCAATACGATATCAATTATGCCCTTAAACGGGTCACCAGTATTTTAGTTACACCCTGTATAAGAAACTTAACGCCTATAAGCTTATGACCTAGCCTACTGAAATCAAAATGTGCAAGAAATGAAACAAAAACACAATTAGCTTACACCAAAATGGTTGCCGTTTAGCATGAAATGTGTCAGGGAAAAATAAAGCAATTTAGAAAACAGTGCCCTTCTTCGTGAAGTTTATAACTATTCAAAAGAATTAAAATAAAAAACAAAAGCGTCATTTTCAAAATTCTTGAAATACCGTTATCAGAATTTAAAAAATCGAAGGTACTGGGCTGCTTTCGCATTACGTGAGCGCTTTCGCCTCTTTATGGGCCCGTGATGGCCGTTATATCACCGATCGGCCATTTATAATCTGTTGCTGCCTTCGAACTTTTAGAATCGTGACTTAATTTGACATTGCTCTCGGGCCAGCTTCTTCGCACTAATACAAGTACGCGAAATGCAGAGTGATATAATTGAATCAAGATCACATTTTAATCGTTTTATAGCCACTTCTGGTTAGCGTAAACGGACTAGAGTAATAGAGTTATTGGAATTTTATGACGTTTTTGTACCATCTCTGCGGGTGAAGATTGGCTATTTGAGTTGGAATTTTTATCTTTTACTTATAATTTGTTACGATACTTAACTTCTGTATTGACTCTTTTTAGTTTTTCTTTATAGTTAACTATGTGCTTATCTTAACAATAATATGCGCATATAATAGTTTAAAACAAGTTAAGTGTTAAGATTCTTTTATATAACCTCTTATACCCGTTTTATACAATTTCTTTATATAATATTTTATGATTGTTCTATAGCATGTGATTGTCTGTGGATGTATAGTACAATAAACCACTAGGCAGCAAATTAAATAATACATTTAGATTTTTGGTTTACCATCACACTATGTTTTTTATGGATTAATTAATTATTTTAATTTCCAGATAAAAGTTCAAACTTTAACAATCTACTTTAATACTATGACCTACGAGTATGTGTACGTTTTGTTTATTAAATGTGGTGGCGTTAATTAAAATGTAGCAATGATATAACTTATTAAAATGTCGAAAAGTAGGATCTACTATAAATAATTAACTTATTTCCGTAAACATCACAAACATATGTCTTTCCAAAGTAAGTATCGCAAATAACATAAAAGTCACCCAACTTAACAATGGCCTTAAAAAAAACGTTTTTAAAGTTTTTATATATTAAAGAGTTTTTAAAGACCAGACAATCTTAAAACCCCGACCTTAACCAAGAATCAGGTTCAATGTAAGACTATAAGTAATTAATTATTTTTAATGCGCTTGTCACCGTTTTTATTTAATTAGCAACAAGGTCGAATTTCCAATTGACAAGCTGACTGTCCCACATTTTAAGTGTTTGTTTGGAATATTTAAACTGGCTGTATTTCCCACGACCATGACTTCATAGATAAAATAATTATCTAAATTAGTTTTTGAAATAATAGTTAAGGTTATTAAGTAAGAATGGAGTATTTGCGCTATGAGTTAGATAATTATAGTAATTAACACAGCAGGCGGTTAGCTTTGTTATGTTTAACAGGTAACAAAGTTTATATTATTGCAGCAAGCAATATTTGTCTTATCAGTGTGAAAGTACATAAGCAGCCTGCCGTAATTGTTTAATATTTTATTAAATTAGTTTATGCTGCTAGGACCCAATTAATTTTTAAGACTCGAATTCGCGTTTTTTCGTAAAAAAGAAACAGAGCTTTTATGTCGAAATACGTAAATTTAATCGAGTGCAGAGTACAGGTACTTATGTCAAAAAAATATTTATCTACACTCACACTAAGTCTCCTAAAACGTGTCCAAAGACGGTATGCAATGACCGATTTTACTATGATAACTTTTTTATTTGTCGTAACGTAATTTTAACATTACATTGATGAGTTTCAAATTTAGAACATCGATTTTGGTAACGTAATGAAAATCCAGCCCACCTCCCCGACCGTTCGCACAATCGAATTGGCCATGGCGGTGCAATGGTGGTCATTCTAATAGTTTCCGAACACGTCATTTAGGACTTACAATATGTTTGTAGATAACATTGCGTTAGACAATCGTGTTGCGTGCATACATTGATGTACCTGTACGTAATTAGGTCTTAAAACCACACTCTATTTTAAGGACCCCTTATTACGTAACGTTATATAAACATTCATTTTGAAACACTATTACTAATACTAATAATGCCTGTAGGTATCGAACCATCACCAGCTACCACCAGCTTCGGCACAAACTAATCTCTCAACCATTCCCATTCCAGGTGAGATCAATGTTCGGAAACGCGAACGCGACATCCGACCTCATGCTCCCCATACTCCTGGACATGGCCAACCTCATTCGCAAGGCCGTCAGATCAGGGAAAGAACCCAGGGAAGTTAGAGAACCCCTCACATTGCCACAAGCACAACTCCTCAGACGCTCATTCATTGAAGACTCTGACACACTTCTAGACGACGAGCCATTCGAATACTCCACAACTAAAGCACCTGAAATACGATACCGTAGACCACAGAGGAGATACATTCCTAAGATAGTGAACAAAACTGACACAGATACTAAAAACAATAAAAGCAATGAAGTTAAGAAGGCGAAAGAGGATTCTGGTGTAAGTATTCCATTTCACAACCCAGAAACTACACTCCAAAGAAAATTTACCTTGTATAGATATTGTAATTCGAATTGACCCATTCTCATTGTTGAGTATTGAGAGTACTACAGAGGAGAGGAGAGTTCTGATTTACAATGTCTGAAGTGATCAGCACCTCGATGTTACTCTTGTTGACTTCACAATACTTAAAAAA
Source organism: Pammene aurita (assembly GCA_947086415.1). Lineage (NCBI taxonomy): Eukaryota > Metazoa > Arthropoda > Insecta > Lepidoptera > Tortricidae > Pammene > Pammene aurita. The sequence continues at coordinate 38,274,459 of OX352297.1, read as the reverse complement.
CACGTGTTAGCCTTCCACTGTCTCTGATTTATTAATCCACAGTGAGTAAATTTTTCTGTTGACACTTTTTGTTAATAAAATTATTATCAACTCTCTTAAATTTCTGGTAGGTAAACTAGGAACTATCTTTTTTCATACCTCAGGTACTCACATTATCTTTTCTAAAATATTTCTTTCCCAGTTTACGGACATAATCTTACACCCCACACTTTCTTAATAAATTATCATGATCAACAACATAAAGTACATTTTCTTTATTTCCATCCAATACCATTTCATTGTATCACTCACTTCCATCCTGATCACTACTTCTTTCACATTCCAGAACCTAACTAAAACGACAACTACAGAAACCCCGCGCTCCTCAACAGTCAGGATCAAGAACACGACAGAGAACAGCACCATGGACCTGATGGCAGACGCGACCAACCAAACTCTGGCGCAGGATCTACCGGTAGCCGAGAAGCTGAGGGCTCTAAATAGGTTTATTGATAGGAAAGGTAAGATTTTTGCAAAGCAAATGCATCATGAATTCAAGCGAAATTAAAAACGGATTGCTAATGATTTGCTAAGTTTGATGACTAATGGATGCTTCATGCTGCAACGTTTCTCGTCCTACACGTCGACGAGCCGACTACGAGCGTTCCCAGCACTACACGAGCTGCGCCCGGGCCGATTCAGGTCCGAGCCTTCCAACACTGGCCTGTTACATATAGGAGCTTCTATAGAGTTGTTGTCGTAGTCTTCAAGCGGTCAACGAGCCGCATATGCGACGAACCGGGTCCGAGCGGTGCTGGTAGCAAGCTTGTAACGGCCCTCAAACAACAAAATATGACGGTCCCGTCTACGTATCGGGTACGTAACGAGCCGCTTTCGAACCTCGGAGGTCAAGTGATGCTTTCTATACAAAATTAAGTGTTGGAAATATTGCGTCGGACGCGGAACGTTACAGCGTGAAACATCCTAAAATATAATGCCACTTAAACTGATTTTTTTGTAGAAAATGCCTTCGGAATTTTATTTGCCTACTTCAGTTTACAATTGTTAATAGTTTATTCAAGTATCGATATTTTTTGAGTGATTGCAATTATATTTTAAAACGTAGAATACTGATGGTCTAAGCCATGTCCTGGCCACGTCAGATATGACAATAATGAGAGGAATGGCACCCATGTAGTAAGATTGCAATACTATCCTTATTGCTAGATCCGGGCATCTAGCAGCTTTTAATGGATGGATGTCAGAGTGACAGACTAGCAAAATTTTTTGAATTGGAAAAAAGTAATACCAGAATAGGTAAAAACGGCCGAAGTTATCTTATTTATAGAGGACGGGGCCTATATTTTAACATTAGAACAGAAAACAATGCGTAATATTTCGGAAACAGACACATTAAGCGACAAACTATGAATTAAATTATACGTCGTTTTGGACTACTTTCCCCCATCAGAAACTTTTGGCAATTATATAATCTAATTATTCATATAATTTTCATAATATTGTATTTAAAAGTGGTTTGCATTCTTTAACCTCCACCACTTTACAGCTGCCAGATGTCCGGATCTAGAAATACGCATAGTATAGCAAACTAACGAGAGGGGTTTCGTCGCTCTCATTATTGTGTCATATCGTGACTAGCTCTCCGTCTATGATAATTTGCACTATATAACATTTTGCACCCAGCTGCAAAATCGCATGTAAGTACTTTCTCAATGAAGTCATTCATAATAATGTCTATGCAATTTAGCAGCTCGCTCTAAATTAAAGATCTCTTCTTCTTCCTAGCATGTGTTCCAGCCTTTTGCTCTATTGAGCCTGGTGTCCGCTCGGCAACCTAATCCCAGGAGTTGGCATAGGCACTAGTTTTTACGAAAGCGACTGCCATCTGCCCTTTCAACCCAGAGGGGAAACTAGGCCTTGTTGGGTTTATATCAGGTTTCCTCACGATGTTTTCCTTCACCGAAAAGCGACAGGTAAATATCAAATGATATTTCGTTCAAAAGTTCCGAAAAACTCAGTGGTACGAGCCGGGGTTTGAACCAGCGACCTTCGGATTGAAAGTCTGACGTGTTACGGCCAGGCCACCAGCGCTTTTCGCTCTATATTAAGAATGCCTTTTAGTATTTAACTAAGTTTCTATATGAAGGTATTTGTTCTAAAAATAGTAGACCGAAATATATACATACTTCACCGCATAAAATTAAGCACCGTGTGGGCTGGCATTTTTTTAATCGAACGAAATTCAATGTGTTACGCAGTGCATAATGCATATAGATGAGCTTGATGCTACCTTTTTGGTGTAAATCCTGTTATAGCTATTGACTACAAGTTATGGTTAAAGTTAATAATCTAAAGCATCAATATATTTACCTAATCACTATTTACGACTTTTTTATTATCTGAAAGTTTTGAAGCTTTTTGGCTTTATGCCAATAAAACTGTAAATTTGAATTTTATGCAATGCTTTAGATTTGATGCAGAATCAACAGTTACAACAAGTTAGTTTAGTTAATTAGTTTTATGTCAGGATGTCTTAGAATATAATGACATAAGTTTCGTAAGACCAATCTTAAGATGTCGCTAAAGGGAACTAGGTCGTTTTCTGAATAGTTATTTGAGATTAGAGACGGATATCAGAATTGCATTGTTTGTTAATAAATAAACAATAAAAAATGATATCAAACCGTTATTGTGTAAACAATAAATTGTGCAAGTTATATAGGTCCTTACAGTGTAAACAGTATCCCAAAGGTAATGGCCTTTGTAGCCTAGTTGGTAGTGACTCTACCTAGGAGTAGGAGGTCCTGGGTTCGAGTTCCGGTAAGGGCATTTATTTGTGTGTTTGTCACAAATGTTTGTTTATGAGTTATGGATATTACTATTCTATTACTACCTATACTACTACTATTTTCTACTATTTTCTATGTATTTTTTTATGATGTATATCGTCGCCTGGTACAGTCGCCATCACATATCGGAGCGGCTAAGGTAGTCAAAAATATCTGAACATGCTCTTTATCGCCTTGACAATAGAGGCGTTGATCAGATATTTGTGACCAACCTGATATATCTGATGGCGACTGTATAAGCTGCACAATCTTTGCTTAGTTTAGGGTTAAGTAGGTTGATCAATGCCCTCGTCCTTAATATTTTTTAAATATTAATTAAGTATTTACTTTTCAAATTAAATCTTGCTCATCTGTCTTAAAAATAACATAATAATTTAAGTTAACCTTTTCTGATATTCACAATTGGTCCTTCCAGGCAACCTCATTCGCCGAGGCACGTTTCCACCCAAGCCGCCCGCTCGGCGTGCCACCGCCGAGTCCACCGTCAGCCCCGTCCGGAGACGACCAGCCCCAGCCCGGAAGCTGCCCGTGATCACGCCGAGCGAGCAAGCCAAGTGTGAACTGTTCACAAACACCCTTTGTCTGCACTCTGAGGATTACCCTACGTATGTATTTTTTGATACAGTAATATTAAACAAAACAAAATTAGCTACGTTTTGAATAGGGTTCCGATTTCGAACTGCAGAAGTCCTGTCCGGTGACAACCAGCCCCAGCGGCGAAGCTTCGCCGCTGGGGCCTGTGACCACGCTGAGCAAACAAGCTAAGTGTGAACTGTTCACAAACACCTTCTTGTAGATTTACCTAGGTTTTACCGAGTCGACGGCGGTAAAAGTCCGAAATGAACGATAGTCTTAGGTATCTCAGTATTTCGGGCTTTTACCGATACGAGTTGGTAAAACCGATTAGATGTTACTGGTAAATCCTAGGCTATTTTAAATATTATTCCGAAATCCGAATCGTTACTTCAGGATAGCTTTCGAAATAAATGATTCTCTTTGATTTTTAATCATTCTTTCCAATACCCAAATGTAGTATATGATACACTGAGGCTTGTCACATCACTATGTCAGCAGCAGAAGTAGGTAATCGGGTGATGTGTTCAAAATGACCTCCACACGCTCTTATTCTCAACAATAAAGTCGTGCCAAGATCATGTTGAATACCTCACCCGCTTAGCTACATCTGCTGCTGACTGTACATATACTTATTAAGGATATACATATTTCAAATGAGTGATAGCTAGTCTTAAAAGGTGTAGGTAAGAATGCATTTCAATAATCATTCAATATATAAAACTAATTTAAAAAAATACTTGCTGCTTAAACAAAAAAGCACGTAGGGCAACCGTGCAAACACACACACACACACAGTCATACACACAAACATCCTAAATATGTCTGTTTTGCTTTAGCATACCTACAGCTGTTATAGTAATTAAGTCTAAATTATAAATATATATATCTACTAGCCTTTTCCCGCGGCTTCGCCCGCGTACTATAAGTACTCAAAAAGGATACGATACCCATGTTGATTTTCAGACTTTGTGACCAGATTTGCCCCTTTTTGGGGTCGAATTTTCAAAAAACCTGAAACACTTGTTTACTCATTTATCGTTAGGAATACTCCTGTGAAGTTTCGAAAAAAATAGTCTAACAAATCTTGATTCGCCATACAAACTTTGGACCCCATTTTACCCCCTTAGGGGGTGAATTTTGAAAAATCCTTTCTTAGTGCACCCCTAGACCTTATAAGGAACCTACGTGCCAAATTTGGAATCTCTAGAACCAGCGGTTGCGCGTGCTTTGATATGTCAGTCAGTCAGTCAGTCAGTCAGTCAGTTTCTTCTTTTATATATTTAGATAATATATATATGTATCTTTGATTAGTTGTAGTAATTAGTCAGTAATTAGTGGTAGTACGTCTGGGCCTCACTGAAAATCAGCGTCGTGGAGTGTGCCATATGGAGCACTCTGTGACACCAAGCTGAGTGAGTACCATTTAGCGCAAAGTTAGATCTAAGTCTGAATTGTTGTTTTCCTTTTCTCCTTTGTGCTAATAAATGTATTTTATTTCTTTCTTTTTTTCTTCTTAATTAAAAAAACTGTTAATTAATATTGATGTTATTGTCAAAAAATATAACACTTTCTATCTTTGTTTTCTACTTACATATTAGTCGCTTTTATACTGTGCATTCACATGTATAGTCAAGTCTGGTAGGCTGGACGGATCGGTCTCATAGAACAAAACCATACATGTGAACGCACCAGAATATCGCAACGATAATTTGCCGTCCAATGCAAAGTATAAAAGCGGCCATTGAAAGTAGAAAAAAGATTAATAACGGTAAAGTACAGCAAAACAAACAAGATCACGATTCGAGATGATTATTTAATATCAAAGACATCAATTTAATAATTCGGCAGGCCTAGGATTCACTTAAACAATTTATATTATTTAGCGTTAAATCGCGCTCTTTCCAGTTAAATAGAGAAGGTCATATTGCGTAAGAGATTATAAGATAAATACTGATAATAAAAGCATTTATCCATCGAATATCATTCATAGAAATAATTAGTTAAGGTTCAAAATAGAGTACTTTGTAGTTTGAATTACTGCTTAAGTTTTTTATGACGCTAAGAGTAAGTCACGTTATATGGAGTGTGAAAGTGGTTGAGATTAAACGAGCAATGATAGTGTTTTTTGCTTGGTCAAGTACCAGTCAAATATTCGTGAGAATTTGGCTCTATGAGATGAATTTAAACCTTAATTCATTGAGTTAAAGTTCGCAGTCGGGCGTTAAGTGACTAATATTATTTACCATTGTTGGACGGTGAGAATAAATGCTTTTCTCTGTGAAGGTGTTCGAGCGACTGATGATATTAAAATATATATAAGTATATATAGACTTATTGCTGACGTATTGCTGACGCTGCCACTCTGGGTAGAGTGGCGAAATACAGAGAGGACTTTCGCAGGGTGATCGCCGACATCCGTTAGGATATGGCACGATGAAGAAGAAGAAGAAGAATATAGACTTAAAGCTTCAAACAAATCGTCAGCGTGAAACTGGGAAACAACTCGATATACGCATGCTAACTACGCTGCCAATCAAATGCGTCAAAATATTTGTTTGTTTTCAATTACAACATATACATAAAATATGATTGGTCATTCGCAATAGTCGCACTTTTTCTACGAGTGCTCAATATAGGCAAGCCGGTTAGAATTGAGTTCGACGAAAGACCTGCTATCTCTATACAATTGAGTAAGTTGCCCGAGCCCCCCGGCGACGGCGGCGTGGCCGCGCGGGCTCGGGCAACAGTGTTACAATTTTGTATGAAAATCCTTTGTACCTTCGTTGGCGATGCTACAAAATGCGACCATAACAGCTCTATCGGAAAGAATGAGCTAGTAGTTCGGTCTACACAATCTCAATTCAAGCATTACAGTCGACGAGTAGAAATAACTATTTACTGTGATTCATCGTAGCACAGACATTTAAAAATCAAAAGGCAACAGTGGCATTGGAAACGCATTATTAGTGGACGGTTTCATAAAGTAGAGAACAATCTTCGAATGTATTTTTTTTGTTGTAACAGGTTTGAATTTTATTTTTAAGCAAATAATACCTAGTCTTTTAATTGGTTGCTTGCTTAATATGTTTGCCGCAATTTAATTAAGCCTCCGAACGAAATAATTATATTGTAGCGTTTATTTATCAAGGGAAACGCGCTATCTGCGAAATAATGCGGAGGACTAAAGTCATCTTCACAATCGTGTCGTATGCAGCCTTAACTTTACTGTAACATGTGGTGACCAAAGGGCAGCCACAGACACATCAAAATTGTCAGACATAAATGAGAATGTTTATAATAAAGGAAAAATTCGCTGCCATCGAGTAAGTTTCGGTAGCTCAGTGGGTAGAGTGGTAGGATAGTATCTCGGAGTCCCGAGTTCTTCTTTGTCTATATATCATCAGGTTTTCGAGTTATAAAAAGTTATACTATTGACAAACACGTTACAGATTGTACTCACTCACTTGTGTGAGTTGTGTGTCATTTCATTTACTTAATCGTATTTTACCTGAAGTTTTGAAAACTGTTGAAAAGAATTGACTGACAGATTATTTGATTTCCAAATTCTATTAACGCAAGACGAGCTCAGCAATACAGGTAGGTATAAACATGAAAAAAATATGATGAAAAGTAAATTACAGCAAATCCGGTAAATAGTGCTTGAAATGAGGTTGTGGGCACTTTTATCTACGAGTATGAGTTGTATGACAATTAATGCATTTCAAAATTATTATTTTAAAAACGTTTTTTCGGGTTTAGTTATTAGTTATCAAGAATGTATTGGTAATCAAACACGTCTGTTTTCTCTTTGAATCGTGTAATTCATTGTATAATAATGTAATTATGTGTACTAGTTAATTTATTCGTGTCGCTGCCCCCTCTGCTAACCTTTGCTACTGCTAGTTTTCATCAAATAGATCAAAGTGATATGATAAATGGGAAGGTTAGAGAGGTTAGCAGTGCTCGAACACCTATTTTTTTTATCGTATGGCTACATGTCACTGGATATAGATAGACTTTTCTTCTTTCGGGTAGTAGTAATACTAGTAATGGGAAAGCAGATGATGAAGAGAATCCAGTGAGTGCTGCGAGGCCCAGATGGGACAGTGCAGCTGCCAAGTTTGTCACTCTTTTAGCACCACCCAGGGAACACGTGTAGGGTTGTCTAAGGTGTTTCCTACGGACGCAGAGTAACATTGATACCACTTAAATCTCAACTGAATAAACTATACACATAAACTTATATAGATGCTATATACAAAGGAAAAAGTGACCTAGGCCTCCTGATCGAACCAGCGTCTTCTGCATTCGCGGCAGACGCTTTAACCGCTTGGCCACCCGGGTCACAGCAGCACCGGTCGAATTTTCCCGTGTATATGCAATCTTTGTAAATGCTACAGCGCATATCAGAACTCTTAGGAGTTCATTGAAAGCGAGAGAGATGGCGTTACCGTCAGTACAACTGAAGAACAAATCAAATTATTTTAATAAATATTTTGATTGGTTTATTTTTAAGTAGATACAGTACTATATCATATAATATTTATTAAAATAATTTGATTTGGTCTTCAGTTGAACTACACACTTACTGTAACTTACCTGTTTCCAGAGATGCCATAGTTCAATCTATCCGACGCAACAAGGCAGCGGCAGGGGCTCTCCTGGCTGACTTCAGGGACCCAGGTGAGGGCGCCCTGGATGGCGTCACGGCAGACCAGGAGGCAAAGTACACGGCGGAGCACTATCTGGTTTCTAACAGGTAATTTATTTAAGAACAACAAATATTCGGTTTCCTAACAGGTCAACCATTCATAGTCAAAGTGGCCTTCTTAAGATCACAGATACTTACTAAATAAATTCGGACGATAACTCTCGGCTCTTGCATAACATAAAGCACCCGGTCATGGACGTCATGGTCGTGATCTAGAGATAACGGCTTCATCTGCGTAACTAATGTGGAGGACAGTGAAACACTACACTATCTTTTTCAAGCTCACATGGCCATTCACATTATGAATATTTTGAGCACCCGATATTTCGGCGCAGTTGGACCATCATCACGGAGTAACTGACGTTGCGGCGAGTTTTAGTAGTCTACCCACACACCGAACCGATCTACCCTCTATCGAGATCGCTTTTTCGTCCATTGTCACTGCTACTACTACTGTCCGTCAGTCAGTTACTCCGTGCTGATGGTGCATGCAACTGCCCCGACATATCGGGTGCTCAAAAACGCTAATATACATGGTAAATACCTCGTTTCAAATAATATTTATAACTACACCATCTGGTGTCTAACAAATGTAAACACTGTAATGAATGTACGTAGAACTGTTTGAAATGATGCCGGCGGAAGCTTTTTATCACCGCACCGCTCGCTGCCGGCAGGGTGTTGATCCTCACACCCTGGAGCCTATAGGGTCGCTCACAGTACGGTTTAAGAGGAATTTCCTCTCACGAACGCTGCGGCTGTGAAATGAACTCCCTGCCGAGGTTTTCCCAGCGGGCTACGGTATATGAGGTTCTTCAAAAAAGGAGTGTATGTTCCTAAAGGGTAGGCAACGTGCATGTAAATCCTCTGGGGTTGCAGGCGCCCATAGGCTACGGTAACTGCTTACTATCAGGCGGGCCGTATGCTTGTTTGCTACCGTCGTGGGATTTAAAAATGTTTTTTTAATTTTTAATAAACGTGAAAATATTTACTGCCTTGAGATTCTGGCGCACAGCTTCTGGGCCTACTAATCCCTATATCTCAGATAGGACCTGCCTTAATTTCCCCCTCTCTGTTACCTGTTACAATATTTTCAAAACTGGATTAAATTTTTATGTACAAAAACTGTTTAAAACGGGGTATTTACCATGTGTGTGTGTACAATTTTTATCTAATTTACCGCTTCGGATTTCTTGAACTTTCCTCTAACTTGTCATATTGACTCTGCTCCAGACGAGGCGACACAGCCAACAGAGACTTCGCGAGCGCTGGCGAAGCAGGATTCATGTGCCCCAGCACTGTGAAGTATGCGCGTCCTCAAAGAGCGCGGGCAACTTCAGGGCAGTGGAAGTATATCGTCAATACTGGCGAGCATACACAGACACTGCGGTTGGAGAAGTGCTTGTAAGTATATAAGGACGAGTTTAGTGAAAGGATCTACCTTGTCCGTTTTCATGGACACTTCGTTCTTTCAGTAGATAGCGTAGGTATATTGTGTACTTTTAGGAAGTACTAATAAGTCCTCATGGACAAAGTGGTACCTTTTTCCCTGGACATATTTTATTTCAGTCGAAGACAGAGCTATAAAAACTCCGCGGTAGATAATGTTTCTGTTTTACTAAAAAAAATGTGCGAAGGTTTACATTGCATTGTTCTTTCTCTAAATAGAAATTAATCATCACAGCCCTATTTTAAATTTGACCAATCTCCCCTAAATCCGATTTCTACGTTGTACTAAGTTTGGTTACTTGTTTTGATTTCAGAAAACCTAAAGAGACGTGTACATATTTAACGGACAACTTTAAATCGAAATGTGTCCAAGTTTACAACTACCACAGACTTTTGACTTGGGACCAGCAGAACGGATTACACATGGACATATTTAAGGTAAAAAATACAAGATATTGAATATCCAAGACGTACTAGTAAAGAAAATTAAAAGAACTAAAAGACTTTCTAGATTAATTAATCGTAATTTATATTGAAATATATATAACCTGTTAATATTTTTAGGTCCCAACATGCTGTTCCTGCCATATTGAAGGGTACAGCGTATCATTCCCGCCACTAGGACACAGGATACATGAAACCTCGGGAGAGAATATGCCAGTAGAAGAGCTGTCCTCAGAACAAGGCAACCACGCCTTCGAAAATGTACAACCGAGCGTCCAAAGACCCACCGTCTCGAAAAACCCACCGTTCACCTTTAACAAGCCTCTAGAGTCCTTCGCTCCATTCTCTGATAACCACAATCTAATCACCGGTACGTCTTTTACTAATGCTAAACTTAACGATGATGAACTTAACGAACCTTTGCCAACAATACCTATAATACCTGTTGTACTTCCTTCTAGCCCTACTGATTCTTACGGTAACACTTATTTCCCAGATTCCTTCAACCAGGCCACTTCCATTAGAAACGTGAAACGCCCTCCAATATCAAGAAACCCTGTCAGCACATTTGACCCCGTAACGTTACCAAGCTATCTAGAACCACCGACACCGTCTGCACCATCTTCGTTTTCCTTTTCAAACGATATTCCGAATAAATTCAAAAGTACACCACAGTTCAAAAGGGGAGTAGGACGGCCAAATCGTAGACCAATCAGGAAGAAGATATCCGGCGCTCCAGATGACTTATCATCTTCAGGAACGTCAGCGGTAGAATCGCTTACGGGAAGCAACATGGAAACTATGGAAGACTTTAACGAAGACATTGATGAAGAAGCGACAAACAATAACCAAAAACCCATCCCATCTAGACAAGGCCATCCTACCATCGCTCCAAAACTTCACGCTGCCACAAGTGAAAAGACGCCCACATTCAATCAACGTGAGCAAACTAAATCGGTAAAGGATAATGTTCCGAATGGAAAAAGAGTAAATTATAATTACCATCCCATAATAGATTTCTTTGGAGAAGAGGAAAAAGAAGAAAATGAGTCAATTGACAGAGAAGATGTCGTTGCAGCGTACGTACCGTCATCAGAATCTGAATGGAAACCTATGAATCACCCACCGCCAAGAAGTTCACATAACTCGAATCTAGTAGAAAGAAAGAAACATTAATTACAATATTATAATTTATAAATAATCGGGTTTGCCGTTACATGAAATTATAAGTGTTTATATAGGTATAGACAGTATTTTATGTATGATCTTTGATGTAGTATTGTAGGTATTAATTACTCAGGATCTGTTTTATACTTCAATCTAATTCAGATGCGATTTATTAAAATTGCAGTGTAAAAATTCGAATTACAATACTCACTATGACATTAGTCATATGTATATCTAGGTCTATGAAGATATTGGGGACGTACCACTTTTAAGTCCTATTTATAAATATATTTCATTTAATGTTTCGGTATACAATGTCGTAATCCCATATTTTATTTTTAGTATACGACAGGATATTAATTGGTATTTTAGAAGTCTAAATATTTATTAAACGGTTTAATAAATATTTAGCATTTCTAAAATACCAATATAATATAAAAGGGGCAATATATTTATATTTATTACGTGAACAAACGATGCCAAATCGAATTGCAATGTAAACTATTGATTAGTAGGTATTTATTTAAATTATTACTAGTTGCATTAATGATACTACAGTTGTAACTCACCTTAAGATAAGTGCTAATGTAAGACTCAAAAGACTTGCCAGAAAATAAATGTGTATCTTCTTTATGTATATTTCATTTAATATACTGCACTTACAGGGGTGTTTTGCAGTATATAAGATCTTTAATTGAAAAATGAATAATTACCCATCATGCGTATTGTTGTTAAAATATTTAATTAATAATAACTTTGAATTCTCTGTTAGGATTCTAGAAGTAGTAGTAGTAGTACAATTTTAAGAGATATAGGTACAACGGCGAACTTATCCCTGTCTAACTAAGGAATCTCTTCCAGCTAACCTTAAAATAACTGAATGAAAAATGTAAAGAATTAGATGGACAAACTATCAACGTACAACAAGTGTGTCCAAATATAGTAAAGTTCTATATATAAATATATGTAAAAATCTATGATACAATATACAGAGTGGCAAAAAATGGGCCCTGGAGGGAAACTGCCTTAAAACGTTGAGATAGCTCTGTTCACTTAAAGTATTTATTTATTTTTATTTATTTAAACTTTATTGCACATAAAATATACAAATGGCGGACTTAATGCCTTAAGGCATTCTCTACCAGTCAACCACTGGGCCAATGAGATATGTTTGGTGCAGGCTTTATGAAATAATGTACTGAAACAGTATCACACTTATTAATATAAAATAAATATTATATACTTAATCAAACATTAAGAATAATCATAAACTTACACATATACTTTATATAATAAACTTACATACATATTTTTATATAAGTGTACCTACAATGAAACATCAAGACGATAATCAATCACGCAATTTTTCAGACAAATGCTTACGCAACATGCGCTTGAAAGTGAACTTACTCTGAGCTTTTCTGATGTCAATCGGAAGGTCATTCCAAAGGCGTATTGCCTGGAGAGTGAAGGAATTGTTCATGAGACCGGTGCGATGAAGGGGAATAGCGAGCTTAAGGCTGCGAGAAGTGCGAAGATTACATCCAGGGCGTGCAGTAACAACTTTAAAGTTAGATCGAAGATATTGAGGTGTGGTAGGATCAAAAAGAAAAGAATACAGTGTACTTAAGAGTCTAAGATATCTACGCTCGCGTATCGGAAGCCAATTCAGCTGCTTACGATAAGCTGATATGTGGTCGTACTTCCGAAGGCAAAATATGAACCTAATACAGTTATTGAGCAGTCTGTCCAGTTTATTAAGAGAAGTTTGAATGGCATTAGAGTAGCACACATCGGCGTAATCAATTATGAAAAGGACAAGAGCTTGTACGAGAAGGGTTTTAGTGCTTACTGGCAAGAAATTTTTGAATCTGTACAGTGATCTAAGTGTGTACGTCACTCTGCGACATACATCAGACACCTGGGGCTCCCATGTGAGGCCACTGTCTATGATCAGACCAAGATTTTTCACTTTAGGTGATAGGGGTATCACAACATCCTCGAACCGGATAGGTGCTACACTCGGCAAATCCACCAAGGCAAGCGTGCGGGGACTTCCAAGTACAATAGCTTGACATTTGGATGGGTTCACCGCGATTCCAAAAGAACGTGACCACGCAAAGAGACTGTTTAAGTTAGTATTTATAATGGAGACTGCATGATCAATGTCCTTAACGCTCGCTCGCCTGAGTGTAGAGCTGCAGATCATCAGCATAAAGATGGTAAGAGCAGCTTATGCTAGGAGTGACCGTGTTAATAAAAATTGAGAAGAGAAGAGGAGAAAGAATGCCACCCTGTGGAACTCCAGAATGGAGATCACACCAGTCAGAGAAGGATTTATCAGCACGAACAGATTGGCAGCGATCTTTAAGATAGGAAGTAAACCACTGAGCCGCTGATGGTGATATACTTAAGTGCCTAAGGCATGCAAGTAGAAGATCATGGTTAACGACATTAAATGCGTTCGAGAAATCAACCAGAACCAGCAACGTAACCTGTGATAATTCCATGCCCTGCCTTACATCTTCCACAACTTTGAGCAGAGCAGTACATGTACTATGGCCTGGCCGGAAACCTGACTGAAAAGATTTGAGTAAATATGGGCAGAAAGTTGCTTATGCACGATTGCTTCAAGGACCTTTGAGAGAAACGGGAGAATGGAAATAGGGCGAAAGTCTTTTAGCAAACTGGGGTTAGAAACTTTAGGGAGTGGTAGAACAAAGGCTTTCCGCCATGCAGAAGGAAAAACCCCAGTAGACAATGAAAGGTTAACAATATACGTTAAAACTGGGAGAATGCATTCTAAGATGCTTACAATCATCAATCTACTCAGCTCATCATGGCCAATATAGAAAGTTTTTGTTGTTTGACAGGGTAAAGATGCAATGTAAGAGATGCTTCTACTTAAGGTAGCAAAATCAAGGGTCAAAGATTTAGAAAAGTGAGAGTTTAAATCATTCAAGGAGAAGGAAGATGAAGTTGGGCAAGAAGATTTAACCACACCGATCGATTTTAAAAACTTCCATGTTTCAGCGAACTTGCGATACTATCGTGGATGTATTTACGCTTCGCAGCTCTCACCATCTGATTACATCCATTCCTGGCCTTTTTAAAGCTGTTCCAATTTTCCTCGCAACGATCGCGCTTATATTTCCGAAAAGCTCGATCCCGTCTCGCCATAGCCATACGGACGGCTCTAGTAATCCAGGGAGCGGGAGGGCGTTTCAACTTTACTTTGCGAATGGGAGCATGTATGTTGAACAACTTTAAAACAGTCAGGTTAAAAGTATCTACAGCCTCGTTTACTGATGGTGCCAAAAACGTCGACGACCAGTCAACCGAAGCAGCATCCTGTTTCAAAGCTTCCACGTCTAATCTCGCAAAACTACGTATTTGTACAGTTACACGTTGCGGTTTGGGTGGCCGGACATGGTAACTCAGATAAACAAGGTCATGGTGTGAAAAGCCAGACCGCATCCACAAGATTTCCGGACGAGACAATAATGAGGTCTAACCAGGAGTCTGATGTATTTACATTGTGATGAGTTGGCCTAAGTGGGAGAATACTTAAGTCAGCAGATTCTATAGCCGCATTTAATTTGCGAGTCCTAATGTTATCCTTAAGAAGGTCCGTATTGAAATCCCCCATGATTATTTGATGAGTGTACTCTGTGCTTAAAGGGGTTAAAACAGCTTCAAGATCTGAGAAATAGTCGACAGTAGGGGGACAATATACCACTCCAAGAACTATTTTAGTGCCGCTTGTGTTAACCTCGATAAATAAATGTTCCATTGACTGGGAAAATGTTGACGGAGAACTGGTAATAATTTTAAAAGAAACATCACTACGGAGGTATATGGCAACACCACCACCCCTTTTGCCAATACGATCGTTCCGCAGTAAGACATAGCCCGGAAGGCCGAAAGATGTAGACAGGAGATTGGGCTTTAACCAAGTTTCAGACAAAAGAACGGCGTGAACATTGTAAGTGGAGAAAGACTCGAGAAGATCATTGTAGTGGCTGGGAATACTGTGTTAATATAAAGTAATAGTAGTTTATGTTACTGTTACGTAATAAAGGCCTAATTACGTACAGTTGCATACACTGCTTTATCTACACTCATATTATATATCCTAAATGAAGTGTTCGGAAACCATAGAATGACCGCCATTGCACTGCCATGGCCAAGCCAACTCGATTGTGCCGGCGGTCGCGCGGGCGCGTGCCGTTGGTCGGGAAGGAGGATAGGATTTACATTATGTTATCAAATTCGATGTTCGGAATTTGAAACTCATAACATATCAATATATGAGCATGTAAAATTAAAATTACGTTACTGCCACAGATAAAAAGCTTATCATAGTAAAATCGGTTGTGGTAATGCAAGCCATTGCCTACCGTTTTTGAACACGTTTTAGAGGACTTACAATGTGAGTGTAGATAAAGTCTTTTATTTTTCCTATAAACACAGTAATTGTATGATATATCTTTTTTTTCATTATTTATGGCTTCTCTTGTGCCATAAACTTGGTTGGTATTAAAAAGTTTTTATCCTTTTGGAAATAGGATCGATTGCCATCAATTGTCATAAAATAGTTGTTGACAAAAATAACAAAATAAGAAGTTTTTTGTGAACAGTAGGTACATTTTCTCCAAAATTTGTAATTTGTATATATATACATACATATATATTACTAATTATGATTTGTTGATTCGCACTGTCTGAAATAACATCAATACAAACTTGTATATAGTCCTAAAACTATATTAAACTTAAATGTGGCACATGCATAATTACATTTACTCTCGATTTTAATACGACTCGATTCTCGAAACAGACCGACGCTCAACCAAAGTGAAAGCTGCTTTTTGCGTCGGTCAACGATCGCCGGTATCAATAGATTTGCAAGTAATCGAACTCGTTACAATGTGGTGTCAAAACTACACGAGACACGAGCTTCGAGACCCAGATGTGAACTCAACAAGAAAATTGGCCACAAAATTAAGTAAGATATAATTACAGGTTTTGCATAAGAATACGATGTTATTTGAATAGACGTGACATAAAACAATTTAATAATAGTATCGCGGAGTCTTTTCATATTGATATTTTTATACCGTTATATTTCACTAGCAGAACAATTTACTATAGCTACACGATTTATGAAGCTATAAATGTTTTAAAAGCGGTATATAATCTTACAAAATGACATATAAAAATTTCGGAGAACCTACAGTACTTAGATAAAAAGCTTTGACATTTATGATACTGATCATAAATATCAGCAATATTTTCTTCAGGTGTGACTAATTAGGCGTGTATATGAAAAATATACGATCTCAGCTATTACAAAACATGACATTAGTTCAGTAATATAATGCCCAATATTATTATTTATCTGTCTATTAAAAATCTCGTATCTCAATACCGAGTCAGTGGCTACTCCTTGAGGTATATACAAGGTTTATATACCGTAGTGTATATGTATGAAAGTGTAATTATATTAAAATAAAGCAAGACAGTTATTTTTCACAATATTTATTTAGCAAATTATAAATACCTAAGTTAGTATAACAACAGTAAGTAAATTTACTTAATATAACAATAAACAATGTTAACAAGTTCTATCACAGAAGATTTCGTTAGCAAAGAAAAACATAAATGAGATTAGATTTATCTCAATTGTTTCGTCGAACACTTTTTCATTTTGTTCAAAAGTGATTCGAAATTTAGTGGCACTTTCTACTTACAACCTAGTTCTTAATCAAAAAGCATCGCGTCATCTTACTTCATACAAATCAAAGGTTCAAATCATTCATTTCTCATGAGTTTTTTTGCATTTCTTTAAGTGTCTTAGCTTTTTTACATTAATGTGAATTTGAGGGAGAATACTAAACTTTAATAAAGTAATAATAGTTCTTGGTAATAATCTTACTGGTAATAATCGGTATGTATTTAAATATTTACGATGTTTGTTGTATGAAGACTAAAACTAAATCATGGCATTATATTACGTGTCTACACAGTCTAAGTATCGACGTAATAGTACATGCGCTTACTTGGGTCTTTAATGTAGTTTGGCGTAGTTGTCAATAGAGGTACAGCTTTTGCAAAGCCTTCCAGAAGCCCTGCAGCATTATGTCGTTCATTTTTTACATTTTTGCTTCTCGATTGTAATTCTTCTTTATTCTTTTTTTCTGTATCATCCTTAGGTGCTTGTACTAATTTAGCACTTCTATAATTGCCTCCGTGTAATCCACCACGTGATCCAGTATTGTCGTACGATCCATGCGTTTTATCGGAGTCGTCTTCATTGTCATATTCGTCATCAAACTCAATCAGTTTTGCATTCCTATTATTTTCACGAGATTTGTATGTATCCTGTAAAGATTTTAAGTTACCTCCATGTAATTTTCGAGGTTGATCTGCGTCACTTAGCTCAATATGTTTTGCGTTTGCTGGCTCGTTGTCTTTCACTCGTAACTTCATATGTCCACCACGCTTTGATTTAACCTCGATATCCATAGCGTTTGATTCTTCGGTTTCAGGCTTCTGAATAATTCTTTGCTGTACTCTTCTTCTTAAAGCTTTTTGCGTTGAACTTATAATGGGCTCTAACTTTATTTCAGCAGCTCTGTAATTTCCTCCATGTCTAGGTCCTTGTTTAAGATCCAAATTTTCTTTAAAAATTTCAACGTCTTTCAACTTATTTATTTCTTCTGCTAAGGTTTCATCTTTAAACAGATTTAGTGCTTCAACATTTTTTTGTGGTTTTTTGCGTTTTTGTGGCATTTCTTTGATTATTTCCACTTCTTTTATGTCCTGTTTAAACTGTGTAACATGGGGCGATGACATATTCATCGGTATTTCTTTATGAATTTCCACTTTCTTTTTATGAATAACAGGCTTAAGTTCTTGCCTTGTCCTACGTGCTTCAGTTGTATAGACAGGTGCTTCTGTTGTTCGAAGAAGAGTACGCTTTGTTGGTTCAGGAGTCGTTAAAATGACTGGCTCAGATTGTGTCTCCTTTTCCGACTCATCTTCCTCAGATGATTGCTGAGGTTCATCGTCTTCGTCTTCAGTCTCATCTTCGTCATCTTCATCCTCCTCGTCCTCATCTTCATCATCACCTTCCTCATTTTCTTCATCGTCTTCTTCACTTGAATTAGGAACTTTATTTTTAACTTTTTCCATTTCTACATCAGCTTCTTTCTCATAGTTCGGTGCATAGTCATTCATATTTTGTTTAACTCCAATCATTGCGTCGACTTCCTCTTTCATCATATCTTCATCGTCATCATCGCCGTACCTTTTAGTGTCTGTGACTAATGTGGATTTTCTACTTTTCTTTTTCTTTTCTGTGTATTTTGGGGCATGGACGTCATCGTCTTTATTAATTTCAGTAGGTTTGTATCTAAGAGACTCTTTTTTTATGATTGGTTTTTCAGTTACATGTGGCTTATTGAATCTTGTAATTAATCGTAGCTTCGGTAAATCTTCGACATCATCAGCTTCTTCATCTTCATCAGACTCCGGTGGTCTTTCAGAAGTTGTAGTAGGCCTAGTTCTTCTTCTAAATGATGGTTTTATCGTTGTGGTAGTGGTAGTTGTTGAGACTTCTTCATCGTCTTCATATTCATCGTATTCTTCCTCGCTTTCTCCACTTTCTATAGTTTTATGAGGTTCTTTTGATTTTTTAGGCACTGATGTAGTACTGACTACCCGGTTGACTGTCTTAGAAGCTGCAGATTCTAAAGACGACGGAGAAAGTCTAGATTCTACAAACTTTGCTCTAGACACTTTTCCATTTCTTGTTGGTACAATAGTTGTATTAAGTCGAGTTTCATAATCTACAACTGACATCGCTTTTTTATGATCAACTGGTGAGTAATGTGACTTATGGTTAGCAGGTTTAATCTCATATCTTGGTTCACCTCTTCGTTGATCAGTACTTATATCTATAAAGCCTACTTCGTCCTGTTTAGTATTTTTGTCTCTATCTTTTCTACTTATATCTTTATACGTGCGTGTTCGTACATTTCGCTTAACCGGTTGATCGTTGTCATGGTTGAAATTTAGTACTTTTTCGACAATTTTGCTTGACTGAAGTTGCTTAATAAGTGGACTTATGTTACCTGTGGTCGTTGTTTTTTTAGATTCTTGGCCTTGGCCTTCCCTTATAATTTTATATGGTTCGTATATGAAAGGCGCAGCTCTTTTTCGTCGCAGTGGAGAAGGTTGTTTAGCTACATATTCTTTATTTTTTTGTGTCCCGTAGGTTATATTTTTCAAATTGGTATCACCAATAGATGTATTAAATACTGGATCGACAAGTTTAGTATTACTCTGTTTTATAAATGGAGCTTGAAAATTTGTCTTTATATTTTCTAAAATATCTGCGTAAACTCTAGCCTGTTGCGTGTTATCTGACAAATTGAAATTGGTTGGTAGCAAAGAAGTTTTTATTTGTTCTGTTGCTTTAACCAAAGAGTCATGGAGCGCAATGGAACCGTTATTTAATTTGTCTCTCAATACACCAAAATCTGTTACTTCTTTAAAGTCATCACCTTTAAGATTGAATGATGGTTTTCCAAAGTTGTTTAGTTGAAATGTCTCTAATTTTGGAGTCTTAATTGGTTGAGGGTTAGCAATTAGTTCTTCTTTAAAAAATGGACTATCTAATGGATTTTTACCAAAATATTTAGCCTTAAAACAATCAATTTTATCACCAAGGCCTTTTAGTCGTTGCTTATTTTTTATGTTTTCAAATTTCTCACCTTTATTAGATTTATCATCAATTTCCAATTCTTCAGCATTTTGAGTTCCGTTATTTCTTATTTTTTCTGGCACAGGGTCGATTTCGTCATCAACTTCTGCACATTCAATATTTGATCGCGAGTCGTAAAATTCTGTGCCTCCATTAGATTTTAAGGGCATCAGTTTTAAATTTTCAGAATATCGCAATGGAGAATCCTTATGCACTGATTTTAATTTTTTAAAGTAGTATGGGTACTTTTCTCTTATATTGCTCTTTTTGGTCTTAGGTAACTTAAGCTTCGCCATTTTATTTAATTCCTCTTCGCTTAAGAATGTGGAGTTGAAATCAAAATCCGGAATTTCAAAATTGGCTTCACGTTTGTTAACATCATGATCTGTTTCAGTAGTGGTCTCGAGACTTTTAGTTGTGTTAGCGGATTTTTCAGGTTTATCTTCCCTTTTATGCCTTGATTCTTCATTACTTGACGTATCAACAGAATCCTGTTCATTATTCGAGTTCTCTTTCTCCACTTGACCTCTTTTTTCTTCTTCATCATCTCTCTCTTCTTGTTCGTGTAACGGAGAGTCATTAGAGCTTTCATTGTCTTGGACGTTTTGTTCATCATGTTCTCGTTTATGTCGCACATCATCTGGAACATTTCCGTAAGCATCTTCTTCTTCTGAATGTTCATATTCGTCTTCAGTGTAATCATCGGAGTCATTCTGATCTTCTTTGTCTTTGTTGTCCTCTTTCCATTTCTTGCCATGGTGCTTCTTATCTCTGTAAACTGATCCACTTGAATCTTGGTACTTACCACTGAAAGAAGGCGTTTTATATTTTCCTCCACTAATTTCAGACTCTTTCAGGAAACCACCATGACCCTCTTGGTCAGATGCGTGTTTCTGTTCACCAGCATGATCGTATGCTGCATCTTCATATCCCTCTTCAGTGTAAACTGTTTGAGCTTTAGTACTTTTAACAGCTTCTCTTAATCGGTGAGCATTAATTATGTCGTCATAACTAGCGGCATCTGCTAGGGCTGCTGCTTTCGGCAGATGTTTAGTGGTTTCAGTTTTCCTAACTTGTGCGTAGCTTTTGATGGGTATGAAATCATCTTCATTGCTTTCTTCGTTTTTATCTTTATTTTGCAGTTCAAGTCGTTCATAAGCAGGAGGTCGATGATTCAAAACAGCTTTATTGATGGACTCATCAACATTATTTCTTAGCTTATTATACCGTTCTTGCCCTTTTAAATAGATATCGTAGCCGTCGGGTGGTTCCGCAAAGTTTTCTGAAGGCGGGACTTGTGGATATTCATTATGTTCGTCATCATATTTTAGAGCATGGTGTTGTCTTAAATTGTGAAGGTGATTTTTTAATGGTCGATAGTGTAGCGGCCTAACTTTTACAAAGTTTTGGTTCCACGGATGTCTATATTTATGATTTAAGGTCTGTTCGTGCATAAATGCTTTCGGCGGGGGTCTATAGTACACTGGCCGTCGCAATGGTCTATGGACTTCATACGGGGCAGGAATATTTCTGTGAGGGAATTTCTTTTTATCAGTTTGCTCAGGACTCTCTAAATATTCACCTTCTTCGATGTCTGGCTCTCCCGCTTTTTGTTCATATTTTTGAGCCATAGCTTTACTGTTTTGTAAATCATTTCTTATTTTATCTAAAATGGGGTCTTTGTACAGTTCTTGAAGCGCTGGCTCCTCAGCCTTATAGGGATGGAATACTTCATAACTCGATGATGTCGGAATAACATGACTGTCTAATTCTTCATTAGTGCTTACATATTGTTGATAGGGTTTATAAATCTCTTTATCTTCATCTAACATGTGATGTTTCCCTAACTCCGGCGTATGTTTACCTGTATACGGTCTAACAGGGTATGCTTTATAGTGACTCTCTGGATTTTCAACACCATGGAATTGAGCAACTTCAATAGCGAACTGGGGCTTATGCGCTTTATATTCGAAATATTCCGTCGGGATAGATTGTTGTTGAGATTGTTGCAGCGTCACAGGAATTTCAACTTCTTTCACTTCACTACTAGAATTGTCATCCCACACAACAGGAACACGGATAGCTTGACACTCGCACAACACAAGCACTAACACGATCACAGTTCTGAGGCGCATGAGCATGGGTCGCATGGTTACGCATGCGTCCGCATGGATTGGCATGGCTGAGCGGTGGGCCAGCATGGTCACATCACGGCCGGGCGGACACTAGCCGGGCCCGGGGGTCGACAATCGTTTTTATCTCCTCGGTGACTCGTCGCGGGCTGATTGCCACGGACCGCTCGCTTCGCTATGGTTCTTGGTGTAAGGTTTGGGAAACAGCGGGTGAGTGACCAAATCCAAGAGATTGGCATTTAGACTTAGTTTTATACTGAGTAAAAAAATATTGGTATGAATTATGAATATTGACTTATTGTAATGAAGCACGGACGATCTTGCACCCAGTAAGTAATGTACGGATTTGTTACTGATAAATAAATAAATATTATAGGACGATCTTAGACAAATCGACCTAGGCCCACGGTAAGCTCAATAAGGCTTGTGTTATGGGTACTAGACGACGATATATATAATAGATAAATACTTAAATACATAGAAAACATCCATAACTCAGGAACAAATATCTGTGATAAACACACAAATAAATGCCCTGACCAGGATTCGAACCCGGGACCTCCTGCTTCGTAGACAGTGTCACTACCGACTAGGCTAGGAGGCCGTTATATACTGATGAATTTTAGCTTTAAAAAACCGGCCAAGAGCGTGTCGGGCTACGCTCAGTGTAGGGTTCCGCAGTTTTCCGTCACAGTAAGTGTCACTTAAGAGTTTTTGAAAGCACGACATTTCATTGTGATTTTGTAGAAATTACAGGTACAATAAACACCTGCTTATACGGTTAAAACAAACTTAGTTCAGAAATTATTTGGTAATTTTTTTTCAAAAACTATTCAACCTATCAAGTTCAAAATAATTTTCCTAGAAAGTTTTTATAAAGTTCTACTTTTGAGATTTTTTTCATATTTTTAAAAACTATTCAACCTATCAAGTTCAAAATAATTTTCCTAAAAAGTTTTTATAAAGTTCTACTTTTGAGATTTTTTTCATATTTTTAAAACTTATGGTTCAAAAGTTAGAGGGGGGAGACACATTTTTTTTAACTTCTGGAGCGATTATTTCCGAAAATATTTACATTATCAAAAATTGATTTTAGTAAACCCCTATTAATTTTTAAATACCTATCCAACAATATATCACACGTTAGGGTTGAAATGAAAAAAAAATCACTCCCCACTTTACGTATAGGGGAGGTACGCCCCATACAAAAAGCGTGAGGTTTGTGACGTCGTCGGCCTCAAAGTTGCGGATAATGGAGGGTTCTGTAGCTTCAATGGAATAAGAACCAGACTAAAGCCAAAAGGTCGTATCTGATGCCTATGGAAGAAGTTTTTTGGAAATAACTAAAAAATGGCTAGACCTATAATGTTCAAAATAATTTTCCTAAAAAGTTTACCATAATGCGCATGTTCTTAAATTTTTACATATTTTTTGGACCTACGGTTCAAAAGTGACAGGGGGGGGGACGCTATTTTTCCGGCTTTCGAAGGGATTATTTCCGAAAATATTTACATTATTAAAAAATGATTTTACTAAACCCCTATTGATTTTTAAATACCTATCCAACAATATATCACACGTTAGGGTTGAAATGAAAAAAAAATCACTCCCCACTTTACGTATAGGGGAGGTACCCTAATAAAACATTATTTTCCACTTTTTATTTTACCACTTTGTCGGCGTGATTGATATACATATTAGTACCAAATTTCAGCTTTCTAGTGCTAACGGTCACTGAGATTATCCGCGGACGGACGGACGGACGGGCAGACATGGCGAAACTATAAGGGTTCCTAGTTGACTACGGAACCTTAAAAAGAACTGATAACATACAGTTCTTTGCTGTTGAGACACTATCTTGAACATTTAGGACGAATTTAAAGTTGATTCCTATAAAATACTGGGAAGAAAGTACGAAAATAGTTTTTGGAATCCGTCGGAAGTCCATGGGAGTGGGGAGACAAAGAGACATTGAAGTAAGTCGACCAATGTGAAAAATCTTAAATATATTGAATAAAACACATTTATAGATTTAAGGATTTTCAATTAAGTAACTGTTAAATCATAAAACATTTAAAGATAACAATAAAACTACAGTTGCTTATCACTTGCAAAGCCGTGTCCGAGAAATGTAAAAGAGTGGCGCGGGACCAACGATTAACGAAACAGATAACCTGAACACTCGCCGAGAAACAATATGCCGGATGTCGTCCAACGTGTGTACATAATGACATCAAAGATTAATAAATTATAACGACTGCGAGTCTCTAAGGTCTTACAACTGTGCTTCGTTCGGCTGGCACCAGCAGTTATGGTAGCCGACAGGTAAATAATCCTTAGATATTTACGAATAGCTCTGTAGTAACGTTTTAAATGTACGGTTTAAGAGGAATTTCCTCCTACGAGCGCTGTGGCTGTGGAATGAACTCCCTGTCGAGGTTTTCCCAGCGGGCTACAGTATGAGGTTCTTCAAAAAAGGAGTGTATATTAAGTTCTTAAAGGGTAGGCAACGCGGATGTGAATCCTCCGGGGTTGCAGGCGTCCATAGGCTACGGTAACTGCTTACCATCAGGCGGGCCGTATGCTTGTTTGCCACCTTCGTGGTATTAAAAAAATGAATGAGCATCTTTATTTTCAGGCAACTAAGTACCCTAATTATTTAAAATTCACACAACACGGTTGCTTGTATTATGTTCAAAGCAAATAATTGTGACAAAAGCCGACTAATCTGAACAATGCCTGGTTTCTAACTCTGAGTTGGAAGGTCAAGAAGCATGTTCACTAAAAATGTTAATGGAAAACGAATGTTCAATTCGTTAATATAACGTTTCTGACCAAATCCCAGAGGGCCTACCGCGAACATCGAAAATAGAAATTTCGTTATCTCCCACTCTATCGCACTTGCTAATTCGAGCAAAAGAGACGCAGATAAGGTCAATTCAACTTTCGAGTTCAATTTTCGAGGTTCGCAGTAGGCCATCAGGCTCCTTTATCAAACTGTGAGAAAAGGTTGGAACAATGCTATGTAAAAGAGAAGCATATCGTGTAGATAAAGCGGCGGTAAAAGTGCTAAAACAAAGTTTTTTTTTTGATTAAGCTCAACTTTTCGATACTATTTTACAGTAACTAACTAATAAGACTACTATTAGTTTGTATAAATATATTGGAAGATCGTTTATTGTTAAACTGTATAAGTGGAACACTTTTTAGGGTTCCGTAGTCAACTAGGAACCCTTATAGTTTCGCCATGTCTGCCCGTCCGTCCGTCCGTCCGCGGATAATCTCAGTGACCGTTAGCACTAGAAATATGAAATTTGGTACTAATATGTATATCAATCACGCCGACAAAGTGGTAAAATAAAAAGTGGGAATTTTTTTTTTATTAGGGTACCTCCCCTATACGTAAAGTGGGGAGTGATTTTTTTTTTCATTTCAACCCTAACGTGTGATATATTGTTGGATAGGTATTTAAAAATGAATAGGGGTTTGCTAAAATCATTTTTCGATAATGTAAATATTTTCGGAAATAATCGCTCCAGAAGTAAAAAAATATGCGTCCCCCCCCCTCTAACTTTTGAACCATAAGTTTTAAAAATATGAAAAAAATCTCAAAAGTAGAACTTTATAAAAACTTTCTAGGAAAATTATTTTGAACTTGATAGGATGAATAGTTTTTGAAAAAAAATTACAAAATAATTTCTGAATTAAGTTTGTAATTTAACCGTATAAGCAGGTGTTTATTGTACCTGTAATTTCTACAAAATTACAATGAAATGACGTGTTTTCAAATAAAGTAAAAACGGTGAAAATCGGTTCACGCAATAAAGAATTATTCCATAAAAATCATCTTCCATACTTTAAGCTCGCGCGCAATAGTTTACTTAATTTGCCGATAGATGTCGCTGTACGTGGAACTCTCATATCATATCCTACATGGCGGTGTTATACTCTCAAGTGGGGACACTTACTGTGACGGACGGAAAACTACGGAACCCTACACTGAGCGTGGCCCGACACGCTCTTGGCCGGTTTTTTGATTTTATGTTTCACATATACATAAATAATTCATCTTAATCTCACAGCTGTTTTGTAACTTTATTCGAAAACAAGTCATTAGATTTAAAACTACTTAAAAAATAAAATTACAAATATATCATTAATTAATTATAGATACGTATCAAAACTTTGCCCTTTAGCCAGGGTGCCCATCACGCAGGCAGCATTCCCGCGCTGAATAGCAATCGCTATTCTTTGAGCGAGAAAGCTGCCCGCGCGAGGGTCACCCGTTGCGTCCCTCAACCGCTTACTTATCTCCTTGTAGAGCCCACGCGCGCTTTTTCCCCAAGGGCCGAGTGTCTCGACGCCAAATGCAACAAAATCGTACTGGGCGCCGAGACAGCTGTACTTCCCGACCTTGGATCGCTCTCGGGCATCCGCCGCTGCCCCAGCTTGTTTGGACGTGGCTGGCAAGTAGGACACTGCCAACGTATCAGCGCAAGTAGCGTCCCACACCAGTGCACGGCCCATCCGCCAGGGGATCAACGACATCCCGTCTGGACGCTTGCCGTCATCCCGTACAATCCGAGGCTCAAGAGCCACGGGGACGCATGCGCTGGCAAGCGCCCTTCTCAGGATGTCGTTGAGTGCAGCGTGACGGGACAAGCGGCCGGCGCCCGAGGAGCAGGCGAGTCCATGGTGACCAAAGCTATCTACTGCAGCTCCACAGGAGATGCAATTGTGGTCCACGCACACATCAACTCCGATGCGGAGAGCGACTGCAATTCGGAGTGTGCCCGGATCAATAAAAGTACCTAAGTTAGGTGACGGGTAGGCGTGAAGCCATTGCCCCGATTCTGGCCTGGATGCTGCCAGCAGCCTGGCTCGGTCCCGCCCGGATGAGGAGTCGATCAAAGACTTTATGGTAGCGGCGGAAGCTAACGAGTCCCATGCCCTTTGTAATTTTGGTCTTGATGGTAAAGTTGGGCTCGATCCAGCTAGCCAGGCGTTCTTAGCCTCAACCAAGCACGCGATCTCGCAGTTTGCAGTCATTGAGACTTTAAGGATTTTACCTGCGAGATCTTGTGTGCTGTGGGTTGATGATAAGAAGGCCGGCAAGGCCACGCTCGAGATTTTTCGAGTTCCCAAACCGCCATATCTTATGGGTAAACAGGCCTGAGTCCAGGCCTGTTCGCTAAATTTAACATTGAGAATTGATTCTAGTGTGGACTTCAAAAGGATATCAATAGAAAGGGCTAGATTGGGAAATTTCCAAATAGGGCAACAGCGGAGAAGGTATGTAAATTTAGGAACGAGTAGGCAAAATTTTAGAATGAATAAGGCAGAGTGAGAGCTTATTTTGGCTAAACGTTCAGAGTTATTTTTGAATTTTGAGATTGATTTATCTAGAACAGACGGAATGGCCTCGTCAAAAATGGGTGATCCAAGGAGGTAGAGGTTGTCTTTAGTCAAAATTTTAAGGTTTGGAGCTATGTTTTTAAAACTATCAATTATTTGAGAAGCCAAAAATGGATCCGTTTTTTCGGAAATGTACAGTTCGCATTTGTCGAAATTTAGTTTCAGTCCAATATCATCAAATTTTTGGATAATTTTGGATAGATCAGCCAGGACGGATTGATACTTACCGCCAAATGTGCCATCGTCTAGATACCATACGTTTAGGTCGGAAGAAAGACTGTGGATGATTGGATTGATGGCGAGACTAAACAGGGCCGGACCTAGGGGATCCCCCTGCTGGCAGCCTACGGCTGAAAGAATTTCGTTGTCTTTGTGGAGTAACTTGGATGGAGAATGGTAACACTGTAATAAAAAGTTATATATTTCTGGTATATGATATCGTATTTCATTCAGCAAAGTTTCCCTATTAACTGAGTTAAAAGCGTTTTTAACATCTATTTTCAAAAGGACCTCACATGGCTCAGTATTTATAAAGGTGCGCACAGCGTGAACTGCGGCCTCGCAGCCGCCACGAGTTCCAAAACCAACCTGTGTAGGTTCGAAAAGTTTTTGTAATTTAGTACGGGTGTGTCTTACGCAGATTTTGGCTGCAAGACGCCGGAAGGTACAGCCAACAGCTATGGGGCGCACGCCAGCATCCTTCTTAGTAATAGCAATCAAGTTAGCTCCATAAAGTATCGGTGTCACATCTTGGCTTGGCATACGTCGCCCAGGAGCATAAGGTTTACCAGTTTTGTAATGCTTACTGTCAGCTGTTCACCGGCAACCCCGGAGCCGTAGCTAGTGAGGTCTAAAAGGTGTTGAGGCGTGATACCGTCTAAACCTGACGCCGACCCTTTGGGGAAGGATGCGAGGGCTGCCACTACGTCCTGCTCTGTAGCGCGGAGGCATATCGAAGGGTCTGATGGAGGATCAACAAAGAAAGGGGTCAAAGGGCCTGGGGGATGCTTAGATTGTAACGCGGCTGCGGTTCCGGGAGTGTCGGGGGCAATGGTATCATTAGTGAAGAGGAGCCGTGCCGCCCCTTTAAGATCACCATCCTGCAGTTTCTCTTCAACCTTTTTACACAAGTTGTACTGTTTACCTCTAGTTTGTAAAGGCCGTGATAGCGACGGTGTAGCTTTTTTTTTTTTTTATACTACGACGGTGGCAAACAAGCATACGGCCTGCCTGATGGTAAGCAGCTACCGTAACCTATGGACGCCTGTAACTCCACAGGAGTCACATGCGCGTTGCCGACCCTTTACAAAAAGGAGGATTCACCGTGTTGACGGCTAAAGGAACAAGAGGGTTCCTCATCGTCAACACACTGGGTCCTCTTTGAGCTCTTTGGCAACCTTACTCACCAGCAGGAACACAACACTATGAGTAGCTGGTGCTAAAATATTATTTTTTATTTTCCTCGTGAGGGAAATATTATTGTTGTTATTGTCTGGAACATGTAATATTTTGAAAGGTAAGGTTAACAAATCATGCCACGATTGGAGGTTATTATTTTGTACACAATTGTTTATTGTGGCTGTTAGTACTTCGGCAACGGCGGACCTGGCACCACGTGGAATGCGTTTGACTAGAGGCGTCGAATGTTTTAGTTGGCCGAGGAGGGTTTGAAGAGGAATAACATTGTAGGATGATGACGTAGATGGGTTTACGTTATGGGTATTCGGGGCAGTTGAGATAGGATGAACGCGAACCTGATGGGTACGCGATTGGTGAATATGTAGGCCTCGTGTTGATGTAAAATCTCGTTTACATACTACGCAACATTCCATTCTACAATATAGCAAATACAAAAAGAAATGTAAGTAACTTAACTAGGAAATAAACTACCTAAAAATATAATAAGGACTATACAATTAAAAGATATAAGCAACGCTGATTCACCACATAGAAAGAGTCTTAAGAGTCACTCGGCGATCCAATGTTTCTGATAATCAACTAGTAGAAAATTTATGTATGATCATTGTTTCTGACTTGCACTGCACTTTTATACTATGATTGAAATAATTTAACACGATTTCTTGATAAAAAATACCCAAATAAGAATTTTCATTGGCTTCAATTTGACACCCGACTGTCACAACAGCTGTTTTCTCTGGGGCGTAGGATCTCGGGCCGCGGACTCCGTCGCAGAGAGGTTTGGTTGATGGCCTGTTGTCTATTCTAACAAGAAATAATAGGCCGGGGGTCCGATGATTAAAATATCCATTACTAATAATTTATTAAAGTAGCCGAAATATTTTTTCGTGTGAGCCGATGACAGATGCCATATTTTTGATTGTGATTGATTTGATGCTGTTTTGTGATTTTTACTTGGAGAGGTAAAGGAGTAAGATTTTTATTGATTAAAATGATGTTAAACTAGTTTGTTAAGTATATAAATATGTTGGAAAATGAGTCGTTTAATAATAATAAATGTGGAGTATTTTTTTGCAATAACAAGACTTCAAGCTAGCTTATTAAATTAAATTCATGTGCGTTATTTCATTATTAGCGATTTTCGTTTTCAAATCGTTGCCGTACTCTTAAACGTGTTTTAAAGTTAGAATACAGCGATGTCATCCCTCAAACTCACTCGTCCATCTTTATGCGGTTTCCACCCTTTCCAACAATGTAATAAATCTGTAAGTGTTGAGGAGCAGAAATACTTCAGAAATCGACAGTCTCTGACACTTAATTGTCTTTGTAAAAGGTCCAAAAATGATGAATGGTTTATAGTTGTCACAAATGGAGCAATTTGTATCAAAAGTTGACTTAAGCAGGTTAATGTTGTGAAAGGATTATGATATGAAGTCGTAGTAATGGATAATAAATCACGTTGAATGTGTTTAGGATGTATTTAATAATTTGTGAAGTTAAATAGAGTATATTAGTGCTATTTATTTTATGCATAGCCTTTGGACAAATCGGTTCGCTGAATTGAATGTAGATCATGTCGGTTACAAATACGAAAAATGCGTACTTCTGGTTCCCTTTTTTGATGATTGCAAAAGTAAATTTAATAAGTTTTTAGTCAATAACACCCATGTAATATATTTTGGTTTTTTTAAGAGTATTTGTGAAGGTAATTAACTGACTCATCTAAACAGTACATCAACTTTAGTAAGGTTTTTCTTATCTTTATGAAATTTGTTGAGGTTGGAGGAAAGATCTATACAATTTAAGAGTTCGTATGTATATGAACAAGATTGATCAAGGGGTTATGGAGCTAGAAGGCGCGAAACAATCCCTAGAAGGGTCTTGTTATATAGGTCATTTCGTTCTCAAGGAAATCGCGACTTCTCAGTTCGATGCGGACTACTAGTAAATATATTGTTTAAATTTAAAGTAAACCCAATTCCAATAATTTTGAAACTGAAAAATCATTAGAAGCAATTACAAACTGACCCAGACCTTTAGTTAAGTGGCAAGGTTAAACTCAGTCTAATCACGAAACATTTCCAGACGATATTGAGAAAATCTAACAAAATCCCGCATTGTATGAAATAAAAATGAAACACCAATTACATCAAGCCGCTCCATTTCGGCCGATTGCAAATAAATTGTATAAAGAAAGGCGACGGGGTTGCACAAATTATACTGCATTGTTGAAGTTGCGTTATCTTTGGACATTTTGACAATTGGATCGAAAAATAATTTGGTAGCCACAATTGTTTAATTATTGCCAATGTAGGGGAATTCGTTTCGCGATTGCTTTGAACTAATATTGGTTTTGATCGAGTTTGCTCGGTTTAATTTTATAGCATTAACAGAGTTTAAATTGATTGGTTTGTTGTAGAATATTATCCGTCGTGTGTAATTTTGCAATTGGTATGAATGCAATATTATGTTGACATACTTTGAGACACGTAATTTAATGCGATTATTACTTAAAAATGACAACTGTAACAACTTAAGGATAGTTCACGCTATAACGTTCCGCGTCCTACACAACACTTCCGACACTTCA
The DNA here is from genome assembly GCA_947086415.1 of Pammene aurita. NCBI lineage: Eukaryota > Metazoa > Arthropoda > Insecta > Lepidoptera > Tortricidae > Pammene > Pammene aurita. The sequence continues at coordinate 38,242,937 of OX352297.1, read as the reverse complement.
TTTTATATAGAAAGCGTCACGTGATCCTCGGGGGTCGTGAACTATCCTGTAGCCTATTCAAATAGGTGCCTATTTTATCCCAATGATTTTGTTTATTTTATTTCATATGCTGAATTTGCTCCTCAGCAACATGTTTTAGACCTTTGAATTTACTTTTTTTTTTCATCATGCGAGCACACACATTTGACCCATTGCCAAAATAACGCGTGGCATACCTTTTTGTGTTGTGAGTGCTCTTAAACATGCAATCAAAAAGAGAGAAGTAAAAAAGAAGTTCAACTCTTTCATTTCTAATACAGCAAGCTGCTGAGATAAGTGACCGCCCTGGAATTGTGTATGCACGGGTATCAACTAACTCTGCTGCTTAGTATATCTAGAGTCCTAGATCATCGAGAAAATTTTGACCTACGGGACCCCATCTTGTCCCATTAGCCGCCACACACAGTGTATCCTCCTTTTTAACGGGTTGGCAATGCGCATGTGACATCTCTGTAGTTCCACAGGGATCATAATTATGTTACGGTAGCTACTTACCATCAGACGGACCGTATGCTTAAATAAAGTGACAGTGGTAAATACCACTGACGTGGTATAAAAATGTACGGCCTCAGAATCGTCTAGAATACGTACCACAATAGCCATTACCGTCGTTACGGCAACGGCCTCGCGGTTACCGATTTCCCATAATCGTTCGTCACGAGATATAGCAACCTGCTCTAGTTTGATACGCTCTCGGTTGGGGTCCGTGGAAGGTTCAAGGAATATTCACGGTATAAAATTAAGGGGACACATTGAAAAACTTGACGTTTTTTAACACTCTATTTATTGACTAAACGAGAATAGTAACTGAGTTTATTTTCGAATATTATGTTTTTAGAGTGTACCTACACCTACTCTAGGATATGCCACAAGCCGAAGTACGATTGCTGAAAGTTAGCTCTTCTTCTTCTTTTTCTTTGAGTACCTTCTCCGTCCAGGAGGTTGGCGATCTTATGCCTATATGCCATTCTATCTGAAGTCATGCGAATTAGTTTTTCTGTACTGTCCACGTCTAACCAGTCCCTTACGTTCCTGGTCCATGATATTCTCCTTCTACCACGTCCTCGTTTCCCCTCAATCTTCCCTTCAATTAAGAAAAAGAATAGAAGGTGGGTCCTTTCTCCCCTTATTTTCCTTAGCTTACGCAAACACTATAAGATATTAGGATATTAGGCAATATTACCAAGTTTAAAATATGGTATTCTGGTGTATCTAAAACCACACACAAGCAAAATCAGCCAAAACTTTATAGATTCGCTGATTTATCGTTATTAGTTCTATAGTTAGTAGCTGCATCTCTTTCTTTCGTCCACGTGTCTCTAAATGGTGGGCGTGGCTTGTGAGAATCGAGGAAGGGCCTAAAGGTAAAAATACTGACCTTAAAATATTTTTGTAAACTCAAGAATTAGCATTTAGAGCAGTAGTTCTAAAACTTTCATCTTTCATCATATTTTTTTCGTTCATTCGGTAAAGGAAAACAAACTCAATCACACCAAGGCCTAGCGTCTCTTCTGGGTTGTAGGGTAAAAATGCCAGTTGCTTTCGGTAAAACGATGTACCTACAACAGATTAAGTTGCCGAGTCTAATCTCCATTGAACTATTACGTGGCAATAAATCCAAGACAAACTGATGCAGGCTTAGGTCAGAGATGTCATTCAAATTAGGCACCGAATGTGAACCTTTCAAACCGATCATGCATCTTGATCTTGGATATATTAGGCAGAATGTGTTTGTTTCCCACAGTTTGTTAAAAAGTAAGCTTAAATACATGACATAATACAAAGGAAAAATGACCAAGGCCTCCGACATCCAGGGCTGGGAATCTGGAATCCAGCGTCTTCTGCATTCGCGGCAACGCCCACAACGCATTTATAATTTAAACTGATCAAAGTATTGATGATATCATTTAAATAATTTGATTTGTTCTTTAGTTAAATAAAGTTTTATAAACCATTTAATTTAAATACAGAGAACTGAACCCTCCTAATCAGGCTAAGGTAACTGCACTTTTTCGTCGCAGACTGATTTTCATTTTGCAACCCAGTGCAGCTTGGGTAAACATTTGGAAACAGATCAGACAGACCGACACTTCAAAGTCAAGGAGATGCACGGTTTCTATTGAAATTATAGGATTTATTATTTGTCCGACCGAATGCAACGAGCGAGGCGTTTACGTTTCAGCTGAAAAAAAAATACTTTGGTACGTCTCTTTTCTTCTACAGGCCATTTTTCCCTACAGACATACATTTTATACATTTTGTTTATCAGTTTTCGAAAATGGTCAAATAGGGGATTTTGGTACAAGACTAATTTCCAATTAAGGCAAAAGTGCCATTGAGTTACATCACGGTTAGGACCATGGTCACGCTGAACAAGAAATTTTAAATTAAAAAGTTTTGTTAGACGAAATAGGATTTGAGTATTCAAAATCACGGAAGGAACAACCAGTTTCTGAATGCAAGATAAGATAAACGTTAAACGCATTGTTGGATAAGAAACCAGTTAGAGAGTAGTACAAATTGCCTGACATTGTAAAAACTAGTTTTGCTGGTGCATTGTTGGCGTGTGCTCGAGTTTTGTTCTGTTCTACGGAATTCAAGTGATATTTATAAATAATATCCTATGCTAGTGAAATTAACCACTAGGCACTTTTATTGTCTACAACTTTACTATTATAATTAGCTGATATGCAGGTATAAATAGAGATGGGTAGTGAGCAAAAAGTCAGGAGTAAATACTCAGCTTAGCTCCTGCTAAACTGGGTGCTGTGGATAAATACTGAGTAAATACTCAGTATTTACTCAACCCTATCCATCTCTAGGTATAAAAGACATTTTGGTTGAATGGCCAACCAAAATATTCTGTCAAGAGGACGATTTGATAGAGTACATTTTAAAGTGGAAATCTTCATACAGTGGACATTCTAACACGCCGTTGACATTCTGATACTGTGGACACCTTGACAGGGCGTTTTGAAACAGTAGACACTGTGGACCCAAAGGGAAAAATGTTTGTTTTTTTTCAAGAAGGGGTGGACGGTTCCCTCATTTTTATCTACCATTTATTACTAATTTTAAGTAGTACTGAACCACTCGCTAACATTGTTAGGGATTTTGGATAATCTAGTGTTATGTGTACACCACCGCTAAACGGCGGAAGTGTAGGTCGTGCAAATGCCATAGCGCGTTGAGAAATTTGCCGACTGGCCGTTCTCACGTGATTATACTCGTATATCGAGTTACGAGGACAGGCATTTGGAGAATGCTGGCAGGTGCGTGCATTGTAACATTTGGTTTTAACTGTTAGCGGTACTTGTGTCATTGAGATGGTTGAAGGTTTTCCGATATCATAATCACCGAACCGACGAAAGAGTTGCCTTTCGTTAATTGATGTCTACATCATCTGGCACAGTAAAAGCGAGTTAAGGGGTATTAATAATATAATGTATCATCATCATCATCATCATCATCATCAGCCTATATTAGTCCACTGCTGGACATAGGCCTCCCCTAATGAGCGCCATAGCGCCCTGTCTTCAGCTTGCCGCATCCAGCATCTGCCTGCAGTCTTACGCAGATCGTCATCCACCTGGCCAGAGGGCGTCCTACACTACGTTTGCCGAGACGCGGTCTCCACTCAAGAACACGTTTACCCCAGCGGTTGTCGGTTCTTCGCGAGATATGGCCGGCCCACTGCCACTTCAGCTTGCTAATATAATGTATATGGGCATCCTAATTAATCACAATTTACAATTTTTGTATGTAAAGGGAGCGTGGTGTTAACCTTACAGATTAAGCGCCGCTACCCATTGAGAAATACATAATAAATCAATGCCACTAACACCGTTGGGCCACAAGTGCAACTTTTAAATTCACAGGTCGTGTGGTCTCCAACCCTGTCTCGTACCATTGAGTTTCCTAGCACTTATGAATGAAATATCATTTCATGTTTACCAGTTGGTTTTAGGTGAAGGAAAATCTCGTGAAGCTAGCAAGGCCTACAATGGAAAGAGAGATGATACTCGTACCTACCTATTAAACTAGGGAAATTTTGTTTTATAAGTTCAGTGGAAAACGTACTCGTATTTTATTTTATCTTACTCATAACGATCTCTTACTCAAAGTTGGACTGGACTTCCGGACTTGTGGCTTTATTCATTTACTTTGTATACAGGGTGTTTTTTTTCAATAAATAGCCATATTGTGCGCGGTGATTTGGTAGGTCACACCCATACTAAACAACTTTTACCATGGGACCGACTCCGATATCATAAGAAAAAATTTGCCCGTTACATACATGTCGGCCGATCAGTCGTCGACCTTTTCTATGGGGAGCCCAAATTTTTTTTAAGATTTCGGGGTCGGTCCCATAGAAAAAATTGCTCAGTATGACTTATCTAATCACCTCTCATAATATGGCTAGTTATGGAAAAAAATCTGTATCTTTTCCGTCTGTACCAGACTTCTGGATGGAGTAGCGCCCCCTATCGTCCAAATCGCAACTATTCATACGTATCAAGTCGCAGATGTGGCCTTATAAATAGCGCAACAAGGCCGCGCGCCTCACTGTTGCCCGATTCGCCATGTACATCCGACAGGTTAGTTAGTGTCTTTGTTTATCTTAAATACATGTATTTAATAACAAATAGAAATATGACATAATTATTAAGGTAAACGTCATAGTGCTCGACACGCTCTTGTCCAGTAGTTGACATTGACACATAGCGGTCACCTATAATATAAGTATAATGAGTGACTTAAGTTGAAAGATGACATTTACTGGGACAGTAACGAATACTCGGATACTTACTTGTACATAACCTGTGATACTTATTAAGCGAAATTTGAACTCCGGATGGTTGTGTTAGGTTTTACATATATACGGTTTTACTTTCGCGGCTACATTTGTGTGTGTGTGTGTGTACTGTGTAGGTACTGTGTACCTACTGCGGTCAAACCTAACGGAAAAAAGGAAAATCTTACACAGTGGCTAAAATAATTTGACTTCTATGTTAAAATTATATTATTAACTGTCGTTATTGACATGTAGTAGAAGTAAGATTTTTTTAAGATGTCAGAATTATAGAAAAAAGGAATCTGATAAACGAAAATCTGACCTTAAATCTAAATCAGATCCGATTTCGGAGTAGGGTCTTAATATTACAAGCTTTATGTGAATTGAACAAATAAAAGCTACAAAAGGCTACAAAAGTTAAAAACACACAATTGCTACTAAAAGTACTAAGTGGTTGAGCAATTTCGAGTCATAAGCTTAAACTAAAGTGTAACTTTTTATTGCACCACTTATCGTTTCAAATATCGTTTCGTATATAGGTAATTCGCTGGAAGCATTTAGGTAATTACATATTACCGACATGCGTAAGAGTGGGACTCAATATTATGAGACAATCTTACACAAACCGGCCTAGTCCCACAGTAAGCTCTTATTAAGGCCAGTGTTGTGGGTACTAGACGAAGATATCTATACATATAATAAAGCTGAAGAGGGTCGAAAGTCTGTACATGGAAGATAATCGAAAAAAAGTTGGCTGGGGATACTTAGAATCGATAACAGAACACGTTCCAACAATTTTTAGAATTTTTGTCTGTTTATCTGTTTGTCTGTTTATCTGTTTATCTGTTTATCTGTTTGTCTGTTTATTTGACCGCGCATCACGTGAAAACGGCTGAACGGATTTCGATGAAATTTTGTATAGAGATAGTTTGAGTCCCGGGAAAGGATAATATATAGTTTTAATCCTGAAAATCAACCCTGGTGGGGGTGAAAATGGGGTTGAAAGTTTGTATGGAGAATTTTTAACCGCTGAAACGATTTAGATAGAAATGAGTATGGAGATAATTTGAGTCACGAGAAACGTCATAGGATAGTTTTCAAACCCTTGTGGGGGTGAAAAGGGGGTTGGAAGTTGGTATGAGGATTTTTTTACCGCTGAACAGATTTAGATGAAAATTGGTATAGAGATACTATGGGTCTCGAGAAAGGACAAAGGATAGTTTCATCTTGAACCCCCCCCCCCTCACCTTACTTTAGACCGTAACCGTACCGTAGGTCCAAAAAATTTGAAAAAAATAATGGAAGTGAAGCCTGAAAGGTACTTTCAATAAAAACTATCTATCTGTACATCTATCACGTGAAAACGGCTGAACGGATTTTGATGAAATTTTGTGTAGAGATAGTTTGAGTCCTGGGAAAGGACAAAGAATAGTTTTCATCCCGAAAATCAACCCTGGAGGGGGTGAAAAGGGGGTTGAATGTTTGTATGGAGATTTTTTAATAGAAATTAGTATGCAGATAATTTGAGTCCCGAGAAACGACAGAATAGTTTTCATCCCGAAAATAAACCCTTTCACGCCGAAAAGGGGGTTGGAAGTTGGTATGACGATTTTTTAACCGCTGAACTGATAAAGATGAAATTTGGTATAGTTTGGGTCTCAAGAAAGGACAAAATGATAGTTTTCACTCCGAAAATCAACCCTAAAGGGGTGAAAAGAGAGTTGGAAATTTGTATAGGGAATTATTAACCGCAGAATCGATTTAGATAAAATTTGGTATGGAGATAATTAATTAAAAAAGGAAATAAAATAGTTTTATCTCTTAAGAAATATTTGTAAATGTCATGAATGTCAAAGGGTTATTGCAGGTTCGAGTATTATATATGACGGACAAAGATGCATGGCCCAAACCAAACATTTATAGGACACCGTTTAGGTAGGAAAACATATCAAACGTTTTGTGAAGCAGTCAGATTAGGATTTATTTTTTTTATAATTAAACAATAGGTACATTATCTGTCTCTCAAGCTGTTTTGATATGTCTTCTTGAAGAACTACGCATTATTTTGTATCTTTAAGATCTAATAATGTATTACTGTTTTGAAAAAAAAAATGGCCCGTCGAGTATCTTTTCGGTCATAATACTTCTTGGGCCAGAGGTGTAGGGTTAGAACCGGTGGTCGTTTTGGAACGAAGTTCCTTATTGGACGGTTCGCGGATGGGGGGCTAGGTGAAAAAAAGTCACGTGACCGTCAAGAAAAAGCGTCACGTCACGAAAACGCGACACCCATACGATTGAGAAACATGTACAATGGAATGAAATAAAAAATATATAAAATAGAATAAAGTGAAGTGAAGTGAATTGTAGTGAAAGTGAGAAGTGACAAAGTGATAAAAGTGAAAAAAACGTAAAAAATGTCAAAAATGACAAAATTTCTAAATTTCAAAAATTTCATAAATTTCAAAAATTCCAAGTTTCAAAAATTTCAAAAATTTTAAAAATTTCAAACATTTCAAAAATTTCAAAAAATTCAAAAATTTCGTAAAAATACAAAAAAAATTAAAACCACAAAATACACGAAAAAGTCAAAAATGAAATAAAATTAAATAACTTCGTTCCAACAGAGTGTTCCACGACACTCACGTATTTTATTTTTCTCTGACGTTCATTAGTGCATTGTAATGTGCTTACCTTGAAGTATGTAATTACCACAATTATTGCAACCAGTAACGTAACATCAGTGTATTATCTGTGACAGTGTGGTAAAAACGTATGAAAATTCATTACCTACGGTAACGTAATCAAAATCCGTATACCCTTACCAGGATTCGAACCCGGGACCGTCTGTCTCGTAGGCAGTGCCACTACCGGAGGCCGTTAGGAGGCTCATCTCATATGACTTTGACCCCTGACAAACGCACGCCCGTTTATACTAAACCAAATGTTTACCTCTCAGCATAGTCACGTATTTGCTGCCTTATATGTGCAACCTCGACACAGAGCGACTCTATATTCATGTCAAATTGTATAATCTGATGCACCTTACGTAATTTAACCTCCGTAATCTAAATATATATTTTAAATAGGTATGTATGTACAGTACGCGAGGAAATTAAGCAGCCTATGTCTGCATAATACTGCGATCCGCTCAGCAATGGATAATAACAATGTGTTTTATAACGTAAGTATAGTCAAGGACTAAGATTTGAAAAAAAAAACATGAGAGTGCGTTTCGTAATTTTTGCACTCTTGAAATAACGTTTAATTATTGTTTGTATTAACCATCAGTCAGTCAAATGTCAAACAACCGTACGATCTATCTAAAGTCCGTCGGACTGACAGGACAGACCACAAGCCCTCTCAATGAAGCCCCGCGTGCTGATACGTAGCAAGTGTATGAAGACATACACTTGCTACGTATTTTTATAGTAAAATTATAAAAAAAACGTCACCATTCTCACTCGCGCACTCACTCGGCCAACATTTTTGGATGACTAAATTCAATGTCTTCGGTGTAATAAACCATATTCTCATTTAGGGATCAATGCCTGGCAGTTGTAACATCACGAATTCGTTATTTGGATAGTGTATAGGTGTAGATTAATTTATTTTCTGTGGTTAGACTATGTGCCATAACCCATCATCGGTTTTAAAGGGGGGTTAGCACCTATTATAAAAAAACAATAAATCATCACATTTATAACTTTTATTTTAATTGAATGACATCTATTGTCATTCACCTGTCGCAAAACAAACATTAGTTAAAATCAGTGGGAATTATGTAAAAGATCATATTCATATTCATTTATTTTGTATTAAACATACATTGTCAAATTACAAATTAGATCGATGTCAATATTTACATTGGATAAAAAACAAGATCTATTTTTTTCTGCATTAGGTACCTAGTTAATTTCCTCGTCTTGATTTTTTCTGGTAGCACTCATAGAGAGCCCTGAGTCCTCTTGGCCAACAATCCCAAGAATAAAGGAACGGTCTCGAGTAACTTGACTAGGATCATTAACGGTGTATTTATTTGTCACCCTTGACTTCTCAAGTTAAACTCTGCTCACTCTTTAAGGAACTAAAGCAGATGCTCGTTAAAGTTAATGCGTGCGGATTGGATACTCAGTCACGATCAAGGCCACGAGGTGGCAAAGCCAATATATATTACAAAACACATCATCAATCTTTTTATACAAATGTTCGTAACTGGTTCTGTTTCATGCAAGTTAATTAAAGTAGGTAATTTTAACAGGTTTTTTTGTCTTAAACTCATCATCATTTGCTTCAGATGTGTGATCTTGTTGGGGGAGTGGCGGTGGTAGCTACGGGAAGTTAAAAGTATTAGTAGTAGTTATTATGGAAATAATCTGCCGTCTGCTCTTAAAGTTTACATACAATACAAGGTAAAACAAAAATGCTGGTAATCCGTTTAAGTGTATAATTCGTATCGTATTCTTATTATGACAAACTAAGAAAAAAAAATTTCACGCGAAAAAAAAAATGATTTTGTATGGAGGGTCGGCCGGCTGAGACGACGTGTCCTATTTTTTTAGAAACTTTTTTCTTCGCGTTAAAAAACTTTTTCTCTAAATTTTCCTTAGTCGCAAAATGATACCAATTATGATCTTAAACAAATCAGTGATCACCACTGTATTTGTTATATCCTGTATAGATATATATCAGATCAAAAACTTCTCAAGGATTCTGAGACGAGGTTGAATTTCGAAATATGTAATTAACCACTTCGTCTAGTGGTAGTCTCTGTCTGTCGTCCTCAGTCTCCATTTTTTGAAACACCTTATTCATAATACTTATTGGATACTTCATTCCATAAAATATTTCATTACAAAACATAGATAAAAAACTAAAATTTTACACTTTCTATTTACACTAAGAAGTTTAATTTTAATTTGAATACACTGAAAAAATACATGTTTGCTCCAACAAAGATCTTATTTAATGTAACACGCATCTTGACTGCATAGGAGCCTAATAAGATCTTGTCTGTTGAAGATAAGAGCACTTAGTAAAAGTTATCAATAAATATATCATTATTCCAAACATTTTATTAGCAACTAAGATAAAAATGTATCTTAGTTGGCATTTTTTTTCAGTGTATGATAATTTAATATTGGAAAGTACTACTATAGTTACCTAATTATGTGATAATATTGTATTTACAAACAGGCGTCCCGCAAGGACCTCTACTGCGTAAAGGTCACTATAAGAGTAACAATACCTACACTACACCATTAACCGACCACCTGTGCTCTCGTTCTAGTTCAGCTTAATGGATGCGACCTCGGTGATTTTATTTTAGAACTTAAGAGACCTCTACTTATCGAAAGGGCGCATTTTAATGTGAGATTACATTAGTCAATGTCAACAGTATTATGCCGTTTTCATTTGGAAATATGAATTGTGTTGTACCTAAAAATATTTCATAGTTACGGACTGCGGTACCCAGGGGACTTAAAGAAAAACCCTTATTGTTTGGGAATAATACTTATACTAACTGCTATTACAGTGATGTGATTGGTAAGCACGATGCGGGTTGTCATGCATCACATTAGATTAAAGTGCCTCGAAAATACGGAAACGAAATTTAAGCATGTTTTTTTATTTCCGCAATAATAATTAATTATTACATATAAAAACAAAATGTAAATGAACTTATGACGATTATAAAATCAAGGTTTTCGTTAGACAAGTAAATAACTCATGGACATGAAAAAGACATTTCCATTATACTCGTACAAAATATTATAAATTAATGCTTTGTATATGATATCTATATAAGTTTAAAATAATAAGTTTTGCTTTGCTGTAAATAAATGTAGTATTTAAAATAATTTTCCACTGTGAATTCCACTATAAAGAAACGTACCTAATGAATTAGTGTTAAACGCATTATTTACTTAATTTCGTTACGTTTCGTAACAGGGGCCTCGATTAGAAATAATTGCGCATTTTAAATAATAGATGAAGTAAGAGTGCGCTGTCTTATGTTTTATTTGTTGAGTGCTATTGGAATAATTAATTCCGTGACAATGAAATTTGGTTACTTTGCTATTGGTTGATTTGATGTTGATTTAGTGAACTGCTTACAATAAAGACTTAACTTCCATTCTTTGCGTTACGAATTAATGATTGACACTGAGAACAAAATTAATTTAATATTTTTTCTCTTATTACATACCGATACACAACTAAGGTGACAATTCTGGAATTATTTGGCTAAAATATTTCATACGAGTACTTACTGAATATTTATACAAATAGAGTTTTAACTCTGAGCTCATCAAGTCAACACTCGTCAAATCGACCTCATTAAGTACAAAAGCTTGATTTATCACATTACAAACTATAATATATTAACGTTTATTGCAAAGTCGTGTGCATTGTCAAATGTTAGTACTTCCTTAATTTCCGACCTTGACTTTCCGAGACTGTGTTGTCACTTATTGATATGAATATGTATATGTTGAAACCTTTGCTTAAAACTTCGATCTAAGCATAATATATGTACAGTCGCCATCAAATATATCGGAGCGGCCAAGGTACTCAAAAATATCTGAGCATGCACTTTATCGCCTTGATAATAGAGGCGTTGTTCAGATATTTGTGACCAACTTGGCCGCTCCGATATATCTGATGGCGACTGTACTCGTACATTTCAAATATGTAATATTAAATTACCGAATAGCCCTGTCCTTATCATGACCAACATGTTCAGATCAAAAAGTAAGAAATCCAAAACGGAAGCCGGTTTCTGTGGTTTTGAGGACATTCTCAAATATCTTCACTTTAAACAACACATATCTACTTTTGTAAACTCTCACATAACTTGTTTATAAAATAACATATTCTCTGATAATTTGGCATAACTCAAGGCAAACAATCAACTGCTCGTGTCAAATACTTATTTATATCAAACAGGTTGAAAAAAGTGAGTATGCGGATTTTTAAGGATATTTTTAGTTCAATACAGAACTTCAACACTTCAACAGAAGTGAAATCTGAGTAGTAAGGTGGTAGGTGCCGTAGGTGGACCTCTGTGGTCAAGAATGATGACTTAGTCGTTGTGTATGACCCAGTATCATTTGACCACGACACGCTGCTTCGATTGAGAAGATATATTCAATTTATGACGTATTTCCAGATATCACTGGTGTTGTTCCTAGGCTGCATGCTGCTAGCACTGGCGCGGCCTGACGGTAGCGAGACTCATCCAGTACCCGGCCCAGGTCTCTCTTATGGTAAATATAAACCTACAGTAGCTATTTATAGAGATACATTTGTAACGTGTGCATCTTTAAGTGTTACTTTATGTAGAATCCTTAATTTAAATTCCGTAAAGTATTTAGTAATTAACGCCACCTCATGTCATACTAAATAACTACCGACATATAAAAAATCCACAGATAATGTTGGTTCAAATCTTGCAACCAAACAAAAATTTACAGAAAGTTATATTTCTTTGGATTTGGTAATATCCTTTTAAATAGGTACAGTCACCGGCAATAGTATCTTGCTACAAGAAGGCCGCAAAACTTTGTGACACGCTCTTATTTCTGGGGCCATAAGAGCGTGTCACATATTTTTGCAGCCTTGGTGTAGGAATATACTATTGCCGGTGACTGTACAGCACCCCACCAGCGCTCATTTTTGCGCGTTTATACTCATTGTGCATCCACATTTCTAAATAAAATAAGTTATTTAACAAATTGACGAAAACTAATCTTTAATCTAACCAATTTCAGGTGGAATCCCGTATGGCAGTATGAGCGGCAACGTCGCAGAATTCTTTAGACAGCGAGCGGCTCCTAGCGGCAGGAGCGCGTACCACCAGCAGTACAATGCGCCCGGCGTCGACTTCGCGCCGATTGAGCAGTGGCTCCGATAGGTGGCGCTAGTGGTTTATAGATTTAATGTTAACGGGGGCACCAAAGTTTGTTTTTAAGCTAGGCCACGCTAGAATGATACCACAAGTACCCCTTAGTTTACTAAAATAAAATGAAAATACCAGACACTGTGATGATAAATATTAGTCAATACTACAATACATGTGCGAGTCAGTGACAATTATTAACGATGCCATATTACATACTTATTAAAATGTTAGCCAAGAGATAAACGTAAAATTATTATAAATTTAAAATATTATGATGTTTTGATTACCTTTCCACTTTCTTCATGAAGAAAGTGCGAGTGCATACATCTGTTGCTAAACAGAAGTAGCAAATGTATGAACTCGCACTAAACACTAATCAATGTGTAAATGGGGCCTAAGTACCTACAGAAAGTACAGTTTAGAGTGATAGTGATAAATCTATAATAGCACATTAATATTTTTAATGAAATCTAAATTCATAGGCTTCGGTGTAACTTTTGAACACCGATATCAAATAAATGACCACTGAATTCAATACCTGCCGAATGAATTGGTTGATATTCCGTTATTATTAATAAAAAAATTACCCAAGGTTACAAAATACCTTATTTTAACGGAAAGTAATGTCTGTATTTGTTAGTTCAAGCACACACGGGCGTTATCCTACATAGTTAGCATAATCCACAATAAATCTTACCTTGTCTTAGTACCTACACATACAAATTATACAGTTTTTTTTTATCAACCGACTTCAAGATTTCGAAGGAGGAGGTTATCAATTCGTCGGGATCTTTGTTTTTGCTATTTTTTTTTTTTTTTTTTTTTATGTATGTTCACCGATTATTCGAAGATGGCTGGACCGATTTGGAAAATTCTTTTTTTTTTGAAAGAGTATACTTTATAGGTGGTCCCATTGTAACCAGGTCAGGATCTGATGATGGGATCCTGGAGAAATCGAGAGAACTCTTCAACTATTATAGGCACACCAATAGTGATTTGAGTATTTTTTACAGCAGCTCGAGCATTTGCTGTTGTAAAGGTGGATGCTAAGTGAAGTCGGTTCTTTTTTGTTTAAAATTATTTTTATTAACTAACTATACAACAAAAAATAAATAGAACAAAAAAAAAACATTTTAAGCGTTTTTAAATTAAATTCGATGACTCTAATTGATATCAATGCCTATGTGCCCATAGCCCATTATTGTTTCAATTTTTCAAAATACAGGTACATATCTTACAAACTATACTTATGAAGGCCTTCACTATCAATTTTAGTGAGGAAGGTCACACGCCAAAAAAGTAAAAAAAAATTGGCTACCGAAGTAACGAAAAATGGCTCATCTCGGAGAACTGCCCTAATCTAATACCAGCGTGGTTAAACTTCAAATGTAAAATAACCAGCAACAGCGCAACAATGACGCAAATCAGTATAGTACCTACCAATCGTACAATACCTATTTCATTAATAACAAGAAAAACGTGTCTCATTTGATAAAAATATGAGTAATTTTGTAACTGAGTTCACTGACGAAACATCCAGATTTAACCGCATCAACCATGAACGTTTGTGAAGGTCCACAAAACCGTGCGTTTTGTGGACCTTGGCTAAATTCTATGCCATTTGATTATTAATCTCAATATGCATTCTACTGATAATTAACTTAGGTAAGTATGTCTACATTACATGAAATTATTTATTTACCTTACGCATTTATCTAAGACAGATCCGTCCAATGCCAATGAATCAAACAAACGAAAGTAGCGGTATTGAAAAAGAATGATCCCAAGAAGGAACCAGGAGACATCGCAGTAGACTGGCTCAGCGGGCGCTGGTATTTTAAATTCGTTTAAATAAATGATTTTAAAAAGAGTTTTATCTGTGCTTGTTAATATTCATACCCATTATTTCAGTTTAGTTGCAGAAGAGAAGGAGGAAGCTGACTATAATGTGGAACGATTGCCATAACCACAACAACTCTGCTAAAAGTAAAAAAATGTGAAGAAGAGAATTAAGTTTTGTTGGTTCATTAGCTTTGCACGATTTTACCCGAAATATGAGTTCACGTACTTCTATTACAACTTTTCATTTTACTCACAGTGCAGTACCTATAGTGTTTGTAGTAGTAGTAGTAGTAAAACACAACAAAACAAGTACATGACCAGCAAAACTACAGTTGCTGTTTACAGTGCCTTTGTCGTTTTGTTTTGTAGGTAAATTGTTGCAAGCAAATATTACTAAATAGTGCATTTGTCGTTTTGTTTTGTAGGTAAATTGTTGCAAGCAAATATTACGGTACCGTTATTTTTTTCAATACCTCAACTGCTATCATTAAGGTATCGTTTGAGATTGAAGTATGCGCTACCTGCCGGTTCCCCGCGCCCTGCGCGCCGCTCCCCCACTCATTTATCGCCGCGCGCGCCGTAAAAGCTACTATCTAAAATGTTGATACCGAAATAATAACGGTTGGATATCGTTATAATAAAGGTATAAGTACCGTGTCGAAAAATAGCGATATCTTAATTTTATACCGGTGGCGTACCGTTACATTTCAACTGGTATAGTTCTACCTCTAAAACATAAAGGTATATTATATAACGCTACCGTACCGCTTATACCGTAACAAAAACGGTCCCTGTTATATTCGCTTCATGACACATAAAGCTCTCATACGTCACTATTTTTAACCACAAGGATAATGCCAATAATTAAACAATAATTGTTACCATTTACGTCCATTTTAAGATAATGACGATCCGAATGACTCATATATCACAATATTGCAGTCTTGCGCGGTAAAAAGCCTAAGCGACTTAATTTATTTACTATGATGTTCCCTTTAATACCTATCCTATCAGAAACATTACATGTACAAAAATGCCAGTCTCGCAACGCAGTTCTCCTACTGCAAAAAGTATTGAGATCTAATGTAAAACCAAGCCGGTGTGCCGGAGTTTACTAACGACATGTCATTGTGATCCTTTGAATGTTAATGTCTATATTTTTATAATAAATAGAATGACCTGGCCATCGCACGGCTAAACATACGTATAGCACAAGCCGGCCTATCAATTTGGGCATATTATATTATATAATGTAATATTAATATTAATTTTGACTTGTAATCATTCTTAAAGTATATGTTGAAATTAAACGATATTGGGAATTAAAAAATGGGAAACGATATACGGCTTTATCGACAACAGAATTAGAGGGGGATCGAAAATGGCCTGAATGATTTGGGAAAAGGATGCCTTTGTTTTGCTCGACTTGGCGGGGGCACTGCCGTGCCCCCAGATTTAATCTTAAAGTAGTTATGACTGAGTAATATGTTTCTGGACTGTATATTTGACCGAGTTCATAACTGAATAAGTCACCATGCGGACTGCACGACAGGTAAGCACTTACATTGTTCCATAAAATAATAACTTGAGAAAATTATTTCATAACGTTTAATGGCCATTGTTTTGCAACAGTCGCAACATATATACGGAAAGCTAGCTATACTATTCTTATTTCTAGATCTGGATAGCTGGCAGTGTGGCAGCTCAATCAATTAAAGAAAGCAAACCACTTCAAGAAAACAAATCCTAGAGTTCTGGATTTGATGTAATATTGTGGGAAATGATGTAAATAGTTAGATAATACCATTGCCAGAAGTTTTCATAGCTGTTAATTACATACAATGTAATTAACAGCTATGAAATCTCGACCTATTTTGTTTCTATGACACGGAGAATTTAAAGATAGTGTGTGCCGAAATTTAGATTATGCATTCAGAGAGCCATTCCAGCTGTACCAGGCCGGCCTTAAAACAGAATTCTAACAAAAAATGTTAGTCCTTTACGACTATCGGACAGTACCTGAATTGCCTGTGATACCGAACACATGCCCCGCCACGCAGAGGCTGCAGAGGAGCCGTAACAAATAACAATACATAATATATAGTAGCGTGTCAAGTGAATTGGCGTTCAAAGATCTTATCACAGTTTTTCATAACCTGACTTATTTTAAATCACTTGAAACGAAATAATGTTTATTTTGTGAAAAAAAATCATAAACACAGTATGTATATTACTTAAAACAAAAATATATTTTTAAGTACACTGAAATAAAATGAATGAATGAAACTGTTAGTCTCATGATTATAATAATATATTTACCTACCTATTTGATTTAAGGTTCTCACGATGAGCCCTTTGATTTGAATTTTAGGTACACGGTTCTTTTGTCAATATTATATTATCTTTATTATTAATTAAATTAGATTTATAATATAATATTAAATATCCTAATAATGAACTAAATGCCTATAAATAAAACTAAATTAATAACTAACAAACTATTACTAAATAATTTTAAAATATATCTAAAAAATCGGGCCCCCGCGGCATTGTGCCGAGGACGCTGGCAGCATTTCCCCGCTGTATCGCAATGCTTATGCGTTTCTTTTTGCATCACTGACTTCCATACCTACTAAAATGTATTCTGTATTCTATAAAATTTTGTATTAAGTACTTAAAACCATTGCGATAGTATTGTATTCGGCAAAAGCTATCTTGTATTTACAACAGCGATTGCTATTTTGAACATGTAGGAGCAAGCTTCATTCGAATATTATTCAACTTAAAATAATTCTCCAATCATTTATATACCGTCGGGTGGCAACCAAAACTCACTAAGGAAAATTATTTTGAAGTTTATCGGAACAAATTTGAATAAGTATAGAACTCCATACTTCATTGTCGTTTTATTGTTTTTATGAGATAGTGGAGATCATAAGTTTAAATTTCGAACAGGCCTTCAAAGCAACGCACGTTTTTCTTATTTTCTTGCATATTTCTTCCTCCTAGCGTTTGTCTCGGCTTGGGGTCCGCTTGACAACCTAATTCCATGAATTGGCTTAGGCACTAGATATTACGAAAGCGATTGCAATCTGACCTTCCAACCCAGAGGGGAAACTAGGCCTTATCGAGATTAGGTCCGGTTTCCTTACGATGTTTTCCTTCACCGAAAAGCGACTGGTAAATATCAAATGATATTCCGTACACAAGTTCCGAAAAACTCAGTGGTACGGGGTTTAAACCCGAGACCTCCGGATTGAAATTCGGACGTCTTACCGCCAGGTACCAGGTACCGCCGCTGGTACGCTCTTTTTTTCTTGGACATATTGGTTGTATTAAATAATGACGGTTATTTCTTACAGATTATGTTGGTGTTCTGCGTATTTTGGGGGCTTGTGACTGCACTGCCGCTTGACAAAGATGGTGAAGACTTATCTGTCATTGGATTACCTACTGCCCAAGGTATTGTAGCGTCAATCTTTGTTTAATATTTTTCTCGTAAAGCGGACTGTACCTGCCTTCATACAGTCTTAATCTTTGTCATGTGACGAATTATTCTTTAGTACCTCTTGGTCGTATATATTAGGTGCGAGCAAATTAGGCTGCGAGTATATTATAATATACTGTTATTAGAGCGATTGCGCGTAGTTGCGAGAGGCAAGGCAACTGGATGGCTCGCAGTATTTAAGATCCCTACGTGTTGTGGAATCACCCCGTGCAACCCGAACTGACCCACGAGTTCATTCATCTACCCACCCCCTAATTTTTTTCCGGCTTCCATCTCTGACAAATCAATAACCGACCAGCCGGTTTGAATGGCAATTTGTATGCTCGTTCTTCATCACATAAAGATAATGGAATTTGGGGGGACGATGAAAAACCAAGTCAAACGTGGGTCAGTTCGAGTTACACAGGGTGGTTCCATGTAGGGAGCTTAAATACCGCGAGCAACCCGGTAGCTTCGCTGACATTAATAATTAGCATAGCGCTCGAAGAAAAACTAAACAATTTATTTTCTGACGTAATGTGTGTATTTTTCAGAAAAAATACTCAGCCAGACTATCAGCAGCCAGCCAGAGCTATCTCGTGAAGAGCGGCATAAACAAATCGACGAATACCTGAGAGCTCACCGAGCCGAGCTAGGGGAGGTTGTTGATCAATGGTTCCACAGTCGATGGTCGGGGTCCAGGTGGGAGGGGATCGATTGAAAAAGGGAAACCAAAATTATTAGTTTTATTGTATGTTATTTTTTCTTTTTTTCTTGTATGTCGTATTTTTTTCGTCTGATGGTCTCATCTGAAGATCAGCGCTGGCAATTGCTGCACCATGCTGAAATGAGACCATTTCGTGGCACTTTTTTTCTGATTTCAATGTATTTATTTTTGCATGTTTTTAAATCTATTGTATGAGTGGAATTCATACAATAGATTGTTATTAAATCAAATACAAACATTGAAAGCATTGAAAAAATCCTGTTGGGTTGATTATTTTTTCAATGTTTTCAATGTTTGTATTTGATTTAATAACAATCTATTATCTCGTCTGTGTATATGTCTAGGTATAAACTAATTATATTCTAAAATATTGCATAACATGAAGAAGTATATTGTTTCGTTTTTTTCGAACTAATTAATGATTCCTTTTCTTAATAACAGTAAATATTTCAGGATCTATATAGCGTTATCGTCTCGCCTTTGTGCAAAGGCGAGACAATAACGCTATATATTAATAATGGGGTTAGATCGATATAATTGCAGTCTAAGTCTAGGGCTCGTTGGTCTCATAGATCTAGGGCACACCGGCCTTAGGGCCTAGGGGTTTTATTGCTCTAGAGACTTTCGGCACTACGAGCCTAGGGTCCCTAGGCCTTAGGATTGTAGTTCTAGGGCCGCTCGGCCTCATTGGTCTAAGGCTCTACGGCACTACGGACCTTTGGCACAACGGGCCTAGGGTCCCTCAGCACGACGGGTCTAAGGCCGCCTCGGCACTACGGGCCCCTCGAACTTACATGCGATGAGTCCAATGAAAAAACTGTAATTTTCTTAATCCATTTGTTTTGTAATTTCAAAAACTTCTCGCATAGAACTAACTCCCATATAATTAATAATTCGCAGACTGTTTGTGTTTTATACCTTGTATTAATTTGACTGTATATATGTATAAGTAAATAAAAACTGGCATAGTCAGGACAACATTAGCCGCATCAGCCGCAGCATTATTTAAATTTTATTTTTGGCGATTTTTCACTGTCTAAATATTTCAACAACAACTTCGTGCGATGAATGACGCTGCGACTTCTGCAATTGAAGACAGGTATATCCTGATCTTTGGAGAAACGCCATTCTGTAAGACATAACAGTCCAATCCTTAGTTACATAAAACAATTGAATGTCTACAAGACACATTTATTCTTGTATTGATTTGACCGTATACTTATCAGTAAAAAGTGGCGTGGTTAGTCAGGACAATTCAGCATTATACTACAAATGACAAAAAGACCCAGTATAATTATCGAACATTGTCGTTAGCAGTATCTAACAGTACGGCTTATTGTGGCCGGTTCCCACAGAGTTGCAAATTGCTGGCTATACGTCTTGTCTGGACCAAGGCTGGAGTAAGTGGAGGTAGCACTTGACCGATATACTTGGATTATAAACTAACATAGATGTCATATACTTCAGAAAAAGTGAGTTGTTCGAGGATAAAAAATATTCAACAAAATAATTTGATATGTTACTTGCACTAGATTGGCGCTTTTTTATTTTACAGTCACCGGCAATAGTATCTTCTCACATGAAGGCCGCAAATATATATGACAAGCTCTTATTTTTAGGGCCATAAGAGCGTGTCACATATTTTTGCGTTTTTCGTGTAGGAAGATAATATTGCCGGTGACCGTACCTACCGTTGTAGCTAAACAAATACTAAAACGAAACCCTATAAAGTATAGAATATAATAAAATAGAAAATTGTTTATTTGGTGGTACAGAAAATAGTAATAACTCATCAACTTAATCTATTTACATCTTAATCCTAGTACAGAGCACCAAAAAGGATGCCGCTCAGCATATGCCGATAGCTAAAAATTAGCTATGGCGCTGGTTTTCAGGGCAACCAAGAGGAGAGAATGAAATTCAACTAAAGCTAACAACCTAAAATTAACAATTCAATACAGAGATCGCAACGTAAGTTAATTAAAAGACACAACAAAGAAACTATACCTAGAATACAGGAAAAACACGCGCGTAAATAAGTTATCTTAGTATCTAGAACTAGTACAGTGGATAACCAGAAACATCAGCTCATGTGTTTGTAGTTTGAAGGTCGATTAAATGCTTTTTAATGTTAATTTTGAAGGAAGCTAATGACGTACAGTTTCTAATCGGTGGTGGCAGATTATTCCAACACTTCGTCGCAGCGTACCGGAAGCTGCCACAAAAAGCTGATGCACTGTGTTTCAGGCCAATAAGCCGTTGGACGCCCCGGACTGGGCGTGTAGAAAATTTCAATTTGTCATACAAATATGATGGTTGCATACAGTTCTTACAGACAGACAGTTAGATACAGTTTCGTTAGGTTTGTCTGTTTTTCTTATTTCAATAAATGTGACGTTTTCAAATAAAATTTAATGAAAATTCCTATACAAATAAATCTAATCAACAACCTACAATGAAATGAGGTATCTTTTAAAACGTCACACATATATGCTAAAATGTTCTGTTTATAGACTATTATATACTACCCCCTCCCGCTTACAAAGTATGCATTCAACCATTATACCAAATAGAAATAATTATATTTTCAATTCAAGAGATCACAATTTACGCCACCTTCAAGTTTTTAGACTACGTTTCCACCAGAGATGAGCGAGGATGCGTTGCGAGGAATGGGTTTGTTAAGAACCAATCCTAGGGCTGCGCTGTGCGAGGATAAGTAAATGAAGTGATTCTATCGTTTCGTAAAAACACATTCCTCGCAACACATTCTCGCTCATCTCTGGTGGAAACGCTGCCTTATCGCCGCAATTCCCTGAATTGAATTGAATTAAGGAGTAGGTAAAGCTTTTCCCCACTCATCTAGAAAGATACAATACAATACAAATACTCTTTATTGAACACCTTAAAAATACAGCAAATTAAAGTAGAGGCAACAACAGTAGGTACATATCTATACATAACTTAGGTACATAGCAAGTTAGCATACCAAAAACAAGTGAAGGTACTTATACTACTAAGTCTGCTGCCTGAGGTGGTTTTTTTGCGTAGACATGAGGTGATTAAAGATACGAGATCCTATTTAGGGTTCTCAACATTACCTGTATAATGTGTACACGATTGTTTGATTTCTTTCATTAAACCCTGACTGCACAAATTGTTCGTTTAATTCAATTACCAATAACGGGAGAGCGGTGCCTCTTACCACAGGTATATGTTACTTAAAAAGAGTTACCAACACAGTACTATGTAAACATAATAATATACTGAACTCGAAAAAAAAACTTTTTTTTCTATTTTTACAAATCCCTTTAATTTTTAGTATTCCAAGTGTCATTCCTAATTCACCGTAAACAAATTTCTAACCTAAAGCCGGGCCATCTTATGTTCTCTCGTGATAATTACAACTTTTTTTGTCCCCTCGTGACATAACCGACTGGGTCTCACGTCATGGTTGACAGCGCTATGGAATTAGCTAATTTACAACCAAAAGGTAGTATGTCACATAGTAGACAGGCATTCTTTTCAAGGAAAAACGACTTTATTGTAGAAGGCGCTTACGTTCAAGAAACATTGATTTTTCGATGGGAAAATGATTTAAAATGCCGTAAGAAGCGTGCTGAAGTAAAATCTTGTTTAACTAAAGAAGACGCATTTGGAGATGTGACTTTTTAATGTAAAACGGTATTAAGTAGCTACACTAAACCTGTAGATTACTCCTCATTACTAATGCTGTGTATACTTATTTTCGATATGATTAAGTGGGTCAATGCACTGTATGCAACATCGGATATTTTGTGCTATTTGTAAATTAGAGTTTGGTAAATGTGTTGTATATGTGTTCAATAAAACTTTATATGTGAGGGCACCTTTAATTTGAGAAGGATATTTTTTAAATGTTTATTAGTAAGTAAGTCAACTTATATTATCATGCATTGCGTTTAAGGCTTTCAATCATCCGGATATTATCAGGATAATACGAATATTTCGAATAATTTCCATACAAAATACTATTCGAAATATTCGGATTACAAGCCCTAATTGGGTTACCATATCTGTGACTATATCCGTATCTGGGAGTATAATGATTCATATACTTAAACCGTTTTCCATGTTGTTTCTAAAAGTGAGTATCTAAATTAAGAAGCTTATGTCAACAATGTTTTTATTTTTTTAACACTAAAACTGTGGAAGTTAAAAAGATGTTGTATTGAAATCAAAGCCTGTTATTGAAATATTTCAATAAAACACTTGGTAAACGATAGAGCATATGTTCTAAATACAAGAAAACTATAGAAATGGACTCATTTTCACGAAATAAATTAATTTTGTGAATAGATGAAAGTAAGTGAGTGGTGGTAGTTTTTTTTTCTCTGACGTTCATAAGTGCATTGTAATGTGCCGAAATTGAAGAATGAATATCTTTTATCTTTTATTTTGATGCGCAGTACCTAATGGTAATCAAAATATGTACCTTTGGTTCAACTTACCCGAGTATCCCCTATAAATACCATCTTTACGGTTGTTATGGAGCCAGCTGACAATGACGACCTTTCCATTGAGGATTCGACGCACTGTACACTTTGATGAGCGATTGATTTGTTAGTTTTAGATGATTATGCACGTCGGTACTTCAGACGAACTGTGACAAGATCAGAATAATGTACGAATACATAACCTTTTTTTCTAAGTCGGTTAATAATACGGTATTTATAGCTAATATTCAATGGCATCATGAATTTAATAACTTTTATACTACCTGTATAAACTTATACAGATGTCATATACGAAGGAAAAAGTGACCTAGTGGTTCGTCCCAGCCCTGGGCACCAGGCTTTCTTTGTATATGACATCTATATAAGTTTATAATTTATATAGTTGTGTGTCTACTTAAAAATAAACACATCAAAATATTTTTATTTTTATTTGTTCTTCTACTTTTATACTCGAATCGTATAGGTGAAAAATGGAAATGATTTTATTTTAATTCACGACTAGAGCTTTGTATTAAAATATATCACGTCATAGCCTGATGGTTTTCAAAAGAAATGGCACCATTTAATAAGAAACTATAATTTTTGTTTCCTACTTTTAGGTACTGAATCTAGTCGCATTTTAAGGCTTTTTTGGTGCAGGTACTATGTATAACAAAGAAATATATATTATCGGAGAATTTAACACAAACTGACCTTTATTTCACACACACAAACAGACCCAGCTCCACATAATATAAGTATAAGTATAAGGTGTATAATTTTCTTGTGACCCTATTGAATATTAAACAATACTAGAGGTAAAATCCAGAAGGTTATCTTATCAATATCACTATATCTAACTCAACTCTTCACATTTCGCCGCTGATTCACATTCAGACCACATCAAATCCCGGTATTTTGACCATTGTACAAAACGAACTGCGATATTATACGCCAAACTTTGTTAACTACATAATAAATAACCTATGTTACAAAGAGCTTAGTTTTGCTATCAACCATATTGACATAGCATTTGGGTAGAATTCCGTGTCTAATTTCTTTAGAGCTAGGTCGTTTTTGTAGTGTGTGGTAAGGTCCGATGGAATACTAATGCAATCATACACGTCACATTGGGTGTGAATGGCGATATTTTTGACCGTTAACATACTGCCAAGCTTTTGCGATTACCTATTTTTAGTTATAAAAAGACTTATCTTTACAATACTCAGTTACAGACGATACCTTTTATTAGTAAAAAGGTGCAGCGCATCACAAAGTTTTTAAAAGCTTTATTTTGAATAAGCTGTATTTGTATAAGTAGTTACTGAGAAATAGTGAATTCTATGTGCTAGTCATGATTTTAGCATAATGATGTACCCAAATCTTCCTACTAAATGCAGATCCATGGGAAATTTGAACTATTTTGTTCCACATCGTTTTAGGTTAGAGAAAAGAAAATTACCAAAATTTACATAACAAGAGAATAATCTAGGAGTGTGTCTTACTCCTCCTCCGCGTGTAACGGCCTTCTAGCCTAGCCTAGTCGATAGTGACTCGTCTGCCTATGAAACAGGAGGTCCTAATAGTTTCGAATGCTGGTCAGTGCAGTTGTATTCCTGAGTTATGGATGTTTTTTGGGTTCCGTACCTCGAAAGCAAAAAACAAAACCCTTATAGGATCACTTTGTTGTCCGTCCGTCCGTCCGTCTGTCTGCCTGTCCAAGACCCTTTTTCTCAGGAACGCGTGGAGGTATCAAGTTAAAATTATATCAAATACTCAGAACTACTGTCCCTTGGAGCTGTGAAACAATCAAACTTCTAAGCCAACGCAATAAAAAAATACAGCCGTTTATGCCGCATTTCCGCAAATTTTCGAAACTCATAAGGGAATCAAAACCTACAGGGTACTTCTCGTGAACTCAGAATCTTGAAATTAGGCACGAAGCAACGTCTTATAGCACAGATAAAGGAAAAATTGCGAAAACCGTAAATTTTTGGTTACATCATATAAAAAAAATATTTTTAATAATTTTTAAGTTACTACCCCTATATACCTACAGATTTGTACGGAACCCTCGGTGCGCGAGTCCGACTCGCACTTGGCCGAGTTTTTTTTAATGTAACTATGTAATTTAGTACCGTATGTACTTATAGTAGTTTATGTAACTGTTACGTAATAAGGGTCCTTAAAATACGAGTGTGGTTTTATGAAACGAAGCCGCAGGCGAGTTTCATAATAAGATCACACGAGTGTTTTGAGGCCTAATTGCATACACTGCTTTATCTACACACATATTATAAATCCTAAATGATGTGTTCGGAAACCAGTAGATTGACCGCCATTGCACCGCCATGACCAACTCGATTGTGTCGGCGGTCGCGCAGGCGCGTGCCGGCGGTCGGGGAGAGCGCGGATCTTGGTAACGTTACCGTGGGTTATGAATTTTCATACGTTTTTACCACACTGTCAGAGATGTTACGTTACTGGTTGCAATAATGGTGGTAATTACATACGGTTTCCGAACGCGGAATAGAGGATTTATGATATTGGTGTAGATAAAATTATTTATTTTACATATACATATGTATGTATAACGGCGCCTAGTACCCACAACAACACAAGACTCATTGAGATTACTGTGGGACTAGGTTGATTCGTAAGATTGTCCAATAATATTTAAGATACAGAATAGACCAATTAGGGTCCGAAAATAACGGAGTTTAAGCAAAAAACCTGTCAAAATAATAAATAATCAAAAGAACGAAATTGAAAACACTTCTTTTTTATTTTCAAGGCGGTAAAATGTAGCTGAACCATAATATAGGTAGAGTAACACAGTGTGTGTATTTTTATGAATATTGGTCAATACGGCGCACTACGAGAGCTACTTTGCGCGCCGCTTCAATCGCTGACATGCTGATGTCGATACCGCAGCCGGGCCGAAATATCGGGCCAATTGGTTCTAAATCTAGGCTGACATATTTAGATATAATGCCATAAAACGACATAGGAAGACGGCCACGTTTGGACACGTGTATATAACCTAAAAAGAGGTTTATAATACAGTGAATATTCTGTATGTCGCACTAGGACCGCTTGAGCGCTCTACTCGTTTACGATCTATCAGTGATTTTAATATCACTCCTTGACATGCAAAATCGCAAACCCTATCACGTGGCAGGGCAGAATCTGCGGCTGACTGTCGTCTGGCACAGGCTTTATCACATAACCACAATAACAATATCCACACCATAGCACTTACCTACGACATTGATTTAGGGTGTATTACTGCTTGACTCACTCATACATATTTAATATTGGATTCTGAGACAGCACAGACGGACTCTAGACAATCGTGCGCACGGCTATGTAGCAGTTGTAAAATTGCAAATTAGATCAAATTTCCAAGCAGTTTGTTTTTCCCACTCTCCGTGGAAACTAGATAGGCATGGGAAGTTAGCGATGCTAATAAAATAATACAACATGGACATGACTCGTGAGTGGAATAAATTCTCCAATAATTTGAGGATCTTTTGCCGCAAAACAAATAATTATTTGGCAAAAAATGGTAATCGAATTTAGGTAATGTATTCTATTTAAAAAAAAAGTCATTTATTCAGTATGTCAACAACATACAGCAGGTATAAATAAAATAACCTAAGACTAGCTTAAGTCTAATGTATTATATAGTATTGATTAAATTAAAAATCTCTTTTTCGTTGTTACACTCTTGAGTAGAATGCTCAGTTCATACAAGTGGTTATTAGCCCGAGCCTTAGATTTTGAGGGTCATAATACATGCTATTATAGTACTTGTCCCAAATGGTGTCAATTATCTGTCAAACAACGCTGATAGCAGGCTCAATGGCGGAAGGAAGCTGCGAGGACGCGCATTGTTTCCGCGCGAGCGGCGCGCAGGCGGGGCGGAAGCGAGAGCGGGAGCGACTTACTATTACATTCTAACTGCGATTCTATTGCATATAAAACAAATTGCTAAAATTCAATCTTTTACAATGATTTTAAAAAACTTTCAGAGGAAATATTATCAATACGTAGTGTAAGATATCGATCAAGGATTTTACGCCAATTCTCCAAAGTGCAATGCAAGCGACATTGTCGCGATGTATGTATTTGTTTTTGCAGTCGTGGACTGAAACCCTTATAACATTCAATATTTTTTTATCAATAGCCAATGATCGATTGGCAAGTGGCGTATCTATTGATTAACCAATCAATTGAATAGTTTTTCTTATCCCTAAAATAAGTCTAAGTAGGTGGCTAAAATAAAATAAAAATATGGTTGTCTGTAAAGTCGGTTTACGGATGATAATTTTGCGTGATAACATCATAAGAATACATTGATGAACCGTACGTTACCATGGAGATCTGTCCGCAACGTGACACTTTTTCGTGCATGCTACCGGTGCTCATCGATTTATAAGACGTTATCACGTCAAAAACATATTTCCCACTCTCCGCTCATTTCATCACTAAACCCTCCGGCGCAGCGGTGTCGCAACGCCAATTTTCGCTAATCCCGGCCCTAAGCACGCTAATTACCGTCCTACCGTCATTTATATACTTATACACGAACGTGACATTGACAGTGATTTTTAAGGAAATTCGACAAATTATGGTGCAGTGGGTCACATGAGTTACGCTCTTCTTACTCTACTGTGCCACAGAGTACCGTATTCTAACTTTAAAATACATAAAAAGTAATTCAAAACACAAGCTATGCCAAGTAACATCATTAAAAAGTACTGAAAATAATAAATGTTATCAAGAAACTGCTAAAAAAACCGGTGTGCGTTTCTCTGACTATTATAATTTTAGGTATTTCTATGTAACGTGATACTTATTCAAAATGTACCTTAAAAACTGCTGGAAATCAAGTGTGCATTCCTATAACTATTTATGATTTGAGGTATTTTTATGGAACTTGGTACTTATTCAGATCTCACTTCTTTTATAGGCGAAGCATTCCCATAGTATCGAACTTGGCAGCCTTTCACATTTATGTTTTTGATGGGATACTTATTACCTGTAACTTGTAATTGTTATATAAATACCATTGTATAATATGTAATATATTATTACAATCATTAGTAATTTATAGGTTTAAACATTATTCAGCGTAATCAATTTGCTTTATTGCACTCCTCAAAAAAAACAGCACAGTAGGAAACAAAAATACATGATAAAAACCGGCCAAGAGCGTGTCGGGCCACGCTCACTGTAGGGTTCCGTAGTTTTCCGTCCGTCACAGTAAGTGTCCCCACTTAAGAGTTAATAACACCGCCATGTAGGATATGATATGAGAGTTCCATGTACAGCGACATCTATCGGCAAATTGAGTAAACTATTGCGCGCGAGCATAAAGTATGGAAGATGATTTTTATGGGATAATTCTTTATTGCGTGAACCGATTTTCACCGTTTTTACTTTATTTGAAAGCACGTCATTTCATTGTAATTTTGTAGAAATTACAGGTACAATAAACACCTGCTTATACGGTTAAATTACAAACTTAGTTCAGAAATTATTTTGTATTTTTTTTTTTAAAACTATTCATCCTATCAAGTTCAAAATAATTTTCCAAGAAATTTTTTATAAAGTTCTACTTTTGAGATTTTTTTCATATTTTTAAAACTTATGGTTCAAAAGTTAGAGGGGGGGGGGGACGCATATTTTTTTACTTCTGGAGCGATTATTTCCGAAAATATTTACATTATCGAAAAATGATTTTAGGAAACCCTTATTCATTTTTAAATACCTATCCAATAATATATCACACGTTAGGGTTGAAATGAAAAAAAAAATCACTCCCCACTTTACGTATAGGGGAGGTACCCTAATAATAAAAAAAATTCCACTTTTTATTTTACCACTTTGTCGGCGTGATTGATATACATATTAGTACTAAATTTCAGCTTTCTAGTGCTAACGGTCACTGAGATTATCCGCGGACGGACGGACGGACGGACGGGCAGACATGGCGAAACTATAAGGGTTCCTAGTTGACTACGGAACCCTAAAAAGAGGCAAACAACAGGCGGTCTTATCGCCATGAAGTTATTTGACTACAGAAATTACCTGTTTTGTCTCAAATATTTTACTTTGTATTGTTTTAAATTATGCTAAAGTTTCATGTTAACTTGTTTGTGAATTAAGACCCAACTGACATCATAAATAAAAGTGAATTATATAATTATTTAATTCATCAAAGATCGAACAATTTATTTGCTTGTTATGCCTATGGAAACCCATACTGTCGATGCGCGTACGCATATCATACAGCGTGGCGGCAAATTGGCTGCTAATTTGATTACAACTTGCAACGTCATTTGATTAATGACTACAGTGTTTTTACGGTATTGTTTGGTTACGGTTTTACAAATGTCATTATTGAAACGAAATAATTTGAGTTGTAATTAGTGTTGGACAATTAAAGGGGTAATGATGCGTCATAAGACACCTGTGGTCTAAATTTATGTATGAAATTCAATGTGATATCACTTGTCTTTAAATAAATTGATTTGATTGATTGACTGGTAGAGACCTTATGGTATTAAGTCCGCCTTTGGTACGATAAGATTTTATTTTGTGCAATACAGTTCAAATAAATAAGTTACAATTTGATTAATTCATATAAGCTAACCGTGCGATATACACGAAACCGCTTGGTCCTACTCGTAATCGCATAGTAGGCCGTTATTGTGCGAGTAGACTAGGTACCTGATGAATGTAAGCAGAAAGAAGGCTGTAGTTATATTCTAGTCATCAAGCCACTGCATACTCCATTTCCAATTCCATATTCAGAATAAAAACAAAAAAATACAAATTTGACGAAACTAATCGACATTAATTGCGTATTGTTAAATAATAAGGGGGTTGCCAAAGAGCTCAAAGAGGGCCCAGTGTGTTGACGATGAGAGAGCCTCTTGTTCCTTTAGCCGTCAACACAGTGAATCCTCTTTTTTGTAAAGGGTCGACAACGCGCATGTGATACCTCTGGACTTGCAGATGTCCATAAGCTACGGTAGCTGCTTGTTTGCCACCGTCGTAATATAAAAAAATAGTTATGGGAATGCTAAAAACGACTAAGTGGGATGTATATTTATTTATTTAATCTTTATTGCACAAAAAGTAAACTTATCGTACAAAAGGCGAACTTAATGCCATGAGGCATTCTTTACCAGTCAACCTTAGGGCCAAGCAGAAAGATTGTAGGCGGTGCTTCTAACTATACAGAAAACAAATTATATGACAGAAGCATAAAACTTTAATAAGATGCGGAACTACATCCTAATGTATAATGTATATCCTAGTCATCAAGCCGGGCCTACCCCATATTCCATCCAATCAATCAATCAATCAAACGCTTAAGAGCCATGCTCTGGTCGGTGCAACTCAAAGTGGGCTCTCAATTTGCTTCGGTCCCAGGCCTCCTCTTTGATCTCTTGGTACGACCTGACCTTAACATTATTTTTAATTTGGTCTATATAATTAATTCTAGGTCTTCCCCTTCCTCGCCTTCCTTCCATTTTTCCTTCAACTATCTTCTGTATGAAGTTGTCATGTCGTATGAGGTGGCCCATCATCCTCCCTCTTCTCGACTCTATGCTATCCATCAACTGCCTCTTTTCCTCCACTCTTTCCAGCACTTCTTCGTTCGTCACTCTCTCAGTCCAGCTAATCCTCTCCATCCGCCTCCAACACCACATTTCAAACGCCTCAAGTATACTATTGTCCCTCTGTGTCAGTGTCCATGTCTCGCTGCCGTAAAGTGATATGCTCCATATATATGTTTTTACAAATTTCTTCTTTGTGTTTTTGGATATGTTTGAAGTTAGTAGGTTTTTTTTATTATGAAATGCTTGTTTGGCCATTGCTATCCTGGTTTTTATATCGGGCGTACACCTAGAGTCGGCGGTGATGAGGCTTCCTAAATATCTAAAGGATTTAACCTTTTCTACCGTTGATCCATTTAGTAAAATTTGTGACAAGGGCTGGTTTTCTTTTTTTGACGTCACTAAAATCTTGGTCTTATTTACATTTATCTTCAGTGCGAATTCTTTAAAAACTTTATCCATTAAACTTAATAATGTCTCTAAATCTTTATTTGATTCTGCTATTGCCGCTATATCATTCGCAAATCTTATGAATTTTATATTATGTCCATTAAATTTTACTCCTATGTCTGTTTGTTCTTCAATTTTCTTAATGGCTGATTCTATGAAAATGTTGAAGATTAATGGAGAGAGTGAGAAACCTTGTCTTACCCCTTTCCTTATCTTAGCTGTTCCTGTTTCTTCTCCTATTTTTATCATTCCATCCAATATATCAATGTAAATCGAGTCTTTTTTTATACAAATGTCCATTGAATATTAAAATTAAGAGGCCATTTTTAGGGTTCCGTAGTCAACTAGGAACCCTTATAGTTTCGCCATGTCTGCCCGTCCGTCCGTCCGTCCGTCCGTCCGCGGATAATCTCAGTGACCATTAGCACTAGAAAGCTGAAATTTGGTACTAATATGTATATCAATCACGCCGACAAAGTGGTAAAATAAAAAGTGGAAAAAAATGTTTTATTAGGGTACCTCCCCTATACGTAAAGTGGGGAGTGATTTTTTTTTCATTTCAACCCTAACGTGTGATATATTGTTGGATAGGTATTTAGAAATGAATAGGGGTTTACTACAATAATTTTTTGATAATGTAAATGTTTTCGGAAATAATCGCTCCAGAAGTGAAAAAAAATGTGTCCCCCCCCCCCCTCTTACTTTTGAACCATAAGTTTTAAAAATATGAAAAAAATCTTAAAAGTAAACCTTTATAAAAACTTTCTAGGAAAATTATTTTGAACTTGATAGGTTGAATAGTTTTTGAAAAAAAAATACAAAATTATTTCTGAACTAAGTTTGTAATTTAACCGTATAAGCAGGTGTGTATTGTACCTGTAATTTCTACAAAATCACAATGAAAAGACCAGTTTTCAAATAAAGTAAAAACGGTGAAAATCGGTTCACGCAATAAAGAATTATCCCATAAAAATCATCTTCCATACTTTAAGCTCGCGCGCAATAGTTTACTTAATTTGCCGATAGATGTCGCTGTACGTAGAACGCTCATATCATATCCTACATGGCGGTGTTATTTTAACTCTTAAGTGGGGACACTTACTGTGACGGACGAAAAACTACGGAACCCTACACTGAGCGTGGCCCGACACGCTCTTGGTTTTTAAGATCTGTATTGACTTTCCTTGCGTATTGTTATATAAAAGTTATAGGAATGCTAAAAACGACTAATAACATTAACAGTAGGTATTAAGTAGGACGTATATCCTAGTCGCCAAGATCTGCCCCATATCCCATCCCATATAAGAGGTCAATATATCAATACAAATGCAGTCGTAATTTATACAAATGTCAATTTTTACGACCCGTTCTGACCTCCGTTGCGTATTGTTATATAATAGGTATGCGAACGCTTAAACACCTAATAAGTAGGATGTATATCCTAGTCATCAGCTGTCATCAGGCCGCGGCCTACCCCATATCCCATCCCGTATAAGAGGTCAATGGCACCAGCGAAGCGTCACGGCACAGCGCGATATATAACCAAGTGTCGACGCGGTGGAAGCACACTCGACAGCTACCAGAGGACAGCATCATGGCTAAAGTAAGTGGTTAGCTAAGGACTTACTGGGACAGTGATTTGAATAGATCAATAATAGTACAATGTAATTAATGAATATTAGTACCAAAAGTACAAATAATAAATTTTTCGTGAGACTCTACATATTATCCCGTTATAAATATTTTTAATACAAATAATAACTTACTAATTTGGAATCCTAATTTTGAATTAAAATTAATAAAACATGTACCATCGGATTCATAATTGCATACCCAATTTATCAATGAATTCATTCATAAAGTGGGTATGCAATTATGAACCCGATTCTACATGTAGTTATTTCGTTTTTACATGTTAAAGTTGTAATTATTTAAATATTAACACACTTTAGAGCTTCTAAGTATTATAGTTCAAAAATGGGATTCTGGTAGTCGCCCATTCCAGAAGCCCTTCAACAAATACCGCTAAATTAGATAACGAAAATTAAAAAACAAAACAACTTCTTCTCTTGAAAATCTTAATAAAGTGATATGGTGGCGATTAGTATATAAAACTAAATCATTTTCAGGCAATGTACCGTTTGTGCATCTGTGGGTTTGTCGAAAGTGATTTTATAATTATAGATCAGTTTCAACTACAAACAAATTTAAATAATTACATCACGGAAGTCTCAAATTACGCCTAAGAAATATCTACAGGGGACGTTGTCATTCAACCTTGAAATACTCTTTGTATTTACATTTTTAATCATTGTTTACTTAAAGTAATTTCTTTGTATCGAATATTTTAAACCACATATTTTCACACCTAATTACATTGATAATCTGCACAGATAACAGCAACATATAAATTCCATTAAACGACCATAACTGTAAAAAATACGATTGTATGTAAATCCGTTTAAAATAGCCCTTAAGCAGCTTGTTAGACATTCTGCGCGCGTGGGACAAGCTGAATGGATCGTGTGAAACAAATTATTGAATACTTTTTATGACAGACAAAATGGCTGGCGCGAGTCTTTGTCACGCGATAAAAATGTCTACCCGAGACTTATTCGCATGAAAGTCTTTCATACAATTCTTTCTGAAGATGAAGGGATACGTAAACATGTAAAATTGTGGTATTTTTGTGATGAAAACAAAGCACTTGGGAGGGTGGATTTGTCATGACCTAAAGGGACAATTAGTCAAGTTTCATGTTAGTTTAATAGTCTTCTCCTGTACTTATATCATAATTAGGTATATACAGGGGTATAGAGTGAGGCTATTTTTAACCAATTTGTAGGGCAGCTACTAGATCCCGTGCCGCTACGCGAAAATGGTCTTAGAACTTCCTAACTTTTTAATGAATTATTATTGCTGTTGTATTTTTTTTTCCAAAATTATACGCACTTGCCTTTGATTTCATCACAAAACTTGCACAAAAACACCTCATTTTACGTGTTTACGTTTCCCGTCACTTCAAGCTACACGGCATTTGATATATTTTTGTTCCTAAAGGTTCTTTCTACCTTCATAGATTAAGGGTATGCGTTGTCTGTGTCTACGTAACGAGAATGTTTTGTATGTTTCGCTAATAAGGACCGAAACATGTGACCTAGTCGTGGTCACTTGACTAAGTAGTCACACACTATAATGAAAATGGGTCACTTTGTTAAGAAAACGGTTTATTGGTCTTGAGTAGTGAAGTCGATCAAACAAAATTAAAGTTTGTTTTTAATTAATTAAACTTTGAATAAAATTATAAAGTGGAATATAATATGTCATATACAAAGAAAAAAAAGGGACCAAGGCCTCCGGTTCTCTATTTGAATATAATTGTCCGAGGTCTTGAATATATTTACTAAGTTCTGTAAAAATAACTTGAATACGCTTACAAGCAACGAAAACGGGTGATTTGATTTACATTATCTATATAAAGTGACCCGCTATCATTTTTGTGAGTGAATTAGTAATTTGTTTATCTCTGACGATGATGTCTTATTGAGAAGAATGATAATTAATCCGTATATTTCAGCTCGCAACCCTCTCCGTTGCCTTCCTCCTTCTCTTGGTGCTATCGCACGCTGCACCAGCTGAGAATCCGGCAGAGAAAGAAGACTTAGAGGCCCCTGCTGAAAAGGGGGATCTCAAGACCGCAGCCTCACATTGGGGGGGATGGGGAGGTTACGGGGGCTACGGGGGCTACGGGGGCCATCTGGGAGGCTACGGAGGCTGGGGCTCACCCTACTACGGTAGCTACTACTACCCGAGCTACGGATACGGATACGGATGGCCGTACGGTGGATACGGAGGGTGGGGCGGCTACGGAGGGTGGGGATACGGACACCAGGGGTATTGGTGGTAATCGGATATTACAAGGTTTTTGAAGTGTGCAATATTGTAAAGAAACAACGAACATGGAAACAAGTTTTTTGTGTACCGCCTCCGTATTTAATAAAATAGGAAAAGAGAGTTTATCTGCAGTACAAAAACACTGAACCAATGTTTGTCATCAATAAAAAAATATCCATGTCTTTGAAACTGCTATATGTAATGTAATACAAAATGCCAGTAGTAATATTTATTTTGGATAAGAACATTTTTTTTCTTGTATTTTATCAATGAGTTTGACACGTTATTTAATTTTTTTTAGTTTCCGAACTTTGTTTTATCTAAGTCTTATTTTAAATTTATCTTCAGTCACTTATTTTATACTTATTTTTAGTTTTCTTTTTATCATTTTGTTACTGAAAGACTTGCCCCGTATTTAAATAGATTTTAATAAATAGCACTAAGATCTCTTCATATCACTGCCTCTATGTAAGTATACTATGTATAAATAGTTGTAAGAGTATATTGTGTTTGTCATGATGAGTAATAAAGACTTGTAAAGAGCATTGTATTGATAATTTTTACCATTTCATGTTTTACAGTTTTTCCTACAGGACGGACGCGCAATGCGTCGAATTTAAAATGTAAATCTCAATATAAATATCATATTTTTTCCAACAGATTGACCACCGACCTGTCGGTCAACCTAAGTACCTATCTTAATAACCACAAATTAATTTAATAGTACCTATTACGTACAGAAGGCTATCTTTCCTACAAAATCAACGTTTTGCAGCAGTTTGACAGATGACTGTTGATACATGACGTCTCTATTCAATTTTGTCTTGTGACTTTCTAGGGTTATCAAGTAGGTATGTGATTAGTTTTATAGCTGGGCCTGTTCCAATCTGTCTCTATCTGCCTAATCTCGCAATTATTTTAGTACAAAACTAGATTAATTTATAGTAAAAATCTATAGGTATATAGAGGTAGTAACTTTAAAATTATTAAAAATATTTTTATTATATGATGTAACTAAAAATGTATGGTTTTCGCAATTTTTCCTGTATTTGTGCCATAAGACGTTGCTTCGTAGCAAATTTCAAGATTCCCTGTAAGTTTTGATTCCCATGCGAGTTTCGAAAATTTGCGGAATTTTGCGGCATAAACGGCTGTATCTGTTGATTGCGTCGGCATAGAAGTTTTATTTTTTCACAGCACCAAGGGACAGTAGACCTGAGCTTCACCTTCACCTTCAGCTTGTTACCTCCACGCGTTCCTGAGAAAAAGGGTCTTGACAGACAGACGGACGGACGGACGGACGACCGGACGGACAACAAAGTGATCCTATAAGGGTTCCGTTTTTCCCTTTCGAGGTACGGAACTCTAAAATTGAGCAAAATGGAGTGATCTTTGGGAGGCCAATACATTTGTCGGTCGTTTCGACAATAAGTAAATAAGTATGATAGTTTATTGCACCAAATACATAATTAATGTATATTGCGGGCTCAATACGAAATGGCTTTCTCTATCTGTCAACCATCAGAGACAAAAAGAGCAATATTCTTTGCTAACAGAAATCTTATTGAAGTTGACATGTAACAGGGTGTCTAACCACTAGCAAAGTAAGTATATATTAGAAATTATATATAGAAACCGGAAGAATGAGAAGGTTTACCTACCTAAACCATGAATCCCATAAGGTAGCAACGCGTCTGTATTTTTCTCTTCTTCTTCTTCTACCTAACGTTATCCCGGCTATTGCAAGGGTCCACTTTCGTGCTCGCTTTCCTCCTCTTTGCGCGGTCCTCGGCGTCTTCTTTTACG
Source organism: Pammene aurita (assembly GCA_947086415.1). Lineage (NCBI taxonomy): Eukaryota > Metazoa > Arthropoda > Insecta > Lepidoptera > Tortricidae > Pammene > Pammene aurita. The sequence continues at coordinate 38,205,888 of OX352297.1, read as the reverse complement.
AGCCCGTTCTCGCTCATGGCGACTTCCATGACATTCAGCCATCGCTTCTTTGGTCTTTCCCGACCGGGTCGAGGACCGTCGAGGGCTAGATCAAGGCATATGTTCCCTATGTAAAAAAAATTGAGTCCGCGCTAGATATTACCCGAATTTCTGTAGAATACAGAACTATAAAATAGCTAGTTATGTATATATAAATAAGTAAGTAGATTCTGGCTACGCTATCGTGACCCTCAGATTTAATAAAATTTTGAATGTCAATTGTGTCAATGGTTTGTTATTTGAAGTGACATTTGCGAAAACATTACGATTTTTTATTGTTTTCATATAAATCCTTGACAAAACCATCAAAAGAAATTGCGTCAGTTACTTATTACTATGATCTACAAAGAAAAATATGACAAGCAGAAAGTGATTTTGATACAAAATTAACGAACTTAAGAAAGGCATCAGATATGGTACACAAGTAGGTACGCTGTGCTTATTCTGATAGATATGAAATATAAAGTAACAATAGGCATGATGACACATGTTGAATTATGCAATAACATTTAGTTGATAGGATGCAAAATGATCAATATATCCAACTAAAGTGAAAATTTATAAATTCTATGGAAATGGCTCATTTTTTAAAGTGCGAAATTTAAAAAAAAACGATTATACCATTCGATTTTTAACATTTTACTGTAAAATAAATTGTATAGCAACCATATACATAAACGCAACATATCACTGTAAAAATAGTAATTTCATATTTTTTCCATACTTTAAACAGGGAGACTATGTGATCGTGACGTCACTTTTGCATGTCATTTTGTTAGGAGCGTTTTGAGAAACAAATGCAAATCTCGGATTTTAAGTCTCATTTCTGACTTTTGTGTTGCTTTAACGCAATTGGCCCCATATAGACATTTGATCCTCACAACAAAACGAATCGATTGATACCATACATGAAAAAAATTCACCAAGCCTATTCTAGAATGTACTCCTTGTGTACTGATTTTGATTTTCTGAAGCAACTAATATAGAGCTTGCAGTACAGATTAATATATAATTAATTACTCGCTTCAAATATACGATTATTGTATAGATCATAAAAATATATTATTACCAATGATATTTACTATGGATGGGTTATACTCTAACAAAATGAGCAGAAAAAATACTTCCATAGTTATTTCATAACCTCGCAACGATTGTGTTACGTTTATCTATTTTGACATTCATTACATCTTTGTCACTCTCATTGTTAGAAAATTACAGTTTGTCTCGTTCTCACGTGGGTGGATTGTTTGAAATCACTAATTTTAAGTGCTTCACTTTTGGAGCGTGCATAACTCATCTGTCATTATTATATATCGTAGTACAATACACACACGATAGCACACTTCGGAAGCCTAAAATGTATAAATCATAATAATCAGGAGCTGACGCGATTTCTTTTTGTCAAGGTGTCTTTGATGGTATACAATTAAAAAATCGTAATATTTTCCCAAATGTTGTTTTGACGGCATTGACACGCTTGACATTCAAAAAATAGTTACCATTTAAAAAGTGTATACAAATTTCAGGGCTATGATAGAGTAATCAGAGTCGATTTCTCTATGCTAGGGGCTAAAAAGTAGGCCTACTCAGGCCTACTCCGAGGAATCGACGTTTTACTGAAACTAGTGACGTTGCATAGTAATGTTAATAAAACCGAAACGAAACTAAGTACATAATATATGGATGTTTGTTTTCTATATTTCATGTAAATTACAAAACCGCCTTCTTTTATCATATAATAGTTTCTTCCCACATGATAGTTCCCACAAGGGGTTAAATTCTAGGGGGTAGAATTAATATTCAGAGCAATGACGCGTAGTTTCAGTGTCCGCGAAGCAACCGGATGGCTCCCGGTATTTAAGCTCCCTAAGTGTTGTAGAACCAACCTGTGCAACTCGAACTCGTTGGACTTGGTTTTTCATCCCACCCCCTTTTTCCAGTATCTTTATGTGATGAAGAACGAGCATATAAATTGCCATTCACACCGGCTGGTCGGTTATCGATCCGTCAGAGTTGGAAGCCGAAGAAAAATTAGGGGGGGGGAGACGAAAAACAAAGTCCAACGTGGGTCAGTTCGGGTTGCACAGGTTGGTTCCACAACACGTAGGATACTATAACTAGTAAGTTCTCCGTAGACAAACAGGCAAGAGCTGGTCAACCAACATTTATTTATATGTATATATATGAATGTAAATAGGTAGTTAAATAATATAAATCTTTTATATTTTAATGTTTTTAGAGTGATGCATTCTACTCGTGCACTAGTTTCTTTGTAAATCATATTTTTAATTAATAATATTCTACAGATATTAAAAAATATTGAAAACTGTACGTAGAGATTTCCGCAACTCGTTGAAGTCTTTTAGTCGAAGGACCATTAAAAATTATATTGATTACAACGCCATCTTTCCATACTATTTTGAACTAGTACATCGTAAACATTGCCTACGCGCATGGTCAGTAATGTTTCAAAGGCACGCGGATCTTTCAAGCGATTCTAATAAAACTCTTTGCAGTTACGAATATTTGCCATAGACGGCGCTCTCTCTTAAACTGCAAAGTTTTATTTGTAAAAGCTTAAGCATCTTCGAATGAAGGTATTATTGTAATAAAATGTAAATTATTCCTTGCATATAATCGGAAAAACTTACATATATTTATTGAAATTAATTTTATCACATTAATAACTAGTTAACATCTCCTAGCAGTAACTACTTATATTTAGTTGTATGAGTGCTTGTTACATACATTCAAATATAATGTAATATAAAATATAAGTTATATTTTTTTGAGGTACCTACACTAAAAACATTTGAGAAGCAGAAACCCTTATGATTTCATGTGATTAAATAAAAAATAAATAATACGATTAGTGCAAGTTAAATAAAAGCTTGTAAAAAGCATTTATTCCGAACGAAGGAATCCATATAGTGTTAGTATTACAATAGAATTTAAATAACTATGTTCAGATTCTCAGTACACTTACAAAATAACAAATATATAACCAATTTTGAAATATGATTATCGTACAATTACAAAATAACATTTTAGTATAACAATAAAACAAGTATGTTTCCGTGGTCGGGAAAGACATACAAAGAGCTCAAAGAGGACCCAGTGTGATGACGATGAGGGACCTCCTTGTTCCTTTAGCCGTCAACACAGTGAATCCTCCTTTTTATAAAGGGTCGGCAACGCGCATGTGACACCTCTGGAGTTGCAGGTGTCCATAGGCTACGGTAGCTGCTTTCCATCAGGCGGGCCGTATCCTTGTTTGCCACCGTCGTGGTATAAAAAAAACAAATAAATATTGTACATATTATAAAATCATTTAGAAAACCAAATATGGACCTCGTATTACAAATATGGACTTATGTTTATGTTTATGGGCTCGTGTTACAAATATGTATTTACATATACATATATACCACACGAAAGACCTTTGCCGTAATTGATAGATACAAATTATGTTAGTTATTTATTAAAATGTTTCCGGCACTAAATACGGTTTTAATGAGAAGATGGCGGGTAAAATGTTTACTCTTAATGTTACCAGTGTCATTAACATAATTTGATTAATGGTTCCATAGGCTTATGATAAAACTAAATTAAATAATCAACTATAGACTAAGAGCTGGCCACGTCAGATATAACACAATAATGAGAGCAATGAAACCTGTCTAGTTAGATTGCTTTACCATCCTTATGGCTACATCAGAGTGGAGGTCAGAGTGACAGATCAACGAAGTTTTTTATTTGGAAAAAAGGAATACCAAATTGGGTAAAAACTGCCGAAGTTGTGTCATTTATAGAGGAGGGTCTAAATTTTAACATTAGTACAAACAAAAAGTGTATTATTGCGGAAACAAAAACATTAGGCGACTAACTATAAATTACATTATACATTATTTGGCGCTACTTTCCCCCAATAGAAACTTCTGGCTATGATATAATCTACTTAATTAGATAATTTCCCATAATAATGCATCAAACCCAGAACTCTAGGATTTGTTTTGTTCAAGTTATTTGCATTCTTTGACCTCCACCACTTTACAGCTACCAGATGTCCGAATCTAGAAATAAAGGCGGTTACTCACACACCCGCCGCAGGGGAAATAGTGGAGTTGGGCCGTAAATGCCTCCTTAATTGTTATTGTGTATAGGTATAGGTGCCGTGTGGTGCCGGCTTAGAATTGCTCCACCCCAACTCTTCCCGTGGGTGTCGTAAGAGGCGACTAAGGGACATACCGGGGGGCGGGCAGCAGCGCCCCTGCAGAAAAATCCCACCACCAAACTGCGATCCCCAACCCGCATGCCCAGCGTGGGGATTATGGGCATTACCCCTTTATGATAAGTTCAGCCAAGAAATGGCCCCCAGTTCCCGGCCGCCTCGCTATTCCTAGCCATGGTAGCGGCCACGGTAACGGCGGGGCAGGGGGTGCTAGGAATCCCCGGGCTACAACAGGCTACCACACACTTCCTAAATTGACCCTGGCTACGTTCAACGGACGCACTCTGAGGCTTGACCATCATCTAGCGCAGTTGGAAGTGGAGTTAGAGAACATTAAATGGCATGTTCTTGGGTTATGTGAAGTCCGTAGAGAGGGGGAGGACACCGTAACCCTAGACTCAGGCCATCTTCTCTACTTTCGCGAGGGTGATAAAACATCCCAGGGTGGCGTAGGTTTTCTCGTCAATAAGGCCCTCTCTAGCAACGTTCAAGAAATCTCCAGTGTGTCGAACAGGGTAGCGTACCTGATCCTTCGGCTTTCCAAGCGGTATAGCGTGAAGGTAGTTCAGGTTTACGCACCGACCTCGGCACACTCGGATGATGAAGTGGAGGATATGTATGAAGACATATCCAACGCCTTGCACAACACCACAAAGGCTCACTTCAACGTTGTTATGGGGGACTTTAACGGCAAGGTGGGAATCCGGACTGGCAACGAATCCCGAATAGGCCCGCATGGTTATGGAGTTAGGAATCACAGGGGGCAAATGCTTGTCAACTTCCTTGAGAAAGAGGAGCTATTCTTAATGAACTCCTTCTTTAAGAAACAGCCTCAAAGGAAGTGGACATGGCAGAGCCCCGACACTGTGACAAAAAATGAGATCGACTTCATCTTGACGGATAGCAAGCACATATTCAGAGATGTCTCAGTGATCAACAGGTTCAATACCGGATCTGATCACCGACTGCTCCGAGGCTCTCTGAATATCAACTTGAAGCTTGAAAGAAACCGTCTGACGAAGTCCACGCTCCGGCCTAACCAAATCCAAATCGTCGCGGGCACCGAGGAGTTTCAGCAGCTTCTCGGGAATAGATTTGTTGCCTTGGAACCCACTGATGACGCCGACGAGACCCTACACAATCTGGTCGAAACGCTGAGGGACGAGGGTATCAAGTTCTGCAGAAAACAGCGTACTGGCAAGAAGTCCAAACTCTCGGATGGGACTCTGGGGCTGATGACAAAAAGACGGGAGACTACCCAAGCGACTTCGTCAGAGAGGTCAGACCTGAATAAGCGAATTGCGAAGATGGTACGGCGCGACCTTCGGAGCTCCAACACACGCCTTATTGAAGAGGCGATAGAGCGAAACCGAGGGTCCAAAGTATTCACTCAGCAGCTTAGCAGGAGCCACCTGACGAAGCTAAAAACGCACGACGGGAGGACCGTGTTGTCGAAGCCGGAGATCTCCGCCGAGATAGAGGATTTTTATGGCCGGCTGTACTCTGCACATGCCCCCCACTCCCGACGAGACGACCATGATTCAAGAGCCACCCTGACACGCCACTATACCGACGAACTGCCAGACATCAGTCAAGACGAGATCGTGTTAGCTCTGAGGCAGCTTAAAAATGGAAAAGCCCCCGGTGAGGATGGTATTACTTCAGAGCTTCTGAAGGCAGGAGGAGCTCCTGTTATACAGGAGCTGCAGAACCTCTTCAATATCGTCCTTCACAGTGGGAGAACTCCTAAGGCGTGGAGCGGGAGTTTGGTGGTGCTCTTTTTTTAAGAAGGGTGATAAAACCCTCCTTAAAAACTACAGACCCATCACACTTCTGAGCCACGTCTATAAGCTTTTCTCACGAGTGGTCACGAATCGTCTCGCCAGAAGACTCGACGAGTTCCAGCCACCGGAACAGGCTGGATTCCGCGGAGGATATGGCACCATAGACCACATTCACACAGTGAGGCAGATTATACAGAAGTCCGAAGAGTATAATCAGCCCCTGTGTCTCGCTTTTGTGGACTATGAGAAGGCCTTTGACTCCGTGGAAACTTGGGCTGTTCTGGAATCCTTACAGCGATGCCAAGTAGACTATCGTTATATCGAGGTGCTGAGATGTCTCTCCGAAGCCGCCACTATGAGTGTCCAAGTACAGGGCCAGCAGTCTAAACCCATCCAATTGCGCAGAGGGGTGAGACAGGGGGATGTCATATCCCCGAAACTGTTCACAAGCGCATTGGAAGACATGTTTAAGACGCTGGACTGGAAAGGTAAGGGCATAAACATAAACGGCGATTACATCTCACACCTGCGATTCGCTGATGACATAGTCGTAATGGCGGAGTCGCTAGAGGAGCTGACCCGGATGCTGGACGGCCTAGCTTCAGCCTCGCGACGCATCGGTCTTGGCATGAATTTGGATAAAACCAAAGTCATGATCAATGGCCACATTGATCCAGGACCGGTCGTCGTACATGGCCACCTTCTTGAAATTGTTTCTGAGTACACCTACCTTGGGCAGATCCTGCAGTTAGGTAAAAACAATTTCGAGAAGGAGGCCGAAAGGAGGATCCAGCTAGGCTGGGCAGCATTTGGGAAACTACGCCGAGTCTTCTCGTCATCCATACCGCAATGCTTGAAAACGAAAGTTTTTAATCAGTGCGTCCTACCCGTAATGACCTACGGAGCTGAGACGTGGACACTCACGGTAGGGCTGGTCCACCAGTTCAAAGTCGCTCAGCGAGCTATGGAAAGAGCTATGCTCGGAGTTTCTCTGAAGGATAAGATTCGTAACGAATACATCCGACAGAGAACCAAAGTTATCGACATAGCTCAAAGAATTAGCAAGCTGAAGTGGCAGTGGGCCGGCCATATCTCGCGAAGAACCGACAACCGCTGGGGTAAACGTGTTCTTGAGTGGAGACCGCGACTCGGCAAACGTAGTGTAGGACGCCCTCTGGCAAGGTGGGATGACGATCTGCGAAAGACTGCAGGCAGATGCTGGATGCGGCAAGCTGAAGACAGGGCGCTATGGCGCTCATTGGGGGAGGCCTATGTCCAGCAGTGGACTAAAATAGGCTGATGATGATGATAGGCAAGCAGGGGTCAATTTTTAGGTTGGGCCTGCGGCAGGGCTGCAGGAGCGCAAAACCTTCCTAGCTCCCTTAAGCGTACTGTAGCAAACTAACTAGACGGGTTTCTTTGCTCTCATTATTGTATCATATCTGACGTAGCTAGCTCTCCGTCTACAAGTTGATATATCTGTACACGGCGGGTAGAATTTGATATCTCTAGATTTAAAGTTAAAGAAATTTAAACCCTATGGAATTATATTTAGGTTCAAATTTCTTCAAGGTTTCGTCTCGAGATATCGACTTCTTCCCGCCATGCACGGATATAACTCAAGAAAACTTGATATTCATCTATGTTTATATCAGCATCGTACTCTCCAAATCAAGCAGTATATGTACAATAGTTCGTTATTGCATCAAATACAAACATTGAAAAAGCAGCAGCGCCATCTATATTTCCGTTGTGATACTTGCGATAGTGCCGGCGGGAAAGTTATCTAACTCTAATAGTTAGCACCTAGATGTCGCTTACGGCTGCTGTAAAGCCGATGTAGATCAAAATAAATGCATAAAGATGATTGAAGGCATTGAAAATTTCTGCAACTTAGTAACTTGACGCATAGCATAATTGAAAAGGCGCTCGGCCGGCAAGCCGTATCGACGCAGGTTCAAGTCCTGGGTTGCTTATTTTTTCAATGTTTGTATTTGATTTAATTACAAACTATTGTATGAGCGGAATGCCCCACTTTAAAAACATGCAAAATAATTATGAGTATATGTACAGTCAGCAGCAGACGTAGCTAAGCGAGTAAGGTGTTCAAAATGATCTTGGCACAACTTTATTGTTAAGAGAATAAGAGCGTGTGAAGATCATTTTGAACACCTCACCCGCTTAGCTACTTCTGCCGCTGACTGTATATCTGAACTTTGAATTCAACTACAAAACCCTAAAAATGTATTTTATTGAGGCAGTTGCAAAGAGCATTCAGATCTAGTAGTTGGACTTTACCTACCTCTAATAAACTAACCTATGCATGACATAAACATAAAACAAAGTCAAGTTTTGTTCAACCTTTAACCAATTACGACAGTGATGTAATAGTTTTGTTGCATTGACAGTTATTTACAGGCCCACACAAATAAACATGAGACCACAGAGATATCTGTAAATAGACAAGCAATAGCAGAGCATGAAATTGAAAAAACTGTGCGCATCGAGAAAAGGTTGTGAATTTTTAACCATGGATATAGTGGTCATTTGGAGATCCGTAAAATTTTTGGACCCTCACGTCTAAGGGGTCCGATGCAGTAAGTCTCTGATTGTAGCCACAATCAGCTTAGCAGCCGCTAAGGGTTGTGTGGTATCATTTCCGTATAAAACTGACATGCAGAATTCATTTATGATATTGAAATTATTCCTTTATTTATTTGATTAGAGAAAATAACCAAGCATGACTTAAATCCACTGCGCAGGCTTCGTCAAAAAGGATACAAAACGACATCCGCAACAAACTTCGTCCAATCTACACCAGTAATAATCTGCCACAGGCTTCGTCAAAAGTGTACAAGATAAAATCCGCAACAAGCTTTGACAAAATTTTATGATATTAAAAAAGTAAAATTCCTAAACTTCCATATAACGAAAGTGGGCACTCTATCCATAGTCAAAATTTTACTCGATGCGCACAATTTTTTTCACTTTTGTACTGAGTGACAACCCTACTACAACGAAACGCATCTATTTCATGTTCTAACTATCATGGTTCCACAGCAGAAAACAATCATTAATTGTGATGTTCCATACATAAAGGGCTCTTATGCTCATTGTTACTCACAGTCCCCTACCATCGTCCCGGTTCTATGTCCAATTCTTTCGTGAAACAGGCAGTTCGTCTTTGGAATAGTCTCCCTTTGGATATTCGGCAAGCTCAGACTAAATTCTCATTCAAGCGCAAGTTGCGCAAGCATCTTACAGAAAAGTCTCTTAACTAAACTAGAATTTATAATTGTACGGAGTGACTTGACAAATGTTGCCACAATTCGGCCAGTGCTGTTCTTATCCATATTTTTATTTATTTATTAAGAGTTCTACAAACGCCGCGACTTATCGGTTGCGATATTGTCGTTGCAACTTGATTAAGGTTTAAAGGCTGAAGAATGCTGCAAAATGATGTGGAAAATACGTTACTTTTACGGAATGACTTCTAAAGGAGATAATAATAATTTCTAAAGGCGGCTACTCACACACCTGCCGCAGGGTTAATACCGGGTGCATGGCTTAGTTAGAGAATTCAACCAACCTAAGCAGCCATGTCTGTCATTTTCCATACAAAAATTCTGCCGATTTTTGCGGGGGAGGGGAACGTCAAATGAATTTCATACAAATAGCCACCTCAGATAAACGTCAGTCTATACAATAAACATGACCACTGGTAATATGTTTTCGGCAGAGGGAAAAGCCTGTCAATGGCCGCTCAAATTAGTTAAATTCTCCAAGCGCACGGCGGTCGTTCCAATATTGGGATTTCTCTACACACATGCCTGCCGTTCAGTTTGTGAGTGAATATCTTGCTGAACGCACGTCTCTAAAATGGAGCCAGAGGTAGCTTAGAGTGAGGAATAGGACAGAGGATACTTTACTACTTTTTATCCCGAAAAAAAAACTTTTTCAGAGAGCCACACGATAGCCGAATTCTATGCGGACGCATAATTATCCAAGTATATTTTCGTCTATTTTAGAAGTAGTTAAGTAGGTATTTTTAGAAATATCGTCTTCGGACTTTAGTTACGTTTTGTTGTTATTACTCGTAGAAATGTTGAATTAAATTATTAAGTGATGTTGCCTCGGATTCTTGTGGACGCGCAAGAATTAGAACCAGAACAATGTTCTTCCAAAACGTCGCCTCGATAATGAAGAGCTCAGATTTATAGAAACTATAGAATAGTAAATACATTGACCAATATAAAAAGACTCTTATGATGATTGTTTTGCGCCTTCTAGCTCCATAAGGTTAAATTTACTACACTATCGCATTGGGAAACTATAATGTTAGTTGTATTGTTATTGTGAAATAAACTAAAAAAAAAACCATTGATCGATCCTGCTCATATTCGAACTTTCAAAGTATATTGATTTCTGCTACAACCAAAACAAATTTCATATATATTATATTAGAAAAAACGTTACTACAGTTACCACAGAACAACTATTCAAAATCATAAAGCCATTGAAATGCAGCGATGTTCAGGTAGCCAGCTGACAGTTCCGTTTCCGTTTCATCCGAAGCTGTCTATAACCACTTCGCTTAGGCTCCGCTCGTTCGACGAGATATAAAAAGATATGATATGTTGTATAACATAACTATACGATTTATCAGCGGCAACGTATCTCAACACTTTTGTCTGATTTGAATATTGTAGCATTTCAGGCTGTTACATGATAATTTAATTTCCTAACGTTAATGGATCCTTTAAATGGAATCGTATTGGTAGTGTTTAGTACAACATTACACTTTTCGATACTTTTTATCGACTTATACCCATGACTATTTTATTTTAGATATTCCAACATTTTAACTGTCAGTCATGTGTCAAGTCACTTTTTATAATTAGAAATTCAAGTTTAAGGCTCATAGTAGATATATATTATATGTAGTAATGCGTAAAGTAAATATATATATATATGTATATTTAATAATTGTATGTATGTAGAATAAATCTATATTTAGTTATACGTCATGTAATTTCGGATTTTAGTTTTCTGTTTGCTACCCGTTCCCCGCACTATTGTTTTTATCTATTTGGGCTGATGGTTGACTGGTAGAGAATGCCCTCTGGCATTAAGTCCGCCCTTTGTACTTCGTATTATTGTGCAATAAAGTTTAAATAAATAAATTTTTGGTTGGGTTTTTTTGTTGTGTTAGGTAGCGTATTTAAGGTAAATTTAGCATCCATGCTTAACTTAAAATTAAATCTATTTGGCATCGATGCTAGAGACACAAAAAAAACTGGTAGTCTTAGAACTTAGGATGACAGAAAGCGTCACGTGATCCTCGGAGGTTACGTGATGTTTTCTATACAAAATGAAGTGTCGAGAGTGTCGTGTAGGACGCGGGACAGAACAACGTGAATCATTCTTTAATCCTATTTTTTGTCTTATTTCTCATTTTACAGGACTGACCTGTGAAAAATAATCAGAATCAGAATTAATCGTTTTATTCGTGATAAACCATAATTGCATACAAAAGTAATAAAAATAAAAACAAAAGAAATGTAGAACAACAAAAAACAGAGTTTAGCACGAAATGGGCCCGCCTCAGCATTATGCTGACCCGAAAGCCAGCGCTGATCTCCCGACGGGACCAATTGTGGGCCACGATCGCAGCTGTACAGTCGCCATCAGAAATAAATGTATAAAAATATATAAAATAGAACAATAATATAGTTTCGTAGTAAATGTCACATTCCTTATTTTCGTGAAATACTTAATTAAAATTACACACTTATCATTTCTTAAGATCCCATAGAAGATGAGACCCCATAGAATGGGCACTATGACAAAAAGGTACAAAATGTATTTGTTATATTTGATAATTTAGTTGGGCACACGCGACATCTATTTTCATTTTATGTCTGTGCAGTTGATAGATTTTAACGGATTGGCGCTTACGACCTACGAAGTTTTATTAAAACGCACCACACACTTGAGAGGAACTCGGCTATCAGTCAAAAATCAGCCGTAAGTCGTTTGACTATGGTAGCTGACTTTCACTACATGTGTTGAGCACCTAAGTTGAAAATTTTCGGTAGTACGATCGCTAGTGGCAAGCAAGCGATAGGCATTCGTAATTTGGGCCATTTTATTTAAAGTTGTATATTCCACTTTTTTTTTTATTTGGGAAATTTTAGGTGATTTCAACTCAGAATCAGATCAGCTTTTCGATTTTATTAGGAGAAAATGTGTACCAAGTTTTTCCATTCTGTTAAGTACCATTTTCCCATAGACTGGCGGTAACGGAATGGAAGTAACAAAAAAATGTATGAAATTTTTGGGACACTTTTTGTACCCTACCAAGATCAAAAGAGCTCGTGATACTGATTCGAAATCATTTAAAACTTTCCAAATGAAAAAAAAAGTTGAGGGTACAAATTTAAATAAAATGGCCTATCTAACACAATGGCCTTATGGGCGGATGGAACTCCAAAGGTGTCATATTTGCGCTAATATTGACTCTTTAATGCACCAGGATTCCAGATTAACTGTGTCATTTCGACAGCTATGGATACTCCCTTCCTACTTACCATCAGGAATATAACACCACATTATCAATAGCCAAGGTATTTCACCAAATAGTATTCAAAATATAGATACTTATAGCCTTATGTAAAATAAATACTTTCCCGGCTAGGCCACGCCAAGTTCAAGCGAGATGATATTCCACCGTGTAGCTAAACAACAGCCTATCCGCCAGCAATGTTAAGGATTATTTTTGTCTATGTAAACAAAGGCAAACAGCCGACCTTATGTCGTCGGCATAAGGGTCATAAGTGTCACTGATCAAATAATTGATGGTTGGCGCCAAAGTGTCAATGGCTTTATATCGATGTGTTAATTTGATTAATGCTTAATTTGGGCCTTGGAATGGCACGATTGTTCTCATAATACTGTCCTAGTACGTATACCAGTCGTAATGGATAGTAGGAAATCAGTTGGAATTTGGACTTTATTAAGTGAGAATATGGTACATAATTGAATGGGTTTTTTAATGGTCGTTACGGCTTTTTTTGCGTGGGGTGGTGACCGTGACTTATATTTGTTACTAGCCTTTTCCCGCGGCTTCGCCCGCGTACTATAAGTACTCAAAAAGGATACGATACCCATGTTGATTTTCAGACTTTGTGACCACATTTGCCCCTTTTAGGGGTTGAATTAAAAAAAAACCTGAAACACGTGTTTACTCATTTATCGTTAGGAATACTCCTGTGAAGTTTCGAATAAAATAGTGTAACAAATCTTGATTCGCCATACAAACTTTGGACCCCCATTTTACCCCCTTAGGGGGTGAATTTTGAAAAATCCTTTCTTAGTGTACCCTAGACTTTATAAGGAACCTACGTGGCAAATTTGGAATCTCTAGAACCAGCGGTTTGGGCTGTGCGTTGATATGTCAGTCAGTCAGTCAGTTTCTTCTTTTATATATTTAGATATAACTAAACTTATTAGAAAAATAGACATAATAATATTATTATAGTTTGTTTTTTCTTTCTTTTAAATGTGTAAGTTTATTAATGTTTGGTTTATTTGCTTTTGCAACACCTACTTTTCTGTTAATTTATAAAGGTTTCCGCTTTCCAAAGGTTGTCTGGAAGAGATCGCTCTTTAGCGATAAGACCGCCAATTGTTTTACTCTACTTTTATGTTTATAACTTGTGTATACTTTGTTTCTGATGGAGACCTAGGCTCTCCGAAACATGACGCGACTGACGCGAGTAGTGACTAAATAAACGTGAGAGAAACCATTATTTTCTGTAGTGTTAGTATGTCTCACGTAAGTAAATTTAAATTCAATAACTTAAATAGATGTAATTTACGAACGAAACAGTGACCAAGGCAGCCAACAGAAAACTGTAAAAAACACTATTCTGTATTTTAAGTGACTAACTACCTAGAGAACAAATCAAATTATTTTAAGTATATTAAAAATAAATACTTTATTGTACAACAAAGAAACATACAACAGAAAGAATATAAACATAACTATTTATAAAACAAAAGTACTAAAATTAAGCCTAAACTTAAAAAAATAAATATATAACTAAAATCGACCCTCTAAACCTTGGCTCCTCGGTAAGGTGCCCATCACACAGGCAGCATTCCCGCGTTGAATCGCTATAGCGAGTCTTTGTGCGAGAAAGCTGCCTGCGCGAGGGTCACCTGTGGCCTCCCTCAATCTTTTGCCCAGTTCCCTGTGGAGCCCGCGCGCACCCCTGCCCCACGGACCGAGTGTCTCGACGCCAAAAGCTACAAATTCGTAATTGGCGCCGAGACAGCTATATTTATTTACCTTGATGCGCTCTCGGGCGTCCGCCGCCGCTCCGGCTTGTCGGCTGGTGCGTGAGATATAGGACGCCGCCAGCGTGTCAGCGCAAGTGGCGTCCCACACCAGCGCACGGCCTCTATTCCAGGGGATTAACGACATCCCGTCGGGGCGCTTGCCATCGTCCCGCACGATCTGGGGTTCCAGAGCTGCGGGGACGTTGGCACTGACGAGCGCCCTTCTGAGGATGTCGTTCAGAGCGGCATGGCGAGACAAGCGGCCGGCGCCCGAGGAGCACGAGAGGCCGTGGTAGCCAAGTGTGTCTACCGGAGCTCCACAGGCAACACAGCTGTGTTCCGTGCAGATTTCAACCCCGAGACGGAGACCGACGGCTACACGGAGTGTGCTTGGGTCGATGAAAGTACCCGCGTTGGGCGACGGATAGGCATGGAGCCAGTGCCCTGACTCCGGTTTGGAGGCTGCTAAAATTCTAGCAAGGTCTTTACCTGACGATGTCGCAACCAGTGATTTTGCAATGGCGGCGGAAGCTATTGTATCCCATGCTCTTTGGTATTTGGGCTTGGCGGGTAAATTTTGACCCGGCATAGCTAGCCAGGCATTCGTGGCCCCACCCAAGCACGCGATCTCACAGTTTGTAGCCGTAGAGGCTTTAAGGATATTTCCTGTGAGAGCAGACGTGCTATGGACAGAGGACAGGAATGCCGGCAGAGCAACGCTTGAAATATTTCGAGTTCCCAAGCCGCCGAACCTTACCGGTAAGCAGGCCTGGGTCCATGCCTGCTCGTTAAAGTGGACGTTAAGAATGGCTTCAATTTGCGATTTTAGAATTAGGTCTATGGGAATAATCAAATTGGGAAATTTCCAGATGGGACAGCAGCGCAATAGATAAGTAAATTTCGGTACAAGCAAACAGAATTTTAGGATAAATAGAGCACAGTGACTGTTGATTTTGATGAGGCGACCCGAATGATTATTGAATGTAGATATTGACTTATTAAGGAGAGGAGGGATGGCTTCGTCAAAGATAGGCGAACCAAGCAGAAACAGGCTGTCTTTAGACAAAATGTTGATATTCAAGGCGACATCGTTAAAATTTTGAGTGATTTGAGAAACCAGTGGGGCCATCTTATCAGAAATATACAATTCGCATTTATTAAAATTTAAGTCTAGTCCTATGTCCCTGAACTGAGTTTTGATTTTTACTAGATCCGCTAAGACAGTCTGCCAATTTCCACCGATTGTCCCATCATCAAGGTACCAAATGTTTAATTTTGAATTTAGGTTATGAATAATCGAATTAATTGCCAAACTAAATATTGCTGGGCCAAGAGGATCACCCTGCTGACAACCTACGGCCGAAAGGATCTCATTATCTTTGTGCAATAATTTTGAAGGAGTGTGATAGCACTGAAGAAGAAAATTATAGGTTTCCGGTATATGGATTTTGATTTCGTTCAGCAGGGTGTCCCTATTGACAGAGTTAAAAGCATTCTTAACGTCCATCTTTAAGAGCACTTCACAGGCGTCATCTTGTACAAAGGTACGTACAGCATGAACCGCCGCCTCGCAGCCTCCGCGAGTACCAAACCCAACCTGTATTGGTTCAAACAATTTCTGAAGTTTAGGACGCGTACTCCGAACGCAGACCTTTGCAGCCAAACGTCGAAAGGTCGATCCGACAGCAATAGGCCGTACACCCGCGTCCTTCTTTGTAAGGGCAATAAGGTTGGCCCCATAAAGGACCGGCGTAACGTCTTGGCAAACATCTCCTAACAGCATAAGGTTCACGAGTTTTGTGAGGCTCGCGGACAAATGTGCACCAGCAACACCTGTGTGATGACTGGTTAGGTCCATAAGGTGCTGTGGGGAGATGCCGTCCAACCCTGATGCCGATCCCTTTGGGAATGACGCGAGTGCCGCCATAACGGCTCCCTCTGTGACGTGCAGACAGGCCGAAGGGTCTGATGGAGGATCCACAAAAGCAGGGGTGGAAGGGCCTGTCGGATGTTTGGCTTGCAACGCAGTCGCAGTCTCTGGGGTGTCGGGCGCAATGGTGTCGCTGGAGAAGAGTAGTCGCGAGGCTCCTTTAAGGTCGCCGTCGTATAACTTCTCTTCAACCTTTCTAAATAAATTATATTTCTTACTTTGGCCACGAGCTGACCTAGTTGCTTGTGGCAATCTAGGCGTAAGGATATTATTTTTAATTTTTTTAGTAAGTGAAATATTGTCGTTACTATCCTCGGGTACATGCATAATTTTGAAAGAAAACGTCAGTATGCCAAGACACCAAATCATTGTTAGTTACACACGTTTCTATAGTTTTAAGTATTATTTTATTTAATATTACAAAATAGACAAACAACTATACTGCCTTCACTTGTATTATAGCGTTATTAACGCATTCAAACCAAGGCCTATTATCTGAACATTCTTTAAGTACGCGAGGAATTTGCTCCAATTATATGATGTATGCTGTCGTTACATCCTTTATTGCACATTTCTATGCCTAATTATAAATAAACGTACCAGATGATGATACATTTTTAAGTAAAAGAAATATTCCTTAGCGGTTTTCTCACGTGTTGTGTTAAGGAATGGTGTAGGGAAACGCACTGGTAATCCACAAGAATATGGGGTAATTTTTCAAACCTAGTACGATTTCCATGCTTATTGTCGTTCACTGGCAGATAAAAGAATCTTGCTTGTATAATATTTTAAAAAATTGGGTGTCTGTAATGTCGGTTTACGGACGATAATTTTACGTGATAACGTCATAAGAAAACATTGATGAAAAATTGCATAATTTTACTTATGAATTGAATGAGGGCTACCGTTTTTTTACTCACCAGTTGGCGCCACTGTAGACTGAGGTCCTGAAATACAGCTGTAATTTTTATTCCGTACGTTTGTGAAAACCAAATTTACGCTTAAATAATATTTAATACAATAGACCGTACTGTCAAAATATCGACAGTGTTGAGCAGTTCCGCTTTATTTGGAGTAATAGGAGGATTTTCTTAGTTTCGCCTTTAAAACATTCACATTTAGTGACTTCATAACTCATATTTGCCATAATTAATATCCTGGTGTGGTAAAATATTCCCAACATTGTTAAATTAGATGTAATTCCGCGAATCCCTTTACTTACTATTTTTTAATTACTATGGAATTTGACATTTCGAACACCTCGGTCTACACTAGCGCCCCTAGCGGCAATTTCATACGCGATAGTCCTCATTGAATTGATATCACTGAATTATCATCATGTGCCCGTAACGTTACCATGGAGATCTGTCCACAACGTTACCATGGAGATCTGTCCACAAAGTTACCATGGAGATCTGTTCACAACGTGACACTTTTTCGTGCATGCTACCGAAGTTCATCGGTTTATAAGACGATATCCGCGTTATCGTTATCACGTCGAAAAGATTTAGCAGACAGTAGGTCACAATACAAGTAATTAAAAGCAAATATTGTATAAATACATGAAAACTTGACACATTAAGGCACCATCACCAACACATCTCATTTTATCTTGTTAATTATTTTTTACGTTTTAAGTCCAATAATAAGTATTTAAGAAGTATAAACTTAATGACAAACATTCTAAGGTTGAAATTCTAACTTTGATGAATTGTATAAAATAACAATATTATCTTTTATTTAAAGTCAAAGTTACGGAATGAGTGGGTCTTTCCCAACAGGTGTCGCTAAGCATCTATATTTGCAGCATGCAAATTTATTCCAATTTGTTGGACATAATATCGCATAACGACTTCCAATTTCGGATGGGAATGTAGATGCTAGATAGGTCTGTTGCTACACCGGACTAAATGTAGACATATCGTATCGTAGACATACCAGAATAAAACTTAAGTATAATAGAAACGTACCAGACCTCATCAGGCTTCAGCTCGGAGGGTAGGTACTGTTATCGCTTAAAATCTATTCGCATTTATATTTTATTATTATTTTGTATACTTTTTAATGTGCAATGAAGGGTTTTTTTTCTATCGGTGTCGAAACAATTTTGATTTACAATTACAATAGCTGCATGCATTTTATGCATATATAAATATATTTTTTAAATCAAAGATGACGCCTATTAAAATGCAAACAAAATAATTTTGTATAAAGCATTTAAACATTGAAAAAATAATCAACCCAGTTTGACTTGAACAAACATCGATACGCCTTACCGGGGCTCGATATCGCTTTACCAATTAAGCTATGGGTTCAGTTAACCGAACCCATAGCTTAATTGGTAAAGCGATATCGAGCCCCGGTAAGGCGTATCGATGTTTGTTCAAGTCAAACTGGGTTGATTATTTTTTCAATGTTTCAATGTTTGTATTTGATTAAATAACATACTAATGTATGAGTGGAATACCCACTTTAAAAAACAAGTAAAATAATTATAAAGCATTTGTTAATTTGTAAGTTATTTCGGCCAAATTGAGCTGAAAATAAGACAGCTAATACGATATAGTTTCGTTTCGTTGAGAATTAGAAAAATTATGAGTGCTTTATTTTTTATTCAATCGAAAACAGATTTATACAATATTTTCACTTTGAACTGTTTCACAATTAAACTACAATTTAGCACAACCTTTAACAACCTTCAATATTTTAAGTTCCAATCCAAGCTGACTCAAATGACTTGAACTATTTTAAAACTAGTATAAATCATCATGAACCCATAATTTATTGTAAGCTCTGACTAGATGATGAGGTGAATTGCTTTTTTATGCTTAAGTATCTAAATATGAATAGTGATTGATGATCTATGATTTAGATATTTGCTTGATTATTATTGCCCGAGGCTGATATTATATACTTTGCTACCGTGAGCGATGTGTGGCTGTTTTACTATTTGTTTGTATAGTTTTGCAGCTACTTATGCACAATTTTCTCGGGATCAGAGTACCTACATGTTATAGGGGCAAACAAAGTATAGTACAAACAGGAACACTCTTAACTTTACATCGGTGGACCTTATTTGAAAAGGCATAAGGTCCACCGATGGGCAGTTAAGTTGGCGATGGTACATACTTAAGAACATACCTAGTTATATTTCAAACATTGAGTAACAGGAGATCACATCCCTAAGAAATTCTTTGTCTAAAAAGTTGTAGTCAAAATCACTACGTCTATACTATTTGTCATAGCTGTCAACCGCCTAACATGGCGCGCAATTTTTTTTCTAGATATCACACCTAGTAGAATAGAGTAGAATACGTAATAAAACAAATAAATCAATGATTTCAAACTCGCATTTTAAATGAATCTTGGTCCGACTAAAATTCTATTTAATTACACATAAATTAGTAATATAGGTGTATTTCGATACTTTGAAATAGATTCTTTTTTCATCAAGAATAATGCAAAACTTACGAGGCAACCGATTGAAACAGCGGTTGCCTGAAACGTACGCTAGTTATATAACAAAATTTTAATGCCATCCCTCCTGGTTGGACTGGTTCTCTGTACGAGAGCGAAGAAAAAAATTCAAAAAAAATTGTCAGGAACCGCTTGAAAATTAGCATGCTTGTTCTTCATCACATACAGACACCAGAAACAAATTTACTACAGTCATTTTACGGGCGGCTAGTATGGGGAATTGGAAATAATTAATAATAGCTAATATTTTTAGTGTAACGGATATATCATGATACAAGTATTATTTACGCAATGAAATCCTACAAAATATCGTTATTCGCTAACCGCCACAAATATGTACACACATATTACAAGCGTTTTTCTTGTAGGATTTTAATGAATATATCGTTTCTAAGTCATTTAAAATGTGTAAGAACAAACTACCAATTATTACTATTTGTTTCTATCGAATTAGGATATATATCGCCCGCGCCGTACATTTTGTTATTTATGTGGTTTTACATGGACACGGTTTCTTGTTTTTCGTTTTAAACAGAAAGAAGACTTTAATATCGTCATAGTTACAAATAAAAATAATTGATATTATTGTAAATAAAAATATATAATTTTTTATATATTTTATTTTACCTATTTAACTACTTCCGGGTGAAAAGTTGGTAGGATTTTTGCATATATTATATATAAATATTCCATAAGAATGAATAATAAAAAAATCAGGCTATTATAAATTATTGTTTGATGCAACCGTATCTTTCCTGTACTAATTGCCATCCGCCCAGGCCGGGCAGTTATCGAACCATCAGAGTTGGACGCCGGACGAAAGGTGAATTTTTCTATCGGTGGAAGAGAACTTAGGAAAAACGTAATTACAGTCATCGAAATCGGATGGCATTTGTTTTTTTAATTTTGTATGATGTGGCAAACGATACGCCTAAATGCCATCCCTCTCGTATGAACTCTCTCTGTGACCACCCCTACAAACGAGAAATTCGTCAAATTTGAATACGCGCAATAAAGTGTGTCGCAATCAATTGCCACAGGGGGACGAAATTTCATAGGAGAGGGATGGCATTTAGGCATATCGTTTTCCACATCATACAAAACTCAAATGCCATCCGATTTCAATGAAAAGAGACGCAGGTAACAAAATATCGATTTTCGAATTTCACTCGATAGACTTCATATGACGTCTCTAAAAGAAATACGTAATAGCCTGCTAATCTTCGTATTGACCGCCGCGGGTGTCATACGACCGTGCCTCGGCTGTGGCTGACATTGACTTTTTAACTTCGACATTGCGTACCAGTTAGAAATAGATTGAATATGCGATGACCGCGACGGGAGCTGGCGTGAAAAAATATCATTAATATTTATTATTGATATTATTTTATTATTATTACGATTAGGTATAAAAGCAGGCGCAGATCAGGTTCAGGTTAAAACATTATTCATTGATATAATAAAATTTGCAGTTTACCTGAAGAAGTAAATTTTATTAGAGAGGAATTATACCTAAGTAGTTAAGATTTAAATTGCCGATGCGTATCTAATTGTATTAAAATATTAAAATTGTCTGGCAAGGTGACGAAAAAAAATAGATCTAAGACGAGTAGTACATACAAATGCATATTAGAATTGATTATAATAAACTACTTGCTGTAAAGTTTAATTTTATATTTAAAAAAAACTACGTACTTATAGGGACTTTAAACCATGACATTTATAATTATGCAGGAGTTGTAATTATTGTTAAAATCATTACTATTAAAATAAATAATATTACACTATTTAAAGCTAATAACTTAATAAGCTAGGGCTGACAGGTACCCGGCGTAAATGTTCCAAAGATGCTGCCTGCGTTTCCTCGCCATTAAATATATGATTAGTTCATCATCCAATTAAACAAAAAAAGGCAAATAAATCTGGCATAGAAAGTGTTGAGATTGTTGAAGTATAATAATTTTGGAAAACAAGAGCGAAGAGTGGACAAAAGGGTACTTAACTAAATAAATAACTGATTCGATTATATTCAAAAGACACAAAAAAAGTAAGATTTTTTATTTAACTTCTCCTGATTTCTGAATCCTGAAGCAAATCAAATTATTTTGTTCAATATTTTTTGATTTGCAATTTTTTTAAGTAGTTACACTACTAGATATAAACTGAAAAGAGATGTCATATACTTCAGCTTTTTTGTTTTTTAGCCGCGAAAGCTGAAGACGCCAGTTCAAATCTGGCCTCGGACACCGGAGGGTTTGGTCACTTTTTCTGAAGTATATGACATCTCTTTTCAGTTCTCTTGATTTCTGTTACAAAAAAGTTTGAAGGTTATTTTTTTATTGATGATGATGATATTGATAGCCTACTAAATACAGATACACATTTTCTATTTATAAGTAGTTTCGTTTATTTTAAATTAAAATACTATCTGGCTCCCGGTCTAACACAAGCTCGACCTACGACGCATTTTAAAGGTGCGATAAAATATATCGCGTTAAACAAAATAATTGATTTTCGATTCATCGCCGGTGCCAAGGACGGTTTATAGACGGAGAGCTAGCCACGTCAGATATGACACAATAATGAGAGCAACGAAACCCCTCTACTCAGTTTGTTATAATATGCTTATTTTTAGATCTGGATATCTGGCTGCTGAAAAGTGGTGGAGGTCGAAAAATGCAAACTACTTCAAGAAAACAAATCCTAGAGTTCTGGGTTCGATGCAAAATTATATAAATAATTCGATTATATCATCGCCAAAAGTTTCTGTTGGGGAAAGTAGTACCTCGACGTGAAATGTAATTCATAGTTTGTCGCCTACTGTTTTTGTTTTCGTAATAAGTAATACGGTTTTTTTTTCTAATGTTAAAATATAGGCCCTGTCGTTTATAACTGAGACAACTTGGGCAGTTTTTACCTATTTTGGTATTACTCTTATCCAATTCAACAATTTTACTAGTCTGTCACTCTGAACTCCACCCATTAAAATCTGCCATATGCCCGCATCTACCAATAAGGATAAAATAGCAATCTAACCAGACGAGCTTTCTTACTCTCATTTATTGTGTCATATCTGACGTGACCAGCTCTTAGTTCATTATTTCTGTTTATAATTTACACTATAGTGCTGATGGCACTAGTTCACCTTAACTGAATCGGTAGTCGTACTGTAAAGGTGTCGTGCCATTTCTGGCTCAGGCAGCACTGAGCTCCACCGCGCACCACATTGTACCTATTTTACATATTAATAGGTTCAATTTGCAATGATACAAGTACACTAATAAATCAAGAACGCTTATGGTACAAGTACACTAATAGATAGTAGGCCGTAGGCAACCCTACCTCATCGAGTAGCAGAATTCTGATACATTTTGGGGAGTGCGCACAAGAACTTCATGACCTGATTCCACCTTCCCCTTTCCATCATCGGACTACCAGGCGCGGGGAGTGAATGCACCCGTTCGTTGTTAGCATTCCCTTTGTCCGCACGAAACGATTTGCTTCATCTTTTTTGGTGCGGACTGCCAAGGAATGGAATGCGCTCCCGCCATCTGTGTATTCCCTGATAAATACGATCTCGGTATTTTTAAGGCAAGAGTGAATAGGCTATTACTGAACCGATGAGCTCCATCTTAAGCCCTGTCTTCACTTTTCAGCAGGTGGTCAGTCCCATAATAAAAATAAAAATAAATATTTAAAAAAAATCAGCTTATGTAGGGCAATGTTGTTAGTTTTAGTTAAATTTCATTATCTCCTCTTGGTTGCCCTGATAACGACGGCGCCATGGCTAAGAATCTTTAGCTATCGGAATATGCTGAGCGGTATCCTTTTTGGTGCTCTGTAATTTAGGATTAAGATGTAAATAGATTATGTTTATATGTAATTATTTATCGAGAAAATCGACTAATGCAAGTACGACGTGCAATTCGTGCAAATATGTCCACGAAATTGTTTTAATGCAGTTTTACGCGCTACATAATGCGCATAATATTTAACGGCCTCCTAGCCCAGTCGGTAGTGCCACTGCTTACGAAGCAGGAGGTCCCGGGTTCGAATCCTGGCCAGGGCATTTATTTGTTGGTTACCACAGATATTTGTACCTGAGTTATGGATGTTTCCTATGTAAATATTTAAGTATTCATATATACCTATCTATTATATATATCGTCGTCTAATACCCATAACACAACGCTTATTGAGCTTACTGCGGAACTAGGTCAGTTTGTGTAAGATTGTCCTATAATATTTATTATTTATTTGTTTAATTATTATTTTCTGTACCACCAAATAAACAATTTCTATTATATTCTATTCCATACACGGTGAAAAGTTATGTAAAGCCTGACCAGAAATATATGATCATGCGCCATGTTGCGGAATTTCATTGAAACTAATTTCTTACACTGGCAATAATTTTAATGACATAACGATATGCATGTGTGAGTGCATGTGATAGGCTGTCACTGTTGTGAAGTATCATTGAGGCTGTTTACTTGAATAATAATAAGTGTTGAATATGAAATTATAAACCACAAAAAAATCCCAAAATTATCCATATTTAAGAGCGAAACATTGTAAATAGTATATATATATATAATAAACTGCTGTAAATAATACGCTCGAAATGAAACTGTTTCGCCGTGAAACATTTTCAAATTAACATCAGAGCTGACAGGTAAACAAATCAAGATGTCACTATACCATAGACAATACTACGCTCTATGACTGTTGCCATATAAATGAGAATAATAGCGCCGTCTTGACAATAATCATATATTTCTGGTCAGGCTTTATTTTAGTACTTAGCTTGTTAGCCTGAGCTAAACTTTGAGCATTTTGTAAAGTCAGCAAAAATTGCATTATGATATTTACCTCATCGAGTAGCCAATTGAAACTTATGCCATTCGGAAGTACTAATCAATCTGTTAATAACGAAAAATGGTAGCCGACCTTAAACCAGGAGTGAAAATCGACTAATGCAAGTACGACGTGCAAATATGTCCACGAAATTGTTTTAATGCAGTTTTACGCGCTACATAACGCGCATAATATTTAATGGCCTCCTAGCCCAGTTGGTAGTGTAGTGACCCTGCCTACGAAGCAGGAGGTCCCAGGTTCGAATCCTGGTCAGGGCATTTATTTGTGTGTTTATTCCTAACATTTGTTCCTGAGTTATGGATGCTTTCTATGTATTTAAGTATTGGTCCATATTTATTTATTATTTAAATCCACCCTGGATTTTCTTTTTGGGTCAGTGAGGGCAGCTACCGAATCCCATGCTGGTACCCGAAAATAGTCTTAGAAGACCTTCACTCAATTTTTAATTAATGAAGATTGGCGTTTACAGGGTGCGAGAAAAATACCTAGATATAATAAACTTTTTTTTTGATGCCAATCGATCCCATTCCAATACAGGATCAAAAGCTTTTATGGGACCAAAAAAAAATTCCCATTAGAAAAGCCACAAATCGAGGAAAACTTTTCTTATATAATCTGTATGGAAATGAAAACTTTTATTTTTCACATGCTATTTTTTATGGTAATCGATTATATTCTTATCCAGTATCAATAGTTTCTAAGGGGCCAACTTTCGGTAATGTACTAAAAAGCCACAAATTAACGATTATTTTTTCCATACATTTACTATGGAGAAAAAGTGAAATCCCACAGGTTCCAATTGTGCATGGTGCAACCCACCCTCAGTCATTCGCTGCATGAAAACAATGTCAGTTACCTGGTCACCTACTTCTCTTGCCGACTGTACAAGAACGCGTTTAACCCCGGTGATGATGGTTCAAATTTAAAAACTATTAACCTTCGCCGACCTTTTACTTCTTGGACCGCAAATATAAGTATTTCTTATTCCCATGACATTAATTAAGTCGCTAAAATGTGGTTAAGATGAGTGTTAACTTGTTGGTACCAATAAATATCGTTAAGAAATAAAATGCCGGTTGTTTCGTAGACGTTTGCAAAAAAAACCTGTTAAATTTGACGAAGAAATATCGCCGAGTGTACTTTTCTAACAACAGTCCTATCTTATTTTACACCCCGCCACCCCATCACGATATTTTTTTTAAATTTAATATTTTATTCAAAATAGATTCTTACAGAATAGTTTTTGAAGGTCAAGCATGCAAATTCTTAATCCTAAAGCAAGGACAATTAAAGTGCAGTGAAGCAAATTAACATGTATATTATATACATATACTTTTGTATAACTAATTGAAATCACCAGTGATGGCTAACATTATTTCCAGGTAAAGGTGCGACCACACCGCTGCTTAAAATACGGCTACGTTACGGAATCGCAGTGACGTATCGTATCCACACCGTTTTAATCGCATGCCCCCCACACCGCTGCTTAAAATACGGCGACGTTACGGAATCGCAGTGACGCATCGTATCCGTACCGTTTTTATCGCATGCCCTCCACACCGCTGCTCAAAATACGCAGACAATTGAGCTGCGTCAAAGTATTTCGTATGGGGCACGTCACTGCGTCACGTTGCGTCTGCGTATTTTGGGCAGCGGTGTGGAGAGCATGCGTTAAAGTCGTGACGTTTACGGCACGTCATTGCGATTCCGTACCGTCAGCGTATTTTAAGCAGCGGTGTGGGGAGCATGCGATTAAAACGGTGTGGATACGATGCGTCACTGCGATTCTGTAGCGTCACCGTTTTTTAAGCAGCGGTGTGGTCGCACCTTAAGTACAGACTTTAAATTATAATCTAGATATCATGTTCCATTAAAGATAAGGCATCCGACCATATGTGTTTATCAGTTAGGTAATCATCTATTTTACTACAGAGTTCATATAGCCACCTTTGGTCTCCATCATTAGATATTGCACTGTCATCCTCTACTCAAACCACAGACTACACAGACTACTCATCATTAAGCTTTTACAAGGACCACGGGGTCACCACACATAAGTGCAATTTTATATGTTAATTTCTACTATTCGAACAGCACATCTCAATAGTATCCTACACCATTTTGTAGTATAACAATCCAGGTTAGTCCCTATAGCTTGATTTTCGTGGATATTTGTAATTCACATGAGTAATGATCAAAAACGTTAACTCAAATGAAATAAGCGGTCGCGCTCTCATACTAATTTAGTACGGGAGCGCTGATGTGTGGTGACCTCGAGTTGTACTTATGATCTATTTAGTGGTTGAGGTTATCTGTGACTCAGACTTCAGATCAAGTCATACTTCATTTAAATTCAGTGGAGTATTTTGACAGCTCCTGGCATAAAAAATGGTTGCGAAATGCATATAAGGTGCTGATTAATTACTCCACTAAATTATGAATAGGCCTTAGGGTAAGGTAGGAACTAGTTTGATATCTTGAAACTACACCACAGGGCGGACGCGTCATACTACAAAACGTTTGAGCACCTTTGTGTCCACGGTAGATCTGTACACGCTTTAATGTGTGCGTGCGTCTTAGGGCGCTGTTTCCGCTGTCGTAAATGACGTTTGACAAACCGCCATTTTGCTTTTTATCGATGCGCTGCCAACCTGACGGATTAGCCCTAGTTCTCTACTAATCGGCCGCCGCCGCGTAATTCCGATCGGGGCGGGGCGTAGCTTGACCATTCTGTATAAAATACTATTATTTATTCTGTGACTACACTACACAATTAAACTTATACGACTTCCGTAGCACTGATATGTATGATACCTAATGTATGCAAGAAGTTTAATAACATAATGATGCGCCTGACAAAATCGTAGTTCGATCGACGCTCCACTCACCGGCCTTCGTATTATACAAACGACAAATTTATACCAAGTATGCTTACAAACGGACATTGCTGCGGTATTTAGATAAAATAGATGGCATAATTTTGAACCAACATCTTTGAAAACTAGAGAACTAAATGTATATAAGTATACAAACTTAAATAGATGTCAAATGCAAAGGAAAACGTAACCAATGCCTCTGGTGCCAATGGCTAGAATCGAACTAACGTCTTCTGTATTCGCAGCAGACACCCGCGAACCCTCTATTATCCCAATGATTTTGAATCCATTAACACCACTTCTTCATGGGCACTTGGTTTTACAAAAATGTCGGTGATCCGTTTACGGGCATAATTGGTATCGTATTCTAATTATGATAAACTATAGTAGTTTATGCAACAGTTGTATAAGAGAGGTCAAAAAAGGTGAGTGGCGTGGGTAACAATTTGAGCCGTAGGCGAAAATTGTTAAGAAAAACGCCACGAACATTTTTTTACCTACTTATACGACGTTGCATACAATACTTTTTCTACGAATACACTTACTTTTACATAAAATGCGAAATTTTGTCCACATAATCAACAATCATTTAAGTTTTACCTTTTAAAACAC
Organism: Pammene aurita; assembly: GCA_947086415.1. Taxonomy (NCBI): domain Eukaryota; kingdom Metazoa; phylum Arthropoda; class Insecta; order Lepidoptera; family Tortricidae; genus Pammene; species Pammene aurita. The sequence continues at coordinate 38,177,715 of OX352297.1, read as the reverse complement.
TATTTTTCAATAATACTAACATTACTAACACAAATACACACCGTCGTTATTTGATCAATTATTAAAGAGCTACAGAGATTAGTAAAAATACCTAAATTACTTTCAAAGTTTGCAATTTGCCCCAACAAACGAACGGGAAACGTAAAAAACTACGAAGTAGATCTTTGGTTTTTAATTTTTTCTTTTTTAGTTTTTTTTTTCTAAAAACGCTGCGTTTATTTAGGTTAATTAGGTTGGCAGTAATTTATTTTATATTAATAGTCGTGTTTGCACGCGATTCCGCGATACTATTTTGGCGCTTTTATAGAACAAGTGTTATTTTGGGGAATAGACTAGATAGACTTTTCATCGAGTGTATTATCTATGTTCTTATAAAGGTGTTGATGAATGTATAAATGACAGATAAAAGTTCAGGAGTAGAAAAAGAAATAAATGAGTGTTGGCCGGCTGAGACCAAGTGCCCCATACAAAAAAAAAATTTTTTCTTAGTCGTAATACAATACCAATTAAGCCCTTAAACGAAACATCAGTATTTTTTTTACAACCTGTATAGAAGGGATTCCGAAAAACATGAAAGTGGCGCCAATAAAAACCAAACAAGCAGTTACGGTTAATAAAAAACAAACAAAAACTATCGGCCATCTAAAAATATTTAATAATTTAAAAACGCACGTAACATTGTATGATTTCCTACAAAAGCCAATCTTTGGAATATGATGTGATGTAAAATAGCTAAGGATACCTATGTTATGCACGCCCTAATATTAAAGCCCTTTAAGTGACATACATATATCAACGAGTGAAATTTATATATACATATACATTTATGTGGGAGTATATAACCTATCTATAGCAAAGAAGCCTGTGATGCTATATTAGTTTTAAGAATATTTTACCGATCATAAATTTTGTCGCATGTGGAGTTTACCTTAAAGGAATTATTACACTGTTCTCAACATACAAGCATGTGAATTAAATATAAGTATTGGTGTAAATAATTGTTGGCAAACCTTAAACAATAAAATAAAAATAAAATAAAAAATACATAAAACAACCCTTATTGCGTTGTAACAACGTCTATAACATGTTAGCACGTCTTCTTGATATTTTACGTTGGACATGTTAAACGATTTGGACCATACCGGGGGCCGGTCATTATTTTGAATCAATGTCAGTTTTAATTTAAAAGGTGATTTTTAAATACAGTGTCTTGCCTTTTATGCAACGCTCTATACTAATTTTTGTGTACTTATGTGACTGATGGTGATGACATACCTTTTAGATGTGTCGCGTCCGTTACTCCCTTCTTAATTTTAAGTAAGTAGTCTAACGCGCCTCACTTGTTTTACACACTTTTATTTAACTTTTCGTATAATTTTATTTTGTTGTTGATGTCTTTGTTGTTGATTTAAGTATAGTAATCTTTTTGGAAGATGTCATTCGATTCTATTTCCCGTTAAAATCAAATATCTCTAATAAACCAACTATCTATTGTAGCCCTGTAACATCAAAAATGCGAAAATACGTTAGACGTCTGCGCCTCGCGTCAAAACGCCCCATACAAAAAGCGTGAGGTTTGTGACGTCGTCGGCCTCAAAGTTGCGGATAATGGAGGGTTCTGTAGCTTCAATGGAATAAGAACCAGACTAAAGCCAAAAGGTCGTATCTGATGCCTATGGAAGAAGTTTTTTGGAAATAACTCAAAAATGGCTAGACCTATAATGTTCAAAATAATTTTCCTAAAAAGTTTATCATAATGCGCATGTTCTTAAATTTTCACATATTTTTTGGACTTACGGTTCAAAAGTGACAGGGGGGGGGGACGCTATTTTTCCGGCTTTCGAAGGGATTATTTCCGAAAATATTTACATTATTAAAAAATGATTTTACTAAACCCCTATTGATTTTTAAATACCTATCCAACAATATATCACACGTTAGGGTTGAAATGAAAAAAAAATCACTGCCCACTTTACGTATAGGGGAGGTACCCTAATAAAACATTTTTGTCCAGTTTTTATTTTACCACTTTGTCGGCGTGATTGATATACACATTAGTACCAAATTTCAGCTTTCTAGTACTAACGGTCACTGAGATTATCCGCGGACGGACGGACGGACGGGCAGACATGACGAAACTATAAGGGTTGTTGTTGTTCCTAGTTGACTACGGAACCCTAAAAATGGTTCAAATTGTACGTTTTTAAACCGCAATATCTTTACAAAAATGTTACGAATGTTCACTTTGTAAATTAATTTGGTGTTGTTGAACGTGTTTATTGAAGAAATTCAATTAAATATTGTTCACGCATGTTCTCAATTGATAGACATGCAAAAACAGGAGGTAAAACCAGCATTAAAAGTGTGTACAGAACAATAATTATTTTTAGGGAGTTACTTGTTAGCAACACTTAGCTCGTTGAGTAGAAAACATTCGGAAGGTTGCGGGTCACTCATCGATGAGATTAGTTCAGGTCCTCAGAACAAGTGGTGTACTCAAAGACAGGCCTATGCGCAAGCAGTGGGTGAACACTAGCTAAAGGTAATATTGATAACCTACAACATTGCCAGAATCTTTCCCATTAAAGGAGACGATGGTAGCTGGAGGATCCGCAAAAATGCCGAAATCCAAGAATTGGTGGCCGAACCTAATATTTGGTGAGGCAAAAGCACATCGTCTCCGCTGGCTCGGCCACCTCGAGAGGATGGGAGAAGATCGCTCTGTAAAAAGAGCATATTTGGGTCAACCGACAGAATGGCGTTCAGTTCTAAGTATCGCTGGGCAGACAGAGTAGGAGCGGATCTTCAGGAGCTTGGCGCCGGTGAAAGCTGGCGTGAAATAGTGCAGGACCGCGCGAGCAAAATAATGGCGTGCTCTTGTATCGGAGGTCAGGACTCAATTTGGGTCGTTGCGCCAAATAAGTAAGTAAGTACCTACAACATTGATATAGCAACAGCCATCACAATCGTCAGCATGCTGAACATGTTTAATTCCAGATTTTAACAGTTTTTTGTGCTCAAATTAATCAAATTCCTAATTTATGGCGAAGATTGATTAATATGATTAATCAAAATGTTGCACGTGGAATATTCAGAAAACATCTTTATTTATTACCCAATAGAGACCTTCGTGTTGATGTGTTCATTAAAAGGTTTATGGCATAGATGTTTATGGTTTTTGCAGTTTTGATACGCGATAATTACCTGAGCTAGTCAATTAATCAGTAATTAATAAAGGAGGTGCACAATAATAAGGACGTGTTGCTAGAAGTAGTAAATTCTAGTGTTTAACTATTTCTACTTGTTTCTTTAACACTTACTTAATAATTTGTCAGCTATTGTGTTAAACTCTTTGACTTACCGACAACCTTTTCAATAATAAGTCAAAATGCGTTATTCAGTGAATGTCTAGTAAACTATACGTTTCGAATATTTTCTCCGTGAAATCAAATTAAATACAAAATTAAGTATTAAATACTATTTACAGTACATTGACTCTCAAGACAAATAATTAAACTAGTGCTGTTTGAACGTGTGTAAACTATGAAATACTAAGTTTACAAGTTTGGACATATCTTATGTATTTTTAATTAATTTATCGTATAATGGTGTAATTAATTATTGATACAGAAAGGTCGCATTATTTAACATTATAATTTGAGGACACATAATGTCATCAAATATTTTTCGGCCATTCTAAGAAAATTATATCAATGCAATAATGTTTACTTTATCTTTTTTTAAATATAAGTACTTTCTGAATCCCACCTAACGTTAATTTTTTATCGAGTTAAGGGTCATGGACATGCTTGACCTCCGGAGTTCACGTGACGTCGGAGGTGTCGTATAGCACGCGGAAGTTGCGGAACGTTACAGCGTGAATCATCCTTTACATGTTTATTTTGGGTATTTTACAATATTTCATCAAAAATATATAACAAATGGATTCTTTATGTAAAAAGTATGAATGTGTGTATATGCATTATTGTATTTAAAATGCAAGACACACAGTTACTGAAACAAGTAACCATGAAAGTAACCATGAGTTTGAAATATGTAACCATGAAAGACAAACTAATGATTTACAGGAACTGAAAATTACTGTAGAGCAAATTATAAATAAATATATAAACTCTGTTATTTCAATACAAATTGAGTCCTTAACACAGTTCGGAGTTGAACTATGTTATCATAGTAGACGTGAATTTAGAAATATTTAAACATAGAAATAACTTAAACAAAGTAGGCAGCACTGTCGTGGAAAATAAAAGTAATATGTGCATATACCAGTATCTTACATAAGGCGTTTTTATTCTAAGCCAACCTAGAGGCCTTTAAGTAGATATGTTTACTATTGACGGGTTTCATGCGTTTAGAAAATACTAACCATGTATGGGATATCTTAGTATAATCATTTTCCTAACGTTTGTCCCGGCTGGCAAAAGCCACGGCTCAATTGAGCCTGGGGTCCGCTTGACAACCTAATCCCATGAATTGGCGTAGGCACTAGTTTTACGAAAGCAACTGCCATCTGACCTTCCAACCCAGACGGGAAACTAGGCCTTATTGGTATTATTAGATCTGGTTTCCTTACGATGTTTTCCTTTACCGAAAAGCGACTGGTAAATATCAAATGATATTTCGTACATAAGTTCCGAAAAACTCAGTGGTATGAGCCGAAGTTTGAACCCGAGACCTTCGGATTGAAAGTCAGACGTCTTTACCGCCACGCTACCAGCGCTTAGTATATTTCAGTAAATACTAGCTTTTCCTTGAACCTATATTTATTTGTTTGAGCGGCCATTTGACGCTACCATTTATATTTTAGGACATTTTTTCGCCCCTAATTCTAGTTACGATTCTGTATATGAAAAATAAAAATATCTCGGAATCCGAACAAACAACACAAGAACAAACGACGATTTGTGTAAGCACCCATTTACTATCTTATTAATCTATACATATAATAAAGCTGAAGAGGGTCGAAAGTCTGTACATGGAAGATAATCGAAAAAAAGTTGGCTGGGGATACTTAGAATCGATAACAGAACACGTTGCAATAATTTTTAGAATTTTTGTCTGTTTATCTGTTTGTCTGTTTATCTGTTTATCTGTTTGTCTGTTTATTTGACCGCGCATCACGTGAAAACGGCTGAACAGATTTTAATGAAATTTTGTATAGAGATAGTTTGAGTCCCGGGAAAGGATAATATATAGTTTTAATCCCGAAAATCAACCTTGGTGGGGGTGAAAATGGGGTTGAAATTTGTATGGATAATTTTTAACCGCTGAAACAATTTAGATAGAAATGAGTATGGAGATAATTTGAGTCTCGAGAAACGTCATAGGATAGTTTTCAAACCCTTGTGGGGGTGAAAAGGGGGGTTGGAAGTTGGTATGAGGATTTTTTACCGCTGAACTGATTTAGATGAAAATTGGCATAGATATAGTATGGGTCTCGAGAAAGGACAAAGGATAGTTTCATCTTCAAAAAAGCCCCCCCCCCCCCCCATCTTACTTTAGAACCGTAGGTCCAAAAAATTTGAAAAAAATAATGGAAGTGAAGCCTGAAAGGTACTTTCAATAAAAACTATCTATACATATAATGAAATAAAAAACACATAAAATTTAATAAAGTGAAGTGAAGTGATGTGTAGTGAAAAGTGAAAGTGAGAAGTGACAAAAGCAAAAAAATTCAAAAAGTTCGATTATGTCAAATTTTTGCCATTAGGCAAAATTTCTAAATTTTTTAAATTTTCACAAATTTCAAAAATTAATTTCAAAAATTTCAAAAATTAATTTCAAAAATTTCAAAAATTTCAAAAATTTCAAAAATTTCAAAAATTTCAAAAATTTCAAAAATTTCAAAAATTTCAAAAATTTATTTCAAAAATTTCAAAAATTGCAAAATTTCAAAAATTTCAAAAATTTCAAAAATTTCAAAAATTTCAAAAATTTCAACAATTTCAAAAATTTCAACAATTTCAAAAATTTCAACAATTTCAACAATTTCAACAATTTCAACAATTTCAACAATTTCAAAAATTTCAACAATTTCAACAATTTCAACAATTTCAAAAATTTCAAAAATGTCAAAAAAATCAAAAAAATCGAAAATTTAAAAAAAAAACAAAAATTTCAAAAAAATACTAAACAAATTAAAACCACAAAATTTACGGAAAAGGAAAAATGTAATAAAATTAAGTAACAACTTCGTTCCAACCGAGTGTTTCACGACTTTCACGACACTCACGTATTTTATTTTTCTCTGACGTTCATTAGTGCATTGTAATGTGCTTACATTGAAGAATCTTGATCTACACCAATATCATAAATCCTCTATTCCGCGTTCGGAAATCGTATGTAATTACCACCATTATTGCAGCCAGTAACGTAACATCAGTGTATTATGTGTGACAGTGTGGTAAAAACGAATGAAAATTCATTACCTACGGTAACGTAATGAAAATCCCCCCCCCCCCCGAACGCTCCTCCCCCTCCCGAACGCCGGCACGACCCCCCGACCGCCGGCGCAATAAGGTTGGTCATGGCGCTCATTCTAATAGTTTCGATGGATTTGTAATATGTGTGTAGGTACATAATTAGGCCTTATTACGTAACAGTTACATAAACTACCTACTATTTATCTCTTTTTAGGGTTCCGTAGTCAACTAGGAACCCTTATAGTTTCACCATGTCCGTCCGTCTGTCCGCGGTCTGGCTCAGTTACCGTTCACACTTGGTGAGGCCTGATAAGAACTTCCAATAAAAACTATCTAAATATATAAAAGAAGAAACTGACTGACTGACTGACTGACTGATTGACTGACTGACTGACTGACTGACTGACTGACTGACTGACTGACTGACATATCAACGCACAGCCCAAACCGCTGGTTCTAGAGATTCCAAATTTGGCACGTAGGTTCCTTATAAGGTCTAGGGGTGCACTAAGAGAGTATTTTTTTAAATTCACCCCCTAAGGGGGTAAAATGGGGGTCCAAAGTTTGTATGGCGAATCAAGATTTGTTTGATTATTTTATTCGAAACTTCACAGGAGTATTCCTAACGATAAATGAGTAAACACGTGTTTCAGGTTTTTTTGAAAATTCAACCCCTAAAAGGGGCAAATGTGGTCACAAAGTCTGAAAATCAACATAGGTATCGTATCCTTTTTGAGTACTTATAGTACGCGGGCAAAGCCGCGGGAAAAGGCTAGTGAGTAATAAAACAACTAATAACAACACAAAAAGGTTACTAAGCAAGTGTAAAGTTTGTAACATAGTTTCCACATTACATACTAAAATACAGAGTCCCTTCACTACTCAAATAAGTATTTATTTATTTTTAAAATCTGTTATCGTCAATAATCGACCCACGTACGAATATGCGATTACAAAATTGATAACAATTAGTATTTTTTTTATGTACTTAACTTCAACATAACAACACAACAATAAAAATATAATAAACACTCTAAACTACTTAAAGCTAGAAATAAAAAATTTGATCCAGATCACTATCAACGGGCAGGGTGCCCAGAAGGCTGGCCGTAGTGCCACGTTGAATCGTTGAATGGCGATAGCTATACGTTGTGCAAAATAGTAGCCAGCCAGCCCTCTGGTCACCAGAGGCCTCTATTAGGCGCGCCGATAGATCTTTGTACAGTCGGCGCGCGCTTGGCCCCCACGGCCCCAAAGTTTCAACCCCAAACGCCGCAAATATGTAGCTACTTCCTAGAGCAAGATACTTGCTGCGCTTGAGGTCTTCGGCCGAGGATGCCGCAGCGCCAGCATTGATTTTGGTACCTGGAATATGGGACGGTGCCAAGGTATCAACGCAGCTAGCGTCCCAAACTAGTGGCCGTCCCATACTCCAAAGCACCAGTGTCATGCCGTCGGGCCTCTTGCCGTCGTCTCTGGCCAAACCGCTAGGTTCCAGGACTGCCGGCAGTTTAGCGCTGACAAGGGCCCTTCGGATGACGTCGTTAATGCTGGCGTGGCGGGGAATCCTCCCAGCACTTCGGGCGCAAGAAAGATCGTGGTGGCCTAGGCTGTCCACCATGACGCCGCATTGACAGCGATGAGGGTGGTTTGTTGGTGCCCCTAAACGTAAGCAGGTTGCGAGGCGAAAGGTGGTATTATCTAACAGTGTTCCAATATTGGGAGACGGTAGAGCTGTTAACCAGAGACCCGACTCCCACTCTGTAGTAGCAAGGAGACGAGCGCGGTCTGTCGGACTAGGTGACGTATCTAAGAGATTTTTCCGTACTAGTCGACAGAGCGTCTCGTCCCATCGCCTCTGCGAGCAGGGATGATCAGGTGAGTCGGTGTTCGGGCAGGTTATAGACCAAACGTTCTTGGCCTCGGAGCAGTTTGCAGCCTCCAGGGACCCAATGGAGGGGGCCAGTATTTTTCCTATAAGGCTTTGAGCACCATGCACCGAGGACAAGAACGCAGGTAGCGCCACACAGGAGATTTTGCGGATACCCAGGCCGCCGAACCTGATAGGTAGGCTAGCCTGGGTCCAAGTTCTGTCGTCAAAAGAAATGTTGAAGATGGATGTCAGTGTTTCTACGATTAATGTATCTAATTTTGAGACCAAATCAGGGTATTTCCAAAGATGGGATCCGCGGAGAATGTATGTGAATTTTGGCACAAATAGGCAATGTTTTATTATTGAATAAGCGGAGTGAATGTTTATTTTTGCCAAACGATGTGATGTTGCTATAAAATTTTGAATTTTAGAATCTACAAAGTTTTCGAATGACTGGTCCAAGACGGGACAGCCAAGAAGGTGAAGTGATTCTTTATTTATAATTTTGATACCAGGAGCCAGATTTTTAAAAAGGTCTATTGTATTTTCCTTGTTTGGACAGGAATCGGTAATAAAAAGTTCGCATTTGAAAAAATTTAGAGAGAGGCCAATTGTTTTCAAGTCTGTGATTATCTTTTTAAAATCTTCGAGAACAGAAGTCACTTCACCACCTAGGGTCCCCTCATCCAGATACCACACGTTTAATTTAGAATTTAGTTCCTTTATGATGGGATGTATGGCGAGACTGAAAATTGCTGGGCCGAGAGGGTCGCCTTGTTGACAACCTACATATGAATTTAGAACGTTTGTTTTATATAATAATTTGGATGGGGAAATATAGCATTGCCAAAGGAATTTATAAGTCAAGGGATTTTTTCTTTTATTTGTGTCAACAAGGCGCCCCTGTATACGGAGTTAAAAGCGTTGCAAACATCCACCTTCAGCAGGACCTCTCCTGCTTCATGCTCGAGGAACGTTCATTTTTTATAGTTTCGTATTTTACCTCATTGTGTCAAGTGATGCCGTATTCTTTTTTTTTAATACATAAACAATACATTAAAAACACAATCTATTTCAAACATGACTCCAATACACAGCAAATAATCAACCAGCATTGAAGTTGCATCGGAATAATTTTCAAGCAAATTCTGATATTTCTGATTCAGACGTTTAGGCGCTAGTTGTATTGCGTAGTTAATGCATTGGAGTTGTATTGAAGTTGTAGCGTGTCTAAACGTGTTTTAAAGTTAGAATACGGCCCATGTGCTGCATTCTAATTTTAAAATGCATAACAATACAATAAAAACACAATCTATTTCAAATATAAATTCAACACACAACAAATAATCAACCAATGTTGAAGTTGTATTGGAGTTGCATAGGAATAAAATATCAAGCAAATTCTAAAAATTCTGATTCAGACGTTTAGGCGATAGCTGTGTTGTGTTATTAATGCATTGGAGTAGTATAAAAGTTTTTTCGTGTATAAACGTGTTTTAAAGTTAGAATACGGCCCATGGATTTGGTAACGTGGTTTATATTTAAAAGAGAGGGTTTTGACCAAAGTTTTCGTACTAGGCTTATTTGCATTATGCAAGTTTTTTAATGAAGGAATAAAATATCCAATTTATAATGAGGGAAATTTCGAAATAATCAACAAGAATCCTCTCCGTGAACATTTAGTTGTATGCATTATTTTAAAAGATATGAGCGGAATCATGAAACGCCAGTTTTTGCCAAGGTCCGCCGAGTAAGGCGGGCATTAAAACCGAAATTAATTTGTAGCCGAAGTATGAAGGAAGAAATCACTATAACTTGTTAAATTGTATTACGGTGACACAGTTAAATAATAAATATGTCTAGTATTCAGAATTCACGGAAGTTAATTTGGAGTTGGTATTATATATAATTAAATTAAGCTAAGATAAGCTAAACTAAACAAAACTAAACCAAACCAAACCAAACTAAACCAAACCAAACCAAAACAAACCAAATTAATTAAATTACATATACGTTTATTTCAGGCCTGGGACCCCATAAGAATTGTTAGTTACAATGTCTTTAGTGTCTAAGTATATCATTAATATATAATAGATTATTTTTAGATTTTTGTTTTGACTAGACTGTATTGGGGTTCAAGATGTTAGGAAAACCGAGTATGTAAACTGAATTTAATCGGTTTTCGGTTTTATTTTTACTATAATGTATTCTAAGTAACATAAAATAACAGCTTTAGTATAATTAGATATAAATATATAGTAAAACTGTAACGTCAACATAATCAATACAATCAGAAGAGGACACAATAAAATAGTGTATGATGAACCAAAATAAAATAAATCTAAATTAAAGTTAAAATAGATTGATCTTATGCTAACTGTATATGCTTTAATTATAATTGTTTGACTGATTGAAATGTATTTGATATTCTAATAAAATGTGTAGTTTTAGAATCCTGTTAAAAATGCACATAAACCGACTGATTTAAAAAAATTTACTGCTACTGTGTACTGTGAGAATATATGACGTGTACTGTGAGAATATATGACAGCAATAAAAATCTCTGACGCGGGATAAAAATGCACGGCGCGTTTTGAGACGGCCGCCTTTGACTTATATTCTTAAATGCCTAATTGACTTATCTTTACGAGCTTTATTGTTACTGACAATTATTATAAATGTCAACAATTTGTTCAGATTATGGGATAAGTTAGTTAAGGACGCAAGACGTCCAGTCACCGGCAATAGTATCTTCCTACACGAAGGCAGCAAAAATATGTGACACGCTCTTATTACGCCTACAAATAAGAGCGTGTCACATGTTTTTGCGGCCTTCGTGTAGGAAGATACTATTGCCGGTGACTGTACGTATCTTTAACAATTTTAACATAGATACGCAAAGCGTATTAATTCCCATTCTGTATTTTTTTTTAAATCTTTGCAATAATGGATGTAACTATGTAGTTGAATCAACAATACCTCGTTGTTTTTCAGATTAAAATAAAAACATTCGGTTTCGCCAATGTATCTTAATTTTTTTTAGCCATACCAGGAAAATTTTTAAATGATAAGTAAGTACTACTTTTTTCCATTATTACTATTATTAGTGATACGCTTAAGAATCTTATTAAGATGCAAAATGGCGAATTTTCAAATCTTTTTCCTAAAAAATGCACTACGACAATCTCACGATTTTTCTAGTACGAAAAAAAATAAGTATAATTGTATTTAAAATTTTAGAACTAAATTTATTTACGTATCTGTGCAAAATAATTAGGTACGAGTATATTAATGTTCCTAGTGATGTTCCTTCCTACCTTTTCAAGGTTTTTATCTGATTTTTTATTAATAAGTCCTAAACCTATTTTCAACCGACTTCAAGATTTCTAAGGAGGAAGTTCTCAATTCGTCGGGTTTTTTTTTGAAGTATGTTAACCGCTTTGTTATGCATGTTATTCGAAGACGGCTAGACCGATTTCGAAAATTCTTTTCGTGTTTAAAAGAGTATATTCCCCATTCCCAGTCCCATTGTAACCAGGTTAGGATCTGATAATGGGATCCTGGAGAAATCGAGGGAACTCTTCAAATATGATAGGCACACCTATAGTGATTTAAATATTTTTTGCAGTAGCTCGGGCATTTCCTTTTGGAAAATTGGAGTCTGAGTGAAGTCTGTTTTTTGTGGTTAAAATTATAGGATATAAAATCTTAATAAAACTTTTAGTGCGTTTCAAAATTTTCCTCTATATTTCCGACAATGATAACATCAAGCTATAAAAGGCCTATACATATATCTAGTTAATTTTTTTAAATACCATGACGGTGGCAAACAAGCATACGGCCCGCCTGATGGTAAGCAGTTACCGTAGCCTATGGACGCCTGCAACCCCAGGTGATTCACATGCCTACATTTATCAATACTTTTTAATGATAGTATTATTTCATAATTATTTTTGCATGTTTTTAAAGTGGGGCATTCCACTCATACAATAGATTCAATGTTTGTATTTGATTTAATAACAATCGATAGTATTATTGTCATTTGATTTCCGAAATATGCTATTTCTTTAGACGACGCGACGGATGAATAAAAATACATAAGAATAATTGCCATATCTTTATGGAGCAGATTAAATTGCTGTATGAGGTCAACTGGTGACCACAGTGACCTCAAACTCGCTGCAATCTTATCTGTACACACGGAGAAAAAAGACATTAAACACAATTTCATACTACCTTCTAAGGACCAAAGCGATGCTAGCGCCTCTTTAAACGGAAAATTTAACTTTGTACAACTACATTGCCGGTGATATTATCAAGTTATCTGCGTACACGGCATAATTCGAAACTAAACGATGTTCAATTAAAATGTTCATGGAAGTGAGCGACTTTAGCGACGCTGTCAACTGCAAACATAAGTTGGTCGACCTCAGCAGGTGAATCTTTACGAGGAATCGTTTTAATATTCCTTAAGGTTACATTTTTAAGTTACAATATTTATTTAAGTTATTAAGATTTGGTGATATTAATGCTCATTTATAATGAAATAAATATATTTTACACTTATTTTCCAATACCTATTAATGTCGTCATACTTTTTCAATATTTTTTTATTCCATAAACGTATCATAAGTCTTTTTTTATGATGTCCGATTCTTACTTAATATTCCCTTAGTACATTTAAAATTTGATGAAGCGATGATTATGATCATATATGATAGAATAAAATAGAAATTAGAAAACATATGCCATAAAATTAAACACAATAGTTATGCGCTTATGCGTAAGGAGAAAAATAATTTACATTGAAGATATTTTAGAAAAACTTATTCGGGGGGTCTCAGAAACGTTGACTGAATACATTTCAGTGATTTTTGGAATTCTTGTCTCTTTGTCTGTGAATTTGTCCGCGCACTACGTAAAGACTACTGCACAGAAATTTACGAAATTTTGTAAAGTTAGTAACAGTTTATACCCCGGAGTTAACATATAGGGTAGTTTTTATTCTGCTTATTAAAAACGAAAATTATCGTAAAAAATAGTTCTCAAAAGTGGTCACAGATCGCGCTGTATAGGTACCCTATAAACTGTATACAAACATTGTTTAAGGACATCTTTAGATTAAATCAACCAATTCGGTCTGTTCCGCCGAGTGGATTTTTAAATGCTTTCCCAATTTAAGGATTGCGGGTTAAATATTTTTAAAACGTGTTACTTCCTTTTGGAAATTGTAAGTATCCGGACATAATTATATTGTGATGTGAGTGTGAGGCACTTTATTCTCAACGTAAAGATAATCTATTTTTCAATACCTACATGAAACCTACTTACAATATACGTAAAAACAAATAAAACAGGTAGTTAAGATTTATCCATTTCGATTTATCCGACAGCAAAAATTGTACCGTTTGTGAGAGCAACATGTTTTATCTCGCTTTAACAGCTGATAGCAATAAAAAGGGTAGTCATGAATCTAGCAAGTAATAGCTGCTAGCTGTCACACTGCTGCTGAAGAAATTCTCACTGCGACGCTCCGGGCCTGGGCCTATGCGGTACTCGGCCCATGGCTTTCGCAGACATTGCCGCTCACCATCGGGCCTCCGGCCTTCAGATTTGCTAAGACTCTTCGCCATTGAGTTTTGTCCGGATTCTGTCATGCTGCCAGCTGCTGCTGAATAAATTATCGCTATGACACTCCGGGATTGGGCCTTCTCGGTACTCGGCCTATGTCTTTTGGAGACATTGCCGCTCACCCTCGGGCCTTATGACATTTCACCATTGAGATATGTCCGGTCCCTGCCCTGTCATGGTACTGCTGCTGACCTGGGCCCTATACGGTACTCGGGTTCGCTAAGTCACTTCGCCTTTAAGTCATGTCCGGTCCCTGTCATGATGATGTTGAAGAAGTTCTCGCTGCGATGTTCCGAGCCTGGACCTTACGCGGTGCTCGGCCTTTGACTTTCACATACAATTCCGCTCACCCTTGTGTCCGCAGCCCTCGAGTTTGCTAAGACACTTCGCCATTGAAGTATGTCCGGTCCCTGACATGCTGCTTCTCCTGAAGCAATTCTTGCTGCGATCCGGGCCTGGATCCTGCGCGGTACTCGACCTATGGCTTTCGCGATATTGCCGCTCACCGCATCATGGCTTCGACGTTCGGATTCACCAAAAAATTTGAGTTTTTCATGCTCCTGCTGAAACAAGTCTTGGTGCCTTTGGCCTTATTAGATTTTGGCCTGCTGCTGCAAAAGCAGTTTTCGCTGGGACGTTGCGCTCACACGCTACCTCGCGCTCATACCTTCAGCGTTTGACCCTCTGTTCGAAGCATGTTCTCCTGCAGGAACTCGGCCATTAGCATTCGCAGGTCTCGACGCACGCCTTTTACTCAGTTATCTTTATCACGGATGAACTAATAAATTTAGATAGATATTTATATGTAGAACGCGTAAATTCTACACTAATGGCCTATATAGTAAATGAAAATGACAAAACCTCCCACACACGCGGGCGAAGCTGCGGGTACAGCTAGTTAACCATGTAATATGAAAGATGGCACATATTTAAGCGACCGATAGGCAAGGAAAATTTTAACATTAAATCTAGCTAATATAATCTACCTTAATTACTGCTTTCTTTATTTAAAAAAGAAAATGTGTGATATTACCTATGCCAATTCATATGAACTAAACTAGGTAAAACTTACTGACCTATATTTCCTTAAACCAACTATCATATTACACATTCATTGCAGCTCTAAATAAATAATGTATACCCTTTTAGGATACATTTATATGGTAGGTATTTATTTTAACTTCAAAACTCCTTTCAAAAATTCTGACAATAATACAGGCCAGCAAGTACTTAATAATCCTTTTTAACAACAACTAGCACTGCATATTAATTATGAGGTTATTTGAACCCTCATATCACACATAAACACAAATTTAGAAGCGATATGTTAAAAAAAGCCAATTTAGTTCAAGAAGTTCAGGGAAAACGTAGTTAACGTGCCTGTATCGTGTTGATACTTATGACGTTTTTACTTTGGGCACATGTTTTACACGCGCCTTTAACCGGTATAGAGCCTTGTTCGAGATATACGTAACTATGTAGATTAGCGGACAAAGATGCATGGCCCAAACCAGAAACTACTATTAGTTAAATCATGTTCAGGTAGGGAAGCATATCAAACGTTTTGTGAAGCAGTCAGATTTGGATTTTTTCACTTGGCCGGTTTTTTTACTTTTTTATAGAGCCCGTAAATTTTTCAAAAAGATATCTACTAAAGTATTAGGTAAGTTTTTGTCAGCCAAACACGGAATTGAACTGACGAAACAGTTGCACTTTTTTGTAAAGTCATTGCTTAAGTATTAGCTTTTAATATTAACTCAATCGTATTTCCAACTGAGCAACAGAAATGTTAAAATTTATTTGTGGAAACTGTTTGGCTTGTGAATGTACCATTGATTGAATATTTGTTTTGTATTTGCCTGTTTGTTCTCCAAATGTTTAAATAAATAAATAAATAACTAAATAGCGGCATACAAAATACACTTTACCTATGAATAAATTTTCTTAAAATAGTCTAATAGTTTTCGAGTAAAATGGCTGTGACGTACGGACGGACGGACGGACAGATGGACATGACGAAACTATAAGGTTCCACTTTTGCCATTTTAGCTACGGGACCCTAAAAAAGGTGACAGCGGGGCTCCTACATTGTGCAATAACATGTCGAGCATTCAGACGTTTACCTTTACTTTCATCAAATTAGATTTATTTCGAAGCCTAATGTCTTTGGACGTAATACTCCATTTCCTGAACCAAGTAAAATATTACCCATATTAAGGGCTTGTTTCACAATCTCCAGATAAACTTATCTGCCAGTTAAAATTATTGCTATCGTTTTCTCCAGTCATATAAAAGAAAAGGACAGCAAACATTTATCTGACAGATATTCTTTAACTGGAGATTGTGAAACAGGCCATAAGTCAAATAAGCGGTAACCGACAGAATACCATGGAAATGGTGAAACTAGATTTATTGATAGTATTGCAAGGCGGAAACGAAAGCAGTCACGCGAGACTTATTGGGCCGGGGTTGCTGAAGAACCATCAATCGTAATATATAATATTAATTACGGTTAAACCCACGTTTTTAGTTAGAATTAGGCTGCATTTCTACCAGAGATGAGCGAAAATGCGTTGCGAGGAATGATCCTAGAGCTGCGTTGTGCGATGATAAACAAATGAAGTGATTCTATTGGTGCTTAACAAACACATTCCGCGCAACGCATCCTCGATCATCATTGGTGGAAACGCAGCCTTAAGTATACTGACAAGTCCGAGTCGCAAGGAGCAGGAGCTAACGTCAATATGATTTACGATAATTTAAAATTACAGTTACTGCCTTAACTACCCATGACAGTCGTTACAGCCACTTGTTTTTAGGGTTCCGTAGCCAAAATGGCAAAAACGGAACCCTTATAATTTCGTCATATCCATCCGTCCGTGCGTATATCACAGCCATTTTTCTCGGAAACTATAACACGTATCTTAATAAAATTTAAACATGAGGTGTATTTTGTATGCCGCTATTTAGTTATGTAGTGAAATTGCAGAAAAAAATATTTTTAGGGGGGGCGCTCCATACCATACATGTAAAAAATTTCCAAAAAAGTTTTTTTACCAAATATGAAAATGTTGCACATCAATCGATAGGTCTTTAAAAATAACATCGATGTTTTTTTTAACATTTTGTGGTTAATTGAATATTTTCAGAAGTAATCGCTTCGAAAGTCGGAAAAATAGCGTCCCCCCCTTGTAACTTTTGAACCGTACGTCCAATAATATAAAAAAATTGAGAAAATACGCGTTATTATATACTTTCTACGAAAATTATTTTGAACATTATCGGTTTAGCCATTTTTGAGTTATCGCCAAAAAACTTCTTCCATAGGCATAAGATACGACCTTTTAGTATTAGTATGGTTCTTATTCCATTGAAGCTATGGAACCCTCCATTATGCGTGGTCCGACATGCACTTGGCCGGTTTTTTTAATACTGCTAGATGCACTGCTGGGTAAAGGCCCCCCCTTGTTTTGTGCCAGTCGTAATGGCTTAAGTCCATGCTTCCATTAGTGGCCACAAAATGGTCGTCTCGCTATCTGTTTTTGACCTACCTCTTAAAAAATATAATTTTGTCGTCGTTAATAATAAAAATAATGGATCGGCTTAGGATCTATGTATAACTAAGCCTACACCATGATGTCAGTCTATACATACACCCATCTGTCCGTAAGTCCAACTTATATTTTTCTTACATTAAATATTGTGGAAGGCATAAGGTGATAGGATACGCAGATGATCTGGCCCTGTTGGGAATATCTATAGACGAGGTGCGGGAGTCCGTAAGGGTCCTTGCATGAAGAAGCTTCGAAGGTCTGCCTAAGGATATCCCAAGGAAAAACACTCGTACAAAAACACTCGTATTCAACCGCAGGACCTGCATGTCGGGGATACTACTTACAGAGGCGTGGAGAAATTTAGATACTTAGGCTGCACCATCACGAATAGAAACACTCGCAGCGAAGAAATCAACATCCGAGTGCAAAACACCTTGCGATGCAGTGCTGCCCTTCACAAAGTGTTAGCGTCCAAACTTCTGACCAGATCCGCTAAAATCCGTATATATAAAACCATACTGCGGCCGATCCTTACGGTTGTGAGGCATGGACGCTGACACTGAGGGAGGAGAATATGCTGCTAGTCGCAGAAAGAAAGGTATTTCGCAAGATCCTCGGGCCGAAACAACGACTGGATGGAAGCTGGAGAGTACTAAAGAACGTGGAAATAGAAGACCTGGTGGCTGAACCTAATATTATAGGAGAGACCAAAGCTCACAGACTCCGCTGGCTTGGCCACCTCGAGAGGATGGGGAAAGATCGGAAAGTGAAGAAGGCATACCGTGGTTGTCCGGAAGGGCGACGCCCTGTTGGACGTCCACGCGAGTATTTACACAATACTTACTTACGGTACCGCGGTATCGCTGGAGCGACATGGTCGAGGCGGATCTGCACGAACTCCAAATCAGCAATTGGCAAGAGCTAGCGCGGGATCGAGGAAAGTGGCACTCTCGTATCGGAGGCCAAGATTCACTTTGGGTCGCTGAGCCAACGGAGTAAGTAGTAAGTAAGTATTGTGTAAATACTTCGGTTGGTATGATTAAAGTGTTGAACAAACGCTTGATCTCGGGCCGTATTCTACTTTAAAAGACGTAAGTAATAAGTAAGTAAGTTAGTAACACTTTATAAAATAAATGTAAAACAAAAGTAGTATTTATATTATATATTTAGTAATAAAAACTTATTATTGGGAGTCAGATAGCCATACTCCTTTCACTTTCAACTTGAGTTTTTCCACCTTTCGATACGATCGAACTCTAATAAAACTCCAGTGCATTAATTATGCAATACAACTAACACCTAAACATCTACTAAAATTTGCTTGAAAATCATTCCGATGCAACTCCAATACAACTCCAATATTACAATATTGGTTGATTGTTGGAGTTGTGTTGACGACAGATGGTGCCGTATTCTAATTTTAAGATACATAAACAATACATTAACAACAATCGAAATAATTTCAAGCAAACTGATATTTTTGATTCAGAAGCTTAGGCGCTAGCTGTATTGCGTAGTTAATGCATTGGAGTTGTATATTGGAGTGTATTGAGTTTTAAAGTTAGAATATGTCACTAAATAGTCACGACCTGGAACCGTTTCCATAATAATATAATACGTATATTTAAAAAAAAAACAAATTCTTTAAGTAACATCTCGGAATTTTTAAGAAAAAGCTTGGAGGTGTTTTTAATTTAGTTGAACGCTCTGTAATAAATTGTATTTAAATGTCAAGCTATTAAGACACGCGGTCTGATTTAAATTGTAAGCAAAGCTTGTTTTTTTGTCAAGTATGGATGTTATTCGAGAAGTTGGGCGTCCTTATGTCTGCCACTACAGGTAACGATTATGTAATCCTATTTAGGTTTAAATCTTTTATTTTTATCACTAGTACTTTTGATGCGGTAAATACTTGTGGACACTATTATTAAATATTTGTAATAAAAATTGTGTCCTATAATAAAATAGCACGGGTTCTTATTAGATCTTCTTATTGTTTTGGGAATCATTCTTGAGGCGGTAAATTTTCTATGATGAATATTAAATGATGATGGAGTTAAGAAACTTATTATACTTATGGACAAACTCACGGCTGGCAATTACTGGTTTTTATTTAATACCACGACGGTGGCAAACAAGCATACGGTGCGTCTGATGGTAAGCAGCTACCGTAGCTTATGGACACCTACAACTCCAAAGGTGTCACATGCGCGTTGCCGATCCATTACAAAAAGGAGGATTCACTGTGTTGTATAAAGATCAGATAAATGTCATCGTGCTAGTTTATTAGCGTGCAGTCAAGGTAAATAAAATAAAATTCGAAAAGGTCTTTCATCTCTGATATCATTTCATAAAATACTCTATAGCCTAAACTTTTTTTTAAATTGTACGAAATGCGACAAAAAGTTCGCAAAGTATGTCTACATCCTTCTCAAGTGTCAAAAAATAAAATAAATGGGGTGTTTAAATGATGAATGAATTGGGAAATTAACTCGGCTGTGACATCATTTAAATTATGTTCTTATCTAGACACACGGCAGTGTGTCCGCCAAGTTCGAGCAAAAAAAAGCGACACACCGGCCGTGGGTTATATTACACGAACCATTTCGGGCCAATTTCGACCACCCTATAACTCAAAACATATTTTATCTACGCATATGAAATTTCGAGTGTCTGTTGACATCCCCTTAATTGTCTAGAATACAAAATTTCATTATTCTACCTATAGCAGTTCTTGAGATATTGACGTCAGAAAATCGCTATTTTTACTATACACTCACTGACTCACTGACTCATCAAAAACCTAGACCACTTCCAATGGTCGTACTGACTTGAAATTTGGCATGGAGATAGGTCTTAAGGTCAAAGTAAAGGGAAAAATCTGAAAACGGCCAAGTGTGAGTCAGTTTTATAAATAGCGAAGGTGTAACTTTGTTCTACTATGAAGTCATAATAAACTAAGTGGGTCTATCTTCCAATGGTCGTACCGACCTGAAATTTGGCTCGAAGGTTTGTCTTTAGGTCGAAATAAAGTAAAAATCTGAAAACGGCCAAGTGTGAGTCAGTTTCGAAAACAACGAATGTGTAATTTTGTTCTACTTTAAGTAGGTATGGAGTGGAAATGAGATAAGACTTATTTAAATTTAGATACATACCAATTCAAGACAATACATGTTTGTCTTAAAGACAAGAACAATAAAATTGTTCACCACTCTGTGTGTGTCTGTTGCGGGAACCGAACCCACGATTTACGAAGTACAAAGCAGGTCACTAGGTACACTAGGTGCGCTAAATCAGTCAAACAAAAATGAAAAGACTATTTTTTCTCGCATAGTCTAAATAATTTCTAATTTTACAACTAATAAAATCGCAGATTCAAGAACATGGAAATCATATATATTTACTCTAAGATGGAATTATATATACTACTGCCCATCTCACCCTCCGATACGCCACGGGATGAGATGGGATGGTGCACTTCTAGGGCTACATAATATGCCACCAATTATAATACCTACTGGTAGGTAGGTATTACCAAGTTATTAATTATCTATGTAGGTAGCGTACTTACAAACAGAATAAAGTACGTTATTGATGTATGTAATTATATGTATTTAAGTAGGTACATTTTATAGGTGTAGGGAGCCAGTTTATTTGTAAAAATCACCTATAAATAAATAGTGAAATAGAATTAGACGCTTAGTATAAAGCAGGGATGTAACAGATGTGGTTTTATCGGAACCGAAAGCGGAATCAGATGTTTTAAATTTAGTTTAGCGGAACCAGAAACGGAATCGGAAGCGGAACTAAAATCGGAGCCCGAGTGATAGCAGCACGTGGCAAGCGGGGACATGAGCATATGACAGGCATAAACCTGTTTGTTTTTGATGTACGCCGCTCATTAGACCCCGCTGCGTTGCTATGACGTCCGATATAACTTTTGTTTTAAAAGTAACAGAACCGGAACCGAAGCAGATGTTTAAAACCAATCGGAAGTTCCGACTTAACGGAACCGGAACCGGATCTCTGTAACATCCCTGGTATAAAGGGTATAGTATAAAGTACATAACTAAGTGGAATGAGACATTTCCTAAAGCAAAAGTGATAAAAAAATAATAAAGAACTTAAACCTAACAAAAATAAATGGAATCCCATCAAAAACATAAATGTGAAAGGCTGCCAAGTTCGATACTATGGGAATGCTTCGCCTATAAAAGAAGTGAGATCTGAATAAGTACCAAGTTCCATAAAAATACCTCAAATCATAAATAGTTATAGGAATGCACACTTGATTTCCAGCAGTTTTTAAGGTACATTTTGAATAAGTATCACGTTAAATAGAAATACCTAAAATTATAATAGTCAGAGAAACGCACACCGGTTTTTTTAGCAGTTTCCTGATAACATTTATTATTTTCAGTACTTTTTAATGATGTAACTTGGCAAGTTTTAATAGAAAATTATATACTTGACACATTGCAGTCCAACGGTGTCGATTCATTGCATTGAAAAGGTGTGTGGTGTGTGAAAACTTGCCAAGTAACATCATTAAAAAGTACTGAAAATAATAAATGTTATCAGGAAACTGCTAAAAAAACCGGTGTGCGTTTCTCTGACTATTATAATTTCAGGTATTTCTATGTAACGTGATACTTATTCAAAATGTACCTTAAAAACTGCTGGAAATCAAGTGTGCATTCCTATAACTATTTATGATTTGAGGTATTTTTATGGAACTTGGTACTTATTCAGATCTCACTTCTTTTATTAACCGACGAAAAAAACGGAGGAGGTTCTCAAGTCGACGCGTATATTTTTTTTTTTTTTTTATTAACCGACGAAAAAAACGGAGGAGGTTCTCAAGTCGACGCGTATATTTTTTTTTTTTTTTTTATGTATGATCACGCATAACTTTTTACAGAGTGGTTCGATTTTGATAATTATTTTTTTATTGGAAAGGGTATACCCCGAAATTGGTCCCATATAAATTTGAAACGAAAATTCCAACCTTTAGGGTAGGAAAATAGGGGATGATTGATTTTTCACTCACCGATTGTAACGTATGACCACGCATAACTTTTTACAGAGTAGTTCGATTTTGATAATAATTTTTTTATTGGAAAGGGTATATCCCGAAATAGGTCCCATATAAATTTGAAAAAGGAAATTCTAACCTTAAGGGTAGGAAAAAAGGGGATGATTGATTTTTCACTCACCGATTGTAACGTATGGCCACGCATAACTTTTTACAGAGTAGTCCGATTTTTTGGATAAAAATCTTACCCTAAGGGTGGGCAAATAGGGGTAATTTATTGTTCACTCGCAGATTTTAAAGCAGAGTTTTTACAAAAAAAACCTCACGAGTTTTGACAATGAGTTTTAGACCTGCCAGTCTCTTCTTTCTATTTGCTTCCATCCTTTTTTTTTCTCATTATTAGATTCTTCTAAATATCTTTTTCTCATTCGAGCAGAATTTTTTGTAGGCCTACCCATGTTGGTATATAAAGCCTGTTCTTTTTTAAGTATTTATATTACAGAACAAAATAATAGTTAAAGAAGCTTATTAATATAACAGTTAATAGCTAAAGCAAGGTAGGTAGCTATTTTAAAAGTAATAAAAATTAAGCATGTAATAATTTTTATAAATTATAGCCACAGAAAATTATGAAATAAAAACTTTTTAACAAAAAAATTGAACCGCCGAAAAGAAAAAAAAAAGCCAATAAAAAACCGTTAAAACGAAACGAATCGACCAACAAAAAAAAACAATAGCGCACTGAAAAGAAAAAAATAATAATTTGGTCTTCAATAACGCAAGTGCATACCTACCCTACAATTACAATTATAATCTATTTCTATACACTTTCTATATACCTAAAACAATCGCTAGGCTTATATCAATTTAATTACATCTAGAAAGTATGAACTATATACATACTTCTGAAATCAATCACACAAATCTGCGTATTTATATATTTACAATCAGTTATTTTTGGAGTCGGTGCCAGCCTCAAACAAACTTGAGCACCTTTAACCACATAATGTGTTGCGTTCAACTCTTCACTAAGGTGCTCAAGATTGTTTGAGGCTGCCACCGACTCCAAAAATAACTGATTGTAAATATATAAATACGCAGATTTGTGTGATTGATTTCAGAAGTATGTATATAGTTCATACTTTCTAGATGTAATTAAATTGATATAAGCCTAGCGATTGTTTTAGGTATATAGAAAGTGTATAGAAATAGATTATAATTGTAATTGTAGGGTAGGTATGCACTTGCGTTATTGAAGACCAAATTATTATTTTTTTCTTTTCAGTGCGCTATTGTTTTTTTTTGTTGGTCGATTCGTTTCGTTTTAACGGTTTTTTATTGGCTTTTTTTTTAGGCGAAGCATTCCCATAGTATCGAACTTGGCAGCCTTTCACATTTATGTTTTTGATGGGATCGGAATATTACTCCCATAAGGTTAAACCTCAGACATTTTATAGTGTTACTTTTATGAATGAATGCGTGTGCAAAGGTTGGTTTTATAACTTGTTTTTTATACCACGACGGTGGTAAACAAGAATATGGTCGCACTGGTAGCCAGCTACAGTAAGTAGCCTATGGATGCTTGCATCGCCATATCGCCAAAGAGGTCACATGCGCGTTGCCGACACTTTCATACAGGTTGTTGCAAAAATGCTTGTGATCCGTTTAAGGGCATTATTATTATCGTATTCTAATTATGAAAAACTAAGAAATAAAAATTTCATGCGGAAAAGAATGGTTTTGTAAGAATTTTTTTTTCTTTTTTTTTTTTTGCATCAAAAATTTTTTCTCCTACTTTTTCTTAGTCGCAATACCATACCAATTATACCTTTAAACGGATCACCACTGTTTTTGTTACATCCTGTATAAAGGATGAAATGAATTAAATACAGTATTAAATAAATACTTGAAGAATTGGGTATATACTTTCCTGGGTACAATAAATATAATTATATTTAGCCCGTCAGTTAGATTATCAAAAAATATTAGACACGTATTTTTTATTTTATCAATCAAACAAAAATTGGTGAAGATATAGCCCGTTAAAGTTCCGCTTGACGTCACATTATACTAAAAATTGTACTGAAATGTGACGTCACGCGGAACTTTAACGGGCTATATCTTCACCAATTTTTGTTTGATTGACAAAATAAAAAATACGTGTCCAATATTTTTTGATAATCTAACTGACGGACTAAATGTTTCTTTTTAGGAAAGTAGCCAATTCATATGTTATCAATTCCAATTCATTTAACGATGGGAAGGTATAGTTACAGTGCGAAATGTTTTTCCATGACAAAGTTTATGTCATTGATTTAAGATTGACTTTTGTCTAGCATGTGGATAAGCATTTTAAAATATACCTTTAAATTCTTTGTAAACACCGTCCCAACAACATGCCTAGGAAGAGGAAGATATCCGACATATGGTGGTCGATCAACAGGGAGATGAAAACCCAGACCCTGACCAATATGATAACCCAGATTAGAGAATCCTGACGCCGCCGTACAAATAGGCCTGTCGCCAGTACTATTAGGACTTCTTCTTCTTCTTCAGGTGCCTCTCCATTACTGAAGGTTGGCAGTCAGCTTCTTAAAACTGTCTTTGTTGAGTGCCAATCTGAACAGTTCCTCAACGGTCTTTATCCCCGTCCATTCCCTGATATTACGGAGCCAAGACATCTTGCGTCCTCCAGGTTTGCGCTTTCCGGATAAGGACTTAGAACCTGCTTGGTCACAGAATAAGTAATAGTATAAGTACAGAAGATTCTCCTTCCTGAATTTGACATTTAGCTACAGAGATGAAAACGTTAGCTCTCATGCGCTCTTAAAAAATAGGGTTTTCAACGTGCTTCATCTATCCGTGCAGGTTTATGTGACGTTTTCAATCAAAGGTACACATAATTGTCAGTTGTCAATAAGACGTTAACTGCCATAAAAAAATATTTCGAAATAAACTCTATCAACAACCGACAATGACGTTCGTATGACTTGAAACGTCACATATTCTCGAACGCACCCATAAGGTGATAATGATAAGCGATGTGCCAACCCTTCCCTCATTAGCCCTCATACGATAAGCGGATCGGGAAAAAACAGATACAATGGAGAGAGACATAGTGAAACCCCCTGGTTTTAAATTAAACCTGACACTCTTTTACTCGGTTAGCCTAAAAGTATTATAGTAGTTTATATAACTGTTACGTAAAATTACGTACAGTTGCATACACTGCTTTATCTACACTCATATTATATATCCTAAATGAAGTGTTCGGAAACCATAGAATGACCGCCATTGCACCGCCATGGCCAACTCGATTGTGCCGGCGGTCGGGCGGGCGCGTGCCGTTGGTCAGGAAGGAAGACAGGATTTACATTACGTTATCAAATTCGATGTTCGGAATTTGAAACTCATAACGTATCGATATATGAGAATGTAAAGTTAAAATTACGTTACTGCCACAGATAAAAAGCTTATCATAGTAAAATGGTAATGCTAGCCATTGCCTACCGTTTTACATTTTAAAAGAAATGCGCGGAATCGAATTTACAATTTACACCGCCACCGAAGCTGATGTAAAACACTTTCTTGCTTGTCGTTTCGTTAGTCCAATCAAGTCTTAAAAACGTATATTCTTCCTCAATACAATATTTATTTGTGTATTTAGCCCTGAAACTTCGGAAGATGGTATCAGTCGACTGACATTTTGTAGCTGATTTTATAGAGCGCGTTTATGTCTTTCCTTAGTACGAGTGCTTTGTGGGGAAGCATGTAGGTGTTATGTCTGAGATATACTTTATTTTTAATGTACACCGATTATTCGAAGACGGCTGGGCCGATTTGGAAAATTCTGTTTTTGTAGATACTTCACAGTTGGTCCCATTGTCATCAGGTCGGGATCTGATGATGGGATCCTGGAAAAATCGAGGAAACTCTTCAACTATTATAGGCGGATAGTGATTTGAGTATTTTTTACAGCAGCTCAAGCATTTTCTTTTGGAAAGGTGGAGGCTAAGTGAAGTTGGTTCTTTTTTGTTTAAAATTATTACTTAAAGTATTGTTTATGTATTTCAAAATTAGGATACAGTACAGGGTCTATTGTAAAACTTGGTATTCTTGCCCCCTGCCCGCTCCACCCTCAATCACCTTAGTCGTCATGCCTTCATTATGTCAAGCTTTCGGACTAGTAACCAGTTGTATGAAGTGAACAATCTAAGGTTACTTATGTCTCTATCTATGGTTGAAACCCAGCTGTCACCAGTAAATATGGATGGTAAAAGGAGGATAAAAATCTCTATGTTACAATAGTGTCCGTCCGAAGGCGATAAACTGATGGCGCCACAATAAATTTGATTAAATTAATTTGGATATTAAAAAATGTAATCCATACATATTTACAAAATAATTATTTGCGGAGAAGAAAGCACTCTGAATATTAATTTTATTTAGAATGTCATATAAGTATTAAATATCGGTAATTCATTTAATATGCTCAACTATACCTAGTGCCACCCGGAGATATTTGGAACTATTGTTTAGTGCTTACCGCTGGACACTCTTTCGACCGTTTTCCTATAAGAGAGACCGACCCTCCTTGTACAGTCACGGTCATTAATCGATGAGCCACTTGCCGCTGTACGTATTTTAGCCGTGTAATACATATTTCATCCTCACCATGGCGACGTTTTAACGTATCCATAGTAACTCTAGAGATTGATACCAACATATAGAACAAAATAATGACATCCATCACATTGTCACATACATAACTGTTGCAAATATTTGAATATGCATGGTAATCCCGCCATTTTGAAACGAAGTTATTTTAAATATTTTTATGTTTTATATGTCAGCTATTGTCAGTGTAATTTTTATATACTACTTAAAAGTAAATAGGGGCCACTAAGTATTTTGATCTTTACGTAAAACATATTTTTTTACAGTATTATATTTCTTTCTAGTTATTAGACAGCATGAAAGAGATTGGACACTTACGGATATGAGGCATCATTAATCAGCCACTTATCACTTATCAATTAGTTGATGGCCCAGAATTATCAATTAAACAGAAATATATAGACTTTGTTTTGAGTAGTATACATCGTCTAATAAAAAGTCAACCTTTAGCAAAAACATATTTATTTTTAAATTTAATATTTAGAATAAGCTCCATGGCTGTCCGATACAGCTTGTAGTCGTGTTCGCATAGAGGCGAGTAATTTTGTTCCAATATCAGTTCCTCGCATACTTTCCCAGATGTCTTGGCAATGTTGAGCCAAAACATCAGCCCTGCGTTCGTTACGGTGATCCCATCGCTGCACCATTAAACCCCATAGATTTTCTATGGGATTCAGGTCCGGAGATTTAGATGGCCACGGAATTACCGTAATGGCTGGGTGTGCATCGAACCAGGCGTTAACGACTCTTGCACGGTGTATCGAGCAGTTATCATGCACGAAATTGATGTTAGGCATATCGTGCTGTGGATAGACCGTTCTTACGGAAGGGAGCATGACTTCTTCCAAAATGCTAATATAGTCCAGGGCATTTGCACGCGGTGGCATTTGGACGAGTTCGCCAACACCTTCGGAGCTCATCCAACCCCACATATTAACACCTATTCTGCCCGATTCCCTATTTGGTATGACATGATCTATGTCATACCGTGTTGCGTTATACCGCCACATTTGTAGGCGACCGTGTTCGCTTGATTGAAATGTTTTCTCGTCAGTGAAAATTGTTGAAGTCCAATCAAAATCTACGAATCGGTTGGCGAAATTTTCGCGGGCGATTTTATGATTTTCCGTCAAATCAACCTTATAAGCCGGAACTCTGTGATGCAAATTCATTGAATGCAGATGCCTTCGGATAGTTCTGGGATCCACATCAAACCGTTCTGCATATAGTTTAGTGGGTGTGAATCCATTTAGTTCGTAACCTTGGAGCATTTCTGTTCGCTGCATTTGGCTTAAAGCAGCAGGACGATGATTGTTTTGGCGACGATCAGCAATAATCCCTTCCTCAGCATATCGTCCCACCCATAACGCAACGGTGTTTCGCTAAAAATACAAACTTGAAGTTAGTGATTTTTTTACTTTATTTTAATTCTGGAGACATATCAGACAGAGCAAACCTACCGACAAGAGCAGATCCCTCGAAATTGCACGAATACTAAGACCCTGCTGGTGCATTGTCACAATTCTATGACGAATCTCATCGTTAATAGTGGGTGGCATTTTCGCTTAAATTGAATTGACTACGGTTATTATTACCAATTTTTTTATTATTTCTTGACACCTGACTTTTCAGTTGTCAATATTTTCTAAAATAATATGCGTTATTGCAACTACGAGTTTTATTTCAAAAAAGGTCTGATATAATTATCTTATGAATCATCATAAGTTGGATTTAGATTTGCCTCGGACATTTCGCTACCGCAATGTTTTAGCACAGATTCGCTGCATTCGTGCGAACGGCGTAATTTATGCAAAATTCAATCGATTCATTATTGATATGATAACTTCATTAGCTAACCTTTAACCTCTATGGTTAAGACATATTTCCTAGTAGTAGTAAGTTGTTAATCTTTTTGATTCTGACCTCTTTTGAATTAAAACGCAATGTTGACAACTTGTCAACTTTATTTTCACTCCCAAATATAAAATCTAATTTCAATTTTTTTATACTATTTGAGCCAGTAAAAGTGCCTTTTTAACATTATTTACACGTAAAAACACAGATGGAATAAATTTACGTCCCAAAAGATTCCAATAATCGTATTTTTTGAAAGAAATTGCGCAGAGATTTCTCCTGTCATTCGTGCGATCATATACTTTTTCACCGTAACGTGCAAACGAAGCTGGACATCATAACCCCAGCGACAGCCTGCAGGACTTATCGGCCCCCACGACCCGCGCGCGCATGGCTTAATTCACCACGAAGGCCCCGAATGCGTCCAAAGACTGCGCCCCAAGTACTGACATGCCGCTGTCAATCAAACTTCAATTCCGTAAACATCGGACTATTTTCTTTACTCTAAAATGTTTTAATGTGTTGGACACTGCAGAATTGTTTTAAAAACGATTGCAAAAAACGAAACTGGATCTTAGCATGCGTGCAGTCTAATATAAGTGATTTTCAGAGTTACGTCCAAGAGAAATTAGTGGCATTTACTTTAATTTATCGTGCCTGTTACCTTGATATTTTTCCTATCTTATATCCTTTTATTTATAGTAACTATAAGTTTTTCTTTGTATTGTATAAGTAGTAGTTAGAACCTGTATGTCCCTATTAGCAAACAATGTCGCCGCTACTGTGTCGCTGGACATTGATGTACGCTGCCCACATTGTCCCCAGCTCCGTTATTTCAAAGGTACAAAAGGTTTTAATATCCATATCGCAAAAAAACATAAACACCAGGTCTCATGTTCGGGACCTATAATTTCCGCCCCTCCTTCGACAACCGTTCTGCAATCACAATCCATACTTTCCGACCCACCTTTTTGGCAAACTATAAGTAGCTTAAAAAATACCCTACCGACTCTTAAACGTATACCCCGGGGCGCCCGCGTCACAGTTTCAAAATTTTTAGCAGAAATTATAAAAACTGCCGTGAGTGATAACTCAAAGCGCGCCTGGGAAGAACTTTTGACTTTTTCGTTCAAAGTTCTCCATGTCAACGACGATGATAATACTATAAGGTCCCTTGCTACTAAAATAAAAGAAAACTGTATTAACAATTCTCCTGTTTGTCTCACTACTCCCCAGCAATACACTACGAAACGAAACATCAGTAAAATAGTAGAAAATAAGGTAGCCGATGGGGACATTAGGGGTGCCGCCCGCATCATTTTTTCTAGCGACACAGTAGCTCCTGAAAACTCAAATACACTTTCGGCCCTTACTAATAAGCACCCACTTCCAGCAGCAAACTTCGTCCTGCCCGGCCCTCCACTAACCACTGACGCGCCGCTTAAGGCTACACCGGAAGATGTTTTGGGGGCCGTCATGTCGTTCCCAAACGGCTCAGCTGGCGGCTTAGATGGCCTTACACCACAACACCTCAAAGACATTTTAAGCAGCGACTGCAACGGAACGCGTGACGAGCTCCTAAAGCATCTAACCGCATTGGTGAACCTGATGCTGGCAGCCCAAGTAACAAAAGCTTCTATAACTAAGGCCTTTTATCACCAATCAGTGATATAGTAGGCCTATAATGGTAACCATTGTGACTGCTTGTACTATAAAGGTTTTTAATAGAGCGTTTTGGTTCTATAAATTAAAGAGCAATTTAGTTCTATAAGTTAGCTCTTAGAACGCTTAAAGGACCATAAAAAAGAATCTTTAAAGTGTTGCACTTTAATAGATTTGCAAAAAGCGATTATAGTACTATTTAATACTATAGACACTTTACTGACACTTTTATGTAACTATTATGCACTAATAATGCGTCGAATTAACTTTTATAGTACTAGTATTGTAGCAGTATCGCAAACACTATTACAGGATCAATCTGCACTATAAAAGGACTTTGCACGACCATTACATAACGTTTTAGCTTTTTAAATGCTCCCTCAACATCGCTATAGGGCTACCCAAATCCATTAAAATATGGCTGCCATTTTCTGAAAGTGATAGCACAATAGCAGCATGACTGGAGCCCATGTGTACTATAGCAGCCACAGTCGGGACAAGTCCTAATTTTATTAATTAAAATTTAATTAAAACAGTTAAATAATGAAGGCGCATTGTCAAATTTGAAATCAGCATAATGATTTTGTCAATACAATTATTTTCGCAAGTGCAAGTACCGGCAGAATTACGGTTCACGAATGTTTTTTAGTATGTACCTTTATATGTCACTTTAAGGAACTAAAGGGACATGGCGAATGACTTACAAATATATTTGTTTAATTTCTTGTGAAATAACCTCACGACGACGACAGCACACAACACGAGGCTTTTGGTGATAAAAAAGATCACTGGAATCGTTTACGGCGCAAATTAGCACTATAAACATGTTTTGGTTACTTTAATAGTTCCTAATTGTGACATAAACATTGCAGACATTTCAATTATAGAGCTGATTTATCACAGTGAGAGCCTTTATGTAATGTTTATAGAATAAATCAGTGATAAAACTAGGGCCTATTTGGGGTTAGGTAAAGGTTTACGACACCATTATAGTGCTAATCATGAACACTAATTAACACGTTCTAAAATATTCTCAGGACTTTTATAGTGCCAAATTTTGCTACTTGGGAGGTGAAGTACCCACAGACGTTATTGATATACTGTATGGCGCAAATTTATGCGCGCTAGTAAAAAAAGACGGCGGCATACGACCGATCGCCGTTGGCACCACTTTGCGTCGTCTCACGGCTAAAGTAGCCTGCCGAGCCGTCCGACAAAAATTAACCCAAGAATTAGACCTCTCCAACTGGGCTTTGGCTCAAAAAGTGGCTGCGAAGCCGCCGTCCACGCTGTGCGTACATTTGTGGAACGTCGGGCTGGCGAGGTGCTGCTGAAAGTTGATGTGACGAATGCCTTCAACTCTGTAGATCGAGGCACCCTGTTGACCCAAATAAAAGAAAAGATCCCCGAAACCTATAATTTTTTATGGCAATGTTACAGTATGGCAGTGTTCCCCGACAAAACTTGTATATAAATCGAACCTTTTGGCCTCCTCTGTTGGGTGTCAGCAGGGTGATCCCTTAGGCCCAGCCATCTTTAGCCTTGTCATCCATCCATTCATACAATCTCTAAATTCGAAATTAAATGTCTGGTACCTAGACGATGGTACACTAGGTGGTGACGCAGATACAGTCTTAGACGATCTACAAAAACTATCAGCTAATCTAAAGACTATTGGTTTATCTCTCAATTATTCTAAGTGCGAACTATTTGTTTCCGATTCTTCTACTGATAAAGACCGAATAATACAAAATTTCGAAAATATAGCCCCTGGAATAAAAATAGTCAGCGAAAACCTGCTTCACCTCCTTGGCTGCCCCATTTTGGACCAATCCTTCGACAAATACATCCACGATAAAATTCAAAATTTTAAATGTGTTTCCGACCGTCTATTAAACATCAACATGCATACCGCCTACACAATCATTCGACACTGTCTTTTCGTTCCTAAATTTACATATGTTCTTCGTGGTAGCCATCTCTGGAAACACCCGTCCCTACTCTTAAAACTAGATTCCCTTATTCAAGAAACTCTATCATCAGTCCTTAACATACCTTTTGACGAGAGATCCTGGACCCAGGCCACTTTACCTATTCGGCACGGTGGCCTGGGGATCCGCAAAATTTCCAGTGTTTCACTGCCTGCCTTCTTGGCGTCAGTGCATAGCGCCCAGAACCTAATAGAGAGTATCTTAAGCCCTTCTCTCGGGGCTATGGAAGCTGCTCATTGCACTGAGGCCAAGAATGTTTGGTCAGTAACCTGTCCCAACGCTGACCCGCCTGCCAATCCTTGTTCTCAGAGACAATGGGACGAGCCGCTCTGCCGACTAGTACGGAATAACCTAATTGACACGTCAACTGGTCCGGCAGATCGAGCTCGTCTCCTTGCCACTGTGGAGTGGGAGTCGGGTCTGTGGCTACAGGCTCTACCTTCACCATCTATAGGCACTCTCCTTGACAATTCCACTTTTAGACTGGCGACAAGTCTGCGAATTGGGGCATCAACAAACGCCCCACATCGGTGCCAATGCGGTGCGATGGTTGACAACCTGGGTCACCATGGCCTCTCCTGCAGTAGAAGTACTGGGCGCATACCCCGTCATGCCAGTATAAACGATGTCATCCGAAGGGCCCTTGTCAGTGTCAAAGTTCCAGCCACCTTGGAACCCGTTGGCTTGGCAAGGGACGACGGCAAGAGGCCCGACGGCATGACGCTGGTGCCTTGGAGAATGGGACGGCCTCTGGTCTGGGACGCTACATGTGTAGACACTCTTGCCCCGTCCCATCTTCCAGGTACCAGTAAAAATGCTGGCAATGCCGCGTCCGCAGCAGAAGACCTCAAACGCCGCAAATACGCCACCCTCGGTAGTGGTTATATATTTGAGGCGTTTGGGGTCGAAACGTTGGGGCCATGGGGGCCGAGCGCGCGCCGCATCTACAAAGACTTAGCGGCGCGTTTAATTGAAACGACGGGTGACCAGAGGGCTGGCCAATACTTTGCACAACGTATAAGCATCGCTATACAACGTGGCAATGCGGCCAGCCTTCTGGGCACCCTGCCCATTGGCAGCGATTTAGAGGACATTTTTTATTTGTAGGTAGTCTCTAGTTTATAGTTATTTATAATATTTTTTATTGTATTGTCACGTGTTATTTCCTTTTTGTTTTTAAAATAAATTTATGACACCTTAAAAAAAAAAAAAAAAAAACGCAATGTCAGTTGAATGTTATGTCAAAGACGACAATTCTAAATTATGCATTTAGTGAATCGTAGCTAAAATAATATTAAAGTGTTTACACGATAATGCCAATCACAATTTCCGATTAATTCTCCGAAGAATCGTGTCAATGTGTCATCAGGGTCTTGAGTATTCGGCCAGCCTCAAGAGAATCCTCGAGACGGAAAGCTTATTCCATAATGTTGTTAAAACATTTAAATTGTCTAATACTTATTGCATAGAACCATAAGCTCGAAAGATTTAAAAAACACGTTGCGTTTTGGGTAAGACGATACCTATGCCGAAAAAGTTAAACTATCATCGTCAGAACAACCAGCGCCCCGATGCATTTAGCGAAGAGGAATGCTCCGGAACACGAAGTTGACAGATTTAGACCTACGAAGTTCGCAGCTCTATGGAACGATTTGATAATTATGAATACATTTAATAAATTTAAACTTTAAATATTGTTATTATTTATTAATATGATCTATTCGATAGTTAATAGCTACAACTTAGCTACTTTCATACTAAAACAGGCATTCAAATTCTTAGTTAATTTTTCTAATGATGGCGGCCGTCAAATTGTTAGTTATCAATTATGATAACCTGATTTCATCCGAATACTAATTCGGATAAAATCGGGCTTTTCGTTTCTCCTGTGTCGAAATGCCAATGCCAATCATAATGTCTCCGTTACTATCGCTAGGTACGCTGTAACAATTGTTACTAAGTTACGGTTGCTAAATCTGCAATTGGTTAACTTTTCGAAGTGACAAGTGACTCTGTCAATCTGGTAGCTCTGAAGTTAGCCAACCTTAACATTCAGACCTTAGTGACGGTTGATAAACACACAATGACAAAGAAAGAAGAAAGAAGAAGAAGAAAGAAATATAATTGTGCTCTTTTATTATACGAAGACTTGTTAGGAATTAATACGAGTAAAAACCCGATTTGTATTACACTGCTAAAATACGTACAGCGGCAAGTGGCTCATCGATTAATGACCGTGACTGTACCATCCATACCAGTAAAGGTCACCCGATGACAATTTAGACGAGATATACTGGGGCAGTGACGACGGGACGGTTAGGTGCAACCGACCTTTGAAGATACAACTTAAAAAAATGTCAGAGCTGCAAAGATACTACCTACTAATTAATTTTATTACAATATTCCATTAGTCAATAATGACAAGCTGACTAATGCTCGACTTCAAAGTCTGGAGCATCGTCGCAAGGTTGCTAGCCTATCCATCTTTTATAGGATACATTTCGGGGAGTGTGCCGAGGAACTGCACAACCTTATTCCTCCATCTCCATTTTACCATCGGACTACCAGACAATCGGCACTCCGGCATCGCTTCATGGTAAGTATTCCACATATACGCACGAAGCGTTTTGCTTCAACATTCTTTATGCGAACTGCCAAGGAGTGGAACGGCCTGCCCGAGTCTGTGTTTCCACTTGAGTACAATTTGGGTCTCTTCAAAGCGAGAGTAAATAGGTATCTCATAGGTAAGCGTGCTCCACCGCAGACCGCATCATCACTTACAATCAGGTGAGATCGCGGTCAAACGTCTGCCTATTCTCCATAAAAAAAAAAAAAAAAAAACAAAAAAAAAATTGTAACTTTCAACTATAGTTCTCAAATTATGTGTTACGTAAATATTAACAAAATATTAATTTATTTAATTTTTATTTCACACAATATAAAATGATCAAAAGAAGTTATTGCTTAATGGCATTGTATATTATAATTTGTATGAAGATTTGTTTGGTATGATTCTTTGTCAATTTAACAAACATTTCAGGTCAGCAGGTCTTGTCAAATGACGATATAGGCCAGTCATTATATCCAAAAAACCGACCCTACCCGTGAATTTTTTTTTTTTTTTTATACTACGACGGTGGCAAACAAGCATACGGCCTGCCTGATGGTAAGCAGCTACCATAACCTATGGACGCCTGTAACTCCACAGGAGTCACATGCGCGTTGCCGACCCATTACAAAAGGAAGGATTCACTGTGTTGACGGCTAAAGGAACAAGATGGTCCCTCATCGTCAACACACTGGGTCCTCTTTGAGCTCTTTGGCAACCTTACTCACCAGCAGGAACACAACACTATGAGTAGGGTCTAGTGCTATTTGGCTGTGGTTTTCTGTAAGGTGGAGGTACTTCCCCAGTCGGGCTCTGCTCCAGATTTGAGCGAGATGACATTCACTGAACGTGCCCTACCACACTAAGCGAGATGCCATTCGCAGTGCCCATACCTCTCTTTTTGGCATAGTTTAAGGACATACCAAAGTCCGGACGTAGTTTAAGGACATACCCCGGGTCCACAAGTGAATAATCAGTTCTTGGATTTTTTTTTTCGTAGGTCCCTCGGGGGGGTCACTGGGAGTGTAAATTCAAAAAGTAGACTGAATCAGGCTCCTGCGTATATTCGAAAAACGGTTTCTCTCGAATAACTCGGCCATTTTTGATTTTACAGTAAAACCGTGCGGACAAAAATTGTAGAAAATTTGATTCTCTACAAGTTTGGTTTTTGTAATTTTTCTTCTAGGATCGATATTTTGGAAATTATACCTGAAAAACGCACAAAATCAAAATATTATAATTATCTCCTATGTTCCACGTTTTACGGCATGAATGAAGAGAAACAAAGTTGTAGAGTATCAAATTCTGAACAATTTTGGTTCCTACCTTTTTTCCCCCAAAATCGATATTTTGGAAATTAAACCTGAAAAACGCGACAAATTTAAAATATTATCATTATCTCCTATGTTCCACGTTTTACGGCACAAATGAAGAGGACTAAACTTGTAGAGAATCAAATTCTGAACAATTTTGGGTGAAAAAAGGTGGGAACCTAAATTTGATTCTCTACAACTTTGTTTCTCTTCATTCATGCCGTAAACCGTGGAACATAGGAGATAATGATAATATTTTGAATTTATCGCGTTTTTCAAGTTTAATTTCTAAAATATCGATCCTAGAAGCAAAATTGTAAGGACCAAACTTGTAGAGAATCAAATTTCCTACAAATTTTGTCTTTACGATTTTACGGTAAAATCAAAAAATGGCCGAATTATTCAAGAAGAACCGTTTATTTGGAAAAAAACATTTTTCGAATATACGCAGGAGCCTGATTCAGTCTACTTTTTGAATTTACACTCCCAGTGACCCCCCCCCCCCCCCGAGGGACCTACTACAAGAACTAATATTGTCTCGGCATTCGAAGATTATTTTTCTAACATAGCATTAAATACCACAAAATGTCTAAAATCATCTTCGTCTCAAGCTCATTCCTTACTTTGCACTAATATTAAGAGATGTCAGATGATATTTGAATTTGACCTTGTAGATTCGGAAAAAATTGTAAAAATATTCAAACCTCTGAATTTAAAGAAAACAGAAGACTTATGGGGTACATCAGTTGTAGTCATTAGTCATATCATAGACGTCATAGCGCCTTACTTAGCCTTAATTTATAATAATTCAGTTTCACAAGGCGTTTTTCCAGATATTAAATGTAGTAAAGTCATACCTCTTTTTAAATCGGGTGATTCTAGTGATCTGAATAACTTCCGGCCGATATCAATACTTCCTGTACTAAGTAAAGTCTTTGAAAAGCTAATGTTAAATGATCTACTGGGCCACTTCAACAGACATGGATTGCTTACAAGCAATCAGTTTGGTTTCACAAGGGGACGTTCCACAACCGACGCTGTTGCGGTACTCATCAAACATATTTTCATTGCCTGGGAAAAACATTACGATGCAATTGGTATATTCTGTGATCTTTCTAAAGCATTTGATTGTGTAGATCATACAACCCTCATTCTTAAATTAGAACATTATGGTTTGTCAGAAAATGCCTTGAATCTCATGTCTTCATATCTTAGCAACAGAACACAAACAGCTGTTGTAAATAAAAACCAGTCTAAAGGGACTTTAGTAAAATTAGGAGTGCCACAGGGTTCTATTTTGGGCCCATTCCTGTTTTTGGTTTATATAAATGATTTACCTTGTGTAGTACAAAACCTTTGTGATATCGTTCTGTTTGCCGATGATACATCTTTAATTTTCAAAGTTGACCGGCAATCTACCGATTTTACTGTAATCAATAACACACTAGTTGCTGTACTGAACTGGTTTACTATAAACAATTTGCTACTTAATGCTAAGAAAACCAAATGTATTAGATTTGTTTTGCCAAACGTTGCACCGGTGGACACTAAGATTCTCCTGAATGGTGAATGTTTAGAGATAGTAGATAAAGCAGTGTTCCTTGGTTCGACGTTGGACAAAAATCTTCAATGGAGTCCTCATATAAGAAAACTCGCTCTTCGATTAAGCTCGGCCGCTCATGCCGTTAGGAGAATTAGACAATTAACATTAATAGAGTATTCTGGTTCGGGGCAAAGCAGCTGATATACAGACTATATTTGTTTTACAAAAAAGAGCCATCCGCTTTCTGTATAACTTAAAGGCAGGTGCATCAGTTAGAGAACTATTTAAAGAAATTAATATTTTAACTGTTGCTTCCCAATATATCTATGACAATATTATTTTTGTTGTAAAGAATATACATACATTCAAAAAAAATTCTGACATCCACAGCTATAACACTAGAAATAAAAACAAGCTTGCTATCAGAAGTAGTCGTATCCGCAAGGCATATAAGTCATTTTTTGGTTAAGGTATTCACATTTATAACAAGTTACCCGTCGATGCTTTAAATTTATCATTTCCCGCTCTTAAGAAATATTTGAAAAAAAGTTTAATGTCAAAGGGTTATTACAGGGTCGAGGACTATATGACGGACAAACATGCATGGCCCAAACCAGAAACTACTACAAAATCATCTAACATTTAGAAGACACAGTTCAGATAGGAAAGCATATCAAACGTTTCGTGAAGCAATCAGATTTGGATTTTATTATTATTTTATTTTAATTAAACAATACATACATTGTATGTCTCTCAAGCTGTTTTGATATGTCTTCTTATAGAACTACGCATTATTGTGTATCTTTAAGGTATAATATTACTGTATTACTGTTTTGAAAAAATAAGTCCCGCCGAGTTTCTTGCCGGTCATAAATAATACTTCTCGGGTCAGAGGTGTAGGGTTAGAACCGGTGGTAATTTTTCTTTTTCTCTCTGACGTTCATAAGTGTATTGTAATGTGCCTAAATTGAAGAATAAATATCTTTTATCTTTTTCATCTTTTATACAGTGTATTTCCATCTGTGCCCGCCGGCCGGGGATGTTTTTTCTACCTGTGTCCATATTAGTAGTTTATACAGGGTGGAAAGATAAGTCGGGCCCTGGAGGGAAACTACCTTAAAACCTTGAGATAGCGCAATTCGCTCAAAGGAAACATTCTTTTATTTTTACTAAAAACTAAAACTGCATTCACAGTTTTTTTCTTAATTTTCACTTTTTTCCATACTAATTGTATGAAAAATATTATTATTATAATTTATGGGTTCTGTTGTGCCCTAAACTTGGTTGGTATTTAGAAGTTTTTATCCTCGTTGGAAACAGGATCGATTGGCATCAATTGTCATAAAAATTATTTATGGCAAAAATTACAAAATAAATACTTTTTTTGAAAACTACTTTTTTCCAAAAATTTGGAAATGCAGTTATGTCCCTTTAAAGAAAACGTTTTAAGGTAATTTCCTCCAGGGCCCGACTTATCTTTCCACCCTGTATAACGATTACGTAATAAATAAAATAGGCCGCCATGGCCAACTGGGTTGTGCGAGCGGTCGGGGAGGGGGTTGGATTTTTTACGTTACCGATAATTCGATGTGGTAATGAATTTTCATACATTATTACAACACTGTCACAGATAATACACTGATGTTACATTACTCTGGGTACAAGAATGGTTGTAATTACTATTACATACGGTTTATGACAAGTACTTAGTGTATACTTTTACTGCTTTTACTTGTGGCAAAAACGACTTTTCAATGAATTAAATGAAACGTATTGGTATAAATAAATAAATACAAAACAAATCTATTAAACAATAAAAGATTATCTGGTATAAACTCGCATATTTGGATTTCTATTTCCGCCAAGCAAAGTCTAGATACGAATCCAACTAATAAAATAATGAAATTCGTGACTCTCCTTAAGTTCATTGTCGAACCTTGATATATTAAGCCCATGATTTTACAGAAATTTCTTCAATCTAAACAAATAGGTTGAGCTACTTAAACAATAAAAAAACAAGTGCGTGTCGGACCACGCATAATGGAGGGTTCCGTACCTTCAATGGAAAAAGAACCAAACTAATACCAAAAGATCGTATCTGAGGCCTATGGAAGAACTTTTTTGACGATAACTCAGAAATGGCTCAACCGATAATCTACATAACAATTTTCTTAGAAAGTATGTGAAAAGGCGCATCTGCTAAATTTTTTTCATATTTTTTGGACTTATGACCTATAATATAAGATATTTTTTTCAAAAAACATAATAGGTATACTAGTACTCCAACTAAGAACTCGCGGTTGTTGCGTACGAGTTGAGCAATATTCTCTGATTTTATTTACCTCTGCTACAACCCCAACAATGAAGATCAGAAATATTATTAACGGCCTCCAAGCCCAGTTGGTAGTGACCCTGCCTACGAAGCAGGAGGTCCCGGGTTCGAATCCTGGTCAGGACATTTATTTGTTCCTGAGTTATGGGTGTTTTCTATATATTTAAGTATTCATATTTATCTATTATATATATCGTCGTCTAGTACCCATAACACAAGCCTTATTAAGCTTACTGTGGGCCTAGATCGATTTGTGTAAGATTGTCTTATAATATTTATTTATTACTAAAGTTATCGCGGTACAATCATTCATAAACAAAAAGCCATCAAAATGTTCCAATAGTAGCCAGCTGACGGTCCCGTTGTGTTCGAAGTTGTCTGAGTGGTCTGTTAAAACTTCGCTTGCTGCGCTCGCTTCGATAAAATGAACTATTTGTTGTCAACATCGATTTACTTATATTGCTGTATTAAACGTAAGAATCTAATTGAGTACCTATTTATTTATCGTATGGCTATATGTCACTGGATATAGATAGGCATTTCTTTCGCTTCATGTCCACGGTACGGCGCCGCCACCGCGGAACGGTGCGGCGCCGTAGGCATTTTACTACTAGAAATTCCTACGGCGCCGCACTGTTTCGCGGTGGCGGAGCCTAACCGTGGACATGTGTCCAGAGCCTTAGTAGTTGTAGGATGATAAAGAAAATCCAGCGAGTGCTGCGAGATCCAGATGGGACAGTGCAGCTGCCGAGTTTGTTACTCTTTTAGCATCACCCAGGGATCACGTGTAGGGTTGTCTAAGGTGGTTCCTACGGACGTAGAGTAACATTGATTCCCATCACATATATCTAAGTATGTAACAGTTGTTGCTTATTTTTATATACCAACGTTGCATGCCACATACCAATGCCCTACACATGCCAATCTAAACTCTCGCTTATTTTTATATTCGGCACAAGAACTGTCCCATTTCTCATGCTATTTAATTATCTCAATGTAGTTAACTCGACGCTAAAATCACGGAGTTGACGGTTCGATCGAAGCGACAGGTTTTTCGCTTCATTTCGGTATTGCTAAGATCGGCGTAGGTATGATGTGATTATCTGATTACGGGTAAGGCTAGACTAAAATAAGACATTTTGTCGGCAAAATATGTACATCAATTAAACTTTGTTTATAACTTTATCTTGGCACTAGAAATAAGCATCTGCCGAGTGCTATCACAATTTAGGGCTCCTACCCCCATCCGGGGGGTATGGACAGGAGGACATTTTTTAAAACGCACATTTTACAAACTGGGCAAGTAAAGTATCATTTTCTAGGTTTTTTTTGCGCTGAATGGCGTATCTCGAGAACTATAAAGTAGTCGAGTTAGGCTCATTATGTTGCAAATATGATAGTCTACTTATATGTAGATAAAGCGTCTTTTGACACTACATAAGTTTTTAGAGGGAAGTCCAGAATCGATGGCGTCACACGAAGAAGGACAATGTTAATCTGTGACTTGACCTGTTGATAAAAATATACTGTATTCTCTCGTATTAAAACCTTCGCGAATGAATCAAAGATTTAATTCCCAGACACCGACTAATGAATATATTGGACATTCTCCTTAATTTTACGAATCAGCTGACAACGGGCTCGTAAAATGACCAGTTTATATTAGACCTTGACACAAAGATGTAGGATACAATTTATTTGTCATAT
Organism: Pammene aurita; assembly: GCA_947086415.1. NCBI lineage: Eukaryota > Metazoa > Arthropoda > Insecta > Lepidoptera > Tortricidae > Pammene > Pammene aurita. Next base: position 38,135,492 of record OX352297.1, on the reverse strand, counting down.
ATTTTTGGAAGGTGGGTGGCATTATCGGCGAAACAATGGGTGCTTGTGAGTCGAATTTGTAAGCTATTTGTAGGTAATGATTTAAGGACGGGGGATCATAATAATGTTGATTGAAGACCATGTCGAATTGCATTTGATCGTTTTGTTATCGACGCGATGAGAAGATGAATGAAGAGTTGTAGTTGAAACTTTTTATTTTTGAGAATATCTGTTTAGTTCGGACATTTAAAGAGTTTATTATAAGCATTTATTTTTATATCAGAAACAGAGCTTTGACCAAAGTGGTGATAGAAATTACAGTATCGCCTAATATAATGGCTTTTAATATAATTTCGTGCATAATACGCCAATTTGACTGACGCTTGATAATCGTATTAAGCGAGTTTAACTGTATTTTTAATTATGCACAGTAAGTTATTTTCAAAAACATTGGAGGGTATAGAGGAAGCATAAGTGGTCAGGCTATTTGCCATAGCTAGTACCTATTTTTTATATTTTTCATCCCCAAATAAATTACATATTTGGCTCTTCTTGACTAACATGACCGATATTTTTTTAGCTAATCGATATTCTATTTAAAATACGTAAGTAAAAACAATACATATATAACTTAATAAATTAATCATAAAATATGTACATATTTATAAGTAAAAACAGGCTCAAGCTCTGAGCCTGACGAAAGGGTGCCCAGAAGGCTGGCGGAGTTGCCACGCTGAATAGCGATTCCTATGCTGGGCAAGGAAAGAGCCAGCCCTCTGGTCACCCGTAGTATCTTTGAGGCGTTTGCTAAGTTGTTTAAAAAGTACATGAGCTCCGGGTCCCCAGGGTCCGAGGGTCTCCACCCCAAAGGGCACAAACATGCAGCTAGAGTCGATTGAGGCCGCTTGAGGCGCTCAGCCGCTGCGGCTGCCGCTCCAGCCTTAGGCGAGGTTCCTGGAAGATGGGACGGCGCAAGGGTATCCACGCACGTGGCATCCCATACCAGGGGTCGTCCCAGCTCACAGGGAACGAGGGTCATGCCATCAGGCAGCATACCGTCATCTCTAGGCAGGCCTGTGGGTTCTAATATGGCTGGAGTTCCGGCACTCGTAAAGGCACGGTGCAAGATGTCGTTGATGGAGGCATGCTGCGCGATACGGCCCGCGCTCCTGCTGCAGGAGAGGCCGTGTAGGCCTGTGCTGTTAATGTTGACACCACATTGGCACCTGTCCCGCACAGCCCCGGCAACACAAGGCGCACCCAGGCGCAACGCTATGGAGAGCCTAAAGGTGTCGTTACTCAGTAAGGTGCCTAGATTCTTAGAGGGTAAGGCCCGAAGCCAAGACCCCGACTGCCACTCGTTACAAGTAAGGAGACGAGCGCGCTCCACGGGGCTGGTAGACGTTTCGTACAGGTGATTCCGCACCAGCTCGCAGAGCGGCTCGTCCCATTTGGCGCTGCGAATGGAGACCAGTTGGCAAGTCAGAGTTGGGGCAGTTGAGCCTCCAAAAATCTACGGCATCTTTCGAGAGAGGGATTTCCAAATCATCAGAGTCTTTTAGAATTTTTGCGGTTAAATGTCGAGTGCTATGGATTGATGAGAAGAAAGCAGGTAGAGATACTATTGAAATTTTGCGGATCCCAATACCTCCATGCCTGATAGGTAAGGAGGCTTGGGACCATTGATTGTAGTCGAGATCAATATTCTTATAATTATAATGTCTCAAAAATCAATAAATTGATTATAATTTAAATAGCATTTTAATAACTTTGAATTTATCTGAACTATTTTAACTTTCAACTAAACTATTTTATGAGATGATTAAAAAGTCATTCACTCAAACTACGCGATTACGTCACATTTTAACCGATCGCAAATTAATAAATCTGCATACCAATAAACTAAGAAGGTGCCTAAAGTCAAGGTTATTGCTTCTTAATTATTAATTTTGATTTGGCAATGTTACACTTGAGAGAGCATGGATTTATTGAGCAGAAATGGCTACTAACTAGGAAGTCCTAAATAGGATGGAACAAAAGAGGACGGACCATATTGAAAACTATATAATCGTGTGAAAGGAAAATATGATTACTTTATACTTTATACGACAAAACGATTTCATTTTAAAAATACCAGAGGGTAGGATTGAAAAATTTCAAAGAAAAGGTAAGACAGGGAAATGTTTCATGGACCAAATAAAAAGAAAGGTACAAGTTGAGTCCTACCAAGAGGGGAAACTTTCATTGAAAAGAAGACTGAGTGCGATTGCATTAGACAAGAGATTATCTCTTAAATTTGACAGAAAACGTCTAATTTTTGACCTAACATAATTAAGCTTTCGTTTAACATTTCAATTAACAGATTAAGTTATTGGGGTCGTAGGTAGGTGACACGATATCGAGGAAAATGTTTAAAATTGATATATGAGAATATTTTGTTTAGGTTACGTCACTGAGCAGGGCCGTACCTCCATTTAACTCTTGACAGAAAGCCGGGGAAACACTAGGAAAATAGGATAATATGGGTGAATTTATTGACGTTTAAGAAATTAAGTTAATTTATTATCAGGATATTTGTAAAACTGTATATTAACGACTCAAGACTCAAGAGTGAAGAAAATGGATGACCCATTTATAAAGATCTTAAAAAATGTCATCAAAGAGTGACTTTTTTTATTATTTATGAGCAGGGCCCGTAATTTTCATGCCGATGACATCAATTTGACGTCACGCTCCATATAGGATGATCCCAAATAGTTTTATTGTAAATTATTAATCATTAGTCGTCAATCATTTTAATCATGTACAAATGACTTCAAAAGTACTCTATTTACACATGATATAAATAATAACTACTTGATACGTGAAACGTAAATAAAACTATTTGATTTGTTTTTATACATACATTTTATTACATGGTATTGCTAACAACACATTACAATTCATTAGAAAACAGAATTCCTCTCTAACGTAAAGCACGCCATCCTTCTTGCATTAACTCCCATGCAATGAAAATCTAAGTCATCTTCGCGTTCATACGGAAAGCAATATTCATAAAAATCTTTTTTTTTTGTAATCGTATTTTTGTTTGTTGTGTGGTTAATTATTCCAACTTCTCTGCTAAAATGAACATGTATAATTGATGGACACATTTTTTCTGATTTTAACAACTAAAATTAGGAAATCAGTATTTTTATTTCTCAGTGGCACTTGTAACATTTTTGACAGAACGTTTTTTTAATGAGAACGAATAAAAAAGGTTACATTTAAAAAAGGTTTTATTACATATTGATTTATAAACAGCCAAGGAAATTGATTTGTGTAACATTACGTACTTTGTCATAGTGACAATCAACATCTAGACGATAGAGATTTCATATTATTGTCACTGTGACAAGGTTCTAAATGGTATGCAAATCAAAGTCCTGGGCTATACCTACACGAATAACCAGATACTTAATGATATTATTTACAAACGAGGTTTTGTACAATATAATATACAAGTTAGTTTTGTACATAATTATTTACAAATTAATTTGAAACATATTTACATTTCTACTTTATTTGCCCCTTATATTTTGATTCGAAGTTAATAATTAGAATTTGCTCAAGGTTTTTAGGGGTCATGCTGCATCGCCGGTTTGTAAAAATCCATTTTAATATTGAAAAGGACCTTTCAACTTCTACAGATGTAATAGGGGCATACTTAAAATAAGGCCATAAATCTATTTTCTCATTGCTTCCATCAAGACGAACTTCTTTATTGTCGTTTAAGTCGGCCATTATTTGCATGGTTGGTAATTCCTTGTTTTTGTGTAAGACTGTTTTATGCTTTTTATAAATAAAATTTCCTTTTTCATGCAGATTAACCCTTGATAATTTGCCTGTCACAGTTTTAACTACTTGTAGCGACTCACTCAATGTCAGCGTAGAACTCTCCATTTGCTTGGTAGCTTTTACTAAAACTGTGCAGCTTTCAGTTATGAATTTTAAATGCTTTTTCAGATGAGGTTTCCCAATTGCTAATTTAGCCCGTCTTACTTTTGCGGTATTCTGGTCATCGAGATTGTTAAGAACGTTTTTGATTTCATCGAAGTAAGTCATGTAGTAAATACAGGCCTCAATCCACGTATTCCATCTTGTTATAACTGGACGGGGAGGTTGTGGCATATTAGGATATAACTGTTTTAACTTTTTTGTTCGTAATGGGGATTTTAAAAATGTCGTTTTCATACTACAAATCAACTCGTTTACATCCTCATACAAACCTCGAACTGTGTCAGCAACACGGTTGAAGCCATGGGCCAAGCATGTCACGTGTATCATATTTGGAAATGAATTCCGTAGAGTTTTACCTGCTTTTACCATATAGGGAGCCCCGTCAGTCAAAAATAACACCACCCTTTCATTGTAATTGTCATTTCCATAAAGATTTTTCAATGATTCGATTACTAAATTGTTTACAGTGGCATGATTAGTCCTGTCAAGGACCTTGGAAGCTATTATGTGTGGTTTACTTGCGTTAGTCTTTCTGAGTGCTCCAACGATAACATTGGCCACATTTTGGTCCAATTGATCTTTCGTCTCGTCAACACTTACGTAAATATACGAATCCGCGATATCATTCCTGATAGAATCGAAAACCTTTTTGAACATTTTAGGTAAATACTGTACTCTTAAGTTTGACTCCGATGGAACTTTTGCTGTTTTCGCATACTTGCCATCAATGCATTTTTGAAGGAAGTTATGGAAATTTTCATTTTCTAATTGAAACCATGGTATGTTTGACGCTACCATAAAATTCGTAAGATCCAGGTTAAACTCATTTTGTGTTAATTTTCCTTCTTCTCTTTCAATATGTTTAGTTGTTTGCAAATGTGCTGTGACATTGCTGACTTTTGATGTTATATATTGATCACAACAGGAACAATAAACGTTTTCGTCGTATACGATTAAAAACGGATATCTGTAGCAAAACTGGTGTAAAGATGACATTGTACCTATTTACATTTATCCAACAATACCTAACAAATAAATTAACAATAATTAAAACACAACAATATGTATTATTTTAAGCTGACAGCTATATAAGTCAATTAGACATGGTACTGATTATTTCAAGTATCGATATCGGTTACCTGCAGAGGTTGTTCAACATAGACATAAACAAAAAGGAAGATGAGTGACGTTCATAGTAAACAAAACTGAAATGTGGTCCAGCACCTACACACTTGTAAAATGCTACACACCGCTGTACTCAAACTCAAACTCAAACATTTATTCAGTAAGTAGGCCACAAGGGCACTTTTACACGTCAAAGTAAAAGAGAGAAAAAAAATCAAACTACACCGGTTCTAACCCTACACTTCTGACCCGAGAAGAATTATGTCCGGCAAGAAACTCGGCGGGACTTATTTTTTCAAAACAACAGTACATCAAAACTAAACAATACATATAAGTGCGTTATTCTATAAGAAAACATATCAAACCAAGGTTAGATTAACCAACAATAGGTTATAGTTTAAGAAAAATACCAAAGAAAAGAGGTGAGTCTAAATCTGACTATTTGAAAATGAATTACATACAAGTTTGATATACTTTCTTACCTGAACTGTGTCTTCTACATACATTTCCAAATTATAATAATCCATCATCAACAGTTAGAAAAAAAAATTGAATTTAAATTTAAAAAAAAGTATGTGTGTATAAGGTCTCCAAGTGTCTTGATCTATAAATTCTATATAATAATAAAAAAATATGGATAATCAAGCACCGAATGTTGTGTCTAAAGCCAATTAAACTAAAATTAAATATGATTAATAAAAAGTTACGTGATTGTGTGGCCTCAGTTAATACATGTGTATCAAGGGCAAAAGAGATAAACCTATATAGTTAACACGGCTATGCAAGCGAGACCTCCATATTTTACGTATTGCACAATGTGTAACTGAGAGACTCTGCCACACGACTAATTCAATATAGGTCCCGGAACCTATATTTGATTGCACACAATCGAGCGCCTGGTACCGTATCTCTCTTTTTGTATAAATCAATGTTGTTAAATGATTAATTATGACGAATTTAATTGGAATCATACTCTATGCAGCATGACTCTATGTAGCAATTGGGAAACATCATCTGAAAAATCATTTAAAATTCATACCTGAAAGCTGCAGAGTTCTAGTAAAAGCTACCAAGCAAATGGAGAGTTTTACGCTGACATTGAGTGAGTCGCTACAAGTAGTTAAAACTGTGACAGGCAAATTATCAAGGGTTAGTCTGCATGAAAAAGGAAATTTTATTTATAAAAAGCATAAAACAGTCTTACACAAAAACAAGGAATTACCAACCATGCAAATAATGGCTGACTTAAACGACAATAATGAAGTTCGTCTTGATGGAAGCAATGGGAAAATTGATTTATGGTCTTATTTTAAGTATGCCCCTATTACATCTGTAGAAGTTGAAAGGTCCTTTTTAATATTAAAATGGATTTTTACAAACCGGGGATGCAGTATGACCCCTAAAATCCTTGAGCAAATTCTAATTATTAATTTCGAATCAAAATATAAGGGGCAAAAAAAGTAGAAATGTAAATATGTTTTAAATGAATTTGTAAATAATTACGAGTATGTACAAAACTAACTTGTACAGCCTTGGCCAGAAGTATGCCCCTATTACATCTGTAGAAGTTGAAAGGTCCTTTTTAATATTAAAATGGATTTTTACAAACCGGCGATGCAGTATGACCCCTAAAAACCTTGCGCAAATTCTAATTATCAATTTCGAATCAAAATATAAGGGGCAAAAAAAGTAGAAATGTAAATATGTTTTAAATTAATTTGTAAATAATTACGAGTATGTACAAAACTAACTTGTACAGCCTTGGCCAGAAGTGTTGAGCATAGCTCTTTTTTGCTTGCAATTTTGATGTTAAGTATTAATTCCCTATCATAACAATGTACAATGACGTAAAATGTTATATTTTATTGATATATCTAGAAAACTTCACTTAATAACACTTTCAAGGTACCTATAAAATATGAAAAGTGGAGGTCCCAAAAATGCGAATTTAGGTCGGTGCGAAAAATTGCAAATATTCGATGCAGTTACTACTCATTTCAACAAAACATGCCTGTTCAGTTTGAATTAATTGATAAAATAACTTCAAAAAAGTCTGAAACACCGGTCTAAACTTTCGAGTTTTGTATGAAAATCACAAGGATGCTCAATATTTCTGGCCAAGGCTGTATATAATAATGTACAAAACCTCGTTTGTAAATAATATCATTAAGTATCTAGTTATTCGTGTAGTTATGGCCCAGGACTTTGATTTGCATACCATTTAGAACCTGGTCACAGTGACAATAATATGAAATCTCTAGCGTCTAGATGTTGATTGACACTATGACAAAGTACGTAATGTTACACAAATCAATTTCCTTGGCTGTTTATTAATCAATATGTAATAAAACCTTTTTAAATGTAACCTTTTTTATTCGTACTCATTAAAAAACGTTCTGTCAAAAATGTTACAAGTGCCACTGAGAAATAAAAATACTGATTTCCTAATTGTATTAGTTGTTAAAATCAGAAAAAAATTGTCCATCAATTATACAAAATTACAACAAAATTAACAGGGAACTTGACATACACTCAAAACCATACCACGAGTGTAAATCGCTCATCACAAAGTGGCTCAAAAGGAAATCCTATGAGGATACGGAGAGTATGTTGCGACCGCTATACTAGGAAGCACCACACACACATGTACACACACCACACACACACACACACACACACACACACACACACACACACACACACACACACACACACGCACACATACACTCACACTCACATACTACTATTATTCTAATATTAATTATGTTCAAGCATGTCCCATGTATGTAGTGCCTAAGCTAAAAACCATTAATTACCTACAAAACTTTTACCCTTTTAACTTTTATAAACCTAAGGGAAGAGCGGTGCCTCCCAACACAGGCAATATTTTGCTTACCGGGTGGCCCCATCCCCTGTATCATAACCCTGTATGCATTTATGAAATAAATAATTTTGAATTTTTTTTTTTTTTTGACATTTTCTTTTTAGCAGAGAATTTGAAATAATTAACCAAATGTGTGACACAACAAACAAAAATACGATTACTAAACAAAATGATTTTTATGAATATTGCGTTAGGTACGTATGAACGCGAAGATGACTTAGATTTTCTTTGCATGGGAATTAATGCAAGAAGGATGGCGTGCTTTACGTTAGAGAGGAATTCTGTTTTCTACGTAACAATTGTAATATGTTGTTAACAATACCATTTAATAAAATGTATGTATAAAAACAAATCAAATAGTTGTATGTACGTTTCACGTATCAAGTAGGTATTATTTATTCCATGTGTAAATAGAGTACTTATGAAGTCATTTGTACATGATTAAAATGATTGACGACTAATGATTAATAATTTATAATAAAACTATATGGGATCACCCTATATGGAGCGTGACGTCAAATTGATGTCATCGGCATGAAAATTACGGGCCCTGTTTATGAGTAACTTGACGACAGATTTTTTTAACCTTGGGCTTTCTTTAATATGAAAATGATCACAAGACACATACATTTTATTCTTCCTTTTTGATTACTATCGAAAAACCATAGTCAATATTTTAATTAAAGCTTCTGATTTGGTTTTGGAATTAAGTATTATATAAGAAATATATACCTACTTGTTCTTTATTATTTCAATAAAAGTCAACAGTTTAATTACACTAACACTTTTAAAAAATGTATACCTGAATGAAATATTGCCCTTTATACTTATTGGGTGGACAATTTCAGGCTACATATGTAAAGACTATCCAGTGATATGATATTTTAATCTTGGTTGAAATGAATAGTACTATAAAAATCAGTATAATTCATAGAAACGTATACATTTATCACTTAAAACAAATCGTTTTCAGTAACACCAACGAAGTAAGTTGCGGTTTCAGGCTGTATATTCGAAAAATATTACAAGAGATGATATTTTAGTATCATATTAGATAAATAGTACTAAAAAATGCGTATAAATCATAGAAATAAATATTATTTTACCATTTGTAACAAACCATTTTCAGGAACACCAACACAACAACTCAAAGAGTACCCAGTGTATTGACGACGAGGGACGCTCTTGTTATTTTTGTAAAGGGTCGGCAGCGCGCATGTGACACCTCTGGAGTTGCAGGCATCCATAGGCTACGGTAGCTGGTTACCATCAGGCGGGCCGTATGCTTGTTTGCCACAGTCGTGGTATAAAAAAAATTTGCGGTTTCAGTATATTAAAAGAATCTCCCGAGAGATGCCATTTCAATCACAGGTCAGATACTACTAAAAACCAGCATAATTCATACAAACGAATCATATATCATTTAAAACTGATAATTTTCAGGAACACCACCGAATGCGGTTTCAGGCTGTATATCCGAAGCTATATAGCAGAGCGTGCGCGTGCGCAGCTCACAAGTGCCGCGCTCGCGTCGCGTAGTGCCGTGTGAAATGCAGTGAGTGTGACACACATTACAAACATGGTGAGTCCGATGGTTATGCTCTTAAAATAAGTCGGCCGTTGATATAAATACAAACAATTAATCATGGTGGATTTTTTTTTGTTGAATTTTTTGGTTATTGGAATTATAGATTGAAAAGTCATAGCAAATAAGACACTGCTAATTATTGGGATTCGGAAATAAGGATCTATACGATTCCATACATTTTCATATACCTGTCGCTAAAAGATAGAAGAATATCTCCCTTAAATCAACGTCATTTTGTGATTTGTAAATGACATACTTTTGAAGTTTGATTTAAAAAAAAATTAAGTAGAAAACAGGGAAAATTTTAAAAACTTTTAGTTAACGAAACGCAACTGTGTAAGTAAAAAAAAAGTAAACATTGAATGTAATTGACATAAAAACTTAATTGACGTAATGGAGAACGCGCGTGCGCGGTTTGAGCTACAAATCGTGATGGTAATCAATTAGGCGTTTATCAATGACGGTATTTTTATAGCTTCATTTAGTTTATGAGATAAAAGATATTTAATGTCATAAAAGGAAAATATTTATTTACGTTTGAAACAAATATCTTTGAATTTGCCAGCATTTGACACTAATCTTAAGACAGTTCAATAAGGTCCCTTTCTCTTAATTGAAATAGTAATTTTACTAATGCGATATCAAAAAAAACGTAGATGAAATTATTACTTAGTTCATTTAATTACTCTACTTAATTGCTATACAAATACATTACATTTCGTTGATATAAGTAAGAGTTTCCTATACAGATGTCATACAGTGTTAAGTCATATTAAAGTTATCAAATTAGGATAATTTAAGCATTAAAAAAACAAATCATGTATTAATAATAAATAAATAAATAAATAAATAAATAAATAAATAAATAAATAAATAAATAAATATTATGGGACAATCTTACACAAATCAACCTAGTCCCACAGTAAGCTCAATAAGGCTTGTGTTGTGGGTACTAGGCGACGATATATATAATAGATATATACATATAAATACTTAAATACATAGAAAACATCCATAACTCAGGAACAAATATCCGTGATAAACACACAAATAAATGCCCTGACCAGGATTCGAACCCGGGACCTCCTGCTTCGTAGGCAGGGTCACTACCGACTAGGCTAGGAGGCCGTTGTATTGTGGCATTAAGTCCGCTTTCTGTAAGTCATGATTTTTCGTCTATGCAATAAAGATTAAATCAATAACAAATAAATAGACTCAATTAAAGTTACCGGATCTATTAAGCTGGCATCTTTTAATTTAATTTGAATATATTAAATAACATAAATTAAATCATTTATGAGTTCAGCACAGAATTGAAATGTCAAGTGTTAAATCGTTAGATGATCCACTTTCAATATCACAGATAAAAACATAAGTTCAAGGTCATTGATTTGAAGTCTAGTTACACCGGATATGTCTATAGCATTTAAATTTATTAATAAAAAATATGCAATCCATTACATTATAGATCTATCGAGAGTTGGAGATTTATGCTTAAATCCAAAAAACTTTGTCTGGATAGCATATACATACATTATATAAGCTAACTAGTTTTTTTAACCATTAAACGTTTATAATTTCAGATTCAGAATTCTAATTAAACTAAATAATTAAGATTCTCATCGTATACTATTATAGCAGAATACTCGTATAATACTCTAAAATATGTTCAAGTCCTCCTATCCTAGCCCAGTCGGTAGTGACCCTGCCTACGAAGCAGGAGGTCCCGGGTTCGAATCCTGGTCAGGCCATTTGTTTGTGTGTTGTATCACAGATATTTGTTCCTGAGTTATGGATGTTTTCTATGTATTTAAGTATTTATCAATATTTATCTATTATAAATACCGTCGTCTAGTACCCATAACACAAGCCTTATTGAGCTTACTGTGGGCCTAGGTCGATTTGTGTAAGATTCTCCTATAATATTTATTTATTTATTTATTTAAGTACCTAGCATTATTTATCAACTATCTGAATCTTAAGCATTAAGGTTATATTTATACCAGTAGGTTATAAATATGTATGCATGATTTAGTTTAAAAAGTTAATCTCGGATAATGTTAACTATATGCGAGTGGACATAATATAATAAATAAGGAAGCGTATTCAACTTTATACCAAAATTGCAATTGATTTAGCATTTGTCCCAGTACAGCTCACTTCCACTTACTTATGGAAGCAATGACGTCAATGTCAAATCAATTTGATTTTTATAATCCGAATGCGCCTCGCGGCCGAGGAGATGACGCAAGTGACGCAACGGCTAAAGGTCACAGCGGCCGTTGCTTACTTCTATGACATTATTGAAAATTAAGAAAAACACGCGAGTATGAAATGAATATTAAATTATTGAAATGTGAAATACCTATGCCTTGAACCTAGCTACCTAGCTTGCTAAAGTTTTCTTGACATAGTTTTTAATAAATAAAGTATTTAACATTTTGCATTGTCGTTGCAATGAATGTATAATTGAAAATAAAACGTTTGCACAATTTTTAATACTTTTTATAACGAACGATTTTCAGAATTTTTATATCATTCACAATTAGGTTATGAAAATGGCGGAATTATTATTTAAGGCATTTTGTATCAAGATCTTGTTTTTAAGTTTATTTTTTAGTTGAGTGTAATTGTAATTTTTTAAGATGTCGGAATCTTACTAAAGAGTTCTACCGACAATTCCGACATCTTAAATTTAACAATATTTAAAAATTCATAGATCTTTTTACACACAAAATACAATATTTCTGGTTTATTATGATACATGAATGGATAACAAGAAGTCTCACGACAACACTGGCTATATGGTAAAGGTCAATCCGATAGCAGGATATACTCGCCGGGTCCTGCCCTTATCTGGACAACTTTAATTGATACCCAGTGGAAATAGCAAGTCAATAGGGTAGACCGGGGTGAGACGGGATAGACGGTTCAAGTTAAACATTTTAGTTCAATTCATAAGATCATGCTACCGCGTGCGTGGTGGTCAAGCCCAAAGCGTGACGCTAATTGACTGTCCATGGTTACCGGTGATATTATGATTTGACAAAAATGCTTCTTGATCCGTTTCGCCCGCGATCCTGTTCGTGTCGGTCTACCTTAATTATCAAACTGTATTATAAAGCTTTTTCTGTATTGAAAAACTAACAATTTATATAAACAATACCATAAAAAAGTTTTGTTTGTTTATACATCATTGGAATAAATTTTTTTACCTTTCGAAATACACACAAGGTTTTTCATAATACTTACAAAGAAAACAAGATGTCAAATAATGTAATAAAATCCTCATCACTATCCCATGTAATTTTTAAACTTAAGTCATTGGCAATAAAGGTGACAGCAGGGTGCCAGCTATTGGGATTAGTGTGCCGACTACTGGGACGTTTACCCTACTATAGATCCAGGGACCGTATTCTAACTTTAAAACACATTTACACACGATCCAACTTCAATGCAATTTCAATGCATTAACTACGCAATAAATATCTGAATCGGAAATGTCAGAATTGCTTGCAAATTATTCCAATGCAACTCCAATACGACTTCAATATTATTTGATTATTTGTTGTGTGTTGGAGTTATGTTTGAGATAGATATGGTGTAGATAGGCGCTACGCTATATAACTGTGATGAAGATATTATTATTTCGTATACAATTAGATTTGAGCCGGTGCCGTATTCTAATTATAAAAGACATAAAACAATACATTAAAAACACAATCTATTTCAAATATATTACATTATCATCACCACTTAGATGGTTGGCAGTCCTCAACTGTGCGTTTCTCGAGAAACTTCCTGCCTCGCACAATAAAACTGTGGAATGAACTGTCGTCTGCGGTATTTCCGGACCGATACGACCTTCAAACCTTCAAGAAAAGAGCGTATTCCCATCTTAAAGGCTGGCAACGTGCTTGTGACCCCTCTGGTGTTGCGGGCGTCTATGGGCGGCGTTAATTGCTTACCATCAGGCGATTCGTCTGCTCGTTTGCCTCCTATTTCATAGAAAAAAAAAAAAAAAAAAAAAAAAAACTCTAACACACAAAAAAGAATCAAACAATATTAAAGTTGTATTTGAGTTGCATCGGAATAATTTTCAAGCAAATCTGATATTTTTGATTCAGACGTTTAGGCGCTAGCTGTATGTAACTTTGTTATATTATATAATAAAAAGTAAAACAAAATGCATGTTTTAAACACAAATAAATAAAATCCGAATAAATACCGCGAAATCTATAATTATGAAAAACATAAAAATTTTCCTTCTTCAAACACAGTTTAAACTAAATTATCACCGTTTTTCTTGTGCATAATTAATTTTCATTCCCATCTGTATGACAACAACTGCCTCTACAATTATAAAGATTATTATAATTCCAAATACTTTTCTAATGATCGTATCATATTAAAAGATTCCTCATACATACTGTCATCAGTGCTTGACTTTAAATTTGCGTAACTTGGAGCCTTGGCGTCCAAGTATCGCCATCGGAATTGATTTGAAAATAACGAAGTTTAAATCAATTACGACAGGTATCAAAGTCATTAGTACCAAGGATAACCCATCTGTCAAAGATTGGATGAACAGTGAGTTTGATGCACCGAAAAGCAAAAGCGGTGTGAACGGCTTACGCACATTTGTTATTCAATTATGAATCGTATACTAAAGCATTAAGGTTTTAATTTAAACGTGCTTTCTTTCGTTGTAATGATTGTCGCGTGGTTAACATTGTGAATAAGCAATTACATAGCAACCAACCAAAGCAACCATTTTATACCAACTAAAGCAACCAAATCTATACATATAATAAAGCTGAAGAGGGTCGAAAGTCTGTACATGGAAGATAATCGAAAAAAAGTTGGCTGGGGATACTTAGAATCGATAACAGAACACGTTCCAACAATTTTTAGAATTTTTGTCTGTTTATCTGTTTGTCTGTTTATCTGTTTGTCTGTTTATTTGACCGCGCATCACGTGAAAACGGCTGAACGGATTTTGATGAAATTTTGTATAGATATAGTTTGAGTCCTGGTAAAGGATAATATATAGTTTTAATCCCGAAAATCAACCCTGGTGGGGGTGAAAATGGGGTTGAAAGTTTGTATGGAGAATTTTTAACCGCTGAAACGATTTAGATAGAAATGAGTATGGAGATAATTTGAGTCTCGAGAAACGTCAAAGGATAGTTTTCAAACCCTTGTGGGGGTGAAAAGGGGGTTGGAAGGTGGTATGAGGATTTTTTTACCGCTGAACTGATTTAGATGAAAATTGGTATAGAGATAGTATGGGTCTAAAATTGAAAAAAAGAATGGAAGTGACGCCTGTTACCCGTCGATGCTATAAATTTACCTGTACCCGCTCTTAAGAAATATTTGAAAATGTCATGAATGTCAAAGGGTTATTGCAGGTTCGAGGACTATATATGACGTACAAAGATGCATGGCCCAAACCAAAAAACTACTACAAAATCATCTAACATTTATGGGACTCCGTTTAGGTAGGAAATAGTAGTTCATGTAACTGTTACGTAATAAGGGTCCTTAAAACGTGAGTGTGGTTTTCATAATAAGATCACACGAGTGTTTTAAGGCCTAATTACGTACAGTTGCATACACTGATTTATCTACACTCATATTATTTATCCTAAATGCATTATTCGGAAACCATAGAATGGCCGCCATTGCACCGCATGGCCAACTCGATTGTGCCGGCGGTCGCGTATCGGCGGCCGCGCGGGAGCGTGCAGGTGTACATTATGTTATCAAAACTCTAAAGTTAAAATTACGTTACTGATACAGATAAAAAGCTTATCATAGTAAAATCGTTTGTGGTAATGCTAGCGTTGCCTACCGTTTTCGAACACGTTTTAGAGAACTTACAATGTGAGTGTAGATAAACATATCAAACGTTTTGTGAAGCAGTCAGATTAGGATTTATTTTTCTTTATAATTAAACAGTAGGTACATTATCTGTCTCTCAACCTGTTTTGATATGTCTTCTTGAAGAACTACGCCTTATTTTGTATCTTTAAGATCTAATAATGTATTACTGTTTTGAAAAAAATAAGTCCCGTCGAATCTCTTTTCGGTCATAATACTTCTTGGACCAGAGGTGTAGGGTTAGAACCGGTGGTAGTTTTGGAACGAAGTTCCTTATCGGACGGTTCGCGGATCCGGCCAAGGCGAAAAAAAGTCACGTGACAGTCACGAAAAAGCGTCACGTCACGAAAACGCGACACCCATACCATTGAGAAACATGTAAAATGGAATGGAATAAAAAATATATAAAATAGAATAAAGTGAAGTGAAGTGTAGTGAAATTGAGAAGTGACAAAGTGATAAAAGTGAAAAAAGTCGAGAACCTTAAAAGTCGAGAATTTTAAAAATGTCGAAAATGTCAAAAATGTCAAAATTTCCAAAATTTCCAAAATTTCCAAACTTTTCCAAAATTCCCAACATTTCCGAAATTTCCAAAATTTCTAAGATTTCCAAAATTTGAAAAAAATGCAAAATTAAAACTACAAAATTTACGAAAAAGTCAAAATGAAATAAAATTAAATAACATAACTTCGTTCCAATCGCACTCGATTCACATACTTTCTACGACACTCACGTATTTTATTTTTCTTTGACGTTCATTAGTGCATTGTAATGTGCTTACATTGACGAATAAATATCTTGATCTACACCAATATCATAAATCCTCTATTCCGCGTTCAGAACCGTATGTAATTAATTACCAACATTATTGCAACCAGTAACGTAACATCAGTGTATTATCTGTGACAGTGTGGTAAAAACGTATGAAAATTCATTACCTACGGTAACGTAATGAAAATTCGCCCCCCCGACCGCCGGCGCAATAATGTTGGTCATGGCGGTGTAATGGCGGTCATTCTAATGGTTTCAATGGATTTTTAATATGTGTGTAGGTAAAGCAGTGTATGCTTCTGTATATGTATAATGAGGCCTTATTACGTGACAGTTATATCGCCATGTCCGTCCTGTCCGCGGTCTAGCTCAGTTACCGTTCGCACTAGAAAGCTGAAATTTGGTGAGGCCTGACAAGAACTTTCAATAAAAACTATATTGAATAAAATCGGTCCAGCCGTTTTTGAATTATTAGTCAAAAACGCATAGTGAAAGGAAGTGCCGAATAGTAAAATGACGTAAGCGCCGCCAAATAAACGACCTTTTGAACGGATGTTTTGTAACAGGGCAGCATCTACGAAACTCTACACGGAGCATCGCCCGACATGCTCTTGGCCGGTTTTTTTTTTGCATTGTTATCCCGGAAATCACCCCTTAAGGATTACTAATTTCAATTCCAGAAAATCCCCAGCCAGGTTATACGTAGCCTATAAAAATTCAACGTCTAAAAGGGGGGGGGGTCATGGAACTCCCTCCTCCAAGTGCACCTCAAATAGAAAAAAATCATTTCTGCAATTGTGACCCCCCCCCCCCCCAATTTCAATCGCGCCTGTTCTTACCTTTCATGCTTTTACTGATTTGACGGGAGGATCGATTTGGATGATATTTGCAGTAGACATAAACGTATAAAAACAAAAGTGGTCCTGTATCGTCCGATATACACCTACTATACTCTCTATGTCGTTTAAATCATGCCAAAAAAATTTAATAAAAAAAAGGATTCATTTATGAGTGTAGTTTCATTTAGTGGTAATTGTAAAATATTTTATTAGGACTACTGTCCTATAGCGTTTGTCAACTTTACTTCAAGTTCCGCCTCCAGGGTAGCGGGAGAGAAATTAGGGGTGAATTAGCCGCTTACTGACACAGACCGAATTCCACGCGGGCGGAGCCGCGGGCACAGCTAGTAAATGAAATAAATCTTATTCAATAAAATGTATATTTAAGCAATTAAAAATTATGTCAAGTTAAATATTAGTACAAATGTCACGTGATATTATTAGCAGTTTATGCCTGAAGTATATATTTAATATATTTAAGTATATTTTCTTGTATTAGTATATAGTAAAATGAAATACTTTTGTTTGTCCAATTTAATAATAATTACTTTCTTCAATTGGTATTTTATTAAATTATAAGGAATCGAATGTTACCTTTTTTCATTTTAGATTTAAAATTCAATGCCTTGTATTTTTTATATTGCTCATTTTCTATCAATTTGACTACATTACTAATTATCCTATTTAGTAACAAAAAGTCAACATAATCAAGCCAATTTTGTTTAGAATTTTGTTGCCTGACAACCAACCACAAACCTAGTCCCACAAATCATAAGACACGGTTTATACTTGTAGGTAAAATTTATGCAAATCAACTTGTAGCTGTTGGCAAACCCCAACATCCTCAATACTGGCTTCTGACTGCTCAAAAATATTTAATATGAAGAAGCAAAACGATTGTTGAAGCGGATTCGGGAAATACAGAATATGTCCTTTCCTATGGCTATGACGGAAACAAAAAATATAAAAGGATCGCAGTATTAGAGGTAGAATCTAGATATAAAGTCAATAAATGCGTATGTTAATTTATAGCCATTCAGGTTAATAAGTAGCCATTCAGGTTAATAAGTAGAGCTGTTTAACCTTTACTAATAGTTTACAAGTGTTTATTATAGTAAAATAATGAATAAACAAGCCTCGAGGCAATGCGGGTATATCTACATCCATAATGATTCAAGAGAAAGGTTTTTATGTATAATACATGCAAAATATAGTAAATAAACACTGAAAATTGTAGAGGTTTCTAATTTGATGTCGTAAATAAACACATTTTTTGCGCTTACATTGCAAACGCTGGCTGAACCCTACGAGATAGATCAAAATAATGTACTTCAGTATTGTATACCTTAAAAAGGTCTACAAAAAAGTCCGCGATAGGATATGTCTATCTCTTAGGGATAACCCACAATAACCATTTTGTATCCCGTGCAAAGCCGGGGCGAGTCGCTAGCTAACTAATAAATTTAACAAAAAAGTACATTCTCGATTCAATACTGTGGTTATAAAGACATTTTTAGTAGCCTATTTTAGTGTCCCATACCACTGCTGGGCGAAGGCCTCCCCTCGACTCCTTTATTCGGCCCTGTTTATTGTCATTTATCCCAAGGAATGGCGGGAAAATAGAAACAATAAAAAATTATAAAATAATTAAACTGATAAATATGTCTAGTAATTTTACGTTAAGTAATCATAAATATAGTTTTCTCTATATAATAGAATATATAAATAAATAAATAAACTTCGATATATTAACATCAATTTAATGGAAACACAAAATAAAATATCTTAATAATTTAATTTTTTTAAAGGGTAATCCTAAGAGTTTTATTCTGAAATAATTATTATGAATCCTATGTGCAAATACATTAAACTTAAAAAGCTTCCAACGGACCGTATGCCTAATTGCCTTTATCGTAGTTGAAAAAGGTTGTCCCAGTGACCAACGGACGCCAACCAGACAAACAATGTATGTTTGAACACCTGCAGACATACAAGCCCGTAGAATCGGCCGTTGCGACACATACTGACAAATGAGTTAGCTAAGTGTTATCTAAACGATTTTTCCTAAGAAGCTGTACAATGCGGCGCGGAATGTTGCAAATATACGACGGTTCTCAGAGGGCTATGGTCTATGGTTTATACCACAAGCAGTAGCGGTTGCTTAGAAACAAAGTATACTTGCCTATAAATTTGACAAATAAAAAACGACAAGCAATCTAGTCAAGAAAGCTTGAATAGGTAAAAAAACAGTCTTAATTTGAGTTGATGAAATGAAACGTATAGCATAATATGGTCGCACAAGTTGTGATGAACTTTGGACTTTAAGAAGAAAATCATATAAATGCGGTGTCATTTTAAAATACTTCAAAGTTTAACTTATCAGATTTTATCGACATTGATTGCATATATAAAACATTTATAATGTTGTTATTATTTTGACATTTGTATACTTTTAATATTAATTACTTTTTTCATAGTAATTCTGTGACCAATAAATATGTAAACAGGTCTTTAATATAAGATTTGGTCTTCCAAATTATTCTTCCTGCCTTGACAAGTTTGTTTAAATATTTAAAAAAACTGTTATAAAAACAATTTTACGTTGGTCTCATCAATATTAAAATGACATTGAAATAAGTGGCTTCATTATTAATACATTAAACTAGTTTCCTAACCAGTATAACGCCTTCATCTACTTTACATGGGTGTTATGAAATCTATTTGTAGCATTAATAGCATATCAAAATAAAACATTAATTTCCGTGTCTTGGAAAATGTATACAAAGTATCGCAAACAACCAAATATTTTAGTATAAATAACTGTAACTTACTTCATCAAATGACACTTTTCGTGCACACTTATAGAATTAATTGTTTAATTTAATGCCGTAAGTTCTTACTCCTTGTTCTCTGTTTTTTATCCTTTATAATAATACCATTTGAATAAAGAGTTTGACAAAGAAAAAAAACCTTAAATAAGGTCCGAACATTCGGCGTCGATATAAAAATAAAATAAGGTAAACAAATATGGCTGACACATGACAAGCATTTGACACAACACATGACAAGACAAGATGTTTTTAAAGAAATTCGTTTTCACTGAAATATAAGTAATCAATGGAAATTTTTACTTTTTTACTACAACATATTTGGTTGTTCTTGAAAAGTTCGTGATTGAGAAACAATGAAGGTAAATTGCCTTTGTTAACTTTATTTTACTTTTCGATTGGCCTCGAATTAAGCATCATATTGACGGATACCATGCAATGCGGTAAAAGATAACTTATTTATTATAATACATTTTACTTTCATGCCAATCAGGTTTTTGCGTTAAAAATTAGTTTGTAATTAAAAAAATCGCTGGACGCTTGTACTCTGGCCCCTCTCTAGGCAATGTGTACGCATGTCAACGCTTCCACAATGAGATGGAGCGAGCGATAGTTTTGTATACGTTTTGTTTGGCCTGCAGTGTACATTCACGAAAACGGCTTCCGTTTAGCAAGCGACCAGTTAAAGTTGGAACTTTACTATGAGTGAAGGTAGAAAACAGTGACAATATTTTTTTTTTTTTTTCAATTTGAAGTGATATAGTATATCATACATTTGTGGCCCGATAATGAGGATCAAGATTGTTTTTCCTGGACATTTTGCCTAAAAATATGATATATTAAATTTGAAAAAAAAATGTGCATGACCAATTTCAATTTTGATAATACGATGTGTAAAATTTAATAAAGTTCATATAAAGATTATGTAAAAAAATACTTTAAAATATACAGCCGGTAATCCAACACTTTTTAGAAGTTCATACTTTAATTAAGTTGATATTATATATTACTCAGTAAAAAATAGTAAAGTAGGTTTAGATAAGAGTATCATTTTTAGGGTTCCGTAGCCAAATGGCAAAAAACGGAACCCTTATGGATTCGTCATGTCTGTCTGTCTGTCTGTCGGTCTGTCCGTTTGTATGTCACAGGCATTTTACTCGGAAACTATACGACGTTCTGAATAAAATTTACACATAAGGTGTATTTTGTATGCAGCTACTTAGTTATGTAGTTAAATTTGAAAAAATGTATATTTTTAGGGGGGCGCTCCATAGAGGTAACTAAATTTAAAAAAAAATTTAACCAAATATCAACATGTGACACATCAGTCGATAGGTCTTTCAAAATAACATTGAGGTTTCTTTGACTATTTTTTGATTAAGTGAATATTTTCTGAAATAATCGCTTCGAAAGTCAGAAAAGTTGTGTAGCCCCCCCCCATAACTTTTGAACCGTAAGTTCAAAAATATGAAAAAATTTGAAGAGATGCGCCTTATCATATACTTTCAACGAAAATTATTTTCAACATTATCGGTTCAGCCATTTTTGAGTTATCTCCAAAAAACTTCTTCCATAGGCATCAGATACGACCTTTTGGTATTAGTTTGGTTCTTATTCCATTGAAGGTACGGAACCCTCCTATGCGTGGTCCGACACGCACTTGGCCGGTTTTTTACTCGTGACTTCTCTAAAAATAGTTAGCTATTGTTTTGTTAGTATTTGGGTATTCTATTTTAGTGTTGGGTTTTCATAGGTAGGTTTATTTTTATATTTTTAATTAGTTTGTTAGTATAGTTTAAATTTTTAGAAGTCTAACTTCAGTTTTTAGTGCATATAGTAAATGTTAGCTATCTATAAATGTATATTAGATAATATCTGAATAATAGTGATGACTTTATTATGAATAGACACGCAAGTACAGTGAGCTACACAAGTGATGAATTGCCCCAATCGCGGTGCTAACAAAGACATAAGCTTTGTTTTCTTTCGTAATGCTCCGGTTTCTATGGCAATCGGCACATCTAGCCTCGCGAAATAGGAACAATACCAATTCCATGACCGTGTACTCCATGTCACCAATACATTAATTACGGGTATCTAAATACTAACAAAACAGTAGTTAGAGACAGACTGACGATGCAGGCCTATAAGGCGATTATCACACTGGCACCGCGACCGGATGCGGCGACGGTGTGCAAGCGTGACAGCGCTATACACATGCATAGCGCTATCTAGCTCGCGCACCGGCGCCGCCTACGGAAACCGCAGCAGTGTGAAAGCCGCCTGACAGCGGACCAGTTCGTTCGTTCGATCGTCTATTTGCATCACTCTCTTTCGAATATGCAAGAGCGATAGAGACGAAGACAACGAAATTTAGATCCTTGAAGTTTGGAACATATTAGATTACATACTTGAATAGCCACAGAACTCCAGTAAGAAAAAAATTCGTAAATTCAATATTTAAGGGGGTGAAATGGGGTTGAAAGTTTCTAACGACCTCTCTTCGAACTAAGTCGGGACGGAGACTAGTCAAAAGCTTTGACAAATAATGTTTTGGCAATAAGTGAAGTACACAACCATTGAATTAATGCGCTCTATACAGATAGTAACTACGTATTTTAGTAATGTATGTTACTGAGGAAAAGTGTATGCAAGTCAGTAGCATGTTACGAAATTCTGATTGGCAGCCATCTTATTAACAAAGCAAATGCCGCTCTTTACAAGCGTTTACAACTTTTGCTTTCGATTTGTTTTCACTGCTTACACAGTGTCTAGGAAAATATTTAATATTGTACTTCTTTCAGTTGAATACCATTTACCTACTGCAGAATGTTTTTTATTCCCATTTGAGATGTATCGGAGTGTAGTGAGTGAAGTGAAATGAAGATGGATTGGCCATTTTGGTACGTTTTGAGTCGGAGAGTGACTTATTTTATTCAAAATTAAAATACACACACAAATCAGCATTGACTTCTCAGCGATTAAGAGAGAAATCATTTATAACTTTCCCTTAATTTTTCAGAATGGCTTTTTAATCTTCCCCAAATATATCCTCAAATGTATACCTTCATGTATAACTTACAAACTATTAATCTTAAGACAACACAAAACTAGTCAGCAAAAAAGATCGGCTATGTTGAATGACTTTGTTTTCTACTGTTTATAATCAATTTGCATAGCACCTACACAATCCATTAAGATACCAAGATAAAGTTAGCAGCAGACAGCAGCGACGACAAGCGATGACGTTGATTGAAGATGGAGACTGATGAAATGGTGATCTCTGACCTATTGTGGGCTCATAGGCGCCACGTGACTACAGCTAAAATAAAGCTAGAATAAAAGCAACAATGTAGGCAATCCTGACTAACAATAACAGATGATTTGTTGTCAAAATGATTAGTTTTTGTAATCAATATAATATCTATTCAAATTGTGTAATAATGGCAACCAATGTCACTAAAACATTTGACTTGCGTAATTGATTTGCTTTATAACAAGTTAACAAAACCGGCCAAGAGCGTGTCGGGCCACGCTCAGTGTAGGGTTCCGTAGTTTTCCGTCCGTCACAGTAAGTGTCCCCACTTAATATATCCTTTTAATAGTTTTTGAAAGCACGTCATTTCATTGTGATTGTGTAGAAATTACAGGTACAATAAACACCTGCTTATACGGTTAAATTACAAACTTAGTTCAGAAATTATTTTGTAATTTTTTTTTCAAAAACTATTCAACCTATCAAATTCAAAATAATTTTCCTAGAAAGTTTTTATAAAGTTCTGAGATTTTTTTCATATTTTTAAAACTTATGGTTCAAAAGGGGGACACATTTCTTTTTACTTCTGGAGCGATTGTTTCCGAAAATATTTACATTATCAAAAAATGATTTTACTAAACCCTATTCATTTTTAAATACCTATCCAACAATATATCACACGTTAGGGTTGAAATGAAAAAAAAATCACTCCCCACTTTACGTATAGGGAGATACCCTAAATAAAACATCTTTTTCCACTTTTTATTTTACCACTTTGTCGGCGTGATTGATACGAGTATACATGTACCAAATTTCAGCTGTCTAGTGCTAACGGTCACTGAGATTATCCGCGGACGGACGGACGGACGGACATGGCGAAACTATAAGTTCCTAGTTGACTACGGAACCCTAAAAACGGATGATCTGAATAGGCCAAATGTCACTTTTGATAAATCCCATGCAATTGCGTGGATGCATTCAAATGTTTTATCATTAAAAGGAAATCTTGAATGTTTAAATCAATTGCAACGAAATTACATAACTTTGACAATTAAGTATTATTACCTAATAGTTAGTGTATGAAGTGTACTTATTTATGAAAATGTTTATCCACAAAAATAATAAAGAAGTAATTATGAAAAATTTAAAGGAAAAGAGAAATAAAACATACGGCTCCTATGCTTAGTGAACTAATACCTACAGAGGGGGAGAAGGTGGTTATAAGTATAAATCTATGGATACCTATCTAAAAATCTGTTGATTACCTGGTGCAGTAAAATAATCCTATTAAGGTTTGTAATAAATTGGTCACAGGTGTTTTATTATCGCAAGAACCGAATACCAATCTTCCAAAGGTCGACAAGAACATCGAAAACTCAAAGAAAGCGTTGCAAAACCCTCACCGATTAATTGCACCTGCCAATACAAACTCGACCTCATTCCACCAGAATAAGGCGTGAATTAGTTCGGCACTTCTGAAGTCCGTAATCTGGTGATTCGTCATTATGAGATGTTGCAAAATTGGACGAAAGTTTTGTTGAGCCTTGGATCGGACAGATTGCTCGGAAATATGATGCTGTATTTCCAGATAAATTAATCTTGATTACGTTATGCAATTCTGAAGCCTAAATGTTTGATATTTTCCCCTTTGCCATGCCAATGTCATGCTTTCATTATAATAAATATGTCCTATAGAGACTTATACTGAAATCGGCCAAAGTAGATACGGATAGTGAAAAATAATAAACGAAATAACCTGTAGAAATATATTTGTTGATTTGTTAAGAATCACATGATCTTGATCGTATAAGTTTTGCATAGTTTATTTAAATAATGACAGACGTTGTCGACAAACAATTGCCGCTTGACTAGAACACAATGAACTACTCATATCAATTTACTTGGGGACCTCAACATTTTTTTTAAATCTTTAGTGGTTTCTTTCATTTTATATTAAGCTAGCTGACTGACTAACTGGCCTGGCTAACTTCGTACCGTTAACTTCCACCAACTCCCGTCGACCTCAAGTTCAGTCCTACGCTAGTCCTACCATCTCCCACCAAAATCCCACTATCTTCCACCACTCTCCCGCTCTTTTCCACTCTTTCACCCCTTTCCAACTCTCATCTACCCCTCTCCTACTCTCTTCCATCCTTCTCCCACCGATTCCTACTTTCACTCCCATCGACTTCAACCCCATTTCCACTAATTCCTTCGCCACGCCAGTCTCACCGTCTCCACCTTCTCCCATTGTCTTCACCCACTCCTATTTACGGACTTACTTAACTTCCATAGATCATGTTGAATAAATGTGTTTAATATCTCCAATATTTTAATAGTTATTCTGTTATATCGGTTCAGCCGTTCCTGAGTTATAAATGGTGTAACCGACATCATTTTGTTTTATACATAATATTTAAATATAGATATAGTTATAATATTTAATCTAAAATAGCAAAAGGATAATTCCAATTACGTCTTCATCCATGTTTACGGCTGATGCAAAACCATTAAGCCTACGCTTAACGACATCTGCGAAGCCTACTTAAGCCAAGGTTGATCAAATGCTACGTCGCTTAATTTGTTAGTAATGAAGTCTAAATCAATTCATTTGTGTGTTGAGTTGGCCTCCGACGGAGGAATTTGGAGTCACCACGGTCAAGGCTGGAGTGAAAAGTAACATTTGGCACCTTTAAGTTTTTGTGCAAGAAACGTTTAGCGAAAATATTACGAGTTAGAGTAACGACAAATATTTTTTTCATCAGTTGCTCAAAGAGTGTCTTTTTAGTTGTTGCTTAGCGTATTGAAAGTTCGATTTTGCGAACTAGTGCTTTTTTACTTCTCCAGCCTTTAAGTTTCAATTGCGTGAGTGTTTTTGTACTTATCAAATTCTGATGGATTTTTGGTGTGTAATAAATATCGCTAGGTATTTTTAATTTGAAGCATACAATTTTAGGTTTCGTGAAGTTCATGCAAAAAATTGTGACTGCTATAGGTAGTACTATGAGTAAAGTTTTGTCTTTTTATAATTTTTGCACAACTTTTTTAAGAAACGTCATGGGATGCACACGCGGATATTGAAACATTTAAGATATTCTTCAAGATTCGTCAAAAAATATTTTATATTCAAAAA
Source organism: Pammene aurita (assembly GCA_947086415.1). NCBI lineage: Eukaryota > Metazoa > Arthropoda > Insecta > Lepidoptera > Tortricidae > Pammene > Pammene aurita. The sequence continues at coordinate 38,109,207 of OX352297.1, read as the reverse complement.
TCACTTTCCGATAACCGGCTAAACCTTTCAATGATGACTCCAACAACCTTGGACGCATTCCTCTTACATCCTTGTAAGGAATCCGTGATAAATTCGCTGTTACATAACGTGTGGGTCGGCCATTGGTCATCTAGACTCTGCGTGTGGCATGTGAACACCGGCGTTGCTGGAGGGTGCCGAATCCCGAAAAGAGTATGTTTAATTATATTTAATGCACCGCAAAAGCGATTTGAGAAAAAGGACGATCACGTATGAGTGTAGATACAAAATGTTAGGATCAAGTTATTAGTTGGGTAAGATTTGAATGCCTTAATACTGTAAGCCGTTCAAATTGCATCGTAGCACTGAAAGTGCTTGTTTCTAAATAGGTTCACGGTAGCAAACAATATTTTGATTTTGAACTTGTTATTGTTCGATATGGCATGATGATTGTCATGCCGAATCACCTGTAGAATATATATTTTGTATAACATACACATACCATCGCAGGACCTTATGCCTTTTGTGATAAGGTCCACCGATGTACAGTTAAGAGTGTTGCTGTTTGTACTTTGCATATCTTTCGAATTATTTACATGTATTAAATCTACTTTTAATTATCTATGATTGAAAAACTTAGCATTATATATGTTTATTTATATGCAACGATCAAATAATACTAGGGATACACAATCCACCCAAAAAAAACCGGCCAAGTGCGAGTCGGACTCGCGCACCGAGGGTTCCGTACAAACCTATAACAAGCAAAAGTTGTAGTATGTTTATTACTAAATTCAATTTAATACCTCTACGCGTTTACGAGGAAAAAGGTAGTAGGTTTAAAATTTCGTAATTTTTTCTTAAATTGCTATTTCTTTTGATTGCGTTGACATAAAAGTTTGGTTTTGCTACATCTGAAAGGCCCTATAGCCCTGAGTATTTGACATGAATTTCAATTTAATACCTCCACGCGTTTACGAGGAAAAAGGTAGTAAGTTTAAAATTAAAAAAAATATTTTTTGTATGATTTTACTAAAAATGTCTACTTTTCGTAATTTTTCCTTCGTCTGTGCTATATGAAATTTCTTCGTGCCAAGTTTCAAGTTTCTGAGTTTACGGGAAGTACCCTTTAGGTTTTGAGTTTCTTGCGAGTACTCAGTTTCAAAATATGCGACTTAAATTGCTATTTCTTTTGATTGCGTTGACATAAACGTTTGGTTTTGATACATCTGAAAGGCCCTATAGCCCTGAGTATTTGACATGAATTTCAATTTAATACCTCCACGCGTTCACGAGGAAAAAGGTAGTAAATTTAAAATTAAAAAAATATTTTTTGTAAAATTTTACTAAAAATGTCTACATTTCGTAATTTTTCCTTTGTCTGTGCTATATAAAGTTTCTTCGTGCCAAGTTTCAAGTTTCTAAGTTTACGGGAAGTACCCTTTAGGTTTTGGGTTTCTTGCGAGTACTCAGTTTCAAAATATGCGACTTAAATTGCTATTTCTTTTGATTGCGTTGACATAAAAGTTTGGTTTTGCTACGTCGAAAATGTCCTATAGCCTTGAGTATTTGACATGAATTTCAATTTAATACCTCCACGTGTTTACGAGGAAAAAGGTAGTAAGTTAAAAATTAAAAAAAAATTTTTTTTGTATTATTTTACTAAAAATGTCTACTTTTTGTAATTTTTCCATTGTCTTTGCTATATGACGTTGCTTCATGTCAAATTTCAAGTTTCTGAGTTCACGGGAAGTACCCCGTAGGTTTTGCGAGTGCCGAAAAACTCTAAAATTTGCAGCATAAACGACTCTATCTTTTGATTGCGTTGGCTTTTAAGTTTGATTTTTTCACATCTCCAAGGGACAATAGACTTGAGTATTTGATATAAATTTCAGCTTGATACCTTTACGCGTTCCTGAGAAAAATGGTCTTGACAGACAGACAGACAGACAGGCAGACAGACAGACAGACAGACAGACAGACAGACAGACGGACAACAAAGTGATCCTATAAGGGTTCCGTTTTTTCTTTTCGAGGTACGGAACCCTAAAAATGGCCCCACAATGGTACCGCAAGAACCACTCGGACGGTACTTTCTTTGACAGTCTTGTACCGTAGTTATAAGACTGCCCGGTTACAAATTTTCAGGAGCCATATTTTCAATCAATCTTGTTTAAAACTATACATCCTTAACATTGTTGCTAGAAGTTTGTAATATATGTATTTTTTTGGGTTAATTTTCTTAGTAAGTATAAATATCCTTATCCATGACCCAAGAGTATTATTCCCTAAACAACGTAAGTACGAGTAAACATGTTTGTAAATTTTATGTAATACCTAGGTATAGGTTTATGCTTCGTAGGTTGACCTTATGGCTAGGCCAGAAGTTGTTGGACGAGCTTATTTAAATATACAGAAGCTAGGCAATATTTTAGGTTACACTAAGTGTCAAATATTAGGTTTTTTTTAATTCTAGTCTATTCTAACCTTAATTTTATCAAAAGTGATGCACAGTAAAAATAGTTGTAGATATAGACTTAAATAAATTATCTATGAGTTACATAAAATTATGGCCAAAATTTGCTAAGGAACGTCTAAGGTCAAGATTAAACACGCATAGCTAGGTGTCCTTTTAATTCCGTACTCGGCGGGAAGAAGATGGTATCTCGCGATTTAAAGTTGAAGAAAATTGAACCCTATGGAATTATATATTAGGTTCAAATTTCTTCAAGTTTTCATCTCGAGATATCAACTTCTTCCCGTTTACGGAATTAATATTAATAGACCATCGCATTACGTACCAAATTAGTTATGAAATTCCAAATCAAACTACAATTTATGCTAATAGTAATAAAGTTTAAAATCGATCTGAAACTGCAATGAAGATCCGTATTTTTCTTCCGTCCCACCTTTGACATATCGATGTTTGTACGACATTGGTTACAAGTTGACATTGAATAGACATATTTGCATTTGATTTTAGCGTACAATTTGTTCGATTTTGTGTTCTAATTTTATCGAGATAGAAGTCAAATTGAAATACAAGTTTGAGGATGCTACTAAGTTAAGTGGCGATGTCGAAATAAATCCGGAGTTGACCATATTGGTTTAGTTTTTGTTTAGTTTTCGTGACAGTTGAGGATGTCTAATAATTATTAGCTACTTTGCTTTACGTTTAAGTAATTTTTTTATCAAATACATTTCTTACAATCGTTGTTAGACATAATAATATATGAAACATTTTTCCAATTATTGTTCGACATATTCTTACATACTATATTTTTTCCGTTTTTTTAAATAATAATCTAAAATAAATAGTTTCACGTTTATTAACAAATTCGCGTTTTTCTGGTTTAAAATTAAAATATTTAGTTTTTTTATACGCTTATTTGAATTTTTGAGGCTTATGTGAATTTTATTTCATAGTTTAGGAGTTCAAACCTTTTTCTTCGATCGTACACTTCATTATTAGTAGTGATCGTAGATTTTCCAGCATTTTTGGTGCAGTGCTCGGGACATTATTATTAATTTTTGAAGCTTTTAAATGTTTGAACCAAGAATCAAATAAAATCAAAGCCATATAGAACTAAGTAATAATGTGGAGAGGGTTGGTAATTAAATAACAATTTTATAAAAAAACGTCGTTGCACCGGTTTGCTGAAAAATCTTCGATTACCGATTATTCTTTAATTAAAGGGTATAAAATAACCTGAATCGAAACACTCATTTGTAAAAACTGTGATATAAAGGATGTAACATGAATACTGGTGATCCGTTTAAGGGCATAATTGATATGTATTGCGACTAACAAAAAAGTAGGAAAATAGTAGTTTCCGATACAAGTGCGAGAAGTATGTCATTTCGCACGAGTACCGAGGTGACTTGGCCCGAGCCGAGAGACGAGGGTCAAGACTCGGGACGAGTGAAAATGACACTTCTGCACGTGTGTCGAACAACGTTTTATAATACAATTGCGAAAAAACTACAATGAAAGAATAGTAGATTGTTTGACAAGGGTCTAAAGTAGGCCATATTACCACCAGGTGGTTATTTTCCCGACCGAAGTGAGGGAAAATGGTTCGAGTGGTAATATGGCTTTTAGACCAGAGTAATGCATACAATGTTTCACTTCGATTGCGAGAAAATATCATAAAAATACTTATTATTTACGCACAATAACTAAACGAAGGTGAAATTATGATATAACTTGACGGTCTTTTAATTTTTTTAACTTCTTTGACATAGATACAAAATATCAATACCGCGAATAAATACCACAGACCACGGTATAATTAGCTCTTTAAAACAGCTATTAGACATGGCAATTTGTAGGGCCCAACCTGTTGTGTACCCTGCCTCTCCCACACCCTCCTTCAGCTCCCTACGGGCCCAACCTCCTATTACACCTCCCAACACAACAGGTTGGGCCCTACAAATTGCCATGTCTAATAGCTGTTTTAACAGTTTAACCACACTTTAAAGCGTTTCCCAAAAAATTAAATCTTTTTTAATCATTGTGAAGTAGGAAGTAAAAAACACCTCATGTTTTGAGAAATAAATTGCGTTTCCTGATTGGTCAATTTTAACATTGCTGTATTCTGATTGGTTGATATTAAATACAATGTTTTTTTTAAGGACTTCAATTATTTACACAGTATACGCACCAAAAAAGTATCTAGCGTTCCGATTAACTCCGATATGTGTTGTGATTGGTGGATTTAATATAGTGAAGTATTCTGATTGGTCAATTTAAAATGCAATATATCTGCAAATCGTGCGTAAAATCAAACTTTACGCACGATTTGCAGATCAGATTACTTTTTAGCACTAGTGCATAAAATCAAACTTTACGCACGATTTGCAGCTACATAAAGTAAACTTTTTGAGCAATTGTATTAAAAAAAATTTTTTTCGATGCAAATTTTTTTTTATGGGACACGTCGTCACAGCCGGCCAACCGTCCATTAAAAAAAAAATGTTTTCGTGCGAAAAATGTTTTTCTTTAGTTTTTCATTATTAGAACACGATACCAGACATGCCTTTAAACAGATCACTATTATTTATGTTACACCCTTGCATGGTCTCATGAATAAAATAAGTAATTGGGTACGAAAGCGTTAGCTTTAAAGCACTTCCTTAAATATAAACTTATGAAAAAATCATATCCTGCTTCGTCAAATAAATACTTAACGTAAACTATAAGCTCATACCTTAAACAGTTTAAAAAATTGGACAAGGATGTACTTACACTACCTACTAAAATAAGAATTAAGAAGCTTAAGTGATTAATTTGAAGTTCAAGAATTGTTTTATGAGTATAGCTTCGTGGTTTATTCTAAATACCAAGAACTTTTTTTCAAATCAACTATAAAATATGTATTGACTTAAAGCGTGAATAAATGCTTTCCGATTTTAACTAGACCCCACTCATAGTACGGCATGAACATAACACTATGAGTGATCTCATAGTGTTCCTGCCGGTAAGTAAGGTTGCCAGAGAGCTCAAAGAGGATGCAGTTTGTTGACAACGGGAAACCCCCTAGGGTCGGCAATGCGCATGTGACACTTGCGGTCTGAATGCCTGTTTTCCACCGCCGTGGTATCAAAAAGTGAAAAAAATATATATTCTTAGTGGAGCGACATGACATACGAAGGAGAAAAATCATTTTCCGAATTTTAAGGCTATGATTTGTCTACCGGGCTGTAGGTAACGCGTATAATTATATTATGGCGTCGACATTGTTTTATATAATGTATTTTATATATATATTTGTTTTATATATATATGTGGAAGCTTGTAATTTGCATCTAGTTGGTAAGTCTTAACCTATGTTTATTATTAGGCATATAGGCAGGCAGTAAGCATCCCAAATAAAATAAATAAAAATTAAATAAAAATAATTTATATATTGTTATCGCGCCATGTTTATTTTTTTTTATCGAACTCGTAGTTCATACCCAAATAATAGTAATGAATTTAAAGTTTACTTGATTCACATAAATAACCGAATCTGATTGTGCAGCCTACATGCGTCCCACTGTTGGGACTTTATTTGACGAGAGGGCATGGGTCAATATACCCCACGCTGGCCCAATGCGGGTTAAGGACTTTACAGACATTTAGAAACATGGTTTTAAATCATCCACATTAAAATCAGCAAAAATATCGGAACAGTTTTTATGGAAAATCCATTTTCAACCGATTTCAAGATTTCGAAGGAGGTGGTTGTCAATTCATCGGGATCTTTGTTTTTGCTTTTTTTTTAAGTATGTTCACCGATTATTCTAAGACGGCTGGGCCGATTTGGAAAAGTCTTTTTTGGGTGAGATTGTCCATAATATTTATTTATTTATTATTATTTATACTTCGTAGTTGGTCTCATTATCATCATGTCAGGATCTGATTATGGGATCCTGGAGAAATCGAGGGAACTCTCCAAATATTATAGGTACACCTATAGTGATTTGAGTATTTTTTATAGTAACTCGGGCATTTGCTTTTGGATAGATGGAGGTTAAGTGAAGTCGTTTTTTTTGTTTAAAATCATTATTTATATAATTTATGTCTTATCAAATTTTCTGTTCATTAAATCAAAGCGTGTTTTATTTATTAATAATCTGAAATCTATAAAACGTAAGACTCGACCGAGTTAGACCAGTCTCTAAAAGAGTCTCGCAATTGGTATTAAGCTTTTAGAATTAAGACAAAAACATAGAAGATACAACCATGTTAATGTTACTCAAAGGCCACTTACCTTTACTCCACTTACTTACTCGGAGACTTTACACTCGAAGTTGTGGACGATTATGTATACTTAGGGCATACTGTCCAGTTAGGTAGATCCAACTTCGAGAAAGAGGTCAATCGACGAATCCGACTCGGTTGGGCAGCGTTCAGGAAGCTACGGCACATCTTTTTGTCCAATATTCCGCAGTGTCTCAAGACGAGACGAGAGTGATGACATATGGTACTGAAACGTGGTCGCTTACAATGGGCCTCATAAGAAAGCTCAAAGTCACCCAAAGGGCAATGGAGAGGGCTATGGTTGGAGTCTCTCTGCGTGATCGGATCAGAAATGAGGCCATCCGCAGCAGAACCAAAGTAACCGATATAGCCCTCCGAATCGCTAAACTAAAGTGGCAGTGGGCGGGGCACATTGCTCGTAGAACCGATGGCCGTTGGGGCGGAAAGATTCTCGAGTGGCGACCACGAACCGGAAGGCGCAGCGTGGGTAGACCGCGCATGGTGGACTAATGACCTGGTGAAGGTCGCGGGAGTCCGCTGGATGCGGGTGGCGCAGGACCGGTCATTGTGGCACTCTTTGGGGGAGGCCTATGTCCAGCAGTGGACGTCTTTCGGCTGATATGATGATGATGATGATGATAATTATAGTATCTTTGATAATAATTACACTAGTACCTACGTATAATGTCTCGATACAAACGCGTTTAGAAATTTTGATTTGTTATAAAATGATATATTTTTTTACCATCTAAATGACAATCATCTAAACACATTGTAAGTCTGACAACTATGGATTGAAACATTTAACGTATTGACGGTATGTAAATCTTCATTTTTGATAGCTATTTGACATGACCTTATTAACCAATTAATTACAAGAAAAGGATCTAAATCAACCCCAAACGTCACTTCTAACAGGTCATCAAATTAATATCAAAATCACATCAAATTAATATCTAGAATAGGCCTCCACGAAAGCATCTATCCCTTATCCCATATTAAAATGTGGCCAATTTTTTGTCTTCATTCTAATGTTTAAATAACGATGAGCTATGTATTTGATATTCATATTTTTCTTGAATTTTTTATACTTGAATTATATTTGTATGTAAAAGGGTTTAGCAGGCTAAGGAAGGACGTATGGCCCCTGTGAGGAATAGTTGAATTGGTAAATGTCAATTGTTTGTCGCCTCATAACTAGTAATCACTCCAACTTTCAGCCCTCTATGTTGAACTGTCACAGAGATAATGTCAAAAATGTATTTTTTTAACATTTTTTTTCAAACTCGTATATCTCCTAATCCATAGCAGCTAAAGCATTGAAACAAAATCACAGCTACGTAGTTTGAGTGGGAGTATACCCTATAATTTTATTAATATTTTATACGTGAAAAATAAAAGAAATAAATGTCAATTTATTTTTTGACAGCTCTTTCCAACACGTTTTTTTGAAAGTACAATTATCAAAAAAAAATCCATATAAATTGCTTATAGTATTAGTTACTAGCATACAAAAACTCAATTGATTATATTTGGTGCAACATACTGTAAAAAAAAACTAACGAAAGTATTCAAGTATCAAGAGTAGGCTTCTGAACTGAAACTTCGTTTTTAAGTTTTTTGTTTGTTGCCTAGCAACAAAGGGTGTATTGTTTTTAATTTGACGTATGACTGTCAAAAAAGGTCACTGAACTACTGCTGTGTTTGAACTGGTCACTGAACTAATGAAATCATTTATCTATTTTATAACACTAATATGTCGATTTATATGGATCAACATTCGTTTAAGATTTTGATGTTATTCACCTAATACTAAAATCACTAAGTGCTAAGTATATTTATATCTAAATGATATAAAGCCTTATTTCAAAATATTTAGCATATTAAATCAAACCTTATGCTCATTTGTAAAATGTTTATAAAACGTATTTTGATATCTGCCACTGAATCCTAAGTTATTTAATATCAAGATAAAATTAAACGAGATGGTCTACAATTTATGAATTGTATTATGTTAATCGTTTTCAGATATTACTAATAATATCGTATTATTAAAATATTAACTTTTCATACGTTTATGTAACAAAATATTTATCAATAAAACAAACATGTAAGCTATTTAACTTCATGTAGGTATTGGTTGTACCTTCTTTTTTCTCACAATTTACATTTATATCCCGCACAAAATACCTCTACTATTTACGAGTATATATTATATCTTATGAATTCGACAAAAATGCTTTTTGTTCCGTTTCGCCCTGCGATTCGATCCGCCTCTGTTTACCCTATCGGTTGACCGGTAGAGAATAAACCTCTAGCATTAATGTAGTCTTTTGTAATCAGTTTACTATACAAAAATAAAATTAATAAATATTTATTATATTTTACAAACCCTTTAACTCCACATAGAGACAAAGTTCAAAAGCTGTTTATTAAAACTGTCCAATAGGCCGATGAACTTATGCGTATTTTTTGGGAAAACCATACGGTCTATTGGGTTGCCATTGCTGGTTTGTACGAGTTTTAATTAATATTAATGCTTGCTTGATACGAGTATAAACTATCTAACTCATAATTTATTACTATTTTCTCTCTAAAGACTAAAACACAGTTTTGCTCAAGAATTTTATGTCTTTTAAGCTAAAGAGTTAGAAAATAACAAAAACTCGACTTACTACTCATTTGTTTTGCAAATATAACTGATTTCAAACCTATGACCGTGCCTTGGCTCTTGACGTATCATACAACAGGTGATGTATGTATGTGTTGATGAGGTCGCCGGTCAAGTTCGCATTATGTAATGAACAATGTCAAAGGTAACGTCCAACGTGCTTTCGCATGGATAATTCGTAATGCCTGCGCATGAAGCCTTATGATAAGGACCTAAGGACTAGGTGTTCATAGGATCATAGGAGACTAGTCTCTTATGATCATAGACTAATTAACCCAAGACCCCGCATAGACCCTCTCGCTGCCACGCTCGAAGTAATTTCACTCTATAGTAACACATTAAACACACTAAGTGACAGTAAACTTAGTACGTCTCCATGGCAACCATTAATATCTGACTCTCTCTTATGCCTTATGGAATAATCGCACGTTCCCTGTCTAATTGCGTGTTCCCCTCCTGCATCCCTTCTTTTTGGCAGCTTAAAGAAATAACGCGCTAAGCGGAGTATAGAGATATCTTGTATATGCTTATGATACTGTCGGATAGAGAGCATAAAGTAGGAGGTATCTCACATGCACTCATTACAAAATGTATACAAATTGACTCGTCATGTTGATATTATTGTTTGATGACGTCATTACTCCCGTAGTCAAAACGGGATGCAGTCCCTTACTTCGATTTCTCTTTCGGCCTCATTTGGACATTTTATAAAATTTATAAAGCTTCATGAGCGTACGATATATACATACTAAGTTTTGCAGCAATAAAATATTTGTATATCCAATGACAGTTGAAATGATAAAATGTGATTTAGGTAATACCTAACCTGAGTTATTCGTACCCTATAAAATAAATCCAAAAAAAATAATTCTACAATTGATATGCTTTAAATTGTCATATATCAATTTTTAAAGCTTATTGTACATATACATCTTTATTTATCGGCATTTTTGTATTGATGATGTAAGTAACAGAAAAAAGTAACGTAACCAATTTAAATTTAAGACACTGTTTCAACGTAATATATGTAAGACTAAAATGTCAGGCAATATAACTATGATGCATTGATGAGTATTGCACTATGTCCATTTCAAATCTAGAATCAGGAATTGCAATATACGATAAAAAATAAGTACACTTACATGACACAAAGTTCAGACAAGATACGGTACCTAGTGTCGTAACGATTACGGAGTCTCGTCTCAAATCTATTAACAGCAAATCTAGCAAGGTTAGAGCGGCAATCAAGCTAACCAAAAAACTAACGCGAAATTAGCCACGTATTCTTGTTATTGAAGCACAATTCATGGATTTAGTATTGACTATTGACACAAGTTTTTGGGTCACCACCTCACTGATGACTACTATAAGATAACTATTGTTGTTGTAACAAATAAAATTTTAACAATTAGTTAGTATTATAACTTGGGTACTTATTTAAGGTGTATATCACAAATATACTCGTAATGTCTACCCCGTTTCTAATAATAGTTTTCATGTTAATGACCTCGTTAGCTTGAAATTAGTATGTTAAATAAAATCAATAAAGCTAAAGGTTTATGAACGAATAAATTTAATGTGGTACATAAACAAGGACTCGTATTCTATTAAAAATATTTATAACGGGTTACTCACGTAATTTAAGTCGATTTTGGCTCGACATAAACATAAATAAAATAAAATAAATTTAATATGATAGTCTCACGAAAATGTTATAGTCGCATTCTATTGAGTATTTTGTTTTAATTATTTAAATTTGAGTAGGTCTCAGCAAATTAAATGCGTGACTCGTGAGTGCCGATTCGCTAGATTGAGTGCGGTATGCATCTCAATAAATCTACGTTACTTTTTATGTATAAAATATATATGTAAATGTTAGAAGAACCGGAGATACAGGTCTAGATAAACTTTGTAGCTCATAGTACAAGACATCAGCTGCAAATTGCATTTACTCCTTATTTGGGCGTTTGTAGAAAAAAGATGTATCATTTTATCATTTACTTTTCTAAGAAACTAACAAATGTTGAATTATTCCTGCTCGAAATATATATCATAACGATTTAAATATTTAATACAAATATTTGTTATCTGTAACACGACTTTTTTATACACATTAATTTTCTATAAAAAATTGGAAAAACAATTTTCAAAAATGGAACATTCTTTCTGAATACTCCCATTTACTCCACACGGCATTAATAAAACGTAAAAACCGGCCAAGAGCGTGTCGGGCCACGCTCAGTGTAGGGTTCCGTAGTTTTCCGTCCGTCACAGAAAGTGTCCCCACTTAAGTTAAAATAACACCGCCATGTAGGATATGATATGAGCGTTCCACCTACAGCGACATCTATCGGCAAATTAAGTAAACTATTGCGCGCGAGCTTAAAGTATGGAAGATGATTTTTATGGGATAATTCTTTATTTCGTGAACCGATTTTCACCGTTTTTACTTTATTTGAAAGCACGTCATTTCATTGTGATTTTGTAGAAATTACAAGTACAATAAACAGCTGCTTATACGGTTAAATTACAAACTTAGTTCAGAAATTATTTTGTAAATTTTTTTCAAAAACTATTAAACCTATCAAGTTCAAAATAATTTTCCTAGAAAGTTTTTATAAAGTTCTACTTTTGAGATTTTTTTCATATTTTTAAAACTTATGGTTCAAAAGTTAGAGGGGGGGGGGACACATTTTTTTTACTTCTGGAGCGATTATTTCCGAAAATATTTACATTATTAAAAAATGATTTGAGTAAACCCCTATTCATTTTTAAATACCTATCCAACAATATATCACACGTAAGGGTTGAAATGAAAAAAAAAATCACTCCCCAATTTACGTATAGGGGAGGTACCCCAATAAAACATTTTTTTCCTTTTTTTATTTTACCACTTTGTCGGCGTGATTGATATACATATTAGTACCAAATTTCAGCTTTCTAGTGCTAACGGTCACTGAGATTATCCGCGGACGGACGGACGGACGGACGGACGGGCAGACATGGCGAAACTATAAGGGTTCCTAGTTGACTACGGAACCCTAAAAACTACTATAAATAAGCAAATATAGGATTTTTGTATGTATGTACGTATAATTTGAACAAACCAGTGCAACAGGCGCTTTGAGAACACACTAATAATAACTAAATTATCAAAAAAGTGAAGACAAAATCCTCAAGACTGAATCCTCAAGATTACACCAGTTCCGCCCACGTAAAGAGTCATTCGACCAATTTAAGTAATTTCCGAGTCAAGGGCATTATGCTAAATAAGTTGGTATTTAGATGCATTCTGATCAAATATGGAAATCAACATGATTTACATCGGATGCGGAGAAACGTCAGGGTCAGAGAGGAAGGGCTAACCTGTGTTGATGGCAGTGGTCACTCAATTGTTTTCGGCTTTATTACAACTCCGTACAGGTATAATCTAGATTATAATATAATAATATTAATAAATAGTCTCATATAAATCTTAAAACTAGCTTAATGTCAAATTTATGGCACAGAAATAAATAAAGAATATTATTTCCGGTTCTGGTTCTGATGAACATAGCCTATGCCTAAAAACAATGACTGTCACTGATCTCACTGAGTCACTGATCGCTTTTAGTATTTCATTTTTGGAGCTCCTTATTCTTTATCCTTTCACAGATTGAGATTAGTAACCTATCGCTGTCAAACATCGGTTTCGTTATACTACTGTGAGCATGATTCACCAGAGCTTAAAATTGAAATAAATGTGCGATTTGCTAACGTTTTTAGTTTTGGAGGTCCGTACATTTTTTGGACCTTTTCGTCAAAATCAGGGGTCCCGTGCAATATTTTATTACACTCTGGTTAAGGCTGCTGGGTATCATTTCCGGGCGGGCGGTTGTGTGGTGTAATTTCCGTATAAAACAGACATGCAGAATTCATTTTTGATATAAAAAATGTAAAAGTCCATACTTAAAAAAAACTCTGCGGAGAGGAAAAGCACTCAGAAAAAATATTCATTGTACAATTATTTCCACTTTTGTACTGAGTGAATACCATACTATAAATAGTACTATTTATTTACTTTTTTGTACTGATAGGAATTTTAGTGGCTCATAAATTTTCCGCAGGTCGAATTAGGTAGGAAATGCCCTTCAGATCTTTTAGTCTTCGAAATTTACGATATCTTCCAGATTATTGATTAATTTCTTGGTTTAAAGATTAGTGGTGGTGGTATGAAAGTGTTGGTGCTTCAACCCAAAAACTTCTCGTGGCTAATAATGTAACATTTGACACGTGAGGACAAATAAATAATTTGAATATGATTAAAAATGTATTTTTGTAATCGAATCAACTCTGTCAAACAGGTTAAATCACTTCGATAAATATATGATATATGTATTTAACAAAATATGTTTTATTTTCAGAATCTAAAATATAGAAAAGAACCATCCCTTGTTTTTTTGCCCCTTCAATATATAACGCAAACTAAACCATTATACTACTCGAAAGGTGGGATTGTAAACAGTAACTGTTATGTTGGAAAATAAAACAAAATCTTTTGATATGTTGGCCCATGATTATTGCGCGAAATGAAATTAAGTAGGTACGCGAAAAGTTTCTTGGCAACTGATAATCGGCAATACAATTTTCGGCGATAATTTAGAGAACCATCCAAATGGTCAACTAAATCTGAGAACATTCCGCCGTAAGAAAAGTCAACCGGTTTAAGTAAAATAAATTGCTGAGGATTTTTTAATTTCCAAATTACGACTTTGATGTTATGTCATTTGGTCTCCGAGCGCTCCTCAAACTGGAAATGCCAGATGTCACCGTAGAGGTGGTCCCGGGATGGTATTCGAGCCGGATGTCGGGCGATTACCAGAGCGAGGCCGTGAACGTAATATGTCAAGGACGCGGCTAATTCGTGCTTGGACTAATCTGTAACTTTGATAAAACTTTAAGGAAGTTATGTGAATAGTCAAATCCATTTGGTGAGAATAGTTCAGTTGCATGTCTTTTGTTTTGAGACAAGATTTAGATAAGTTCCTCACAGTTAGAGTCAAGGTTAATTACGTTTTCTACGATGATAGATACGTATCTATTTCATCGATGATCCAGTTTTTATTCTAGGGTAGACATAGTTACCCCATTTTAAGAAATAATTTTCTAATTGTTTTCGATTATTGAGCTGGTAGCCCATTTAAAATATGTTTTTCTATTGTACTATGTAGCCCATTTAAATTTAAATTTGATGAATAGTACCGCTTATAATTAGATTTCAGCTTATTTTTTGATTAAGCAATAGTTTTAATATTTTAAAGATTATGGCACTTGACCTAGGACAGGAGCTTGAATAAGGACAGGAGCTTTAGAGGCGCGCTTTGTATGAGTTTATGCCAAATTTTCTGTTTACATTCATAGTTTATTGTTTTAATTAGCAATTAATCTGAGCATCATGCAAACTTGTTCGAGTTTTGCTAAAGTTCTTTAATATTGCAACAAGATTATTATCAGAAGAACCTCGCCTGTGGCAAATGGAGATTTTACGTCTAGTATTTATAATTTAAATTTTAATCGTGTTTTTATTGAACCTGCTAATTTTGGTAGACCTGATAAACTAGTTGATCCTAGGAATTTTATGTTTCTAGTAAATTAATTTTGTAAAATTTTCTTGTTAATTGCCAACGGAAACCTGATCAATATTCAAATAAGATATACAAGTAAAGTTCAGTTGGTATATAACAATCTTACTGTTTGAGCACCATATTGAATAGATTGGATTAGTCTGAGGACTAGATATAGAAACGTCGTTGTCGTGTTGCCTAGGGTAGTGATATTATTTTGATTTAAGACTAATTTGATGAATTAATTTATCCTATACAGGATAACAACAATACTGGTAATCCGTTTAAGGGCATAATTGGTATTGTATTCTAAATATTCTAATTACGAAAAACATTTTTGTTACACCTTGTATACACGGTGTAACATGAGGAAACCGAATAATTTTAACAGCGTTTTTTTTTGCTCTTTTTCGACTTTTTAAATGCTTTTGAAAATAAAAACAAAAGTTATTGGTAAAGATGTCGCTTAAAATAAATTAGTACATTTTTTTCGAAAAAAATAGTTTACGTAAAGTATTCCTTGGCACTTTGATATCTGTCCATAAGAATGTCTAGACTAGACCCCATAAAGGGTGAAATCGCCATCAAAAAAGCGTTTTGCACTGAGTCACATTAAAAAATGTTTTTTTATTTAAGTGGTAGTAACTCTGAAACTAGGCGAATTCCAGAAAAGTTTATACGACATTTTAGTCTCCTATTATGATCAGGAATACGCTGTTAAAATTATTCGGTTTCTCATGTTACACCGTGTATATTTGTGTATATATGTAAGGTACTACAGTAATAAGGACACGTGATAGTAAGATGTGTAAAATAAAATATCCATTTGTTTTTTTATAAATTTCAATACAATAAATTATACTGGTAGCACTGCTACTGTTAATATCAGAAATAAATTCACCACTTCGTTGGGCCATCTTCGGCCTTTTATAGTGATTTGATACTTATTTCTCTCAGCTTCATATCTTTTGTAATTGCAGCAAGGTACAACGTGGCTCATAAATTTACATTTTGTTTTATTAGATAGGTTCATGCTAAACAATAAACAATCTTACACTATAAAATAACAGTAAGTAAGGCCGTGTCGTACAGCTGCGATCGTGGCCCACAAATGGTCCCGCCGGAAGATCAGCGCTGGGTTTCGGGTCAGCATAATGCTGAGGCGGGTCCATTTCGTGGTAAACCTGTGTATATTATGTTCTATATTTCTTTTCTTTTTATTTTTTTTATACTTTTGTATGCAACTATGGTTTATCACGAATAAAACGATTGATTCTGATTCTGATTCTGGAATATTACGGATTCACTTACGTAGGTATACTTAGGCGATTATCACACTAGCGCCGCAACTGGATGCGGCGACGGTGTGCAAACGTGACAGCGCTATACACACGCAGAGCGCTATCTCGCCTGCGCACCGGCGCCGCGTGCGGAAACCGCAGCAGTGTGAAAGCCGCCTTAGTTGACTCGGTCCGTGACTCGCTGCTGCAAGACGCGCTTTTTTAGTGCTTAAAGATGTCGCACATAGTGAAACCGTAATCCTTTATAGTGTTTAGTATAAATAAATATTATGGGACAATCTTACACAAATCAACCTAGTCCCACAGTAAGCTCAATAAGGCTTGTGTTGTGGGTACTAGACGATACTGGATACTAGACGACGATGTCTCACGAAAGTTTAACTCGTATTAGCAATTAAAGCTCATAAAACTTCTACATCAGTCATCTAAGAAAATGTCACATCAGAGCATCAGAGTCAATTATAAATGAGTAGGATGTGTCGAGGAATTTCATCCAGTGCTCACAAAGGCCTGCATAAATATACACAATAGTTTATACATATATTATTGTTCCGAGATAGTTTCAAGCTGATTATTGGCGTACAGACAGGTGGTGGCATTATTGAGCAGTGAGGGCAATGGAGTCCCCTAGGTTACATTTTATGATTGAATAACTAATGATTAAATATTTTTTTGGTTGTCTCTCTGTCAGTGTCTTAATAAACGACATTTTGAACGGATGTGCAACCACCGAACAGTTGCACATCCGTTCAAAAGGTCGTTTATTTAGAGATATTTGACGGCGCTTGCGTCATTTTACCATCCAGCACTTACGTCCTTTCACTATGCGTTTTCGAGTGATAAAAAAATCACCCTCCGCTTCATGTGTACGGGAGGTACCCTCTATATTAATGCACATACTCATACCAAATTTCAGCTTTCTTGTGCTAACGGTTACTGAGCTAGACCGCGGACAGACGGACAGACAAACGGACGGACATGGCGAAACTATAAGGGTTCCTAGTTGACTACACAACCCTAAAAATTAAACACTGAAATCTTAACTGTAGACACACTTTGATACTTAACTGCGAGGTCGCAATACATCAAGAAGAACAATTATATCAACATTCCTCAATCAATCGATGGACGAAACACGTCTTCACCTCATTTATGGTCCCATACAATCTCTTACACATAAATTATTGCCAGAAGCACTTCATTCAGATGAAGGGACTATAATTTTAGTATTGGGCAATGTTACCACACAGGGAATCTTGGTCTGTCGCACCAACTTAAGTTTGCACCTGTTCGCGCCACCATTAATCAAGAGCAATCTGAATGAAGCTTTGTATCTCTTGTTATAAGGATGTTATTAAGGCTACTAGTTTTTGCGATCGCAGTTTTATCTTTGCTAAAGCACGAACCAGAACCAAATAAAGATGTGGCGACACTGAAGATGAAATTGTCCGTAAAATGAAAGAATGGATCGTCCATTAAGTTAACGATAATGATGCCCTCGGCCGAGGGTCGCGTTCGAAATTAATTTAAATTGACATAAGTAGGTTTTCTGTTTTGCCGGTTATATTAAAAGTCGATTATTTTAATGTAAATAATTATATGTTCATACATGACCTTAAATTTTTAAGAAATATTTGTAAATCTTTTAGCGTAGCGTCCATCTTCTTTTTCTTGCACTGATCTCCATGAAGCAAAGAAATTATGTTTTTTATAACATCCACTAAATGCAAAAATAGGTTTGTAGAGCAGAAAACTGTTTGCTCTTTAAAGGTCAAAATTAGCACTATTAAACTATCCAGGCACAAATGGTACCTAACCTGCCATATAACTTTGTTGTTTCATAATAACCTGACTACTGAATTGATATTACAAGTATTCAACGATGTACGGTGTACATAATATGTATTTATTTATTAAGGCCTGATGCCGACAATTAATTAACTATGTAATAAAAAAATAAAAGGAGCAAAAATAAAAAGATAACATGAAATTACTGATAGCTTGTATAATAATGTTATTCATTATTTCCCCGACGAATTGTAAAAAAAAATCATTTAGGATGAGATTGAGAATAAGTTTGTTGCGCAAAGAAATGGATGTTCATATTTACATCCAAGACGGCTTTGGGATTTAGTAAAGGAATTAACCTGGTTTATTATATCTTTATTTATTTATCGTATGGCTACATGTCACTGGATATATATAGGCATTTCTTCCCTGGCGTAGTAGTGGGAAAGCAGATGATAAAGAAAATCCAATAAGTGCTGCGATATCTTTAACTAATTAGCTTATTTTTTCATAATCAGGTCATGTGCCTAAATTGATTGTATTTTCTGACATTTTAGGTTATATACCTTCAAGACTTCATAAAGCTACGATAAATAAATAACAAGTATTTATAGTTCTATTGTTTACACTTTGTTTTCCTCAAAAACAAAGCAACTTCACACTGACACCCTGCCCTTTAGACACATTGACGTGGGTTAATCGTAAATACATTTCTGTGCATTGGTGTCAAGAGGCTCTTATTTCAATCAACTAATTGCTGAGCTTGTCGGACTGGCTAGACGAATCGGCTTCTAGTATTGTGTTCGTCAGTTAGATGCCAAATGATTGCTGAATAGTAGTAGTAAAACACTGCACAGAATTGCATGGCAAAGTTTTTAAGTTGGTACATTTAATAAAAGTGACATTTTATCATTCTCACTTCGAATATTTTCTAATAAAGAGCAAAGTTAGTAATACCTTTGTTTTTCAGTTAATATCAGACTAACACCTACACATATTGTGTTTCTGAATACTACTAAAACAATGCATTCTATTGATCGTACCTATCCTATCTCTTTTTGATGTTCCCCTGAATATACGTAAAATAATTTTATTTATGAACGTTGGGAGGACTACATATTTCTTGTACATATAGAGGCGACGCAAACGAATATTTAGACGACATAATTTATTCATTGATTTATTACGTATTCAATGTGACATCTAGAACAAATTTTGTGCGCCATGTTTGGTGGTTGACAGCTATGACAGAATCAAAGAGTAGTATAGACTTGTAGTGATTTTCACTACAACTTTTGGGACAAAGAATTTCTTAGGGATGTCATTTCCTGTTACTCAATGAATTTATTATTGAAAACAGACAGCGCAGTAAAACTATGTCTACCTCAATCATATGGTGTTTTATTATTGTAATTAATATTATTATACAAAATGGTGTCATGGAGCAAAATTATCATTAAGTCTTCTCTTTTTTAAGATTTTGTAACGTTCACTAAACTATCCCTATTAGGAAGATTAACTCCAGTTTTCACTTCGCCTTATCCGCGACGCACGTTTCTCGGCCTAACCTAGCGCTAAATATTTAAACCTACATTAGGCAAGTTGACCCCCTTACACAATACGTTTAACATACTATAGACGGAGAAAAGTCCAGAGATACCGAATACATCACCTATATCTAACCACTATATCTCTAATCTCTTAATAATAGGAGTTCTTACGGTTCTTGAGACCTACCTTTATGCTGGTTTTCGTGAGACGTGTGATTCTTTGTCAAAGGAAATGACAGCCTAGTTTTTCTGACAATTGTGTGACGGATGCTTTGGTGCCGCTTGCCTCATTGTTTGTGTGCTCTCGGACTATATCCGTGCAGTATTGACGAAACGGCGTGTATAATGTAGGTAAAACTTGCTACTAATTAAGTACACTTATTGACAGAATACCTACTAATCGACTGAGCATGAGGCAATGTTTAGGCGAAAAAGCATGTGTAACGAGATAAACAAAATATATTTTATAAGAGTCTCATATAAATAAAAGAAAATCTTAAGTTTACATATGTAAATAATGACTCCCTAGTAGGCTATCATCCTTACCCTAATTGACTTTAGGTTTGTTGTATAAAAGGAATCAATTAAAATGTAATGCAGACCAAGCGGTGCTGCGGTACATGTGAAAAAAAGCGAAAGGCGAATAAAAATGCATCATCATCTTTCTCCTTAAATAAGTAACTTTTTGAAGCCACAAATCATCATTACCACACCTTTTTTTATTGAGTTCCTGTTACATAAGTAGGTGCGTTTTTATTGATAATAATATCAGGATTTTTGTAATTGACACCTTGTTAAAAAGTGTAAAGTTTTAAAGATGGACGACCAATTTAATTATCCTTAAAAGGCGGTGATATTTTACACAATAAAAATGACATTTCAAAGATCATACTGTAAACGCATTTGTTGTCAGAAATGTAGAAGACAATTAATGTAAATGTTCAGTTCCCAAAAGCTTTAAATTCCAAGATTTTTTCTAAGTATTGTCAGACTATTAATGAATTGCCCCCTTTTTACCCGACTACGGCGTAGAAAAAAGGAAGGGTTATGATTTTAGCAGTCTATGTATATGAGTATGTTTGTATTTACGTATGTTCTACCGTAGCGCCAAAACTACTCCTCCGATGTTGATGAATAAGGTTTCGATCGAATCGTTAGTATGGCCCAAGTAACATCTAAATATATAAAAGAAGAAACTGACTGACTGATTGACTGATTGACTGACTGACTGACATATCAACGCACAGCCCAAACCGCTGGTTCTAGAGATTCCAAATTTGGCACGTAGGTTCCTTATAAGGTCTAGGGATGCACTAAGAAAGGATTTTTCAAAATTCACCCCCTAAGGGGGTAAAATGGGGGCCAAAGTTTGTATGGCGAATCAAGATTTGTTAGACTATTTTATTCGAAACTTCACACGAGTATTCCTAACAATAAATGAGTAAACACATGTTTCAGGTTTTTTGAAATTCAACCCCCAAAAGGGGCAAATGTGGTCACAAAGTCTGAAAATCAACATGGGTATCGTATCCTTTTTGAGTACTTATAGTACGCGGGCGAAGCCGCGGGAAAAGGCTAGTAGGTTACATTTTAACCTACTTCGACATGTTTTTTTTTTATTTCATAGTCGGGTTACACTTTTTTAAACTTATATCTTGTTTATACAAAGATCCTCTTTAAAAGCTTTAAGTTAACATTCTGTTTCTTATAATTTATATACATCTACTTGTTCTTGACATGTTTATTGCCATATGATGAAATAAATAATTAACTTTAAAAATATTATTTAGATACCTAATATCACCTTAGTTTAGAAGACCTAATGTTTTCTTGGCAATCATCAAAATGCAATTTACAGAAATAAAAAGTAGATCACTCTAATCCATTACATTGATTCTAAATTTGATATCATCAATCAAATTCACAGCTGAATGAATAAATACCGTGTTAGTTAACAGCAGTTACAGTGAAGGGTAATAATTAACCGATCTTTAAAGCCAAAAGGTTAGTTATTTTAGTTAACTGTTGGTCATTTGTACGTTGCTTGATTAAAGACTGATTGAGGTTGTTTTATTATTTAATTTTAGAATCGGGTTGAGGAAGTTATTGGTATTTAGTTTTTATTACATGCCTTTTCTATTTCTTAAGTACCTTATTTTGAGTAGGTACTATAAACAAAGCTAATAAGCAGAGAGTCCTGCCCACCTAACAAAATAATCGAATTTTATGCAAAATAAAAGTACTTACCTAAAACAAATTGATGTTATAAATTATTTCGACGGGAGACTTCTCAATATTTGTTTACTAAATATTAAAATTTGACCTGAGTTTTATTTTAAATTACAGTAGTAACTTACTTTGTAATATTAATTTTATGATAATGTGTATGTATGTATGTATCACTTTATTGCACATAAACAAGTAGGTATTACATAAAAACAACAGTAACATATATAAAAGATATGTACAAAGGCGAGCTTATCCCTGATAGGGATCTCTTCCAGCCAACCCATGAGATAATGTGATGGGGACGAAGTATGATGTGTGTCAATGGGGAAGTTTGGCGAAAAGTAAGCTTGTTAAGCTGTTGTAGAAATCACTCGCGATTATGGTCCTTTCTTTTTATTTCACATAGGTATGTCATAGACACTCAAATTGATAGCTGTCCTCCCAATTAGAAACAATTGTATTTTTTTAGCAGTTGAAAATTACTATAGATCAGAGCACTTTCTACCATTCAGATATCTTAAAAATTCTACCTAAAATAGATTCTTTCGATTAATTGTCTAATTCCGATCGTCACTCAAACGACATTTTGACAAGCGTCCTCGCACCTCTTCGATATTTCACTTTAATATAATTATAGATATCATCATTTAATATCATTATGTTATCCGGACTTAAACGAGGAACTTCTTGATAAGTTGGATCGCCTTCTCAACAACTGTATCCGTTTCATCTTTTGTCTTCGCAAATACGATCATGTGTCCTCTTATAGCTCCCAGCTAGGGTGGCTTCCCATCCGTCGACGACGTAACATTCGCATGCTTTGCACTTTTTCAGTTCTTAATGACCCACATTCCCCCGGATACCTTAAGTCTTTCTTTCAATATTATGGCGTGTCTCGCGACCGTCAACTCCGTTCTTCTGGCAATTTGTCTCTCTCAATTCCTCTGCACCACACCGGTTTTATGTCAAACTCATTTTCTGTTCGGGCGGCGCGCCTGTGGAATACTATTCAATTTATACACCTTAATTATCGGAAATAGCACCATAACTTGTAAGAAACCGTCTTATGCTACAATTTTGGTTTGACGTCTCGGTTAATTTGACAAGTTGGTTAAGTTTTAAATCGAGACAATTAGTTAACAGCCGAACAAGGTCGTACTATCTGTCCCATTCTAACTCATCTTGGTTAACCATAAATAACCAAAGAGACAACTATATGAAAAAACGTCTGACTTATAATTTCTGATCTGTTCTTTGAGATATCTGTGCTAAATACCGAATGTCCACGAACTTAAACAAATATTCAATATTAGTTTTTTTCGTGACACATCCATTTAGAAACTAGGTCAGTTAGTGAAGATTGTGGCCTTTGACATGTAAATTTTGTTTAAAATGGTATCAGGCATATTTCGTAAAGTTTAACTTTTGTCGGATGAGTAATTTGACATTGACAAATACACTTTAAAAGTGATTAACTTGATGAGTGATGTTTGTAAAAAAAGGTTGACTCCTTTTAGACAAGTTAAATTGTTTCACAGCTTTTGTGACATAAGATAAATTTAGGAAAATATATTTAGGTATTTTGGGCTTTAAAAGGAATTTAATGGAAGTAGTTTTAAAAATATTTTAAAAGGAACCTAAACTTATTTAATGGATGTAGTTTTAAAATTATTTCTAAATGAACCAATACTTATTTATAGGATGTAGTTTTAAAATTATTTTAAAATGAACCAACACTTATTTCATGGATGTAGCTTTAAAATTATTTTAAAAGGAACCAAAACTTATTTAATGGATGTAGTTTATAAAATGTATTTTAAAATGAACCAATACTTATTTCATCCTTATATAATAATAAATTCCTAGTTACAAATCGGTTTGATGTTTCGTACAGAGTAGCTAATTAGTTTTATTATTACTCCATTACCTTATTCCATTGATTTATTATGTATTCTACTAGATGTGACATCTAGAATAAATTTTGTGCGCCATGTTTGGCGGTTGACAGCTATGACTGAATCAAAGAGTAGTAGAGACTCGTAGTGATTTTCACTACAACAAAACAATCTTAGGGGTGTCATCTCCTTACTCAATGCCTTATTCCATATTTGATTTTAGGCCTGAATTTAACGCCATTCCACCATAAAGCTCTATAAATGGAGTACGCTTCGCCTCATCTTTCCAAACAAAAAAGTCTGCCAAAATCTGAGGGGGGCGAGGTAGCACGCATGTGAAGTTTTCAATTCAAAGGTACATCATTGTCGGTTGTTAATACAGTTTATTTCTAAATGATTTTTTATGGCAGCAACGCTTTATTGACAACCGACAAAGATGTACCTTTGACTTGAAAACATCAAACATATTTGACATATTCTTTTTATACTTCATAACACTAAATGGAGCAATAGATAGTCGACTGTACAAATGTTAACATATGGTTCATTATTGGATGCAGTCTTTGGAAATGTCAAACAAAAAAGCCAAGGATCATTTTTGATTGTATTTTCAAACAAAATATACAAGACAGCAATCCTTAAGCGCGTTAAATATGGAGAAGTGTCAAACGTCAAATAGTTACTGCCCGTCAGAAAGAAAACGATTGTCTTTGAATCGATTCTGTAAACGAAGCTTGATTTTCGATTTAGGTTAAATCTTTTATTACGAAAGTAATGATAAATAAAGTAAAACTGTACTTACATCTGAAATGGTATTTCATCTTTTTGTAAACTAGACGAAATATAACATTTTTTACATCCAAAAACAGCGCTTAAGGGCATTTTCACGGAGCTTGTTATCCATTGACAGCGATGACGAAAATGCGTGACATCGATTATTGAAATAGTTTTTATAGATGTACTAGATTTTCCGCCAATACTTTTGACAGAGGGGAAATGATACTCAGGGCCTCTCCTGGTTTAGAACTCTCTGCATTCCACGTACTTTAGTATCAAGGAGCCGTTGTATACATTAATATGTTAAGTTTATTTTTAATTTTAGAATATTAAAATGCATTTATCAAAATTGAAACACGGTAACTTTTCAAATTGACCTTGACCTCATTTAAGCCATAATAAATTAAACCCGACTTCAAGTGATCAACAGCTAACAATCCAGCAGTAGGTACTTTCATTTTTCAAAATACGGTTCAATGTTTCTTTTGTAATATTGTGCCTATTGGTACAAAAAATAATACAAAAACAGTAACTCACCATAATTCCAAAAAACGTAAGTGGTTTTTTAATTAAGGTAATTAATATAATAGTATTTAATACTAGTCTTGCAATACATTATACTTACTGTTTAAATAGATCACGATTAAACATGATGCCATTGCCTAGCTACTTCATAAAAGCTTATTATATTGTTGTATCAATCTAGTTACCTGTCTAGGTTGTCTAGAAAGATCTGTAAAAATGACAGCTGAACAAATCATTAACTAATGATAATGACATCGTTTAAGAGCAGACGATTAATAACATCACGCGAACCCGCGGTGGGACCAATTTGTTTCAGCCTAAAGGTTAACACAGTATAAAAAAGTTACAGTATAACAGCCCGGGTTGAAATCACTTATATTTGCCAAAATTTTAAATCTTAGTGTTTCTGTAGTATAGATGGGCCTCATATTCGGCTGAATATTAGTAGTAGTTTATATTTGGTTTAATTATTCGGTTCAAAATGAAATCCTATAAAATTTATATTTTTTACATAGAATTTTGCTATAAACTTAACGTTTAACCCTGGTTGTAATATACATAACAACCTGGTTGTAATATATGCATCTTTTATAGGTAAAAGATGCATATATTACAAAAAAACTAATCTCCCTCACATCTTTTGATCCTTATTATTATTTAAAACCCTAACTTCATGTTACTTCGATGAAGAGTGTAGAACATGTCAAGTACCAGTGTATATTATAAACTGAAATAGATGTCATTTACTTCAGAAAAATAGACCAAGTCCTCCGGTGGCCAAAGCCAGATACCGGGGACACTGGAGAACCTGCTCACTTTTTCTGAAGTATATGACATCTGTTTAAGTTTATAATTTATATATAGTAGTGTTTTATTTTATTTTATTTTATTTCATAGGAAAACTTACAGCTAGGGTAACAAGATAGGCAGTAATGTAGAAACAGTGAGCCAATTAAAAGCCAATTAATTTTACTACTTAAAAACTGAAAATCAAAAAAAATTCAACAGAATAATTTGATTTGCTTTAAGATTTAACCAGTGTATACTTCAGATGTAGGTATCTATTAGAATATACCTACTAAAATTGACTAAAGAGACTAAATACAGGTATTTTTGATTGACATAACGTAATTTTCGGCCGCTACAATACTTTTAAATAAGTAATAAAATAATAAATAAATATTATGGGACAAATCTTGGTGCAAGCACGTACTGCGCATGCCCTTAGAGTATGGTCAACGGCGCCTAGTCGTTTCAAATTCAGAGATTGCATATACATGAGAAAATTTGTCAAGTTCCGCCGTGACCGGGTGGTCTAGGGGTCAGGACGTCAGCCGCGAAAGCTGAAGACGCCAGTTCAAATCTGGCCTCGGACACCGGAGGGTTTGGTCACTTTTTCTGAAGTATATGACATCTATTTTCACATTATGGGACAATTTAACACAAATCAACCTAGTCCCACAGTAAGCTCAATAAGGCTTGTGTTGTGGGTACTAGACGACGATATATATAGAAAATATCCATAACTCAGGAACAAATATCTGTGATAAACACACAAATAAATGCCCTGATCAGGATTCGAACCCGGAACCTCCTGCTTCATAGGCAGGGTCACTACCAACTAGGCTAGGAGCCGTCTATATAGTGCCCAATATTAAAGTTTGTAGCACTTGTATAAACACGCGAGTACTTTCTTATACCTAATCTTTATGTGTTGTCGGTAGGTATGAGTCAGAGTCAGAGTTCTAAGTTTTCCAATACAATACTGCCACTGTTCAACACAATAAACTGTTTATGATTTTTTTGTTGTGGCTAGACCAAACATACAAACAATATTTAAGGTGCTAACCGTGTTATGGAATGACCTTGACATATACCTAATATTTGCACTTGGTTGATAGAATATAATATAAAACTTCTAGTCAGGAATACATATTAAAATATACAAAAGTGAAGTGCTTACATTACAAATAATATAATTAAAATGGCGCCTGCCAAATACCTATTAGTCCAGAGCACGGAATTTTCGCGGCCAAACAAAAGACTGTCGCAATCTATTAGGTGTTAGAAACATTTTTTACCGATATCGATAAAATTCATACGTAATGAAACTTATAGAATTCAACCTGAATGAAGTAGCCATGTCTGTCATTTTCTATACGAAAAAGTTTGCCGATTTTTGCGGGGGAGGGGAACGTCAAATGTATGGATATTCGTACATAACGTACAGATAGCTACGTCAGATAAACGTGAGTCCATACATGTGTATGACCACTGGTCATATGTTTTCTTTCGGCAGAGGGGGAACGCCTGTTTTTTTTTTTAATTTATTTATCCAAAAACTCTTAATTACTACACACATTTCAAACACAGCGAGCGAAAACCGTGTACGGTTTAGCTGCCGCCATTGTAGCTCGTTTATAATATATACATTCGGTTATTTATGATTTTGTGGCAAGGAGTAGGTAGATTTAGTTTACTTGAGTTGTTTGCGCACAACTCGGGCGCGCATTACCTACTATTTGGTAACAGCATAGTTTTTATAATGAGTTTGCACTTATGTGTATTATTGAGTATGCTTTGGTTTATATCGTCAGGCCATGAGTTTAGCGTATAAGGTAGGATGTATTCCCATGTTCTTTTCCCATAGGTATTATTGTAGGATGGTAACTGAATGAGGTGGTATAGTCACGTCATTTAAAGCTTTACCTCTTTGTTACTCGACTACGGCAAAGCCAAAAGGAAGGGTTATTTTATTACTTAATATGATAAATTATAGTTAAGATTTAGATGGATAACACAGATAAAACAATGTCTTAACTTACTACTTTTCTTGCATAGTTTAAACTAACTGTCGCGTATGATTATAAAATAATGTAAATGATATATTGCATGACTTTTTTATATTATTATATAAAAGACTATTGCAAATACTCTATATCGATAAAAAAATGTTTCTAACACTAGCTAGATTCCGACAGTCTTTTCTTTTGCCGCGAAAATTCCGGGCTCTGCCTAACCTTTTGTATTCATATTATTCATAGTCACTTTTGTAAATAGTAATTCCTCAGGCCATACTAAATATTTGTTTTTTTTTAGGTTTTGTTTATTATAAGGTTCATCACTAGGTAGAGTTTATATGAAATTATAAAAAAACACTGATGTATGTTTTGGTTGGTACATTTTGACATCATTTTACGAAATTTATTAGAACCAGACAAAATCTCTGTCTAATCTCTGTCTAAACTCTCAATTCCAGAGGCTGTCACTGCGCCTAGCGGTGGTGCTGCTGGCACTGCACCAAACATGCTCCGAGCCGGATATCTCCAGCTTCCCCAACCAGAACTACGCCGTGTTCGGCGCGCCGATCCGGGCAGACTTAGACGAGGATGGCTACTTCTACCCCAAGCCAAAGGTAATTAAAATAACCTTTTAAACATGAGTAGTGTGCGCCATGTGTATGACATATACTCTCACATGTATATACGCTACCATAGCTTTTATATCAAATTATATTCGTACTTCAAGCAAGCTAGTGTTTCCTTTAATACACAACACTATATAGCGATCCTGCCATCGCGATGTATGATGAAACGTTTAACGAGAAACGCCTGGCCTTGAGTATAAGCTTTACAAATAGGCATGGTATTTAATATTCACCGGATTGAATGCCACATATTGATCTTAAACATTTCTTTTAAAGATTCCCTTCCCGCAACCACCGCAGCCGCAGCCGCAGCCACAAACGCCGACTTACGTTTACGAGAGGCCAAATATACCTATCAACCCGCCGACCAGGCCTCCTCCGCCGCCGACACTTCCGCCGCCGCCGCCACCGCAACCAACACAAGGCTACGTCTATGAAAGGCCAAGCATACCCTTCAACCCGCCGACGAGGCCACCACCCCCGCCACCGCCGCCGCCGACTCGGCGGCCACCCCCTCCACCACCACCACCGACTCGTCCACCACCGCCACCACCACCACCCACTAGACAAACCCCGCGTCCAACTCCCCCACCTACTAGACCACCTCCAACGCAAGGTTATGTTTACGTACGTCCCAGTATCCCTTTCAACCCACCGACAAGAACTCCACCTCCACCACCGCCACCTCCGCCAACAACGGCTAGAACTTTCCCCCCATCTACCTATCTTCCCCCAACTACTAGAAGACCGTTACCTCCATCTACTTATTTGCCCCCAGTGACAACCCGTCGCCCTACCCCACCACCTACTACAAGAAGAACACCACCTCCTACTACTCGCCCACCACCAACTTATTCCACTATATATTCACCTACAAGAACTACCGGTTATAACTATCCTACGCCAAAAGTCACTTTTACTATCCCTACAACAACTAGAAGGCCTCTTCCTCCATCCACCTACTTGCCCCCTGTAACTACCACAACTAGGCGACCATTGCCTCCATCAACTTATTTACCACCCGTAACTACGCCGCGTCCAACACCACCCCCAACTACCAGGCGACCAACTACTGCTTACATCCCTCCCGTGACTACGCCACGCCCTACTCCACCCCCAACTACTCGCAGAACACCTCCCCCTTCAACTCGACCCCCACCTACTTATTCCACTATTCTTTACCCTACAAGAACTACAGGTTACAACTACCCTCCGCCAAGCGTTACCTTCACTTATCCAACCACGCAAAGAACTTTCCCTCCTTCCACCTATCTACCTCCTCGGGCCACAACCAAGAGGCCATTACCTCCCTCTACTTATTTGCCGCCAATTACTACGCCTAGACCCACACGACCACCGACAACAAGGCCACCTCCACCCCCCACTACAAGGCCTACACCACCCCCTACCAGAAGACCGTCCACTTATGTCACACAAACCGTAACCAGAACCACAGGTTACGAGTATCCTAAACCGAGCGTTACATTCACATTCCCACCAACAACCACAACTAGACGAACGCCTCCTACCACCGCCCGAACCTTCCCTCCGTCTACATACCTTCCCCCAACGACTACTAGAAGACCGCTACCCCCGTCTACTTATTTACCCCCAGTGACAACTCCTCGACCAACCCCTCCGCCAACTACAAGACGCACTCCACCGCCAACTACACGCCCTCCACCTACTTACCCAACTCAACCTCCACAGACAAGAACTACAGGTTACTACTACCCCCAACCATCAAATCCTTTTCCATACCCCGCTAAGCCAACTACTAGACAACCAGTATACATCCCTCCTTCTACAACTAGGGCCCCTCCCATCTATTTACCTCCACCAACAACTGCGCCCCCAGTATACTTACCCCCTTCTACCACTAGACGTCCTTACGTCCCACCATCAACTACAAGACCTCCCATTTACATTCCGCCCTCTACAACTAGAGCTCCTCCAATCTACCTTCCCCCATCGACTACAAGAGCACCTCCAGTATACATCCCCCCGTCTACGACGAGGGCTCCCCCAATCTACATTCCCCCTCCCACTACTCGGGCTCCTCCAATCTATTTACCTCCATCAACTACCAGAGCCCCCTTCATCGAAAATCAAGGTTATTTCTACGATAAACCACGAGTACCATTCGTTTTCTAAGTTAGATAAAAGTCTATTCAAAGTTGCCATAAATGTCATACCAAAAAGTACTTTCTTTAGTACTTTGGAGTAAGGTTTGGAGTCAGGCCTAATACCTGGGGTTTTTAAGGTCTAAAAATTATTTTAACGATGTAAAAATAATTACGAACGAACTTCATACATATCTGTCAAAATAAAAATAAAACTCGTTTTAAATGGGGTAAATGAAAATTGTCGTCTATCACTTTAACTATTACACTATTTTTTTATGTAATTTAAAGTGAATTGGATGATAGTTAATTACCGGCAGATAAAAGTACAATAGCGAGTCTTTTTAGTAAATTTTATAACCTATTAATAACTTATTAGGTTAAATAAAATTTGCTGGAATGACAGTTGTTTAGGATATCGCCTAATTGCCAAGAATACATGTGAATATTCTTATATTGGTTTAACTATTAATTAATACTACAGCATTAAAAAAATACTATGCCCGTTTTTTTTTGACAGACAATTTAGTCTTGGAAACATCGAAGTTACCCGATTCTAGTGATATATTAAGTATATATTTTAATTATTATAATAGAATGGTAATACTCAAAAATGTGGAATAGACACTGCCTTTAACTAATTATACTTTAAGATAGTAAAATACATTTTTATGAAATATCCGTTGTTTAAGTTTTATTTCTCCTCATCTTCAAATCAAATATCTGTAATATAGTACTTAGGTACATCTTCTATTGGGATGTCTCCTTGACTTAATATTGGGAGATATATATGGGGGACATCTACATTTTGGAATCACAATTGATTCCTAGCAAATAAATGTACAGTCGCCATCAGATATATCGGAGCGGCCAAGGTGGTCACAAATATCTGAACAACGCCTCTATTGTCAAGGCGATAAAGAGCATGTTCAGATATTTTTGAGTTCCTCGGCCGCTTCGATATATTTGATGGCGACTGTACATATAAGTTTCCTTCGACGAGATTAAATAGAAAATATCGAATGAAATCCAGTGCATTAACTAACTAACTAACTTAATGGCGCACCGACCCAAAATGAGTCCTGGCCTCCGACACAAGTTTACGCCAGTTGTCTCGGTCTCGCGCAATCTCCCCCCAGTTAACGGCTTAGAGATCGCGCAGGTCCGATTCCACAGCATCGCCCCAGCGATACCTGAGACGACCTATTGGCCTTCGTCCTGCTATGCGACCCAGGTAAGCCAACTTAGCACCGCGATCCTCCTCCATTCTGACAACGTGGCCGAGCCAACGAGGCCGGTGTGCTTTCGTCTCGCCGATAATATTGGGTGCAGCCACTATCTTCTCAATTTCAGCATTTTTACGGTCTCGGACACTACCGTCTTCCATACTCACTGGACCCAAGATCTTTCTGAGAATTCGTCTTTCCGCCACTAAAAGTTTATTTTCTTCTTTAAGTGTTAGTGTCCAAGTCTCACACCCGTACATCAGAATCGGCCGTATGACCGTCCTGTAAATACGTAACTTCGTATTATTACTTAGGAGCTTGGGCTTGAGCTACGTAAGGCGTTTTGTATGCGGACGTCTATTTCCTCATCACGTGTGTTAGTGTCGGTAACGGTGCAGCCTAAGTATTTAAATTTGGGTATACACTCACTTGCCAGAATTTTATTTGCCAGAATTTCATTTTCCATAATAGTCAACAGCCATTATATTGTTTCCCATAATAACATATGCCATAGTTATTGTTTACTATATTAGTCACGTGCCAGAAACTTTGTTTCCCATAAAATCAATTTCAATAATATTATTTGTCATGATCATTGTAAGCCATAATTATCACTAGCCATAATATCACTTGCCATCCAAATTGCTTCCCAGAAAGTAGGTTAGGTTAGGTAAGAACTGTGATCCCCCAAAAAGCGAACGGCTACCAGAAAGTAGGTTAGGTTAGATTAGAACTGTGATCTCCTACAAAATAAAACGGGTACCAGAAAGTAGGTTAGGTTAGGTTAGATCTGTGATCCCCCAAAAAGCGAACTGCTACCAGAACGTAGGTTAGGTTAGGTTAGAACTGTGATTCCCTAAAAAGCGAACGGCTAACAGAAAGTAGGTTATGTCAGGTTAGAACTGTGATCTCCTTCAAAATAAAACGGCTACCAGAAAGTAGGTTAGGTTAGGTTAGATCTGTGATCCCCCAAAAAGCGAACTGCAACCAGAACATAGGTTAGGTTAGGTTAGAACTGTGATCCCCCAAAAAGCGAACGACTACCAGAAAGTAGGTTATGTTAGGTTAGAACTGTGATCTCCTTCAAAATAAAACGGCTACCAGAAAGTAGGTTAGGTTAGAACTGTGATCCCCCAAAAAGCGAACGGCTACCAGAAAGTAGGTTAGGTTAGGTTAGATCTGTGATCCCCCAAAAAGCGAACTGCAACCAGAACATAGGTTAGGTTAGGTTAGAACTGTGATCCCCCAAAAAGCGAACGGCTACCAGAAAGTAGGTTATGTTAGGTTAGAACTGTGATCTCCTTCAAAATAAAACGGCTACCAGAAAGTAGGTTAGGTTAGAACTGTGATCCCCCAAAAAGCGAACGGCTACCAGAAAGTAGGTTAGGTTAGGTTAGATCTGTGATCCCCCAAAAAGCGAACTGCTACCAGAACGTAGGTTAGGTTAGGTTAGAACTGTGATCCCCCTAAAAGCGAACGGCTACCAGAAAGTAGGTTATGTTAGGTAAGAACTGTGATCTTCAAAATAAAACGGCTACCAGAAAGTAGGTTAGGTTAGGTTAGAACTGTGATCCCCCAAAAAACGAACGGCTACCAGAAAGTAGGTTAAGTTAGAACTGAGATCCCCCAAGAAGCGAACGGCTACCAGAAAGTAGGTTAGGTTAGTTTGTAAATATTTTTAGAGCGCCTACAGGAATATAGTGAGCAAATGCATTGTTTGTATGCATGGATTCGGAAAACCATTACTTAGTATGGCGTTTAAATATTCTATTAAATAGTATTATTACAATTAATAATATGGACAACAATACGTATGGCACTCGTACGTTCTGAAATCTAATACTCGTAATCGGGTAAACAAAGAGTATGTCACATCATTTTTATGGTAAACAAACCATTCGGGAAAATGAAATTCGGGCAAATAAAATTCGGGCATATGAGTATTATTTCATATAATTTTCGGGCAAACAATAGACAACCTTAAATTTGGCCACCCCTTTATAGACAGTATCCCCAACATGAAGGTCTTCCCTTTTCATGCGCTTATTTTTATAGCGTTTCATGTGGAAATACTCCGACTTTTCCTGGCTAATACTTAGGCCCACCGTTTTCGCTTCTGCCTACAAAACTCCTGTAGATTCAGCCACTTCCTGCTTGGATTCTCCTAACAAGGCTAGATCGTCCGCGTACCCTATCACCGAATGCTTACCGTTCAATTGTAGCCCAATGTCTAGTGTAAGTACTTTCCTAACGACATACTCTAAGACTAAATTGAAAAGCATAGGTGACAGGGCATCGCCCTGCTTTAGTCCTGTTATTACTACGAATTCTCTAGTTAGCTCGTCATTAACTTTGACCCTCATTTTGCTTTCTCTGGTGGCAACTTCAATCATGTCCACCAACTTCTTGGGGATATTAAAGTTTCTTAATATGGTGTACAGGGCCGCCTGGTCAATACTGTCATATCGAACCTTTTGCGGGAAAAATCCGGAGTGATTATCAGTGTGGGTTTCGTCGCAATCGCAGCACTGTCGACCAGATCTTTCGTCTCAAAGTACTGATGGAGAAGAGATGGGAATACGCCCAGAGCATCCACGTGCTGTTTTTTGTATTGTTTTTTTGTTTTTAATCCAGTGCATTAATTTCGATAATTTAATTGGTACAAGTTGAGTCGGAAACCAACAGCATTGACGGTTTTTTGTTCTTAGCCTGATGTAAGCAGATTTAACCAACCAACAGCTGAATCTGTACACAGAATGTGGGAGCTATTAGGTGTTAGTTTATGGTCTTAGTTTATGTATGATATATGTCATGTCATTGGTTGAATACAATTATATAAATGATGGCTTTCAGATAATATTTCTTTTAACTCCTAGAGGTTGACTGATTAAACAGGAGGTAATACAAAGAAAAAATAAATATAATTACAAATAAGTTTTACTTTCTAGATTTTAGCTTAGTAAATATGTAGTTAATTCACCGACGGAATCAACATACCTACGTACTTAGTCAAGTAAACATTTACAATTGTAAACTTATATAAATGTCATATACCTACCTACAAAGGAAAAAGTGACCTAGGCCTCCAAATATTTATTAAAATAATTTGATTTGTTCTTCAGATTTACAATATAATTGTAATTTTCATAAAATCAGTAAACTATACAAAAGACCTTTGTAATCAAGGCTGCATAATTATAAAAACATATAATAGTATTACAGTTATTGGTTATAATTAGACCCCGTTATCTTGTCGCATAGATTTTGTTTTTCAGTAGAGCGTGAATGATTTTTTTATCGACTATCTAAATGTCGATACTGTATGTCACTGATAATTTCAAAGAGGTGTCACTAGGTACTAGAGGTGTGCGCCGATGGCAAAATCATCGGCGGCGGCGTCCGATCGTTTTTTGACCGGCGGCGGCGGCGTGATCGGCGTGAAATCGGCGTGGTACATATTTTTAATATGCCTGGGGAATTTGACTAATTACCTTCTAAATTGAAGCCTACTGAGTATTTATAAGGATAAACTGCTTGAATAAAACACCCCAAATCTTCGAAAACGTATGATTGTCTAGTAAACATTGCACATTTTAAATCAGAGACTTGATTTTTTTTTGCTAAAAGATAAGACTTGTAATGGTCCACATTTATAGCTCCGTTTATAGCTTAATATATGTAGAACTGGCCACACCACTTGCCTAAAAATCAACTACGATAATAATACTAAAAGCCTCGAAGTTAACAAGTGCAGAACAGACTGATTTCCAATTTGTAATTTGTGAGAGAAAATGTCCTAAAAGACAAAGATGCTTGCGGTAACCCACTTTTGCTAACAAAATAAAATCTACATTTTATTTTATCGTTCTTGGATGGACGGATTGAATTCTAGTTTGTTATTAAATCAAATACAAAAATTGAAAAATAATCAAACCCAGTTGGGCTTGAACCAACATAAATACGCCTTGCCAGGGCTCGATCGCTTTACCGATTCGCAACATACATGAATTTTTGGGAAGACGTCATTTGATTATATTTCCCGTTAGATTCAAATGTCTCTAATAAACCTACTACTAAATAGGTTAAGCATCTGCGCCGCGCGTCAAAACGCCCCATACAAAAAAAAGTGAGGTTTATGACGTCACCGGCCTCAAAGTTGCGGAAAACTGTTTATTGGAAAACAAGGAATAAGTTTTTGGAATGTTTTTGTAACTTTTGGGCACGAAACAATGCGTTTTTACCTATACAGTTGTTATAGTTTTTTTTCTTGTACACAAAAAATCGAATTGAAGTTTTGTAAATATATTTGGGGTATTCAAAAAATTGTTCAAATATAACGTTTTTAAACCGCAATATCTTTACAAAAATATTAGAAAATTATTACGGATTTCCACTATTTTAAATTAATTTGGTGTTGTTGTTGAACGTGTTTATTGAACAAATTCAATTAAAAAAATTTCACGTATGTTCCCAATTATGGGTCAAGTATAATGGTATTTTTTTAAGATGTCGGAAACTTACTAAAGAGTTCTACCCACGATTCCGACATCTTAAAAAATCATACTATAACTAAGATGACGAAATGTTCAATGCATATCTCTAAAAAAATGCAAAATAATTATGGATTAATAGATATCTATTTTTCAATTTGGGCACATTACAATGCACTTATGAACGTCAGAGAAAAAATTACCACCGGTTCTAACCCTACACCTCTGACCCGAGAAATATTATGACCGGCAAGAAACTCGGCGGGACTTATTTTTACAAAACAGTAATACATTAGATCTTAAAGTTACACAACAATGCGTAGTTCTATAAGAAGACATATCAGAACCGCTTGAGAGACAGACAACGTACCTATTGTTTAATTAAAATAAAATAAAATGAAATAATAAGAATAAAATCCAAATCTGATTGCTTCAAAAAACATTTGATATTTATATTTATATATTTATTTATTTCAAGAGAAAACTTAAGACCACTTAAGTTTACCTACCAAGGTATACATCGTTTTTTCGCCAAACTGAGGACAGTATATGCTTTCCTATCTGAACTGTGTCCTCTAAATGTTAGATGATTTTGTAGTAGTTTCTGGTTTGAGCCATGCACCTTTGTCCGTCATAAAAATAATAAATTTAAAGCATCGACAGGTAACTTGTTATAAATGTGAATACCTTGACCAAAAAAATGACTTATATACTTATGCTTTGCGGATACGATTACTTCTGATAACAAGCTTGTTTTTATTTCTAGTATAGCTGTGGATGTCAGATTTTTTTTAATGTATCTGATGCACCTGCCATTAAGTTATACAGAAAGCGAATGGCTCTTTTTTTAAAACAAATATAGTCTGTATGTCAGCTGCTTTGCCCCAAATCAGAATACCATATGACATTACACTATGAAAATAACTGATAAACTAAGCGAGCTGTGTCAATATTCGTTAATTGTCTAATTCTCCTAACAGCATGAGTGGCTAGCTTAATCGAAGAGCGAGTTTTCTTATATAAGGACTCCATTGTAGATTTTTGTCCAACGTCGAACCAAGGAACTCCGCTTTATCTACTATCTCTAAACATTCACCATTCAGGAGAATCTTAGTGTCCACTGGTGCAACGTTTAGCAACAAATCTAATATATTAGATTCCTTGAAACTCCGCTTTATCTACTATCTCTAAACATTCACCATTCAGGAGAATCTTAGTGTCCACTGGTGCAACGTTTGGCAACAAATCTAATATATTAGATTCCTTGATTAACTAACATAATTCAGCTTTTTTCAATTATTTGTGTTACTTATTTCATCCAATCATCCCCGCTGCGAGCGGCTTGCGAAGTTCTATTCTATGTTAATAGCAAAAACAGGAGTGCTGATGAACATCGATGAACTACGATAAATCCATGCGTCTAACGCACGTCAGTAGCATCGGATTAAAAGAACGAGTAACTTTACATAGTGATATGCACAGTTCCACTTTACTATTAAGTATTAAGTGTCGCTAGCAGAGCGAAAATGTGCGAGCTATAATAAAAGTACGTAAATTACAATTTACTGCAGGTGTAACGTTACGTAACTAGACTTAACACTAGACTTAATATATATCTCTCTCTCGATCCCAAAATCAAACTTGACCTAATGTGAATGGGCCATTTAAACAAAAAATAACTAACCCAGTCGTCTTCACGAAATGAAAATAACAAATGAGAACCTGCAGCTTTTCAGAGTCAGTCAAAAAACAAAAATTTGTCACTTCACTCTTATTTCAGGGAAAATTAAATGTAAATCAAAATGCTTTCTATTCAAAAGCCAATTATATAAAAATATAAACCCGTCATTTAAAAACCAGACGTTGCCATACATTATCGATAAGTCATCGACGTAAATATTACGATAGCATCGAAATGACAGCAAAAAAACCGTCAGTTGGTACAACGGCAAGGAATAAATGAAGAAGGAAAAGCATTTTTATAAAAGAAGTAGTATACTGGCCACTCACTACCATTTCCGGGCATTAAAACAAGATAAAGACTTAAAAATTGCCACGCCGATTCTACGCCGGTCAAAATCATCGGCGGCGGCGGCGTGGAAAAATCGTCGGCGGCGGCGGCGCGGCGGCGCGGCGCACATGTCTACTAGGTACTACTTATTACTTTTGTATAAAGATATATATAATAATAAACGAAGAAATTAGTTAGGATTAATCATATTTTTTCCACAACAATTACAATAAACTTTCACGTAAGACCAATAAGGTTATGTATTTATTTGTAAACAAAAAGTTTTAATTGAAATTGAGTATAGACTTAAAAGGCGAAAATTCAATTTCATTATATAAACATCGATATCGAGGTCGATAAAAAAATCATTCACGCCCTACTGAAAAACAATATCTATGCGACAAGATAACGGGGTCTAGTTATAATTATATTAGGCAGCCAATAAATAAAAATTGACATGCAATATAAGATTGAGGGTAAAAGCACTTAGAATTTAGAGAGTGTCGATGTATCAGCTTTCTCTCTTTTCTCAGCTCTGTCATGTAAACATACAAGCCAGCCTGAAAAATGAAAAAAATAATTAGAAAACATTAACATTCACATTTTTATTAATTTTAGATTACATAAACAAAGAATGTAAGGCACAGTTCCCATATAATGGCTTCACGAGATGATGCTAACTAAAAGTATTATTAACCTTAGTTACGTTTGCATGGTACCTACAACAGACGATCTTAACAAAATTGATACGGAAGAATTCAGAGACTGGCGTATCTACAATGATACTATTGCCATAGATAACGATTGATATAAAGATATCCTTTAGCATGATAGTGATAATGGTAGTTATTATGATATTTAACCTCAGTGTAGCAAAGAAGAAAAGTTCGACGAGGCTAAGGAAGGAGAACCCGAGGAAGAGGCCGAGAAGACCGCCGCAGTTGGCCAGGAAGTCGGTCGCACCGAACAGCTCCGAACGCCGCAACGACGTGAACTGTGCGTCTTTGAACTACATATTGATCCTGACGTACCTGCAAAGTAGGAAATTATAAGACTTAAGTAGACTGCTACTCAAGGGACAAAGCCATTATCGATGAGATATTTTGGAGTGAGAGTGGCAATCGTTCGAGGAAATGGCATATTTTATTCGAGTTAAGCACTACTTTTCATTTCGAATATGTCCAGTGAGATTCAAAACTGCATGGACACGTTATCAATGAATTCATTTATAAATTGCCAAAGCAATTTAGAATCTGGGTGTACAATGTAAAATATATGTGTAGTTAATACTCGTAGATTTTTTCTCGAGGTAAATAGTCAATTCGTGAGCAAAAAAGCCCTAGTCACGAACCATTTCGGGACAACTTTTGTTCCCACCCAGAACTTATAACCTATTCGACCCACACCTCCAATGTCATGAGTCTTGTGAGATCAACTTCTAATTAAGAGTTAAGAGAATTCAATAAAAAATAATCCTTACATCATGTCCTTCTCCTCGTCTGGTTTAGACTTATTGTCGATTTCATTTTCGACTAGCCGCCAGTTCTTAGAATGGGCCTCGTCTTCCCTAGTTCTCACGATTAGAACATCTGACTCATACTGAACATTATGGCACAGTGGTAGGCACTGGCATAAGCATTCCTTGCTGCTACCGGACTCATCATCACCAGCTGCATATTCAACTGAAACACAGATCTCACAAAATTATTATTTAACATTGAAGAGGTTTTCTAAAAATGAATGAGTATCCTTCTTTCGTCAATAAAGTATACTGGTTTTACAATAAATCGGCAACGTGCATACTAGCTACCAGTAGCTACTAAACATCATGATGTTTGTTTGCTTGTTTGCTACTGGCATAGAAAGAGAATACAGTTGCCATTTTTGGTATAATTTAAAGAGTGCTTGCTTGTGCAACTTACCTGATGCTAAAGAGAGACACCTTGCTTCTTTTCTGGATACGCACATAGATGTACTGTTATTACCTAAAAATAAATAAGACAGCTACATAATCATAAACCTTCCGGCGATGCCTAGAGAGATAAAATAGCAATGAATAAAAATTTCATCGATAAACTTATTGCAGGAAACAAATAGTGATTTGTCTGCCAGATGGTTATTCTTCTTAAGTACTCAATCGGAAAATATTAATTTAATATCAAAGAATAATTTAATATCAAAGATAGAAATCATCATAAACTGCCGATCTCAACATTTCATGTCCTATTTTTTCGCGGCGAGATTGCCTTTAACATACCAAATACCCAAATTTAGATCGCACATTAATGTCACATTAGGTAATTTTAAAAAATATTTTTAAAAACCGGCCAAGTGCGTGTCGGACCACGCATAGTAGGGTTCCGTACCTTCAATGGAATAAGAACCAAACTAATACCAAAAGGTCGTATCTGATGGAAGAAGTTTTTTGGAGTTAACTCAATAATGGCTGAACCGATAATGTTCAAAACATTTTCGTAGAAAGTATATGATAAGGCGCATCTCCTGAGATGGGACGAGTGAAAATGACACTTCCGCACGTGTGTCGAACAACGTTTTTTAATACAATTGCGAAAAAAGAACAATTAAATGAAATAAAATTACATTTATATTCTGTCAGTGTACGAAAGACAGCTTTATTCAATCGCGCGTAGTTCAGGTGGGTCATTTATAAGCGGGTCTCGCATAATACTCATTTATTTAAAATTCTGATCTGCAAATCGTGCGTAAAATCAAACTTTACGCACGATTTGCAGCTACATAATCTAAACTTTTTGAGCAATTCTATTAAGAGGCTGACAACACCCGATGACCTTCAAATTGACTTTACTCAAACAGTGTTTCAGCTATAACTACTTGTTTTGAGAAAGTAAAAAAAATGTATATTAATATTCGTTATATTCGGAAGAACTTCGTTGCGTCCGATACACGATTGGACGAAATCGGCTCGATAGAAAATAATTCCAAAGTTACATCTTAAAATTAGCTTTAAACAGTTGTATGTCTTTAGTTTCTTGACTTATACGTCTGTAACTAAGGACAAAATTCCACCACACTAATACTAAAAACTTCGTTGCCTTATATTTCTCAATTAATGCGTCGTTTTTTTTTAATTCATTATTTTGTAAAATTTGCAATGAGCTCCCATACTAATCATAACACAGTGTTTCTCTTTCACTCGCGCTGAATAAGATAGGGAGGGAATTTAGCTGTTGTCAGCCCCTTGAAAATAATATTACGTGGCATGTAGAATTGAACGCAGCCGCAGCGCACGAGGGTGTAGTTTGTGAGACACTCCAGCCGGCAGTTGCTCTGAGTGTATACTTTGAAGAAGTATAATTCTCTATCGGATGGAAAGTAACACTGGCGGCTGAAAAAGAAATCAAACTATATTATCGAACTATGTAGGTCTTTCGAGAATCTCAAATAATAACCATATGATTTATGAATTCGGCCAGTTCATGGCCAG
This sequence comes from Pammene aurita, assembly GCA_947086415.1. NCBI lineage: Eukaryota > Metazoa > Arthropoda > Insecta > Lepidoptera > Tortricidae > Pammene > Pammene aurita. The sequence continues at coordinate 38,067,401 of OX352297.1, read as the reverse complement.
TCGCATAAATATTTCTATTAAAAAATCCATAACGTACTTGTACCTCATTATCATTAGTCAATTAACCAAGTCACGTAAGTTTGTTTGCTAACATTATTTCAAAACCGATAAGTTAATTTTATAAATCATGCATTGGTGCGTTGGTATTAGTCAAAGAAAAAGAATCTATTCAACTATTTTATACCATTTGGTATCTTTTGTGGTGAATTATCAAAATTAAAGTAGGACTACTACTTACTAGACTAGCTTGTTTGTTTTGTAATAATAAGAACGTTGCCTAACGATACTATAATGTTTAGAAATAAAATAAAACTGGAAAATCAGTAGTGAAGCAGTGGACGTTTCCTTTTAGCCTGTTTGTAGTTAAAAGGAGCTTCGCCCCCAAAGGCCCATTGTAGCTAGGCAGCTACTATGGGCCTTTGGGGGGCGAAGCTCCTTTTAACTACAAACAAGCTAATATAGGCAGATTGGAAACTATTTCACTCCCTATTACAACAACATGTGTGCTAAATGAACAAAGACTTTGTAATAGAACTCACATGTGTGGCGAATAGTTGATCAGCGAATCAGAGGTTGAGACGAGATTGACTTTGACCGAAAAAAGGGCGTATTCGCCAAATTGAACAGCGTAGAAGTTGCTGGAAGACTGCGGCAGGTCGGTCGGATGATGGAGGTACTCCTGAAAGATAACATTATTGTTTGAACAAAGTATTACAAATGTTTGGTGAACCGTCTAAAAAAAAATACACATAATCCAGGGCTAGCCCCAAAAACATTTTAGATTGATAGATAAACACTTTGTTCACTACCACAACATACATGGTAATTACAAAGAAAAATTATTTAAAAATAGGCATGCAACTTAAATCAAATAAAAAATATTTAAAATTATCAAAAAATATTTTTAAAATATTATAACCATGTGTCGTGGCAGAGAATTGGTGCTGGCAATAATGATGCGGCAAGCCACATCGCTGATATTCTGCCAGGACCTTACATAAAAACTTGTGCGTATTTGGGTTTCTGCCTTTTCCTAATCAGCACACGATACATACCTACTAGCCTACTAGGCCCACGGATCTTTAGCATTTTTGTGACACCTCTTCAGGTAAAATTGATAAAAAATATTATGTTAAAGGAAGAATAGTCAACGTCACCTTATTAAAGGATATCTTCCAGGCTACCGAATGCCGCTTAACCCAACTGGGCTCTCCTGGAGATTTCCTTTTTTTGTCAAAATATATAGTATGTATACTTACATAATTAATTAATCACTAATAGACGGAGAGCTGGCCATGTCAGATATGACACAATAATGAGAGCAACGAAACCCCTCTAATCAGTTTGCTATACTAACGTATGCGGAATGAAATCTGGACAACATTCAACTTCTTATAAAATAAATATAACATAGTTATTTTTATAATCTTTCATGGTTTTTAATACTGTATTTAATCACATTAATCCCACATGTATTTCCCACAAATTTGGAAAAAAGCGTGGATAACACCTATTCCCAAAGGTAATATCAGTCAAGACATTGAAAAATATAGACCTATTTCTAAATTGTGTCAGTTCGGTAAAATATTAGAAAAAATTGTTACAAACCAGCTCTCTTACGCCGTCCGTCGTCATATAAACCCAAACCAGCACGGGTTCTACAAAGGTCGAAGTGTTGAAAGTAATCTTTTGTCATTTACTGAGGTTATATGTCATGCCATGAACAAAAAATATCAAGTAGACGCAGTGTATACAGATTTTGCAAAAGCGTTTGATAAAATTTCGTATAATACGCTTTTGTTAAAACTATGGAACCTTGGTATACACGGCGACCTTTTCCGTTGGATTAAGTCATATATAGAAAATAGATCACAAGCGGTAGTACTCGAAGGTTTCTCATCACCTTTCAAACAAGCCACATCAGGCTTCCACAAGGATCACATTTGGGCCCTCTCTTATTCATTTTGTATATAAATGATGTAACGGAGTGTTTCTCAAATTCAAAAGCCCTTATGTATGCCGATGACACGAAAATATTTCGAGTCATTAAGACACATGCTGACTGTCTTTTACTCCAAGATGATTTGTTAAGATTTGAGAGTTACTGTGCTGGAAACAGTCTGTTTGTAAATAGTGAGAAATGCTCCGTGATAACATTTACTAGAAAAAGGGATCCCATATTACATGATTACAGGCTGTGTGGCAGTACTTTAACGCGGCAGACCAATATACGTGACTTAGGGGTAATAATGGACACTAAATTAACATTTACTCCTCATAATTATTTTACATGTTTTTTTAAAGTGGGGCATTCCACTCATACAATAGTATGTTATTCAATCAAATACAAACACTGAAAACATTGAAAAAATAATCAACCCAGCAGGATTTGAACCTCGCATCGATACGCCTTACCGGGGCTCGATCGCTTTACCAATTAAGCTATGGGTTCAGTTACTGAGTTGACGAAATTCTCAATGCCTTCAATCATCTTTTTGCACTTATTTTTACATCGACTTTATAGCAGCCGTAAGCGACATCTAGGTGCTAACTACTAGAGTTAGATACCCTTCCCGCCGACCCTTTTACAAGTGTCACAACGGAAATAATAGATGGCGCTGCTATCAACTCATAATTATTTTACATGTTTTTTTAAAGTGGGGCATTCCACTCATACAATAGTATGTTATTCAATCAAATACAAACACTGAAAACATTGAAAAAATAATCAACCCAGCAGGATTTGAACCTCGCATCGATACGCCTTACCGGGGCTCGATCGTTTTACCAATTAAGCTATGGGTTCAGTGCTATAAAGTCGATGTAAAAATAAGTGCAAAAAGATGATTGAAGGCATTGAGAATTTCGTCAACTCAGTAACTGAACCCATAGCTTAATTGGTAAAGCGATCGAGCCCCGGTAAGGCGTATCGATGCGAGGTTCAAATCCTGCTGGGTTGATTATTTTTTCAATGTTTTCAGTGTTTGTATTTGATTTACTCCTCATATTGATAACATCTTAAACAAAGCATTTAAACAACTGGGTTTTGTTCTCCGTGCCGCTAAACCTTTTCGAAGACCTCTAACTTATAAAATATTGTACAATAGTTATGTCAGAAGCCGCTTGGAGTTTGCATCTGTAGTATGGAACCCTTACTATAAGGTACATAAAAATAGAATTGAAAGGGTACAAAAATTATTTATTAAGGCTCTTGAACTCCGAATATGTGGAAACTATCAAAGTTACACAACCTCAATTACAAAACACAATCTTCAACCACTTTCATTAAGGCGCTCATGTACTGATTTGTCATTTTTATTCAAAATTATTAATAATCTGGTAGACGCCCCCGAACTATTACATAACATACGTTTTCGGGTACCTCGCAGAGCAGAACGCAGTTGTCGTAGTAAAATGTTATTTAGTGTCGAAGGAAGTAGAACTAAGTATGCACGGCACTCATACATTAAGCGCGCATGCAGGTTGTATGATGAAAGATGTGAACAGGTAGATTTATTTGGCAGTTCGTTAGAATTATTTAAAAAACTTGTTAATTCTTCATTAAGGTAGTTGTTAGAGTAGTTGTGGAAACTACGAGTATATTCAATTGTATCTAAGTAGTTTTCTTTTTCTTGTAAGTTAACTTTTCAATGCTTTTCATAGCGAAATGTTTATAATTTATTTACTGTTAGAAATACAGGAAACTATAGGTCAATATAGTATAAATAGCTTTTAGATAATTTACAGACATGATTTTATAAGACTGTTTGTTTCTTAATAAATAAATAAAAAATATTAAATGCCAGAGTCAGTTTACTCCAATGCGAGGTTTCAAACGAAAGTTGTGGTACTTTATGTTCATCGCTGTCGACAACAACAATGTACAGATTTTTTAAGATCTAAATTTATCTTCCATCGGATAACTTTTTAAGGAAGCTTAGTATAATTGACGTTTTTCACATTCTTGACCGTAAGATTATTGGTGTTCTCAAATAAATAGTTACCTTGCCACGAATTTCCATTTTAAACAACATAATATTAGTCATTAAAAAAATCCAAAAATTAAAAAAACACCTGTTTTTACATTTTTTGACCAAACGACATGGCCGTATTTTCGGTTATTTTTTTAATTTTTGGAGACGACGGGCGTAACTTTTCTTAATTGTTAACTGATACCTATGTCTTCAAGATATTTTAAAACAGTTTTACTGCCACATTTGAATGCCTTCCTGAGTTCTCTATAAGATTTTGTGACTCAGCGAGCTGTCATTTTCTTTAATCGATCTCTCACAGCAAACTGGCTAATGCTGGAATGTTTCCCTAAACCAGGCTTTCTTGTGGAAATTTTTGTAAAGAAAAAGGACGTGGACGTATATATAAAATAATATAAATAGCTATTTAGCTCTATCCCATTTCCACAAAATTTTCCACGGTATTCGCTTTAGGGAATTAATACTGTAGAAATTAAATATTGTTTCGCGACGTTGTTCTCCTCGATTAACCATTATTTTAAAATAAAGAATTCAATGGCCATTCAAAGTACGGGATTAATTAACAGATGTATAAGCTTTCAATTGGCATTTATATAAAATTTGAGTTTATTTCTTTACTTACTTTTTACGTCTTCAAAACTTTGTCCAGATTTCAGTCCGCATACGTTATGCTTATTTCTAGATCTGGACAGCTGGCAGCTGTAAAGTGGTGGAGGTCAAAGTATGCAAACCACTTCAAGAAAACAAATCCTAGAGTTCTGGGTTTGATGCAATATTATGAGAAATTATATAAATAATTAGATTACCTATATCATTGCTAAAAGTTTCTGTTGTGGGAAAGTAGTGCCAAACGACGTATAATGTAATTCATAGTTCGTCGCCTACTGTTTTTGTTTTCGTAATAATACGCAATGTTTTTTGTTCTAATTTTAAGATATAGGCATATAAAATAAAACTGGATTGTGAAAGTTAAAGCCAAAAGCGGATATACAGTTAACCGAAGGCAAAGTATACTACAAAAATGTATACGAACTCTTTAACGGGTCGGGTTGTTGATCTCACACAAGAGTCTGATTTTCCAACTATATTAGAAGAAGAAGTAAGCTGTGCACTAGATTTACAAAAAATAGATAAAGCACCTGGACCAGACGGAATAAGCAAAAAAGTCCTCAGGAAAGCAGCAGGAATAGTTACAGCTATCTTAGCAAAAATCTATAACGAAATTTTAGATACTGAGACAATCCCATACCAATTAACGCACTCCAACATAACTCTACTTTATAAAAAAGAAGACCACTATGATAGGAGAACAATCATGGTAGGAGAACACACTGTTGAATACGTAGACGAGTATATCTACTTAGGTCAAATTATATCATCTAACGACATACTCACAAAATAATTAGAAAAAAGAACTGCAAACGGATGGAAAAGGTAAAAGGTGGAGTCTAAGAGAAATTTTCAAAGATAAGAAACTGCATACCAGAACAAAAGGAAAACTCTTCAATACCTTTTTTTGTCGGTGTGAAAATGGTTTACGCATCCCCCGGGGGCCTAGGGAGGGCCCATAGTGGGGGGTATGCGGGACTCTCCTCTCCCGTAACTCCCTCTGCTAGCCAGAGGGACGGGAGAGGCCTACCCACTAAAAACACACCGGCGTCGCCCGCACTACCGTTTGGGGGGAACGTCACGGGATAACTTGCGCATTCGTCCGCGGCGCTCCCCGGTAGCCCAGCCGGTATTGCCAGGCACCCGCACCTTGGGAGAAGCGAGCCATGACGCTTGAATGTCTTCTGAGACGGGTAGGGCCAATTGGTATGTGGGTCCCCAGCCCACGGACCCTACATTGGGGAGGAGCTAGCCGTTGGCTAGGGCATATTGCCTACGTCTTCTCCCTAGCCACCTGCGCCGAAGCGAAACTCTTCAATACCTGCATTCTACCTATCTTAATGTACGGAAGCCAAACTTGGGCGCTTACTAACCACTTAACCTCAAATTTAGAAAGCTGTCAACATGCCATGCAGCGCAGCATGCTCGGACTCCGAAAAGCTGACCGGGTACGAAATACCCTAATAAGAGCCAAAACGAAAGTACAAGATGTAGCAGCAAAAATAAAAAGACTTAAATGGAAATCAAGAGAGACGACATTCGCGAAGTTGCAGAAATAACCTGGCACAGAGTAGCGCAGGACAGAAACGAGTGGAGGAGGCTGGAGGAGGCTTTTGCCGATTGGCAAACAGACATGCAGAAGATTAGAAAGATAGACATACTAGAATACTAAAGGGAAAACAATATCTTCCATGTCAAGAAAGAGGCTATATTAATAATAATAAAAAAATATAGGCCCTGTCCTCTATAAGTATTTATAACTGAGACAACTTCGGCAGTTTTTGCCTATTTTGGTATTACTATTTTCCATTTCAAAAATGTTGCTTGTCTGTCACTCTGACCTCCACCCACTAAAAGCTGCCAGATGCCCGGATCTAGCAATCAGGATAGTATAATAATCTAACCAGACGGGATTTGTTGCTCTCATTATTTTGTCATATCATTCATATATATCTGACGAAGCCAATTCTTAGTCCATAAGGATGATCGGCAGATCCGTGTTAGAATTTCATCAAAAATCATCCCTTCTTATGTAGTTAAAGGATGGTTCAGTTTGTACTCTAAAGGGCCCCTAGTGAGAAAGTTTTGGGGTAGTTCTGATTTCTTTCATTCATTATGTTATGTATTTTGGGGTGCTGAATCCGAATCTGAGATTTGCGGACAAAATTTCGTGACGCAACATAAAAAAAATCACAAAAAATCACAACAAATCACAAAAAAAACCGGTTCCGGTTTTTTTGCATAAAACTCGATAACTATTAACTTTTAGTAAATGGCCTGTTTACAGAAATTAAAGTACTTAAAATTCTCTAGATACATCACTATTACGTTTTTTATTTCAGATGAACCGAACGGTCTCAAGTGCGAGTTGAAAATTGCCAATTTTCAGCGGTCACTGTTTTGTTACTGCAAATTTCTTATTATCTGTGAAAAAGTTATTATAGCTTCTTTAAGATATCAAAAACGAAGTGGGGGTGGAAAAAAACTAGTAGTTCTCTCGTGCCAGTGCTAACCACTTTCGACCCTGCACCAAACTCAATACTCCGGTACATTTCATGTAAATGTTAAAAGGGCTGCCAACGCAATTGTGGATTCAGGAAGGCGGGCCTCCATTGTTCCCCAATCTGCGAAGGACTGTGTGACAATGTTGAGCCTCCTGAAGACAGCTCTGATATAGACATAGAAAAGACTGAAGAAAAAGACAGAGGTATGTTGAATCTAGCGAACAAGCCAGGTCCTGAGCCAGGACCCGATGCCATCGAAGAACCTCAGCAAGATGCGGAAGGTTTGTTTAATCTCACAATCTATTTTTCAATCCTCATCTCTCCTTGAGAAATGACACCACCACTTTATTTTCCAAAACAAGCAGAATATTTACCGGGGCCCACCGAAGAACTTCAGCCAGGACCTTTTAAAAGACAACGGCTCATATAATAGTACGGGCGGGGACCGTATGATCTGAGTGTCAGATCAGAGTTTCTTCGATGGCATCGGGTCCCGGCTCAGGGTCTGATTGCTCCATGGTCATCGTCGGAATTTTGTCCGCTAACCTCAGATTCGGATTCAGCACCCCAAAATACATATTTAATGAAAGAAACGAGAACTACCCCAAAATTTTCCTAGTAAAAACACAATGTAACTGGATCATTAAGCCGTTTTTTGACGTGATAACGTCTTTAAAATCGTTTTAGTCGGGTGACATGTTCAGAAACTTGTGTCACACCAAAACCTCACGAGCGCGATCGCAGGTATAACGAGAGAGAGACGGACCGATCATCCGTCTCATCTCGAGCGCTGCCAGTCATTCCGTGAAACTTGTCACGCGGAATCCTCACGAGCGGTTAGACGTTATCACGTAAACATCTCGATCGTAAACCTACTTTACAAACAACCAATTTTTTTTGTGTGACGGTACATTTTATTGTGTGAAGTACATATCTTCGGAACACAATTGACTAGCTTTTATATGTACATGTAGATAACGATAAGTGGTTAGGAACTTAATACTCACCTTGTACCCCGTGAACATGCCCTGGCAAATATCGTTATTCACACTTTCAGTCAAAATCAGACAATCGATGCCCGACTTAGAACCTGTTTTAAAAATAGAATAAATATTAAAATTGTTAAAAAAAATTTAGATAGTCACTGATCTAAACATGAAAAATACCGATGCTTCTATAAATGAAATAAGAGGAAATGGTTAATTTTCGCCTTCGCCTTTATTCATATTTTTTAAGTGATTTCGAAACTATTTATTTTATAAAAAAAAAGTTTAATCCTCACAATAAGCCCTTTTATTTGATGTCATCATCCTCCTAGCATTACCGGCTATTGACACGGCTCAATTGAGCCTGGGGTCCGCTTGGCAAACTTATGCCATGAATTGGCGTAGGCACTAGTTTTTATCTGACATTCTAACCTATAGGAGAAACTAGGCCTTATTATGATTAGGTGCGGCTTACTCAAGATGTTTTCCTTTACCGAAAAGCGACTGGAGTAATTATCAAATTATATTTCGTGCATAAGTTCTGAAAAACTCAGTGGTATTAGTGGGTTTGAACCCGAGACCTTCGGATTGAAAGTCGGACGTCTTCCCGCCATGCTGCCAGCGTTTTCCGCTCTACTCTAACATATTAAATATACGGGTTACTCACGTAATTTAAGCCGATTTTTGCTCGACATGTTTCGATCAATTTACGATTATCATTTTGACGAGCTGCCTTCCGCGACGGCAGCGCGCCGTCAAAATGATCACGTTTAGTATGGTTCGATCGAACGTACCGAAAGCGTCTGAATCTTGAAGTAGGTTAATACAGGATTCAGAGTTTTCGTAGTATACGTAAGAAAAAAGTAACTGAACAAGTTCGATAAGGTTGCCAGTCACCCAAGGTAGCTTTTACCCTTATATTTTATGTAAAGCCTAACCATAAATATATGATCATGCGCCATGATTTAATTTTATGATTGAATTTTAAGATAAAATTTGCAATACCCTTATACGGTCTCATGTTGATCTGTGAAACTATGAAATATTGTAAGACCTGGGGCCGTATTCTAACTTAAAACACGTATAGACACGATCCAACTTCAATACAACTCCAATGCATTAACAACGCAATACAACAACGGCATAAACATCTGAATCAGAAATAGCAGAATTGGCTTGAGACATATTCCAACGCAACTCCAAAACACCATTATTGGTTGAATGTTTGTTGTGTGTTGGAGTTATGTTTGAGATAGCTTGTATTTTTATTGTATTGTTAATGTGTTTTTAAATTAGAATCCGGCACCTGTACACTAACATGAATGCAATAAAGTTCTATTCTACCTAGTCGGTCCATAAGTTCTGTCACAAGGGTTTTAAGTGATAAAATATAATACAAAGCTTTTATTTAAAAAAATTAGACCTGATTAGAAAGCATATTTCATACAGATTAAAATATAATATGATTAACTTATAATCAAGATCGCGTATTTTATAGATCCTTGTAAACTTGAAGATTGTTGTCAGTCCAAAACACGCCGATGATTTATGAAAATTGTACTTCACAAAAATTGGTTTAGATCATTTTTATACTTGTCCAGAGTTACAAATTGTTATTTTTATGAAAGTAGATGATTAAGGCATATTTAAAAACCAATATTTAGTTGACTTACAAGTCTGTGCTTCAGCTATTCTTCTCCTGAACTTCAACGTATTTTTCAGTTTTGAGCAAAACACGATGATTTTGATGCCATACATCAAGGTAGTCTTCCAAAATTGCGTATACTAGCCTTCTTGTCAGTCAGACCCATGTTAATTATATATTAAAATGAAGGTTAAAGATCAAGCTAATGCAGCATGCAAGACTGAAGCCTCTTAAAATTGAATAAAAATAATGATGGTCAAAATCAACTCGAACAGGGCGCGTGTTTTTGACGTGGTTTTTTATTCCGCTTTTTCGAATGTTACAGGGAATTGTGTAAAACTGCCACAACTATTTGCCTTAAATAATATCGTAAATTAATCAGTATTAAATAGGCTTTTTAATCATATATTGAAATAGTAAGCAACCTCTAACAGTTCGTATTTTACCAGTCCAAACCCTAGTGACAGAACTTATGAACCGACTAAGTATATGTTGCGGAATTTCATTGGAACTAATTTCTTATTCTGGCAATTATTTTAATGTCAGGATGATATGCATGTGTGAGTACATGTGATAGGCTGTCATGTCAGTGTTGTCAGTGTCATTGTGGCGATTTACTTGAATAATAATAAAGTGTTGAATATATATAATAAACGACAAAAAAATCCAAAATTATTCATAGTCAACAGCGAAACATTGTAAATAGTGTATATTAATAAATTGCTGTAAATAATATGCTCGGAAAATGAATCTATTTCGCTGTGAAACATTTACAAATTAACATCAGAGCTGACAGGTAAACAAATCAAGATGTCACCATACCATAGAGAATAATACGCTCTATGACTATAACAACGACCTCCTAGCCCAGTCGGTTCGGTAGTGACGCTGTCTATGAAGCAGGAGGTCCCGGGTTCGAATCCTGGTCAGGGCATGTATTTGTGTGTTCATCACGGATATCTGTTCCTGAGTTATAGATGTTTTCTATGTATTTCTGGTCAGACTTTCGGATCTTGAAATACGAATAAACAAAAGTACTTACGCCCCCGCCTGGGATAGGAGTCAGGGCTGGAGCTGTTATATTGACTTTCCGGTGACCAGTCTCGCCGAGGAATAGAAGCATTCAAATATGAGTAATTTGTGTGAATACTGCAACAGAGAACAAGTGGTTCGTAGTGTGGAAGAATATTCTTCATTAAGTACCTACAAAATCATTATTCGTATGCTCCCTTTTGTACCTATAGGTACTACAGGAAAGCAAAGTGGTTGTTTACCTCTCGTGCTTATAATCCAGGAACTTTTTCGCCCGAAAGTACGGGGTACTGGGCGTCAAATCCGGTAGTACTGATTTTTCGCAGACTTGTTTATGATGAATAATCCAAGTTCGTGACCTCGAGCGCCGAACGCAACTTTGTCAAAAATCGATTTTTTTTTTTAGACTTTTGCAATTATGACCCTAAAGGAATGGTTTTTGATAGTAACTTCTAAGGTTTATTTTAATAATACTAAATTTTGAAATATAAACTATTTTGAAAAGCTCAAAATAGAACCGGTTTTCCCAGATCCGTTTACCCTTTACCCTTTCGCTTCTCTTCTGGGAAAAACGGTTTGAAAAGCGTTATCTTGGAAACTATTGTGTCTACAGAGACAATTCTAGTCTTATACTGTAGCAAATTTAGTCTTCTTTAAAAATGTCTTGAATCGCCCAAATCTGAAAAAATCTGACTATTCGTTTTTAGTTAAGGTATTACTATATCTATCTACTTATCCACTTGAGTGCCCGCGAATCAAAAAAAGGTGCTGTGAAGTGCCCAAGATTTACCGCGCGCCAGCGGCACCGTGTCATGTTTTGTTAATAAATCGATTGCTTGGCTTTCACTGAACTTTTTGTAATGATTCTTTTTACGTTTTAAAGCTAAAGAAACGGATAATTTGTTTATATAAATAATTAGATAGGTCATAGTAGTAAAAATTATTTAAAAAAAATCACAAAGTTGACATACAGTTTCGAATGGGGACTTTTGGCAGAAATATATTTATTAAAAAAAATCTAAATCGATAACGTATGTATTTTTTATGTTTATTTGAAACTTCAATAGTTTACGCTTCGATTGATACCAAATAAAGTATATGATCGCGGGGAAATATTTTGCATAAAACTTGTTTCATTTGCAATTTCTAAAATGTCAGTTTCGCAATTGACCGCCAAACCGCGTGGTTTGTTTATGATTTTTTTACGAATAATTTACGCAAATTAGGACAAAAATATTGTCATACGCAGATAAAGATACTATTAGTCTTTAAATAACATGTGCCAGTTTTGTCAAACTCGCAGCAATTTCTGTCACAAATTATCAATAACAAAAAATAGGCCTATATACCTACCGTAACGAGTGCCTTTTTTGACGTCCGATTACCGACAATTCCCACCACTTCAAACCACATATACACTTAACATAAATACACTCACATGTCACACTTTACAAATAAATACATATCAGGACGATTACCAACTCAATATGTACTGTTTTTTTTCATTACAAAAGTAAACAAACCCACGTGCTGAGTGTCAAAAGTCATACTAGATGTCACCGGGCGGGCCTCGCGCGGCCATCATTCAAGATGGCGGCGGTATAAGGACGGGATACACAAGCAACGAAATCACATCTTCAACATTGAAATTATATATTATTTACATTTTATTGTATCAATCTTTATATGTAAAACAAAGTCGTGTCGGTTACACCATTTATAACTCAAGAACGGCTGGACCGATTTTAATGATGATTAATTTGTTGGATTTATCTTCGCCTCGAAAGCAGAATAGCTATTAAAATATTGGAGAAATTAAAAAAAAATTGTTGATGGTACGAAGTTCGCCGGGTCAGCTAGTTATGAATAATTATAACTTAAGTATAAAATGCTAATACGAAATTAAATATTATGCGCAGCGGCTCACTCACGCAGAACCGCAGACTTGATATTCCTGAATTAATAAATTATATTTTAATAACAGTGGTTGTCGTGATCTATATCACTAACATAGTATGTTAACAAAAACTACACACAAAAGACTAACATAGTATGTTATAGTAGGTATGGGCAGATTTTAGTATATTATAGATCTACTCGTAAATTACTGAAACCAGAATTAACTGCCCGATTGGAATAATTTTGAACGGAGTTACAATTCACAAGTAAGCTAATAATTTTGAACGGAGTTACAATTCACAAGTAAGCTAATAATTTTGAACGGAGTTACAATTCACAAGTAAGCTAATAATTTTGAACGGAGTTACAATTCACAAGTAAGCTAATAATTTTGAACGGAGTTACAATTCACAAGTAAGCTAATAATTTTGAACGGAGTTACAATTCACAAGTAAGCTAATGGTTTTGAACGGAGTTACAATTCACAAGTAAGCTAATGGTTTTGAACGGAGTTACAATTCACAAGTAAGCTAATGGTTTTTTTACGTACCTACAAGATTATGCTGTTCAAAAAAATATTACGTAACATGAAAATTTCTGTTAAAAATAAGCTATGCATATAAAATTTTATTCTTATACATATTATATATTGTACTATCAGCATCACCGTGAATTTGAACCATTTATATTAATAACGAGCTTTTTCCCGCGGCTTCGCCCGCGTACTAAAATTACTATAAAAGGAGGTTCTCAGTTAGACTTGTATGTTTGTATGTACCTTGCTGAACCGATTTATATGCGGTTTTCGGAAAAGTATTTGTTACACTCTGTAGGTTTCGGTATATCATGTTTTGGTGAAGGTGGTTCATTTTTTTTTTCTTAAATAAATGATTGCAATAATTGTTGAATTATTATACCAGCAACGACTTACTATGTACTACGAAGAGATTATGATTAATGCAGATTTCTACTCTTAAATAGAAGCTTTTCCCCGCAACTTCGTCTGCGTGGAATTAGAAAACAGCCTCCTTTTTACCCGCTTAAGGAATGACTTCAGGGATAACAACTGTTATATATCGTTCCCCAGAACTCAAACTATCTCCATACCAAATCTTCTAAATAGGCTCAGCGGTTATTAATTCCGCATACAAATTTTCAACCCACAGTTTCACCCCCTAAAGCGGTATTTTCGGTATAAAACCTATCCTATATTGTTTCCCGGGACTCAAACTATCTATGTAGCAAGTTTTATCTCCATCGTCTGTTCAGCGGTTAATAATTCGCCATACAAACAAGCAACCCCTTTTCTACCCCTGTAGGGTTAATTTTCGGAATAAAAACTACCCTATATTGTTTCTCGGGACTTAAACTATATCCACAGCTTTTATCTAAATCGATTTGCGGTTAAAATTTTCCCATACAAACTTCCAACCACCTTATGGGTTGATATTCGGGATGAAAACTACACTATGTCATTTCCCGGGATTCAAACTATCTCTTTACCAAGTTTCATCTAAATCGGTCCAGCAGCTTAAGCGCGAAAAGGTAACAGACAGTTAGACAGGCATACTTTCGTATTTATAATATTCAATTCTAATATTAAATCTATGTACCAAGTTTCATCTCAATTGTCTTCTCAGCGGTTAATAATTCGCCATATAAACTATCAACCCCTTTTACACCCCTCTAGGATTGATTTTCGGAATAAAAACATTTCTATATTGTTTCTCGGGACTCAAGCTATATCCATACCAAATTTTATCTAAATCGGTTCGCGGTTAAAAATTCTCCATACAAACCTCCAACCCCCATTTCACTCCTTAAGGGTTGAATTTCGCGATATTAACAATTTTATGTTCTTTCCCGGGACTCAAACTATCTGTATACCAAGTTTCATCTAAATAAGTTCACCTGTTAAAAAATTGCCATAATAACTTCCAACCCACTTTTCACCCCCTTAAGGGTTGATTTTCTGGATGAAAGCTACCTAATGTTATTAGATTGCAATTTCGTACAAATACTTTCAAGAATTTTCATGTCCACAATATTAAATTTCAAAATCGATGCAATTTTCGTAATTAACATCCCACAATACCATAAAATCGACACCCATATTGATATTTAGACATTTCAACCCCATCATCAACATGGCAGATGGTATTTCACGTTCGCTACGTTGGATTTTAAAATCGTTATTGTTTTCGTAATCAACGACCCGATAAACCATAGAAACAATACCCATGTTGATTTTCAGACTTTGTGACCACCTTTCCCTCTTTTTGGGGTTTAATTTCAAAAAACCTGAAACACATATTTACTCATTTATCATTAGGAATACTCCTGTGAAGTATCAAATAAAATAGTCTAACTAATCTTGTTTCGCCATACAAACTTTGAACCGCCATTTCATCCCCTTAGCGGGTTAATTTTGAAAAATCCTTTCTTAGTGCACCCCTAGACCTTATAAGGAACCTACGTGCAAAATTTGGAAGAACCAGCGGTTTGGGCTGTGCGTTGATATGTCAGTCAGTCAGTCAGTCAGTTTCTTCTTTTATATACTTAAAGATAGAAGATAAAACATCCTTCGCCGATTAATAAAAAAAACTAAAAATTATCAAAAAATGAGTAATAGCCTCCACAAATGAAAATAAAAACACTCTAAATTCACTAAGCTAAATTAAATCAATCTGCAACCAAAACCCAGTGTGCACTATGCCTTATGACATAAAACGCGGACCCTGTGAGGAGCTGTTAAATTGCTTCGAGCAACTACTGTTGCGTACAGTTGTACTTACGGACATCACAAGTTTATTTCACCTAATCCTGTTCAAAACATACATTATTACTCATTTAAAGAGGATTAACGCTTAGGTTAATAGACAAACTAACTTATTCTAATAGCCTAGACAGAGATATGGCTTAATCGTATAATAAATGTACGATTCAAAATCAAATACGCAAAATTTTCATCACTAGACTTCATTTGTTGCAAGAATTTATCACATTATATTTAAATTAGTATTGAAATATATGCTTTATCGTATGGAGCAGTAAACAAGGAATAATTTGATGTACAATGCTAATTAAAATATGCGAAATTGAGTACTGACGGCATTTTTTTAATGACTAGCTCCCTCGCTGACATACCGAACTTTGAAGTCACCAAAACAATAATCTGAAGTTTGTAAAAATGTTCCACAGACTGCGGTTTTTATTTTTTTTAATGTTGCCACATTAATCCTCTGCCTAACTAAGTCAACAGAAAAGCGCTCTTCACACGTTGCACATAGGTATCATTTAAAAACCGTTGGTACTCCAACTCGCAACTAGTGTTGCGAGAGCACTTTGCGTTTTGACAAAATGCAACCGTAGTTGCGCAGGGCACGTGAGTGGCTATTAGATTAAGTACTTTCACATAAGTTAATAAAAATCAATTTTGCCCACTGAGCGCCTTTCCAAGCTAATGTTGGGGAAACGTCATTTAAAATTCACTGCATTCAAAGCAAAGTAAAATTAGGGAGGTACTAATGGATTATCCTTGTAAGTAAAAAAACTGACCGTTGCAAATGGAACATCTCGTTTGCCGCCAGGGTATTAAATGTGAAACAAAGACCATCTTTCATCAGAACTGGAGCAAAGTAATCACTGTGGAAGCCCATATACTTTTTTAGCCACTCGCCATACACAAAAAATCTTTAAAATAGGGTGCTGCCTAAAACAAAAAAATGGTCGCTTTGAATTATATTTCACAGTTTCGGATTTCCCATAGTAATCGGTTTTTCTGTCTCACTTTGTAGGTATATAGATGGAACCATAGACATAAACAAAAAGGAAGATGAGTAACGTTCATAGTAAACAAAACTGAAATGTGGTCCAGCACCTACAACACTTGTAAAATGCTACACACCGCTGTAATGTATGTGGATCATGGGCAAAAGAGTTAACACGGGTATGCAAGGGAGACCTCCATATTTTGCGCATTGCACAAAGTGTGACTGAGAGACTCTGCCACAGTAATTAGATATAGGTCCCGGAACCTATACTTGATGGCACACAATCGAGCGCCTGATACCATATCTCCCTTTTTGTATAAATCAATAGATGGAACCAATATACAAGACGTAAATGTGTCAAATAAAAACTCCAACTGTCTTGTGAAGATCTTTATACCTGAAGGGTACACGAAAAAAACATTTCCGCGATCGAGTTTTGCACTAGATAGCAGCACCGTGGCGAGAGGTCTTTTTGACAGCAGCTGTCAAAATCCACCAAGCAAAAAAAAATTATTAAACATGATTGGTGGACTATGACAACTGGACCTCTCCCCACGGTGCTGCCATCTAGTAAAAAACTCGATCACGGAAACTAATTGTAGCGCTTTTAAAGTTTGGAACGATCAAATTAACCATACTATTTTCGTAACTAGATCGTTTTCATGAGTTGAAATAGTAACTACTACTAAATATGTAACTGTTACGTAATAAGGGTCCTTAAAATACGAGTGTGGTTTTATGTAACGAGCCTGCGGCTAAGATCACACGAGTGTTTTGAAGCCTAATTATATACAGTTGCATACACTGCTTTATCTACACTCATATTATATATCCTAAATGACGTGTTCGGAAACCATAGAATGACCGCCATTGCACCGCCATGGCCAACTCGATTGTGCCGGCGGTCGGGCGTGCGCGTGCCGGTGGTCGGGAAGGAGGACAGAATTTACATTATGTTATCAAATTCGATGTTCCAAATTTGAAACTCATAACCTATCAATATTTGAACATGTAAAGTTTTATTACGTTACTGCCACAGATAAAAAAGCTTATCATAGTAAAATCGGTTGTGGTAATGCTAGCCATTACCTACCGTTTTTGAACTCGTTTTAGAGAACTTACAATGTGAGTGTAGATAGTAGTTACTAATAGTCACCATTTTTACATAAAAATCTCATTTTACAAAAAAGTGACTATACATGTTCTTTCTGTGTACCCTTCACTAAAAAAACCGGCCAAGTGCGTGTCGAACCACGCATAATGGAGGGTTCCGTACCTTCAATGGAATAAGAACCAAACTAATACCAAAAGGTCGTATCTGATGCCTATGGAAGAAGTTTTTTGGAGGTAACTCAAAAATGGCTGAACCGATAATGTTAAAAACAATTTTCATAGAAATTATCTGATAAGGGCGCATCTTCTCAAAATTTTCCATATTTTTTGAACTTATGATTCAGAAGTTATAGGGGGAGACACAAGTTTTCTGACTTTCGAAGGGATTATTTCTAAAAATATTTACTTAATCACAAAATGTTCAAAGAAACCTCAAGAAAAAACATGTATGGAGCGCCCCCCCCTAAAAATATTTTTTTCTGCAATTTAACTAAATAGCGGCATGCAAAATACACCTTTTGTCTAAATTTTATTAAGATACGTCTTATAGTTTCCGAGTAAAATGGCTGTGACATACGGACGGACGGACGGACGGACAGACGGACATGACGAAACTGTAAGGGTTCCATTTTTGCCATTTTGGCTACGTAACCCTAAAAACATTTTTTTTTCAAAAAGGAACAAATATTTACAACTAGGTATAAAAAACGAATGGATAGTTATTGGGGTACTTAAGGGATAGGGGGTATAGAGGGAGGGGTAAGGAGACGATGTTGGGTAGAGCTGCTCCGTAGTTCCTCGGTATCCGTTCCTCGGTAAGCCTCGTCAGAAAATTCCTTTCTTTCCGTACCTTGGCAATAATGTACCAAAGGTTAAAATGGCCGCATATTCAGATTGCGGCATCACAGACCTACGTGTTTATTGTTAATTTCAACTTGATACATCTACGCATTCCTGAGAAAAGGGGTCTTGACAGACAGAAACCAAAATTAGACATACGAACAGACAGACAGACGGACAACAGAGTGATCTTATGAGGGCTCCGCTTTTTCCTTTTGAAGTACGGGACCCTAAAAAACACTTTATAATACTTCATAATTAATAAAATAATGAATTCACTTACCGTTAGTATATGCTAACTTAATGTTATGTACTTAATGTTAGTGTAAACTATTATCTGAATATACGTCAATGTATGTACCAAAGTCGGTGTCAGTAATGTAGCATACATGATTGAAAAGGTTAACCAATTCGGCCATATAAGAAGTCTGATCTATAAAACTGGAAGAAATATAACAGCGTGTATTTTTGATATAATCCCATACGCTAAGGGTATAGAACTAGAGCCCACGACACTGAACCTAGTTCGATAAGTCTCCTAGATGAGATATACCCTATGTAAACCTACCAGAAACATTTATTTAAACTTGTTGATCTGCACGTCGAGTATATACCATGCTTTTTGTCAGTATTAGTAGATAATTTTTGATGTAATTGTTGTATTGAAATCATTGATTTTATACAAAAAGGGAGATATGGTACCAGGCGCTCGATTCTCTGCGATCAAATATAGGTTCCGGCATCTATATTGAATTCGTGTGGCAGAGTCTCTCAGTCACACTTTGTGCAATGCGCAAAATATAGAGGTCTCCCTTGCATAGCCGTGTTAACTATATAGGTTTATCTCTTTTCCCCATGATGCACATACATTATAGCGGTGTGTAGCATTTTATAAGTGTGTAGGTGCAGGACCACATTTCAGTTTTGTTTAGTGTGAACGTCACCATCTTGCTTTTTGTTTATGTCTATGATTGAAATTATAAAATCTTACATTTTTCTAAGTTGGTTAATCCTATAAGTATCACCTGTGATTAAGTTATGTTTACGTTGTGTGTGACAGATAAATGCAACCTCATTGTTAACTAGAACATTATCAATTTTCATGCATTTATTTCGAATACTTCTTTAATAACCAGCCAAATTATGTTAAATTTATCACGTAAACGTAAACAATACCATACTCGGTGACACTTCATTGGCAAATTATTATTTTTCATAATTAGTCGTAATTATAAAGGCGATTGCAAGACTGCGAGATAATGATAGACGTACCAGTAGTTAAGTACTGGTCCGCGACGTCCTCGTATTTATTGACGTCAGAACTGAAGAACGGAACCATTTTGCAGAAAAGCCTGGCTCCAGCGTTAGGAAAGCAGGGAGGTTGTATGATATTCGTCATACAGCTGTCCATATGATTTTAAAACGGAAGCAACAGCACCCATTCTTTGTGGTTAAGTACATGCTTTAAACCAAGATGATTTCTTACGGCCAGTAGACTACGCGAATACGGCATAAAGAAGAAACGGACGCTGTGCTACGTCGTATTTAAATGATAAGTATGTTCACAGCTTTATTTCAAGTGAAATGTCATGTGTTGAACTTGACCTTGACTTGACAAATATTTGACAAAACATAAAATTGTAAACAAATAATACAGGATGTTATAGAAGTATGATTTAATAGTAGATTGTACACCAAGGGGATAAAGCACTGTTTTATGTCACGGGCGCAATATTGAATCCTGAACGTAACGAAGGACTCCAGATCTTACTCCCGAGCGCAGTGAGGGGTTCAAGCGCGCCCGTGACAAAAACAGCTTTATCCCCGAGGAGTATACTCTACTTTTCTCACCTCTTGCGAGACAATAAAATAGCTAAGGCTACTAGAAACGGATTTTTATTAAAGTAAATCAAAAGTAAAAACCGGCCAACTGCGTGTCGGACCACACATAGCAGCATTCCGTACCTTCAATGGAATAAGAACCAAACTAATACCAAAAGGTCGTATCTGATGACTATGGAAAAAGTTTTTTGGAGATAACTCAAAAATGGCTAAACCAATATGTTCAAAAAAATTTTCTTAGAAAGTATATGATAAGGCGCATCTCCTCAATTTTTTTCATATTTTTTGGACTTACGGTTCAAAAGTTACAGGGGGGGGCACAATTTTTCTGACTTTCGAAGCGATTATTTCAGAAAATATTCACTTAATCACAAAATGGTCAAAAAACCTCTGTGTTATTTTTAAAGACCTATCGATTTATGTGTCACATGTTGATATTTAGTCAAAAATATAAAAAATAAAAATTTTGTTACATGTATGGAGCGCCCCCCCCTAAAAATTTTTTTTTTCAAATTTAACTACATAACTGAGTAGCGGCATACAAAATATACCTTATGTGTAAATTTTATTCAGATACGTCGTATAGTTTCCGAGTAAAATGGCTGTGACATACGGACGGACAGACATACAGACAGACATGACGAATCAATAAGGGTTCCGTTTTTTGCCATTTGGCTACGGAACCCTAAAAATTGATTCTTGATACATTAGTCCATTTTATTCTAATTTTATCTTCTATTTTTATAGAACCTGCAGTTTTACTCCGTATACTGCAGCGTCTTATGACACTCGCGGCATTTGTTTTAGGTATTTAAAATTGAGGTGTCCAGCACGATTTTCCGAATAAATTCGATTTTCAAATCAGCTCGACGCGGCGGCGCGGGCCCCGGCTGGCGTCGCGGGGCTATGCACCGTGCGGACTTTACGAAATTAGACTTTAAGCACATAACAATAAGAGCTATGGGAAGTGAATTCACATTATTAACCAGCGGGTTATAATGAGATTTAGTACAACATTATAACCCGGCTAAAGCCAAGGGCTATAATGATTTGCTTTCGGTGAGGTTTGCATGATATATAATTTGGCATTGTCGAGCAGGTGGTGTGAAAAATAATTTTAGTTTTAATTTTTTTACCATGAATTATAAAAAGTGTCTGTAGTTAAATAATTTAGATGCCACCCCAAGTAACACAGGAAGCATTATAACATATGAATAGTTAACTTATTTCGAACTTAAGGACCGTATAAACTCTTATATACGTTCACCGAGCAACTTGTCGCATTATATGATGCTTTGAGCTGTATAACGGTTGTATAATGGCATATCTAAATGCTTTTGTAAAGCCTTTAGCTTTAGTGCAGCAAACCACAACGCAACTGTACAGCTTTCGACTGTTTAAAAGCACTTAAGTGCTTTAGGTTCTACAATAGCATTATATAATGCTTTAAGATGTATAACGGTTATATAATGGCATGTATAAAGGCTTTTTTAAAGCCTTTAGTTTTAGTGCAGCGAACCAAAATGCAACTGTACAGCTGAATGCTGTACAGTTGCGTTTTGGTTTGCTACACTAATGCTTCGGTGTGGTTTAGTGCCTTAGGTTCTACAATAGCATAAATAAATGCTTAATGCTGTTTATGAGCATGAATATTAGCCATTATAATGCCACGTAAATCCGGTATACAGCTTTCAGCTGTTTTTAGTGCTTTAGGTTCTACAATAGCATTTTATGATGCTTTACGCTGTACAACGGTTGTATAATGGCATATGTAAATGCTTTTGTTTAACCATTAGTTTTAGTGCAGCGAACAACATGCAACTGTACAGCTGAATGCTGTACAGTTGCGTTTTGGTTTGCTACACTAATGCTTCGGTTTGGTTTAGTGCCTTAGGTTCTACAATAGCATAAATAAATGCTTAATGCTGTTTAAGAGCATGAATATTAGCCATTATAATGCCACGTAAATTCGCTATACAGCTTTCAGCTATTTTTAATGCCTTAGGGTGTACAATAGCATTTATAAGTAGGTAATACGTTCCTAATGCAGTACAATAGCACATAATATAAACCATTATAAAGCCAAGTAATTCACTATAAGGGGCTGTTCATAAATTACGTCATTTCAAATGGGGGGGAGGTCTGGACATCGGATGATGGTAGCATGACGTAGGAGGGGGGTGCGGTCATTCCGAAGATCACATCATCAATGTGTAAAAAAAGGAATGAAAGTCGTGCTTCTATAAACTTTTAATGTTATAAAATATTATCTACTAAATAGTTTTTTTATTTTACAATTAAGCTTAAAACGTGACGACACTCTATTTGGCAGGGGGAGGGTTGGATGATTTGGGGGGGGGGGGGGGGGGGGGGGTTAAAAATCATCAAAAATTTATGACGTCATTTATGAACAGCCCCTATACAGCTTTTAGCGGTTTTAGTGCCTTAGGTTCTACAATAGCATAAATAAATGCTTAATGTTGTTTAATAGCATAATTATTCACGTGTAATGCTGTAGGCATAAATAAGGCATTTTTTAAGGGTCACTGAGCTGCTATTGGACTAAGAGCTAGCCACGTCAGATTATGACACAATATTGAGAGCAACAAAACCCGTCTGGTTAGATTGCTATACTATTCTTATTGCTAGATCCTGGCATATGGCAGCTTTTAATGGGTGGAGGTCACAGTGACAGACTAGCAAAATGTTTTAATTGGAAAATAGTAATACCAAACTAGGTAAAAATTGCCGAAGTTGTCTCAGTTATAAAGGACAGGGCCTATATTTTAAGGGGCTCCCTGGCGCCAACGACCTTAGATCTGATTCCCTTAGTTTTCTAATGATTTATATAGCTTATCATATTATCAGTAACGGCTTTAAACAATGTAGTATCCTATATTTACTTCAATATTCATTGCCTTCGAGATATTTGACATCAAAGTCGAACCGGTTTAGGCTAAAAAAGTGGTCATAAATTTTGTTTTAATTAGTTAATAATTAAAATCTCTACAGGTTTAAGAGACATCAAAGAGGAACCCTAATATGTAGATTACGTATATGTAAGATTCTTTACACCATTCGAATATCGATAAAAGTGTTTTTTAGACCATATTTTAAAAATATCATAAAAAAATAATTTATTTCAAGATCCGGCTCTACAGAATGGAGATAAAAGATTCAAAAACCGATAGTCGTTTGCCTTATAATTCTATCTATAGTGAATATGTTGGAATATCGACTCAAAACTGGTCAAAAATCGATAAAAAAAAATTTTAGACCAAAAATATTGTGTATTATTACCATACATCGGGGTTTTCGGTGCGGGAATGTTTGACATTAGCCAAAGAGTAGGCATTAACTTAAAAAACAGAATGTACTCTGGCACGTTTCTACCTAATGAATAATTGATCGAAAAAATCATAGGTATATACAATTTATATGTAATAGCTGACTATTATGTATATATATTGTAGGTACATATACCTATGATTTTTTCAAGTATTTTTTTATTAATTCATGTAATGACTGATCATTGTCAACCTCTTCAGTTAATCAAATAGTTCATAAATATCGGACGTCAAGATTAATATTTGACACTTATTATACCGTGTCTTTGTCTTAGGTAGATCTAGTTACTAAATTTCGGATATGCAATTGCATTTTTAAAATACTAAGTATATAATAATAATAATAATAATAATAATAATGGGGATGACCCCCCTGGCCCGCAGGACTTTATAAGGATCGAGCGAGGAATATTTCAGGGCGACAGTCTGAGTCCCCTGTGGTTCTGCCTAGCTCTAAATCCGCTCAGCAATCTGCTGAAGGATTCAGGGCTAGGTTGCCGGCTTCGGAGAGAGGGTGAAGTCATATCTCACCTTCTGTACATGGACGATCTCAAGTTATTTGCACCAAATAATCGAGACTTGTTGGAACTACTGAAGACTACTAAAGTGTTCAGTAGTTCCATCAAGATGGAGTTTGGTGACGATAAATGTGCGGTTATGCATGTACAGCGGGGGAAAGTAGTAAATTCAACAAATATACAGCTTTCTGAGACAATGACGTTCAGATCTATCTCTGAATCAGAAACCTACAAATACCTTGGTATGTCACAGTCTTTGGGCA
The DNA here is from genome assembly GCA_947086415.1 of Pammene aurita. Classification (NCBI taxonomy): domain Eukaryota; kingdom Metazoa; phylum Arthropoda; class Insecta; order Lepidoptera; family Tortricidae; genus Pammene; species Pammene aurita. The sequence continues at coordinate 38,043,038 of OX352297.1, read as the reverse complement.
TTGAGGATGTGGGTATTAAACAGGCGTTGAGGGAGCGCTTCTTTGGTCGGCTGACAAAAGTACTTAATAGTCTTCTGTCAGGTGGCAACAAGGTGCGCGCCTTCAATGCCTGGGTAATGCCCCTACTCACATACTCCTTTGGCATACTAAGGTGGACACAGACCGAGCTGGATGCCCTGGATCGGAGAGTCCGTCTATTGCTCACCACACACCGTATGCTTCACCCACGCTCGTCTGTTATGAGATTGTACATCCCACGGAAGTGTGGAGGTCGCGGCTTTTTAAACGCCAAAAATCTCCACAACCGTGAGGTGTACAATCTCAGGAATTATTTCCTTAACAACGAGTGTGGGATGCATCGTGATGTGGTGGCAGTAGATAAGGGTCTCACGCCGCTCTCCTTGGCAAACAAGAACTGGCGCAAACCTGTGGTGCTAAGCACCGAGGATCGCAAGGCGGTATGGAAGAGCAAGGAGCTACACGGGCGGATCTACAGGGCCCTCACGGGACCCGACGTAGACCTGCTCGCGTCGGTGAACTGGTTACGATTCGGGGACCTCTTCGGAGAAACCGAAGGTTTTGCCTGTGCAATTGCGGACGAAGTTATCATGACGAATAACTACCGGAAATATATCCTGAAGGACGGTACGGTCGACATTTGTCGGGCATGCCGCCGTCCCGGAGAGTCACTCAGGCATATCATCTCCGGTTGTTCTCATCTTGCTAACGGCGAGTACTTGCACAGACATAACCTCGTAGCCAGGATTATACACCAGCAGCTTGCTCTCCTATACGGTCTTGTGGACCACGAAGTGCCGTACTACAAGTACACACCTGCACCAGTTCTCGAAAATGGTCGTGCCATGCTCTATTGGGATCGATCTATTATCACGGACAGGACTATTGTAGCCAATAAGCCTGATATCGTGGTAATAGATCGACCGCAACGCCGGGCCATGCTCGTCGACATCACCGTCCCATGTGACGAGAACCTCGTGAAGGCCGAGAAGGACAAGTCCAGCAAGTACCTAGACTTGGCTCACGAGGTAACCGCCATGTGGGAGGTCGATTCGGCGATCATTGTGCCGATAGTTGTCTCTGCGAACGGTCTCATAGCGAAGAGTCTCGACCAACATCTTGAGAGACTTTCGCTACGGGGTTGTGGTTGGATTAAGGGTCAGATTCAGAAGGCGGTAATCTTGGACACGGCGCGCATAGTCCGAAGGTTCCTCACTCTGCGGCCCTAACCACCGGCAGCCTGGGCCCTGCTCCGTTGCCGGCGGCACCCTAGTTTAGGTTTTTTATAATGCTTTTATTGTTTTTATATGTTTTAGATGTATTTTTATATTTTACTTTTATAAAAATATTGTAAAAACCCTAAACTAAGAAGAAAAATAAATAATAATAATAAATACTCTATATTGCACACCTCATACAGTTACAAGCACAAATTTTACAATTAGATAAATTTAGGTAGAGGTAACAACAGGCGGTCTTATCGCTAATGAGCGATTTCTTCCAGACAACCTTTCAGTATATAATAGTCAATACAAACATGCCTCTAAGAAAAAAAGCTCGTATCATAGTGTGTAAGCTATTCACAGAGAGGTAGTTATTCATTAGGCATAATATGATATTTTCTCAGACTAACTCTCAACCTATCTGTTTATCTCTACTCTTTCTCAAATCGTTCCCGCACCGAAAACCCCGATGTATGATTATTACGGAAACAAAAACAGTAGGCGACAAACTATGAACTATATTTTATTATACATCGTTTGGCACTACTTTCTCCCAACATAAACTTTTGTATAATTTCTCTTAATATTGTATAGTATTTGTACAGTTTCTCATAATATTGCATCAAACCCAGATCTCTGGGATTTATTTTCTTGAAATGGTTTGCATTCTTTGACCTCCACCACTTTAAAGCTGCCAGATGTCCAGATCTAGAAATAAACATAGTATACCAAACCGACTAGAGGGGTTTGGTTGCTCTCATTATTGTGTCATATCCGACGTGGCTAGCTCTCCGTCTATATAGACCAACGCCATTAATTTTGTAAATAATTTATAACCCAAAAATAAAATCATGCGGACCTATTTATACAAGGAAAATACCTATATAATAATGAAATTACTTAATTTAAGACTGCTCAACCAACACTATTATGTTAATAATGCAAAACTCGTTCTATACGAGGATTACACAATTGTTTTGTTTATTTGACGCATATCTTTTTATAATATTTTATAGCAAAACCACAATAAATCAAAGGCGCGTGAAAATTTTCAATGAAACTTATATACACATTTACAGTAAACTACATTGCGCAGTAATATTTGAAGGATACAATAACGTAAAAGAGTCAAAAACTTTTATAAATTTTGTTAGGATGCAAACAAATATGACGTGTCACTCATTCAGTTTTTTGTACCGTCTTCGTCCATATCATATTGCGAGACAAAGTAGTTAAATCACAACGTTCATTGTATTATAACATTTGTTGCGTCGGTGTTAGAGACGTTTTTGCATTGACGTAAGGTTTATTTTAATACACTCTTATGCTAGTATAATGCTTTTTTATTGCGATTGGCAAGTTAATCGAGAGTACTTATGCTTCTTTACTGCGATTAGCAAGTTTTTTGGCCGTATTAATGCTTCTTTAATGCAGTTGGCAACTTAATAGAGCGTACTAATGATTCTTTAATGCCATTGGCACTTTCCATGACAACGATAATGCTAATAGCGCAGACATATTGCGCCTGTAATGCTATTAAATGACCTGTATAGGATCTCAAGCTGGGTAATTCGTGCCCATTTAAGACCTATATCAGCACTATAAACGTTTATAATGCTACTATAAAACGAACTGAAAATGCTAAAAGCATACAGATATGCTGTAAGACGGCCGTTATACTGCTTTGATGTGTTACTTGGGACGACCTTATTTGCCGCCTAGACAAGCCTGGGTTTGAATTTGAATATATGTTTCTGGTAGGCTTCTACCGTAAATGTTGCTTCGGGGTATAAACTGTTACTATACAAAATTTCATGGAATTCTGTGGAGTAGTTTTTGCGTAGTGCGCAGACAAACTCACAGACAGACAGACCAAAAATTCCAAAAAACACTGAAATGTATTCAGTCTACGTTTCTAAGACCCCCGAATTAATTTTTCTCAAATATATTCAATGTTTTTTTTCTCCTTACGCATTTATTGTATATATAATATAGAAGATAAAACATATTGCAGGGCATAACAAATAATAATAAAAAAATCAAGCGACAAGATTGCACGAATCAACGTCCTCACTAAACAAGCTCTGCGAGAATTGAATTTTATGTGTACCATAATTATATAGTATTTTTAGGGTTCCGTACCTCGAAAGGAAAAAACGGAACCCTTATAGGATCACTTTGTTGTCCGTCTGTCTGTCTGTCTGTCTGTCTGTCTGTCTGTCTGTCTGTCTGTCTGTCTGTCTGTCTGTCTGTCTGTCAAGACCATTTTTCTCAGGAACGCGTGGAGGTATCAAGCTGAAATTTATATCAAATACTCAAGTCTATTGTCCCTTGAAGCTGTGAAAAAATGAAACTTAAAAGCCAACGCAATCAAAAGATACAGTCGTTTATGCTGCAAATTTTAGAGTTTTTCGGCACTTTGAAAACCTACGGGGTACTTCCCGTGAACTCAGAAACTTGAAATTTGGCACGAAGCAACGTCATATAGCATAGACAATGGAAAAATTACAAAAAGTAGAAATTTTTAGTAAAATCATACAAAAATATATTTTTTTAAATTTTAAACTTACTACCTTTTTCCTCGTAAACGCGTGGAGGTATTAAATTGAAATTCATGTCAAATACTTAGCGCTATAAGACCTTTCAAATGTAGCAAAACCAAACTTTTATGTCAACGCAATAAAAAGAAATTGCAATTTAAGTCGCTTATTTTGAAACTGAGTACTCGCAAGAAACTCAAAACCTAAAGGATACTTCCCGTAAACTCAGAAACTTGAAACTTGGCACGAAAAAACTTCATATATCACAGACAAAGGAAAAATTACGAAAAGTAGACATTTTTAGTAAAATCATACAAAAAATATTTTTTGAAATTTTAAACTTACTACCTTTTTCCTCGTAAACGCGTGGAGGTATTAAATTGAAATTCATGTTAAATACTCAGGGCTATAGGACCTTTCCGATGTAGCAAAACCAAACTTTTATGTGAACGAAATCAAAAAAAATAGCAATTTAAGTCGCATATTTTGAAACTGAGTACTCGCAAGAAACTCAAAACCTAAAGGGTACTTCCCGTAAACTCAGAAACTTGAAACTTGGCACGAAGAAACTACATATAGCACAGACAAAGGACAAATTACGAAAAGTAGACATTTTTAGTAAAATCATACAAAAAATATTTTTTGAAATTTTAAACTTACTACCTTTTTCCTCGTAAACGCGTGGAGGTATTAAATTGAAATTCATGTTAAATACTTAGGGCTATAGGACCTTTCCGATGTAGCAAAACCAAACTTTTATGTGAACGCAATCAAAAGAAAAAGCAATTTAAGTGGCATATTTTGAAACTGAGTACTCGCAAGAAACTCAAAACCTACAGGGTACTTCCCGTAAACTCAGAAACTTGAAACTTGGCACGAAGAAACTTCATATAGCACAGACAAAGGAAAAATTACGAAAAGTAGACATTTTTAGTAAAATCATACAAAAAATATTTTTTGAAATTTTAAACTTACTACCTTTTTCCTCGTAAACGCGTAGAGGTATTAAATTGAAATAAGTAATAAACATACTACAACTTTTGCTTGTTATAGGTTTGTACGGAACCCTCGGTGCGCGAGTCCGACTCGCACTTGGCCGGTTTTTTTTGCAATAAAAAGACTTCAAACTATCTTATCAAATGCAATTCACGTGCGTTGTTTCCCTATTAGCGATTTTCGTTTTCAAATCATTACCGGACTCTTAAAAGCTGCGTCTGGTTTCCGCTTGTAGTTATATCAAAGATACACGCGGTATATTATAACAGTTTATGCACAAAACAACATATTTTATGTTATCTGATTCTTTTCTATCTTACACTTTTGTTTTGTTTTGTTTTTCTTTTAGATTAATGTTTTCATCGTTTAGTTCCTTTATAAATTTCTTGAACGTTATGTAATGTTTGGTGAAATTGTAGTATTCCTGATTTACTTTCGTCATCGGGCAGATTGTCACCGCCGGGAACGGAACCTGCAAATGTCAAAAAACGGAGTCAGATATTATGTTAATGTGTCAGATATTATGTTATTGTGTCAGATATTGTGTTATTGTAAATGTAAATTTGACTTGACACCGACTTCGAACATATAAGTTGGTAGCGCATAATAAAAAGGGAAATGGTTTTATTTTATCCTTCTTGAAGTCGATTTTCCTATTTTTTAATTTAAGCTATGTAATCAAATTGTCAGTGACGCTATTATTAACCATAATGAACCATATGTTAACTTTTCTAAAGTCGACTATCTATTGCTCCATTTAGTGTTATGAAGTATAAAAAGAATATGTCAAATATGTGTGGTGTTTTCAACTTAAAGGTACATCTTTGTCGGGTATCATTAAGGCGTTGCTGCCATAAAAAATAATTTAGAAATAAACCTTATTGACAAACCGACCCTTGACTTTAAAACACCACAGGCGTAGGCGTGATACCTCGTCCCTTTCAGATTTAGGCAGACTTTTTTGTTTGTAAAGATGAGGCGAAGCGTTCTCCTTGTATAGAATTTTATGATTAACTGCGAGCACGCAATAAAAAAGCTGAGTTTTGAGCTGAATTTTGTGATGAGTGCGAGTGAGACAATGCCCCCTACTTTATGCTCTATCAGATATATTTCTAGTCTCCTATCAAATTCTGTTTTACCTACTCGGTAATAAGGTTCGGTTTAGTTTGGCAAAAAGTAAAAGTACCATCGCGAACACTATTAAAGACTACACAATAAAATCCGGGCACGCATGATATGACAAATGTTTTTTCGGCTTCACATATTCAAACAGTTCTTTTATTTTAATAATCTGTAATTATAGTAATATATAATAAAAATAGAATCACATTACAATTGTATGGGCTCGTGTGAGTTTTTGCCAAATATATTCCATCATATCTTGAATTTCTTGTACAGCGTTTTTGGATAATCTTCACTCGCTTCCTGCTACAATGCCACAATTGTATTTGTATTTCCACAAGCTGTTTTATGCTCATTAGAATGTTGTCTTACCCAAAAAATACGTTTTGAAACTCTTTTCTTCGTGAGGTAGTCAGAAAGACATTCTACTCCAAGCACTGCAGTAGTTTTTTATATGGGAAGCATGGTTTTGTCAAAAAGTCAAACACACCAAAGTCAAGAACACCTCAGAACTATTTCAATCTAAGTACAATTAGATAAATGTTAACTATTGTAAAAAGATAATGTTAAAGGTTTAATTTGATATAGCAAATTAAAAATTTATTGATTTTCGGAGAGCCCGACTGAAGAAGTACCTCTACCTTACAGAAAACCACAGCCAAATAGCACTAGACCCTACTCATAGTGTTGTGTTCCTGCCGGTGAGAAAGGTTACCAAAGAGCTCAAAGAGGACCCAGTGTGTTGACTACGAGGGACCCTCTTGTTCCTTGAGTCGTCTACAGTGAATCCTCCTTTTTTAAAGCGTCGGCAACACGCATGTGACACCTCTAAAGTTGCAGGCGTCCATAGGCTACTGTAGCTGCTTACCATCAGGCGGGCCGTATGCAGGGCTTGAAAACCGGTATTTGTATAAAATCATTTTAATAACGTAACACCTTGTTGCAGTTCAGGCGCTAAGTTTACGTTACATAACATCTTGTTTTTGTTATAAAAAGATCAGGCGTTTTGTTTTTTCATACATCTACAATCATTGATGCTGCTGCCACTGACAAGGCCACGCATGGGAGCTTGCAGCACCGCATTATCGTGTAGCCGTGCCCCTCCCCTGCTTCGAGGAACAAAGGAAATCTAGGAGACTTATCATACTAGAAACCGGATTTTTTATTAAAAAAAAAAATTAAAATACGCCACCACTTTTTTTGCAGCATCAGCATTTCGTGTTTCCCGATTAAAGACACGACTAATTATATATAACTCATCTAGGAGACTTATCGAACTAGGTTCAGTGTCATGGGCTCTCTAACTATTAGTTAACGTGTGTTGCGTTTTGTGCAGTCATCGCCAAAATATGATTAAACTTTAGCACCTTACTCTTTTGGAATAAGGTTCAAAATTGTATACATAGTTTTGGCGTTTACTATTAGTAATTATAAAGCTTCATGGAGTGCATACCTCCATCACAGATGTGAGTTGTTCGTTGACGGAGATGATGATGGGAATCGTCTGCCACTTGACCCAGCCAGACTTTCATCGTCGCGAATACACACAGACATACACTTGTCAGAAATATGATGCCCCAAAATATCCTGAAAACAAAATCGTTTAAATAATTAGGCATATCTAGACACGCAGCAGCGTGTCAAGCCAAGTTCAAGCAAAGGAACTGGCTAGCCAGCGCCGAATGTATATTAAACGAACCACTTGGTGCCACTTTTGACCCTACTATAACTCAAAACCTCTTTAACGTAAACACATAAAACTACGTGTGTTTAATTATATCCATAAAGGCATCTAGAAGCCCAAGTTTCATGAAGCTAGCTCAAACGGTTATAAAGATATGAAGGTCAAAAAGTCGTAAATTTTAGCACTGACTGACTGACTGACATATAGTACCCAAATCTAACCTACTTCCAGATGACCTAGAAGGATGAAATTTGGAATCCAGCTCGGCAATTGTGTGTAAGCGTAGGAAAAATCTAAAAATAAAAAAGTTAAAAAATAGGGGAGTCCCCATCCTTTTTTTTTTATTGTATCGTTGGAACCATTACAAGCAGATATTTGAAACTATCTTAAAGTAGGTTAGATTTGACTTGGCCAGTTTTTATCAGAATTAAAAAATAGATATATATTTGTTGAATAACTTTATAAAATGACTGATGTAATGAAAACTGTCCAAGTCAAATCTAACCTACTTTAAGATCTCACATTTTTAAATAACAGAAATTGTTATAGGTATCAGAGCTTTATGTAGGTATCCAATAAAGCAAAGAAATAGAGTTTAATACTTGTTCATAATGTTATTTTGTTCCTATAAATACATATTTGGATTTTGCATAGAACTTGGCACTCATTTACAGTTAGTTGCATAACTGAACCAATGTGCATGACTTTGACATGCTTCTTTCATTATTTCAGAAGAGGCTAGTTATCAAGTTACTATTTTATTATTAATTGGTAACAACGCTAATAAACTTACTGACCTATTATGTTATTGTAGATAAAAATAAACATTTTCTCTATTAGATAATATTTGGTACTGACTCAGTTTTGCACCGACATCGTTAAATGAAGATAAGTCTGATCAATTACGGAAAAAATAAAAACTTTCAAGTTATATTTGTTCGTCTCGGTGTCAGCTATGTATCCATATGAAAAGCCAATTTCGATTCATTGCATTCACAATATTGATTTTTTTATTCATCCATGATTTTGAACCAAAAACCGTTAAACTACTTTTTTTATTTAACCCAATATTTATATTTTTCTTTTACACAACCAGGTAAGACAATTAATTGAAATAGTACATTATATGCCCTTTAAAATGAGGTGTATGACTTTTATATCACTCACGTATTTTTATGGTTATCTCATAATGAAGTCCACTACAAAAATTAACTAACGAGAAATTTGTTCGACCATTTGCCTTGACTCAGTTTTGCACCTGACTATACATCGCCAGTAACTAATTACAAAAATAAGCCTGATTTAAATGATTGATATGATAACTAAAATAATGGTCGTGGAATTCCTTACTTTAAATGAGTTACTGAATTGGGAATGCCAAAGAAAAATTGAAATAATGGGAAAAAAAATGTATAAGTCGGAAGAAAATAATTTGTGAAGCAGTTTTGTAGCGGTACCCAAGGATTAATATTTTACGTTTAGAACTTTTATGTAAATTTGATTGTTATCAAATTATTTACATTTTACTAATTACCCCATGTTTATCCGGAAAGAGAGGAGTGTCGTAGTATGTATGAGTTCCAGTATAAACCACTACACTTCTCTTTCCGAACAGACTTTAGTAGGACTCATTATTTAATATTTGAGTTTATACGACCACATTTAAATAATTTGATACAACCGCCTAACATCTATGTATCCATCCTATCTATTCTATACATATCAGGGTGCCATGTGAGTCTATGAAATATTTGTAACAACTCTATGTACCATGGTTTTCGCAATAAACGATTCGCAATAAACGATTCTCAAAGGAGAGTAAAAAATCTGTACATTAGAGATATTAGCAAAAATATTAATAAGTAGCTCTTAAAATCGATAACAGATCAGTTTTCGACGATTTTTAGAACTTTTGTCTGTGTGTGTTTTTGTCTGTTTATATATTACCAGTTGGAATAAACACGGCTGAACGGATTAACTTAATAATATTTACTTTATGGTTTTAGCGGGTAGAACATAGTATGGTAAATGCAATTATTATAACGCTGAGTTCAAGTCACAAATTAATATTGGTTTATTTGGAGACATTATACATAAATAATGTAGTAGGTTTTTTCATATTCTTAATAAAAAGTAGGTATTTAAATATGGTAAATACGGAACCCTAAAAACGGAAATCGAAAAAATGCCCAGAGCTAATTGACCCAAAACGCTATCTCTCGCAGGATTGTCTTACTAACTAAGACGTCACTGAGCAGCAGTTAGTTATCTGACAACAAAGTTCGAAGTGTAGTTTAGGCACAAAAAAAAACCACGAAAAGACTCACTAAACGAATTCTATTCATACCATAAATGGTTAGGTTAAATGTGTACGACGGGAGCAAAACGAGTATCGATAAAGTTAACTGCGTGACAAAAGCAAAAGGAGGACTCACAAAGAAAAAATACGCTGAACGATATTTATTCATACCAAAACCAGTTAGGTTGAATGTTACGGAGACGGGAGAAAAATAATATTGATAAAGTTTACTACATGATAGGCGGCAACAGGGGGGCACAAAGAAAAGACACACGAATCGATTTGTATTCTTACCATAAATGGTTAGGTTAAATGTTTAAGACGGAAGTATCGATAAATTTAACTGAGTGACAAGAGTAAGTGGTGGGCTCGGGGGGCAGAGCCCCCCGCACAAAGAAAAAAACACTAAACGATATTAATTCATACCAAAAATGGTAAGGTTGATCGTTTAAGACGGGAAAAAAAGAGTGTTGACAGAGTGTATTACATGTGAGAAGGCACAAGGGGGATCGGGGGGCGTAGCCCCCCGCACAAAGAAAAGACACACTATTCGATTTGTATTCATACCATAAATGGTACGGTTAAATGTAGAAGACGGGAGCAAAACGAGTATCGGTAAAGTTAACTGAGTGACAAGTGTAAGAGGGGGGCTCGGGGGGCCGGAACACAAAGAAAAAACACATTGAACGATATTAATTCATACCAAAAATGGTTGGGTTGAATGTTTAAGAAGGGAGAAAAATAATGTTGACAGCGTTTACTACATGTCAGGAAGCAAAACGGGGGTTCCGGTGGGCGAAGCCCCCCGCACAAAAAAAATATACACTAAACGATTTGTATTCATACCATAAATGGTTAGGTTAAATCTGTAAGACGGGAGTAAAACGAGTATCGATAAAGTTAACTGAGTGACGCATCCTCGCTCATCTCTGGTGGAAACGCAGCCTTAAAAGTGTTAAAGTAAAAAGCTATTGGTTGGTTCTCGCACGTTTCCTCTCATCTCCGCCTCAGTGAAAATGCTGCCTTATTGTCTGGCTTTCCACGCTCCGGTTCACTTGATGACATTAATCATTAATTTGTGTTCGATCTCTGTCCAGCTACTGCAGAGGCATTTTCTACTACGACGCTTCGGGCGTTCGGCTCTACGGGGAGCTCTGCCTTCAGCTCGGCAGATCTTCCCGCTCATACGCTTCCCTTGATTATTGATTTCGCTCTTAGTCTCTGCTGCTGCTGCGTTATAAAGTGCTGCACTGACTTTTTGACATGTTGAATGCGTAGGCAACTTTTAGCAATGGACTGTTGAGGGTAACGAAAAGTGATAGAGCCTACTAAAACGCACGTGAACAAAGCCTCGGGTGCAGCTAGTATAACATAAAAACCCTCTTAAGGTCACACGCTGAGGATTATTTGTTAACCTTGTGGTACGAAACACTTGGTGTCCCGAGTTCCGACTCGGACTTGGCCAGATTTCTTTTTGTATTGAACTTGGCTCTCCTTTTTTACATTTATGTTTTTGGTGGGATACAATTTACGTACACGCCTATTCAATTAACTTGGTTAGGTACTTAAATAGTCGTACATGTTCGTTCTAGTTTCAATAGAGTGGCATCAAATAATGGAGGTCGCAAACGGTGAGTTGACTTTTTGCAGCAATTAAGAATTTAGCTATGCAGTTATAAAAAAGCTACGATATAGTCGCGATGTACACGATTTTTCATCGCTACTGTCGCGATTCAGCATCGATACCGCGGCAATACAGTATCGAGACGGTTGCAATGCAAAATTCATTCAGAGGCGAACCGCATCGACGTTTTCTGTGGATGTTACCTTTGAGAGATGGGCTCTTCTCTAGTGCAGATAGCCCCTTCGCCGTGACGTACTGCAGGTCGTGCAGTGTGAAATTATGCGCGAAGTCCCGCAGCAGATCACACAACAGCCGCCGGCGCCTCTTCCCAAACCCGCGTGTTTTTCACACGTGTTACCTATCCATCGCAGAGAGCTCCCTCGCCATGAGGTACCGCAGTGCAGCGTGGAACTGTGCGCGAAGTCCTGCAGCAACTCGCACAGTAGCCGCCGGCATCGCTCCCCCCGCCTCATGCGTCCCTCACACATCATCCCTCTCTAGTGCAGAGAGCCCCCTCGCCGTGAGGTACCATAGGCCGTGCAGCGTGGAGTTGTGCGCGAAGTCCTGCAGCAGCTCGTACAGTAGCCGCCGGTGCCGCTCCCCCTGCCTCGTGCGTCCCTCACACATCTTCCCTCTCCAGTGCAAAGATACCCCTCGCCGTGAGGTACCGTAGGCCATGCAGCGTGGAATTGTGTTCGAAGTCCGGCAGTAGCCCGCACAGTAGCCGCCGGCATCGCTCCCCCGCCTCGTGCGTCCCTCATATGTCTTACCTCTCTAGCGCAGAGAGCCCCCTCGCCGTGAGGTAACGCAGGCCATGCAGCGTGGAACTGTGCGCGAAGTCCTGCAGCAGCTCGCACAGTAGCCGCCGGCATTGCTCCCCCCGCCTCGTGCGTCCCTCACACGTCATACCTCTCTAGTGCAGAGAGCCCCCTCGCCGTGAGGTACCGCAGGCCGTGCAGCGTGGAGTTGTGCGCGAAGTCTTGCAGCAACTCGCACAGTAGCTGCCGGTGCCGCTCTCCCCGCACTTTTCATCCCTCTTCGCTGTTCCCATTATCTTGATTATCTTGGTTAACAACTCCGGAGGATTCCCTATTAAGAATAAGTAAGTATTCAAATGGGTCATATCAGGAAAAAAATTAGATCTAGTAAATTGAAAGTACATAGGGCCGGTACGAGACGGGTTTTTATTCCTTAGGGCCGATACAGACGGACTGAAATAGTACAGAATCTGTGCAGTCTGCACCGTGTAGTTAGTGTGCAGGCAGTTTGGCGGGCAGTTCTAATACAACTTGCAGCTGGGTTGCAGTACTTGCAGTCCCCTTTGTCTAGATATCATGTTGGAATTCATTTACAGTACTTTGAATACGGGGATGGAATACTTTAAGAAGTTATCTTTCGTTAGATGAGGTATGAAGGTATTGTTTTTTGTAGGTAAATACTTATACATACCTACGGAAGGATTAAAGAAGAACTATTGAAAGATATACATATATTTGTTTTTATTAGGAGAGTTTCCGATATTTTGGCACAGTTGCATGCGCAATTATCACGGACGATAAATACCCCGTTTTAAATAGTTTTTGTAATGTTAATGACCATGTTAGCTAAAAATCGTATATTAAAGAAGAATTTTGTAAAAACTTGTAAGTAAAGTGTATTAACAAGATGTATAGTTGAAAACAATAAATGTGTCAGTGCTGATGCAGGGAAAAACGTACCCCATTTTCGATTTGGACTTATTAGTACTTCATAAAACTGTGAACTAACAAAAAATTTAACCTTTCACTAAAGCCATCCACATATGTCGGGCTGTAATGAGATATGCAAAATAGTATTAAGTAAAATATAAGATCAATTGGGGGATCAATGTTACTCTGCGTCCGTAGGAAACACCTTAGACAACCCTACACGTGATCCCTGGGTGGTGCTAAAAGAGTAACAAACTTGGCAGCTGCACTGTCCCATCTGGACCTCGCAGCACTCACTCGATTTCCATTATCATCTGCTTTCCCACTACTACTACCCTAGGGAAGAAATACCTATCTATATCCAGTGACATGTAGCCATACGATAAAGGAGTAAAATATAAATACGCTTATTTACTTCATGTTTCGTCGGAGTAAAGATTTGAAGAAGATTTGATTAGGAGAAGAACTTGAAACAGATGTCCGCGTCCGCCGGCACAGCGCTCGTCGACCTCACTGATGAAATAATATCGAAGTAAGTCCAATTAGCACATTTGTTAATTAATTAAAATGGCTCTGTGACATTAGGTCGCGGTGGTTAGGGAAATGTTTGTAACTTAATTACCTAAATATAAACGTGGACAACCTGGTACCTCCCTCTATTTTTAATTATGTCAATGACTGTTTAATTATAGGCACACTGCTAAAATGTCCGTCATTACTACGGTACCTAACGCGTAAATTTATTTAAATACGAAAATTGGAACCATCAAAAGTACTATTATATGCAATAATAGAAGGTAATTAGTAATTAGTTATCTTCTAATGTACTGGTACAGTACCAGTACATACAACTAGCTGTGCCCGCGGCTCCGCCCGCGTGGAATTCGGTCTGTGCCAGTAAACGGCTAATTCACCCCTAATTTCTCTCCCGCTTCCCTGGAGGCGGGACTTGAAGTAAAGTTGACAGATGGATACGCTAGAGGACAGTAGTCCTAATAAAATATTTTACAATTACCACTAAATGAAACTACCCTCAAAAATTAATCCTTTTTTTATATATTTTTTTGGCATGATTTAAACGACATAGAGTAGTAGGTGTATATCGGACGATACAGGACCACTTTTGTATTTATACGTTCATGTCCACGGCAAATGTCATCCAAATCGATCCTCCCGTCAAATCAGTCTAAGCATGAAAGGTAAGAACAGGTGCGGTTGAAATTGGGGCAGGGGGGGGGGGGGGGGTCACAAATGCAGAAATGTTTTTTTGTCTATTTGTGGTGCACTTGGAAGGGGGGGGGGTCCATGACCCATGCAAATTAAACTCAATCGAGTGTAGTGGCTACACCCCCCCTTTTAGACGTTGAATTTTTATAGGCTACGTATAACCTGGCTGGGGATTATCTTGAATTGGAATATTTAAGGTACGCACTAGAAAGCTGAAATTTGGTGAGGCCTGATAAGAAGGTTCAATATAAACTATATTGAATGAAATCGGTTCAGCCGTTTTGAATTATCAGTCAAAAAAGCATATTGAAAGGAAGTGCCGAATAGTAAAATGACGTAAGCGCCGCCGAATATCCCTTAATAAACGACCTTTTGAACGGATGCTTTGTAACAGGGCGGCATCTACGAAACTCTACACTGAGTATCGCCCAACATGCTCTTGGCCGGTTTTTTTGCATTGTTATCCCGAAAATCACCCCTTAAAGATTCCAATTCAAGATAATCCCCAGCCAGGTTATACGTAGCCTATAAAAATTAAACGTCTAAAAGGGGGGGTGTAGCCACTACACTCGATTGAGTTTAATTTGCATGGGTCATGGACCCCCCCC
This sequence comes from Pammene aurita, assembly GCA_947086415.1. Lineage (NCBI taxonomy): Eukaryota > Metazoa > Arthropoda > Insecta > Lepidoptera > Tortricidae > Pammene > Pammene aurita. Next base: position 38,028,009 of record OX352297.1, on the reverse strand, counting down.
CCCCCCTTCCAAGTGCACCACAAATAGACAAAAAAACATTTCTGAATTTGTGACCCCCCCCCCCCCCCCTTCCCCAATTTCAACCGCACCTGTTCTTACCTTTCATGCTTAGACTGATTTGACGGGAGGATCGATTTGGATGACATTTGCCGTGGACATGAACGTATAAATACAAAAGTGGTCCTGTATCGTCCGATATACACCTACTACTCTATGTCGTTTAAATCATGCCAAAAAAATATATAAAAAAAGGATTAATTTTTGAGGGTAGTTTCATTTAGTGGTAATTGTAAAATATTTTATTAGGACTACTGTCCTCTAGCGTATCCATCTGTCAACTTTACTTCAAGTCCCGCCTCCAGGGAAGCGGGAGAGAAATTAGGGGTGAATTAGCCGTTTACTGGCACAGACCGAATTCCACGCGGGCGGAGCCGCGGGCACAGCTAGTTGTATGTACTGGTACTGTACCAGTACATTAGAAGATAACTAATTACTAATTACCTTCTATTATTGCATATAATAGTACTTTTGATGGTTCCAATTTTCGTATTTAAATAAATTTACGCGTTAGGTACCGTAGTAATGACGGACATTTTAGCAGTGTGCCTATAATTAAACAGTCATTGACATAATTAAAAATAGAGGGAGGTACCAGGTTGTCCACGTTTATATTTAGGTAATTAAGTTACAAACATTTCCCTAACCACCGCGACCTAATGTCACAGAGCCATTTTAATTAATTAACAAATGTGCTTATTGGACTTACTTCGATATTATTTCATCAGTGAGGTCGACGAGCGCTGTGCCGGCGGACGCGGACATCTGTTTCAAGTTCTTCTCCTAATCAAATCTTCTTCAAATCTTTACTCCGACGAAACATGAAGTAAATAAGCGTATTTATATTTTACTCCTTTATCGTATGGCTACATGTCACTGGATATAGATAGGTATTTCTTCCCTAGGGTAGTAGTAGTGGGAAAGCAGATGATAATGGAAATCGAGTGAGTGCTGCGAGGTCCAGATGGGACAGTGCAGCTGCCAAGTTTGTTACTCTTTTAGCACCACCCAGGGATCACGTGTAGGGTTGTCTAAGGTGTTTCCTACGGACGCAGAGTAACATTGATCCCCCAATTGATCTTATATTTTACTTAATACTATTTTGCATATCTCATTACAGCCCGACATATGTGGATGGCTTTAGTGAAAGGTTAAATTTTTTGTTAGTTCACAGTTTTATGAAGTACTAATAAGTCCAAATCGAAAATGGGGTACGTTTTTCCCTGCATCAGCACTGACACATTTATTGTTTTCAACTATACATCTTGTTAATACACTTTACTTACAAGTTTTTACAAAATTCTTCTTTAATATACGATTTTTAGCTAACATGGTCATTAACATTACAAAAACTATTTAAAACGGGGTATTTATCGTCCGTGATAATTGCGCATGCAACTGTGCCAAAATATCGGAAACTCTCCTAATAAAAACAAATATATGTATATCTTTCAATAGTTCTTCTTTAATCCTTCCGTAGGTATGTATAAGTATTTACCTACAAAAAACAATACCTTCATACCTCATCTAACGAAAGATAACTTAATATTGTCTTCGGTTGCCGCGATAGTTATTCATGAAATAAAACAATTAAAACCCTCGGGAGTCGACCCGTTGACCACGAACGCTGTAAAGTGTTTGAAACGTCGGGATGTAATTTAAACTCAATACACGTGATAAAATCCGTTTTTAATTGTTTTATTTCATGAAAGATAACTTCTTAAAGTATTCCATCCCCGTATTCAAAGTACTGTAAATGAATTCCAACATGATATCTAGACAAAGGGGACTGCAAGTACTGCAACCCAGCTGCAAGTTGTATTAGAACTGCCCGCCAAACTGCCAGCACACTAACTACACGGTGCAGACTGCACAGATTCTGTACTATTTCAGTCCGTCGGTATCGGCCCTAAGGAATAAAAACCCGTCTCGTACCGGCCCTATGTACTTTCAATTTACTAGATCTTATTTTTTTCCTGATATGACCCATTTGAATACCTACTTATTCTTAATAGGGAATCCTCCGGAGTTGTTAACCAAGATAATCAAGATAATGGGAACAGCGAAGAGGAAAGAAAAGTGCGGGGGGAGCGGCACCGGCAGCTACTGTGCGAGCTGCTGCAAGACTTCGCGCACAACTCCACGCTGCACGGCCTGCGGTACCTCACGGCGAGGGGGCTCTCTGCACTAGAGAGGTATGACGTGTGAGGGACGCACGAGGCGGGGGGAGCAATGCCGGCGGCTACTGTGCGAGCTGCTGCAGGACTTCGCGCACAGTTCCACGCTGCATGGCCTGCGTTACCTCACGGCGAGGGGGCTCTCTGCGCTAGAGAGGTAAGACGTGTGAGGGAAGCACGAGGCGGGGGGAGCGGCACCGGCGGCTACTGTGCGAGCTGCTGCAGGACTTCGCCCACAGTTCCACGCTGCACGGCCTGCTGTACCACACGGCGAGGGGGCTCTCTGCACTAGAGAGGTAAGACATATGAGGGACGCACGAGGCGGGGGAGCGATGCCGGCGGCTACTGTGCGGGCTACTGCCGGACTTCGAACACAATTCCACGCTGCATGGCCTACGGTACCTCACGGCGAGGGGTATCTTTGCACTGGAGAGGGAAGATGTGTGGGGACGCACGAGGCAGGGGGAGCGGCACCGGCGGCTACTGTACGAGCTGCTGCAGGACTTCGCGCACAACTCCACGCTGCACGGCCTATGGTACCTCACGGCGAGGGGGCTCTCTGCACTAGAGAGGGATGATGTGTGAGGGACGCATGAGGCGGGGGGAGCGATGCCGGCGGCTACTGTGCGAGTTGCTGCAAGACTTCGCGCACAGTTCCACGCTGCACTGCGGTACCTCATGGCGAGGGAGCTCTCTGCGATGGATAGGTAACACGTGTGAAAAACACGCGGGTTTGGGAAGAGGCGCCGGCGGCTGTTGTGTGATCTGCTGCGGGACTTCGCGCATAATTTCACACTGCACGACCTGCAGTACGTCACGGCGAAGGGGCTATCTGCACTAGAGAAGAGCCCATCTCTCAAAGGTAACATCCACAGAAAACGTCGATGCGGTTCGCCTCTGAACTTTTTCGTAATTTTTTTGATTTTAATTATTTTGAAATTTTGGCAAGTTTTGAAATTGTGGAAATGTATTTATTTATGATTTTTTTTTTTAATTTTTGAACTTTTTGAAATTTTGGGAATTTTGGAATTTTTAGAAATTTTGGAAATTTTGAAAATTTTGGAAATTTTGGAAATTTTAGAAATTTTGGAAATTTTGGAAATTTTGGAAATTTTGGAAATTTTGGAAATTTTGGAAATTTTGGAAATTTTTGAAGTTTTTGAAATTTTTGTAATTTAGAAATTTTGCCATTTTTGACATTTTCGATATTTCTTACTTTTAGGTTCTCGACTTTTATCACTTTCTCACTTTCACTTTTCACTACACTTCACTTCACTTCACTTTATTCTATTTTATATATTTTTTATTTCATTCCATTTTACATGTTTCTCAATCGTATGGGTGTCGCGTTTTCGTAACGTGACGCTTTTTCGTGACGATCACGTGACTTTTTTTCGCCTAGCCCCCCATCCGCGAACCGTCCGATAAGGAACTTCGTTCCAAAACTACCACCGGTTCTAACCCTACACCTGAGCCCAAGAAGTATTATGACCGAAAAGAAACTCGACGGGACTTATTTTTTTCAAAACAGTAATACATTATTAAAGATACAAAATAGTGCGTAGTTCTTCAAGAAGGCATATCAAAACATCTTGAGAGACAGATAATGTACCCATTGTTTAATTATAAATATAAATAAATCCTAATCTGACTGCTTCACAAAACCTTTGATATGTTTTCCTACCTAAACGGTGTCCTATAAATGTTAGATGATTTTGTAGTAGTTTATTGGTTTGGGCCATGCAACTTTGTCCGTCATATATAGTCCTCGAACCTGCAATAACCCTTTGACATTCATGACATTTTCAAATATTTCTTAAGAGCGGGTAAAGTTAAATTTAAAGCATCGACGGGTAACATGTTATAAATATGCAGTAGCAACAACATTCTGAGGATGATTGCCGGTAGATTTGATTGCCCGATAGTCTACGGGTTGATCAAACTGATAAAGGCCAATTTAGAATATAAGTTTTAGATGTTTTATGTTTTATTTTAAGTATGTTAATATGATTACTTACCTACTAACAACTTAGAATGTATACTAACAAAATGGACCATATTGTCTGAAATAAATATTTTTGAATTTGAATTTGAAATATGAACACCTTGACCAAAAAATTACAAATTATTTCAATACCAAATTTCATCTAAATACGTACAGCGGTTATTTTTTGTTTCTTCCCCATGTAAACTTCCACCCCTTTTGCATCCGCTTAAGGGATAATTTCCGAGATAAAACTATTTTATTTCCTTTTCCAGAGCTCAAATTATCTCCATACCAAATTTTATCTTAATCGATTCTGCGGTTAATAATTCCCTATACAAATTTCCAACTCCCTTTTCACCCCTTTAGGGTTGATTTTCGGGTTGAAAACTATCCTTTGTCCTTTCTCGAGACCCATACTATCTCTATACCAATTTTCATCTAAATCAGTTCAGCGGTAAAAAAAAATCTCATACCAACTTCCAACCCCCTTTTCACCCCCACAAGGGTTTGAAAACTATCCTATGACGTTTTTCGAGACTCAAATTATCTCCATACTCATTTCTATCTAAATCGTTTCAGCGGTAAAAAATTCTCCATACAAACTTTCAACCCCATTTTCACCCCCACCAGGGTTGATTTTCGGGATTAAAACTATATATTATCCTTTCCCGGGACTCAAACTATCTCTATACAAAATTTCATCAAAATCCGTTCAGCCGTTTTCACGTGATGCGCGGTCAAATAAACAGACAAACAGATAAACAGATAAACAGACAAACAGTTAACAGACAAAAATTCTAAAAATTGTTGGAACGTATTCTGTTATCGATTCTAAGTATCCCCAGCCAACTTTTTTTCGATAATCTTCATGTACAGACTTTCGACCCTCTTCAGCTTTATTATACAAACATACTAGACATGAGTTCGCTGATGGGTACGAGGGCCGATCTGAAAGTTTTTAGCTGATCCGGCTGTATTCATGCGATTTGAATATAATTTTAAGCAAAAAAGAACCGACTTCACTTAGCCTCCAAAGCAAATGCTGTAAAAAATACTCAAATCACTATAAGTGTGCGTATAATAGTTGAAGAGTTCCCTCGATTTCTCCAAGATCCCATCATCAGATCCTGACCTGGTTACAACGGGACCAACTGTGAAGTATACTCTCTCAAACAAAAAAATAATTTTCCAAATCAGTCCAGCCGTCTTCGGATTATCGGTGACCATACATATAAAAAAATAAAAAGAAAAAAGCAAAATCGGTGAACATACATTTAAAAAAAAGCAAAAACAAAGATCCCGACGAATTGATAACCTCCTCCTTCGAAATCTTGAAGTCGGTTGAAAATGTATACTATTGGAAGGAATATTTCAACACTGAATAAGGTGTTGTAATAGTTATTTGTTATACAAGAGCGCAAAGTTGTATTTTAACCGCGAGTGTGGAATTGAAGCACGACCTAGTAAACGGATTCTATAGTTGAACCACGTACGAGGGAAGCGAGTGGTTCGAAAATAGAATTCTGAGCGTAGCGAGTGTTGCAACACACGAGACGTAAAAATAACTTTGCAACCGTGTGTAACACAAATCTTTTCACTTCAGTAAAGTGAGGAAAATACTATACAGGTTATATTATACAACATACAAGACTTGAACTTTCTTGCACAAATCACAATTTTAATAAGGTAGACCTAAACAACAACCACAAATTATTTCTCAATACAATTTTATTATTACGAGTACATAGAGACTAATATGTATAATTGGCATACTTTCCTGGCAGGTTAATAGCATCAGCCACACAATGAATAATATTAATAATACGTCATCCAAAGGTACATAGATCAAATATATCTATACATATAATAAAGCTGAAGAGGGTCGAAAGTCTGTACATGGAAGATAATCAAAAAAAAAATGGCTCTAGGCTAAGTATCCCCACTTAGAATCGATAACAGAACACGTTCCAACAATTTTTAGCATTTTTGTCTGTTTGTCTGTATCTATTTGTCTGTTTATCTGTTTGTCTGTTTATCTGTTTGTCTGTTTATTTAACCGCGCATCACGTGAAAACGGCTGAACGGATTTGGATTAAATTTTGTATAGAGATAGTTTGAGTGGAAAGGATAATAGATAGTTTTAATCCCGAAAATCAACCCTGGTGGGAGTGAAAAAGGGGTTGAAAGTTTGTATGGAGAATTTTTAACCGCTGAAACGATTTAGATAGAAATTATTATGGAGATAATTTGAGTCTCGAGAAACGTCATAGGATAGTTTTCAAACCCTTGTGGGGGTGAAAAGGGGGTTGGAAGTTGGTATGAGGAATTTTTTACCGCTGAACTGATTTAAATGAAATTTGGTATAGAGATAGTATGGGTCTCGAGAAAGGACAAATGATAGTTTCATTCGTACAATCGTACACGTCAAATAGAAAAATTCATTACTGACCCCCTCAAAAAATAATTTCTGCATTAGTCACCTCACCCCCCAATTTTATACTTACTGCTAAAACTTGCTTTCATCGACTCCTGTTCATGGTCATTTGTTTTGTACCGTATCACACCACTTGTTTTTCGTCTTGACCTGGTCACTCCACCGCGTCGGAGGTTTACGTTCCCTTTTTCTTTCCACCTTCCCCACCATGACTACTTTCTCAAGGTTTTTATCCCCGCGTCTAACAATGTGGCCAAAGTATGCAGAATGCGGCGGTAGCAGATAATGGATAGGCGGGTTTTAACGTAGAGTTGAGTAGGGATCGAAGCATTGGTTCGTCAGGCCGTCCACGGTATTAGTACAGTAAAGATACGGTTGCGTCAAACATTAATTTATAACAGCCTGATTTTTGTATTATTCATTCTTATGGAATATTTATTGATAATATATGCAAAAATCCTACGAACTTTTCACCCGGAAGTAGTTAAATAGGTATAAAAAAATGTATAAAAAATTTGTATATTTTCATTTACAATAATATCAATAATTTTTATTTGTATATATGACGATATTTAAGTCTTCTTTCTGTTTAAAGCGAGAAACAAGAAACCGTGTCCATGTAAAACCACATAAATAACAAAATGTACGGCGCGGGCGATATATATCCTGATTCGTTAGAAACAAATAGTAATAATTGGTAGTTTGTTCTTACACATTTTAAATGACTTAGAAACGATATATTCATTAAAATCCTACAAGAAAAACGCTTGTAATATGTGTGCACATATTTGTGGCGGTTAGCGAATAACGATATTTTGTAGGATTTCATTGCGTAAATAATACTAGTATCATGATATATCAGGTACACTAAAAATATTAGCTATTATTAATTATTTCCAATTCCCCATACTAGCCGCCCGTAAAATGACTGTAGTATATACGTAACATTCGCCTCCAGCACCAATTTTTGAATGCATCTTTTGCCAGGATAGTTCACATCTCTACAATATCAGAAACGGGGAATACGAGCGCTCGAACCAGCCTCATCTTCGTTTTGATCGTAATTCCCTGCTTTCTCAATATACCTTCTAGATGTGCCATTGCGTCTCTTCCCGTGGCTATCCGACGACGTTTTATTTCTGGAGCACAGCTGCCGTTGTTAGAAATGTAGGAACCGAGGAATCTGAAGTTGTCTACCAAATCGATACCCTTACATGAAAATGGTCTACTTTGATTTCCAGCTCGATCTACTATCATAAGTTTACTTTTGTTAATATTGACAGCTAGCCCTAGCTTCGCTTTCCCTGGTAAGGCGCTGTAACAAAACTTCCATCTCCCCATTGGGTTTGCCAGTAGAGTGGTATCGTCGGCGACCCTCTGTGGCCACCCCTACAAACGAGAAATTCGTCAAATTTGAATACGCGCAATAAAATGTTTTGCAATCAATTGCCACAGAGGGATGAAATTTCATAGGAGAGGGATGGCATTTGGGTATATCGTTTCAGGCAACCACTGTTTCAATTGGTTGCTGCGTGATAAAAAAAAATGCACCCCGGTTGCCATCCGGTTGTTTCACGGCTGTTTCACGGTCACTGAAACTACGCGTCATTGCTCTGAATATATAGTCTTCATACTTCTTTAATAAAGTAACACCCTGCAAAGCTTAAAGTATGGAAGATGATTTTTATGGGATAATAGTTTATTGCGTGAACCGATTTTCACCGTTTTTACTTTATTTGAAAGCACGTCATTTCATTGTGATTTTGTAGAAATTACAGGTACAATAAACATCTGCTTATACGGTTAAATTACAAACTTAGTTCAGAAATTATTTTGTAAATTTTTTTCAAAAACTATTCAACCTATCAAGTTTAAAATAATTTTCCTAGAAAGTTTTTATAAAGTACTACTTTTGAGATTTTTTTCATATTTTTAAAACTTATGGTTCAAAGGTAAGAGGGGGGGACACATTTTTTTTTACTTCTGGAGCGATTATTTACGAAAATATTTACATTATCAAAAAATGATTTTAGTAAACCCCTATTCATTTTTAAATACCTATCCAACAATATATCACACGTAAGGGTTGAAATGAAAAAAAAATCACTCCCCACTTCACGTATAGGGGAGGTACCCTAATAAAACTTTTTTTTCCACTTTTTATTTTATCACTTTGTCGGCGTGATTGATATTCATATTAGTACCAAATTTCAATTTTCTAGTGCTAACGGTCACTGAGATTATCCGCGGACGGACGGACGGGCAGACATGGCGAAACTATAAGGGTTCATACTTGACTACGGAACCCTAAAAAGAATGGATATATCTTTTTTGGTGAAAGTAACAGCAAATATATTTGCTACATATGAAAGTTTAATAATGCACGGTGCTCTGTGCTTGCAACAATTAGTTCAGGGATTTATATTTTTCATGCAACGGCCTGTTGAAAAAATCCTAGCGACTGTTCCCTCCCTGACCCTAGGTAACATACTTTTATGATTTGATAAGTTCTTGCCTATTTTGATATATTATAGGAAGCTATATATATTATAATATATCAAAATAGGCAGGAACTTATCAAACCATAAAAGTATCTAATCCAAAGGGAAGTACTTTAATTTTGTCATAAAAAATAATTAGCAATAATTAACATTTTTATAGCAACTGATAAAAACTTAAAACTCGTTTAGATTACATTTACTAATTTGTTTAATTAATATAGTTTAAGACCGCGAATATTCTCAATATTCTATATATTTTTAAATAAAAATAATACCAACTTTTAAAGAATTTCGGATTCATCCGGGGTTTCGCTCTAGATACTATGATATATAATAATGACAGATGGGTTATGCACGATCCAAAAGTGAAGCACTTAAAATGAGGACTTCAAACAATTGTCTCTAGTCGCACACCCAGCAAGCGAGAGATGCGAATAGCTCCCATCACCCGCGCGAGAAAGTGATAAACTGTAATTTTCTAAGAATGAGAGTAACAAAGATTAGATGTAATGAGTGTCAAAATTGATAAACATAACAGAATCATTGCTAGGCATTGAGTAAGAAAGAAGAAAAAAACGTTTATTGCGAATAAACTACAAACAGCACCACATCAATTTAAACTTAAATGCTAAGTACTTAAATCTAAAAAAAATTTTATGACACAAGAGAAGAGAATACACTAACGTAGAGAAATCAAACATAACATAGGTCAAATACTGATGCCGTTGTAGTGGATGGAAAAGGATGCCACTCAGCATATGCCCTGGCATGTGGGATGCCACAGCGCTGGTCTTGCGTGGAGCCCAGAGACGGAAGGTATTGCGAAACAGAAAACATAGAGGACAAACATATACGATAGGTGAAATAGGAGGTACTCTTAAACACAGTAATATGAGGTACTCTTAAATAGAGGATCTTATTTTTTTCCTGATATGACCCATTTGAATACCTACTTATTCTTAATAGGGAATCCTCCGGAGTTGTTAACCAAGATAATCAAGATAATGGGAACAGCGAAGAGGAAAGAAAAGTGCGGGGGGAGCGGCACCGGCAGCTACTGTGCGAGCTGCTGCAAGACTTCGCGCACAACTCCACGCTGCACGGCCTGCGGTACCTCACGGCGAGGGGGCTCTCTGCACTAGAGAGGTATGACGTGTGAGGGACGCACGAGGCGGGGGGAGCAATGCCGGCGGCTACTGTGCGAGCTGCTGCAGGACTTCGCGCACAGTTCCACGCTGCATGGCCTGCGTTACCTCACGGCGAGGGGGCTCTCTGCGCTAGAGAGGTAAGACGTGTGAGGGAAGCACGAGGCGGGGGGAGCGGCACCGGCGGCTACTGTGCGAGCTGCTGCAGGACTTCGCCCACAGTTCCACGCTGCACGGCCTGCTGTACCACACGGCGAGGGGGCTCTCTGCACTAGAGAGGTAAGACATATGAGGGACGCACGAGGCGGGGGAGCGATGCCGGCGGCTACTGTGCGGGCTACTGCCGGACTTCGAACACAATTCCACGCTGCATGGCCTACGGTACCTCACGGCGAGGGGTATCTTTGCACTGGAGAGGGAAGATGTGTGGGGACGCACGAGGCAGGGGGAGCGGCACCGGCGGCTACTGTACGAGCTGCTGCAGGACTTCGCGCACAACTCCACGCTGCACGGCCTATGGTACCTCACGGCGAGGGGGCTCTCTGCACTAGAGAGGGATGATGTGTGAGGGACGCATGAGGCGGGGGGAGCGATGCCGGCGGCTACTGTGCGAGTTGCTGCAAGACTTCGCGCACAGTTCCACGCTGCACTGCGGTACCTCATGGCGAGGGAGCTCTCTGCGATGGATAGGTAACACGTGTGAAAAACACGCGGGTTTGGGAAGAGGCGCCGGCGGCTGTTGTGTGATCTGCTGCGGGACTTCGCGCATAATTTCACACTGCACGACCTGCAGTACGTCACGGCGAAGGGGCCTATCTGCACTAGAGAAGAGCCCATCTCTCAAAGGTAACATCCACAGAAAACGTCGATGCGGTTCGCCTCTGAACTTTTTCGTAATTTTTTGATTTTAATTATTTTGAAATTTTGGCAAGTTTTGAAATTGTGGAAATGTATTTATTTATGATTTTTTTTTTAAATATTTGAACTTTTTGAAATTTTGGGAATTTTGGAATTTTTAGAAATTTTGGAAATTTTGAAAATTTTGGAAATTTTGGAAATTTTAGAAATTTTGGAAATTTTGGAAATTTTGGAAATTTTGGAAATTTTGGAAATTTTGGAAATTTTGGAAATTTTGGAAATTTTGGAAATTTTGGAAATTTTGGAAATTTTTGAAGTTTTTGAAATTTTTGTAATTTAGAAATTTTGCCATTTTTGACATTTTCGATATTTCTTACTTTTAGGTTCTCGACTTTTATCACTTTCTCACTTTCACTTTTCACTACACTTCACTTCACTTCACTTTATTCTATTTTATATATTTTTTATTTCATTCCATTTTACATGTTTCTCAATCGTATGGGTGTCGCGTTTTCGTAACGTGACGCTTTTTCGTGACGATCACGTGACTTTTTTTCGCCTAGCCCCCCATCCGCGAACCGTCCGATAAGGAACTTCGTTCCAAAACTACCACCGGTTCTAACCCTACACCTGAGCCCAAGAAGTATTATGACCGAAAAGAAACTCGACGGGACTTATTTTTTTCAAAACAGTAATACATTATTAAAGATACAAAATAGTGCGTAGTTCTTCAAGAAGGCATATCAAAACATCTTGAGAGACAGATAATGTACCCATTGTTTAATTATAAATATAAATAAATCCTAATCTGACTGCTTCACAAAACCTTTGATATGTTTTCCTACCTAAACGGTGTCCTATAAATGTTAGATGATTTTGTAGTAGTTTATTGGTTTGGGCCATGCAACTTTGTCCGTCATATATAGTCCTCGAACCTGCAATAACCCTTTGACATTCATGACATTTTCAAATATTTCTTAAGAGCGGGTAAAGTTAAATTTAAAGCATCGACGGGTAACATGTTATAAATATGCAGTAGCAACAACATTCTGAGGATGATTGCCGGTAGATTTGATTGCCCGATAGTCTACGGGTTGATCAAACTGATAAAGGCCAATTTAGAATATAAGTTTTAGATGTTTTATGTTTTATTTTAAGTATGTTAATATGATTACTTACCTACTAACAACTTAGAATGTATACTAACAAAATGGACCATATTGTCTGAAATAAATATTTTTGAATTTGAATTTGAAATATGAACACCTTGACCAAAAAATTACAAATTATTTCAATACCAAATTTCATCTAAATACGTACAGCGGTTATTTTTTGTTTCTTCCCCATGTAAACTTCCACCCCTTTTGCATCCGCTTAAGGGATAATTTCCGAGATAAAACTATTTTATTTCCTTTTCCAGAGCTCAAATTATCTCCATACCAAATTTTATCTAAATCGATTCTGCGGTTAATAATTCCCTATACAAATTTCCAACTCCCTTTTCACCCCTTTAGGGTTGATTTTCGGGTTGAAAACTATCCTTTGTCCTTTCTCGAGACCCATACTATCTCTATACCAATTTTCATCTAAATCAGTTCAGCGGTAAAAAAAAATCTCATACCAACTTCCAACCCCCTTTTCACCCCCACAAGGGTTTGAAAACTATCCTATGACGTTTTTCGAGACTCAAATTATCTCCATACTCATTTCTATCTAAATCGTTTCAGCGGTAAAAAATTCTCCATACAAACTTTCAACCCCATTTTCACCCCCACCAGGGTTGATTTTCGGGATTAAAACTATATATTATCCTTTCCCGGGACTCAAACTATCTCTATACAAAATTTCATCAAAATCCGTTCAGCCGTTTTCACGTGATGCGCGGTCAAATAAACAGACAAACAGATAAACAGATAAACAGACAAACAGTTAACAGACAAAAATTCTAAAAATTGTTGGAACGTATTCTGTTATCGATTCTAAGTATCCCCAGCCAACTTTTTTTCGATAATCTTCATGTACAGACTTTCGACCCTCTTCAGCTTTATTATACAAACATACTAGACATGAGTTCGCTGATGGGTACGAGGGCCGATCTGAAAGTTTTTAGCTGATCCGGCTGTATTCATGCGATTTGAATATAATTTTAAGCAAAAAAGAACCGACTTCACTTAGCCTCCAAAGCAAATGCTGTAAAAAATACTCAAATCACTATAAGTGTGCGTATAATAGTTGAAGAGTTCCCTCGATTTCTCCAAGATCCCATCATCAGATCCTGACCTGGTTACAACGGGACCAACTGTGAAGTATACTCTCTCAAACAAAAAAATAATTTTCCAAATCAGTCCAGCCGTCTTCGGATTATCGGTGACCATACATATAAAAAAATAAAAAGAAAAAAGCAAAATCGGTGAACATACATTTCAAAAAAAGCAAAAACAAAGATCCCGACGAATTGATAACCTCCTCCTTCGAAATCTTGAAGTCGGTTGAAAATGTATACTATTGGAAGGAATATTTCAACACTGAATAAGGTGTTGTAATAGTTATTTGTTATACAAGAGCGCAAAGTTGTATTTTAACCGCGAGTGTGGAATTGAAGCACGACCTAGTAAACGGATTCTATAGTTGAACCACGTACGAGGGAAGCGAGTGGTTCGAAAATAGAATTCTGAGCGTAGCGAGTGTTGCAACACACGAGACGTAAAAATAACTTTGCAACCGTGTGTAACACAAATCTTTTCACTTCAGTAAAGTGAGGAAAATACTATACAGGTTATATTATACAACATACAAGACTTGAACTTTCTTGCACAAATCACAATTTTAATAAGGTAGACCTAAACAACAACCACAAATTATTTCTCAATACAATTTTATTATTACGAGTACATAGAGACTAATATGTATAATTGGCATACTTTCCTGGCAGGTTAATAGCATCAGCCACACAATGAATAATATTAATAATACGTCATCCAAAGATACATAGATCAAATATATCTATACATATAATAAAGCTGAAGAGGGTCGAAAGTCTGTACATGGAAGATAATCAAAAAAAAAATGGCTCTAGGCTAAGTATCCCTACTTAGAATCGATAACAGAACACGTTCCAACAATTTTTAGCATTTTTGTCTGTTTGTCTGTATCTATTTGTCTGTTTATCTGTTTGTCTGTTTATCTGTTTGTCTGTTTATTTAACCGCGCATCACGTGAAAACGGCTGAACGGATTTGGATTAAATTTTGTATAGAGATAGTTTGAGTGGAAAGGATAATAGATAGTTTTAATCCCGAAAATCAACCCTGGTGGGAGTGAAAAAGGGGTTGAAAGTTTGTATGGAGAATTTTTAACCGCTGAAACGATTTAGATAGAAATTATTATGGAGATAATTTGAGTCTCGAGAAACGTCATAGGATAGTTTTCAAACCCTTGTGGGGGTGAAAAGGGGGTTGGAAGTTGGTATGAGGAATTTTTTACCGCTGAACTGATTTAAATGAAATTTGGTATAGAGATAGTATGGGTCTCGAGAAAGGACAAATGATAGTTTCATTCGTACAATCGTACACGTCAAATAGAAAAATTCATTACTGACCCCCTCAAAAAATAATTTCTGCATTAGTCACCTCACCCCCCAATTTTATAGTTACTGCTATAACTTGCTTTCATCGACTCCTGTTCATGGTCATTTGTTTTGTACCGTATCACACCACTTGTTTTTCGTCTTGACCTGGTCACTCCACCGCGTCGGAGGTTTACGTTCCCTTTTTCTTTCCACCTTCCCCACCATGACTACTTTCTCAAGGTTTTTATCCCCGCGTCTAACAATGTGGCCAAAGTATGCAGAATGCGGCGGTAGCAGATAATGGATAGGCGGGTTTTAACGTAGAGTTGAGTAGGGATCGAAGCATTGGTTCGTCAGGCCGTCCACGGTATTAGTACAGTAAAGATACGGTTGCGTCAAACATTAATTTATAACAGCCTGATTTTTGTATTATTCATTCTTATGGAATATTTATTGATAATATATGCAAAAATCCTACGAACTTTTCACCCGGAAGTAGTTAAATAGGTATAAAAAAATGTATAAAAAATTTGTATATTTTCATTTACAATAATATCAATAATTTTTATTTGTATATATGACGATATTTAAGTCTTCTTTCTGTTTAAAGCGAGAAACAAGAAACCGTGTCCATGTAAAACCACATAAATAACAAAATGTACGGCGCGGGCGATATATATCCTGATTCGTTAGAAACAAATAGTAATAATTGGTAGTTTGTTCTTACACATTTTAAATGACTTAGAAACGATATATTCATTAAAATCCTACAAGAAAAACGCTTGTAATATGTGTGCACATATTTGTGGCGGTTAGCGAATAACGATATTTTGTAGGATTTCATTGCGTAAATAATACTAGTATCATGATATATCAGGTACACTAAAAATATTAGCTATTATTAATTATTTCCAATTCCCCATACTAGCCGCCCGTAAAATGACTGTAGTATATACGTAACATTCGCCTCCAGCACCAATTTTTGAATGCATCTTTTGCCAGGATAGTTCACATCTCTACAATATCAGAAACGGGGAATACGAGCGCTCGAACCAGCCTCATCTTCGTTTTGATCGTAATTCCCTGCTTTCTCAATATACCTTCTAGATGTGCCATTGCGTCTCTTCCCGTGGCTATCCGACGACGTTTTATTTCTGGAGCACAGCTGCCGTTGTTAGAAATGTAGGAACCGAGGAATCTGAAGTTGTCTACCAAATCGATACCCTTACATGAAAATGGTCTACTTTGATTTCCAGCTCGATCTACTATCATAAGTTTACTTTTGTTAATATTGACAGCTAGCCCTAGCTTCGCTTTCCCTGGTAAGGCGCTGTAACAAAACTTCCATCTCCCCATTGGGTTTGCCAGTAGAGTGGTATCGTCGGCGACCCTCTGTGGCCACCCCTACAAACGAGAAATTCGTCAAATTTGAATACGCGCAATAAAATGTTTTGCAATCAATTGCCACAGAGGGATGAAATTTCATAGGAGAGGGATGGCATTTGGGTATATCGTTTCAGGCAACCACTGTTTCAATTGGTTGCTGCGTGATAAAAAAAAATGCACCCCGGTTGCCATCCGGTTGTTTCACGGCTGTTTCACGGTCACTGAAACTACGCGTCATTGCTCTGAATATATAGTCTTCATACTTCTTTAATAAAGTAACACCCTGCAAAGCTTAAAGTATGGAAGATGATTTTTATGGGATAATAGTTTATTGCGTGAACCGATTTTCACCGTTTTTACTTTATTTGAAAGCACGTCATTTCATTGTGATTTTGTAGAAATTACAGGTACAATAAACATCTGCTTATACGGTTAAATTACAAACTTAGTTCAGAAATTATTTTGTAAATTTTTTTCAAAAACTATTCAACCTATCAAGTTTAAAATAATTTTCCTAGAAAGTTTTTATAAAGTACTACTTTTGAGATTTTTTTCATATTTTTAAAACTTATGGTTCAAAGGTAAGAGGGGGGGACACATTTTTTTTTACTTCTGGAGCGATTATTTACGAAAATATTTACATTATCAAAAAATGATTTTAGTAAACCCCTATTCATTTTTAAATACCTATCCAACAATATATCACACGTAAGGGTTGAAATGAAAAAAAAATCACTCCCCACTTCACGTATAGGGGAGGTACCCTAATAAAACTTTTTTTTCCACTTTTTATTTTATCACTTTGTCGGCGTGATTGATATTCATATTAGTACCAAATTTCAATTTTCTAGTGCTAACGGTCACTGAGATTATCCGCGGACGGACGGACGGGCAGACATGGCGAAACTATAAGGGTTCATACTTGACTACGGAACCCTAAAAAGAATGGATATATCTTTTTTGGTGAAAGTAACAGCAAATATATTTGCTACATATGAAAGTTTAATAATGCACGGTGCTCTGTGCTTGCAACAATTAGTTCAGGGATTTATATTTTTCATGCAACGGCCTGTTGAAAAAATCCTAGCGACTGTTCCCTCCCTGACCCTAGGTAACATACTTTTATGATTTGATAAGTTCTTGCCTATTTTGATATATTATAGGAAGCTGTATATATTATAATATATCAAAATAGGCAGGAACTTATCAAACCATAAAAGTATCTAATCCAAAGGGAAGTACTTTAATTTTGTCATAAAAAATAATTAGCAATAATTAACATTTTTATAGCAACTGATAAAAACTTAAAACTCGTTTAGATTACATTTACTAATTTGTTTAATTAATATAGTTTAAGACCGCGAATATTCTCAATATTCTATATATTTTTAAATAAAAATAATACCAACTTTTAAAGAATTTCGGATTCATCCGGGGTTTCGCACTAGATACTATGATATATAATAATGACAGATGGGTTATGCACGATCCAAAAGTGAAGCACTTAAAATGAGGACTTCAAACAATTGTCTCTAGTCGCACACCCAGCAAGCGAGAGATGCGAATAGCTCCCATCACCCGCGCGAGAAAGTGATAAACTGTAATTTTCTAAGAATGAGAGTAACAAAGATTAGATGTAATGAGTGTCAAAATTGATAAACATAACAGAATCATTGCTAGGCATTGAGTAAGAAAGAAGAAAAAAACGTTTATTGCGAATAAACTACAAACAGCACCACATCAATTTAAACTTAAATGCTAAGTACTTAAATCTAAAAAAAATTTTATGACACAAGAGAAGAGAATACACTAACGTAGAGAAATCAAACATAACATAGGTCAAATACTGATGCCGTTGTAGTGGATGGAAAAGGATGCCACTCAGCATATGCCCTGGCATGTGGGATGCCACAGCGCTGGTCTTGCGTGGAGCCCAGAGACGGAAGGTATTGCGAAACAGAAAACATAGAGGACAAACATATACGATAGGTGAAATAGGAGGTACTCTTAAATACAGTAATATGAGGTACTCTTAAATAGAGGATCTTATTTTTTTCCTGATATGACCCATTTGAATACCTACTTATTCTTAATAGGGAATCCTCCGGAGTTGTTAACCAAGATAATCAAGATAATGGGAACAGCGAAGAGGAAAGAAAAGTGCGGGGGGAGCGGCACCGGCAGCTACTGTGCGAGCTGCTGCAAGACTTCGCGCACAACTCCACGCTGCACGGCCTGCGGTACCTCACGGCGAGGGGGCTCTCTGCACTAGAGAGGTATGACGTGTGAGGGACGCACGAGGCGGGGGGAGCAATGCCGGCGGCTACTGTGCGAGCTGCTGCAGGACTTCGCGCACAGTTCCACGCTGCATGGCCTGCGTTACCTCACGGCGAGGGGGCTCTCTGCGCTAGAGAGGTAAGACGTGTGAGGGAAGCACGAGGCGGGGGGAGCGGCACCGGCGGCTACTGTGCGAGCTGCTGCAGGACTTCGCCCACAGTTCCACGCTGCACGGCCTGCTGTACCACACGGCGAGGGGGCTCTCTGCACTAGAGAGGTAAGACATATGAGGGACGCACGAGGCGGGGGAGCGATGCCGGCGGCTACTGTGCGGGCTACTGCCGGACTTCGAACACAATTCCACGCTGCATGGCCTACGGTACCTCACGGCGAGGGGTATCTTTGCACTGGAGAGGGAAGATGTGTGGGGACGCACGAGGCAGGGGGAGCGGCACCGGCGGCTACTGTACGAGCTGCTGCAGGACTTCGCGCACAACTCCACGCTGCACGGCCTATGGTACCTCACGGCGAGGGGGCTCTCTGCACTAGAGAGGGATGATGTGTGAGGGACGCATGAGGCGGGGGGAGCGATGCCGGCGGCTACTGTGCGAGTTGCTGCAAGACTTCGCGCACAGTTCCACGCTGCACTGCGGTACCTCATGGCGAGGGAGCTCTCTGCGATGGATAGGTAACACGTGTGAAAAACACGCGGGTTTGGGAAGAGGCGCCGGCGGCTGTTGTGTGATCTGCTGCGGGACTTCGCGCATAATTTCACACTGCACGACCTGCAGTACGTCACGGCGAAGGGGCTATCTGCACTAGAGAAGAGCCCATCTCTCAAAGGTAACATCCACAGAAAACGTCGATGCGGTTCGCCTCTGAACTTTTTCGTAATTTTTTTGATTTTAATTATTTTGAAATTTTGGCAAGTTTTGAAATTGTGGAAATGTATTTATTTATGATTTTTTTTTTTAATATTTGAACTTTTTGAAATTTTGGGAATTTTGGAATTTTTAGAAATTTTGGAAATTTTGAAAATTTTGGAAATTTTGGAAATTTTAGAAATTTTGGAAATTTTGGAAATTTTGGAAATTTTGGAAATTTTGGAAATTTTGGAAATTTTTGAAGTTTTTGAAATTTTTGTAATTTAGAAATTTTGCCATTTTTGACATTTTCGATATTTCTTACTTTTAGGTTCTCGACTTTTATCACTTTCTCACTTTCACTTTTCACTACACTTCACTTCACTTCACTTTATTCTATTTTATATATTTTTTATTTCATTCCATTTTACATGTTTCTCAATCGTATGGGTGTCGCGTTTTCGTAACGTGACGCTTTTTCGTGACGATCACGTGACTTTTTTTCGCCTAGCCCCCCATCCGCGAACCGTCCGATAAGGAACTTCGTTCCAAAACTACCACCGGTTCTAACCCTACACCTGAGCCCAAGAAGTATTATGACCGAAAAGAAACTCGACGGGACTTATTTTTTTCAAAACAGTAATACATTATTAAAGATACAAAATAGTGCGTAGTTCTTCAAGAAGGCATATCAAAACATCTTGAGAGACAGATAATGTACCCATTGTTTAATTATAAATATAAATAAATCCTAATCTGACTGCTTCACAAAACGTTTGATATGTTTTCCTACCTAAACGGTGTCCTATAAATGTTAGATGATTTTGTAGTAGTTTATTGGTTTGGGCCATGCAACTTTGTCCGTCATATATAGTCCTCGAACCTGCAATAACCCTTTGACATTCATGACATTTTCAAATATTTCTTAAGAGCGGGTAAAGTTAAATTTAAAGCATCGACGGGTAACATGTTATAAATATGCAGTAGCAACAACATTCTGAGGATGATTGCCGGTAGATTTGATTGCCCGATAGTCTACGGGTTGATCAAACTGATAAAGGCCAATTTAGAATATAAGTTTTAGATGTTTTATGTTTTATTTTAAGTATGTTAATATGATTACTTACCTACTAACAACTTAGAATGTATACTAACAAAATGGACCATATTGTCTGAAATAAATATTTTTGAATTTGAATTTGAAATATGAACACCTTGACCAAAAAATTACAAATTATTTCAATACCAAATTTCATCTAAATACGTACAGCGGTTATTTTTTGTTTCTTCCCCATGTAAACTTCCACCCCTTTTGCATCCGCTTAAGGGATAATTTCCGAGATAAAACTATTTTATTTCCTTTTCCAGAGCTCAAATTATCTCCATACCAAATTTTATCTAAATCGATTCTGCGGTTAATAATTCCCTATACAAATTTCCAACTCCCTTTTCACCCCTTTAGGGTTGATTTTCGGGTTGAAAACTATCCTTTGTCCTTTCTCGAGACCCATACTATCTCTATACCAATTTTCATCTAAATCAGTTCAGCGGTAAAAAAAAATCTCATACCAACTTCCAACCCCCTTTTCACCCCCACAAGGGTTTGAAAACTATCCTATGACGTTTTTCGAGACTCAAATTATCTCCATACTCATTTCTATCTAAATCGTTTCAGCGGTAAAAAATTCTCCATACAAACTTTCAACCCCATTTTCACCCCCACCAGGGTTGATTTTCGGGATTAAAACTATATATTATCCTTTCCCGGGACTCAAACTATCTCTATACAAAATTTCATCAAAATCCGTTCAGCCGTTTTCACGTGATGCGCGGTCAAATAAACAGACAAACAGATAAACAGATAAACAGACAAACAGTTAACAGACAAAAATTCTAAAAATTGTTGGAACGTATTCTGTTATCGATTCTAAGTATCCCCAGCCAACTTTTTTTCGATAATCTTCATGTACAGACTTTCGACCCTCTTCAGCTTTATTATACAAACATACTAGACATGAGTTCGCTGATGGGTACGAGGGCCGATCTGAAAGTTTTTAGCTGATCCGGCTGTATTCATGCGATTTGAATATAATTTTAAGCAAAAAAGAACCGACTTCACTTAGCCTCCAAAGCAAATGCTGTAAAAAATACTCAAATCACTATAAGTGTGCGTATAATAGTTGAAGAGTTCCCTCGATTTCTCCAAGATCCCATCATCAGATCCTGACCTGGTTACAACGGGACCAACTGTGAAGTATACTCTCTCAAACAAAAAAATAATTTTCCAAATCAGTCCAGCCGTCTTCGGATTATCGGTGACCATACATATAAAAAAATAAAAAGAAAAAAGCAAAATCGGTGAACATACATTTAAAAAAAAGCAAAAACAAAGATCCCGACGAATTGATAACCTCCTCCTTCGAAATCTTGAAGTCGGTTGAAAATGTATACTATTGGAAGGAATATTTCAACACTGAATAAGGTGTTGTAATAGTTATTTGTTATACAAGAGCGCAAAGTTGTATTTTAACCGCGAGTGTGGAATTGAAGCACGACCTAGTAAACGGATTCTATAGTTGAACCACGTACGAGGGAAGCGAGTGGTTCGAAAATAGAATTCTGAGCGTAGCGAGTGTTGCAACACACGAGACGTAAAAATAACTTTGCAACCGTGTGTAACACAAATCTTTTCACTTCAGTAAAGTGAGGAAAATACTATACAGGTTATATTATACAACATACAAGACTTGAACTTTCTTGCACAAATCACAATTTTAATAAGGTAGACCTAAACAACAACCACAAATTATTTCTCAATACAATTTTATTATTACGAGTACATAGAGACTAATATGTATAATTGGCATACTTTCCTGGCAGGTTAATAGCATCAGCCACACAATGAATAATATTAATAATACGTCATCCAAAGGTACATAGATCAAATTGTTTCAGAACAAAAACATAATTTGTTTAAATTTGTCTATGGTCAGTTTGTAGACTGGCAACATTTTGTTCCCTTCGTGCTCCTTGGACAATTTCGTACTATGGCGTGTTGTACCGGTTGCAAATAATTAATTTTTATTATAAATATAAGTCTAAAATCTTCTACTGTGTATTATTTCCAATACATAGTAAGTGGTCCTTCGAGTAAACTTATAAAAAGTGATATTTTTCAAGAAAATAAACTGCTCGCGTGATAAAGTGCGTGTGCCGTTCGTGAAAGTTCCCGTCAAGAAAATCTATAATTTTCGTATATTTGGGCCCGCGAAGCATTCGTGCAGCGAACAATTGTGATAAAAGCTACTAATTGTGATTAGTGATAAGAAGTGCGGCTATATCCATACTTCGTACAAAGAAAAAATTCAAGTCAATTTCTGAGAATTCGGCAGCCATACTTTTTTCATTGACTTCCCGCCTGTGTTTAAAATCGGCGACGAGATCGGTGACGTTCAATGACAGCTACTCCGCCTGCATGTTGGTAGCAGTGCGAAGGCGTCAAACTACAGACAGATGTCAGAATGACACTGACGTACGAATGACATTGTCGAATAAAATAATTCTATTTATAGAACTTGGAGACTATTTGTTGTTTTGAAATGACTCCAGAAGAAAAAGCAGCGATAGGGGCGATGGCGGAACTAAAGCGGCTAAAGGCTAAGCGGACTTCACTAAAGGGAGCAGTCACGAGAGCGGAGACCTTTGCCAGTGACTGCAAAGCCGCCACGCAAGGTGAACTTTTAGCTAGAAGAGAAAGCATTGTAAGTACTTTTAAAAGTTATGAATCAGTGAATATAGAAATCTCAACAGTTGATGAAAGTGACAGTGAGTCTTTTGACATTTCAGTGATAGAAAATAAATACTTCAAAATAGTAGGTCAATTGGATGAGGCCATAAAAGCTTTGAAACAAACTCCACAAAGTGAGCAAACACAGAGTGCTCAACCGTCGAGCTCTAAGATACCAAATATAGATATCCCTTACTTTAGTGGAAAAGATTTCACAAAGTTCAAGCCTTTTATGGACCTTTTTTGTGCAGTGTTTGACAAAAACCCAACACTGTCTGATGTTCAAAAATTGTTTTATTTGAGAAAATATGTAACTGATGATGCCTTAGGTATTATAGTAAACTTACCCATTGTTAATGAATCATATCAAGAGGCGATGGAGCTATTGAAAAAACGATTTGACAACAAACCTCGCCTCATTAATAATCACATTGCAGTGCTTTTAGACTTGCCCTCTATGCAAAAAGGGACTGCTGCAAATATAAGGGCTTTCATTTCCCAAATTCAACAGCAATTGCATGCACTCAAAAACTTGCAGCAGCCAGTCAAGGACTGGGATATGCTGTTAATTTCTGTCTTGACTAGGAAGTTAGATTCTTATACTAACCGTGCTTATCATCTAGATCGTGTGGACCCTGATAAAATGCCTACTATGGCTGAATTTGTAGCTTTCTTAGAAAAGCGTGCTATAGCACTAGAAGACAGTCCACCGGAGAGAAATCCTGTTAATGAAGCTAAATTTCAATTCAAATCGAATAATAATAACAAAGTCACAAATGTGGTCACAAACAGCAATACCAGTCCTTGTGCATTTTGTACAAAAACGCAGCATCCTCTGTATTTATGCGCTAAATTTCAAATGGCGCCAGTAAAAGATAGGATAGCATTTGTAAAGACAAATAACTTGTGCAAGGTATGCCTGAAACAACATAAAAATGATTGTAAATTGACATTTAAGTGCAAAGTTTGTAAAGAAGGGCACAACACCTTGTTGCATGAGGATATTACTGAAAGCACTGGTTCAGAACCAATGGTCAATTGCCATGCAAAAATAAACAAATGTGTAAATGTCTTGTTGCCTTCTATAAAGGTCAAGGTTTATGATAGCAATGGTCGTGAGCATATTGTAAAGGGGCTTATAGATAACTGCTCCCAAGCTTCCCTTATTACACAAGAGTTAGCTAATAAATTAAATTTAAAGACGACACCTGAGAATATGGACCTAACTGGCATTGGAAAGCAGAATAATAAAATAAAACAGTGTATTGATTTAAAAGTTTATTCATGCATACACAATGTAAATGTTGATGTTTGCTGCTATGTAGTTGATTCGATAAATGAATGCTTGCCACAACATCCTGTGGATGTTTCAAAAATAAATATTCCTGAAAACATAAAATTGTCGGATGTCAATTTTGATAAGCCATCAGAAATCTCCATACTATTATCTTCTGACATATATTTTGAGGGGCTTCTAGATGGTAAAATACAACTGGAAAATGGACCAGTATTTCAAAACACTGTATTTGGGTATATTGTTGGAGGTAAAGTGGAGTGTTTAAAATCATCATGCCGTTCGTCAAAAACCACTTTGGTGGCCAATTTTATTGCCTGTGAAAAAAGACATGATGAATTGGAAAATATTATGGAACAATTTTGGCTCTCAGAGAAAATTCCTGGAGAATCCAAGATAAGTATTGACAATAATAAGCAATGCAAAGAGTTTAAAAAAGCAGAAGAAATATTTCAGGCAACAGTAAAATTAGAAAATAATACATTTCAAGTTGACATGCCGTTGAAGGCTCCTATGAGTGAACTGCAACTCGGAGACTCCTTCTCTGCTGCCCTGCAAAGGTTTCTATGTTTAGAGAAAAAGTTTAAAAACAATCCACATTACTTCGAACAATATAAAGATTTTATAAAAGAGTACCTAGAACTGGGGCATGCCAAGATTGTAGATATCAGCGACTATGATATATATAATGGTGCTGTGTACTTTCTTTCGCATCATGCTGTGCTGAACGAATCTAGTAAAAGTACAAAGTTACGCGTAGTCTATAATGGTAGTATGACCACAAAAAATAACAAATCATTAAATCAAGTCATGTTAAATGGGCCAGTAGTGCAAAACGAACTTTTTGATATATTAGTTCTGTTCCGCACCTATCTATATACATTAATATGTGATATTGCAAAAATGTTTCGGAATGTGCTTGTGAATGATGAGCAAAAAAGCTTACAAAATATACTCTGGCGTGACAATCCATTAAAGCCCATTCAGTGCTTGCAGCTGCAGACGGTTACCTACGGGTTGAAATCCTCTACATTTTTAAGCACCCGCTGCTTAATAGAGTTGGCATCTAGGTACGAAAATGAATATTCCTTAGCTGCAAAAGCTTTACGGCAAAATACGTACGTGGATGATGTGATTGGAGGTGCTGATCATGTTGACTCACTTAAAAACCTAAAAAAAGAGCTTATAAGTCTATTAGAATTAGGTGGCTTTAAGTTGCACAAATGGTGCTCAAATGTAAACGAGGTGCTTTCAGATATACCTGCGGAACAAAAATATTTTGATCCAGTAGAGTTGAACAAAGATAACGTAGTAAAGACCTTAGGAGTCAAATATGATATAGACACTGATTCATTCACATTTGAAAGCCCCCAAGGGGAGGAAAGTGAATTAAAAACTAAAAGGGCTATTTTAAGCTTCATAGGGAGAATTTTTGATCCGCTGGGCTTAATTAACCCAATTATTGTAACAGCCAAAATTTTCATGCAGGAACTATGGGCTTCAAAGGTTTCTTGGGACTCTACATTACCTGATCAGCAGCTTGACACCTGGAAAAAGTATCTGAAAAAATTAAATGACATGGATAAAATAGAAATTAAAAGATGTTTAAATGTAAAAAACGTTGCAAAAGTTGAATTGATCGGATACTCAGATGCCTCCTTTAAAGCCTATGGATGCTGCTTATACCTGAGAACTACCAATAAAAATAATAAAGTCAACGTAGATCTTCTTTGCTCCAAATCTAGAGTAGCACCATTAGGTAAAACCCTCACTATTCCTCAGCTTGAGGCAAATGCTGCCTTACTCTTAGCTAAACTGGTAAATAAGGTCAGCAAAACATTGACTTCTCGATTTGAGCATAATACAATTCTATATTGCGATTCTCAAATAGTGCTAGCGTGGATAAATAATCCACCTAAATGTAATGCATACATATATAACAGGATAAAACAGATACATACCTTAACTGGGTCCTCTAAGTGGGGTTATGTCAAAACTTCAGAGAACCCGGCGGACTTTTTGTCACGGGGACTGTCTCCGGAGAAGCTAACATCTCAGGCGTTGTGGTTTCATGGGCCATCTTACTTACTAAATCCAGAGTTTGATACCAAAGTGTATCCTATTAAATATGATTTTCCAGTAAAGACTGTGTTAGTTCAAACCACAGATGATAATGAAGAAAATAACTGCCTGGATTTGCTTAATAAATACTCTGACATTAATAAACTTCAACGGGTGGTAGCCTATATGCTCCGCTTTTGCAATAATTGTAAAAAACCTGATAACAAGATTACTGGCACCCTGACACCACAAGACTTAAATGACTCTATGATTGTCATAATAAGACAAACTCAAAGACACTTCTTTTCAAAAGAAATAGACTGTTTATTAAAAGACATTCCTATTAAGACTGGCTTAAGTGGGTTACACCCCTTTCTGGATCAGAATTTAATTCTCAGGACAGGTGGTAGGTTACAAAATGCAAAAAATATTTCATATGATAAAATGCATCCCATTATAATGCCAAAAGCTTGTCATATTACTCGGCTACTTATACATAGGGAACACTTAAGACTGTTGCATGCTGGTGCCAAATTAGTGCTAAGTTCACTAAGTCAAAAGTATTCTATAATAAATGGTATCAGGGAAGTTAAGAATGTCCTATTAAAATGTGTTAAGTGTTTCCAACTAAAAGCTGCAGCTGCAAAGCAATTAATGGGTTCCTTACCTGCTCAAAGAGTAACAGCTGCACGTCCTTTTGAAGTAACAGGTGTAGACTTCTGTGGGCCATTTAACCTGAAAGTAGGCAGAATCAGAAAACCATTAATAACCAAATCTTATATAGCAATCTTTGTCTGTTTTGTTACTAAAGCAGTACATGCAGAATTAGTAAGTGACTTAACTACAGAAGCTTTCTTGGCATGCCTCCGACAGAAAGTTGATAGTTTTTGCTGCAGTAACTATATAAAATTTAAATTCATTCCGAGCTACTCTCCGGAGTTTGGAGGCCTTTGGGAGGCAAGTGTTAAAAGCCTTAAGTATCATTTGAAGAGGGTAATTGGAAGTTTGGTACTTACCTTTGAAGAATTGTATACAGTAATTACTCAAATTGAAGCAGTTTTAAACTCCAGGCCTTTGTTGCCAACAAGCGCTGAAACCTCTGATTACAGGTATTTAACACCTGGACACTTTTTGATTGGTGCTCCATTGACCAGCCTTCCAGAACTCGACCAGACTAATGTAAATGTTAATAGATTGAAATTTTGGAAAGTTGTTGAAAGATTAAAGCAAGACTTTTGGAAGTTATGGTCAAAAGACTACCTTACCCAACTTCAAAATCGCCCTAAATGGCAGCATGTTCAGCCTAATTTAAAAGAAGGCGATTTAGTGATTGTTAGAGCAGATAATACTGCTCCTCTAGAATGGCCTATGGCTAGAATAGTAAAGGTCATACCAGGACCTGATGGTAGAGTAAGGGTTGCAGAGATAAAGATGGCTGGCTCTGGCAAAATATTCCTCCGCTCTTACAAAAAATTATGTCCTTTGCCTATTAATGATAATTAGTTAAGGTTTTATAAGCATAAGTAATGCAATGTGTGTTTTTTAGTTTTTTGTGGGCATTATGTTGGCCGCCCCAACTATGTTTCAGAACAAAAACATAATTTGTTTAAATTTGTCTATGGTCAGTTTGTAGACTGGCAACATTTTGTTCCCTTCGTGCTCCTTGGACAATTTCGTACTATGGCGTGTTGTACCGGTTGCAAATAATTAATTTTTATTATAAATATAAGTCTAAAATCTTCTACTGTGTATTATTTCCAATACACAAATATATCTATACATATAATAAAGCTGAAGAGGGTCGAAAGTCTGTACATGGAAGATAATCAAAAAAAAAATGGCTCTAGGCTAAGTATCCCCACTTAGAATCGATAACAGAACACGTTCCAACAATTTTTAGCATTTTTGTCTGTTTGTCTGTATCTATTTGTCTGTTTATCTGTTTGTCTGTTTATCTGTTTGTCTGTTTATTTAACCGCGCATCACGTGAAAACGGCTGAACGGATTTGGATTAAATTTTGTATAGAGATAGTTTGAGTGGAAAGGATAATAGATAGTTTTAATCCCGAAAATCAACCCTGGTGGGAGTGAAAAAGGGGTTGAAAGTTTGTATGGAGAATTTTTAACCGCTGAAACGATTTAGATAGAAATTATTATGGAGATAATTTGAGTCTCGAGAAACGTCATAGGATAGTTTTCAAACCCTTGTGGGGGTGAAAAGGGGGTTGGAAGTTGGTATGAGGAATTTTTTACCGCTGAACTGATTTAAATGAAATTTGGTATAGAGATAGTATGGGTCTCGAGAAAGGACAAATGATAGTTTCATTCGTACAATCGTACACGTCAAATAGAAAAATTCATTACTGACCCCCTCAAAAAATAATTTCTGCATTAGTCACCTCACCCCCCAATTTTATAGTTACTGCTATAACTTGCTTTCATCGACTCCTGTTCATGGTCATTTGTTTTGTACCGTATCACACCACTTGTTTTTCGTCTTGACCTGGTCACTCCACCGCGTCGGAGGTTTACGTTCCCTTTTTCTTTCCACCTTCCCCACCATGACTACTTTCTCAAGGTTTTTATCCCCGCGTCTAACAATGTGGCCAAAGTATGCAGAATGCGGCGGTAGCAGATAATGGATAGGCGGGTTTTAACGTAGAGTTGAGTAGGGATCGAAGCATTGGTTCGTCAGGCCGTCCACGGTATTAGTACAGTAAAGATACGGTTGCGTCAAACATTAATTTATAACAGCCTGATTTTTGTATTATTCATTCTTATGGAATATTTATTGATAATATATGCAAAAATCCTACGAACTTTTCACCCGGAAGTAGTTAAATAGGTATAAAAAAATGTATAAAAAATTTGTATATTTTCATTTACAATAATATCAATAATTTTTATTTGTATATATGACGATATTTAAGTCTTCTTTCTGTTTAAAGCGAGAAACAAGAAACCGTGTCCATGTAAAACCACATAAATAACAAAATGTACGGCGCGGGCGATATATATCCTGATTCGTTAGAAACAAATAGTAATAATTGGTAGTTTGTTCTTACACATTTTAAATGACTTAGAAACGATATATTCATTAAAATCCTACAAGAAAAACGCTTGTAATATGTGTGCACATATTTGTGGCGGTTAGCGAATAACGATATTTTGTAGGATTTCATTGCGTAAATAATACTAGTATCATGATATATCAGGTACACTAAAAATATTAGCTATTATTAATTATTTCCAATTCCCCATACTAGCCGCCCGTAAAATGACTGTAGTATATACGTAACATTCGCCTCCAGCACCAATTTTTGAATGCATCTTTTGCCAGGATAGTTCACATCTCTACAATATCAGAAACGGGGAATACGAGCGCTCGAACCAGCCTCATCTTCGTTTTGATCGTAATTCCCTGCTTTCTCAATATACCTTCTAGATGTGCCATTGCGTCTCTTCCCGTGGCTATCCGACGACGTTTTATTTCTGGAGCACAGCTGCCGTTGTTAGAAATGTAGGAACCGAGGAATCTGAAGTTGTCTACCAAATCGATACCCTTACATGAAAATGGTCTACTTTGATTTCCAGCTCGATCTACTATCATAAGTTTACTTTTGTTAATATTGACAGCTAGCCCTAGCTTCGCTTTCCCTGGTAAGGCGCTGTAACAAAACTTCCATCTCCCCATTGGGTTTGCCAGTAGAGTGGTATCGTCGGCGACCCTCTGTGGCCACCCCTACAAACGAGAAATTCGTCAAATTTGAATACGCGCAATAAAATGTTTTGCAATCAATTGCCACAGAGGGATGAAATTTCATAGGAGAGGGATGGCATTTGGGTATATCGTTTCAGGCAACCACTGTTTCAATTGGTTGCTGCGTGATAAAAAAAAATGCACCCCGGTTGCCATCCGGTTGTTTCACGGCTGTTTCACGGTCACTGAAACTACGCGTCATTGCTCTGAATATATAGTCTTCATACTTCTTTAATAAAGTAACACCCTGCAAAGCTTAAAGTATGGAAGATGATTTTTATGGGATAATAGTTTATTGCGTGAACCGATTTTCACCGTTTTTACTTTATTTGAAAGCACGTCATTTCATTGTGATTTTGTAGAAATTACAGGTACAATAAACATCTGCTTATACGGTTAAATTACAAACTTAGTTCAGAAATTATTTTGTAAATTTTTTTCAAAAACTATTCAACCTATCAAGTTTAAAATAATTTTCCTAGAAAGTTTTTATAAAGTACTACTTTTGAGATTTTTTTCATATTTTTAAAACTTATGGTTCAAAGGTAAGAGGGGGGGACACATTTTTTTTTACTTCTGGAACGATTATTTACGAAAATATTTACATTATCAA
Source organism: Pammene aurita (assembly GCA_947086415.1). Classification (NCBI taxonomy): domain Eukaryota; kingdom Metazoa; phylum Arthropoda; class Insecta; order Lepidoptera; family Tortricidae; genus Pammene; species Pammene aurita. The sequence continues at coordinate 37,997,242 of OX352297.1, read as the reverse complement.
AAAATGATTTTAGTAAACCCCTATTCATTTTTAAATACCTATCCAACAATATATCACACGTAAGGGTTGAAATGAAAAAAAAATCACTCCCCACTTCACGTATAGGGGAGGTACCCTAATAAAACTTTTTTTTCCACTTTTTATTTTATCACTTTGTCGGCGTGATTGATATTCATATTAGTACCAAATTTCAATTTTCTAGTGCTAACGGTCACTGAGATTATCCGCGGACGGACGGACGGGCAGACATGGCGAAACTATAAGGGTTCATACTTGACTACGGAACCCTAAAAAGAATGGATATATCTTTTTTGGTGAAAGTAACAGCAAATATATTTGCTACATATGAAAGTTTAATAATGCACGGTGCTCTGTGCTTGCAACAATTAGTTCAGGGATTTATATTTTTCATGCAACGGCCTGTTGAAAAAATCCTAGCGACTGTTCCCTCCCTGACCCTAGGTAACATACTTTTATGATTTGATAAGTTCTTGCCTATTTTGATATATTATAGGAAGCTATATATATTATAATATATCAAAATAGGCAGGAACTTATCAAACCATAAAAGTATCTAATCCAAAGGGAAGTACTTTAATTTTGTCATAAAAAATAATTAGCAATAATTAACATTTTTATAGCAACTGATAAAAACTTAAAACTCGTTTAGATTACATTTACTAATTTGTTTAATTAATATAGTTTAAGACCGCGAATATTCTCAATATTCTATATATTTTTAAATAAAAATAATACCAACTTTTAAAGAATTTCGGATTCATCCGGGGTTTCGCACTAGATACTATGATATATAATAATGACAGATGGGTTATGCACGATCCAAAAGTGAAGCACTTAAAATGAGGACTTCAAACAATTGTCTCTAGTCGCACACCCAGCAAGCGAGAGATGCGAATAGCTCCCATCACCCGCGCGAGAAAGTGATAAACTGTAATTTTCTAAGAATGAGAGTAACAAAGATTAGATGTAATGAGTGTCAAAATTGATAAACATAACAGAATCATTGCTAGGCATTGAGTAAGAAAGAAGAAAAAAACGTTTATTGCGAATAAACTACAAACAGCACCACATCAATTTAAACTTAAATGCTAAGTACTTAAATCTAAAAAAAATTTTATGACACAAGAGAAGAGAATACACTAACGTAGAGAAATCAAACATAACATAGGTCAAATACTGATGCCGTTGTAGTGGATGGAAAAGGATGCCACTCAGCATATGCCCTGGCATGTGGGATGCCACAGCGCTGGTCTTGCGTGGAGCCCAGAGACGGAAGGTATTGCGAAACAGAAAACATAGAGGACAAACATATACGATAGGTGAAATAGGAGGTACTCTTAAATACAGTAATAAATAAATATAAAACTATTCATATGGTACTTAAAAAAGATATAGTGTTAGAATAAGAAATAATAAATATACATATATAATATCAATATTATATTGTCACGTCATATATTAAGTGTCACGACCAAGATCACGGCAATTGAAGACTAAAGAGATATGTAACGTAAAGTAGCAGGAGATGAAATTTTGTCCCAAAAGTTGTAGTAGTCATAGCTGTCAACAGACATGGCGCACAAAATTTGTTCTAGATGTTACATCTAGTAGAATACATAATAAATCAATGTTGCTAGGTTATGAAATAAACTAGGAAGTATTTTTTTGTGCTCATTATGTTAGAGTATAGTTTAACCTATCCATAGTAAAATATCATTGACTAGATACTCAAAAAATATAACACAAGTCGGAATGCCCACTGACAGACAACCCACAGCCTAAACCGTGTAATTAAGGTAAAAACTTGAAATCAAACATTTACTTTAAATGCCGTGAAACTTTATTAAGAAATTATTTTTAAATTTCAACCCCTGGAGTGAAAACGGGTTCAAAATTATAACAATGAGGGTTTCCGCGATTGAGATTTTCACTAGATGGCAGCACCGTGACGACAGGTCTTTTTGGCAGTAGCTGTCAAAATCCACCAATCAAAAAATATATGGTTAAACATGAGTGGTGGATTGTGACAGCTAGACCTGTCGCCACGGTGCTGCCATCTAGCGAAAAACTCGATCGCGGAAACCCTCATTTCTTGGCGAACAAAGTATATTATATAAAACATTAAGGGCCTGTTTCACAGTCACCAGATAAACTTATCTGCCAGTTAAAATTATTGCTATCCTTTTCTCCAGTCATATAAAAGAAAAGGACAGCAAACATTTATCTAACTGGAGATTGTGAAACAGGCCATAAGTCATTGATATTGAAATTTACTTTTCACCTCAGCAGCTCGAACAAGCCTAGTTCCCTGCGAATACACAGTGACGAAAGTCGCACTTTCGTCACTCCCGGGAGTGACGAAAGTACGACTTTCGTCACTCCAGGGAGTGAGACAAAGTAGTTTTTTAATTTGGTGAAGGCCATGAACTGCCATTTCATATTTCGGGTCTATTACATATTAGAAATACATATTTTTAACCTTTAATATGTGCTCACTACTGAGGTGAAAAGTTGTATGAGTCACACGAGAGCAAAGTTATTTTACATCTCGTGTTTTTGAGTCCCTCGCTTCGCTCGTGATTCATTTATAGAATCTTTCGCTTACTCGGGACTCAAAATCAACACTCGCAAGAAAAACCAACTGTCCTCTCTCGTTGCACAAATAACTATTTCATAATGTGCTATTTCAAGCAAGTGAAGCGTGAGGAAAATTGCATTTTACTTTCAAGGGAGTTAAAGCTTTTTTGTAGCTGTATTCGCTGTGTGCATGATTGTGGCGACACCTCTTGGGCAGGGGTTCAATCTTTTTCTTTTTTATTAATGGCTTTTACTCCTTGCTTATATGAAATTTCTCTGGCTGATTCAGTATTTTGACAGTTGACCGAGTTGAGGTGACATAGGTGATGTCAAATGTTTGATATGGACAAGAGCCCTTTGCAGTTCAATTTCTTGTCACATTGTGCACTGCGATCGTTCACGTTACCCCCACCATGCACTTCGTACATAGCGAATACCGGATGGATCAAGATTCAAGATACATAGATAGATAGATAGATCAGTGATTTCGATACTTAACCTGTCAAACAATTGTCAAAATGGTGGATATGGGCGGACGCATGTCTGTAGATGTTATGTAAGTAGTTTAAATGTATTTCACATGTTATTTCGTTAAAACTTTGTTTTTTCTTCGCAAGTATTGTGTTGTGTGTGTATTACATTAGTTATTCTGTGGTATTACTTGGAGTGTAATAATATCGCAACCTCGAGTCATTATAGTAGGTATAACATATTTGAAAATATAGACGAACATAATAACAAATTACCTACGTGCGTGTATTAGTAATACAAAGTAGTTAATCATTAGCAATTAAAATTTAAAATTAACAATTTTAGTTATATCCAGGTTTCATAACAGTTTGAAATACCTTCCGAACGTACGAGAGGATTTTATACGGGAAAAAATATGTCGGCAATTCGTTATTTTCTTTTTATTTCATGTTTTATTTTAAAAGTATTAGCAGGTGAGAAACTCTTGATATTAAATTAAAGTGATATGTTAGAGTTCTGCTGCAAAATCACAGGATATGCGATATTTCCTACTTTTGTATACCTTGTAAACAAATATCTTGTTAATTTTTTTATACCGCCTGATGGTTACCGTAGCCTATGGACGCCTGCAACCCCAGAGGATTCACATGTGCTTTGCCTTCCCTTTAAGGACCTGTACACTCCTTTTTTGAAGAACCTCATACTGTAGCCCGCTGGGAAAACCTCGGCAGGAAGTTCATTCCACAGCCGCAGCATTCGTGGGAGGAAATTCCTCTTAATCCGTACAATGCGCGACCCCTTAGGCTTGCTCTCTTACATACATGATACTATACTTACTTACATACCTCTCCAATACATCACACTTGCTCATAAATCATGCTATTTCACGCAAGTGAAGCGGGAGGTAAACCGTATTTACGTACACGGGAGTTATATAGCTTTTTTATTATACCATTAACTCATACGAACCAAGAAGGTTTTATTTGAAGCTATAAATAAGTGTAGCTTTTAAAATACTGACGTTCATTATTTTATTTTATTTAATTGTGAATAAAATATAACTAAATATGCTTCTGTATTTGCGACACCCACATGGGTTCATGTTTTATGCTATGTTATCTTGTATATTTGTGTAAACATGATTGCAATAAATGACTATGACTATGAAATGACTATGACTATGACTATGAAAAAAATAACAATAAAATGAATCAATTAAAAGCCGTTCAATATAATTCTTATACAATTTTCAATTGTGGCTCTACGATCTTGCCTTCGATGCCTAAGCTGTCAAAACACATTGATTTATTATGTATTCTACTAGATATGACATCTAAAACAAATTTTGTGCGCCATGTTTGGCGGTTGACAGCTTTAGTAGGTATTTGCTCCTAATGCAAATATTCTCTATCTTTTGTTTCTCAAATCATATTATTTCGCTAATGCCACAAAACGTCATTTAAAAATATGAATAACCGATAATGAGGTCACTTTTTTTCTTAGTACCGCCTACGGCTTGCCGCGCAGCCTTCCGCTGGGACGATTGCGGTAAACCTCCCAAAGCCGTCATGTACTACTGGAAGTTTGGCTCCCGCTGCGAAATAGGCATCTGGAAGGGCTGCCTGCCCAACCCGAACATGTTCGCTAACGAATACGAGTGTATCAACACTTGCGTGTTCGTCGACAGGCCATCTGACAGAACTGAGGCGGAAAACTTGGAGAGCTTATCTACGACATCTGGGGATGATACTGATTCGATTTCTGATAGTACTACTAATGCAACTGAACCCGACGGAGCAGCTAATGGAACCGGATCCGACGAAGCAGCTAATGAAACTGGTCCCGACGGAATAGCTAACGGAAACGGATCCGACGGAGCAGCGAATGGAACCGGTTCCGACGGAGCAGATAATAGAACCGGTTCCGACGGAGCAGCTAATGTAACCAGTTCCGACGGAGCAGCTAATGTAACCAGTTCCGACGGAGCAGCTAATGTAACCAGTTCCGACGGAGCAGCTAATGAAACCGGTTCCCACGAAGCATCAGCTAATACCACCTCCACCACAACCACAACCACCGCAAAAACTGATGTTTAAGAATCCGACCAAGCAGCTAATTAAGACAAAGCCTAAAAAGAAGTTAAACAAGCCGATTGAAAAGCTAATGACTGAATGAATGAAAGAAAGGTGTATATCCTTGGCCATTTCCTTCGTATTCACTAGCTCTGATTCAGTTTTACTTGTTCCTTATCTCTAAATAAATATTACAAGAAAAAGTGTTTTTTAATGTTTATTTCTATGTACCTAGTTATTGCAAATAAATAAACTTGCCCACAATATAAAACTTGCCTGCATGTCCGTGAAGCTCCATTTCAATTATTTTAAAAATCGTTTTTGAACTCCCCATCGGCACACAAACCTCTCTAAGGTTTTGCCAATGATGGGTCTTGTAATATAAAATATTGTAATTTACTTTTCTTATTCAATAAATAAAAAATAAAAAAAAATAAAAAAAATTATACGATGTGCCAGTCTGAAACATGGTCTTGGCGATGAAACGGCCAGTTTTTAAACCAAAGCAGGGTTAGTAAAATCAGGGCTTGACTTTTGCTGAGATCTGATAACTTTTTTTACAGCAAAAGCATTATAAGCAAGTTCTAGCCGCCAATTTTACATGAAATTGATTGGTGGGACTTAGGGCCCGTCCACATGTCCGCGAAGCGGTGCGGCACCGCGGGATTTTGCGAAGCCGCGCCGCAAAGCGGCACCACATCCGCGGTGCGGCGCCGCAACACTTTCGCGGCGCCGTAAAATTTCTGGCGGCGGCGCCGTGTAGCTCCAAGGCCACCGGGAAAAAACAAGAACCAGACATTGACCCCATCACACGTATTCTACTAAAGTTACGGCCAGACGGCATACAACCACAGCCGTCTGCCCCGAGACCTTGGCAGAAAACAGAGATTTTAAACCATGTAGCCTGTGGTTGATGCCAAATTCTACATGACCTTTAAACGCCTTTGGTGGCTACGCGTGCTCTGCCAACCATTTGGTAACAATTGGGCGCTTGTTGTCAGCCATGTTCGCTTCAACCAAGGTCACGTGGCAGAATCTGCGGCTATCTGCCATCTGGCCATAACTTTATGTTGTTGTTGAGAAGGCACGGGGAAAAAATCAAGATGAAGATGGAGGTCATTTCAAATGAAATTATCAGGCATTGAAAATGAATGACAACAAATTTCAACACTATTTTCGAATGTTAGTATTACCATGTTTTGAAGAACTGATGAGCAAAATATCTCGTCAAATAAATAAGTAATAAGTACATAGGTTTTTGAAAACCAACTGGACCTCTGGAGATGTTGGGATTGATAACGACTACTATAAGATAAGAAATCAAAATATTTCTTAAATCAAGTACTTTGAGAACTAAATGTATCCATATTAAAATCTATAACATTCATATACGAGTAAATATTATTAATCATCACAAACCTAAAATGGCGCTTACGCTAAAGACAAATGAAGTGCGCAAAAGAGAAACCAACACGTATATGAACATTCCGCGAGTGCGAAAGAGATACACGATCATTCTCCAAGTACGACAACTTTTAACGTCCCTCTTTACACTCAAACACCCGCGTCGTGAGAGCTAATATTTAATCGTGGAAAATATAATATAATCCGGTGTTAAATCACTTAGAATGAAAAAAAAGAATGGTGTCGTGTTGCGTCCCGGATTGCACAACAACTCAAAGGAAAAACCTAGGCAATCACTCGTTTCACAGGCAAATATGATATTCCGATCTATGTTTTTGAACCCATATCTTATCAAATTAGCCATGTAAATCATGTAAGTAACCGTTTGATACCATTAAATATTAATGTTTCTTTTACTGCATGTGAATATTTTATCATAATAGTTAATATTAAAGATTATTTTGTGTAAAAATCGAAATTGTTATTCTACACTAGGGTTTGACAAAATATCGTAGGGACATATATCGATAACTGGTCGATATATGTCTACGTCTGTTATAGTTTCGAAAGAATTATAATAAATAAATATATCTTGTTTTAACATTATGTCATTACGAATGAATGTTAAATTGTGTTCTTATTGTATTTTTGTACCCGTTTTGAATCTTGCATGATAGAGCCTGCCCGGAAAGAGAAGTGTCGTAGAATGTAGGAGCTAGTACATAAACCACGACTCTTCTCTTTTCGGACAAACGATAAGTAGTAAATTTAAACTGCAATACCCGATTTTAAGGGCTTATTTATTACATTTACTTATTTGTAAGACACGATCTATATCCTCTGTTTCAGGGAAGTGGGGGGTTAGAAAGAGACAAAAAGTAACCTATGTCACTCTCCATCCCCTCAACTATCTCCACTTAAAAAATCACGTCAATTCGTCGCCCCGTTTTGCCGTGAAAGACGGACAAACAAACAAACAAACACACACATACACTTTCCCATTTATAATATTAGTATGGATATGGCCCTGATTTGATGATGGAGCTGGAAGGAGCTGGAGCTGGCCATAGGAACTTTGTAATGAAACGACGCAACCCCATCAAGTTTGGGCTCGTGCCAGTGCCGGATTAAGACCATTTGATGCCCTAAGCAATCCACGCCTGTGGTGCCCCCCTCCCTTCTATCCATGAGCAATTTAATATCGGTGTATGTAGGTATGTAGGTTTATTTATTCATTTATTTATTTACGTTACGGAGATCCAACAGCTATCAAAACAAAATAGCACTAATTAATAAGAGATGGGAAGCCAATTACAGGATCACACTTATAGCTACAGATTATTACATTCAAGTTTTACTTAAATAAAAAGTGACAACGCTCTAACACAGCAACACACAACATAAGAAAACAATCGATATAAGGTATAAACCACCACGAGTCATGCAAATAAGCCCAATTCGAGATTCGTTCACGAATTCGTAAATTATTTGTATGGAGAATTTGTGCAGAGCCTCTAGCGGTCACTTATAGAACTAAAAAATACTGCCATACCATAAGTTAAATTATCGTTTATGCAAATCGCTCACGAAAGTTCGATTGCTTGTTTCGTTTGTGTAGATTTCAATACTTTACAAAGTGACGTGACGTGACAAACGTCACATCCTTCACACCAACCGAAACAGATTGTAGGTAAGCCAAAAAGGTTTTACTTCCTAAGTACATTTTATCTGAAGGTTTAGAACTATATACATATAGACAATTATATGAGCAGTGAACAATAATAAAATAAGCATAGAAACCGTACTAGCTCTGACAAATTACCCTACTTTTTGTGGGTGTTTAATATGCTTGCTAGGCCGTTAACCAGGAATAACTTCCGTTGGTCATCGTGTCCCAAGCGGTAAATTTTAAGTGGTTAAGGGCGGTAAATAATCAAACTTCGTGATGGTCAGCTGCCGTTCCTTGAGTGGGTTGAGGAACGGCAGCCATTTTCTCACATAAAATACATATAAAATAAAATGACCATCGCGTCCCAGTTGAAACAGGTGATAGTTTATATGATATTACAAATAAAATAAAAATCATCAGCCGTCTGTATACCGCTGAAAAGACCGTAAACTAGTCACATGAATATATGGTATTTAGGGTATCAGCAGACGGTCTTTCTACCTCAATACAGCCGGCTGACGATTTTCCTGATAATAAGAGCATCAAATACTGACAGCTGACCTACGCGAGTCATCATTATACTCGTCCTTAACCACTTCAAAAATTATCATCGCCTAGGACGTCTTGCGATTGGTCATGAAAAGAGATCGTCAATTCTGGGCCACCTGATATAAACCGTATACAGTTTGTACTGCAATGTAAAATAAATACTCATTTTATTACTACAGTAGACAAAATATTGCAAAAAAATGAAACGGGAATTAGAAATACTAAATAAATAAACATTATGTTGATATTTCCGCGATTAAAATACAGCAAGACAAGTCGTTAACGTCCTTATGGCATTGACATAAAGTTTAACTTCACCCTGGCCTGAAACGGGATTGTTTTTGGTTTGACACTGTCAAAGTTTACCGCATGAACAATAGAAGGTAAGGACGCCCTCTTATATAGGGGAAAGGTCGAAAAAGTGTCCAGCTGTAAGCGTAAATAATAGTTCCAAATCTCTCCGGGTGGCGCTAGGGTATCGTTGAGCGTATGAATTGAACTTAGCAGTTATTGACGAAGTGAAGTGCGCTTGGTGACGTGATATGTCATATTGGGATCTGTCATAGCAGGTATTTATTTATACAAACGGCGTTTTACAAAAAATAAATAAAGTAAAATACAAAAATATATCGAAAACACGATAAAACACTACTTATAAAAAAACATAACGTGGGGTTCCACCGGTAACGGAGCAAGGCGCAGGGTGGCGCATCTAGGTTGCCGTAGGTCAGGACCGCAGAGAAAGGAACCGCCGGCTTTACGCGTTGTGTCCAAGATTACCGCCTTCTGTATCTGACCCGATGATGGCGGTAACCTCGTGAGTCAAGCCTAGATACTTGCTGGACGTCCTTCTTGGCCTTCACGAGGTTCTCGTCACATGGGACAGAAAGTCGACCGGCTTAGCCCGGCGCTGCGATCGATCTATCAGCACGATATGCTTATCGGCTACAATAGTCCTGGCGGTGATTATAGATCGATTGCAATTGGTTTTATTGTTATAAAATTTATAGGTACCCGAATAGTACAATAATGGGAAAAATTTGTGCCATAAAAAGTTGTCCAAGTTTGCAGAGACGTAGTTCCACTTCATCTATTTTGGAAAAAACGACGGCAATGAAACGTCGCGCTTCGAATCTGGTCAAACAATGCAAACGTCTGAAAAGGATGGTAAGTCTTATCCATTTTTATAATATTATAATTTTTCACTTAATCTATATGCAGAATTAAAAACTCAGAATATTTATTTCATAATTATTACATGAATAATTTTATAACTATTGCAAGGGCACAGCAATATAGGCATACAAATATAGACAATTTTAAAAATAAATATAATTTTTGTGCAGAAAATTCGACTAAGGGAAAACATTTTTATGGCTAAGGCGGAGTGTGCAAAGAAATCAGATGCCGCAGTGCAAGCAGCAATATTAAATTTACCAGAGGAATTACATAATGTAGTAAATGCGTGCTTTGAAGCCGCGAAAAAGAAAAATTCAAAAGGTCGTCGATATACATTAGAATGGATTTATGAGTGTATGTTGATACGTTTAAAAAACAGAAATATATACTTACGTGAAAAAAATATCTTACCTCTTCCATCCATACAAACATTAAATAAATACATTAGAAAAGTCAGCTGCTCTGCCTATGGATTCCGACCCTCTACGTTCTTTACTTTAAAGAAAGATGTGAGGTGATGAAGAAAGAGGAGAAACGAGGAGTTATATTAGTGGATGAGATGAAATTAAGCGAAGGCGTTTATTTTGATCCTCAATAAATGAAATTTAATGGTTTTGTTGATCTGGGGCAACACACTCCAGAGGATTTGAAAAATACATCAGCGGACCATGCTTTGGTTTTCAAGTTTGTGCCTTTTCGAGGTCGATGGGTTCAAGCCTTGGGTTGCTTTTTGTCTAAGAATTCTTGCAAAAGCGCACCGCTGCATAAATTAATTTTAGAATGTATTGTACTAATGGAAAACAGCGGAATTTGTGTTGATGCTGTTATGATGGATGGTGCACAGTGGAACCGAGGAGTCTGGAAAATATTTGGTGTAAACGAAAATCACGTTAGCTGTGAACATCCTTGTGACAGCTCACGACGGTTATGGATGATATCAGATTTAAATCATTTAGTGAAATGCTTTCGAACATCGACTTTGGATAATAAGCTACAAGAGTTCAAGGTAAAATAAGAGTAAAGTGGTCGCACAACAATAGGTTCGGCACGGCCTCAACTCGAGGCGTCCAGTATTCTTTATATAAAAGCCTATACTATAACGCACACTTAACAACATCAGAATTGTATCTACCGTTTCGCCTCGGCACATGCTGAGCGGCGCGTCGTCAACTCGCCGTAATGGTACTTATGTCGTCACTTTGCTACTGGTATGATGACGGCGCACAGACCGCCGTCACCTCGCTCTGACGCTACTGATGGACTAAGAGCTGGCCACGTCAGATATGACACAACCGAACCTGTTGATGTGCGATAGAGCTCGTGTAGACGATGCCGCCCCCGCTCCGCCACCGTGCCGATACGGTATCGGCGCAGGGCGGCATCGACTACACGCGCCTTTAAAACTTTATATATTTTTTTGAATGTGCCGTAAGGTTAACTTTTACAGGTAAAACCTTTTTAAAAAAGTTCAACAGCCATACACAAATAAAGTCAAAAGTCCTAAACAGCCGAAACACAACATCGGTATTTTTTATTTATGTAAGGTAATGTTGGTACCGAGACTTTTTAGTTCTCTCAAATAGCTTGCGGTAAATTCAGAAGAAAAATACACTTCAAACTTTTTAATAAAAATATATAAAGGCGGCAAAGCTGAGCGTGTACCGCGGATATAGAAAATTTTAGTTTCGACTATATCTGTCTCGCTGACTCAAAATTACAAGCGATGAAGATGGAGATATAGGATTCGAATCGAAATTCGATGTTCGCGGTAACGGTCACTATGTTAACCTAGAGGTTAAACCGGATTGGACATTGCAATTTGTAGGGCCCAATCTATTGTGTACCTACCCTGCCTCTCCCTGACCTCCTTCAGCTCCCTAAGGGCCCTAACTCTATTACGCCTCCCAACCTGATAAATTGGGCCCTACAAATTGCAATGTCTAATACCGGTTTTATCCTGATTTAATTTCTAGATCAGGGTGGTCATAAAATAATCATGAAATGTAACGGGAAAATTGAGAAATCGGGATGTAAAAACATGAATGTGATAAAGTGATAAGGACAATATTTTAAAGCGTACATGTTTATGATTTAAAGTTTGCACAAAATAAATACCTATTTTTTAAAGAATTTCTACAAAATCTAACATGATAATGAAACGGAAATCATAATAAAATAATAAAAAGTCATATTTTGATCCTACCACAGATTTCTTGTATTTGGGTAAACAATGATAATGGCTGTCAAACCATCATTGCTACTATTAACTAAACAATCGTAGCAGATAAGGTTTATCACTGTTAGTGCGCTCCTACTAATATCCATGAAGTTATAATTTTAAACCGGAGCACACTCTTGGGCCAAAACGCAAGGCCGAAAGAGAGAGTAATTTAGGGAGCCGCGTCCCGGTTCGACTTAGGGACTTATGACGTCATTAGACAATAATGCCAGCATGACAACAAGTCAAAATGTCAATTTTGTAACGAGTTCGAGTGAAACACCGCCTCCCATATTATGCCCTCTATCGGACCGTTTTTTCTAGTCACCTATGAACGACTGTTTTACACGGTAATAAGGTTCATCAGATGAACCTTATAATCTGTGGTTAGGGAAAAAGTGCAACAATTACATCCACTTTTTAGAAATCCTTGGTAGTATCAGACATTACTTAATAGAAAAATTATCAAAACGAGACGCATCCCCCCCATACCACCAACTCCTTCGGCCCCACCTTGTGGCCAAAGAGCACACTCCAGTTTCAAATTATAACTTCATGCGGCAGACATGGATGACGGTGACGTCATACATTAATAGTGTCAAACTATAATCATAAACAATATTAGCAAAATAAACGTAACTCCTTACTGAAAATGTCCGTTTCGTCGCGACCCAGGATCAGAGAGTTCTAAACCAGGAGAGGCCCTGAGTATCATTTCCCCTCTGTCAAAAGTATTGGCGGAAAATCTAGTACATCTATAAAAACTATTTCAATAATCGATGCCACGCCATTTTCGTCATCGCTGTCGATGGATAACAAGCTCCGTGAAAATGCCCTTATGCGCTGTTTTTGGATGTAAAAAATGTTATATTTCGTCTAGTTTACAAAAAGATTAAATACCATTTCAGATGTAAGTACAGTTTTACTTTATTTACCATTACTTTCGTAATAAAAGATTTAACCTAAATCGAAAATCAAGCTTCGTTTACAGAATCGATTCAAAGACAATCGTTTTCTTTCTGACGGGCAGTAACTATTTGACGTTTGACACTTCTCCATATTTAATGCGCTTAAGGATTGCTGTCTTCTATATTTTGTTTGAAAATACAATCAAAAATGATCCTTGGCTTTTTTGTTTGACATTTCCAAAGACTGCATCCAATAATGAACCATATGTTAACACGTGTACAGTCGACTATCTATTGCTCCATTTAGTGTTATGAAGTATAAAAATAATATGTCAAATATGTTTGGTGTTTTCAAGTCAAAGGTACATCTTTGTCGGTTGTCAATAAAGCGTTGCTGCCATAAAAAATCATTTAGAAATAAACTGTATTAACAACCGACAATGATGTACCTTTGACTAGAAAACTTCACATGCGTGCTACCTCGCCCCCCTCAGATTTTGGCAGACTTTTTTGTTTGGAAAGATGAGGCGAAGCGTACTCCATTTATAGAGCTTTATGCCTTATGTCAATGCTGTAAAGACGTTAACAACTTATTTAGTACTATTTGGATGGCGGAAGGATCAACGAAATTACTTTTTATTTTTCATTTCTAATTCCCGTTTTATTTTCATGCAATATTTTGTCTAGTTTCGTAATAAAATGAGTATTTGCTTAAAATTGAAGACCAAACTTTATACGAGACCATATTGCAAGTGGGCCTGGAATTGACGATCTCCTTTCAATTTGATACAAGCTATGTCTTCGCGTATACCAAGAGATGCTCTATATGCAAACAAAAACTGCAGTCGAAGAAAGGTGAAAATTGCTGTAGATTTAAACATACTACCTACTTAATAAAAAATTCGAAGTTATAGATTTCAAAGACAAATGTGCTATTTTATGTATATGGACTATCCATATCCAATATTTTAACATATGCTTCACCGGAAGTTATGAGGTAACTTTTACCGTTTTTATTAAAAAATATGAAAGACTGCTAATCGGGACACTGAACTGGGGGGGGGAGGGGAGGGAAACAATCACCTGACGACCTGTTTCTACTCGTATTCTTTTTCGTAGCTAGGTATATAAGCTACGTGCATGCAAAGTTTCATGCTTTCTTCCGAACGGGACCATATTTAGAAAATTTGTTAGGGGCAGGAGCGGTACTATATAAATAAACACACTATAAAGTCTTAATACTAATAGTAGTTTATGTAACTGTTACGTAATAAGGGTCCTTAAAACATGAGTGTGGTTTTATAAAATGAGCCGCAGGCGAATTTCATAATAAGATCACACGAATGTTTTAAGGCCTAATTACGTACAGTTGCATACACTGCTTTATCTACACTCATATTATTTATCATAAATGCCGTATCCCGAAACCATAGAATGGCCGCCATTGCACCGCCATGGCCAACTCGATTGTGCCAGCGGTCGCGCGGGCGCGTGTCGGGCTGTCGGCGGATGCGCGGGAGGGTGCAGGTGTACATTATGTTACCAAAACTCATAGCACATCAATTGTTGAGCGTGTAAAGTTAAAATTACGTTACTGCCACAGATAAAAAGCTTATCATAGTAAAATCGGTCGTGGTAACCCATTGCCTACCGTTTTCGAACACGTTTTAGAGAACTTACAATATGAGTGTAGATAAACTATTTTTACAAACACTTACACATAATAACTAGTCATAGCCGCTCCTTGTCGCTTCCGGTACAAAAGTGCCCATAATGCTCGCGGCGTTACCATTTTTGCACTAGTATAGTTCGCCTTCGCAGTCAGACACACTTTCTTGAAAATTTTTGAATAGTTCATAACATAGTCCAGAAAATCTGCAGTTTTGTTCAGTTCTCTCTCTCCATAAAGTTCATAAAGCCTCTTTCTACTTTTATGTATACCTACGGTAGCCCATTCGCTAAACTTTGATTTAGCTTTAGTCTTGGACCCACTAATAGTTCTCAATTTGAAATGTTTGTTAAATTGAGGTATCAGTTTTATCAGTCAGCGTAATTATACCGCTCATTTTTCGGTCCGGTACCTTTACTTAAAACGGTCGACCTGAGCGATATCATTATATAAGGGTTAAAATGTTATTTTATCAGGTAACCTTATTTTAAGGTTCTTTTTCGTTTTATACCTTTAGTTTAGGTTACCGGTCTTAAGCGGTTTTTCAGTCCCTGGTTGTAACAGGCCGGCAACTAAGGAACCTCACACTGAGCATGCATGACCCGACATGCTCTTGGCCGGTTCTTACTAACTAATAGGAGAAATAATTTTTTCAGGCAATTCTGGAGTTTTTACAATTTCTTGGAGATTGGGAAAAGCTAGAAAAAAAAAATCCTTTGTCGAGGAGTACTTTGGTAGGATTAAAAGTAACATTAAGGGCAACTCTTGAAATTTTGGATATGCTTAATGTCGGATGTGATTACAAGTATTTGATGACAGCAACTCTATCTCAAGATCCTTTGGAGGTAATTACACTAGAAACATGATTAATATTTCCTCGCTTCTTTGTTCGATATAGTTAAGTTTATATATTGTAGTATATTTAATCTGCTGACAACCTACGCACCGTTAATTTTATTTTTTATTGATAACATTTATCCTATTTTTGATTGAATAATTGAATTTATACTTTGATTCCAGAGATTTTTTTCCGTAATGAGATATTCATGTGGAGGAAACGATCACCCCGATCCTAAAATGTTTGCTCAAGTTTACCGACTGGCGTCTTGTTTTTCCCTTATACGCCCTCCTAAAGCATGTAATGTTTCTGGCAAGGAGTTGCTGAAGAGTTTACTAGGAGCTAAGGATGCTTTAACATCTTCAAAGCCTTGACAATATGTTAGATCATACTGAGCCATTCCTGCAAGGTTCTTCAACGGATCAAGATCATGACTACAATGAAGCCGTAACCAGTGATACCGTCCAATCTTACATTGCTGGCTACATTGTTCACAAGTTGCGAAAAATAATTAAATGTGATAATTGTTTACAATCAATACAGATGAGTCCGAAGGAGGGTAAACTATTACTACGTAATGACGTTATAGACAAAATGGATTTATATGGAGGATTAATTTTTGCAAGTGATGATTTATTCAATCTTACAAAACATTTAGAAAGATGCGTACTAAGAGCGATAAGTAAAACTTTAACCAATATAGAGACGATTAGTGAGATATCTGTAGAACTTCAGAAAGAATTATTGGTAAAAGTTGGATGTTTAGAACATTGCAAAGATTTAACCAAAACAAATATTGATATGTATATAGTTATGTGGGCCCACTTTTTAGCGAAATTTGAAAATAAGCGATACGATGCGGCGAAGACTAAAATTAAAATGAATAGAAAAAACGCCAAATTACTATCTTAAGTAATTTGTAATATAGTGTTGTAGGGTAATTGTGCTACTTTTCGTCCACTTATCGATTTTACCAGCTTTGTGATGCAAAAAGAATATCTTAAAGTACCCTTACTTAAATGTATTATATTTCATTTTATAGCTTATATAGTCTAGTTTATGTTAATATTACGCGATAATTATCCATACTTGCGAGATTTTGTATAAAAAATATTATTTGAAAAAGTGGGGTATTCGTTAGTTTTCGTCCATAAATGTCAGTTTTCCGTCCTGGGCTCTGCTAGTTTTCGTCCACTGAGAAGGGCGATTATTTCTGAAAATATCCACTTAATCAAAAAATGTTAAAACAAACCTCAATGTTGTTTTTATAGTCCTATCGATTGATGTGCAACATGATGATTTTTGGTAAAAAAAAATTGTTACATGTATGGAAAACCCCTTGTGGCTCCCGCCTAAAAAAAATATTTTCAGCAATTTAACTACAATACTAAGTAGGGGTATACAAAATACACCTTCTGTTATAATTTCATCAATATTAGTTATAGTCTCCAAATAAAAAATGGCCATGGCATACGGACGAACTACGGTCATGACGAAACTATAAGGTTTCCGTTTTTGCCATTTTGGCTACGGAATCCTAAAAACGAATGATAGTAAGGATTAACAACGTGTTTCTTTATATCCGTTAATATTAGCATACAGTTAGGTACGATTAAGGAAACGAAATGGCGTAGTTAGTTTTTATAAATTTGTTTTTTCCATACAAGTATATGTATTGTTAAATCGATCACGGTATTATATTTAACTCAACCAAACAATCGAATATTATAACTAAGGCATTTTATCACCAAACAATGATATTGTAGGCCTTTAATGTTAACCACTGTCACTGCTTGTACTATAAAGCCTTGGCCAAACAGCAAGCGTGGCGCAGCGCAGCGGTCGCGCGGCGCGACCTGCCGTGCGACGACATATCGCCTAACTTCGTGTCACTGACTTTGAATAGAACTTCATACGCGAACGTACTGCTGCGGCCTGCGGTCGGGTTCCAACTTGTTTGTACCTTGGCCTTGGCCAAACAGCAAGCGTGGCGCAGCGCCGCGTCCGCACCGCGTGACGCCGAAGTGATGACTGTTCAAACAGGGCGCGCGCGGATCGCGCCGGCCTCGCGCTCTCAACACGCCCTCATTGCGCGCGCGCGAACGCGGCGGGGCCGCGCGCGATGCGGGCGTGACTCGCTCATTCCTTCCGAAGCCAAGATTATTTTTTCGAAGAGAAGATATTTTTTTCTATATCTATAATCACAATCACAGTATATTGCTACGCTCGCACGACGCACCGCGCTGCCTAACATCCGACTGATGTGACCCAGCGCGGCGCAGCGTGCCGCCGCGTCCCGCCGCGCAGCGCTACGCCCGCGCCGCGTGAACGCCAGGGGCCGCGCGGCGCGGGGCGCGACAGAAGCGGGGCGCGGCGCCAGCGGGACGCAGTCTATTTGACGTCGCTAACCTGTTAACATGTGCCGCGGTCGCGCCGCGCGACCGCGGCGCTGCGCCACGCTTGCTGTTTGACCAAGGCTTAATGCAATTGACACGACTAGCGTAATCAACCGCGCATTGGATCGTTCATTATTGGGTCGTTCCTTAGAGAATTCAACCCGGAGTAGCCATGTCTGCCGTTTTCTTTACAAAGCAAGTCTGCCGATTTTTGCGGGGGAGGGGAACGTCAAGTGTATTCTGTGGCTATTCGTACGTAATGTACAAATAGGTGTATGCATGACCACTGGTCATATGTTTTCGGCAAAGGGGGAACGCCTGTCAATGACGACTCCGCTTGGTTGAATTCTCTAAGGGTCGTGCATTACCCGGAATCGTGCCGCCGAAGGTTTCCGATTGGTTCCGATCAGATCCGAAGGTTATGCGACTATTTAAAAAAGTAGCTTTTTTCATAGTAATCAGCTCAAAACACGAGACTTCCTTTTTTCGGATATTTGTTCAAATATTTAACAGCGCATGTTTTTGTTTGTTTGTGTTCGTGTGGTTTTAATTGCCGGTAAATAGATAAAGGTGATGTGATAGTGCTTAGTGAAAATAACGGATAATATTAATTGTGAAAGATGTACGGGTGTGTGTGCGTGTGTGTGTGTACGGACGATGGCAATGGCACGATCACAAAGCTTTCTTTTGAAGTGAAATAAGCAGAGCACGCCATAGTATGGAGGTTATAATTGTTATTCTACTACCATTTGGTCATTATAATGTTAATTATAGTTTTGTCTACTCACAAATAACTCGTACATTAACGATAACAATGCAACAGAAGAGCTAGTTTTAGTCTTTGCTCAAGTCATTTAAATGTTTTATTTATTACATTTATTTACGTAACATTATATGAGGAATGGACAGAAACTAAAGTGTGTAGGTAATCAAATATAATATTACCATACTACTATATACTATAATATTACGTATTAATTAAGTATTTTGAAGTAAAATAACCATTAGAAATATTTACCTAGCTCTCTGGATTTCCGGGATCAGGTGGTCGCAAAACTGAAATTTATACCAAATTGCTCTGCTAGTTTTGGTCCACAAAGTTTATATATTAATTATATTCTAAAACTTTAATCTCCACTTAAAATATTGTACAATTAACTTTAAAATAGATAATTCGTGCCAAACATACCTATTTAGTGCACAGCCTAAATCATTAATAAAACTCATCATAAACTTTTCCCGCCACAAGTTTTTTTCTTCATTGCGATGACATTTGCTAGGGCCGAATTCGAGGCGGCTATTAATGTTTTATTTTTAAAGGCACTATTTGTCAAATTACTTTTTTATGATAGTAGAATTGTTTCTTAGATATTATGGATCGCAACGAGACCAAACTTCCGCAGGAAAATTCATTTACGTTCAAGTTTTCTCCATATATTTGTAGCAGAACCGTCAGGTGGACGGAAACAGTCGACCTTCACTGCGATTTAAGGAAATAGATATTCTTACACTAGCTTCACAATACATATTAGATGTGATAAATTGATAATGATAATATATGCGCATAAAAATATATAATGTCCTTTAAGAAGCTGTTTGTTGTCTATAGTTTAAATAGTGATTTCCAAGATTTGTGTACAGAAATTGGAAAAAGGTAGAAAGAAAAATACTTGTATCGAGGAGGACTTTAGTAAGGATTAAGAGTGGAGAGAAAGAAACGCGCAAGTCTCCGTAACTCGACGTCTAGGGCCCATTTTGCGTGAAGTATTAAGAGTGTCGATTGTTATTACAAGTATTTGATGACAGCAACTCTATTTCAAGATCCTTTGAAGGTAATTACATTAAAGAAGATGATCAACATGATAATAAGTACTATTATTGATAACATTTGTTGCCCTATAAAATATAACGGTTACACTCATGTCTCTTTAGTCACTTGGCGCGGCATGTTTCGGAGAGCCTAGGTCTCCATCTTCAAGCACAAAGAGTGCTCCGTGGCTCGCTACTGCGACCCGCGTTGCCCACTGCCGGCCGGCGATCGGCGCGAAGCTCACTCTCTGCTAGAGCTTGTTGAGGGCGATCTTGCGCCGGCGTTACTGAAGTGTTTGGCAGCGTATTTGGTTTATCCGACATGAGCAACGATAAACAAAACACTCACTGTTCCCGTTAAACTATCACAACACACGCTGCGCACCACGCCGGTCGCCGGCCGTGTATTTTATATTGTTAGTATGTCTCACGAAAGTTTAATAACAATTGTCCTATTTTTGATTGAATAATAATAATAATGTTCGTGCCACGCTCTATTTACATCTATTTATCATCGCGACAGGACTATTGTAGCCAATAAGCCTGATATCGTGCTGATAGATCTATTGCATTGCCGGGCCATGCTCGTCGATCACCATTCACCATTCAAAGTGACAAGAATCTCGTGAAGTTCGAGGGCAAGTCGAGCAAATATACCTAGACTTGGCTCACGAGGTAACCGCCATGTGGGACCTCCCACAAAACCTTCAAACTTGATTTGGCGACCATTGTACCGATAGTTGTTTCTGCGAATGGTCTCATAGCGAAGAATCTTGACCAACATCTTGAGAGACTTTCGCTACGAGGTTGTTGTTCGATCAAAGATCAGATTCAAAAGGTGGTAATAATCCTGGACACGGCGCGCATAGTCCAAAGGTTCCTCTCTCTGCGGCCCTGCCTACCGGCAGCGGGCCTTGTTCTGTTGCAGGCGGCACCCTAGGTTAGGTTTTATAATGTTTTTAGTTTTTATTTATGTAAGTATTTTTATATTTTACTTTTATAAAAATGGGATACAACCATAGCCTGATATTGAAAATAAATAAAGCAAATAACTAATCAAGTAAATAAATAGTTATTATCATAAATATAGCCATTGTGATTTTATAACATTAGATATTTCTTTGGTTCCTACCATTAAAAAGCGGAAGTTTAGTTATACTTACGGCCTCCTATAGCCTAGTAGGTAGTGACCCTGCCTATGAAGCAGGAGGTCCCGGGTTCCAATCCTGGTCAGGGCATTTATTTGTGTGTTCATCATGGATATTTGTTCCTGAGTTATGGATGTTTTCTATGTATTTAAGTATTTATCTATATCTATCTGTTATATATATCGTCGCGTAGTACCCATAACACAAGCCTTATTGAGCTTACTGTGGGACTAGGTTGATTTGTGTAAGATTGTCACCATAATATTTATTCATTTATTTTATTTTATACTTCTATAAAGTATGGTTTCACTTGTCACTTGTGACAAAAATTGTGCACAGCGTGTTAAAATTGTACATTTTTGACCGTATGACCGTAGTGCCCCACGATGACTATTTTTTTTAGATATGGAGGTAAGAAAAAAATCGATACTTACCGTGAAACACAGAGATACACTACGATGTCCACGAAGCAAAAGTCAAAGGTACGAGTATGTATTTTTTTATATTGTAAGTGTCTAAATATGTAAATATTAAATTAACTGCAAAAATAACTGCATTAAATACGCTTACTTATGATATTTTTTTTAATTTGAAATTATCGATATATGACGTTCTAACTAAAATTATTATTTTGTAAATATGTATGGATTTTTATTTTCTTAATATTAAAAATCTTAAAATAATAATAAATATCCGTAAAAAAATACAAAAAAATTATGCCCAGACCGGGATTCGAACCAGGGACCCTCTGCTTCGTAGGCAGGGTCACTACCGACCGGGCTAGTAACGTATGCTCATGCTATTGTGGCGCCATCAATTTGGCGCCTTATGAAGGACACTTTTGTAACATAGAGATTACTATCCTTACCTTCTACCATCCATAGTTTACCGTTACATAATCTGCGTTTTGATACTGTTCGGTAAGTTAGAACATTGTAATATTAAAATAGTATCTATACGAATACGGAAGTTTAAATTAGAAATCGACTGTATTAAAACGCCTAAAGATTGAAAATGCGTATTTTTGCATTCTTGATCGGAGTTTGAATATTAAAAGTGGGTTTCATAATGGCATAATATCATGCTCCTTCGATAACGAAACGCATCTTTTTTTCAATTTTGTAATGTCAGATACTAGTGCTATCGCACTTAACGGTGGTAAACCTTATCCCTTCGCAATAGGTGTTAGGAATGTTCCAGTTAATAGTATCAACGATGGTTTGACAGCCGTCTTTGTTTACCGAAATACAGGAACTATAAATACGATCAAAATATGACTTTTTATTATTTCATCATGATTCCCGTTTTGTTTTCAAGTCCGCTTTTGTACATTATCTTTAAAAAATCGGTACTTTTTTTAATATTAATATATAAACCATAGGCAAGCACGCTTTCAAATATTGTCCTTGTCAGATTCAAGTTTTAAATGCATGATTTTTCAGTTTTCCCATTAGATTTCGCAATATTTTTACCACCATCCTGATCTAGAAATTATGACGATTCTTTAAAGGTGAGGACCATTCCTAAACGGTCCTAAATAATCTGGGCCAGATCACCTAACAAAAATTGACGATCTCCTTTGTTCCTGGCTTACGGTTCATGCCATCGGAGCCGGGAAATACAAGCTATGACAGTAAGCCTTTACCTTATTTAAACGCGCGTGACTTTGAATGCATAAAATGTTATCAACCGACTTCAAGAGTTCGAAGGAGGAGGTTCTTAATTCGTCAGGATCTTCATTTTCACTATTTTTTCATAATGTTCACCGATTTCAACTTTTTTTAAACAGGGAAATTACGTATTTCGTCATACATATTCAAAGCTAGGAAAAGGGGTGAAAACTGTCAGTACTTCATCCATCCATCCATATACTTATTTCGTCGTAGGATATAGGATTACCTAAGAAAACCAAATTGATGAAATTTCAAATGTACAAATAACACTACTAGTTTAAAACGTCCTAGAACTACGTCCATATGTAATAGGTGATTCTTAATTTATTTGGTTATTTTGTCAACATGACAGTTCGACTTTTAGTGATCATAGTGGATCATAGGTTTATTTCTTACTAGCTGTGCCCGCGGCTCCGCCCGCGTGGAATTAGGTCTGTGTCAGTAAGCGGCTAATTCACCCCTAATTCCTCTCCCGCTACCCTGGAGGCGGAACTTGAAGTAAAGTTGACAGATGACGCTAGAGGACAGTAGTCCTAATAAAATATTTTACAATTACCACTTAATGAAACTAACTACACTGAAACAAAAATGAATACCTTTTTTTAGGCATGATTTAAACGACATAGAGTAGTAGGTGTATATCGGACGATACAGGACCACTTTTGTATTTATACGTTCATGTCCACGGCTAATATCATCCAAATCGATCCTCCCGTCAAATCAGTCTAAGCATGAAAGGTAAGAACAGGCGCTGTTGAAATTTGGGGTGGGGGGGGGGGGGGGGGTCACAAATGCAGAAATGATTTTTTTCTATTTGAGGTGCACTTGGAGGGGGGAGGGGGTCCATGGCCCATGCAAGTTTAACTCGAGTGTATTGGCTCCCCCCCCCCCCTTTTAGACGTTGAATTTGAGCATGATGAGATGAGAACCGGCCAAGAGCATGTCGGGCGATGCTCAGTGTAGTTTCGTAGAGGCCACCCTGTTACAAAACATCCGTTCAAAAGGTCGTTTATTAAGGGATATTTGATAGATAGATAAACACTTTATTATTTGGCGACGCTTACGTCATTTTACTATTCGGCACTTCCTTTCACTATGCGTTTTTGACTGATAATTCAAAAACGGCTGAACCGATTTTATTCAATATAGTTTTTATTGAAAGTTCTTATCAGGCCTCACCAAATTTCAGCTTTCTAGTGCGAACGGTAACTGAGCTAGACCGCGGACAGACGGACACGGACATGGCGAAACTATAAGGGTTCCTAGTTGACTACGGAACCCTAAAAAGAGATAAATAGTAGTTTATGTAACTGTTACGTAATAAGGCCTAATTATGTACAGAAGCATACACTGCTTTAGCTGCTAGGAACGAAGTTATGTTATTTCATTTTTGAATTTTTTTTGGGAATTTTTTTTTGTATTTTTTTGAAATTGTTGAAATTTAAAAAAATTATTTGAAATTTTTGAAATATTTGCCATTTTTTACTTTTAGGTTCTCGACTTTTTTCAGTTTTTTCACTTTTATCACTTTGTCACTTCTCACTTTAACTTTTCACTACACTTCATTCACTTCACTTTATTCTATTTTATATATTTTTTATTTCATTCCATTTTACATGTTTCTCAATCGTATGGGTGTCGCGTTTTCGTGACGTGACGCTTTTTCGTGACGGTGACGTGATTTTTTTTCGCCTAGCCTCCCATCCGCGAACCGTCCGATACGGAACTTCGTTCCAAAACTACCACCGGTTCTAACCCTACACCTCTGGCCCAAGAAGTATTATGACATTTATGACCGAAAAGAAACTCGACGGGACTTATTTTTTTCAAAACAGTAAGTAATACATTATTAGATCTTAAAGATACAAAATAATGCGTAGTTCTTCAAGAAGACATATCAAAACAGCTTGAGAGACAGATAATGTACCCATTGTTTAATTATAAAGAAAAATAAATCCTAATCTGACTGCTTCACAAAACGTTTGATATGTTTTCCTACCTAAACGGTGTCCTATAAATGTTAGATGATTTTGTAGTAGTTTTTTTGGTTTGGGCCATGCATCTTTGTCCGTCATATATAGTCCTCGAACCTGGAATAACCCTTTGACATTCATGACATTTTCAAATATTTCTTAAGAGCGGGTAAAGGTAAATTTAAAGCATCGACGGGTATGTTATAAATATGAACACCTTGACCAAAAAATTACAAATTATTTCAATACCAAATTTCATCTAAATACGAACAGCGGTTATTGGTTGTTTCTTCCCCATGTAAACTTCCACCCCTTTTGCATCCGCTTAAGGGATAATTTCCGAGATAAAACTATTTTATTTCCTTTTCCAGAGCTCAAATTATCTCCATACCAAATTTTATCTAAATCGATTCTGCGGTTAATAATTCCCTATACAAATTTCCAACTCCCTTTTCACCCCTTTAGGGTTGATTTTGGGGTAAAAACTATCCTTTGTCCTTTCTCGAGACCCATACTATCTCCATACACATTTCCATCTAAATCAGTTCAGCGGTAAAAAATTCGTCATACCAACTTCCAACCCCCTTTTCACCCCCACAAGGGTTTGAAAACTATCCTATGACGTTTCTCGAGACTCAAATTATCTCCATACTCATTTCTATCTAAATCGTTTCAGCGGTTAAAAATTCTCCATACAAACTTTCAACCCCATTTTCACCCCCACCAGGGTTGGTTTTCGGGATTAAAACTATATATTATCCTTTCCCGGGACTCAAACTATCTCTATGCAAAATTTCATCAAAATCCGTTCAGCCGTTTTCACGTGATGCGCGGTCAAATAAACAGACAAACAGATAAACAGACAAACAGACAAAAATTCTAAAAATTGTTGTAACGTGTTCTGTTATCGATTCTAAGTATCCCCAGCCAACTTTTTTTCGATTATCTTCCATGTACAGACTTTCGACCCTCTTCAGCTTTATTATATGTATAGATTATTTAGGTCTATTGTATAATCACAAAAGGATAAGTACCCTTTCAGGATGTTGTTGATTCTCTAAAGTATAGGCAGTGTGCTACTGTTACACATCCCACCTGCGTCGACGCCGACACGTTGGCCAAGTCCTTTAATTTATTTACCAGCAAACAAGCCGGAGCGGCGCCCGACATCCGAAATCACTACAAGACTATTAAATATAGTTGTCGTTCGTCTAACTATTGTTGGTGTCGAGGCAATCGATCCGTGGAGCAAGGGGCACGGAGCCTCACGACCTAACAAACGCACAAGGGAAGCTAAAGATGCTCCAGCAAGCCGCCGGTTTTCATACATAACAAAACGCAGGATTGCGGCTTTGCCGCTTCTTGCATAATGATGGTTTTATTTCTATTTATAAGTTACACGTACGGGTAATTGTTAGTAGTACTTATAAGTTTCTAGTTTGTGACAATGTTACAAAAGGCTATTTCGCAATAAATAAATCTTTAATATAATTATGTTCATTATAATTTCAAAGTGCCCTGTATAAATCTGGATGTCTTTTAAGTAAGCACTATTTTATAGTACTTGGATGCAATAATTCGAAGATCCCGGCCTGTAACGCAGTTGTTACTTCTTGAATATAAAATAATACACCTTCCTGGGATAAATAGTTTGCCTTGCTGGTGATAAGTTAGCTGCTACAGCAATCAATCAGAAATGAATGATGCACAAGAACCTGTAAAAGATGTTTCAATATTATTTGTTATTTTTCAGTTTCATTGTAATTATTATGATTGAAAATGAAAGTGTTTATAACTATCATATCAAATTTCAACTACTTACCATTCATTTTAGGTTAGAGTTGGTATTTTTGTGTCGATTTAAAATCAGATTAATTGACTATTAATCCATAAATCTCACAAGTATTCAGCAGTTCTTGGGTCTAGATTTCTTTTTTAAAATTATTCTTATTGAAGTGTTGATGTGGATATTTCTATTTCTCATATCTATCGGCTTGAAATTTACCGTTTCGTTTTCCAGTTCCAGTTATCATACTATGCAGTCTTATTAACAAATTATGCTTAATATAAGGCTTTGTCGATATTATTTCGTCAACTAATAATATAT
Source organism: Pammene aurita (assembly GCA_947086415.1). Taxonomy (NCBI): domain Eukaryota; kingdom Metazoa; phylum Arthropoda; class Insecta; order Lepidoptera; family Tortricidae; genus Pammene; species Pammene aurita. The sequence continues at coordinate 37,970,561 of OX352297.1, read as the reverse complement.
AAATATCTTCTATACATATAATAAAGCTGAAGAGGGTCGAAAGTCTGTACATGGAAGATAATCGAAAAAAAGTTGGCTGGGGATACTTAGAATCGATAACAGAACACGTTACAACAATTTTTAGAATTTTTGTCTGTTTGTCTGTTTATCTGTTTGTCTGTTTATTTGACCGCGCATCACGTGAAAACGGCTGAACGGATTTTGATGAAATTTTGTATAGAGATAGTTTGAGTCCCGGGAAAGGATAATATATAGTTTTAATCCCGAAAATCAACCCTGGTGGGGGTGAAAATGGGGTTGAAAGTTTGTATGGAGAATTTTTAACCGCTGAAATGATTTAGATAGAAATGAGTATGAAGATAATTTGAGTCTCGAGAAACGTCATAGGATAGTTTTCAAACCCTTGTGGGGGTGAAAAGGGGGTTGGAAGTTGGTATGAGGAATTTTTTACCGCTGAACTGATTTAGATGGAAATGTGTATAGAGATAGTATGGGTCTCGAGAAAGGACAAAGGATAGTTTTTACCCCAAAATCAACCCTAAAGGGGTGAAAAGGGAGTTGGAAATTTGTATAGGGAATTATTAACCGCAGAATCGATTTAGATAAAATTTGGTATGGAGATAATTTGAGCTCTGGAAAAGGAAATAAAATAGTTTTATCTCGGAAATTATCCCTTAAGGCTCCTTATTCCCTAAAAGGTCGAAAAACTCTATTAATGAAAAAAGGCGCATAAAATGCTATCTATAAGATAGTTTGAAGTATTAGTAATACAAAAAAATACTTTTGAACCATACCTATTATTATTAAGAACCCAAAAATACGATTCTTACAGAAAGTGTCCTGTGAAGTGTGATTTATAGGTCATTTTTAAAAATTCATACTAAATTAAAACGTACCACTATAGTAGGTAATGATATTTTTTATCGTGATAGAAATATAGTTTAACTTTCATATGATAATCTTTTTAGGGCAAAATATTCATAGAGTTTTCGTGGAAAAAATTAAATGTAAACGTGTTTTCATCAAAAAACTGGCATATAATCAGGAGGTATTTTGTCTATTATCCAAGATGAATCTTCGATATTTATGGCCGTCTCAGACATGATATACTCAATTGAATTTTATTCAAGTTGAATAAGAATTGACACCCTTTTTTGCGTAATTTGGAAATGAACGGTACATCTAACTGGAAAATCCGGAAAGGCCTTCCAAGACGACCAATTTTTTTCATGTTTTACTCTTTAAAATTTAATATTTGCCCCGATGGCCGTCTATCTATAGATAAAGAAATGAAATATTATATGCATCAATAGTTGATTTAAAAAAACTAAGTACTTTAGCCATAGCCTTCGAAGAAAATGAAGCATTTTAAGAAATTCGCGCGTTTTGGGATCGCCTCTTAAGCGGATGCAAAAAGTTTACATGGGGAAGAAACGACCAATAACCGCTGTACGTATTTAGATGAAATTTGGTATTGAAATAATTTGTAATTTTTTGGTCAAGGTGTTCATATTTATAACACGTTACCCGTCGATGCTTTAAATTTACCTTTACCCGCTCTTAAGAAATATTTGAAAATGTCATGAATGTTATTCCAGGTTCGAGGACTATATATGACAGACAAAGATGCATGGCCCAAACCAAAAAACTACTACAAAATCATCTAACATTTATAGGACACCGTTTAGGTAGGAAAACATATCAAACGTTTTATGAAGCAGTCAGATTAGGATTTATTTTTATAATTAAACAATGGGTACATTATCTGTTTCTCAAGCTGTTTTGATATGTCTTCTTGAAGAACTACGCATTATTATGTATCTTTAAGATCTAATAATGTATTACTTACTGTTTTGAAAAAAATAAGTCCCGTCGAGTTTCTTTTCGGTCATAAATGTCATAATACTTCTTGGGCCAGAGGTGTATGTAGGGTTAGAACCGGTGGTAGTTTTGGAACGAAGTTCCTTATCGGACGGTTCGCGGATGGGAGGCTAGGCGAAAAAAAGTCACGAAAAAGCGTCACGTCACGAAAACGCGACACCCATACGATTGAGAAACATGTAAAATGGAATGAAACAAAAAATATATAAAATAGAATAAAGTGAAGTGTAGTGAAAAGTTAAAGTGAGAAGTGACAAAGTGATAAAAGTGAAAAAAGTCGGAAACCTAAAAGTAAACAATGGCAAAATTTTCAATAATTTTCATAAATTTCGTAAATTTCAAAAATTTCCAAAAAAAATTAAAATTAAATAACATAACTTCGTTCCAATCGCGTGTTCCACGACACTCACGTATTTTATTTTTCTCTGACGTTAATTAGTGCAGTGTAATGTGCTTACATTGATAAATAAATATTTTGATTTATCTGTGATAGTGTGGTAAAAACGTATGAAAATTCATTACCCCCGACCGCCGGCACGCCCGCCCCCCCTGGATTTTTAATATGTGTGTTGGTAAAGCAGTGTATGCTTCTGTACATAATTAGGCCTTATTACGTAACAGTTACATAACTACTATTTATCTCTTTTTAGGGTTCCGTAGTCAACTAGGAACCCTTATAGTTTCGCTATGTCCGTCCGTCTGTCCGCGGTCTAGCTCAGTTACCGTTCGCACTAGAAAGCTGAAATTTGGTGAGGCCTGATAAGAACTCTCAATAAAAACTATATTGAATAAAATCGGTTCAGCCGTTTTTGAATTATCAGTCAAAAACGCATAGTGAAAGGAAGTGCCGAATAGTAAAATGACGTAAGCGCCACCTTTTGAACGGATGTTTTGTAACAGGGCGGCCTCTACGAAACTCTACACTGAGCATCGCCCGACATGGTCTTGGCCGGTTCTCATCTCATCATGCTCAAATTCAACGTCTAAAAGCCCCCCCCCCCTTTTAGCGTCGGTGTAATGACGGTCATTCTAATGGTTTCAATGGATTTTTAATATGTGTGTAGGTAAAGCAGTGTATGCTTCTGTACATAATTAGGCCTTATTACGTAACAGTTATATCGCCATGTCCGTCCGTCTGTCCGCGGTCTAGCTCAGTTACCGTTCGCACTAGAAAGCTGAAATTTGGTGAGGCCTGATAAGAACTTTCAATAAAAACTATGTTGAATAAAATCGGTCCAGCCGTTTTTGAATTATTAGTCAAAAACGCATATTGAAACGAAGTGCCGAATAGTAAAATGACGTAAGCGCCGCCAAATAAACGACCTTTTGAACGGATGTTTTGTAACAGGGCAGCATCTACGAAACTCTACACGGAGCATCGCCCGACATGCTCTTGGCCGATTTTTTTTGCATTGTTATCCCGGAAATCACCCCTTAAGGATTACTAATTCCAATTCCAGAAAATCCCCAGCCAGGTTATACGTAGCCTATAAAAATTCAACGTCTAAAAGAGGGGAGGGGGGTAGCCACTACACTCGATTGAGTTAAATTTGCATGGGTCATTGACCCCCTCCCCGCTCCAAGTGCACCTCAAATAGAAAAAAATCATTTCTACATTTGTGACCCCCCCCCCCCAATTTCAACCGCGCCTGTTCTTACCTTTCATGCTTAGACTGATTTGACGGGAGGATCGATTTGGATGATATTTGCCGTGGACATGAACGTATAAATACAAAAGTGGTCCTGTATCGTCCGATATACACCTACTACTCTATGTCGTTTAAATCATGCCAAAAAAAATAATATGATAAAAAAAGTATTCATTTTTGAGTGTACTTTCATTTAGTGGTAATTGTAAAATATTTTATTAGGACTACTGTCCTCTAGCGTCATCTGTCAACTTTACTTCAAGTTCCGCCTCCAGGGTAGCGGGAGAGAAATTAGGGGTGAATTAGCCGCTTACTGACACAGACCGAATTCCACGCGGGCGGAGCCGCGGGCACAGCTAGTAACACAATAAATACGAATGGTTTTCACTTTCACCATGTTTTGACATCTCACCTTATAATTTGATAGTGAAAGAGTTTTCTACAGTCGATACGGTATTTTTCGGTGACGTAAGTCAAATTAGTGTCTTTACCTCTACCACGAGTCATGCAAATAAGCCCAATTCGAGATTCGTTCACGAATTCGTAAATTATTTGTATGGTGAATTTGTGCAGAGCCTCTAGCGGTCACTTATAGAACTAAAAATTACTGCCATACCATAAGTTAAATTATCGTTTATCCAATTCGCTCACGAAAGTTCGATTGCTTGTTTCGTTTGTGTAGATTTCAATACTTCTTACAAAGTGACGTGACGTGACGTGACAAACGTCACATCCTTCACACCAACCGAAACAGATTGTAGGTAAGCCAAAAAGGTTTTACTTTCTAAGTACATTTTATCTGAAGGTTTAGAACTGTAGACAATTATATGAGCAGTGAACAATAATAAGCATAGAATCCGTACTAGCTCTGAAAAATTACCCTACTTTTTGTGGGTGTTTAATATGCTTGCTAGGCCGTAAACCAGGAATAATTTCCGTTGGTCATCGTGTCCCAAGCGGTAAATTTTAAGTCGTTAAGGGCGGTCAATAATCAAGCTTCGTGATGGTCAGCTGCCGTTCCTTGAGTGGGTTGAGGAACGGCAGCCATTTTCTCACATAAAATACATACAAAATAAAATGACCATCGCGTCCCAGTTGAAACAGGTGATAGTTTATATGCTATTACAAATAAAATAAAAATCATCAGCCGTCTGTATACCACTGAAAAGACCGTAAACTAGTCACATGAATATATGGTATTTAGGGTATCAGCAGACTTTCTTTCTACCTCAATACAGCCGGCTGACGATTTTCCTGATAATAAGAGCATCAAATACTGACAGCTGACCTACGCGAGTCATCATTATACTTCGTCCTTAACCACTTCAAAAATTATCATCGCCTGGGACGCCTTGCGATTGGTCATGAAATTTGTTCCTGGCTTACGGTTCATGCCATCGGAGCCGGTAAATACAAGCTATGACAGTAAGCCTTTACCTTATTTAAACGCGCGTGACTTTGAACGCATAAAATGTTATCAACCGACTTCAAGAGTTCGAAGGAGGACGTTCTCAATTCGTCAGGATCTTTATTTTCACTATTTTTTCATAATGTTCACCGATTGCAACTTTTTTTTAAACAGGGAAATTACGTATTTCGTCATTCATATTCAAAGCTAGGAAAAGGGGTGAAAACTGTCAGTACTTCATCCATCCATCCATATACTTATTTCGTCGTAGGATATAGGATTACCTAATGCTGAACCACACTTCGCCTATGCGGACAAATATTCGTGTTGCGTCTCTTTCTTATTGTATAGAATAGGAAAAAGACGCAACACGAATATTTGTCTGCATAGGCGAAGTGTGGTTCACCATAAGAAAACCAAATTGATGAAATTTCAAATGTACAAATAACACTACTAGTTTAAAACGTCCTAGAACTACGTCCATATGTAATAGGTGATTCTTAATTTATTTGGTTATTTTGTCAACATGACAGTTCGACTTTTAGTGATCATAGTGGATCATAGGTTTATTTCTTATTATTTAGGTCTATTGTATAATCACAAAAGGATAAGTACCCTTTCAGGATGTTGTTGATTCTCTTAAGTTTAGGCAGTGCGCTATTGTTACACATCCCACCTGCGTCGACGCCGACACGTTGGCCAAGTCCTTTAATTTATTTACCAGCGAACAAACCGGAGCGGCGCCTGACATCCGAAATCACTACAAGACTATTAAATATAGTTGTCGTTCGTCTAACTATTGTTGGTGTCGAGGCAATCGATCCGTGAAGCAAGGGGCACGGAGCCTCACGACCTAACAGACGCACAAGGGAAGCTAAAGATGCTCCAGCAATCCGCCGGTTTTCATACATAACACAACGCAGGATTGCGGCTTTGCCGCTTCTTGCATAATGATGGTTTTATTTCTATTTATAAGTTACACGTACGAGTAATTGTTAGTAGTAGGTACTTATAAGTTTCTAGTTTGTGACAATGTTACTTTAAAAGGCTATTTCGCAATAAATAAATCTTTAATATAATTTATTATGTACATTATAATTTCAAAGTGCCCTGTATAAATCTGGATGTCTTTTAAGTACGAGTAAGCACTATTTTATAGTACTTGGATGCAATAATTCTAAGATCCCGGCCTGTAACGCAGTTGTTACTTCATGAATATAAAATAATACACCTTCCTGGGATAAATAGTTTGCCTTGCTGGTGATAAGTTAGCTGCTACAGCAATCAATCAGAAATGAATGATGCACAAGAACCTGTAAAAGATGTTTCAATATTATTTGTTATTTTTCACAGTTTCATTGTAATTATTATGATTGAAAATGAAAGTGTTTATAACTATCATATCAAATTTCAACTACTTACCATTCATTTTAGGTTAGAGTTGGTATTTTTGTGTCGATTTAAAATCAGATTAATTGACTATTAATACATAAATCTCACAAATATTCAGCAGTTCTTGGGTCTAGATTTCTTTTTTAAAATTATTCTTATTGAAGTGTTGATGTGGATATTTCTATTTCTCATATCGGCTTGAAATTTACCGTTTCGTTTTCCAGTTCCAGTTATCATACTATGCAGTCTTATTAACAAATTATGCTTAATATAAGGCTTTGTCGATATTATTTCGTCAACTAATAATATATAAATATAACACAATAAATACGAATGGTTTTCACTTTCACCATGTTTTGACATCTCACCTTATAATTTGATAGTGAAAGAGTTTTCTACAGTCGATACGGTATTTTTCGGTGACGTAAGTCAAATTAGTGTCTTATGGTAACGTTTTAATAAAACCTATCGATAACAAACTGTACTGACCTTCAGTGCGTTAACATGACAGATCACATTCGACGTGCCGCATACATCCGTCTCGTTCTACCTATGAGACGGATGTATGCAGCGCACTAAACGTAATCCGACATGAAATGTCAGCATAGATCGTTTGTATGTGTTGCTGTCGAAACTGAAGGAAAACGATTCGAAGCCCGATTATTCGTTAACGCCTATAGAAAAATATTCAGAATTTTCTACATGACTCGTGGTAGAGGTACTTATGGTAACGTTTTAATAAAACCTATCGATAACAAACTGTACTGTACCTCTACCACGAGTCATGCAAATAAGCCCAATTCGAGATTCGTTCACGAATTCGTAAATTATTTGTATGGATAATTTGTGCAGAGCCTCTAGCGGTCACTTATAGAACTAAAAATTACTGCCATACCATAAGTTAAATTATCGTTTATGCAATTCGCTCACGAAAGTTCGATTGCTTGTTTCGTTTGTGTAGATTTCAATACTTACAAAGTGACGTTGTAATGTCTACCTAAGGCTGAATATTCGAAAGGCTTCTAAATGCTTACAAAAGCCTACTAAAGCTTTCTTACCTCAAGCTTCAGACTGAAACTTCTGTAAATATAAATACCTACATAAAGGAACTTACTACAGGGAAAGAAAATCACACAAAAGATTGAAGGTTGAAAAGAAAATTATTTATTTAAGTTTTAATTTTAGATTTTTGTTATTGAAAGGCGAAACACTGACTAATTACCCCTAATGCTGCCTTTGCAGACGTCATTAGGTGTTAGTTTCCGATTCCTAGGCTTTGCGAAGGTAAAAACGAAACTAACGAAGCAAAAAACCTTCGCGCCGTATTACAGTAAAATAAGTAACGTAAATATAATATCAAATACATTAATTAATAACCTATCTATACAGTAGCTTGCTCTGATACGCAGTTTGGCCGAGATGATCGTGAATGCTAGTGGAGACCCAACGTTGTGTGTGTAGTTACCGCAAGTCCTTTTCGATAAGATGAGAAATAACCGCAATATTTAAAATACACGTAATTCCTAACTTAAATCTAACGGAATATAAATACAATAGACAATGGTAGGTTAGCATATGAACTGTTGACGTTAAAAATAAAATAATAAGATTGTGAAAATATATCCTAATTAATAGACTAATAAATAGTAATATTGAATATTAAAATTACACTAGAATTATAATGATTGATTAAATAGATATTTCGTTGTTTCTTAAATAGTTGTTTTTACAACAAAATATATGTAAGGAGGTTTGCTGGACTCCCAACGTAGTGATTGTTGGCGAAGTACGCCAGTACAAAATATGTGGCATGTCAGTTTTGACAGTTCCGTCTTCCAACGGTGGAACCACGACCAGTGGTCTACGGGTCGAAGCTTAATGGAACTGGTAATATATGTGGTCCACGGCCAGTGGCCTACAGACCTGATGGTTGTGCGTTCTAAGCATTTGTAATGATCCAAGTGTGCGACCGGGCCAGTAGCCTACAGTCTCGCTTCATACAACAATGTATAGTTGACAGATAACCGCCAATTCCTCCACACCACATATGCAAATAACGACTGGTACATTTAATAATTAAGTAAGCAAGCACCAACCACCGTTTATGACGAATGGTATATAAATTTAGGGAGTAAATAGCAAGTACATCGCTATTAAGCACTATCTGTGCAGTAACCCAGGCGCGTAAGACCCTCACCGCCCGCAATTCATCACTGCAAGAGAACGGAATTGGCTAAGAACACTTTATACACTAATGGCGTACCTACATGGCAATAAACCTCTGTAAGCACATGCTATTTTTCATGTCACATGTTCAAGATCATTGGGTGATACAGAACGCTTTGGTATCAAACCCGAGGGGATCCCGTTGCCACCTAGGCACTACAACAGACACGCATTCTACATGGAATAATCTTTTACACTAGAAATCCAGCATCTTATCCCTTATATAATTACTAAAGTATTACGTGGAAGTACATATTACGCGATATCGTTTAACCATGGCCAATAGTTAACCGATATCGACAATTAACATTTAAAAGATCGAAACCTATCTTGGTTATAGTATAGTACGTTCAAACAATTTCGACCGTTACATTAAAACTATATATTTATAAGGTGGTAGAAAGAAATAGTTAACAGATGGAACGCAGTTACCCGAAAATTGTATTAAAATCTACTTAGATAAAATATGGCTTGTTACCCTCAAACTAGACCCTATTCGACACGTCAACAGTAAATATATATACTACGATAGAGAATAAATATTACGTATCCTAAATAGTTAGGTATTGTAAATATAATATACGCACACATAAATACACACAGTCGTATATAGAGAATATAAAAGGTTCAATGTTAAAACAACAAACACAGGCGATATATTGTGAAGAACCTGGTCATAATATACGCTTTCAACTTATATAAGTAATTGAATGTAAATAAGTAGAATATCATTAAATTGTTAAATGGTTTCCTCACGAGAACGAGTTTCATGTAAATATAAAATACTATTATTTATTAGCTGTTTTATTATGTGTTTGAAAACCAAGTCGAATAATACCCTACATCAACCTATAACTCAAATATTAACCCATTGCTCTGAAGTTAATCCTATGTTGAAACGTCCATACGATTTAAGAATCGTTTATGAAAGAAGACGAAGATTGCATTTAAATTTCACACTCAATAAATAATCAAAATATTTAAGTACTTATTTAGACATACAGGCGGCTCTAGGCACGGCGGAATAGTGCTTCGCTTCGCTCACTCAGTAATAGTTGAAATAGTACCTAATACATTTAAACGCAGATCCCTACTTCATTGTAAACCCAAACACAGCTAAAATATACACAAAAGTGGATTAATAAAATATCCCTCATTATTCTAACACTCACTGCAGGTAAATAAGAGTAACGCCTGTAATATTAGTCCCCAAATAACCCAATTAATAAAAGAAAGGTATTGACCGTTATTATAATATTCGTACGCTTCACTAGTAAAGATATTGTAAAATACTAGTACACGACAAACAATTAAGATAAGAGTGAAATATTTAAAAGGACTTACATAAGGTTGCAGACCTCGATCTTGGCTGAGAGATGCTGATGTCTTGAAATCTCGTTCCGACTAAGTTAAGTTCGAACCTTACCACCCGCTTTTATAATTTCCGTACCCTGTCTCCCGCAATCACCTACATTCCCCTTTGTAGCTTTAATCCAAACACCTCTCTAAAAATCTTACCGATTACTCATCCGATTCCGCTATTGAACCTAGTTATCTAAATAATAAGGTTGATGATCCAACCTGTAGATACTAAAACCAAATAAATGTCTAACAGACAAGGTTCAAATTCGCGTGAACTCCTGACTCGTCGTCTGCACACCGCTTCTCGATCGCCTGCGAAAATCTAAGCAAATATGCGGGTGGGTTAAGATTAACCTCGCGCGCTGCAAGATTATTCCTACCCGCATTTATGTAAAATTATTAATTTATAATTACAATTTCAGGATTTTCTGGTAAATTGCTGAATAGAACTTAGAAACTACATTTGGATAAATATGCTAAAAATATAGGGAATATATATATGATAGTGAAATATACATACAATAGTGTTTCTACAGGAAACGAAAGCAAATTCAATGTAACCGCATGGTCAATTTTCACCAATAATTATTAATACGCATATATTTCTAACAAATATCAATAGGAATGCTAAGAGGACTATATTGTTTATCGAATGAAAATATTTATTTGTACTCGGAAGTAAATAATCACGTGTTTATGACACAATACTGTTCTTAACCAAATCTTCCTAAATAACTATTATTTTTATTCAATCTCACAAGAAACATTGTTACTTTTAATGCCTATTTAGATCAAGGAATTAGATTTTACGTTTTCATTTGTTTTCTGCTACATACACTAACATCTATAAATTCGAGGTTAGGTTTTTTAGGAACCAAAATTTATTAGAAAATACTATTATCTGTATTCCAAATGAATTACCATCTTAATATCTAACCGAAAATGTATATTATTTAGAAAAGCCACTTGTAATAAAGCTAGTTTTCAGTATTTATTTCAACACTAAATTCTCCTTCCCGAACTGCACCAAAGCTATGAAAATTAAGACATAACTACTAATTGATTTTATGATACTCCATATTTTCCAGGTGAGTTGTAATTCGAACTTTAATATTACAGTATAATTTTTCATTAAAGCTTAATCGTAAAGTCGTAAATTTTCCTGAAACTGAAAAATGAAATTAACTCCTACATAACGTTAATAGCAATGTCACAATATCGAACAATTTTACCGTCCATTGAAATAGGCATTATATGGATCCCTTGGATTCATTACAACGTGACGTGACAAACGTCACATCCTTCACACCAACCGAAACAGATTGTAGGTAAGCCAAAAAGGTTTTACTTCCTACACTTTCCTATCATTCCATTTTCACTTCGTGTTACTTATATACTGTGTTTAAGGACGATAAAAAGTTGTGTTAAAAGAAACTTGAGTTTTCTGCGTATTAAACGGTGTGATTGACCTTAGAAAACCTGACAGTATAATTTTTTTCTTATTGTGGAAAAATATTTGTGCCAATATTTTTCTGGACTTTTGTTTATCTGGAAATTTGAGACTTTCCTGTTAATTCAAGTTCGTCATAAGTGTATAAATCATCTGAATATACGAGTAAGTTAGAAATGTTACTATTGTCATATTGATTAAGAGCTATACTATAAAATGTTTACATAACATTGCACAGTGCAACAACACACATTATTCATACTTTTACGGGTATAATACGTTATTAAAAGTGCTGCAAATGAGAAGTATGATAAAATAAACCATACATAGCTATTACAACTAACTTTTGAAGTGTTTCTTCTATAATTGTACAATTTATTAATAGTATTAGTAATCAAAGGATACATTATTATTGTTAAGAGTACCATTGTATTAAATATGTGACGCTAAAAAACATAATGTCATAGGAATTTAGTCAAAATTATAACAATTTTATTGTTCTTTTTGTAATATTATTATAGCAAGTGTAGAGTGGTAACGCACTAAAAACGTGAATGAAGTCTATGACCGGGAGCAGGCGGAAGTGGAAGTAATAAAAAAAAACCAAACTTTAGTGTTGCAGTGGTGTCACTTGGCGTGTAACTACATATCTCAAATAAATCAAGATACTAATCTTGAGGATGAAGCACAAGTATAATTGTTGTTTTGCTGCAGGAACACCACCTTTACCGAGTGGGGCAGTAAAGTTCAATACTGTATCAAATTCACTACTTCAGTTTTTGCTTAATTATCTGGATATCATATTTCTGTTGTTATTTGGATATTTTATCCGATAAAAAAAGGAGGTTGTCAGTTATACCAGATGTATGTTAGTATGTGTGAATGTTAGTATGTGTGTATGTGTGTATGTTGGTCTGCGATTATTAGAAGTAATATCTGGCTTGCAAGCTCTATTTACTATTGTAATGGGTGAAGTTGAGAATATTGTTTGAAAAAGTACTAGTTCATAAAAAGTTCAAGTTAGGTTAAGAAAGTTCTCATTAGTATTCCACTTTAAGTATATTCAATTTACTATTTTTTGATAAAAAATTAAAACAGCAGTATACAATTAAGTACATTTTATCTGAAGGTTTAGAACTGTAGACAATTATATGAGCAGTGAACAATAATAAGCATAGAAACCGTACTAGCTCTGAAAAATTACCCTACTTTTTGTGGGTGTTTAATATGCTTGCTAGGCACGGCCTGGATTACGAACCAGGAATAGTTTCCGTTGGTCATCGTGTCCCAAGCGGTAAATTTTATGTGGTTAAGGGCAGTAAATAATCAAGCTTCGTGATGGTCAGCTGCCGTTCCTTGAGTGGGTTGAGGAACAGCAGCCATTTTCTCACATAAAATATATATAAAATAAAATGACCATCGCGTCCCAGTTGAAACAGGTGATAATTTATATGCTATTACAAATAAAATAAAAATCATCAGCCGGCTGTATAGCACTGAAAAAACCGTAAACTAGTCACATGAATATATGGTATTTAGGGTATCAGCAGACGGTCTTTCTACCTCAATACAGCCGGCTGACGATTTTCCTGATAATAAGAGCATCAAATACTGACGTTCCGCAACCCACCAACGGAGCGATAACTGACCTACGCGAGTCATCATTATACTTTGTCCTTAACCACTTCAAAAATTATCATCGCCTGGGATGCCTTGCGATTGGTCATGAAATTTGTTCTTGGCTTACGGTTCATGCCGGGGGAAATACAAGCTATGACAGTAAGCCTTTTTTTACCTTATTTAAACGTGCGTGACTTTTAACGCATAAAATGTTATCAACCGACTTCAAGATTTCGAAGGAGGAGGTTCTCAATTCGTCAGAATCTTTATTTTTACTATTTTTTCATAATGTTCACCGATTGCAACTTTTTTTAAACAGGGAAATTACGTATTTCGTCATACATATTCAAAGCTAGGAAAAGGGGTGAAAACTGTCAGTCCTTCATCCATCCATCCATATACTTATTTCGTCGTAGGATATAGGATTACCTAAGAAAACCAAATTGATGAAATTTCAAATGTACAAATAACACTACTAGTTTAAAACGTCCTAGAACTACGTCCATATGTAATAGGTGATTCTTAATTTATTTGGTTATTTTGTCAACATGACAGTTCGACTTTTAGTGATCATAGTGGATCATAGGTTTATTTCTTATTATTTAGGTCTATTGTATAATCACAAAAGGATAAGTACCCTTTCAGGATGTTGTTGATTCTCTAAAGTATAGGCAGTGTGCTACTGTTACACATCCCACCTGCGTCGACGCCGACACGTTGGCCAAGTCCTTTAATTTATTTACCAGCGAACAAGCCGGAGCGGCGCCCGACACCCGAAATCACTACAAGACTATTAAATATAGTTGTCGTCCGTCTAAATATTGTTGGTGTCGAGTCAATCGATCCGAGGAGCAAGGGGCACGGAGCCTCACGACCTAACAAACGCACAAGGGAAGCTAAAGATGCTCCAGCAAGCCACCGGTTTTCATACATAACACAATATGATGGTTTTATTTCTATTTATAAGTTACACGTACGAGTAATTGTTAGTAGTACTTATAAGTTTCTAGTTTGTGACAATGTTACTTTAAAAGGCTATTTCGCAATAAATAAATCTTTAATATAATTATGTACATTATAATTTCAAAGTGCCCTGTATAAATCTGGATGTCTTTTAAGTAAGCACTTTTTTATAGTACTTGGATGCAATAATTCGAAGATCCCGGCCTGTAACGCAGTTGTTACTTCTTGAATATAAAATAATACACCTTCCTGGGATAAATAGTTTGCCTTGCTGGTGATAAGTTAGCTGCTACAGCAATCAATCAGAAATGAATGATGCACAAGAACCTGTAAAAGATGTTTCAATATTATTTGTTATTTTTCACAGTTTCATTGTAATTATTATGATTGAAAATGAAAGTGTTTGTAACTATCATATCAAATTTCAACTACTTACCATTCATTTTAGGTTAGAGTTGGTATTTTTGTGTCGATTTAAAATAAGATTAATTGAATATTAATACATAAATCTCACAAATATTCAGCAGTTCTTGGGTCTAGTCTATTTCTTTTTAAAATTATTCTTATTGATGTGGATATTTCTATTTCTCATATCGGCTTGAAATTTACCGTTTCGTTTTCCAGTTCCAGTTATCATACTATGCAGTCTTATTAACAAATTATGCTTAATATAAGGCTTTGTCGATATTATTTCGTCAACTAATAATATATAAATATAACACAATAAATACGAATGGTTTTCACTTTCACCATGTTTTGACATCTCACCTTATAATTTGATAGTGAAAGAGTTTTCTACAGTCGATACGGTATTTTTCGGTGACGTAAGTCAAATTAGTGTCTTATGGTAACGTTTTAATAAAACCTATCGATAACAAACTGTACTGGGTGCGTAGCCAAGGTGCCAATCGTTAACGCGTCGTAGTGAACGAAACGCAACTGTCACTGTCACACAAATATGGAAGAGTGATAGAGAGACGTGACTACGATACGCTACGGAGCGTTAACGATTGGCACGTTGGCTACGCACCCTGAATAATGTAAGTAGCACAACTCTCTGGTTATATGTAGGAAGGCTCGGCTTAGTTAATGCTGCCTTGGTCTTGACATGACTTTACAACACTATCTTTTTTAATAACTGCCCAGAGTAGAATTAAACTTCTTGTATTTCATTTTGATAGCGCAAAGGGCGATGAAGCCCCATATACAAAAATGTCATTTAGTGCCTAATTTAAATTTTACGCCCAGTTGGCAAGCAATCGCAAAATGTTCCAGCACACCCCTTATTCAATACGAAGATAAAACAAATTAATGCGTAATGTCTTATTATAATCACGTGAAATCTGTATCCTATCCTATCTTACCAACATTATCTATTAACCTGTTGCAAGTAATGTTCACAAAATGGTGCCTTATCTAACTTATATGGGTATCCAATTTTACCTGGGTACAATAATGTAAGTAAACTTAAATAGAACAATATAAAGTTACGCATTTTAATTGATTTTGTGCATTGTAGTAATTTAATCGAAAATTTAATTTGAAGAATATGTCAATGCTAGATAGCATGAAACGCGCGACTGTAACTTCGTCGTCCGCCATTGGATCGATCATACGTGGCACCAGCGAAATCGATCTGACGACTCGGACATTTCTATGAAACTTGTATCATTACCTGCCAATGTATTATTAAATACTTGATACCATTTGCTGGCTTCTTATTTAATGGCACATCAGCAATACAACCTCGTATTTGATTCACGTCTCGAATTATTTTCTTCATTAAAATTCATTCTCTTAGTTTTGACCCAATTATTTGTAAGCCATTTTTTGTTCTGACGAAACGATTTGATCGAAGTTCCAACTTTTATTTTGCGTAGGTTGGGTTGTGGGTAGTCAAAGACTTTTAAGTTTGAAAAGACTCGGGTATCGAAGTTGGTATTTATTCACTTACCAACTAGTTAACTTGTTAGGTACTTGTGTGAATTTTTATCGTAATATAGTAATCCGTTGTTTCACTTACTTCACAGCAACGACGGGGAAAAGATATTAAAAAAAAACTTATCTAATTAGTTTTAAATTTATATTTTTCCCGCCCAACAAAAAAACTCAACTCACAAGTTTTATAGCAGCAGACATTACTCTCAACTGCTACTAGCACTGCAATGATCCAACTTTTGATAGAAAATCGTAAGTATTTCAGTATCGTTGTTTTAAAGGTCATTTTATACCATTATTACATTAGATATACGTAAAATTTTACTAGAAAATGAGTTTTTAACACCAGTCACTGCAAAAACACAAGTTTTTAACAAGGTATATAACGTTAGCTTGAAAATTGTTTCCCGGAACAGGCTTTATATTAAAATTGCATAGAAATCTTTGTTAGGCAAGTCGCTAGGTGTTCTTCGACGGAACTTGTAAAACAATTTAACTGAAAAATATTATGCGGAAAATTTTTATTTTAAAAGGTTTCGTTTATCAACCATTTTCAGTTTTTAGGTATTAATTAATTGAAAATATACCTATAACCATAAATTAACCTTCTAATTTAACTTTAAGTTTATTTTGTCCATTATGAAACTGTATGAGTCCAAATGTTTTAACGTGATTGATTTGTATACTTAATTACTTATATATTTAGCAACATTATTAGCATTCTAATTTACAAGTTGCAATAACGGATAGTCGAGGATAATACCAGCAGTTTAATCCACAAAGCACAATAATTCGAGCGCTTCGGAACAATGGTCGCCGAGATTCGGGATACAACACAACGGAACCGAGCGAACCCTTGAAATGAGCGCTCATTGCCGGTAGTGTATCCTTTATCGCTATCGCAACTTTCACATGATAAGTTAAAATATTGTTTAAAAAATCGAACATTATTTTAAAATAAATGCAAAACAGCATGTTTGACCTTCAGCTGCTATATATACAAAAAATTCAAACATTAACATATTATACACAAAGATAGGTGGATGTTTGTATACACCGTGGGCACGTATAACCCGACAGATCTTAACCACGAATTTCTGAGACCAAAAGAATGAAAAAATATTATGTGACTTTCGGTCAATTTCGCCAAAAAAAATCTTTTTTCTTTTAATTTTTTGAATGTTTATTGCACATGAAAAGTAAATGTTATTAATAAAATTATCGCCTAAAACAAATTGGTAAACTTTTTTGGAAAAAATAAAGTTTCTGCGTAGTTTTCCTTGTCACTTTGATATCTGTCCATAAGGACGTGTAAACTATGCCCAATAGTGGCAACAACGCCATCAGAAAGGCGTTTTGTGCTGAGTTATAATAAAAAGTGTATTTTTTTTAAATTGGTATTAACTCTGAAACTAGGCTTATTCCAGAAAAGTTTATAAGGCATTTTAGTATTTAAATATGATCAGGAATACACTGTTAAAATATTTCTAGTTATAAGGGCCCACGGTGTATAATATGTTAATGTTTCGATAATATTCATAACGTTTCGATATTTTTTTCTGAAAGCAGGTACTATCGGGTTCAGAATTGCATGGCCAATTTATGAATGAATTCATTGATAAATTGACCATGCAATTTTGAACCTGATGGTACCTTTGTCTGCTTGATTTTTTTTTCATAATTTTTGGACTTCCGGTTTAAAATGTAGAGTGAGGGAATACAATTATTTTTATTTTTGGGGTAATTATTTTTGAAAATATTTACCAATACGACATTTACTTTACTTACTAACTTCAAAATACACTTGAAACATCCGTATGTTTAGATTTTGCTATTGTTTAGTTACAAACCTCCAAAAGACTTTTTCGTACTTGTGTAGGAAAAATGTGTAAAAGTGTAAAGTAATAGACATAATGAACTAAACCTATACTGAGAATAGCGTTTCAACTTACTCAATACGAACCCATCCCATACAACCTCTCAGAATAGCCGCACATCAGAAAGGTTGTTTATCTGAGCAACTGTAGACGGCGCTATCTGTTCGTTGGTTGCAAAAAAATTGCTTCAATTTGTGAATCCTGTTGACCTAAGGTTACCCAAAGAAATAAAACAGACAGAGTAGCCAAACAACGATTTCAACAAAACATGTCTGCCTTGTTCTGACGTTCGAACTATGTACTATCGGGTTCAGAATTGCATGGCCAATTTATGAATGAATTCATTGATAAATTGACCATGCAATTTTGAACCTGATGGTACATATAGACCCGTACCGATAAATTATGAAGTTTCGATAATATTAAAGATGCTTATTATTCGCATACAGAGTTCAGGCCATTCAACTTAGCTAATAATAATAATTTGTGTCATACTAGGTTGTTGCGTAGGTAGAAACTTAGACGTTTCTTTTTTTAAACATTATTCGTTAAATAGAAAATTAGAGATCAAAATTGTTTTTTCACTGTAACAGCAAAGTTGTTACTGACGCACGCACGCGTTTTGTGTCACTTTCGTCAATGGGAATACTGACGTTCAATCAGCACATATATGTGGACTTTTACAAGCCTATATAAAATTAGAGTTGATCGATTAGGTACTGTGCTTTCTAAAATATCGGTATCTATTATTTAAATAAATTTGTGCCATATTAATCAATGATATTTATTTACTTTAATTTTTTTTCTTGTATGACCCCTGTTAACAGTACAATAAAATATTAAAGTTATTAAAGTTTGCATCAATATTTTTATAAAAGCGTATCGAAACAATGTTTGAAATTTGTGTCATTATAATCAATGGATTATTTTTATTTTTCGGAATGAAAATTTGTTTTGCGTAACGGGCATGCGCGGGGAAGGGTAAAGCGCGGGCGGGGTTCATGTGCCGACCAGGCTGCCTAGCGGCTTGTTTGTTTTCTATTATTACTCTATACATACATATAGTAATAGTAGTAATAAGTGCGACAAAGACAAACAGCGATTTTTCAGTCGCTGTTCTTTATTTTTAATAGTAAAGAAAGCAATAATATAAAACTTAAGCAAGTTAAGGATAATTAACGTAAACGTAGTCCATAAGGGACTGCAACGGCGGATCTGTGTGCCACGGTAAACCTAGTTTACCATTTAAACAGTATTTTGGCAAATTGTAACTTGTAACTACTAAATATGTAATTTATGCATCAAGGCGGTGTGTTTACAGAGTGGCTATCGTGAAACGCGAAAATCGAAATATCGTTATCTGCCTCTCGGTTGGACTAGCAAAGGGCCGGGCTGGACTTAATAAATTTTTCATCAATGTGATGTCATAATAAGGCTATGTTTTTATTAACTTA
Organism: Pammene aurita; assembly: GCA_947086415.1. NCBI lineage: Eukaryota > Metazoa > Arthropoda > Insecta > Lepidoptera > Tortricidae > Pammene > Pammene aurita. The sequence continues at coordinate 37,951,341 of OX352297.1, read as the reverse complement.
TCGTATATAACACATACAAATAAGCAACTTTTCTTTAACACATTTTTTTAACTCAATAATTTCGAAGTTATGGGGCCCTGAAGGTTAAGTACAATTTGGACTATTTTGGTTGGAATGGTATCATTATAACACATACTTTATTTTGTAGAATGTGTTAAAATAAGCAAGTTTTATAAGAAACATTTTTTTTACCCAAAAACATCGAAGTTACCGGACTTTGAAGATTGACTACATGGACTAATTTGGACTTAAAAAATAAAATGGCGACGGGGTATCATTATAACGTGTACTTTTAATGATTTTTTTCCCTATAGAATACGCTAAAATAAGCTTGATTTATTTGAAAAACTTTTCTCCAAAATAAAAAATGGCTGATTGGACATGAAACTTGTATATCATTTGGAATTCGAAAAAAAAACCATCGACGGGACGTCATTATAACGTGTACTTTTTATGGTATTTCGTATAGAATACGCTAAAATAAGCTTGGTTTATTTGATAAACTTTTCCCTAAAATAAAAAATGGCCGAGATAATGTTCTTTGAACTTGTATATAATTTTGATTTGGAAAAAAACTATCGACAGGACCTCATTATAACATGATCTTTTTATGATTTTTCCGTATAGAATACGCTAAAATATGCGTGTTTTATTTTAAAAACATTTTTTTCTAAAATCGAAAATGGCTGAGATAATGGACTTTGAACTTGTATATAATTTGGACTTCGAAAAAAAACCATCGACGGGACTTCATTATAACGTGTACTTTTTATGATTATTCCGTATAGAATATGCTAAAATAAGCGTGTTTTATTTTAAAACTTTTCTTCATAATCAAAAATGGACTTTGAACTTGAATATCGAGACGTCATTATAACGTGTACTTTTTATGATATTTCCGTATAGAATACGCTAAAAAAAGCGTGTGTTACTCATGTAACTTTTCTCTAAAATCAAAAATGGCCGAGATAATGGACTCTGAACTTGTATATAATTTTGACTTCGAAAAAACAACCAGCGATGGGGTATCATTATATAGCATATTTTTATGATTTTACCGTATATAATACGCTAAAATAAGCATGTTTTATTTGAAAAACTTTTCACCAAAATAAAAAATGGCCGATTGGACATGAAACTTGTATATCATTTGGACTTCGAAAAAAACCATCGACGAGACGTCATTATAACGTGTACTTTTTATGATATTTCGTGTAGAATACGCTAAAATAAGCTTGTTTTATCTGAGAAACTTCTATAAAATAAAAAATGGCCGAGATAATGGACTTTGAACTTGTATATAATTTTGATTTGAAAAAAAAACTATCGACAGGACGTCATTATAACATGAACTTTTTATGATTTTTCCGTATAGAATACGCTAAAATAAGCGTGTTTTATTTTAAAATCATTTTTTTCTGAAATCGAAAATGGCCGATTGGACATGGAACTTGTATATCATTTGGACTTCGAAAAAAAACCGTCGACGGGACGTCATTATAACGTGTACTTTTTATGATTTTTTCGTATAGAATACGCTAAAATAAGCTTGTTTAATTTCAGAAACTATTCTCTAAAATAAAAAATGGCCGTGTTAATGGACTTTGGACTTGTATATATGTAAAAGCGTGTTTCATTCGTCAAACTTTTCTCTAAAATCAAAGATGGCCGAGATAAATGGACTTATATATATTTTGGACTTCAAAATAAAACCATCGACGGGACGTCATTATAACGTGTACTTTTTATGATTATTCTGTACAGAATACGCTAAAATAAGCGTGTTTTATTTGAGAAACTTTTCTCTAAAATAAAAAATGGCCGAGATAATGGACTTTGAACTTGTATATAATTTTGATTTGTAAAAAAAAAACTATCAACAGGACGTCATTATAACATGAACTTTTTATGATTTTTCCATATAGAATACGCTAAAATAAGCGTGTTTTACTTAAGAAACTTTTCTCTAAAATCAAGAATGGCCGAGATAATGGTCTCTGAACTTGTATATAATTTGGACTTCGAAAAAAAAACCATCGACGGGACTTCATTAAAACGTGTACTTTTTATGATTATTCCGTATAGAGTATGCTAAAATAAGTGTGTTTTACGAAACTTTTCTCTAAAATCAATAATGGCCGAGATAATATGGACTTTGAACTTGTATATTATTTGGATTTCGAAAAAAACCATCGACGGGACGCCATTATAACTTTTTTCTCAAATCAAAAATGGCCGAGATAAAGGACTTTGAACTTATATATTATTTGGATTTCGAAAAAAAACCCATCGACGGGACGTCATTATAACATGTACTTTTTTATGATTTTTCCATATAGAATACGCTAAAATAAGCGTGTTTTATTTAAAAAACTATGCTCTAAAACCATCGGCCGAGGTAATGGACTCTGAACTTGTTCCTCCTTTTTGTAAAGGGTCGGCAACGCGCATGTGACACCTCTGGTGTTGCAGGCATCCATATGCTACTGCTTACCATCTGGCGGGCCGTATGCTTGTTTGCCACGTTGTGGTATATAAAAAAAAACAGTAAAATAAGAATACAATAAAACAAAATAAACGGAATAAAAACAGACTCAATACAAAATGACAAAATAAAAACAAAATACAGACGAAAATAAAAAACAAAAATAAACAAAAGTAAAAACAAAATACGTTAGTGTCGTGGAACACTCGGTTAGAACGAAGTAATATTATTTATTTTTGACTTTTTCGTAATTTTTGTCGTTTTTGAATTTTTTGATTTTTTTGAGATTTTTGAGTTTTTGAGATTTTTGAGATTTTATAGATTTTATAGATTTTATAGATTTTATAGATTTTATAGATTTTATAAATTTTTTTAGATTTTATAGATTTTATAGATTTTATAGATTTTAGATTTTATAGATTTTATAGATTTTTGAGATTTTTGAGATTTTTGAGATTTTTGAGATTTTTGAGATTTTTGGGATTTTTGAGATTTTTGAGATTTTTGCGATTTTTGAGATTTTTGAGATTTTTGAAATTTTTGAAATTTTTGAAATTCTTGAAATTATTGAAATTTTTTAACTTGACTTTTTTCACTTTGTCACTTTGTCACTTCTCACTTTCACTTTCACTTTCACTTCACTTCACTTTATTCTATTTTTCATTTTTTTTATTTCATTCCATTTCACATGTTTCTCAATGCTTTTTCGTGACGGTCACGTGACTTTATTTCGCCTAGCCCCCCATCCGCGAACCGCCCGATAAGGAACTTCGTTCCAATAAAACAGAACTAAATAAAAAAATTACGTTGCGTTTTCTACCCATAATTCACGATGCTTGAAATCTTCGAAAATGTACTCAACAGTCTTGTCAAAACACAAACAAACCGGCTACCGCTTAAAAGGTACGCACGAGTTCATTGCCCGCGACTCGCTCCTCCGCTCAGTTTTGTCGTGTATGCCAGCTTTATCACCCCGCGCGTGCCTCCGTGAGCAAGTACCTACCTACATCGTAACAGCTAAGATGCCAGCGACTGGTTGACCCATGGATTAGCTTGTTAAGAAGCGAGCCGGGGGTCTACTTCTAGTGGTCGCTACAGAAGTAAGCCGAACAGGCGTGCCATCAAGGTCACGCGCTATATTTAAGAAGATTTCCTCTGAACGCAAATATTGTTTCTGTTTAATTTTAGACGAAATATCATTGATGAAAGTGACACAAATTTAAATATCTACTTTAAAATCCCTTATTGATTATTAGAATGTGAACTCTGATGACTTTAATAATTTATTGAAACGATAACAGCCTAAAAAAAACAAATTACTAAGAAACTTAAATTTTCATTGCTTAATTTGGCACATATTGATTTTATTGACATATTTTGAGGTGATGATATAGTTAATCCTTATTTTATGAACTCTAATTATTTATACGTAGTTTTTTAGCGTTGTCATACTATATAAAATTGCACTCGACGTAAATGACACAAACTAGTTTTGTACAACAATAAAACTGTTCTTAATACAAAACAGTTATATTTTCTGACTCTAATATTCTTTTACTCAAGTTATGACAAGCTAAAAAAGTTAACCTCAAATTATTGAATTACAAAAAAAGCACCAATTGAATATGACACAAAACGCACTGAAAGATTCTCATGTACACACTGTATTTCCAACTTCAATAATAAGTGACTTTAGAATTTTCGAAACTTAACCCTCAAAATATTGCCAACGAGACGGGACTAATAGTTCGAACGTCAGAATAAGGCACACATGTTGTGTACGTGTACAGTTGATCGACGCCAAATACCCGTAGGTACTCCATTGTAATAAGGTGCACAAATATAAACATATGACATCAACTATAAATATATATTGATACATAATAGGTGAGATTTATACGGGTTCGAATCCTGGTCAGGGCATTTATTGGTGTGTTTATCACAGATATTTGTTACTGAGTTATGGGTGTTTTCTATGTATTTAAGTATTTCTCCATATTTATCTATGATATATATCGTCTAGTACCCATAACACAAGCCTTATTGAGCTTACTGTGGGTCTAGGTCGATTTGTGTAAGATTGTCCTATAATATTTATTTATTTATTATTTATTTATTTATACTGAACTGCCAACATTTTCATAGATGTTGGACGCCAGCTTTAATGAATTTACGTAAACGAGATTATCGTATTGTATTTATCTATCAATAAGGCTATCATTTTCTATAATGTATGTAAGTACATACATATGTGTTAAGTATATATTATAGACTAAGGACGTTTTCTAAAATGGCGCGAGTAGTCTTAACTAAAGCAAACAAAATCTCAACTTTAAATTAACAAGGAAGTAGGACGCAGAGTTTATGAGAGCTAGCTTTATCATGGAGCGACGTGAGGGCGAGTTACGCAACGAACAAACTGAGGGTAATGTACTGACCTTCAGTGCGTTAACATGACAGATCACATTCGACGTGCCGCATACATCCGTCTCGTTCTACCTATGAGACGGATGTATGCAGCGCACTAAACGTAATCCGACATGAAATGTCAGCATAGATCGTTTGTATGTGTTGCTGTCGAAACTGAAGGAAAACGATTCGAAGCCCGATTATTCGTTAACGCCTATAGAAAAATATTCAGGATTTTCTACATGACTCGTGGTAGATAGAGGTACTGACCTTCAGTGCGTTAACATGACAGATCACATTCGACGTGCCGCATACATCCGTCTCGTTCTACCTATGAGACGGATGTATGCAGCGCACTAAACGTAATCCGACATGAAATGTCAGCATAGATCGTTTGTATGTGTTGCTGTCGAAACTGAAGGAAAACGATTCGAAGCCCGATTATTCGTTAACGCCTATAGAAAAATATTCAGAATTTTCAAAATGACTCGTGGTAGAGGTACCTACAGGAGCGGCAAATTTCAAACACAAGTGACAAGCTGAATTACAATAAAAATAAAAATAAAATACTTTGCTAAGTAGGACAAAGCACCCAACGTTTGTGAACAAATATTTTTAAGCATTCTCAATCAAAAGGTTTTACTGTTTGTGGTGCCCCCCAGGACGTGATGCCCTAAGGAATTGCTTAGTTTGCTTATGGGTTAATCCGGCACTGGCTCGTGCTCGTTTGATTCGTTTTGACGAGCACTTATTCTTTAGATAGTGTCCAGGGTCGGATGATGGGGCTGGGAGGTGGACACAGGAACTCCGCAATAAAGCAACACAATCCCGTCGGGTTTGGGTTGGTTTGATTCGTCTTGCCGAGTAGGTACTTTGGTTCTAAAACTTCTAATAGATTTGTTAGAACCATCCCGTTGAGCAGTTGATGACTATTACAAGAAAAACACAGTCGCTGCGTTAAAAGCTTGTAGAATATAATTTTAAACAAAAAAGAACCGACTTCACTTAGCCTCCACCTTTCCAAAAGGAATGTTCGAGCTGCTGTACAAAATACTCAAATCACTAGGTATAGGTGTACCTATAATAGTTGAAGAGTTCCCTCGATTTCTCCAGGATCCCATTAGCAGATCCTGACCTGGTTACAATGGGACCAACTGTGAAGTATACTCTTTCAAACAAAAATAGAATTTTCCAAATCGATCCAGCCGTCTTCGGATTATCGGTGACCATACATATAAAAAAATAAAAAGAAAAAAAGCAAAAATAAATTTAAACAAATAATTTATAACAAAAAAGAACCGACTTCACTTAGCATCCACCTTTCCAAAAGCAAATGCTCGAGCTGTAACAAAAACTCAAATCACTATAGGTGTGCCTATAATAGTTGAAGAGTTCCCTCGATTTCTCCAGGATCCCATCATCAGATCCTAGCCTGGTTACAATGGGACCAACTGTGAAGTATACTCTTTCAAACAAAAAAAGAACTTTCCAAATCGGTCTAGCCGTCTTCGAATAATCGGTGAACATACATAAAAAAAAATTGCAAAAAAAAAAACAAAGATCTCGACGAATTGATAACCTCCTCCTTCGAAATATTGAAGTCGGTTGAAAACTTATTTACTTACAATGTCAGGGAGTATTGGGATCCTCGGAGTCGACATTTCCAGTGACGTCCAATTCCGTAGTCACCTTGAAGGGAAGGCCAAGCTGGCATCCAAAAAGCTCGGTGTGCTCAACAGAGCGAGGAGATACTTCACTCCGGGGCAGAGACTGCTTCTTTACAAGTCGCAAGTCAGACCCCACATGGAGTACTGCTGTCACCTTTGGGCGGGAGCACCTGGATACCAGCTTGGGCCCTTTGACTCGGTACAAAGGCGCGCTGTGCGGATCGTCGACGATCCCAAACTCGCGAGTGATATTGAACCTTTGAGTCTAAGGAGAGACTTTGCCTCCTTATGTGTGTTCTATCGCTTGTACAATGGGTTGTGCTCCGAAGAACTGTTTGATATGATGCCCACGGCAGCTTTTTATCACCGCACCGCTCGCCGCCGGCAGGGTGTTCATCCTCACACCCTGGAGCCCAAAGGGTCGCGCACAGTACGGTTCAAGAGGAATTTCCTCCCACGAACGCTGCGGCTGTGGAATGAACTCCCTGCCGAGGTTTTCCCAGCGGGCTACAATATGAGGTTCTTCAAAAAAGGAGTGAATAGGTACCTAAAGGGTAGGCAACGCGCATGTGAATCCTCTGGGGTTGCAGGCGTCCATAGGCTACGGTAACTGCTTACCATCAGGTGGGCCGTATGCTTGTTTGCCACCGTCGTAGTATAAAAAAAAAAAAAAAAAAAAACTTATTTAGTGAATTAGAAATATTAGCCACGAAGATGGGCATATATACTTCCAAGGAGGCGCGGCCGCGGTTAGTGTTGCTGCGGCGCTCGGAGCTGTTCGGTGGGACGGACTTCCTGGCCAGTTGTGGCGGGCTGCTCGGCCTCTTCCTCAGCTGCTCCTTCCTTAGTCTTATAGAGCTCCTCTACTACGCTATGCTCAGGTAACACCATGTTATAAAGCGCAACCCACGCTTAACGGAATCCCAGATCTCAGAGGAATTTAGTCGAACATAGACAATATTCAGCCGAAAGGCGAAAATTTGTCTGAGTTCCTCCTTCCGGCTGAATATTGGCTTTGGGTAGTGGGTCTTTTTCTATGTCTATACATTCTTTCTTTTTGGAGTCGGATTATATATTGATCGTGCATTACCTATCGACCCGTACCAGTATTGCCCGACTCCGGATTGCTCAGTTTAATGACACACTAATCAGCTTCAATATTTTGCTGTAAAATTAAATTATTTTGTGGATTGTTAAATAATTTTAAACAAAAAATAACCAACTTCACTTAGCATCCACCTTTCCAACAGCAAATGCTCGAGCTGCTTTATAAAATACTCAAATCGCTATAGGTGTGCCTATAATAGTTGGATAGTTCCCTCGATTTCTCCAGGATCCCATAATCAGATCCTGGGGGGCGATTTTTGAGATTCGAGCGCTCGGATATGATATTTAAAACTCTGAATAAAACGAAGAAATAATGTTTTAAAAACAATAGCGATAGTAATTTAAAATCATGATTATTTATACTATTAATTTCATGCGTAAATAATGGTGACACAACTTTTGTGTGCGATTATATTAGAGGTTAAATTCTTTGAATTCGAGCGCACGATTGTCAAAAATCGGCCCCTGACCTGGTTACAATGGGACCAACTGTGAAGTATACTCTTTAAAACAAAAAAGATTTTTCCAAATCGGTCCAGCCGTCTTCGAATAATCAGTGAACATACAAAAAAATATAGCAAAAAAAAACAAAGATCCTTTGTCTTCTAACCTACCCGCTACCCGGAGTCGAACTGCCCAGAAAGGACCTTGCTCGCTCGCTTCGCTCACTCGCTATGACTGACTTCCGCCCATGGGGTTGCTCATTTATGGTTCCTACCACCAATAAAGGGCATCCCGATATTTCGAAGACTTAAATGATTACTGAGGTCGTGCATTCTCGTCCTGTACAAAAAGTGCTTCGGATTATTGTCCCGGACCAAAAACGCTCAGGCCAATAATGAACGACCCAATAATCCTTTCTTCCTTGCCTTAATCCATCCTGTACATTATGGACGCCGATTATGGGGCTCGTACATACTAGGGTTGGTTGCGTTTGCGTTATGTAGCCGTGCATCATTGGCTCCCGTCAAATCTGGTGTCGTGGCATAACTTTCATTCAACCTACGATTTGATATCGGATATGAGCTTTTCGCTTTTCGTTTTACTTTTTGTGGTCATTTTAATTAATAAACAGTTTTGTTAATTTGCAAATTTTATAAAAAAATATACTTAAATTGAAAATATAATATTCATAAACAACTAGTGTAGCATGACGCTACGTATCGGACGACATCTGTCGACTTTCTTTAGAACTTCTGAACTTCTGTGTCTAAGGGAGGTCTAAGGCTAGGTCACGGTTGATAAAAAAAAGCGTACATTGTGATTCACGGCATTACAGGTAGATGGCGCTTATATCAGTCCGCATTTTGTAATACGACTGGCAGTTATAAAATTGAGATAATACTCGCGCTAATTTTGAATGTGAATTTTTGAGGTATTCCAGATTGTCAAAAAGAAAAAAGAGGATTTTTGATTGAGTGTGTCAGAGCTACGGGAGATTTTTAAAGAAAAACAGATATTCTGGTTTTGTCTGGGGTTTTTGCTATAATTTGCTTAGTTGCATCGTGGTGAAGTGCGATTTATTTCTCTAGATCTTTGCATTCAAACATTATATAGCAAGTGCTATTAATACATTATTGGAGCAAAAACAAAACCAAATACGTTGCCGGGCAAAAAGGCTATATATACTATATAGCAACTGCTATACAGTGGAACCGCCTGAGCCGGAAGGATTCCGGAAGGCACTTGTGGGTGCCGGACCGGCGAGACGGTCTGCAACTGCCGCGTTTTCCGCGAGTTTCTCCACCATCGTCGGACAATTAGAGTCCGCATCCAGCGGGCTCTCCAAGTGAGAAAACGAGTTCAGCGAGCTATTGGGTCCGCCTAAATCAAAGCGGACACTTGCCCACGAACTCTTTTCAATTTAAAACTACAGCTTTAGCCATCCTGCTTTCGAGAATATCAAATTATTTACATTTTTTTAAAAACGGTATAAATCCGATTCCTTTTCTTTGTATCCAGTATTTTTGTGCCATAATGGTCTTTTTTGTTCTTTTGCTAAATTCCCAAAATTCCAATTGCCTCGTTTGACGGGCGTATAAAGACCTGGCTCTTTAATTTAGGCTACGTTCAGCCAGCGAATCATCTGTCACCATCCATATCACCCGCCTCATTAACCCATTATTTTCCTGCAGCCAAATTATTACCAGCCGAGTCTTTATTTTTACTTACCAGTTTTGCTAACTATTGAATGTGAAATATCCTTATATAGGTACAGTTATCTTCATTTTTAAGTGAAGTGCTAATATTAAATATTCTGATTATTGTAATTTAATTACATTCTAACCACTAAGGTAACTATTGAATGTGAAATATCCTTATATAGGTACAGTTATCTTCATTTTTAAGTGAAGTGCTAATTTTAAATATTTTTATTATTGTAATTTAATTACATTCTGACCACTAGGGAAGTTATTGAATGTGAAATATCTTTATATAGATACCGTTACTGTAATTTTTACGTGAAATGCTAAATTTTAAATAATCTGACTATTGTTGCTAACTTTAAATAATTTTCTTTGTCTTCAAAATTAAACGTGTTAATGCAATTATAGAAGTGTTTTACTGCACTAGATAATGTGTTATTATGGGCTGAAAACCTAGATGAAATGAAACGTCAACTTGAGAAAACTTGACCTTGAAATGTCGCGGCCTCGTGTAGATGCCACGGACCAAGAGAGAAACCAGACATTACTCTTACTCTATTTCCATAACCACACTTGAACCTTATTACTTATTACCAAGCAAAACAGTCGTTCATAGGTGACTAGTAAAAGGTAGTAAAAACGGTCCGATAGAGAGCATAATGTAGGGGGCGGTGTCTCACTCGCACTGGTTATAAAATTGTCATATTTGACACATTTTGATTGTCTGATGACGTCATTACCTCCTTAGTCAAAACGAGACACAGTCACCTAGATAATCCTCTCTCTCCGCCTCACTTTGTGACCGAAGAGTATACTCCAGTTTAAAATGATAACTTCGTGGTAGACGTCAAATCTAGACTTGAGTAGACCCCATGACTGGCATTCCTGGCAACACCGGTGCTAGGTTGTCAAATCTCAAATGTCAAATACACGTTTTCAAGAGGTTATGTTTATGCGCCTCTTTTCCCCAGTTTAAATAAATTTAATTACACAATGGGTGATTTTGTGTTAAATAACAGTGAATCAGAAGTCGATTCTGATGATGAGGTCAGTATTTACTACATTTTCACAGTATTCATTTATTTTCGTCTCCCTAAAATTACCACACGTTACAAATCTTTGTTACAGTTGCAAGAAGCGTTTGCTAAAGGCTTACTGAAGCCAGGCCTGAACGAAGTCGTGGAGAAAGAAGGGAAGAAGCATGTGAACAACATAGCTGATTTGAAGCTGAAGTTGAAGGAGTTCCAACTCAAACTGCCATGGATCGAAACGCTGGACTTGGTGACCACTGTGGCGCCTATGGCTCCCGATGTCGCGTTACAAATACAGGAAACGGCGCAGAGAAGAAAGTTAGTATCGTTATCTTTTTGTTAACAATACAGGGTGCACGTGAGGAACCCAAATAATTTTGCCAGCATATTATTATTATTATATTGTTTAATACACTAGCAGCTATGAGCTGATGCGTGTATATCACTGCACTTGTTTATAAGCATAAAGTTAAATTATTTTTGATTTCAAATCTTCATCTAGTCTGTTTTTAAAACTGTTCACTGAGGGGTCACTTATCACTGTCTCTGGTAATCCTGCCCATGTTTACAAAATAAAAAGTCTTATAAAGTAAGCTGGATTCGACATAATTTTCGAGTAATTGATGATTTTTGTTTTAAAAATATTCCAGTATAATGCACCTTTATGATAGTGACGTTGCAAGACTGACACATTATCTGACCGACGTAGACTGCATAAATCAGTTTCGTTCTTGTCACTATCATTGTTTATGTGTCAACCGTTAGTGTATTTTTACCAAAAGGTCAAAATAATAAATTAATAAGTAGAATCTAAAAGTTCAATAGCAACATCCAAAGTATGATCATTGTTTTTGTTGAATCAAGGGCAAAAACAGTGTTTTTTCAAACTGACTAGAGACATTTTGTTGCTCTCATTATTGTGTCATATATAAAATTCAAACAACACTAAGAGCCATGGAAAGAAGCATTCTAAAAATCAGGAAACTGGAAAAGTACGAAGTGTCAAAATCAGGCAAAAGACGGGAGTCATAGATGCTCTCGCACACTCACTATCCTTAAAATGGCGATGGGCCGGACATGTTGCACGCTACTCTGACAGAAGGTGGACCATTGCAGCTACAAAATGGAGAGGACCGTCTGGAAAGAGACGTGTTGGCAGGCCGATACAACGCTGGGCCGACGGTTTAATCAAAGTTGCTGGCAAAAGTTGGGAAACTCAGGCTGCAAACAGAATGTTATGGATGGAGTTGGAGGAGGCCTTCACCCAAAGAGGGGTTCATATCAAAGAAAACTAAATGAAACTCAAATTTATTTGTATATACATATTTTTTTTTTTTTTTTTTACTTACAACACAAAACATTGAATACTTACACTTAGGTTTGATATGAATAAACGGCTTTTTTATTATTATTTATTATAGACGTGGCTAGTTCTCCAGGTACATTGGTGACAATTTTGTGTAACTTCCATTGACAACTTCAACTCGTCCTTTGACCTACGGCCCCTCCAAAGCCTTCCATTTAGTCCTGTCCCTTGCCATCTTCATCCAGGTACCTCCTACAATCTTGTTCAGGTCATCGGACCATCTGTATTTTTGTGGGCCCCTATTTCTAGTGTTGTATCTTGGGCACCACTCCACGATGTCCCTTGTCCATTTCTCCAAATCGTCCCTTATCATGTGACCAGCCCAGCGCCATTTTAGTTGTTTTACTGTACTTTTACTGTAGTTAGTGTTTTGATTCTTGATTTTGACTTAATTATGGACAACTTGACTCTGTCTCTGAGTTTTATATTAAGAATACTTCTTTCCAAGTGATTTTTAAGTGATTATTAAGTTTCTGGTGTTACCTTTTTGTAAGCACCCAAGTTTGGCATCCATGTGTTATTACTGGTATTAGACAAGTATTAAAAACTTTAAATTTATATCTTGTTGGTATTTCTTTTGCCTTCAAAACTTCTTTTAAAGACCAAAATTTCTTTCATGCATTTGTGATTCTTTTCTGGAGTTCCTTATCTGTCTGGTCTTCAGGTGATATTACTTGTCCAAGATATAGATATTCATTACAAATACAAATAGCCTTTATTCACTGATTGTTTGTTACATTTATTAATATAATATTGAGTCTATTATTTGTTTTGCATTAGTCAGGTAGTCGGGATTTCCGACAAAGGCCTCCTCCAATATTTTCCACTCTTCTCTGTTACGAGCTGTTCTTATCCACATCTTTGGAAATTCGTCTTCCTATCTCACATATTCATTAACACTTTGACTACCGAGAACCCGCCTGGTAGGCACTCGTAATGTTTGCTCAGATGCCGGGCACGCGGCATTGCCTTGCAGGTTGTAGCCCGCCTGGCGGGTTCTGTCAGTTTCTGGGGTATTGGTCAAAATTTTGCCTGGTTGCGAAAGTGTTAACATAATCTATTATATTTCCACTTATCTCCATTTGTTCTTTAGTACTGTTAGTCATTTCATTAGTTTTGTTTTAGACATATTCATGGAAAGGCCAACAATTTTGCTTTGTGTGTCTAGTTCTTCTAGCATACATTTCAGTTCTGACGGGTTATCTGATACCAGTATCAGATCATCTACGAACCTCAGATGATTTAGTCTTCTTCCTTTACAATACTGCAATTTTACAATACTGTTTAAAAATAAGCTTATATATGTCAATCAAAGGAAAAAAGTAACCCAGGCCTCTGGTGCCCAGGGCTGGGATCGGATGTACTGTTTTTATTTCTTCCTGATTTATTACATGCAAAATAAAAATGAATAAACTTCAAGAACTGTAAACAATTAAAACCTTGTTCACCTTGACAAATTCAACTATCAATCAATCAATAAGCCACTTATTCTGAACTTTGCTCTTGTTTGTTAACAGTATATTTATAGGATAACTGTGAGTTCAGTTTGCCATACGACATAGGCCTCCTCCAGCATTTTCCACTGTTTTCTATCTTTCGCGTCCCTTCTCCAATTCCGGCCAGCTGTCAGCTTTAACTCATCTTCCCATCTTGTGAATCTTCCTCCCGGTGTCCTGTTGCTGTCTCTTATTCAACTAATGTGTATAAGACAAAAAATTAGGCATGCCACTGGATCCTCCTAATCATTTTTCACAGAAACATTTTCGTTTAATTTCGTCAACTTAGTTACTTGAATCCATAGCTTAATTGGTAAAGCGATCGAGCCCCGGCAAGGCGTATCAATGTAGGTTCAAATCCTACTGGGTTGATTATGTTTTCAATGTTTGTATTTGATTTAATAACAAACTATTTTCATTAAATCCTACAGAAATATAAAGGAAAACACGAAGGGTACACATGTGTATGATCCGACACAAGATCCGGTGCTGAACGAGTTCAAACGAGAGAACCTCATTCACCGCCAGGCGCAAGCTGCCGTGGTCGAAGGAGTGAAGAAACTCAAGGAACTGAATATTCCTACAAGAAGGTATTTTACGGACTGGATTGATTGACTTATGGAGTCCAAATTAAAATGATGCACTAATTTCGTTTACACAATGACTAGATATATTTATAATGGATAGTTTTACCTGCTTTTTTTGTTTAATAGGAGTGATATCAGCATGAATAGGCTAATTTAATTTTCTATTGTGTAGGCGGTAAATTTTTTGGTACAGTCGAGTTTTTTTTTTTAACGTCCATGTGAAGAGATATTGGACAACTCTACTGTGCTACGAGGGTTGCTACTTATATATCCGGAAACAAAAAAAACAAACAAACGTACACGGCTGAAAATGGTTTTATTGTTTTTCAAAGTATTCCCCTTGATGATCTATGCACTTTTGCATTCGCGTGAACCAATTTTTAAAGCACTTCTGTCACTCCGCCTGAGGTACCTCCATAACGTGTTGTTTGAATGCGTCGACAGCATCTTCAGCGGTCGAAAATCGTTGACCGCGTAATTTATTCTTTATATTTGGAAATAAATGGACCCTGGACCCGGGGTATGTTTCTGGACCCGGGGTATGTCCTTAAACTACGTCCGGACTTGGGTATGTCCTTAAACTATGCCAAAAAGAGAGGTATGGGCACTGCGAATGGCATCTCGCTTAGTGTGGTAGGGCACGTTCAGTGAATGTCATCTCGCTCAAATCTGGAGCAGAGCCCGACTGGGGAAGTACCTCCACCTTACAGAAAACCACAGCCAAATAGCACTAGACCCTACTCATAGTGTTGTGTTCCTGCTGGTGAGTAAGGTTGCCAAAGAGCTCAAAGAGGACCCAGTGTGTTGACGATGAGGGACCCTCTTGTTCCTTTAGCCGTCAACACAGTGAATCCTTCTTTTTGTAAAGGGTCGGCAACGCGCATGTGACTCCTGTGGAGTTACAGGCGTCCATAGGTTACGGTAGCTGCTTACCATCAGGTAGGCCGTATGCTTGTTTGCCACCGTCGTGGTATAAAAAAAAAAATAAAAATCGTTGGGTGCCAAGTCAGGGCTGTACGGCGCATGACCCGTTAATTCCACATTTTGACCCTCCAAAAATAGAGTTGTTTCGCGTGACGTATGACAGCTGGCATTGTCATGATGAAGAATGATTCTTCGTCGCTGGTTAGTTTTACGAATTTGTTCAAATACTTCCGGTAAGCAAATGGTCGTGTACCACTCTGAATTAACCGTTCTACGGTTTTCTAGTGGCACTGTAGCTACATGGCCATTAATACCGAAGAAGCAGGCCACCATTTGTTTCAATGTACTTTTTGCACGAGTAACTTTCGTAGGGTTCGGCTCATTTTGAAACACCCATACCGTTGATTGTTGCTTCGTTTCGGGATCGTATGCATAGATCCAGGATTCGTCACCTGTATAGATGTTATAAACGGCTTTTGAGTCACCACGGTTATATTTTTTTAACATTTTATTGCACCATTCGACGCGAGCATCTTTTTGCTCTTTTGTTAAGTTGTGGGGTATCCAACGCGAACAAATTTTTTTTACAGCCAAATAATTATGTAATATGCTATTAATGCTGGTCATAGAAATACCCAGAGTCGCCTCTATCTCGCAGTACGTAACATGTCGGTCGTCCATTATAAGTTTTCGCACAGCCTCGATATTTTGTTGTACAACGACCGATTTCGGGCGACCTGCCTTAACTTCGTCCGTAAGCATACTACGTCCACGATTGAACTCACTAAACCAGTGATACAGAGTAGTTTTAGATGGGGCTTAATCACCAAAAGTTGAAGTTAGTTGATCTATGCACTGTTGTTGCGTTAAACCACGCCGAAAATCATAATAAATCATAGCACGAATATTTTCACGAGTGAGTTCCATTCTTGCTGCGAGATGACATTTAAAACCCGTCAAAAACAAAACACGAGCGTTAATAAGAAAGAAAAAATATACCGGCCAGTACTTAAAAAAGTTCAAATTTTACCATGGAGGTCAAATATGCTATTTAAGAAGATTGTAATCCCGGTTTCCGGATATATAAATAGCAGCCTATGTACATATTTTATTTATTTAAACTTTATTGCACACAACAGTAAAATGTACAAACGGCGGACTTAATGCTTAAAGGCATTCCCTACCAGTCAACCATTGGGCTAAACAGAGACATGACAAAAAGTTGCAGAGAAAAGAAGGATAATAGTCAGTTAAAGTCATTGATAGCTTAGCTAAAAAAAGATGGTAATAATCTAAATTAAAATACCAAATAAAATACCAGGAATAAATATACTACTATATATTTATAAATACTATATATTTTCTGCATTATTTATGTATTACTTATTTACCCTGGCTCTAATTTGCATACCACCATCCAGGCCCGAAGACTACTTCGCGGAGATGGCGAAGACAGACGAGCACATGCAGAAGGTGCGCAAGAGCCTGCTCGGCAAGCAGGCGGCGCGGGCGCGCACCGAGAAGGTGCGCCAGCTGCGCGACCAGAAGAAGATCGCCAAACGAGTGCAGGTACGGTATTACATTCAAACTCAAACTCAAATATTTATTCAGTAAGTAGGCCACAAGGGCACTTTTACACGTCAAAGTAAAAGAGAGAAAAAAATCAAACTACACCGGTTCTAACCCTACACCTCTGACCCGAGAAGAATTATGTCCGGCAAGAAACTCGGCGGGACTTATTTTTTCAAAACAACAGTACATCAAAACTAAACAATACATATAAGTGCGTTGTTCTATAAGAAAACATATCAAACCAAGTTAGATTAACCAACAATAGGAAGAAAAAATATTTTTTGTTATGAAGGATAGGCAGACGTTTGACCGCGATCTCACCTGATGGTAAGTGGCGATGCGGTCTACGGTGGCACGGCGGCTACGGAGCACGCTTACCTCTGAGATACCTATTTATTCTCGCTTTGAAGAGACCCAAATAGGCATGGTGAATTTTTTTCATGATGTATGGTATCAATCGATTCGTTTTGTTGTGAGGATCAAATGTCTATATGCGGCTAATTGCGTTAAAGCAACACAAAAGTCAGAAATGAGACTTAAAGTCTGAGATTTGCATTTGTTTCTCGAAACGCTCCTAACAAAATGACATGCAAAAGTGACGTCACGATCATATAGTCGCCCTGTTTAAAGTATGGAAAAATTATGAAATTGCTATTTTTACAGTGAACTGTTGCGTTTATGTATATGGTTACCATACAATTTATTTAACAGTAAAATGTTAAAAATCGAATGGTATCAGTTTTTTTTTTAAATCTCGTACTTTAAAAAAAAATGAAATTTTGAAGCATTACAATATATTTTTTTAATTTTCACTTTATTTGGATATATTGGTAATTCTGCATCCTATCAACTAATTTTATTGCATAATTCAACATGTGTCATCATCCCTATTGTACTCAAGTGGAAACAGACTTGGGCAGGCCGTTCCACTTCTTCTTTGGCAGTTCGCATAAGGAATGTTGACGCGAAA
The DNA here is from genome assembly GCA_947086415.1 of Pammene aurita. NCBI lineage: Eukaryota > Metazoa > Arthropoda > Insecta > Lepidoptera > Tortricidae > Pammene > Pammene aurita. Next base: position 37,933,580 of record OX352297.1, on the reverse strand, counting down.
CGCTTCGTGCGTATATGTGGAATACCTACCATGAAGCGATGCCGGAGTGCCGATTGTCTGGTAGTCCGATGGTAAACATATGGTAAACATAACAACGTCCAGGCTGGTTATATCGCGGAGAGGAACATTGACGCGTATACACATTACTAAAAATACCTTTTTTACGGGGGGAAAACCGTTAGATACTTCCCCGCCACGGGGACAGCGCGGAAGTTATGTCGGAGTCGCACCAATTAAAAACCCCCGACAGTCCTCAATGACTTTCATGTTTCAATGTTTCACTCGCGTCAGCGCTCGTCGGAACATTCGACGAATCGTTTGCGTACGAGTGCCAACACGAATGTCCAACATATTCGGCAAAATTGTATGTTAAGCGTGCTCTACACATTGGCCCAACGTTGGCCAATCTAAGGGACGCAGCTATACGGCAGAACGAGATTGCGATATCTCTTGCTCCCTCTAACGCAAAACTGTGTCCTTTAGATTGGCCCAATGTGTAGACCCCGCTTAATGTTAGATCGACACACTGGGCTAATGTCACAGTTATGCATTAGATCAACAAGCAGTATCGCTATCTCGTTCCGTCGTATGCATCCTTTAGATTGGTCGACATTGGCCCAATGTGTGAATCGAGCATAAAGTTATGAAAAAAGCTGTTTAGTATGATTTTTTGGCTCGCGTCAATATACCGCTTCCCGACGCTCGCACGCGCCCGAAGAGGCGAATGGTGCGACGCACCCCGAGACGAGCGTAGTGCGTACACAGTACAGTCCGCGCTAGTCGCCGTGTCACCTCACACAACCTGCGGCCCCCGCAGTATACGAGGTTTGCGTTTCAGGGGTATCATTGGTAGCTTTTATACTTTATCGTGCCGTACATAGCACATCACGATAAAGTGTAAAAGCGATCATTAGGCTTGCCACTCGTACGCAAGTTTAAATGCGGCTTTATGACTTATGGTTTTTTTTGCGGTTGTTCTTGCTCTCCTGTTCCTAAGAACAGAAAAAACTCATTCTCTTTACGACTCGTTTACTCGAATTTTTATTTTATTTCAGATCGATGCCAGACTGAAACAAGCCTCAGAGAAGAGAGAAATGCTGGAACAGCTCAAGCGAGTCCGCAAAGGCAAGTCCACAGACCTCGACTTCCTGGACGACAACAAAGGCAAGAACAAGGCTAAAGGCGCACAGAACAAGATATCCAAGAAACGGGCCACGAAAGACAAGAAATTCGGCTTCGGAGGCAAGAAGAAAGGCTCCAAACTTAATACTAGGGAGTCTTCAAGCAATATGGATGGTTTTAATAGCTCAGCGAAGAAGAAACCGTTCGATTATAGGAATGCTAAGAACAAGCAATTTAAACCGAAAGGTAATAAGAATCAGAGGCCCGGGAAGTCTAAGAGGAAGAATGCTAAGCGATAAATGTAAGGTTTTTTAATAAATTTTCTTGTATAGTGCCTATTTGTTTGTTTTATTTGATTCAGAGATGGGCAATACCTTTTCCTCCTGGTGACTGAGTCTGCGGCTTATTCATGCGTAGGCTTTATGCGGCCGAGCGGCGCGAAGCCTGCGTGCTCACGAGGCAGTCAATAGTGTAGGACGGAGTTGGACAAAAATTAACATAAATAAATAAATATTATAAGGACAATCTTACACAAATCGACCTAGGCCCACAGTAAGCTCAATAAGGCTTGTGTCATGGGTACTAGACGACGATATATATAATATATAGATATAGATAAATACTTAAATACATAGAAAACATCCATAACTCAGGAACAAATATCTGTGATAAACACACAAATAAATGCCCTGACCAGGATTCGAACCCGGGACCTCCTGCTTCGTAGGCAGGGTCACTACCGACTGGGCTAGGAGGCCGTTAAACACATGATTGAAACTTAACACATTCAATGCCGAGAACCCGACTATCGGGTATTTTATGATTTCGTTCCCAGGCCGGACGACCCGATAGTCGGGATCGTGGTACTACAGCTTTATATGGCGAAATTTTTGTGGCCTGGCGCGGATGTCTTGTTTGGCTGGGTGGCAATGAATGTGTTAATCATATGAACATGATTACGAATTCAATCATGAGCTTTCTAATCTGATTCGATTTTTAGTTTCAATCATGATTAGCTGAAGTGATTACATTAGTAAGACAGATGCTTAGTTAAACTAACGATTCAGTTGATTAGATGATTAGATTTTGCGTAGCTACTAGCTCCATCACTTTTTAGGGTTCCGTACCTCGAAAGGAGAAACGGAACCCTTATAGGATCACTTTGTTGTCCGTCTGTCTGTCTGTCAAGACCATTTTTCTCAGGAACGCGTGGAGGTATCAAGCTGAAGGTATCAAATACTCAGGTCTATTGTCCCTTGGAGCTGTGAAAAAATCAAACTTTAAAGCCAACACAATCAAAAGATACAGCCGTTTATGCTGCAAATTTTAGAGTTTTTCGGCACTCGCAAAACCTACGGGGTACTTCCCGTGAACTCAGAAACTTGAAATTTGGCACGAAGCAACGTCATAGAGAATGGAAAAAATACAAAAAGTAGACATTTTTAGTAAAATCATACAAAAATTTTTTTTTTTAAATTTTAAACTTACCACCTTTTTCCTCGTAAACGCGTAGGGGTATTAAATTGAAATTCATATCAAATTCAAATACTCAGGTTTGTACGGAACCCTCGGTGCGCGAGTCCGACTCGCACTTGGCCGGTTTTGTTTCCTTGACGGAACTGAGGCGGCACCTAGGTAAGTATGAGTATAATATATACATTTAGGATAAATGGCTATTTGTGACAATATTTTAAAGGTATCATTTGGCGGTTAGCGCTTACGTCATAAGTTGTGTAGTTCAGATTCAATATTGAGCAATAAAAGCGTAAATGCCCGTGGCCTAATGTTACCTTTACCAAAATACCGATACATTTTATGTTACTTTTTAGTATGAGTGTACAAATGAATGCTCCCATTGAACTTTGAGTGGTGAGATACGAGTCAAAACGTTTAATTTAAAAGCTACCAGTGTATAAAAGATATGCACACTTTGGTCATATTGAATCTTATTGCATAAAAAAATATTTTCATTTTAATTTTTTACATAAGTGGTTCAATATGTGAAATTCAGAACAAAAACCTTATTCTAGTAAACATATCATATAATAAATCAACTTAAGAACATTGCAATCATACATTCGTAAATCATATTGAACAAATCATGATTAGTTTTTAGTTGATTAGCGTTACTTCAGTTTCAATCAGCGCCCGTCGTTAATGATTTACTCTTAGCGAAATTACTTGATTGTTTCGTGTTATGATTTAATCAGCGATGGTTACTAATCAAATCACCGATTTCAATCAAGTATGCCCAACTATGGAGTAGGATATCAAATAAGTCTTGTAAAAAGTATGCATATAATATGGGCACAGTATGAACTACCACTTGCGTCCTCTCCGCGCGGGAGCTCTACGCGGCCGAGCGGTGCGAGACCTGCGTGTTCACGAGGTAGTCAATAGTGTAGGATATCGAATAAGATTCAAGTATGAAACATGCATATAGGTACAGTATGAACTACCACTTGCGTATTCTCCGCGCGGGAGCTCTAGGCGGCCGAGCGGCGCGAGGTCTGCGTGTTCACGAGGCAGTAAATAGTGTAGGATATCGAATAAAAGAGTCTTGTATAAAGTATGCATATATTATGGGTACAGTATGAATATGAACTACCAGTCGCGTATTCTCCGCGCGGGAGCTCTACGCGGCCGAGCGGTGCGAGGTCTGCGTGTTCACGAGGTAGTCAATAGTGTAGGATATCGAATTAAAGAGTCTTGTATAAAGTATGCATATATTACGTACAGTATGAACTACCACTTGCGTCTTCTCCGCGCGGGAGCTCTAGGCGGCCGAGCGGCGCGAGGTCTGCGTGTTCACGAGGTAGTCAATAGTGTAGGATATGAAATAAAAGAGTCTTGTATAAAGTATGCATATATTACGTACAGTATGAACTACCACTTGCGTCTTCTCCGCGCGGGAGCTCTAGGCGGCCGAGCGGTGCGAGGCCTGCGTGTTCACGAGGTAGTCAATAGTGTAGGATATCAAATAAAAGTCTTGTATAAAGTATGCATATATTACGGATACAGTATAAACTACCACTTGCGTCCCTTGCCTTTCTTCTTCTGCTGCTGCTTGCGTTGCCAGGCCGAGTCCTGCGGCTTCTCCACGCGGGGGCTCTTGGCGGCAGTGGCGGTGCTGGGTGGCTGCTTGCTCATGTCGCTTAAACACAAACATAGTCAGATATCGCTCATATTTATTTAACCTATTGACTGCCACAGTCGGCTGTGGCCAACATCAAAAAGTTGTGCCATGGACGCCAACGACGGCTACAGCCGACTGGCTTTGTAATGCAATAGGGACCTACGCGGGCTTCCGCTAAGTTCAATTTCGCTTGACAAAACGCGATTACGTGGCGTCGGTGGCGCGTCATTTTTGTTCAATGCTTGGCGGTCAAAAGGTTAAGTTGCTGTTATGTCAAGACCAATTTATGGAAGCAAGGAACCGTTTCTAGTCCAGTTGGGCAGAAATAGCTTACTTATGTAAGACCGGCGAGTCCGGTTACCATACATTATTATCGACCTGAGGAAGGAAACCGAGGGTGGCTATAAAAACTGATTAAACAATGTAGTCTCATTTATGCTCAAAATAATCACTTTAATTGACTTTAATGAGGATTTCCGCGATCGAGATTTTCACCAGATGGCAGCATCGTGACGAGAGGTCTAGCTGTCATATCTAAATCTAGTGGAAAACTCGATCGCGGAAACCTCATTAAATTATTTTACCTTTATTGCTCGATTTGCAGACCGAAATGGAATTATATGAACGTTTCATAATAACCAGAGTGATCCAAGGGGAGAGGGGCGCAGCAAGCGGGGTGGGGCCATAGACATAGGAAAAGAGGTATAGACGGGGCATGGTAATATAGAAATACCAATATCGAGCCCACCACGCCATTACTTATAGCAGTGGAGGGTCACAAACAGATATAATTCGCGATTTCTTCAAGAATTTCTGTGTTTACTAAACGATTGTATACTCTAAACGATTTGAACTGAGCTCATCCACTTAGTGTCTTATCTTTTGTGTGTAAACCGCAGGCGCGCGTGCCACTATGAAGAAAAGGGTTTGCCCACATGTTAGCGTTTATTAAATATCTGCTATATGGACCACGGAATAAGATTCAATATATTACCTGCTCGTCCGGGAAAATTACAATTGCCTCCTAATTGCTAACTAGCGGTGCGCTCGGAATACCAGTGCAAGCGCGATCTCCAATTAGGCATTTTTGTTTCGGATCTCAGTGTCGTTACGCTGGTTCCTTAGCATTTTAATCGCTTGGGCGCAACCGTAAAGAACTTAGAGCTTTTATCGTATTAGTTCATATTGAATCTTGTTGCGTGGTCCATATAGTAGAAATTCAATAAACGCTAACATGTGGGCAAACCCTTTTCTTCATAGTGGCACGCGCGCACACACACTGAGTGGATGAGCTCAGTTCAAATCGTTTAGAGTATACGCGTGTGCGGTCTCTGGTTAAATTCTTGCTTTGAGGGTGAGGCGCGAGGTGAGGGTGAGGGTGAGGGTGAGGGTAAAGGTTGGGACGCTGGTGTAACTGTACGGTGTACTCACTACTGGTCGGTGGCCGTGGTGGACATGCCCTGGCTGCCCTTGATGACGTCACGCCGCACGCCGCGCCGCTTGCGGTACGCCGTGCGCTCGTACTTCGGCAGCCATCTGTGCGGGACACATAATATTAATAAGACAATCATACACAAATCAACCAAGTCCCAAACCAAGCAAAGCTTGTACTATGGGTACTCACGCGACGGTATACATATATAAAGAAATAGGACTTATTTAAATGGTCTACAATGCACGACTCGGTCGGTAAAGTAGAAGTTTACTTAGCGAGACCAACAGATGGCGCTGTCAATGTCATCACTGCACTGTCGGTAAAACCGGATTTGCTTGTTAAAAAGCAGAGAAATGGGATGACAAAGAATGCTTGTCAACGATCAAAAGTGTGGCAAAAAAATGAAATCCATGTATGTGTTTAAATTGTCTATGTGAGCGTAAAATAGTGATGCCAAATACAACAGGTTAATTATCTATCGGTATTTGACTTTCTTATCGATATGTTCTAAAGGCCTCTACAGACGTAAGCGACTAGTCAAATTAGTCCGGGGTATGTCCTTAAACTACGTCCGGACCTGGGTATGTCCTTAAACTACGCCAAAAAGAGAGGTATGGGCACTGCGAATGGCATCTCGCTAAGTGTGGTAGGGCACGTTCAGCGAATGTCATCGCTTAAATCTGGAGCAGAGCCCGACTGGGGAAGTACCTCCACCTTACAGAAAACCACAGCCAAATAGCACTAGACCCTACTCATAGTGTTGTGTTCCTGCTGGTGAGTAAGGTTGCCAAAGAGCTCAAAGAGGACCCAGTGTGTTGACGATGAGGGACCTTCTTGTTCCTTTAGTCGTCAACACAGTGAATCCTCCTTTTTGTAAAGGGTCGGCAACGCGCATGTGACTCCTTTGGAGTTGCAGGCGTCCATAGGTTACGGTAGCTGCTTACCATCAGGCGGGCCGTATGCTTGTTTGCCACCGTCGTAGTATAAAAAAAAAAAAAAAGTCAACTGTGACGTCAATTGACATCCCCACTACCTACCAGTTATCGATATAAGTCCCTAAAACGTTTTGTCAATCCCTAGCGTCGAATAAATGTTTCGGTTTTTACACAAAATAATCATGAATATTAACTATTATGATAAAATATTGGCACACAGTATAAGAAACACTAATAATTAATTGTATCTAGTAAATACTTACATGATATATTTTGTTATTTTGATAAAATATTGTTTCAAAGACATCGATCTGAATATCATATAAACCTGTGAAATGAGTAATTACTTGGGTTTTTCCTATGAGTAATAGTCCAATCTGGAACACAACACGACACCATGTTTCTCCTTTTTCATCCCAAGTTATTTTATTCACGATTGTTTTATATTTTCCACGCTAAAATATGAGCTGTCACGACGTGGGTACGTAAGCCAACTACCCAAATGCAAAAGCTGTCATTCCTTCAAAATGATCGTGTGTCTCTTTTGCACTCGTGAAATGTTCATATACGTGTTGGTTTCTCTTTTGCGCACTCCGTTTATCTTTTAGCGGCAAGCGCCATTTTATATCTATGTTAAAAAGATGGCGATTGTGCTATGGTGAGGTTATGAAACCGGAGAGTGAAATACATCAAATTAAATAATTTGAAGTGTTAAGTGGGAATCGACATGCCAATTAATGAACTTTTTCTACTCCGGTACTTTTATCTGTCAATTATATGGTCCCGCAAACGAATATAAAAGCATGTCTTATGCAATTTCAAAAAAGTCTATCTAGTCTATTCTTCATAAAGACCCTAGGGTTATTATGTGATATAATGCAACTGCTAACAGAGGTGCCCTGTGAACCCAACAAATATTTTTTTTTTCTACTCCCGTTTATCTATAATTTATACATTCGTCATCATCTATATACTCGAAGAAACACATAGATAATATACTCGAAGAAAAGTCTATCTAGACTATTCCCCAAAAAAAAACAACTTAAATAAAAGCACCAAAATAGAATCGCGTGCAGTCAGGACTTTAGAAGAAAATACATTACTGCCAACCTAAGAAACCTAAATAAACGCAGCGTTTTTAGAAAAAAAAAACTTTAAAACAGAAAAAATTAAAAAAAAACCACAGACATACTTTGTAGTTTTTACGTTTGCCATTCGTTTGTGATGGCTAACTGCAAACTTTGAAAATAATATATTTTTACTAATATGATTGATTTAATAACAATAACGATTGTGTGTGTTTGTGTTAGTATTCTTGAAATACAGTGTTTTAAAAGGTGAAACTTAAATTATTGTTGATTATGTTGACAAAATAACTGCAATATCCATGAAGTGTTCAATTTCGCATTTTTTGTAAAACTATGTGTAATCGTAGAAAAAGTATTGTATGCAACGTCGTATAAGTAGGTCAAAAAATGTTCGTGGCGTTTTTCTTAACAATTTTCACCTCCGGCTGCGACATTTAATAGTAGATTGTGTAACAAGGGAGCAAAATGAAATATTTACGGCGAGGGCGTATATTGATTCCCAAACGAAGCGATGGAGTCTATAATAGAATCCCGAGCGTAGCGAGGGATTCTAAAGTAGACTCCTGAGCGTAGTGAGGGATTCAAGTGTTAACGCCCAAGTTGAAAATAGTTTTTCACACCACCTAATCGTATACGGGCTTTTTCTTCCCTGCTAGGAGGGAAGAAAGTGGCACTTTTCTGTTCTAGGACATTAGCTTTTTTTTTCAGCTAGTCCGTCATTAAAAACATATTCCTTATTGAATTAATCGATTAATTATAATCAGGAAGCACATTAGAAGCACATATAAAGTTAAAATAAATAGGATTCAGCAATAACAAAAATATTTTCTCTAAGGTGGTGTGAAAAGCAGTATGTGTCACATAGGAGCAAAACTATTTTCACCTTGGGCGTTAACACTTGAATCCCTCACTACGCTTAGGAGTCTACTTAAGAATCCCTCGCTACGCTCGGGATTCTATTATAGACTCCATCGCTTCGTTTGGGATTCAATACACGCCCTCGCCGTAAATATTTCATTTTGCTCCCTTGTTACACAATCTACTATTGCTCCTATGTAGACGTGTGCGCCGCCATAAAAATCCGCGGCGGCGGCGCGCCGGGAATATTTGGCGGCGTGGCTGCGCCACGCCGGCGTCAAGGTCACTTTTGCCTCCGCTTGCAAGGCTCACGTTTCGCATATGTTAAATACTTATCAAAAACTTGTTAGGAACAAGGAACATAAAACGATATATAATGCCGTTTGCTTCAGTCCTGCCTATTTTTCGGAAATCGCTTTTATGTTGATGTTTTTCATAATTGTCGTGGATTAAGATCCTTTTAAAGCCAACTCTATCTAAAGCGTGTACCAAAACCAGCTACCAAGAAATGTGACAAGCTAGACGGTCCTGTCTTGCGGGAGCTCGCCAGATGGTTGCCTCTCAAGATAAAGGACGTTATAAGGGATCTTTTTGAAGATACAGAGACAACATGCAATGGCTTCAAGGCGGTTGTGTCCGAAACAGCGAAAGAAGTAATCTCCACTCCTGGGAGCCAAGCAAGACGGAAACCCTGGATTTCTGATGCTACCTGGCAACTTATTGAGCGACAAAGGACTCTCAAAGAACAAGGCCTTAACACAGACATAGCAAGAAAGGAGTATTCCAGGCTACAGACTTGCGTGAAAAGGGCATGCAGACGCAATAAGAATAATAATTCATCCATGCTTTGTGTGACGAAATCGAAAATCATGCTGCAACTGCCCATTCTAAAGACTTGTTCCAGAAAGTCTAACTTCTCACCCGCGACTACAAACCTGCCAGATACAAAGCTGCCAGATAGCGGATACTGATGGAAACACTTTATCAGACCTGGACAAAGTGTTTCCATCAGTATCCGTTGGCTAGATGGAGAGACTATTCGGAACAACTCCATCGAGAAGTTCCGGAAGATTTTTAGTGCGGAATGACGCTGTGCATCCACTAGAACCGGACATACTTATTTCCGAAGTGGAAGACGCCATCAGACGTCTGAAAGTTAATGCCGTGGGTACTGATGGTATATATGCGCTAGTCTCCTAAAGAATCTAGGTGGCGAAGGTACACAGTTCTTACACCAGATTTGCTGCAAAGTGTGGAGAACTGGCCAGTGGCCGAGAGACTGGACTGAATACATGGTTATACCTCTCCATAAAAAAGGCTCAAAGCTAAAATGTGACAACGATAGAACTTTGTCTATTATATCGCATGCCAGTAAAGTATTTCTTTACATCATAAAAATTCACGATTGACAATGTTGCTGCAAATACCTGCAGAGCAGGCTGGCTTTGTGTCTGGGCGAGGGACACGGGAGCAGATTTTCATCGTGCGCCAGATCATCGAGAGATGTCGTGAATGGAACAAGCTGCATTAGATGGAAAAACATGCTGTACGTGCTCCTGGAGATGAAAGTCCCTGCTCACTTAGCTCACCGTATTGAGAACTTGTACGCCAAAAGTACTGCCGAGTTCGCATCTAGAATATCTTGTCGGACCAGTTCCAGCCGGAAAGAGGAGTAAGACAAGACTGTATATTGTCTCTGAAGCTCTTTAATATCTACGGCGGATACATCTTACGTAAGGTAACCGAGAACTGGGACGGTGGCATATCAATTGGCGGCAAAACGATCTGCAACCTACGCTATGTTGACGACACAACGCTCTTGGCTTCCAGTGATGAGGAGGCGATGTATCTTTTGTTCCGGCGAATAGAAGCGGAAAGCATCGAATTAGGACTTCACGTCAATCATGCGAAAACCAAGTTAATGTTCGTACACCGGAAACAGTCTCCTCCACGAAGCCTAGAACTGAAAGACCTAGAATGCGTCAGCGCCTTCACCTACCTCGGCGCACTTTGATCTAACGATGGTAGCTGTGAACGTGAAATCATCCGGAGGATTCAAATAGCGAAGAGTGCTATGACTTGGTTAGATAGGATCTGGAGAGGTCACGACATACAGAGGCAGACTAAGGTTAGACTTATACGTTCATTGGTGTTTCCAATTTTCCTATACGGTTCTGAAACTTGGACTATCAAGGCAGATCCGAAAAGCCGTATCGACGCGTTTGAGATGTGGTGTTGGCGACGGCTTTTACGGATACCTTGGGCTGCGATGCGCACTAATCAGTTCATACGCATAAAACGCCGGTTGTCTACGACGTGCCAGGACCACATACTCACATACTTTGGACACCTCTCTCGACGCTCCTCGGATAGCCTGGAGAGGATCATCATGACGGGAAAAGTTGAAGGCACAAGACTAAGAGGCCTTCCCCATGCAATATCGTGTGGCCAAATCACTGCACCCATGCAATTAAAACTGCAAGAAGCCATGCGCTTAGCCAGGGATAGAAGCCTATGGAGGAACCTGGTCTTCAACAGAAGGACATGACATGATCCTCAGCGTTGAGGGAACGACTAGTGATGATGAAGATCCTTTTTTGACTCGCAGTAGATCCAAACATACCGTTCAGTATTAAGGATCAATCCTGCCACCGAAAACACTTCTTTTCTCATGGAAATTTAGTTGGTGGTACAATTTTGATGGCAGATTTATTATTTTCGTTACCAGTCTTATTAATTAGGCCATCGAGTTCATATTTGTTAGGTGAGCCAATGATTAACCAATCATACTCATTTATTCTCCTCTCTCTCTCTATCTCCCGAAAGAGAAGGAATTGACCAAACCCTAAATATTTCAATGTGTAGATGTTTTCATGGTTTAATTCGTCAATATACGTTGTAAAATTTTCAACTGACTTTCCTTCATCGGTAATTGTCATTGGCTATTTTTTGCCGAATTCCGAAATTTTGGCCAACGGCGTGGATTTTGAAATCCGCGGCGGCGGCGGCGGCGTGGGTCTCACGGCGCGGCTACGCCACGCCGGCGCGGCGCACACGGCTGCTCCTATGTGACACATACTGCTTTTCACACCACCTTAGGGGAATTTTTTTTTTATTGTTGAATCATATTTATTTTGACTTTATATGTGCTTAGTGTGCTTCTTGATTATAATGAATCTATTAATTTAATAAGAAATTTGATTGTGATGACGGACTGGCTGAAAAAAAAACGAATGTCCTAGAACAGAAAAGTGCCACTTTGTTCCCTCCTAGCAGGGAAGAAAAAGCCCGTATACGACTAGGTGGTGTGAAAATAGTATTTTATGCTGTGTAGCATAAAATACTATTTAAATGTCGTTTCTCTGTTTTCAGGTATGTTTTTAGTGTGTTTAAGGCTATAGTAGTTTATGTAACTGTTACGTAATAAGGGTCCTTAAAACATGAGTGTGGTTTTATGAAACGAGCCGCAGGTGAGTTTCATAATAAGATCACACGAGTGTTTTAAGGCCTAATTACGTACAGTTGCATACACTGCTTTATCTACACTCATATTTTTTATTCTAAATGCCGTATTCGGAAACCATAGAATGGCTGCCATTGCACCGCCATGGCCAACTCGATTGTGCCGGCGGTCGGGGAGGCGCGTGCTGGCGGCCCCGCGGGCGCGTGCAGGTGTACATTATGTTATCAAAACTCATATCACATCAATAGTTGAGCATGTAAAGTTAAAATTACGTTACTGCCACAGATAAAAAGCTTATCATAGTAAAATCGGTCGTGGTAATGCTAGCCATTGCCTACCGTTTTCGAACACGTTTTAGAGAACTTACAATATGAGTGTAGATAAAGTAAGTTTAGTTTCAAAATGTAAACTTTTGACTAAATAAAAACTTTGTTTTCAGAGCAACACAATACGTTTATTTTTGGTGGATTCCTAATAATTCTTGAGAGTTGTCTTATACATACTTAAATACAGATAATTATATACTTAGATACATAAAAAACACCCATAACTCAGGTACAAATATCCGTGATAAACACACAAATTAATGCCCTGACCAGGATTCGAACCCGGGACCTCCTGCTTCGTAGGCAGGATCGCTACCGACTAGGCTAGGATGCCGTTAAAATGACACGTAGTCAAGTTTAAAAATGGGATGAATATATAGTAAACCATTAAATAATTTACTTACTAAATTATTAATATAGTTTATTACGTCATCGTCACATAATATGCATGGTGAATTTTTTTCATGTTTGGTATCAATCGATTAGTTTTGTTGTGAGGATCAAATGTCTATATGCGGCCAATTGCGTTAAAGTAACACAAAAGTCAGAAATTACCCTTAAAGTCTGAGGTTTGCATTTGTTTCTCGAAACGCTCCTAACTAAATGACGTGCAAAATAGTGACGTCACGATCATATAGTCGCCCAGTTTAAAGTATGGAAAAATTATGAAATTGCTATTTTTACAGTGAAATGTTGCGTTTATGTACAAGTATATTGTTAACATACAATTTATTTAACAGTAAAATGTTATAAATCAAATGGTATCAATGTTTTATTTTAAATTTCGTACTTTAAAAAACAGGAAAATTTTGAAATTTTAAAGCATGATATTTTTGAACCATTTCAATCAGAGAGTTCTAAACCAGGAGAGGCCCTGAGTATCATTTCCCCTCTGTCAGAAGTATTGGCGGAAAATCTAGTACATCTATAAAAACTATTTCAATAATCGATGTCACGCATTTTCGTCATCGCTGTCAATGGATAACAAGCTCCGTGAAAATGCCCTTATGCGCTGTTTTTGGATGTAAAAAAATGTTATATTCCGTTTAGTTTACAAAAAGATGAAATACCATTTCAGATGTAAGTACAGTTTTATTTTATTTATCATTACTTTCGTAATAAATGATTTAACCTAAATCGAAAATCAAGCTTCGTTTACAGAATCGACTCAAAGACAATCGTTTTCTTTCTGACGGGCTGTAACTATTTGACGTTTGACACTTCTCCATATTTAACGCGCTTAAGGATTGCTGTCTTCTATATTTTGTTTGAAAATAAAATCAAAAATGATCCTTGGCTTTTTTGTTTGACATTTCCAAAGACTGCATCCAATAATGAACCATATGTTAACGTATGTACAGTCGACTATCTATTGCTCCATTTAGTGTTATGAAGTGTAAAACGAATATGTCAAATATGTTAGGTGTTTTCAAGTCAAAGGTACATCTTTGTCGGTTGTCAATAAAGCGTTGCTGCCATAAAAAAATCATTTAGAAATAAACTGTATTAACAACCGACAATGATGTACCTTTGACTTGAAAACTTCACATCCGTGCTACCTCGCCCCCCTCAGATTTTGGCAGACTTTTTTGTTTGGAAAGATGAGGCGAAGCGTACTCCATTTATATAGCTTTATGATTTCAATAGATATTTTTAATTTTCACTTTATTTGGATATATTGGTAATTCTGCATCCTATCATCTAATTTTATTGCATAATTCAACATGTGTCATCATCCCTATTCTTCCATTCATTAAATGACATAACTTTAGGGAGTTTTCTTGAACAAGTTGCGACCTGCATGGAGTGCCACCTGTTTGCGCGAATTAGCTTAAGAGGCCTTATTCCCAAAATGCGCGTATTTTGCGAAATGCGTCATTTTCTTCGGAGGTTATAGCGAAAATGCTTTGTCTTTTTAAATTAACTTTTAATGCATATAATAGTCCGTTCCTTTATCTAGACGGCCATGGGAATAAAAATTATATTTTTGGGAAAAAAACCTGAAAAACATGGCTTCTCTTGGCAGGCCTCTTCAGAGTTTGCAGTTAGACGTCTGGTTTTTTTTTCAGATTACTCAAATAAAGGTAACCTTACTTATAAAATTTGAATACAATTCAATTTAGTATATCATGTTCAAGACGGCCATGGTAAGAAAAATTTAAGATTCATCTTGGATAATAGAAAAAATACCTTCTGAATATTGCAAATTTTTTGTTGAAAACAGGTTTACATTTAATTTTTTTCACGGAAGTCCTATAAATATTCTGCCCTAAAAATATAAATATATCAAAGTTCAGCTATAGATCTACCACGAAAAAAAAATCATTACTGTCACGCAAAATTTAAATAAAGTGTAATTATTTGAAGATGACTCTAAATCGGTTCAAAACTTGACAAAACACATCGAGCCGTCGCCTCTGGCTCAGTATGGAACGAGAGCTCACAGACGACGGACCTGTGCTAAATCGTCCTAGGCGCATTACGTAAGTTTGCCAGCTAGATACACTAAGAGGCCACTAAAACGGGTACTCTTGTATGAAATCCCCAACACGTAGTGACCGGTTTCCATTGCCCTATAGTTGCGAGAAGTGCGATTGAATTATAAAGATCCTTGAAATAAAAAAATCGAAATATTTACTTTACTTAATATTATTAAATGAAGTAGAATAGAGTAACACATAAAGCCATAGGTACGAAAAAAAAAAGACTTTTTATTTGAAAACTAGAAAATTTTGTCTATATCGTCATGGTAGTCATTTTCTACTAACTCGGGTATGCAGAATTTAAAAATAATGTTTATTTTAAAATCAAAGATGGCGGTCATACACTTTATGGTGAAAATCGTTATGGTAGTCATTTCCGATTATTTCAGGGATGTAGATTTCGGAAAAAAGGACGGTTTTAAAATCAAAGATGGCGGAAACGGAAAATTTTGTCAAAATCGTCATGGTAGTCATTTCCGACTAATTCGGGTGTGCAGATTTCGAAAATAATGTCTATTTAGAAATCCAAGATGGCGGTCGATCACTTTTTTGGTAAAAATCGTTATGGTAGTCATTTTCGAATAATTCAGGGGTGTAGATTTCGAAAATAATATCCGTTTTAAAATCAAAGATGGCGGAAATGGACAATTTTGTCAAAATCGTCATGGTAGTCATTTTCGACTAATTTGGGTGTGCAGATTTCGAAAACAATGTCTATTTTGAAATCCAAGATGGCGGTCATACACTTTTTTGGTAAAAATCGTTAAATCAAAAATGAAGACCGTTTTAAAATCCAAGATGGTGAAATGGAAAATTTTGTCAAAATCGTCATGGTAGTCGCCTTCGACTAATTCGGGAGTGTAGATTTCGAAAATTATGTGTTTCAAAATCCAAGATGGCGGCCATACACTTTTTACTTCAAAATCGTAATGAACGTCATTTTTGAATAGTTCAGGGATGAAAACTTCGAAAATAAGGACCGTTTTAAAATCAAAGATGGCGGAAACGGAAAATTTTGTCAAAATCGTCATGGTTGTCGTCTTTCACTAATTCGGGTGTGCAGATTTAGAACATTATGTCTATTTTGAAAACCAAGATGGCGGTCATACATTTTTTTGGTAAAAATCGTTATGGGAGTCATCTCCGATTAATTCAGGGCTGTAGATTTCGGAAATAAGGACGGTTTAAAAATAAAAGACGGCGGAAATGGAAAATTTTGTCTTAATCGCCATAGTAGTCATTTTCGACTAATTTGGGTGTGCAGATTTCGAAAATAATGTCTATTTTGTAATCCAAGATGGCGGTCACACACTTTTTTGGTAAATATCGTTGAATTGACCCGGAGTATGTCCTTAAACTACGTCCGGACTTGGGTATGTCCTTAAACTACGCCAAAAAGAGAGGTATGGGCACTGCGAATGGCATCTCGCTAAGTGTGGTAGGGCACGTTCAGCGAATGGCATCTCGCTCAAATCTGGAGCAGAGCCCGACTGGGGAAGTACCTCCACCTTACCGAAAACCACAGCCAAATAGCACTAGACCCTACTCATAGTGTTGTGTTCCTGCTGGTGAGTAAGGTTGCCAAAGAGCTCAAAGAGGACCCAGTGTGTTGACGATGAGGGACCTTCTTGTTCCTTTAGCCGTCAACACAGTGAATCCTCCTTTTTTGTAAAGGGTCGGCAACGCGCATGTGACTCCTTTGGAGTTGCAGGCGTCCATAGATTACGGTAGCTGCTTACCATCAGGCGGGCCGTATGCTTGTTTGCCACCGTCGTGGTAAAAAAAAAAAAAATTAAAAAAAAAATTAAAAAAAATTAACATAAAGACCGTTTTTAAATCCAAGATGGCGGGAATGGAAAATTTTGTCAAAATCGTCATGGACGTCATGGTAGTCATTTTCGACTAATTCGGGTATGCAGATTTTGAAAATAATGTCTATTTAGAAATTCAAGATGGCGGTCATACACTTTTTTGGTAAAAATCGTTATGGTAGTAATTTCCGATTAATTCAGGTGCGTAGATTTCGAAAATAAGGACGGTTTGAAAATCAAAGAAGGCGGATATGGAAAATTTTGTCAAAATGGTCATGGTAGTCATTTTCGACTAATTTGGGTGTGCAGATTTCGAAAAAAATTATACTTTTAATTCGAAAAGTATCTCCAACAGTCCCAACTGATTAAGTAATAATCCGTCTTTGGTGTTAGATGCGTATATTTCCTTTAAACATACTTTAATTAGTAGTATCTTCCATATAAAAGAAAATAAATAGTCTGTGTGTAACTTATGCCTAAAAAAAATGTTACTTGTAATTGAAGTTGAAAACGATCAAGACCGTTCGATCGTCGATCATTGCCAGCGGTCTATCGAGTCAGATTTCGTGAAATTGAGGAACGTTCATGGGACTAAGGCCTCTTAACTGTAGGTAGAATTTTTGGCCAAATATCCAGTTATCCGGCCAACGGGTCCGCCGGATATCCGGTATCCGACCAAACAACTATCCGTTGCATCTCTAGTGTTTATATGAGCAGGATAGACCAAGGGGTTATGGAGCTAGATGGCGCAAAAGCGATCTCCATAAGGGTCTTGTTATATTGGTCAAGTCGTTTGTAAGTAAATCTTATGTACAACTCGTACTACAAGTATCTCTCGGACTATGATAAGGAGTATTGTGGGCTCACCTCTCTGGGTCGGGGGGCCGGGAGAGGTCAGCGTTGGGTGGCAGCTTGGTCTTGCGCTTGCGTTTCTGCTTACGCTTCGCTCCTAATTCCGACCCCGGCGTTCTGTATGATAAAAAAGAAACTCGTGTTGTTGAAGGTAATATTTAAGGGTACAACAAAAAAATATGCTTTGAAATGTCGGACATTGTCAATTATAATAATTTACCAAAATATTATCTTAACGTTTAAACCGGAGCGGCCATTAACATGCGTTCCTCTCTGCCGAAAGCAATGACCAGTATATTTATTGTATAGACTGACGTTTATCTAACATGGCTATTTGTACGTTACGTACGAATAGCCATAATGACGTTCCCCTCCCCCGCAAAAATCGGCAGAATTTTTTTGTATAGAAAATGACAGGTATGGCCGCTTCGGTTGGTTGAAAAGTTTGATGATGAAGATTTAGAAAATTACTTCTGATCTTTTCGTGATATAAGTCTTACCCGGGCGATTGTTCCTGCTTGCTTAAAACGGTTTTCTTGACAACCTTCGCTCCCATCATCCATTTGGAAGACTCTAGGGCTTCGATATCGATTATACCCTGAAACGAAAATATATTAAAATTTGATATAAAAGATTACTAAATTCGTCAGTGGTGGTAGGAAAAAAAACTACATTATTTTCAAACGACTTCAAGATTTCGAAAGAGGAGGTTCTTAATTTGTGAGATCTTTGTTGCATTTTTTTTTGTATATGTTCACCGACTATTCAAAGACGGCTGAACCGGCGGCGGCGGCGGCGCGGCCTGTGTTACCTCTACACTAGCCGGAGGGGGGAGTCTCTCCGCCAGCTGCCTGGCTCGCGCCGGGTCGGCGGCAGCGAGTGCCTTCACCAGGCGCGCCAGGCTGCGCGCGTCGTGCGGCGCGGCCTGTGTTACCTCTACACTAGCCGGAGGGGGGAGTCTCTCCGCCAGCTGCCTGGCTCGCGCCGGGTCGGCGGCGGCGAGTGCCTTCACCAGGCGCGCCAGGCTGCGCGCGTCGTGCGGCGCGGCCTGTGTTACCTCTACACTAGCCGGAGGGGGGAGTCTCTCCGCCAGCTGCCTGGCTCGCGCCGGGTCGGCGGCGGCGAGTGCCTTCACCAGGCGCGCCAGGCTGCGCGCGTCGTGCGGCGCGGCCTGTGTTACCTCTACACTAGCCGGAGGGGGGAGTCTCTCCGCCAGCTGCCTGGCTCGCGCCGGGTCGGCGGCGGCGAGTGCCTTCACCAGGCGCGCCAGGCTGCGCGCGTCGTGCGGCGCGGCCTGTGTTACCTCTACACTAGCCGGAGGGGGGAGTCTCTCCGCCAGCTGCCTGGCTCGCGCCGGGTCGGCGGCGGCGAGTGCCTTCACCAGGCGCGCCAGGCTGCGCGCGTCGTGCGGCGCGGCCTGTGTTACCTCTACACTAGCCGGAGGGGGGAGTCTCTCCGCCAGCTGCCTGGCTCGCGCCGGGTCGGCGGCGGCGAGTGCCTTCACCAGGCGCGCCAGGCTGCGCGCGTCGTGCGGCGCGGCCTGTGTTACCTCTACACTAGCCGGAGGGGGGAGTCTCTCCGCCAGCTGCCTGGCTCGCGCCGGGTCGGCGGCGGCGAGTGCCTTCACCAGGCGCGCCAGGCTGCGCGCGTCGTGCGGCGCGGCCTGTGTTACCTCTACACTAGCCGGAGGGGGGAGTCTCTCCGCCAGCTGCCTGGCTCGCGCCGGGTCGGCGGCGGCGAGTGCCTTCACCAGGCGCGCCAGGCTGCGCGCGTCGTGCGGCGCGGCCTGTGTTACCTCTACACTAGCCGGAGGGGGGAGTCTCTCCGCCAGCTGCCTGGCTCGCGCCGGGTCGGCGGCGGCGAGTGCCTTCACCAGGCGCGCCAGGCTGCGCGCGTCGTGCGGCGCGGCCTGTGTTACCTCTACACTAGCCGGAGGGGGGAGTCTCTCCGCCAGCTGCCTGGCTCGCGCCGGGTCGGCGGCGGCGAGTGCCTTCACCAGGCGCGCCAGGCTGCGCGCGTCGTGCGGCGCGGCGCGGGCCACGGCCTCGTGCGCGGCGGCGGCGGCCCCGCCCCGCCCCGCGCGCGCGTGCACGGCGGCCGCGGCCTGCCACACCGCGCGCAGGGACGCGAAGCGCTGGGGACACAATGGGAGCTTAGAGGGGGTTGCTTATTAACTATTTCTTATACTAAATGGATTTAACGCGCGTAACGGTTACTGTGCAAGGTCAATCGTCGGCACGCCACGCGCTAGAGCGTACAGATGTTTACACACTAGTTACTGTCATATACTAGTTAATTTTTTTATTTTTTTTTTATTTAAGAACTTGTCACCGAAGTGAACATATCGCTCTATAAAAACAACAGAACATGCATGTCTTACATCTAACGTTATCTATTTACAGCAGCCTTTCGAACAAGCTGCAGTAGCGCTGCGGCTGCGTCCGACAAATGGGTGGCCAGAGCGCTATTACAGCCTCCCACATGCGAAATTGCATAAAAATTGTTGGACTAAGGCAAATGTATTCGGGCAGCTTCGTTCCGGAAACTAGGGAATGTTAAAACAATACCAACTTTTTAATGATGCCATGATTTAGCGCTGTTCGGAAGATGCTTTTCGAATGACGATCACTACCGAAATGAAAAGAAGACACTAACTAGCGTCACTAGCTAGTGTAGTGTAATGATCAAGCTCTTTTTTATCTCGCTTAGCAACACTAAATTAGCGCTCTGCAATTTATATAATGTAATGCCCGCTTTACTTTAACATTCGACATCATGGAAAATTCACAAGATTGCGGAAAATATGAACTTTCTACGGCTATGGTGATCGGCAAAAAGCAGTAGTTGCAATATATGCAATGTGAAATATAAAAATCTACTTCATTATAAAATACATTGAGATTGCAAATCGCCAGTTTTGTAATACCAGGGGGGTGTCACTACGCAGTTTAGGTACATTTGGCTGGCGCGCTCGGCTCGCACGATAGTCGTGTCACGTGGCGCTCGCGCTAAATTTAAAACACAATGGTTTCGAAATCTCGATTATAATCCGTATAAAAGATATAATATTGGTTACCCAAAAACAGTATAAGGAACTGACCGATATATTTTCAAAGGAATTCGGCTGTGGCATACCTATTTCCGTGAGAATCAGACATACTATTTCCGGATAAAAATTTTATGTTTACAGAATCAACGTTTGTAATTCCTACATATTTATCTTATTAATAAATTAGTAGGTATAGGTATAAAAACTTGTCAAGTGACAATCCCGACAGCTCGGTCATAAAACTGCGGCGCGCAAAGAAGATTCACGGTTCGTGCGCGGTTATAAGTTTCAATTTTGCTTGCAGGCGGCGAGTATAGGTATAATTTTATACCTAAATCTGACTTTTGAAGGAGTGAATTTTCTGTACGGTAGTACTATTAGTTATTCTGTGGTAATACTTCGACATCAAAGGAGCCACCCGACCAAACTTAAAATACCAGGTCGGTATTTGTACTAGCTTTCTTCTACAAGTTTTCTACTATCATCCTGGTCACGGTACAAAAGTGTAAAACTTCATTATTATTATAATTATCGTGAATGTCTTTAAATAGCTGCGAGGCCTTGCCGAACTCGTGATCACCACAGAACAGCATAGCCAAAATGGTAACAACTCCAGGCCGGAATCTATACAAATTTCTCAAAATTTACTAGTATCCTGGGCACGGCACCAAAGTGTAAACCTACCTCATCATTCTTATAATGCTCGTAGACGTCCTTGAAGAAGTGCGAAACCTTGTCCAATTCGTTGTCAGCCCAGAACAGTGTATCCAGAACGCCAACAACCCTGAGCTTATATTTATAGCTAATAGTACTACCGTACAGAAAATTCACTCCTTAACAAAAGTCAGATTTAGGTATAAAATTATACCTATACTCGCCGCCTGCAAGCAAAATTGTAACTTATAACGGCGGACTAACCGTGAATCTTCTTTGCGCGCCGCAGTTTTATGACCGAGCTGTGAGCGTCGGCACGGGGTTGTCACTTGACAAGTTTTTGTACCTACTGATTTATTATTTCTAAGATAAAATTACAATTATAAATTACAAACGTTGATTATGTAAACATTAAATTTTTATCCGGATAAAAAAAAATATACTTAGAGATTATGTCTGATTCTAACGGAAGTAGGTATGCCACAGCCGTATTCCTTTGAAAATATGTCGGTCAGTTCCTAATATTGTTTCCGGGCAACCGATATTCAATAAATTAAGGAAGTTTATTTTAACTAATACTAAGTAAGGACTTTGGGACCTTTAATATCGTCCAGAATTTAAAAATGTTATTTCTGCTTCCTTGTTCTTCCGTTTATTCAGACATCCGTAAATACATCTATTATACGGATTAGATCGAGATAGGTTTCGAAGCCATTGTGTATTTTAAATTTTGCGCGAGCGCCACGTGACACGAGTATCGTGCGAGCCGAGCGGCAGCTCACTGTCATACGCCTGCCCGGGAGGCGCGCCGGCCAAATGTACCTAAACTGCGTAGTGAAACCCCCCTGCCTAAACATTCTTATACATTTGTAGTGTCCGACCGAAGTTTCGGTTTCGGCCAAAAAAATATGTTTCTGCCCAAGGTTTGGTTTCGGTCAAAAAACGGCCGAACCTGTCGGCCGCGCCGAAACTTTCCACATTGTACCTAATCTGTCCATAAGTTCTGTCACAACGTTTTTAATTTTATTAGGAGATGGGTGGTGTTGCCTTTGACCGGCGAAATTATAGCAAATAAATTTCAAAAAAGGTAAACACAATTTGGAAGATTATGTTATACTGATTAGAATGCCACAAATGTCGTTACTCTCAATGTTCGCGAAAACGAATTCGAATATTCAGTAAGTAATATGCGAATGTTTATAAAACTCAATCTCTGTCATCATTTTTATCTTTCCGTAGTTCAAAAATACAGTTTTATTCCTATGAAACCTCTATGCTAGAAAATATTTCCTATTTAGCATTTATTTTGCGAAAAAAATGTGTTGAAAGACCTGGCCACGCAGTTCCTGGTACGCAATTACGCATCATGAAAAATAAGAGCTACATAATATTCCAATCGAAAGGAAAAAAGGGATCGAAATATCGCCTTATGCCGACATCTACAAATATTACATGGAATCATGTAAAACTGCAAAAATAATATTTATTAAAATACATTGTATGCAGACATAGGAAACGGTACCTATTCTTATTATATCACTCAAAACTCACTTGGCTTGTTTTATTTTATATCACCTAAGCATGTACCTGAAATATGTACGATTTTAACACGTCTAATAAAAGTTTCTGTTTCGGCAAAAAAACATGTTTCGGTCGGACACTATACATCTGATCCAACTCTTTGTCAGCACAGAACAGTGTAACCAAAACGCCAACAACCCCGAGCCTATATGTATACAAACTTATTGAAATTTTCTAGTATCCTGGTCACGGCACCAAAGTGTAGACCTACCTCATCATTTTTATAAAGCTCGTAAACGTCCTTGAAGAGGTGCGAGTCCTTGTCCAGTTCGTTGTCAGCACAGAGCAGCGTAGCCAGAACGACAACAACTCTAGTTTGGTATTTACACAAACTTCTTGAAGTTTGCTACTATCCTGGTCACGGCACTAAAGTGTAAACCTACCTCGTCATTCTTATAATGCTCATAGACGTCATTGAAGAGCTGCGACGCCTTGTCTAGCTCGTTGTCAGCACAGAGCAGCGTAGCCAGAACTCCGACAACGCCAGGTCGGTATTTGTATTCGCTTTCTTCTAAAAGTTTCACGGCTGCTTTGCGGTCACCCTGTGGAAGTTTAATATGTGTAAACATGTCTTGAGATGTAAGATGGGCAATATGGGCATACCCCTTAAGTAAGTTATTTATTTCTAAAAAACACAACTGTTATTGAGACACATGTTTATGATTAACGACATAAATATTCAAATGGCTTATTTAACGCTTTGTAACCAAACCAGATAAATTCTTCCTAGAGCTGGTATCCTTGAGCAGAGGTAAGGTTAAACAAGATGACAATTCCACACTTTGTAGCTCCACAATCCAAGCAAATTAGCGAAGAGTAGCTCGAAACTTACGTGAGCCAGTAGGACCTGCGACGCGGCCAGGGTCAGAGTGCCTCCCTCCTTAAGCAGCAGCTGTACCGCCTGCTGATTCTTGCCGTCCTTGACAAGTGAGCTGGCCTCCACGAGGGCCGCGCGTTGTTCTTGCTTCAGCGACTTGGTTAGCTTGACGCAGCATTGCTTGCAGAAGTCCGGCTGGAACAAACACAATAGGTTGACATGTTGCATTGAGAATATTTACTCGGTCCGTAATATTTTAAACGCGTCGCAACGTCGATACAGAAGTTAATTGAGTAAATATCCGAAAATATTATTGTCATGGCATACCAATCTCATTCTGATTTCAACCGACTTCAAGATTTCGAAGGAGGAGGTTATCAATTCGTCGGGATTTTTGTTTTTGCTTTTTTTTTATGTATGTTCACCGATTATTCGAATACGGCTGGACCGATTTGAAAAAAATCTTTTTTTGTTTGAAAGAGTATACTTCACAGTTGGTCCCATTGCAACCAGATCTGAGGTCAGGATCTGATGATGTGATCCTGGTGAAATCGAGAGAACTCTTCAACTATTATAGGCACACCTATAGTGATTTGAGTATTTTTTACAGCAGCTCGAGCATTTGCTTTTGGAAAGGTAGAGGCTAAGTAAAGTCGTTTTTTTTTTGTTTAAAATTATACTTATAACGAGGATATGACGAGGGTGTTATCTTGTTAGTGATTTTAGATTTTTGTTGATTTACCTGATTAGAGTATATGGCGAGTATAGCCTGATTGTAGGTGATGGCGGTGCGCTGACGAGAGTTCAATTTGTGCTCCAGCCCTTCCGCTGTCGCAGCTTTCATACGTTTGCGAGAGTCGAACACATTCGTATCCCTGTCAATACATTGTGCAGATTAGTAAAAAATGCCAGTAGAAATAATCAATATATAAGCCAGTGAAACATGCATAATGGAAATCTAAAGGGTCTGGCAATTTAGTGTCAATTAACCAGGCTATTATAGCACGGCCTTTAAAAATAGCTCAATTACTGAAGTTGTCACCTACAAAATTTATTTAAGGAGGTGTAAACAACCATTAAAAGCACCTTTAAAAATGTACGAGTAACTTGATATTTATTCCACGAAGGTTCACAGGTTCAGGCATAAAAAAAAAAGATTACTGTGCATCGACACACATACAATCTTCGTTAACTTAGAATAGGGCAAAGTGGCTGAAAATGTTAAGGGGCTCCCTGGCGTCAATGACCTTCGATCTGAATCCCTTAGTTTTCTAATGATTTTTATAAATAAAATAAACGAACCAGACGAAATATATTTCATTACAACCCAAATAAATTAAATAAATAATACATTTATTCACGAAACAACCCTTGGTTTACAAACTATTCTTCTGCCAAACTGCAGGACAGTTTGTTGGCATAGGGGGGACATAGGTTATCATATTATCAGTAACGGCCTTAAACAATATAGTATCCTATATTTAATTACATATTCGTTGTCTTCGAGATATTTGACATCAAAATCGAATAATTTTAGGCCATAAAAGCGGTTTTCTGGTCATAACTTTTGTATTAATTAGTTTAAAATTAAAATCTCTCATCAGTTTTTAGAGACGTCAAAGAGGAACCCTAATATGTAGATTTCGTATATGTAAGATTCTTTGCAGCATTCGAATATCGATAAGTGTTTTTTTAGACCACATTTAAAAAAATAAGCGCTCATTTATTTCAAAATCCGGCTCTACAGAATGGAGATAAAAGATCAAGAACCGATAGCCGTTTGCCTTATAATTCTATCAGTAGTGCAAATGTTGGAATATCGACTCAAAACTGGTCAAAAATCGATAAAAAACGTGTAGAGCCCCTTAAAAACTCGAAGTTTTGATTGAACTGACCTGTTGATAACCACGAGGTTGTTGCTAGCAATAGCCACCAACGCCTGGTCGCTCGGCTTATCTTTCAACACATTCTGGTAGATGGTAGCAGCTTCCTTCTCTCTGCCCATCTGTTGCAGGCAGTATGCTTGTTGTACCCTAAAAAACAATATTTCTACAAATTCTAAATAATAAAATTAAAAGAATAGAGCGTATTCCCATCTTAAAGGCCGGCAACGCGCTTGTGACCCCTCTGGTGTTGCGGGCATCCATGGGCGGCGGTAATTGCTTACCATCAGGCGATTCCTCTGCTAGTTTGCCTCCCATTTCATAACAAAAAAAACTATTCTTAATTAACACTCGATTGAGAGGAAATGACCAATCATTTGGTCTTTCTTTGCGTTTAAGTAGTTAACGACAATGAATCACATGCGGCAACTGCCGCTCACTAAGCTTCAGGGTGAATATGCGTCTCTCTTAGTTGTAAACAGTACTATACTTAAATAATAATAATAAGAGACGTTTATTTAAAAAGATTGCATAAGTACATAATAAGAGTACAGTAGATTATGCAGTACTTCGTCTTTTTTTAGATTAGAAAAATCGTGCGATAGTCGTAGTACGATTATTGTGAAAACGTAGGTAGTAGGTATATAGGAAAAAAGTAGTTTCATTGAAAAAATTCCGTGATATGTTTGAAAAAAATAAAGATACATTTGCGAAAGCGACCATTATTTTTCTAATCTGAAAGTTGTTAGTGTCTTAACAAAATGAAATAACTGACGTAATTTGTCATCGATCATCTATTCATCATCCATTGAATCTTGAACTAGAAAAGCTATAAAAAAAAGTGATACCTTAATGCTTTGTAAATGACATTGTGTTGTCAGATATTTTTGAACACTTTGTTGTATAGTGGTGAGATAATATTGCAGATGGCTATATCTGCCGTGAAGAACATTTGAAGGGTACACGGAAAGAATATGTCTAGTCCCTTTTTTGTAAAATGAGATTTTTTATATCAAAATGTAGAGCTTGTAATAAACTATTAGTAACAACTTCTGTTACAGATGTAAATTTTAACGTATACTTAACTTTAACTCCTAAAAACCACCTAGTTACGATAATAGTATGGTTAATTGAATCGTTCCAAATTTTAAAAGCGCTATGACTCAAAATGTTGTCAATGTGACTAGACATGTTCTTTCCGTGTACCCTTCATTTAATGAAATATACTGACCTGATGATACCCGCCTCCTCTTTAGCCTCCTCCTCAGTGCCTCCATCCTCTAACACACTCTCCGAGCAAGCCTGCTCCGACCGCTTGAGGACCGGGAGGGCCTCATTGAACTTGCCGCGCATGGCCAGCGTGCAGCCAGAATTGTAGGCCAGCTCGTATGTGTTCTCGTCAAATTGGGGTAGGTCTGCTGACTGTAAAGAGTTGACATTCGTTTTTTGTTCAAAATATCATCCATAGGTAAAGCCTGACCAGAAATATATGATTATTGTCAAGAGGGCGCTATTATTCTCATTTATATGGCAACAGTCATAGAGCGTCTTGTTCTCTATGATATAGTGACATCTTGATTTGTTTACCTGTCAGCTCTGATGTTTATTTGAAAATGTTTGACGGCGAAATCGTTTTATTCCCCGAGCGTATTATTTACAGCAGTTTATTATATCTTCTCTTCTTCTTCTTTCTCGTTCCCTCACTGCTGAGGATCGCGACCACATGTAGCTTGCTTCCATAATGTGCGGTCATAGGCCATGTGGACTGCACGGTTCAGGCTGCCGCCAGCCGACCTTTTTGCGGCGTTCGACCATCTCATCCGTGCCCCACCGCGAGCACGTTTGCCATTCATACGGCCCAGAACAATGTGTTTCTCAACCTCATGTGTACTAGACCGCATAATATGGCCAAAGAACCTAAGGGCACGCTCCTGGCATATTTTGGAAAGTCGTGTGGGAATATTGAGCTCTCTTAAGATGGAGATGTTAGTTCTTCTAGCTGTCCAGGGTATACGCAGCAGTCTTCTCCAACACCACATCTCAAAAGCGTCAATTTTAGCCTTCTCGCAGCTTTTCAGACTCCACGTTTCGGCACCGTACAGAAATATCGAGAAGACTAGAGCTTTCACCAAGCGTACCTTAGTTGAGCGACGAATACCTCTGTTCCTCCAAATCCTGTCCAGATTAGACATTGCACTCTTAGCCATGCCAGCTCTGCGGCGTATCTCGTCGGAACAACCACCGATATTGGTTATCAACGACCCAAGATATACAAACTGGGTGACTTTTTCATATTCGCTGAGTGCGCCAGTAACTGGTAGTCTGTTTGCCCTGTCCACTGCCATTACTTTGGTCTTGGAATGGTTAATCTTGAGACCTAACTTAGCGCTTTTTTCTTCAATTCTCTTCAGAAGAGCCGCCATTTCCACTTCACTTGACGCAACTACTGTCGTATCGTCTGCATACCTCAAGTTATTGATCATTCGACCACCTACCGAAACACCTCCTCCCTAACCCTCAAGAGCTTTCCTCATAATGTACTCGCCGTAAAGGTTGAATAATTTTGGCGAAACAATGCAGCCCTGACGAACGCCCCGCTCTGTGTGGAAATCGCTAGATTTATAGTTCTCCAGTTTTACGAAGCTTGAGCCGTCAAGGTACAGATTCTGTATTAAGTAAGCAAGGTGTTCCGGCACGCCCATCTCGACAAGCACATCAAACATAGCCCTCCATTGCACGCAGTCGAATGCTTTGGCATAGTCTATGAAACATAGTACCAGCGGTTTATTATACTCGCGACATTTCTCAATAAGAACTCGGACGTTCAACATCTGTTCGCGAGTACCCTTTCCAGCTACGAAACCAGCCTGTTCACCGGGTATCTGGTGATCTAGGAAGCACGAGAGTCTAGCATTGATAATACGCAGGAGCACTTTGCTAGCATGTGACATTAGTGACAATGTTTATTATATACACTATTTACGATGTTTCGCTCTTGAATATGGATAATTTAGGTATTTTTTTGTCGTTTATTATTTAATATTCAACAGTTTATTATTATTCAAACAAACCGTCTCAATGACACTTGACAACAGTCACAGCCTCACATGCGCTCACACATGCATATCATTCTGTCATTAAAATTATTCCCACTTCAAAAATCATGTAAAATAATTATGAGTTGATAGCAGCGCCATCTATTATTTCCGTTGTGACACTTGTAAAAGGGTCGGCGGGAAGGGTATCTAACTCTAGTAGTTAGCACCTAGATGTCGCTTACGGCTGCTATAAAGTCGATGTAAAAATAAATGCAAAAAGATGATTGAAGGCATTGAGAATTTCGTCAACTCAGTAACTGAACCCATAGCTTAATTGGTAAAGCGATCGAGCCCCGGTAAGGCGTATCGATGCCAGGTTCAAGTCCGGCTGGGTTGATTATTTTTTCAATGTTTTCAGTGTTTGTATTTGATTGAATAACATATTATTGCCAGTGTAAGAAATTAGTTCCAATTAAATTCCGCAACATGGCGCATGATCATATATTTCTGGTCAGGCTTTAATATTGTAGGTAATTTGCTGAGGCACATTCCATGCCTTTAGACGCAATAGAGTAGCCTCATTGCTGAGACGAGTGAGGTAGCGAGAACAGCATCCTGGGGATGGTGGGTGGATGCGTCAACTGTCCCTTGCTGGGATATTGGGTAGGCATTGTGACGGGGAGGGCAAAATAAGGGGATATGTATTTTACTAACATAGGTTTAAGCTTCTTGTTTAGGTTTAAGTATTGTAGGACTAAGTTTAACACAGTAAGGATTTTTTTAATCAATTTTTTTTATACTAAAATATTTTCTTTAACAATACAATTTACAACCTTATCATAAGAGACTTACACACTGTTTTAAATTGACTAATAAATTTGATTTCTAATCAGTTCTTACCATTCAATTACAACATCGGCAGTTACAGACTCCAGAATTTAAGTCAATGACCGTAACACAGTTTTGGCACTTTCAACAATTTTTAATGAGGATAAACAATAAACATGCAAAGCTACAGATGGAGCTGCAATCATTATTTCAATTTAAGAAACTTAAATCGCTTTAACATCAAAAGTCTACATTTGTATAATTAATTTAGTTTGTTTCTATGACAGGATCCAATAAAATCTGGTGGTATTAGCCTCATTTAAATTAAAATTAATGTATAAATAAATGCGTGACAAAACGGAAATGGAGCAAAACTTTCGGACTGGTACCCAAAAGATGGCAAAAGAAAGCAAGCTCGGTTCGAAAGATGGGAAGATGAGCGGGCCGAACTGGAGAAGGGTTACCCAAGACAGGCAGCAGTGGAAATCAATGGAGGTGGCTTTTGCCAACCAACCGGCACGTCGAACTGAGAGACATTCTATAAACAGTGTTTCTCAGAACTAAATAAAAAGGGCTAAATAAATAAATAAGTATAGTACGATTTTTTCAAGATGTCGGTATTGTCGGTAGAATTCCTTAGTAAGATTCCGACATCTTAAAAAATTACCACTATAATGTATAAATAATAGGATTTTTTTGATGCCCAAAGGTTACTTAATAGTTCTAACTATACTCTGTATGCTTACTGGGTTAAGTGCCCCCAGATTGGCAACAACAGCGGCCATGTTGGTCTTCCTCTCATCCTCGTAGTCGTCGGTGGTGTTCTTCACGATGTCGCGGTACAGGTTGTAGCAGTCCTGGTACTGCTCCAAGCGGTACAGAATTTGAGCCCTACAAACAATAGACAAAATATGCAATCTTTTAATCTTCTAAATATATAAAAGAAGAAACTGACTGACTGACTGACTGACTGACTGACTGACTGACTGACTGACTGACTGATTGACTGACTGATTGACTGACTGACTGACTGACTGCACAGCACAGCCCAAACCGCTGCTCCTTGAGATTCCAAATTTGGCACGTAGGTTCCTTATAAGGTCTAGGGGTGCACTAAGAAAGGATTTTTCAAAATTCACCCCCTAAGGGGGTAAAATGGGGGTCCAAAGCTTGTATGGCGAATCAAGATATGTTAGATTATTTTATTCGAAACTTCACAAGAGTATTCCTAACGATAAATGAGTAAACACGTGTTTCAGGTTTTTTGAAAATTCAACCCCTAAAAGGGGCAAATGTGGTCACAAAGTCTGAAAATCAACATGGGTATCGTATCCTTTTTGAGTACTTACAGTACGCGGGCGAAGCCGCGGGAATAGGCTAGTTACTATATATTAGAAACGCGGTATTTAGCTTGAAATCATACAAGGTGTAACAAAAATGCTGGTCATCCGTTTAAGGGCATAGTTGGTATAATATTCTAATTATAAAAAAAAATGAAAAAAAAACTCATGTGAAAAAAAAAAATTGTTTTGTATGGAAAAAAAAATTCCGTGCAAAAAATTCTTCTCCCACTTTTTCTTAGTCACAATACAATACCAATTGGGTACTTTCCTGGGTAAAAAAAATATAATTCTATTTAGTCCGTCAGTTAGATTATCAAAAAATATTGGACACATATTTTTTATTTTCTCAATCAAACAAAAATTGGTGAAGATATAACCCGTTAAAGTTCCGCGTGATGTCACATTATACTAAAAATTGTACTGAAATGTGACGTCACGTGAAACTTTAACGGGCTATATCTTCACCAATTTTTGTTTGATTGACAAAATAAAAAATACGTGTCCAATATTTTTTGATAATCTAACTGACGGACTAAATATATTTTTTTAGGACAGTAGCCAATTATGACCTCAAACGGACCACCACTATTTTTGTTAGACCCTGTATAAAATGTGTAATGGATTTCTAAGATTACATTAAATGCGTAAATTATTGGTAATGATAGGTTAATAGGGAACCCAGCTTTAGCTATTAATATTTTACTGAGCAATTACCAAAAAATTTTACATAATTTTATCCTACCTACATTATAAATGTGAAAACTAACATGTGAGGAAGTTAATTCAGTTCTCAAATGGCTATTAGACATGGCAATTTATAGGGCCCAATCTGTTGTGTACCCTGCCTCTCCCTATCCCTCCTTCGGCTCCCTACTGGCCCTACCTCCTACTACACCTCCCAACCTGACAGGTTGGGCCCTACAAATTGCCATGTCTAATATCCGCTTTAATTAGGAAAGCAGCTAAACAGGTCTCAATGTATACAATTTCAAAAACTCACATTTATACATGATAAATACCCCATTTCTAAAAATAGTTGTAAGGTTTCAATGTAATTCAGAATTTATCCTGACAAAGATTAAATACATTATTGTTTTTCATATATGCACCAATTTTTTTAAGTATCATAATAAAAATGTGTTGCTAAATCTGATTACCTGATCTGTGTTGATAATATGTCATTAATTAATGCAATAACCTCAATTCCTTCATAGCCAGAGTCATCTCCGGCGCATTATCCACAGTCTGCAAGGCATCATTAGGACAATTAAGCCGGTACTGCGCGTAGGCCTTCTCGAAGTGCAGGTCGGCCGCCAACGCCGCGTTCTTGGTGTTGGTGAGCACGGCCAGCGCTTCCTTGAAGTTGTGCAGCTGGATGAAGCATATCACTTTACAGTGAAACGCTTTTTGTTCATTTGGTGCTATTTGCAGGACTGCAATATTAACGTTTTATAATTAATTAAATGGTTTTGTTCCTATGAGGTGGTTTACGATATTTTTTATACAAATTAAAGGTAGTTATTTCTTATTTCACATCATAGGAAGAAATGGAACTAGTAAGAAAAAGTGCTGACATATAAGATTTGGACTGTGTTGGAGGTAACTTCGACACTCATTTCATCAAAGTAGTATATAAGTTATATTTTACTTATTATATCCAGTCATAAAGAGATGAATAAACATTTGGAAAGAGGGCAAAAAGACAAAAACTTTCGAAAAAAATCGTGACTAGATTTTGATGGTTAGAAACGTATAAAGTTTGGAAAAATACAAGAAAGTGAACTTACTTTTCCCTGCAGCTTTTAACGCTCTATCATAATCTCCGCCTTGACAAAATTTATTTAATTCAATATAGGCCTGAACAAGGTTATTTTCCTTGTTGGCCGACATTTTTTTGACAACTTGGCAGGTAAACGTCACATCGCCATTTCTGACTGTTCGCTTCGTTACACGTAATTGATTTTCTATGTCGTCTCTGTTAATTTCTGTTTTATTTATTTATATTTAATACTTCATAAGAACTCTATAGCTTATTTTCTTATAAAATATGAGCGCTTTTTAAATCATTTGGAATCATACGACAAAATTTGTAAAAACTGCCTGTAGGTGTAAAATAAATGTTACAATTCTAAGTGATACCTAATGTATTTTGAAATCCGTGACTGCCCGCTGCTGATTGTTGAAAAACAGGTGATTGCAGTAAAAAAAGTAATGTCATCTCAAGTGTTGCCAGGTCTCCTGATTTATCAGGAGATCTGCTGATTTCGGGCTATGTCTCCTGATCTACTGATAGTACTATCTCCTGATAATTTAAACAGTCATGTCAGAGAAACTGTCTCTATACAATAAACGTTACTAACAATTTTATATTGCAATTTTTTTAAACAAACATTTATATATTTTAAAATTAACCACTACATTTTCGTGAAACGCAACATCCGTAGGTATACTAGGTATACAGTCGTGCGGGTGATTAATATAGTCTGACAAACCATTTCTGTCAGTAGAAAAGCGCGGCAAATTCAAAATACGTACATATGGCAACCCTTTGTGATGAGCCACCGTATTTCGTGACGAACGAAGTGCGAGTGAGATATAACTCCTGTAACGTTCTAAATTGAATTTAAATTCGTTTTTAAGGTATACGTCAAATGCCTCAACCAGATTATCTGTTGCATTTGATGACAGATTAGACAAAATATATCCGTCTCCTTTTTACACACTGTAAATGTCACCTAATGAAAGGGGCGGTCATACCAAATAAAATTAAAAACATAGAATTTAATGATCATTGCTGTTTTTTTCACTGATTCTTAGTGTTGTCATATTTTTTTTCGCTGTACATTGCTACTGCGTTCGTTGGCTGGCCAGACTATAATAATAAATTTGGCATTTTATGTCTCATTCTGAAAGTTTAAGCCACATTGAGATGGAACAATGAACAATTATACTTTAATAGATGCCGATCTTCTTTTCCCCTGTCTGTTTGAACTGAATCAGCAATATTAGGCGAAAATTAAATACATACTTGAGTGGAATTCAGAGCGCAGCTACAAAATTCAGTCACAAGTCGGAAAATTTTCAATGTTAGCAAAATTTTTGTATGAAGCCCATTGACAAAATTCAGCTGAATGTTGGATTTTTCCGTACTAAGGACGACTCCCGTAGATAACAGCCGAATTCCGCTGAATTCAGCTCAACTAGCTCAAGTGAGTTTTGCGCTTTAGGGGCACAATTTAGCTATTCATAGACAAAAGCGGAAATTTGTCTATGATTAGCTGTATTCCGCTCTAATGTGTTTTGCGCTTTATATACAATCTGACAAAATGCTTACTTTGCCGATGAAAATCCAATTTGTAAGAGCTTATAAACGGGGTTATATGAACTGAATAACTGGAAAAGAAAATGGCATTTAGGTAAGTTTTGATTCATAAAATAAAACTGCTCTCATGATTTTTTTCTGATCTGCTGATTTTTTGGCTAGTGTTCTTTTGACTTTCGCAAATGAGACCTGGCAACACTCTCAAATCCGTCCGTCATCCATCATCATGTACTCGTTTGTGCACTTTGCTGTTGCCGTTTATGTTTGAAAAATCCGAGTGAATACTTGCGATTCTGAGTTAAAGTTAAACCATTTTTGTTTCGTATTTGCGTGTTTAGTCTTCAGAATTGACAATGGATTACTCTACCATCAGCAACAAAACAGGTTGTACAGAAACAGGAGATATAACCAACGGTGATCTGACCGAGAAGTATTTCTCTCTCAAAAAGCAGTTCGACAATCTATCCAGCAGTTACGATGCCACAAAACAGGAGCTACACGAAATGACAAGGAATTATAACACAGCTTTAGACGTGCAGAGGTATTTATCGACTGAATTAGAGTCGAATCAGGCCAATCAGGCGAAAGAGGCGCGGTGCCGAAACGAACTGAATTCAAAGGTAACTAAGCTTCAGGAAGACATTTCAACGTTGCACGACGAACGTACGGAACTGTCTGAGAGCCATGCTAAGGAGGTGAAGAAATTAGAGGATGAGATTCGTCGTTTGAAAGAGGAGAATGCGTTTAAAGAAGAGCGGAAGACGCCGGAGCGTGATACGGGAGAGTTGGATGAAGCGCGGGCCGCTTTGTCGGCCGCGTTGGAGGAGGCTGCAGCCGTTAAAACTGCGCTTCAAGCTGAGATAGCATCTTGGCGGCTCAGGTGAGATTTTAATCCTTATTAATTTAATATTGTATAATGTAGGGAAAGATGTATAGAATGTGCAATAAATGATATGAAAAGAAAGGATGTGAATGATGAGGCAACGGGCAACAGAGATGCGTTAAAGAAAAGACATGAAGGGCTTATCTTAAGTAAATGGGACAAGGGCAAGTGAATGATCGTTATTCTAAAATGTATGGTTGTTAAAAAAATATTTGTCAGTTTGGAGTGCTGGGAAGATATGGCATTTATAAGAAGTTTCTGGGTAGTCTTATTTTGTCAGAAATAGACCATAATCCAAATCCACAATGATGTATTTATCTCTGCAATCTACTCATACTCATATAATATTTTATTGTATTTTATCTTAAAAATGATTACAATCCCAACATGAAAAAAAAATTACAAACGCATGTGTGGTCGCAATGCCTCAGGCGAGGCACATATAAACTGGCCAAGTGAGGATGTTTCGTTCGGTGTGGATGCACCTAATGATATACAACCATTTGTTTAGGCTTGTAATATGTAGCGTTACAAAGAATTTTACGATAGCAAATTAATCGAACGAGTGGAGCATAAGCGAAGTGAAGTTCTTACAAACAGCTTCGGGTACTAGTACGTCTCGGCATTTCTATGGGTTTTTGATTTTGAGGGTTAGTTCCGCGATAACTTTAGTATCGTTTTTCTGATGTTTATGAAATTTATTTGGGTTGTAGCAGAGATATATATAATTTGAGAGTTCGTATATGAGCAGGATCGATAAAGGGGTTGTGGAGCTAGAAGGCGAAAAAAAAAATTCAGAAAGGTCTTGTTATATTGGTCATTCGTTTGCAAGTAAATCGCGAGTTCTCAGTTCGAGGCGGACTACCAGTAATTTCAGCTATTCACTTGAGTAATTGATTGTTATTCTATCCCTAGGTCTGAAGAGCTGGTCGCAGAGATGGGTCAGATGCGTGAAGCTGCCGAGCTCCGGCGAGAAGAGCTCCGGGCAGCGGCGGAGCGAGAGGCGGCCGCGCTCGCGGACTTGACCGAGGCGCGCGCGATGCTGCATCAGCCCGACGAGGGGCCCGAACATGGTGAGGATATATAACACTGTAGAACCTGCTTAATCATCATCCTCATCCTCCAAGCTTAGTCCAGGCTTCTTGCCACGGCTCTATTATTATTACAGAAATTGATTGTACAGTCACATCTGAAAATATGGATACATCTAATGTGACAAAAATATGTAGGCACGACACTCACCGTACAGTCACCGGCAATAGTATCTTCCTAAACGAAGGCCGCAAAAATATGTGACACGCTCTTATTTTTAGAGCCACAAGAAACGAAGGCCGTAAAAACATGTGACACACTCTTATTTCTAGAGCCACAAGAAAAAAAGGCTGCAAAAATATGTGACACGCTCTCATTTTTAGAGCAACAAGAAACGAAGGCCGTAAAAACATGTGACACGCTCTTATTTTTAGAGCCACAAGAAACAAAGGTCGCAAAAATATGTGAGACGCTCTTATTTTTAGAGCCACAATAAACAAAGGCCGCCAAAATATTTGACACGCTCTTATTTTTAGAGCCATAAGAAACGAAGGCCGCAAAAATATGTGACGCGCTCTTATTTTTAGAGACACAAGAAACGGAGGTCGCTAAAATATGTGACACGCTCTTATTTTTAGAGACACAAGAAACAAACGCCGCAAAAATATGTGACACACTCTTATTTTTAGAGACACAAGAAACAAAGGCCGCAAAAATATGTGAGACGCTTTTATTTTTAGAGCCACAAGAAACAAAGGCCGCAAAAATATGTGAGACGCTCTTATTTTTAGAGCCACAATAAACAAAGGCCGCCAAAATATGTGAGACGTTCTTATTTTTAGAGCCACAATAAACAAAGGCCGCCAAAATATGTGAGACGCTCTTATTTTTAGAGCCACAATAAAGAAAGGCCGCCAAAATATGTGAGACGTTCTTATTTTTAGAGCCACAATAAACAAAGGCCGCAAAAATATGTGAGACGCTCTTATTTTTAGAGCCACAATAAACAAAGGCCGCCAAAATATGTGAGACGCTCTTATTTTTAGAGCCACAATAAACAAAGGCCGCCAAAATATTTGACACGCTCTTATGTTTAGAGCCATAAGAAACGAAGGCCGCAAAAATATGTGACACGCTCTTATTTTTAGAGCCACAAGAAACAAAGGCCGCAAAAATATGTGACACGCTCTTATTTTTAGAGACACAAGAAACGGAGGTCGCTAAATTATGTGACACGCTCTTATTTTTAGAGACACAAGAAACAAACGCCGCAAAAATATGTGACACGCTCTTATTTTTAGAGACACAAGAAACAAAGGCCGCAAAAATATGTGACACGCCCTTATTTTTAGAGCCACAAGAAACAAAGCCGCAAAAATATGTGACACGCTCTTATTTTTAGAGACACAAGAAACGGAGGTCGCTAAAATATGTGACACGCTCTTATTTTTAGAGACACAAGAAACAAACGCCGCAAAAATATGTGACACGCTCTTATTTTTAGAGACACAAGAAACAAAGGCTGCAAAAATATGTGACACGCTCTTAGTTTTAGAGCCACAAGAAACAGGCCGCAAAAAAAAAATGTGACAAGCTCTTATTTCTAGAGCCGTAAGAGCGTGACACATATTTTTGCATTACCAGCGACTGTACCAAGGCGTAGTCTTAGATATATGTTTTTGTCACATTAAATATAGGTATCCATATTTCCTGACGCGACTGTACCATAAAAGTTGAAAAATGTTGTCACTCCTGATTTCAGCGGCGAAAGGCAATTCCATATTTGCCGAAGTGGAAGACAAGAGGCAGGAGATGGCCAAGACCCTTATACAGATGAAGCAGACTAATGCAAGGGTGAGTACATTGTCTGTAGATGGATAACTGGCTGTTGAAATATTTTTCAAGTAGGGTAATTGTGCTAGTTTCCCGTCCAGGTTCAGTTCACCGTCCACTTGATTAAACTGCTGCAAATAAATGGGAAAAACTTTTTAAGGTCAACATAGTTTATATTTATAGTTTATTCTTTAGTAGATTTTTAATTTTAAGCTTTTATTATGGGAAAAACTTGAAGATAAACATATAATGTATGGACGGAAACCTGACAAGAGTGGACGAAAACTGGCACAATCACCCTACTACTTTTAAAAACCTTTTAGCATAGTATGTGTTTAGGTGAATCAACTTTTAGACAATAACACTTGTCCACAACATTTGCTTCAATAGAAAAAAAATGCACTTAAATTGAGCTTCAAGCATTTTGTTTTCAATAATTGTTGATTATAAAAGTGTAATACTAATATGATAACCCTGAATGAACTTCAATGTCGTAAAAAGTAACTTTAGTTTTTATTTAAGTTTGTACCAGCGATGTAACAGATGTGGTTTTATCGGGACCGAAAGCGGAATCAGATGTTTTAAGTTTAGTTTATCGGAACCAGAAACGGAATCGGAACCGAAACGGAAGCGGAACCAGAATCGGATCCCGAGTCATAGCAGCACGTGGCAAGCGGGTTGAGCAAATGACAGGTATAAACCCGTTTGTTTTTGGTGTACGCCGCTCATTTCCCCCCGCTGCGTTGCTGTGACATCCGATATAACTTCTGTTTTGAAAGTAACGGAACCGGAACCAAAGCGGATGTTTTAAACCAATCCGTAGTTTCGACTTAACGGAACCGGAGCTCTGTAACATCCCTGGTTTGTACTCTGTCTTCGAAAATTAACAAGAATAAAGTGCATAATGACTGTTGCACACATATTTTAGCAATGAAATCGCATAATAGAGAACATGCATGAAAAATATTTAATTGAATTTGTTTCATAAACACGTTCAACAACGTGGAAATCCGTAATAGTTTTTACCTGTTTTTTAAAGATATTGCGGTTTTAAAACTTAAAATTTTAGACATTTTCTTTTATACCTCAAATGTATTTTCGAAACTTCAGTTCGATTACTTATGTTCTAACAAGAAAAAAAATGTACGACAACTACCCAAGTAACACATCAAAGCAGTATAACGGCCGTCTTACAGCATATCTGTATGCTTTTAGCATTTTCAGTTCGTCTTATAGTAGCATTATAAACGTTTATAGTGCTGATATAGGTCTTAAATGGGCACGAATTACCCAGCTTGAGATCCTATACAGGTCATTTAATAGCATTACAGGCGCAATATGTCTGCGCTATTAGCATTATCGTTGTCATGGAAAGTGCCAATCGCATTAAAGAACCATTAGTACGCTCTATTAAGTTGCCAACTGCATTAAAGAAGCATTAATACGGCCAAAAAACTTGCTAATCGCAGTAAAGAAGCATAAGTCCTCTGGATTAACTTGCCAATCGCAATACAAAAGCATTATACTAGCATAAGAGTGTAGTAAAATAAACCTTACGTCAATGCAAAAACGTCTCTAACACCGACGGAACAAATGTTATAATACAATGAACGTTGTGATTTAACTACTTTGTCTCGCAATATAAAATGGACGAAGACGGTACAAAAAACTGAATGAGTGACACGTCATATTTGTTTGCATCCTAATAAAATTTATAAAAGTTTTTGACTTTTTTACGTTATTATATCCTTCAAATATTACTGCGCAATGTAGTTTACTGTAAATGTGTATATAAGTTTCATTGAAAATTTTCACGCGCCTTTGATTTATTGTGGTTTTGCTATAAAATATTATTAAAAAGATATGCGTGAAATAAACAAAACAATTGTGTAATCCTCGTATAGAACGAGTTTTGCATTATTAACATAATAGTGTTGGTTGAGCAGTCTTAAATTAAGTAATTTCATTATTATATAGGTATTTTCCTTGTATAAATAGGTCTGCATGATTTTATTTTTAGGTTATAAATTATTTACAAAATGGCGTTGGTCTATATAGACGGAGAGCTAGCCACGTCGGATATGACACAATAATGAGAGCAACCAAACCCCTCTAGTCAGTTTGGTATACTATGCTTATTTCTAGATCTGGACATATGGCAGCTTTAAAGTGGTGGAGGTCAAAGAATGCAAACCATTTCAAGAAAATAAATCCTAGAGATCTGGGTTTGATGCAATATTATGAGAATCTATACAAATACTATACAATATTAAGAGAAATTATACAA
The DNA here is from genome assembly GCA_947086415.1 of Pammene aurita. NCBI lineage: Eukaryota > Metazoa > Arthropoda > Insecta > Lepidoptera > Tortricidae > Pammene > Pammene aurita. The sequence continues at coordinate 37,893,521 of OX352297.1, read as the reverse complement.
AAGTTTATGTTGGGAGAAAGTAGTGCCAAACGATGTATAATAAAATATAGTTCATAGTTTGTCGCCTACTGTTTTTGTTTCCGTAATAATCATACATCGGGGTTTTCGGTGCGGGAACGATTTGAGAAAGAGTAGAGATAAACAGATAGGTTGAGAGTTAGTCTGAGAAAATATCATATTATGCCTAATGAATGACTACCTCTCTATGAATAGCTTACACACTATGATACGAGCTTTTTTTCTTAGAGGCATGTTTGTATTGACTATTATATACTTAGTATTTTAAAAATGCAATTGCATATCCGAAATTTATTAACTAGATCTACCTAAGACAAAGACACGGTATAATAAGTGTCAAATATTAATCTTGACGTCCGATATTTATGAACTATTTGATTAACTGAAGAGGTTGACAATGATCAGTCATTACATGAATTAATAAAAAAAATACTTGAAAAAATCATAGGTATATGTACCTACAATATATATACATAATAGTCAGCTATTACATATAAATTGTATATACCTATGATTTTTTCGATCAATTATTCATTAGGTAGAAACGTGCTAGAGTACATTCTGTTTTTTAAGTTAATGCCTACTCTTTGGCTAATGTCAAACATTCCCGCACCGAAAACCCCGATGTATGGTAATAATACACAATATTTTTTGGTCTTACGGTTTTTTTATCGATTTTTGACCAGTTTTGAGTCGATATTCCAACATATTCACTATAGATAGAATTATAAGGCAAACGACTATCGGTTTTTGAATCTTTTATCTCCATTCTGTAGAGCCGGATCTTGAAATAAATGAGCCGTTATTTTTTTATGATATTTTTAAAATATGGTCTAAAAAACACTTTTATCGATATTCGAATGGTGTAAAGAATCTTACATATACGTAATCTACATATTAGGGTTCCTCTTTGATGTCTCTAAAAACTGTAGAGAGATTTTAATTTTTAACTAATTAAAACCAAATTTATGACCATAAAACCACTTTTTTAGCCTAAACCGGTTCGACTTTGATTATCTAATATCTCGAAGATAATGAATATTGAAGTAAATATAGGATACTATATTGTTTAAAGCCGTTACTGATAATATGATAAGCTATATAAATCATTAGAAAACTAAGGGAATCAGATCTAAGGTCGTTGGCGCCAGGGAGCCACTTAAAATATAGGCCCTGTCCTTTATAACTGAGACAACTTCGGCAATTTTTATTTTCCAATTAAAACATTTTGCTAGTCTGTCACTGTGAACTCCACCCATTAAAAGCTGCCAGATGCCAGGATCTAGCAATAAGAATAGTATAGCAATCTAACCAGACGGGTTTTGTTGCTCTCATTATTGTGTCATATCTGACGTGGCTAGCTCTTAGTCCAATAGCAGCTCAGTGACCCTTAAAAATGCCTTATTTATGCCTACAGCATTACACGTGAATAATTATGCTATTAAACGACTTTAAGCATTTATTTATGCTATTGTAGAACCTAAGGCACTAAAACCGCTAAAAGCTGTATAGGGGCTGTTCATAAATTACGTCATCAATTTTTGATGGTTTTTACCCCCCTCCCCCCCTCCCCCTGAAAATCATCCAACCCTCCCCCTGCCAAATAAAGTGACGTCATTAAAAAAAATGCGTTTTAAGCTTAATTGTAAAATAAAAAACTATTTAGTAGATAATATTTTATAGCGTTAAAAGTTTATAGAAACACGACTTTCATTCCTTTTTTTACACATTGATGATGTGATCTTCGGAATGACCGCCCCCCCCCCCCCCTCGTACGTCATGCTACCATGAAATGACGTAATTTATGAACAGCCCCTTATAGTGAATTACTTGGCTTTATAATGGTTTGTATTATTGCTATTATACTGCATTAGGAACGTATTACCTACTTATAAATGCTATTGTACACCCTAAGGCATTAAAAATAGCTGAAAGCTGTATAGTGAATTTACGTGGCATTATAATGGCTAATATTCATGCTCTTAAACAGCATTAAGCATTTATTTATGCTATTGTAGAACCTAAGGCACTAAACCAAACCGAAGCATTAGTGTAGCAAACCAAAACGCAACTGTACAGCATTCAGCTGTACAGTTGCATGTTGTTCGCTGCACTAAAACTAATGGCTAAACAAAAGCATTTACATATGCCATTATACAACCGTTATACAGCGTAAAGCATCATAAAATGCTATTGTAGAACCTAAAGCACTAAAAACAGCTGAAAGCTATATACCGGATTTACGTGGCATTATAATGGCTAATATTCATGCTCATAAACAGCATTAAGCATTTATTTATGCTATTGTAGAACCTAAGGCACTGAACCACACCGAAGCATTAGTGTAGCAAACCAAAACGCAACTGTACAGCATTCAGCTGTACAGTTGCATTTTGGTTCGCTGCACTAAAAGTAAAGGCTTTAAAAAAGCATCTATACATGCCATTATACAACCGTTATACAGCTTAAAGCAATATATAACGCTATTGTAGAACCTAAAGCACTTAAGTGCTTTTAAACAGTCGAAAGCTGTACAGTTGCGTTGTGGTTTGCTGCACTAAAGCTAAAGGCTTTACAAAAGCATTTAGATATGCCATTATACAACCGTTATACAGCTCAAAGCATCATATAATGCGACAAGTCGCTCGGTGAACGTATATAAGAGTTTATGCGGTCCTTAAGTTCGAAATAAGTTAACTATTCATATGTTATAATGCTTCCTGTGTTACTTGGGTATATAGATAAACGCATTTTTTCGTGCCTAAAATTACAAAAATCTGCCAAAAACTTGTTCTTTCCAAACAGTTTTCTGCAACTTTGTGGTCGGTGACGTCACAAATCTCACACTTTTTGTATGGGGCGTTTACACGCGCGGCGCAGACGCCTAACGTATTTTCGCATTGACGTTTCAGGGCTATCATAGATAGTAGGTTTATTAGAGACATTTGAATCTACAGGGAAATAGAATCGAATGACGTCTTCCAAAAAAATCATGCATGTTCCTAATTGACAAGTGTATGTTTGTCTTCAGCTAAGAAGAGACCTGGCCAACAAGCAGTCTGAGGTAGAGGCGCTACTTCACGAGAAACAGACCATCTGGGAGCAGCAGGCCGGAGACGCCGCACATTACGACAGGGAGCTCATTGGTACGTCTTTTTTGACTGGGCCTTCGGTCCAAATGTGATGAGTAGAACGTATTTACGTTTCTTTAATGAAATGGTGTTATTTTCTGTAAATTGTATGTTGTAATTGTATTTACGTCACACCTGGCCATAATGTGAGTATTACCGCACGCTATGCGTACGGTAAAACTCGCATTATGGCCAGGTGGAGACGTAAAATTGTGTACTCACCACGGGCAGTAAAAAAGAAAGCCCTCTATCGCATATTTCCAACCCTCGCCTACGGCTCGGGTCACAAATACCTGCGATTTCGGGCTTTCTTTCTTTTACAGTCCTTGGTAAGTAATGTACTATTGTAGTTTATGTAACTGTTACGTAATAACGGTCCTTAAAATACGAGTGTGGTTTTATGATACCAGCCGTAGGTGAGTTTCATAATAAGATCATACGAGTGTTTTAAGGCCTAATTACGTACAGTTGCATACTCGTACACTGCCTTATCTACACAAATACTATAAATCCTAAATGACATGTTCGGAAACCATTAAAATGACCGCCATTGCACCGCCATGGCCAACTGGATTGTGCCGGTGGTCAGGGAGGAGGACAACCGCGGTCGGGGAGGAGGGCTGGATTTTCATTACGTTACCAAGATCGATGTTCCAAATTTAAAACTCATAACATAAGCTATCAATATTTGAGCATGTAATGTTGAAATGATTGTTGTTGTTGTTGTAATGATGGCCATTGCCTACCGTTTTGAACACATTTTAGAGGACTTACAATGTGAGTGTAGATAAAAAAAAATTCGAAACTTTTCTCCTATTATGTTATCATTTTTCATGCACCTTCTTGTATACACTGCTTTATCTATAGACATATTATACATTCTGAATGACGTGTTCGGGAACCATAAGAATGCCCGCGATTGATTAACTGGATAGTCGGGGAGGAGGGCTAGATTTTCATTACGTTACTGATAAGGATGTGGTAATGAATTTTCATATATTATTACAACACAGGCACAGATAATACACTGATCCTACATTACTGTTTCCAATAATGGTGGTCATTAATTCATTATATGTATATGGTTTCAGAACGCAGAATAGAGGATTTAAATATGATATGGGGTAAATCGCCAGTTACTGGCCACTGTCCAATAACTGGCCACCTCATACTAAAAACGAACTCTGCGTACCTACAAACAAAATTCATTTTAGTATAACGTGGCCAGCTATTGAAACCCTTCAGTTTCTACTTCAGCTTTGTAGGTAAACAGAGTTCATTTTTAGTACGAGTATCAGGTGGCCAGTTATTGGACAGTGGCCAGTAACTGGCGATTTACCCTATATAAAAATTAAATAAAAAAACTCTCAGAACTTAACACCATTTCTAAAAGTATAAAATTTTTAAGAAGTTTCAGTTGGCTATTTTAATGTTGTTCTTCTTTTCCAGAAAGCTACTCGGAGCGCATAACTCAGTTGGAGGACACGTGTGAGAGACAGCGGAGGGAACTGTCGCGGTGGTTCAAGTCCCTGAAGGAGTCGTCTCCACCAGCTCGCCCGGAGCCTGGCTGGCTGCCTGCTGTGCTGGACCATCTCAAGTGAGTGTAGCTTACAGACAGCTACCAGGAGCGCATGACTCAGCTGGAGTAGTGTGAGAGACAGCAGAGGTAACTGTTGCGGTGGTTCAAGTCCCGGAAGGAGGCGTCTCCACCAGCTCGCCCCGAGCCTGGCTGGCTGCCTGCTGTGCTCGACCATCTCAAGTGAGTGTTGCTTACAGACAGCTACCAGGAGCGCATGACTCAGCTGGAGTAGTGTGAGAGACAGCAGAGGTAACTGTTGCGGTGGTTCAAGTCCCTGAAGGAGGCGTCTCCACCGGGTCGCTCGAGCCTGGCTGGCTGCCTGCTGTGCTGGACCATCTCAAGTGAGTGTTGCTTACAGACAGCTACCAGGAGCGCATGACTCAGCTGGAGTAGTGTGAGAGACAGCAGAGGTAACTGTTGCGGTGGTTCAAGTCCCTGAAGGAGGCGTCTCCACCGGGTCGCCCGAGCCTGGCTGGCTGCCTGCTGTGCTGGACCATCTCAAGTGAGTGTAGCTTACAGACAGCTACCAGGAGCGCATAACTCAGCTGGAGTAGTGTGAGAGACAGCAGAGGTAACTGTTGCGGTGGTTCAAGTCCCTGAAGGAGTCATCTCCACCAGCTCGCCCCGAGCCTGGCTGGCTGCCTGCTGTGCTGGACCATCTCGAGTGAGTGTTGCTTACAGACAGCTACCAGGAGCGCATGACTCAGCTGGAGTAGTGTAAGAGACAGCAGAGGTAACTGTTGCGGTGGTTCAAGTCCCGGAAGGAGGCGTCTCCACCAGCTCGCCCCGAGCCTGGCTGGCTGCCTGCTGTGCTCGACCATCTCAAGTGAGTGTAGCTTACAGACAGCTACCAGGAGCGCATAACTCAGCTGGAGTAGTGTGAGAGACAGCAGAGGTAACTGTTGCGGTGGTTCAAGTCCCTGAAGGAGTCATCTCCACCAGCTCGCCCCGAGCCTGGCTGGCTGCCTGCTGTGCTGGACCATCTCGAGTGAGTGTTGCTTACAGACAGCTACCAGGAGCGCATGACTCAGCTGGAGTAGTGTGAGAGACAGCAGAGGTAACTGTTGCGGTGGTTCAAGTCCCTGAAGGAGGCGTCTCCACCGGGTCGCCCGAGCCTGGCTGGCTGCCTGCTGTGCTGGACCATCTCAAGTGAGTGTTGCTTATAGACAGCTACCAGGAGCGCATGACTCAGCTGGAGTAGTGTAAGAGACAGTAAAGGTAACTGTTGCGGTGGTTCAAGTCCCTGAAGGAGTCATCTCCACCAGCTCGCCCCGAGCCTGGCTGGCTGCCTGCTGTGCTGGACCATCTCAAGTGAGTGTTGCTTACAGACAGCTACCAGGAGCGCATGACTCAGCTGGAGTAGTGTGAGAGATAGCAGAGGTAACTGTTGCGGTGGTTCAAGTCCCTGAAGGAGGCGTCTCCACCAGCTCGCCCCGAGCCTGGCTGGCTGCCTGCTGTGCTGGACCATCTCAAGTGAGTGTTGCTTACAGACAGCTACCAGGAGCGCATGACTCAGCTGGAGTAGTGTGAGAGACAGCAGAGGTAACTGTTGCGGTGGTTCAAGTCCCTGAAGGAGGCGTCTCCACCGGGTCGCCCGAGCCTGGTTGGCTGCCTGCTGTGCTGGACCATCTCAAGTGAGTGTTGCTTACAGACAGCTACCAGGAGCGCATGACTCAGCTGGAGTAGTGTGAGAGACAGCAGAGGTAACTGTTGCGGTGGTTCAAGTCCCTGAAGGAGGCGTCTCCACCGGGTCGCCCGTGCCTGGCTGGCTGCCTGCTGTGCTGGACCATCTCAAGTGAGTGTAGCTTACAGACAGCTACCAGGAGCGCATAACTCAGCTGGAGTAGTGTGAGAGACAGCAGAGGTAACTGTTGCGGTGGTTCAAGTCCCGGAAGGAGGCGTCTCCACCAGCTCGCCCCGAGCCTGGCTGGCTGCCTGCTGTGCTCGACCATCTCAAGTGAGTGTAGCTTACAGACAGCTACCAGGAGCGCATAACTCAGCTGGAGTAGTGTGAGAGACAGCAGAGGTAACTGTTGCGGTGGTTCAAGTCCCTGAAGGAGTCATCTCCACCAGCTCGCCCCGAGCCTGGCTGGCTGCCTGCTGTGCTGGACCATCTCGAGTGAGTGTTGCTTACAGACAGCTACCAGGAGCGCATGACTCAGCTGGAGTAGTGTGAGAGACAGCAGAGGTAACTGTTGCGGTGGTTCAAGTCCCTGAAGGAGGCGTCTCCACCGGGTCGCCCGAGCCTGGCTGGCTGCCTGCTGTGCTGTAAGAGACAGCAGAGGTAACTGTTGCGGTGGTTCAAGTCCCGGAAGGAGGCGTCTCCACCAGCTCGCCCCGAGCCTGGCTGGCTGCCTGCTGTGCTCGACCATCTCAAGTGAGTGTAGCTTACAGACAGCTACCAGGAGCGCATAACTCAGCTGGAGTAGTGTGAGAGACAGCAGAGGTAACTGTTGCGGTGGTTCAAGTCCCTGAAGGAGTCATCTCCACAAGCTCGCCCCGAGCCTGGCTGGCTGCCTGCTGTGCTGGACCATCTCGAGTGAGTGTTGCTTACAGACAGCTACCAGGAGCGCATGACTCAGCTGGAGTAGTGTGAGAGACAGCAGAGGTAACTGTTGCGGTGGTTCAAGTCCCTGAAGGAGGCGTCTCCACCGGGTCGCCCGAGCCTGGCTGGCTGCCTGCTGTGCTGGACCATCTCAAGTGAGTGTTGCTTATAGACAGCTACCAGGAGCGCATGACTCAGCTGGAGTAGTGTAAGAGACAGTAAAGGTAACTGTTGCGGTGGTTCAAGTCCCTGAAGGAGTCATCTCCACCAGCTCGCCCCGAGCCTGGCTGGCTGCCTGCTGTGCTGGACCATCTCAAGTGAGTGTTGCTTACAGACAGCTACCAGGAGCGCATGACTCAGCTGGAGTAGTGTGAGAGATAGCAGAGGTAACTGTTGCGGTGGTTCAAGTCCCTGAAGGAGGCGTCTCCACCAGCTCGCCCCGAGCCTGGCTGGCTGCCTGCTGTGCTGGACCATCTCAAGTGAGTGTTGCTTACAGACAGCTACCAGGAGCGCATGACTCAGCTGGAGTAGTGTGAGAGACAGCAGAGGTAACTGTTGCGGTGGTTCAAGTCCCTGAAGGAGGCGTCTCCACCGGGTCGCCCGAGCCTGGTTGGCTGCCTGCTGTGCTGGACCATCTCAAGTGAGTGTTGCTTACAGACAGCTACCAGGAGCGCATGACTCAGCTGGAGTAGTGTGAGAGACAGCAGAGGTAACTGTTGCGGTGGTTCAAGTCCCTGAAGGAGGCGTCTCCACCGGGTCGCCCGTGCCTGGCTGGCTGCCTGCTGTGCTGGACCATCTCAAGTGAGTGTAGCTTACAGACAGCTACCAGGAGCGCATAACTCAGCTGGAGTAGTGTGAGAGACAGCAGAGGTAACTGTTGCGGTGGTTCAAGTCCCGGAAGGAGGCGTCTCCACCAGCTCGCCCCGAGCCTGGCTGGCTGCCTGCTGTGCTCGACCATCTCAAGTGAGTGTAGCTTACAGACAGCTACCAGGAGCGCATAACTCAGCTGGAGTAGTGTGAGAGACAGCAGAGGTAACTGTTGCGGTGGTTCAAGTCCCTGAAGGAGTCATCTCCACCAGCTCGCCCCGAGCCTGGCTGGCTGCCTGCTGTGCTGGACCATCTCGAGTGAGTGTTGCTTACAGACAGCTACCAGGAGCGCATGACTCAGCTGGAGTAGTGTGAGAGACAGCAGAGGTAACTGTTGCGGTGGTTCAAGTCCCTGAAGGAGGCGTCTCCACCGGGTCGCCCGAGCCTGGCTGGCTGCCTGCTGTGCTGGACCATCTCAAGTGAGTGTTGCTTACAGACAGCTACCAGGAGCGCATGACTCAGCTGGAGTAGTGTGAGAGACAGCAGAGGTAACTGTTGCGGTGGTTCAAGTCCCTGAAGGAGGCGTCTCCACCGGGTCGCCCGAGCCTGGTTGGCTGCCTGCTGTGCTGGACCATCTCAAGTGAGTGTTGCTTACAGACAGCTACCAGGAGCGCATGACTCAGCTGGAGTAGTGTGAGAGACAGCAGAGGTAACTGTTGCGGTGGTTCAAGTCCCTGAAGGAGGCGTCTCCACCGGGTCGCCCGAGCCTGGCTGGCTGCCTGCTGTGCTCGACCATCTCAAGTGAGTGTAGCTTATAGACAGCTACCAGGAGCGCATAACTCGGCTGGAGTTGTGTAAAAGATTTCTTCCTCAATAATTTGTTCAAATTAAAACCAAATTAGATAAAAGCGCAGTTAAGGTATGTAAAATTTATTGATTAAAATTTGAGCAGGATCGATCAAGGGCTTATATAAGGAGCTAGAACTCTCAAAAGGGATTCTCATGAAGGTCTTGTTATATTGGTCATCTCATTTGCAGGAATCGCGAGTTTTTAGTTCGAGGGGGCTACTAGTTATTCTAATTCGTTGCCCTAAAACCGTGCATTACATATGAGAAATGTAGTTTAGCCAGAAACTGTTTTACTTCAAGCATAGACAGAGAAAATCATACTATCTCTTTCTGACGCTAATACCCTCGCTACTAAACAGAGATGAGTGTAACTTACTTCCACCGTTACTGCACTTTGTGGCCAACCAGACTAAAATAGGCATGGTGGCAAAAGCAACACAAAAGTTAGAAATTAGACTTAAAGTTTGAGATTTGCATTTGTTTCTCGAAAAGCTCCTAACAAAATGACGTGCAAAAGTGACGTCACGATCAAGTCGCCCTGTTTAAAGTATGGAAAAATTATGAAATTGCTATTTTTACAGTGAAATGTTGCGTTTATGTATATGGTTACCATATAATTTATTTTTTCTACTCCTGCACTTTTATCTGTCATTTATACATTCGTCAACACCTTTATAAGAACATAGATAATATACTCGAAGAAAAGTCTACCTAGTCTATTGCCCAAAATAACACTTGTTCTATAAAAGCGCCAAAATAGTATCGTGTAATCGCGTGCAAGCACATTAATATAGGACAAAATAAATTACTGCCAACCTAAGCAACCTAAATAAACGCAGCGTTTTTACAAAAAAAAACTTTAAAAAAGAAAAAATTAAAAGAACCACAGACACTTTGTAGTTTTTATTTTACGTTTGTTGGGGCAAACTGTAAACTTTGAAAGTAATTTAGGTATTTTTACTAATCTCTGTAGCTCTTTAATCATTGATCAAATAACGACGTGTGTATTTGTGTGAGTAATGTTAGTATTCTTGAAAAATAGTGTTTTAAAAGGTAAAACTTAAATGATTGTTGATTATATTGACAAAATAACTGCGATATCCATGAAGTTTTCAATTTCGCATTTTATGTAAAAGTAAGTGTATTCGTAGAAAAAGTATTGTATGCAACGTCGTATAAGTAGGTAAAAAAATGTTCGTGGCGTTTTTCTTAACAATTTTCGCCTACGGCTCAAATTGTTACCCACGCCACTCACCTTTTTTGACCCCTCTTATACAACTGTTGCATAAACTACTATAACAGTCAAATGTTAAAAATCGAATGGTATCATTGTTTTTTTTTATTTCGTACTTTAGAAAAATTTGAAATTTTGAAGCATGATATCTTTGAACCATTTCAATAGATTTTTTTAATTTTAACTTTAGTTGGATATATTGGTAATTCTGCATCCTATCAACTAAATTTTATTGCATAATTCAATATGTGTCATCATCCCTATTGATGTAATCGTGGCTACAGCAAGTCGTTTGTTGTGGGTTCAGTCAAACTCTGGAACAGGTTACCTGTTTTGCTCAGACAGTCACAGTCGGTCGCGTCGTTCAAGGAGAAGCTAAAGAAGTTATGGTTACCTGACTCTGATTGATATGTTGCTATTGTATTATTCTGTATATGTCTTAGATGTTCCTTTTCTGTGTTTTTATTATGTTTGTCTCCTCACTCCTCTCTGGTTTAATATATATATATATATATATATATACTTTTCCTATAACTTTTGTATATATGTATCTATAGTATCTACCTTTCTCGTACCTTGTTGTACATGTTGCCGCATTTGTCTACCTCTTTTCACTTCTTCTCTCATCTACTCAAAGGTTAACTGGAAGAGATCCCTTAAAGGTATAAGTTCGCCTTTGTACTTACGTTTTCCTATTATTGTATTGTTTTGACTGGTTTTTGTACAATAAAGAGTTTTATCTACACTCATATTGTAAGTTCTCTAAAACGTGTACGAAAACGGTAGGCAATGGCTAGCATTACCACGACCGATTTTACTATGATAAGCTTTTTATCTGTGGCAGTAACGTAATTTTAACTTTACATGCTCAACTATTGATGTGTTATATAGTTTTGATAACATAATGTAAACCTGCACGCTCCCGCGCGGCCGCCGACACGCGCCTCCCCGACCGCCGGCACAATCGAGTTGGCCATGGCGGTGCAATGGCGGCCATTCTAAGGTTTCCGAATGCGGCATTTAGGATAAATAATATGAGTGTAGATAAAACAGTGTATGCAACTGTACGTAATTAGGCCTTATTACGTAACAGTTACATAAACTACTATTTTACATTGCATATGTATATTGTTTAGAACGGAAGTGGACCGTCTCCGCGCGGAAGTGCTGTCACTGGGCGCCGGGCAGCTGGGCAGCGCGGCGCAGCTCCGCGACCTGCGCAGGAAACTCGCCCTTCTGTCCGCCGCCGGCGCACCGCCCGGCAAACCCTCGCCCGAACAAACGGAGAGTGTCGACAAGGGCGAGGTTCCCGTGTACAAGCCCATGCCCATGCCCATGCCGGCCAAGAGGATGACGCCCGATGATGTGCGGAAGAAGGTCTCCTTTAATTAAGGTTAGATTTTTCTTTAGTTTTTTTGTGACGTCATAGGTCATAGGAAAGGGATGTTACTGTGATTAGTACTTTTAGAAGTAACCCCATTATACATAAACGTCTTACAAATCTCATTTGACTAATAATCGTTTTTAGGGTTCCGTAGCCAAATGGCAAAAAACGGGACCCTTATGGATTCGTCATGTCTGTCTGTCTGTCCGTCCGTATGTCACAGGCATTTTACTCGGAAACTATACGACGTATCTGAATAAAATTTACACATAAGGTGTATTTTGTATGCAGCTACTTAGTTATGGAGTTAAATTTGAAAAAAAAAAATTTCTACATAGATGTAACTAAATTTCAAAAAATGTTTTTTAACCAAATATCAACATGTGACACATCAATCGATAGGTCTTTGAAAATAACATTGAGGTTTCTTTGACCATTTTGTGATTAAGTGAATATTTTCTGAAATAATCGCTTCGAAAGTCAGAAAAATTGTGTAGCCCCCCCGGTAACTTTTGAACCGTAAGTACAAAAAGTATGAAAAAATTTGAGGCGATGTTTTTCTAAGAAAAAAATTTTGAACATTATCGGTTCAGCCGATTGAGTTATCTCCAAAAAACTTCTTCCATAGGCATCAGATACGACCTTTTGGTATTAGTTTGGTTTTTATTACATTGAAGGTACGGAACCCTCCTATGCGTGGTCCGACACGCACTTGGCCGGGTTTTTTCTTTTTTGTGACGTCATACATAGGTCATAGGAAACTACTGTGATTAGTACTTTTAGAAGTAAATCATCCAATCTCATTTGACTAATAATCGTTTTTATTTATCTGTCACTGACAGTTGTGTTTGTTAAAAACAGACAGAACATAAATCAACTAAATGAGGCTTGTAAGAGGTTTATAAAAAGAGGGGAATGTTTAGGTTATTGTAACGTCATAAGAAGGGAATATTATTGTACCTTTAAAATAAAGTAGAAAGTTGTTTTATATACTGTGACGGTGGCAAATGAGCTATTAACCCACCTGTCGCGTCCACCGTAGCCTATGGATGAATTCAACTCCCTAGAGGAGACACAAAGGCATTTCCAACCCTTTAATTTTTTATTTCAATTTTAATGAATATAACAGTATCATGAATATTGTTTGTTACAATGTTTAAAACAAGCTCTTTTTTTTGCAAGGTTCCAAATAAATGCTCATTATTTCATAATTATTTTACAGGTTTTTAAAGTGGGTATTCCACTCATACATTAGTATGTTATTCAATCAAATACAAACATTGAAAACATTGAAAAAATAATCAACCCAGTTGGACTTGAACCAATATCGATACGCCTTACCGGGGCTCGATATCGCTTTTCCAATTAAGCTATGGGTTCAGTTACCGAGCTGACGAAATTCTTAATGCCTTCAATCATCTTTTTGCATTTATTTTTACATCGACTTTATAGCAGCCGTAAGCGACATCTAGGTGCCAACCACTAGAGTTAGATACCCTTCCCGCCGACCCTTTTACAAGTGTCACAACGGAAATAACAGATGGCGCCTGCTATCAACTCATAATTATTTTACATGTTTTTAAAGTGGGTATTCCACTCATACATTAGTATGTTATTCAATCAAATACAAACATTGAAAACATTGAAAAAATAATCAACCCAGTTGGACTTGAACCAACATCGATACGCCTTACCGGGGCTCGATATCGCTTTACCAATTAAGCTATGGGTTCAGTTACCGAGCTGACGAAATTCTTAATGCCTTCAATCATCTTTTTGCATTTATTTTTACATCGACTTTATAGCAGCCGTAAGCGACATCTAGGTGCCAACCACTAGAGTTAGATACCCTTCCCGCCGACCCTTTTACAAGTGTCACAACGGAAATAACAGATGGCGCCTGCTATCAACTCATAATTATTTTACATGTTTTTAAAGTGGGTATTCCACTCATACATTAGTATGTTATTCAATCAAATACAAACATTGAAAACATTGAAAAAATAATCAACCCAGTTGGACTTGAACCAACATCGATACGCCTTACCGGGGCTCGATATCGCTTTACCAATTAAGCTATGGGTTCAGTTACCGAGCTGACGAAATTCTTAATGCCTTCAATCATCTTTTTGCATTTATTTTTACATCGACTTTATAGCAGCCGTAAGCGACATCTAGGTGCCAACCACTAAAGTTAGATACCCTTCCCGCCGACCCTTTTACAAGTGTCACAACGGAAATAACAGATGGCGCCTGCTATCAACTCATAATTATTTTACATGTTTTTAAAGTGGGTATTCCACTCATACATTAGTATGTTATTTCCGTTGTGACACTTGTAAAAGGGTCGGCGGGAAGGGTATCTAACTCTAGTGGTTGGCACCTAGATGTCGCTTACGGCTGCTATAAAGTCGATGTAAAAATAAATGCAAAAAGATGATTGAAGGCATTAAGAATTTCGTCAGCTCGGTAACTGAACCCATAGCTTAATTGGTAAAGCGATATCGAGCCCCGGTAAGGCGTATCGATGTTGGTTCAAGTCCAACTGGGTTGATTATTTTTTCAATGTTTTCAATGTTTGTATTTGATTGAATAACATACTAATGTATGAGTGGAATACCCACTTTAAAAACATGTAAAATAATTATGAGTTGATAGCAGGCGCCATCTGTTATTTCCGTTGTGACACTTGTAAAAGGGTCGGCGGGAAGGGTATCTAACTCTAGTGGTTGGCACCTAGATGTCGCTTACGGCTGCTATAAAGTCGATGTAAAAATAAATGCAAAAAGATGATTGAAGGCATTAAGAATTTCGTCAGCTCGGTAACTGAACCCATAGCTTAATTGGTAAAGCGATATCGAGCCCCGGTAAGGCGTATCGATGTTGGTTCAAGTCCAACTGGGTTGATTATTTTTTCAATGTTTTCAATGTTTGTATTTGATTGAATAACATACTAATGTATGAGTGGAATACCCACTTTAAAAACATGTAAAATAATTATGAGTTGATAGCAGGCGCCATCTGTTATTTCCGTTGTGACACTTGTAAAAGGGTCGGCGGGAAGGGTATCTAACTCTAGTGGTTGGCACCTAGATGTCGCTTACGGCTGCTATAAAGTCGATGTAAAAATAAATGCAAAAAGATGATTGAAGGCATTAAGAATTTCGTCAGCTCGGTAACTGAACCCATAGCTTAATTGGTAAAGCGATATCGAGCCCCGGTAAGGCGTATCGATGTTGGTTCAAGTCCAACTGGGTTGATTATTTTTTCAATGTTTTCAATGTTTGTATTTGATTGAATAACATACTAATGTATGAGTGGAATACCCACTTTAAAAACATGTAAAATAATAATGAGTTGATAGCAGGCGCCATCTGTTATTTCCGTTGTGACACTTGTAAAAGGGTCGGCGGGAAGGGTATCTAACTCTAGTGGTTGGCACCTAGATGTCGCTTACGGCTGCTATAAAGTCGATGTAAAAATAAATGCAAAAAGATGATTGAAGGCATTAAGAATTTCGTCAGCTCGGTAACTGAACCCATAGCTTAATTGGTAAAGCGATATCGAGCCCCGGTAAGGCGTATCGATGTTGGTTCAAGTCCAACTGGGTTGATTATTTTTTCAATGTTTTCAATGTTTGTATTTGATTGAATAACATGCTCATTATTTAATAAAGAAAATAAATAAACTAAGTAGTATTATCTTCTGTACCCTTTAAGTGTTACTCCAAAACGTAAAATTAAAACACAGAAATCCCTGTCGGTATTACCACTTAACAACTACAAAAGCACACACTGTTTTTAACACAAAATTACAATTTATTTTAATAACTTAGAGTATCTTCTTATTTACTGCACGCTCTATTGATAAGTAAATACATGCACAATACATATTATTAATAAATTAAATTAAGTAAAAAGTAAAAAAATAACTCAATACATACTTCTTAGACATCAAATTTGTATGTAACTACCGTACCTATGCTATGAAATGAAAGTTTATAATTATTATTATGATTTATTCCAATCGTCAATTACGAGCTTTTATGTGCCTTAGTTACTTAAGTGTAAATTTAAATAAATACAACTCCTTTATAAATTTAGTTTTATTTCTTTTGAATTTTGAAAAATTCTGTTGTCTTGAGTTTGATGCCTACCACCACCCTACCACATATTGGACACAGATATGATGTCCAACATAAAAAAAAAATTGTCATAAATTTCATTTTTTTATACGAGCCTTTAACGCCGACTGTACGACGCCATCAGATTCATCGGAGCGGCCAAGATGGTCACAAATATCTGAACAACGCCTCTATTGTAAAGGCGATAAAGTGCATGTTCAGATATTTTTGAGTACCTTGGCCGCTTCGATATATTTGATGGCGACTGTACTGCATAAGTCATCTTAAGGGAACGTATCCATACTACGTGACTCATTTACGAGGGTGGGGGTCTTCAAAATACTACGCTTGGTCACAAGGATGGGGGGGAGGCTTAGGTTTCGTCACGTAGTCCATAATTATGCTTAAATCTGGCGCTTAATCGAGCTATATTCAAATGTGGCGCACACCGATTCTAACACTTTATGTGTGAGTTACTACTGCTAGGGGGGAGGGGTGTCTGAGCAATTACTACGGATGGTCAACGAAGGGGGGGGGGGGGGGGGGGTTCGGGGGTCACGTCGCAACATCGGGATCGGGAACTGGTTCAAATCTAGATTGCAAGATTTTACCTAAACAACAACTGTCTGACAAACATTACGACCAGCCTGGCCAGAAATATATGATTGTTGTCAAAAGGGCGCTATTATTCTCATTTATATGGCAACAGTTCAGTATAGTCATAGGCCGTATTATTCTCTATGGTATGGTGACATCTTGATTTGTTTACCTGTCAGCTCTGATGTTAATTTGAAAATGTTTCACAACGAAATAGTTTCATTTCCCTAGCGTATTATTTACAGCAGTTTATTATATACACTATTTACAATGTTTCGCTCTTGACTATTGATGATCTTGGGAATTTTTTGTCGTTTATTATTTAATATATTTAACATTTTATTATAATTCAAGTAAACCGCCTCAATGACACTGACAACAGTGACAGCCTATCACAAGCCACACATGCATATCATTCTGTCATTAAAATTATTGCCAGTGTAAGAAATGAGTTCCTATGAAATTCCGCAACATGGCGCATGATCATATATTTCTGGTCAGGCTTTAATTAAAAGCAAGGGTGCTGGTAGCCTGGCGGTAAGACGTCCGACTTTCAATCCGGAGGTCTCGGGTTCAAACCCCGGCTCGTACCACTGAGTTTTTCGGGAACTAATGTACGGAATGTCATTTGATATTTACCAGTCACTTTTCGGTGAAGGAAAACATCTTAAGGAAACCGGACTTAATCCCGATAAGGCCTAGTTTCCCCGCTGGGTTGGAAGGTCAGATGTCAGTCGCTTTCGTAAAATCTAGTGCCTACGCCAATTCATGGGATTAGGTTGTCAAGCCGGGACTAACTCTAGGAGGAAGAAGAAACATTTGTGATAAGATAATCCGTATTGAAAGGGCGCTTACGTTGTAGTCGTACAGATTCAATATAATTTTTAAGAAAAAATGCGTTAACGTTATGGGCCCTTTCAATCAATGATATTTACTATGGATAGGTTATACTCTAACAAAATGAGTTCAAAAAAATCTTGCTAATGTATTTCATAACCTAGCAATGATTCTGTCATATTTATCAATTTTGACAATCATGACATCTTTGTCACTCTCGTTGTTAGAAAATTACAGTTTGTCTGAAGAACAAATCAAATTATTTTAATAAATATTTTGATTTGTTTATTTTAAGTAGACACACCACTATATAAATTAAAAACTTGTATAGGTGCCCTGGGCACCGGAGGCCTAAGTCACTTTTTCCTTTGTATATGACATCTATATAAGTTTATAATTACAGTTTGTCTCTGTCTCACGCGGATGACGGGAGCTCATTAGCACGTCTAGCGACTATTGTATGAATTCACACATTTTAAGTGCTTCACTTTTGGAGCGTGCATGACCCATCTGTCATTATTATAAACATGTATTTATTTATTTTATTAAGACTTTATTGCACATAAGGAAACTTAACGTACAAAAGGCGGACTTAATGCCATAAGGCATTCTTTACCAGTCAACCTTTAGGGCAAAACAGAAAAGATTGTAGGCGATGCGTCTAAAGAAATTAATAACGAAAAGTATTCTATTATCCTATTCATACACATAAAACTAGAATACATAAAATACATACAACTACTACATATATAATAATATACATACACACAAATACTTATATATTTAAATTTAAATTATTTTTTTTTTTTTTTTTAATCTCGCACGTATATGGATTACTACATTTGATGTGTTTAAGCTTCAGAACATTCTGAACTAAGAATATCTATGCACAATACCGCTACACAATGGTCACTAAATAAAATAAAATAAATAATAATAAATAAATATTATGGGACAATCTTACACAAATCAACCTAGTCCCACGGTAAGCTCAATAAGGCTTGTGTTGTGGGTACTAGGCGACGATATATATAATAGATAAATACTTAAATACATAGAAAACATCCATAACTCAGGAACAAATATCCGTGATAAACACACAAATAAATGCCCTGACCAGGATTCGAACCCGGGACCTCCTGCTTCATAGGCAGGGTCACTACCAACTAGGCTAGGAGGCCGTTAATGTATACTATTTTCACCCGGCGTTTCTTGACAAACTGTTGCATTTTCTCCTCGTGTTACGCAAGTGCTATTAAACAAACATAGTGCGAGAGCCAACTGAGATCGCTGTAAGGTCATTAGTTATCCTCTCAAAGGTAAGCTGGAAGAGGTCCCTTTAAAAGGATAAGTTCGCCTTTGTACTTGCAATTTCGAAAGGTAATCTTGAAATTATTTTAAATTGTGTTTGTATTGTCGATAAGGAGATTCAAAGTAGTTTTCTAGTTACATAGTAGTTGTGTTGTCTTGAATGGATGACATTTCTATTTCTACAAAAGTTTCAGGGACAAGCTTTATTTGAAAACAATCTCGTGTCATGTTTTTATTCATTTTATGACAATAGAATTATGCCGTATCTTGCCGTGTCTTCGAGTTTCTTAGGGTTCCGTAGCCAAAAACGGAAAATTTTATTTTGCAACTATCAACATTTTGCATATAAATTGATAGGAATTATAATATTACTTTGAGTCCCTTAAAACTATTTTTTTTATATTTTTTGACATCTTACTGTTGATCCGGACCTCTAAAAATGTGCTGGTGAAATTTGGCTTACTCAGCTGTATTTCATTGGACTGAAATATGTAAAATATTGCATTGCAAAATGAGCACAAGCTCTGAGGGATCGCCTTTTAACTCCCCGAAGCTCGGCCCATCCCATTTGTGCCCGCCAGGTACAGATGGGAATATATTTTTTCATAGTAATCATTCCCATTCGGCCTCGCCATCGCCATACTGCGCACGACCGAAGCGGGAACAGATACGAATACACCATCGCTCCGCTACAATCGAAGTCGCAAGCTTGTTAACACACTAATTGCAGTCGGATCTCGGACTAGATCGTTTTTGTATAGGAAGAGAGCCGTCGTAGGAAATTTGCTAGTACTGCAATACAATAGACTAATAATTAATTTAATAAAAAACTCCAAAGAACCGAATTTATTTAAACATATGTAATATATGTAATATGCGTTTTATTTTAAGATTAAACACAATCTTTAATGTTATACTTTATACTAATTTCTCAAATCTAGAAATTGCGAAGTAAACTGCAAAGGATTGCAGATAAACCGGCCAAGAGAATATCGGGCTATGCTCAGTGTAGGGATCCGTAGTTGCCGGCCTGTTATAATACATCCATTCAAAAGGTAGTCTATAAAGAAATATTTTGTGGCACTTACGTTATTTTACTATAGGCATAACTCAAAAACGGCTCAACCGATTTTATTCCATATAGTTTTTATTCGAGAGCGTCGTCACACTCCGCCAGTGTCGATACTGATCGGAATACACGATTAGACATATTTATGACGATGTGAGATTTATTTCGTAAAAGTCAACAGTTATGTTAATTATCCATTTGTCAAACTAATGAGATATAAAAAAGTAAATAAGAAACACTTGTATCAGACTATTTCCCTGAGAGCTGGCAGCCTGACGGTGAGATGTCCGAATTTCAATCCGAAGGTGTCGGGTTCGTACGCCCGCACTGAGTTTTTCGGCACTTAACCACGAAATATCATTTGATTTTAAATTTATTAAAGAACAAGTTTGCTCCCGTATGATTAATGTAACTAATTAAATTATATCCATTTTTATATTGTTAGTGCATGTATTTTCCGCCTACTTATTAGTAAAAATCATTAAAAACAGTAAAAGTATGCGATATCTCCAGCCGAACACATCAATTAAAGGCTTAGTATTCCACTACTGTACTGCGGCCTGCCCGTATTATAAAAACCAGAGTGAAAACAAGTAAGCTGTATCTGATTCGACAATAAGCAGCAGACGTTGATGCGGGCGAGTGTTCAAAATGGCCTCTGTTGTAAAGATACTTGCTTGTTAAGGTCATTTTGGACACCTCATCTCACCCGCTAAATTATAACAACTACTATTATAAACGCGGTACTTAACATCTGTTCGTTTGTTGTTCTGTTGTTCATTTCAACTTTAAGATCTCTAAACACGTCTTGAGATTTGTATTGTTTTTTTCTCTAACGCCCTGCTAAAAGGCCAAAGCTAAACTACTTGTCTTCCTTTCTACTATATATAGTCTACATAACTAATTACATGCGATTACTCATCACTTTTGCGGCGTGTCGAATGCATTAATGTTTATGAACGGCTAGAAATCTGTTTAAACGAATGTTAAACAAAAGCTGCTGAGTATTATAAAGTATTGTAGAAGCTGAATGCACAACCTTTTGTTTTGGCGTCGAAGTGGGGTAGATAGACATGGCACTGATGAACTTAGATTAGGGAAGTTTATTGCTATACATTTGCTTTTGACATACTCCAGGCATTTCGATAACATTGCGTTTTTGGCAGAAGCGGTGGGAGGGGCATTATGGGGCAATAGCATTGGCGCTCAACCCAATACCTAACCAGAAACAGTCAATAACTAGTAGTCCGCTTCGAACTGAAAACTCGCGATTTTCTTGCAAACGAGTTGACCAATATAACAAGACCCTAATGATGATTATTTCGAGCCTTCTAGCTCCATAACCCCTTGATCGATTATGCTCATGAACGAACGAACGAACTCTCAAATTGTATTGAGGTCTACTACAACCCCAACAAATTTCATATAGATCAGAAAAAACGTTACTAAAGTTATCGCGCGACAACTATTCAAAATCAAAAAGCCATCAAAATGCACCGACGTCTAGGTAGCCAGCTGACAGTTGCGTTATGTCCGAAGTTGTCTGTAAGAACCTCACTTCGCTTACGCTCCGCTCGTTCGATAATGACATTATATTTCTCTAATCATCCTTCTCATCCTTCATATACATAGAAAAGGACGGGTATAGAAATAATGACATTATTACTGATAGTGTCTAGACCGCTAATGTATGGTGATTGGCAGACGCTAACCCCGAGTGTTGAGCGTATACGCTAGGACCGTGCGATTCTTGGTCGTAAAATAATGACTAATGACAGAAAATGGTATAAAATTAAATTTATTTCAATATGATATCTCGCAGGAGTCACAGGCTACGGAAACCGCTTACCATTGGTCGGGCTGCATGCTTGCTTGCCATCAGGGTCGTCGTTTAGAAAATACCATTTGGATATTTATTCAGAATTAGACTTGTCTCATCAACGTAGAATCTACACACAGTCAGTTGTTATTGCCGCAAGGTAGAATCTAGCTTGGTAGGTAATACGACATTTTTCACCGTGGTCTTAAGACAAGCGATATAACATTGAAAATGTAAGTAAAATGAATGCTATTAAAAAAACAATCAAAAGAGGTGCAGAGGGCTTGTGTAACCATTATACAGCGCGTGTATTTCCATTCCCACCTGTGCCCGTCGGGGACCGATTCTTATAGGTTTTTTATTACCATTCCCAGACTTTCAATCCGGAGGTCTCGGCTCAAACCCTAGCTCGTACCACAGAGTTTTTTCGAACTTTTATGTACGAAATATCTTTTGATATATACCAGTCACTTTTCGGTGAAGGAAAACATCGCGAGGAGACCGGACCTAATCCCAACAAGGTCTAGTTTCCTCTCTGGGATGGAAGGTCAGAGTGCAGTCGCTTTCGTGTAAACTACGCCACGTCTGTCACACCAATGTGTCTGACTTCTACGTCAATTCCTAGGATTAGGTTGCTGAGCTGACCTCAGGCTCAATTGAGCTGTGGCACAAAAAAAGCTGGGATAAACGCTAGGAGGATGAGGATTCCCATTTGTGCCATGGCCACCGAACGCGACCAATGCTGGGAGGTGGCAATACACCGTAAAGATAGACCAGATCGCGAAGATGCTATCTGATGGTACGGGCAGCGTCGTTTCACCTGTCAGCCGCGCTCCGGTGAGTACGATCTCTAGTGTTGTACTGTACGTATATCGATATCGGTGTTGGTCCAGTTCAGTGGCCTACCGCGAACATCGATATTCGAAGCAGCTAGCGATAGAGGCGAAACGAAACTTTGATTTTCTAAATACGCGGTAGGCCCCCTGACACACGTTTGATACTACAGCCCTGCCCCCCAGTACCTTATTTGATATTTTTTTAAATTACCAATTATTACATACACACTGACAATGACAGATTTATGTCTAGGTTTTGAGAAAAAAATTGTAAGGAAATCTGTAATATACTAATATTTTTTTTTATAACACGACGGTGGCAAAACAAGCATACGGCCTGCCTGATGGTAAGCAGCTACCGTAACCTATGATGCCTGCAACTCCAAAGGAGTCAATGCGCGTTGCCGACCGTTTACAAAAAGGAGGATTCACTGTGTTGACGGCTAAAGGAACAAAGGTACCTCATCGTCAACACACTGGGTCCTCTTTGAGCTCTATATATTTAGGCATATCATTTATGCTATATTGTATACATAGTGTGAGGAACTTTGAATGGGGTAGAATTAAACAAGTGTTCATATAATACTGCATTGCCCATTGATACAAAACGTGGCTAACAATACCTACTGTTTATAGCCTAATTAATTTCCTGTTTTCGTAAAACACTATAATACTATTTAATCAACAACATAATATCCACTACACTCTAAATTATCGAACGAGCGGAGCGTAAGCGAAGCAAGTTCTTACAAACAACTTCTGGCTACAGGGGCGTCTCGGCATTTCAATGGCTTTTTGATTTTGAGAGTTTGTTCCGCGATAACTTTAGTAACATTTTTCTGATCTTTATGAAATTTGTTGGGGTTGTAGAAGAGATTAAAATTTGTGAGTTCGTATATGAGCGGATCGTTCAAGGGGTTGTGGAGCTAGAAGGCGAAAAAAAATCTTCAGAAAGGTCTTGTTATATTGGTCATCTCGTTTGCAAGGAAATCGCGAGTTCTGAGTTCGAGGTGGACTACTAGTACATTTAATCAACAACATACTATCCACTACATTGTAAATTATCGAACGAGCGGAGCGTAAGCGAAGCAAGTTCTTACAAACAACTTCTGGCTACAGGGGCGTCTCGGCATTTCGATGGCTTTTTGATTTTGAGAGTTTGTTCCGCGATAACTTTAGTAACGTTTTCTGATCTTTATGAAATTTGTTGGGGTTGTAGAAGAGATTAAAATTTGTGAGTTCGTATATGAGCGGATCGTTCAAGGGGTTGTGGAGCTAGAAGGCGAAAAAAAATCTTCAGAAAGGTCTTGTTATATTGGTCATCTCGTTTGCAAGGAAATCGCGAGTTCTGAGTTCGTGGTGGACTACTAGTACATTTAATCAACAACATACTATCCACTACATTGTAAATTATCGAACGAGCGGAGCGTAAGCGAAGCAAGTTCTTACAAACAACTTCTGGCTACAGGGGCGTCTCGGCATTTCGATGGCTTTTTGATTTTGAGAGTTTGTTTGTTTGTTCCGCGATAACTTTAGTAACGCTTTTCTGATCTTTATGAAATTTGTTGGGGTTGTAGAAGAGATTAAAATTTGTGAGTTCGTATATGAGCGGATCGTTCAAGGGGTTGTGGAGCTAGAAGGCGTGAAAAAAATCATCATAAGGGTCTTGTTATATTGCTCATATCGTTTGCAAGGAAATCGTGAGTTCTGAGTTCGAGGCGGACTACTAATATATGAAGAGACAAAACAAACCTCAGAAAAAAACCTTACTTTCACTTTATCGACAACTCACATGCCCATCCCAAAACGATCTGAAAGAAAACATCAACACATTTCCTCGCTCGCGCGCCACACTATCGCGTAAGCCGACCGCGCATGTCGTCCGCAACTTTTTTTGTAAAAAAAAAACCAGAGGGGACTAAAGTCTCGCCAAACAGCCAAGTGCCCTGGCATGTCAGTGTTAGTGATGTGACCATGTCCAGTGAGAGTAGCAGTCGGTTGCGGCAGTTCGGATTGTACAAGACCATAGATTCGAAGACCGCGGAGTTCCTGAAGTTGTCTAGGCGGAGACAGATTAGGAGAGGATGTGCTTGTGCTGCTGTGTCTACGGCTATTACTGTGACTGTTGTTGTGGTGAGTGAAGTTTGATTAGTGATGTGTAGTGCTATACGTATATTAGGCTTAATCGCTCAAATTCCAATGTTGGATAAACTCCGACATTCCAAAATCACATTTTTGAAATAACTGTAGAAGGAAAGTATGGCTCTGTACTGTCACTCAATGTATAAACTAACTAACTAACTAACATTGGATGCTTAGAAAATGGTGATCACAGTTAAAGACTCATATGATAATAATTATGTATGAGTGATTTTAGCTATTACCGACACTCGAAGTTACCCGAACACAACTTAAAATGTATACTATAGGGTTTTCCAATACGGACGGGTCGATTTTAAAATGCAATAAAACAGGCTATGCATAAGATATTAATTACTTTTTAGTTTTATTTGAAAGGCACATACGTGCCATTTTTTGTTAAATATGACATCGTTCAAATGTCCGCCTCGGCTTCTTCTGGTAGCCCATATCCTAAAAGTCAAATTTTCGAAAACTCTGCCGCACAGATCAGGCTCAATTTCAACGATGGCTTGGTTTATACTGATTTTCAAGGAAAGTAACACGACTTCAAGTAGTACTTCTACTTGACTGTACTAGGTATATAGTTGTGTTACTAAGAGCACAAGAAGAAGTTAACATCAGTATGAACATCATCCGCCAAGTTAGCTTACCGTAGTCATAAGTAGGTAAAGCCTGACCAGAAATATATGATCATGCGCCGTGTTGCAGAATTTCATTGGAATTAATGTCTTACACTGGCAATAACTTTAATGACACAATGGTATTGTGTGAGTGCACGTGATAGGCTGTCACTGTCTTTGAGGTGGTTTACTTAAATGATAATAAAGTGTTAAATATTAAATAATAAACGACAGAAAATTCCCAAAGTTATCCATAGTCAAGAGCGGACCATTGTAGATAGTGTATATATTAAACTGCTGTAAGTAATACGATCGGGAAATGTAACATTTTCGCTGTGAAACATTTTGATATTAACATCAAAGCTGACAGGTAAACAAATCAAGATGTCACCATACCATAGATAACTGAACTGTTGCCATATAAATGAGAATAAATAAATAAATATTATGGGACAATCTTACACAAATCGACCTAGGCCCACGGTAAGCTCAATAAGGCTTGTGTTGTGGGTACTAAGCGACGATATATATAATATATAGATATAAATAAATACTTATATACATAGAAAACATCCATAACTCAGGAGCAAATATCTGTCATAAACACAGAAATAAATGCCCTTACCTGGATTCGAACCCAGGACCTCCTGCTTCGTAGGCAGGGTCACTACCGACTGGGCTAGGAGGCCGTTATATTAGCGCCGAGAATAATAGCGCCCTCTTGACAATAATCATATATTTCTGGTCAGGCTTTACCTAGGTTCCGTTTTTTACTTTTGAGTTACGGAACCCTAAAAACGTATCTTTATTACTTAGTTTATGTTCTCATCCGTCAATACACAGAATACCAAGCGCGTTCAGGCGAAAAACCACACCAATGTTTTCTCCTTTTGAGTGGAACATGAAACATCCAAAAGGAAAATTACGCACGCTATTAGGAGCCGGGAAAAGTGTTGTTAATCTTGTGATGTTCTGCTTGAATAGGCTTTACAGAACAGTGGATTTTTTAACATATAATGACACATGTTACATTTTGTTAATGGGTACAAAATAAGTAGTTATATTAGCAATAGGTATAATATAAAGCAATAGGTAGTTATATTAGTAGGAGAGCCCACGACACTAAACCTAGTTCGATAAGTCTCCTATTACATGAGATATACACGGTGCTCGTGAGGATTGCGAGAGACTTTAACAGTGCATTCCTGATCATGTGATCATAAATGGAGACTAAAATGTCGTATAAACTTTTCTGGAATTCGCCTAGTTTCAGAGTTACTATCAATTAAATAAAAAAATATTTTTTATTGTGACTCAGTGCAAAACGTTTTTTTGATGGCGATTTCACCCTTTATGAGGTCTAGTCTAGACATTCTTATTGACAGATATCAAAGTGCCAAGGAATACTTTACGTAAACTATTTTTACGGAAAAAAATGTACTAACTTATTTTAATCGACAGTTTTACCAATAACATTTACGTTTTCATGTTCAAAATCATTAAAAAATCGAAAAAAAAAACAAAAAAAATTTTTTTTTTTTGGCGAAATTGACCTAAATTTATATAACATTTATTACTCCTTATGACCTCAGAAATTCGTGGTTAAAATCTCTCGCAATGCTCACGAGCACCGTGTATATAATGAGACGCGTCTTTAATGGGGGAACACGAAATGCTGATGCTGCAATGCAAAAAAAGTGGTAGCGTATTTTAATATATATTTTTTTTTATTAAAAAATCCGGTTTCTAGTCGATAAGTCTCCTAGATTTCCTTTGTTCCTCGAAGCAGGGGAGGGGTAGGGCTACGCGATAATGCGGTGCTGCCAGCCCCCGTGCGTGGCCTTGTCAGTGGCAGCAGCATTAAAAGATTGTAGATGTATGAAAAAACAAAGCGTGTTCCCCCATTAAAGACGCGTCTAATTATATCTCATCTAGGAGACTTATCGAACTAGGTTCAGTGTCATGGGCTCTCCTACTATATCTAAATAAAGTAAAAACATTAAAAGGCTACTGAAATGATTCAGAGATAAGAAGCTTCAAAATTTTAAGGTTATTTTAAAACACGTAATTTAAAAAAAGAATGATACTATTAGATTTCTCACATTTGAACAATAGGTACTGAAAAATAAATTGTATGGTGGTAACAATATAGATAAACGGAATATTTCACAGTCAACAAATCAATTTAATTTTAAAGGGCCAGGTTTAGGTTCACCAGAGTTGCAGAGTGCACAATCCACCATAAAAGCCTGACCAGAAATATATGTTTATTGTCAAGAGGGCGCTATTATTCTCATTTATATAGGAAACAGTCATAGAGCGTATTATTCTCTATGGTATAGTGACATCTTGATTTGGTTACCTGTCAGCTCTGATGTTAATTTGAAAATGTTTCACAGCGAAATAGTTTCATTTCCCGAGCGTATTATTTACAGCAGTTTATTATATACACTAAATACAATGTATCGCTCTTGAGTATGAATAATTTTGGGATTTTTTTTGTCCTTTATTATTTAATATTCAACACTATTATTATTCAAGTAAACCACCTCAATGATACTTGACAACAGTGACAGCCTATCACATGCACTCACACATGCATAGCATTCTGTCATTAAAATTATTCCAATGAAATTCCGCAACATGGCGCATGATCATATATTTCTGGATTTTCTGGTCATTTTTGGTTATTAAAATTAACCCAAAATGTAGTTGGCGATACTTTGTTTTCTTCTATCTTCTACCATCTTCAGAAACATAGACATCAGAGCCAATGGACTGCGATTCTTAAATTCAAAAGTGTACTAAATGGATACCAAAGTGCAGTCTTACATCGCGACTGAGTCCATATTAGGGGCTGTTCATACATTACGTCATCAATTTTTGATGATTTTTGACCTCGTCCCCCCACCCCTGCAAAATAAAATTATGTAATTTCTAAAAATGCGTTTTTAGCTTAATTGTACAGTAAAAAACTATTTTATTTTAGTAGATAATATTTGATGCCTAGCATTAACAGTTTATAGAAACACGAATTTCATTCCTTTTTTACTCATTGAGGCAGTTTCTAAAGATGCGAGAGATAATGCCATCTTCGGAATGACCCTCCCCCCCCCCCCCCCTCCTACGTCATGATCCAGACCCCCCATTTGAAATGACGTAATTTATGAACAGCCCCTTATACATCATTGGTTGTCTTCTACTTGATAAAAACGACAATCTACGTCCTCGACAGACAAATTAGTAAATTTTCCGCAACGCAATCGTCACCAGCGACCACAATAGTTTGCAACCATACTTTTACCACATTGTACTCTAATTTGACATTAGTCAACACAATAACATGTGCACTTTCACTTAAATCTTTGAAAACCATTTATATTTCCGCCTACACGATTTGAAAAACATCTACATAATTATTTACACATATGGTTTGTATCAAGATGATAATAAGGGCTTAGTTAAAAATGTTTATTGTTGTAATTACGTTTGCTTTCTCAACTTTACCGAACTATGAGTAAAGCTAAGTATTTCGAATAGAAAATTTCTGTGAGACTCCTTTTTGTTAGGCGTATCGAGATAATTTACGTCAATTCGGGCGGTAAATCTCACTTTTCACACCCAGGAGAAGACGTAAATTTGTTTATCTACACCCACTTCATAAATCCTCTATTCTGCGTTAGGAAACCGTATATAATTACCACTATTATTGCAACCAGTAATGTAACATCTGCAGTGTATTATCTGCATGTGCCAGTATTGTAATAATGTATGAAAATTCATTACCACATGGATAAATCGGTAACGTAATGAAAATCCAGCCCTCCTCTCCGACCGCCCGCATAATTCAGTTGGCCATGGCGGTGCAATGGCGGTCATTCTACTAGTTTCCGAACACGTCATTTAGGATTTATAATATGTGCGTAGACAACTGTACGTAGGCCTTAGACATTCGTGTTTTATAAACTACTAGTATATGCACAGGCGGTAATAAAGAAGGCCTCAGATTGCTTGTTTATTTTATTACCTTCGGTTCGGGCCACAAATGCCCGCGATCTGCGCCGTCCTTTATTATACCGCACTGTGTGCATAATGTACTATTTCAACATCACGCTCGCTTAACTACATTTTCCTACTGACTGTACAGTCGCCATCAAATTTTTCGGAGCGGCCAAGGTACTCAAAAATATCTGAACGTGCACTTTATTGCCTTGATAATAGAGGCGTTGTTTAGATATCACCTTGGCCGCTTCGATATATCTGATGGCGACTGTACAGTCAGCGTCATATAGTTGGTCGCATCCAAAGTAGTCAAATAGTTCGGTACACCATACAAACTCTATGGTTAGCTCTCTTATGATTCAATCTACTATTGCTCTATCTCTTACTATCGTCTTGGTTGCGTCAGTTGGATAACTCGCAAAACCGCCAAAAAAGCTGTAGGAAATCAATAACATGCAAGTGTTCCTCGGTAAACACATGTCAGTAGTTGTGGCGAAGGAAATTGTGTGTGTAATGACAGTTATAATGACTGGAAGTGTGCTCTCGCTGCGCCCGCGCAGGCGTGACGTAGAATGCGACAAATTGTTCCGTGTGTTGTCTGTGCTTGAGCGTTTTGTGAGTCGAGTTCTGGGCAAACCAGAGGGGGCTACTGCGAATATTTAATGAAAATTCAATCGCTAGTATGTGCAAGAGATTTTTGATGTTTGTGGGGGACATATTTAGAGACATTTAGGGGGCCTGCGAATATCGCAATTCATAAATGTTCTGTCCTTACTTCAGCTGGTATATTCTGTTACCTAATGAAAAGTCTAAAAATATTACCTTAATCGCTATCAATCAATAGCTATTACGAAAGTAAAGAGTAATAGCTAGTGCCAACGCTAATTCCTGGTATTAGGTTGCCGAGATCCCAGGCTCCATTGAGATGTTGCTAAAAGCTGGGACAATGGCTTAGAAGATAATAAACACCACTTAACATCACACATCTTTTCTTTACGACATTTCGTTTCGCAATAAGTAATATCTACTTATGTATGAAAATTATTACCGCTTTACAGCATCATTTTAAATGATAAAAATATTCATACAATGTGCGTGATATCGGTCCATTAACCAGAGTTCTGCGTAGACTGTCCAAACAAAACGCGGTACAGTCATGGGTACTCGTGCGATACTTACTTACGAGTATTGCAACTGTTTTCCTTTATTATTAGTATTATAGATAGCTATCTTAACACATTAAATGCCGAAAACCCGACTATCGGGTATTTGATGATTTCGTTCCCAGGCCGGACGACCCGATAGTCGGGATCGTGGTACGAGTACTACAGCTTTTTAAGACGAAATTTTTGTGGCCTGGCGCGGATGTCTTGTTAGGCTGGGTGGCAATGAATGTGTTAAGAGTAACGGCCTCCTAGCTCAGTCGGTAGTGACCCTGCCTACGAAGCAGGAAGTCCCGGGTTCGAATCCTGGTCAGGGCATTTGTTTGTGTGTTTATCACAGATATTTGTTCCTGAGTTATATATATATCGTCGTCTAGTACCCATTACCCATAACACAACGCTTATTGAGCTTACTGTGGGCCTAGGTCGATTTGTGTAAGATTGTCCTATAGTATTTATTTATTTAAGACTAATATGGACGACCAAAAGTGGAGAAGAGTATGCAAGTATCTATAAAACGTAGTTCCCATTTTAATTAACACAGTGAATCCTCCTTTTTGTAAAGGGTCGGCAACGCGCACATGACACATCTGGAGTTGCAGGTGTCCATAGGCTACGGTAGCTGCTTACTATCAGGCTGGCCGTATGGTTGTTTGCCACCGTTGTCGTATTTAAAATCTCACTTAGAGTATAGACAGGGAGAATCTTACCTTTTTCTTATCTCAAATAAGCAATGCTATATATTTGCTTACTAACAAGTTTGATTTGCCTGTCTAATATTATTGCAGGGGAATAAACCTACTATTCTGATCCAATATTTTTGGGCTAGTATGGTTTGCCTTCCAACGATTTTACGCTTCCCCAGTTTAAAAGACCAAAACATTATACGGAATAACATATAACATACGCTCTTATAACGTTCCGTTACGCTCAACGCGTGCGGATAGAAGAAAGCCGCAAATTATACGTCTGTTGTAGTCATTTGTTTTTATTATAACGAGGGCACAGGTACCTGACCATAAACCTTATCTTGCAAAGACAAAAAGGGTCAAGTGAGTAGGCTTTCTTGAGTATAATGGTCATTATTATAGTGTAAGCAAGAGTAAGATGTGCGTTGATGTCTTATCGCTGTGGACTCATCACATGATACACAATTTATAGTCGCTATCAAATATATCGGAGCGGCCGAGGTACTCAAAAATATCGAAACGTGCACTTTATCGCCTTGACAATAGAGGCGTTGTTCCCATATTTGTGATGACCTTGGCAGCTCCGATGTATCTGATGACGACTGTACATAATGAAAGTTAAAAATAGAAATAACAATCGTGAAATGATGTAAACTCAATTTTATAGTAATGAAGTTGAGGACACTTGAATAATATTGCTTGAATGCCTGTGCTGTGCCTGATTCTGTTTCCCAATTCCACCAAGAGCTCATGTAAAACCGTTTTTAAACAATGACAAACTGTTCAAAATGGAGGCCCGAAAAAAATTCATTTTGCTGCACTGTTGTTCGAAATCGTGTAAATCAAACAACCTTCTTACCTTTTCGAAAAACTAACATTTCCCGTAGACATGTAAGGCAAGTCCCTCGCCTCCTCTGTCCTCGACACAGTGGGTCAGCTAGTTTTCGCGGCAGCTTCCGGTACGCAGCCACGCGGTGCTGGAACAATCTTCCTCCACCAATCAGAAATGCCAGTTCGCTGTCAAGTGTCGTTGTAACAATTTTGTGCTGCGACACATGCTGAGTGTTATCCTCTTCAGAAGCCAATCATAGCATTGTAACTTTTATTTCTCTAGTTTAAGCCTAAGTTTACCTTATACCTGTTTTTTTTTACGTTTTTTTGTGTTACCTTCCGTGAATTGTTTTCACCTGATGTCTCATCGGAAGATCAGCGCTGACAACCGCCAGCATCATGCTGAGATGAGGCCATTTCGTGGCACTTTCTCGTATTATGTCTTCTTTCCTTCTGTTTCTTTTATATTGGTGTGTTTACGAATAAACTATTTCTATTCTATTCTATTCTATTCTTATATTGTTGTGTCTGTGCTTTGAATAAATAATTCATTCATTCATTCATTCATTCAATATTGCGGGCTCTGTGTAACGTACTCGTATATCCAACATTTCGCGCGCCCAACATTACAGGGTTCTACATAACATTTTCAGGGTAGTTAAATTTAGACTTAATGTCACTATGACAATGTTCAAATTCCAATTCGGTAAAAGTTAAATATAATGAAGTGAGCTCAATGAGGACCCAGTGGGTTGACGATGAGGGACCTTCTTGTTCCTTTAGCCGTCAACACAGTGAATCCTCCTTTCTGTAAAGGGTCGGCAACGTGCATGTGACTCCTTTGGAGTTGCAGGCGTCCGTAGGTTACGGTAGCTGCTTACCATCAGGCGGGCCGTATGCTTGTTTGCCACCGTCGTGGTATAAAACATAGAATCCTCTAATATTGGGCCAGCGATTTGTGATTGTGAAACGCGAACATCACAGAGCTTCTTGAAATATTTAGATGCCTGATGATAAGGTTAATGTAGCAAATATACGTGTTTTGAAAAGGTTATCTGACCAGCTTTCTTTGGACTTCATATTATTATATTACATACAGTCGCCATCAGACAAACATCTAAACAACGCCTTTATTGTCAATGCGATAAAGTGCATGTTCAGATATATTTGAGTACCGTGGCCGCTCCGATATATTTGATGGCGACTGTAGTAGTACCTACTCAGCAAAGTTGGGTTGGGACACTTGGAACTGTCACTGCAGTAAACATTATTTTTTCGTTTTTTTTTATAGCGATACTTCTAATTATTACAATTCTCTTAAATTGGACCATATTTTATATTTTCAGAAAAGTTTGTTGAATCACCAATAATTCAACCGGTATAATTATGACATTTATGACCGATGAAATTATTGCTAGTTTATTAAATTGCGATTAGATTTAATAGAGCAGTAACATGTTCATTAAGTAAAGTGTAGCACGCGTGTAGCACGAAAATTGTCATTTAGGTTTTTATACTTATACAGGGTGGATCGACGTTTGGCGTAAAAAAAAGATAAATGGAGTGCTCTCATCCTGGGCTTACAAAATATATTTTGTATTAAGTATAGATTTTGTATGAGGTCGAGTAAATATTAACCAGGTCTGGCTTTGTTTCGTTAATCGTATTACATTTTAAATAAAACTCATGGGACTTTAAAAGTAAAAAAAACTCTCAGAGAAGAAAAACTAATACAAAAGTACTTAAATATGATTTCTGTATTAACGCTATTTAATTCCTTTATTTTACTAGTTTGTTAAGAATTTTCATGGACCCGTATTTAAAGGGACAAACGGTTATAAGCATTCGCTCAATTCTCTTTGCAATAGGGGTCGTATTTTTTAGGGCCCATTTTTAATCCCCCACGGGAAAAGTGGGGTGTTATAAGTGTGATCGGTATTTTGTATTTATTTTGTTACGTTATTATTCAAATAAGTTACATAGCATTACAGTAATAAAACCAAGGCACTGTGAACGACAAAAAAAACCAGAAATACTTAAAACTAATTGGATTAGGCGGCGTATTAACTGCGTGGCTCCGTTGCGTCGTCTGATCTGGTGTGCCATTCGGATCAAGGAGAGGATTTTTGAGATTCGAGCGCTCCAATCTGACATTTCAACCACAATAAAATAATGAAATAATGTTTTAAAAATAACAGCGATAGGAATTTAAAATTACGATTGTTTAAAATACTAATTTCATGCTAAAAGAATGGCGACAAACTCTTCTGTGCGATTATTTTCGTGCTTAATTTCTTTGAATTCGAGCGCTCGAAAGTCAAAAATCTGTGCCACTTTTGTTATTTTCAGTATTTAATGAGTTCAATCCGAAAATGTGTTGTTTAAATATGAGAATATATTCTAGTGAAATATCGGTACGTAAAGCAATTTATAACTAAGTATTGACGCTTTCTAGTTTGATTTATCGCGCATGCGTGTTTAATGTCCTCATCATAAAATAGTTTTTTTTCGACAGTGTAATAAAGGCTGAATAGACGCCCGGCGTGTACGGCACGACTTTTAGTAGAGAAAAAAGTACAAGTACGCAAAATATACCTAAGTATTATTCTTGCTTATATAAATGTATAAATTATTGTATCATGGAATTTTTTTCTCACCCAATTAGTCAAAGAAGAAATCCCTCGAAAGGGACAAATTTGCCTTTGTACGAACATTTTGTGTTTTATGACTAATTATGACTCTCACTGTGAATTTCGTGCAACAAAGTATTTTTATAGGTATTAGATACTTCAAACTATTTGCCATTCAGTTTTAGTCTCTACTTAACGTTACTTACCAAGTCTTCTCTACTTAAGTATTTAAGAATCGTTATTAAGCTATTTCATGCAGAACGCAATGAAATACGAATTTATTCTCGCACGCAGTTTTATTTTACATCCGTCAGTTATTAAACAGACTTTAATATACATTGTATTAAAAATATCAATATTTGACACACACTTTAGATAGGTATTGAACTCATTTGGGTCAAATTCGACTTCTAAGAGGCGGGCGACATTGAATCAGTAATTTTTATGAGTACGCGGTACCTAATTCGTCTTAAATTGTTAGTGCCAGTTCCAAATCAGTACAAATTTAGCATAGATAAACCTTACTTTTAAAGCCAATGTGCTGAGAAAACCTGGGCATCTATCTAAAAAAATATGTTTAAATCCAGAAAAAAAAAATAGTTTGGCCAGAGACTATTTTACTTCAAGCATAGACGGAGAGAATCATACTGTCTCTTTCTTACGCTAGCACCCTCGCTACAAAAAAAGGGATGAGTATAGCTTATTACTTCCACTGTTAGTGCACTTTTTGGACAGCCAGACTATAAACAAGAAGGGGTATAAAGATATCTGACGTTTAAACGCTGACTTCACTTTTTTACCAATAAGGCAGGTGTGCTTTGAGTCATTTTTTTTATTTTCTTTCGTGTGTTTCTAACACTTTTGTGCTTTTTATGTGCTAGTAGTACATGTATATTGGTAAGTATAGTTTGTTCTGTTGTTGTTAATAATGTGTGTTGCACTTATTTCACGTTATTTTAATGTGTATAAAACAATGTATAACTTTTATTTCCTCGCATATTTTAAGAAAAGCACTATATCTATGCCTTAACGGGAATGGCGATTCGTGAATTCGTCAAATATTTGAACCTCAGCTAATAAGCTTCGTCCGAAAGTTACTCATCTACGAAATGACCATTCCCGGCGCAATAATGAACTAAACTTAAATTTTATTCCGTATTGAGAGCTTACATTGTATTTTGGTTTCAGGGCGCTTTTCTGGTCTACGAGTTTGCTTTCCGCGCAGATTTCAAAACAGTTCCAAAAGCCTCACACCACTCTAGGTGGTTTAACGCAGACACCGACGCTGCCTCATTTGACAAACACAGCCCAATTAAAAGTAACGGCAAACTATTAGCCATCATACTTAAGGCACTAGATCAGAAACGATACTTGGAAGCAATAGTAGACGAATACTCCAGCGATAAACCACCGCTTGAAAGTTCTACTGGTTACCTTAAAAATGCATTTGCTGATGCTAAAAATCGGAAAGCAACCCGATATAAGCCTCCGACCTTTACAAAAAACAGGGGCAAAGACAGCATAGAAAAAGCTAAGAAGATAATGGACTATCAGAGAGTAATGACTTATTTAAACTCAATGTCGTTTACCAAAACTACCGACGAAACGGCGCGTGATATTTCTACTACTCAGCAGCCTTCTCGTCATTTAGAAAAATATAAAATTGATAAATTACGTCAAGATTATGAAGCTTCTGCTTCTACGGCGGAACCTCCGTTAGTGAGAAACGTAACCGCTAAACCAAATATAACCTTAGAAAAAAAGGCGTGCTGTACTTGTCCTAGTCGCAGTAATCTCACAGAAATGTTAGAAAAGCTTTATAAAAGTATTCAGAAATTGGGCCCAAGAACAATTATAAGGAAACCAGACAACGCAAAAGTTAACAATAAGCACATGACAACGACATTTAAAAATTACCCATATAAAGCCTTCAATAAGGACCTGTCACCTAGAGTTAAAATTCAACAAACTAAGTTTCCTTTTAAAATTACTACGAGTATTCAAACGAAACATACAACAACGATAAAACCTAAAACAGAGATATCAACATCTAAATACGTTTTTAATATAACAAGTATTAATACCGACGGAGTTAAAGACTCTACAATTCGACAAGAAGAAACAACGACCAATCTAAACGTTAACAGCAGTATGTCATACGAAGACAAAACGAGTTATAAGGAAGAATTAGATCTTCGAAAGGAAATATTAAATAATTGGAAACTTGATTTTACAGACGTAGTATACGACGATACTGCTAATGATAACGCCCAAACAGAATATTTTGTTACCGACCGTAACCAACGGACTGTAACCGGAGTTACATCTAGGAACAATAACACGTATGAAAATAACCCAGTAAGTGATCTAACTGTGAAATATACACCATTAACGACACCACACTATGTGAAATCCGATTTCGATGACAAAATTGAAGATTTGGTAACAGGTTCGGTTCAAATTCCTTCACCTGCATTTATGAAGAGAAAAGAGATAGATAAAACGCCTGTAGATACCGACTTTCTAAATTATTTAAGTAGTTTTAATAAATTGCGAACTTTGATATTTAATAAACCACAAACACCGGATACGTCTAAAGAAAACCTTCGATTGAAACAATGGAATTTTGAGCAATTTTTAACTGATGAAGAAGCAGATCCTCTAAAATTGGTGTCTGATCCAACTGAAAAACGACGAACTCAAGAGACAATTGTAGAATTTCATGAAAAACATTCTCCAAACACTAAAGGCAAACCAGATGTACTTGAACTTGGATCAGGTACATTAATGAAAGAAAATTACGAAAAACCTATATGCACTACAGAAAATACATTAGAACGTGTAGCAAATACGGCGGACGGGAAACTACCATTAACACCGATGATGCAAACATTCTTACTTTCAAAAAAAGAAAGTGGGGTTATATTGAATTTAGACGAAACCACTGCAACGTCGATTAAACTGCAAACAGATTCAGTAGAAGATTTGCCATTCAATGTAAGCTTTGATGAGGATTACGAAGATAATGTCAATTTAAAGAAAACCTCGACAAGTACAGTAACTCCTGCTAAAGGAGCACATAAGCACGACATTAATATTGATGATCTTGCCACAAGCCTGAAGAAACACACGATAACACATATCGACGAAGCGCAACAACACATACAACATAATATGCCTACAATTAGAGAAGAAGATACCAGCACTTCAAGCACAAACACAAGAACATCTAATAGAGACGAAGGTGTCAGGAGTTTAAGCATAAGAAAATTTAATAAAGTAGCCAAAAAGCAATACATAAACAGGGACGAAATAGTTAGTAATTTGAAGACACACTCAAAAGCATCTACCAAGGTAGCACAAAAGGAGCATATAGACAAAGACGAAATTGTTAGTAGTTTAGAGACACGCACTAGAATATCTTCCAACGAAACACAACAGGGCGATACAGACAGAAACAAAAACGTAAGTAATGTAAAGACACACAATATGACATCTACCAAAGATACAAATAGAGATGAATATGGCAGCGGTGATGTAGTACCATTACCAAAAAAGGTAAAAAAACTAACAAAGGTCATTTCAAGGATACGATCATGGGACCCAGCGGCCATAGAATCTCCTAAACTAACAGAAGCGCCTACTAACCTTAAAACTCCGAGAACAAGCGAAATATTTTACATGACCGGCAACGAAGCACCTATAGATGACTTCGAAACAAAACTGAATGCAATGTATTTTGATGCAAGTCCGGTTAACTATACTGCTCTTGCGAATTCATTCTTGAATAGAATGGATAGTAATTCCATAGAAACTATAAACTCAATGATACCTCAAACTAGAGCGTCGCATTTGGAAATTCGGCGCAATCATGAATTGTTTGACACGATAAATTGGTATAACAATGATGAGCAAAATTATGGTTTTCAAATTTAAATTTTGATGTCGATTTCTGAGTCGTCACCTTAACTTTCAAAGAAGTGTAATTTTTACATTGACTTAACCATATAGGTACTAAATTTTGAAGTAAAACTCTGGTAATTCATGTACCTGAATGAAATATGCAACGCACTTGGCCTTGTTTGGCCAAATGATATATATATATATATATATATTTAATACATCTTCTTTGGAATAAGAAAGAGAGGCAACCCGAATATTTAGATAAATATACCAGGCGTTTTAGGCGCCATTACAGTAATGTAAAGCAACTCTAACAATGCAAAATATTAAGGCGTGAAATATTTTATGTGTTGCGTTATTAAAATGTGAGTATGGGTGTGGAATACAGATTTTAAAAATAGTTTTCAATGCATTTATTCTAAAAGTATGTTTTTAGGGTTCCGTAGTCAACTAGGAACCCTTATAGTTTCGCCATGTCTGCCCGTCCGTCCGTCCGTCCGTCCGCGGATAATCTCAGTGACCGTTAGCACTAGAAAGCTGAAATTTGGTACTAATATGTATATCAATCACGCCGACAAAGTGGTAAAATAAAAAGTGGAAAAAAACATTTTATTAGGGTACCTCCCCTATACGTAAAGTGGGGAGTGATTTTTTTTTTCATTTCAACCCTAACGTGTGATATATTGTTGGATAGGTATTTAAAAATAAATAGGGGTTTACAAAAATCATTTTTCGATAATGTAAATATTTTCGGAAATAATCGCTCCAGAAGTAAAAAATATGCGTCCCCCCCCCCTCTAACTTTTGAACCATAAGTTTTAAAAATATGAAAAAAATCTCAAAAGTAGAACTTTATAAAAACTTTCTAGGAAAATTATTTTGAACTTGATAGGATGAATAGTTTTTGAAAAAAAATTACAAAATAATTTCTGAACTAAGTTTATAATTTAACCGTATAAGCAGGTGTTTATTGTACCTGTAATTTCTACAAAATTACAATGAAATGACGTGCTTTCAAATAAAGTAAAAACAGTGAAAATCGGTTCACGCAATAAAGAATTATTCCATAAAAATCATCTTCCATACTTTAAGCTCGCGCGCAATAGTTTACTTAATTTGCCGATAGATGTCGCTGTACGTGGAACTCTCATATCATATCCTACATGGCGGTGTTATTAACTCTTAAGTGGGGACACTTACTGTGACGGACGGAAAACTACGGAACCCTACACTGAGCGTGGCCCGACACGCTCTTGGCCGGTTTTTTTAGTTATTTATCGAGCGGAAAATTCGATTTTGCGTACTACAGCCTGTTGGTTTTTTAGCTTTTAAGTTGCAATTATGTGAGATTTTTGTATAAAATGAGCTATCCTTATTAATAATTGTGTGTATTTAACATCGCTCGATGCAACTAATGTGCACTATTATGTAAAGTTCATGGGAAAAATAGTACCTACTTATTAACTGTACGTGTACCTTACCGAACTAGTATTTGGCAGGCACTGTATTTAAAAAAAACCGTTAGATGCACACGCAGAAATGTCATTATTTCCACCCTTGGAATTGTACTGTTTTTAAATTCTACTATTTATTAATTAAAATTTACACTACTAGCAACTATTTGCTCAAAAATAGTCTTTATTTGTTGTTCGGCGTGCGGAAAATTCGATTACACGCTCTAGTACTAGAATAGTTTCATTTTCTAACTTTAAAATTGTAATCATTTAAATGTTTTTTGTATAAAATGTGCTATTGTGATTAATATTAAGAGATATCAAAATTTCTGTTTAAAATGTTACTATTAAAATGTACACTACTAGACTACTAGCAACTATTTGCTCAAAAAGAGTTTATATTTGTTGTTTAGCGTGCGGAAAATTCGATTACACGCTCTTGTACTAGAATAGCTTAGTTTTCTAACTTTAAAATTGTAATTATTTAAATGTTTTTTGTATAAAATGTGCTATTGTGAATAATATTAAGAGATTTCAAAATTTCTGTTACCTACACTAGAAAGAACTGTAAATAAATATTAAATATAGTTTTGTGTATTTTAACATTCTAAATTATCTACAGGATGTTACAAAAATACTGGTGATCCGTTTAAGGGCATAATTGGTATGCCGACTAAGAACAAGTAGGGGAAAAAATGTTTGAACACCAAA
This sequence comes from Pammene aurita, assembly GCA_947086415.1. Taxonomy (NCBI): domain Eukaryota; kingdom Metazoa; phylum Arthropoda; class Insecta; order Lepidoptera; family Tortricidae; genus Pammene; species Pammene aurita. Next base: position 37,853,237 of record OX352297.1, on the reverse strand, counting down.
TAAAAATGTTTGAACACCAAATAAAAATGTTTGAACACCAAATAAAAATGTTTGAACACCAAAGAAAAATGTTTGAACACGAAATAAAAATGTTTGAACACCAAATAAAAATGTTTGAACACCAAATAAAAATGTTTGAACACCAAATAAAAATGTTTGAACACCAAATAAAAATGTTTGAACACCAAATAAAAATGTTTGAACACCAAATAAAAATTATGTATGGGGCACGTCGTCCTAGCCGACCAAAACCATTTTTTTCCGAGAAAAGGGTTTTTTCTTAGTCATTTCATAGTTAGAATACGATATCAATTACGCCCTTAAACGTATCACCAGTATTATTGTTACATCTTGTATATTACCAATGAGCTTCTATGTGAATCCCTTGATTTCTATAAACAACATAGTATCCAATATTTATTTCATAATTAATTGTGTCTTCGAGATAATGGCATTAAACTTGGACAGTTTTTATCCAAATACTTATTCTGGCGGTCTGGCCATAACTGACCATTATGTAAATAAGTTTTCAATTAAAATCTCTCAAGTTTGTAAAGACATCGATGAGGAGACGGACGTGTAGATATGTAGATCATCAACAACATCTATATATATAAAAGAAGAAACTGACTGACTGACTGGCTGACTGATTGACTGACTGACTGGCTGACTGATTGACTGACTGACTGACTGACATATCAACGCACAGCCCAAACCGCTGGTTCTAGAGATCCCAAATTTGGCACGTAGGTTCCTTATAAGGTCTAGGGATGCACTAAGAAAGGATTTTTCAAAATTCACCCCCTAAAGGGGTAAAATGGGGGTCCAAAGTTTGTATGGCGAATCAAGATTTGTTAGACTATTTTATTCGAAACTTTACAGGAGTATTCCTAATGATAAATGAGTAAACAAGTGATTCAGATTTTTCAAAAATTTAACCCCTAAATGGGGTAAATGTGGTCACAAAGTCTGAAAATCAACATGGGTATCGTATCCTTTTTGAGTACTTTTAGTACGCGGGCGAAGCCGCTGGAAAAGGCTAGTTCTACATATTCGAAAATAGAAACCAGTGATTTTTAGATCACGTTTGATAAAAATCATAAATAAAATAAGTATAGTCGCCATCAAATATAGCAGAGCAGCCAGGGTACTCAAAAATATCTGAACATGCACTTTATCGCCTTGACAATAAAGGCGTTGTTCAGATCTTTGTGATCACCTTGGCCGCTCCGATATATTTTTGATTTTTACGAAATCTGGCTCTTAAAAAGGAGATAAAAAATGAACACCCGATAACAGTTTTTATTAAAATTCTTCCTTTAGTAGTGATCTATTACCTAAGGTTAATGTGCGTAAGATCGTCACACAGGAAAGACACTTGATTGATTGATTGATTGTGTATGGGTGGCGTTTGTTTACTTACAGTCAGTCAAAATATAGATACATTTAATGTGACAAAAATATGTAGCCACGACTCTTGTAGACCAAGGCAAGACTTAACAATCTTGTATACATGTTTTTGTCTCGTTAAATGTATCAAATTTTCAGACGTGACTGTACAACTGAATATAAGACAAACCTCAAACAAGATTGGTTTTAGGCAAATGCTACATAAGCACCCGCTGATACAAGAATTCAAATAGTATTCATCAATATAGTATGTATAAAGTATAGTAAGTGTAGTTTATTTTTCAAAATAGAATATTCTTAGTATTTATTTGTGTATTTCCATATAGTAGTTTAATTCCCTTTTTATTGAAGTTTGCAAAGAATCAAACTGAATATTTTCTTACTTGTCTCTTTCAGCAGTTTCCTCATTGTCATGTCTCTGTTTAGCCTTATGGTTGACTGGTAGAGAATTCCATTAGGCATCAAGTACGCCATTTGTTTTTATTTTGTGCAATAAGTTTTAAATAATAATATTACCTACGTTTGTGATAGTACGTTACTTATTTCATACAAGGTGTAACAATAATAGTAGTGATCCGTTTAAGGGAATAATTGCTATCGTATTCTGATTATGAAAAATTAAAAACAATTTTATCTACACTCATATTGTAAGTCCTCTAAAATGCGTTCAAAAACCGTAGGCAATGACCAGCATTACAACCATAAAGCTCTATAAATGGAGTACGCTTCGCCTCATCTTTCCAAACAAAAAAGTCTGCCAAAATCTGAGGGGGGCGAGGTAGCACGCATGTGATGTTTTCTAGTCAAAGGTACATCATTGTCGGTTGTTAATACAGTTTATTTCTAAATGAATTTTTATGGCAGCAACGCTTTATTGACAACCGACAAAGATGTACCTTTGACTTGAGAACACCAAACATATTTGACATATTCTTTTTATACTTCATAACACTAAATGGAGCAATAGATAGTCGACTGTACATACGTTAACATATGGTTCATTATTGGATGCAGTCTTTGCAAATGTCAAATAAAAAAGCCAAGGATCATTTTTGATTGTACTTTCAAACAAAATATAGAAGACAGCAATCCTTAAGCTCGTTAAATATGGAGAAATGTCAAACGTCAAATAGTTACTGCCCGTCAGAAAAAAAACGATTGTCTTTGAATCGATTCTGTAAACGAAGCTTGATTTTCGATTTAGGTTAAATCTTTTATTACGAAAGTAATGATAAATAAAGTAAAACTTTACTTACATCTGAAATGGTATTTCATCTTTTTGTAAACTAGACGAAATATACATTTTTTACATTCAAAAACAGCGCATAAGGGCATTTTCACGGAGCTTGTTATCCATCGACAGCGATGACGAAAGTGCGTGACATTCGATTATTGAAATAGTTTTTATAGATGTACTAGATTTTCCTGCCAATACTTTTGACAGAGGGGCAATGATACCTAAGGCCTCTCTTGGTTTAGAACTCTCTGATTACAACAAACGATTTCACTATGATAAGTTTCTTATCTGTGGCAGTAATGTAATTTTAACTTTACATGCTCAAATATTGTTAAGTTATGAGTTTCAAATTTGGAACAGCTGTCAAAACCAACACAATTTCAATGGGTTTCTATTCTAGTATCCATAGATTTTAAAATGTTGTCGATACGAAACGTCAGTACGATATATTTTTTGACATAAACCGCACGACATTTTGATCTCGGATGACATGAGAATAAGGACTTCGTTCGTTGGCTAATAGTAAAAAAAACTCGCGACAGAAGTTTGTACATATATATATTTCTCTATGGTTTGTACGGCCGCCATTTCTGTTATCAATTTGTCAGTTATTGTTTGTCGAAACATTTTTAATTGCGAAAATGTAAATGTTTACTATTAACTATATTATATTATAAATATTATAATAAATAAATATACTTTCCTTATCAGTTCTAATTTATTTATTTTATTAAGCTTACACCTGTGGGTATGTTTCAGCACTTGTATCTATCTACCTAGTAATGCAGGTCAATTGCCTTCGGCTTCTGAACCCATCTTTGAGTACTTGCAATATGTGTGTAGATAAAGTAATGTATGCATACTGTACATAATTAGGCCTTAAAACACTCGTGTGATCCTATAATGAAACTCGCTGCGCTCGTTTCATTAAACCCCACTCGTGTTTTAAGGCCCCTCATTATGTATCAGTTGCATAAACTACTATTTTTTCACGCGAACAAAAAATGGTTTTGTTTGGAGGGTTAACCGGCTGGGATGACGTGTCCCATTCATTTTTTTTCCTGGCCAACAAAATTTTCTACTTTTTAGGGTTCCGTAGCCAAATGGCAAAAAAGGGAACCCTTATGGATTCGTCATGTCTGTCTGTCTGTCTGTCTGTCTGTCTGTCTGTCTGTCTGTCTGTCTGTCTGTCTGTCTGTCTGTCTGTCTGTCTGTCCTTCCGTATGTCACAGGCATTTTACTCGGAAACTATACGACGTATCTGAATAAAATTTACACATAAGGTGTATTTTGTATGCAGCTACTTAGTTATGTGGTTAAATTTGAAAAAAAAAATATTTTTAGGGGGCGCTCCATACAGGTAACTAAATTAAAAAAAAAAATTTTACCAAATATCAACATGTGACACATCAATCGATAGGTCTTTCAAAATAACATTGAGGTTTCTTTGACTCTTTTGTGATTAAGTGAATATTTTCTGAAATAATCGCTTCGACAGTCAGAAAAGTTGTGTAGCCCCCCCCGTAACTTTTGAACCGTAAATTCAAAAAATATGAAAAAATTTGAAGAGATGCGCCTTATCATATACTTTCAACGAAAATTATTTTGAACATTATCGGTTCAGCCATTTTTGAGTTATCTCCAAAAAACTTCTTCCATAGGCATCAGATACGACCTTTTGGTATTAGTTTGGTTCTTATTCCATTGAAGGTACGGAACCCTCCTATGCGTGGTCCGACACGCACTTGGCCGGTTTTTCTTAGTTGCAATACCATACCAATTAAGCCCTTAAACGGATCACCACTAATTTTATTACACCTTATATTTGTGGCCTTATTATTTCTCACCAATTGGCTACTTTCCTAAAAAAAATATATTTAGTCCGTCAGTTAGATTATCAAAAAATATTGGACACGTATTTTTTATTTTGTAAATCAAACAAAAAATTATGAAGATATAGCCCGTTAATAATAATAAATAATAATAGACTGTAGATAGGCTGAATGAAGACTTAGACCGAATTGCGACATGGTCGAAATTGAACAGTTTAGCTCTCAACCCTTCAAAATCTAAGTCTTTGGTGTTAGGTACAAATAAACAATTGAATCGAATCAACGCTTCAAACCCACGCGTGAACATTTTGGGTCAAAATGTAGAAATGGTGTCAGAAGCCCGCAATCTAGGAATAGTTATGGATAGATCCTTGCGTTTCCAGAAGCCATGTCATAGACACAATCAAGAATTGTTTTTATAGGTTAAAGATTCTCTATAGGATGCGTAACTTTCTTAGTGTAGACATGCGCGTGAAACTGTGTGACACCATTATCTTATCCAAGCTTAACTATGCTGATACAGTCTATGGGAACTGTTTATTATCTCGTACTAAAAAATCATTCAGCGGCTCCAAAATGCTTGCGCACGATTTTGTTTCCCCATACCCCCTCGATCGCATATCAGCCCACACCTTAATAGTAACAAGCTATTAAACATGAATAATCGTCGCTTTCTTCATTTCGCTACGCTCCTGTTTGGCACTTTCAAAAGTAAAAAACCTGTGTACTTATTTGAGAAGATGATCTTTTCTCGGCGACCTATCAGGCGTATCCCTCGACTAACATGCCCAAGGCACAGTTCCGCTGCATTCCGTGGCAGCTTTCGTTATGCTGCCACGAAGTGCTGGAACAACCTTCCACCACCGATTAGAGAAAGTAGTACTGTTAGTGGCTTTAAATCTAAACTAAAGAAGTATCTAACGGATCAACAAGGTTCTGCTGCCTAAGGCTTCACGTCACGCTTAGTAAAAAGATGTCTCCTTCCCCCTCTTCCATTTCATGTCCGTATTACCTTTACCAGATCACATATACTCGTAATTAATTAAACTTCCACCTCTATAAAATCTCTCCATCTATATATCATTATAAATATTATAATACATATATCAATAATTATATTCATATTTTAAATTCACTGTGTGCCCATTATGTATTTATTATTAACTTCACCATCTTCGAGTCGCGCAGTATGCTGTCCTGCACACCCTTCTTACTGGCTCCACAGAAAACCAGCGCCGTTGACCACGCTAGCCGTGCCAACTGCATTGCTGAGTGGAGACCATTTCGGCTTCACATCTAGATTTAGTTATTTTATTATTTTTACTGCTGTATTATTTGTAAGATGTGTTGTTTGAATAAATGTTTTCTATTCTATTCTATTCTAATAAATATTATGGGACAATCTTACACAAATCAACCTAGTCCCACAGTAAGCTCAATAAGGCTCGTGTTGTGGGGTGACGATATATATAATAGATATATACATATCAATACTTAAATACATAGAAAACATCCATAACTCAGGAACAAATATCCGTGATAAACACACAAATAAATGCCCTGACCAGGATTCGAACCCGGGACCTCCTGCTTCGTAGGCAGGGTCACTACCGACTAGGCTAGGAGGCCGTTAAAGTTCCACGTGACGTCACATTATACTAAAAAGAGTACTAAAATGTGACGTCACGCGGAACTTTAACGGGCGATATCTTCACCAATTTTTGTTAGTTTGACAAAATAAAAAATACGTGTCCAATATTTTTTGATAATCTAACTGACGGGCTGAATATTTTTTTAGGAAAGTAGCCAATTATACCCTTAAACGGATTACCACTATTTTTGTTACACCTTGTATTTGTGGCCTTATTATTTCGGACCAATTGTAAGTTTTTGTTTGACCCGCGTGTACTTTCTTGTGTTGTGCAATAAAGGTAATTAAATCAAAATACATAAACAAAAACCAGGTCTTCTGAAAATTAAAATACATATTCCTCAATTTAGGCACTTTATAATGCACTAATAAATGCGTTTTTAACAATTCTAACTGTACAGTCACCGGCATTAGTATCTTCCTACACGAAGGCCGTAAAAACATTTGACAAGCTCTTATTTGTAGGGACATAAGAGCGTGTCACATATTTTTGCGACCTTCGTGTAGGAAGATACTAATGCCGGTGAGTGTACACCCCTGACCCGAGAAGCAATATTATCGGCAAAAAACTCGGCGGGCCTTTTTTTTATACCACGGCGGTGGTATAAGCATACGGCTCGCCTGGTGGTAAGTAGCTACCGTACCCTATGGACGCCTGAAACTCCAGAGGTGTCACATGCGCGTTGCCGACCCTTTACAAAAAGGAGGATTCACTGTGTTGACGGCAAAAGGAACAAGAGGGTTCTTCATCGTCAACACACTGAATCCTCTTTGAGCTCTTTGCACTTATTTTTTCAACACATACATCTTACAACTAACATGCATACATTACTAGGATTCATGTAATGAATGACTGATGAATGACATACAGGGTGTTTGGTAACCGGATGCAAAGCCGAAAGTAGGAGATAGCCTAGGTCATGTAGAACATTTTTAGCCATACTTGTCTTAGACAAATGTTATTAGTTTTTTTTAAATTTAAATTTAAAAATTTGTCGGAGAAAACTGCAAAACTTCAGACTAAATCGATAATTAGTACTTTTTTTACTGCAGGTAGATTTTTTTTTGTTTTATTTCGTATTGTGCAATGTCTATCAAACACTAGAAAAGTGATTTCAAACATCTGTGTCTAAAGAAAACAAGTTGACAGCGATTTAAAATTTTAGTTACATGAAAATGTAAACGATTTAAGTGATTTCAAAGTACGAAAAAAAAAAAACTAAAATAGCCACGAATTTTCAAACCATTTTAAAAACATGCTTGGCTTTTACCCTTTTATTTAAGCTATCAAACACGACTGTAGCTACTGTATCCTTGAAAATAAGCCACCTAAACCAACTGGGTAGCTAAAATGTTTCACTCTACTTGTGATACTTGTGGTAGTTGTGGTGACGAATCTCATTATGATTTTACAATAAAACATTGGTTCTGAATACTAAGTTGGCGTTGACTTGACATTTGACTTGTTTTAAAAGGGTTAAGTGTACTGGACAAAACTACCACATGCAATTTTAACAAACAAAGGCTTGCGGCGGTGAGAGACAAAAGGGACTGATAGCGGCAGGCGGCGGGCGATAAGACAATCATGTCTCAAGCCATTTTATCTTTGAAAATAGGCTACCTGTACTAATAAGAGGGAATGTTTAGGGTAAATTAAAACAAAAGCATAAAAGATAAGTTATTTATTTTTACGATCAACACATTAAAATTACACATCATCGCTCGTTTTCAAAATGTGACCCGCCGTTTCGAATACAAGCACGAGCCCGTCTTCTTACTTCTGTGGTGGTTGTTCTGAATATCATTTCTTCCCTCATCCTTTCGAACGCCGCTTCTATCCTCTCCCTCAGCTCTTCTACGGTATTAATGACCTCTTGTGTGTAGACTAGCTCCTTAGCTCGGCCCCAAACGAAAAAATCCAATGGTGTCAAATCAGGTGACCGAGCGGGCCAAGGGATTCGTCCGCCTCTGCCGATCCAACCGTCCGGGAAACAGTTATCCAGATGCTCCCTTACAGCCAGAGAGTAATGGGCGGGACAACCGTCGTGTTGAAATGTCACTGCACCGGGCAGCTGGTCTTCGTCAATAAGCCTGGGCAAATCGTTTTGTAAAAATTCCAAATAATTTGCCCCATTTAAATTATTTGGCAAAAAATGTGGCCCAATAAGGACTCTGCCGATGATTCCAGCCCACACATTGACGGAAAACCTTCTTTGGAAGGACACTTGCTTTTTCCAATGTGGATTGTTGTTTTTTTGTCAGCCCATTGGTGTAGGTTATGGAAATTTGTGATCCCCTCCCGGGAAAATTTCGATTCATCGGTCCAAAGAATGCTTCGCAAAAAACGTCGGTCTTCGATATCCGCATTGAGTAAAAATCGGCAGAAGTCCACTCGGCGTGCAGGATCTCCTTCGTCCAAACCTTGAACTCCGATGCCGCGAAAAGGATATTTTCCCTCACGATTCATTGTGGCCCATACTTTCCATGTGGACAAGTTCAGATTACGAGCTACCACTCTGATGCTCGTATTCGGATCCTCTGCAAATGCCTGTAGAACGTCTTCCTCCACTTCAGGGCGATTACGTCCTGGATTCCCTCCATGTTGCACAGCAATACCATTCTCACGTAGCCTTCGGAATGAATTGTAAACTCTCACATTAGGCAATCTCCGGTTTGGAAAACGCTCTTGGTACATCCGTCGGGCCATCGCTCCATTACTGTCAGCTTTGCAGTACATGTAGATAATGTCGGCGTATTCTTCGTTCGTAAACTCCATGTTTACAATGAAGAAGTCGTAATTACACGTGAAGGAGCGCCTACGGCAGCTACAACTTGACACGGTAAATTGAGATGAGAGCGGGAAATTAAACCACAATGAACGTCTAATCGCAACTGAAGTTGTAACTAGACTAAATTACTAGTTTTTGCACAAATACTCATGTAGCTAATCAGTTTATCTTTGTCAATAAAGCACAAAACCGATCATCTTTGTTTAACGCCGCTCACCGCCTGCCGCTATCAGTCTCTTTTGTCTCTCACCGCCGCAAGCCTTTGTTTGTTAAAATTGCATGTGGTAGTTTTGTCCAGTACACTTAACCCTTTTAAAACAAGTCAAATGTCAAGTCAACGCCAACTTAGTATTCAGAACCAATGTTTTATTGTAAAATCATAATGAGATTCGTCACCACAACTACCACAAGTATAACAAGTAGAGTGAAACATTTTAGCTACCCAGTTGGTTTAGGTGGCTTATTTTCAAGGATACAGTAGCTACAGTCGTGTTTGATAGCTTAAATAAAAGGGTAAAAGCCAAGCATGTTTTTAAAATGGTTTGAAAATTCGTGGCTATTTTAGTTTTTTTTTTATCGTACTTTGAAATCACTTAAATCGTTTACATTTTCATGTAACTAAAATTTTAAATCGCTGTCAACTTGTTTTCTTTAGACACAGATGTTTGAAATCACTTTTCTAGTGTTTGATAGACATTGCACAATAAGAAATAAAACAAAAAAAAATCTACCTGCAGTAAAGAAAGTACTAATTATCGATTTAGTCTGAAGTTTTGCAGTTTTCTCCGACAAATCTTAAAATTTAAATTAAAAAAAAACTAATAACATTTGTCTAAGACAAGTATGGCTAAAAATGTTCTACATGACCTAGACTATCTCCTACTTTCGGCTTTGCATCCGGTTACCAAACACCCTGTATACTTACAGTAGGAACCGTATATTCGCAATGTAAATGCATTAGATTACTTACTTGATAAAATTGATAAATTTGTTTTACTGAATGACTTATTTGTTTTTTTTTTCTTAAAGGTTGAAACTAGCTCGCCATAACATACAGGATGTATAAGAAAAAAATATTTGGTCACAAAATAAAAATTGGTCACAAATTAAAGATCCTTTCTATTCAAAAAATGTTTTTTTGTGCGTCGAAACATTTTTTTTAGATTTTCCTAATATAAAATACAATACTTAATAGACCCTTGAATGCTATTATGAGTTTATTATAAATTGGCCCAAAAGAATTCCCATGCATTCTAATGACAACAAGCTACTTACTACTTTGTATAAGAATGCTTGATACAAAATAATTTTAAACAAAAAAGAACCGACTTCACTTAGCATCCAGCTTTCCAACAGCAAATGCTCGAGCTGCTGTAAAAAATACTCAAATCACTATAGGTGTGCCTATAATAGTTGAAGAGTTCCTTCGATTTCTCCAGGATCCCATCATCAGATCCTGACCTGGTTACACTGTGAAGTATACTCTTTCAAACAAAAAAAGAATTTTCCAAATCGGTCTAGCCGTCTTCGAATAATCGGTGAACATACATAAAAAAAAAAAAGCAAAAACAAAGATCCCGACGAATTGATAACCTCCTCCTTCGAAATCTTGAAGTCGGTTGATAAACAATACCATTAATCTTGAGTGTAATAAGAACGCGGTTGGGTCACTTATTCTACTCAAAGGTTAGCTGCTTAGCTGGACGAAATCCCTTAAAAATTGTAACCTTTCTCTCTTCTTTATTTCAGGTAGTTATACTCATCTACGAATACGCGATAGCAGAAGGAACTCACTCAGTACAAAATAGCTCCAGTTCTGGCAACTACAGTTACAATGAGACCGCAGACGCGCCCGTGGCCGACCGGCTGGGCGTCGGCAGGAGCTACTTCGGCTTCGACCAGGACTACTACGAACGCATGCCCCTCCTCGTGAATGCCATGCAGGAAAACCACTACGTCGACCCTCTCCTGGAGACTGGTATCTTGAGACCTGAAAAGAAAGAACGGCTCCTCAGGAACTCCACGAAATTAAAGACACCAACGTCTATCAGAAGAACGAGCCCGAGACCATTCATTTTCGAATTAAGAAGCCCCACTCCTACCCCTTTTAGTAAAACATTCGGTTCTAAAAGCTGGGTAGAGAGCTACCGCAACGCGCAAAGAGTTGAGAACCTACAACAAGTCATAGAATATCTCGAGACGACTATTAATGCTAAGTTTGGAGATCTATACGAATTACCCTCTAGTCCTAGTACACATATAGCGTTTTCTGGAGTATATGTCAAACCGTCAGCAACTAGCAAGGAACCAAAACCGACATCACCTACGTTAGATTTACTATTAAAAAGTTCTTCTAATAAAAAAGAAACGACAAATCACGTGTCAGATCCGCTTTTCAGTTTCAAGCCTGATAATCCAGGCGACGTAAATCTGTTAGCAGATGGATTTTTAAGGTTCGCCCCAACCCCGACTTTGGTGAAAGATAAACCAACCATACCGATGTTCAGACCGATGTCCAATCGAAAGAAACAAGACAATGAAGACAAGAATGTTGTTGACGCACAGGCGAGCGAAATCAAAAACATCGAGACGTCATCTGTTGACAAGCCGAATTCTTTCAGCGTTATGTTGAACTATGTACCAACGAAAACAACTATAGATTATTCTTCGAATGACGGAACGTCCTCGGCTATTAACAAAGTGTATTTTACTACGTCACGGCCTGTCAAATTTCAACTTAAGAGGAGATTTAACGGACCAATTAAGCGTATATTTATGCCTAGAACTTTAAATAAACCTATAATGAATAAGTCAAAAACTCTATTTCGTCCAGATTTTTCTAGGAAATCGAGTTCAAACACAGAACCTACTATGATCGTCCATGTCAATCTGTATCCTCAAAGAACTGTAACGAAAGAGCTCGATGAAGTATCTGAAAATAAGCATGACTATACGACTACTCAAATGACTACGACCGCGCAGGTCAATAAAGCTAGAACTTTAACGCAAGCACCAGAGTTATCCTTAACACAAGTGGAAGACTATCACATGGGAAGTTCAGGCGTCATACCAGTAGAGCACAGGACAGTACCCCCGTCCCCGCTGCCACCCGTAACCCCTTCCATCCCCTTTGAAACCACAGTATCAAGTACCACTGACATATACTCTTGGCCTACAAATCCACCAGACGTAGTTAAGTTTAGTCCTGAAGATGCCAAAGTTCCGGATCATTATCATGGATTAAGGGAAGAAGAAAGCAGTTATTACACGACTGAAGTAAATAGTCCGAAATTTAGTTTTGAAAACAAATATAAACATTTTCACCAAGTAGATGTAAATGGTAATCCAACCGGTTTACGAATGAGGAATTTTAACTCGAAAATTACAGAAACACAAAGCACTTCTGAACAATTCGGGAAAAAGGATGATTATATGAATGAATATATGAAGTTTTTAGATTCCCGTCGAAGCTTCAGTAACATGGATTTTAGTACTAGTAGCCCAACTGGGACAAACAGAAGAAACGATAAGGACGAACATGATAACAAAGAATCTTTAGAGCCTTCGACACTAGTAGTGAAACTCAAAAATGAACTGGAAACTACTACTAATCAAACCATATCTAAAGAAATGGTAGAAGAGGATTCAGATGAAACTACTACAGTACAAACTTATGTACCGCAAATAAACGGTCACTACAGAAGCGTCACCCAAAACTCAAAAGCAATAAATGATTGGTTTGACAAAGATGATGAAAATGAACCAGATAGAAAAAGAATACTCGAAACTAAAGTTATAGGGCTAAAGAAACTGTCATATGTAGAAATAAAGCGTAATAATTCTAACATGTATAAATATGATGAAGATGATGAAAGTGATGAGTGATTTAAGTTTATTATTCGTTCTTTTGTCGGATTTTCGTTTTTCCCACCGACTAACTAACGTATATACTTAACTTATAGTTTTCTCTGTGGGGCTGTAGATACGTTTGTAAATAAACATATTAATTTATTAATTCTAGTCTTATTTCCAAAACGCATTAATAGGCAAGTGTAAAATATCGATGCGATCAACTAGCTATTTATTGTTATTTTCGTAATTGATTACATAGGTTTCGTACATATTATATTTGATTAAAACTTCGAGGTTTCTTAATTTTACGCTGTGACGTAATTTTAAATGATGTCCATAAATATAATCTCACGTACTTACTTTTATCTTATATTTTTTCTGAAATAAAGGTAAATGAAATGTTTCAGCAGCTGGAACGAGGGTTCTTTGATACCTAAAAACAGTGAGCAAAATGCGACTTTGCTGGGAGTGTGAGACAAAATGACCTTGAAATTATAATGTTAATCGGAGTCTATTCGCATTGTGTTTGATGAAAAACAAATGAGTTTTTTCATAATAAAATTAGGCAAGCCGGTGGGTGTCTAGTTCTATGGATACTCCGCCACTGCTTTGTACAATTTTTACCCGAACAAACTGAAAACATACTAACCAATAGCAATTGGAAAAGGGATCTCATCTCAAACAATACAACTCGTGTTGGTAAATAAACTCTAAATAAGAATTATGTTTATTTTAAGCCAAATCAAGCATTCGAATAATAAATCTAACAAAAATTCCTAGCTCTCATATTCCTCGTTAGTTTTCAACGTCAATGACGGCCAATCGGCAAGGCTAACGCCACCGACATCAATAGCCGTCCGATCAAAAACTATGAAATACCACTCCTAAATAGACCCACCCTTTTATAGACATAGACATAAACAAATCTATTTAAGACTTGCGTCGACCGTCCAGTGGCGCCCTCATTGGGGGATTGTATTTCCTAATAAACTATGCTATTTCTGTATAATCCATCATGTTAAGGTGTAGTTCTACTAATTGCGCAACAGTTTTGTATTACTTACTTTTGGCTTCATCGGCTAAACGGAAAAAAGTGGCCACCATTTCCCGTTTAGGTAATGAAGCAAAACATACGCAAAATGAAACTATGTGACAAAGATCAACAGTTGCGTAATCGGTAGGACTACAACTTAACACTGAGGGATTATACATATGTATATTGATCAGTTTATTAGGAAACTCAATCCCCCCAATGAGAGCGCCACTGGAAGGTCGACACAGTCTTAACATCATATGGAATTAGGAACATGCATGATTTTTTTGGAAGACGTCATTCGATTCTATTTCCTTGTAGATTCAAATGTCTCTAATAAACCTAATACTATCTATGATAGCCCTGAAACGTCAAAAGTGTGAAAATACGTTAGGCGTCTGCGCCGCGCGGTAAAACGCCCCATACAAAAAGTGTGAGGTTGTGACGTCACCGACTACAAAGTTGCAGAAAACTGTTTGGAAGGAACAAGTTTTTGGAAGATTTTTGTAATTTTAGGCACGAAAAAATGCGTTTAGCTATATAGTTGTCGTTCATTTTTCTTCTTGTTAGAACATAAGTAATCGAACTGAAGTTTCGAAAATACGTTTGAGGTATAAAAAAAAATGCCTAAAATTTTAAGTTTTTAAACCGCAATATCTTAAAAAAACTGTTAAAAATTATTACGGATTTCCATTTATTTATATTAATTTGGGGTTGTTGAACGTGTTTATGGAACAAATTCAATTAAATATTTTTCATGCATGTTCTCTATTACAATTATAAATATGTACTTACAGATAATACTACAAAACTAAAAAAGTCCTAAAAATTAGGATTTACAAGTACAGGGAATGAGCGTAGGTATCTTTTTTTGACTCCGGTGTCAGGGGTAAGGCGAATTCGCCAGCGCTACCTCGCGATCAAAAGATTTGCCAATCTCTCTTCCTCCTAGCGTTTGTCCCGGCTTGGGATCCGCTTGACAACCTAATCCCATGAATTGGCGTAGACACTAGTTTTGATGAAACCGACTGCCATCTGACCTTCCAACCCAGAGGGGAAACTAGGCCTTTTTGTGATTAGGTCCGGTTTCCTTACGGTGTTTTCCTTCAACGAAAAGCGACTGGTAAATATCAAATGATATTCCGTACATAAGTTCCGAAAATCTCAGTGGTATGAGCCAGGGTTTGGACCCGAGACCTCCGGATTGAAAGTCGGACGTCTTACCGCAAGGCTACCAGCGCTTCAAAAGGTTTGCCAATGCAATACGAAAATTACCGTTTACAATCCGTTCGCAAAGTCAGAAGCTGAAATTTGTCACCTCTTCCATTTCCCCCTGTATGACTATCAATTCCATAAACTTTCACAATATTTTCGTGTTTGAGCGCCATCTATGATCACGAGCGTAAACTTCGTGCAAACAAATCCGACACTAACTTGCGATGAAGCGCGTGAGCTGCTGTTGTTGAATGAATTGTTTAGCTGCTTTATTGTAGTTTACAGTTAGTCCTCATAGATGGCAGCACTAAATTAAACTTAACTAACTGTTGGCATTTAGGCAAGCCGGAGCTTATTTATTTGAGTTTATTAACATAGCCTAGCCTGAAAGAAAATTTTATGTGAATGAATTAAGTAGAAGAACATTTTTATGTATGAGCCATCGTTTCATCATCATCATCAGCCCTTTATCGCCCACTGTTGAGCATAGGCCTCTCTTCGTGTACGCCACTTGTCCCGGTCCTGTGCCAATTTCACCAGAAGTGAGCCATCGTTTACGAGTGTTATTTAATTACGAAAAACTGGGACCTTTACAAACCCCCCCCCCCCCCCTCCGACCGCTGCACCCCTACCCACCAGTGCTTTTAGTTATTGTTTAAGACACCTTTACCTACAACCATACCAAAATACGGATATACCTACACGGACTATTCTCTCTAAGTTTGTCTTCGTTGTACAGTCGAGGACAAAGAGATGTATACACTTTTGGACCTTATTGCGTTGTAATAAGGTCCAAAAGTGTATACATCTCTTTGTCCTCGACTGTAGGTGGGCTATTGTGCCATGGCTGATGAATCTTATGATTATTATGCTTATGCTAATACGTGAGAGGAGGTTCTCTGTACGTGTGCATTCCGTAGTGTATTAGTGATGGTTGGATTT
This sequence comes from Pammene aurita, assembly GCA_947086415.1. Classification (NCBI taxonomy): domain Eukaryota; kingdom Metazoa; phylum Arthropoda; class Insecta; order Lepidoptera; family Tortricidae; genus Pammene; species Pammene aurita. Next base: position 37,837,276 of record OX352297.1, on the reverse strand, counting down.
GAATAATTCATGGACGTGACACGTTCGGTTCACTTATTTGCAATTATGTGGAAGGCGTGAGTTTAGTACATAATTTATACAGGGTGCAGTAGTTATGCTCAGGCGCATTTGACACAATTTATAAAGGTGCAGCAGTTATGCAGTATAATGGGTGGAGTATCCAGCATACAGAGTGGGCCGAGAATGATTAAATGGTAAGTATTAGAGACATTTTTCAAGCACCTAGTATTTTTAGCAAATACACATTGTTATCTATATATTTAAAAGGTGTACTGTGACATAACAGCGCGCGAAGCCGAGCGAGCAAAGCGAGCTTGCCGCGGCAGCGGCCGGGGAGCGCCAGAACAAGGCCAGCCAGAACCGACTTAATCTAGTGTTCAATATTAATTTTCGAAAAAAGTTGTCCATAGAAAAAATTTTTATTTTTGCCTACTCTTCATGATTCGACCATAAAAAGATGGTCTCATAATGATATGGACGCGGCCCATTGTACAATGGGCCGCGTCCATAGTCCATTATTCAAGTCTAGCTCCGTAGTAATCCTATGGCCGAACTTGCAACTTTGGACCGCTTTAGTTCTTAAACGGGCGAGTTAATCAAAAAATTGTAATCAATAAAAGATGCTTATCTAAATGTATTCTTTAAAGTTCTAATCAAAAGAGTAGCAAAAATGCGAAAAAAATAAAATTACAAAAATTTTGTCCTAGGATCGGGCCCCCTTTGCTGCTTTAATAAGTTTTGAGGCACTAAATATGCACTTGGTAGGTTTAGTACTTAAAGTTCTATAATAATAAAATCGAATTTGTTGTTAAAAAAATATTTGAGATCTACCTTGGCGGACTAGTTTTGCATAATGTAGGTGGATATTTAGTTAAACTATCCCTAGTGAAGTATCTATATCTAGATTTTCGAACATTTATCCAATAACTCGTAAAACCGATCCCATTTCCCACATTAGACCTCTCACCTTTCCCAACAATGACCTCATTGTCTTGCCCTCCACCGTATGACCCATATCTATCCCTTTTCCTCCCATGTGACCTCCGTTTAGCTATCTCAAGTCGTGCATTTCCAATGCTCAAGCGCATTTGAAACGAATAATGGTAAAACCAGTATATTTGCGCTCTGATTTGTTACAGTATATTTTATAGACGCCAAACAAGCGGTCGTGTTGACTGATTGTGAATCAGAATCAGAAATATTTATCATATAAACTGTGTAGGTACAGGGAGATATAACTAGGTATATATAAGAAGTATCAACAGTTCCACCCTTTTCGGGCATACAATTTATATCTTAATTCTTAACCTAAATTACACATATTGAAAAAAGTTTAAATAATTATTTTATTTTTTGAATATTTGCATAAGTATAGAATTCTGTTGAGATCTAGAAGGCATTGTTTATCAAAAAAATGTTTAGGGATCTTTTAAAAGCGTTTCCTATTATATGTATGGTTGATAAACGAATGCACTATTTTCAAATATGCAGGTGTGAATTCTCGGAAGCTCCACATCATGCTTGTATTGTGATGAAACATTTACTTTGCATGATCGCTTTTTAAAATATTTAAGTAGGTTGTTTACAAGCAGACTTAGCTTGCTTAGTAAGCGGCTTTCGCGGTTTGACGTTCCAATTAATTCGCACGTTACCGATCCTTCAAGTTTACAAGAATTAACCGTGTTGACAGGTTAATGGTACTCCCAGATTGCTGTTATATAACAAGTGTGGAAGGGACAAATGCAGGCCCCTCAAAATCAAACCAACACATCTTGGGACCTCTAGGAACCTTACTCAACACCAGAAAGTCCAGGGACATGGTACTACATGTCTATAGAGTAAGTAGTAGTGCTATGTTACGAATATAATGGCAGAGATCTTCCGTGAGGTAAAGGTATCTCATCCTGATGTTCCAGTCAAAGTCGTCGGCCAATCTAAGGGACGTAGACGCAGCTATGCGTTAGAGGGAACAAGCGATATTGCACCTCGTTCCAGAGAGTTCTAAACCAGGAGAGGCCTTAGGTATCATTTCCCCTCTGTCAAAAGTATTGGCAGGAAAATCTAGTACATCTATAAAAACTATTTCAATAATCGAATGTCACGCACTTTCGTCATCGCTGTCGATGGATAACAAGCTCCGTGAAAATGCCCTTATGCGCTGTTTTTGGATGTAAAAAATGTTATATTTCGTCTAGTTTACAAAAAGATGAAATACCATTTCAGATGTAAGTAAAGTTTTACTTTATTTATCATTACTTTCGTAATAAAAGATTTAACCTAAATCGAAAATCAAGCTTCGTTTACAGAATCGATTCAAAGACAATCGTTTTCTTTCTGACGGGCAGTAACTATTTGACGTTTGACATTTCTCCATATTTAACGCGCTTAAGGATTGCTGTCTTCTATATTTTGTTTGAAAATACAATCAAAAATGATCGTTGGCTATTTTGTATGACATTTGCAAAGACTGCATCCAATAATGAACCATATGTTATCGTACGTACAGTCTACTATCTATTGCTCCATTTATTGTTATGAAGTATAAAAAGAATATGTCAAATATGTTTGGTGCTTTCAAGTCAAAGGTACATCTTTGTCAGTTGTCAATAAAGCGTTGCTGCCATAAAAATTCATTTAGAAATAACCTGTATTAACAACCGACAATGATGTACCTTTGACTAGAAAACATCACATGCGTGCTACCTCGCCCCCCTCAGATTTTGACAGACTTTTTTGTTTGGAAAGATGAGGCGAAGCGTACTCCATTTATAGAGCTTTATGCCTCGTTCCGATGCCTAAATGCATTATTCATAAACTGCGTTACCTAAATCTAAAATGCTGTTAATATAACTTTATCTCTAACCTTTATTTTGTTTACGTTTCCGAAGTTCACACTACTCTGGTTTGTTGAAGCGTTAGCGAATGTGCTTTGGAACCAGACGCTCACGCATCTCAAGTAAAACCCCGTTACTTTTACCTTTTGTGCCATTACTATCACTCACCTGATCTTGTGCATCGAACACTAAAACAAACCAGCGTAACTATGACTAATATCCGTAAGAATTACAAGTAAAATAACAGCGCAGTTAAAACGGTCGAGCTAAGCGTTCGCTTAGCTTACGCTCGATTGCTGTAGGAATATTCCTCTTCGCAAAAAGGCTGTATCTTGCAGATACTCAACGGCGAAACTGAGAAATATACTTGTTCCACTCCAACTTACTGTAATACAAGCTAAGTGAGCGAAACGGAAAATAACAAGTTTTTGTACCGGTGGTGCAAGTTTTGACAGTACGGTTTGAGCTCAGAGGAGTTAGAACGTAACAAATATGTTTAAAAATAAATATTAATAGTGTTTCAGTGAGTTTTAGTGTTAATATGTGTTGTGTAGTGTAGTTTAGTGATATTTTCAAATAAGGGATTTATTTTAAGGTAGGTAACCGTTATATTTGACAGTACAGTTATGTTTACGATATGCGGAACTTTCTTTGAGTCATCAAGGACGTCTTTTTAAGTTGCAGCTTTGCGCAATGATACTGGGACGTGCTAGGTCTTTATTTTTAGTCTAAGTGAGTAGATTCAAAAGTTCTGGCATTTAAAGAAAAAAAATCATGATCTATTACAAAGTTACGAGTATAAGCTGAAAATCAATATACCAAGTAATCCAGTATACTTTGTTAAATGTTTTTTTTTATTATGTTGTAGCTATAAGTAAAAAGACCAAACTAAAATCAGTAATAAAACGAGACTCTCGTGGTCGAGATGAGTACTTAAGTAGATTACATCTCATAATACATTTTATATTTATATTACCTAGTTTACATGTGAGTTGTTGATGATTGATACTGATATAGGTAAGTACCTAGAATTTAAAGCCGAAAAATCTACGGGTAAGTATTTGGGGTTACCCTTGCTCACCTTGTATAAGCCGAATGGTTAGAAATTTGCTAATTTAAATTACCCGTGACTAATTCACCAAATTATAGGTAATTTCATCAAGTCTCTATAGACTTGATGAAATTACCTATAATTTGGTAATAAAACAAGCCAGAAACTAAGGTAACAATACCGCTCTTAAAATTTGAATGATTTTGTAAAGGGATCACGAAAACACCTGAATAGGTTATAGGAATAGGAACCTAGGTAAGTACGTTTCTTTCATTCATAAAAAACAAAGTATAGATTACTATTGTTATTGTTCTTCTACGTTTACCTAGATCGATTGTTCGTAGTATCCGAGGTCCCCTGAGCGGAAATACCAGCTGCCTACTTATTAACAGAATGGGGTTTGTAATTTTACCTTGAGAGTTAACGGGAAGCGAACTGGAAAGAGAAATTTTAACCGTCATTTTGGGGATACCGTTAACGATGTGTGTATACATGATGTTGTGTCGTCTAAATGTAAGGTTTTGTCGATGATAAAATTGATAAACTAACATACACTTCTCAATGATACACGGGTCCCACTTTTGGCATAACATGCGCGTTGCTGAGCCTTTAAAACTCATTTTTAAAAAACCCCATACTAGAATCTTTTGAAAAAATCTCTGCACTCGGCAGGGTTTAATCCTTTACGAATACATACATATGGTTAAGGCGAGGTTTTCAACCGACTTCAAGATTTCGAAGGAGGAGGTTATCAATTCGTCGGGATCTTTGTTTTTGCTATATTTTTTTTAATGTATGTTCACCGATTATTCGAATACACCTGGATTTGGAAAATTCTTTTTTTTGGTTTGATAAAGTATACTTCACAGTTGGTCCCACTGTAACCAGCTCAAGTTCTGATGATGGTATCCTGGAAAAATCGAGGGAAATCTTCAACTGTTATCGGCACACCTATACTGATTTGAGTATTATTTACAGCAGCTCGAGCATTTGCTATTGAAAAGGTGGAGTCTTAGCGAAGTCGGTTCTTTTTTGTTTAAAATTATTGGTGTAAGTACTAGTTTAGAGAGTAGAGAGTCGACCGCTTCATCTCCCAATATCTCCCTATAATAGCGTGACACAACGAGCGTAACGCGCCGTCTCCGTATGCCAGTGACCCGTTATACAAGCACCATCTAACGTACAGAAATATGCTATTTTCAACTCTGTCCCAATGTAGTTAGAGCTATTACATATGCACAGTTTTCGTGGTTGCAGTACCTAACAATAGTCGTGGGAAAATTAACGCGAGCAGTTCCAATTGCCTTCTAAGTACAAGCGAGGCGAACGCCCTTATGAACCAGTAGGATACTGACCCGTAGCGGCGCGTTTAGTTTAAAATGTTTTAGGGAAGCCGGAGCTTATTTGGTTTGCCTCAAATTAAGCAAGCTGGTGGGAATCGAGTTCTTTGGACGTTACGCCAGCTACCGAGGTACCCACCACCACTCCACTCTTCAAAACCACTCTCTTCTCTTCACTCTCGTCTTCAAAACCATATAATATTGATAAAAGTCGGAATATGGACGTTTTTCTGTCGGACATTTTTTAGGTACCGTATAAATATTTTTAAAGTCGCTCAACGTGCTATGGAAAGAGCTATGCTCGGAGTTTCTCTGAAGGACAAAATTCAGAACGAAGTGATCCGCCAGAGAACCAAGGTGACCGACATAGCTCTAAAAGTTAGCAAGTTGAAGTGGCAATGGGCTGGCCACATATGTCGCAGAACTGATAATCGCTGGAGTAAGCGTGTTCTGGAGTGGAGACCACGATTGGGCAGACGTAGCGTGGGACGCCCTCTGGCCAGATGGCGGGATGACCTAAATAAGAGGGCCGGCAGCGACTGGATGCAGTAAAGTAATGGTAAAGCAGCAGACCGGGCTCTGTGGCGTACCTTGGGAGAGGCCTATGTCCAGCAGTGGACTGCAACGGGCTGATGATGATGATAAATATTTAGTTTCGCACCTATTACAACGGAGTAAGGTCATCGGCAATAGTATCTGTCTACACGAATCCCGCAAATATATGTGACACGCTCTAACTGTAGTGCTATAAGAGCGTGTCACATATTTTTGCGGCCTTCGTGTCGGAAGATACTATTGGCGGTGACTGTACATTCTTACTTTGGTAGACTTGCAATGGCCGCAAAAATATGTGATGCAATAATCTTACAGTATTTTTGCGGTTTATGTTGTGTAAGATTTTATTGCAGACTGATACTAACCCAAAAGATCGCAGTTATATTGGTAACTTTGAGAGTTTGACTCGGTAGTTGATGGGAACACATGCCAAGGTTTCCCTAGGTAGAGTTTTTGTACTTTTTGTTCCTAAGGCTTATGCGGTTACGCTTGGAGAGTTTTGTAAAAAGTGGACGTTCCTTCCGGTCTTAGCCAACTTCATAATTAAAAATTGTCATACGGAAAGCTGTATTTTTAAACCCACTTTAAGATTTCGAAGGAGGTTCTCAATTCGTCGGGATCTATGTTTTTGCTATTTTTTATGTATGTCCACCGATTATGCGAAGACGGCTGGACTGATTTGGAAAAATCTTTATTTGTTTGAAAGAGTATTCTTTACAGTTGGCTCCATTGTCATTAGGTCAGGATCTGATGATGGGATACTGGAGAAATCGAGGGAACTCTTCAACTACACTCGCGTGCAAATAATTCGGGTCAGTACGAAAAACTATAATATCTCCTAAAATAATAAAGCCTGAATTAAATTGTAAATTATAGATAAATGCATAGTTAATAAAACAACGTCAAGAGTTAGAGATGATATTCACTTGTTTATTTAATTAACATAGTAAACACGATATCAATTAATTATAGGTAAAAAGCAACCGTGGTACCTCACACACAAAACTAAAAGCAAAAAAAAAGTAAAACATATCAATACTTCGTATTGCCTCCTCGGGCTCTTCTTACAGCTTCTAAACGATTGGGCATAATGCCTGGGCTAATAATAAAAACTGCCTTTTATCATTTTTCTTTGACAGATTGAAAACAAAAGTGAGAAAACAATCAAAAGTGAAATAAGCTCAATTTGAATTTGGTACCAAATTCGACTTTTTTTTAAATAAAACTTTTTCCAGTATTCTTGTAGAATATTGAAGGTTCAGTTTAATTCGATATTAAATTCTCTTTAATACACAGTTTCCTGCACATACCGCTATTAATTTGCAAAATATAAGGGTTTTTGTCACTGACCCGTATTATTTGCTCGCGAGTGTATTATAGGCACACCTGTAGTGATTTGAGTATTTTTTACAGTAGCTCGGGCATTCGGAAAGGTGGAGGCTAGGTGAACTCGGTTTTTTTTTTAAATTATTTATTTGATTTGTACAATCATTCGTATACGTTCTTAATTATAAACGCTGCACTTCTTTTTTTTTCAATTTTAACAGCTTCTTTATACAATCAGCTGTTAAAATTATGTACTGACTCTAAGATTTTTAATCTGATCTGCCTTTGAATCTTAATTTAAATTTAATTAAAACGACGGGGTGATGTAAAAAATAAAAGAGTAAGGGCGGGTTGCACCACGCACACTTAGGGCGGGTTGCACCACGCACACTTAACGAACTCATCATGGTTACAGTAGACGTCAAGTCCGTTTTTCCGTTGCACCATGCACTTTAGCAGTCAGAAAGTTACGTTAACCTTAACCAGCCATCGAGCACTGGTTAACTCAAATCTACGTTTAAATATGGCTGACAGTTTGCAAAAATGTCTCGTATTTCAAGGATAAATGCATTATTAGACAAAAAGACAGTGATATTTGATGAAAAATATTAAAATATTGTTTGCAGTAATAAATATATGCGAGTATCTGAACGTAAAAAGGCGTATACGATTGACGTTTGGTTTTATTCACAATTTTTAGATCAGATAACGGTATTAAATAATAAGTACATAAAATTCTTTGTAAAAAGTGCGTTATTTAGTTAAAATCGAGTGCCGAGTGACTTCAGGTTGAAATAGTACAGACTTCTGTTATGTATCACAAACATACCAGAACCTACAGTCATTGTCATGAAAGCCGACAGCCGTAGAATGAGCAGGACCAGAATCATGAGTATCATGACAACCATTAAAAAACCACTCTGTTTTTGTCAATGAAGACCAAACCTTTGGAAACAACGGTTGACTTGAATACTGCAAGGTAGAAGACAAAAGGGAACGTAAACCTCCGACGCGGTGGAATGACCAGGTCAAGAAGAAAAACAAGTTTTATGACACGGTAGAACAGCCCACGAACGGGACTTGATGGGAGCAAGTCATACGATTCAAAAGATGCCAGATGATCAGAGAGGTTTCTTTAATGCTTTTAATAAGGGCATGAAGTTATACCACCAAACATTTATCGCCAATGTCCTACAGAAATCGAGCCTCGACACCTAACTAAACAATGTTCAGAACAGTACATGTAAATAAAGTGTGATGCGGAATTTACAATCAAGTAAATAAGAGTGTCATGTGTTGTGGGACAATAAAAAAATAGTTCAACAATGGTTAGGTATCCACAAATTCAAATGTGTATGAAAATTCATTATAGTAATTCATATAATTCTTGTTTTTTATTTGATTTCATTATTTGCCTTAAAACAAGCACAGTAGGCCTCTATTTAATGACAACTTGTGATAATGTCACAAAATGTCCGGTCCCTTGAGTGTTGATAAAGAACACTGTGTTTCAGTTTAATTTGTGAAATAAACACAAAGATTTTACAGATCTATTGAAACATTAAACCCATATAAATAAATAAACTATCTACTGACAACTAATTTGACTTCATGTGTGTCGCTCTTCTATGGCAATTGTTACCTACCATTTGCTGCTCGTCGCTGCAATCAGGATTATGGCCAATGAAGTGTTTACAGATGGTGCCGGCATAGGTTGTAGTCTCAGTCCTACCAATAGTGTCAAATTCTTGTTTTATTTGGAATTTACTGGCATTAATTTTAGCCCTTTAAGCCAAATCTCATTCAACAAAACTAGTGGTAGGTGCCTACTTATGCTGGCACCTCCTGACTTTTGACAGATACCTTCCCCATTAGTATATTTTAAATCGGACATTATTATGAACATGCTTTTTTTAATCCAAATTGTACTCACTGTACAGTTCATGTAGGAAGATACTATTGCCGGTGACTGTACGCAAAATAAGTACATGCATTTCATTTTGTAAGTATAAAAAGTAGATATATTTTCATACTTACATTTCTATAAGGGAAAAAGCTTCCTAAGATGATGTATGTATGCATGCATTTTTGATTAGTCCTAGTCCTATCATCAGTGCTCAAAATCAATTATAAAATATGTGTTATGTTATGATTTTACTATGAATTTATTAGTAATAAATAATAAAGGTCTCTCTTTATCATATATCTTTCCCAACCAGCATAGGTACCTATTTACAAATAAAACATAATAGTAACTAGGTACCTACCTACATGGCTGTTGTATGACTTGTAAACATATATCATTACAAAGAAATAAATGATTATGATTATTAAGATACAAGTGATAAGAAAACATTTTTGGAATCCTAGCCACACTGTTTTATGGTCACTTTTACCTGAATAATATTTGTAACATGTATCAAGAGTAGAGTATTGTTAATAACCATTATCAAAGATCTGTGGTTCAGTATATGATGTTTTTTGTCCGATCAATAAGCTGGCTCACTTTGGCCAAGGGTCCGCTTCACACTATCTAAGAACTGATTGATCTGACTTAAAATACTTCAAGTGTCAAGTTTCATTGATTATTTATGCCAAGTGCTAGAAAACTGGTGAATAACATTTGCAGTAGAAATATGTTTGGAGGGGGGAGGATCTTGCTTCCATCTACAAAGGAAACCTATGCCAGTGTTTGAATAATAAATAAAACAAAAATAAGGTAACTAAATAAATATAATTATGTATTTTATTATCAAAATTAAAATACTGATTGATTAGGTTAGTATAATTATACTTTATTTTTACATTGAGATTCTACCAATTTCTTGAAATCACTGCATTTTTACTTTCAAACATCCTGGAGTTAGGCACTGAGTAGCATAACAAGCCTCGATTTCATCTTGTCTTCAATACCAAAGGTAAATTCAAACCTGAAATAAAAAACATTGTGTATCATTATTCATTAGTGTAACATATGTGCTACTCATCATTTGTTAACAAAGATAAATATTATAAATAAATAAATATTATAGGACAATCTTACACAAACCGACCTAGTCCCACAGTAAGCTCAATAAGGCTTGTGTTGTGGGTACTAGACGACGATATATATAATAGATAGATATTGATAAATACTTAAATACATAGAAAACATCCATAACTCAGGTACAAATATCTGTGATAAAGACACAAATAAATGCCCTTACCAGGATTCGAACCCGGGACCCCCTGCTTCGTAGGCAGTGTCACTACCGACTGGGCTAGGAGGCCGTTAAGATACTTTAGAACACTCATTTAATAAGTAAGTACATGTATAAGTTCAATATTTAGGACGTTGGTTACAGTGCCAGCCATAATCAACCAGGTTGGAGGGATTCAGTACCCTATTTTTACGAATTTTCAAGAGTTAAAAACTAGTGATGCCTTTGTTTTGCGATTGGCCTCCTTCTCGCCATTTGGTGCTTCCAGCAACGGCTTTACTTGTTTAGGGTTCTGTAAGTAGTAATAAACTAGCAGGATGATTTACTCACTATAATATAATGCACAATACACCAGCCGACTATTCTGGCTTTCGCTTTAAACTCCACTCTCAGCACAAGTTGCATTATCCTTTGAAAAAATTTCCGCGTAAGGCGCAATGGATAGCCCACTTTTTGATTGAGTAATAAACATGTTCAGGAATGGCTAAATGTTTGTATATTCTTGATTTTCAAGCTGCAGAGTGCAAAGTTAAGTTTAGTTCGCGCTCCTTTCTTTAGATTTTTTTCTTCGTGTGACGATTTTGACAAGTTTAGTTTGGCATTTATGGTTGTGTTGCCATATTGAATAAATATTCTACCATAAAAATGTGAGTAGAAATGCGTTTAGACAGTGGCATCCCGCTTAACTCTTACGTTCTGTTATTTTGCACTTGGTGCAACCCATTTATGTTAGCAATCGTTAAGTAGCTCCGATTAGCGTAACATTTGGCTTACTTTTACAGGCGGTTTGGTGCAACCCACCCTTAACGAACTCATCATGGTTACAGTAGACGTCAAGTCCGTTTTTCCGTTGCACCATGCACTTTAGCAGTCAGAAAGTTACGTTAACCTTAACCAGCCATCGAGCACTGGTTAACTCAAATCTACGTTTAAATATGGCTGACAGTTTGCAAAAATGTCTCGTATTTCAAGGATAAATGCATTATTAGACAAAAAGACAGTGATATTTGATGAAAAATATTAAAATATTGTTTGCAGTATATAAATATATGCGAGTATCTGAACGTAAAAAGGCGTATACGATTGACGTTTGGTTTTATTCACAATTTTTAGATCAGATAACGGTATTAAATAATAAGTACATAAAATTCTTTGTAAAAAGTGCGTTATTTAGTTAAAATCGAGTGCCGAGTGACTTCAGGTTGAAATAGTACAGACTTCTGTTATGTATCACAAACATACCAGAACCTACAGTCATTGTCATGAAAGCCGACAGCCGTAGAATAAGCAGGACCAGAATCATGACAACCATTAAAAAACCACTCTGTTTTTGTCAATGAAGACCAAACCTTTGGAAACAACGGTTGACTTGAATACTGCAAGGTAGAAGACAAAAACTTTTTAACAAAAAAATTGAACCGCCGAAAAGAAAAAAAAAAGCCAATAAAAAACCGTTAAAACGAAACGAATCGACCAACAAAAAAAAACAATAGCGCACTGAAAAGAAAAAAATAATAATTTGGTCTTCAATAACGCAAGTGCATACCTACCCTACAATTACAATTATAATCTATTTCTATACACTTTCTATATACCTAAAACAATCGCTAGGCTTATATCAATTTAATTACATCTAGAAAGTATGAACTATATACATACTTCTGAAATCAATCACACAAATCTGCGTATTTATATATTTACAATCAGTTATTTTTGGAGTCGGTGGCAGCCTCAAACAATCTTGAGCACCTTAGTGAAGAGTTGAACGCAACACATTATGTGGTTAAAGGTGCTCAAGTTTGTTTGAGGCTGGCACCGACTCCAAAAATAACTGATTGTAAATATATAAATACGCAGATTTGTGTGATTGATTTCAGAAGTATGTATATAGTTCATACTTTCTAGATGTAATTAAATTGATATAAGCCTAGCGATTGTTTTAGGTATATAGAAAGTGTATAGAAATAGATTATAATTGTAATTGTAGGGTAGGTATGCACTTGCGTTATTGAAGACCAAATTATTATTTTTTTCTTTTCAGTGCGCTATTGTTTTTTTTTGTTGGTCGATTCGTTTCGTTTTAACGGTTTTTTATTGGCTTTTTTTTTTCTTTTCGGCGGTTCAATTTTTTTGTTAAAAAGTTTTTATTTCATAATTTTCTGTGGCTATAATTTATAAAAATTATTACATGCTTAATTTTTTATTACTTTTAAAATAGCTACCTACCTTGCTTTAGCTATTAACTGTTATATTAATAAGCTTCTTTAACTATTATTTTGTTCTGTAATATAAATACTTAAAAAAGAACAGGCTTTATATACCAACATGGGTAGGCCTACAAAAAATTCTGCTCGAATGAGAAAAAGATATTTAGAAGAATCTAATAATGAGAAAAAAAAAGGATGGAAGCAAATAGAAAGAAGAGACTGGCAGGTCTAAAACTCATTGTCAAAACTCGTGAGGTTTTTTTTGTAAAAACTCTGCTTTAAAATCTGCGAGTGAACAATAAATTACCCCTATTTGCCCACCCTTAGGGTAAGATTTTTATCCAAAAAATTGGACTACTCTGTAAAAAGTTATGCGCGGCCATACGTTAGTGAATATAGTAATCGGTGAGTGAAAAATCAATCATCCCCTTTTTTCCTACCCTTAAGGTTAGAATTTCCTTTTTCAAATTTATATGGGACCTACTTCGGGATATACCCTTTCCAATAAAAAAATTATTATCAAAATCGAACTACTCTGTAAAAAGTTATGCGTGGTCATACGTTACAATCGGTGAGTGAAAAATCAATCATCCCCTATTTTCCTACCCTAAAGGTTGGAATTTTCGTTTCAAATTTATATGGGACCAATTTCGGGGTATACCCTTTCCAATAAAAAAATAATTATCAAAATCGAACCACTCTGTAAAAAGTTATGCGTGATCATACATAAAAAAAAAAAAAAAAATATACGCGTCGACTTGAGAACCTCCTCCGTTTTTTTCGTCGGTTAAAAAGGGAACGTAAACCTCCGACGCGGTGGAATGACCAGGTCAAGAAGAAAAACAAGTTTTATGACACGGTAGAACAGCCCACGAACGGGACTTGATGGGAGCAAGTCATACGATTCAAAAGATGCCAGATGATCAGAGAGGTTTCTTTAATGCTTTTAATAAGGGCATGAAGTTATACCACCAAACATTTATCGCCAATGTCCTACAGAAATCGAGCCTCGACACCTAACTAAACAATGTTCAGAACAGTACATGTAAATAAAGTGTGATGCGGAATTTACAATCAAGTAAATAAGAGTGTCATGTGTTGTGGGACAATAAAAAAATAGTTCAACAATGGTTAGGTATCCACAAATTCAAATGTGTATGAAAATTCATTATAGTAATTCATATAATTCTTGTTTTTTATTTGATTTCATTATTTGCCTTAAAACAAGCACAGTAGGCCTCTATTTAATGACAACTTGTGATAATGTCACAAAATGTCCGGTCCCTTGAGTGTTGATAAAGAGCTTACACTGTATTTCAGTTTAATTTGTGAAATAAACACAAAGATTTTACAGATCTATTGAAACATTAAACCCATATAAATAAATAAACTATCTACTGACAACTAATTTGACTTCATGTGTGTCGCTCTTCTATGGCAATTGTTACCTACCATTTGCTGCTCGTCGCTGCAATCAGGATTATGGCCAATGAAGTGTTTACAGATGGTGCCGGCATAGGTTGTAGTCTCAGTCCTACCAATAGTGTCAAATTCTTGTTTTATTTGGAATTTACTGGCATTAATTTTAGCCCTTTAAGCCAAATCTCATTCAACAAAACTAGTGGTAGGTGCCTACTTATGCTGGCACCTCCTGACTTTTGACAGATACCTTCCCCATTAGTATATTTTAAATCGGACATTATTATGAACATGCTTTTTTTAATCCAAATTGTACTCACTGTACAGTTCATGTAGGAAGATACTATTGCCGGTGACTGTACGCAAAATAAGTACATGCATTTCATTTTGTAAGTATAAAAAGTAGATATATTTTCATACTTACATTTCTATAAGGGAAAAAGCTTCCTAAGATGATGTATGTATGCATGCATTTTTGATTAGTTCTAGTCCTATCATCAGTGCTCAAAATCAATTATAAAATATGTGTTATGTTATGATTTTACTATGAATTTATTAGTAATAAATAATAAAGGTCTCTCTTTATCATATATCTTTCCCAACCAGCATAGGTACCTATTTACAAATAAAACATAATAGTAACTAGGTACCTACCTACATGGCTGTTGTATGACTTGTAAACATATATCATTACAAAGAAATAAATGATTATGATTATTAAGATACAAGTGATAAGAAAACATTTTTGGAATCCTAGCCACACTGTTTTATGGTCACTTTTACCTGAATAATATTTGTAACATGTATCAAGAGTAGAGTATTGTTAATAACCATTATCAAAGATCTGTGGTTCAGTATATGAAGTTTTTTGTCCGATCAATAAGCTGGCTCACTTTGGCCAAGGGTCCGCTTCACACTATCTAAGAACTGATTGATCTGACTTAAAATACTTCAAGTGTCAAGTTTCATTGATTATTTATGCCAAGTGCTAGAAAACTGGTGAATAACATTTGCAGTAGAAATATGTTTGGAGGGGGGAGGATCTTGCTTCCATCTACAAAGGAAACCTATGCCAGTGTTTGAATAATAAATAAAACAAAAATAAGGTAACTAAATAAATATAATTATGTATTTTATTATCAAAATTAAAATACTGATTGATTAGGTTAGTATAATTATACTTTATTTTTACATTGAGATTCTACCAATTTCTTGAAATCACTGCATTTTTACTTTCAAACATCCTGGAGTTAGGCACTGAGTAGCATAACAAGCCTCGATTTCATCTTGTCTTCAATACCAAAGGTAAATTCAAACCTGAAATAAAAAACATTGTGTATCATTATTCATTAGTGTAACATATGTGCTACTCATCATTTGTTAACAAAGATAAATATTATAAATAAATAAATATTATAGGACAATCTTACACAAACCGACCTAGTCCCACAGTAAGCTCAATAAGGCTTGTGTTGTGGGTACTAGACGACGATATATATAATAGATAGATATTGATAAATACTTAAATACATAGAAAACATCCATAACTCAGGTACAAATATCTGTGATAAAGACACAAATAAATGCCCTTACCAGGATTCGAACCCGGGACCCCCTGCTTCGTAGGCAGTGTCACTACCGACTGGGCTAGGAGGCCGTTAAGATACTTTAGAACACTCATTTAATAAGTAAGTACATGTATAAGTTCAATATTTAGGACGTTGGTTACAGTGCCAGCCATAATCAACCAGGTTGGAGGGATTCAGTACCCTATTTTTACGAATTTTCAAGAGTTAAAACTAGTGATGCCTTTGTTTTGCGATTGGCCTCCTTCTCGCCATTTGGTGCTTCCAGCAACGGCTTTACTTGTTTAGGGTTCTGTAAGTAGTAATAAACTAGCAGGATGATTTACTCACTATAATATAATGCACAATACACCAGCCGACTATTCTGGCTTTCGCTTTAAACTCCACTCTCAGCACAAGTTGCATTATCCTTTGAAAAAATTTCCGCGTAAGGCGCAATGGATAGCCCACTTTTTGATTGAGTAATAAACATGTTCAGGAATGGCTAAATGTTTGTATATTCTTGATTTTCAAGCTGCAGAGTGCAAAGTTAAGTTTAGTTCGCGCTCCTTTCTTTAGATTTTTTTCTTCGTGTGACGATTTTGACAAGTTTAGTTTGGCATTTATGGTTGTGTTGCCATATTGAATAAATATTCTACCATAAAAATGTGAGTAGAAATGCGTTTAGACAGTGGCATCCCGCTTAACTCTTACGTTCTGTTATTTTGCACTTGGTGCAACCCATTTATGTTAGCAATCGTTAAGTAGCTCCGATTAGCGTAACATTTGGCTTACTTTTACAGGCGGTTTGGTGCAACCCACCCTAAGTAAGTAACTTGTTTATTTGCGTTAAATGTGGTAATAATAGGTCAAAGTTTTATTATGTTTGGAAAAATATTACACATTTATTAGCCGTGTTACGGCATGCAAAATTTACCTAAATTATTCCTGTTCTTAAAACTAAAACTTAAATCTACTAGATCATGCAATATTACACCTGTCAACAGTTACACAACACAACAGTCCGATACAATATAGTATGTCGTAAAATGAAAACTAAAAACAATACAATATGCAGCATTACAATGACGTAAAATAATTATGTTTATTATTTAAGGTAGAAAAATACCTATATACACGTGACTCCACGCCACACGAAAGTCAGCAAAACGTACCCATGCTCTAAATTAAGTACCTAATGGCCTAATTAGGTACCTAATGGTACCTACTTACTTACAAAGTACCTACTTACAAAGTACGAATTAATTATAATTCGTAACCAATCATCCATTCATGCATTCGATCACGTAATATGAGCAATACGACATTACAAATGCGAGTTCAATCCCATTAAATGTAAATCGGGTTTTTTTTTTTTTATACCACGACGGTAGCAAACAAGCATACGGCCCGCCTGATGGTAAGCAGCTACCGTAACCTATGGACGCCTGCAACTCCAAAGGAGTCACATGCGCGTTGCCGACCCTTTACAAAAAGGAGGATTCACTGTGTTGACGACTAAAGGAACAAGAAGGTCCCTCATCGTCAACACACTCGGTCCTCTTTGAGTTCTTTGGCAACCATACTCACCAGCAGGAACACAACACTATGAGTAGGGTCTAGTGCTATTTGGCTGTGGTTTTCTGTAAGGTAGAGGTACTTCCCCAGTCGGGCTCTGCTCCAGATTTGAGCGATGACATTCGCTGAACGTGCCCTACCACACTTAGCGAGATGCCATTCGCAGTGCCCATCTACCACACTAAGCGGGATGCCATTCGCAGCTTTAGCTAATATACACGAAGATGGAAAATAAAACAGCAAAATAATAAGACTATTTAATAGTGCTGTAGTATTTGCTATTTGCATGTAATTAGCTATTTATGATGCTGAACATACTTACGTACACAAAAAGTTTAGTTTATTTTAATTTAATTTAACGGCCTCCTAGCCTAGTCGGTAGTAACCCTGCCTACGAAGCAGAAGGTGCCGGGTTCGAATCCTGATCAGAGCATTTATTTGTGTGTTCATCACGGATATTTGTTCCTGAGTTATGGATGTTTTCTATGTATTTAAGTATTTATCTATATCTATCTATTATATATATCATCGCCTAGTACCCACAACAGAAGCCTTATGGAGCTTACTGTGGGACTAGGTTGATTTGTGTAAGATTGTCCCATAATATTTATTTATTTATTTAATTTAAGTTTTTAATTTTTAAGGTATATCAATGTAATTCTTGCTTACAATAAAATATGTTAAACTAGTATGTAAAATATTTAATTTAATCAATCTTAATGTTTAATTTACCAAAGTACCTAATATTTACATTTTCCGTATATACATCACACCAACTTTGAAGCTCTGATCTGAGGCATCGCAACGCCATTGTCAACTTAATCAACACCAAAAATCTTGCACTGAATGCACTGAGAAAAAACATTACGCCATACCGTAATAATAGTTATACCGGCAAAAATATACATTTTAGCAGTTAAACACAATACAATTAACATAATAGAACGGTTCGTTTTCAACCTTATTATTATCAGGTTATGACTGAATTTTAAAAGAAGGTCGTTGGCAGTTAAGTCTGCATGAGAAATTCTCAAACCATCCAAAGCTTACATCAGATCTGTTGAAACAAAAAGCTGTGTCAGTCAATATCAGATCGCGAATAATTGTACAGTCGCCATCAAATATATCGGAGCGGACTCTAAAATATCTGAACATGCACTTTATCGCCTTGAGAATAGAAGCGTTGTTCAGATATTTCATCATAATCATCATAATATCATTTATTGCACCATGGTAAAAAACAAGCTGTTACAATTAAAATAGAGTCTCATGGACCCCAGTAGGGTATACATGGCAATCATATCATTTCCTTGTACTAAACATATTTAACAAACCTAATAACAAATTATCTATACCTACTCATAAAACATATTTTACACTACAATATGTGTATTGTAATACTTATATTATAATATAATTAATAATGTCAAACCTAAGCATCATATCTTAGTTCACAAAATTATCTGTGAGATACTCTGTAACAGAATAGTATGCTTTTTCTGCTAGGAATGATTTCAATTTCTTGGCATATGCTGCTTCTCTGTCCTCTGCCTTTATATAATTTGGAAGGTGATTATATAATTTGACTGCTGCATAATGAGGGCTTTTTCGGTATATTTCTAAATTTGGCACGGGAGGTTGCAGCGTATATTTTAGTCTTCTATTTGGTAAGTCTTTAAACAAATGCCTATTTTTTCTCACATATATGCCTAATTCTATAATATAGAGACATGTGAGAGTGAGTATGCCATGTTTTTTGAAATAAGGTTTGCAACTATACCAAAAACGGATACCCACCAATGACCGAACACAGTCCTTTTGTACTAAAAACAAGTCTTGTACATCCGTAGTGTTGCCCCATGTTGAAATCCCATATCGCAACCAAGAATTCGCGAAGGCATAGTAGGCGGAGAGTGCTGCATCGAAGCTAGTTGTTTGGCGAAGAATAAACAGACCACGTATAAACCGAGATATTTTTGTTTTTGTGTAGGGTCAGGGAGGGAACAGTCGCTCGGTGGGAACAGTGACTCGAATGTGCTGTGCGAGAAACAGAAAGAGCTTTATGTCTGTCCTCTACATCAATCGGAACCGTTCCGTACCCGACCACGTACGTACTAGTTAGTGAGGCGCTCCGGCACCATGCGAATGTGTTATGGTGCGTTTTTGTGTTTAATGCTATCAAAATTACATTTCCAGATCAGTTTCACTCCTCTTTTTTCTTAACTCGTACGAGATTTTCAATTACTTATGTTATTGCCCAGGTCCAGGTGTGTTGACGATGAGGGACCTTCTTGTTCCTTTAGTCGTCAACACAGTGAATCCTCCTTTTTGTAAAGGGTCGGCAACGCGCATGTGACGCCTTTGGAGTTGCAGGCGTCCATAGGTTACGGTAGCTGCTTACCATACCAGGCGGGCCGTATGCTTGTTTGCCACCGTCGTGGTATAAAAAAAAAATATTATCGAAGAGTGTGTCTAATCTACTTAGTATTGGCTGATAATTCAAGGCCCTAGGTGTTTGTTTGTGTTTTTAATTTGAATTAAAATACAAATTGACGCCAAGGTCAATCAACAGACGTTCGTTTTGGAAAAGTACACGGTGGCTCGCGAACCACTGTGCACCTTACAGAGTTGGACTAAAATTTACTTGAATATGAATAAGAATAAAAATTCTGTAATTATTAAAAGTAATTCATGCACTCTTTTTTTTAAATAAAATGAAAGTGAATAAATCATGCGACATTTAGGTAGGTACCTATTTTAAATCAAGAATGAAATCAGGAACGATTATTTCGGGGGTTGTGCTTACCTATTCTAATTACCGTTTTATTCAACAAAAATGTTATTTGTTATATAATTTAGTTTCGATTCCTACGTACCTAGCAATTGTGTACTGTTAGAACTACTGTTTACAGGGCGTAGTATACAGTGACTCGAGCCACTGTGTACTGTTAGAACCACTGTGTACTAGCGGGTCCTAGTCACTGTGTACAGCAACCGGTACACAGCGGCTTGATTCCCAATTTCTAAAAAAGAATGGATATATCTTTTTTGGTGAAAGTAACAGCAAATATATTTGCTACATATGAAAGTGTAATAATGCACGGTGCTCTGTGCTTGCAACAATTGGTTCAGGGATTTATATTTTTCATGCAACAGCCTGTTGAAAAAATCCTAGCGACTGTTCCCTCCCTGACCCTATAATATGTGAGTTTTCCAATTAATGTTATTATCAAGAGTAATACCTAAGAGTTTGAAATTATCAACTTCTTCAATGTTTGTGTTATTTAAGAATAGTTTTAGTTGTAAAGGCGTTCTTTGATATGGGTAAAACTGAATTAATTTAGTTTTGTTTGAATTTATTGTAAGGTTGTGGTCGGCCATCCACTGATGAATTTGATTTAAGGTTTGTGTTAGCTTTAAATTGAAATCATCATTACTCTTAAAATCAAAAAGGAGGGAGACATCATCTGCAAATAGGGTACATTTTACATCGATTTCTTTTGGCAGGTCGTTTATGTATAATAAAAATAGAAGACAGCCCAACACACTTCCTTGAGGGATTGAGCCTGTCATTTCAACGATGTTTGACCGGACTGATTCTAATTCATTGCTAGATGGATTAAGGTAATCAATCTGGACAACCTGTGTTCGCTTTTCTAAATAGGATTTAAACCAATCATGAGCTATGCCCCTAATTCCCGATCCGTATAGTTTGTGTAGCATAATCTCATGAGAGACTTTATCATATGCTTTCGTGAGGTCTAAGAGTAACTAGTCCAACTGCATGGCGATTATTATTTACGATTTCCATAATCTCCTGTGTATAGTTGGTGAGAGCAAGGGTACTCGTAGTAGACCTATTCTTTCTAAAACCATATTGTTTGTCATCCAAAACATGATGTTTTTCCAGGAATTTATAGACTCTGTTATACATACATTTTTCAGATACTTTAGATAGTGTGGGTAAAAGTGCTATGGGCCGATAGTTGTTAGTGTCTAAAGTACTATCTTTTTTGTGTATTGGTTTTATTATTGATACCTTAAGCTGCTGCGGAAACACACCTTCACTAAAAGACTGATTAATTAGCATACACAGTGGTGTTGCCAGTTCGGTGGCACACAACTTAACTAATGTTGAAGGGATATCGTCAATTCCTGTGCTATGCGTATTTTTTAGTCCGCGTATAATTTTTAATATTTCGAACTCAGTGATCGGGTACAAGTACATTGATTTACTAACTGGAGTGCGCACTGGGCGACCGCGTCGTGGGGTGGCTATAGGATTTTCTCCGTGAGTCGTCTGATTGTCCTGACACTCATTTATGACCACCTTGGCCGCTCCGATAGATCTGATGGCGACTGTAACAGAGGGCGTTAGATACAACTTCGTGTCATTGTTTGTAGGTCCGTACGTACATTAAGGGTTCACTTTGCATTGGCCATTTCATACTTACATTAAGTAGTGAACAAAATATAATTTTAAATTAAAAAGAACCGACTTCACTTAGACTCCACATTTCCAGAAGGGAATGTCCGAGCTACTGTAAAAAATATTTAAGTAAATCAATAGGTGTGCCTATAATATTTGGAGAGTTCCCTCGATTTCTCCAGGATCCCATCATCAGATCCTGACCTGGTGACAATGGGACCAACTGTGAAGTGACCCTTTCAAACAAAAAAATAATTTTCGTAATTGGTCCAGCCGTCTTTGAATAAACGGTGAACATACATCAAAAAATAGCAACAAAGATCCCGACGAATTGAGAAGCTCCTCCTTCGAAATCTTGAAGTCCGTTGAAAACCGCTTGAACCATAAAAGTCTGTAACTGTACTGTGAGAATCACGCTTTATTGACCTTAGGTAGAACTGCTGCATCTGTCTTTGGTTTTAAGTTTCACGAATTGCAGTTGATTTTGTTGACAATACCAGTGAATCTAATATTTTCAGTGGTAGGTAATTAATTAATTATAGGTATAGGGCGCCTTACTCTATTGTCATAGTCGATGGTTGGTAGGGAATGGCAATGGTGGATGCATAATAATTGTAAGGCAGCAGTGAGCAAACTGTAATAGTTTGGATGTGGTCAAGCTTGCAACAAACCGTGATGTAAGGCATTGTCTTATAGAGAAGTGGGATAGTGGCACAGTAGCACGAGCAACACGACTTTATGAATTAAACGCGTACTCGTATGTCCGAGGCACGCACACATTGAGCATGCCTACTTTATAGTAATCGTTAAAACTACTAACTAAACTTACAACGATGTACATACCTATTATCAAGAGTTAAATAGCCAGTGGGATGGCCTAGGGAGGGCTTAGAGAGATGACGAGGGGGCGCAAAGTAATAATATAAGTAATTACCTGTAAGAAAGGGACAATAATTCCACCCATTATTTAAATGACTAAGGTAACGTGACACAGGTTGGAAACCTCTGCATATTTTCTCATCCTAATTTTATTAGATGGAGCGCAGCACTCTAGGTGTTAGCAGGGTAGATCGTATCCGGAACACTACGCTGCGCTCCAAAACACGCATAGCTGACGTTGGCAAGAAGACTGCCAGACTCAAGCGGGATTGGGCGGGTCACGTCTGCCGCATGCATCCCTGATAGGTGGGCATGTGTAGCCACCAAGTGGATGCCGCAAAGAAGGCGCGGACGGGGCAGGCCCAAACAGAGAAGGCGGAACGATTTGGACGAGCCTCAGCACCGGAAAAAGCGCGGGACCAAGTGGTGGAAGTCAGCGGAAGAGGTCTTTGCCCAGGACACTATTTTAGGCTAAGAAAAAATAAATATTAGTAGGTAGGTAATAGGTACTCTACCTAGCTGAGACTTAAAAGTAACTTCTTCAAATGGTAAGCTTTCTTTTGACGTATTTTTTACAAGGTTTTATGTTGAAAACAGATGTCATATACTTCAGAAAAAGTGACCAAACCCTCCGGTGTCCGAGGCCAGATTTGAACTGGCGTCTTCAGCTATCGCGGCTGACGTCCTGACCACTAGACCACCCGGTCACGGCGGAACTTGACAAATTTTCTCATGTATATGCAATCTCTGAATTTGAAACGGCTAGGCGCCGTTGACCATACTCTAAGGGCATGCGCAGTACGTGCTTGCACCTCCTATCCGAATCTCTTACGTGATTCTGGTATAGCTAGAGAGATGGTGCTGCCATCTATGAATTTTGAAGCAAATCAAATTATTTTGTTCAATATTTTTTGATTTGCAATTTTTAAGTAGTTACACTACTATATATAAACTGAAAACAGATGTCATATACTTCAGAAAAAGTGACCAAACCCTCCGGTGTCCGAGGCCAGATTTGAACTGGCGTCTTCAGCTTTCGCGGCTGACGTCCTGACCACTAGACCACCCGGTCACGGCGGAACTTGACAAATTTTCTCATGTATATGCAATCTCTGAATTTGAAACGGCTAGGCGCCGTTGACCATACTCTAAGGGCATGCGCAGTACGTGCTTGCACCTCCTATCCGAATCTCTTACGTGATTCTGGTATAGCTAGAGAGATGGTGCTGCCATCTATGAATTTTGAAGCAAATCAAATTATTTTGTTCAATATTTTTTGATTTGCAATTTTTAAGTAGTTACACTACTATATATAAACTGAAAACAGATGTCATATACTTCAGAAAAAGTGACCAAACCCTCCGGTGTCCGAGGCCAGATTTGAACTGGCGTCTTCAGCTTTCAAATCAAAAAATATTGAACAAAATAATTTGATTTGCTTCAAAATTCATAGATGGCAGCACCATCTCTCTAGCTATACCAGAATCACGTAAGAGATTCGGATAGGAGGTGCAAGCACGTACTGCGCATGCCCTTAGAGTATGGTCAACGGCGCCTAGCCGTTTCAAATTCAGAGATTGCATATACATGAGAAAATTTGTCAAGTTCCGCCGTGACCGGGTGGTCTAGTGGTCAGGACGTCAGCCGCGAAAGCTGAAGACGCCAGTTCAAATCTGGCCTCGGACACCGGAGGGTTTGGTCACTTTTTCTGAAGTATATGACATCTGTTTTCAGTTTATATATAGTAGTGTAACTACTTAAAAATTGCAAATCAAAAAATATTGAACAAAATAATTTGATTTGCTTCAAAATTCAAGGTTTTATGTGTTTCACCTGTCCTGTGCTGTAATCAAATCTTGCAAGTTATATTTGACCCACTTCCCGGTTTCCGATTGAGCTGAAATTTTGCACGCATATGTATATCGCGTGTCAATGCAATATTCTGATGACATAGAGCTTATCTGATGACGGAGCTGGAAGGTAGCCATAGGAACTCTGTAATGAAACGGAAACGACGCAACCTCATCGAGTTTGGATAGAAGAGTACTTTGTCTTTGTGGCCGGTATCCGAAAAACCTACAGTCGGCGTTAAAAGCATTGTAATGATGAATTTTCTCAAAAACTTATATAAAATAATGTTCAAAACCAGTCATTAACCGTTGGAAAGTACTTGGTGCCTGGTGGTATTGTACGTCTGTGTGTTAATGAGGCGAAACGAAATCGTGACCGCGCCACATTCTCTCAATCGACGTTTGTTACGCGAAAGAGAGCATTTAGAGATGTCTATTGTGCGTAGTTGTCAAACGCTTCGATACTCTTTTAGTGGCTAGAGAATTTATCTTAACAACAGTTTAAACATAATGGTTATGTAATTGTTTAAGAATGCTGTAATTCCGAATGTCAGATAACCCAGAAACGGTACTAAAGTCGTTCAAATTCGATCATGAATGAAAGTGTATTTTCAAAACTACCGCCATTTATTCAGAGCAATGACGCGTAGTTTTAGTCTCCGATCTGCAAATTGCCATTCACACCGGCTGGTCGCTTATCGATCCCTCAGAGTTGGAAGCCAGAAAATAATGAGGGGCGGGGGGAGATGAAAAACAAAGTCCAACGTGGATCAGTTCGGATTGTACAGGGTGGTTTCACAACACGTAGGGAGCTTTTACCGCGAGCCATCCGTTTGCCTCTCGGATACTGTAACTACGCGCCATTGCTTTAACTAATTGTTTTATATTGAGAATTACCCGAATAAGTATTTACACCCTTTTCACATGTTACAAAAATTTTAACCTTTTAGCAGGGGGGTTTCACTACGCAGTTTAGGTACATTTGGCCGGCGCGCCTCCCGGGCAGGCGTATGGCAGTGGGCCGCCGCTCGGCTCGCACGATACTCGTGTCACGTGGCGCTCGCGCAAAATTGAAAATACGCAATGGCTTCGAAACCTAAATCTCGATCTAATCCGTATAAAAGATGTCTTTACGGATGTCTGAAGAACAAGGAAGCAGAAATAACATTTTTAAATTCCGGACCATATTGAAAGGTCCCGAAGTCCGTACTTAGTAATAGTTAAAATAAACATCTTTAATTTATTGATATCGGTTGCCCAGAAACAATGTTAGGAACTGACCGACATATTTTCAAAGGAATACGGCTGTAGCATACCTACTTCAGTGAGAATGAGACAAATCTCTATAAAAATGTCTATCTCCGTATAAAAATTTCATGTTTACAGAATCAACTTTTGTAATTCCTACATATTTATCTTAAAAATAATAAATCAATAACTTGTCAAGTTACAACCCTGTGCCGACGCTAACAGGTCATAAAACTGCGGCGCGCAAAAAAGATTCACGGTTCGTGCGCGGTTATAAGTTTCAATTTTGCTTGCAGGCGGCGAGTATAGGTATAATTTTATACCTAAATCTGACTTTTGTTAAGAAGTGAATTTTCTGTACGGTAGTACTATTAGTTATTCTGTGCTTTTAGTGCCTATTTAATTAAATTCTCTGTACACCCAAGAGTGCGGACACAGATCATCTTTTTTCAATGTTTTTGTTTTTATCTTTATCCATTACGAGTATGCTCTTTGCAACCATATCGGAAAGGTATTGAAATATATATTTTATGCTTTGTAAACAACTTTTATTTGGTTTTCATAAAAAGGCACTAAAACCAATGAAACTAATTAAATTATAATCCATGACCCCAAACCAGGGGGGTTTCACTACGCAGTTTAGGTACATTTGGCCGGCGCGCCTCCCGGGGAGTCGTGTAGCAGTGGGCTGCCGCTAGGCTCGCACGATAGTCGTGTTAGTGGCGCTCGCGCAAAATTTAAAATACACAATGGCTTCGAAACCTATTTCGATCTAAACCGTATAAAATATGTATTTACGGATGTCTGAATAAACGGAAGAACAAGAAAGCAGAAACAACATTTTTAAATTCCGGACGATATTGATGGGTCCCAAAGTCCTTACTTAGTATTAGTTAAAATAAACATCCTTAATTTATTGAATATTGGTTGCCCAGAAATAATATTAGGAACTGACCGACATATTTTCAAAGGAATATGGCTGTGGCATACCTACTTCCGTGAGAATCAGACATAATCTCTATAAAAAATCTATCTTCGGATAAAAATTTCGTGTTTACATAATCAACGTTTGTAATTCCTACATATTTATCTAACAATAATAAATCAGTAGGTATAGGTACAAAAACTTGTCAAGTGCCAACCCCGTGCCGACGCTCACAGCTCGGTCATAAAACTGCGGCGCGCAAAGAAGATTCACGGTTCGTGCGCGGTTATAAGTTTCAATTTTGCTTGCAGGCGGCGAGTATAGGTATAATTTTATACCTAAATCTGACTTTTGTTAAGAAGTGAATTTTCTGTACGGTAGTACTATTAGTTATTCTGTGCCCAAACCCCATTTATAGAACAGAAAATAAAAGCATCTATTTTACGGGTGTTGCCTGTACCATGAGTAAAAATTAAAATGTAGATTCGACTTCCTCAAAGTACTTATACAACGTTAGTTCAGCGACTTTGAAAAATAACTTTAAACTTTATTCAAACACGCAATGTATTGCGAAATTGATTATGTATGTAGGGTGACAAGACTGACAAGCAATGTCAATTTAGAAGGATTTTAACGTTCATTGAAAATACTATTTAATTTGTTTAAAAAAGAGAAAATATAAAGACTACATTTTTACAGTTGTTGAATGAAAGTGGTTATTGTTTGAGGAGTAGAATCTATATTTTAATTTATTGCTCGTGTTAAGGCAACACCCGGTATATGATAATTTAATGTCTACGTAGTTTAGTTTATAGTTTGTTAATTAGGTATAAGTATGAAATCTTTCTACGCACTAGTATATAAGGTTCATGTCATGTCTGTACTAGCTAAACTTCAAGAACATCTTTTATAATACCATGGTTGCAAGGATTAAATGATTATGATTGATTATATATATAGAAAATATATAAATGCATCGACATATATATATTTCAGATGGCAGAAATAATCCCGAACCGCCGCAAATTCGCGACCATGGTCAACGAGCCGAACCCCCTCATCATCCTTCTCATCCTAGCTCTCCTGGGACTATGTTCGACCCAGGTCATCAACAGAGCACCACACTTCGTGCCACAAGCTGGGGACATGTCCCAGCTGAGTCTACCGGAGGATACGCCTGTTGGAACCCCTGTCTATCAGTTACAAGGTAACAATAAAGTACTATCTTTTTCTAATACCCTTGTTGAATGCGCTTCGATCCGCAAACTGGCAACATTTGACGAGCTTCAGCTAACTTAAAACAAAACCTTTAAAGTAGAAAATCACTGAAACGGATAAGGTTAATTACATTCTCCAGTTTCCACCCACCTCAAAATTTCAAGCATGTCTTATGTGATTTATTAATTATTAGTTAACGGAATACCGACAAAATTTGCCAACAACTAATCGAAACCAAACCATCAAAGGAAATTAGTGTATAAGCGTCTAGTCCAATTAACTAGAGAATACGAGTAGTATATGTTTTGATATCAAATATTATTTATTTTTCAGGCATAGACCCAGAGAACAGTCAGCTGCGGTACTCCATATCGGGGCAGTTCTTTACCGTGGACTCACTCACGGGGGTAGTGACGCTAGCCAAGAAGCTCGACCGAGAGGAGCAGCCGACTCTGACAGTCATCATCAGCATTACAGGTTAGTTTTGCGGTCGGTCGCGGAAGGCCACTAGTGAAAATGATTATCGTAAATAGATCGAAACATGTTCAGCAAAAATCGACCTAAATTACGTAGTAATCCGCTATAAATATTTTAAAGTCTCACGAGCAGTATATAGTTGAATTTGCGTGGGTACTTTGTCGTGCAATAAGGAATAATTTTCGTAGAGAAAAATGAGATAAAAATCTAAGGCTGCCTTCCCACTGAGGCGGAGATGAGAGAAAACGTGCGGGAATCAACAAATTTCAAATTCTAATTTCAAATGATTTATTTGTTAGACATAGTAACATCAGGTCTTACAATTCATTCATACAAATAGCCACAAAATAGCATGCAGCATGCATTATTTACAAAATATTGTAAGTATAAAATTATGAAACTAGATACATATGTCAAAATATAATTATTGAATAAAAATATATAATTCCAAACTATATTGCACTAAATAATAAATAATAATAAGATTAATTTAAAACTCAATTTTAGCTTACTGCTCAAGTCCTACTTAAAATTATACAATAGTAAAATAAAATGTCAAGAGTCTAATACAAATTCATGAACAGAATAATATGATTTTGAGAATAGAAAATTGAACTGAATTGAATTGAATTGAATTGAAGTTTGTTTTGAACTGGTTTATGTTATCTTATTTCAATATGTCGCTCGACATTCTGTTGTATATTTTTGGTGCCATTCCAAATATGCTTTCCCTCAATAACGCTGTTTCGCATGACCTACAGTTTATTTTGTACTGCTGACGGCGGATGATGCTATTGATTGATTCCCGCACTGGAGTCCTCTCCTCTCATCTCCGCCTATTTCCGCCTCAGGATTAAATTTGTACAATAAATTGGAAGTTTTTCTTTAGAGTTTTCTCAGATATGAAGCGATTTTCATACCCACTTTTCAGATGAAGGCATCGCTAACGCGGACCCCAATACGGTGTCCCTCCGACGAGTGATCCCAGTGAAAGACGTGAACGACAACCCTCCTGTATTCCACAATCGACCCTACATCCTCAACATTAGTGAAGCGACGCCAGTGGGCAGTGAGGTTGAGGTAAGCTTTAACCTTTTCATATGTTTAACCAATCAATGTAAGAAGTAACTGACTATGTGGGCTCTAGGGCCCAAAAATAATCTTGGCCTACTTGGCGTCAAGGGCGGTCAGATCTTTACTCGCTCCAACAGTAGCAAGTGGATACTGAAACATGAACTATCTTGGGTGGTGAACACACAAATCATCAAGCTAAAGAAGCGTAAAGAGAAGTCGACACACTCGACACAGAACAGATCAAAAATAAGCCTTATTGCAAAGAGATCAGACGTAGGATGGTGTATAGTGTAGATATACCATCGTACAGTCAGTAACAGACGTAACTAAGCGGGTGAGGTGTCCAAAGACAAGCCCTTGATGTCTTAACAATAAAAGGTAAAGATAATTTTGAACACCCCTTTTTTTTATAACACTGAAGAGAAACGCGCCAGGCGTTCTTTAAATAAGACGCTTCTTTACGTTATAAGCTACTAAAAGCTAGAGCAGCTATTGGAAGCTACTAAACGACGGTACAACTTACTGAAAACTTAAAACGCTTAGAAAGCCAAAGTGGCTCTCTATGAAGGAAACCCTCTACCCCGTCTGAAACCCGGTAATACTAAAATGTTCTAAACTCTGATGACTATACATACTTACCTCCTGAAAGGAACACTACAACCCTGCGTTAAGTACTACAACCCCAATAACCTAATTTCCTATATAAACATGATTTGTCAGACAATTTCAGCGGTTTTTCCTAACAATGGCTCGTGAAAGTCTAGTAGTAGATCCCTAGTTATGTAGTAACCCGATAATTTTTAGGAGACTGATAAAGAGGTTGTTGAAACAAAACCAAGGATATTTATTTAGATTAAACTTTATTTCCTATAAATGGTACTTTACAATTAAAATACATTAAGTAAATAGGTATATAAAATTAATTAGTTAATTAGATATTCGGTTATAAGTTCAAGCTGTTGATACGGGAAGGTTAGTGGTAAGGCTGTAGAATGGTGTCAGGATCTGTAAAAGAAAAGGCTATTCGGTAGTTTCCACATAGACAAAGTCTTCCCAATATTTGCGGTGAAGATTAATGCTAGAAAATTAACTTGTAAAATTTTGTTATTGACGATGTAATGATCTCTTGTCTTATTTGAATATTTTTTTAACTATAAGCAAATATAGTTTTTTTTTATTTAACCCCTACGCCTACAAGCGCTAATGTTAACGAATCCAGGCAGTAACAACTTTTCTAATTAGTTGTTTTTTCTGATTATTTTGATTAGATATAATTTTGCAAGTATTTAAACAAAAGTTAGGATGGGTAGCTGATGTGTGAAAGGTTTTCCCTTATCTACACGCCTGTAATCCGTGCGTTGGGGATTATTAGCTCAGAACCTGTCTACATTTTTTTTATATATTTTTATTTTGTGTTATTATTTTCTCTAATAATAACTTTATTAAGTGGAGCTACCAACGTTTCGTAACCTACACACCAGAGGAAAGAAACGCCAAGAAAACCTCTGAGATGCCTAGCTAATTAATTAAATCAAAATTAAATCTAAAATTCAACCAAAGGGACCGTGGTCATGCCGAAATAGGTCATAGAAATATGTCGTGTGAGGCAGTTATGCTAATTCAAACTTCAAGTATAGGCAAATAGTATTGTACGCAGAGTAGGGCATTGTTTCTAACTACCGAACTCTTCATCTAATTATCAAATTTTACAGATGATGTACACTATTGAATTGAAAGCCTGAATTAACTTATGAACTATTTTCGTTCAGTTGTAGTTGATATGGATCCCCATAACTCACTCCAGCACGACTCAATCTCTCAGTTGAATTTCAATACTTTATTATAGTGGCTTCCTCTTTGCCAATAATTGTATTTCCAACAATAAAATAATATTTATTCATCGATTATCATGAATGGTGATAAAATACAAGTCTCACTATGTCCAAAATTTCCGTAATATTTTTGTTTTACAGCTCATTGTTGGTACAAGGTTAGATGCCTTATTTCAGCTCAAAAATAATAAATAATTTCAGTTATATAAATAACACTTCATAGAAGGATCAAGGTAGTGGTTATGAAGAGTGAACATAATTGTTCAATGGTTAATGTCGGTTACACTGTCATACATAAATAATGTTACAATCACACAAGTAATAAATACTTTAGTTCAATTCATTGCTTATATAGAAAAGCATATGATCCGTAAGTATATAGAGTACGCACTCCTTCAAATTCATAAATCAGGTACGTAAACACGCTAAAAATCGTTCCCGAAATAGGGTAAACGACTTAATATATACTCAATTAAATTCATATACCGCAACCGCAAAACATAAAATTATAACGCATTCCGCAATAAAATTCGCAAACCGTATAAAAATATAACGCATACGACATATAGGATATAGGATAAACGCATCTATCCATATTTCGTTAAATTCGTAAAATGTTTCCGCATACTCCGTTAAATTCCGTACGCATATATATATCATATAATAATTCAACCAAATTTCACATAAATTAAATACAAGAACCACAACAGTAAGGAAAATGTTCATAATATAGCAGTCAATTAAAAGCACTTACTCAACTCCAAGGCCTAAAGAGAATACACAGAAAAGAAATAAATTTTATAAGTGAATAGATTTTGTCTCACCAAATTAGACTTCTTTACGGCTGGTCCCTTCCCTCTAGTCGCTCTAGCCGAAGGCAGCCCAGGTCGGCTTGAAGGCAGAAGTTGGGGTCTCGTTGCTCAGGATGTGCTTCTGGCTCACGTTGGCTGCCGTAGTCAAGTAGTCCCGTAGTCCGTAGGTAGAAGTGTTCGTGGTTCTCTGGTCGGAGGCAAAGTGAAGTCAAAGTGTTCGCAGCTCTGGTCGAAGGCAAAGTCCCCTCCCTACGGTACGCCCTTCCCTTATATAGCAATAAAATTACGTATATAAACGCGAACTACCCCCGTGACGTCAGAGAGGTCCGAAACGTCCGCCTTGTGGTAGCTTGGTTAGATTGATCTAAGCCAATTTGAACCTTATTGATCCTTTAGTTCATACTATTTTAAAGACCAAATTCCTATACTTAAGTGACCTAGTTCGATAACCTCCTATCTCCCATAGGGAATGTTTTTCTTGAATATCTATCCAATTATGCAATTTCCAATGAAAATTTATATGAAAATAGATGAAAACATTAGCCCCGCGTATGATTTAATAAGCCCCTGTAAGTATTAATGTCTATTTTCCCCGTAAAATGCCAATATATCTTTGTATACCAATTTGATTCTTAAGATCCCTACGCTACATACTTCTATAAGAATCAAGTTCCTATGAGCGCCCTACCCTTTTTGGAAAACCTAACCTCTAAGAAAACTATTTTCTTTAATTCAAACAAAAGTAAGTATTTCCTAAGGTGTATTTATATAATCTATGATGAAGATAATTTTTCTGCATATATTATGACCAGATCCTATCGGATTTACTGCGTATTTACTTTGTAAAATACCAATATAAATTTTATAAGAAAATTCGCTTTTTATCCTAATTTTCATCACTTTCCTTTATTTGTTTTGATCAAAATTGTGTTTATCACACGTTTATAAGCTAAAACTAGCCTAGAATTCCATCAAACATCAGTAATATCTACAATCTTTTTACGACAATTTTCGATCATAAAATTTGTCTATTTTAGCGCTTTACCGAATCGAACTCGTTATGTTTTATAAAAACAAAGCTCCCAACTTTATTTATTTCCGTTATTTAACTTCATAATACGAGTTTTTACATAATAATCCCAAAATCGATTTTGGACGAGAAAGTAAGTTCTTAACTTTTTCACGCTTAATTAATTCAATTTCGTTAATATACTTCCTGCAATATAACTTTAATTACTTTCCCTTTAATTTAAGTATCGATTTATAACAATAATTAACAAATTAAAAACATAACCTCTCCATTTGGACAGATTTTCAGACAAAGCTAAAATATTATTAGATACTACTTTTTGTTATTGGATGAATCATCAATAATACATTTATTCTATACAATAAACTACATTTCATCTCGAAAATCCTATTAAAAGTATCGATTTATAACAATAATTAACAAATTAAAAACATAACCTCTCCATTCGGACAAATTTTCAGACAAATTTAAAATATCATTAGATACTAGTTTTTGTTATTGAATAAATCATCAATAATACAGTTACTCTATACAATAAACTACATTTCATCTCGAAAATCCTATTAAAAGTATCGATTTTCATCATTACTTAACGAACAATATTCTCAGTTGTCGGTCATTCCCTTCCCTAGATATTCTCACAATGAAAACATATGAAATTATAAGAAACTGATGATAAAGCAATTTGTAATCAAAATACTAATTTCTAAATAGGTAAAAGAACCTGTCTATGTTACTAACCGTTTGTACTATGTCATAAAATGTCTTTAGTAAATTATATATTTTTGTCCTTAGTACATATCTCAAGAATGAAGTAAATATTTCTAGAACATACTTTATATACGAACCCCTGCCATCCTATGAGTTTAATTTTACCTAATAATATATCCCCCATTGAAGGAATCGATCACAAGATTGCTAAAACTTTATGACAAATCTAGTGCGGTAACCAAATTACTGTTTGTCCACTGCAAATGGTACAAACGGATATTTCAGATAATAATTCCCCAAAACGTTGCATACTTATCCTGTTAAGTTGTTATTCATAGCCTCTGTTCCTGTGAAAACTAAAACATACATTAAATATCTACACAAGCTGCATATATATATTACATATGAATGCCACTTATGGTCAAAATGCCATTTTAAATACCCAAATAATAATAATAATAATAACCATTATTTCTATCTAAAATGCAACTATGCAAAATACATAATTAATTGACCAAGATCATGAATGTTTCAAAATCTTGCCAATCAACGGTGAACAATATTTAGCAAAACTCTATGGTATCAATTGCTTATGCGATAATGCAAAAATAAGTAATAATATAAATATAATTATATCTAAACATAATATAATTTATCGAAAACTGTGAGAAATCCTAGTAAAGATTTCAGGTTTTATATTTTCCAAATATTCTCAGTTGCTGAAAGCAATGATAATAGCTTATCATTAAAGTTCAGGTATGTATGGTTGTTAATAAAACACAATGATGCTTATATACTTCCATATATTTTATTTCCTTTGTCAGATCATTAACTTGATCTTTTCTTACATACTAAAATAAAACCAATATGTAATAAGGTGAACCTCCACTCTCATACATATTATGTGAATCATTTATTTTTCATTTTTTCATGAACTTTACTCCTGAAAATATCATGTAAAAGCTTACAAATGAAGCTCTATCAGCCTTTAAAGTCATTTTGCTACTTTTCGTACATAGAGGACCCTGTGGACCGCTACAGCTCTGCCCTCCGATGGAATTGACGCGGAAAGGACATTTGTACTTGAAGCAGAGATTGCATCGTAACCCAATAAAGACACAGATATTGATATTTCACCCTCCCAGTGTTATTTCACCCCATTTGACTAACCATCAATCAAAAAGTTGACAGTATCATCAAACAGAGCAAAATTTTTTTTTTTTTTTTTTTTTAGTGTGATATGTAAAAGTGACCATTACTCAGCAGTAATCAATTGATTCCAAGATAATCATAGACCTTGTGGTTTCTCAGTTCCTTGAGTCAGAATTGGTAAAAAGCCAGAATTTCCGCCCTGACGGAAGTGCAAGGTTTGTGAGGTCTTACAATCTCTAATAGAAACTCCCATTACCCATTCATATGTATTGTATCAAACAAGATTCTTTCCTTAATTCTCAAGCAAAACTCGACCAACTTTGTCCTGGCCTTATGAAGGGACAAGAGAAGCCTTCGTCAGGACGACTATCCCTTTACTCTTTTATAACTTTCCCCAATAGTATCCCCAAGTACCGATAGCCAGTCTGCAACCATCTCCAAACCAACTAATACTACCTTTTATGGCGTGATGTCCTCTATTCAAACAAAAACAGATCAATAATAACAATTCTGAAATACTCAAAATCATTCAGTCACTGATCTACCTTATATCTGAACAAAAGGGTGTGTGAAACTAGTTTTTGCAACGTGTATAGTGTCTCATTGTCAAAGAAAGATACCTAGAACTGGTATGTATAGAATTAACCTAACACCAAGATTCCTTTGACAACGATCATTGTAATCCCTTCAAGAACCCCTTCCCCCCCCCCTAAGCTTAACTTAAGAAACAACAATATCCGCTGACCATAATCTTGACTTTGTGTTATTAAACAAACCCTACGCTAACTCTTTCTCTCAATCAGTCAAACAAACGATACGTTTTCGTTTGTCATATCATAGTAAGTCTCTCGTCTGTCATCTCTCTAAGTCCCCCTTCCTAGCTTAGTAATCTGTATTTGTTCAAAAACCCAAAGCCATTTTTGGAATATGGTCATATGAAAAGGAAATTATTCCCTAAACTCAATTTTGACCCCCCCATACATTAAGAGAATAATAGTAATTACCTCATAACCAAAATTGCAGAATCATAAAATAAAACTACAACTCTAGTTACTACAATACCTTTTCAAAACCTCGTAACTGGACTATAAAACCATAGAACCAGCTACTACCATTACCTGAACTAAAATTATTAGAACTTAAAAATCTATATAATTTCAGTTGTACCTTTAAGTATAGAAATTATTGTAATTGTACTAAACCAAGAACCTCACTTATTTATTAAACCCGCGTAAAAACTTGAATTTCCGAAGTTTGTAACTACTATGTTGCATAACTCTACATTTTAGAACAACTCGGTGTGCTTGTATTTCCCCAATATCCCTCGTTATCTATCTTCCTTCTTACTTGTTTAACCTACACTCTTTATTTATTTACTTATTTCTACTAGATAAAAAAAAAACCGTTTTATCTAAGAATCAAAACAAATGGTAACAACGCCAAGTCAAATCCATGATGTGTATTATACCCGCGAAGTACTATAAAGTAGATAGGCGCTTACGTAATATCAAAACCTCTAATTCAACGTAATTATATATTTGCCTACTTTATTCTAAACTAAAAAAATTTCAAATATGTACGTTTGTATACCTGCCCGGAGTATAGACTTGTGTCGCGACATCTATTATTCGATTTATTTTCATATTACTATCGACAAATATCCCTTTTAACTACTCTACTCAAAATATGTCGTCATCTCGGAACCGAAAAGTTTACGTATGAAATTGTCTCCTATCCTATAAAATTTACGACAACAAGTCATTCGCCCGTTCCTAGCTCTAACGACGTCATCTAGTGACAAATGAGTGAACTAAAAGCTAATTATAATTATGTGACGGATAAAATCTATAAGGATTCTACAAGAAAACATCGTTCGCTAGTTTACGCTAAGAACAGTGACATCTAGTGACGAGTAGTTGAACTAAACCGAATAATTATTGTAATATCGAAAAATCTAAAAGCATTTTACAAGAAAACATCGTTCGCTAGTTTACGCTAAGAACAGTGACATCTAGTGACAAGTAGTTGAACTAAAACTGAATAATTATTGTAATATCGAAAAATCTAAAAGCATTCTACAAGAAAACATCGTTCGCTAGTTTACGCTAAGAACAGTGACATCTAGTGACGAGTAGTTGAACTAAAACTGAATAATTATTGTAATATCGAAAAATCTAAAAGCATTCTACAAGAAAACATCGTTCGCTAGTTTACGCTAAGAACAGTGACATCTAGTGACACTTTGAAGAACCTCCTGCCTGCTAATTGTTAAAACAAAATTATAATTTTAAAACCATTTGATGTAAGAACATTGTTGGCTAGTTCGTAATTGTAACAACGACCCCTTGCGACCCTTACATAAACTATTCCCAAAACATAGTAAAATCTGTAAAAGCTATTTTTTTATTTATTTCGAGTCTAAAATTTATATCATGTTGAAGGAAAAATCGGTAGTTCTCACTATGGCCAACATAACGCACAATTTTTTCTGAATTTGTTGTTGCAAATTTGTGTATGGACTCCTTTTTTTTACTCCAATTCTTAAGTTGACGTAACTACGTATAGTATTTGTAGGTTTAATTAACACTAATACCGTCTTAACTCACGTAAACGCTAAATAAAGGCTGAATGTACGATGAGACGATGACGCTTATTTTTACTCTAAAAGGCTTGTTACACTTATCCTAGTTAGCTTCCTAAACGATTTAGTTTCTAAATTTAGTCCAGTGTAACCGCATTCAGCAAGTAAATTTACTATGAAAACTAGTTAGGATCCTAATTAGGGTGCTAGTTAGGACACTAAACAAAAGTAAAGTGTAACAGGGCCTTCAGACATAAAGACACTAATGTTATCAGTGACTATCAAATATTTTCTTTATCTGTGGAATGATACCAATAACGTTACTACTCTGCTAACTTATTATACTACTTTGTATATTTTTAAAGTAAAATTCTACCATAAACATATCAATGCTACTATTAAAATGAACCCGAAAGTATATTAATGTGTGTCTGTTTACAAATTTAGTTCGTTTTAAGCACTCTGTGAATTTAAATCTTATTTTTGTTCCAATAAATAAAAAGAAATAAATATTTTTTTTTTTCTCCCAAGGATTTTACTAATTTACGAACGCGCTTGGTGGTTTTTATAACTCATGGCAACACCGCTCGGAGCTCATAGCCGTCCCTACCAACCAAACAGAGCCGTTCAAAATTTTCACAAGTATAGCGTGAAACAGGCGTGAATATAGCCGTGAATATAGCCGTGAATATAGCAATGTCCAATGTTAGCAATGGCCGACCGGCGTTTTAATGTGACACGTTTCGACTCCGGTTTTCTGATTCCTAATTTCCTTATATGTGTCCGTTTATTAAGTAAAACAATAGCAAAAGTACCTAAGTGAAAGAAGTAAGTGTTAACCGACATATTTAATCAACAGTGGTTTAAGTAGTTCGAACGATGGAGATGTGTTTACGAGTTCAAAATTTTGTTAGTAAATACCGGCGCCATTTTTACTACGTTTCATGAATTTGTTTTGTTTCTAGATTATATCTGTTGATGAATATCTACACCTATTATGTTATGGATAAAACCAGATTACAATGGAAAACGTATAAGTTACTACGCAATAATCAATCAATCAAGGAAGCTATGCAGTGTCTAAAGCCCTTGAAAACTTGTGACGTAAAATGTAGCGGATTAAATGGACTTGAATTACAGTAAAATATCAAGTAAGTACGCATTATTTTGTTTAAAAGTGGACTATCTACCCAATTCAGTTTATTTTACAACCGTATCCCTTTTGTTTTTAAATATATATCTAAAGGTAAACAAGGTTTTGTCCCGTCAAAACTTATATATGACGTTTGTACCTACAAGGTTACTAAAGTTACTTTATCTCTACAATGTTACTCTATCTCGGTCATTCCATTAAGTTATTCCAA
The DNA here is from genome assembly GCA_947086415.1 of Pammene aurita. Lineage (NCBI taxonomy): Eukaryota > Metazoa > Arthropoda > Insecta > Lepidoptera > Tortricidae > Pammene > Pammene aurita. Next base: position 37,798,619 of record OX352297.1, on the reverse strand, counting down.
TTGCAGGTTGACAAGAGAACGTGCCTACATGAAAGGAAGAAGCACGGAATTTAAAATTGCCAGATTTCACGACACTGTCCCTACTTCTACGGCTTCAACTACAGCTGCCTAAGCAACGTGTGTCTCTCCGGAACTAAAATGTAAGTACATGTTTAACCCAACATTTTTAATTATCTATACTAAAGCATTTAATCAAAAGGAAACGCTGCCCCCCGCATTTTAGACCAATAACTAATCATATATATTTTTTTTGTAGGTTATGTTTATTATGTTGTTTCTGAAATATGTACACTCCCTATGAAACGAATTTTAGTTTTAGCTACATACAAAGAATATTTTTATTATTAAAAACAGCCTACTATATAAACTACTTTATGTATTTCAGTGAATCCAGCCCCGCAATGCATCGTTAGCCAGTCTGACAGTGGCTGCCCTCCAGATTTCCGACTCTTACACCAGGTAATTAGCCTTTATCTTTTGTTGGTAAATTAATTATTACAATGAACTACCTAAATTGCAACTTACTCTATATAGTACAAACATTTTAATATTACCTTTTGAGAAATTTTAGTTTTACCCGTCCCGCTGTCTGTAATCAAATTTTGAAACTGAACTTTGACCCCTTTCCCTGTTTCCAATTGAGCTGAAATTTCCCACTTCTATGTATGTCACGTGACAATGCAATATTATGATGACATGCAACTGATCTGATGATGGAGCAGAAAGGTGTCTATAAGAACTCCCTCAACTATTCAATTTTATCCCGTTGTGTTTGGGCTTGTCATACTTTTGTAGTTAGAGATTGTATAATAGTACAGTTAGCAAGGCAAAGCTTATCATAAAAATGAAATTATTGAGAAAAAATGTAAGACTTTTAACGCCCCTTTACCTAAACAATGGATAATTTTTTTTCTAAAATGAAGTACTAAGATAGCTATATTTTAAAATCTCCCTATCCTAAGATAGATCACACTGATACCCTGAATGCAGAAGACTAGCCCAACGCTAGTTTCGGGCACCGGAGACCTAGATCACTTTTTTTTTTTGTAAATGACATACATGTAAGTTCACACTAATACCATTTCTATTTAAACTAATTTCAGGCTAATTTATGCAGTACCCTGAGAGCTTCCAGTCTACCCCTGGCTCCTCGCATCTCTTCTATGCGCTTCACAACGGAAAATAAGTGAGTATAGAATCTCTTCCTAATAATAAAATTAAAACCTACGGCTGTATATGCATGCATACCTACACATATGTATAAGTATGTACTTAATCATCTACTATTAACGTGATGCTGATGATGATGATGACTTCTAAAATTTTTTTTTTTGAAATCAGCCCTACATGTACATAATGACAAACCTTCATGAAATAGAGTTCTATGGCCGAATTACTGGTCCTAATTTTGGTATAGACACCTACACAAAGAATCAGGTTCAAACGAAACCTAGGCCCTAACTTTAGTCAACCTATTGACTACCCGTTACCTGCAATGCCACGCCATTGCTATGGCCGGAGCATTTCAAACCCCTTAAGAATAATGATTATGAGTTCCCATTTAAAATTAGAATACTTTTTTAGCGATTTACCTATGTACTTGGAAACAATAACAAACTTACTTAGTTTAAAGTAAAACGTTTGGAAAGCAAATAACCATTTAAACTATCTCCATGTTCAGACACTAGTAACGTTTTTATTTTAATCAATTTTCAGAGTTTCGGAACATCTATACAAAGCGACTTCTGTCTCATCATCGATCAACGCGGCTCACCTTCCTATCACCGCGGACGACAGACTGGAATATCTACACACTATTCCTATTTTAACCTTAGTCTCTTAAGTTAGCCACTAAGTATCATTTATACCACGACGGTGGCAAACAAGCATACGACCCGCCTTATGGTAAGCAATTACCATAGCCTATGGACGCCCGTAACCCCAGAGGATTCACATGCAAGCATTTATAGTACCTATATGCTTTCGAACATGACAACTTTTCAAAATAATGATTTTACTTTTATTTTATTAAGTTAATCAGTATATATAAGCAATTATATCTAATACTAGCTGGGTAATGTTGTTTTAATGTGAATACCCTACAAGTAAATAACATCCTTATCATTGCTAAACCTTTTTAAATATTTAAACTTTTGTGAGATATGTCAACAAGTACTTGTGGCTGTACTCACTACTTGGCTGGTTTTTAAATATTACTCTAAACTGCCTACGTCAACTAATGATTTCAATTTGTAAAATTAGCATACATTTGACAAATAAGCCTTTCAAATCACCGAAACATCAAATGCAGTGTGCAAACTATTAAGTTGATAATCTCAAATAATAGCAAAGACAAGGATCCCGACGAATTGAGGAATCCTCTTTTGAAACTTGAATGTCGTTTGATAAGAGATCATTGCTTGGAACTGGTATGTGTAAATAAATATATATACTAGGTTACCCTACATTGCCTAAGATGAAATACTATTATCTATTCTGTGGCCTAAGTTTATTATCCTGCCATAATATAATACATTTGCTTGATAAAGGTTCTCCAGATGGAGAAGTAAGTGAGATTACTGATAGATGGATTAGATAGATTGCTTAATTATTCGAAAAGTATACATTTATTTATACAGTGCCCTGCAGAACTGTTTTCGTAGTTTGTCTGTAGGTGAGCTAGTTACTAAATAGTTATTCTATTGTTATGCTAATGTTATTTATTGGCACACTTAGCGACATGCTGTTTGTGATACCGGTATCACCCAAATGTATCTAGTAGATATTTCTAAAGCTGTTTTTTAAATTTTTAATTTGTCCAGCTGGTGTCTTATCTTATAGGGTAGGTTATTTAGATAATACGGTGATCTTTTATTGAGGGTTTGGTCACCGAAATAGTTTTCTACTTGTGGCAACTCGTATTTGTCAACAGACACTGATTTTGTGTTATGTGAGTGATCGATCAGTACTAGGTTGCACTATGATCATGTTGATACTACTTTTCTTTTGTTATTATTTATTAAACAAGAAATAAACATGTAGTTTTATTAAGCGTGGCACCCTTACTAAATCAACCCCACCCCAATGATCATTTCTTAGGTATTACTTTTAATAAATGAACCTATCTCTATTGTTATGTATCTACTAATAACCATTGATTTTCCCCTCCTGAAACAGGCTACGTGTTAACCAAAATATACTTTAAGATGATTGGTATTTCATAAAATAGAAATGAATATTAAAATTATGGACCTAGACTAAGTTATATTTTTACCAAAACATTGGTATTTTGAATCACCCGCCTTTTGAACTACTCGATATTATTAAAAATGTCTCTTTGTTTATTGAATGAGAATAATAATACGTTAATTATATAGTGAAATACTAATTATTTCTATAATTTGCAAAATAAAACATTGTTAGAACACATAGAATCGAAACGCAACTTTAGTGACAGTCAGTATTAATATGGCTGTCAGATAGTCAAAACAAAGTTTTCGTCGTTAGGTTATAGTTAGTTTTAGTGATTTTAAAACGCGTGAACTGCTTAAAAAGTGTGTGGAAAAGATGCTTTCGAGCACCAGTGAAGTGATGCAATTATGTTTCAAGTGTATTTCGTGATATACCGTGATTTAATGTGCCTACAAAGTTTACCCAACAATTCGCGCCTAAGGTAACCATATGATTTAAGAATGCTTCCCTCTGCCCTCCGCGTATATATTTTTTATTGTTTCAACAACAATATCAGTCTCCATATCCATTAACACGGTCAGCAACTGAAACCGCTTAATTTATCTAACCAAATCATGTGTAAATACTAATATGTATGATTCTAATCCTGGTCACGGCTATTAACTGAAGAGAAACGCGCCAGGCGTTCTTTAAATAAGACGCTTCTTTACGTTATAAGCTACTAAAAGCTAGAGCAGCTATTGGAAGCTACTAAACGACGGTACAACTTACTGAAAACTTAAAACGCTTAGAAAGCCAAAGTGGCTCTCTATGAAGGAAACCCTCTACCCCGTCTGAAACCCGGTAATACTAAAATGTTCTAAACTCTGATGACTATACATACTTACCTCCTGAAAGGAACACTACAACCCTGCGTTAAGTACTACAACCCCAATAACCTAATTTCCTATATAAACATGATTTGTCAGACAATTTCAGCGGTTTTTCCTAACAATGGCTCGTGAAAGTCTAGTAGTAGATCCCTAGTTATGTAGTAACCCGATAATTTTTAGGAGACTGATAAAGAGGTTGTTGAAACAAAACCAAGGATATTTATTTAGATTAAACTTTATTTCCTATAAATGGTACTTTACAATTAAAATACATTAAGTAAATAGGTATATAAAATTAATTAGTTAATTAGATATTCGGTTATAAGTTCAAGCTGTTGATACGGGAAGGTTAGTGGTAAGGCTGTAGAATGGTGTCAGGATCTGTAAAAGAAAAGGCTATTCGGTAGTTTCCACATAGACAAAGTCTTCCCAATATTTGCGGTGAAGATTAATGCTAGAAAATTAACTTGTAAAATTTTGTTATTGACGATGTAATGATCTCTTGTCTTATTTGAATATTTTTTTAACTATAAGCAAATATAGTTTTTTTTTATTTAACCCCTACGCCTACAAGCGCTAATGTTAATGAATCCAGGCAGTAACAACTTTTCTAATTAGTTGTTTTTTCTGATTATTTTGATTAGATATAATTTTGCAAGTATTTAAACAAAAGTTAGGATGGGTAGCTGATGTGTGAAAGGTTTTCCCTTATCTACACGCCTGTAATCCGTGCGTTGGGGATTATTAGCTCAGAACCTGTCTACATTTTTTTTATATATTTTTATTTTGTGTTATTATTTTCTCTAATAATAACTTTATTAAGTGGAGCTACCAACGTTTCGTAACCTACACACCAGAGGAAAGAAACGCCAAGAAAACCTCTGAGATGCCTAGCTAATTAATTAAATCAAAATTAAATCTAAAATTCAACCAAAGGGACCGTGGTCATGCCGAAATAGGTCATAGAAATATGTCGTGTGAGGCAGTTATGCTAATTCAAACTTCAAGTATAGGCAAATAGTATTGTACGCAGAGTAGGGCATTGTTTCTAACTACCGAACTCTTCATCTAATTATCAAATTTTACAGATGATGTACACTATTGAATTGAAAGCCTGAATTAACTTATGAACTATTTTCGTTCAGTTGTAGTTGATATGGATCCCCATAACTCACTCCAGCACGACTCAATCTCTCAGTTGAATTTCAATACTTTATTATAGTGGCTTCCTCTTTGCCAATAATTGTATTTCCAACAATAAAATAATATTTATTCATCGATTATCATGAATGGTGATAAAATACAAGTCTCACTATGTCCAAAATTTCCGTAATATTTTTGTTTTACAGCTCATTGTTGGTACAAGGTTAGATGCCTTATTTCAGCTCAAAAATAATAAATAATTTCAGTTATATAAATAACACTTCATAGAAGGATCAAGGTAGTGGTTATGAAGAGTGAACATAATTGTTCAATGGTTAATGTCGGTTACACTGTCATACATAAATAATGTTACAATCACACAAGTAATAAATACTTTAGTTCAATTCATTGCTTATATAGAAAAGCATATGATCCGTAAGTATATAGAGTACGCACTCCTTCAAATTCATAAATCAGGTACGTAAACACGCTAAAAATCGTTCCCGAAATAGGGTAAACGACTTAATATATACTCAATTAAATTCATATACCGCAACCGCAAAACATAAAATTATAACGCATTCCGCAATAAAATTCGCAAACCGTATAAAAATATAACGCATACGACATATAGGATATAGGATAAACGCATCTATCCATATTTCGTTAAATTCGTAAAATGTTTCCGCATACTCCGTTAAATTCCGTACGCATATATATATCATATAATAATTCAACCAAATTTCACATAAATTAAATACAAGAACCACAACAGTAAGGAAAATGTTCATAATATAGCAGTCAATTAAAAGCACTTACTCAACTCCAAGGCCTAAAGAGAATACACAGAAAAGAAATAAATTTTATAAGTGAATAGATTTTGTCTCACCAAATTAGACTTCTTTACGGCTGGTCCCTTCCCTCTAGTCGCTCTAGCCGAAGGCAGCCCAGGTCGGCTTGAAGGCAGAAGTTGGGGTCTCGTTGCTCAGGATGTGCTTCTGGCTCACGTTGGCTGCCGTAGTCAAGTAGTCCCGTAGTCCGTAGGTAGAAGTGTTCGTGGTTCTCTGGTCGGAGGCAAAGTGAAGTCAAAGTGTTCGCAGCTCTGGTCGAAGGCAAAGTCCCCTCCCTACGGTACGCCCTTCCCTTATATAGCAATAAAATTACGTATATAAACGCGAACTACCCCCGTGACGTCAGAGAGGTCCGAAACGTCCGCCTTGTGGTAGCTTGGTTAGATTGATCTAAGCCAATTTGAACCTTATTGATCCTTTAGTTCATACTATTTTAAAGACCAAATTCCTATACTTAAGTGACCTAGTTCGATAACCTCCTATCTCCCATAGGGAATGTTTTTCTTGAATATCTATCCAATTATGCAATTTCCAATGAAAATTTATATGAAAATAGATGAAAACATTAGCCCCGCGTATGATTTAATAAGCCCCTGTAAGTATTAATGTCTATTTTCCCCGTAAAATGCCAATATATCTTTGTATACCAATTTGATTCTTAAGATCCCTACGCTACATACTTCTATAAGAATCAAGTTCCTATGAGCGCCCTACCCTTTTTGGAAAACCTAACCTCTAAGAAAACTATTTTCTTTAATTCAAACAAAAGTAAGTATTTCCTAAGGTGTATTTATATAATCTATGATGAAGATAATTTTTCTGCATATATTATGACCAGATCCTATCGGATTTACTGCGTATTTACTTTGTAAAATACCAATATAAATTTTATAAGAAAATTCGCTTTTTATCCTAATTTTCATCACTTTCCTTTATTTGTTTTGATCAAAATTGTGTTTATCACACGTTTATAAGCTAAAACTAGCCTAGAATTCCATCAAACATCAGTAATATCTACAATCTTTTTACGACAATTTTCGATCATAAAATTTGTCTATTTTAGCGCTTTACCGAATCGAACTCGTTATGTTTTATAAAAACAAAGCTCCCAACTTTATTTATTTCCGTTATTTAACTTCATAATACGAGTTTTTACATAATAATCCCAAAATCGATTTTGGACGAGAAAGTAAGTTCTTAACTTTTTCACGCTTAATTAATTCAATTTCGTTAATATACTTCCTGCAATATAACTTTAATTACTTTCCCTTTAATTTAAGTATCGATTTATAACAATAATTAACAAATTAAAAACATAACCTCTCCATTTGGACAGATTTTCAGACAAAGCTAAAATATTATTAGATACTACTTTTTGTTATTGGATGAATCATCAATAATACATTTATTCTATACAATAAACTACATTTCATCTCGAAAATCCTATTAAAAGTATCGATTTATAACAATAATTAACAAATTAAAAACATAACCTCTCCATTCGGACAAATTTTCAGACAAATTTAAAATATCATTAGATACTAGTTTTTGTTATTGAATAAATCATCAATAATACAGTTACTCTATACAATAAACTACATTTCATCTCGAAAATCCTATTAAAAGTATCGATTTTCATCATTACTTAACGAACAATATTCTCAGTTGTCGGTCATTCCCTTCCCTAGATATTCTCACAATGAAAACATATGAAATTATAAGAAACTGATGATAAAGCAATTTGTAATCAAAATACTAATTTCTAAATAGGTAAAAGAACCTGTCTATGTTACTAACCGTTTGTACTATGTCATAAAATGTCTTTAGTAAATTATATATTTTTGTCCTTAGTACATATCTCAAGAATGAAGTAAATATTTCTAGAACATACTTTATATACGAACCCCTGCCATCCTATGAGTTTAATTTTACCTAATAATATATCCCCCATTGAAGGAATCGATCACAAGATTGCTAAAACTTTATGACAAATCTAGTGCGGTAACCAAATTACTGTTTGTCCACTGCAAATGGTACAAACGGATATTTCAGATAATAATTCCCCAAAACGTTGCATACTTATCCTGTTAAGTTGTTATTCATAGCCTCTGTTCCTGTGAAAACTAAAACATACATTAAATATCTACACAAGCTGCATATATATATTACATATGAATGCCACTTATGGTCAAAATGCCATTTTAAATACCCAAATAATAATAATAATAATAACCATTATTTCTATCTAAAATGCAACTATGCAAAATACATAATTAATTGACCAAGATCATGAATGTTTCAAAATCTTGCCAATCAACGGTGAACAATATTTAGCAAAACTCTATGGTATCAATTGCTTATGCGATAATGCAAAAATAAGTAATAATATAAATATAATTATATCTAAACATAATATAATTTATCGAAAACTGTGAGAAATCCTAGTAAAGATTTCAGGTTTTATATTTTCCAAATATTCTCAGTTGCTGAAAGCAATGATTATAGCTTATCATTAAAGTTCAGGTATGTATGGTTGTTAATAAAACACAATGATGCTTATATACTTCCATATATTTTATTTCCTTTGTCAGATCATTAACTTGATCTTTTCTTACATACTAAAATAAAACCAATATGTAATAAGGTGAACCTCCACTCTCATACATATTATGTGAATCATTTATTTTTCATTTTTTCATGAACTTTACTCCTGAAAATATCATGTAAAAGCTTACAAATGAAGCTCTATCAGCCTTTAAAGTCATTTTGCTACTTTTCGTACATAGAGGACCCTGTGGACCGCTACAACACGACGGTGGCAAACAAGCATACGGCCTGCCTGCTGGTACGCAGCTACTGTAGCCTATGGACGCCTGCAACTCCAGTAGTGTCACATGCGTATTGGCGACCCTTTACAAAAATGAGGATTCACTGTGTTGACGCCTAAAGGAACAAGAGGTTCCTTCATCGTCAACACATGGGTCCTCTTTGAGCTCTTTGGCAACTTTACTCACCAGCAGGAACACAACTCTATGAGTAGGGTCTAGTGCTATTTGGCTGTGGTTGTCTGTAAGGTGGAGGAACTTCCCCAGTCTGGCTCTGCTCCAGATTTGAGCGCTGCGCTGTGCCCTACCATACATAGCGAGTTGATATTCGCAGTACCCATACCTCTCTTTTGGACGTGGTTTAAGGACATACCCGTGTCCAGACGTAGTTTAAGGACACCTCACTCGCTTATCTACTTTTCTACTTGTACCCAAGTTTTACCAAGGTTTACCAACTACGGTTAGTTGCAAGTAAGAATGACCCTGTGAACCCTAACTATTTGTTCTCAGCTGAACCCGAAGATATTAGTGACGGACCGCGACGAGGGCCACAATGCTGAGATCAAAGTCACATGCTCCACCAAAGAGAGGGGCAGTGACGCAGAGGCCTGCGCGACCTTCAGAATCGTCACTGACATGGTAAGGAATTTGTTAGCCTTTAAGTTTCCTTCTGACTGAGATAAATATTACTATAATTATTAATAAAAATCTGTTTATTATCAACCGACTTCAAGATTTCGAAGGAGGAGGTTATCAATTCGTCGGGATCTTTGTTTTTGCTATTTTTTTTTATTTTTTTTTTATGTATGTTCACCGATTATTCGAAGACGGCTGGACCGATTTGGAAAATTCTTTTTTTGTTTGAAAGAGTATACTTCACAGTTGGTCCCATTGTAACCAGGTCAGGATCTGATGATGGGATCCTGGAGAAATCGAGGGAACTCTTCAACTATTATAGGCACACCTGTAGTGATTTGAGTATTTTTTACAGCAGCTCGAGCATTTGGTGTTGGAAAGGTGGATTGCTTAGTGAAGTCGGTTCTTTTTTGTTTAAAATTATAGAAGATTGCGCTTGAAATGAAACATTAACTAACATTTAATGTTGATTGACAAACTCATTAGTGTATTGAATATTGAAATGAACACTCATTGAGTTACAAGTATTTTCAACCGACTTCAAGATTTCGAAGGAGGAGGTTATCAATTCGTCGGTATCTTTGTTTTTGCTATTTTTTTTTTTTTTTTTTATGTATGTTCACCGATTATTCGAAGATGGCTGGACCGATTTGAAAAATTCTTTTTTCGTTTGAAAGAGTATACTTCACAGTTGGTCCCATTGTAACCAGGTCAGGATCTGATGATGGGATCCTGGAGAAATCGAGGGAACTCTTCAACTATTATAGGCACACCTATAGTGATTTGAGTATTTTTTACAGCAGCTCGAGCATTTGCTTTTGGAATGGTGGATGTTTAGTGAAGTCGGTTCTTTTTTGTTCAAAATTATATTAACACAAATATGTTATAACTATCTGTCAGATTAAAGAATTAGAAGAAAAAAACTTACGTGAGTCATCCTCCATCATAATAGTTATATTCTGGGTTTTGCTTAGGTACAGATGTAGTGAATAATCCTTTCCTTTCGTATTTTCTCGGAAATGTTCGTTTTTGTCTTACTACTTCACTCGCACTCAGTACCCATCGAGACAACGTAGGGAACGGTCGCATTGCAAGAGGAAGTATCTATATAGAGTAGTTAATACCATTTCGACGCATATTGCCAGAAACGCAAATTACCTGATACGCACATGACCATGGGTTCATTCGTGAAGTACCTTATACGCAATAGACCCGATACGCAAATGACCTGACTTTCTTTCGCGAAAGACCAGATACGCAAACGCCATAGACTTTATTCGCGAAAGACCTGTTACACAAATGTAGCTCTTAGGTAATAAGGACCCTTAAATTTGCGAGTGTGTTTGTGACAGTTGCATATATTACTTTATCTATAGTTCTACACACGTTATAAATCCTAAATGACTTGTTCTGAAACCATTAGAATGACCGCCATTGCACCGCCGTGGCCAACTGGATTGTACGGGCGGTTGGGGAGGAGGTTAACTGCGGTCGGGGAGGAGGACTGGATTTTGATTACGTTACCGATATCCATGTGGTAATGAATTTTTATACATTGTTACATTGTATTGTATTGTAGTACGGGCAGGTTTCCGCAACTCGACGTCTGGCGCCTATTTTGCGTGAAGGAAGGACGGCTAGTCCAGCCAGCCCAGCTCCTCGAGGAATCCTATCAAACCTTTGGTGTTGAGTCTCGGGGAGATCACCCGGGGATCCGAGGTGTTTTGCCCTGTATGGGGCCACTCCGTTGCACTCCAGTACCACGTGAGAGGCCGTTTCTTCAGTCTTCATGCACCCACGGCACAGGGGACTGTCTGTAACACCTAAGTTAAAGAGATGTTTGTTAAATGGTCCATGACCTGTTATCACACTAGTTACCATCCTTAACCGGATTTTGCCGAGACGGAGAAGTGTTTTGGTGAGTCTATTGTTAATGCTAGGCATGGCTTGTTTAGCCTGTCTGCATCCCTCTTGACTTTGCCAAAGTGCTATGTGCAGTCTCCCGGTTCGTTCCAGCAACGTCGAGCGTACCTTGCTGAAGGGCGTCAGAAGAATGGGTTCCGGACCAATCGACCCAGCACCTGACCCCTGCCTGGCCAGCTCATCTGCTGCGTCATTCCCCCGGGATCCGCTGTGACCTTTACATTGTTACAACACTGGCACAGATAATGCAATAATGGTGGTGATTATATACGGTTTCCGAACGCAGAAAATAGGATTTATGATACGGGTGTAGATAAAATAAGTTATGTGTAGCTCCACGGTTTTAAAATAAGTTTGTACTCGTACATTGTTTCGAAATGAAGAAAATCGGTGGAGACCGATTTCTATGGAAACGCCTCGGTACTGACTAAATCTTAGAGAATTCAACCACCCGGAGTCGCCATTGACAGGCGTTCCCCTCTGCCGAAAACATATGACCAGTGGTCATACACATGTATCCTGGACTGACGTTTATCTGACGTAGCTCTTTGTACGTTACGTACGAATAGCCATACATTTGACGTTTCCCTCCCCCGCAAAAATCGTCATACTTTTGTATAGAAAATGACAGACATGGCTACTCTATCCGGGTTGAATTCTCTAAGGACTAAATGATTAAAAAACCGACTTTGGTTTGATGTACAGTCGCCGTCAGATATATCGGAGCGGCCAAGGTGGTTACACAAATCTGAACAACGCCTCTATTGTCAAGGCGATATGGTGCATGTTCAGATATTTTTGAGTACCTTAGCCGCTCCGATATATTTGATGGCGACTGTACCAACAAAAAATATATTGTAGTATATTCGGCAACTGATGACGCCGAGTATGCATGGATGTGAATTTCCGCGGATTTGTCATTTCCTCATTTGTCACACTGAGTATTGGTTTAAACGTTTATAGCGGCTGTACACTCTCAATGACCGCCATTGGACCGCCATGGCCAACTCGATTGTGCGAACGGTCGGGAAGGAGGGCAACCGCGGTCGGGGAGGAGGGCTGGATATTGCGATAACTCAAAACAAGACTGCACTCCTAGAACTCCCCTGGGGAGTTCATTTATCTCTATGCTCCGAAAGGGCTGGCTAGGAGAGTCGGTTGGCATAGCCTCTAGTCGCCTTTAGCTAGCTAGATATAATGAACTTCCCTTGGGAGTTATGCGGCATGTAAACCAAATTACCGAGAACTCCTTTGGGGAGTTCTTGGAACTGAAAGTATTAACGTACTTTTCCCTTATAATAGGCCGAATTCTGCTACTCGATAAGGTAGGGTTGCCCACGACCTAACCTTCCTCTATCATGGTCATGTGCGTATCGGGTAGTTTGAGTTTCTGGTACTATGCGTAGATTGATCGGTCTGATAATTTGAGTATCCGGTCATTTGCGAAATGAAATTATGGTATTTTGCGTAGATGGTAATACGCGTATATAATCATGGTCATGTGAGTATCAGGTAATTTGCGTTTCTGGCAATATGCGTCGAAATGGTTAATACCACAGAAATATTTTGTTGATATTTATGTTAGATTTTGTGATAAACTTCATGGACTCGTGTATTAATGCAGGCCACCTATATTTTGATAGACTTTTTACATGTCACTCTTGTCTGTCATTTTTGTAAATAATAAACATTGATTTTATTCGATCCACATTAACAATTTATAACAGACATGCCGAAAGCACTAAGAAAAGGGAAACGTTTAGATCGGCAAGCCTGCGAAGTTATTTTCAATATATATTTCTTAACTGAAAATGATAAATTCAAACATACCAACTATACTGCTTACTTTTTTAAAGTCCAAAAACGAGTTTCGGAGGCCAGTGGAATTTCTCAACGAACAGTAAATAAAATATTGCAAAAAAAATACATAAATCAATCTACCTCCAATAGTCCGAAGTCGGCAAAGTTGGGTAGACCAAATAAATTATTTTGTCTAGGTCTTGACGATTTTGACTACTGTGACTACAACGTTATACGCCGATTAGTGTATAATTTCCATTTGATATACAAACAAGTACCTACAATTAAAGCCCTGAAGTCCAAGTTATCCGAAGCCATAAATTTTAAGGGATGTGACTTTACGCTAAGAAAAATTCTTAGAAAAATGGGATTTCGGTATAAAAAACGTTGAAAACAACAGAAAATTACTTATCGAGAAAGATTATGTTCGTTTAAAAAGAGTAAAGTTTTTAGCCGCGATAAAAAAGTACATATTGCAAGGGAGAGAGATTGTTTATATGGATGAAACATACATCCATACCTCACATTTGGCAGGTAAAAGCTGGGCTGACTCGTCAGAAAACGGAGTGAAACAGTTAATTTCTAAAGGACAACGTCTTATAATAGTGCACGCTGGTAGTAGAAAGGGGTTTATACCTGGGGCATTGTTAATGTATCAGTCTACTGATAAAACAGGTGACTATCACAACGCGATGAACAATGAAAACTATGAAAAATGGCTTCGTAATCAACTCATTCCAAACTTAGCTCCACATTCGGTACTAGTAGTAGATAATGCTGCATATCATAATAAGTACGTAGAAAAACCTCCTAATTCAAATACCCGTAAGCAAGACATGTGTGATTGGCTATCCAAACATAACGTTCCGATTGATCCGTCATTAACAAAACTTGAAATATATGAAATTATTTGCAAGTACAAACAAGACTTTGTAGAATACTCTATAGATAAACTTATGAACGAATATGGACACAGCGTACTAAGATTGCCACCATATCATCCTGATTTCAATCCGATTGAAAACATATGGTCTCAAATAAAGGGATACGTATCCAAAAGAAACATCAGTATGAATATGACTACTGTGAAACAATTGGTACAGGAAAAGGTTAATATGATTGGTTCCGATGTTTGGGCCAAAGTATGTGACCACGCCATCAAATGCGAAAACGAGTACCGAAAACACGAACCTGAGTTGGAAAATTATATGGCTAGTTTTGTAATCACCGTTCATGAAAACTCTGACGATGATACACCAGAAAATAGTTCTGATTCTGACTGTGATATGGAAGTTGGAAGTATTGTTTCGCATCACACTGTCCACCCCGCTCCTCCTCCTCTTATCCCGCTGTCATAATCGAAGTCGTTCATCCAATCAGAAAATCATATTTATTTATATTAATTTCTCTGCTGGTTTGTTTTGTTTTATGTTGAGGTGTCTTTTTTGTTATGTCATAGTATTTTTAATTAATTACAAAAATTTATTGTTATAAAAAAGGGCTGCAAAATCCTACTGTAGTTTTGACTTATAGTTAGACTTTTGGGGTTCCATTCCTTATAGAATCATTAGATCATCCCAACCGGAATTTGGTTTTTATCAGTGCGTTTTATTGAAATAAAACGTCCTCGGTAACTAGTTATATTTTTGTTTACCTAACGAATTCTTCATATGATAGAATCGTGGTGGTTTTAACATCTCAGTGTAATATACGTCAAACGGGCAGTTTGACATTTGACATTTATAAATAAAGTATGCGATTTATTTGATACCTACACGTAATTTAATAATACAGTAATTCATAGACACATCGGCACCATTCGGGTGTTATCGTTGTTCCGAGTTTTGCCGATAGGAAAGGATTATTCATACTAATAAAGAGTATTTATTATTTATTATTATTATTATTACATCTGTACATCAGTGAAATTTTCAAGAAGTTTACGCTCTTCATTTTAAAATAGGTACTATCGGGTTCATTGCATACCCAATTTATCAATGAATTCATTCATAAATTGGGTATGCAATTATGAACCCGATGGTACATAAGCATAAAAATCTTTTAACCGTGTCATACACGGCTGCGATCGATCTAGATATGCTATACTTATTTCTTTGTCTTTAATCACCTCTTTCTAGATGTCACAGTCCAGAAAAGTCTACTTAATCGTTCAGCACTGATTAAAAATCATGTATCTTCCATCTTCCAGATAAGTCCCAACGAATACCAAGCGCGGCTGTTCATCCAACGGCCATTAGACTACGAGAGCCGATCCGCCTACGTGCTAAGTCTAGAAGCTGCTGATGCGTCAGATAGACCATTACGAGCGTTTGCCAGCGTAGCAGTGGCAGTAAGAGATGTACAAGACCAACCACCAGTCTTGCTCAATGCTCCGTATTCTGCTACTGTACCAGAAAACACTCCACCGGTAAGACAGCATGTTCTAGCTATAGCATTTATTTATTTATTTTTATTTATTTATTTATTTCTTTATTTACACATAAGTTAACAGTATTACACCAAAACACTTACGTGGTAATATAAAACGCAAAAAGTAACAAAATAAAATATTAGAAAAAGTAAACTTAAAAGAACTGAAAACAATGAGATCATTATATATCCTATATAGTAACTCTAATTATACAATATTATGTATACACCTTAAAACCTTTCTGTAAAATACACCAGCATTATCTGCAAAAATGTCAATATCGTCCGACTCTATTACGATCTGGTTACTCTTGGCTTGCGCTCTGGCGGTGGGAGCGTTGGCACCTCTCCGCGTGCGCACGTCGGCGACCGCGAACAGGCGCCGAGGCCGCCGCGCCGCCCGTCACGCCCGCACAGCCACGACCCCTCGGCACCCATTGAAGTAGAGTCTAGCAGCATTTGCCCGCATAGCGGTAGCTGGAAGGGATATACACGACCAACCAACAGTGTATACCAAAGCTCTATATTCTAATGCAGTGCCAGAAAACATTTCACCTGTAGGCATCATAAGCATACTTGGCGCATTATCTATGACTGAGGCAGAATATATGGCAGGTCCGTTTCCTAACAACCTTCTGCCCAGTGTGGCTGAATCGTGTGGTATTTAATAACTCCATAAGTCGTGCACTATACTCTGCTTCTATCGTTGAGAACACTTCACTAGTATGTAGTGTACCTACGTGAAGGTAGATCTACGTTTAATTTAATGCGCATAAGGCATAATGTTATTGTAAGCGTGATTAATCATCGCAGCTGGTTGGATTTAAAAGTCACTTTTGAAACGCAAGAGAAGTTTAACCCCATATTATTTTACAGAACACCAGCATAATGGAGATAGTAGCGAAAGACGGCGACACAGCTCACCCAAGACCAGTCTTGCTGACCCTCGAAGGCGACAGTGAGCAGTACTTCAAACTGCTACCGGAGAGGCCTATCGGGAGAGCAGTGCTGGTTGCAACTGACAACCCTATTGATAGGGAGAGCGATGTTGTCATACAAAATGGAGGAGTTTATAATTTCTTTGTAAAGGTCAGTGAATAGTTCGAAGTTTTTGACGTTGGTGAAATAACTTAGGGAAAAAAATAAAATAAGATGGACACATATGTATATGGACACATATGTGTATGGTTTTATGCCACATTTTTATTTCAGGCTACAGAACTGATTAACAACGAAGTGCCATCCGACTACACAGTCACGCCAATAACAATAGTAGTAACTGATGTCGATGACCATATACCTAAATTCAATAAGGACCAATTTGATATATCGATACCTGAAAACATCGAAAATGGAAGCCCTATACCTGGTCTATACATTTACGTGGAAGATAACGATATTGGACAAAATAGCAAATATGATTTGTCTTTACGAGATGTTTTCAATTCGGAAGGAGTGTTTTCTATAAGCACAGACCACGGTGAAGGTAGAACTCCTATCAGTATAAAAGTAAAGGATTCTTCACGACTCGATTATGATGTTGACGATGATGATAAAAGACTATTCAGTTTTGACATAGTATCGTCTGTTGGTAACATAGAATTGAGTTCAGCACGAGTTGACATAAAACTCCTCGATATGAACGACAACGCACCGATTTTTGATGAAACAAGTTATAAATTCAATGTTTATGAAAATGCTCCTATTGGAAGCTTGATTGGCGAAGTTGTAGCTACGGACAAAGACTACGGTATTTTTGGTGAAGTTGAATACTCTCTCACTGGTTTTGGATCACATCTGTTCAAAACTGATAAAAGTAAAGGAAACCTCTATGTCGGCCAATTACTTGATTACGAAAAGCAAAAGAGTTACAGCTTGACGCTTATAGCGAAGGATGGAGGAGGTAAACTTAGTACAACCAGTGTGTATATTGAGGTTCTAGATGTCAATGATAATGCTCCTGTATTTGAAACACCTGAGTATAGTAGAACTATAAGAGATGGTGCGACCAGTTTCGAGCCACAATTTGTTGTTACGGTTAGTAGCATTTAAAATTCAAAAATTCATATGATAGTTGGATACAACGATAGTACAACATAATGGAAACAGATATAACTATTTTAATATATACTTGTAACCATTAACATAAATACATAAAGATTTTTTCAACAGGCTACAGATGCTGATGGACCCTCGCAAGGAGGTGGCCGAATAAGATATTCTTTGGAATCAGATAACAGCATTACCCACAAAGGCAATGTATTTGCCATTGACGAAGATACTGGCGAAATCGTAATCCTTGAAAAAGTTGAAACTATGGATACCCCTAGAGGACAATACGAACTAGTTGTGAGAGCTACTGATTATGGTAAAGTTCTTTAAACTTATTCTAATAAAAATATAATTAGATCCAGATATCGTACTCCCCAAAAATAATGTTAAATAAGATAATATGGGCTGCTCCGACGCAATTGAAAGAGAAAACTCTAGTTCTGTTATAAAGGTGCAATCTACGACAACCTTGATTTAGTTTACGTTTAATAGATAACGTTTTTTCAAAATTTTATTTTCCTTTAAAATACAACTTATGACGTATGGTTCTCTATGTTCAGGTAAACCTCCTCTCCACAATGAAACCCACGTTTACATCCGAGTAGGAGTGCCCGGCAACCAGCGCCCCACCTTCAAGGGCAACTACCACCACTACAAATACACGGTCAACCAACAAGCCGACACCAATGAGGACTTCACATTTGAGCTCAATCCAATGAATTACAAAGCGAGTATTAAAGAAGACGCGAAGCCTGGGCAGAATGTTACTATGGTAGTAGCTAATGACCCGGATGGTTTGGATGATCTTCTGACGTATCATATTGTAGCCGGGTCCAAAGATAACTTTGTTATTAATGAAAAGTAAGTTATTAAATTTCAAGTGGTATCTATGTATTTTTTTCGTATTTGTCAAATATTTTCATAAAATGATATTTAACATCTAGATATTTAATAAGTGCATTTCTGTATAAAACTCTTGGGTTTGTCAACGACGGCTAAGCCACTTTCAATGGTTGTTTCAGGACTGGTCTTATAACAGTATCAAACGATGCCAATTTAGATCGTGACGTCAACGCAGACCGTTACGAGATCATAGTTTCCGCAGTAGACAGTGGAGTACCTATACCAGAAACCGCGACGACCACAGTGTTTGTCACCATTAAAGACGTCAATGATAAACCACCTAAATTCAACGCCACAGAATCAACCACATACATTTCAGAAAAAACTAAGTTTGATGATGTTGTAACACAATTAGTCGCACATGACACTGATGTCAGCTCGGTTCTTAAATACAGTATCATTGATCCAATAAAAGCTTTTTCCAAAGCCGGTGTGCAACTAAAACCTAACTCGCCATACGACTACAAGCACATTTTCCGCATCAATGAAGATACCGGTGAAATAATAGTCAATGGTACATTAGATTATAGTCAAGCTTCTATAATAATTTTGACTGTTAAAGTAGTCGATATAAATGCAGAGGTTGAGAAGGAGAAACAATTTGATGTAGTCGAGCATACGATTTACATTCAACCTTACAATGATAAAAATCCACAATTTACAAATCCTGGTTGGTCAACTTCACACCCTATAATTTATCATAAGATTAAAGAAGAACAACCTATAGGCAGCACCGTTCTGGTATTAATAGCCGAAGACCCAATATCAGGACATTTAGTATCAGGTTTCAAAGTAGTCAATTCTGAAACCGGTCTGCTACAAGTAGACCCTCTAAGTGGACAAGTAGTTCTAACGAAGCATCTTGATTACGAAGAACTGACAACTCCTAATTTGACTTTGACCGTGAAAGCAACCAGTAATGATGGAAGTAAACATACAATGGCGAAAATCATTATTGAAGTGATGAATATGAATGATAACCCTCCCAAGTTTGATAAAGAGGTAAGAATAAATACAAGAGGGAGAGAGGTCTCTCTTTAATAGGTACATTGTTTTATAACCAGTTTTATTTGATTTCTATTAGATGTTAATAATGAAATTCAATTTCAGCTATACAAAGTAAGCGTTCTAGAATCAATAAAAGATCAAGAGCAGATTTTAACAGTGACTGCTACTGATGCAGACGCAGTTTTGACTGAAGGAGATAAAATGAAAGGGTATTCAGATATACGTTACGCGTTAAGAGGAGAAAACTCGGATCTTTTTACGATTAATAATATGACTGGTGTTATAAAGGTAAATTAAATCATAAGTATGAACGTACGTTAATTTCTGTGTTCAGACCTATTTCTAGTAGAATGACTTACATACGCTGACCACTGCACGTGAACAGTGTGATGTTTATGGAAATTTCCTCAGTGTTGTTTACAAACGCTTCGAAATATTGTACCTTTTGACTGAAAAAACAAAGTAATAACTGCGATGTTTTTTAGCTGGCTCCAAATAAGACACTAGACAGAGAACGTCAATCCGTGCTGAGACTTGACATAGAAGCGGTGGACATGCCTGAAGGCGGAGCTGAACGGCTCAAGTCTACTGCCGCGATACTCATCGATGTACTGGACGTGGATGACAATGCGCCGGTGTTTGAGAAAACTGTGTACACTGGTAAATTGTTTATTTCTCGATTCACTGTACTTACTGGAGTTTCAGTTCTAGGTCACTGGATTTGCATGATAATGCAATTATTCTGTCATTACAGCGGTAGTTCCCGAGAACGTTCCAGTTGGCATCAGCGTCATAAACATCACTGCCTATGATCCTGATGAGGGCCTTGGTGGGGAAGTCAAGTACGAGCTGCTAGATGAAGGCGAGGCTAATGGTAAGTTACAAGGACACTAGATTTGTTTTCCAACGTGATTTATAAATAATGTCTGTTATATACACACTAGTAGTCCGCCTGGAACTCGCGATTTCCTTGCAAACGAGATGACCAATATAACAAGACTCTTCTTTTTTTCGCGCCTTCTAGCTCCATGACCCCTTGGTCGATCCTGCTCATATACGAACTCTCAAATTATATGTACACAACCCCAACAAATTTCATGAAGATATGAAAAGCGTTACTAAAGTTATCGCGGAACAAACTTTCAAAATCAAAAAGCCATCAAAATACCGAGACGTCCCAGTAGCCAGAAGTTGTTTGTAAGAACTTGCTTCGCTTATGCTCCGCTCATGCTCCGCTCGTTCGATTAAGTATCCATTTCATTATTTGAGCGTTTTACCGTTTTATTTCATTTGAAAAGTTTTGAAAACCTTGATGTGGATTTCTGATTATCGTTCCTGAACTTCTACCAGATTAATCAGCAAACACTATCCTAACTAAACCCTTCTCCAAATAACCCAATTCCTTCTCAGGTTTATTCACCATCGACATGACCACCGGTGAGATCAAGTCTCGCCGTGACCTGACCGGACGAGGTCGGACGGATCCGTACCGACTGTTGATCGGAGCGACGGACGGCGGCGGTCACAGTGGAGATACTTCTCTGTCGTTGTACATTGGAGATGTGTCTGCCAATGATGGTGTGCCGCGCTTTATACGTCCGGCGTCAGGGGAACAGCTTAGCGTGAGCGAGGTAAGATATATAGACAGCAGCAGATGTCTAAGCGAGTGAGGGTTTAAGATAAACTTTTGGTTAAAGGAACAAGAGGGTGCAAAGATCATGATAAATATGCCGCCTACTTCTACTGCAGATTTTTCCGTACAGTCACAACTTACTGTCTGACCCCTTTATGCACGTATAAGTTTGTAGGTTGGGGCTCAGATAATGACGGAGGGGTTCTAAAAAATAATCGCGCAGCACAAGCGGGATGTCAATCTGTTTGTCTTACAGCAGGTTTCTTTTTAATTGTTACTGGCCGTTATTTCATTTTCCAGAACGCAACTATAGGCTCACCAGTGTACCAAGTGGTGGCGAGTGACCCGGACGATCCTACGCAGCCATCAGGGCGGCTGCTGTACTCTATACAGCAGTCAAACGCAGATGCTAAGACGTTTGCTGTAGGTGAGTAACTTTCCACAACTGTTACTCTTAGTCTCGGTACCCCGAAAAAGAGAGTAACACTGGTGAGTGATCTAAAACAGCCGTCAGGGTAGCTGTTATTCTCCATCCAGCAGATACTCGATGACGCAAAGCTGTTGCCGTTCGTGAGCTACCTTCTGGACTGATTGACAGCACCACTGCGAGAAGCCAAACAAATTCAAGCAGCTATCAGAGTAGCTTACTTCATGCAACAAACGAATGCCGACGCGAAAGCTTTTGCTATCGACGGGTAACCCTTCAGATAGGTCGACATGGAAACTCTAAGCTCGCCGATGATTACTTAACCCTCAGACCACTTTTTAACATTTTAAATTTTGTTCCAGACCCCCAATCCGGCCTCATAACAACGCGACAATCTCTAGATCGGGAGCGTAAATCCTCGTATACACTAGTACTCCTAGTCACGGACCGAGGGTCCCCTCCTCAGCAGACCACCAGGATTGTCACCGTAGCCGTGACCGATGTGGATGACCATAAGCCACACTTTGCTAGGAACTTGGTATGTTTGACTTCACCGTTAATATATCTACCATTTACCAAAACCAAACACTCATTGATACCTTGAAGGCTGAGACCCTGTTTGCTGTTTATTGAAGAACAATAATGCTCAAGTTGAGACCTGCTGTGAACTTTCTTACATCCTTCAGGACATTAACAGTTATAATTTGCCTATCTGGTAGTTTTAACTTGATTGTACATTGTCCTTACAGAAAACCAGGTCTAGATTGATCCGGTTCCTAAGATTACAATTTTTCCTAAGATAAAAAAATATTTTCAGGATGACCCACCAGTCCTGCTGACAACTAAAGAGGAAGTACCGGTCGGTACCGTGATCGGAGAGCTGCAAGCCATGGACGAGGATATAGGGGACAACGCGGCCATCGATTATGCTATCACTGGTATGATACAATTTTATACTTAAAATTCCCTGAGTATCTACTAAGGTCTACCTAACGATCGACATTAAAAAGTCGGCAGGGCCGACCTCGCAAAGAACCACCGCATCAAGGACGACATGAAAATCCATGAGGCATGCCCAGCAGTGGACGCGAATAGTGGGAAGTATGAAGTGGAACGAAATTATATCTTGAAGGAATACTCGTTTTGCATTTTGAAGTTACCTAAAGTAACATGGACTTTAATTGTAAAGTAATAAGGTTGAAATTGTTTCAGCTGGCAACGACCTCGGGCTACTAAAACTCGAGCGCACGAATGACAGCAAGGCGCTCATCAAGGCGGCCGCGCGTATGGACCGAGAGGCCATTGCCAGGATACTCATCACTGTGAAGTGCTTCAAACATGGAACCAAACCCAGACTGAATAAGGCTTATAATCGATTGGTAAGATAATTACTTATTATTGGGACAGCCCAGTTGAAACCAAACCAACATTGTCGCTCTCTCCTTAGATTCACGAAGTTCATTAATTACACAACGGGGTCCAATGTTACACGATATTACCACTGTATTTCTATTTTTAAACAGTTTATTTAGCTTGACCCCGTATATTTGTTTGTATATTTATACGCATCAAATCTTGCAACCGATTTTTCGACCATTTCTACTTAACAGATTTCGATGAAATTTGGTATGCGCATCAGGTCTCCGTGACTTTAACTTTTAATAATATTTTCAACCTTTGATCTTCAAATCCTGATGCTGCAGAGACACTGCTTACCTTAACCGAGAGTCGTACACATCTGCTAATTTAACTATATTATTGTTACTAGTAAATAAATCCTTAGTGACTTTATATTGACCATCAACTCTTCAGTTGTGATGCTGCATAGTTACTGCCTGCCATAACTGACCGGGTGGAGACTGTGTCAATTTAATAATAGTGCTCTAGATTTAGGTAGAAATATTTACGTTTCAAATTGACCTCCAACTCCTCGGTCGTGATGATGCAAGGTTACAGCCTGCCATAACTGACAGGGCGGAGAATGTGTCAATTTAATAATAGTGTTCTAGTTTTAGGTAGACGCATTTACGTTACATGTTGATCTCCAACTCCTCAGTCGTGATGATCCAAGGTTACAGCCTGCCATAACTGACCGGTTGGAGAATGTGTCAATTCAATAGTAGTGCTCTAGTTTTAGGTAGAGGCATTTACATTTCATATTGATCTCCAACGACCTTTTCATATTGATCTCGAACTGAGGACAGTTCTGATGCTGCATGGTTACTGCCTTCCGTAACTGACCGGTTCCAGAATGTGTCAATTTAAAAATAGACATTTACGTTACGTTTCATCTCCAACTCCTCAGTCGTAATGCTGCTAGGCTACTGGCTGCCATAAAGGACCAGTTGGAGAATGTATGCATTTGAAAATAGTGTTCTAGTTTTACGTATAGGCGTTTACGTGTTTTATTGATCTCCAACTCCTGAGTCGTGACCGCTAGGACACTTAATTATTGGGTTTTTTCCGGTCCATGTCATGCTGCTACTGAAGCAATTCTCGTTGTGATGTTCCGATCGTATGCAATACGCGGTACTCGGCCTTTTAGCATCGCATAGATTGCGGCTCACCCTCGGGCCTTCGGCCCTCGGGCTCGCTAAGGCACTTGACCGTTGAGATTAGTCCAGTCCATGTCATGCTGCGGCTGAAGCAATTCTCGCCGTGACGTACTCGGCCTTTCAGCTTCGCATAGATAGTGGCACACCTTCGGGTCTTCGGCCCTCGGGCTCGCTAAGACACTTGACCGTTGTGTTTTATCAAGTCCATGTCATGCTGCTGCTGAAGCAATTCTCGTTGTGATGTTCCGATCGTATGCAAGACGCAGTACTCGGCCTTTTAGCTTCGCATAGATTAGCAATCAGATTTGGATTTTATTATTATTATTTTATTTTAATTAAACAATACGTACATTGTACAGTCACCAGCATAAATATATGACTATGGGCAGCACTGCAAAAATATCTGATTCTCCATTGAGGGCAAAAGTATATGACGACACTTCCATGGTAAAAATATGTGATGCTTTGTGGCCGGCATAAACATCGTTTTGCATCGATCAGCATAAAAATCGGATCCGGCCGCTTAAAAATATCTGATTACCCATCTAAATCAGAATTATGTGACTACTGCCACCGACATAAATATCTAACCACTGTGAAAGCTTTAACATCGGATGACAGGTCGACCGCATAAATATCTGACATAATAACAAAATCAAAATTATGTCATCAATATACAAAACCAAACCCTATTTGGCTGGCATACGAGTAGAGGTCTTAATTGTAAAAAACTATTTGACAATTCACGAAAAGAGTGCAGACTTGTCATTGAACTGTCATTGCATATGTCTATCTCACATTTTCTATCACGAATTTGACACATTCAAATTCATATGTTTCATTGCATTAAAAGCTTCTTTACAATATTTACGATTTATTCATACAGTTAGGACTCGGTGCGACTGCCGTCAATCTGCGAGAAGCGATATTTTATTTTATTCAATTGAAGAAAAAAATCGCGCCATCACTGTTAACGGTTGATTTACGTATATAGGGTAAATCAATTGTTAATTTAATCTTTTGAACGCCACGTATCGGACAGAAAAATCGTGCCACCAGCGCCAGAGCGAAATTTGCACGAGCACACTCAGATACCGTAGTGATTGGAAAACAACATATCGAGGAAACATTTCTTTCCGCCTAATAGTGGATTTCCGTGGTGTAACTGTATGAAGGAAAATACGTTGAGTTTTTTAAGTGTTTAGTTGAGTAAAAAAATGTTTAACAATACCATCAAATAAAAAAAAATTATGATAAAAACTAATGAACATCGGACAGAACGGGTGTGTAGGTAAAAAAACACCTCGCGCACATTTCATTCTTTTGTGCCTAAAGAAACTTGGTATATCCCTAATATTGACATATTCTTTGTTCACTTAAACTCGGTCTCTCACCGATAATATTCATATTGGTTGACATTTTATCTAAAATACCATTTCATTATTTTTACTTATTTGGTGTGAATGAAATGGACCGAAAGCCCACGTGTCGTGGTATTTATTATTGTTTAAGGATTAACAAGAATGCGGCGAAGCAATAAGATTAAAAGAAACGACATACACATTGTTAGGTTTTAAATACGGCCCTTATAACACGCATTGTATTTATTCCATTGCAACTTAAATAAAACTCTTTCTTTTTTAATAATGCATATATTAAAGTAATAATTAAAAAAATATATATATACACCTTTTTTAACATTACGATATGTAGTTCCTAAAACTAATCTTCTACACGAATCACAGTTTAATAATTAGTTTTATTATATAATAAAGCTTAAAATGCGAAAAACATTCATAATTACAGTGTTTGGTTAATGTTCATACAATAATCAACATCGACCACTATGCTATCAAACGAACAACACTATTTCGAAGTGACGTCACAACGCTTGACGTGATTACCCGTCAACGGCGTGGAAGGCAGTGCCTTTTTTTTCTTTTAAATAGCTTTGAGGTATTTTCTAATTTTTTCTTGAATGAAATTTTAACTAAAAAGATAGGTGAATGGTAGAGCTATAATAAATATACAAAAATATTTATATAAAGGTTGTTTATTAAGGAGTATTTTGATCTCTCATTTTGGACGTTTTAACACGTCATGGTGGGCACGACTTTACTTTGACGTGTTTGAATGGCTTTGGCGGTCAAAGGGTTAAAGATGCAGTACTGTTTATTTAATACATTACTTTGAACATTTACGGGTAGTATTTTTATAATTTAACTTCCCGGCGACACTAATAATATCTAACTAGTCACTACAATACCAGGTTAATTTTTGTTTTGTTCACGGTCCTTGTTACTCAAGTTTGCAATATTCTTACGAATTATTTATCACTCTTGTGAAAAAAAAATGTGTCAAAAAATATCTAAATAAATCAAAAATAATTAATATAAAGTCCATAACTCCCTAGGGAACACTCACCACCAGGAGGTAAGTGAAATATTACAAACGAGAGTATAATAGATTTCTAATCGAAAAAACACGAATGTCATAAAATATTTACAGTCTCTCACATCCATTCGTAAATGTAGTCCTACACCGGCAGAGGCAGATTCGCCCATTTGAAATCCGGCGAGTGACTGAGGTAAAGGGGTCTATACTCACCGCGTAATGGCACCAACTTGACGTCTGGATCGCCGTTAACCGTATTCGGCACTCCACACACTTGATCTGAATTCATCAATTCGTAGACAAAATCAGAGGTAAATGCTTAAATTTGTCTATGGTAGCTAAAAATGGTTTATTTCTACGATTCGTGTGTGATGCCAAGGTTCATTGGCTCTAGAGTTGGGGACTCATAATTGAAGTCGGTGATTTGATTAAAAATTCTCATTATCAAATCATCGCTGATTAAATCATAACACAAAACAATCAAGTAATTTCGCCAAGAATATATCATTAACGACGGGTGCTGATTTAAACTAAAGTAATGCTAATCTACTAAAGGGAATCACGATTCGTTTAATATGATTGGAATATTACAAGGATACAAGGCCTTTTTTCTGAATTGTAGAAATTTTCATTATTATACATTTTGCATAGCGAGTAATTTAATTAAAAAAAGTGGTTTATAAAAATCGTGTCAAGCTAAAAAGGTTTCTGCAAAATAGACCTATCTGATAGCAAATAAATTCTAATATAGGTAACGAAAAGTGTGGGAGGATTTTGTTAGTCTTATCTCACTGCTTTATTTATTTATTTATTTTTTATTTACCTACTTCTTTCAAATTGAAATCAATGAACAGTTAATAGTGAATGCTCTGTGGGGACTACATATACACCGTGGGCCCATAAAACTAGACAGATTTTAATAGTGTATTCCTGATAATATTTAGATACTAAAATGTCCTATAAACTTTTCTGGAATACGCCTAGTTTCAGAATTAATACCAATTAAAAAAAAAATACACTTTTTATTATAACTCATCACAAAATGCCTCTCTAATGGCGTTGTTGCCACTATTGGACATAGTTTACACGTTCTTATTGACAGATATCACAGTGACAAGGAAAACTTTGCAGTAACTAAATTTTTTCAAAAAAAAAGTACCAATTTGTTTTAGGCGATAATTTTATTAATAACATTTGCTTTTCATGTGCAATAAACATTCAAAAAATGGAAAAAAAAAGGAAAAAAAAAATTTTTTTTGGCGAAATTGACCTAAAGTCACATAATATTTTTTCCTTCTTTTGGTCTTAGAAATTCGTGGTTAAAATCTGTCGGGTTATTCCAGCCCACGGTGTATATGAGGTTGAAAATGGCTTCGTCGTTTTTTTTGTAAATAAATAATTTTAGGCAACTACTCTACGATATAGATGTGATCAGATACATCAGTATTCTCGATAAATTCTAGTTTTTATTGCAGTTACTAAAACGAACGCTCAATCTGCCCTAATCTGACTTTATCATTTACATTATTATCAATATTGATTTTATTTTAATACAAATTTTGATAGATTGAGAATTTACCACATAATCTACCAAATTAAATTATTACTTTCGTCCAAAACCAAATAGAATAGGTAGATATTGTAGAACCGAACTCCTTTTTTTTATATCGGGAATAATATTTATTTATTTATTATGATGTTTTTAACGTTATCTCTAAAATCTCGGAAAATCTCGTGTCTGGGCCTGAAGTTATGCAAGGTCAAACTCCAAAAAATGGGGTTTTCGGGATTATATTGGTTTTTATAACTCCATTTAAGTTGACATCTATTAGTACATTGTATAGCATAAAATTTGCAACAAGTTTTACTCTAAAGATTTTTTTATGCGTTCAACTGTTTACAAGAACAAACGGTTACAACACTGACACGTTTAAAGATTCTCGGAGCGATTATTTTTGAAACTATGTACTTAAGCTAAAAATTGTTTTAGAAACTTCAAATTATTTCATAAGACCTATCTAATGATATGGCACACGTTGATAGTTCCTAAAAATAATTTTATTAACATTTAGTTGCATTATGGAGTGCCCCCCTTAAACATATTTTTACTACAAAACTAAGTAGCGGCACATATATTAGACCTTTGATTGAGATTTCTTGAATATACGCCGTATGCGACCCGCCCGCCCATCTGTCCGTTAATCTGCATATCACAGCCATATTACTCGGTATTGGCTTTTAAGCTAAACGTTTTGACACATATATCAACCACCCGTCAAGGAAACAGCACTATACATATGCAAAGCGCTATCTCACTCGAACGTCGTCGCCGCATGCGGAAACCGCAGCAGTGCGATAGTTATCTTAACCGTAACCGAAAACTGCAATGAAATCGAACGGGCCGTTTCAAAGTTTAATGACAGCAGCTGGCACATACGTTTTCTTTGCTCGAATGCAATATTGAATCTATATAATACATTTTATGACGTAAGCGCCAACCACCAAGTGATACCTTTACCAAAATATTGTCACAAATAGCCATTTATTCTAAATGTATATAAGGTCGGTGTTAATAGAAAAGTAAAATAATGTAACCAAACACATTTACCTTCATTGCTTCACAATTACACTTTTTTAAAGAACAATTATGGTCTTTTTTGTAAATTCATACACAAACTTATTACTTACATATTTTAGTGAAAACAGATTTCTTTAATATTATTTTGTCAAGTTTTAAATGCCTTTCATGCATACAAATTCAGACATATTTGTTTACCTTATTTTACTTTTCTATTGACACTGGCCTTACTCGTACGGCCTCTGTTCCGTCAGGGAAAAAATAATGGAGCTAGTAGCTATGCAAAATCTAATCCAATAGGATAGTTGTTTTAATGATGTTTTAAATATAAAACATCATTAAAACAACTAAATCGTTGGTTTAACTAAGCATCTGTCTTACTAATGTTATCACTAGAGGGCGGAGTACCGGTGGCAAATTTCACACAAAAGGTATGGAGTCGTTTTTATAATTATTATTTTAGGCTTGAATAATAAATTTATTCATTTACGTAATGTACTTAGTATGGTACCTACTCGTAAATTGGAAGTAAGTACTTAACATTTATTTTCATAAATCGATTTCAGGAACACCTAAATGTTATGTCGTAAATGTTTTGGGTTATTTTTAAA
This sequence comes from Pammene aurita, assembly GCA_947086415.1. NCBI lineage: Eukaryota > Metazoa > Arthropoda > Insecta > Lepidoptera > Tortricidae > Pammene > Pammene aurita. The sequence continues at coordinate 37,768,786 of OX352297.1, read as the reverse complement.
TTTCTTTTAACAAAGTCACCATTCATGGATATAATATTTTTTACCATATGCAACCTTTCTTTTCAAAAAGTTACAAATTTACAAATTTATGAGACATTTAGAAACTAATTATTTGACATTGTCAATTTAGACAGCTGCTTTACATCTATATTATCTGAATTATTATTGCGTCGGCTAAATATTTAAAACCGAAAAATATCAAGATGAATAAGCCATGTGAACCAACAATTCTGCGGATGATAGAACCGTACGAAAATCTTATATATAATGAAGAAGAATGAGCATTCACTGTATTTCTTGCTCAGTGGATTTAAAGCAGTTGAAAAAATATAATGTCGAAAAACACGTTAACAGTAAACAACACCAAATTAACTGTGGAAACCAAAATGGCACCTATGCCTATGATTTATGCGTTTTCCTTATAGTGTGTAACATCCCATGGAAAAGAGTTAACCATCCAGAATTTAAAAAGTTCTTTGGAAAATACTTAGGTAAAGGCGTAAAACTTCCCGAAGAAAGTGTTTTGAGAAAATACTATCTTACCAGAATATACAATGCGACCGTCAAGCAAATACGAAATACATTTTTCGATTCCAATTTATGGCTTGCGGTGGATGAGACTCTTGATAATTTCGGTAATTGCGTAGTAAATGTAATTATAAAATCACTTGATGATGCTTTACAAAGGCCATATTTGTTAGCGTGTAAAGTCGTTAGTACTGTAAACGCGAACTCAATTGCAGCGGTGGTTGACGAAAGCTTAAATTTTTTGTGGGAGGATAATTTTACAGATAATATGAACAAATTTTTAATATTCTGTTCGGATAGCGCAGCGTACATGCTTGCTGCCGGCAAAATTTTGAAGAAAAAGTACACTAAAGTACGACACGTAACTTGTTTCGCTCATGGACTACACAGAGTCGCGGAGCAGATAAGATCTGAACATAAATTGGTCAATTCTTTAATATCTAATGTCAAGAAGATTTTTTTAAAATCACCACACCGCGTCCGATTTTTCAGGGACCATGCGCAGAATGTGCCTTTACCGCCGGAACCCATTATCACTCGTAGGGGCACCTGGTTAAATGCAAGTTTTTACTACGATAGACATTTTGACGTGATTAAAAATGTTGATGCAATTGAACAGTAAAGAAGCTGTTGCCATTAGAAAAGCCCAGAAGTTGTTTGAAAATGAAAATTTAAAAAACGAGTTAAGCTTTATAAAAAATTGTTACGAAATTATACCTGAATCGATAGAAAAATTAGAATGCACTAAAATTCCGATAGAAGAAAGTTTTCTGGTAATAGATATAGTTAGGAGTATTTTAAGCCTCCAAGGAAGTGAAACCGTGCGAAATAAACTCGAATTGGTTCTAGATAGAAACCCAGATGCTGACGAATTAAGGAATATGATTACAATGGAAAATTATAAACAAGTCCTTAAACATGCAACCATGACATCGGTAGATGTAGAGCGATCGTTTTCCACTCATAAATGGATCTTCAATAAATTAAGAAACCGATTCACTCCGAAAAACCAGGAACATGTGGCCATAGTCCATTCATTTTATAACATGGATACGCACTTAAGTGTAGATTGTGAGGAGGACCTCGAATACATAATTCCAGTCCTCAATTGTAATTGAATGGTCTTGAAAATAATATATCGTTTGGCAGGTATAACTTCTTAGTCTAGTATTTAGTACCTAATGATAATGTTTTGATAAGAAAACATATTATTATGTATTATAGATATTAACAACATATTACATTATATTTATATGCTCGTAAGATAATTTCTATAAGTTCCTAAAAGTTATTATGCAAAATTAATCATTTATTCGTTATTTATTTAATCATAAGAATACTTAGGCGACTCCATACATTTAGTGTGAAATTTGCCACCGGTACTCCGCCCTCTAGTTATCACTTCAGCTAAGTAATCAGTGTAATCACGATAGAAACTGAAAATCGTCATGAATACTCATGTCGGTGCTCAATCTGATTGGAAAGCTCATGATTGAAATCGTAATCATGTTTATATGATGAAGATTAACGTTCTAATTTTTAACTTTAGTTTCAATACACAAATTTTTGCCCAACCCTGATTGGCTCATTGCTCTCCTGTTGCCTCCTTGTCGCTTGTCGGACAGGTGCCTTGCAACGCAATAAAACAAGGTCAATATTCAATCATTTTATTTTGCACTATTTATCTTCAGTATTATAAATTTGACCATTCTGGGCCCTCCAGGTTATATACTGAATAAGTCTTAAGCTGTATTTTCACGAATACCTACGGCCTAAATTTTTAGGATGGTCGATTTTGCATCTTCCACTTGCAAGTAATCCATGATTTGGAAGGACTGTACAATATATGACATCGAGTTCAGGCTTCATATTTTTTTTGTAGCTTCTACTCGCCAAAAGACAACTCTTCACCAAATTTTAAGTTGCGGAAACGCTTGGTTTGCGAGATAAAAAATAATCAAAGTTCCATATAAAATCCCGATTTTACACCGCCATGACACAATATTTTGCAGACGAGAGGGGGGGAGTGTTAGGTTCTGGCGCTTCGCCGGCCGCTGCCGCAGCACGCTCGCTTCGCTCGCTCGGCTCGCGCGCTGTAGGGTCGCAGTTCTACCTAACACTCCTCCTCGCTACGCTCGTCGTCGTACCTACACCGACCTGCCTTAGAGTCTGTCTGAAACTACTTTGAACTAACCTAAAAAGTTCCTACAAAGTGTCATGTCGTATCCCCCGCCCACAGACCCCGCCAATTCTATTTGCGTTTTGTTTTACGCGTTTTAATAAAATCGTACCATTTTTGATAATTATTAATCAACAATTTTCCACAAAATAATTCTTATAAATTAAAAGAATCATTGAATAAATATCATGTAACTATTATTGTACACAAATAAGTCGAAAAAACTGTATTTATGTAAAAACTGAACATAAAACAAATCATCACGTTTTAGTTTTTCTCAACACGTTTAACGAAACGCAAAATATTGTGTCATGGCGGTGTAAAATCGGGATTTTATATGGAACTTTGATTATTTTTTATCTCGCAAACCAAGCGTTTCCGCAACTTAAAATTTGGTGAGGAGTTGTCTTTTGGCGGAGTAGAAGCTACAAAAAAAATATGAAGCCTGAACTCGATGTCACATATTGTACAGTTGAGCCCATGATTTCACGGCATTGATCTAAAAAAAATATTAAATTACAAATGCATTATTAAGTCGGTAGAACCTATTGATTACGTAGGTATCATGTAAGTGAACAAGAAACAACTCACATAAACTCTCAATGGATTAATTATTGAATGGAGCGGTCTATTTTTTCGTATATTTAAATAATCCTATGCTTCAATTGCTCGTAGATTTAAAAAGACGCGCTATACATGGCATTGAATTAATCTAATTATTACCAGTCGCAATCCATGCAAAATAATAATTTGACTTGTTTATTTCTAATGTGACATGCCATATTGACGTAAAAATTTTACTTTTTAATGATAGTTTAGGATAGTAATAAGAAGGTTTATCACATCTATTAAACGTCATGATGAATATCAACCATACCATCATATACCATTTACTGCTTTATACCAGCTAGATAAGGTTTGGTTTTGTATATTGATGACATCATTTTGATTTTGTTATTATGTCAGATATTTATGCGGTCGACCTGTCATCCGATGTTAAAGCTTTCACAGTGGTTAGATATTTATGCCGGTAGCAGTAGTCACATAATTTTGCTTTTGATAGGTAATCAGATATTTTTAAGTGGACGGATCCGATATTTATGCTGATCGATGCAAAACGATGTTTATGCCGGCCAGAAACCATCACATATTTTTACCATGGAAGTGTCGTCATATTCTTTTGCCCTCAATGGAGAATCAGATATTTTTACAGCGCTGCCCACAGTCATATATTTATGCTGGTGACTGTATGTCTCTCAAGCTGTTTTGATATGCCTTCTTATAGAACTACGCATTATTGTGTATCTTTAAGATGTAATATTACTGTATTACTGTTTTGAAAAAATAAGTCCCGCCGAGTTTCTTGCCGGTCATAAATAATTCTTCTCGGGTCAGAGGTGTAGGGTTAGAACTAAGTATTACATACTTAACCCACTCTACCTGATATTAGACGCCCCACGTTTTTATTTTAGTCTGATAAAAGCTTCCGATTATGACTTAATCCACTGATATAGAGACAAATAGGACCTTTAGCATCCGACTCAAGATGCCTATTCTGTTATCCGTCTTACATGATTACTCTCCAGGAAGCAATGTATGTGGGACTAAAATTCGTATAAATTTTTATTTTTTAGTTTTTGGTACAACATTTGATTGAAATAAAACCGTTTAATTTAAAACTTTTTTATGTTAATTTATTCTTAATCCAAACAAAACTTCATTAGCCGGTGCCGGCGCCCGCCATTCTATCAGTCAAGCGCACGCTTTTTCTAAAACGCGCTCTCGTACAAGGCAATGAAGGTAAAGCCATTCTGCCAACCAATAACTTTAGAAATAAATGTATGATGAATGATTCATGAACTACTTAATATGCATAAATATTGACGAAAAGACTTATAAACCTTACATTATGTTTATCATAATGACTCATTTCATCTAGACGTCGTGTATATCGATAGTTGGGGCCGGAGCTAATCTGGTTTTCCTGTTCTTCGTCCCCCGTAGGAAAATTGCTCAACATTCTAAAATTGCGGAGACTATATTATGGGAAATGAGTTCTAATGGCTGCCCCGCCACTGGTGTTCAATAATGTGTTCGCAAAGTCAAACCCCATATGGAGTAGGTCCTGCTGTATCCTTTAAACAGGAGTACCTGGATACTAAGTGACTCAGGCCCTTTGACTCAGTCCAAGGGGCACTGTACCTTATACAATTGCAAACAGCAAAATGGTTTTTCAGGATCCCTCCGAAACACAAGCCCTAATCAAGATCCAGGACATAGACGACCACCTCCCTCAGTTCGAGAGCGCCAACATGACAGTCGGAGTACGCCTAAACGTGCTCATTGACACTGTCATAGCCACTGTCAAAGCTACTGACAAGGATCCTGACGCGTTGCCCATTCTGTACAAGTGAGTGAGAGTTTTTAGGCTTTATGGTCTTTTGTATGACCGTGTGGTTTTGTTGTTGAGCTCACAGCACAGTCCGCTATATATCATTAGATGATAGTGGTAAGGGTGCTGACCTGCAGTGAGTGTGACCACATAATATATCTAAACTACGAATGGCACAAACATAATCCCCACCACCTCAACTGAATAACTCATTTTGCATCAGAGGTTAATAAAATCTATTGATGTCTATGACATTTAAAATAAGAAGACGCGGTGCCGTGAAGACCACAGTGGTCTTTTTTTTTATCTTTTTTTTTTAATGGAACCTTTGTCAATATTATATGTCGGCTCCGTTAGGTTTCTACGTTACAAGGTTTGTATAAATATTCAATACGAGTATTACTACATCTAACTAAACATCGAAAAAACTGTACACTAATTTCGCAGTAGACAGGGGTTCCGCCAATATTGACTGGAATATACCGATGTCAGTTACTGCATAACCCCTATCTTTAAATAATTGCACCCTCTTGGCTCGAGTCCGAACACATTCTATTAGGAAGTGTTGATCCTCGACAGAGTCGCAAACTTCGCAATTGGGCGACTCTGCTTTCTTCATCAGATGTGCAAACTTATTTAATGGGATGTGACCGGACCGAAGCCTGTACGCACGTACAATTTCAACATAGTGAAGACAAAATTGTGATTCATAATAAATAAGTCGATTTCCTCGTGTTTACGCGCGACACGCACACATATACAACTCGTGGCCGAGCGGTGATTGGTTCTAACGTCAAAAGTGAGTGTGTGTGCACGAGACCACGGCTTATTATGGAATCACAGTTCTATCTACGTGGGACCACGTCTTCCTATTTTCAACCGACTTCAAGACTTCGAAGGAGGAGGTTATCAATTCGTCGGGATCTTTGTTTTTGCTATTTTTTTTTATGTATGTTCACCGATTATTCGAAGACGGCTGGACCGATTTGAAAAATTCTTTTTTCGTTTGAAAGAGTGTACTTCACAGTTGGTCCCATTGTAACCAGGTCAGGATCTGATGATGGGATCCTAGAGAAATCGAGGGAACTCTTCAACTATTATAGGCACACCTATAGTGATTAGAGTATTTTTTAAAGTAGCTCGAGCATTTGCTTTTGGAAAGGTGGAAGTTTAGTGAAGTCGGTTCTTTTTTGTTCAAAATTATATATGTTTATGCTGATGATATTGAGATATGAACTGTATGTGTTACAGATTCGTGAACATGAGCTTCGAGTCTCCGATCCGGGCGCGGTCTTCCAACAACGTCTCGGATGTAATCTCACTCAACAACAATACTGGAGAATTACGTATTATGAAAAACCTCATACATTATGCCGATGGGATATTCCGGTAAGTACGTCATTTATCGAGACTGAAATATTGGTTATATAATATATCCCTGGTTGGTTGGTTTTGGACCAGAGATCTTCATTTGCGGCAGACGCCTTATGATAATTTTGTTTTATAGGCATGCCTATACCAGGCTATTAAAATAACTATATAAGGGCTCAATCATATGTTTCAGATTAACCGTCCGAGCTAATAATTCCGGTGACCCTGAACGATATAGTGACGTCTTAATCGAGGTAAGTGGAATACTAAAAGTGACGCGTATCAATTCCATTGGCAATGTTAGTTTTAATTTTTTTTTTCATTCACCGCACGAGCTTTGTCCGTTTTCAAGCTGGCGAAACGGGAAAGAAAGAAGGGGTTGATGACAGTTGGATCTGTAGGCCTAGGACATGAGTGTAGCGACAGTATCTCGCGGTCGAGATAGACATCTGTCACTTTCTGATGAATACAGTTAGACAGTGATAGATGTCTATCTCGACCGCGAGATATTTCGTCACTCCCTGGAGTGACGAACGTGCGACTTTCGTCACTCCAGGGAGTGAGACAAAGTAGCTTTTTAATTTTAAGGCCATGAACTGCCACTTCATACTTCGGGGGTCTATTACAAATTCTAAATACATATTTTTAACCTTTAATATGTTCTCACTACTGAGGTGAAAAGTTGTATGTGTCACACGAAAGCAAAGTTATTTTACATCTCGTGTTTTTGAGTCCCTCGCTACGCTCAAGGTTCTAACTCAGAATTATAGTATCTTTCGCTTACTCGGGACTCAAAATCAACACTCGCAAGAAAAACCAACTTTCCTCTCTTGTTGCACAAATGACTATTTCTCAAACATGCAATGAAATATTCTCTTTACGTTCCTTATAATAGATTCGGAAGTATCCTTTTTTGGGCGCAGCATCTCGAGGCGGCCTGAAATGGGATTTCATACAACTTTTCAGGCCTAGGCCTGCAAAGTAACTTTTTTTTTGTTTCAACGTCCAACCTCATTCAGACAGCGTCAAAGATGGCGGCAGGTTTTACGAACAGCTGATTTTAACTTTTTAATTTTTACTTCATGGTCGCTTTTTAGATTGAATAAAACTTTGTCCTTTTGGTTTTTTATTTTATTTTATTTCATTGCATGTTTGAGAAAAGAACTATACAATACATGCATCGGCGTGAAAACGGATTCCCGGCCTCGTATCTATCCGGCCGAGCGTATATACCTACTTGGCCGGAAATCCGTGTTTTCCCGGCCTCTGATGTAATGTACTATTTCACACCACCTAATCGTATACGGGCTTTTTGTTCCCTGCTAGGAGGGAAGAAAGTGGCACTTTTCTGTTCTAGGACATAAGATTTTTTTTCAGCTAGTCCGTCATTAAAAACATATTTCTTATTGAATCAATCGATTAATTATAATCAGGAAGCACATTAGAAGCACATATAAAGTTAAAATAAATATGATTCAACAATAAAAAAAAAAATCTCTAAGGTGGTGTGAAAAGCAGTATGTGTCACATAGGAGTAAAACTATTTTCACCTTGGGCGTTAACACTTGAATCCCTCACTACGCTCAGGAGTCTACTTTAGAATCCCTCGCCGCCCTCGGGATTCTATTATAGACTCCATCGTTTCGTTTGGGATTCAATACACGCCCTCGCCGTAAATATTTCATTTTGCTCCCTTGTTACACAATCTACTATTGTTTTGCCGCGAAAATTTCGAGCTCTGCTAATGTGTGTGCGGGGCAGGTGGTGGTGGTGCGCGAGCGCGACCTGCTCCGGCTGGTGGTGGGCGCGCGCCGCGTGCCGGCCCTGCGCGCGCGCGTGGCCGCCGTCGTGGCCTCCAGGGGGCTGCGGCTGCAGCTGCATGAGGCCGCTGCAACCCATGACACGCAGGGGTAACAATCTTAAGGACTTAATCTCCCATGTCCATGACACGCTGTATGCAACGTATTTACGTTGTCCACTATCATTTGGAGAAACTAGATTCAATTGGTATTCTCACGAGAAATATTCCCGATGCTAATTACGCACTTCCACTATTGCAAAGTCACAAACTATTTAATACTAGCTTTCCCCCCACGACTTCGTCCGCGTATAATAGCACCTTAGCACCTCTATTTAACCCCCTGGGGGGTATAATTTTCCAAAACGCTGAAAGTACTTTTACTATATTTTAATAAGTTATCTTCCCACAAAGTTAAAAGTCTAGAGCTCAAAAAAAGAAATTTCCTTCATACAAACTTAGCACCCCTATTTAACCTCCTCAGGGGTAGAATTTTCCAAAACACTGAAAGTAGTTTTACTGTGTATTAATAAGTAATCTTCCCACAGAGTCTCTAGTGTAAAAAAAAAATTCTCGCCATACAAACTTTGCACCCCTTTTAAACCCCCTCCGGGGTAAAATTATCAATAACGCTAAAAGCACTTTTATTGTATTTGAATAAGTAATCTTCCAACAAAGTTAAAAGTTTCTAGCTTGAAAAAATAAATTTCCCCCGAAAAAACTTTGCACCCCTTTTTAACTCACTCGTCAGGGGTGGAATTTTGAAAATCGCTGAAATCAGTTTTTTTTCTTTTAAGTTAGTAGCCTGCAAACGAAACTGTCCAAAAAAAATTGTAATCTCTATACAAACTTTCAACCCCTTTTTTACCTCGTTAGAGGAAGAATTTCGAAAAACGCTGAAATCACTTTTATTATTTTTTAAATTTTAAACCCCATCCATACAAACTTTCAACCCTCTCTAAAGAGACCCCCCCCTAAACCCTCTTAGGGGTTGAATTTTTCAAAATTTAAAAATATATAGATTAATACTAGCAAAGTCAACAACGCGCCGGTAGGGTAGTAAAAATAAAGCAGGAACGCGAGCGAGAGAAAAATATTGTTAAATGAGTGTCGACTTATGACTCAATCGTTGGTTTTGGCCCCACTATAAAAACTTCTTAAAAAGTTTTAATTCCTTACCAGTCTTAAACTCCCTTGCTATTCCGTAGCTAAATTCACTAGTAGTCACCTCCAACTGGTCCCAAAAGAACTACGACAATTCTTACTGATTCTTACTACTCGTATCTACAATTTTTTTTAATTTTTTGCATAAGTACCATCGCCCACACTGTTAACTGCCCATCAATGGACCTTGCCTTTTGTAATGAGGCCCATCGATGTACAGTTAAGAGTGTTGCTGTTTCTACCATAATTTCAGGCCATGCTTCCAATTCCGTAAAACCGACACCGGCGAAGCGCTGACCCCCAAAGCCATGAAGGCGGTGATCCGCTCCCTCGGCTCCGAATTCCAGCAGATCCTGCAGACCTTCGACGTTCACAACATCACCAGTTGCGGTGTCTCCAGGTCAACGCACACTCCGGCTCAACATGCGTTGTTGGCGCTGGCTGGAGCGCTGCCTATAGCCGCGCTGATAGCTGCTTTAGTGCTGTGCTGTATGCATTCTAACGGTGAGTCTCACTCTCTTTACTTCTCTGCATCTGGTAATACAACAGGGCATAAGGGGTATGATTGCTTTGGTGTTGTGATGTGTGCATTCTAATGGTACCTTACGACGTGTTGGAGTTGTGGGACTAATGATACCTATATCTGTCTCCAACTTGGATTTCTGGCTTTTATAATGTCATAGTCATAGCCTAGGCTGCTCTATTAAGCTTTGATTCTGGATATAAATATAAACTACAAAAATATGTTATCCACTTTTTCAACTCATTGCGTTGTAATACGGTCCAAAAGTGGATTCTCTTTGTAGTCGACTGTACTCTACAGGCCTATTTTTTTTAAACTGAATAATTGTTATCCAAAATTTGTGAGTCTGCATTTAAAAACCTTTTGGTCTCCTTAGCTTAGACCATATTGGCGTAACATCATGATATCAGGTAGCTGTCTTCGCTGACCCACTTAGAAAATCCACTCTATATATATCGATTTGCACACTTAATTCTTTCACTAACAGAGGTGTTTTAGGAAGTAACGTATGCGGAATGAAATCTGGACAAAGTTTTGAAGACGTAAAAAGTAAGTAAAGAAATAAACTTAAATTTTATATAAATGCCAATTAAACGCTTATACATCTGTTAATTAATCCCGTACTTTTAATGGGCATTGGATTCTTTATCTTAAAATTATGGTTAATCGAGGAGAACAACGTCGCGAAACAGTATGTAATTTCTACAGTATTAATTCCCTATGGCTGAAAGCGAAGACCGTGGAAAATTTTGTGGAAATGGGATAGAGCTAAAGAGCTATTTTTAACATTTTTGCGTCCTTTTTAGGGTTTCGTAGTCAACTAGGAACCCTTATAGTTTCGCCATGTCTGCCCGTCCATCCGTCCGTCCGGCCGTCCGCGGATAATCTCAGTGACCGTTAGCACTAGAAAGCTGAAATTTGGTACTAATATGTATATCAATCACGCAGACAAAGTGGTAAAATAAAAAGTGGAAAAAAATGTTTTATTGGGGTACCTCCCCTATACGTAAAGTGGGGAGTGATTTTTTTTTTCATTTCAACCCTAACGTGTGATATATTGTTGGATAGGTATTTAAAAATGAATAGGGGTTTATTACAATAATTTTTTGATAATGTAAATATTTTCGGAAATAATCGCTCCAGAAGTAAAAAAAATGTGGCCCCCCCCTCTAACTTTTGAACCATAAGTTTTAAAAATATGAAAAAAATCTCAAAAGTAGAACTTTATAAAAACTTTCTAGGAAAATTATTTTGAACTTGATAGGTTTAATAGTTTTTGAAAAAAATTTACAAAATAATTTCTGAACTAAGTTTGTAATTTAACCGTATAAGCAGGTGTTTATTGTACTTGTAATTTCTACGAAATCACAATGAAATGACGTGCTTTCAAATAAAGTAAAAACGGTGAAAATCGGTTCACGCAATAAAGAATTATCCCATAAAAATCATCTTCCATACTTTAAGCTCGCGCGCAATAGTTTACTTAATTTGCCGATAGATGTCGCTGTAGGTGGAACGCTCATATCATATCCTACATGGTGGTGTTATTTTAACTCTTAAGTGGAGACACTTTCTGTGACGGACGGAAAACTACGGAACCCTACACTGAGCGTGGCCCGACACGCTCTTGGCCGGTTTTTCTTTACAAAAATTGCCACAAGAAAGCCTGGTTCAGGGAAACATTCCAGCATTAGCCAGTTTACTGAGAGAGATCGATTAAAGAAAATGACAGCCTGCTCAGTCACAAAATCTTATAGAGAACTGGCACAAGGCATTCAAATGTGGCAGTAAAACTGTCCAGTTCAGTCATCATCATCAGTTAAAAATTAAGAAAAGTTACGCCCATAGTCTCCAAAAATTTAAAAAAATAACCGAAAATACGGCCACGTCGTATGGGCAAAATTTGTAAAACCAGGTGTTTTTTCATTTTTGGATTTTTTAATGACTAATATTATGTTGTTTAAAATGAAAATTCGTGGCAAGGTAACTATTATTTTGAGAACACCAATAATCTTACGGTCAAGAATGTGTAAAATGTCAAGTATACGAAGCTTCCTTAAAAAGTTATCCGAGGGAAGATAAATTTAGATCTTAAAAAATCTGTACATTGTTGTTGTCGACAGCGATGAACATAAAGTACCACAACTTTCGTTTGAAACCTCGCATTGGAGTAAACTTACTCTGGCATTTAATTTGATTAAATACATTATTAAAAACCATGAAATATTATAAAAATAACTATGTTATATTTATTTTATAAGAAATTGAATGTTGTCCAGATTTCATTCCACATACGTTATTATACTAATAACTCCATATCCAAAGAGTGGGTTATTTTGTCCAGGACTGGCACGTATATTGAGAGCATTATGTTTGCAGCTAAGCAACGAGCGCGCTCAGCCTTGCTGCTGCACCGGGAGCCACCCGCCGCCGCGAGCAACATCTCCACACCACCAACCTTGCTATACGCTGAACCACTCTACAGGACTTGATCAGTGTAGAACGGTGGTTCTTAACCTTATAGTGATTAATTCTGTATTAAGCAGAACGTCTGCTAACGATACCACAATAAACTTATACACGGTGAATCTGAGTAACCCGACAGATTTTAACCATAAATTCCTGATCATAATTGGACACTATAATGTCGTATAAACTTTTCTGGAATTGGCCTAGTTTCAGAGTTACTACCAATTAAATAAAAAACATTTTTTATTGTGACTCAGTGCAAAACGCTTTTTTGATGGCGATTTCACCCTTTATGGGGTCTAGTCTAGACATTCTTATTGACAGATATCAAAGTGCCAAGGAATACTTTACTAAAACTATTTTTTTACGAAAAAAAATGTACTTATTTATTTTAATCGGCAGTTTTACCAATAACATTTAAGTTTTTGTTCAAAAGCATTTAAAAAATCGAAAAAAAGCAAAAAAAAAAATGTTTTTGGCGAAATTTACCTAAATTCATATAACATTTATTATTATTACTCCTTATGACCTCAGGAATTTATGGTTAAAATCTGTCGGGTTACTCAGATTCACCGTGTATAGATGTCATATACAAAGGAAAAGGCCTGCGGTGCCCAGAGCTGGGATATAACCAGCATGCATTCACGGCAGACGCCTTAACCACTTGGCTACCCGGGTCACAGCAGCACCGGTCCCATTTTCCAGTGTATATGCAATCTTTTTACATGCTAAGGCACATTTTAACCAATCATCTAAGGTATTCATTATGAGTCCGTACCCCCGTAATCCAAACTCTTAGTAGTGTGTCGACTTAAAAATAAATAAATCAAAATATTTATTAAAATAATTTGATTTGTTCTTCAGTTGATACCACAATGTTTAGAAAAAAAGGGAAAGTAGAACAATCCACTCAGCCTCAAGCGAGACTCGAACTCGCGACTCTGGGATACATGCCCATCGCTCTGACCAACTAAGCTACTGAGACTTACCTGATGGCTGCGAATTTCTCTACTTAATCCTTTATGCGTCTTTGGGAGACGCCTAGCGACTTACAGAATTCAACCCCGATGGAGTAGCCATGTGTGTCATTTTCTATGCAAAAAAAGTCTGCCGATTTTTGCGGGGGAGGGGAACGTCAAATGTATAGCTATTCGAACGTAACGTACAAATAGCTACGTCAGATAAACGTCAGTCCATACATGTGTATGACCACTGTTCATATGTTTTTGGCAGAGGGGAACGCCTGTCAATGGCGACTCCGGTTGGTTGAATTCTCTAAGCCTAGCGACAATTGCTTTTCTACTTTTCCTTGATTTCTAAACTTTTAGTGATAAAGATAAGGGACTTAAAAACTTCTGATGATTTTTTTGCCGTTTTTATCTGTCACCAAGCTGTATCTCATGAACCGTGATAGTTAGACAGTTGACATTTTCACAGACGATGTATTTCTTATGCCACTTAAAAAACGGAATAAAATAAATATTTAAGGGGGCTCCCATACAACACACATGATTTTTTTTCCGTTTTTATAAATAATGTAACGGAACCCTTCGTGCGCGAGACCGACTCGCACTTGGCCGGTTTATTTTTTTTACGTATGCCGGTCAAAAGGTTAATCATAATATTGCATAGTCACGCCATATACATACTTAAGCGTGCATAATTTTAGCTTAATCAATCTGAAGTGGGACAAATTTAACTCGCAAGGAAAAGGTTTTTTTTGTCTTTTTAACCCTCCACTAAGTTTGACCGCTGTGTGTGGCACGATACCGCTCAAACGGTTGAACCGATTTAACACACTCAGTGCCACCTAGTGCTACGTGCTACGCTTGTAGCCCGGAGCCACGTATTCGACGTATGTAGCGCGTAGTAGCAACGAACAGAGAACCCAACAGTCGGGTTCTCGGCGCTGAATATGTTAAATGCGTTTTATTTAAAAGCAGGTTATCTATCGAATGATTTAGATGTTTTTTTTAAACCGGTTTAGGCGTTTCGGGGATTTTCCTTTTTTTATGTGTAATACTAATTTGTCTTTTATTATTATGACTATTGAGTTTATGTCATTTTACCTAAGTATTTAAGCAAGTACCTTACTTACAATGAATTGTAAATATTTTTTACTTAAGTTATTAAGCTCTGTCATGTACAAACTTGTGTCATGAAATTAATATAAGTGTGATAGTAAATCATAAATAATATATTTTATCTAAGTCACAAATTATAAATATTTTCTATAAATATACGTACCTAAATTTTTAAAAACATGTACAGTAAATAAATTATTTGTGTTTTTAAAAGCCATTTTTATTTATAATATACTTATAGTCTGGCCAGCCAACGAACGCAGTAGCAATGTACAGCGAACAAAAGTATGACAACACTAAGAATTAGTGAAAAAAGCAGCAATGATAATCAAATGTTTATGTTTTTATTTTAGTTGTTATTTCCGCCCCTTTCATTAGGTGACATTTACGGTGTGTAAAAAGGAGACAGATATATTTCGTCTGATCTGTCATAAACTGCAACAAATAATCTGGTTGAGGCAATTGACATGTGCCTTAAAAATAAATTTAAATTTAATTGGGAACGTTGCGAGAGTTCTATCTCACTCGCGCTTAAGATGAGAGAGTGAAATGCACTAGAAACAAATTCAATGTGAATTGAAATGTTCGTCATGAAATACGTGTCTCATCACAAAGGGTTGCCACATATACGTATTTTTAATTTGCCGTGAGTTTTCTACTGACAGAAATGGTGTGCCAGACTATACGCAGTGACGTACGCGCAGCGGTTGCACTCGGGCGCGTTTCGTGTTGTCTAAAATGGCGTTTAATACGTTAAAATGTGGAAATTGTAATATTGTGATTTGCGAACTATTATCCTATATTCAATACAAATGTCATGTAATGGACAAGACCAGTCTGATAAAAATGTGTGAAGCTAGTTTTTCGGAAAGTGAAGTGGAAAGTGCCAAGAAATTGTTATTTGAATCTGTAACAACAAAACAGCCGGTGGTATCGAGGCGGAGCGAGGGGAAAAAGATAAGAAACCTGGATGACATACATAGTCAGTTTCTTTTTGTATGATGATACGGATGCCCATTTGATTCCGATTTTTGTGGCTCGCGACCTTCAAAAATTGCCTCCAACGTCGGTTGACCACATCGATGCAGTTACGTTAGTAAAAGACGTTACAAAAATTAAAAACGAACTGAACTCGTTTAAGGAAATGTTTGCTACAGTGTCGCAATTGCACGAGTTGCAAATGGATTTGGATAATTTGAAATATGCATCTATTGTTAACGATCATAACGTTAATATGAGAAAACGAGGTGGATACGTTTATGATAGCGGTCCCATTGGTTTGTCGCACAGCATAAATTTGGATAGTGCGGGTATATCCTCGCAGGTTGTCCGAGCTGACGAAGAATGCGCGAGCGATAATGTACCGGCGCAGCCGCAACTGTCTCCGTCGCACGCGGGCACCGTCGCGCTTGATGCTGGGAGCGCGATCTCTGTTACTCCTAAACCTCGTAACCATGTGTCAGCTTCGCAGCAAAGAAACGAGACTGAGATTGAATGTAAATCGTCCATCGAGGCTTCGCCCGTAAATAATACTACTGACGTGCTAGAAAATGCGCAATTAGTGGAGTACGGGAACGCCCTTTTAACCTATAAAAATTACATAAATCACAAGTCCGATTTTATTTTGTGACCTGTTAGAATCTATAAGTACTAATAATAAAAAATATTTTCTAACAATTGTTAGCATTGCGCTAGGTATAATACGTGTATTTGTTTGCTACACATAGAAAACATTATGTAAGTTTTATTTTTCTCCACCAGGCTATCGCTTTTTACTATTGCAACATAACTTCACATTTTATATTTGTTTTGTCAAGAGCATATGTCGTCTTAGCCATTTGGAATTCGTTCAGAATTCAAGGTCACTTATATTTTGACAAATTGTTTTCGATTATGCTTACATAATCTATTGACCAAACTGTTATAAAATGACAGATGATGTTGAAATAGTTGAATGCAATAGTATGGTAAAGAAAAATATATATTGTATAATCTTTTCTTGTTGTTATTAACAAATACCTAGCGCGACGTCAAAAACTGTTAGAAAATATTTTTTACTATAAGTAATCATATCAGATTCTCTAACTAAAAAAGAAAATCGCACTTGTGAGTTATCGAAGCTCAAAACTGTTCGCGTACTGTACTAAATGTATAGCGAATAAATCGGAGAATACGTTGCTGCTTAAATCGCATACTTTTTCTGATGTAGCTAAGAAGGAAGTGAGCGAAAATAAAATTAAACATAACAAATGGATTTTAGTAGAAAAGAAAGGTAAAAAGAAAAAGTTTCAAAATCGTAGTACAGGTCGTTTTGGTAAGGCTACTATGTTGCCGGAAATGAAATTTAAGGCGGCAGAAATTAAAATACCGTTATTTATTTCAAATGTGGACAAGGAAACTACGGAGAAAGACATTTGTGATTACATTGAAAGTCGAACTAATGACAAAATCATACTTCAAAAAATAAGCATGAAAATGGAGAAGTCGTATAATGCTTATACAATTTTTGTAAATAAACGAAAGTTGGATATTTATCTAGACAACAAATTATGGCCTGACGGTATCAAATTTAGCCGTTTCATGCGCTTCAAACCCAGTGACCCCGCAGTAAGGAGTGGGGGGCAGGGTCTAAAAAACAAAAAGAATTTCAATGAAAATAGATCAGACAAATAATAGATGTACGTTTATAACATATAATTGTAAAAATATAAAGAGAAGCGTTGACTGCGTCAGATCGCTTTGTACGGGGGCCGATGTGATTGCACTACAGGAAACCTGGCTACTGCCACACGACCTGGCCTTCCTTGGACAAATTGATAAGGACTTCAGTTACACCGGCAAATCGGCGGTGGATTTATCAGCTGGTGTTCTTCGCGGTAGGCCGCACGGCGGCGTGGCGATTCTCTGGCGAAATAGTGCGTTTCACAGTGTTAGCGTTATAAAGTGCAGTAGTGAGCGTATTACGGGAATAAATGTCATAACTAAAGATCGAAAGGAGTTCGTAGCAGTGTTGGCCGAACGTTAGTGTAATTGAAAATTAAAAATTGAAGATTGAAACACGTTAGTTAAAATTGAACACTAATAGTTAAATGCAAATTGATTTCAATTGGAATTGAAATTAATTGTAACTAACGTGTTAATCCTTTGCGAATAACTAATAATTGAAGATATTTAATTTTTAGTCTTTCTCAAAAATTGAAAAATTAATACAATTTTTAGTGTAGATTGAATTGGTAATTGACATTAATAATTTACCTTATTAAACGCGAATTTAGGTTAAGCTACGAGGTTTTGATTTTTGTTTCGATTTTGACTCTGGCCTCGGGGGCTTGTATTAATAAGCAATGGGACCGGTATCCTAAGTTGGAGGTCATGCTGGACCCTGGGGATCCCTACTGGATCTCTGGTTTGGCGCATCATAGACTCATGCTGTTTGTGCTCATTCGACTTGTACTGATGAGCAGATGGTACCGGTATCAAAATCTGGAGCTCATGCTGGACCCTGGGGATCCCTACTGGATCTCGGGTTTGGCGCATCATAGGCTCATGCTGTTTGGGCTCATTCGACTTGTACTGATGAGCAGATGGTACCGGTATCTAAATCTGGAGCTCATGCTGGACCCTAGGGATCCCTACTAGATTTCGGGTTTGGCGCATCATAGGCTCATGCTGTTTGGGCTCATTCGACTTGTACTGATGAGCAGATGGTACCGGTATCAAAATCTGGAGCTCATGCTGGACCCTGGGGATCCCTACTGGATCTCGGGTTCGGCGCATCACATACACATTCTGTTTGGGCTCATTCGACTTGTACTGATGAGAAAATGGTACCGGTATCAAAATCTGGAGCTCATGCTGGACCCTGGGGATCCCTACTGGATCTCGGGTTTGGCGCATCATAGGCTCATGCTGTTTGGGCTCATTTGAATTGTACTGATGAGCAGATGGTACCGGTATCAAAATCTGGAGCTCATGCTGGACCCTGGGGATCCCTACTGGATCTCGGGTTCGGCGCATCATAAACACATGCTGTTTGGGCTCATTCGACTTGTACTGATGAGAAAATGGTACCGGTATCAAAATCTGGAGCTCATGCTGGACCCTGGGGATCCCTACTGGATCTCGGGTTTGGCGCATCATAGGCTCATGCTGTTTGGGCTCATTCGACTTGTACTGATGAGCAGATGGTACCGGTATCAAAATCTGGAGCTCATGCTGGACCCTGGGGATCCCCACTGGATCTCGGGTTTGGCGCATCATAGACTCATGCTGTTTGGGCTCATTCGACTTGTACTGATGAGCAGATGGTACCGGTATCAAAATCTGGAGCTCATGCTGGACCCTGGGGATCCCTACTGGATGTTAAGAGAAATACGCCTATTTATGCCTGTTTCTTAGATCTTTCTAAGGCTTTCGATACCGTGTCATATGATAAATTGTGGTCAAAGTTCAAGGAGACAGGCATAAATCCGGCTGTGACAGAAATCATGTCGCACTGGTATAGTAATCAGATAAACATGGTAAAATGGGCTAAAGAATATTCTGATCCATACGTGTTAAAGTGCGGGGTGAGGCAGGGGGGATTGACCTCGCCTCGATTGTTTAATATGTATATAAATAATCTGATTGAGGGGCTCAGCAGCATGCATGTCGGATGTAGAATTGATAATGTTTGTGTAAATAATATTAGTTATGCAGACGACATGGTGCTGCTGAGCCCATCAGTATCAGGGCTAAAAATGCTAATAAATACATGCGAGATGTATGCGCAGGAGCACGGCTTAAAGTACAACGCTGCCAAAAGCGAGTTTTTAATTTTCAGGGGTAATACGAGTATTAAGTGTCCAGCATACTCGCCTAAAATAATATTAAACGGAGTCCCTCTGAATGGCCGTCCCTCCCGATGGCCGTCTAGATAAAGAAATAAACTATTATTTGCATCAATAGTTGATTTAAAAACACTTACCCCCTTATTCATAAACGTTTACTAAAGTTACGAGGCCTCTGATAATCGTTTGTCCCTTTCCGTCCAACCTATATGAGGGAAAGGGACAAACGATTATCAGCGATCTCTTAACTTTAGTGGCCGTTTATGAATAAGGGGGTTAGTATTTTCGCCATAGCCTTCGAAGAAAATGAAGCATTTCGTGAAATTCGCGCGTTTTGGGAATAAGGCCTCATAAGGACTTTAATTATTTACACAGTATACGCACCAAAAAAGTATCTAGCGTTCCGATTAACTTCGATATGTGTGTTGTGGTTGGTGGATTTAATATGGTGAAGTGTTCCGATTGGTCAATTTAAAATGTTTTGTAAATCATAAATATGTATACATTTTAGCCTTAGAGGCTAAATGTACTACTTTAGTCCGCCTTGGTAAGCATAATATGACACACTTTTTGAGCATGAGAAGTGAAAAAGTTATTTGTATTTTGAACGCCAAGCATCTAACGGAAAAATCGTGCCCGCAGCACCAGGGCGCAAGGCAAAATGTTTAAGACAGAATTAACCAAATGGCTACATGACCATCGTTTTTACAGCATCAAGGAATATTTTAAATGGGATGATTAATTGATTAGGTATCGTAGCTGACCTGAATGTGACATATGTAATTTATTATTTTAATTTCATTTAATGTATTAATTTCTTATTTGACATCTTAATTCATTATTTAATTTTGTATAATTTTAATTGTATCATTGATGAATGTTAATTTAGCTGATTAGTACCATTGTGTACATATTTGTAAAATAGTTATATTTTGGACGTGATATCGCGTGCGGGCGCTGAGGGCACGACTTTCCGTGCGCGTGATTTGACGTCTTTGGCTGTCAAAGGGTCTACGTGCGTCATTCACAAAGCCCTGGCAAAATATTACAGGGTTATATGTTACATTTTTAGGGTAGGTAGTTGAATTTCGCCTTAAGGTTCACTATGACAATGTTTAAATTTCAATTCGATAAAAGTGAAAAGAAATGACATCACACCAATCTCGTGATTTTCTGACGTCACATATTCAGTAATTTTAATTAAAAATGATAATTATGGGCAGAGCCAGCTCGCAAAATTAAAAACTGAGGATGGTAGAATCGTTTCATCCAGACCCGAGCTTCTGGGGGAGATAGAGGCCTTTTATGGACAGCTATACACATCAACTAGCAGACCTGAAGTTGATCTGGCGGAAGACCCTAGAGCTAGACTGACCCGACATTATACCGAAGAAATCCCGGACATCAGCCTGTACGAGATTAGAATGGCTCTTAAACAGCTCAAAAACAATAAGGCACCTGGTGAAGACGGAATTACAGCCGAACTTCTGAAGGCGGGTGGTAAACCGGTCCTTATGGCCCTTCAGAAGTTGTTCCACTCCGTTTTACTAGAAGGGAGAACGCCTAAGGCATGGAACAGAGGTGTGGTGGTATTGTTCTTCAAAAAGGGTGATAACGCGTTACTGAAGAACTACCGACCCATTTCACTTCTGAGCCATGTCTATAAGCTGTTTTCAAGAGTCATTACGAACCGTCTCGCACGCAGGCTAGATGACTTCCAGCCTCCTGAACAAGCCGGTTTCCGAAGAGGCTTTAGTACCGTAGACCACATCCATACGCTCCGTCAGGTTATACAGAAGACTGAGTAGTATAACCTGCCCCTCTGCTTAGCGTTCGTGGACTACGAGAAAACCTTCGACTCGATCGAAACCTGGGCTGTACTACAATCTCTCCAGAGGTGCCAAGTGGACTATCGCTATATCGAAGTGCTGAAGTGTTTGTACGAGAACGCCACTATGTCAGTCCGACTCCAAGACCAGAACTCGAAGCCTATTCCGTTGCAGCGGGGAGTCAGGCAAGGAGATGTTATTTCTCCTAAACTGTTTACCGCTGCACTGGAGGATGTTTTCAAGACTCTGGACTGGAGAAGGCTAGGCATCAATATAAATGGCGAGTACATCACTCACCTTCGGTTTGCTGACGATATAGTAGTCTTGGCTGAGACCATGGAGGATTTGAGTACGATGCTCGATGACCTCAGTAAAGCCTCCGAGCGAGTTGGTCTAAAGATGAACATGGATAAGACAAAGATCATGTCAAATACCCATGTAGCACCAACTCCCGTTACAATCGGAGACATAACACTCGAAGTTCTGGACGATTATATATACTTAGGACAGACTGTCCAGTTAGGTAGATCCAACTTCGAGAAAGAGGTCAATCGACGAATCCGACTCGGTTGGGCAGCGTTCGGGAAGCTACGGCACATCTTTTTGTCCAATATTCCGCAGTGTCTCAAGACGAAAGTCTTTGACCAGTGTGTGTTGCCAGTGATGACATATGGAACTGAAACGTGGTCGCTTACACTGGGCCTCATAAGAAGGCTCAAAGTCACCCAAAGGGCAATGGAGAGGGCTATGGTTGGAGTCTCTCTGCGTGATCGCATCAGAAATGAGGCCATCCGCAGCAGAACCAAAGTAACCGATATAGCCCTCCGAATCGCTAAACTAAAGTGGCAGTGGGCGGGGCATATTGCTCGTAGAACCGATCGCCGTTGGAGTGGAAAGGTTCTCGGGTGGCGACCACGAACCGGAAGGCGCAGCGTGGGTAGACGCCCCGCAAGGTGGACTGATGACCTGGTGAAGGTTGCGGGAGTCCGCTGGATGCGGGTGGCGCAGGACCGGTCACTGTGGCACTCTTTGGGGGAGGCCTATGTTCAGCAGTGGACGTCTTTCGGCTGATATGATGATGATGATGATGATGATAATTATGTATTCAAGTTTGTTATTTTAGGAAGGAAAGAACCCATAAAAATCATGAAAATCACATCACTAAGGGTGGGTTGCACCAAACCGCCTGTAAACGTAAGCCAATTGTTACGCTAATCGGAGCTACTTAACGATTGCTAACATAAATGGGTTGCACCAAGTGCAAAATAACAGAACGTAAGAGTTAAGCGGGATGCCACTGTCTAAAAGCATTTCTACTCACATTTTTATGGTAGAATATTTATTTTATATGGCAACCCAAAATGCCAAACTAAACTTGTCAAAATCGTCAGATCGTCACACGAAGAAAAAATCTAAAGAAAGGAGCAGCGCGACTTAACTTAACTTTGCACTCTGCAGCTTGAAAATCAAGAATATACAACAATTTTAGCCATTCCTGAACATATTTATTACTCAATCAAAAAGTGGGCTATCCATTGCGCCTTACGAGGAAATTTTTTCAAAGGATAATGCAACTTGTGTTGTGAGTGGAGTTTAAGGCGAAAGCCAGAATAGTCGGCTGGTGTATTGTGCATTATATTATAGTGAGTAAATCACCCTGCTAGTTTATTACTACTTACAGAACCCTAAACAAGTAAAGCCGTTGCTGGAAGCACCAAATGGCGAGAAGGAGCCCAATCGCAAAACAAAGGCATCACTAGTTTTAACTCTTGAAAATTCGTAAAAATAGGGTCCCTCCAACCTGGTTGATTATGGCTGGCACTGTAACCAACGTCCTTTATATTGAACTCATACATGTACCTACTTATTAAATGAGTGTTCTAAAGCATCTTTGTTAACAAATGATGAGTAGCACATATGTTACATTAATGAATAATGATTATACACAATGTTTTTTTATTTCAGGTTTGAATTTACCTTTGGTATTGAAGACAAGATGAAATCCAGGCTTGTTATGCTACTCAGTGCTTAACTCGAGGAAGTTTTAAAGTAAAAGTGCAGTGGTTTCAAGAAATTGGTAGAATCTCAATGTAGAAATAAAGTATAATTATATTAACCTAATCAGTATTTCAATTTTGATAATAAAATACATATTTATATTTATTTATACTCTGTACCTTTAGGTATTTAAATAAAAGTAAATAAGATCTACCCTCAAATGGCTCCTTAAGCCAGTTGAGGGTAGATGATGAAAACATTACACGATCAAATAATATTGGTTAAAGCCAGGTCGTTAAGTGACAGATCCAGGCAATTTTGTATTTGATTGGTTAACCAATAAAAGTTGTACCCGAAAATGTAAAAATTGTTTGTTTACTTTTATTTAAATACCTAAAGACATAGAGTATAGTTACCTTATTTTTGTTTATTTATTATTCAAATACTGGCATAGGTTTCCTTTGTCGATGGAAGCAAGATACCTCCTCCTATGCTCCCCCTCCAATCATATTTGTACTGCAATTATTATTTTCACCAGTTTTCTAGCACTTGACATAAATAATCAATGAAATTTGAAACTATTGAAGTATTTTAGGTCAGGCCAATCAGTTCTGTGATAATGTGAAGTGAACCCTTGGCCAAAGTGAGCCAGCTTATTGACAGAGAACAAACTTTATATACTGAACCACAGATCTTTGATGATGGTTATTAACAATACTCTACAATTGATACATGTTACAAATATTATTCAGGTAAAAGTGACCATAAAATATTAGTGTGGCTAGGATTCCAAAAATGTTTTATCACTTGTATCTTTATAATGATATTTATGTTACAAGTCACACAAACAGCCATGTAGGTACCTAGTTACTATTATGTTTCATTTGTAAATAGGTACCTATGCTGGTTGTTAAAGATATATGATAGAGACCTTTATTATTTATTACTAATAAATTCATAGTGACACACATATTTTATAATAGATTTTGAGCACTGATTATAGGACTAATCAAAAATGCATGCAGACATACATCATCTCAGGGAGCTTTTTTCCTTATAGAAATGTAAGTGTGAAAATAAATCTACTTTTTATACTTACAAAATGAAATGCATGTACTTATTTTGTGTACCGTGAGTACAATTTGGATTAAAAAAAGCATGTTCATAATAAAATAATGTCCGATTTAAAATATAGAGGAAGGCATCTGTCAAAAGTTTTTATCAGATGGTGCCAGCATAAGTAGGTACCTACCACTAGTTTTGCTCAATGAGATTTGGCTTAAAGGGCTAAAATGAATGCCAGTAAATTCCAAATAAAACAAGAATTTGACACTATTGGTAGGACTGAGACTACAACCTATGCCGGCACCATCTGTAAATACTTGATTGGCCATAATCCTGATTGCAGCGACGAGCAGCAAAGGGTAGGTAACAATTGCCTTAGAAGAGTGACACACATGAAGTCAAATTAGCTAAACCATACTATTACCAATTTGTTAGTAGATGATTTATTTATTTATGTCTCAATAGATCTGTAAAATCTGTGTTGTGAATTTATTTCTGAATTGTGTTGTGAATTTATTTCTGAAAAACAAATGAAACTGAAATACAGTGCAAGCTCTTTATAGCAACACTCAAGGGACTGGACATTTTGTGACATTATCGCGAGTTTTCATTAAATAGAGACCTACTGTGCTTGTTTTAAGGCCTATGTTAAATCAAATAAAACACAAGAATTAAATGAATTACTATAATAAATTTTCATACACATTTTTGAACTGTTTTTATATTGTACGGTCAGCTGCAGAGAAAAAGGCCCACGCTGCATACAAAGTTTGTATGCATTGGGGGTCTTTTTCTCTGCAGCTGACTGTACCACAACACTTGACACTCTTATTTACTTTATGGTACATTCCGCATCACACTTTATTTACATGTAGTACTGTTCTGAACATTATTTAGTTAGGTGTCGAGGCTCGATTTCTGTAGGATATTGGCGATAAATGTTTGGTGCTATAACTTCATGCCCTTAAAAGCATTAACGAAACCTCTCTGATCATCTGGCATCTTGTGAATCGTATGACTTGCTCCCATCGAGTCCTGTTCGTGGCCACTTCTACCGTGTCATAAAACTAGTTTTTCTTCTTGACCAGGTCACTCTAGTGAGTCTAGAGGTCTACGTTCCCTTTTGTCTACTACCTTGCAGTATTCAAGTCTTGAGGCCAGTCAACCGTTATTTACAAAGGTTTGGTCTTCATTGACAAAAACAGAGTGTTTTTTTAATGGTTGTCATGATTGTTCTGCAGGTTCTGCCATTGCTCACTCTACGGCTATAGGCTTTCATAACAATGACTGTAGGTTCTGGTATGTTTTTGATACATAACAGAAGTCTGTACTATTTCAACCTGAAGTCTCTCGGCACTCGAATTTAACTAAATAACGCACTTTTTACAAACAATTATGTATTTATTATTTGATACACGTTTCCTGATCTGAAAATTGTGAATAAAATAAAACCAAACGTCAATCGTATGCGCCTTTTTACGTTCAGATACTCGCATATATATATTACTGCAAACAATATTTTAATATTTTTCATCAATAATCACTGTATTTTTGTCTAATAATGCATTTATCCTTGAAATACGAGACATTTTTGCAAATTGTCCGCCATATTTAAACGTAGATTTGAGTTAACCAGTGCTCGACGGCTGGTTAAGGTAAACGTAACTTTCTGACTGCTAAAGTGCATGGTGCAACGGAAAAACTGACTTGACGTCTACTGTAACCATGATGAGTTCGTTAAGTGTGCGTGGTGCAACCCGCCCTTAGTGTGCGTGATTAGTTGTTCTTAATGCAAGGCACGCCAGCCTCGCAGTACAGCGTGTCCCAGAACTCCACACGCCTCCTGTCTGCGAAGCTACCTGGTGTCAACTTCACGTTAATGTCCAGGTACTCCTTGTTCTTCCTCGTGTACACCGGCCATCTCACTTTAGAGTCAGGAGTTGGATTGCTGTAAAAAATCAAAGATAAATTAATAAATATTATAAGTGGGACAATCTTACACAAATCGATCTAGTCCCACAGTAGGCTCAATAACGCTTGTGTTATGGGTACTACACGACGATATTTATATTACATAAATATGGATAAATACTTATACATAGAAAACATCCATAACTCGGGAACAACCCTGTGATAAACACACAAATAAATACCCTGACCAGGATTCGAACCCGGGACCTCCTGCTTCATAGGCAGGGTCACCAACGACTGGGCTAGGAGGTCGTTTAGCGGATAGAAGATATTAATAGTAGTTTATGTAACTGTTACGTAATAAGGGTCCTTAAAACATGAGTGTGGTTTTATGAAACGAGCCGCAGGTGAGTTTCATAATAAGATCACACGAGTGTTTTAAGTCCTAATTATGTACAGTTGCATACACTGCTTTATCTACACTCATATTATTTATCCTAAATGCCGTATTCCGAAACCATAGAATGGCCGCCATTGCACCGCCATGGCCAACTCGATTGTGCCGGCGGTCCGGATGGAGAGTGCCGGCGGTCGGGGGGGAGCGTCTCGGCGGCCGCGCGGGCGCGTGCAGGTGTACATTATGTTATCAAAACTCATAACACATCAATAGTTGAGCATGTAAAGTTAAAATTACGTTACTGCCACACATAAAAAGCTTATCTTATCATAGTAAAATCGATTGTGGTATTGCCTACCGTTTTTGAACACGTTTTAGAGGGCTTACAATGTGAGTGTAGATAAACGATATTATGATTAGGTCCGAGTACTTTGTTAAGACGAACCTTTTCTATACCTGCAACCAATTCACTTTACTGAAGTGATACCCTTAATATTCGTGAACCAAGGTTGGTACGAAACACTAAAACCCAGAGTGGTTTTGCCAGTCTAATACCTAAAGACCTAGTTTTCCCTCCGGGTTAGGTCTGATGACAGTCGGTTTCATAATATCTAGCATCTAAGCAAATACATCGAATTAGGTGGCTTCATTGAGCCACGGGAAAAAATCGAGACAAACGCTATAAAGGCGATGACGGAAATCTTCATAATCTAACTATGACTAATTAACCTTTTGACTGCCGTAAGTTAAAATTGAACTTTCAATTTTGAACTCTGTCATGATTTATGAAGGTGTCATTCACGTTGTCACTTCAATTTGCTTGTGCCTATATCAGACGACGGCGGTCAAAAGGTTAAGTAGGCCCAAGCTGTGAGTTATTAAAATCTCATTCGAGAACGCTCCCTATCTAATGTCCCCTAAGCACCTATATCGGTTAGCAAAGGTATTTTTCATGGAAAATAATATCAACGACATTAACACAATTTTCGATATATCCAAAACCCAATATATTTACCTGGTTTTAGCAAAATCCGTCCATAATTTGGTCACCTTCGCTACATAATTCTTCAGTATACCTTGAGATTCATATGCAACTTTAGTAAAATCATTAGAAAACATATAAAATACGTCATCGCCATGGCAGGCTCCTTTCAAGTCCAAGCCCATACTAGTGAAATTCTTGAAAACATTGAGCTCACTTTCGAAACTGAATCTGTACATATAAATAGGACTATTATATTTAGCATACAAGTAATCTATGCGTGTCATACACAAGATGCTCGTCAGACAACATATTGACAATTTGCTTATAATCATCTTTTGTATACTCTCTGTCGCCAATATAGAATGTCCTAATTAATTTGCCCATTTCATTCATTTTCTCCCGGCTTATCTTCTCGGCTATTTCTCTAGGTACGTCATAAGATGGATTCTTATTGTAAATATCCAACTTCCCTAAACGGTCACCAATCATTATGATAGCTTCAGCGGAATTAAATCCCAACATCAATGGTACTTTCCGCATTCTTTTTTGACTGAAGAATATCCAATGGGTACTCGTTGAGAAACGCTTCTACGTTATCAAATTTTTTTCTACAACCGGTGCAAATCTTATAGGTAATCCTCTAAACTTCTCATCATCCGTACTAGTAGCGGCTGTCAATTTTGTCAAGTTCGCTGCTGGCAGGCTTCTTAAAAACTCAAGCAGCTCAGTGGTATTTTTAGTGTCTTTGCCCAAATATTACCCAACCCTGAACGCTCTGCTCTTGCTGTCTTCTCCTATCGCCCAGTCGTGGACACTAGTGCCAATTTGCGCTATAAATTTATGAAATAGTCCTCTAGACGTCGGTGACATGATGTGGTGGGTTACAGAACAAGCGCCAGCACTCTCTCCAAAAATGGTGATATTTTCCGGATCTCCTCCAAACTTCGCAATATTCTCTTTTAACCATTTAAAAGCAGCTACTTGGTCCTTCATACCTGCATTACCAGGAACCTCAGGAGTGTCCAAACATAAGAAACCTAGCACTTCAAGGCGGTAGTTTAAAGTAACCGGAACAACATCTTGTTGTACGAGAAACTTCGGTCCGTAAAAGTCAACATTCCCAGAGCCTGATAAGTAGGATCCTCCGTGAATGAATACCATGACATGTTTCAGTCGGTGGAAGTACTTGGTGAGGACGTTGAGGAACAGGCAGTCCTCGCTTCTGTGGAAGACGGAGTCTGATTCGCCTTCATTTTGCATACAGATGGATCTATATTCTGTCGCTTGGCGTATGCCTTTCCAGGGTCGAGGTGGCAGGGGAGCCTGGAGGAATAATGAATTTATTTAAGTACAGCTAGTATTTAGATTACATTTTGAAGGGACCCCGCCAAAAACGCGTCTTAAGCGCGGGAAAGCGTATTGTACTGGGACTAGAGCATGCAATACCAAATTGGTACAAAAATAATATTCATATTCATATTATTTATTTGTATTGATCATACATTGTCACAGGTATAGGTAATATACATTTACAGTTGTAAAATTAGCTTATTAGGTAATTGTCATGTTTACAAATTGTATAATAAACTGAACACTTTGTTAAACATACATCCACTATTATGTAGGGAATGCAGGAATAAAATAGGTAACGAAGTTTTTGCAAAATCTCAATTATACTGAGACTGAATTATTTAGAGCTTAGTGGGACCTAATTTATAATTAATTATAACAGCTTAATGTTAAAGAAAAAAAAATATTTTATTATATTTTAGAGTACACTTCCTAAATAAAATTATAACTAACCTGGTTTACTATAAATAATTTTTCCTAAATTTAAATAATTTTAAACTGACATAATTATGATAATTAAGTTTAGTAATCTTACCGTATACATAAGTATCACTGTAGAACATAAACCCCCTGTGTCCGAGGTGGGCGTAAACAGCTGCGACACAGTTTATTGCTTACGATCTCAATGTTTTAATATGTACTTACGTTATTATGTTCAATAAAAATGTTTAAATCTTTAATTATGTCTAGTTTTTATAATTATATATAATATGAATTTGACAATTAAAAACATTTAGTTCCATTCCAATACGTTAGGATCGTTATTGGGCGTTATTGCTATTAAAGAATTCCAGCAGGAGTTCAATCGCAGATTACCCTTCTAGGAATTCATTAACGGAGTAAAGTGCTCTTGCCGTATCTCTTGTATGACTCGGAAACGTGGTGCCTCTATCGTAAGCATTTGTTGACAAATTGCGTGCGCGTGCATGTATTACGTGATTTACGATAGAGGGTTTGTAGGGCAGCTTTGTGGTCGGTCACTGTAGAGTTAGTAACAAGTGCTAATGCCGAATAATTCGATTTTACCATAATATGATCTAAGAATGATCCGCTTTGGTGCGTAGGAAGCGTGTGAGCTGGGAGTAAGCCATGAAAAGAACATAGGTTAAGGTAGCTTTGGGCTGTCAAAGTTGATTCGCTGCTTTCAGATAGAATGTTAATATTAATATCTCCTATCAATACTTTATTTTTAAAGGATGTTAATTTACTTAAATTCTCATCAAGAGACTTGATAAAATTACTGATATCTCTAAAGGAAGGGGGTCTATACAAGGCTAGTATGGCAGTATCTGAACCGACTTTAATTAAAAGCCGATTACAATCTAGAATCTGGGGTTCCTCAACTGTGATATTAAAATTATTTTTAACATAAACTACCACCCCGTCATTTTGGTTATAATTAATCTTAGTGCTATACGATAAGTAGCCGGGCATATTTGGTAGATTGGTATTGGTACCAAGCCAACATTCAGTCAAGACAATGATGTCACAAGTAATATCTAGTCTGTGTTGAAATACATTAAAATTCTCAAAATTTTTGGAAATACTGCGTATGTTTTGTGTTATAATGGATAATGGACTTCGACAGAGTCAAATATGTTGTTTGCAAGTTTCGACATCGCATGCTTTAGACTCTGATACGGAGATGCTATCTAGGTCAGAGAGTATGCTATTATTCATAGGTAGTTAAACTAAAGAAACAAGAAGTGCTATAAAGAAAATGTGAAAAGTTAGCGCTCTTAGGCGCCTTCATAGTCTATGGAGTTTAAATACCTATTTTCAGCCATTCGTCTAGCTGGGCACTCGGTGTCGCCTGTTTGGTGGTTGCATGGTTTGTTGTAGTGCGAGCATGTTGCACATTTCGGTGCTTCGTCCTTTTTTGTGCATTCCTTGAATGAGTGACCCGCTTCGCTGCAGTGGCCGCAGTCTTCATTTTGCAGGTCTTCGCTGCATGATTGTAGAGCTGACATTTGAAACAGCGCGTAACCAAGGTGAAATCCCTTACAGGGCACGATGACCAGTTCACAAAAAGCCTGTCGTTCGTAATTAAGGCCTTGCGTATCACTCCAGAAACTTCAATTATATAATTACAGGTCTCGGCGCCCTTTTTTCCGGATTTGTGACTTAACTTAGTGGAGGCCATAAATTTTTCAAGCGACCAATCTTGTAATTTATTGGCTAAGTTTTGTTGGTATATGCACTTCAGGACCTCAGGTTCCTGCATGTCCACGGGAACTAAGATGACTACAATTCTAGGCTTGCGTTTTTGTGGCTCGTCAACGGTGAGTCCAGAGGTCGTAAGCTGCGCTGATGGCTTGAGTTTTATGACGTCTTCTTTTGAGTCAGTGCTTATCACTACACCGCCGTTTTTGACCTTGCGCAACCCTCTCACGTGCAGGTTCATTTCGTTGGGCCGGATAATATTTTGTACGAGATTTTGTCTCCTCACTCGATTTCAACTTGTCGACCGGGTAAATTGCGACTGAGCTGATGTTAGACGGTTGAACATACTTCGTTCCATTTTCCTTAAGGGCGTCGGCAAACGAAAAAGATCGCGAAACTTGTCGGCTGGATTCCTCAATCGAGTCCTTTAGTTCTTGGATGCGTTGTACGAGGTTCATTTTTTCCTGATGAGCTTGACGGGACTGGTATGCTTGGATTGCGTGGTTTTTTAGGGATTGATAATCAATGGCCATTCGTGTGGCTAAGTGGGTCACGTTGCGACACGTGTTGTTAATTCTGATCTTCTGGTCAGTGTTAAGTTTACCTTCTGAAGAAATAGCGCATACTTCTTGCAGGTTCACTTCAATCTTTTTCAGCCAGGTATGGATGTCACTTGTGGGGATTACCTGCGGGGGCTCTTCTTCCCGTTGCATGTTTGCTGGAGCGGGTCCGGGCTGCGGTGTGGGCGTTGATGGCGGGCTGCGGCGTGTTAGTCCACTCCTGTTAAATGGACTATTCTCCGACATTTTCAGTTACACTTGTCTACTCCAGTTATGCATTATACCTACAATAGTCGTAGGTCGCGATAGATGACTAATGACCTAGATAATGTACGATTGGAAGTGCAGACAATCACGAATTATGCGCGCGAATAATTAATTATTTTAATAAACACGTCCGATCTCATTGACGGTCAGTTAATTGTTCCATTGAATTTGTGTTTAGTGCATTTCACTCTCTCCTCTTAAGTGCGAGTGAGATAGAACTCCTGCAACATTCCCAATTAAATTTAAATTCATTTTTAAGGCATATGTCAATTGCCTCAACCAGATTATCTGTTGCAGTTGATGACAGATTAGACGAAATATATCCTTCTCCTTTATACACACCGTAAATGTCACCTAATACCAACTAAAATTAAAAACATAAAATTTGATGATCATTGCTGCTTTTTTCACTGATTCTTAGTGTTGTCATACTTTTGTTCGCTGTACATTGCTACTGCGTTCGTTGGCTGGCCAGACTATAGTTATCAAGGATCATTGAATTTGAAATGGAAATAAATATTTATTCATATATCTAATAAATCTGATTATAGCATATCGAAATATGTCGCGGCACTATTTACAGCAATTTCTGCCACTTCAGACCATGAAGTTAAATACAATCTGGAGATCATACTTCGACCACAAAGTGAGGCCGAAAGAGAAGGTAATGTAGGGAGCTGCATCTCATTCTAAGTAGGGTGACCATATGTACTATGATGTATGTGGGATTGGGATAGTATGAAGATAAACATAAAATATGCTTGTCGTCTAGTAAGTATTGTCCAGAAAGAGAAGTCTCATAGTTCATATGGGAACTTATACATTCTATTGACTTAAGGAGCTGGCCACTTCAGATACTTTGACACAATAATAAGAGCAGAGAACCCCTCTAATTAGTTTACTATTTTAAACTTATTGCTAGATCCAGGCATCTGGCAGCTATTTATCGGAGGACGTCAGAGTGACAGACCAGCAAAATATTTCAGTTAATAGGTAAAAACTGTCGAAGTCTATCGCTAATATAATAACAAAAAAGTAAAAACATTGCGTATCGCTACGGAAAAAAACAGTAGGTAGGCGAGAACCAATACATTAACGTAACGTCATTTTGCACTATTTTCCCCCAACAGAAACTCCTGAAAATGATATAGTCTTATTAATTACATGATACTGCACTGCATCAAACCTAGAACTGTAAGAAATTTATTTCTTACAACTGGTTTGCATAACACCGATGAACAATTGCCAGATGTCCGCATCTTAAAATAGAGGATAGTTAGTGTAGCAAACTAAAACTAAGTAGGTACAGGGGGTTCGAGGCTCTCACTATTGCATTGCGTCATATCTAATGTGTACGGTTCTCCGACTTTAATATACTCAAAGGTAAATAAAGAAAACATCAATACATCAAACTGCTCAATGGTTGACTGGAAGAGATCTCTTCCATGTACAAATCTATATATATAAACGTAAAAGTCCTGACTGACTGGCTGACTGACTGACTGACTGACTCACTTAAATCAACGCCCAGCCCGAACCGTTGGACCTAGAGAGCTAAATTTTTCACAATAGGTTGTTATTATAACGTTAGTATCCACTAAGAAGGGGTTATTCTAAATTCATCCCCTAAGGGGGTAAAACGGGGGTTTAAAATTTGTATGGATGGGGTTTAAAATTTTGAGTTAGAGTTTTGAAACTTCGTACGTTTGCTAATAATTAATAAACAATAAAAGTAATTTCAGCGTTTTTTAAAATTCAACCTCTAACAGGGTAAAAAAGGGGTTGAAAGTTTGTATAGCTACAAGTATACATAGATTAAGAAGATGGTTCGTGGATTAACCAAAATTAGTTAAAAAGATAAAATTGGATATGAAACTCTGTATGAGGAACCGTATTATACGCGGACGAAGTCGCGGGCGGAAAGCTAGTATTGTATATTCTTCCTGTTGTATTTTTATTTGTTGTGCAAATGTTGTACTGTAAATAAAGTATATTTTAACGGCCTCCTAGCCTAGTCGGTAGTGACTCTGCCTATGAAGCAGGAGGTCCCGGGTTCGAATCCTGGTCAGGGCATTTATTTGTGTGTTTATCACGGATATTTGTTCCTGAGTTATGGATGTTTTCTATGTATTTAAGTATTTATATGTATATATCTATTACATATATCGTCGTCTAGTACCCACAACACAAGCCTTATTGAGCTTACTGTGGGACTAGGTTGATTTGTGTAAGATTGTCCCATAATATTTATTTAATATTTATTTATTTATTATACTGCCACTACTACAATATTTTGTATGGGCTTGTGCCATTTTAGGACCCTTTCGAAAGGGCCTAAAAAGACCCGCGGGCCACTCCTGTCCTGTGTAAGTAATACTTAGGAACCAGAGAGTTCTGAACCAGGAGAGGCCCTGAGTATCATTTCCCCTCTGTCAAAAGTATTGGCGGAAAATCTAGTACATCTATAAAAACTATTTCAATAATCGATGTCACGCATTTTCGTCATCGCTGTCAATGGATAACAAGCTCCGTGAAAATACCCTTATGCGCTGTTTTTGGATGTAAAAAAATGTTATATTTCGTCTAGTTTACAAAAAGATGAAATACCATTTCAGATATAAGTACAGTTTTACTTTATTTATCATTACTTTCGTAATAAAAGATTTAACCTAAATCGAAAATCAAGCTTCGTTTACAGAATCGATTCAAAGACAATCGTTTTCTTTCTGACGGGCAGTAACTATTTGACGTTTGACACTTCTCCATATTTAACGCGCTTAAGGATTGCCGTCTTCTATATTTTGTTTGAAAATACAATAAAAAATGATCCTTGGCTTTTTTGTTTGACATTTCCAAAGAATGCATCCAATAATGAACCATATGTTAACATGTGTACAGTCGACTATCTATTGCTCCATTTAGTGTTATGAAGTATAAAAAGAATATGTCAAATATGTTTGGTGTTTTCAAGTCAAATGTACATCTTTGTCGGTTGTCAATAAAGCGTTGCTGCCATAAAAATTCATTTAGAAATAAACTGTATTAACAACCGACAATGATGTACCTTTGACTTGAAAACTTCACACGCGTGCTACCTCGCCGCCCTCAGATTTTGGCAGACTTTTTTGTTTGGAAAGATGAGGCGAAGCGTACTCCATTTATAGAGCTTTATGTTAGGAACAGACCATGTACTTATGTACATTTCTGTAAAAACAGCAAAACCGACCCGCAGCTTGCCGACATCATAGTCACCCTATCGTTTGACAATCTTAACTTGTTGTTAAATCGTAAAATTGAATGATTGTGGATTACCGGTGAAAGGAAAGTCTACTTTATTGTAAAGTCTCACCCCTGCACCCTTTTACGCCACATATCTTGACCATTTTTACTTAAAAATGTTGTTGAGCTGAGCGGCGTCATTCTAAATAATATCAGTGACATATTATGTCAGTGATGGGACTGATGGGATGGGGATACCAGACCGTATTTTAAATATTACCATAGATATAAAATGGCGCTTGCCGCTAAAAGATAAACGAAGTGCGCAAAAGAGAAACCAACACGTATATGAACATTCCACGAGTGCAAAAGAGACACACGATCATTTTGAAGGAGTGACAGCTTTTGAATTTGGGTAGTTAGCTTACGTACCCACGTCGTGACAGCTCACATTTTAGCGTGGAAAATATAAAACAATCGTGAATAAAATAACTTGGGATGAAAAAGGAGAGACATGGTGTCGTGTTGTGTTCCAGATTGGACTATTACTCATAGGAAAAACCCAAGTAATTACTCATTTCACAGGTTTACATGATATTCCGATCGATGTCTTTGAAACAATATTTTATCAAAATAGCAAAATAAATCGTGTAAGTATTTACTAGATACAATTAATTATTAGTGTTTCTTATACTGTGTGCCAATATTTTATCATAATAGTTAATATTCATGATTATTTTGTGTAAAAACAGAAACATTTATTCGACGCTAGGGATTGACAAAATGTTTTAGGGACTTATATCTATGACTGTTCAGTATAAAAATTATAATTATTGCTTCAAAAAAATCCAATTAATAAATTAATCTTATATTCACATTACGTCATTACGTAAGAAGATTAAATTAGGTTCTTATTATATCCAGTTTTAAATGGGTTTTTTATTATTAAAGATTTTTTTACCTTGCAGTACTTGTTCATTCAAATATGGCGCTCAACACATTTAGCGGAATTCGCTACCATAGTCAAAAAACAGCCGAAAACGGAAATCGGGCTGAATATTGTACATGGGCTCCATACAAAAATTCAGCTCCCGTAAAGAAATTTCCGACTTTTATGCTGCGGCCGATTTTTATTTATATAGCTAGATTCCGCTCAAGTGTGTGCCGCCCTACAAGTGACTAGTCAAACGATTAGAACGAGATAGAAATATAGTTGGAACGAGAGGTCAGCTGTCAAAATGGTCGTGCAATCAATCGAATGCGCATTCGACTGGCGACTTGAAATTCCGTTTTCCGTTTTATGAAATATTTGAAATTATTTTAGGAAATAATTTGGTTTATTTACATTTTTTTATACTAAAGAATATAATTTGCTTAGAACAAACATATTAGTTATTAACTATTAGGTAATGTAATAATATTAGTCGAAAATGTGCGTGAAATGAAACGTCAAGTTGGTAGTGGGAATGTCAATTGACGTCACAGTTGACTACTTTGACTAGTCGCTTACGTCTTCTACAGACGCCTTTAGAACGTATCGATAAGATAGTCAAATACCGATAGATAATTAACCTGTTGTATTTGGCATCACTATTTTACGCTCACATAGACAATTTAGACACATACATGGATTTCATTTTTATGCCACACTTTTGATCGTTGACAAGCATTCTTTGTCATCCCATTTCTCTGAATATTACAAAACTTACTACTGGCTGCAATATTAATTGCAATTCTTTAATTTAATGAATGACTAATATTTACGGGAACAAAGTATTAATTCAAAATCTTGCAATAAATTATTATAAGTAGGAAGTAACTTCTAGTGTGTTACTAAAATAAATGTATATAAATAAAACCACATTGGTAAGTTTCATAAGTTGGCAGCATTGTGCGAGTGAGACACCGCCCCCTACATTATGCTCTCTATCGGACCGTTTTTATTACTTTTTACTAGTGACCTATGAACGACTGTATTGCTCGGTAATAAGGTTCAACTGTGGTTAGGGGAATATAGTAAAAGTACTATCCGGATTGTATTCTGATCCGTGCTTCAGACAATAACATGTCAAATATACTGACACGGTCGATTCCTACAGAAACCATAGACAAGGGCGCCTCTATCGTAAGGCCGACTGACGCACTAAAGAGGTCGGTGCTCTGTGGCCTACTTAATGTTTTTTTATTTAAATACTCGTAACGTTTGAATG
Organism: Pammene aurita; assembly: GCA_947086415.1. Classification (NCBI taxonomy): domain Eukaryota; kingdom Metazoa; phylum Arthropoda; class Insecta; order Lepidoptera; family Tortricidae; genus Pammene; species Pammene aurita. The sequence goes on along the minus strand of OX352297.1, from coordinate 37,731,495 downwards.
ACAAATAATTCCCCTTTATGTGATAAGATAAACTTCTTTATTATATTGTGTTCAAAGTGTTCACCCGCCAACTTATATTTACATAACAAGTTTTTTAATTGAATTGAATTGAGTCTTTGAATTGTACATACATATGGGGTATTATACATATGTTATAGTTCAGCACTTGAATAAATATTTAAGTAAGTACAGTCGCCATCAAATATATCGGAGCGGCCAAGGTACTCAAAAATATCTGAAGATGTACTTTATCGCCTTGACAATAGAGGCGTTGTTCAGATATTTGTGACCACCTTGGCCGCTCCGATATATGTGATGGCGACTGTACCTTCCTAAGTAAAAAACCATAGTAGTTGCGGTAGTATTTACCTGCCTACGTCTTCTTGGCATTACACTTTTTATATATAGGTATATCTACTTACATATATGCATAACCGACAGAAACCATAGAAGTTGAACGTTAAGTATAGGAATTACAAATAACAACCAAACCAACTGTTATTTGGCTGAGATACATAAATATAAAAATATTTATCAATGTCATTGAGTAACAGGAGATGACATCCCTAAGAAATTATTTGTACCATGAGTTTTAGTGAAAATCACTACAAGTCTGACATTGGCTCTTGGACCACTGACATGATTACACGCAAGTGTCAAACAATTTTAAAAATCAAATACTAAACGTAAAGGCTTTTTGCATGATAACAAACTGTAAAAATAATTCTAAAAATAGTAATAAAAGCCATGAAATTACATTTCATAGGTAAGTAAAGGCAAAGATTGGTGTTACACTAATTTAAAATATTAATGTTGGCGTTGCGACGCCATATTCCTTGGCGCACAGATTAATGTCGCAGAAGTAACAACATATGTGCCTACACTTTATTTACCTACATTATTTGTTTAGTAGTACTCAACATAAACATATTTACGTAATAAACATATTTTAAATAAGTACGCTAGGTAATATTTAGTTCATTAAACATATTTTATTTTACAGCAAGGTCGAATTTGCTAAAATTGTTAATGCGAGTAAAATACATAGCAAAAATTTTTATGATCTGAATTTAAATATCTTAAGACTGTGTCGACCGTCCAGTGGCTCCCTCATTGGGGGGATTGTATTTTCTAATAAACGAATCAATTTATGTTATTCAATCAAATACAAACATTGAAAACATTGAAAAAAAAAGCGATATCGAGCCCCGGTAAGGCGTATCGATGTTGGTTCAAGTCCAACTGGGTTGATTATTTTTTCAATGTTTTCAATGTTTGTATTTGATTGAATAACATACTAATGTATGAGTGGAATACCCACTTTAAAAACATGTAAAATAATTATGAATCAATTTATGTATAGTCCCTCAGTGTTAAGTTGTAGTTCTACTGATTACGCAACTTTTGATCTTTGTCACATAGTTTCATTTTGCGTATTTTTCGTTTCATTACCTTAACGGCAAATGGTGGCCACTTTTTTCTGTTTAGGTGATGAAGCCAAAAGTAAGAAATCACATATATCTATATATCTTAATATATCTATACATATATCTTAAGTTGCGGAATTAGTAGGACTACAACTTAACATGATGGTTTATACAGAAATTAATTAGTTCATTAGGAAATACAATCCCCCCAATGAGGGCGCCACTGGACGGTCGACGCAGTCTTAATATCATCCATGTTATACCTACCTACACAATGTTTTTTTTCATCCGTGCGAGGAAATCAATGTCATTTTAAGTAAATTTCAAGGATAATTAACCGTCAAAGTTCGTATTGAAAGGTGCTTGTCGGCAAAAATAGTATTTTTCTCCATTCGTTCCTTAAACTCTAGGGTAAGGAGCAAAATAAACATTAGATACAAATAAAACAATTATTTAGTTAATTACGTTTCCTTACAAAATTTGTTTAGGCAGAATATGAATTGTGTCAAAACAGTGTCACGTCTTTTTTGTTAAAGCTACTCTTTGATTCAGTGACAGCTGTCAACCGCCAAACATGGCGCACAAAATTTGTTCTAGATAGCTCATCTAGTAGAATACATAATACATCAATGATCAATGTAGTAAAAGATTACTACACAAAAAGAAACATTTTTTACCAGTCAACCATAAGGTTAAATAGAGATATAACAAGGAGGTGCAATACAATAAGCAAATAACTCAAATCTAAGCCGTCCCCTGGACGGCTGGGCGTACGGGGTGCCCCTGAAGCTGTAATACACGATCCGTCATACAGTGTCCTTAGTGCCCTATCGCTTTCCTTGCTTCACTGTGACACATACACCGGATACAAAAGTACCTTGAATCTAAGCCGTCCCACGGGCGGCTGGGCGTATAGGACGCCACGGAAGCTGTAGAACTTCTATCTATCGTACAAAGTGTCTTTAGTGCCCTGTAGCTTTCCTTGCTTCACTGTCACGTACATACACCGGATATATACCTTGAATCTAAGCCGTCCCACGGACGGCTGGGCGTACGGGACGCTCCTGAAGCTGTATAACGTCGATCCATCATACAAAGTGTCCTCTGTGACCTGTAGCTTTCTTTGCTTCAGTCACGTACATACGCCGGATACATACCTTGAATCTAAGCCGTCCCACGGGCGGCTGGGCGTACGGGACGCCCCTGAAGCTGTAGAACGTCGATTCATCATACAAAGTGTCCTCAGTGCCCTGTAGTTTTCCTTGCTTCACTGTGACGATCGGTTCGTTATGTAAATAGCATCATTTAAAATATGCAACTCTTTTTTCTCGATTTTCAAAGGGCAAGGGTATGGCGTTCTTCATATAAGAAGTGTAAAGGTGTTCAGGGTTGGCAACATGCATGTTACACCTCTGGAATTGTGTCCATATTCTACGACAGATGCTTACCATCCTTGTTGCGATAGTAACCTCTTGTTTTTCTGGGAGTGCTCTAATATCATTTTAGGGTAAGACTGGTAAAAATCAGAGAGTTCTAAACCAGGAGAGGCCCTGAGTATCATTTCCCCTCTGTCAAAAGTATTGGCGGAAAATCTAGTACATCTATAAAAACTATTTCAATAATCGATGCCGCGCCATTTTCGTCATCGCTGTCGATGGATAACAAGCTCCGTGAAAATGCCCTTATGCGCTGTTTTTGGATGTAAAAAATGTTATATTTCGTCTAGTTTACAAAAAGATGAAATACCATTTCAGATGTAAGTACAGTTTTACTTTATTTACCATTACTTTCGTAATAAAAGATTTAACCTAAATCGAAAATCAAGCTTCGTTTACAGAATCGATTCAAAGACAATCGTTTTCTTTCTGACGGGCAGTAACTATTTGACGTTTGACACTTCTCCATATTTAATGCGCTTAAGGATTGCTGTCTTCTATATTTTGTTTGAAAATACAATCAAAAATGATCCTTGGCTTTTTTGTTTGACATTTCCAAAGACTGCATCCAATAATGAACCATATGTTAACGTATGTACAGTCGACTATCTATTGCTCCCTTTAGTGTTATGAAGTATAAAAATAATATGTCAAATATGTTTGGTGTTTTCAAGTCAAAGGTACATCTTTGTCGGTTGTCAATAAAGCGTTGCTGCCATAAAAATTCATTTAGAAATAAACTGTATTAACAACCGACAATGATGTACCTTTGAATAGAAAACTTCACATGCGTGCTACCTCGCCCCCCTCAGATTTTGGCAGACTTTTTTGTTTGGAAAGATGAGGCGAAGCGTACTCCATTTATAGAGCTTTATGGTAAAAATGCTATAAAACTATGGTTTGTAATCTCCGACGCAAAGAGGTTGGTTATAAGTCTGACCGCTGTGTGTGTCCGTCTGCAACACCTTAAACGGGTGGACCGAATTAATGAGTTTTTTTTTAAAACAGGTGCTTTAATAAAATCTGTTCAGCCGTTTGTGTTGTTTATTTTTTTAAGCCGTGAGAAGGAGGTTAGTTAAATTAGCTTTAATATAAATAAGACGAAAAGTATTACTATCTTTTGAACAAAATATCACCAACAAATATAATAAAAACATGCTTACCTTTATAGAATCTATGCATCCCGCTAAATAGAACAAATAAACACAAAACAAAACTAACAAACGAGTGAACGCAGACATTGTCTTAGGAAGAGAGTGTGTTTGCTAATGAGTGGTTGAAAGTCAGTCAGTCAGTGGTACCGAATAAACAGTATTTATCACTCCAGTTTTCTTCAACGAGTCCTATCAAGCCGATTTCGTCCAACCGTGTATCGGAATTAATAAAGTTCTTCCAAATATAATGACTATTATCATATATTTTTTTTTACTTTCCTAAAACAAGAAGTTATACCTAAAAACCGGCCAAGTGCGAGTCGGACTCGCGCACGAAGGGTTCCATAAAAACGGCCAAAAAAAATTTGTTTTATGGGAGCCCACTTTAATATTACTTTTATTCTGTTTTTAAGTATTTTTTGTTACGACGGAAACAGAAATACATAATCTGTGAAAATTTCAACTGACTAAAATATCACGGTTTATGAGATGGCAGACAAAAACGGCAAAAAAATCATGTCTGTTGTATGGGAGCCCCCGTAAATACTTATATATTGATGAGATTTAGTTGTCACCTGACGGTATAGAGTTTATCCGGAAAGAGGAGTGTCGTACTTGTCGTAGTATGTATGCTCAGAGAAATTAGTCAATATGTATGTGTTCCCGAATAAACCACGACACTTGTCTTTCCGAACAGACTCTAGTAAGACTCATTATTTAATATTTGAGTTTATACGAACATGTTAGATTAAAGGTAAAAAGGATAAAACAAATGAATTTTTTAATAATCATGATTTATTGCAAAATCAAAAAGGTACTGATTCTACCGCCAGTTCGGAAAGTAGACCTCTACCTCAAGAAGAACCGGCAAGAAACTTGGTGAGGTATATTCTTTTCAATAAATATCACAATAATAGTACATTACAGGTATCGTTATTTCTTTTAAGTAATTAATACTTCTCAAACACAAGATTATACAAGTGTCCCAAAATTATCTAATAAATTATAAGTTAATGATACAAAATATTACAACTTTCAATCATCTATGTATATAATAACTTTTAAAATTCAGTAAAATTACACAATTATTAATAAGTGATCAAATCAGTAAGTAATAAAAGGTCATAATGATTAACAAAATATAAAGTAAATAATAAGGTTACTCAACTGGCACAGTTTGGACACCACCTTCTGTTCAGAGCTGCTAGTGTTATAATGCTTCCAAAAGTAGCAGGTATTGGTGTTTTATACACCACCCCCAGGTGTCCAATCACACCACCTCGATTCAATAAACAAGTGACGTCACTAAGATTGAGGATAGACAAGTATCCATGTTGGTCACTTTTTATTGAAAGGTTACAATCAGGTTATAAGTAAGCACTTAGAAAATATAAACAACAAGAACATAATATTGAAATAAATATTTCAGGTATCTAAAACCAGACACTTGGATTCCAATTATTAATCTTATTAAGGTTATCAAACAGGTCAATGATTATTCACTACGTCTACCCTCGTCTATCATTTAACAAAATTATTTGAGTTACCGTGTCTGTATTTGTCAAATGAGCGGTGAATATATTTAGAAAACTAAGGAAAATATAATTATTAACTCAGATCAGTCATGATAATACTTTATATATTTAGCCAATAAACTACATACTAGAATATTACACTAACAAACACATTTAATTCTTCACATCACCTGCTCGACAATGGCAAATTATATATCATGCAAACCTGACCGAAAGCAAATCATTATAGTCCTTGGGTTTAGCCGGGTTATAATGTTGTACTTAATCTCATTATAACCCGCTAGTTAATAATGTGATTTCACTTCCCATAGAACTTATTGTTCTGTACGAAATTAGAATCAATTTTTACTTTTGATTTACTTTAATAAAAACCGTTTCTAGTAGCCTTAGCTATTTTTTTGTATCGCAAGAGGTGAGAAAAGTAGAGTATACTCCTCGGAGATAACGTCTGGAGTACTTCGTTATGTTCAGGATTCAATATTGCGCCCGTGACATAAAACAGTGCTTTATCCCCTTGGTGTACAATCTACTACGATACAACCGCCTAATCTATTCTACAAATGTAATAATTACATTGGAGAAATTAGCAAAAATATTAATTAGTAGCTCTTAAAATCGACAACAGACCACATTTCGATAATTTTTAGATTTTTTGTCTGTTTGTGTTTTTGTCTGCTTATCTGTTTATATATAATCAGTTGGCGTAAATACGGCTGAATGAATTTCTTTAAATAATATTAACGTTATGGTTTATGATGACGATGACGATGATACCTAAATAATGTGGCGGAGCCCCCCGCACAAAGAAGAAACACACTAAACGATTTCTAGTCATACCATAAATGGTTAGGTTAAATGTTTAAGACGGGAACAAAACGAGTATCGATAAAGGTAACTGCGTGACAAGAGTAAGACCCACTGAACGACTTTTATTCATACCAAAAATAGTTAGGTTGAATGTTTAAAACGGGACAAAAATAATGTTGATAGAGTTAACCACGTGATAGGCAGTCTAAGCGGGGCTCGGGGGGCGGAGCCCCCCACACAAAGAAAATGCACACTAAACGATTTCTATTCATACCATAAATGGTTAGGTTAAATGTTTAAGACGGGAACAAAACGAGTATCGATAAAGTTAACTGCGTGACAAGAGTAAGACCCACTAAACGACTTTTATTAGGGTTCCGTAGCCAAATGGCAAAAAACGGAACCTTATAGATTCGTCATGTCTGTCTGTCCGTCCGTATGTCACAGCCATTTTACTCGGAAACTATACGACGTATCTGAATAAAATTTACACATAAGGTGTATTTTTTATGCCGCTTAACTTAGTTATGGAGTTAAATTTGAAAAAAAAAAATATTTTTAGGGATAGATGTAACTAAATTTCAAAAAATGTATTTTAACCAAATATCAACATGTGACACATCAATCGATAGGTCTTTAAAAATAACATTGAGGTTACTTTGACCATTGTGTAATTAAGTGAATATTTTCTGAAATAATCACTTCGAAAGTAAGAAAAATTGTAACCCCCCCCTGTAACTTTTGAACCGTAAGTCCAAAAAATATGGAAAAAATTGAGGCGATGTGCCTTATCAAATACTTTCTACGAAAATTATTTTGAACATTATCGGTTCAGCCATTTTTGAGTTATCTCCAAAAAACTTCTTCAATAGGCATCAGATACGACCTTTTGGTATTAGTACATTGAAGGTACGGAACCCTCCTATGCGTGGTCCGACACGCACTTGGCCGGTTTTCATACCAAAAATAGTTAGGTTTAATGTTTACAACGGGAGAAAACCAATGTTGATAGAGTTAACCACGTGATAGGCAGTATAAGGGGAGCTCGGGGGCGGACACAAAGAAAAGACACACTAAACGATTCCTTTTCATGCCATAAATGGTTAGGAATGTGTAAGACGGGATCAAAACGTAAGTATAAGAGGGGGGCTCGGGGGGCGCAGCTCCCCGCACAAATAGAAAACCTACTGGACGACTTTAATTTATACTAAAAATAATTAGGTTAAATGTTTAAGAAGAGATAAAAAGATTGTTGAAGAGTTTACCACGTGATAGGCAGTTTAAGGGGGGCTCAGGGGTTGGAGCCGAGGGTTGGAGAGTAATTAACGGATATTCACTTTTCTATTTTACTCAGTTTTAGCCATGCTTGCGAGGTCTACAGCTCACAGAGCCACTAGTTTTAATAGGTACACCTACTTATAATACATAATAGTATCAGGTATTCGGTGACATATATACAAATAGAGCATAGATCATAATTCATTGTCAGCCATGTGGCATCATATAGTTTACCTACAATCTACATGCGTTTTGGTCAGGTACTCACTTTGTATAGTATAGGTAATCAAATCACTAATCAATAATAATTAAGAAATTCAATTTATTACACATTCATGTTTAAAACAGTAAAATATATTGTAGAATTCATATAATAATATAAAAATATGAATTGAAAACTGTTATTTTACCATCTATTCACTTATTAATTGTAGACATAACATGTTCAGTCTTTCATTGAAATGAAATAATAATAAAATTTAAACGTGTACATAAAAAAATAGAGGAAATATACAAATATTATTATTATTATTTTTCCAGGCTTTCATCACCTCTACGCATAACATGACCATGAAAGCCTGGAAAAAATGATCCTGGTCGGAAAAGTGGAAGGCGAAAGACCTAAGGGCCCCCCGCCAACCAGATGGTCTGACCAAATTAAGAAGGCCACCTCAGGCAAACTCCATCAAGCGGTGAGGGCTACGGGAGATCGAGACCAATGGAAACGAATAACAAGGACTGCAAAACCAAGTGGTCACGATCCTCAGTAATGAGGGACCGACGAAGAAGAGAAGAAGAAGAAGAGATTATATTTTTATGTATTACATAAATCATTATAATGAAATATACACTAAGGACTAGATAACCTTTAAAAAAATAAAGGTATCAAAAGTAATTCAATCTCACTGTAATTAATGTATAATATGATATTCACATAAAGTGCCTATAAATATCAAATTTTATATAATTACGTATTAACGGGTGATAACAAAAAAGTGGAACTCACTTTCTATAGACTTAACTATTTACATAAACAAAATAGTTTGTTCATAAAGTTTGTTATGTATTTGGCACTTAATAGTACGAGTGCCCTTTAATCATAATACTGCATTGTCACGCGATACACATCTTCCTACTTATGCCTGCAAAATTGTAGCTCAATCGAAATTGGGTCAACTTTAACTCTCAAGAAAAACTCAATTTTTTTGTCATTTTAAGAGGCTGACAACACCCGATGACCTTCAAATTGACTTTACTCAAACAGGTTTTTAGCTGTAATTACTTGTTTTTGGGAAAGTAAAAAAATGTATATGTTAATATTCAATATATTTGGAAGAACTTTGTTTATTCCGATACACGATTAGACGACATCGGCTCAATAGAAAATAATTCCAAAGTTAAATCAAACTAAAATTAGCTTTAAAGAGTTTTGACTGTCCTGTAATTTAAGGACAAAATGTCAGCACAATAATACTAAAACTGCATTTTTTTATATTTCTCAATTAATGCGTAGTTTTTTTTTTAATTTATCATTTTGCTAAATTTGCAATGAGCTCTCATACTAATTGTAACACAGTGTTTCTCGTTCACTCGCGCTGAAAAAGATAGGGATGGAATTTAGCTGTTGTCATCCCCTTAACCCTCGACTCAAAAAGAGGGGTTATATGTTTGACCGTTGTGTGTCTGTCTGTGGCACGATAGCGCAAAAATAGTTAAGCCGATTTAAATGCGTTTTATTTGACAGCAGGTTTTGTAGCGATTTTTTTTTTAATTTATTTTATTTATTTATTTCAAGATAAAACTTAAGAGGTAGGTATACCTATTTTTTTCGCCAAACTGAGGACAGTTTGTTGGCGAATAGTGCGCTCTAAAATAAAAATAACAATTTTGTATTATACCTACTTACCCATTACACAAACTTATTTGAAATCAAGTTAATTTGTACTAATGTTTACATAACTAAATGCAAGTCTGCATATCTACAGCTAGTACAGCCACTGATGAATGATCTTAGACATGTGTTATCAAAATCGGTTCAGCCGTTTCGGGGATTTTCCTAATTTTTTAATGCATAATAGTAATTTGTCTTTTATTATTATGAGTTTTTGTCATTTTACCTAAGTATTTAAGCAAGTACCTTACTTACAATGAATTGTAAATGTGGGGGTTGACTGGGTGATGAGTCCCTTTGTCAGGTAAACTTAGACTGTTTATTCCTTAACAACCAGTGCTTATATACAACAGTTATCTTACACTACGCTCCTAATCTGTGACATGATAATTAATCTTAACAAGATAGGTGCGTGATGATTACCTATATTACACTATCACACGCACCACACATACTACGCCAACTGGACCGGCACATGGCTCCCCTCTTAAAAATCATCCTCCGGCTTGATTCCGGCTGTCAACGACGGCTTTCACTCTCTTGTCCAACAACTTGAGTCCCATGATCGCGAACAATATGATGCATGTGACGACCAGCTGCACCAACACGATGTGTCGATTCCCTCGTATCTCCTCGAGAAGCAATTGTTTGATCTCATCCATCTCCTGCTGTTGTAAGCCATTATCGTTGTTATAATTAATTTGATCTTTCGAGCTGCTTACGCCCATGACTGTTTGTCGAAGGTTTGGGATGTGCCGGTCGACTGATGTTCCTTTAAGTTAATCCAGCATTTATATAGTACCTCTATTCACTCTCTAAACCGCACTGAACGTTTTGCGTTTGTGACACACGTGCGTGACTCCCGCGTTTCCGCATCATCGGCATCTGCCTTATCTAAAAGAAACGCTGGTTTCAACCGGTCAATAGACAGCTGACCGTACCAGCTGCAGAGAAAGGGTACCACCGTGCCCTACAAACTTGTATGGCGGGTGGTACCTTTTCTCTGCAGCTGACTGTACGAATCTTTTCCGCCCCTTCGAATCAAGTAAACTTTATCTGATCTTGAAATTACTGGGTATGGCCCTTTGTACGGTGGCGTTAAATTAGGACGAAAAATATCACACCTAACAAACACGTGTGAACAGCGCTTTAATTCAGGATACACAAAAATTGTCTGGTTCGTTTTTTTACGCGGTGGCGCCGCGGTAAATATCGCAATGTTTTCACAAATCCTTTTTACGAGCTCATCATATGTCTCTGATTCTCCTGAATTTGTAAAAAAATCCCTTGGTAGCTTAACTGGTGCGCCATACAGCATTTCCGTTGCACTAAAACCTGTGTCGTCGCGGACAGTACTCCTTATTCCCATTAGTACAGAAGGCAACTCCCGGACCCAATTCCGAGAACCTCTCGCCATCAAGGACGCCTTAATTACCCTATGAGCACGCTCACATTTGCCATTCGAACTTGGATGGTATGCCGTTGTCCTGATTCTCTGCACCCCCAAAAACTGCGTGAGACACTCAAACGTCCTTGACTCAAACTGTCGACCCTGGTCGGTTGTAATACGGAGTGGGCATCCGAATCTCACAATCCACCCCTCGTATACCACGCGAGCCACCGTTTCCGCAGTTATGTCTGCCACCGGAACGGCTTCGAGCCACGAAGTGCAACGGTCAATCATTGTTACTAAATATCTTTTCCCCTGAGACTGTGGCAAGGGCCCCACGATATCGCAATGTAGATGCTCAAAACAAACTCCCCTGCCGGCGCTACCGTATGTCTCCAAACTTTTGATTTCTGACACATGACACAAGCTTGACACCATTGATTTATGTCTCTATTAATTTTAAACCAAATATATCGCTCCGTAATTAGCTTCCTGGTCGAACGTTTCCCAGGATGGCTGATATTATGAATCGCATCAAAAAGTAGCTTCCTATGCTTCTCTGGTATATATGGACGATCAATTCCTGTAGAGGTGTCGCATACTATTGTTGTTGACGTCCCCGCAATCCTCACTTTCTCAATTTTTAATTTCCTACTGCTATACAATCTAGCTAACTCGGTGCTAGCGTTTTTATCCCTTGCTAACTCGGCCAAATCGATCGGTGATGGCATGCATATTTCGTCGATCGTACGTGATAAACTGTCAGCTACCACGTTGTCTTGACCACTGATAAACTGTATGTCCGTGCTGTACTGAGAAATGAAATCTAACTGCCGAACACGACGCGGAGTATCGTTAATTGAAGGCTTCTTTGTAAATGCAAACGTTAACGGTTTATGATTCGTAAAAATAGTGAACTCTCTCCCTTCTACAAGCCGCTGAAAATGTCGCACTGCCATGTAGATCCCCAAAAGTTCACGGTCAAAAATTGAATATTTCTTCTGGGCTTCACTCAACCCTTTTGAAAAAAAACCTAAAGGCTGCCATACATCGCCCATCTTTTGTAGAAACACCGCGCCTACGCACGAAGCACTCGCATCAGTGAAAAGTGCCAATTGCACGTTTTGTAATGGATGGGCGACCGTTACCGCATCCATGACGTCTTTTTTGCACTGCTCAAAAGCCTGCTCGGACTCAGGCGTCCATACGACCGGAACATTGTCATTCTTCCTTGAGTTATGTAGATATTTATTTAAACAAACCTGATTCTTCGCTGCGTTGGGCAAATTACTTCGATAAAAATTTACCATGCCCAAAATCCTCCTTAATTCCTTGATTGTTCTTGGTTTTAGGAAATCGGCGATTGCCTCAAACTTCTCATTCGTTGGTCGAATTCCTTGGCTCGTTATATGATAACCTAAGAAATCCATCTCTGCCTTGAGAAACTCGCACTTCTCGGTATTGATCGTGATCCCGTTCTCGTGAAGGCGCGAACAAACAATGTCTAAATGCCTCAAGTGTTCAGACTCGTTCCGCGACGCTATTAAGCAGTCATCCACGTACACAACCATGTGAAGCGGGCTCGCCCATGGGCTATCAGATGGCTGACAAATTCCTAACTCCATCATTTTCTGGAACTCCTTTTTCGCTATGACATACTTGTCGGGAGGTAGCGGCCTGGGACGTGATGCAATCGGCGGTCCCGTCGTTATAATATGATGCTTAACATTATGTTTTGGCGGCCTCTTCATTGACGACGGCCGAGTTATATCGACGTATCTTTCCAAAATTTCCTTTACTCGAGAATCTATCTCTCCGTCAATAGTTTTGATTGCGAGAATCGATGGTTGCTCCACTTTAACGATAGTTGCAGGCGTTGTAAGCTCTGTAACCTTGTCTATCAATCGGCGACCATGAATATCAACCAAAATCCTGTGATATTCCAAAAAATCTGCACCCAAAATCGCGTGCCTTACGTCAGCAACCACGAACGTCCACGTATAAGGACGTCGAAGTCCGATATTGAGAGTTAAGTCCTTCTCGCCGTACGTTTTAATCTTAGTGCCATTAGCCGCATACAGCATGTACCTTGAATCATTTCTCGCTTTACCATAGGACCTTCCAACACAAGAAATTGCAGCCCCTGTGTCCACCAGGAAACGTATTCCACTCTTCTTATCTATAATTGTGAGGCGGGAACTAGGATGTATTGCACAGAGGTCCGCCGTTCTCCGTGCGCGCATTAGTTTCCCTGAAACTTGTTGTCGAAACTTTCGCTCTTCCATGTACACGGTTGCTGGCACTGCCATGCTCTTCCTCGAAACTTACGATGATACACACATAACCTGTCGCCACGACCTCGCGACCCTGATCTTGAAGAATAACGCTGACGGTATGCATTCCGCTCTATGCCGCGTCTATAATTCCCGCGCTCATGACGTAACTCATTTATGTCAAATTGCATTTTCGCCAGCTGTGCCGTTACGCTAGCTAAGCAAGTCGCGACGTCGTCTGCCTTACACACTTGATTACTCACTACGGACACTTCCGTCTTTTTTGTATTTTCATAAATTTTGTCTGCCAACTCGCAAGTTTTGTCATCCGAAAGCTGGTCTGTCACCGCCAACACTGTCGTAACTGCCGAAGGAGGTTGCCGAAACCACATGAGTTTAACCGTCTGGTCGTTTATTTTTCCGTTCGCCAAATCACGCATTTTACGCCATAACTGAGAAGGCTTCTGATCTCCTAACTCCATTTCCGACAATAATCTCTGGAACCTGCTCTGCTCCGACTCTTCATAGCAACCAATTAGCCGGTTTTTGATAGTTTGGTATTTGTCGTCAGCGATTGGTAATAATATCACTTATTTGTTGTATCTCTTCCTTTGTAAGCTTGGCAATAACCATGTTGTACTTGTATTCATCTCCCTGTTTCTGTGGCCCCACGATCGCTTCAAACTGAATGAACCATAAGCCCGGAAGGTCCCTCCAAAATTCCGGTATGCGGGACATCACCGAGGTTGCCGCAATTTCTGTCATCTCGGTACTCCCGCCGCTCGCTGATTTGTTTGGAGTAGGCGGCGACATCGTTGACAAAGCAAAATAAATGTGACGAACTCAAATATGACGAGACAACTTTGTCAGTCCTTTTCGGTCAGCAGATAAGTATTCGAAAATCGCAGACACATACTCCATTTGCTGTATTTCCAAACTGATCCGACAACTGCGTGCTTCTTACTTCCGGTCGGGGTCACCACTGTGGGGGTTGACTGGGTGATGAGTAAAAGTCCCTTTGTCAGGTAAATTTAGACTGTTTATTCCTTAACGACCAGTGCTTATATACAACAGTTATCTTACACTACGCTCCTAATCTATGACATGATAATTAATCTTAACAAGATAGGTGCGTGATGATTACCTATATTACACTATCACACGCACCACACATACTACGCCAACTGGATCGGCACAGTAAATATAAGTGAAAATACTTAAGTTAATAAGCTCTGTCATGTACAAACTTGTGTCATGAAATTAATATAAGTGTGATAGTAAATCATAAATAATATATTTTATCTAAGTCACAAATTATAAATATTTTCTATAAATATAGGTACCTAAATTTTTTAAACATGTACAGTAAATAAATTATTTGTGTTTTAAAAAGCCATTTTTATTTATAATATACTTACATAGCAATCAATATTTACTTAAATTTAGCAGTAGGTTTGTGAAAATTTATCATTTAGGGGTTACGTAAATACATTTAACCCTTTGAACGCCAAGCATCGGACGGAAAAATCGTGCCCTCTGCTCTGCGGGCTTTGCGCCAGCTTATATATTGCTGCAAGGCAAACTGCTTATATTTTGGACTTGATATCACGTGCTGGTGCTGAGGGCACGACTTCCAGTACGCGTGATTTGACGTCTTTGGCGGTCAAAGGGTAACTACGTGCTTTTGGGTCATTCACAAATCCCTGGCACAATATCATAGGGTTAATGTTACATTTTTAGGGTAGTTGAAGTTCACTATGACAATGTTCAAATTTCCATTTGATAAAAGTGAAACGAAATGACATCACACCAATCTCGTGATTTTCTGACGTCACATATTCACTAATTTTACTCAAAAATGATAATTATTTCCTTTTCAATGATGTATTCAAGTTTTTTTTGGGGAAGGAAAGAACCCATAAAAATCACGAAAATACACACATAACTTGTACATGATTAGTTGTTCTTAATGCAAGGCACGCCAGCCTCGCAGTACAGCGTGTCCCAGAACTCCACACGCCTCCTGTCTGCGAAGCTACCTGGTGTCAACTTCACATTGATGTCCAGGTACTCCTTGTTCTTCCTCGTGTACACCGGCCATCTCACTTTAGAGTCAGGAGTTGGATTGCTGTAAAAAATCAAAGATAAATTAATAAATATTATAAGTGGGACAATCTTACACAAATCGACCTAGTCCCACAGTAGGCTCAATAACGCTTGTGTTATGGGTACTACACGACGTACTATTTATATTACATAAATATGGATAAATACTTATACATAGAAAA
This sequence comes from Pammene aurita, assembly GCA_947086415.1. NCBI lineage: Eukaryota > Metazoa > Arthropoda > Insecta > Lepidoptera > Tortricidae > Pammene > Pammene aurita. The sequence continues at coordinate 37,716,016 of OX352297.1, read as the reverse complement.
CATCCATAACTCGGGAACAAATCTGTGATAAACACACAAATAAATACCCTGACCAGGATTCGAACCCGGGACCTCCTGCTTCATAGGCAGGGTCACCAACGACTGGGATAGGAGGTCGTTTAGCGGATAGAAGATAAGCGGATGAGGTTTGATGTTTTTTACTATGGTGAAATAAACGATATTATGATTAGGTCCGAGTACTTTGTTAAGACGAACCTTTTCTATACCTGCAACCAATTCACAGTACTGAAGTGATACCCTTAATATTCGTGAACCAAGGTTGGTACGAAACGCTAAAGCCTAGAGTGGTTTTGCCAGTCTAATACCTAAAGACCTAGTTTTCCCTCCGGGTTAGGTCTGATGACAGTCGGTTTCATAATATCTAGCACCTAAGCAAATACATCGAATTAGGTGGCTTCCTTGAGCCAACGTGAAAAAATCGAGACAAACGCTATAAAGGCGATGACGGAAATCTACATAATCTAACTATGACTAATTAACCTTTTGACCGCCGTAAGTTAAAATTGAACTTTCAATTTTGAACTCTGTCATAATTTATGAAGGTGTCATTCACGTTGTCACTTCAATTTGCTTGTGCCTATATCAGACGACGGCGGTCCAAGCTGTGAGTTATTAAAATCTCATTCGAGAACGCTCCCTAACTAATGTCCCCTAAGCACCTACAGGCGCGGATACAGGGGGGGGCAACAGGGGCAATTGCCCCCCCCCCCCCTGAAACGCAAACCTCGTATACTACGGGGCCCTTAGGTGCGGACCGCGAGATTTTTTGTGAAGGAAAGTGCCCCCCCTGAACGAAATCCTGGAAAGTGCCCCCCCCCCGCCCCTGAACGAAATTCTGGAAAGTGCCCCCCCTGAACGAAATCCTGGATCCGCGCCTGAGCACCTACATCGGTTAGCAAAGGTATTTTTCATGGAAAATTATATCAACGACATAAACACAATATTCGATATATCCAAAACCCAATATATTTATTATTTTATTTAGATGAAAGCTACTCACCTGGTTTTAGCAAAATCCGTCCATAATTTGGTCACGTTCGCTACATAATTTTTTAGTTTATCTTGAGATTCATATGCATCTTTAGTAAAATCATTAGAAAACATATAAAATACGTCATCGCCATGGCAGGCTCCTTTCAAGTCCAAGCCCATACTAGTAAAATTCTTGAAAACATTGAGCTCACTATCGAAACTGAATCTGTACATATAAATAGGCCTGTTATGTTTAGCATACAAGTAAGTAAATCTATGCGTGTCATACACAAGATGCTCGTCAGACAACATATTGACAATCTGCTTATAATCATCTTTTGTATACTCTCTGTCGCCAATGTAGAATGTCCTAATTCTTTTGCCCATTTCATTAATTTTCTCCCGGCTTATCTTCTCGGCGATTTCTCTAGGTACGTCATAAGATGGATTCTTATTGTAAATATCCAACTTTCCTAAACGGTCACCAATCATTATGATAGCTTCAGCGGAATTAAATCCCACCATCAATGGTACTTTTCGCATTCTTTTTGACTGAAGAATATCCAATGGGTACTCGTTGAGAAACGCTTCTACGTTATCAATTTTTTTTTCTACAACCGGTGAAAATCTTATAGGTAATCCTCTAAACTTCTCATCATCCGTACTAGTAGCGGCTGTCAATTTTGTCAAGTTCGCTGCTGGCAGGCTTCTTAAAAACTCAAGCAGCTCTGTGGTATTTTTAGTGTCTTTGCCCAAATATTTCCCAACCCTGAACGCTCTGCTCTTGCTGTCTTCTCCTATCGCCCAGTCGTGGACACTAGTGCCACTTTGCGCTATAACTTTATGAAATAGTCCTCTAGACGTCGGTGACATGATGTGGTGGGTTACAGAACAAGCGCCAGCACTCTCTCCAAAAATGGTGATATTTTCCGGATCTCCTCCAAACTTCGCAATATTCTCTTTTAACCATTTAAAAGCAGCTACTTGGTCCTTCATACCTGCATTACCAGGAACTTCAGCAGTATCCAAACATAAGAAACCTAGCACTTCGAGGCGGTAGTTTAAAGTAACCAGAACAACATCTTGTTGTACCAGAAACTTTGGTCCGTAAAAGTCATCATTCCCAGAGCCTGATAAGTAGGATCCTCCGTGAATGAAGACCATGACAGGTTTCAGTCGGTGGAGGCACTTGGTGAAGACGTTGAGGAACAGGCAGTCCTCGCTTCTGTGGAAGACGGAGTCTGATTCGCCTTCATTTTGCATACAGATGTATCCATATTCTGTCGCTTGGCGTATGCCTTTCCAGGGTCGAGGTGGCAGGGGAGCCTGGAGGAATAATGAATTTATTTAAGTACAGCTAGTATTTAGATTAAATTTTGAAGGGACCCCGCCAAAACGCGTCCTAAGCGCGGGAAAGCGTATTGTACTGGGACTAGAGCATGCAAAACCAAGTTGGTACAAAAATAATATTCATATTCATATTATTTATTTGTATTGATCATAAATTGTCACAGGTATAGGTAATATACATTTACAGTTGTAAAATTTGCTTATTAGGTAATTGTCTTTATGTCTAGTTTTTATAATTATATATAATATGAATTTGACAATTAAAAACATTTAGTTCCATTCCAATACATTAGGATCGTTATTGCTATTAAAGAATTCGAGGAGTTTGATCGCAGATTACCCTTCTAGGAATTCATTAACGGAGTAAAGTGCTCTTGCCGAATCTCTTGTATGACTCAGAAACGTGGTGCCTCTATCGTAAGCATATTCGCTCATTAGATAGCTACCACCTTAGAGATGCCTCCGTGACATTATGGGAGTCCACTGGTCTGATCGTGTTAGGAACACGGAGATCCTTAGACGTACCGACGCCTATTTGAGGCCTATTTGATTAAGCGATAGCTGTGTTGGGGTGGACACGTCTCCCGAATGTCTCAAGACAGAATCGCTAAGCGTATCTTTTACTGCGAACTGCAAACTGGCAAGCGCAGGCAAGGCGGCCAGTTTTTGCGATATAAAAATATGCTGAAGCGGCATATGAAAAGAGCTCGTATAGAGCCAAAGACATGCGAGACTCTTGCTAGTAACCGTCCGCAGTGGAGGCATACCGTGCACACTCAGGTGCGTAAGTTCGAAGCCAGGCGACGCACAGAGCTTGACGCTAAGCGCGACGAGCTAAAGGCCAGACCAACTGTGGCCATAAATTATTGCTATGTCGGAGGGGTCCTTACTTGCAGCTGTGGCCACACATTTGCTGTAAAAATTGGCTATATCAGTCACCTAAGAGCGCACCAGCGTCGCTCTCAGCGGTAGAACGCAGTCGCTGTAGCCGAAAACGGCTAGGAGAAGATAAAGTGCTCCTTAGACCAATAGGCGCTTGAGTTTGGACATAAAGATGAGATCTGACGTTTCATCTTTTATATCGGACGGTATCTTGTTATTAATCCGTGGTCCCATAATTTGGAAGTTGTAAGCAGTTTATCAAAGCCTATGTGCAGGTATTACTAATACCGGCAGGCGTCTAGGTGCTTAACGCTTAGAAAAAAAATTGAATTGCTTCCGATTTCGACGGAGTAGTTTTCCCATTTTAAGTACGAAGAGAGAGGGAACCGTTAGGGTACCTAATTTCATAAAAAGTTTCTTCGCTAGTTCATCTAGTGGTACTCGACATATTATCCGAACGCTATTTTTCTGTAAAAAAAATATGAAAAAAAAAAAAATAATCTTGTTTGTTTTTAGTAAGAGTTGGGGCATTAAATTGCTTGTTGTTTATGGAGTTAGAAAAACATATTACTGTTCACGACTTAAGTTTCACTCTGTATTTACTCCCCCACTCCATGTGTACCCGTACACATGGAGCATGGGAGCATATTATTTTTTGGGGTACCTCCCGAGGTACCCCAAAAAATAATATTTTTCCAGATTTTGTTTTAAAACTTTGCCGGCGTGAATAAAACACATACTCATACGATTTTTTTATTTTCTAGTACTAACCATCACTGAGCAAGCTGCTCACCCTGCTACCTCACTTCTTACCCTTATAGTTTCGTCATGTCCGTCTGACCCCATCTATCCGTCTAGACGTCTAGTACTAACCATCACTAAGCAAAGCCGTGGACGGACAGACGGGGACAGACGGACATGCCGAAACTATAAGGGTAGGCACCCTGCTCACCCTGCTCAGTGATGGCTAGTACTAGACAAGTGAAATTTCGTATGAGTATGTGTTTTAATTACGCAGACAAAGTTTTAAAATAAAATGTGAAAAAATATTATTTTTTCGGGTACCTCTCGTACACATGGAGTGGGGGGGTAAATATTTTTTTTACTCCAACCCTAATGTGTGGGATATCGTTGGATAGGTATTTTAAAACAAATGAGGGTACTCTAAATCAATTTTTGGACAAAACTAATACTTTCGTAAATATTAGCTCCGAAAGTTTAAAAAAGTGTTTATCGTATTTCCTCGATATCTCATTAAACATTGATCCCAGCAAAAAAGTGCAAAGAATATTTATTATTGAAAATTATATGTGAATGAATTAAGCGATAGAACATTTTTTTGTATGAGCCACCGTTACCGAGTTATTTACGAAAAACCAAAATAAGGGACCTTTGCACCTCCTCCTCCCCGCTAGCGGCGCCCCCATCCACCGGTACTTTTAGTATGTTGTGTAGGATACCTTTGCCTACAACTACACCAAAATTTGGCTGTTCACGAATTATTTCCTCTAAGTTTTCCTTCATTTGGTGAGCTATATGATGGATTTTGGATTGCGTAACGCTAGCGGTGGGGCCTATTGCAAGCCTAATGATTTGTTCTGAAGAGAGCTGTATTGAGTGCCATAATTTGTGGATATGGTCTTTCAATGTATTTCCTCATTGTCCACAATGGATGAGTCACGTGTGATAGTCCTATTATAATATGCCCACGAATCCCGACGTATAAAATAGAAAAAGATAAATACTTAAAGCCTGACCAGAAATATATGATCATGCGCCATGTTGCGGAATTTCATTGGAACTAATTTCTTACACTGGCAATAATTTTAATGACAGAATGGTATGCATGTGGAGTGCATGTGTTAGGCTGTCACTGTCATTGAGGCGGTTTGCTTAAATGATAATAAGTGTTGAATATTAAATAATAAACGACAGAAAATTCCCAAAATTATCCATAGTCAAGAGCGGAACATTGCAGATAATGTATATAATAAACTGCTGTAAGTAATACGCTCGGGAAATGAAACTTTTTCGCTGTGAAACATTTTCAAATTAACATCGAAGCTGACAGGTATACAAATCAAGATGTCACGATACCATAGAGAACTGAACTGTTGCCATATAAATGAGAATAATAGCGCCCTCTTGACAATAATCATATATTTCTGGTCAGGCTTTAAATGCATTGGAAACAGCCACGACTCATGAACAAAATATATCCGTGATGAACGCACAAATAAATGCCATTACCAGGATTCGAACCCGGGACCTCCTGGTTGTAAGCACAATCACTACCGACTACGCTATGAAGTCGTTATTAAATTTAAATTTATTGTAAACTAGTAGTTCGCCTCGAACTGAAAACTCGCGATTTCCTTGCATACGAGTTGACCAATATAGCAAGACCCTTATGATGATAGTTTTGCGCTCTCTAGCTCCATAACCACTTGACCGATCCTGATTAGAAATATAATAGAAATAGAAACTGATTCCAGCGCTAATTATCATTTCGTATGTCTTATAAACTGATTACGGATGATTTCAGTGTTAGGTATCTATCAATTTATAATATACATATAAGGAATGCTATCAAAATCAAAGGCTCAAATCGTTACTGTTGTAAATGTTATTAAAAAGCCACATAATAAAAATTTCGTTCAAAAATATTTTATAGTTACCAAGGATCATTGATTTGAAACGGAAATAAATATTTATTCATATATCTAATAAGTCTGATTATAGCATATCGATATGAAATATCGGAATATCGCGGCACTATTTACAGCAATTTCTGCCACCTCAGAAAATAACATGTCAAATATACTGACACGGTCGATTCCTACAGAAACCATAGACAAGGGCGGCTCTATCGTAAAGCCGACTGACGCACTAATAAAGAGGTCGGTGCTCTGTGGCCTAATCTTAATCTTTTCTTATTTAAATACTCGTAAGGTCAATGAATGACAAATAATTCCCTTTTATGTGATAAACTCAAGGTTATTATTTATTTTAACGTGTTCAATATTTTTATATTGAATAGGAACCTACAATCATATGGGGTATTATACGAGTAAATATGTTATAGTTAAGCACTTGAATCAATATTTAAGTAGGTACCCTCCGAAGTAAATAAGCGAGCACACTGAATGTTTTGCACTACCGGCTACTCGTAAACATATTGAATTGAAATTGTAGAATTTAAAAAAATACAGATTTTTGTTTATGGAACGCAATAAATAGTGGTGGGAATCTATCGTCATTTGTTTTTAATGCCTTGTAAACCATTTGAACCGTGTTACCCTTAATGATGATTTTCGTGAAGGTCGACCTACAACCGCGGTCAATGAAGAAAACGTGGCTGCTGTGAGGCGACTCATTGAAGGAAACCGACGAATTACCTACGACGAAATTTGAGGTCAATTGGGGATAGGTATGAGCCAAATACAAAAGATTTTACACGAATATTTAAAAGTCAGGAAACTTTATTGTCGGTGGATTCCTCATGAATTAACTGCAGTCCAAAAACAGGCACGTGTTGGCCTGTTGGCTGGTGCGAAGAAATGATGCGAAAATATAAGGAAGGGAGTTCAACTGCTGTATATGACATCGTAACAGGAGATGAAACTTGGATTTATTGCTACGATCCGGAAAGAAAGCAACAATCCAGTGAATGAGTCTTTGAAGGTGACAGCACGACAGCAGGCCCACTAAAGTTCAACAAGCTAAAAGCCTTGCCAAACAAATGATCGCCTGTTTTTATTCTAAAACTGGTCATGTTTATACAGTGCTTCAATGATAAAAGAACAGTAAATGCCGAATGATACTATACTATTTGTCTGCCCAGAGTCATTGAGAAAATCCGCGAAAAACATACCAGAAGTCGCATCCTTCTGCATCATGACAATTCGTCCCCCCATACCGCAAAAAAGGCAAAAGCATTTTTGAAATCCGAAAGTGTGGAGAATGTCACTCATCCGGCTTATAGTCCAGACCTTGCACCTTGTGACTTTTATCTATTCCCTAAAATGAAAGATTTAGTGAGAGGTTTGACATTTAAGACCCCTCAAGAGGCAGTTACAACGTTTAATCAACACGTCGAAAACATGCAGTCAAATGATTGGGCCTCGTGCTTTCAAAAATGGTTCGAGCGAGTGAATAAGTGCATAGAATGTCAGGGGGATTATTTTGAGAAGCAGTAAATATATTATTATTGTTGTAAATTGATTTATTTCAAAGTTGCGCAAAACTTTCAGTGTGGCCCTCGTATAGTTACGGTAGAACCTGCCTACGTCTCCTTGGCATATAATTTTTTTTATATACCTAGTAATCCTAGTATACCTACCTACATATATGCCCGACCGACAGATACCATAGAAGTTGAACGTTAGTTTGAACAAGATTGGTTGGTTAGGTTCAGGGGTTTCCTCCCGCGGCTGTGGAATGAACTCTCTGCCGCGGTTTTCCCAGAGGGCTACAGTATGAGATTCTTCAAAACAGGAGTGTATCTAGGTTCTTAAAGGGTAGGCAACGCGCATGTGAATCCTCAGCAGTTACAGACGTCCATATGCTACGGTAACTGCTTACTATCAGACGGGCCGTATGCTTGTTTGCCACCGTCGAAGTATTAAAAAAAAAAATTGGTTGTTTGTAAAGTAGGTTTACGATCGAGATGTTTACGTGATAACGTCTTATTGGTGATATAAGTTTTTGGGAAGTAAGGAATTAATGAAGATAACAATTTTTTCAAATTTTAAATTACATCTATCGTTTTATTCACACTTTTGATGATAAATTTCGGGTGTAAAATGACAAGTTTACGATTTTAATTCGATATTCTAATCATTCACACGACGCGACGCGCTCCTTTATCTATTTTTTCCGTATTATAATTATTTAGGGTATGAGTCCAACTATGTTTTTATTTAACACTACCACAATTCATTTTTATCATGACATAACCTCTAAATTTCGTTTGTTTACACGTGTCTTTTTTCCATCTTTCATTACTTTTACAAGTTTATTCAAGAATGTTAATTGTTAGTAAGTAGGCTATTTTATTCACCTTTTTTTGTTGCAATTGTTGTAACACTTCACTTGCACTTCACATTTTGTTTCACTGTTAAACATTCAACGAAAACTTAACCGCACGAGAAAATCTCCATTCGTTTGTATGCCGCTAGAGTGAGAGAGACGGAAGATCGGTCCACTCACTCGAACGCTATGCCAGCCTCCGCTCGTGAGGATTCCGCGTGACAAGTTTCACGGAATGACTGGCAGCGCTCGAGATGAGACGGGAGATCGGTCCGTCTCTCTCTCGTTATACCTGCGATCGCGCTCGTGAGGTTTTGGTGTGACACAAGTTTCTGAACATGTCACCCGACTAAAACGATTTTAAAGACGTTATCACGTCAAAAAGATAGGATTTACACATACCAACAAAACCAACCGCTATTTGGGAAAGATATAATATTATTAATAAATACTACTATTTATTTCCTTGCCTGTACTGTAGAAAAATATAGGTTTGATAAGATATGCCCAGATCATAAAAATCCTTCGTTTGGAAAACTGCGGCGGCTATGAGTGTCAAAGTTTTTAACCATCTCCCTATCGATTTAAAGAAGTTGCCACTGGAAGCATTAAAAAAGAAACTGTATACATGGCTGACAGACAAGTGCTTTTATAGTTTGAACGAATAATTTGCACGTATTAACAATTAATCAATAGTTACATACCAGTATTTAGTGCATGCTAGATGTAAGAATTATTGTATACCTCACGGAGGTAGATAACGGAGATACCTACTCTGTAGTTACTTCAATATCTATGTAACCCGTTTTCGTTCAATAAATGAGTTTTTACTTTACTTTACTTTAGTAAAATGTTATTGCACAAAAAAATACATTTCTACCAGTCAACTCGGGCTAAATAGTGATATAACAAGGAGGTGCAATACAATAGGCAAATACCTTAAATCTAAGCCGTCCCCCGGACGGTTGTTCGTACGGGGCGTCCCTGAAGCTGTAATATGTCGATCTGTCATACTGTGTCCTAAGTGTCCCATCGCTTTCCTTGCTTCACTGTGACGTACATACAACGGATATACAAGTACCTACCAAGAAATCTAAGCCGTCCCACGGGCGGCTGGGCGTACGGGACGCCCCTGAAACTGTAATATGTCAATCCATCATGCAAAGTGTCCTCAGTGCCCCTTGCTTTACCTCAGTACCCTGTAGCTTCCCTTGCTTCACTTTCACGTACATACATACATTGGATACATACCTTGAATCTAAGCCGTCCCACGGGCGGCTACGTACGGGACGTCGACCCATCATACAAAGTGTTCTCAGTGCCCTGTAGCTTCCCTTGCTTCACTTTCACGTACATACACCGGATACATACCTTGAATCTAAGCCGTCCCACGGGCGGCTGGGCGTACGGGACGCCCCTGAAGCTGTAGAACGTCGATCCATCATACAAAGTGTCCTCAGTGCCCTGTAGCTTCCCTTGCTTCACTTTCACGTACATACATACATCGGATACATACCTTGAATCTAAGCCGTCCCACGGGCGGCTGGGCGTACGGGACGCCCCTGAAGCTGTAGAACGTCGATCCATCATACAAAGTGTCCTCAGTACCCTGTAGCTTCCCTTGCTTCACTTTCACGTACATACATACATCGGATACATACCTTGAATCTAAGCCGTCCCACAGGCGGCTGGGCGTACGGGACGCCCCTGAAGCTGTAGAACGTCGATCCATCATACAAAGTGTCCTCAGTGCCCTGTAGCTTTCCTTGCTTCACTGTGACGATCGGCTCGTTCTGTGAATAACATCATTTGAAATAACTATGCAACTCTTTTTCTCTATTTTCAAGGGGCATGGGGTATGGGGTTCTTCACAAAAAAAGGTGTTCAGAGTCAACAACACGCATGTTACACCTCTGGAGTTGCGTCCATAGGCTACTATAGCTGCTTACCATCCTTGTTTGCCTCTGTCGTGGTATTTTCCACTCTTTGTGAATGTTGCGATAATAACCTCTTGTTTTTCTGGGAGTCCTCTAATATAATATGAGGTTACCCTCACGACAGCCTGCACATTTTGCGACTTGCACATTCAGCTATGCATCCCTTACGACTGGTATAAATAATGCTATAAAACTATAGTATTTAATCTCCGAGGTAAAGAGGGTGGTTGTAAGTCTGACCGCTATTTATTTATTTATTTTATTTCCAAACATACAGGGTGACTGGTAATTCGTCGTATTCCTTCAGGGGGGTTATTCTACAGCTTATTTGGAGTGATTTAAGTCCAGTCAAGCAGGGGTCAAAACGCATTGGTTTTCAAGTTATTCAAGATTTTAGATTTTTTTAATAAATACCCGCTTTTTGACCTAAAACTAGTTTTTTTTTAAACTACGTATTTTTCAAATAAAAAAAAAGATTTTCCGAATAGCCAATGAATCACTGATTACGTAAAATAATAAAAAAAGTACAAAACATCAAAATTTTGCAAATAAAAGCATCTGAAGTCAGAAGTTTTTGTATTTTTTTTTCAAATCTTGTTACATTTTAAGGCATAACTAAAAAAAAAGTAATAACACTTCGCGTACAAATTACAGAATTTATTTCCTCGGTTCATAAGCTTTCTAAAAAGGTACAATTTATGACATTTTATGCTCATTTTTTACAATTAATAATAATAATACCAGAGCAGGTACAGGACTTAGCGTACTTGACTTTACTTGTTTGTGTCGTTTTAAACTCGCCGAAGGCATACTTTGTCTCCAGTTTCTTATCTTATCTTATTCCTTGAGGTAGTAGGCACTGCAGATTGCCTTTGGTGAAACAAACAAACTGATTAAGGGTCATTAGCTAATGAGCTAATGAAGTTAAATTACTTTAATTAGTTTGTTTGTGTCACTTTCATTCTTACGGCGGGTTTTTCGCCTTCTGTTCCTTATCTTATCTTAATTTTATTGGGTGGCGATGCTTCTCATGGGGTGGGGGTGAGACTAACCAGGTTTAAATAGGTCATGTAGTAATTAATCAGTTAGTTACTTTCAACTTTCTTTCCAATTCGGACGATATTGATAACTAAGTTATTTCTCAAATGGCTACTTAAGAATTTGAAGAATACGCAGATATCATTTATTGTTACGGACTCTGTGATGGTGACGCCGCTGCAGCTAGAAGGGAGTACCAACTTCGTTACCCTAACCGCCGTTTACCTCACGTAAGCGTGTTTGGTTCATCGTACCGTCTTATTCGGGAAACAGGATCAGTTAAACGCCGTCAAGCTGATGCTGGAAGACCTCAACAATACGATCCTGCTGAAGAAGAAGAAATCTTGCACTTTTTCCGGGCAGACGGTACTACTTCGACGAGAATTATGGCTAACCGGCTCGGTATGTCTCAGTGGAAGGTTTGGTTTACCCTGCACTCAGCTCGACAGTATCCGAATCATTACACTCCAGTACACGCTATTGAAGAGGGAGACCCAGCAAGAAGGATGGATTTCTGCAGATTTTTAATTAATGCTGATATCGAAGATCCCGAATACCTAAGGAGAATTTTGTGGACGGACGAATCTAATTTCGACCGTGACGGGATAACAAATTACCACAATCTGCACTTTTGGGCTCCCAAAGGTCAAAACCCAAAGAAATCAAACGAAGGAGCTCACCAACAAAGATTTTCTTTGAACGTGTGGATGGGAATCGTGCACGATAATTTAATCGGACCTTTTTTTCTGCCAGCTCGATTAACCGGCATCGCGTATGAAACTTTTTTGAGGGATGAGCTACCGACGCTACTGGAAAATGTGCCGCTTGCGACAAGAATTAACATGATTTATCAGCACGATGGCTGCCCAGCTCACTTTTACCGGGGTGTGCGGCAGTGGATGGATGAAAACTACCCAAGAAGATGGATTGGTCGAGGTGGCCCAACCCCTTGGCCAGCCAGGAGCCCAGATTTAACTCCGTGTGATTTCTACATCTGGGGTCACATGAAGGCGTTGGTCTACGACAGACCGATACGTGACGTAGAAGACCTACGGCAAAAAATCCTAGCAGCTGCACAGACGATGAAAGACGGGCTTTCGAGGCGAGTGACAATCACTGAAGTACGAAGAAGGCTTCGTTCTTGCATACGCAGGCAGGGCAAACAGCTCGAGCAAGATTTATAATTTTTCCTTTTTAAGATTAAATTTTATTTAATAATGAAACTGTAATTTTTCCTATTTTTCTTATTCCCCTACTTAATTACTTACCAAAGTATCACCCCGGGCAACTTAAAGTCTCAGAAGATAAGAAACTGGAGACAAAGTATGCCTTCGGCGAGTTTAAAACGACACAAACAAGTAAAGTCAAGTACGCTAAGTCCTGTATCTGCTCTGGTATTATTATTATTAATTGTAAAAAATGAGCATAAAATGTCATAAATTGTACCTTTTTAGAAAGCTTATGAACTGAGGAAATAAATTCTGTAATTTGTACGCGAAGTGTCATTACTTTTTTTTTAGTTATGCCTTCAAATGTAACAAGATTTGAAAAAAAAATACAAAAGCTTCTGACTTCAGATGCTTTTATTTGCAAAATTTTGTTATGTTTTGTACTTTTTTTATTATTTTACGTAATCAGTGATTCATTGGCTATTCGGAAAATCTTTTTTTTTATTTGAAAAATACGTAGTTTAAAAAATACTAGTTTTAGGTCAAAAAGCGGGTATTTATTAAAAAAATCTAAAATCTTGAATAACTTAAAAACCAATGAGTTTTGACCCCTGCTTGACTGGACTTAAATCACTCCAAGTAAGCTGTAGAATAACCCCCTTGAAGGAATACGACGAATTACCAGTCACCCTGTATTACACAGTATTACAGTAGATACTAAGGCACTGTGGTATGCGTACAATATTATTATTATTGTAGAATAACGTTAACATAGAGTTGTGTTATACAATAACAATAATCTTAAATACTAACTGAAGACGGCCGATCATCCATCGCCTCACATAACCTCTTACATCTAAATATATAAAAGAAGAAACTGACTGACTGACTGACTGACTGACTGACTGACTGACTGACTGACTGACTGACTGACTGACTGACTGACATATCAACGCACAGCCCAAACCGCTGTTTCTAGAGATTCCAAATTTGGTACGTAGGTTCCTTATAAGGTCTAGGGATGCACTAAGAAAGGATTTTTCAAAATGTACCCCCTAAGGGGGTAAAAGGGGGGTCCAAAATTTGTATGGCGAATCAAGATTTATTAGACTATTTTATTCGAAACTTCACAGGAGTATTCCTAACGATAAATGAGCAAACACGTGTTTCAGGTTTTTTGAAAATTCAACCCCTAAAAGGGGCAAATGTGGTTACAAAGTCTGAAAATCAACATGGGTATCGCATCCTTTTTGAGTACCTATAGGACGCGGGCGAAGCCGCGGGAAAAGGCTCGTCATATAACGTCTTCCAACTACTGGCAAAAACATCGCAGTCAGGTGCTGACTCGAGAAGTGCGTTTAGGTAATGTAAGGCGCGAACTAATGGTGAGTTCCTGTACGCCACAGTGCGCGCATTAGGAACTGCCAGTAAGTCGCCATTACGTGGCCTAAAATTAATCTTTGATTGAAACAGATGACTATGTGTCAGGACGCCCCGGCCCGGGATCTCTTTCGAGACCTAATAGGGATCATGAACTCTGCCTTGCCTGTACATATTCCAAATGGCACTGTTTACACGCGAGCACATTGATTCAAACGTAGAGGCATAAACACTAACTATCATATGCGTAGCAACAAGTACAAAGATAGGCTGGTTGCTGAAACACACAGACTCGCCAAGTCTCAGCAATCCATTTACTTCGTAGGACCCGCTATTTACAATCGTTTACCGGAAGCTAATACGGAATGCAACTACAAACGCGGGTTTCAAAAATAATTTTAAAAAAACCGGCCAAGAGCGTGTTGGGCCACGCTCAGTGTAGGGTTCCGTAGTTTTCCGTCCGTCACAGTAAGTGTCCCCACTTAAGAGTTAAAATAACACCGCCATGTAGGATATGATATGAGCGTTCCACGTACAGCGACATCTATCGGCAAATTAAATAAACTATTGCGCGCGAGCTTAAAGTGTGGAAGATGATTTTTATGGGATAATTCTTTATTGCGTGAACCGATTTTCACAGTTTTTACTTTATTTGAAAGCACGTTATTTCATTGTGATTTTGTAGAAATTACAGGTACAATAAACACCTGCTTATACGGTTAAATTACAAACTTAGTTCAGAAATTATTTTCTAATTTTTTTTCAAAAACTATTCAACCAATCAAGTTCAAAATAATTTTCCTAGAAAGTTTTTATAAAGTCCTACTTTTGAGATTTTTTCATATTTTTAAAACTTATGGTTCAAAAGTTAGAGTGGGGGGGGACACATTTTTTTTTTACTTCTGGAGCGATTATTTCCGAAAATATTTACATTATCAAAAAATGATTTTAGTAAACCCCTATTCATTATTAAATACCTATCCAACAATATATCACACGTTAGGGTTGAAATGAAAAAAAAAATCACCCCCCACTTTACGTATAGGGGAGGTACCCTAACAAAACATTTTTTTCCACTTTTTATTTTACCACTTTGTCGGCGTGATTGATATACTTATTAGTACCAAGTTTCAGCTTTCTAGTGCTAACGGTCACTGAGATTATCCGCGGACGGACGGACGGACGGGCAGACATGGCGAAACTATAAGGGTTCCTAGTTGACTACGGAACCCTAAAAAGTGGCTCTTAGGGCAGATATTCTTCGAGTACGAAGACTACTTTAATCTACTTCTCCAATTATAACGTGAAGTTTTATTTGACATGCGGGAGATATGATTAGATATAATAAAATTATGAAATAATGATGTAAAATGTCAACTATAGATATATGTAAGTACATGTGACATGTAACTATTGTTATCAATAAAATATTTTGATTTTGATATTGTGTGTCTGTCTGTAGTACCTTAGCTCTTAAACGGGTGGACCGATTAAATGAGTTTTTTTTATTTAAAAACCGGCCAAATGCGTGTCGAACCACGCATAATGGAGGGTTCCGTACCTTCAATGGAATAGGAACCATATAAGGTCTTCTCTGATCCCTATGGGAGAAGTTTTTTTGAGATAACTCAAAAATGGCTCGACCGATAATGTTCAAAACAAAGTATGTACTTAATAAGGCGCATATTCTCAATTTTTTTTATATGTTTTGGACTTACGGTTTTGAAGTTACAGGGGCGACACAATCTTTCTGACTTTCGATTAGATTATTTCTGAAAATATTTACTTAATCACGAAATGTTCAAAGAAACTTCGATGTTTATTTTTAAATACCTATCGATTTATGTGCAACATGTTGATATTTGGTAAAAATTTGTTTTTTAAATTTAGTTACATGTATTAATATTTTTTCAGCGAATTAATTACTTAAATTTTTTTATTGAATTTTTATTACTATATTTAATGTGTTATTTTAATTTAGTTTAATTTTAATAACATTTGTACACATGGATTTTATTCTGGAATAAAACATTTTCATTTGATTTCATTAACTACATAACTAAATAGCGGCATACAAAATACACCTTATAGCGAAATCTTCCCTCTTTTAAAAATCTGTTGAAACTCTATTATTTGTCTCTACCTTAATTTGCCAATATATTATGTGTATGTATATATTGTATGTGTTATAACTTATATATATGTATGTATAAGAATGATATTTTTATGCTTTATTTATGTATTTTTAGTTAGTTTTTAATATATTTTTAGAAATTTGTAGGAGTTTGTGTGTTGCTGTGTAATTTGCTCTCTTTACTTAAAATTCTTTGCACTACCTGTTATTTTAAATTAATTCTTCATTTCCTGCTACCCAAAGGTTGTCTGGGAGAGATCGCTTTTTAGCGATAAGACCGCCTGTTGTTACCTTATTTTAAGTTTATTGTAAAAAAATATTTTTGGTGCAATAAAAAATATTTACTTACTTACCTTATGTCTAAATTTTATTAAGATATACGTCTTATAGTTTCCGAGTAAAATGGCTGTGACATACGGACGGACGGACGGACGGACAGACGGACAAGACGAAACTATAAGGGTTCCGTTTTTGCCATTTTGGCTATGGAACCCTAAAAACAGGTTTTTTGCGATGGTTCTTATACATGCGCCGTTTCTTTTGTTAACTTTGAAAGCCATGAAAGAGGTTAGGTAATTAAGCTTTAATAAAAATAATAAACTGTGTAAAGTATATCTATCTCTTCAACATAATATTACCAACAAATAATAAACCAGGTCCACAAGGATATATGAAATACATATATTAATTATTAAAAACATGCTTACCTTTATAGAATTTATGCATCCTGCTAAATAGAGTAAATAAATACAAAACAAAATTAACAAACGAGTGAACGTGTACATTGTCATAGGGCGACAGTGTGTTTGCTAATGAGTGGTTGAAAGTCATACGACGTAAGGTATAGTATTTATCAGTCCAGTTTTCTTCAATGAGTCATTTTTGTGCTATTCACTACAGTACGAGCAGTACACTACGAATACGGCCAGAAGAATAAGGTATTGCTGGCCGAGTGTGATATTAGCGAGCGAGCGTTTGCGAGACCGTTTAATAGTACGACACGGGCAAACTGTTCAAGCATAGTTTACAGCTGCTACAGACTAAAACAATATTAAAATTCGACTTTTTTATCGTCAATAAAAGATATGAAATAATAGACGTCTATTTTTTTTTAATTGGTCATTGACAGCTTTCTTTTAAAAAGTGATGACATAAATAGTGGCAGTTGTAGCAGTAAAAATACGGCTTTTCCTGAACAAAAGATTTCCTTCTGTATGATTATTCCTTAGGAGCTAAGGATGGATTTGAAAAGTGAAACCACCAAGATTTTTGATGTAAATTTTTAGGGGGGTAGGCTCTCAACTGTATCTTGATACCTACATCAGTTTAGCTACTAGGCCAAGTTTGGTATCGTTTTCGTATAAATCTTGGATGCCGAATTCATTTATGGTATAATTTTGACATCGTTCCGAAGCAAACACATGTAAAATAAAAATAAAAACTTATTTTCAAATTCCCTTTTTCACAAGGAAAAAATCCATGAAAGCTGTCAATTAGCAATAAAAAAAAAATAGACGTCTATTATTTCATTTTTTTTGTTGACGATAAAAAAGTCTGCTCGTAACGAGGTTCTTATTCCACCGCTTTTACGCTCATAATCCTAGATATTAAACACGCGTGCATTTCACAATAATTATCCAACTAGTGGAATAATTTAATAATCCGATCAAGTGACGTTTGTACTCTAGTACCAAGTTGTACGTACGCAGACGAATCGTTGTAATTTAGTCGGGTAAAAAAGTAAAAAAAAAGTAAATATAATAAAAATATACACATTTACGATATAATACAAATTATACAATCCTGATTGTGAATAAGAATCATTTCAACTTATTATATTACTCGTAATACACAATAAATTACGTTTTAAACACGAATTGTCTGTTTTAATATTGGCTGTTTGGCATTATACGTCCGCGCCTTTTCCTCAAGCTGCACGCACATCCAAAAAAGAAAATTGCGCGCCATTTATAAGTTAACCTCAAATCATTGTTTATTTGTTAGATTTTTCTCGTCGTGTTTTATTAATTTAAAAAAATTATATTAAATTACTTGACCGTCACTGGAATCTTTATAATTGAGATAGCATATCTGTTTCCGTCGAATTATCACCAGCAAAGTGCTTTATTTGACTTTTGATTCCAACGACAGTGGCGACACCTGGCGGATCGCGCCTTTTTACACAGGTAAAAAATGTCCGGTGATCGTTTTGTCATTGGCGATCAGTTTCCCGTCGAAGCAACACGTGCACAGCAAATCAGGTCCTCTGACTATTACAATTCTAAAATTGTGAAAAATAGATGTTATTTAAAATATATTCGGTGTTAAAGTGTTTTATCAAGCAAAGTACCCGATTACTAAAATATTTAACTGGTCATACATTTTAACAGTTTTTCTGTTCGGATCATTACGTAATACGTTTTTTGTGCATAAAACCACTCTATAGTGTTTTATTTGTAGGTAGAACCTTCCGATTGTATTTTTGTCAAAAAATTCGTTACAAATACAATCAGGTGCCATTTTGAACTTTGATTAATACTATTTCTATTTCAGAAACGGATAATAATAAAAAGGTCTCGGCAGAGCCGCAGCCTGGCCCAAGTGATATGCAATGATAACTGTGATAAGACTACTGACCACAATAATTGTTATGAAAATAGAACTTGCCATGTAAATTCACATGAAAATCTTTCTTGCCCTGATAATTTGTCAATTTTGTCAGAGGTTAGTGGTGAATTGTATGATAGTAATGATGTTAGTGATGCTCCGTGCCCTAAGGGTCTCCCCAAACCTATCGACGCGGATTCGGCAAATCCGGTGGAAAAAAGCTTTATGACCACGCAATAAGAGCTAACAATGCACGGTTCGTCTCGGCTCGGCTCGGCCGACGCCTGCCGACGCGTCAACGTCTTTTTCGCTCTTATTGCGTAGACATAAAGCTTTTTTCCACCGAATTTTGCCAAATCTGCGTCGATAGGTTTGGGGAGACCCTAACGCTGAAAGTCAAGACGCAAATTCAAATTTGCCTTTCACTTTTGATATTGAAACGAAGTTAAAAGAGCCATCTGTCCCTAATCTTCAAAAAATGCTTCTAGACGTTCAGCGCTTGGGAAGCGCAGCATGATCTGCGGTTAGATATACACAAAAACTATACAATCATACCCCAGGTTTCGTAGACCTGGAAACAAACGAAGAGGTAAAAATGTATAATACCTTACGTCATCTAGCTTATGCTGATAAATCATATATAGCGGTTCGTAGTCTTTTATCATGGGCAAAGAGTATGAATTTTTCTTATGATGAATTAAACACTAAGGTCGATGAGCTTTTTCAAAAAGGCGACCTACAAAAGATTTCCTGTGATCTTTTACTAATAGTTTGTGGTCACCGCGCCGAAGCTATTGAAATGCGTAGAGACGCAATTACAAGCCAAATTAAAGAACCACTTGTCAAGGCATTATTAAATAAGATTCCTCCTTCCACCCAATCCTTTTACATCAGCTCTTGAAAAAGCAGGGGGAGTTCGAAAAGCTTTTTGGCAACTCAGCCGCCCCTCGCGGGGGCAAGGCATAAGGAAACTTACAATTCCATCGCGTGGAATTCTATGCAATGCTAGCTCAGGGTACTTTCCCATGCAAAACACGCATATGAAAACTTGGCACAATGCACCCTCGCGGGGTGTATGTCATTGCCCTAATTGTCAACAACCAAATTTGGCCTCTTAAACAAAATACCCTTGGTAAGGCAACTCAGCCTAACAGCCGCCCCTCACGGGGGCAAGGCTTAAGAAACCTACAATTCCATCGCGTGGAATTCTATGCAATGCTAGCTCAGGGTACTTTACCATGCAAAACACGCATATGCAAACTTGTCACAATGCACCCTCGCGGGGTGTATGTCATTGCCCTAATTGTCAACAACCAAATTACCCATGGGTAAATCAACCTCCAAACAAACAAACCGCTTACCACACAAGTGGAAGAGCGTCATTTCATGGTCGAGGCTCGCGGCCCGATCGTGGAGATAATAGAGGACGAGGAAATGCCGCTAGAGGTTACAAAGGTAACCAAAAACGGCAAAAATCATGACTCAGAACCGTTTCAAACAGGCCAGTTAGCGCACTTCCACACGCAATGGAAGAAAATGGGAGCACCAGAAATAACATTAGGTAAAACTAATCAGAGGGTATCGCATACCATTCCTTTCAAAGCCCCCACTGGTGCTTCCCGATGTGAATTCGGGCCCCTTTCACACCCCTGTGTCAAAGGAGATGTCTGCAATAGTGCACATAATGAAAGCTCAAGGTGTTTTAAAGGTAGCACAGCCGTCACCGAGCTTCATCTCTCCTCTTTTCCTTGTGCCAAAACCAGACGGATCTGCTCGACCAATTTTCAACTTGAAAGCGCTAAACGATCATGTACTGGCCGAACCTTTTCACATCATTAATATATATTCAAATAAACACTGGTTAATATAGATTAGATAGATTTTTTATTTAATCTTCCTTGTACCAAGCTCCGCCATTGACACAGTTCTGGTATGCATCTGTCATAGAGTATATAAGTAACAAGCGCTATTTGAGTTAAGTAAATACACTTCATTCGTCCCCCCTTTTAAAGAGGAGTTAGGAACTATACTATTAAAATTACAAATCTAATCTTTCAGGAGCTTTCCTGATTCTTGTAGACCTTCTCAAATCCAGGCTGGTCACCGGCGGTGTTTGTACCTCAGGAGTGGTTTCTAACAATTGTGGTAGTCCGGATAGACTTTCTAGTGGTTGAGTTAGAGGTCTCACATCTTCCTCCAATCCCCTTTCCTCACTCTCCCTATTACCTTGATTACTTTCCGTATTCTCTTCATTTCGGTCTATTTCTATTGGGGGTAACGGTGTTGCTATAACGGGATGTGTGACCTCCACTTGCGAACGTAACTCCTTTCCAGCCGAAATCTGAGGGGGTTCTACACATGGTCTCATATCAGAAATATGATAATATTTTTGTACACCCTTTGTCTCAATTAAATACCTAACTGGGCTTAACATTTTAACAATAGTAGCCTTGGTCCATCCTTTTCCTTCTTTTAAATTTTTACACCACACTTTTTGTCCTTCCTTGAGAGTTACCACAGGTTTTTCTAAATTATTATTTTTTATTACCTTTTTAGACAATGTATTACACTTTTATTAATTCAAAACGAGTCCTCGGTTTGTATTTAAATAACATTTCATTTGGAGACATGCCAGTAGAATTTGGACTGTTTCTATATGTAAATAAAAAGTTTTGCAACAAAAGTTCCTTAGACAACCGTGACCCATGTTCTGCTAATAACCTGTTTAGTGCTTGTTTAACTGTCTGAACACTCCTTTCTGCCATACCATTTGATTCAGGGTGGTATGGTGGGCTCTTTAATGGCACACAACCATTCTTTTTCAAAAAACTTACAAACTCTTCAGAGGAAAAGGGTGGTCCATTGTCACTAACAAGGTATACAGGAATACCAATAATAGCAAATGTTTTACACAATTTTTCGATTACTTGTGAAGCTGATGTGCCATGCATTATGTGTACATCAAGCCACTTAGAAGTTGAATCAACCAATAATAAATATGTTACAGAGTCTTTCATGAAAAAGTCAACATGAACTCTTTCAAAAACATTTACACATTTTTGCCAGTTTACTGGTGGGGTTAGATTAGTAAAATGTCTAGTATACTGACATATACTACAACTGGCAACAATTTTTTCAATTTCTTCATTCATATTAGGCCACCAACAGTAACCTCGCATTAACATTTTTGATTGAACAATTCCCTGATGAGACTCATGAAATAATGCTAATATCTTATTCCTAATTTTACTAGGAATAATAACTCTATTTCCCCACAGTATGCATTTCTGTTCAATTCCTAATTCTGCTCTCTTAATAAAGTATGGTTTTAAACACTCATTATTTATTGAACTGGGCCATCCAGATAAAATATATTCATATACTTTGCTTAATATCACATCTTGTTGTGTACTTTTAGCTATTTCCTGAAAGTCAAGTGGGATATCATCTTTAAAATTGAAATAATTTATGCAGTCGGCTACATTAGCTTTTTCTGGTAATGGCAATCGTGACAGAGCATCAGCATTTCCCAATAAGGTACCTTTTCTATAATTAATTTGATATTGATAACCTGACAATATTAGAGCCCATCTTTGTAATCTTGCATTAGCTGTAATTGGAATTTTCTTGAGAGGATCAAATATAAACTTTAAAGGCTGATGGTCCGTCACAAGTACAAATTTTCTGCCATACAAAAATTTATGGAACTTTTGAACTGCAAAAATTATTGCAAGAGCTTCCTTTTCTATTTGGGAATATTTTTTCTGAGCTGCATTCAAGGTAGCTGATGCAAAACATATTGGTTCACTATCTACTTGATGACTTAAAACCGCCCCAACACCATATTGACTTGCATCTGTAGTTACATACACTTCTCTATTACAGTCATAATGTACCAGTAATTTACATTCTGTGACTAATTTTCTGCTTGCAATAAAAGATTCATGACACTCTTTTGTCCACCGGTGTCCGAGGCCAGATTTTTTCATGACTCTTTTGTCCAGTTAAAAGGAACATTTTTTTTTAATAAGGCATGTAAGGGTGCTAATTTATCTGAAAGTCTAGGTAAAAATTTTCCATAGTAATTTAAAAGTCCTAAATATGCTAGTAATTGTGTAACTGACGTTGGTTCAGGTGCCTTTGCAATAGCCTCCACTTTTTCTGGGAGTGGCTTTATACCCTCTTCACACATTAAGTGTCCTAAAAATTTAATCTCACTGCAAAAGAATTGACATTTTTCTAAATTTACCTTGACCTTATATTGTTTCAATTTTTCCAATACATTTTCTAGATTTTTGTAACAATCCTCTAGATTTGCACCTGTTATGATTAAGTCATCAATGTATGCTTTGACATTACCTACCCCTTGTAATATCTGGTCCATAATACTCTGAAAAACGGATGGACCTGATGAGACTCCAAACTGTAAGCGAGTGGGCCTAAATAAACCCAAATGAGTATTTATAGTCACATATATCTCTTTGATTTTTCATCTAACAACAATTGTTGGTATGCCCCACTTAAATCAAGTACACAAAACATTTTGGCTCCCGCTAACTCAGCAAATATATCCTCTGGCAGAGGCAAGGGATAATGGTCAGTATCTAGCATTTTATTTAATGTTACTTTATAGTCTACACATACTCTAATTTTTTTATCACTCTTTTGGACTACAACTATAGGGCTAGCCCATTCACTATGTGTAACTCTCTGTATAATGCCTGCTTTCTCTAAATTAATCAACTCATCTTCTACTTCCTTCTTTTTTGCATAAGGAATAGAATATGCCTTGTGAAAGATAGGTGTTGCACCATCCTTAAGCTTCAAAGTTGCCTGCATGTTTATAATATGCGAGGACCTATCTTTACTAAACACACTCTTATATTTGTTTTTAACCCGCTCAATCAACCTATTTTTTTCTTGACTTATCCCTTCCCTTTGCATGTAACATACTTTACTATATTTAAATCTCTCTTGCCAACCCGGAAACAACACATTTAACCAATTTCTACCCACCAAGGGTTTACAATAACTCTTACCATCAATAATTATAATATATAAATCTTTCTTCACATTTTTAGGTTGCAACTTTATAGAACCCATTACCATTAAAGGATTTCCGGAAACAGACTTTAACTTAGTTAAACACTTTCTTAGTTCATATCCTGAAAAGTAGGTTTCATAGTCTTTACGATGAATCACAGACTTACAAGCGCCAGTATCAATCTCCATTGTGAGTTTTCTACTACCTAGTCACAAAGGAAGCTCTGCACAATCATATTCTGACACATTACTAATACTGCCCGTCGCACAAGCATATTCTGACACATTTCCAATACTGCCCAGCACTATGTCCTCCTCCGGCTCATTTTCATTCTTCTCCTGTCTGCTTTCCGTAGTCATGGGTCCTTGATCCACATTTTTGATATTTCTAAAACGGCATTTGTGAGCTAAATGTCCTTGCTTTTTGCATACAAAACAAACACAGTCCTTCTTGTAACAACGCTCAGTCGTATGTGGGCCACCACAGCATCTGCACTCTATTTTCCATGAGTTGTTGTTGTACGAGTTAGATCCTTGTCTAGTGTTTGTCTGGATTTTGTTAGGCATTTTTTTCTTTTGGTTATTGTTAATCATTTGAATGTTTTCTGCCTCAGGTTGAATATTTTTAGTATCTTGGTTAAGGTTAACCTCTCCTCTGCTAACAACTTACTAATTATTTGCTCATTTTTTAAGCCGCACACTAACTTATCTCTCAAGGCGTCTTCCAAAAACGTATTAAACTCACATTTAGCCGCAACCCTTTTTATTTCCACAACAAAATCACTTATAGTCTGGTTTTCTTTTTGTTGGCATCGGTAAAAGTCGAACCTCCACGCAATGATGCTCTTCTTTTCAACCTTTCAGTGTGTCCACCAATTCTATGTATGTTCTTTCTTTGGGTACAGCTGGAGATAATAAATTCTTCAACACTTCGTAGCACTCCGGGCCTATTAACGTTATCAGTAACGCGACTTTTTTTGTTTCCTCTTTTATGTCGTTAACTACAAAGAACTGTTCCATTCTCTCTATGTAGGCAACAAAATCTCCTGGTTTATAGTTTTCAATCGTTCCTATCATAGCCATGGTTATTGTTGTTTTGTCCTCGTCGCCAATAATATATATTCAAATAAACACTGGTTAATATAGACTTTTTATTTAATCTAACTTGTACCAAGCTCCGCCATCGACACAGTTCTGGTATGCATCTGTCATAGAGTATATAAGTAACAAGCGCTATTTGAGTTAAGTAAATACACTTCAATCATAAACATGCATCGAATTCCCGATTTCCTACAACCAAACGACTGGATGTGCAAAGTCGACATATCCCAAGCGTACTTCCATGTGAAAGTAGCCGAGATACACAGGCGCTTCCTGTGCCTAGTTTACAACGGCAAATTGCTAAAAATGTCCTGTCTCCCGTTTGGGTTAAGCACGGCTCCGAAAACGTTCTCAATGCTGACAAATTGGGTAGCTCAAATCTTGCGACAACAGTGCAATGTCAGAATATTAGTATACTTGGACGACTTTTTAATTGTGCATCAAAATGCACGAGTCCTCCAAGATCAGGTCAAAACTACTGTCCAAACAACAACTAACCAACAACCAACAGAAAAAGTAATAACATAACGCCAAAAATTTAATCAGGTTCTCGTACAAGGAAAACTGACCTTGAAAAGCACCCAGAGACTAGTAGGGTCCCTGTATTTCGCCAGTTTCGTTGTCCCGCGGGGTCGACTCAACCATCGACGACTCCTAATGTTTCTAAACTCCCTGTTTCTAAGATCCCTCAACCAAACCTTTTCCAATACCGCAAAGCATATTGAACTAACTTAATTGGTGGGTAAGGCATCAACGACCCTGCATCATCCTCCCACCAATTTTCTAGTGACAGATGCGTCGGATCAAGGTTGGGAGGGCACAGTTGAACGACCTAGCTCTCTCGGGGTCTTGGCCACGAAATGAACAGAATCTACATTGCAATCAGAAGGAAATGTTAGCTCTCCTTCATGTTCTTCAAGGTTACACTCACTTGTTGCATGCTATCTAAGGAAAGAAGGGGGGTCCAAATCAGTAGCCCTCGTAAACATAACCCATCAGATCTTCGATCTCCTAGATCAAAATCAGATATACTTCAGCGTACACTATGTACCGGGCAAGAACAATTGTCAAGCCGATCACCTATCGCGTCATCGCCTTCCTCCGGAATGGCATTTACTACCGGCATGTGTGGACATAGTGTTTGCGAAGTGGGGAATACCGGTTGTGGATCTGTTTGCCTCGGCAACAGCCCACCTGGTACACAATTATGTATCCCGAGACCTGAAAGACCCTGTAGCCCTTTACCACGATGCATTCAGCACTCCTTGGTATTACCCTCTCGCGTGGGTATTTCCACCACCGTTTCTGATACCCAAAGTCCCGTCTCATTTGAGTCGACTGGGATATTTCTCATACTAGTTTCTCGTTAGGAGAATGCTTGAGCGCTAGCTGCGCCGCTAACCCTGAGGAATCTACAAAGAAATCTCGTCAACACGGCGACAGGGCTGCCGCCTCCTCAGGTCGAGAAAATGATTCTCTAGGTTTGGAAATGTGGGGGTGGTCCGAGGCGCTAGAGTCTTGGAACACGGATCAACAATCATTGCTTAAAAATTCATAGAGAAAGTCTACATTAAGAACTTACAAAACAGCTTGGCAGCGTTGGTTCTCCTGGTTCCAGTTCAAAAAATGTAAACCCAAAAAGTCCCACAGGATCACAATTGGCACAATTTTATCGGATTTACATTTAATAGATAAATTATCTTATAATGCTTTTACATAATAACACAGTAGTTTCTATATTGTGTAACACTGAAACTTCAAGTTGCTTAAGTTCACATGTTCTGGTAAAACATATTCTCTAAGGTGTTCGAAAGTACGTAAACCTCCAGTTTGGGATGTTAGTAAGCTGGCTGATATTTTAACTGATTATACTGTAGATGAAAACAATATCTTTCAGACAACTCGTCATACAGCCACATTACTACTTCTTTGCTCTGGTAGACGCATACATGATTTGACCTTGCTAACAATTGACCCTGGAAATTGTATAAGATCAAATGAAAGTATAATATTTTGGCCCCAATTTGGCTCAAAAACAGACACAGGTAGTCCGGTTGGAAGCTGTTGGCTAACACTAATAATCATAAGCTAAATCCAATTTTTTGGATTGAACTAACTATTCCCCTTTGAATGAAAGACGTAATTCTGCTAAATCGTTAATAGTACATTACTTACCAAGGACTGTAAAAGAAAGAAAGCCCGAAATCGCAGGTATTTGTGACCCGAGCCGCAGGCAAGGGTTGTAAATATGCGATAGAGAGCTCTCTTTTTTACTGCCCGTGGTGAGTACACCATTTTACGTCTCCATCTGGCCATAATGTGAGTTTTATCGCACGCTACGCGTAAGGTAAAACTCACATTATGGCCAGGTGTGACGTAAATTTATTTGTAACTCTGTAGACCGCAACCGGCCTCACGGACGGTTATAGCTAACTGGATTAAAACATTGTTTAAAGAAGCAAACATAACAGTTGCTCCAGGTAGCATCCTATCAGCTGTGGCCTCTTAATAAAGTTGGTGGGAAAATCATTCCCTCGCTGAAATTATGGCGCGTGGAAATTTGCAATCAGCCAACACTTTCCAGCGATTTTATAGGAGAGGAGTAGCAATACCAAGTACTTCTAATACAAATGTCACACAATTATTTAATCCTGTATAGTGATTCGTGATTTATAATAAATAACTAGCTGACCCGGCGAACTTCGTACCGCCAACTTTCACAGACTCCCGTCGACCTCAAGTTCACTCCTACGCCAGTCCTACCGTCTCCCACCACTCTCCCACTGTTGTCCAACCATCTCCCACTCTTGTCCACCCTTCTCTCACTCTCTTCCACCACCCTTCTCCCACCGACTCCTACTTCACTCCCATCCCATCGACTCCATTCCCACTGACTCTTACACTACGTCAGTCTCATCGTCTCCACCTCCTCCCATTGTCTTCATCCACTCCTATTAACGGACTAACACTTTCTTAACTTCCATATAGGGTTGCCAGGTGTTAACCGGACATGTTTGGCTTTTTACCAGTGTGTCCGGCCAAATAATTCCTCGTCCGGCCTGTCCGGCTTTTGTTAGGCTTCTGTCTGACTTACGCTGCGCGCCAGTCACGCCAGTGGCACGATTCGAAAGACCAGCGTAGCGTAGGAAAAAAAGGCATGTCCGGCTTTTGGGATTAAATGTCCGGCTAAATTAAGCGGCTTTTTCATTTTTGGGCCTGGTAACCCTACTTCCATAGATTATGTTCCATTTTCTTTTTAGTTTCTCCAATATTTTAATAGTTATTCTGTTATTCGGGGTGGAGATATGTACATCCAAATATTTTTTAAGAAAAAACAAACCCGACTTCAATGGGGAAAGCTGGTGATAGATTATTATGTAGATGGTGTACTCTTAGACTCCATACAATGAAATAACTTGCTTAACAAACACAGCGAAGAGGACAAATCGCCAAACGTGAACTATGCGTCGTTGAAGAGTTCCGTTCTGATCATCATCAGCAGTTCCACTTTATCAAATGTCACTCTTTTGAATGAAAATCTTGATTTGTTGAACAAAATACAAAAATCACTATGTGTATGCCCTTAAGATTTGAGGAGTTCCCTCGATTCCTCATGGATCCCATAATCAGAACTTGAGGTTGACGAAAATTTGTCCTGACAATCAAACTTGCTTAACAAACACAGCGAAGAGGACACATCGCCAAACGTTAACTATGCATCGTTGAAGAGTTCCATTCTGATCATCATCAGCAGATCTACTTCTTCAAATGATCTTCTTGAAAAAATGGTGAAATAAAAACTGAAGTTAACATTTTTTTTGGGTAAGGTTCATAGGTAATTTTTTTTATCGGCTTCTAGTTTCTACCCTATTATATTTTAATACACAAATATGATATTATAAAAGATGGTACAATTAATAATAAAACAGCTTTAGAAAATAAATAAATAATTCTTGAAATGATTCACTGTTTTGAATGAAAATGATGGATTTCTTGATAAAAATATGTATATGTATGCCTTTAAAGTTTGAGGAGTTCCCTCGATTCCTCATGGATCCCATCATCTGAACTGCGTATTGTCAAAAACGGGACCAATCTGTAATATATATATAAACTAAAAAAAAAAACATACACGCCGAATTGAGAACATCCTCTTTTGAAATCTTGATGTCGGTTAAAAATCAAAGATCATGAAAATCGGTTCAGCCGTTCTTGAGTTATAAATGGTATATAGCGTTTTGTTATACCACGTTTTGTGTCACGTTCCGCGGGAATGGGATAAAAAGTATCCTATGTCCGTATTATTTTTCTAAGCTACCGCCCCACCAATTTTCAGCCAAATTGGTTCAGCCGTTCTTGTGTTATAAATAGTGTAACTAACACGACTTTCTTTTATATATATAACTAGCTGACCCGGCGAACTTCGTACCGCCAACTTCCACAGACTCCCGTCGACCTCAAGTTCACTCCTACGCCAGTCCTACCGTCTCCCACCACTCTCCCACTGTCGTCCAACCATCTCCCACTCTTGTCCACCCTTCTCTCACTCTCTTCCACCACCGACTCCTACTTCACTCCCATCCCATCGACTCCATTCCCACTGACTCTTACACTACGTCAGTCTCATCGTCTCCACCTCCTCCCATTGTCTTCATCCACTCCTATTAACGGACTTACACTTTCTTAACTTCCATATAGGGTTGCCAGGTGTTAGCCGGACATGTTTGGCTTTTTACCAGTGTCTCCGGCCAAATAATTCCTCGTCCGGCCTGTCCGGCTTTTGTTAGGCTTCTGTCTGACTTACGCTACGCGCCAGTCACGTCAGTGGCACAATTCGAAAGACCAGCGTAGCGTATGCAAAACAGGCATGCCCGGCTTTTGGGATCAAATGTCCGGCTAAATTAAGCTTTTTTTTCATTTTTGGGCCTGGTAACCCTACTTCCATAGATTATGTTCCATTTTCTTTTTAGTTTCTCCAATATTTTAATAGTTATTCTGTTATTCGGGGTGGAGATATGTACATCCAAATATTTTTTAAGAAAAAAAACCCGACTTCAATGGGGAAAGCTGGTGAAAGATTATTATGTAGATGGTGTACTCTTAGACTCCATACAATGAAATAACTTGCTTAACAAACACAGCGAAGAGGACAAATCGCCAAACGTGAACTATGCGTCGTTGAAGAGTTCCGTTCTGATCATCATCAGCAGTTCCACTTTATCAAATGTCACTCTTTTGAATGAAAATCTTGATTTGTTGAAAAAAATACAAAAATCACTGTGTATGCCCTTAAGATTTGAGGAGTTCCCTCGATTCCTCATGGATCCCATCATCAGAACTTGAGGTTGACGAAAATTTGTCCTGACAATCAAACTTGCTTAACAAACACAGCGAAGAGGACAAATCGCCAAACGTGAACTATGCATCGTTGAAGAGTTCCATTCTGATCATCATCAGCAGATCTACTTCTTCAAATGATCTTCTTGAAAAAATGGTAAAATAAAAACTGAAGTTAAAATTTTTTTGGGTAAGGTTCACATGAAGTAGGGGTAAATGTTTTTTATCGGCTTCTAGTTTCTACCCTATTTTATTTTTAATACACAAATATAAAATTATAAAAGATGGTACAATTAATAATAAAGCAGCTTTAGAAAATAAATAAATAATTCTTGAAATGATTCACTGTTTTGAATGAAAATGATGGATTTGTTGATAAAAATATGTATATGTATGCCTTTAAAATTTGAGGAGTTCCCTCGATTCCTCATGGATCCCATCATCTGAACTGCGTATTGACAAAAACGGGACCAATCTGTAATATATACATAAACTAAAAAAAAAAACATACACGCCGAATTGAGAACATCCTCTTTTGAAATCTTGATGTCGGTTAAAAATCAAAGATCATGAAAATCGGTTCAGCCGTTCTTGAGTTATAAATGGTTCTTGAGTTATTTTGTTATACCACGTTTTATGTCACGTTCCGCGGGAATGGGATAAAAAGTATCCTATGTCCGTCTTCTTGTTCTAAGCTACCGCCCCACCAGTTTTCAGCCAAATTGGTTCAGCCGTTCTTGTGTTATAAATAGTGTAACTAACACGACTTTCTTTTATATATATAATATAAAAGATTGTCTACGGACATAAGACATACAGCCTTGGCCAGAAGTGTTGAGCACCCTTGCGATTTTCATACAAAACTCGAAGCTTTAGTCCAGCGTTTCTATATTTTTAATTCAAACTGAACAGGCAAGTTAGTAGTAACTGCATAGAATATTTGCAATTTATCCCACTGACCTAGTCGCATTTTTGTTACCTTAAGTTTTCATGTTTTATATTTACCTTGAAATTGTTATTAAGTGAAGTTTTCTAGATATATAAGTGAAATATAACATTTTACGTCACCGTACATTGTTATTATTGGGAAATAATACTTAACATCAAAACTGTAAACAAAAAACTGCTATGCTCAATACTGGCCAAGGCTGTATACAGCGAAAGGACAACGTCGTTGCTGACGCTTTATCTAGAGTTGAGATAGTCGATTTTCAAAATATTGCAATAGACTTTTCTTTGATTGCGAAGGCACAACACAAAGATGACGACTTGTAAACATTATTACAATTCACCATTAAATTATGACAGACAATGACAACAAACAGTCAAACACAAAAATAAAATAAAAGTTTATTTGAAAATGGTAATACAAACTCGGCTACCGGCGTTTATGTATTGATCTTGAACAGACTCGTCGTGCCAATGTTACGAATGCTTCAATTCAATTTTATAACTACCCTCATTTAAATATTGAGCTGCTACCCACTTTTAAATATTGAGCTCGAACAGGCTTGTCATATCAATGTCAATAAACAAAATGGCCGACATGGCCGGCTTTTAATTAAGGTCATATTTGTTCTTTGAAATCAAGGGTTTTGTGACTTTTTAATACTTATTCTGTTAACCAGGGCTGTGACCATTCAAACTAATCCGAAATCATCTAAATCGGTTTAGCCGTTCTCGAGTTATAAACGGTCTTACTAACACCACTTTCTTTTATATATTTAGATATAAAAGATTGTCTACGGACATAAGACATACAGCCTTGGCCAGAAGTGTTGAGCACCCTTGCGATTTTCATACAAAACTCGAAGCTATATTTCCAGCGTTTCTATATTTTTAATTCAAACTGAACAGGCATGTTTTGTTGAAGTTAGTAGTAACTGCATAGAATATTTTCAATTTATCCCACCGACCTAAAGTCGCATTTTTGTGACCTTAAGTTTTCATGTTTTATATTTACCTTGAAATTGTTATTAAGTGAAGTTTTCTAGATATATAAATGAAATGTAACATTTTACGTCACCGTACATTGTTATTATTGGGAAATAATACTTAACATCAAAACTGTAAACAAAAAACTGCTATGCTCAATACTTCTGGCCAAGGCTGTATACAGCGAAAGGACAACGTCGTTGCTGACGCTTTATCTAGAGTTGAGATAGTCGATTTTCAAAATATTGCAATAGACTTTTCTTTGATTGCGAAGGCACAACACAAATATGACGACTTGTAAACATTATTACAATTCACCATTAAATTATGACAGACAATGACAACAAACAGTCAAACACAAAAATAATATAAAAGTTTATTTGAAAATGGTAATACAAACTCGGCTACCGGCGTTTATGTATTGATCTTGAACAGACTCGTCGTGCCAATGTTACGAATGCTTCAACTCAATTTTATAACTACCCTCATTTAAATATTGAGCTGCTACCCACTTTTAAATATTGAGCTCGAACAGGCTTGTCATATCAATGTCAATAAACAAAATGGCCGACATGGCCGGCTTTTAATTAAGGTCATATTTGTTCTTTGAAATCAAGGGTTTTGTGACTTTTTAATACTTATTCTGTTAACCAGGGCTGTGACCATTCAAACTAATCAGAAATCATCTAAATCGGTTTAGCCGTTCTCGAGTTATAAACGGTCTTACTAACACCACTTTCTTTTATATACAGGGTGATTCATGAGACGTGAGCAGGAACAACCCTACACACCTAGTTAACGGTAATGAATCGGCCGCCATCATGTTTAAGTGAAACAATAACGCCTTTCAAACTTTTTTAACCTTTATGTTTCGTAGAAATTTTATTCTCTGTAATCATGGTCACCCCACATAAACAAATCAATAAAGATAAAACCTCTTTGACAATCATGACAGCACTTTGATTGTGAAAAAAATAATTGTCAAATTAAGTGAGATACGATGTTTCCAAAGCAACCTGACATCAATTTGACACATATCACAGAAAAACAAGAGAACATCAGTACTCGACGGAGTATTCTAATTGTAGAGTGACCATGCGTTTAGTAATTAAGTTTAAACTTTTTATTATTATTTTTGTAAAAAATTGGCGTTATCACACTAATACTGATATCAAACAATAGGTTATTATTAACTGAATCCGTATTGTTAAGCCTGCTCACGTCTCATGAATCATTCTGTATTTAGATATAGGCATGTACATCTGATTTGTACTAAGGCACTTGCGTTGTATTCATGTTATAAGTAATAACTTATTACTTACGCAACGTTGAACTTTTTTCTGATTTGTACTAAGGCACTTGCGTTGTATTCATGTTATAAGTAATAACTTATTACTTACGCAACGTTGAACTTTTTTCTGATTTGTACTAAGGCACTTGCGTTGTATTCATGTTATAAGTAATAACTTATTACTTACGCAACGTTGAACTTTTTATTATAAGCAAATATCAATATATTATGTTATTACAAATTTTAATTGGTAAAAGAATTAACTCGTTGAAATTACCATTTCTGTATTTTAATTTATTACTAGTACATCCAGATACTAATCCATCACATTGGCGTTACATTACATTAGTTTTTTGAGTATCAACCTTAGCAGTGGCGGCACCAGGCGATAACAAACAGGAGTGCGATTTTTGAATCTCACCAAGCGACTAATTCTCACCGATGTGAGTGATTTCCGAAAGTTCGTATTTTTGAAAATCATCGGTGACTTACATTTGTCATACCTATGATATCGATTTACGAGTGCCCCTACCCACTCGTAATTGAAATCACCATGCGATTGTTTTTGACAAATGACGTATGTAACAAGAATGTACACAATTATTTGTAAAAAGCGTATCAAGTAAAACAATATCTAAGTTATTAGATAATACAATTATTAAGTTAAATATACTTGTAAACATATGCCACTAAGCCACTAACAAATATACATACCTTTTCTTATAAATTATAAAATCGATGTTATATTCTCTTTGTTCGTCCTTTTCTAGTGAATTTTTCAAAACTTTAATTTTCATTTACATGACACTGACAGATACGCTACGTTTTACGTTTGACCAATTTGATGAATCTATTTGAAGTTATTGTTGTTGGCAATTATTTATTTGTACCACTTGCTTTCGAGACGACAGGGTGTTGGGGGTCTGAGGCAATAGCCTTTGTTAAGGAACTAGGGCGACGTATTGCCGAGAGGGGGTCTGATGTACGCGCGGGTTCTTACCTGGCGCAAAGGTTGTCCATCGCCATCCAACGTGGCAACGCCGCCAGTGTGATGGGCACCTTCGCGCCTGGTACAGCTCGAGTGGGGCTCTTTGAGTAGTTTTTAGTTTAGTTTAGTTTTTAGTAGTGTTTTATATTTAAGTTTGATTTACGTGTCATTTTATTCCGCAAGTTTTGAAATAAATAAAAAAGGTGCTTTTAAGTTATAGTATGAGGAAATAAAAACCGGTATCAAGGACAACACTATAACATCTGCGTAAAAAGGAACGTAACGGGAAGATTGCCTCTGACTGACATTGTAAAATTTCTGCATGTTGGTAAACAGCAAGTGACTTTCAAAAATACGGCTTATGGAAAATGGTGACATAAAAGTCATCGGTGATAATTTTAGTCACCGGTGACTTTGATATCACCAGTGAGATTCAAAAATCGCACTCCAGGTCTCAATTATAAAGCTTCCAGTGACGGTCATGTAATTTAATAGACGCGTTTTACCTGAAATAAAACGCATATTAAAATACTTACCTCACTAGAAGCTTTCATTTCATTTCTGCCTGGTGTAATTGAGCCAATGACAAAGCGATCACCGGACATTTTTTACCTGTGTAAAATGGCGCGATCCGCCAGGTGTCGCCACTATCGTTGGAATCAAAAGTCAAATAAAGCACTTTGCTGGTGATAATTCGACGGAAACAGATATGCTATCTCAATTATAAAGCTTCCAGTGAGGTAAGTATTTTAATATGCGTTTTATTTCAGGTAAAACGCGTCTATTTTCAATGAATAAGAAGACAACTTTAGCGTTAATTTAACCTCTGGATATATTTCAAAACTATGATACATACCAGTAAAATGTCATCATAAAAATCTAGTGAGCAATACGTAAGAAAAAAATACTATAAATTATTGCACAATAAATGTGAAGTCTTTAACTTTATGAAATGATTTGAAAAAGAGTTCCAGATACTCAATAACATCACAAAAAAGGTTAGTTAAATTTAATTATCTTAGGTTCGTAGGTAAGTAGATCTATCCTGTAAACATTCTGACAATTAATGTATTAATCAAAAGTTATTAATTATACTATTCTGTTATTTCCTCGCAAGTGTGTTGAAAAACGTCGTATGAAACGCGTGTGCTTGATCATTACATAAGCTCAGCTTCCTTATGCGCACTTACGTGTGTTCGTGCGCACAATATCGCTTCGTATGTAATGATCAACTTAGCTCACTTGTATCATATTGTACTATTTAGTCTGTAGCAGCTGTAAACTATGCTCGAACAGTTGCAGAAGCAGTTGCAGAACGCTAATATCACACTCGGCCAGGAATACCTTACTATTCTGGCCGTATTCGTAGTGTACTGCTCGTACTGTAGTGAATAGCACAAAAATGACTTCCACTCGTAGGCCAAGAAAATTAGATTTTTTCGAAGAATTAATTCCCAGCAGGCTGGAAATAGCTTTCATACCTTCATGTGGTCCTAAATGCATGTAATCCGAGTTTGCCCAATCCCAAGAGGTGTGCATAACTTTTTAGCGAAATTTTTGCTCTTTGTCAGGTTTTTGCTTGTAGCTCGAAAACAGTACGTCCGACGGTAAATGTCATGTATATCAATATTAAAGAGGGTTAAATTCTGCGTCGAGTGAGTAACTTAACTTCTTATTGGGTTCAGCGGTACAGCCGAAATCAAAAGTTATAAGCAGGGAAAATGTCTCATTTTATTGAAAAACTTGTATTTTGACTTCCATACCACATCATTGAAACAGATGACTCCTGTTGAAAAACCTATAGAATAAAAGTTGTAGGGAATACAATTTCACGTTATATCGACATCTCAATTTTCAAGGAGAGTCATTTTGAAAGACTAAATTAGGCACGAATTCAAAATCTGTTTTTTCTAAATTCTTTTATTTATTTATAACATAAGTCTGTATGCCTATTACCTTTCCACATGTGTCGGCAGAGCGAAATACGATAAGTTTTTATTAGCTTTGCTATTTTAACATCCATCCACATCGCAATAAATAATTTTTTTTCGTGATGACATTAATTGTTCCGAGTTCGGAGTAGCATCGCGCGCGATACGACGTGCGTTCAGTGAGCGCGTGGTAACCCTGGCCTGGTATAACTCTTATAAGAAAAATATAACACTTCTTAGTTAAACTACGTACTAAGTTTTGTCTATAGTAAAACCCGTTTTAGATGTGTGTATGTATTGTAATGAATCAGCACCTACCTACGGAATCCTAAATTGAACAGCGCCTGACAAGCTCTTGGCCGATTTTTTTGGATAAAAAAATCATTCATAATTCATAACATCTTGAAAGTTGCCATATTTACCGAAACCCATAAAGAATTCCAGGTATATACATAGCAATTGAAAAATATTTGGTGTTAAATCTTTAAAAAAGGTTAACGGGTCATTCTCCTTATTTAGCGACATTGCTTTTCCGTTATCGCGACATGTGATTGTTTTAAAGGGAACACGTGTCCAAAATTTGTTTTACCTAAAAAGAAGTACGTCCTTAACAAGCTTAATTCAATTCAATTCAATTTCATTTATTTCAGATAAAAATTATCCATATTACAATTACACGAGAATTAGAATTAACTTATAACTAATTAAAATTACATGACAAAAAAATTAAACTAAAAATCACATAAAAACAAATTACAAAAACAATTATTATAACATATACATTTATACAAGTCAGTCAGTCAGACGCCCTGTGCAGTTTATCCCAATGGAGCTGGAAGGGTCTGTCTAGGCGCGCTGCCACCGTCTGAAGGAGGCTGTTCGGGCTGCCGCGCAGGCGCCTCAACAGGGACGCGACGCGCTTGCGCACAATGGCCTGAAAGCCGTCCGTGCGCCTCTCAGCAAACATCCCCGATATTATATTAATATTTGTATGGAACTTTCGAACCTCAAATGCATTGATCTTAGAAAAAAAAATGATCGAAAAAAATAAAAAAATGATTACACTCTATGAAACATTTTCATTTGCGACTGTACACGCGGCACTCCTAGGCGATATATATACTCCAATTTCATTTTGACTCCGTGAAACATTTTAATTTTTGTCTGTGCTCGCAGGGCCCCTGGCCGGTGCGGGGCCCCTAGGCAGTTGCCTTTGCCTACTTAGTCTAAAGGCTAATCCGGCTCTGATAAAGGTGCAATTCTGTTTGTTCAGTCTTCCCTTGGTCATTATGTTTGCTGATCTCCCTCTACCAAATATAAAAAAGTACAAGACATGTTCGTGTAGGTTCTGGTTTCGACGCCCTTTTTACAAATACGAATGCTTGAAAAAATTTAATAAACAAAATTAAGGAACCTCTAAGACATCGCCACAACTTTATGAACAAACTATTTTGTTTATGTAAATAGTTAAGTCTATAGAAAATGATTTATATTTTTTTGTTATCACCCGTTAATACTTAATTATATAAAATTTGATACTTATAGGCACTTTATGTGAGTATCATACCATACATTAACTACAGTGAGATTACATTACTTTTGATACCTTTATTTTTTAAAGGACTAGATACCTTAGTGTATATTTCATCACCATTCAGTTATTGGCCACCTATACTGAAATGAATTCTGTGTATAGGTGAATACATTTTTGTAAGAGGCGGCCAGTTATTGAACGAGTGGCTAGTAGGCAAATCTCCAGTAACTGGCCATTTTCCTCATACTAAACGAGTTCTCTTCACCTAGAAAGACTGAACATGTTATGTCTACAATTCACAAAATAATAGTTTTCAATACGTATTTATATATTATTATACGAATGCTAAAATATATATTTACTGTTTTAAACATGAATGTGTAATTAAAATAGAGATATGCCCATCATCAACAAGTGACAAATGTACCTAACTGAAAATCAATGCAAATTTTAAGGGGGGGAGGGAGGCTCTTAACTTTATCTAGATATCTACATCTGTTAAGCTGCTAGGCCAAGTTTGGTATCGATTTTCTATAAATCGGGGATGCCGAAGTCATTTATGGTATAATTTTGACACCGATCCGAAGCAAAAACCTTTGTTATAAAAATCTTTTTATATCAAAAACAAGATGTTATGTAACCTAAACCTAGCGCCTGAACTGCAATAGGATGTTACGTTATTAAAATAATTTTATATTATAAAAGTTCAGGCGCTTTGTTTTTGCATACATCTACAATCTTTTGATGCTGCTGCCACTGACAAGGCCACGCACGGGGGCTTGCAGCACCGCATTATCGTGTAGCCCTACCCCTCCCCTGCTTCGAGGAACAAAGGAAATGTAGGAGACTTATCGTACTAGAAACCGGTTTTTTTTATTTTTATTAAAATTCGCCGCCACTTTTTTTGCATTGCAGCATCGGCATTTCGTGTTCCCCCATTAAAG
This sequence comes from Pammene aurita, assembly GCA_947086415.1. NCBI lineage: Eukaryota > Metazoa > Arthropoda > Insecta > Lepidoptera > Tortricidae > Pammene > Pammene aurita. The sequence continues at coordinate 37,677,391 of OX352297.1, read as the reverse complement.
ACGCGACTAATTATATATATCTCATCTAGGAGACTTATCGAACTAGGTTCAGTGTCGTGAGCTCTTATACTATCATGCACATGTTTTAATAAAACAGGTTCAGCCGTTTCGGGGATTTTACTATTCTTAGAATGTTTAAAATATAGTAATTTGTCATCTATTATTATGAGTTTATGTCATTTTACCTAAGTATTTAAGCAACTACCTTACTTACAAAGAATTGTAAATATTTTTTACTTAAGGTGACGGGTATCGCGGTTGACGTCTGCATTTTGCGTTTTTATAATCGCAGCTTCCGCTTCTGCCATCTAGTATACTTGAGATGAACTGTGACAATTCAATGTTGACATGTTTAAATAGTCAAGCAATCGCGGTCTTTTACAGTAAGATGGCGCTTTGATAATGATTCCATTTTATGTGTACTTACTTAATTAAAGTTACTATTGTATGTAGGTAATCAATGACGAAATAATTAAAGTTACCTATAATATAAAACTACTTGACCAACGCACGCCATTACCTACAGTATCATAATCGCACAATTATAATGTTTTATTCTAAATATCCAAAATAAGCATTCATCATGGCGGTTATATTTCTATGTGTCAAGTACGTGTCAAGTCTTTCAAAATAAAAGTTCAAATAAAATGTACTTAACTGAAGATAATATTATTTGTAACTAATTTGTTTTATGTCCTCTTCTGCTCTGAAAAATCCAGGTTTTTAGTATCTATAACGAAATTAGAGATGGTCAAAATCGCTTTCAATGAGGACGGTAAAGTGCGTTGGGATAAGACCGCATCGGGAGAACATCGGATAATTCAATTACCTATCTGGAAAATTATCCTTTAGTTGCAAATACAAACCACACATCCTCCAACACTATTGTGTACCTGTACCTAGTTGCATTTTGATATAATGGCGATGCCGCTTTTTTCAGGTACATTAACATTTTACTTAAATGTTTCTTCCGGTAGGTATGCTTAATAAAAACGACTGTTGTTTAAGTGAAAAGTTTAAAAAACCGGCCAAGTGCGTGTCGGACCACGCATAGGAGGGTTCCGTACCTTCAATGGAATAAGAACCAAACTAATAGCAAAAGGTCGTATCTGATGCCTATGGAAGAAGTTTTTTGGAAATGGCTCAAAAATGGCTAAACCGATAGTGTTCAAAACAATTTTCTTAGCAAGTATATAATAAGGCGCATCTTCTCAAATTTTTTCATATTTTTTGGACTTACGGTTCAAAAGTTACAGGGGGGGCTACAAAATTTTTCTGACTTTCGAAGCGATTATATCAAAAAATATTTACTTAATCACAAAATGATCAAAAAAACTTCAATATTATTTTTAAAGACCTATCGATTGATGTATCACATGTTGATATATGGTAAAAACAATTTTTTTGAAATTTAGATACATGTATGGAGCGCCCCCCCTTAAATTTTTTTTTTATTTTATTTAAATACATAACTAAGTAGCGGCATACAGAATACACCTTATGTGTAAATTGTATTCAGATACGTCGTATAGTTTCCGAGTAAAATGGCTGTGACATACGGACGGGCAGACATACAGACAGACGTGACGAATCCATAAGGGTTCCATTTTTTGCCATTTGGCTACGGAACCCTAAAAATCACTTATTCTTTATTTGACGATCTCCTAGCCCTGTCGGTAGTGACCCTGCCTACGAAGCAGGAGGTCCCGGGTTCGAATCCTGGTCAGGGCATTTATTTGTGTGTTGATCGCAGATATTTGTTCCTGAGTTATGGATGTTTTCTTTGTATTTAAGTATTTATCCATATTTATCTATTATATATATCGTCGTCTAGTACCCATAACACAAGCCTTATTGAGCTTACTGTGGGCCTAGGTCGATTTGTGTAAGATTGTCGTATAATATTTATTTATTATTTATAGTAAATGTATGGAAAATATTTAATTTGTGGCTTTTTAGTACAATACCTAATAATAGGAAACTATTAGAAACGATAGGAATGGAATCGATTGGCATAAAAAAGCAGCATGTGAAAAATAAAAAAAACAATTTTCATAAAGTATGGGAAAAGTTTTTCTCAATTTGTGGCTTTTCTAGCCGCAAATTATTTTTGATCCCATACAAGAATGGGATCGATTGGCATCAAAAAGAAGTTTACCAAATGTGACCTCATCTCGCATCCTGTATGTTTTTTTCCAAAATCCGTAGAAGACCTTCCCTCAATTTCAAATTAATGAAGATTGATTAATTTGAAATTGAGGGAAGGTCTTCTAAGACCATTTTCGCGTTGCAGCGAGGGATCTGGTAGCTGCCCCCACTGACCCAAAAAGAAATTGAACTTGTATATTATTTCAAATTATCGAAGTTACAAGTAAAAGTAGTTAAGATAAAAGTAATTGCAATTACAAATTATATGTAATCGGGAATACTACTGACATGTAATCTCAATTACAAGCAATTTCAATTACTTAATATAATTGATTTTCATGTAATTTAATTAGCAATTTAATTCATTACAAAAATAGGTACCATCTAATAAATTACGCCCAACACTGAATAAACATCAGGTTCAAGAGGGTAGTATGGAGGATGTATGCTATCTGCTGCCGAAGTCGCGCATACATGTGATCTTTATAGACAAAAAAGTTTCGTTCTATAAATTCAATTGTTTGTCACAAAAAATGGTTTGATTTGTTTTTGCGTGGCATTTAAGACTGGATCCAATTAATTGTTGCTGTGAACATTTTTTAAATTGGTACCTAGTTGGTTACTAGGAACAGGTTTAGACACGGGTATGTTATGTCCAAAAGGGAGGTATGGGCACTCCGAATGATATCTCGCTAACTGTGGTAAGGCACAGTTCAGCGAATGTTATCACCGTCAAATCTGGACCTGGCTCAGAGCTCGACTGGGGAAGTACCTAACAGAAAACCATAGCTAAAAAGCAAATAACTTAATTCAACCTAAAGTTTAAGATTAATTTTTTAACATGTTTTAACCATTTTCATTTATATACCATAAGTGTTTTTTACTAAAAATATTGACAAATATAAAAGCGTTTGTCGTCTCACATAAGAATTATAAATTGAAATTACACAAAAGATTTAAAAACACGAAAAGTCAGCACAAGTAAGTTAATAACATATAAAAGCTTTTGCCCGCGGCTTCGCTCGCGTTAAATTCGGGGTAACAAACCATACAAACTTTCACCCCCCATTTTAGGGAAGTGGGGGGTTAAAAAGAGACAAAAAGTAGCCTATGTCACTCTCCATCCCTTCAACTATCTCCATTTAAAAAATCACTTCAATTCGTCGCCCCGTTTTGCCGTGAAAGACGGACAAACAAAGAAACAAACACACACATACACTTTCCCATTTATAATATTAGTATGGATTAGTTGTATCGTGTCGTGTATAGGGTCGTCACGGTTTTTTGGGTACATTTTTGGGTTAGTTTTGGTTAATTGCCATCTATTTCAAAAGTTTTATCATATCAAAATACATTACAATATTAAAATACTAGCTTTTACCCGCGACTTCGTCTGCGCGAAATTAACATGAGCCATATGGAATTACATAATAAAACGCAAAATAAAAGTTACTAGTTAGTAAAATCTAAGAGCAAATATAAAACTAGCACGTATGCTATTTCAAGTCAACAGGGAGCAACAATTCCGTATAAACTTCCATTCCGTTTTCATCCCCTTATACATACCAAATTTCATCTAAATCAGTTGAGCGGTTTAAGCGTGAAGAGTTAACAGACAGACACACTATAATATTAGTATGGATACGTATTATATCTCTTCAAGTAGGCTGGGAAAAAAAAAGAATTATAGCCAAAACCGTTTTTTAAAATTTTTGAATTTTGAAACATCTTGCTTCAAAGGTTTGAAACATCTTGTCTTTCCACTCTCAATATTTTTAACTCACTCCTTTTTGAATTATTATGAATTAACATAATAAAGGCGGTTTATAATTATATCTATTATTTGAAACCGTGCATAGGGTGGTTATGCTAGTTTCCCGTCCGGGTTGCCGTCCACCTGATTAAACTGCTACAAATTTATTGGACTAAGAGCTGGCCACGTCAGATATGACACAATAATGAGAGCAATAAAACCTGACTATTGTGTCATATCTGACGTGGCCAGCTCTCCGTCTACATGGAAAAAACTTTTTGAGGTCAAATTTGCCATTGATAATAATTATTTATTCTTTAATTGATATTTTAATTATAAGCTTTTATTTCAAAAACTTGAATATCAATAATATAATATATAAGTATGGACGGAAAACTGACACATACTCCACTTTTACAAAAAATGTTTTATTATAAAAAAACCTTTCGAGTATGATTTATTCTCGTATAATATTAATCTAAACAAGACCATATAAGCTCTAGAACGATAAGTAAGGGCACTTCAAAATTTATTATTGCATTACAAAGCTGGCAAAATCGATAAGTGGAAGAACACTAGCACCTAAAAACTTACTAAGAGTACATTTTATTCAATAGTCCAATCTTAAGTAGAAGGAGTAGATTTTGAAAATTTATACAGGAAAAACAGCTTAGGTACACTTCATACTGATTTGAAACAAGGATTAATATTTCGAGAAATTTTTACAAAGGTAAAGCATAAAAGTCAGCCCTGAAAGCAACTAGTTCAAAAATAGTCCGGTCTTACCCCATCGTACCTTACTTATTGTTTTTTTCATTTTAGGGATTGTGATAAATTATATTGGTATATATACTTATACGATTAAATTAATTCCATATCTACTTACCTACCTAATAATATTAATAATTCACCTATATAATATTAATAATTCACCATATCTTTTAAATCGTACGAAAACGAACATGCAATAAACCATATAAACCTAATGGCGCGACCAGACATCGCAGAGTGCCGGGACAGCCGAGCCGATTGTTTCTTTCTTATTCCATAGTAAAGAGAGAGATAAACAACCTAACACGATGATGTGGACAAATCACTGACAAATGCACGAATGTGTTTCAACTTCAAGCGCATTTGATTGTATTCAATGTATCCGTCATTCATATCATAATATAGATCTAGCTTGCAACAGCGCAAAGCAAGAAGCGAAATGAGCAAATGAGAGTAAGCTGGCAATGTCGCCTCGGATGGAAACTGCTCGAACAAACGCACTCTTGTAATATAAATTATGGTAAAAACATGGACGAAGCCGTCTATGGTAAAAAGTACCCATACCCACTGTAAAAATTGAATAATGAATTAGTCTCTTTAATAAGTTGGTAGTTTAAATATATTGGGTAAAAAAGTCAAAATAAAAAGATTAAACTAACTACTAACTTGACTATAGTATGATTTGACTTTTTTTTGTCCAAAAATACCTATAAATCGCTTAGGATCAGGATTGAAAATATAAATGAGAAATGAGATAAAAAAATAAACAAAAAAGTTAACATCAGCCTAGATTTGAACTCGGACATATCTACTTAGTAAGCAAGCGCACTATAACCTAAGCTATGTGGAACGAATTTCCGCACTCAAAATTACTAATCATATTACTCAAATTTGACACATGAAACATGTCTCTGGCTGCAATAGAATAAACGCCTATAAGTTTTATTGCAGCAATTGCATAGTTCTGATTATTACAGGCTCTACAAGGTTTTGCGTCTACAACCTTTATTAAGCGTTTAATACGACTATAGTTATCGGTAGAACATTAGTAATGTGCTAAGAAGTAATTATGTTTAATTTCGCAACATAGAATTATTTCTGACCGAAATAAAACTTGCGACAAGTTTTCTCCAAACCAGTTTCATAACGATGATATATATACCTAATTATGTTATACAAGACCAAGCACGTATCGGTAGACCGAACCCAACTATATGCCCCTACAGAAAATGTAACATACATGCTCCAACGTGGTTTGTTTTCTTCAAAAACCTTGCACGAAAACACCTCGATTTGACGTGTTTGCATATATCGTCGCCTTAAGTTAATAAGCTCTGTCATGTACAAACTTGTGTCATGAAATTAATATAAGTGCTATAGTAAATCATAAATAATATAACATAACATAAATACTCTTTATTGCACACCTCAAATAATAGACACAAAGTATACACAAGTCACAAACAAAAAAAGCAGAGGCAAAACAATTGGCGGTCTTATCGCTAAAGAGCGATCTCTTCCAGACAACCTTTGGGAAGCGGAAACCTTTGTAAATTAACAGAAAGTAGGTGTTGCAAAGCAAATAAACCAAACATTAATAAACTTACACATACAAAAGAAAGAAAAATATATAAATAAAAAAAATAAGATAAATAATAAATAAATATATTTAATCTAAGTCACAAATTGGGTACTTTCCTGGGTAAAAAGAAATGTGACGTCACGCAGAACTTTAACGGGCTATATCTTCACCAATTTTTGTTTGATTGACAAAATAAAAAATACGTGTCCAATATTTTTTGATAATCTAACTGACGGACTAAATATATTTTTTTAGGAAAGTAGCCAATTATAAATATTTTCTATAAATATAGGTAGCTCAATTTTTAAAGACATGTACAGTAAATAAATTATTTGTGTTTTTAAAACCCATTTTTAGGGTTCCGTAGTCAACTAGGAACCCTTATAGTTTCGCCATGTCTGCCCGTCCGTCCGTCCGTCCGCGGATAATCTCAGTGACCGTTAGCACTAGAAAGCTGAAATTTGGTACTAATATGTATGTATATCAATCACGCCGACAAAGTGCTAAAATAAAAAGTGGAAAAAAATGTTTTATTAGGGTACCTCCCCTATACGTAAAGTGGGGAGTGATTTTTTTTTTCATTTCAACCCTAACGTGTGATATATTGTTGGATAGGTATTTAAAAATGAATAGGGGTTTACTATAATCATTTTTTGATAATGTTAATATTTTCGGAAATAATCGCTCCAGAAGTAAAAAAAAATGTGTCCCCCCCCTTTAACTTTTGTACCATAAGTTTTAAAAATATGAAAAAAATCTCATAAGTAGAACTTTATAAAACTTTCTAGTAAAATAATTTTGAACTTGATAGGTTGAATAGTTTTTGAAAAAAAAATTACAATATAATGTAAGGTGAATAAAACGAACCACATCACTGTTCACACATTTTATTGGAAAAAATAGAATTAAAAGTAATTTGGATAATTTGAAACAATAAAATTGATGGTTAGATAATATAGTTTACCTACCAGTAGTATTCAAGCATTTCTCCAGGAAGTTACATTGATTTTTGCACTTTCACCTACTTCAACTGTCAACATCAACACACTATGTCGGACATCAACTCAATTCAAGGATCAATTGCGGAGCTCACTGAAACCTTCAATGCAAGGATGGCTGAGATGCAGAGTAATTTGGACAAAGCGGGCTCAAGCAACCCTGGGAGCAGTATTGAGGCAGTAGCGGCGGACTTCACTAGCTTCAAAGCATTTGTTTTGAACTCTCTCAATATACTCCAGAAGCAGGTGGAGCTCATCGCTCAACAGGTCGATCAAATAGAAATGCGATCTCGACGCAAGATGCTGGTCATCCATGGTGTTCCGGAGGCTGACAAAGAGGACACAACGGCCCTTGTAGTTGAACAGCTCAAAGCTGTTAAGGCTGACGTGGCTGCAAATGACATAAGGCGCAGCCACCGACTTGGCCGTCGCAGAGGCAGCAAACCCAGGGCTATTGTGGTGAAGTTCTATGAGACTGCCGTCCGTGATAAAGTGTGGTTTGGTAAGGTGGCATTGAAAGGCTCCGGCGTAACGATAGCCGAGTTCTTGACCAAATCACGTCAGCAGACCTTCATGGCAGCTCGGGAGCGGTTTGGCGTCAGAAGATGTTGGACCTGGGACGGCGTTGTTCATGTCTTGGATGCGAGCGACGTGCGCAGGCGTGTGGTGAGCCTTGCAGAGCTTAAGGCGATTTCGGATGCGCCAGAGCAGCCTGTGACGCCGACCCCAAGCGTAGATGCTCCTCCCAAGGCAGATAATTGCAGCAAAGCCGAGAAACCGGAGAAACAGATAAAGCCCAGACGTGCGGCTGCCAAATTGAAGCCTTAGTATGTACATAGTGTAGCTTTCTTCTGTATTTGTTCGGGTTATACTGCTTGACGCTTTTCTATTTCGACGTGTAATCACTGTTATTTGTTGTATACCCTCTTTAATAGTCTCCCGTAAATATTATAAATTAATTCCAATAACTTCATTGCTAACTTTAAATGTCACTTTGCCAAGTTCCAACTGACAGTGACATTGACAGTTGACATGTGTGCTGACGGATGGCAGGTATAGTGTTGCCAACTGTTAAATTGCGGTCCGCTTTACCAAGTTAAATATTTCCTTATTAAATTACGTTCCGTTTTTCTAAGTTAATTATTTCCTTAGTTTTGTGATTTAACTTAATGCCTGTCGAATCTGAAGCCAACATGTATTTTTAAATTGAACTTCCGTTTCTTTATAAGTGTATTTCTTTCTTTATTTGCTGCTGGCGGGTAGATTGTGGAGTTTTTGTTTAGTTTTTACTGTATATATTTTTATATTTATTGAATATTAGTATACACTTATTATATACTTATTATATTTTTAACTTTATATATATTTTTCAGATGCCTTTCAGTGATAACAGTGACCAGTATTTATCTTTTTCCTCCTTAGATAGTGTAAGTGAAGACAGTTTCCATAGTTTGCCTCCTTCGCTTCACAACTTTCTGGAATCTCAGTTTAATGATGTACCTAAAAATTTTAACGTTGTGCATTTAAATGCGCAAAGTATTCCTGCACATTACAGCGATATGTTACTCTCTTTTGACATTAAGAACATTCATGCTATTTTAATTTCCGAATCGTGGCTCAGACCAGCTTTGCCTTCAACGTATTACTCTTTACCTGGTTTCAATTTAATTCGGCACGACCGCCTTGGAAGAGGTGGCGGTGGAGTTGCGATTTACCTTCGTTCTTACATCCCCTATTCAGTTGTTAATGTATCTGCCAGTTCTTCTACTTCTGATGCCGCAGAGTATATGTTTCTCGACGTTTCCCTCTCTCATTCCAAACTGTTACTTGGCGTTTTTTATTCCCCCTCCCTTCACGTTAATTACTTTGATTCTCTTGAGAAACTTCTCGAAGACCTTATGCCTTCTTATAATCATCACATTCTTATGGGAGATCTAAATACGTGTCTTCTGAAGGATGACAGTCGATCCCGGCGCCTTAAATCCCTGGTAGATGCATGCAATCTAACTATTCTCCCTTCAGACGCCACACACTATTTTCCAAATTGCTCGCCTTCTCTTCTTGATTTAACTTTAGTTTCTTCGACTTCTCATGTGTCTAAATTTGGACAATACTCCGCGGATGCCTTCTCATATCATGATCTGCTCTATCTCTCTTACAAAATTCGTCCTCCCAAATCTAAATCAAAAATTCTTTTGCAGCGCAATTTTAGTGGATTAAATGTGGAAAAGCTTCGAGATGACGCTTTAACAATCGATTGGAGCAGTATCGCTCGAGCGGGTTCGGTAGACGATCAAGTTTCTCTCTTTAATTCGCTCCTCATACAACTTTATGACGCTCATGCTCCTGTTCGTGCAATAAAAGTCAAGCATCTCCCTGCTCCTTGGCTCACTGAGGATATTAAAGCCGTTATAGAGAGGAAGAATCAATCTAAATCTAGGTATAAGGCTAACAACTCTGAGAAAAATAAACTTAAATATCATACCCTGCGCAATCGCTGTAGCACTATATGTCGAGATGCTCAGAGGCGTCATATTCACAGTTCTGTTGAAGATGGAAATCCAGCCAAAGTGTGGAAATTTTTGAAAGGTCTCGGAGTTGGCAAATCTCAACAGGCAACCAATTTAAACAATATTAGCGTTGACCAGCTTAACCAGCATTTTTCATCGTCCACCTGTTTCAGTGGTCCTAAGAAATCTAACTCACTTCATCATCTTTCATCACTTCCTGCCTTAGATTTCTCTTCTTTCTATTTTAGCCATTTCTGTGAGAGTGATGTTAGGAAGGGTATATTGAATATCACTTCTAACGCCGTTGGTGTTGACTGTGTTAACCGAAATATGATACTACCTCTCCTTGATTTGTTTGTTCCTATTATCACCGGTATTCTGAATTTTTCCATTTCATCAAGTACTTTTCCCAGTCTGTGGAAGGATGCCAATATTATTCCTTTACCCAAAAAATCCAACCCCAGTTCCTTCTCTGACTATCGCCCCATCTCCATTCTTCCTTCCCTATCCAAAGTCCTCGAACGGCTAGTGCATCAGCAACTAACTTCCTTCCTGAATAGAAATGACCTCCTAAACCCATTTCAATCTGGTTTTCGTCCGGGCCATAGTACTACCTCGGCTCTTGTCAAGGTTACCGATGACATCCGTTTGGGTATGAATGACCAGAAGCTTACAGTTCTTGCACTTCTAGATTTCAGTAATGCCTTTAACACGGTCGATTTTGACATTTTGCTCGCGTTCTTACAGTCTCTGAACATATCGGCTGCAGCGATTGACTGGTTCCCCAGCTATTTGGTTGGTCGTCGGCAAAGAATAAAACTAGATTCTTCGTGTTCTTCCTGGTGCAGCACATCAGCTGGTGTTCCACAGGGTGGTGTGCTGTCTCCTCTTTTATTTTCTATCTTCATTAATTCCATAACTCTTGATCACGAATCGGCACGAATGAAAGGTCGTCGGCATAGAGGTGATACGAAGAGGAGAGCTTCGTATCACCTCTATGCCGACGACCTTCAAATATATTCGCAGGGTATGCATAGCGATTTCAATTCAGTTATAGAAGCCACGAATCTTGATCTGCTCCGCATATCAAATTGGAGTCAAAATTACGGTTTAAAAGTAAACCCCCTAAAGTCACAGGTAATTGTGATGGATAGCGCTAAACAAATCTCCAAAATTGACTTTCTCAGGCTCCCTCCGATAGTCTTCGATGGTATCCAAATTCCTTTTTCCAACCAAGTGAAAAATCTTGGCGTAATCATGGATCGTTGTCTATCATGGGTGCCTCAGGTGAGTGAAGTGAGCAGGAAGATGTTTGCTGCCATAGGGTCTCTCAGACGGCTTCGGAATTTCCTGCCAATTGCTACTAAAATTGCGCTTGCTCAGTCGTTACTTCTCCCCATTCTTGATTATGCAGATATCTCCTATTTAGACCTAACCGAGGAGCAACTTAATAAGCTTGAGCGTATTCAAAATGCCTGCATTCGGTTCATTTTCGGATTACGCAAATTCGACCACGTTTCTAGTTTTCGTTCTCAACTCAAATGGGGAGCCATTTGAGTTGAGAACCGTCACCGCCGTAACTCTCACGTACTTTCTTTACTCTTTTCTATACTTTTTAACCCTGCAACTCCCCGCTACCTCAAAGAGCGTTTCTCTTATCTTAATTCTATTAGATCCTCTCAAAAATTGCTCCTAAAAGTGCCATCTTCATCTTCCAAATTTTATAATTGCTCATTTACGTTCCAGGACGTTCGTTTGTGGAATTCTCTCCCTCTCAACATAAAACGCGCGCAATCTATTGGTAGCTTTAAATCGCAACTTAAGGAATACTATTTATCTCTTCCTTAGGTTTTTAAGTTGACACTGTTGTTTCTTATTGTGTGTATTATATATGTATATATGTACGTATATGTATGTTTATTTTGTATTTATTTAAGTATGTATATTCATATGAATGTGCTGTGTTATCTATTTCGTCTCTTTTGTTTCTATGCACCACCTACTGCTTATTCTTTTTCTCTAGTCTCCACTACCCAAAGGTTGTCTGGAAGAAATCGCTCATTAGCGATAAGACCGCCTGTTGTTACCTCTACCTAAATTTATCTAATTGTAAAATTTGTGCTTGTAACTGTATGAGGTGTGCAATAAAGAGTATTTATTATTATTATTATGTCTTTCCCCATCACGGAACAATGGTGATCCGGACCTTTGGGAGGCGTATGCGGAGCCGAAGCCAACGCGCAGAGGCCCTTTCGACAATTTAATGAAAAGTGAGGGGTACACTATGCGGATGCTGCCCCTGCCCGTGTCATGGGACGCATGCAGAGGCAGCACCCGCCATGGTGTAAGGACTATTGAGAGTTAATGGAGTCTAAAATGTACTAGGCTATTGGGTGAAGAGTATGGACTAACTACTGGTCTATTGGATGAAAAACCGGACGCCTGCCTAACAAAACGGTATCCAATTTTATTTCCGGCAGACGGTGACTCGCCCTCCGCAAGATGGGCCCCCATAAAAAGCGACATCAAGGATGGCTCAAGGGCAACACCGGTGCGGGGGCTGGGGGTAGAGAGGTGTCACTGGACTTTAAACATATAGCCAACTCGCCACTTAGGTTTCCACATCTGCCCTCGAGAACGCAGCTCTAACGACCCCACTCTGGACAGCCGGCTAAGGCAAGCCAGAGGCAGGGGACCTGTCCCACCCATCCGACAGAGCACCCCAGGGGCACTCAGGTACGTGGAGTCGCTACTCTCCAACAGCTCGCCACAAGCTGCCCTGCGTTGACTGATTGCACTGGTGAAAACCAGTGGGCGATGGGGTCGTCACATCCCTACGCCTTATTATTATTATTATTATTATTTCTGAACTAAGTTTGTAATTTAACCTAAAAAAAAGGTTTAAAGGTTGTCTGGAAGAAATCGCTCATTAGCGATAAGACCGCCTGTTGTTACCTCTACCTAAATTTATCTAATTGTAAAATTTGTGCTTGTAACTGTATGAGGTGTGCAATAAAGAGTATTTATTATTATTATTATTATTATTAACCGTATAAGCAGGTGTTTATTGTACCTGTAATTTCTACAAAATCACAATGAAATGACGTGCTTTCAAATAAAGTAAAAACGGTGAAAATCGGCTCACGCAATAAAGAATTATCCCATAAAAATCATCTTCCATACTTTAAGTTCGTGCGCAATAGTTTACTTAATTTGCCAATAGATGTCGATGTACGTGGAACGCTCATATCATATCCTGATGGCGGTGTTATTTTAACTCTTAAGTGGGGACACTTACTGTGACGGACGGAAAACTACGGAACCCTACACTGAGCGTGGCCCGACACGCTCTTGGCCGGTTTTTATTTATAATATAGGTACTTACATACTCGTAGCAATCAATATTTATTTAATTTTGCCAGTATGTTAAAATCTACAATGAAAGGTTTACGTAATAGTACATTACTGCAGAGGCCGTGAAGTAAGGGATTTAAGGACGAATGTCCGTGAAGTTGACCGCCCCAAACTCAGTATCCTGAATTTACGTATCTATATCGTTAGTTCATCGTTAGTTCACGTTAGTTCAGTATATTAAATCGTAAGGACCCGACTCCAACATCGATTTTTTTTAAAAACAAAATGGGGCGGCTAACTTCACGCTACCGCCCCAAAATTGATTTATCGGTTTTTGTCGATTGTAATCGGTAGATATTCGTTAGTTCACGCGAATTCACAAAGAAATATCGTAAGGACCCGATCCGGTATATTTTTTTTAAATTTTTAAAGTGGGGCGGCTAACTTCACGCTACCGCCCCAAAACGGATTTTTCGGTTTCTATCGATGGCAATCGGTAGATATTCGTTAGTTCACGCGAATTCACAAAGAAATTTCGTAAGGACCCGATTCGGTATATTTTTTTTTAATTTTTAAAGTGGGGCGGCTAACTTCACGCTACCGCCCCAAAACGGATTTTACGGTTTCTATCGATGGCAGTCTGTAGATTTTCGTTAGTTCACGCGTATTCACAAAGAAATTTCGTAAGGACCCCATTGTGTATATATTTTTTTTTATTTTTAAAGTGGGGCAGCAAACTTCACGCTACCGCCCCGAAACGGATTTTAAGGTTTCTATCGATGACAATCGGTAGATATTCGTTAGTTCACGCGAATGCATAACGAAATTTCGTAAGGACCCGACTGGAAAAGTTTTCCTATTATTATTAAAGTACTGGGGCGGCTGTCTTCACGCATATGATTCTGGCCAAACTGTACGGATATCAGCATAACTGGCCACATGAACCGATAAGATGAGGTGTTTTATTGTTTGTTCAGGCATTTTGGACGTAAGGACCCATATACTTTGGCTAGAAAAAAATAATTTCGAAAATATATAACGACCATTTTAGGTATTCAGATAAAGTGTCACATATGGTGTTCCCTTGAGATCCTAACAAATTAAGTGCATGAACTATCCTCTACAAAGCACGGCAAATCGATTAGGATATGTTTATTGCGGGCAAACTTAGCTACATGCCCACTATTGATCATACAACATTTCTATAGAAAAGTACTGGGGCGGCTGTCTTCACGCATATGATACTGGCCAAACTATACGTATATCATAATAACTGGCTACATACACCGATGTAACGAGGTGTTTTATTGTTTGTTCAGGCATTTTGGACGTAAGGACCCATATACTTTGGCTAGAAAAAAAATAATTTCGAAAATACATAACGACCATTTGAGGTATTCAGATAAAGTGTCACATATGGTGTTCCCTTGAGATTCTAACGAATTCAATATTTCTACGGAGCACGGCTAATCAATTAGGATATGTTTGTTGCTGGCAAACTAAGCTATATGCCTACAATCGATCATACAATATTTCTATAGAAAAGTACTGGGGCGGCTGTCTTCACGCATATGATACTGGCCAAACTATACGTATATCATAATAACTAGCTACATGCACCGATGAAACGAGGTGTTTTATTGTTTGTTCAGGCATTTTGGACGTAAGGACCCATATACTTTAGCTAGAAAAAAATAATTTCGAAAATATATAACGACCATTTTAGGTATTCAGATAAAGTGTCACATATGGTGTTCCCTTGAGATCCTAACGAATTAAGTGCATGAACTATCCTCCACAAAGCACGGCAAATCGATTAGGATATGTTTATTGCGGGCAAACTTAGCTACATGCCCACAATTGGTCATACAATATTTCTATATAAATGTACTGGGGCGGCTGTCTTCACGCATATGATACTGACCAAACTATACGTATATCATAATAACTGGCTACTTGCACCGATGAAACGAGGTGTTTTATTGTTTGTTCAGGCATTTTGGACGAAAGGACCCATATACTTTGGCTAGAAAAATAATAATTTCGAAAATATATAACGACCATTTTAGGTATTCAGATAAAGTGTCACATATGGTGTTCCCTTGAGATCCTAACGAATTAAGTGCATGAACTATCCTCTACAAAGCACGGCAAATCGATTAGGATATGTTTATTGCGGGCAACCTTAGCTACATGCCCACAATTGATCATACAACATTTCTATAGAAAAGTACTGGGGCGACTGTCTTCACGCATATGATACTGGCCAAACTATACGTATATCATAATAACTGGCTACATGCACCGATGAAACGAAGTGTTTTGTTGTTTGTTCAGGCATTTTGGACGTAAGGACCCATATACTTTGGCTAGAAAAAAAATAATTTCGAAAATACATAACGACCATTTGAGGTATTCAGATAAAGTGTCACATATGGTGTTCCCTTGAGATCCTAACGAATTCAATATCTCTACGGAGCACGGCTAATCGATTAGGATATGTTTGATGCTGGCAAACTAAGCTATATGCCTACAATCGATCATACAATATTTCTATAGAAAAGTACTGGGGCGGCTGTCTTCACGCATATGATACTGGCCAAACTATACGTATATCATAATAACTAGCTACATGCACCGATGAAACGAGGTGTTTTATTGTTTGTTCAGGCATTTTGGACGTAAGGACCCATATACTTTGGCTAGAAAAAAATAATTTCGAAAATATATAACGACCATTTTAGGTATTCAGATAAAGTGTCACATATGGTGTTCCCTTGAGATCCTAACGAATTAAGTGCATGAACTATCCTCTACAAAGCACGGCAAATCGATTAGGATATGTTTATTGCGGGCAACCTTAGCTACATGCCCACAATTGATCATACAACATTTCTATAGAAAAGTACTGGGGCGACTGTCTTCACGCATATGATACTGGCCAAACTATACGTATATCATAATAACTGGCTACATGCACCGATGAAACGAAGTGTTTTGTTGTTTGTTCAGGCATTTTGGACGTAAGGACCCATATACTTTGGCTAGAAAAAAAATAATTTCGAAAATACATAACGACCATTTGAGGTATTCAGATAAAGTGTCACATATGGTGTTCCCTTGAGATCCTAACGAATTCAATATCTCTACGGAGCACGGCTAATCGATTAGGATAAGTTTGATGCTGGCAAACTAAGCTATATGCCTACAATCGATCATACAATATTTCTATATAAAAGTACTGGGGCGGCTGTCTTCACGCATATGATACTGGCCAAACTATACGTATATCATAATAACTAGCTACATGCACCGATGAAACGAGGTGCTTTATTGTTTGTTCAGGCATTTTGGACGTAAGGACCCATATACTTTAGCTAGAAAAAAATAATTTCGAAAATATATAACGACCATTTTAGGTATTCAGATAAAGTGTCACATATGGTGTTCCCTTGAGATCCTAACGAATTAAGTGCATGAACTATCCTCTACAAAGCACGGCAAATCGATTAAGATATGTTTATTGCGGGCAAACTTAGCTACATGCCCACAATTGATCATACAATATTTCTATAGAAATGTACTGGGGCGGCTGTCTTCACGCATATGATACTGGCCAAACTATACGTATATCATAATAACTGGCTACATGCACCGATGAAACGAGGTGTTTTATTGTTTGTTCAGGCATTTTGGACGTAAGGACCCATATACTTTGGCTAGAAAAAAAATAATTTCGAAAATACATAACGACCATTTGAGGTATTCAGATAAAGTGTCACATATGGTGTTCCCTTGAGATCCTAACGAATTAAGTACATGAACTATCCTCTACTAAGCACGAGAAATCGATTAGAATATGTTTATTGCGGGCAAACTTAGCTACATGCCCACAATTGATCATACAACATTTCTATAGAAAAGTACTGGGGCGGCTGTCTTCACGCATATGATACTGGCCAAACTATACGTATATCATAATAACTGGCTACATGCACCGATGAAACAAGGTGTTTAATTGTTTGTTCAGGCATTTTGGACGTAAGGACCCATATACTTTGGCTAGAAAAAAAATAATTTCGAAAATACATAACGACCATTTGAGGTATTCAGATAAAGTGTCACATATGGTGTTCCCTTGAGATCCTAACGAATTTAATATATCTACGGAGCACGGCTTATCGATTAGGATATGTTTATTGCTGGCAAACTAAGCTATATGACTACAATCGATCATACAATATTTCTATAGAAAAGTACTGGGGCGGCTGTCTTCACGCATATGATACTGGCCAAACTATACGTATATCAAAATAACTAGCTACATGCACCGATGAAACGAGGTGTTTTATTGTTTGTTCAGGCAGTTTGGACGTAAGGACCCATATACTTTGGCTAGAAAAAAATAATTTCAAAAATATATAACGACCATTTTAGGTATTCAGATAAAGTGTCACATATGGTGTTCCCTTGAGATCCTAACAAATTAAGTGCAAGAACTATCCTCTACAAAGCACGGCAAATCGACTAGGATATGTTTATTGCGGGCAAACTTAGCTACATGCCCACAATTGATCATACAACATTTCTATAGAAAAGTACTGGGGCGGCTGTCTTCACGCATATGATACTGGCCAAACTATACGTATATCATAATAACTGGCTACATGCACCGATGAAACGAGGTGTTTTATTGTTTGTTCAGGCATTTTGGACGTAAGAACCCATATACTTTGGCTAGAAAAAAAATAATTTCGAAAATACATAACGACCATTTGAGGTATTCAGATAAAGTGTCACATATGGTGTTCCCTTGAGATCCTAACGAATTCAATATCTCTACGGAGCACGGCTAATCGATTAGGATATGTTTGATGCTGGCAAACTAAGCTATATGCCTACAATCGATCATACAATATTTCTATAGAAAAGTACTGGGGCGGCTGTCTTCACGCATATGATACTGGCCAAATTATACGTATATCATAGAAACTAGCTACATGCACCGATGAAACAAGGTGTTTTATTGTTTGTTCAGGCATTTTGGACGTAAGGACCCATATACTTTGGCTAGAAAAAAAAAATTTCGAAAATATATAACGACCATTTTAGGTATTCAGATAAAGTGTCACATATGGTGTTCCCTTGAGATCCTAACGAATTAAGTACATGAACTATCCTATACAAAGCACGGCAAATCGATTAGGATATGTTTATTGCGGGCAAACTTAGCTACATGCCCACAATTGATCATACAACATTTCTATAGAAAAGTACTGGGGCGGCTGTCTTCACGCATATGATACTGGCCAAACTATACGTATATCATAATAACTGGCTACATGCACCGATGAAACGAGGTGTTTTATTGTTTGTTCAGTCATTTTGGATGTAAGGACCCATATACTTTGGCTAGAAAAAAAATAATTTCGAAAATACATAACGACCATTTGAGGTATTCAGATAAAGTGTCACATATGGTGTTCCCTTGAGATCCTAACGAATTCAATATCTCTACGGAGCACGGATAATCGATTAGGATATGTTTGATGCTGGCAAACTAAGCTATATGCCTACAATCGATCATACAATATTTCTATAGAAAAGTACTGTGGCGGCTGTCTTCACGCATATGATACTGGCCAAACTATACGTATATCATAATAACTAGCTACATGCACCGATGAAACAAGGTGTTTTATTGTTTGTTCAGGTATTTTGGACGTAAGGACCCATATACTTTGGCTAGAAAAAAATAATTTCGAAAATATATAACGACCATTTTAGGTATTCAGATAAAGTGTCACATATGGTGTTCCCTTGAGATCCTAACGAATTAAGTGCAAGAACTATCCTCTACAAAGCACGGCAAATTGATTAGGATATGTTTATTGCTGGCAAACTAAGCTATATGCCTACAATCGATTATACAATATTTCTATAGAAATGTACTGGGGCGGCTGTCTTCACGCATATGATACTGGCCAAACTATACGTATATCATAATAACTAGCTACATGCACCGATAAAACGAGGTGTTTTATTGTTTGTTCAGGCATTTTGGACGTAAGGACCCATATACTTTGGCTAGAAAAAAATAATTTCGAAAATATATAACGACCATTTTAGGTATTCAGATAAAGTGTCACATATGGTGTTCCCTTGAGATCCTAACAAATTAAGTGCAAGAACTATCCTCTACAAAGCTCGGCAAATTGATAAAGATATGTTTATTGCGGGCAAACTTAGCTACATGCCCACAATTGATCATACAACATTTCTATAGAAAAGTACTGGGGCGGCTGTCTTCACGCATATGATACTGGCCAAACTATACGTATATCATAATAACTGGCTACATGCACCAATGAAACGAGGTGTTTTATTGTTTGTTCAGGCATTTTGGACGTAAAGACCCATATACTTTGGCTAGAAAAAAAATAATTTCGAAAATACATAACGACCATTTGAGGTATTCAGATAAAGTGTCACATATGGTGTTCCCTTGAGATCCTAACGAATTCAATATCTCTACAGAGCACGGCTAATCGATTAGGATATGTTTAATGCTGGCAAACTAAGCTATATGCCTACAATCGATCATACAATATTTCTATAGAAAAGTACTGGGGCGGCTGTCTTCACGCATATGATACTGGCCAAACTATACGTATATCATAATAACTAGCTACATGCACCGATGAAACGAGGTGTTTTATTGTTTGTTCAGGCATTTTGGACGTAAGGACCCATATATTTTGGCTAGAAAAAAATAATTTCGAAAATATAAAACGACCATTTTAGGTATTTAGATAAAGTGTCACATATGGTGTTCCCTTGAGATCCTAACAAATTAAGTGCATGAACTATCCTCTACAAAGCACGGCAAATCGATTAGGAAATGTTTATTGCGGGCAAACTTAGCTACATGCCCACAATTGATCATACAACATTTCTATAGAAAAGTACTGGGGCGGCTGTCTTCACGCATATGATACTGGCCAAACTATACGTATATCATAATAACTGGCTACATGCACCGATGAAACGAGGTGTTTTATTGTTTGTTCAGGCATTTTGGACGTAAGGACCCATATACTTTGGCTAGAAAAAAATAATTTCGAAAATATATAACGACCATTTTAGGTATTCAGATAAAGTGTCACATATGGTGTTCCCTTGAGATCCTAACGAATTAAGTACATGAGCTATCCTATACAAAGCACGGCAAATCGATTAGGATATGTTTATTGCGGGCAAACTTAGCTACATGCCCACAATTGATCATACAACATTTCTATAGAAAAGTACTGGGGCGGCTGTCTTCACGCATATGATACTGGCCAAACTATACGTATATCATAATAACTGGCTACATGCACCGATGAAACGAGGTGTTTTATTGTTTGTTCAGGCATTTTGGACGTAAGGACCCATATACTTTGGCTAGAAAAAAAATAATTACGAAAATACATAACGACCATTTGAGGTATTCAGATAAAGTGTCACATATGGTGTTCCCTTGAGATCCTAACGAATTCAATATCTCTGCGAAGCACGGCTAATCGATTAGGATATGTTTGATGCTCGCAAACTAAGCTATATGCCTACAATCGATCATACAATATTTCTATAGAAAAGTACTGGGGCGGCTGTCTTCACGCATATGATACTGGCCAAACTATACGTATATCATAATAACTAGCTACATGCACCGATGAAACGAGGTGTTTTATTGTTTGTTCAGGCATTTTGGACGTAAGGACCCATATACTTTGGCAAGAAAAAAATAATTTCGAAAATATATAACGACCATTTTAGGTATTCAGATAAAGTGTCACATATGGTGTTCCCTTGAGATCCTAACGAATTAAATGCATGTATTTTTTTTTACGGAGCACAACTAAATGAAAAAAAAATTGTTTATTGCTGGCAAACTGAGCTACATGCCTACAATCGATCATAAAACATTTCTATAGAAAAGTACTGGGGCGGCTATATTCACGGACATCGTACTGGCCAAACTATACAGAATTTTTAATAACTGGCTACATGTACCGATGAAGCGAGGTGTTATATTGTTTGTTGAGGCATTTTGGACGTAAGGACCCATATACTTTGGCTAGAAAAAAATAATTTCAAAAATACATAACGACCATTTCAGGTATTCAGATAAAGTGTCACATATGGTGTTCCCTTGAGATCCTAACGAAATCAATATATCTACGGAGCACGGCTTATCAATTAGGATATGTTTATTGCTGGCAAACTAAGCTATATGCCTACAATCGATCATACAATATTTCTATAGAAAAGTACTGGGGCGGCTGTCTTCACGCATATGATACT
Organism: Pammene aurita; assembly: GCA_947086415.1. NCBI lineage: Eukaryota > Metazoa > Arthropoda > Insecta > Lepidoptera > Tortricidae > Pammene > Pammene aurita. The sequence continues at coordinate 37,655,926 of OX352297.1, read as the reverse complement.
GGCCAAACTATACGTATATTATAATAACTAGCTACATGCAATGATGAAACGAGGTGTTTTATTGTTTGTTCAGGCATTTTGGACGTAAGGACCCATATACTTTGGCTAGAAAAAAATAATTTCGAAAATATATAACGACCATTTTAGGTATTCAGATAAAGTGTCACATATGGTGTTCCCTTGAGATCCTAACAAATTAAGTGCAAGAACTATCCTCTACAAAGCACGGCAAATTGATAAGGATATGTGTATTGCGGGCAAACTTAGCTACATGCCCACAATTGATCATACAACATTTCTATAGAAAAGTACTGGGGCGGCTGTCTTCACGCATATGATACTGGCCAAACTATACGTATATCATAATAACTGGCTACATGCACCGATGAAACGAGGTGTTTTATTGTTTGTTCAGGCATTTTGGACGTAAGGACCCATATACTTTGGCTAGAAAAAAAATAATTTCGAAAATACATAACGACCATTTGAGGTATTCAGATAAAGTGTCACATATGGTGTTCCCTTGAGATCTTAACGAATTCAATATCTCTACAGAGCACGGCTAATCGATTAGGATATGTTTAATGCTGGCAAACTAAGCTATATGCCTACAATCGATCATACAATATTTCTATAGAAAAGTACTGGGGCGGCTGTCTTCACGCATATGATACTGGCCAAACTATACGTATATCATAATAACTAGCTACATGCACCGATGAAACAAGGTGTTTTATTGTTTGTTCAGGCATTTTGGACGTAAGGACCCATATACTTTGGCTAGAAAAAAATAATTTCGAAAATATATAACGACCATTTTAGGTATTTAGATAAAGTGTCACATATGGTGTTCCCTTGAGATCCTAACAAATTAAGTGCATGAACTATCCTCTACAAAGCACTGCAAATCGATTAGGATATGTTTATTGCGGGCAGACTTAGCTACATGCCCACAATTGATCATACAACATTTCTATAGAAAAGTACTGGGGCGGCTGTCTTCACGCATATGATACTGGCCAAACTATACGTATATCATAATAACTGGCTACATGCACCGATGAAACGAGGTGTTTTATTGTTTGTTCAGGCATTTTGGACGTAAGGACCCATATACTTTGGCTAGAAAAAAAATAATTTCGAAAATACATAACGACCATTTGAGGTATTCAGATAAAGTGTCACATATGGTGTTCCCTTGAGATCCTAACGAATTCAATATCTCTACGGAGCACGGCTAATCGATTAGGATATGTTTGATGCTGGCAAACTAAGCTATATGCCTACAATCGATCATACAATATTTCTATAGAAAAGTACTGGGGCGGCTGTCTTCACGCATATGATACTGGCCAAACTATACGTATATCATAATAACTAGCTACATGCACCGATGAAACGAGGTGTTTTATTGTTTTTTCAGGTATTTTGGACGTAAGGACCCATATACTTTGGCTAGAAAAAAATAATTTCGAAAATATATAACGACCATTTTAGGTATTCAGATAAAGTGTCACATATGGTGTTCCCTTGAGATCCTAACGAATTAAATGCATGTATTTTTTTTTACGGAGCACAACTAAATGAAAAAAAAATTGTTTATTGCTGGCAAACTGAGCTACATGCCTACAATCGATCATAAAACATTTCTATAGAAAAGTACTGGGGCGGCTATATTCACGGACATCGTACTGGCCAAACTATACAGAATTTGTAATAACTGGCTACATGTACCGATGAAGCGAGGTGTTATATTGTTTGTTGAGGCATTTTGGACGTAAGGACCCATATACTTTGGCTAGAAAAAAATAATTTCAAAAATACATAACGACCATTTCAGGTATTCAGATAAAGTGTCACATATGGTGTCCCCTTGAGATCCTAACGAATTAAATGCATGGACTTTTTTCTACAGTTCACAACTAATTGAAAAGGTATTGTTTATTGCTGGCAAACTAAGCTATATGCCTACAATCGATCATACAACATTTCTATAGAAAAGAACTGGGGCGGCTGTCTTCACGCATACGATACTGGCCAAACTATACGGATATCAGCATAACTGGCCACATGAACCGATGAAACGAGGTAATTTATTGTTTGTTCAGGCATTTTGGACGTAAGGACCCATATACTTTGGCTAGAAAAAAAATATTTCAAAAATACATAACGACGATTTCAGGTATTCAGATAAAGTGTCACATATGGTGTTCCCTTGAGATCCTAACGAATTAAATGCATGGACTTTTCTATACGTTGCACAGCGAATCGATTAGGATATGAATATTGCTGGCAAACTACTACTAGTCCTTTCCTTACAGTACATCAAAAAAAGGTTCGTGTGCTAAGCTCATACAATGCTCGCTTGAAACATTTTAAAATGATAACCCTCGAGGACCGTCGTTGGATTTCTGACCAGGTGTTTCTACATAAAATTGTCTCTGGTAAGCTTGACTGTCCACAGCTTTTGCAAGCAATTACTTGGACTGTTCCTCGGCCACACTCTCGCCTAGCAAACTTTCGGCCTTTTTCGTATAAAACATACAGAACGAATCTTGGATCTCATAGCTTAATTCCTAGAATAAGTAAAGAGCATAATTTATTATTTAAACAGTATAGGGTAGATATATTAAAAATGTCATGTAACCAGTTTAAAACATTACTACACAGACGGAAGGTTAATATTTAGTTATATAAAAAAAAAACCTTTAGTTTTCTTTTTTTCAAACATTTTTTCGTACATTTAATTTTATAGAACATTCTAGAATTTTGAGACACTCATTATAGTAATAAAAATACCTAAGGATTAAGATGATTATAGAGATCTGTGTCTCAAAATTCCTGAACCAATTTAAGTGCCTAATTTTACTGCCTTTTGAAATAAGCTACATTCTCTGTCTACTTAGTTTAAGTATATGTAAGCAAGTAGTTCTTAACATGCATGTGGTGTTTGCCTGTTATTGGGTGAATACTCAAGCAATTTTTTTTTTTTGTCATGGCTAGCAATAAGTATTAATATGTATTACACCTGTTGGCAAACCTTAAATAAATAAAAATAAAAATAAAAAAATAAAAACTAAGCTACATGCCCACAATCGATCATACAACATTTCTATAGAAAAGTACTGGGGCGGCTGTGTTCACGCATATGATACTGGCCAAACTATTCGGATATCAGCATAACTGGCCACATGAACCGATAAGACGAGGTGTTTCATTGTTTGTTCACGTATTTTGGACGTAAGGACCCATATACTTTGGCTAGAAAAAAATAATTTCGAAAATATATAACGACCATTTTAGGTATTCAGTTTAAGTGTCACATATGGTGTTTCCTTGAGAATCTAAAGAATTAAATGCATGGACTTTTATCTACGGAGCACATCTAATCGATTAGGAATTGTTTATTGCTGGCAAACTAAGCTATATGCCTACAATCGATCATACAACATTTCTATATAAAAGTACTGGGGCGGCTGTCTTCACGCATATGATACTGGCCAAACTATAAGGATATCAGCATAACTGGCCACATAAACCGATAAGACGAGGTGTTTCATTGTTTGTTCAGGTATTTTGGACGTAAGGACCCATATGCTTTGGGTAGAAAAAAATAATTTCGAAAACTTTTCCAGTCGCTATGTATAAACATTTAAAACTGAAGTTTCTTTTTATTTGCATTTCCGCCACCCTGGATCTGAGCAGGCGCCATTCATTTATTAATAAAGATTATATTTGCCACTACCTATTTCATTTCCCTTCCTTTTTGTTTCCGGTATCAATAAGAGGCTTAATTGGGTAGAAATCCCAGTTTACGCATTTTCACATAGGTAAGACCAGTATTTCGTACAGAAGGTCCTACTCATAGTTTTGTGTTCCTGCTGATGAGTAAGGTTGACAAAGAGCTCTAAAGAGGACCCAGTGTGTTGACGATGAGGGACCCCTATTGTTCCTTTAGCCGTCAACACAGTGAATCCTCCTTTTTTTAAAGGGTCGGCACGCTCATGTGACACATTTGGAGTTGCAGGCTACGGTAGCTGCTTAACATCAGGCGGGTCGTATGCTTGTTTGCCACCGACATGGTATAAAAAAAAACAGGTCGTCTTCCCTACAAAATCAGCGTTCGACAGAACTTTGACAGATGAACGGTGACACATGACGTCTCCTCGATTTATTTCCATTGATTTATTCAAATTTATTACCTTATTTGTCCAATCTAATTATTATTTTATTACAAAACTACTATAGGCCAAGCAAATAAGATCTATAAAAAGTGTTTTGAGGAATTAATTCCCAGCAGGCTGGAAATCGCTTTAATACCTTCATGTGGTCCTAAATGCATGTGATCCGAGTTTGCCCAATCCCACGAGGTGTGCACAACTTTTTAGCGAAATTTTTGTTTTTTGTCAGGTTTTTGCTCGAAAACGATACGTCCGACGGAAAATCTCATTCATTTCAATATTAAAGAGGGTTAAATTCTGCGTCGATTGAGCAACTTATCTTTTAGTTCTGTTCAGCGGTACAGCCGAAATCAAAAGTTATAAACCGGGAAAATGTCTCAGTTAATTGAAAAACTCATATTTTGACTTCCATACCACATAGCTTTGAAACAGATGACTCCTGTTGAAAAACCTATAGAATAAAAGTTGTAGAGAATATAATTTCACGTTATATCAACATCTCAATTCTCAAAAACAGTAATTTTGAAAGACTAAATTTGGCATGAATTCAAAATCAGTTTTTTATAAATTCTTATGAGTTGCATATTTTCCATAAAATATGATGTGTGCCCTGCATTTGATGCATCGTTACAACTAAGAATATTTCAGTGCAAATTTCTAAAACGTACCCAAATCGGAAAAGTGTTTTATTTATTTCTAAATTCCAAGGGTATATTCCTGAGCTTAAGTATATTACTTAAAGACGCCAGTGTCCTAATTTGCTCCAGTTCTGTGGTAATCGATATTTCTTTTTTGTCTTTCCGATTGTGTAAACCTACATTTAATTATTCTTTTAGTCTGAGAACCCGCTATAAAATCATGTAACTGTGTGTTAAGTCACTACAATATGGTTCCTTTGTATCTCGGATTGTTAATGTTCGAAATTTCATTGACATGTCACTATGCTCAATTGTTTGGTTGAGTTAATATACCTTATTTACATTAGGGGATTGGGGAATCAATCAATAACTGCTGAACCTATTTATATGAAACTTAGTAAAGAAATAGTAATCCACTCCCCTTTTTACTTGACTTCTAAGATAAAAACTATTTTATTTCCTTTTCCAGAACTTAAACTATCTCCATACCACATTTTACCAATGGACTTAAATCAGTTCGGTGGATATTGATTCCCCATACAAATAACTTTTGCCCCCTTTTCACACCCTTCAGGAATATTTTCTAGGATAAAAACTCCCCAGAACTCAAACTATTTTCATAGGTACCAAATTTCATCTAAATCGGTTTAACTATATTAATAACTCTTCATACTAACTTCTTACCCACTTTTCAGCCCCTTAAGAGTTGGTATTTTGGGATGAAAACTACTTTTTATGTACTTTTTACGGACTCAAACTGTCTCAATCTCTATACAAAGTTTCATTAAAGTAAGTAGGTTCAGCAGTTACTGATTGATTCCTCAATCGGTCCCTAAACCAAACAATTGAAAACTAGACATGTCAATGTAATTCCATATCAAACATTAACAGCCTGAGATACACAGGAAGCATATTGTATTGACTTAACACACAGGTGCATCATTTTGTAGCGGGTGCTCAGAGCAAAAAAAAATATTTAATGTAGGTTTACACAATTAGAAAGACATAAATGAAATATCGATTACCTCAGAACTGGAGCGAATTCTGACCCTTGCGTCTTTGAGAAATAAACTTAAGTTAAGCTCAGAAATATACCCTTGAAATTACCGGAAATAAAAAACACGGTGTATAAATAGTTTTCTCATTCTGATTGGGTACGTTATAGAAATTTGCACTTAAATGTTCTTAGTTGTAACAATGCATTACACATCATATTTATGGAAAATATGCAACTTAGAAGGATTTAGAAAATAAACCATTTTAAATTCATGCCAAATTTAGCCTTTCAAAGTTACTGAATTTGAAAATTGAGATGTCTATATATCGTGAAATTGTATTCTCTTCAACTTTTATTCTATAGGTTTTTCAACAGGAGTCATCTGGTTCAAAGGTATGGAAGTCAAAAATTAGTTTTGCAAATAAATGAGATATTTTCAGGATTTATAATTTTTCATTTTGGCTGTACCGCTGAACTGGAGTATAAGTTAACCATCTTTAATATTGATATACGTGATATTTTCCTACGGACGTACCGTTTTTGAGCTAGAAGCAAAATACTGACAAAGAGCAAAAATTTCGCAAAAAAATTATGCACACCTCCTGGGATTGGGCAAACTCAGATCACATGCATTTAGGACCACTTGAAGGTATTATAACGATTTCAAGCCTGCTGGAAATTAATTCTTCAAAAAAATCTAATTTTCTTAGCCTACTACTATAAACTACTCAAATATTTTTTCTACTCGTCGACTGTAATGCTTGAATTGTGATTGTGTAGACCGAACTACTAGCGCATACTTTCCGATAGAGCTTTTATGGTCGCATATTGTGACATCGCCAACGATTGTACAAAGGATTTTCATACAATATTGTAACACTGTTGCCCGAGCCCGCGCGGCCACGCCGCCGTCGCCGCGCGGGCTCGGGCACGATCTTCCGGGAGATTTAACTTACTCTATTGTATAGAGGCAGCAGGTCGCGGCGTTAAACTCAATTCTTACCGGCTTGCCTATATTGAGCACTCGTAGAAAAAATATTGTATACAATAGTGACATAATCAAGTTTTTCAATCTCTTACCTTACTTAGGCCACTCAGCAAGTTTCGTGGCCTAAACACGGTACTCGACTGAAAAGCTCTTAATTATGTCACGATTGTATAAAATACTATTATCTTATCTGTGGTCATGCCACAAATAAACGAAATATTTTGACAACCCTGAAAATTTATCCGATACGTTTCAAGGCCGTAGCTGTCACTTCGTGGAGATGGACACCCTTGGCATTTTCACAAACTAGGGTCAGTTGATTTTTGCTATGTTGGACTGGACTAGGACACGCTCATTTGAAATAGAATATCTAAATATATAAAAGAAGAAACTGACTGACTGACTGACTGACTGACTGACTGACTGACTGACATATCAATGCACAGCCCAAACCGCTTGTTCTAGAGATGCCAAATTTGGCACGTAGGTTCCTTATACTTATAAGGTCTAGGAATGCACTAAGAAAGGATTTTTCAAAATTCACCCCCTAAGGGGGTAAAATGGGGGTCCAAAATTTGTATGGCGAATCAAGATTTGTTAGACTATTTCATTCGAAACTTCACAGGAGTATTCCCAACGATAAAGGGGTAAACACGTGTTTCAGGTTTTTTTTAAATTCAACCCCTAAAAGGGGCAAATGTGGTCACAAAGTCTGAAAATCAACATGGGTATCGTATCCTTTTTGAGTACTTATAGTACGCGGGCGAAGCCGCGGGAAAAGGCTAGTATTTAATAAAAGGTTTCAATGATAGCCATATCTATATAAACAATATGAACTTTCATAGACTTGGCCTCATGCGTTTCCTCCAGAGATGAGCGAGGAATGTGTTTTTTTTTAAGAACCAATCCTAGAGCTGCGCTGTGCGAAGAAACAAATGAAGTGATTCTGTTGGTGCTTAACAAACACAATCCTCGCTCATCTCTGGTGGAAACACAGCCTTAGGATACCAGGTATAAACCGTTCAAGGTAATAATACACAGACCGAACGGGATGGTCTTGTCGCCAAGTCGAACAAAACAAACAAAAAGGCACGACCGTACCATCCTTTTCTCGAAGCCACTTAGCCCATTTTCGACCCCCCTACCGACTGTTTAGCTTTATCTACAACTCTGTTGTGGATAAAGCTAGACGTCTAAAATGTCAGTGAACAAGAGGCCATAACACAAGAAAGATATATTCCCAATATCATTCAATTTTAACTTATACTTTAATAGTTATTGCAAGGCAAAGTTTCTTATTTTTGACACTGACTGACTGATCAACATAATTCTAAGGTACTTCTAGCTAACCCACAAGCTCCAAATTGTAAACACATCTAGTATTAGGGCTAAAAGCCACTGAAAACTTAAACATACCACAATATCAGTCGGGTTGTCTGGTTTTACAAACCACACGGGTAACAATGCAATCCTTTTAGTTACCTAATCATTGAGTAACAGAAGACGACATCCCTAAGAAATTATTTGTACCATGAGTTGTAGTGAAAATCACTAAAAGTCTGACATTGGCTGCTGGACCACTGACATGATACCATGCAAATGTCAAAAAAATTTAAAAATCAAATACTGCACGTAATGACTTCGCGCGTGATAATAAATTGTAAAAATAATCCTAACAATAGTAAACAAAGCCACCGAATTACATTCCATATGTAAGTAAGTGCAAAGTTTGGTCTTAAGGTGCGTAGGTAGGTACACACCGGCGTGCCAACGAACGCGAAGCACTTATACGGTAGCTATTTGTTAGAATGAGATAGATAGCTCTTCGTTGGCCCGGTGTGTACGCACCATTACACTAATTTGAAAGAATGAGGGTTTCCGCGATTGAGATTTTCACTAGATGGCAGCACCGTGACGACAGGTCTTTTTGGCAGTAGCTGTCAAAATCTACCAATCAAAAAATATATGGTTAAACATGATTGGTGGATTGTGACAGCTAGACCTGTCGCCACGGTGCTGCCATCTAGTGAAAAACTCGATAGCGGAAACCCTCATTGTGTTGGCGGTGCACCGCCATTTTCCTTGATGCACAGATTAATGTCACAGAAGTAACACATACACGAGTATGTGCCTACTTGATTTACATACATCATCATTTAACACTACTCATGCACAAAAATATTCACGTAAACATATATTGGCTTGCTTCATCTATTTTGATAAATGTATGTATCGGTCACCACAGTGACCGAGGTGCCAATCGTTAACGACAATCGAAAAGTAAAAATATACCTTCAAACGGCTTTAAAGATTATTAGGGAGTTTTCTTACAAAATTAAGTGGGTGCATATTTATAAGAAGTAAGTCTAGCAGTCTCAAAGGCTTGCTATGCCTTTGGTATTGACTTAGAATTTTAGTCTTGAAGGTTCGTAATGAAAGGCACAGGCAATTGGCAGAACAAGAGTATCATTCTACATTCGTTTCTAAATGACCTTAAGTAAGTAGTAAAATGAATGTTACAAATAAAATAATCAGTTGCTCCTAAATTTATTTAATCAATTTTCCTCACGAAATGTGTTTAGGTAGAATATGAATTTGTGATAAGAATGTCACGTCCATTTTGTTAAAGCTACTCTATCATTCAGTGACAGCTGTCAACCGCCAAACATGGGGCACAAAATTTGTTCTAGATAGCTCATCTAGTAGAATACATAATACATAAATGTACCATCGGATGTGGGAATAGATCTAAGATGGCGCTTGATGCTTAAAGATAAATGAAGTGCACAAAAGAGACATCAAACTTATATAAACATTCAACGTGTGCGAAAGAGACAGACGATCTTTTTTGAAAGGGTGGCAACGTTTAAATTTGGGTATCTTGTTTACATACTCATGACGTGACAGCTCATATTTTAGCGTGGAAAATATAAAAAAAATTTACGATTCGATCTGCACATCTCAATAGTATTCTACACTATTTTGTAGTATAACAACCCAGGTTCACCCCTATAACTTGATATCTATCTAGTGGTTGAGGTTATCTGTAAGGTGCTATTATCGTTGGTCCATATCACAGTCTCACCTTTTTTTGTTACCCACGTTGTAAGCCGACACAACTTTATAAGAAAAATATCAGGTTTTCTCGTAGTAAACACAGAAATTATTGAAGAAATCGCAAATTATATCTGTTTGTGATCCTCCACTGCTATATGGAATGGGTGGAGGGTAACAAGGTCTATGACAAGGACCAACGATAATAGCACCTTTTCTGTCGTACCTATTGAAAGTGTAATAAGACCATCCCGTTCGATCCTGGTATTGTTATTACCATGACAGGTATATGGCTAGTATGTCTATGTTTTGCATACAACACAAAAAGGTGATACACGCGCTGTGGACGTATCGATAAAGTATTTTTTATAAACTACGTGAGCAATGAGGTTTCACTGGGTACCTATTTCAACCATAGACGATGCTAAAAATAAATAACCAAAAATATAATCAAATATTTTTGGAGGAATCTTAAACGAAAGAGCTATGGAGATATGATCTTGATATTAAGTAGTAACCCCTGTCTGTAACACAGACGTAGCTATACTAATATGCCGTAAGGTACTGAAACATATCCTTTGGCTGGCCAAAAAGTGCAGTAACAGTGGAAGTAATAAGCTATACTCTTCCCTTTTTCAGTAGCGTGGGTATGAGCGTGAGAAAGAGACAGTATGATTCTGTCTGTCTATGCTTGAAGTAAAACAAACCCTGGCCAAACTATATATTATATAATAGCTAAGCACCACACACGACACAGATCACGACACGTTACTGTTTCCTGTCGATAGGATCGCAACATTGGTTTAAAGCGAAAATGTTAGAAACTTTAATTATTCACAATTCCGTTCTACTATGTGGCATTTATCGATGCATGAGATGAAAATCGACATTTTACATCCCTAATACGCACATCAATAAACATTTCACACGCACACCAACAAACAGTGTCAGCAACAAACGGACGAAAGTGATGCATTAAGACGAGTTGTCTAAATAATAGTTGTCTTATTCATCATATGGCATTTGTTGCAAGAGCGAGCAGCGAGAAATGACAGTTGTGACTTACGACGCCAAGGAGAACAAGTGACGTGGGGTCTATGTAGTCTGAGGTAATACTAATAAATGACTAAGTGTCATTGAATAAATATACAGTTTGTAAATTTTATACGGGCGTATATTGTGATGGCGATTAGTATTTGACCTAGGGAACCTATTTACATTTATTTCTTTAAGAAAATATTTTTTTTTCATACATAATAATTCAGCCCGCAATGAATTGCATCCATGACAATTAACTTACCGGTGCGTCATGTCAGTTATGTCAGTTTGAAATCAGTTGGATAGCGTACATTGGTGCCCGGTAGGACTGTAAAAAATCATTACACGTAATTAATAACACTATTTAACAAAATTACTATACTATATAAGTCCTATTGCTGGATACTATAGGTGGATAAAGTATACGCCCGTATAAAATTTACAGGCTGTATATGAAAAAGATAATCAAATAGGCTGATGAAGGTTTCATACTGTTCAATGAGAATGTATTTTCTTATGACCTTTTAATTACATACAGGCTGCTCGAAACCAAGAAATCTTAATTTGTCAATTTCTTTGTAATCACTGCACCGATTGTTAAGATACTAGATATACTGGTTTTAAATACCCTATTATATGTATGTTTTGGATTTGTTCAATGACTAAGGTCACCGAGTATATTTCAATAATAAATAGAATCTATCCCCCATCTATTTTTTGAACCGTGGGTCCAAAAATATTGAAAAAAAATATGAAAGTGATGCCTGATAAGTAGTTTCAATGAAAACTATATTGAATAAAATCGGATCAGCCGTTTTTGAGTTATCTATCACTCAAAAACGCATAGTGAAAGGACGCAACGCATAGTGCCGGGTATTGAAATGAAGTAAGCGCCGCCAAATATCCCTTAATAAACGACCTTTTGAACGGATGTATTGTAACAGGCCGCCAACTTTTCACGATAGGTAGTTTTTTTTAACGTTAGTATCCACTAAGAAGGGGTTTTTCAAAATTCATCCCCTAAGGGGGTAAAAAGGGGGTTGAAAGTTTGTTTGAATGGGGTTTCAAATTTTGTGTTAGAGATTTGAGACTTCGTATGTTTACTAATAATTAAAAAACAATTAAAGTGATTTCAAGGAGTTGAAAATTAGTATACAGATTTTTTTTGTGACAGACTTGAAAGTTCGTTTGTTAATTACAAACTTCAATGCAAAAAAACTAATTTTAGCATTTTTCATAATTCTACTCCAGAGGAGTTGAAACGGAGTTGAAAAGTTTGTATGAAAGGGAAGCCTTTACTACTGAAGCTAGAAAGTTGTAATTTGCAGGACAGGTTACATTTACAATCTGTACAACTAAGGAGAAGCGATTTTGAAAAATTCCACCCCTATGGGTGTAAAATGGGGGTTAAAAGTTTGTATCGGTGGGGTTTAAAATTTAAATAATTTAATAATAATAAACGCAATTTCAGCGTTTTTTAAAATTCAACCTAGAACGGGGCGAAAAAGGGGTTGAAAGTTTGTATAGAGATTTACAATTTTTTTGGTTTGAGAATTACTAGGAATTATAGTTTCTATTTCCGTTCAATTTCCATATTCCAGAGTGAGCTATGACAATAGTTTGGTCATCGTATCGCAAAATATACGACATTTTAGTCTCCAATTATGATCAGGAATACGCTGTTAAAATTATTCGGTTTTCTCATGTTACGCAAAGAAGTATAGTTCACAAAGAAGTTACGCAAATAATAGGGTACATTGAAGTTATTATTTGCATATTAATACTTATTTGTAACTGAAACTATGTCTACGTTACCCGTTTTTTCGCCAAAATAACTATAAGTATAAATAGATTAAGAAGAGTTAGTTAATAACATACAATTGGATACAAAACTCTGTATGAGGAACCGTATTATACGCGGACGAACATTCGACACTTCGTACATTTACTAATAATTAAAAAATAATAAAAGTAATTTCTACGTTTTTTAAAATTCAACCTTTAACAGCTTGGAAGAATAATAAGTAAGGAAGCGTAACCAACGCTCAAAATGTGCTCCACTTTCCTGGTGCCAAAGTGGGCGGAGCTTGTGACAGCGGTGCCCTAATGTCATGTCAAACATTTTGAAATTGTCATGTCGCCAAAATATTAGTTTTTTCGGACCATGAAATTTCGGTATTATATCGGTATTAAAATGACGGCTTGTGCCGTGAATTGGTGCAGGAGCCACACAGGCGCCAAAGATGGTGATATTTCTTTTCATCGGTAAGTAAATCACGCATAGATATTCTCATACATTACGGACTTGGTCGATGTCATGCAATATAAGTTTTGGAAAAGTAAACATAACTCATTTGAGGAAAAGTATAATGAATGTTCATTTATAAGTATTACCTAGTAGTAATAAATCGACAAAACAAAACCCTTCGAATTAGTACCTACTATACTTACTCTGGTAAAATCATACCATTCTGGCCGTGCCATTTCTAGTACAACTGGCTAATAGGTATGACTCTTATTTTTCATTAATAATGAATGCTATAACTTCATAGCATAGTCTTTAATTATCAAATCTAGAGCAGAGCCCGACTGGGGAACTACCTCTACCTTACAGAAAACCACAGCCAATTAGCACGAAACCCTACTCATAGTGTTGTGTTCCTGCTGATGAGTAAGGTTGCCAGAGAGCTCAGAGGATGCAGTGTGCTGACGACGGGAGATCCTCTTGTCCCTTTAGCTGTCAACACAGTGAATCCTCTTTTATATGAAAGCGTCGGCAACGCACATGAGACAACTCTGGAGTTACAGGCGTCCATAGGCTACGGTAGCTGCCATCAGGTGAGCCGTATGCCTGTTTGCTACCGTTGTAGTATTAAAAAACCAGCCAAGTGCGAGTCGAACTCGCGCACCGAGGGTTCCGTAGAAATCTATAGGTATATAGGGATAGTAACTTTAAAATTATTGGAAATATTTAATTTTATGGTTTTCGCAATTTTTCCTGTATCTGTGCTATAAGACGTTGCTTCGTACCAAATTTCAAGATCCTGAGTTCACGGGAAGTACCCTGTAGGTTTTGATTCCCCTGCGAGTTTCGAAAATTTGCGGCATAAACGGCTGTATCTTTTGATTGCGTTGGCATAGAAGTTTGATTTTTTCACAGCACCAAGGGACAGTAGACTTAAGTATTTGATTTCAATTTCAGCTTAATACCTCCACGCGTTCCTGAGAAAAAGGGTCTTAACAGACAGACAGACAGACGGACAACAAAGTGATCCTATAAGGGTTCCGTTTTATCTTTTCGAGGTACAGAACCCTAAAAATGGATACAAAATGTAAATTTATCTTTGTATTTCCCTAAGCCTGCTAAAATAAATAGTACACATAAACGAACTCATCCGTTATTTATTTAGTTCTAAAAAACGAGGAAGCAAAGAGAATTTTAACTATTTATATTGAAGGTATGCTATTATTTTCTAGTCTGGTCATAAATAAAGTTAAAAAATAATCGTTTTCCTTTTGCCATATTCAAACTTAATTGTAAAAAAAATATGTTAATTTATGCTTATTTTGTAGTCCCTATATTGTAATTAAGCACTTTAATTAAATAAATGAAAGATGAATAGAAGGCTTTCATATTCCCTATTCCAAGAACGATTAAATTTACGTATATTACATAAGTAATGAAAAATGCACTAAAAATAAATTGTTAATTGATTGCATTAAGTATTATTTATTACGTGAACCCATCCACGTCAAACTAAGGCGTGTTTATTATACGTTAACTTGACATTTTCAGTCATTTGATTTGAGTGTCTCCTGTCCAATTAAACTTCATTGTCAAATTGATTTTGACCACTCACAACACGGAAACTTTTCTTATTGGTGAAATGGCATGAAACCTTTGCAGAATTAAGGTTAACACAAAAAAATATGCTTAAAGAATGAGTACTTGATTGGTTAACAAGACATAAGACATTTTAGTTTTGTAAACGTGAAAATGGGTCGTGTTTCCACATGAACTTTGCTTGCCTTTACTCGTCTTGATATTATATGTCGATGTTTAACAGGGTAAAAAAGGGATTGAAAGTTTGTATAGAGATTAATTTTTTTTGTGACAGACTTGAAAGTTCGTTTGCTACTTACTTCAAGGCAAAAAAACTAATTTCAGCGTTTTTCAAAATTCCACCCCAGAGAGGTTGAAACGAGGTTGAAAAGTTTGTATTAAAGGGAGGCCGTAACTAATGAAGCTAGAAAGTTATAATTTGCAGGACGAGTTAGATTTACAATTTGTATAACTCACACAACTCACGAGAAGCTATTTTAAATAATTCAACCCCTTAAGGGGTAAAAAAAGAGTTAAAAGTTTGTATGGGTGGAGTTTAAAATTTAGAGTTAGAGATTTAAAACTTCACACATTTACTAATAATTAAAGAAAAAAATTCAGCGTTTTTAAATTTCAACCTATAATGGGGTTAAAAAGGGATTGTAAGTATGTATAGAGATAAAAAAATGTTTGAGACAGACTTTCGTTTGTAGGGTAACTTTAAAGCAAAAAAAACTAATTTCAGCGTTTTTTAGAATTCCACCCCGGAGGAATTGAAACGGGGTTGAAAAGTTTGTATGAAAAGAAGGCCTTTACGACTGAAGCTAGAAAGTTGTAATTTGCAGGACGGGTTACATTAACAATCTGTATAACTAAGAAGAATCGATTTTGAAATAATCATCCCCTAAGGAGGTAAAATGGGGGTTAAAAGTTTGTATTAGTGGGGTTTAAAATTAAGAGTTAGAGATTTGAAACTTCGTATGTTTACTAATAATTAAAACATAATAAACACAGTTTCAGCGTTTTTCAAAATTCAACCTAGAACGGGGCTAAGAAGGGGTTGTAAGTTTGTATAAAGTTTTACTATTTTTTAGGGTTCCGTACCTCGAAAGGAAAAAACGGAACCCTTATAGGATCACTTTGTTGTCCGTCTGTCTGTCTGTCTGTCTGTCTGTCAAGACCATTTTTCTCAGGAACGCGTGGAGGTATCAAGCTGAAATTTATATCAAATACTCAGGTCCATTGTCCCTTGGAGCTGTGAAAAAATCAAACTTAAAAGCCTACGCAATCAAGAGATACAGTCGTTTATGCTGCAAATTTTTGAGTTTTCGGCACTCGCAAAACCTACGGGGTACTTCCCGTGAACTCAGAAACTTGAAACTTGGCACGAAGCAACGTCATATAGCATAGACAATGGAAAAATTACGAAAAGTAGAATTTTTTAGTAAAATCATACAAAAAAATTTTTTTTTTTTCAATTTTTAACTTACTACCTTTTTCCTCGTAAACGCGTGGAGGTATTATAATGAAATTAATGTCAAATACTCAGGGCTATAGGATCTTTCAGATGTAGCAAAACCAAACTTTTATCTCAACGCAATCAAAAGAAATACCAATTTAAGTCGCATATTTTGAAACTGAGTACTCGCAAGAAACTCAAAACCTAAAGGGTACTTCCCGTAAACTTAGAAACATGACACTTGGCACGAAGAAACTTCATATAGCACAGACAAAGGAAAAATTACGAAAAGTAGAAATTTTTAGTAAAATCATACAAAAAATATTTTTATAAATTTTAAACTTACTACCTTTTTCCTCGTAAACGCGTAGAGGTATTAAATTGAAATTGATATCAAATACTCAGGTCTATAATACCTACCTACCTTAACTACCTTTAAGCTGTAACAAAATCAATTTTCTATGTCAATGCGATGGGTGAACTTACTTTTCTTTTTTTACTTATATACCTACAGGTTTGTACGGAACCCTCGGTGCGCGAGTCCGACTCGCACTTGGCCGGTTTTTTTTTGTTTGAGATAGACTAGGAATTATTGTTCCTATTTCCGTTCCATTTCCATGTTCCAGAGTGAGCTCTGACAATAGTTTGGTCATCGTATCGCCAAATAAAACTACCACTATAGTACACAAAGAAGTTACGCAAATCATAGGGGACATTTTCGTTATTATTTGCATATTAACACTTATTTGTAACTGAAACTATGTCTACGTTACCCGTTTTTCGTCAAAATAGCTATAAGTTTAAATAGATTAAGAAAATGGTTCGGGGATTAACAAAAGTTAGTTAAGAAAGTGTCTAGTCTAGGTTTGAGAGACATTAGAATACCATGAAGACCTTTACTTTAAAGTTAATAAACAAGGCTGCATAAAGTGGTTTTGTTTAGTTGAACTTAGGTAAAAAGAAAAACCGGCCAAGTGCGAGTAGGACTCGCGCACCGAGGGTTCCGTACAAACCTTTAGGTATATAAGGTTATTAAATTTAAAATTATTTTTATTATATGATGTAACTAAAAATGTACGGTTTTCGCAATTTTTCCTTTATATGTGCTATAGACAAGACGTTGCTTTGTACCGTCAAGTTATAAATTTCAAGATTCTGAGTTCACGGGAAGTACACTGTGGGTTTTGATTCCCTTGCGAGTTTCGAAAATTTGGGGCATCTTTTGATTGCGTTGGCTAAGAAGTTTGGTTATTTCACAGCTCCAAGAGACAGTAGACCTGAGTATTTCATATAAATTTCAGCTTGATACCTCCACGCGTTCCTGAGAAAAAGGGTCTTGACAAACGGACGGACGGACAACAAAGTGATCCTATATAATCCGTTTTTTCCTTTTAAGGTTTTCGGAACAATGAGCCATGTAGCCAGTTATGATGATATCTATATAGTGTGGCCAGTACGATGTGCGTGAAGACAGCCGCTCCAGTACTTTTCTACAGAAATGTTGTATGATCGATTGTGCGCAAATAACCGACCCTAACCGATTAGACGTGCTCCGTAGAGAATAGTCGATGCATTGAATTCGTTAGGATCTCAAGGTAACACCATATGTGGGGACTTTTACACCCCCCCCCCCCCCCCCACCCGCAAGAGGCGCCTCCATCCACCGGTACTTTTAGTATGTTGTGTAAGATATCTTTGCCTACACCTACACCAAAATTCAGCTATACACGAATTACTTCCCCTATCAGGCAGTTAAGCGTCTTCGTTTGGTGAGCTACTAACTCAGGAACAAATATCTGTGATAAACACACAAATAAATGCCCTGACCAGGATTCGAACCCGGGACCTCCTGCTTCATAGGCAGGGTCACTACCGACTGGGCTAGGAGGCCGTTAAAAATGCCTGAACAAACAATAAAACACCGCGACTTATCGGTTCATGTGGCCAGTTATGCTGATATCCGTATAGTTTGGCCAGTATCATATGCGTGAAGACAGCCGCCCCAGTACTTTTCTATAGAAATGTTGTATGATCGATTGTAGGCATGTAGCTTAGTTTGCCAGCAATCAACAATTCCTAATCGATTAACCGTGCTCCGTAGAGAAAAGTCAATGCATTTAATTCGTTAGGATCTCAAGGGAACACCATATGTGACACTTTATCTGAATACCTAAAATGGTCGTTATATATTTTCGAAATTATTTTTTTCTAGCCAAAGTATATGGGTCCTTATGTCCAAAATGCCTGAACAAACAATAAAACACCTCGTTTCATCGGTGCATGTAGCTAGTTATTATGATATACGTATAGTTTGGCCAGTATCATATGCGTGAAGACAGCCGCCCCAGTACTTTTCTATAGAAATATTGTATGATCGATTGTAGGCATATAGCTTAGTTTGCCAGCAATAAACATATCCTAATCGATAAGCCGTGCTCCGTAGATATATTGAATTCGTTAGGATCTCAAGGGAACACCATATGTGACACTTTATCTGAATACCTCAAATGGTCGTTATGTATTTTCGAAATTATTTTTTTTCTAGCCAAAGTATATGGGTCCTTACGTCCAAAATGCCTGAACAAACAATAAAACACCTCGTTTCATCGGTGCATGTAGCCAGTTATTATGATATAAGTATAGTTTGGCCAGTATCATATGCGTGAAGACAGCCGCCCCAGTACTTTTCTATAGAAATGTTGTATGATCAATTGTGGGCATGTAGCTAAGTTTGCCCGCAATAAACATATCCTAATCGATTTGCCGTGCTTTGTAGAGGATAGTTTATGCACTTAATTCGTTAGGATCTCAAGGGAACACCATATGTGACACTTTATCTGAATACCTCAAATGGTCGTTATGTATTTTCGAAATTATTTTTTTTCTAGCCAAAGTATATGGGTCCTTACGTCCAAAATGCCTGAACAAACAATAAAACACCTCGTTTCATCGGAGCATGTAGCTAGTTATTATGATATACGTATAGTTTGGCCAGTATCATATGCGTGAAGACAGCCGCCCCAGTACTTTTCTATAGAAATATTGTATGATCGATTGTAGGCATATAGCTTAGTTTGCCAGCAATAAACATATTCTAATCGATAAGCCGTGCTCCGTAGAAATATTGAATTCGTTAGGATCTCAAGGGAACACCATATGTGACACTTTATCTGAATACCTCAAATGGTCGTTATGTATTTTCGAAATTATTTTTTTTCTAGCCAAAGTATATGGTTCCTTACGTCCAAAATACCTGAACAAACAATAAAACACCTCGTTTCATCGGTGCAAGTAGCCAGTTATTATGATATACGTATAGTTTGGCCAGTATCATATGCGTGAAGACAGCCGCCCCAGTACTTTTCTATAGAAATGTTGTATGATCAATTGTGGGCATGTAGCTAAGTTTGCCCGCAATAAACATATCCTAATCGATTTGCCGTGCATTGTAGAGGATAGTTCTTGCACTTAATTCGTTAGGATCTCAAGGCAACACCATATGTGACACTTTATCTGAATACCTAAAATGGTCGTTATATATTTTCGAAATTATTTTTTTCTAGCCAAAGTATATGGATCCTTACGTCCAAAATGCCTGAACAAACAATAAAACACCTCGTTTCATCGGTGCAAGTAGCCAGTTATTATGATATACGTATAGTTTGGCCAGTATCATATGCGTGAAGACAGCCGCCCCAGTACTTTTCTATAGAAATGTTGTATGATCAATTGTGGGCATGTAGCTAAGTTTGCCCGCAATAAACATATCCTAATCGATTTGCCGTGCATTGTAGAGGATAGTTCTTGCACTTAATTCGTTAGGATCTCAAGGCAACACCATATGTGACACTTTATCTGAATACCTAAAATGGTCGTTATATATTTTCGAAATTATTTTTTTCTAGCCAAAGTATATGGATCCTTACGTCCAAAATGCCTGAACAAACAATAAAACACCTCGTTTCATCGGTGCATGTAGCCAGTTATTATGATATACGTATAGTTTGGCCAGTATCATATGCGTGAAGACAGCCGCCCCAGTACTTTTCTATAGAAATGTTGTATGATCAATTGTGGGCATGTAGCTAAGTTTGCCCGCAATAAACATATCCTAATCGATTTGCCGTGCTTTGTAGAGGATAGCTCATGTACTTAATTCGTTAGGATCTCAAGGGAACACCATATGTGTCACTTTATCTGAATACCTCAAATGGTCGTTATGTATTTTCGAAATTATTTTTTTTCTAGCCAAAGTATATGGGTCCTTACGTCCAAAATGCCTGAACAAACAATAAAACACCTTGTTTCATCGGTGCATGTAGCCAGTTATTATGATATACGTATAGTTTGGCCAGTATCATATGCGTGAAGACAGCCGCCCCAGTACATTTCTATAGAAATATTGTATGATCAATTGTGGGCATGTAGCTAAGTTTGCCCGCAATAAACATATCCTAATCGATTTGCCGTGCTTTGTAGAGGATAGTTCATGCACTTAATTTGTTAGGATCTCAAGGCAACACCATATGTGACACTTTATCTGAATACCTCAAATGGTCGTTATGTATTTTCGAAATTATTTTTTTTTCTAGCCAAAGTATATGGGTCCTTACGTCCAAAATGCCTGAACAAACAATAAAACCCCTTGTTTCATCGGTGCATGTAGCCAGTTATTATGATATACGTATAGTTTGGCCAGTATCATATGCGTGAAGACAGCCGCCCCAGTACTTTTCTATAGAAATATTGTATGATCGATTGTAAGCATATAGCTTAGTTTGCCAGCAATAAACATATCCGAATCGATAAGCCGTGCTCCGTAGATATATTGAATTCGTTAGGATCTCAAGGGAACACCATATGTGACACTTTATCTGAATACCTCAAATGGTCGTTATGTATTTTCGAAATTATTTTTTTTCTAGCCAAAGTATAGGGGTCCTTACGTCCAAAATGCCTGAACAAACAATAAATCACCTCGTTTCATCGGTGCATGTAGCCAGTTATTATGATATACGTATAGTTTGGCCAGTATCATATGCGTGAAGACAGCCGCCCCAGTACTTTTCTATAGAAATGTTGTATGATCAATTGTGGGCATGTAGCTAAGTTTGCCCGCAATAAACATATTCTTATTGATTTGCCGTGCTTTGTAGAGGATAGTTCATGTACTTAATTCGTTAGGATCTCAAGGGAACACCATATGTGACACTTTATCTGAATACCTAAAATGGTCGTTATATATTTTCGAAATTATTTTTTTCTAGCCAAAGTATATGGGTCCTTACGTCCAAAATGCCTGAACAAACAATAAAACACCTTGTTTCATCGGTGTATGTAGCTAGTTATTATGATATACGTATAGTTTGGCCAGTATCATATGCGTGAAGACAGCCGCCCCAGTACTTTTCTATAGAAATATTGTATGATCGATTGTAGGCATATAGCTTAGTTTGCCAGCATCAAACATATCCTTGTCGATTAGCCGTGCTCCGTAAAGATATTGAATTCGTTAGGATCTCAAGGGAACACCATATGTGACACTTTATCTGAATACCTCTAATGGTCGTTATGTATTTTCGAAATTATTTTTTTTTCTAGCCAAAGTATATGGGTCCTTACGTCCAAAATGCCTGAACAAACAATAAAACACCTCGTTTCATCGGTGCATGTAGCCAGTTATTATGATATACGTATAGTTTGGCCAGTATCATATGCGTGAAGACAGCCGCCCCAGTACATTTCTATAGAAATATTGTATGATCAATTGTGGGCATGTAGCTAAGTTTGCCCGCAATAAACATATCCTAATCGATTTGCCGTGCTTTGTAGAGGATAGTTCATGCACTTAATTTGTTAGGATCTCAAGGCAACACCATATGTGACACTTTATCTGAATACCTCAAATGGTCGTTATGTATTTTCGAAATTATTTTTTTTCTAGCCAAAGTATATGGGTCCTTACGTCCAAAATGCCTGAACAAACAATAAAACACCTCGTTTCATCGGTGCATGTAGCTAGTTATTATGATGTACGTATAGTTTGGCCAGTATCATATGCGTGAAGACAGCCGCCCCAGTACATTTCTATAGAAATATTGTATGATCGATTGTAGGCATATAGCTTAGTTTGCCAGCAATAAACATATCCTAATCAATTTGCCGTGCTTTGTTGAGGATAGTTCTTGCACTTAATTCGTTAGGATCTCAAGGGAACACCATATGTGACACTTTATCTGAATACCTAAAATGGTCGTTATATATTTTCGAAATTATTTTTTTCTAGCCAAAGTATATGGGTCCTTACGTCCAAAATGCCTGAACAAACAATAAAACACCTTGTTTCATCGGTGCATGTAGCTAGTTATTATGATATACGTATAGTTTGGCCAGTATCATATGCGTGAAGACAGCCGCCCCAGTACTTTTCTATAGAAATATTGTATGATCGATTGTAGGCATATAGCTTAGTTTGCCAGCATCAAACATATCTTAATCGATTAGCCGTGCTCCGTAGAGATATTGAATTCGTTAGGATCTCAAGGGAACACCATATGTGACACTTTATCTGAATACCTCAAATGGTCGTTATGTATTTTCGAAATTATTTTTTTTCTAGCCAAAGTATATGGGTCCTTACGTCCAAAATGCCTGAACAAACAATAAAACACCTCGTTTCATCGGTGCATGTAGCCAGTTATTATGATATACGTATAGTTTCGCCAGTATCATATGCGTGAAAACAGCCGCCCCAGTACTTTTCTATAGAAATGTTGTATGATCAATTGTGGGCATGTAGCTAAGTTTGCCCGCAATAAACATATCCTAATCGATTTGCCGTGCTTTGTAGAGGATAGTTCTTGCACTTAATTCGTTAGGATCTCAAGGGAACACCATATGTGACACTTTATCTGAATACCTAAAATGGTCGTTATATATTTTCGAAATTATTTTTTTCTTGCCAAAGTATATGGGTCCTTACGTCCAAAATGCCTGAACAAACAATAAAACACCTCGTTTCATCGGTGCATGTAGCTAGTTATTATGATATACGTATAGTTTGGCCAGTATCATATGCGTGAAGACAGCCGCCCCAGTACTTTTCTATAGAAATATTGTATGATCGATTGTAAGCATATAGCTTAGTTTGCCAGCAATAAACATATCCGAATCGATAAGCCGTGCTCCGTAGATATATTGAATTCGTTAGGATCTCAAGGGAACACCATATGTGACACTTTATCTGAATACCTCAAATGGTCGTTATGTATTTTCGAAATTATTTTTTTTCTAGCCAAAGTATAGGGGTCCTTACGTCCAAAATGCCTGAACAAACAATAAATCACCTCGTTTCATCGGTGCATGTAGCCAGTTATTATGATATACGTATAGTTTGGCCAGTATCATATGCGTGAAGACAGCCGCCCCAGTACTTTTCTATAGAAATGTTGTATGATCAATTGTGGGCATGTAGCTAAGTTTGCCCGCAATAAACATATCCTAATTGATTTGCCGTGCTTTGTAGAGGATAGTTCATGTACTTAATTCGTTAGGATCTCAAGGGAACACCATATGTGACACTTTATCTGAATACCTAAAATGGTCGTTATATATTTTCGAAATTATTTTTTTCTAGCCAAAGTATATGGGTCCTTACGTCCAAAATGCCTGAACAAACAATAAAACACCTTGTTTCATCGGTGTATGTAGCTAGTTATTATGATATACGTATAGTTTGGCCAGTATCATATGCGTGAAGACAGCCGCCCCAGTACTTTTCTATAGAAATATTGTATGATCGATTGTAGGCATATAGCTTAGTTTGCCAGCATCAAACATATCCTTGTCGATTAGCCGTGCTCCGTAAAGATATTGAATTCGTTAGGATCTCAAGGGAACACCATATGTGACACTTTATCTGAATACCTCTAATGGTCGTTATGTATTTTCGAAATTATTTTTTTTTCTAGCCAAAGTATATGGGTCCTTACGTCCAAAATGCCTGAACAAACAATAAAACACCTTGTTTCATCGGTGCATGTAGCCAGTTATTATGATATACGTATAGTTTGGCCAGTATCATATGCGTGAAGACAGCCGCCCCAGTACTTTTCTATAGAAATGTTGTATGATCAATTGTGGGCATGTAGCTAAGTTTGCCCGCAATAAACATATCCTAATCGATTTGCCGTGCTTTGTAGAGGATAGCTCATGCACTTAATTCGTTAGGATCTCAAGGGAACACCATATGTGACACTTTATCTGAATACCTAAAATGGTCGTTATATATTTTTGAAATTATTTTTTTCTAGCCAAAGTATATGGGTCCTTACGTCCAAAATGCCTGAACAAACAATAAAACACCTCGTTTCATCGGTGCATATAGTTAGTTATTATGATATACGTATAGTTTGGCCAGTATCATATGCGTGAAGACAGCCGCCCCAGTACTTTTCTATAGAAATATTGTATGATCGATTGTAGGCATATAGCTTAGTTTGCCAGCAATAAACATATCTTAATCGAAAAACCGTGCTCCGTAGATATAATGAATTCGTTAGGATCTCAAGGGAACACCATATGCGACACTTTATCTGAATACCTAAAATGGTCGTTACATATTTTCGAAATTATTTTTTTCTAGCCAAAGTATATGGGTCCTTACGTCCAAAATGCCTGAACAAACAATAAAACACCTTGTTTCATCGGTGCATGTAGCTAGTTATTATGATATACGTATAGTTTGGCCAGTATCATATGCATGAAGACAGCCGCCCCAGTACTTTTCTATAGAAATATTGTATGATCGATTGTAGGCATATAGCTTAGTTTGCCAGCAATAAACATATCCTAATCGATAAGCCGTGCTCCGTAGATATATTGATTTCGTTAGCATCTCAAGGGAACACCATATGTGACACTTTATCTGAATACCTCAAATGGTCGTTATGTATTTTCGAAATTATTTTTTTTCTAGCCAAAGTATATGGGTCCTTACGTCCAAAATGCCTGAACAAACAATAAAACACCTCGTTTCATCGGTGCATGTAGCTAGTTATTATGATATACGTATAGTTTGGCCAGTATCATATGCGTGAAGACAGCCGCCCCAGTACATTTCTATAGAAATATTGTATGATCGATTGTAGGCATATAGCTTAGTTTGCCAGCAATAAACATATCCTAATCAATTTGCCGTGCTTTGTAGAGGATAGTTCATGCACTTAATTCGTTAGGATCTCAAGGGAACACCATATGTGACACTTTATCTGAATACCTCAAATGGTCGTTATATATTTTCGAAATTATTTTTTTCTAGCCAAAGTATATGGGTCCTTACGTCCAAAATGCCTGAGCAAACAATAAAACACCTTGTTTCATCGGTGCATGTAGCTAGTTATTATGATATACGTATAGTTTGGCCAGTATCATATGCGTGAAAACAGCCGCCCCAGTACTTTTCTATACAAATATTGTATGATCGATTGTAGGCATATAGCTTAGTTTGCCAGCATCAAACATATCCTAATCGATTAGCCGTGCTCCGTAGAGATATTGAATTCGTTAGGATCTCAAGGGAACACCATATGTGACACTTTATCTGAATACCTCAAATGGTCGTTATGTATTTTCGAAATTATTTTTTTTCTAGCCAAAGTATATAGGTCCTTACGTCCAAAATGCCTGAACAAACAATAAAACACCTCGTTTCATCGGTGCATGTAGCCAGTCATTATGATATACGTATAGTTTGGCCAGTATCATATGCGTGAAGACAGCCGCCCCAGTACTTTTCTATAGAAATGTTGTATGATCAATTGTGGGCATGTAGCTAAGTTTGCCCGCAATAAACATATTCTAATCGATTTTCCGTGCTTTGTAGAGGATAGTTCATGTACTTAATTCGTTAGGATCTCAAGGGAACACCATATGTGACACTTTATCTGAATACCTAAAATGGTCGTTATATATTTTCGAAATTATATTTTTCTAGCCAAAGTATATGGGTCCTTACGTCCAAAATGCCTGAACAAACAATAAAACACCTTGTTTCATCGGTGCATGTAGCCAGTTATTATGATATACGTATAGTTTGGCCAGTATTATATGCGTGAAAACAGCCGCCCCAGTACTTTTCTATAGAAATGTTTTATGATCAATTGTGGGCATGTAGCTAAGTTTGCCCGCAATAAACATATCCTAATCGATTTTCTGTGCTTTGTAGAGGATAGTTCATGCACTTAATTTGTTAGGATCTCAAGGGAACACCATATGTGACACTTTATCTGAATACCTCAAATGGTCGTTATATATTTTCGAAATTATTTTTTTCTAGCCAAAGTATATGGGTCCTTACGTCCAAAATGCCTGAACAAACAATAAAACACCTTGTTTCATCGGTGCATGTAGCTAGTTATTATGATATACGTATAGTTTGGCCAGTATCATATGCGTGAAAACAGCCGCCCCAGTACTTTTCTATACAAATATTGTATGATCGATTGTAGGCATATAGCTTAGTTTGCCAGCATCAAACATATCCTAATCGATTAGCCGTGCTCCGTAGAGATATTGAATTCGTTAGGATCTCAAGGGAACACCATATGTGACACTTTATCTGAATACCTCAAATGGTCGTTATGTATTTTCGAAATTATTATTTCTCTAGCCAAAGTATATAGGTCCTTACGTCCAAAATGCCTGAACAAACAATAAAACACCTCGTTTCATCGGTGCATGTAGCCAGTCATTATGATATACGTATAGTTTGGCCAGTATCATATGCGTGAAGACAGCCGCCCCAGTACTTTTCTATAGAAATGTTGTATGATCAATTGTGGGCATGTAGCTAAGTTTGCCCGCAATAAACATATCCTAATCGATTTTCCGTGCTTTGTAGAGGATAGTTCATGTACTTAATTCGTTAGGATCTCAAGGGAACACCATATGTGACACTTTATCTGAATACCTAAAATGGTCGTTATATATTTTCGAAATTATATTTTTCTAGCCAAAGTATATGGGTCCTTACGTCCAAAATGCCTGAACAAACAATAAAACACCTTGTTTCATCGGTGAATGTAGCCAGTTATTATGATATACGTATAGTTTGGCCAGTATTATATGCGTGAAGACAGCCGCCCCAGTACTTTTCTATAGAAATGTTGTATGATCAATTGTGGGCATGTAGCTAAGTTTGCCCGCAATAAACATATCCTAATCGATTTTCCGTGCTTTGTAGAGGATAGTTCATGCACTTAATTCGTTAGGATCTCAAGGGAACACCATATGTGACACTTTATCTGAATACCTAAAATGGTCGTTATATATTTTCGAAATTATTTTTTTCTAGCCAAAGTATATGGGTCCTTACGTCCAAAATGCCTGAACAAACAATAAAACACCTCTTTTCATCGGTGTATGTAGCTAGTTATTATGATATACGTATAGTTTGGCCAGTATCATATGCGTGAAGACAGCCGCCCCAGTACTTTTCTATAGAAATATTGTATGATCGATTGTAGGCATATAGCTTAGTTTGCCAGCAATAAACATATTCTAATCGATAAACCGTGCTCCGTAGAAATATTGAATTCGTTAGGATCTCAAGGGAACACCATATGTGACACTTTATCTGAATACCTCAAATGGTCGTTATGTATTTTCGAAATTATTTTTTTTCTAGCCAAAGTATATGGTTCCTTACGTCCAAAATGCCTGAACAAACAATAAAATACCTCGTTTCATCGGTGCAAGTAGCCAGTTATTATGATATACGTATAGTTTGGCCAGTATCATATGCGTGAAGACAGCCGCCCCAGTACATTTATATAGAAATATTGCATGAACAATTGTGGGCATGTAGCTAAGTTTGCCCGCAATAAACATATCCTAATCGATTTGCCGTGCATTGTAGAGGATAGTTCATGCACTTAATTCGTTAGGATCTCAAGGGAACACCATATGTGACACTTTATCTGAATACCTCAAATGGTCGTTATGTATTTTCGAAATTATTTTTTTTCTAGCCAAAGTATATGGTTCCTTACGTCCAAAATGCCTGAACAAACAATAAAACACCTCGTTTCATCGGTGCAAGTAGCCAGTTATTATGATATACGTATAGTTTGGCCAGTATCATATGCGTGAAGACAGCCGCCCCAGTACTTTTCTATAGAAATGTTGTATGATCAATTGTGGGCATGTAGCTAAGTTTGCCCGCAATAAACATATCCTAATCGATTTGCCGTGCTTTGTAGAGGATAGCTCATGTACTTAATTCGTTAGGATCTCAAGGGAACACCATATGTGACACTTTATCTGAATACCTAAAATGGTCGTTATATATTTTCGAAATTATTTTTTTCTAGCCAAAGTATATGGGTCCTTACGTCCAAAATGCCTGAACAAACAATAAAACACCTAGTTTCATCGGTGTATGTAGCTAGTTATTATGATATACGTATAGTTTGGCCAGTATCATATGCGTGAAGACAGCCGCCCCAGTACTTTTCTATAGAAATATTGTATGATCGATTGTAGGCATATAGCTTAGTTTGCCAGCATCAAACATATCCTTATCGATTAGCCGTGCTCCGTAAAGATATTGAATTCGTTAGGATCTCAAGGGAACACCATATGTGACACTTTATCTGAATACCTCTAATGGTCGTTATGTATTTTCGAAATTATTTTTTTTCTAGCCAAAGTATATGGGTCCTTACGTCCAAAATGCCTGAACAAACAATAAAACACCTTGTTTCATCGGTGCATGTAGCCAGTTATTATGATATACGTATAGTTTGGCCAGTATTATATGCGTGAAGACAGCCGCCCCAGTACTTTTCTATAGAAATGTTGTATGATCAATTGTGGGCATGTAGCTAAGTTTGCCCGCAATAAACATATCCTAATCGATTTTCCGTGCTTTGTAGAGGATAGTTCATGCACTTAATTCGTTAGGATCTCAAGGGAACACCATATGTGACACTTTATCTGAATACCTAAAATGGTCGTTATATATTTTCGAAATTATATTTTTCTAGCCAAAGTATATGGGTCCTTACGTCCAAAATGCCTGAACAAACAATAAAACACCTTGTTTCATCGGTGCATGTAGCCAGTTATTATGATATACGTATAGTTTGGCCAGTATTATATGCGTGAAGACAGCCGCCCCAGTACTTTTCTATAGAAATGTTGTATGATCAATTGTGGGCATGTAGCTAAGTTTGCCCGCAATAAACATATCCTAATCGATTTTCCGTGCTTTGTAGAGGATAGTTCATGCACTTAATTCGTTAGGATCTCAAGGGAACACCATATGTGACACTTTATCTGAATACCTAAAATGGTCGTTATATATTTTCGAAATTATATTTTTCTAGCCAAAGTATATGGGTCCTTACGTCCAAAATGCCTGAACAAACAATAAAACACCTTGTTTCATCGGTGCATGTAGCCAGTTATTATGATATACGTATAGTTTGGCCAGTATTATATGCGTGAAGACAGCCGCCCCAGTACTTTTCTATAGAAATGTTGTATGATCAATTGTGGGCATGTAGCTAAGTTTGCCCGCAATAAACATATCCTAATCGATTTTCCGTGCTTTGTAGAGGATAGTTCATGCACGTAATTCGTTAGGATCTCAAGGGAACACCATATGTGACACTTTATCTGAATACCTAAAATGGTCGTTATATATTTTCGAAATTATTTTTTTCTATCAAAGTATATGGGTCCTTACGTCCAAAATGCCTGAACAAACAATAAAACACCTCTTTTCATCGGTGTATGTAGCTAGTTATTATGATATACGTATAGTTTGGCCAGTATCATATGCGTGAAGACAGCCGCCCCAGTACTTTTCTATAGAAATATTGTATGATCGATTGTAGGCATATAGCTTAGTTTGCCAGCAATAAACATATTCTAATCGATAAGCCGTGCTCCGTAGAAATATTGAATTCGTTAGGATCTCAAGGAAACACCATATGTGACACTTTATCTGAATACCTCAAATGGTCGTTATGTATTTTCGAAATTATTTTTTTTCTAGCCAAAGTATATGGTTCCTTACGTCCAAAATGCCTGAACAAACAATAAAACACCTCGTTTCATCGGTGCAAGTAGCCAGTTATTATGATATACGTATAGTTTGGCCAGTATCATATGCGTGAAGACAGCCGCCCCAGTACTTTTCTATAGAAATGTTGTATGATCAATTGTGGGCATGTAGCTAAGTTTGCCCGCAATAAACATATCCTAATCGATTTGCCGTGCATTGTAGAGGATAGTTCTTGCACTTAATTCGTTAGGATCTCAAGGCAACACCATATGTGACACTTTATCTGAATACCTAAAATAGTCGTTATATATTTTCGAAATTATTTTTTTCTAGCAAAGGTATATGGGTCCTTACGTCCAAAATGCCTGAACAAACAATAAAACACCTCGTTTCATCGGTGCATGTAGCCAGTTATTATGATATACGTATAGTTTGGCCAGTATCATATGCGTGAAGACAGCCGCCCCAGTACTTTTCTATAGAAATGTTGTATGATCAATTGTGGGCATGTAGCTAAGTTTGCCCGCAATAAACATATCCTAATCGATTTGCCGTGCTTTGTAGAGGATAGCTCATGTACTTAATTCGTTAGGATCTCAAGGGAACACCATATGTGACACTTTATCTGAATACCTAAAATGGTCGTTATATATTTTCGAAATTATTTTTTTCTAGCCAAAGTATATGGGTCCTTACGTCCAAAATGCCTGAACAAACAATAAAACACCTGGTTTCATCGGTGTATGTAGCTAGTTATTATGATATACGTATAGTTTGGCCAGTATCATATGCGTGAAGACAGCCGCCCCAGTACTTTTCTATAGAAATATTGTATGATCGATTGTAGGCATATAGCTTAGTTTGCCAGCATCAAACATATCCTTATCGATTAGCCGTGCTCCGTAAAGATATTGAATTCGTTAGGATCTCAAGGGAACACCATATGTGACACTTTATCTGAATACCTCTAATGGTCGTTATGTATTTTCGAAATTATTTTTTTTCTAGCCAAAGTATATGGGTCCTTACGTCCAAAATGCCTGAACAAACAATAAAACACCTTGTTTCATCGGTGCATGTAGCCAGTTATTATGATATACGTATAGTTTGGCCAGTATTATATGCGTGAAGACAGCCGCCCCAGTACTTTTCTATAGAAATGTTGTATGATCAATTGTGGGCATGTAGCTAAGTTTGCCCGCAATAAACATATCCTAATCGATTTGCCGTGCTTTGTAGAGGATAGTTCATGCACTTAATTCGTTAGGATCTCAAGGGAACACCATATGTGACACTTTATCTGAATACCTAAAATGGTCGTTATATATTTCCGAAATTATTTTTTTCTAGCCAAAGTATATGGGTCCTTACGTCCAAAATGCCTGAACAAACAATGAAACACCTCGTTTCATCGGTGTATGTAGCTAGTTATTATGATATACGTATAGTTTGGCCAGTATCATATGCGTGAAGACAGCCGCCCCAGTACTTTTCTATAGAAATATTTTATGATCGATTGTAGGCATATAACTTAGTTTGCCAGCAATAGACATATCTTAATCGAAAAACCGTGCTCCGTAGATATATTGAATTCGTTAGGATCTCAAGGGACACCATATGTGACACTTTATCTGAATACCTAAAATGGTCGTTACATATTTTCGAAATTATTTTTTTCTAGCCAAAGTATATGGGTCCTTACGTCCAAAATGCCTGAACAAACAATAAAACACCTTGTTTCATCGGTGCATGTAGCTAGTTATAATGATATACGTATAGTTTGGCCAGTATCATATGCGTGAAGACAGCCGCCCCAGTACTTTTCTATAGAAATATTGTATGATCGATTGTAGGCATATAGCTTAGTTTGCCAGCAATAAACATATCCTAATCGATAAGCCGTGCTCCGTAGATATATTGATTTCGTTAGCATCTCAAGGGAACACCATATGTGACACTTTATCTGAATACCTCAAATGGTCGTTATGTATTTTCGAAATTATTTTTTTTCTAGCCAAAGTATATGGGTCCTTACGTCCAAAATGCCTGAACAAACAATAAAACACCTCGTTTCATCGGTGCATGTAGCTAGTTATTATGATATACGTATAGTTTGGCCAGTATCATATGCGTGAAGACAGCCGCCCCAGTACATTTCTATAGAAATATTGTATGATCGATTGTAGGCATATAGCATAGTTTGCCAGCAATAAACATATCCTAATCAATTTGCCGTGCTTTGTAGAGGATAGTTCATGCACTTAATTCGTTAGGATCTCAAGGGAACACCATATGTGACACTTTATCTGAATACCTAAAATGGTCGTTATATATTTTCGAAATTATTTTTTTCTAGCCAAAGTATATGGGTCCTTACGTCCAAAATGCCTGAACAAACAATAAAACACCTTGTTTCATCGGTGAATGTAGCTAGTTATTATGATATACGTATAGTTTGGCCAGTATCATATGCGTGAAAACAACCGCCCCAGTACTTTTCTATACAAATATTGTATGATCGATTGTAGGCATATAGCTTAGTTTGCCAGCATCAAACATATCCTAATCGATTAGCCGTGCTCCGTAGAGATATTGAATTCGTTAGGATCTCAAGGGAACACCATATGTGACACTTTATCTGAATACCTCAAATGGTCGTTATGTATTTTCGAAATTATTATTTTTCTAGCCAAAGTATATAGGTCCTTACGTCCAAAATGCCTGAACAAACAATAAAACACCTCGTTTCATCGGTGCATGTAGCCAGTCATTATGATATACGTATAGTTTGGCCAGTATCATATGCGTGAAGACAGCCGCCCCAGTACTTTTCTATAGAAATGTTGTATGATCAATTGTGGGCATGTAGCTAAGTTTGCCCGCAATAAACATATCCTAATCGATTTGCCGTGCTTTGTAGAGGATAGTTCATGTACTTAATTCGTTAGGATCTCAAGGGAACACCATATATGACACTTTATCTGAATACCTAAAATGGTCGTTATATATTTTCGAAATTATTTTTTTCTAGCCAAAGTATATGGGTCCTTACGTCCAAAATGCCTGAACAAACAATAAAACACCTCGTTTCATCGGTGCATGTAGCTAGTTATTATGATATACGTATAGTTTGGCCAGTATCATATGCGTGAAGACAGCCGCCCCAGTACATTTCTATAGAAATATTGTATGATCGATTGTAGGCATATAGCTTAGTTTGCCAGCAATAAACATATCCTAATCAATTTGCCGTGCTTTGTAGAGGATAGTTAATGCACTTAATTCGTTAGGATCTCAAGGGAACACCATATGTGACACTTTATCTGAATACCTAAAATGGTCGTTATATATTTTCGAAATTATTTTTTTCTAGCCAAAGTATATGGGTCCTTACGTCCAAAATGCCTGAACAAACAATAAAACACCTTGTTTCATCGGTGCATGTAGCTGGTTATTATGATATACGTATAGTTTGGCCAGTATCATATGCGTGAAAACAGCCGCCCCAGTACTTTTCTATACAAATATTGTATGATCGATTGTAGGCATATAGCTTAGTTTGCCAGCATCAAACATATCCTAATCGATTAGCCGTGCTCCGTAGAGATATTGAATTCGTTAGGATCTCAAGGGAACACCATATGTGACACTTTATCTGAATACCTCAAATGGTCGTTATGTATTTTCGAAATTATTTTTTTTCTAGCCAAAGTATATAGGTCCTTACGTCCAAAATCCCTGAACAAACAATAAAACACCTCGTTTCATCGGTGCATGTAGCCAGTCATTATGATATACGTATAGTTTGGCCAGTATCATATGCGTGAAGACAGCCGCCCCAGTACTTTTCTATAGAAATGTTGTATGATCAATTGTGGGCATGTAGCTAAGTTTGCCCGCAATAAACATATCCTAATCGATTTTCCGTGCTTTGTAGAGGATAGTTCATGTACTTAATTCGTTAGGATCTCAAGGGAACACCATATGTGACACTTTATCTGAATACCTAAAATGGTCGTTATATATTTTCGAAATTATATTTTTCTAGCCAAAGTATATGGGTCCTTACGTCCAAAATGCCTGAACAAACAATAAAACACCTTGTTTCATCGGTGCATGTAGCCAGTTATTATGATATACGTATAGTTTGGCCAGTATTATATGCGTGAAGACAGCCGCCCCAGTACTTTTCTATAGAAATGTTGTATGATCAATTGTGGGCATGTAGCTAAGTTTGCCCGCAATAAACATATCCTAATCGATTTTCCGTGCTTTGTAGAGGATAGTTCATGCACTTAATTCGTTAGGATCTCAAGGGAACACCATATGTGACACTTTATCTGAATACCTAAAATGGTCGTTATATATTTTCGAAATTATTTTTTTCTAGCCAAAGTATATGGGTCCTTACGTCCAAAATGCCTGAACAAACAATAAAACACCTCGTTTCATCGGTGTATGTAGCTAGTTATTATGATATACGTATAGTTTGGCCAGTATCATATGCGTGAAGACAGCCGCCCCAGTACTTTTCTATAGAAATATTGTATGATCGATTGTAGGCATATAGCTTAGTTTGCCAGCATCAAACATATCGTAATCGATTAGCCGTGCTCCGTAGAGATATTGAATTCGTTAGGATCTCAAGGGAACACCATATGTGACACTTTATCTGAATACCTCAAATGGTCGTTATGTATTTTCGAAATTATTTTTTTTCTAGCCAAAGTATACGGGTCCTTACGTCCAAAATGCCTGAACAAACAATAAAACACCTCGTTTCATCGGAGCATGTAGCCAGTTATTATGATATACGTATAGTTTGGCCAGTATCATATGCGTGAAGACAGCCGCCCCAGTACTTTTCTATAGAAATGTTGTATGATCAATTGTGGGCATGTAGCTAAGTTTGCCCGCAATAAACATATCCTAATCGATTTGCCGTGCTTTGTAGAGGATAGTTCATGTACTTAATTCGTTAGGATCTCAAGGGAACACCATATGTGACACTTTATCTGAATACCTCAAATGGTCGTTATGTATTTTCGAAATTATTTTTTTTCTAGCCAAAGTATATGGGTCCTTACGTCCAAAATGCCTGAACAAACAATAAAACACCTCGTTTCATCGGTGCATGTAGCCAGTTATTATGAGATACGTATAGTTTGGCCAGTATCATATGCGTGAAGACAGCCGCCCCAGTACTTTTCTATAGAAATGTTGTATGATCAATTGTGGGCATGTAGCTAAGTTTGCCCGCAATAAACATATCCTAATCGATTTGCCGTGCTTTGTAGAGGATAGTTCATGCACTTAATTCGTTAGGATCTCAAGGGAACACCATATGTGACACTTTATCTGAATATCTAAAATGGTCGTTATATATTTTCGAAATTATTTTTTTCTAGCCAAAGTATATGGGTCCTTACGTCCAAAATGCCTGAACAAACAATAAAACACCTTGTTTCATCGGTGCATGTAGCTAGTTATTATGATATACGTATAGTTTGGCCAGTATCATATGCGTGAAGACAGCCGCCCCAGTACTTTTCTATAGAAATATTGTATGATCGATTGTAGGCATATAGCTTAGTTTGCCAGCAATAAACATATCCTAATCGATAAGCCGTGCTCCGTAGATATATTGATTTCGTTAGCATCTCAAGGGAACACCATATGTGACACTTTATCTGAATACCTCAAATGGTCGTTATGTATTTTCGAAATTATTTTTTTTCTAGCCAAAGTATATGGGTCCTTACGTCCAAAATGCCTGAACAAACAATAAAACACCTCGTTTCATCGGTGCATGTAGCTAGTTATTATGATATACGTATAGTTTGGCCAGTATCATATGCGTGAAGACAGCCGCCCCAGTACATTTCTATAGAAATATTGTATGATCGATTGTAGGCATATAGCTTAGTTTGCCAGCTATAACCATATCCTAATCGATTTGCCGTGCTTTGTAGAGGATAGTTCATGCACTTAGTTTATTAGGATCTCAAGGGAACACCATATGTGACACTTTATCTGAATACCTAAAATGGTCGTTATATATTTTCGAAATTATTTTTTTCTAGCCAAAGTATATGGGTCCTTACGTCCAAAATGCCTGAACAAACAATAAAACACCTTGTTTCATCGGTGCATGTAGCTAGTTATTATGATATACGTATAGTTTGGCCAGTATCATATGCGTGAAGACAGCCGCCCCAGTACTTTTCTATAGAAATATTGTATGATCGATTGTAGGCATATAGCTTAGTTTGCCAGCATCAAACATATCCTAATCGATTAGCCGTGCTCCGTAAAGATATGGAATTCGTTAGGATCTCAAGGGAACACCATATGTGACACTTTATCTGAATACCTCAAATGGTCGTTATGTATTTTCGAAATTATTTTTTTTCTAGCCAAAGTATATGGGTCCTTACGTCCAAAATGCCTGAACAAACAATAAAACACCTCGTTTCATCGGTGCATGTAGCCAGTTATTATGATATACGTATAGTTTGGCCAGTATTATATGCGTGAAGACAGCCGCCCCAGTACTTTTCCATAGAAATGTTGTATGATCAATTGTGGGCATGTAGCTAAGTTTGCCCGCAATAAACATATCCTAATCGATTTTCCGTGCTTTGTAGAGGATAGTTCATGTACTTAATTCGTTAGGATCTCAAGGGAACACCATATGTGACACTTTATCTGAATACCTAAAATGGTCGTTATATATTTTCGAAATTATATTTTTCTAGCCAAAGTATATGGGTCCTTACGTCCAAAATGCCTGAACAAACAATAAAACACCTTGTTTCATCGGTGCATGTAGCCAGTTATTATGATATACGTATAGTTTGGCCAGTATTATATGCGTGAAGACAGCCGCCCCAGTACTTTTCTATAGAAATGTTGTATGATCAATTGTGGGCATGTAGCTAAGTTTGCCCGCAATAAACATATCCTAATCGATTTTCCGTGCTTTGTAGAGGATAGTTCATGCACTTAATTCGTTAGGATCTCAAGGGAACACCATATGTGACACTTTATCTGAATACCTAAAATGGTCGTTATATATTTTCGAAATAATTTTTTTCTAGCCAAAGTATATGGGTCCTTACGTCCAAAATGCCTGAACAAACAATAAAACACCTCGTTTCATCGGTGTATGTAGCTAGTTATTATGATATACGTATAGTTTGGCCAGTATCATATGCGTGAAGACAGCCGCCCCAGTACTTTTCTATAGAAATATTGTATGATCGATTGTAGGCATATAGCTTAGTTTGCCAGCATCAAACATATCGTAATCGATTAGCCGTGCTCCGTAGAGATATTGAATTCGTTAGGATCTCAAGGGAACACCATATGTGACACTTTATCTGAATACCTCAAATGGTCGTTATGTATTTTCGAAATTATTTTTTTTCTAGCCAAAGTATACGGGTCCTTACGTCCAAAATGCCTGAACAAACAATAAAACACCTCGTTTCATCGGAGCATGTAGCCAGTTATTATGATATACGTATAGTTTGGCCAGTATCATATGCGTGAAGACAGCCGCCCCAGTACTTTTCTATAGAAATGTTGTATGATCAATTGTGGGCATGTAGCTAAGTTTGCCCGCAATAAACATATCCTAATCGATTTGCCGTGCTTTGTAGAGGATAGTTCATGTACTTAATTCGTTAGGATCTCAAGGGAACACCATATGTGACACTTTATCTGAATACCTCAAATGGTCGTTATGTATTTTCGAAATTATTTTTTTTCTAGCCAAAGTATATGGGTCCTTACGTCCAAAATGCCTGAACAAACAATAAAACACCTCGTTTCATCGGTGCATGTAGCCAGTTATTATGAGATACGTATAGTTTGGCCAGTATCATATGCGTGAAGACAGCCGCCCCAGTACTTTTCTATAGAAATGTTGTATGATCAATTGTGGGCATGTAGCTAAGTTTGCCCGCAATAAACATATCCTAATCGATTTGCCGTGCTTTGTAGAGGATAGTTCATGCACTTAATTCGTTAGGATCTCAAGGGAACACCATATGTGACACTTTATCTGAATATCTAAAATGGTCGTTATATATTTTCGAAATTATTTTTTTCTAGCCAAAGTATATGGGTCCTTACGTCCAAAATGCCTGAACAAACAATAAAACACCTTGTTTCATCGGTGCATGTAGCTAGTTATTATGATATACGTATAGTTTGGCCAGTATCATATGCGTGAAGACAGCCGCCCCAGTACTTTTCTATAGAAATATTGTATGATCGATTGTAGGCATATAGCTTAGTTTGCCAGCAATAAACATATCCTAATCGATAAGCCGTGCTCCGTAGATATATTGATTTCGTTAGCATCTCAAGGGAACACCATATGTGACACTTTATCTGAATACCTCAAATGGTCGTTATGTATTTTCGAAATTATTTTTTTTCTAGCCAAAGTATATGGGTCCTTACGTCCAAAATGCCTGAACAAACAATAAAACACCTCGTTTCATCGGTGCATGTAGCTAGTTATTATGATATACGTATAGTTTGGCCAGTATCATATGCGTGAAGACAGCCGCCCCAGTACATTTCTATAGAAATATTGTATGATCGATTGTAGGCATATAGCTTAGTTTGCCAGCTATAACCATATCCTAATCGATTTGCCGTGCTTTGTAGAGGATAGTTCATGCACTTAGTTTATTAGGATCTCAAGGGAACACCATATGTGACACTTTATCTGAATACCTAAAATGGTCGTTATATATTTTCGAAATTATTTTTTTCTAGCCAAAGTATATGGGTCCTTACGTCCAAAATGCCTGAACAAACAATAAAACACCTTGTTTCATCGGTGCATGTAGCTAGTTATTATGATATACGTATAGTTTGGCCAGTATCATATGCGTGAAGACAGCCGCCCCAGTACTTTTCTATAGAAATATTGTATGATCGATTGTAGGCATATAGCTTAGTTTGCCAGCATCAAACATATCCTAATCGATTAGCCGTGCTCCGTAAAGATATTGAATTCGTTAGGATCTCAAGGGAACACCATATGTGACACTTTATCTGAATACCTCAAATGGTCGTTATGTATTTTCGAAATTATTTTTTTTCTAGCCAAAGTATATGGGTCCTTACGTCCAAAATGCCTGAACAAACAATAAAACACCTCGTTTCATCGGTGCATGTAGCCAGTTATTATGATATACGTATAGTTTGGCCAGTATTATATGCGTGAAGACAGCCGCCCCAGTACTTTTCCATAGAAATGTTGTATGATCAATTGTGGGCATGTAGCTAAGTTTGCCCGCAATAAACATACCCTAATCGATTTGCCGTGCTTTGTAGAGGATAGTTCATGCACTTAATTCGTTAGGATCTCAAGGGAACACCATATGTGACACTTTATCTGAATACCTAAAATGGTCGTTATATATTTTCGAAATTATTTTTTTCTAGCCAAAGTATATGGGTCCTTACGTCCAAAATGCCTGAACAAACAATAAAACACCTCGTTTCATCGGTGCATGTAGCTAGTTATTATGATATACGTATAGTTTGGCCAGTATCATATGCGTGAAGACAGCCGCCCCAGTACTTTTCTATAGAAATATTGTATGATCGATTGTAGGCATATAGCTTAGTTTGCCAGCAATAAACATATTCTAATCGATAAGCCGTGCTCCGTAGAAATATTGAATTCGTTAGGATCTCAAGGGAACACCATATGTGACACTTTATCTGAATACCTCAAATGGTCGTTATGTATTTTCGAAATTATTTTTTTTCTAGCCAAAGTATATGGTTCCTTACGTCCAAAATGCCTGAACAAACAATAAAACACCTCGTTTCATCGGTGCAAGTAGCCAGTTATTATGATATACGTATAGTTTGGCCAGTATCATATGCGTGAAGACAGCCGCCCCAGTACATTTATATAGAAATATTGTATGAACAATTGTTTGCATGTAGCTAAGTTTTCCCGCAATAAACATATCCTAATCGATTTGCCGTGCTTTGTGGAGGATAGTTCATGCACTTAATTCGTTAGGATCTCAAGGGAACACCATATGTGACACTTTATCTGAATACCTAAAATGGTCGTTATATATTTTCGAAATTATTTTTTTCTAGCTAAAGTATATGGGTCCTTACGTCCAAAATGCCTGAACAAACAATAAAACACCTCGTTTCATCGGTGCATGTAGCTAGTTATTATGATATACGTATAGTTTGGCCAGTATCATATGCGTGAAGACAGCCGCCCCAGTACTTTTCTATAGAAATATTGTATGATCGATTGTAGGCATATAGCTTAGTTTGCCAGCAACGAACATCCTTATCGATTAGTCGTGCTCCGTAGAGATATTGAATTCGTTAGAATCTCAAGGGAACACCATATGTGACACTTTATCTGAATACCTCAAATGGTCGTTATGTATTTTCGAAATTATTTTTTTTCTAGCCAAAGTATATGGGTCCTTACGTCCAAAATGCCTGAAAAAACAATAAAACACCTCGT
This sequence comes from Pammene aurita, assembly GCA_947086415.1. Classification (NCBI taxonomy): domain Eukaryota; kingdom Metazoa; phylum Arthropoda; class Insecta; order Lepidoptera; family Tortricidae; genus Pammene; species Pammene aurita. The sequence continues at coordinate 37,615,146 of OX352297.1, read as the reverse complement.
TTTATCGGTGCATGTAGCCAGTTATTATGATATACGTATAGTTTGGCCAGTATCATATGCGTGAAGACAGCCGCCCCAGTACTTTTCTATAGAAATGTTGTATGATCAATTGTGGGCATGTAGCTAAGTTTGCCCGCAATAAACATATCCTAATCGATTTGCCGTGCTTTGTAAAGGATAGTTCATGCACTTAATTCGTTAGGATCTCAAGGGAACACCATATGTGACACTTTATCTGAATACCTAAAATGGTCGTTATATATTTTCGAAATTATTTTTTTCTAGCCAAAGTATATGGGTCCTTACGTCCAAAATGCCTGAACAAACAATGAAACACCTCATCTTATCGGTTCATGTGGCCAGTTATGCTGATATCCGTACAGTTTGGCCAGTATCATATGCGTGAAGACAGCCGCCCCAGTACTTTAATAATAATAGGAAAACTTTTCCAGTCGGGTCCTTACGAAATTTCGTTACGCATTCGCGTGAACTAACGAATATCTACCGATTGTCATCGATAGAAACCTTAAAATCCGTTTCGGGGCGGTAGCGTGAAGTTTGCTGCCCCACTTTAAAAATAAAAAAAAATATATACACAATGGGGTCCTTACGAAATTTCTTTGTGAATACGCGTGAACTAACGAATATCTACAGACTGCCATCGATAGAAACCGTAAAATCCGTTTTGGGGCGGTAGCGTGAAGTTAGCCGCCCCACTTTAAAAATTAAAAAAAAATATACCGAATCGGGTCCTTACGAAATTTCTTTGTGAATTCGCGTGAACTAACGAATATCTACCGATTGCCATCGATAGAAACCGAAAAATCCGTTTTGGGGCGGTAGCGTGAAGTTAGCCGCCCCACTTTAAAAATTAAAAAAAAATATACCGGATCGGGTCCTTACGAAATTTCTTTGTGAATTCGCGTGAACTAACGAATATCTACCGTTTACAATCGACAAAAACCGATAAATCAATTTTGGGGCGGTAGCGTGAAGTTAGCCGCCCCATTTTGTTTTTAAAAAAAATCGATGTTGGAGTCGGGTCCTTACGATTTAATATACTGAACTAACGTGAACTAACGATGAACTAACGATATAGATACGTAAATTCAGGATACTGAGTTTGGGGCGGTCAACTTCACGGACATTAAGGACGAGATTGCGGTAGACGGATAAAGCGAGTCCTGCAATCCCTGTTCCGGCCAAGGATTGTATAGTGCTTTTCTCAAACAATGTAAGAAAATATTATAATTAAAATAACTAATAAGTAATCAAGTAAATAAGTTTAAATTGCCGCCTTTTTTATTTTTTAAACTTGACATTTGAAAAAGCTATTCGAGCACCATGTTTAACCGCTTATAAATTTAGTACCATAGATTTTGTTTTTTCTTTTTTAATTTTAATGTCGCAAGTATACTTACAGAGAGAGTGGTCGTTGGCTGTATGTAATATTTCCTTTGTCAGTCTAACCTTAGTGAGCAAATTTAAAAAGTTAGAGCAGCGGACAACGTTTCATACTAACTGCCTGCCTGTAAGAAGCCATAAATGAGCAACTTCATGTCTTCATTTCGTGACATTAACGCATACATTTCGGAATATGTTTGAGAAAATACATTTTAACTACGTGGTTTGGGTCATTCACAACTCCCTGGCCCAATATTACAGAGTTATATGTTACATCTTCAGGGTAAGTAGTTGAATTTCGACTTAGTTTCACTATGACAATGTTCAAATTTCTGTTCGATTAAAGTGAAACAGGATACCTACATAATATTGGGCCGAAAGCGAAATGACTTTTCGTGATTTTCCGACGTCACATATTCGGTAATTTTACTTAAAAATTAGAATTATTTCCTTTTCAATTATGTATTCAAGTTTGTTTGTTTTGGGGAAGGAAACAACCCATAAAAATCATGAAAATACACGCATAACTTATTGTGCATGATTAGTTGTTCTTAATGCAAGGCACGCCAGCCTCGCAGTACAGAGTGTCCCAGAACTCGACACCCCCCCTGTCTGCGAAGCTACCTGGTGTCAACTTCACGTTGATGTCCAGGTACTCCTTGTTCTTCCTCGTGTACACCGGCCATCTCACTTTAGAGTCAGGAGTTGGATTGCTGTAAAAAATCAAAGATCAGCGGAGTAGGTCCGAGTACTATGTTAAGACGAACATTTTCTATACCTGTTCCAAATTTCAGCTTTCTACTCAGACTGTCTTGGAGAAAGATGCGGGCAACAAATTCACTTGACTGAAGTGATACCCTTAAGAGTCCGGTAAACTTTTTTTTCGATTTCGCTCAACTTTTGGATACAATTTTGCAGTAACTAACGAGAAATCTATTAGTTACTGTACATATTTTTGAAAGCAAGTTTCTTTTTAAATTGTATAAGTGGAACCCTTTTTTATTTTCTCGTTTCATTTATAAGTAATTCACCCTAATCTAACACCTATTTCGCGATTTTTGCTGGAAGAGGTGAAAAGAGTAAGGTTTTCATTGATTAAAATTATGTTATACTAGTACGTTAAATACGTTAGAAAATGAATCGTCTGAGGAATAAGTAGAACAGTTTTTTTCGTTTTCATATATATTTTTTAATGGAGAGTATGTTTAGCTAGAGCAATTTTATGAAAAATTTACGAAGTTTAGGTGATATTTCTGGAAATTAAAAAAACTAAAATAAACTGATGTACTTCATGCTTTAATCAGATAATATAAAACATATTTAGGGCCATAAAAAATAATAATGAATAATCAAGCGACAAGATCGTGTGTAAGAATTCAGTTTTAGGGTATTCAATATTAATATATATAGATCCAAAGAACTTTTTTGCAATAAAAAGACTTAACTATATTATCAAATGCGATTTATATGCGTAATTTAATTATAAGCGATTTTTGTTTTCAAATCGTTACCGGACTCTTAATATTCGTGAAGGTTGGTACTAAACACTAAAACCTAGAGTGGTTTTGCCAGTCTACTACCTCAAGACCTAGTTTGCCCTCCGGGTTAGAAGGTCTGATGACAGTCGCTTTCAGAATATCTAGTACCTCTGGTAGTAGAAAACCCAAGACAAACGCTATAAAGGTCATGACGAAAATCTACAGAATCTAACTATGACCAATTAAGTAGGCCCAAGCTGTAAGTTATTAAAATCTCATTCGAGAACGCGCAATAACTAATGTCCCCCCTTCCTAAGCACCTACATCGGTTAGCAAAGTTATTTTTCGTGGAAAATAATATCAACGACATTAACACAATATTCGAAATATCAAAAACCCATTATATTTATTATTTCATTTAGATGAAAGCTACTCACCTGGTTTTAGCAAAATCCGTCCATAATTTGGTCACCTTCGCTACATAATTCTTCAGTTTATCTTGAGATTCATATGCATCTTTAGTAAAATCATTAGAAAACATATAAAATAGTTCATCGGCATGGCAGGCTCCTTTCAAGTCCAAGCCCATACTAGTATAATTCTTGAAAACATTGAGCTCACTTTCGAAACTGAATCTGTACATATAAATAGGACTGTTATGTTTAGCATACAAGTAAGTAAATCTATGCGTGTCATACACAAAATGCACGTCAGACAACATTTTGACAATTTGCTTATAATCATCTTTTGTATACTCTCTGTCACCAATATAGAATGTCCTAATTCTTTTGCCCATTTCATTCATTTTCTCCTGGCTTATCTTCTCGGCGATTTCTCTAGGTACGTCATAAGATGGATTATTATTGTAAATATCCAACTTCCCTAAACGGTCACTAATCATTATGATAGCTTCAGCGGAATTAAATCCCAATATCAATGGTACTTTACGCATTCTTTTTGACCGAAGAATATCCAATGGGTACTCGTTGAGAAACGCTTCTACGTTATCAAATTTCTTTTCTACAACCGGTAAGAATCTTTCAGGCAATCCTCTATACTTCTCATCATCCGTACTAGTAGCGGCTGTCAATTTTGTCAAGTTCGCTGCTGGTAGGCTTCTTAAAAACTCAAGCAGCTCAGTGGTATTTTTAGTGTCTGTGCCTAAATATTTCCCAACCCTGAACGCTCTGCTCTTGCTGTCTTCTCCTATCGCCCAATCGTGGACACTAGTGCCACTTTGCGCTATAACTTTATGGAACAGTCCTCTAGACATCGGCGACATAATGTGGTGGGTTACAGAACAAGCGCCAGAACTCTCTCCAAAAATGGTGATATTTTCCGGGTCTCCTCCAAACTTCGCAATATTCTCTTTTATCCATTTCAAAGCAGCTACTTGGTCCTTCATACCTGCATTACCAGGAACCTCAGGAGTCTCCAAACATAAGAAACCTAGCACTTCAAGGCGGTAGTTCAAAGTAACCAGAACGACATCTTGTTGTACGAGAAACTTCGGTCCGTACAGGTCATCATTCCCAGAGCCTGAAAAGTAGGATCCTCCATGGATGAAGACCATGACAGGTTTCAGTCGGTGGAGGCACTTCGTGAAGACGTTGAGGAACAGGCAGTCCTCGCTTCCTTGGAAGAAGGAGTCTGATTCGCCCTCATTTTGGGCACAGATGGATCCATATTCGGTCGCTTGGCGTATGCCTTTCCAGGGTCTAGGAGGCAGGGGAGCCTGGAGGAATAATGAATTAATTTAAGTAGAGCTAGTATATAGATTAGTTTTTGTATTGGAATTAGGGCATGTAATACCGGAATTCAGGGATTGCCCAAACAAAGAATACTGGTATTGCATGCTCTAATTGGGACAATCTTGCAGGGACTGATATAAAATGACGTATTATACGAGAGATCGTATAAAACGTCATCGTATTAAGCGTTTTCTACTATAAATACATATCGTTGAATATATAGCCATATTCAATAAATCTTTATCGCAGGAACAAAAGACAATATTATTATTTAGATTAGATTAGATTTAGATAAGATTTGTTTTATTTCACGAAAGACAATTACATCTAGACACGCGGCAGCGTGTCAAGCCAAGTTCAAGCAAAGGAACTGGCTAGCCAGCGCCGAGTGTATATTACACGAACCACTTGGTGCCATGTTTAACCCTTCTATAACTCAAAACCTCTTTAACGTAAACACATAAAACTACGTGTGTTTAATTATATCCATAAGGACATCTAGAAGTCCAAATTTCATGAAGCTAGCTCAAATGGTTATAAAGATATGAAGGTCAAAAAGTCGTAAATTTTAGCACTGACTGACTGACTGACATATAGTACCAAAATCTAACCTACTTCCAGATGACCTAGAAGGATGAAATTTGGAATCCAGCTCGGTAATTGTGTGTAAGCGTAGGAAAAAATCTAAAAATAAAAAAAAGTTAAAAAATACCCCTATTTTCCCCATAATTTATTTTTTATTTTTATTGTATCGTTGGAACCGTTACAAGCAGATATTTGAAACTATCCCAATATATGTATTATTATATTTGCTATATAACAGAAATATAAAAATTAAGTTAAGTCAAAAAATAAGTGGTGTCCCTGTAAACAGTAACATATATACAATTGTCAAATCCATCCATCGAGGTGTCAGTGTGCTTTGTGTAAACAAAAGAAGGAGGAGGAGGAGGATAAAAGGTAGGAAACCTCAGAAAACTAAAGAGAGCTGTATTGAGTTAAGTGCCAATAATTTGTGGATATCGTCTTTCAGTGTATTTCCTCATTATGGACGAGTCACGTGTGATGGCCCTATTATAACACGCCCACGATAAATACTTAAATGCATTGGAAACAGCTACGACTCATGAAAACATATATCCGTGATGAACGCACAAATAAATGCCATTACCTGGATTCGAACCCGGGACCTCCTGGTCGTAAGCACAGTCACTACCGACTAGGCTATAGGAAGCCGTTATTACATGTAAAATTGTTGTAAACTAGTACTCCGCCTCGATCTGAAAACTCGCGATTTCCTTGCAAACGAGTTGATTAGTATAACAAGACCCGTGTGATGATTGTTTTAGCGTCTTCTAACTACATAACCCCTTGACCGATCCTGCTTGTATACGAACTCTCAAATTATATGTATCAACTATACTACTGCTACAACTATAGACAAGGGCGCCTCTATCGTAAGGCCGACTGACGCACTAAAGAGGTCGGTGCTCTGTGGCCTAATCTTAACCTCTTCTTATTTAAATACTCGTAACGTTTGAATAACAAATAATTCCCCTTTATGTGATAAACTTAAGTTTATTCTTTATTCTATTGTTTTCAAAGTGTGCACCGGCCTACTTATATTTACATAACGAGTTTTTAAATTGAATTGAATAAAGTCTTGGAATTGTACATACATATAGTATTATAGATATGTTATAGTTTATAGTTCGCCACTTGAATCAATATTTAAGTGGGTTCCTTCCTAAGTAAATAAACATAGAAGTTACGGTAGTACCTGCCTACGTCTTCTTGGCATACTTAACACTTTTTTTTATATATACCGAGTAGGTACACCTACCTACATACAGCCATGGCCAGAAGTGTTGAACATATCTCTTTTTTGTTTACAATTTTGATGTTAAGTATTAATTCCCTATCATAACAATGTACGATGACGTAAAATGTTATATTTTATTGATATATCTAGAAAACTTCACTTAATAACACTTTCAAGGTACCTATAAAATATGAAAAGTGGAGGTCCCAAAAATGCGAATTTAGGTCGGTGCGAAAAATTGCAAATATTCTATGCAGTTACTACTCACTTCAACAAAACATGCCTGTTCAGTTTGAATTAATTGATAAAATAACTTCAAAAAAGATAGAAACGCCGGTCTAAACTTTCGAGTTTTGTATGAAAATCGCAAGGGTGCTCAACACTTCTGGCCAACGCTGTATATGCCTAACCAACAGAAACCATAGAAATTGAACGTTAAGTACCTATATAGGAATTACACATACCAACCAAACCAACCGTTATTTGGCTGAGATATAATTCCTAATATAATAATAACGTTATTGCACAAAACAAAACACCAGTTTTTTACCAGTTAACCATAGGGTTAAATAGAGATATAACAAGGAGGTGCAATACAATAGGCAAATACCTTGAATCTAAGCCGTCCCACGGGCGGCTGGGCGTACGGGACGCCCCTGAAACTGTATAACGTCGATCCATCATACAAAGTGTCCTCAGCAGAGATGTGCAAAATGGTTTAGAAAAAGTATTCAAATACAAAATGCAAATACTTTCATGATTTACTATTTAAAATGCAAAATACTTACTAAAATTGTATTTCAAATACTAAAATAGGTATTTTCAAAATTCTTTTTTAAAATACAAATGCTTTTTAGAATTCCGTCGCCAAAATGAAAAAAAATCGGAATCCTGATCTCGTCATGTCCGTGACCATATGCCATACTCATAGCATAGCCATTCTAATCCATAAATATAAAGCAAATGTTAATAAAATTTTAACTAGAGGTGACTTTTGTGTGCCACTAATTTGTTTTGCAGGTAAATGGTTACAATATTTTTTAGGGTCGGCACTCGATACCTACATGTAATTAAATGTTTTTTTTTCACGCTCTGATAGTGAGTTTTATTTATCTATATGGATCCAAATGTCATTCATTTCCGTTCCAGGGAATTTTCCTTGTATGTAAGTATGTATAATTTTTTTAGTTTCAATGCAATGTAAATTTGGCACAAAAATGGATTGCTATTTAATACAATTTCCATTCTAATAAGCGCTGGTATCCTGGCGACAAGACGTCCGACTTTCAATCTGGAGGTCTCGGGACCGACTTTGTACCACTGAGATTTTCGGAACTTATGTACTAATTATCGGTTGATATTTATCAGTCGCTTTTCGGTGAAGGAAAACATCCCGCGGAAACCGGAACTAATCCCAACAAGGCGTAGTTTCTCCTCTGGGTTGGAAGGTCAGATGGTAGTCGCTTTTGTAAAAACTAGTGTCTTTGCCAATTCTTGTGATTAGTTCGCCAAGCCGAGACAAACGCTAAGAGAATGATGATTTCCATACTTATCGTAACTCTCCATTTCAAAAACAGACGACTAGTTACAAAATGACGAGATCGTCAGGAATGAGTGCCTTTTTTCCCTTGGTTACGCAGTGTCCTGTCCTACCAATCACCCACGTAGATGCAATATAACTATAACCAGTTAAACCTACCCTTTCTACCAACATTATATTAAATTACAAAAAAAAGTATTTTGTATTTTCAAGATAGAAAATGGGTCCCAAAAAGTATTTCAAATAAAATACAAAATGCTTTTGTTAAAAACGTATTTAAATACAAAATAGGAAATAGGTATTTTGCATTTTGTATTTGCATTTTAAATACAAGTATTTCAAATAAGTCACATCTCTGGTCCTCAGTGCCCAGTAGCTTCCCTTGCTTCAGTCACGTACATACACCGGATACATACCATGAATCTAAGCCGTCCCACGGGCGGCTATTAGGCGTACGGGACGCCCCTGAAGCTGTAAAATGTTGATCTATCATACCAAGTGTCCTCAGTGCCCTGTAGTAGCTTCCCTTGCTTCAGTCACGTATATACTACCTTGAATCTAAGCCGTCCCACGGGCGGCTGGACGTACGGGACGCCCCTGAAGCTGTAGAACGTCGATCCATCATACAAAGTTTCCTCAGTGCCCTGTAGCTTCTTGCTTCACTGTGGCGTACATACCTACACCGGATACATACCTTGAATCTAAGCCGTCCCACGGGTGGCTGGGCGTACGGGACGCCCCTGAAGCTGTAGAACGTCGATCCATCATACAAAGTGTCCTCAGTGCCCTGTAGCTTCTTGCTTCACTGTTACGTACAATGGCGTTCATAATTGCATGGACACCAGTAGGTCGACTTTCGTATGCGGCCGCTTGCGCTCTGATTGTATGGGTTGTTCAAATACCAAACTAGATGGCGCTGCTAGCGAAATGCATTAAATAAATAAATAAATTGTAAATATTATTGACAAAATACAGATTTACTCTTAATAAATCATTAAGAGGAAATCTGTAGTAACTTAATGTAATTTTATGTAGTGTCGACCAGTCGCACAACTTTTATAATTACCTAGTTTAAGGTAGTTTTAACTTCTTAGCTTAGCATTCATAGGTCAATAAAAATCGATGGCTCGGTCAGGCGGCAGCAGCGGCAGTTAGCTTAGTGTAGTTCTACCTACCCTTTTTAACCGGATATTTAATCTGGCACAATATGGCGATTCAGTTGAATGCCTATATGCTTGTGTAATTTTCTTGAAAAAGCATATGCGAAGCTGAAATTGGTAAAGGCCTGTTGTGCCGGTTGCCTTGTCGACAACCTGCATAATGGACCCCTTCTAGATTTACTTCCACATTTAATTAGATTGTGTTTATTAAGGAATGAACGTTAAAAGAATTGAAACATTTAAAAAATAAATAACTTGTTTTGCTTTTTCCTTTATTTATATATTACTTACTTACAGCCAATCTTAATCTTAATGAAATAAATAATAATTTTAAAAGTATTTCACTCGATGAATAGCGTTAAAATGTTCCAGCGAGTTGAACTTTAATGCACATTAGGTTGAAAGAATTAACTTAGCTTAGTTAGCTAATTGACACGGTAAACTAGAAAAAAATACTGTTATGTAAAACAACCTTTTGACAGAATTAGCTACATAAATTAGGCCGTAAACTAGAATAAAACAAAACTGTTAGTGCTACAACAAGGCAATTACCTTACATTTTATTGAGGTTTAAGCTTAAGTAACATTTCCGTAAACGGAAAAGGATTGAAGCTTCACCACAATAAAAACAGTAGGTTACCTCAAGGGTCACTAGCTACCATAATAGAGGATCGGACTGTTATCAAAAGTAACCATTCATACTTATTAGCAACTGAAACAAACAAACGGAAATTCAGTGAACATAGATTACACAATTATTACGCCTTTGCTTTCGACAACAATTTATTGAAAATATGACTTTGAATCGAAACATATTCAATAATTATCGTATTATAATTAGATACTTATTTACGGATAATCAGGATCGGCATCAATATATACCAATAAGTATATACGAATAAAAAGCCACACACCAATCCGAGAATCCGATCCTCTACCTATATCTTATTTTATAAACCAGCTGAGGCCGCGAATATATTATAATACCTACTTAAGTTTTACATTGATAATAACTACTTGCTTATCTATAGATAACATAAACCACAGAACTTCACTGCAATTTGCAAGGAGAAATTTTCAGTAGGTAATTAATATAGATAGTCAACATATTAGGTATATAAGTTTGAATTTTTACTGTTGTCTCACATTATTAAGCATTATTTATTTATCTTATTTATTAATACTACCTAAGGTCACTGTCAATAGAAGAGTAAAATAAAGTAAACCAATGGCTGAATTTCTAAGCAAAAAACCGGCCAAGAGCGTGTCGGGCCACGCTCAGTGTAGGGTTCCGTAGTTTTCCGTCCGTCACAGTAAGTGTCCCCACTTAAGAGTTAAATAACACCGCCATGTAGGATATGAGCGTTCCACGAACAGCGACATCTATCGGCAAATTAAGTAAACTATTGCGCGCGAGCTTAAAGTATGGAAGATGATTTTTATGGAATAATTCTTTATTGCGTGAACCGATTTTCACCGTTTTAACTTTATTTGATATACGTTATTTCATTGTGATTTTGTAGAAATTACAGGTACAATAAACACCTGCTTATGCGGTTAAATTACAAACTTAATTCAGAAATTATTTTGTAATTTTTTTTCAAAAACTATTCAACCTATCAAGTTCAAAATAATTTTCCTTGAAAGTTTTTATAAAGTTCTACTTTTGAGATTTTTTTGAGATGACAGAATATTATTAAAGAACCCCGTTTTCACTGAAATATAAGTAATTAAAGGACATTTTTACTAAAAAATAATGTAAAGATTACGTTTAAAGTGCGTAAGTGCGAAGCAATGAAGGTAAATGTATTTGTTTACATTATTTTACTTTTTATTGACACCGAACTTACTTACCTACTTTAACTAGCGTAAATTTCGATAAAAGGCCACCTCAAAGTAACATAGATTTATCAAATCAATAAAATACTTTTACGTTGAAACTAAGCACTAAACCCGGTTCACCAAATGTATTGTTTTATGATTGCCCTAATATTTAGTACTGTAAGCATTATTATTGATAAATACTTTAACTTGTAAGGATAACTACTTTTTATTTAACATCATCTTAAAAGACTGTCACTTGACTATTCCTTGTTGCTCGTTCCCGCCATTTTGATGTTATAAAATGACGGGTATACAGCTGCGGCCGCCATTCGGATCTTGACCAGATTGTTGTAAAGACGTCTTGAAAATATTATTGTCATATAGTGTAATTTATTCATATTTAAACCTTGTAACAAACGAATACAAGTGTAAATACTGGTAAAGTACTGGTTTATTTTATAATCCTAGTGATATCCCCTACATCTCAGCAGTGGGATCTAACAAAAATCGACAGGATTTTTGCCACGCCGCACAAAAACGTAAGGTTTTCATTTTTTATTATTTTAAATAATAAATTAGATTGATTGGTGAAACTATATTTTCCGTAACGGAGTAAGTCCGGAGGTTTATATGGTTAGTTTAACATGGTCATTTTGCCAAAGGTTACTCTTTTGGATATGCACATGTTGGATGGTATGTTTATTGATAATTGAAGGTAAACTGCATTTTCCGTAACGGAGTAATTCCGGAGGTTTATATAGTTAATCTTGCATGGACATTTTGCCAAAGGTTACTCTTTTGGATATGCACATGTTAGATGGTATGTTTATTGATAATTGAAGGTAAACTATATTTTCCGTAACGGAGTAAGTCCGGAGGTTTATATGGTTAGTCTTACATGGACATTTTGCCAAAGGTTGCTCTTTTGGATATGCACATGTTAGATGGAGATGTTTGTTATGTTGTTACATAATCAATATAATTACTCGTAATTATCAGAGAGAATAGTAAGTCGGATATTGTTGTAATCATTCCTAATAAAGATAACTTCACAATCCATAAAAACATGTCCTGTTATTTAAAATCAACTTTTATGACCTAACCTTCAATACAATAAGTATAGTTTGATATTCGCTTAAATTTTGAATAAAATAACGCTGGCATTATTATAACCGTATAATTTGCCTACAGTATGTCTCAATGGTATATATGTTTATATTTATATTTTGCAATAGTCAAATTAATCTTTTAAAATACTACCCGGTAATTTATGTTCGACGATCTGCGGGAAATAATTTTAAATTAATTATCTCATATGAAGGAAATTATTTTTTCGATATCTTACGATATTATTTAAAAATGCAATTATGAAGCGCTTTTTGGAAAGCGCATATTATTTGAAAACAATTTTACGAATATCATGCCATAAGCAGGCTGCATTCAAAATACTTTGTATCTCTTTCTAATAAGTAAATTTGTAAACAAGTTGAAAATAATAATAAATCTTAGGAAAAGGTAATTTAAATTCCTTTTCCATTCATACCACAAACAAATATAACATTATTTCGACAACGTTATATTCAGTAATGAAATGAATATGCTTTATGAATATCATTAAAATGAAACAATAATTTATTAGAAACTCCTTAATGCCTGTAGTGTGTACAATGTCTCTAAGTGGTTCACGCTTATGTATCACTTCATATTATTAAAATGTTTATAATTACTATTTCTTCTCGTGAACCATTATTGTCGTTAAAAATAATTATGGTTAAATGTCTATTAATACCAAGTGCGTTTGGATATACATAAAAGTGTAAAGTTTTCAAGTTAACGTGATCGTTCACGCCACAGCTAAGTAACAGCTTAAGACTGGTATTAACTTGGATTTAGTATAAATCAATTTCAGATAGATCATATGAACCAAGGTGATTAAATAAAGTGTGTAAAGAAAAGAAAGTATAATTTGCAATAATTAATAAATGGCCTGTATAGGTATATGATCATAAATAATATAATCACTTATAATGTCAATTGATCTCTATTTTTCGCCTGATAAAGGTTTAGATGGCAATTGACAAATTAAAGGATATTACCGATTTTAATTACACAGGAAGTTGATGGAAAATCGACGTGACATGATGATTTGACGATCTATTATAATTGTGTCCACTAATGACTAATGAGCAAAGTATTGCTTAGAAATTTACGAACTGAGCCTTTTTTACACAATATCAAAAGAAAGGAGAGTTATTATTTAATCATAGAGTGAGAAGAATACGCCAATGATAGTCAAAACGCGTATAAATGCCAATGATAGTCAAACGCGAATAAATAAAACTGAAGTTGCTTGAATATAATAACTAGTATGTCGAGTATAATCGTTATAACATTTATTTTAGATAATTAATTTAAACGTTAATTCAAGCAATACCTGTATTTAACAGGTAGAGACACATGTAGAGTCTACATGTAGAGTCACATGTAGAGGCGTCATGTAGAGTCACATGTAGAGTCTACATGTAGAGTCACATGTAGAGGCGTCATGTAGAGTCACATGTAGAGTCGACATGTAGAGTCAGATGTAGAGTCGGATGTAGAGTCATATGTAGAGTCAGATGTAGTCAGATGTAGAGTCAGATGTAGAGTCAGATGTAGAGTCAGATGTAGAGTCAGATGTAGAGTCAGATGTAGAGTCAGATGTAGAGTCAGATGTAGAGTCAGATGTAGAGTCAGATGTAGAGTCAGATGTAGAGTCAGATGTAGAGTCACATGTAGAGTCGACATGTAGGGTCGACGTGTAGGGTCGACGTGTAGAGTCGATGTGTAGAGTCGATGTGTAGAGTCGATGTGTAGAGTCGATGTGTAGAGTCGATGTGTAGAGTCGATATGTAGAGTCGATATGTAGAGTCGATATGTAGAGTTACATAAAGTTACTTATAGTGTCGAAATATAAAGTCGCGTAGTGTCAAAATATAAAGTCACGTATAGTGTCACAATATAAAGTCACGTATAGTGTCAAAATATAAAGTCACATTTGGAGTCGATGTAGACAACGTGTAGAGACGAAAAATGACATGTAGAGTCAAATGCAGAATAAAAACTTATGATTCTTATGTAAAGCCAAATGTTTGAGGTGACACGTATAAAGTGGACTACGCATATGGTGGGGTTAATGCAACAAACGTGAATACCTTTTTTCAGGCCTACCTAAATAGATCTATTTACCTATATAACCTACTTATGTGAAGGACGTGAATGAACGTGCAGGACTTTTATTCAGACCTACCTTAATAATCTAGTACCTATGAAACGCACGTGGATGAACGTGCGGTACTTTGAATCAAACCTACTTGAATGTATCAAGTACCTGCGCAACGCACGTGAATAATGTGCGAAACTCTCATTCAGTTTTACCGTAATATAATACCTAGCAATATTTTAGGAAATTGATCAATAAACTTTGAATTTCATACGATTATGAGAATGAACGATATACATCATCATATATTTAAGAGCTTGGCTCTTGTACGTGTACGTAAAACGCCAATACTTTCATCTGTAGTCATGTATAGTATGGACAACTCAAATGAAATAAATCACAGATAATCAAATCAAATAAGACGTCAAAAAAGTGGTTTCAGTGGTCTCTGATTACATTTACTATTTTATTATTAAAGCTCATCAATTATCATTGTAATATTTTGTACGTATGCCTAACAAATATCAGACGTTAATTCAATCGTTTATGCAGTTTGAGAATTTTAATTTAATGGAGTGCAATACCTATTTCTATGAATTACCTACCTACATTTAACCTAATAGTAAACGTTGACGACATTTAACATGAAAGCTGGGTAACAGGCAAATCCCTTTTACTAAATGGCTGAATGCATCTTACAGTTAGTTAAAAGAATGTAGTAACTATAATAAACATAAGAAGAGAAATTAGAGGAATTAAACAACATATTTAATATTATCCGTACAGTTAGTTAAAATAATATAGTAACAATAATAAACATAAGGAGAATAAATAAAGGAATTAAACATTATAGTTAATATTATTCGTTATCATGTTATGTCCTGAGATCAGTGACAAAAGGGCAAAATTAGGTTTGTTAAATTCATGTATCCAGTTTTAACTTTCTGCGACTACTGCAGAGTGCAAATTGAGGTTCGTAAGGGACTTGCATAATAAAAGCTTTGCAAAACCACATACTTATTACTGCTTATTTACATTAGTTAAATATTGGTGAAACTGGTTCAGTAATTATTTTATTTTTCAATTCATTGGTTAAGGCCCTGATTTTTCTAGTAAAAATAGGATAATGACGACACTATGTTTAGCTTGCTTTCATCGCTACTAAACTAGTTATTTATTATTATAATATAAGTATTTCACATATATATATATATATATATATATATATGTTCATAGTACCAGACCACTTAGACTGATTTATTATCACATTTTAGGAATCCAGCAATACGAGATCATTTTAATTAATTAATTGAAAATATATCAAAGTTCATAGTACCAGACCACTAAGACTGATTTATTATCACATTGGATAATGTTACGAATCCAGCAATACAAGATCATTTTAATCAATTAATTGAAACATCGATACAAATATGATAGTTAAATTATGATAATAAACTTGTATAATAAAAATATCTTAGCGCGGCTAAATAATCGTGACAAAGTAAAATTAACGCAACATAAATTGCCTATATGTTTTAAAAATCAAAGTCAATAATATACTTACAAAAGAATAAGTTTGCGTTACATTAGCATTGCCCTATTGTACTTTTAGACAATCATCGGTAGATAACATTAAAACGTATATCACTATTCTAACTAGGTAACTAACCACAGTGGAACACTTCGAAGTTCAACTTAACGGTAGATAACATTAAAACGTATATCACTATACTTATTAGATAACTAACCACAGTAGAACACTTCGAAGTTCAACTTAAAATAAATGAAACCAAATTAAAATAAATTAAAACAACTCCGCGCCTGAAAAAAATATATTTTAATCCAATGTTACTCTTTTCGTAACGCGTCAAGTTGCGTACGTTAATCAAACAAAAGTTACTTACTTCATAATATAATCATTTATTTCTTGCAATACTTAATAGATAGTTAATAATATTTGATTCTTAAACTTACTTTACTTTTAAAACGTAAATAAACAATTACGTAATTGTCATTATAATATTTAGGTAATCACATATGTTGAAAATAACAAGACTAAATTATTCACGTTTCTAAAGAAAGTGTTACAAGTTTCAGACTGACGACCCAGGAGCGTCCAGGTGAAAGGGCCAGGGTTTGGTATTTCTTTACCACCCAGGAGTGCCCAGGTGAGAGGGTCGGGGTGTAGAACACTTCCGACCCAGGAGCGCCAAAGTGAGATGGCTAGGGTTATGATATTCTTCTTCTTCAAAAAAGGCATCATCTTCACCTACATCTTCTCTGACGCTACGCTCTCGAAAGAATGATAATGGTCGTCACGGCATGTGTAGTGGTGTGGTCCAGAATGCCACGCCACTCTGCACGACTCTCCGCTGTCGTTATGTATTCAACTACGTTGTGAGTGTTAATAAAATTGGTCTGTATCAATCATGTGGTTATACATGTGGTGTTGTGCGATATTCATGTGAAAGTGATAAGTATTATGTTATTTGTATGTATTTTATGTTATAAAGTTTCCTTCTAATTTGAATTTTAAATTCATTAAACAGTCTAATAATATTTTATTCAATAATGTAAACAATAATTGCGCTTACAAATTAACTACTGGTTTGAGCTTTGCTGCTGTATAGAAATGTATCAAACTTAATCACTGTTGTTATTATTTAACCTTGATGATGAAGTCTTCTTAATTAAATATCATGTAAAATGACTATTGGTTTGATCTTTGCTGTATTGATATATCAAACTCTATCATTTTAACGACTGTGCTACACCTTATTGGTATTACTTAAGCTTGATGATGAAGTCATGGTAATTAAATATTATGAAGAAGAATTATTATTTTGATCTTTGCTGTATTGATATATCAAACTCCATTACTATTCAATAATTTTAACTGTTATGATATATCTTATTCGTAATACTCAAACTTGATGATAACGTCCTAATAATTATATATTATGAAGTCGATAAGCAATATATTATGAAGTTAAGAAGTCGGTAGAATAATCATTTATTTCCTTTGTTGTTTACACTGAATGAAATAAACTTTTACTACTTTTACAATGAGCACTTATGCACAAAGGCCAACTTAATCATAAAGATAATGAGTAATCAGCTCTTTGTGAACTTCTTGTGAAGTTCTATATTTTATTATCGATGATAGTTAATTTTACATTGTATAATCATTTATAATAATATACTACAATGATGTGAAACTCATAGTCAAGGGTTAACATGACCATGAGTAAAATAAAAACATTATTTCATTAACTTATTACAAGAGAAAATGTATTAAATCCGATGTGTTAAGATTCAAAACTCTAATTATGTTATTAATATGGGTATTTAAACAGTTTGTATTCATTACCTTTTATTGTCAGAATTGATCTGTAAATTATCTTATTTGAGTTATTATTATTATCTTTCTTATCGATCGTTCTATACTTTATTATCGATGATAATTCATTTTACATTTTATAATCATTTATAATAATATACTACAATGATGTGAAACTGACAGTCAAGTGTTGACATGTTCATGAGTAATATAAAAACATTATTTCATTAACTTATTACAAGAGAAAATGTATTAAAATCGATGTGTTAAGATCCAAAACTCTAATTATGTTATTAATATGGGTATTTAAACAGTTTGTATTCATTACCTTTTTATTGTCAGAATTGATCTGTAAACTATTTTATTTGAGCTATTATTTCATTAAGTTTTGGCGAAGGGTCTCGCCTCGATTAGGATGGCCGAGCTGTAAGCATTATTATTGATAAATACTTTAACTTGTAAGGATAACTACTTTTTATTTAACATCATCTTAAAAGACTGTCACTTGACTATTCCTTGTTGCTCGTTCCCGCCATTTTGATGTTATAAAATGACGGGTATACAGCTGCGGCCGCCATTCGGATCTTGACCAGATTGTTGTAAAGACGTCTTGAAAATATTATTGTCATATAGTGTAATTTATTCATATTTAAACCTTGTAACAAACGAATACAAGTGTAAATACTGGTAAAGTACTGGTTTATTTTATAATCCTAGTGATATCCCCTACAGTACAGCCTCCTCCGTTATCAATAACTGCTTGCTTACAAGGCATCGATGAAATAAGATTTTGATAGAAATCTGAACCACGAACTAACTATCCCATATTTTCATGCAATGTGCTTTCAGCGCTTCCGGGGTCCTTTCATTTTGATTATCCCAGCGTTGGACTATAAAATCCCATAAATTTTCTATAGGGTTTAAATCCGGTGATCTGGCAGGCCAGGGGACAGGGGACAGGGCAGGGACCTTGATGTCATTTTGGTGTTTTTTAACCACTCTTTCACACTACGCGAGCGGTGTTTTGGGCAATCATCTTGCAAAACCGATACCAACGGAAATTCAGTCTCTGGGTACACATTTCGAACTGTAGGCATCAGGGTCTCCTCCAACACGTAGTTGTCACTATTCTCGCGGCTTGTTATTCTGATAAGTTCTGCCGGACCGGCTGCAGTCATCCAACCCCACATGTTGACTGTGATACGACCCGATTCCATGTCGGGCAAGACATGCTCGTTGTCATATCGCGTATTATTTCGACGCCACAAAGACAGGCGTCCTTGTTGACTGGATTTAAGTCTATTCGTTAGTAAAGATGACATTAGTCCAGTCATCGCCTCGATGTGTGTGAGCAAACTGTAACTTTGCTGTTTTATGTGCATCTGTCATCAAAGGTTAACGGCGTGTCTGCCGATGATGGAGTCCCTCGTTATGAAGGGCACGACGACCCGTGAGCGTGCTTGTGCCAAACAAACCCGCATATTCCTCATATTCCGGTACCAACAACTGACGTTGCTGTGTGTCAATGAGGCATGGTCTACCAGTTTTATGCTGGTGTAACAGAGATCCTTGGAATCTTCATACCCATAAAGTAACAGTTTTCCTCTGAAACAATAAAAAAATATTATCATAATTTTATTCACGTATAATATATTATGTAGACATTTTTTTATGAGGAAAAGAAGTAAAAAAACTACTTACGTTTACACCAGTTTCTCTAGCTATCTCTGATATATTATAGCCTTCATTATGCAATTCAATTATTCGCGATATTAATAACAAGTCAATATTGCTTCGAGAACTCATTTTGTTTTAATAATTGATAATATAAACTAAGCAATGAATTCAGACGTATAACGCAACGAACAATAGAAGAAGAAATCGGTCAGGTAATAGAAAAGCATTTAGTATGGTATTTAGAAAACTTAGATCTACCCTCTTTCATTTACTTGACATATTACTAACAAAAATAAAGCGTGTCGCAAATTAACAGTACCCAAATTTTGGTATGTAAATTTGACGTTTGTTTCATTCTAATAAAACTCTAATTCCATTGGCATGTTTTACGGATTTAGTAGATACGAGTATGACAAGCTTGATATGCATGGTCTCAACTAGTAATGAATTTCACCGGCATTATTAATAGTGCTTTGGTCCAGTGGCTGGCGCATGCGAGTTGAACGCAAGAGTGTCCGGGTTCAAATCCCCGCCAATAATTATGAGATTTCGTGTTTTTTAATGTCTTGGAATGAAAGGGCACTCCGTGACGCCATCCAATAGGGTAAATACAGAGAAGTCCGATGTGGATTCTGAATAGCTGGATGGACGATTGAAATTAAATAACAGTGAGAGAGAAAAAAACAAGAATTGTTCTCAATTTCCAAAACCACCGATTAATGTATCGTTGAAATATTGAATTAAGCAAAATGAGCAAACAAAGTTTGTAAATATAAACTGGACAACATTTTTTTCATTTTTAACTGCATCAAATGCCATATAGTAACAGCTTACTGTACTAGTAAGATTTACAGATAGGTGAAATAGCCTTATTACAAAAAGAACGCATAGATGGCGTCTAATTTAGCTTCAAACGATTCTGTTGCTGACTTGGGTATGCACTTTTGAACGCGAGTGTACATATACTTGATACATAACTTGAATCTAAGCCGTCCCACGGGCGGCTGGACGTACGAGATGCCCCTGAAGCCGTAAAACGTCGATTCATCATACAAAGTGTCCTCAGTGCCCTGTAGCTTCTTGCTTCACTGTGGCGTACATACATACACCAGATACATACCTTGAATCTAAGCCGTCCCACGGGTGGCTGGGCGTACGGGACGCCCCTGAAGCTGTAGAACGTCGATCCATCATACAAAGTGTCCTCAGTGTCCTGTAGCTTCTTGCTTCACTGTGGCGTACATACCTACACCGGATACATACCTTGAATCTAAGCCATCCCACGGGTGGCTGGGCGTACGGGACGCCCCTGAACCTGTAGAACGTCGATCCATCATACAAAGTGTCCTCAGTGCCCTGTAGCTTCTTGCTTCACTGTGGCGTACATACCTACACCGGATACATACCTTGAATCTAAGCCGTCCCACGGGCGGCTGGGCGTACGGGACGCCCCTGAAGTTGTAGAATGTTGATCCATCATACCAAGTATCCTCAGTGCCCTGTAGTAGCTTCCCTTGCTTCAGTCATGTATATACACCGGATACATACCTTGAATCTAAGCCGTCCCACGGGCGGCTGGGCGTACGGGACGCCCCTGAAGCTGTAGAACGTCAATCCATCATACAACGTGTCCTCAGTGCCCTGTAGCTTTCCTTGCTTCACTGTGACGATCGGTTCGTTCTGTAAATAACATCCTTTGTATTATGCAACTCTTTTTTCTCTATTTTGGCGTATGGCGTTCTTCATAAAAGGAGTGTAAAGGTGTTCAGGGTCGGAAACACGCATGTTACACCTCTGGAGTTGCGTCCATAGACTACGATAGCTGCTTACCATCCTTGTTTGCCTCCGTCGTGATATTTTCCACTCGTTGCGATAGTAACCTCTTGTTTTACTGGGAGTGCTCTAATCCTATACTGGTAAGAATGCTATAAAACTATCATTTTACTCTCCGGCGCAAAGAGGGTGGTTATAAGTCGGACCGCTATGTGTGTGTCTGTTTGTATGTAGCACCTTACTCTAAAACGGGTGGACCGATTAAATGGAGGTTTTTTTATATTTAAAAACAGGTTTTCAGCTATGGTTTAACAAAATCTTAGACATGCTTTAACAAAATCTGTTCAGCTCTGTGTTATTTTTTTAAAGCTATGAGGAGGTTAGGTAATTAAGCTTTAATAAAAATAATAAACTGTGTAAAGTATTACCATCTCTTGAACATAATATCACCAACAAATAATAAACCAGGTCCACGAGGATATATGAAATACATATATTAATTATTAAAAACATGCTTACCTTTATAGAATCTATGCATCCCGCTAAATAGAGTAAATAAACACAAAACAAAACTAACAAACGAGTGAACGTAGACATTGTCTTAGGGCGTGAGTGTGTTTGCTAATGAGTGGTTGAAAGTCATACGACGTAAGGTATAAACAGTATTTATCACTCCAGTTTTCCTCAATGAGTCATTTTGTGCTATTCACTACAGTATGAGTACACTACGAATAAGGCCAGAACAGTAAGGTATTCCTGGCCGAGTGTGATGTTAGCGAAATACGAGACGGGCAAACTGTTCGAACGTAGTTTACCTACAGCTGCTACAGGCTACAAAATTAATAAAATTCGACTTTTTTACCGTCAACAAAAGAAATTAAATAATAGACGTCTATCATTTTTTTAAACTGCTCATTGATAGCTTCCTTTAAAAAAAAGTGTTGACATAAAACCTTGCTTTTAGTCTAGTACACGAACAAAATCAGCTTCGATAACTCACAAGTGTCCAATTTTTTGTAGTCGGTTAGAATACTCTGAGAAATACTCCTTATAAAAAAATATATCGGATTTTGGTGTAGATTTAGGTATAAAGTAGGTATTTGTTAACAGGCCTTCTTAATTCAAGGTAAGATTATACAAGTGGCATTTTTCTTCATGACATAATAGTATTTGACTGTTTGAACATCGGCTGTCATTTAATAACGTACTTTTCAACCGCTTAATTCAGTATAATGTAAAACGTAAAAAAAAAACATATTTCTACATAAACATTTTTCAAGTGTTTTATGATGACTGCATTGTATTGAAAGCTCTATAAAGTAACTATCATGTTTAAATTACAATAGATTGATTTTATTACAGCATTTGAATTTTAAAAGCGTTGTCTTGACCATAAAAGAAATCTCCGAAATTTTCAAGTCAGCGTGTTTAGTTTATTATTATTATAGTAATGTTTATTAAAAAGAAATAACGAATTTATCAATCGCTTTAAGTTTTATGAACTTATCAGTTCAATTCGTAATTTGAACGCATGGAGATTGGCGCGGGAGTCTTGTGCGCAGTAGGCAACGCGAGCGGGTCCACCAATCGCGACGCGCCGTGTCACTGTCTGTGTTTGTGTTTAACTCTCACCGTTCAACCGCGATGGCGATGATCCTCTCAAACAAAACAAAATGTCGAAGATAAGTGCATTTTGTGGTCAATTATTGAATTTTACATGGACATGTATATTTATGTTTTGTGTTAGCATCCTCTACCTTGTCGGCGCCTAAACCAGTATAATAAGACCTACGAGAGCGCCATATGTTGCGAGGCATCGAAGTTACCGGCCTATGTCATCATATGTCACGAGAACACCGCCTATGATGGCGCCACTGAGCTTTCGACCTACGTCATTAATCGATTAATTTATTTAATTTTTACTTTTAGTTAACATGTTCTTATAAAATATTGTCTTCGGTTGCCGCGATAGTTATTCATGAAATAAAACAATTAAAAACGGATTTTATCGCGTGTAACAAAAATAATAATTAATAATAATAAAATAAATTGTTTAATAATTTGTTTTGTAATAATAAATAATTAGTTTTTATAAAGGCCCCTCTGGCATGTGCAAACACTAAATTTGTTTAATATTTAATATGTGGGTAGGTTTGCATATTGTGATAGTTTTTGAACGGAGGTAATTGTACATTTTTCCTCAGTCGACCCGTTGACCACGAACGCTGTAAAGTGTTCGAAACGTCGGGATGTAATTTAAGCTCAATACACGCGATAAAATCCGTTTTTAATTGTTTTATTTCATGTTCTTATAAATTCAAATGTTTTGACCATTATTAATTATGTTCGCGAATTATGAGACTTGTACGTAATAAATTGTGGTAGATAGTGATTATTAAGTACGTTAAATGATTACTTAGATTCAAGTCATGGATGGAGCATGATGGACGTGACTTTTGCTTTCCTTTACAACTTTTGTACTAATCACTTGGATAAACAATAAACCAGCGTCACAGTATTAACGGTTTTATTGTGAAAGCATCGTGTTCCTACTTCCCATCCTGAGAACTATATTTGTGCCGAATTCAAATAGCTGTCTGTGGTGTTGTGGATTCAAATAGCTTTCATATACGATATGAATATTACATAACTTATCCCAGTAGTGGATCGACAAGTTTAAAGAAGTAAATTGTAAGTCTTATCGTTTTTTGATGTTTTTGTTAAGTATATTCTCACCTGTCTCCGCCTGTGGTCACGTGGGTTAGGCACAGATGGAAAACAAACTGTTCCCTTCGGTCCACGGTGGGCACAGATGGGAAAAGTTACATTGAAAGGCTGTTATCGTTTATTAATGAATGTCTTTGGTTAGATGTTTAAATTAAATAACTTATTCCAGTGGATTGACTAGTTCAACTAAATAAATATGAAAGACTGTAATCGTTAATTGATGCCGTTACTTAAGATGTTCCTTAATTTGTACAGCCAGCAGCAGAAGTAGCTTAACGGGGAGGTGTTCAAAAATTTCTTGACACTACTTTATTGTTAAGAGAATAAGAGTGAGTGAACGTAATTTTGAACACCTCACCCACTAAGCTGCTTCTTCTGCTACTGACTACGCCAGTTGTAAATGACTTGGTCAAACAAATAAATACGCAAAGTTGTTATCGTTCATTAACTAATGTCTTCCTTTAGATATTACATAACTTCGACTGGATTGTTTAGTTAAAAATAATAAATAAGATAATTTATTGTGTAACTTACAGTAGCTGAGCTAGTATCTCGTTAGTATAAATATTTTTGATACTTGCATCAAGAGATACTGCTCTTCCACAGGTTACAATGATAATGATAATAGTTTCAGTGACCGCGACGCAACCGGATGGCTCGCGGTATTTAAGCTCCTGAAGTGATGAGGAACCGCCCTGTGCAACCCGAACTGACCCAACTTGGACTGGAGCGGAACTAGAGGGGGGGTGCAAAAAACATTTTTTTTACCGCGAGGCAACCGATTGAAACAGCGTTTGCCTGAAAGAATGTACCCTGGTTATATAACAAAATTTTAATGCCATCCCTCGTGGTTGGAGAGGGACGAAGTTTCATAGGAGAGGGATGGCATTCGGGCATATCGTTTTCCACATCATACAAAACTCATAAAACAAATGCCATCCGATTTCAATGATTGTAAGTGCGTTTTTCCTAAGTTCTCCTCCACCGATCGAAAAATTCACCTTGCGTCCGACTTCCAACTCTGATGGTTCGATACCTGCCCGGCCTGGGTGGATGGCAATTTGTTTCCGGTGTCTGTCTGTGATGAAGAACAAGCATGCTAATTTTCAAGCGGTTGTCTGACAATTTTTTTTCTTCGCTCTCGTACAGGGAACCAGTCCAACCAGGAGGGATGGCAATAACATTTTGTTGTATAACCAGCGTACATTCTTTCAGGCAACCACTGTTTCAATCGGTTGCCTCGCGATAAAAAAAAGGTAAACGGAAAAGGGATTCAAAATGATCTTGACACTACTTTATTACATAACTTGTACCAGTTGTAGATTGACCAGATCAAACAAATACATATGAAAAGTTGTTATCGTTTATTAACTAATGTCTTTGTTTAGATGTTACATAATGTATTCCAGTAGTGTATTGACTAGTAAAATAAATCAATATGAAAGACTTATCGTTTATTGACACAAAACTTGTTCTAGCAGTAAATAATAAATATTATGGGACAACCTTACACAAATCAACCTAGTCCCACAGCTTACTCAATAAGACTTATGTTGTAGTTGTAGTTACTAGGCGACGATACGAGTACATACAACGTGTTACTTGAGCCACTAAAAACTCCAGACCCCCAAATGATTTTTATTATTGCTAATTAATCTCGAGTATTTATTTTTCAACCAGTTACTTATTTTGAAAGATATTCGTATGTTTCGTTTTCCTTGCAATTCTATTCAATTGTTAACTATACATTTGTTACGTTGTTGTCACATTTCTACATGTGTCATGTCATGTCAACCTATCAACCTACTTTGACAATTTGTATGACATGACATCAGATGATATACTTTGACAATTACAACCCATGTGACACTATGTACAGTGAAAAAACAAGTTTGTCAAAGCTGCCAGCCTTTATTAAATAGTCAACCTCTAATCTCCTAACCTCTTGATAAAATAGTAAACTGTAGTATTATAAACTTTTAGACTCAACGCGTGTAAAATTGGAAAATTAAAGAAAAAGTATACCCATGTTAAGATATACTGCAATCGATTCCACTCTAGATTCTGAACAAACAGTTTTTAGGTTTCTAGTCTTGGGTATAACACGTTGTATAATCTATACATATAATAAAGCTGAAGAGGGTCGAAAGTCTGTACATGGAAGATAATCGAAAAAAAGTTGGCTGGGGATACTTAGAATCGATAACAGAACACGTTCCAACAATTTTTAGAATTTTTGTCTGTTTATCTGTTTGTCTGTTTATCTGTTTATCTGTTTGTCTGTTTATTTGACCGCGCATCACGTGAAAACGGCTGAACGGATTTCGATGAAATTTTGTATAGAGATAGTTTGAGTCCCGGGAAAGGATAATATATAGTTTTAATCCCGAAAATCAACCCTGGTGGGGGTGAAAATGGGGTTGAAAGTTTGTATGGAGAATTTTTAACCGCTGAAACGATTTAGATAGAAATGAGTATGGAGATAATTTGAGTCTCGAGAAACATCATAGGATAGTTTTCAAACCCTTGTGGGGGTGAAAAGGGGGTTGGAAGTTGGTATGAGGATTTTTTTACCGCTGAACAGATTTAGATGAAAATTGGTATAGAGATAGTATGGGTCTCGAGAAAGGACAAAGGATAGTTTCATCTTGAACCCCCCCCCCCCCCCCCCCCCCCACCTTACTTAACCCTACCGTAGGTCCAAAAAAATAAAAATAAATAATGGAAGTGAAGCCTGAAAGGTACTTTCAATAAAAACTATCTATCTGTACATCTATCACGTGAAAACGGCTGAACGGATTTTGATGAAATTTTGTGTAGAGATAGTTTGAGTCCCGGGAAAGGACAAAGAATAGTTTTCATCCCGAAAATCAACCCTGGAGGGGGTGAAAAGGGGGTTGAAAGTTTGTATGGAGATTTTTTAATAGTAATCAGTATGCAGATAATTTAAGTCCCGAGAAACGACAGAATAGTTTTCATCCCGAAAATAAATCCTTTGACGCTGAAAAGGGGGTTGGAAGTTGGTATGACGATTTTTTAACCGCTGAACTGATAAAGATGAAATTTGGTATAGTATGGGTCTCAAGAAAGGACAAAATGATAGTTTTCACTCCGAAAATCAACCCTAAAGGGGTGAAAAGAGAGTTGGAAATTTGTATAGGGAATTATTAACCGCAGAATCGATTTAGATACAATTTGGTATGGAGATAATTAAAAAAGGAAATAAAATAGTTTTATTTTGGAAATTATCCTTTAAACGGATACAAAAGGGGTGAAAGTTTACATGGGGAAGAAACAACCAATAACCGCTGTCCGTATTTAGATGAAATTTGGTATTTAAATAATTTGTAATTTTTTGGTCAATGTGTTCGTATTTATAACATGTTACCCGTCGATGCTTTAAATTTACCTTTACCCCCTCTTAAGAAATATTTGAAAATGTCATGAATGTCAAAGGGTTATTGCAGGTTCGAGTATTATATATGACGGACCCACGGACGGAAAGATGCATGGCCCAAACCAAACATTTATAGGACACCGTTTAGGTAGGAAAACATATCAAACGTTTTGTGAAGCAGTCAGATTAGGATTTATTTTTCTTTATAATTAAACAATAGGTACATTATCTGTCTCTCAAGCTGTTTTGATATGTCTTCTTGAAGAACTACGCATTATTTTGTATCTTTAAGATCTAATAATGTATTACTGTTTTGAAAAAAATAAGTCCCGTCGAGTATCTTTTCGGTCATAATACTTCTTGGGCCAGAGGTGTAGGGTTAGAACCGGTGGTAGTTTTGGAACGAAGTTCCTTATTAGACGGTTCGCGGATGGGGGGCTAGGTGAAAAAAAGTCACGTGACCGTCACGAAAAAGCGTCACGTCACGAAAACGCGACACCCATACGATTGAGAAACATGTAAAATGGAATGAAATAAAAAATATATAAAATAAAGAATAAAGTGAAGTGAAGTGAATTGTAGTGAAAGTGAGAAGTGACAAAGTGATATAAGTGAAAAAAGTCGAGAACCTAAAAGTAAAAAATGTCAAAAATGCCAAAATTTCAAAAACATCAAAAATTTCAAAAAATTCTAAAATTTCGTAAAAATACAAAAAAAATTAAAACCACAAAATTTACGAAAAAGTCAAAAATTAAATAATATAACTTCGTTCCAACAAAGTGTTCCACGACACTCACATATTTTATTTTTCTCTGACGTTCATTAGTGCATTGTAATGTGCTTACCTTGAAGTATGTAATTACCACAATTATTGCAACCAGTAACGTAACATCAGTGTATTATCTGTGACAGTGTGGTAAAAACGTATGAAAATTCATTACCTCGGTAACGTAATCAAAATCCCCCCCCCCCCCCGACCCCCGGCACGCATGGTGTCAGTGGATTTTTATTTACGTAACAGTTACATAAACTACTATTTATCTCTTTTTAGGGTTCCGTAGTCAACTAGGAACCCTTATAGTTTCGCCATGTCCGTCCGTCTGTCCACGGTCTAGCTCAGTTACTGTTCGCACTAGAAAGCTGAAATTTAATGATAAGAACTTTCAATAAAAACTATATTGAATACAATCGGTTCAGCCGTTTTTGAATTATCAGTCAAAATCGCATAGTGAAAGGATGTGCCGGATAGTAGACTGACGTAAGCGCCGCTAAATATCCCTTAATAAATTACCGTTTGAACGGATGTTTCGTAACAGGGCGGCATTTACGAAACTACACTGAGCATCGCCCGACATGCTCTTGGCCAGTTTTTTTTGCATTGTTATCCCGGAAATCACCCCTTAAGGATTACTAATTCCTCAAATAGAAAAAAAAACATTTCTGCATTTGTGACACATGTTTCCTATGTATTTAAGTATTTATCTATATCTATCTATTATATATATCGTCGTCTAGTACCCACAACACAAGCCTTATTGAGCTTACTGTGGGACTCGGTCGGTGTGTGTAAATAAGATTGTCCTATAATATTTATCTATTATTTATTTATTTATTTAACTCAGGAACGTGATAAACACGCAAATAAATACCTTATTCAGGATTCGAATCCGGGACCTCTTGCTTCACAGGCAGTGTCACTACCGACTAGGCTAGGAAGCCGTTAAAGCAGTAAGTTGATTAAATCATACTAATGAATATCTCTCTCTCTCTTAGGTCGTTCCCTCATGTCTGAGGATCGTGGTCAGCATCAGGGTTGCATCTGGAGCGGATGA
Source organism: Pammene aurita (assembly GCA_947086415.1). Classification (NCBI taxonomy): domain Eukaryota; kingdom Metazoa; phylum Arthropoda; class Insecta; order Lepidoptera; family Tortricidae; genus Pammene; species Pammene aurita. The sequence goes on along the minus strand of OX352297.1, from coordinate 37,586,216 downwards.
TCTGCCTCCACCGGTTTCTGTCCAGCGCGTCTCTTACGACCGTGTAGAATTGCGCAGACGACGAATCCCTCACTTGATCGGCCCATCTGGTTGGTGAACGACCGCGCGATCTTTTGCCCTCAATGTTCCCCACCACAATCAGTTTTTCGAGATTTTCGTCGCCTCTACGCATACGGGAGCTCAAATACCGCAAGCCATCTGGTTGCCTCTCGGACACCATAACTAGGCGGCATGGCTTTAACTAATATCTTTGTTTAAAGTGTTACATAATCATGTTTCCATCTGTGCCCGCTGGGAACCGATGGAAATATTTCCCTCCATATGTATATAGGAAGGGGTAATAAAAACTTTCCATCTCCTCGCACATAAAAAGCCATATGGGAGCAGGTGAAAATGTTTTATTCCGCTATTAGATGTATTCCCATCTGCCCCGGCCTCGCATGACCAAGGCGGGCATAGATGAGATGGGAACAAATCCTCTCGTTCGACGTCAGTACCCGCCGGTAACATAGGTAGCTATTCCCACATGTTCCCTTCATGTAAAAATAGTAGGAGGCAATATAAACTTTCTATCTACTCCCACATGGATAGTCATGTGGGAGCAGGTGGGATTTTTTATTCCCGTATTAGATTTATTATCTGTCCCCACTGCGCATGACCTTCATCAACGCCAGCGCACATGCGAATGACTCCTCTCGTTCAACGTCTGTACCCGCCAGGAACGGATGAAAGTACGCCTATTTCCATCTGTGCCCGCTGGGAACCGATAGGAATATTTCCCTCCATATGAATATAGGAAGGAGCAAAAAAACTTTCCATCTCCTCGCACATAAAAAGCCATATGGGAGCAGGTGGGAATGTTTTATTCTGCTATTAGGTGTATTGACAGTTTTTTTCCTTCCCATTCTTATTTGGTTTCACCAAATCATTATAAATTTAAATATATAGTTTCAAAGTCACTTATAACTAAGAAGGATTGAAATATCGCAACTTCAAAAATACCAGTTTTTTACATTTTATACCTAAGCCAGTAATGTGTTACTCAACCAGTTTGACATCATACTCGAGTACATGCATAAGAGAAAAAAAGAACGTGTCATAAAAGAAGAAGTGGCAATATGACTAGTAGGTACATACGAGAACGCCTTTTTACGTATAAAAATAAAATAACTCACTGAGCTGTTGTAATACCTTTATATTATACTCTCCAACTAAAAAATTAAATCGTTATCAAAGCTCAAAACTGTTCGCGTTCTGGGCAGTACTATTATTTACTCTGTGCCCTAAACTAAACCAAACGTCCAGATACAATATTCGCGTACCTACTGGTTTACCATGGAAACAGCGCAGCGGCCGGGCAACGGCGCACGGCGAACAGGCAACGTCGCGTGCGCGTAATGATTGGTCCCGCCGCTAGCGCCATGACGGCTGCCATAATCTCCGCGCGTTTGAATTAAGTTAAGAACTGATAAGTAAAATAAACTGGGAGCTATTGATGGATTTGTTATAATTTTGGTGCAAGCTTTAGTAAAATGATAATGAACACAACGCGTTGACTTGAAAATTTCGAGATTTCTTTTATGCCTATTAGAACGCTTTTAAAATTCAATTGTTCATTAAAATTTAAGCGATTGAATAATATGTTATAAATCAAACCCATTACTTGCCTTCGATAGTTTTTAATATATTTCAGTTGACATATAACACTTTAATTATCTTTTGGAGGAAGTATATATTTTTTATTTGTTTTAAACACGTCTATCGATAAATCTGTTAGTAAATGTCAGGGGACATTCATATAGTTAAATACGATAATCTAATGAAAAGAAATACCACTCGAATTATCTTTTGTGAAACTTATAAATGTCGCTAACAAATTTATTTTTAATACCTACAGCGACCTCAAAAACAGTTAGAAAAAAGTTTTCGCCATTAGTGCTCAGTGTACTCTTACTGATACCAAAAAAAATCGGACTTGTGAGTTATGTTTTTTTCAGGGCAATTTTACCGTTCCCGTACTCCACTACTTATATGACTTAGTGATATAATAAATAGTAAGTAATTAGCATAATTCCCGGGGTAGTAAAATGGGCAATAACTGTCGCTAAGCAAGCGTGAAATAGCACGCTTTATAAGCAAGTGTGATGAAAAGGTTCACTATAACGATTTTTATTCATACCAAAAATGGTTAGGTTGAATGTTTAACACGGGAGAAAAATAATGTTGATAGAGTTAACCACGTAATAGGCAGTATAAGGGGGGCTCGGGGGGCAGAGCCCCCCTCACAAAGAAAATGCACACTAAATGATTCCTATTCATACCATAAATGGTGAGGATAAATGTTTAAGACGGGATCAAAACGAGTATCGACAAAGTTAACTGCGTGAGAAGTGTAAGAGGGCGGCTCGGGGGGCGGAGCCCTCCGCACAAATAAAAAACGCACTGAACGACTTTTATTTATACCAGTAATTAATGGATATTTTACTAAAACTGAATTTAAATAACAAGGTTATGTATATAAATTAAGAATGAAACCATGGTTGTCCTTTAAAAGTGCGTGATTGCGAAACGATGAAGGTAAATGGGTTTGTTTACATTATTTCACTTTTCTATCGACCCCGAATTTACTCAGTTTTAGCCATGCTTGCGAGGTCTACAGCTCACAGAGCCACTAGTTTTAATAGGTATACCTACTTATAATACATAATAGTATCAGGTATTCGGTGACATATATACAAATAGAGCATAGATCATAATATCAGCCATATGACATCATATCGTTTACCTACAATCTACATGCGTTTTAGTAATTTACAGTCGCCATCAGATATATCGGAGCGGCCAAGGTGGTCACAAATATATGAAGAACGCCTCTATTATCTACGCGATAAAGTGCATGTTCAGTTATTTGCAATGATCGGTTATTTGGATTCTCCCTCGCGGGATATCAAGTAGAAAAGTTAATATAGATACGACAGTTTCCCGCGATACCGAACAAATCGTTCAAAAAAAATATAACCCTTTTTGATAGCGAATACATTTATTCAAACAATCAACCCGTAGTAAACATAAATTAGCTGATAGACACGCGTACTTACTCGCCGAACTTTTATCCAAACGGTACAAAATGTGCCGCTTTCGTGGCAGCAAATGAGCTGTCAGTGTGAACACTTGTGCTCATTTGTTCGATTTGGACAAAAGAACGGCGAGTAAGTACGCGTGTCTGTCAGCTACTTAGATGTTTTAAAGTGTAATAAAATAAACACATTGTATTTTTTTGCCTTTTCTAACAACATAAAGCCCGGATTCCCGGGGCATATCCATACTAACATAATGATTGAGGTCGTTGACCCCGTGTCTAATCCAAATAACCGATCACTGGACTTATTTGTGAGTACTTTGTTCGCTCCGATATATTTGATGGCGACTGTACTTTTGTCACTCGTTGATGATGAGCATATCTCTATTTTAACTGGGTCTTTGTATAGTATACGTAATTAATAATAATAAAACAATTTAAATACTTACACATTCATGATTAAAACAGTAAATATATATTTACAGAGCATTCATATAATAATGTACAAATATGTATTTAAAACTATTATTTTACCATTTGTTGATTGTAGACATAACAGGTTCAGTCTTTCATTTATATTAAATAATAATGAAATTTATAACGTGTACATTAAAATAGAAGAAACCAATATTATTATATTTTTATGTATTACAAACTATTTTAATAAAATATACACTTTAGGACTAGATAACCATTAAAAAATTAAGGTATCAAAAGTAATGTGATCTCACTGTAGTTAATGTATGATATGATATTCACATAAAGTGTGACAATACCGACATCTTAAAAAAATCGTACTACAACATTACAGAATGTTTACAAATTACTCTTACTGCTGCAGGGCAGGCCCGCCTCGCAGTACAGCTTGTTCCAGAACTCGACACTGTCCCGGTCGGCGTACCTGCCCTCCACTAGTTTAGTATCAATCTGTAGGTACTCCCTGTTGGCGATAGTGTACTTTGGCCATGTTACTCCTAGAGAATTGTCTGGGGTTGGGTTACTGTAAACAAAGATGAAACAACAATTAGGTACCTACGGTTACGGACGTTGATTGTTAACCCATTTAGGAAACAATATGTATCTTGTATGAGTATGAAAAGCCACAGATAAAAAATGTGTTTTTTTAAGCACCATTTATTAAAAGTCTAGATAAGCGCTGGTCTGGCGGTAAGACGTCAGACTTTCAATCCGAAGGTCGCGGGTTCAAACCCCGGCTCGTACCACTGAGTTTATCGGAACTTCTGTAAGAAATATCATTTGATATTTACCAGTCGCTTTTTCAGTGAAGGAAAACATCTTGAGGAAACCGGATCTAATCCCAACAAGGCCTAGTTTCCTCTATGGGTTGAAACATCAGATTGCAGTCGCTTTCGTAAAAACTAGTGACTAAGCCAATTCCTGGGATTAGATTGCCGAGCGGAGACTACGTGCTCAGGCTCAATAGAGCAAATATCTGGGACAAACGCTAGGAGAAAGAATAGAATGGATTTGACATTTTACGAACCGCAACCCAAAATGTTTGTTTTTTTGTAATTGCAACGTCATCTGCGCCGAGTTTTGCCGTATTTATGTATTACTCATTAATTGGCAATAAAATGTAAATAGGAAGATGTACGTACTTAATTATTTATACAAACTTCTGAGAATATTTAGTTAGTATTCAACAATTATTTGCAAAATAAATTATTCTTCAGAAAATGAACTCTATTGTGTTTCCCATAAGGCATACAATTTATCATCATAGTAACAACCGCAGATTTTCAGTCTACATGACTAACAATTAAACAGGAAAACAACACATACAAAATCGAATCACATTAAGTTCCTAGAAACCACGGAACGCAAAAGATGGGACTTCCCATATCGTCGGGTCAAAGGCAAAACCAACTATCTGCTAATAAAATTACATTCAAAAAGTAGAGTCTGCCTTTAGGGTCAAAGGCAAAGCAACTATCTTTCAAAAAGTAGAGTCTGCCTTTAGGGTCAAAGGCAAAGCAACTATCTTTCAAAAAGTAGAGTCTGTCTTTAGGGTCAAAGGCAAAGCAACTAACTTTCGAAAAGTAGAGTCTGTCTTTAGGGTCAAAGGCAAAGCAACTATCTTTCAAAAAGTAGAGTCTGTCTTTAGGGTCAAAGGCAAAGCAACTATCTTTCAAAAAGTAGAGTGTCTTTAGGGTCAAAGGCAAAGCAACTATCTGCTAATACAATGAGGGTTTCCGCGATTGAGATTTTCACTAGATGGCAGCACCGTGGCGAGAGGTCTAGGTGTCACAATCTACCAATCATGTTTAACCATATATTTTATGATTGGTGGATTTTGACAGCTACTGCCAAAAAGACCTGTCGTCACGGTGCTGCCATCTAGTGAAAATCTCAATCGCGGAAACCCTCATTAAACCCTAAAAGTCGTTTCTACCTTAAGGGTCAAAGGCAAAACCAACTAGGTATCTGCTAGTAAAATTAAATCCAAAAAGTTGTTTCTGCCTTTAGGGTTGAAGGCAAAACCGAGTATCTGCTAATATAATTAAATCCAAATAATCGGTTCTGAATGTAGCCCTGCGATATTTTGATATCAGACTTTCATTTGAAGGCACAGTCGCGTTGCGTAAACAGCAAACCGGTTAGAAAATATTTACTGTTTATCAGGTCGCTTAACATCAGACGAGTCGCATACTTGTTTGCTACTGTTGAATAGGCATGGTGATTTTTTTTCATGTATGGTCAATCGTTTTGTTGTGAGGATCAAATGTCTATATGGGGCCAATTGCGTTAAAGCAATACAAAAGTCAGAAATGAGGCTTAAAGTCCGAGACTTGCATTTGTTTCTCAAAACGCTCCTAACAAAATGACGTTCAAAAGTTTCACGATCACATGGTCGCCCTGTTTAAAGTATGGGAAAAATATAAAATTGCTATTTTTACAGTGAAATGTTGCGTTTATGTATATGGTTGCCATACAATTTATTTCACAGCAAAACGTTCAAAATCGAACGGTATTCATTGTTTTTTTTAATTTCGAACTTTAAAAAATCGTAAAATTTAGAAATTTTGCAACTTGATATCTTTGAGCCATTTCAATAGAATTTATCAATTTTCACTTTAGTTCGATATATTGATTATTTTGCATCCTATCAAATAAATTTTATTGCATAATTCAACATGTGTCATCAATGTCATCATGCCTATGAAGGTAGATGGGCCATTCTACGTTTCGTTGTTTTTGACGCTTTTTGATGCATATTTTACAATACTTTCATTTGCTGTTTTGTGACAAAGAAAGAAGCTTAATTAAGCTATCAATCCCTATAATTTAATAATAACAACTGTAAATATTATTAATTTTTTTTTAATACTACGACGGTGGCAAACAAGCATACGGCCCACCTGATGGTAAACAGTTACCGTAGCCTATGGACGCCTGCAACCCCAGAGGATTTACATGCGCGTTGCCTACCCTTTAGGTACCTATTCACTCCTTTTTTGAAGAACCTCATACTGTAGCCCGCTGGGAAAACCTCGGCAGGGAGTTCATTCCACAGCCGCAGCGTTCGTGGGAGGAAATTCCTCTTGAACCGTACTGTGCGCGACCCTTTGGGCTCCAGGGTGTGAGGATGAACACAGAACTCAGTGGTCCTTGATTGTCTCCCGATTTGTATGAAATATGAAAATAAGGCATTTACCACTGCGTTACCATATTTACATTAATCAATATTCATATATGAATTTTGGTCAACAAATTCATATTATTTGGTTCAGGTACAATTTAGGAATACAATTTCATACGCGAAATTCAGCGTCTATCATATTTTTTTCTGCCAATAGATTAATAATCACGAAAAAGAAGAATGAGCCAGATACGTAAAAAAATGATTAAGAATTAGGCACTGGTCCTACCAAGAGCGAGTAAGCGAGTAAAGTTAAGCGAGTAGCATTACATTGCGGTTTGTCGAGGTATAGAGTGATCGATCGACCTTTCAAAGCCCGCTATGTAATGCTACTCGCTTACTCGCCGCCGTTGGGACCAGTGTCTTACGGTAAAAAAATTACCTGGTTTTAGCGAAGTCCGTCCACATCTTAGTAACTGTCCACACGTACTCCCTGATCTTCTCTTGCGATTCATAATCCTCTTTAGCAATGTTCGTCGAGAACAAGTAAAACAGCTCATCCACATGACTGACCCCTTTTACGTCAATACCACTCATATTCTTCATGATGTTTAAATCACTCTCTAGATTGAATCTGTACATGTATACAGAGCTATTGTGCCTAGAATATAGGTAGGCGAATCTATGTGTATTATAAACGAAATGCAAATCAGATAGCAATTGAACTATTTGTTGAACATTCTCATTGGTATAATCTCTGTTACCGACGTAGAACTTCTTAATCCTCTCGCCCATTTCATTTAATTTCTCCTGACTAACTTTGTCCACAATTTCTCTAGGCACATCATATGATGGTGTTTTATTAAAAATTGTTAATTTTTTTAATCTATCTTGAACCATCATTATGCCTTCAGCAGTATTGTATCCAAGCATTAAAGGGATACTGCATATTTTGTTTGATAGAATGAGATCTATTGGATCTTCACTGAGAAACGCTTCGACATTCTCAAATTTCTTTTCTTTGACTGGTGCTAAATGAATTGGTAGCCCTCTGTACTTCTCATCTGGAGTAAGTGTTGTCCTTGTCAAATTAACTAACTTTGAAGCCGGTAATTCTCTTAAAATCTCCAATAACTCTGTAGCGTCTTTGGTATCTTTACCTAAATGTTTACCAATGTTAAATGCTCGCTCTGTTCCGTTTTTTCCTATTGCCCAGTCGTTAAGACTGGTACCGCTTTGTATGATAGCTCTATGGAATAATCCTTGCGACATTGGAGACATCATATGGTAAGTAACAGATGAACCGCCAGCACTTTCACCGAAAAGTGTTATGTTATCCGGATCACCTCCGAATTGAGCGATATTGTCTTTGACCCATTTCATGGCAGCAACTTGGTCTTTCATGCCAGCGTTGCCGGGGACCTCAGGAGTATCCAAGCATAAGAAGCCTAGTACTTCGAGTCGGTAATTCATAGTGACTAGAACAACATCATGCTGTAGTAAGAACTTTGGTCCGTACATGTCATCGTTACCGGAGCCGGAGAAATATGCACCACCGTGGATGTAGACCATGACTGGTATCTTGGCTGAGGGTTGGAGTGACTTGGAGTAGACGTTGAGGAACAGGCAGTCCTCGCTGCCGTCAACGACTGCAGAGCGGGCAAATAGGTTCATTTGGATGCAGATGTCTCTGTGTTCGGTCGCGTTGAGGATGCCTTGCCAGGGCTGCGGTGGTTGTGGTGCCTGGAAGAAAAAATACACTTTATACAATACATGAGCGTTTATAGAAAAATATTGATCTCGACCTACAAATGAGAATTCTAATACTTATATGTAGTTAAATCAATTGGTGTCTCTGTACGATGCCATCATAGGTTATAGGTTAGGGCCTATTTAGCAATAGGTGAACCAATTTGAGTAAATTTTTCTTTTATTTAAAGTCTTGTCTATTGAGACACTTCTGAGATATATTTCAACAAGCTGGTGAAGTTGTAAATATTGAAGCATTTTTTTTATTTTGATTAGATACTTGTAAATTACTATTAGTTACTATTTTAAGCTAGTAAAGTACAAACCGTAAACCGTAGAGCTCCAACCGGAGGCTGGGCGTACGGGATACCCTTGAAGCTGTAGTAGGAGGAGCCATCATGCAGCGTGTCCACCGCACCTTGCAGTCTTCCCTGCTTCACCGTCACTACCGGTTCATTCTGTCAAACAAACAAAACAATTGTACAACAGTCTTCCCTGCTTCACCGTCACTACCGGTTCATTCTGTCAAACAAACAAAACAATTGTACAACAGTCTTCCCTGCTTCACCGTCACTACCGGTTCATTCTGTCAAACAAACAAAACAACTGTACAACAACTACAATACTAAGCGGTGTAAGTGCCAGAGCTATTTGAATATGGATTGTCACATTTTATACAGGGTGTAACAAAAATGTTGGTGATCCGTTTAATCCGGGCATAATTGGTATCATATTCGAATTAAGAAAAAAGTTGGGACGACGACGAGTCACATATGAAAAAATTTTTTTTGATACCCGAAAAGCTTTTCTCCTTTTTTCCTAGCCGCAATATGACACCGATTATGCCCTTAAACAGATCACCAGTATAATTATTACACCCTGTATGCTGTAACAAGCACAGATATAATAGTAGATTACTTACCAAGGACTGTAAAAGAAAGAAAGCCCGAAATCGCAGGTATTTGTGACCCGAGCCGCAGGCGAGGGTTGTAAATATGCGATAGAGGGATTTCTTTTTTACTGGCCGTGGTGAGTATACAATTTTACGTGTCCACCTGACCATAATGCGAGTTTTACCGTACGCGTAGCGTGCGGCTAAACTCGCATTATGGCCAGGTGTGACGTAAATTTAATTATACTGCATATTAACTGCACTCAAGGTTTAAGATAACATTGATAACCATCGAAACAACTATATGGAAATTTTAATATGATGTGTCCTGTTTTTATTTTTCTTTAGTTTTTAAAAGAAGTTTGTTAAAGGTTAATTAATATTACCACTATTCCAAAGTTGTATTTTTTTTATAAATCAATGTTACATTTATTTCAATGGTCTAATCTTTGAATTTTTATATTAGAACATCTACAAGTAATTTTTTTACTAAAATCATTTGATGTTTGAATTGCAAGTAAATAAATAAAATAAGCCTTTATTACTGTTTTGTTTTTTTTAAATAACAAAACAAACATTCTCTTAACATTTAATTTACACTCTAAATAATTTTGTTCCTGCCATCCGTGACTTTTTTCTTTATTCTTCAGTCTGCCCTTTGGCAAAGGCCTCCCTAGAATTTGCCATGATTTTTTGCCACGAACTTAAATTAGGCAGTCTTGGATAGTCATAATTACCTACGTAAATCTTACATGCAATATATAACAAATTAATGTCTAAGATGCACCATGAATGCATAAAATACATAATAGTGTTTGCAACAAAGTAAACACATTTTCACCACTGCACCTCAGAAACACACTCTGTATCCCTTGAAAGCGGTGGGGAAAAACGCATTTTATCCACATGTGGGGAAAGTAATTTGGTACAAGTTTTTATTTTTTTTGCACATTATCTAGCATGATGGACTTTAAAGAAATGATTTTGAATTGTATAATTTTGAAAGCATTCATTTAGCTTCGATTTTTATATTTTATAACTTATATTTTTCCTATGGTGGGGTGGAGAAAAAAATTTTATTTTACTTGGCAGCAAAGTTCGTTTAACCTCTCTTGCCTTTGAACATTCAAGATTCCATTACTTGAATTACTTCGTACGCTCGTGGCTCAGGTTTGGGATCTTTCGATGGCCCGTTTCTCAGCACGAGAGGTTAAACATAGGGCTGCAGGTGTCCGGCTTTAGCCAAATAATTCCTCAACCGGCCTGTCCGGCTTTTGTTAGGCTTTTCAAAAACCAGCAGAGCGTATGGAACACCACAAATGCTAGCTATTGAAAAGGCATGTCCGGCTTTTGGGATCAAATGTCCGGCTAAATTAAGCGCGGAGTCCGGCTTTTTCATTTTTGGGCCTGGTAACCCTAGTTAAACATAAACTTTGCCCCCTTGTATAAGAAAAATAAATAACTATTAACACCGGTTACGTTACACCAATCGCTACAAAATTTTATGAGTTAAAAACATAATATATTTTTATGATCTTTGAACATACATTGCCGCCAGCCGTGCCCGTATTCAGAACCTGTACACTCAACAACAAAACCGCACAGAACTTATTCACCATTGTTTCCGTGGCCAGAGACAGACTTCGAATAATCCGCTTCGGGGCTTGAACCAGGATATTTATACTCTTTGTTAATAATTTGATCATTTTCCTTGTTTTGAATCACTTTGTAACACTTCACTTTGTAAATACAACTTGTTGACGTTTGACGTGACGTGAACCTCAGACTTATATTAAATAGACTGAGTAGAGTAGAGCATACTTATTATCTTTGACGTTGAAAGTCACCTACTGTTTCTTTTTGCTCCTCGTTTTTGTACTACATGCCGTTAGTTAGAAAGAGACAACTAGGCTTTTGACAAGACGTTGTTGTATCGTACGTTTGACCTAGGCGTAGTAATAAAACCGGTATTGGATATTGCAATTTGTAGGGCCCAATCTGTTGTGTACCCTGCCTCTCCCTTACCCTCCTTCAGCTCCCTTAGGGCCATTACTGTTATTACACCTCCCAACCTGACAGATTGGGCATTACATATTGTAATGTCTTATACCAGTTTAAGGCGCGCTACACACTTGATCTGAAATATCTGAATTCAGTTCTGAATTGATAAATTCACAGACTATTATCTATGGTTGCGGAAATTTGTCTATGGTGGCTGAATTTTCGTATAGAGGCCATAGACAAATTTCCGTAATGTGTGGTGCCCCATAGGCACATCCGTAGAGGGAATATAGTCTAAAGAGAATAAAATCAAATTGCTATATATATATAAAGCCTGACCAGAAATATATGATCACGCGCCATGTTGCGGAATTTCATTGGAACTAATTTCTTACACTAGCAATAATTTTAATGACAGAATGATTATGCATGTGTGAGTGCATGACATGCTGTCACTGTCATTGTGGCAGTTTACTTGAATAATAATAAAGTGTTGAAAATTAAATAATAAACGACAAAAAATCCCAAATTTGTCCATATAGGCCAAACAAATAAGATCTATAAAAAGTGTTTTGAAGAATTAATTCCCAGCAGGCTGGAAATGGCTTTAATACCTTCATGTGATCCTAAATACATGTTATCCGAGTTTGCCCAATCCCAAGAGGTTGCATACCTTCTTAGCGAAATTTTTGCTCTTCGTCAAGTTTTTGCTTGTAGCTCGAAAACAGTACGTCCGACGGAAAATGTTAGGAAGGGCTTTAGAATGTCTGGCATGGCCAAATAATGCCATTTTTATTTTTTGGGTAGAGGAGGCTGTATATAGTGTTTTTTTGATATCAAAAAAGTGCGGAAATGCGTCAAAAAATTTTTAGGGTCGTTTTGTTTTTCGTTTTTAGGGTCAAAAAAAAAATAACCGGAAGGACTGTACAATATGTGACACCGAGTTCAGGCTTCATATTTTTTTTATAGCTTCTACTCGCCAAAAGACAACTCCTCACCAAATTTTAAGTTGCGGAAACGCTTGGTTTGCGAGATAAAAAATAATCAAAGTTCCATATAAAATCCCGATTATACACCGCCATGACACAATATTTTGCAGAGAAGAGGGGGGAGTGTGATAGTGTTAGGTTCTGGCGCTTCGCCGGCCGCTGCCGCGGCACGCTCGCTTCGCTCGCTCGGCTCGCGCGCTGTAGGGTCGCAGTTCTACTAACACTCCTCCTCGCTTCGCTCGTCGTCGTACCTACACCGACCTGCCTTAGAGTCTGTCTGAAACTAAAACTACTTTGAACTAACCTAAAAAGTTCCTACAAAGTGTCATGTTGTATCCCCCGCCCGCAGACCCCGCCAATTCTATTTGCGTTTTGTTTTACGCGTTTTAGTAAAATAGTACCATTTTTGATAATTATTAATCAACAAATTTCCACAAAATAGTGCTTATAAATTAAAATCATTGAATAAATATCATGTAACTATTATTGTACACAAATAAGTCGAAAAAACTGTATTTATGTAAAAACTGAACATAAAACAAATCATCACGTTTTAGTTTTTCTCAACACGTTTAACGAAACGCAAAATATTGTGTCATGGCGGTGTAAAATCGGGATTTTATATGGAACTTTGATTATTTTTTATCTCGCAAACCAAGCGTTTCCGCAACTTAAAATTTGGCGAAGAGTTGTCTTTTGGCGAGTAGAAGCTACAAAAAAAATATGAAGCCTGAACTCGATGCCAGACATTCTAAAGCTGAGCCAAATGTTACGTATATCAATATAAAAGAGGGTTAAATTATGCGTCGAATGAGTAACTTAACTTTAATTCGGTTCAGCGGTACAGCCGAAATAAAACCGGGAAAATGTCTCATTTAATTGAAAAACTCGTATTTTGACTTCCATACCACATATCTTTGAAACAGATGACTCCTGTTGAAACACCTATAGAATAAAAGTTGTAGAGAATACAATTTCACGTTATATCGACATCTCAATTTTCAAGTAGAGTCATTTTGAAAGACTAAATTTGGCATGATTTCAAAATCAGTTTTTTCTAAATCCTTCTGAGATGCATATTTTCCATAAAATATGAGGTACATTTAATGCATTGTTACAACAACTAAAAACATTTAATTGCATATTTCTAAATGTATCTAATCAGAAAACTATTTATACACGGTGTTTTATTTTCATTTCCGGTAATTTCAAGGGTACATTCCTGAGCTTAACTTAAGTATATTTCTTAAAGACACTAGTGTCCTAATTTGCTCCAGTTCTGAGGTAATCGATAGTTCTTTTTCGTCTTTCTGATTGTGTATATTTTTATTTTAGTCTGAGAACCCGCTATAAAGTCATGTAACTGTGTGTTAAGTCAACACAATAATAATTTTGTACTAAGCAGAAACGTTTGCAATCGAAATTTCAATTTTATAATTGAAAGAAAAAAATTAAAAATTCGGACCGGTGTTCCGAAAGGTCGCAAGTTCGAACCTAGCTCGACGCGGTGAATTTTTCCATTTATCTTTTAATTATAAAATTTTCAATACAATATGTTTCCTTTTCTATCTCGGATTGTTAATGTTCGAAATTTCATTGACATGTCATAATGTTCAATTGTTTGGTTGAGTTAATATACAGATTGGGGAATCCATCAATAACTACTGAACCTATTTGACTTAACACACAGGTGCATCATTTTGTAGTGGGTTCTCAGAGTAAAAGGTAGGTTTACACAATTAGAAGGCATTAATAAAATATCGATTACCTCAGAAATGGAGCTAAGTAGGACACTGGCGTCTTCGAGAAATAAACCTAAGTTAAGCTCGGGAATATACCCTTGAAATTACCGAAAATAAATAAAACCAGGTGTATAAATAGTTTTCTGATTGGGTACGTTTTAGAAATTTGCAATTCAATGTTTTTAGTTGTATGTAACGATGCATTAAATGTACGCCTCGCACCTCATATTTTATGGAAAATATGCAACTCAGAAGGATTTAGAAAAAACTGATTTTAAATTCATGCCAAATTTAGTCTTTCAAAATGACTGTATACTTAAAAATTGAGATGTCGATATAACGTGAAATTGTATTCTCTACAACTTTTATTCTATAGATTTTTCAACAGGAGTCATCTGTTTCAAAGATATGTGATATGGAAGTCAAAATACTAGTTTTTCAATTAAATGTGACATTTTCCCGGTATATAACTTTTGATTTCCGCTGTACCGCTGAACCGAATTATAAGTTAAGTTACTCATTCGACGCATAATTTAACCCTCTTTAATATTGATATACATAACATTTTCCGTCGGACGTACTGTTTTCGAGCTACAAGCAAAAACCTAACAAAGAGCAAAAATTTCGCTAAAAAGTTATGCACACCTCTTAGGATTGGGCAAATTCGGATTACATGCATTTAGGACCACATGAAGGTACTAAAGCGATTTCCAACCTGCTGGGAATTAATTCTTCGAAAAAACCTAATTTTCTTGGCCTAATAGTCAAGAGCGAAACATTGTAAATAGTGTATATAATAAACTGCTGTAAATAATACGCTCGGGAAATGAAACTATTTAGCTGTGAAACATTTTCAAATTGACATCAGAGCTGACAGGTAAACAAATCAAGATGTCACCATATCATAGAGCTTTATGACTATACTGAACTGTTGCCATATAAATGAGTGTAATAGCGCCCTCTTGACAATAATCATATATTTCTGGTCAGGCTTTAAATCACTCATTCATTACAATAAATTATTATTTTCGTATAGTATATAGTCTGGCTAACCAAAAAGTGCGGTAACAGGTAACAGAAGAAGTAATAAGCTCATCCCCAGTGAGCCTAACGCGAACGTCGAACATCGAAATCTCGTTATCGAGAGTACACGAGCAAAAGGGATGCAGATAACAAAATTTAGATTTTCTAACTTCGCGGTTGGCCCGCAGCATATATATAATCAAATCACACGCATGCAAGATATGCAATGACGTCATATTTCCTGTCTTTCATCGCGGAGTCTGTCCGGAAAGAGAAGTGTCGTAGAATGTATGAGCTCCTCAAGTATAAACCACGACACTTTTCTTTCCTGACAAACTCTATATGGTTTTTGTTTTTTTTATTATACCACGACGGTGGCAAACAAGCATACGGCCCGCCTGATGGTAAGCAGTTACCGTAGCCTATGGACGCCTGCAACCCCAGAGGATAGTTTGCCTCGGGGTCAAAATATATCTGTCCCTTACCGGGCATACTAGACGGAGAGTTAGCCATGTCAGATATGACACAATAATTAGAGCGACGAAACCCCTTTCGCTGGTTTGCCATACTATGCTTATTTGTTGATCCGGACATCTAGCAGCTGTAAAGTGGTGGAGGTCAAAGAATGCAAACTATTTTAAGAATACAAATCCTAAAGTTCTATAGTTTTGATACAGTATCATGAGAAATTATATGAATATCATTGCCAAAACTTTCTGATGGGGGAAAGTAGTCCATAACGACGTATAATGTAATTTATAGTTTGTCGCCTACTGTTTCTGTTTCAGAAATAATACGCATTTTTTGGTTCTAATGTTAAAATATAGGCCTCATCCTCTATAAATAAGACAACTTCAGCAGTTTTTACCTATTTTGGTATCACTTTTTCCAATTCAAAAATTTTGCTAGAATGTCACTCTAACCTCCAACATTAAGAGCTGCCAGATGCCCGGATCTAGCAATAAGGATAGTTTTGCAATACTATACGGGTTTCGTTGCTCTCATTATTGTGCCATATCTGACGTGGCCAGCTCTTAGTCCATACGCTAATCCCCTGTCTAGTCTAGAGTATAATATTCTGTCTATGGAATAAACTATTATCATACCGCGATTAAAACTATTATCTTGTTTTAAAATAATGAGTCATGAGATAAAATTACATTGTCACCGCGGTAGAGTGTGCAGATAAATAAAGATAGCGATTTCAGTCCTTCGAAGTTCTCAAACGGGGATAAAATAAAACAACAAAATATATTTACTAGAGGTACCTAATAGTAGTCCGTCTCGAACTAAGAACTCGCGAGTCTTGCAAACGAGATTACCAATATAACAAGACCCCTTAACAAAACTCTTTTAGGCCATCTGAATCCAGAGCCCCCTGGTTAATCAAGCATATATAAGAACTCTCAAATAAATTATATGTAACTATATCTGAAAACCCAACAAAAAAATTCATGAAGATCAGAAAAACGTTAGTAAAGTTATACACGGATAGTACAGTACGCGAACAGTTTTGAGCTTCGATAACTCACAAGTGCGATTTTCTTTTTTAGTTAGAGAATCTGATATGATTACTTATAGTAAAAAATATTTTCTAACAGTTTTTGACGTCGCGCTAGGTATTATATAGATATTTGTTAATAACAACAAGAAAAGATTATACAATATATATTTTCCTTTACCATACTATTGCATTCAACTATTTCAACATCATCTGTCATTTTATAACAGTTTGGTCAATAGATTATGTAAGCATAATCGAAAACAATTTGTCAAAATATAAGTGACCTTGAATTCTGAACGAATTGCAAATGGCTAAGACGACATATGCTCTTGACAAAACAAATATAAAATGTGAAGTTATGTTGCAAAAGTATAAAGCGATAGCCTGGTGGAGAAAAATAAAACTTACATAATCTTTTCTATGTGTAGCAAACAAATACACGTATTATACCTAGCGCAATGCTAACAATTGTTAGAAAATATTTTTTATTATTAGTACTTATAGATTCTAACAGGTCACAAAATAAAATCGGACTTGTGATTTATGTAATTTTTATAGGTTAAAAAGGCGTTCCCGTACTCCACTCGGACGTCCCAGTAGCTAGCTGACCGTACTGTTGTGTCCAAAGTTGTCTGTACGAACTTCGCTTAGCTGCGCTCGCTCGTTCGATTCGTACAGATAACAATTTATTTATAAAGTAAAATTATTTCACTGTTCACAAAAAAATGTTAAAATATGTGGTAAGTACTTAACTTTTATAGTTTTTATGGTAAATCATAGTTTGTGAATTGATGTTTTAGTATTTACAGTATTTACACTTAAAACCATTGATTTATTATGTAGGTACCTATCTCAGGGCCGGATTAAGCATTTCGGGGCCCCTAGGCAGTGCAATTTATGGGCCCCCTTATTAGCTAAAAAATCGAACAGTGTGTGTATATGTAACTTTTCTGACTTTTTAGGGTTTTGTGACTAACTAGGAACCCTTACATTTTCGCCATGTCCGTCTGTTCGCGGCTTTGCTCAGTGGGGGATAGTACTACGAAACTGAAATTTAACTTTTGAACCATGGGTCCAAAAAATTAGGAAAAATTCATGAAAGTAAGGCCTGATAAGTATATTTTATAAAATTAGTTGAGCCCAGTAAAAGGACGTATATGTCGCTTAGTAAAATGACGTGACGTAAGTGCCGTAAAATATCCCTTGATAAACGACCTTTTGAATGGATGTATTGTAACAGGCCGGCAACTATGAAATCCGGTCTTAGGGTATCGTAGTTAAAGTAGTGCTCATAGTTTCGTCATGTCAGTCTGTCTGTTCGCAGCTTTACTCAGCGCTTGATGGGCCATTAAAAATATTTAAGTTAGTCTATTGAAACGTTCATGCATGAGTCATCGCAAAAATATATCACTTCTAAGTAAAAAAAAAAATTTTGATACAAAATCGTTCATAATTTATCTTGAAATTTGCCCTTTTTACAGGTACAGATCATATACATAGCAATTAAAAAATATTCCAAGTGAATCAGCTGAATAATTTTTCCGCAGCTTCTCAGTCGGCGGCTCGTTCTCCTTTTTTTACCGACACTGAGTTTCGAATCCCTTATACAATATTTCAATTCCTGTTGCAAGTATATGTTTAAAATAAACATTTAGTCCCATGACATCGAGAGAAAGTGGTAAAACTTAACGCTGTCCCTGCTAAAAAGGACTACTCTGTCACAAATGTCACAATGTTTTCTGAAAAACCACTGCACGGAAAAAAACAAAGTGAAACATTTACTTGTTCTCTAAAAACACTGTTGTAGTTTTATGTACTTTTTACCATTATTATTTAAATGACGCTCGAAAAACCGAAAATATCATCTCATTGTCGGTGGAAAAAGAGAACGCCCTAAACCAAGATTAATTAATATCTATTGGTAACGAACTTGAAATGCATTTTTCTTTGAAAAAAGTGATCATAAAATGGACTCAAAGGTGGTCAATCAAAACTGCACACGCGGGGCATATATACAAATTTTTCTATTAATATTTAACTTTGAAACATTTTCATTTTCCACTGTGGACACGCGGTTTACCTAGCCGATATATACAAATTTTCTAATTAATATTAACTTGTAATGAATATGTACAGTAAGTATATAAAGTCACCGCCTGATTTTTTTTTGTACATACGCTTCAATGTTGTCTAGATGTATGCCAAAATATGTAAAAACATATTATATAATCAAGACGACCACGCGGACCACACCTACGCAAGGCATGTTAAGCATAAGTACCTTAACAGGGGGACCTCTGTATAGTATAACTTATCCGATATATGCATATACTAATTTTCCAAATTTCATTTTCCATTTTTTTTCCGTGCACACGGGGCCCCCCGACCGATGCGGGTCCCCTAGTCAGTTGCCTACTCTGCCTAAAGGCTAATCCGGCTCTGCCTATTCTACTTTACTGGATGTGACATCTAAAACAAATTTTGTGCGCCATGTTTGGCGGTTGACATCTATAACTAAATCAAAGTGTAGTATAGACTTGTAGTGATTTTCAATAAAACTTTTGGGACAAAAAATTCTTAGGGATGGGATGTCATCTCCTGTTACTCAATGCTTAAAACATGAAAATATCGTTGATTTAAATTATATAATATTCTAACGAAATATTTTAACGAAAACAGGATTAGGTTGCCCAGCGGACCTCAGTTACAAAATCGAGCCGTGGCAAAAAGTTGTACTAATAAACTATCATGTATAATTAATAAGATTTATTACTGTTGTGCTATGCTAACGCTACTTTCGAATCCCATGTCTCATTCCGATCAACAACATTAAACCACATGGACTTTAATCTTTGATCTGTGATAACGGTTGTTATCAAAGATCAAAGTACACATCAAACGTCCAAAAATTATATATATTGATTAAAGGAAGATTGTAAAATTCAAAACGAGGAAAATGTTTAAAGTGTTAACAAGTTTAACAACAAGCATAAATATCTTGGCGCATGCCCCGAAGCGTCTTACTCGGAGTCTGTCTTTGGCCACGGAATCAAAGGTTAATAATAATAAGTTTTGTGTGATTTTAGTGTTGAGTGTACAGTCGCCATCAAATATTGGAGCCAGGCGCGGATCCGGGATTTCGTTCAGGGGGGGGCACTTTCCTTCACAAAAAGTCTCGCAGTCCGCACCTATGGACCCCGTAGTATACGAGGTTTGCGTTTCAGGGGGGGGCAATTGCCCCTGTTGCCCCCCCCCTGTATCCGCGCCTGATTGGAGCGGCCAAGGTACTCAAAAATATCTGAGCATGTACTGATTTGATTAAACGTCAGGAAAATAATACAAGTAAGTGTACGCGATTAAGTCCCGTTTTTGTGGAAATAATATCTGAACATGCACTTTATCACATTGACAAGAGAGGCGTCGTTCAGATATTTGTGACCACCTTGGCCGCTCTGATATATCTGATGGCGACTGTACAACTTCTGTTCTATGTTCAAAGTTGAAAGTTCAAAATAAAGTTAACGCAAGTTTGTACGAGATTTTATAGCGACTTACTTTGTTAGGTTGTTACATGTTTTTTTATACATACCACGACGGTGGCAAACAAGAATACGGCCCGCCTGATGGTAAGCAGCTATCGTAGCCTATGGACGCCTGCAACTCCAGAGGTGTCACATACGCGTTGCCCACTCTTTACGAAAACGAGGATTCAGTGTGTTGACAGCTAAAGGAACAAAAGGGCCCCTAATCGTTAACACACTGGGTCCTCATGAAGCTTTTTGGCAACCTTACTCACCAGCAGGAACACAACACTTTGAGTAGGGTGGAGGTATATGTACTATCCCAGTCGCGCTCTGCTCCAGATTTGAGCGAGATGACATTCGCAGTACGTATACACCTATGCACCTATACAGTAGTTTAAGGACATACCCGTGTCCGGACGTAGTTTAAGGACATACCCGGGTCCAAATACATGTACACGGCGGGTCAAAATTTATCTTAGCCAAGCCGGAGCTTAATTTGACTTAAAATTTATACATGAGCTGTAGAAAAACTGCTCAGGTGCCTGAAAATTAGGCACGTCGACGGGAATCGTGTTCTATAGACGCGCCGCCACTGGTGCCTACCCTGCCTATTAAATGTTTGATATGTTATGTTTGTTATTAATAATGTGGTAATTTACGTAATTATGCTGAATGTCCAAAATTTAATATCATCAAGGTCTAAAACCTTCAAGACATTCATTCATTAGAATTAAAATTAATTACCTAAACTTGCAATTCAGACGTAATTTCATAAAATTAAAAAACGGGCCAAGTGTGAGTCGGACTCACGCCCTGAGGGTTCCGTACATCACACAATTTTAACAACACCGAACATTGCTGCAATGAAAAGAAAAAATGGTGCACAAACCTTGACTTTGCTGTTAAAAAACTGTTGTTTCCATACATCGAGATTTTTGATGATACCAACTACAATTTTTTGTGATCGCAATTTTTTTGTGATAGAACAACAAATTAACGATTCTTCTTCTTTTACTTGTGAATTAATTAATTTAGGTACACAATAAGAAACTTAGGTATAAAACTAAATAAACTTAAATATAAATCTAAAATATACTAACGCTAATAGATTGTTATTAAATCAAATACAAACATTGAAAACATTGAAAAAATAATCAACCCAGCAGGACTTGAACCTGCATCGATACGCCTTGCCGGGGCTTGATCGATTTACCAATTAAGCTATGGGTATTGCCCCACTTTAAAAACATGCAAAAATAATTATGAATACTTACGGTAAACTTAAATATAAAACTAAAATAAACTTACAAATAATAAATACTCCCCAGGTCGCCTTCTTTTACTTATGCTGTTAGACCCTCGGATGAATTTAGACCTTCCTTTTCGCCACATTTCATGAACCTAGGTTTAAAGGAAGTACCTCATAGCTTTTAATTCCCCTGCGAAGTGTTTGGAAAATAAGGTTCAAATGACCGTATCCTTGGGTTACGTTTATTTAGAAGCTTGACTTTTTTACAGCTTGTAAGGGATTGCCGACATAAGTATTTGATGTTAATTTTGACTTGATATCTCCACGCGTTCCTGAGAAAAGGGGCTTGGCAGACAGACAGAAAGACGGACGAACAACAAAGTGATCCTAGGAGGGGAACTAGTTTTTTCCTTTTGAGGTACGGAACCCGAAACAATTGTTATAAATAAAAAAAAAGATTAAATACATAATGGAAATGAAAGTAACATTAATACAAAAATTAATAAAGTCATTCATAAAAAAATTCAAGTCTATTAATATATGAAGCGCTGGTGGCCTGGCGATAAGACAACCGACTTTCAATCCGGAGGTGCGTCCGACTTTCAAAGGACAGACACGTCGTATAAAAATTTCCAAAGAAAGTCACGGTTATTCACGTTAATTATCATCGATGTTCAGTGCAGTTATAGGCCAAGCAAATAATATCTATAAAAAGTGTTTTGAAGAATTAATTCCCAGCAGGCTGGAAATCACTTTAATACCTTCATGTGATCCTAAATGCATGTAATCCGAGTTTGCCCAATCCCATGAGGTGTGGATAACTTTAAAAACCTGACAAAGAGCAAAAATTTCGCTAAAAAGTTATGCACACTTCTTGGAATTGGGTAAACTCGGATTACATGCATTTAGGACCACATGAAGGTATTAAAGTGATTTCCAGCCAGCTGGGAATTAATTCTTCGAAAAAATCTAATTTTCTTGGCCTATTAAGATAATCTTTACATGAATGAGTAAGGGAGTAAGTAGGTAACATTTGATTTGTTTGACAGAATGAACCGGTAGTGACGGTGAAGCAGGGAAGACTGCAGGGTGCGGTGGACACGCTGCATGATGGATGGCTCCTCCTACTACAGCTATCCCGTATGCTCAGCCTCCGGTTGGAGCTCTACGGTTCAGGGTTAGTGTTCTATCGGCTTAACTAATTAAAATACTAACTTTCAATTATCTCCTAACATTTAAAAATATCTTACAAGCTTTAACATCACCATCCAGGCATCCAAACTATTCAAATCAGTCCTCATTTTTTATCAGGAATTTTAAAAGTAGATAATTATTTATTTTTCTAAAAACGCTCATTCATGGATTGTGTATTTAATATATAATAGTAGTTTGTGTGACTGATACATAATGCCTAATTATGTACAGTTACGTACATTACTTTATCTACTCTACAGACTTATTATAAATCCTAAATGACGTGTTCGGAAACCATTAGAATGACCGACATTGCACCGCCATGGCCAACTGGATTGTGCGGGTACAATTAATGACACACAATATTGTAAATGTAATGTTCGAAATTTGAATGTAGTTAAAGTATCGTTCATCGATACTCTAAAGTAAACTTTACGATGCAACACAGATACAGGTTTCTTAATATAGGCCATTAGCTTATCGTTTCTGAACTATAAGAAAATTATGATATGGATGTAGATAAACAAGATTTTTGCAATATGGATGGGTTATACTCTAACTTAATGAGCACATACAATACTTCCAAATTTATTTACTAGCAATGATTCTGTCGTGTTTATCTATGTTGACAATCATTGCGTCTTTATCACTCTCGTTGTTAGAAAATTACAGTTTGTCTCTTTCTCACGAGGGTGACGGGAGCTCAATAGCACGTCCGCATCACTCGCTTGTTGTTGTGCGACTAGAGACAATTATTTGAAGTCACTAATTTTAAGTGCTTCACTTTTGGATCGTGCATAACCCATCTGTCATTATTATACAACGTGTTACTTGAGCCACTAAAAAGCCATACACCCCAAATGATTTTTATTGTTGCTAATTAATCTAGAGTATCTATTTTTCAATCAGTTAATTATTTCGAAAAATATTCGTATTTTTAGTTTTCCTTGCAATTCTATTCAATTGCTAACTCCAAATTTGTTGCGTTGTTGTCACATCTCTATGTGTCAACCTATCAACCTACTTTGTTAATTTGTATGACATGACATAAGAGGATACTTTGACAATGACAACCTACATGACACTATTTACAGTGAAAAACCAAATTTGCCAAAGCTGCCAGCCATTATTAAATATTCAACCTCTATCTCCTAACCCCTAGAACCGAAAACCGATAGAACGGTAAACTGTAGAATTCGAAACTTTTATATATAGACTCGACACGAAAAAAATGTGGAAAATTAAGGAAAAAGTATATTTAGATATACTGCAATCGATTCCACTCTCGATTCTGAACAAACAGTTTTCACGTTTATAGTCTTGGGTGTAACACGTTGTACATAAATCATTTCTTCCAGGCACCACAGCCATCGCAGCCATGGCAAGGTATCCTGGACGCGACCGAACACAGAGACGTCTGCGTCCAAATCAACCTAATGTCCGGCTCTGCAGATGTCCAGGGCAGCGAAGACTGCCTGTTCCTTAACGTCTACTCCAAGTCACTCCAACCCTCGTCAAAGATATCCATCATGGTCTACATCCACGGTGGTGCATATGCCTTTGGCTCTGGTAACGACGACATGTACGGACCAAAGTTCTTACTACAGCATGACGTTGTTCTAGTCACTATGAATTACCGACTTGAAGTACTAGGCTTCTTATGCTTGGATACTCCTGAGGTCCCCGGCAACGCTGGCATGAAAGACCAAGTTGCTGCCATGAAATGGGTAAAAGACAATATCGCTCAATTCGGAGGTGATCCGGATAACATAACACTTTTCGCTGAAAGTGCTGGCGCTTCATCTGTTACTTACCATATGATGTCACCAATGTCGCAAGGATTATTCCATAAAGCTATCACAAAAAGTGCTACCAGTACTCAGGGGAAAGAAGGAAAAGAACGAGCATTTAGGATTGGTAAATATTTAGGAAAAGATACAAAAGACACTACAGAGTTATTGGATTTCTTAAGAGGGGTTTGAAAACCCTTACTCCAGACGAGAAGTACAGAGGGCTACCAATTCATTTAGCACCAGTCAAAGAAAAGAAATTCAAGAATGTTGAGGCGTTTCTCAGTGAAGATCCAATAGATCTCATTCTATCAAACAAAATATGCAGTATTCCTTTAATGCTTGGATATAATTCTGCTGAAGGCATAATGACACTTCAGGACATTTTTAATAAAACGCCATCATATGATCTACCTAGAGAAATTGTAGACAAAGTTAGTCAGGAAAAATTGATTGAAATGGGTGAGAGAATTAAGAAATTCTACGTCGGTAACAGAGATTATACAAGTGAGGATTTGCAACAAATAGTTCAATTGTTATCTGACTTGTATTTCGTGCATAATGCACATAGATTCGCCTATTTATATTCTAGGCGTAGTAGCTCTATATACATGTATAGATTTAATATAGAGAGTGATTTAAACGTCATCAATAATATGAGTGGTGTCGACGTAAAAGGAGTCAATCATTTCGATGAACTGTTTTATTTCTTTTCGACGAATATGACTGAAGACTATTATGAATCGCAAGAAAAATCAGGGATCATGTCTGGAAAGTTACTAAGATGTGGACGGACTTCGCTAAAACCAGGTAAATTTTACTTTTTGTCATTTTGTTGGACATTTGTAAAAAAATATTGCGATATTGATTTACAATTTCAAAACCTGCGTCTGGTTTACTTATGCGGTTATATCAAAAATACACGCAGTATTTACATTGTACATTAAGGGGCTGACAACAGCTAAATTCCCTCCCTATCTTTTCAGCGCGAGTGAAAGAGAAACACTGTGTTAAGATTAGTATGGGAGCTAGTTGCAAATTTTAAGAAATGATGAATTAAATAACTACGCATTCATTGAGAAATATAAAACAACGAAGTTTTTAGTATTAGTGAGGTGGAATTTTGTCCTTAGTTACAGACGTATAAGTCAAGAAACTAAGGACATACGACTGTTTAAAGCAAATTTTAAGATGTAACTTTGGAATTATTTTCTATCGAGCCGATTTCGTCCAATCGTGTATCGAAATTAACGAAGTTCTTCCAAATATAACGAATAATAATATATATTTTATTTAGTTTCTCAAAACAAGTAGTTATAGCTAAAAAACTGTTTGAGTAAAGTCAATTTGAAGGTCATCGGGTGTTGTCAGCCTCTTAATTGACGCGTCTTAATCATTTGGTTCAAAGTTTTTTTAGGTGTTACAAGTATGTATATGTATGTTTTTTTAAACCGGTATTAGTTTCGAAATGAGCGAGTAAAATACCTCTAAAGGATTGCAGGGTGTCCAAACGTTCAAAGGTTACGCGAACCGTTTCAACCAGTCGGTCCGTATTCTAATTTCAACCACCTTGGTATACAACAAAATTAATGCATTTGACTATCACGTATTTAGCAAATCCGTTGTAAACTCTTCTTAGTAAGTAATGTTTTTTCACTTTGTTTACAGTAATCCAACCCCAGACTTCTCTAGGAGTGACATGGCCAAAATACACCATCGCCAACAAGGAGTACCTGGACAGCAGTGATAAACTCGAGGAGGGAAAGTTCGCCGACAGAGACTGTCGAATTCTGGCACAAGCTGTACCGCGAGGCAGGCCTACCCTGTATTAGTGAGAGTGATATATGTATGTAGAAGAATGTGTAATTTAACCATCAAACTGTACTACCTAAGGAGCACCTTAGATATTGATAATAATCTAGCGGAGGGCAGCTCTGCGAGGTTGTGTGTGTTTGTGTGTGTGTGTGTGTACACACGTCTGGGTGTATGTGTGTTACTGTGTGTGCATGCGTGCGATAGATCTGAGTTTGTAAGTGCGCATGAAATCTGAGTGAGGTCCATTTAGCGCAAACGACAGCTGATAGTTATTACCAGACATAGAAGTTTTAGTGGCAGGAATGAAAATGTCATAGGGACTTCCCAACGATATTAATTTATCGATAAATCGTTATGACAGTTATGATGTACATATAATATGAATTTGGAAGTTGTATATATTATTATATAATATACAGCATAAACTTATTATAAATCTTTTATGAAAATAGTTGTCATTCGATTTGTTTTAGTTGTTAAAATGATTTCTTGGTTTAACTACAATAATATTGCCCAGAATATCACAGCAATATTATTGTAGTTAATAATATAGACTTCCGCAAAGTATCGCCTGAGTCCATAAATTATTTCCTGCTTTTTTTTGTAAATTTCTAATAAGTGTTAAAATATAACATACTAGCTTTTGCCCGCGGCTTCGCTAGCGTTAAATTCGGGTTAACACGGTTCCCCTTTGCCCCCCGTAATGCTCCATACAAACTTCCACCCTCCATTTTAGGGAAGTGGGGTGGTTAGAAAGAGATAAAAAGTAGCCTATGTCACTCTCTATCCCTTTAACTATCTCCACTTAAAAAATCACGTCAATTCGTCCCCCTGTTTTGCCGTGAAAGACGGACAAACAAACAAACAAACACACACACTTTCACATTTATAATATTAGTATGGATCACCATTACATAACGTCGATAGGTAGTTATCAGCTTTACAGGTTAATTTATACTTTACTCGGTAAACTTAGTATGTGCTATGAAATGTCACTTCGATAGTTATCGATAAATTTATTATTGGAAGGAAGTCCCTAGTTTTTGCCACAAAAACTTCTATGTCTGGTTATTACCATTCGTTAGTTTTAAGTTTTTCTGTCCTTGTTTTGTGCTAATAAATATCTTTTCTTTCTGTCTTTCTTTCTTTAAATCATAAAATATATAGTATAAATATAAGGTCACGTCTGAAAATATGGATACATTTTAATGTGATAAAAACATGTAGAGTCGTGGCTACATATTTTGGTCACATTAAATGTAGGTATCCATATATATCCATATTTTCAGACGTGAATGTAGGTACAGTCGCCATCAAATATATCGGAGCGGCCAGGGTACTCAAAAATATCTGAACATGCACTTTATCCCCTTAACAATAGAGTAGTTGTTTAGATATTTGTGACCACCTTGGCCGCTCCGATATATTTGATGGCGACTGTACATATATTTTATTTTCCAGCTAGATGATAAACGAATTGATTTAAAATGAAATTGTATGCTTGTTGTATACATATTTGGAAATATTGTGTTTTGTTAGTTGTAGGTATATTTTTTATATTTAGTGTTTAATAAATAAACACCAAATTAGATTAAAACAGCTCATGTACCTCTACACCTACTACTTCTTCTTTTCCTAGCCTTAATCCTATCATTTGGGGTCGGCTCTCCTAGTTCTTCTCCAGGACCTTCTGTCCCGGGTCGTCACAGCCTTGGAAGAATAATAAGTATGTCGATGGTCACAGCTGGTATTTTTGCCTTATTCAAGTCTCTATTTATAGTGGCCATCCATGTTTGTTGGGGTCTTCCTCGCCGCGGCACCGGCGGATATGTATGCAACACTTTCCTAGTCATGTGGTCAGGTGGTCGCCGCATGACGTGCCCATACCATCTGAATCGGCGTTCTATTAATTTCTCAGGGATAGGTTTTACTCTAAAGCTACCTCGTATGTGTATGTTTTGTACGCGGTCTATTAATAGACGGAGAGCTAGCCACGTCAGATACGACACAATAATGAGAGCAATGAAACCGCCCCTCTCGTTAGTTTGCTATACTATGCTTATTTCTAGATCTGGACATCTGGCCGCTGTAAAGTGGTGGAGGTCAAAGAATGCAAACCACTTTAAGAATACAAATCCTGGAGTTCTGGTTTTGATGCCGTACTATGAAAAATTATATAAATAATCAGATCATATCATTGCTAAAAGTTTCTGATGGGGGAAGTATCCCAAAACGATGTATAATATAATTCATAGTTTGTCGCCTACTGTTTCTGTTTCCGAAATATTACGCAATGTTTTTTGTTCTAATGTTAAAATATAGTCCCCGTCTTCTATAAATAAGATAACTTCGGCCGTTTTTACCTATTATGGCATTACTCTTTTCCAATTCAAAAACTTTGCTAGTCTGCCACTCTGACATCCACCCATTAAAAGCGGCCAGATACCCGGATCTAGCAATAAGGATAGTATTTCAATCTTACTAGATTGGTTTGATTGCTCTCATTATTGTGACATATCTGACGTGACCAGCTCTTAGACCATAATGTTACACCACCTGCCCATCGCAACATTCTCATTTCCGCAGTATGTAGCTTGTCCTCTTCTTGTTTTTTTTTAACACATATTGTAAAACCAGAAGAAAGAAGAAATAAGATTTTAAAATATTTCGTTACTACACCGCCGATATGTAATAATAGTAGTTTATGTAACTGTTACGTAATAAGGGTCCTTAAAACATGAGTGTGGTTTTATGAAATGAGCCGCAGGCGAATTTCATAATAAGATCACACGAGTGTTTTAAGGCCTAATTACGTACAGTTGCATACACTGCTTTATCTAAACTCATATTATTTATTCTAAATGCCTTATTCGGAAACCATAGAATGGCCGCCATCGCACCGCCACCATGGCCAACTCTCGTGTGCCGGCGGTCGGGAAGGCGCGTGTCGGGCTGTCGGCGGATGCGCGGGAGGGTGCAGGTGTACATTATGTTATCAAAACTCATAGCACATCAATAATTGAGCATGAAAAGTTAAAATTACGTTACTGCTACGGATAAAAAGCTTATCATAGTAAAATCGGTCGTGGTAATGCTAGCCATTGCCTACCGTTTTCGAACACGTTTTAGAAAACTTAAAATATGAGTGTAGATAAAGTGGTATAATACACCAATTACTTAGCTAAAATAAATTATATTTAATATAATTATTAGCTTGTGAAATACAAGCTTATCTTCAAGGTGGACAAAATTGGAACTAACCACCGAGCATACTGTTTTCCCTCGTGTGAATATCAGTGGCGCCACCGTCGACTGTACTGATAACTTTGCGCTGCAAAACCGCGCGCGGATTATAATACGCACGTAGGTGCAAACACACACAAAATCTATACAAAAATCATAAAATATTTTTTATTAGAACACACTTTGTTGTTATTACAGGTGTTTCTTAGTTTGATAATAAATGTATCCCTCTACGTTTATATTGGTATCGCCGATTTGCTTTCAATTTTGCGATAGGACATCAAAAATCCACCAATAAAAATGGCTGATTTAGTGTCACCTTATCTCACCACTTCAAACACATTCAGTGTAAATAAGGATTAGTGGTTTTATCAATACTGTAACTAGGAATTATTTTAATTCGCCCATCACTTTTGCGAAATTGAACAATTGTGCAAATATCAGGACTTGTTTGTCGTCTTTTATTTATTTATGGTTTATTTTATTTTTATAGTAATTTGAGGGTTTGCACGTGTTTTTGTAGTTTTTTAGAATCGCGTAGGCATTTCTACGAAACGCGTAGATGGGCTACGCGCAACGCGACAGCGCCGGCAGCGCGCGCGCACGTTTAATAAAAAGATTACATTCATTTTCAGATTCAGAAGATTACATTCGTTACAAATGGATACATATTTTTTTATTTCTGTGTAGCAACATTTAAGCCTAAAATATCCATCGGCTAAAATAAGTAACGGTTTAATTATTATAATAAGATTATAATAAAGAAAAACATATTTTATTTGAACTAAACTGTATTAGCTAAGCTTACTGTAAGTAACTTAGCTTCAGGTTTTAATTTCTTGCTACATCACTGCTACATGGTTATTGCAAATAGTTTAAATAATTTTACACCACTGCACTTCGGAAACGCGTTCTTTATTCCTTGAAAGCGGTGGGGAAAATTATTTGGTACAAGTTTTGCCTAGTTTTTTCACGTTATCTGGCAGTATGGACTTTAAAGAGATGATTTTGAATTATATGAATTTTAAGGCATTTATTTGGCTTTGATTTTATATTTTATAGCTTGTATTTTTCCTGTGGTATGGTAAAAAAAAAAATTATATTCGGTAGCAAAGTTTGTTCAACCTCTCTTGCCTTGAGGCCCTCGTAAGCTCAAGATTCCATTTTTTGAACCACTCGCTACGATTGTGGCTCAATATTAGAATCTTTCGCTGGCTCAGGTCGCAATAAAAGCACGAGAGATTTAAACATCTACTTGCCCCCTTGCATAATAATATGTTTTCGTTTTAAGTAGGTTAAGTAATTGGATTCAATAGGCAAGATGCAATATTTTCATTTATGCTTTAATTTGAAAGAATTGCACTCAGAATAGACTACGAGTGTATTAAAAATGAAAAGACTATAAATAGGCAAAAATTGCCGTGTCAAACTGACAATTAAAATTTTCGCGCCTAAACGGATCTACAGTTCCTTGTCCCTCAGCTTAAATATGGTTTTAACGAAATCTATTATGACTTTTTTTATATACAATCCATTGTTAGTACCGAAAGAGGTTATGAAATGACAAATTATACCTTTAATAACATGTTTTTGAACCACATGTGTACACCGATGAATACCTACGGTATTATGCTTTTGAGTAACGATTATTCATAAGTTCTCACTCATTTGGAATTGTAGAATTAATTTAAAATAGACGATAAAACTTTTTTATGAATCAATTTTGTTTTTGATTACAATACGAATATTGAAACAATTTTTATTAATATTGACTTAGCAATTCATGCAGTATATTGTTGGAAACAAATCACTGCCCGCAAATCACATTTCTGTGACTGTTTCAACAAAACTATATTGCAAAAATTAATGAAACCACTATCTGCCACACACCTGTATCTACTAAAATCTTCCCACGTTATTATCTCTATACCTACAGTATGAGACCTATATATTAATCTTGATTTAAATGAAAATTTACTTGATAGGGCGAGCAAATGTCATGTGAACATATTTTACTAATGTTTTGGTGTAATAACATTCATAAACGTGTCAAGTTTTGACAAGTTGTCAATGCATGTCACGATAAGAGAATATAATGCAACGAATGCAGCGCTGTTATCATGGATGCATACAAGATTATCGAAGTCAAGTGTAGAGAAAGATAGCTAACGCATCCACATATTTTTATAATCTGGCTAACCGCACAGTAGAAGTAATAAGCTATACTCATACTCATTCCCGTTTTTAGTGGTGAAAGCCGTGAAGGGTACCTACTAGCGTAAGAAAATAAATAAATATTATGGGACCATCTTACACAAATCAACCTAGTCCCACAGTAAGCTCAATAAGGCTTGTGTTGTGGGTACTAGACGACGATATATATAATAGATAGATGTAGACAAATACTTAAATACATAGAAAACATCCATAACTCAGGAACAAATATCTGTGATAAACACACAAATAAATGCCCTGACCAGGATTCGAACCCGGGACCTCCTGCTTCATAAGCAGGGTCACTACCAACTAGGCTAGGAGGCCGTTAAAGCGTAAGAAAAAGACAGTATGATTCTGTCTAACTATGCTCGAAGTAAGACAGTCCCTGGTCAGACATCTTTCTTACGAAATCCAAGTCTCATTCCATGTTTCTTACGAAAATATATTGATATAATTTTTTGTTAGATACAGTCGACTACAAAGAGATGTATCCACTTTTTCACCTTATTGCGTTGTAATAAGGTCCAAAAGTGGATACATCTCTTTGTAGTCGACTGTACAAAACATTTGCTAAACTTACTACCTAATATTGCCATAGAAAACTATGTGGTGTAGTATGTAATTAGTACGCAAGCACTGCCTATATAAATAAACGTGTATCTTGTAGGCAAGATACACGTTTAACTTGAGCGGTGCAACTTGAGTCACAATAAATCATAATAATATATTCATTGAAGCTGTTGTTTCACTAACGCTGTCCGTACAACCAAAATTATCTCGTTTTTGTATGTTTAAATAAGATTGTATCCACTGGGTAATAAAATAATACCTCCGAATAATTATGATTCGATTTATTAGTTTTATTAACATTAATATGGATTGTATAATTTGAAATAAAAATATTGAATTTAATTAAAAGACCGCCTAAAATTTTCTTTAGTAGTTTTATATGTTCATATTTCTAACTTAACACAATATGAACATATAAAACTACACTTTTTGCCTAAAACTGCATCTGAACTGAACCACAATGCAGAATAACAATACAGAATAAAAAATCTACCATCAAAAAACATTTTGCACTCACATTCACCCTTTCTCTAACCGTTTAGTGCACAGTGGGTCTGCATGGAGTTGCTGGGTCATTATTTACAACCCTTTGGATGAGCCCTTAACAACAAACCTTTTTAACATTTTAAAACGTCATCCAACAATGGATGATGTATGTTTTTTTCTAACCTGCCAGGATTAACTCTACTTTGTAAATGTTTTAATATTTAAAAGATTAGCGTCGTGTACCGTATTGAAGTACAAGTAAATATTGTAGTTGGAATATTTGTTTGCGGAGAATATTTAAAATGTTTGTTAAAAATAATGAGTATTTCATAACTATTCCTTAACAATTAATAAAAATAATAAAATGAAACAGGATAATTTATAGCTATATTGATATCTTATTTCTCTAATTAAATTGTACAAAATCAACTTAAAATTTGGAAACCGTACTTATAAAAATAATGCTTTAGGTATGATGCAATATAAACGGAGTATATGTAATTGAGTTACTCAAAACTGATATAAATGTCATGTACAAAGAAAAAAGTGACCTAGGCTTCCGGTGCCCAGGGCTGGGATTGATCCAGCGTCTTCTGCATTCGCGGCAGACGCCCTAACCACTTGGCCATCCGAGTCACAGCAACACCGGACGAATTTTCTGCTATGAATTCTAAGGCACATAATATTTATTTAAATAATTTGATTTTTTCTTCGGTTGAATTGATTTGTTCTTGAGTTTTAATTTGACCATCTTTTATATATAAACTTAATATAATAGCAAAACGTGGGCTCTGCAGTCTGTACTATGTGACAATAAAACAACTGTTATATGAATAATGAAAATCTTAACAAGATAGCGATGTTCCATTCATGTCGACAAAAATAGAATAACACTCGTTTTTATCTAAAACCCCAAACAGTTTTCAAACCATTAAAAGCAATGCAAAGCTCTAAAATCTTTAATTAAACAGCAAAGTAAGTTGATAAGCTTGAAACAAGCAAATAATCGCTCGCGCCGCCGAGTCCGCAGAATTATGCTCGGTGGTAGTCGGCAGGGGCGCGCGCGCAGGCGGCTAGTGCTGTCACTACTTGTCGATATATTTTATATTAGCTTAAAATACGATAATAATTATATAGCAGCGCACTTTAAAGGTAATTTATGTGCTTAAGTATAACATAACTATAATTAGAAGCGTAAATTAATACAAAATATTCTAGTTATAAAGAGGTTAAAAAAATATCGTTAAGTTATTGCTATGTTCAAAAGTTGTCATGAAGCGTTATACAATATGTACAGCAAAAGTTTCGTTTATCATAGTTATTTTAACGTGGATCCTGTCATCTTGCAATATTATTCTGCATATCTGACATAAGTATAGAATTGCACATTGACATCTTGACAGTACAAACATACTAGACTTTAAGGGTGCCTTTCCACCAGAGCTATGCTATGCAGCTATGCTATGGATGCGTTTGAATCTACCAATCATTGCCTAACACCAACCAATGGAAACGCGTAGCTGACACATCCTCGCAGCATGGCTGCATAGCATAGCTCTGGTGGAAAGGCACGCTAGGACTTTAAAGAGCCAAAAATATGAAAATCTATAAATCAAGCATGAACGGTAATATCGATATTTGCCATATTCGACAAACCTACCCCTTGGCTAACCCTTCAACTGCTACACATGTCGTAATGCATTCATGGGCTCTCGAGCGTGGCGGCGCAAAGTAACTAAACGGACACACCCCAAGCTTTCATTTATTATTTTAAATGGCAACTCATAATTTTTAGGTTGTAGCAACGGCAGGGTTGAGTTGGAGTACCAGTATGCATAATATCGAATTTCTTAGCGTCGTCCAAGTGATAGCAAAGCTTTTAAATCTAGGTATATACATCCTTCGCCAGAAGTGTTGAGTATAGCTGTTTTTTGTTAACAATTTTGATGTTAAGTATTAATTCCATATCATAACAATGTACGATGACGTAAAATGTTATATTTCATTGATATATTTAGAAAAGGTACGTAGTAACAAAAATGCGAATTGAAGTCGGTGCGCACAAATTGCAAATAGTCTATGAAGTTACTATTAACTTCAACAACACATGCCTGTTCAGTTTGAATTAATTGATAAAATAACTTCAAAAAAGATAGAAACGCCGGACTAAACTTTCGAGTTTTGTATGAAAATCGCAAGGGTGCTCAACACTTCTGGCCAAGGCTGCATCTAAAGTAGTATATTTCATTCAAGACAGTAATCTGACAGCTTTTGCCATACATTGTAAATCACTACTACTTGACTACATGATGAAAAACAGCTTGTCGCCGCAACATGCCCGCAATAATAGCCAGGAATTCGTTATGTTTAATTTCGGAATTTTGAGAATTAAAAAGAAAATCGTCACTTAATCGATGTAAATTCAGAGCGAACAAGCGAGTTTTTTTTAAAGGGCAAAGGTATTGATAGAGCATAAAATCGGTAACGTTTTAACCCTATCGACGCTAAATGCGACATGACGCGATTTGTCAGTGTTCGGCAAGAAATTGTCGATCAACTGTGACGGTAGCCGTTTATGGTACATTGTGTTTCGGCTTCAATGGTAAGGAATGTGTGACTAATTAGTTTGATAGAAAAACTGTGTTAAATAGGACCAATTGACTACTTACAAGTAACTTATATTATAATGCAAAAAAAAACAACACAACTACATACATTTTATCTTCATACAAAAAGGTAGCGATTGAAAATAAATTACACATAAAGCAGAAATGTGTTTACTTTCAAAATAATAGTTGCATAGTTACAGCTGTTTATAGGTAGGTATAGTTACATTTTTGACATTACATTTCGTAACAAAAAAAACATTTTATTTTTTATTTTTAAATATCCACCAGTAGAAAAGAGGTTACGTAGGAACATAGATAGTATAAGTAGAGTACACGCGTACAAATATCCTTATTTCTAATGTCGTTTAATGTTTTTTACGGGTATATTCCGAATCGTGGTGTGTGAACTGAATGAATTAAATTTAATTCCTACGACATTACAACTAGGAAATGCCCTCCGGATTTTTTTGTATAAAAAATCTCGCGTTTTTTCATCCTAAAAAACCTGGATTGAATTTCCTAACTACAACCCTCCTTTTATTGCCTCAACTTTTCTTTTAATTGTCACATTCAGAGCAAAACTCCCAACAGATGTGCCCACGTGCCAATAAATATCAATAAAAAAATCACCCGAATCCGTGTCTGATCAAATATTGATATAATTTATGGCGTGTCAATAAAAGGGTTGCAATAAAAAAGTCACGTTTCACGCACTATTAACCACATTAACCTATTAGACAAATCATACCGTTAAGGTGCAAGGTGGACAGTAAAGCGTAGGTATAGTAGGATTTATTTAAAATGCGCGTTCACACATTCCAAATGTTACTAATGAGCTCTTTCTTACATAAAAAAAATCTAAGCGTACCTTTATAAAATAGTGTTTTGGATTTGGATTTTGGTTTGAAATTATTTTGAGTGGGAGATATTATTCCGCATAACAAAAAATACTGACTTACACAGCAAAAAATCTGAATGCACATCAAAACGACATTTTGTTGGGAATTTAGTTTTTTTGTTGTGCAAATCAAAATAGTAGTTTGGTTATGGTTAGTTTTTAGGGTTCCGTCAACTAGGAACCCTTATAGTTTCGCCATGCCCGCCTGTCCGCCTGTCCATCCGCGGCTTTGTTCAGTGATGTTTAGTACTAGAAAACTGAAATTTGGTACGAGTATGGTGTTTTAATCACGCCGATAACTCTATCGTGTGGGGTGTCCTTTTTACAATTTTTGTCACAATTTTTCTGACTTTCAGGGTGATTATTTTGGAAAAAAAATCACTTAATAAAAAAAAAAATCAAACAAAACTCGATGTGTTTTATAAGGATATTGCAACATACCTACCGATTGATATTGCAACATGTTGAAATTTGGTAAGAACATTTTTTTTGGTTATTAGTTACATGTATAAAAATATATTTTTAGCGGTATACAAAGTACACCAAAATTACGTCAAAATCTTATTAAAATACGGCTTATACGGACGGACAGAAGGACATGACGAAACTGTAAAGGTTTGGCTACGGAACCTTAAAAAGGCTTTAGTTTCATTTAGAAACATTTCTATTTACAACATTTAATAAAATGTTTTTTTCTAATGTGACCGTTATTCTACTTCTTCATTGACTTGACCCCAACACACAAGTACCAGTACTTACCAAAGGGGCGTGTCCTACCCCATAAAACGGGGCGTCGCCCGCCCGCGCGCGCAGTGCGTCGCTCGCGCACCACTGTGCACTCACCGCGCGACCATGGACAAAACATAGTGATTTTTCTGACCTGTGACTTTATACTCGATAGTTTGTACCTACCTATTGATAGTTTTGTGCTTTTCGATGGATGTCAGGACCTGAGTTGATGAAGTAAGTTGTTTTTTCCTGTTTTTAAGATTGTTGTTGAAAATACATATTGTTTCTTCTAGCCCGAAAATACTTATAAAATAAAAAACACAATTTTTAGCTTATTCATCTGAAAACACTTATAACTTTGTTAAATAAAAATCTGGCCTAATTAAAAAGAAATATGACGATCGGTTAGTTATACCGTCGAAATAATATATAAATATACAAGAATTATTTTTTAATTTTTAGTAACAATGTAGCCTGGACCATACGCATTTAAGGGTTAAAATAGTTCATAGCCACTTTTACTAGCAAGCAAAGTTAGAAATTTATAACCATTCCACGGACGTCGATTTATAATGCAATTAAATATTATATAATATGCATATTAAGGCATGAAAACAGGTGAAAATGTTTATAGGAATACGAGATGGTCATAGGAACTGTATAACAAGGTACTTTTCAACTTGGGCCGTATTCTAACTTTAAAATACGTTTCGACACGATCCAACTTCAATACAACTCCAATGCATTAACAACGCAATACAGCTAGCGCCCGAACGTCTAATCAGAAATATCAGAATTTGCTTGAAAATTATTCCGATGCAACTCCAATACAACTGCAATATTGGTTGATTATTTATGGTGTGTTGGTTAAGTTTGAAATAAATTGTGTTTTAATGTATTGTTTATATATTTTAAAATTAGAATATGGCACCTTGTTTAAGTTTGAATCTCGTTCGAAGCAGTGAATTTTTAAATTTTTAGTTAACATTGTTCGCATTGCCTTTATGACTACTCGAAATGAAATAATATTACGAAAGAACAGTACCTACATACAGTACAGGAAATTAATTAAATTCATCATTAATACAATTTGAACAATTCAAGTTTACTTAGGTGATCGCGTAGCTAATGTCGTAGCTGCGTATAAACTAGTTAAAATAAAGGAATCTGTTGGAAGGGTGAGCCATTCAGCTTTTAGTAATCACTATAAAATATAACGGTTACACTCACGTCACTTTAGTCACTTCGCGCGACATGTTTCGGAGAGCTTAGGTCTCCATCTTCAAGCACTAAGAGTGCTATTTTGAACCGGCCCGTAACGCGCTGTTGCACGACGCGTTGTCGCGTTGCGTTGTTTTAGTAATCAGTTAGGTATATCGTAGCTATTGTTTGTTATTGTAGGTAGTTGAATTAAAGGTAGTAGCTACACAGAAATAACACGTCTAGTTATTTTAACAATATTATGTTTTGAGTTTGGAACGATTAAAATTAATTTCGTAAATACCTAAATGTTTTCAATCTGGGAAAAAGATAGTTAGATTTATGTTAAGTAATATCAACCTGAAGTACAGCTGATGTTATATAATGTGTGTTGTGTCTAATTATCTAATGCAAGCTCCACGTTTAGAAATAAAAAAATCTCATGTTCCAAACATTGATTTATTATGTATTCTTCTAGATGTGACATCTAGAACAAATTTTGTGCGCCATGTTTGGCGGTTGACAGCTATGACTGAATCAAACATTAGTATAGACTTGTAGTGATTTTCACTACAACTTTTGGGACAAAAAAATTCAGGGATGTCATCTCCAAAAAAAGACATTGACATGTTCACCATTGTATCCTTCAATTACACTTAATATAATAAATAATAATATAACGGACCTTAATTCTAAAAGTGATAACCAAAAGCATCGTTGGAACGATACAACCGTATATCACAAATATATAAAACAAAGTCACGAGCACAAAGCTTGTAAAAAGCTTGTAATAATTATTCAATTGTCCCCCCCTTACTAATCGTATGACCATTAACTTCGTCATGCTCTGGTAGCGAGGCACGTGCGAGTCGCGTGCCGGACGGACAGGTGTCCCGGGACTCCCGGGTGTCTGTGTCCGTTCCTATTTTCTGTGTCCTGACTTAGGGTTACACCAAAGCTAGGCACTCTAGTGTTTGTCAGTTATACTAAAGAAAATACGCTATTGTCGCTATACGCAGTTGTATAGTGCCACCTACTCCACCGTCTCTGGGCCTCACTGAAAATCAGCGTCGCGGAGTGTACCATGTGGAGCATTCTGTGACATCAAGCTGAGTGAGGACCATTTAGCGCAAACGACAGCTTTAGTAATTACCATTAGTTAGTTTTAAGTTTTTCTGTCCTTGTTTTGTGCTAGTAAATATCTTTTTCTTTCTTT
Source organism: Pammene aurita (assembly GCA_947086415.1). NCBI lineage: Eukaryota > Metazoa > Arthropoda > Insecta > Lepidoptera > Tortricidae > Pammene > Pammene aurita. Next base: position 37,546,896 of record OX352297.1, on the reverse strand, counting down.
CTTTCTATGAGGGTGTCTTTATTTTCTCCATCCGGTGAAGCCTATCTCTTACTTAAAGAATAACGGCCCTACTAAAGTTGTAAGCACCCATTGGTCTCAATGGTCACTTAATATCAAGCGGCACACAAGCTTTTTTAGGGTTCCGTAGTCAACTAGGAACCCTTATAGTTTCGCCATGTCTGCCCGTCCGTCCGTCCGTCCGCGGATAATCTCAGTGACCGTTAGCAATAGAAAGCTGAAATTTGGTACTAATATGTATATCAATCACGCCGACAAAGTGGTAAAATAAAGAGTGGAAAAAAATAATTTATTAGGGTACCTCCCCTATACGTAAAGTGGGGAGTGATTATTTTATTCATTTCAACCCTAACGTGTGATATATTGTTGGATAGGTATTTAAAAATGAATACGGGTTTAATAAAATCATTTTTTGATAATGTAAATATTTTCGGAAATAATCGCTCCAGAAGTAAAAAAAAATGTGTCCCCTCTAACTTTTGAACCATAAGTTCTAAAATATGAAAAAAATCTCAAAAGTAGAACTTTATAAAAACTTTATAGGAAAATTATTTTGAACTTGATAGGTTGAATAGTTTTTGAAAAAAAATTACAAAATAATTTCTGAACTAAGTTTGTAATTTAACCGTATAAGCAGGTGTTTATTGTACCTGTAATTTCTACAAACTAACAATGAAATGACGTGCTTTCAAATAAAGTAAAAACGGTGAAAATCGGTCCACGCAATAAATAATTATCCCATAAAAATCATCTTCCATACTTTAAGCTCGCGCGCAATAGTTTACTTAATTTGCCGATAGATGTCGCTATACGTGGAACGCTCATGCCATATCCTACATGGCGGTGTTATTTTAACTCTTAAGTGGGGACACTTACTGTGACGGACGGAAAACTACGGAACCCTACACTGAGCGTGGCCCGACACGCTCTTGGCCGGTTTTTGTATTATATTACCTATTCGTTTATTGATTAAGTATTTGGGATTTTCTACCTTCCTAACAAGCTTTTCTAAAAAATAATTTGTACTGGTCCATCTTGCCTTTTTCATTAACTAATAAAATTAACTCTTACAACGGTTTTGGCCTACTTTAACTTTAACATCTGACATGAAATCTTGATTAACACATATTTTCATTATGAATCAATTTGATATTGATTAACGGCATTATTTATAGGTAAAACATTAATCCTATAAATTTTCCATAGTTGTTTTCGGAACTGGAGCGGAAATTATTACATTAAATTAGCGACATTTACGAGTCAACTAAATCAAAAACAGACCCCTCAGCGGAAATCACACACCGGAAGTAGGAAGTGATAAAGTTCAACTGTTGCTGTAACTTGGTCACGCACTGGTCACCTGTCAGGGAAATTACTGCTTTCCAAACATAGGGGAGTAATAGACACATTGTCGGAGTGTAGCATTTGGTTTAGTTGCAATTAGTGCAAGTCAAGAAGTGAAGAGTGTAGGGTGTCTTGATCGTCATGTTTTTGGGTTTGTACATAATTCGGAAAAGGACGTAAAACCTACACATATGCATGATGATTCACATAATATCCTATCGTTATTCTTAATAGACCCTGGCTAGCTCTCTTTTTGTCTATCATAAATGTCTCTGGAAGATGGCTTGCAAATGTTACACAATACAATCCATATGTTTATATTCGATTTTCTTTTCCAGGTACCCTTCAAGATGTTCTCCAACTTCGACGACTACTGCGATTTTAACGACAGCATCTGCAGCACCGACTCAGGCTTCGAAAGGTCACACAACGACTCCTACGCGACCTCCACGACGTCCACCCCCTTGAAGCACAACACCTCAGACCCGGGCATCTGCCTCACTCCGATCAAATCTGAAGCACGAAGAAAACTATTCAGCGAATCCTATGAATTCCCGTTCCAAAATCAAATCGAAGGCGTTAAAGCATTTGAAGAGAACATACAAACTGCAGTGACATCAACGCCTATCAAGAAAGAAAGGAAACCAAAAGACCCGAACAAACCAAGGAGGAAATATGCCAATGGAAAGAACAGAATCTCAAGATGCAAGAGTCCGACTCAACTTCTCAGAATTAAGAGGAATAGAAGAATGAAGGCCAACGATAGGGAAAGAAATCGAATGCACATGTTAAATGAAGCGCTTGATAGACTCAGATGTGTGCTACCAACTTTTCCTGAAGACACCAAGTTAACCAAGATAGAAACATTGAGATTCGCACACAACTACATCTTCGCTTTAAGCCAAACTTTGGAATCTCTAGATAACATCAACTCCGGGCAAGCACCAGCAGAAAATGTCAGTTGTGATAAACTTCAGAAATACACAGCACATGAGAAAATCACTAGAGATGCATTTAGAGATATCTTTTCTTTGAATAATAAGACTGAAGAATTTAATAGCGATGGTAGTTACAGGAGCTTTCAGGGATATAGTAAGCCTTTTCCGAATGGGTGCAACTTCATGCAGACGTCCGAAGGTGTCCTCATAAATGTGGGAAACGTGACGGTGTCCGTGAACAACAAGGGAGGAAACTGTATTACTTCTACCACAGGGAGTGGCTTCTTTACTCACCCATCAAGTTACCCCGATAATACCAACCAACAAAATTATTTTTACCAAAAACCATTTATACCGTGTGTTAATGGTGAAAATATGCATGATGTTAGTGGTAATACTGAAGAATATTTCAATCAAAATAATTATGAAATATTCAAAAATGCATTTGATACAGCGAAAAATAAAAGATACCCAAAGACTGAGGATTATGCAGCTAATTATGGAGAATATACAAATATTTATGGACATAATGAGTGGCAAGATTATAGTAGAATAAGCGAATATAATTATCAACATAATTATTATAACAATGACCAAAGACTGTACAGGAATTTTTATAATAGGCCTAGTATTGTAAACGCTCAAATTTAAGCGGTTGTGTATTTTCTAGTCAGCTATGTACAGAATATATTTTTAATGAATTTAAAAAATAAGTAAATGAATCGAGTCCATGAAAACCTTACTAATAAATACAGAAAAAAATGGAATAATGACTAAATGAATCTGTTGGACTAACAATACATTTAGAAAGGTTTTCATGGCTCATATATTTTGATAAATGACATTTAGAATAAAAAAAATAGGGAACAATAACATTGTGATGTTTCTTTAGACAATAATAAAAATGTACCATGCAGCTTTTTACCAAAGAGTATATAGTCTAGTCACGTTTTGAAATGTTTTGCTAAAATTTAGTAATTAAATATTTTCTACAACATTTTTCTTTCATTTATTAACCAAAAGTTAATAGAAAACTTGGTAAGTAATAAACTATGTAACGAGATAATGAGCGAAAGTCTTTGCAGCACAGTAAAAAATAAATAAACGAGGTTCATAGTTGATTTACCGCTTACTGTACAAGCTGGTATGAATATAAATCAAACGTGGAACAAAGGACGCTAAAGAGCGAAAACTTGTGAATGGGAGCGCACCCTAACGTGCGCGGGCGCATTGTTATAGATCTTTTGACAACCCTACCAGCATACATATCCTTGAATTAAACAAAACTCAACCTTGTGCCCTTGATTTAAAAAACTTTGAGAGAAAAAATAAAGTGGTTCTTGTGACAACTGAACCAAGTTACTGATACAGATGTGCCAGAGAAATGTCAACCTTAACAGCGTGTATTAAGAGAAGATTGAGGGTAGAATTAAATTTGTCGTAGGGGGTAATAGGGCACCCGTTGAATTGAGTTGCGAAAAGTAATGTTTGCTTTGGAAATTCGTTACGGCCTATTTTGTTGCTTGCACCAATGATTTGGGTGTTATAGCATTACATTTGTAATAATAATAACTGATGATCGATTATGTTTGTCTTTCCTCGTTTAAGTTGCAAGCTATAAAGCTTCCAAAGAGGAGTATGAAAGCTTGTATCATGTGGAGAAATAACGGACCTTACACTTGATAGTTATAGGATCATAAACGTCTATCGAGCACTTGATTTTTATTCCAGCCGGCGATCATCAAAACAAAGAAGACAGATGCCATAACCATAACAAAACAAATAAATGTTTCTAATTTTGTTTTAATCAGCCTTGTCATCTTCAAGAATTTGATGAACATTGGCACATACTCAAAGAATACAAATATCCCCGGAAGAACATTCTCCTTCGAAACTTTGAAGTTGGTTAGAAATGTTTTGACATGGGTCGCTTACAAAAACCTTATTTTCAGAAGTTAGTAAAAGCAACACGAGTGGCGTGAGGTCCTGAGGTATATAATGCAATTACGAAATAATAAGCCAATTCGTCACACTATATTGCTGTTTAGTCACAGATTTGTTGTCACATCTGCAAGTTAATTGCAATATTTAATTTACCATTCGCCACAGGATATTGAGGACATTTTCATTTCCGTTACATTAACGTTTGTATTTAATTAAGATTGCTTTTAACATTGGACTTCCTACTCAGGTGTTATACTTATTTTGGTTAAAAATTGAAATTGTGTTGTTGGTTACAAATAACAATGATTGGAAATAAAGGAATAATTTAATAATCCAATGCTTCGGGTGCGATTAGAATTCGTGACTCCGGTGATTATTCTGAATTGTGGTAATCGTTAGCAGATGTCTATGAAATGTCTGCGAAGCTCATTTGGGATTTTTAAGTTATTCGCAATGTAGGTGCTGTATACACGGTGCTTGTGAGCATTGCGAGAGATTTTAACCACGAATTCCTGAGGTCATAAGGAGTAATAAATGTTATATGAATTTAGGTAAATTTCGCCAAAAATGTTTTTTTGCTTTTTTTCGATTTTTTGAATGCTTTTGATAAGTATTCCTTGGCAGTTTGATATCTGTCAATAAGAATGTCTAGACCCCATAAAGGGTGAAATCGCCATCAAAAATGCGTTTTGCACTGAGTAACTAGGCGAATTAAAAAAAAATATTATACGACAGTTTAGTATCCAATTATGATCAGGAATACGCTGGCAAAATTATTTGGGTTCCTCACGAGCACCGTGTATACATATATTGTAGATTGCCATTTTTATGAAAATGTTTTAAAATCGTAATTAAATTACACTATTAAGACTAGATTAAGATTTTTGTTTGTTTGCTACTAACACTATAGATGCTTTGGTTGTCCGAAATAAATAAATTTAATTTAATTTATTAATTCATTAATTTTCATCGACCACTTCCGAGAAATGGGCAGCCAATTAGGGTGGATGCGACCACTAGGCGCTCAAGAAAATATTCCTGATAGTGTCACTGTTAAAAATCACATAGGTACTAAGTAAGGTACAGGTACCATCGCCCACACTGTTTAACAGCCCATCGGTGGACCTTATGCCTTTTGTAATAAGGTCGATGTACAGTTAAGAGTGTTGCTGTTTGTACAGGGACGAACTTTAATTGTTGAGACATTTACGGTTCAAGCTATTTTCTTTTGTTAAGTACTTACTCTATGAAATGTCCAGTGTAAAGTGAACCCTCAACAATTAAAGCCCGACCGTACAGTTCTACTCTACACCTCGCCCACTTACTTAGCTACGTCTGTAAGTAGAACTACTATAAGAGCGCAATCATTGGAGCATTTGCCTTACAAAAGGTGGAGTAGAAATGTTTTAATGGTTATTGGTAGGCTATAGGGTGGTTATTAAAATACTAGATTTGAGACCTTGAGGGCCACGGCCGCCATCTTGGTTTAAAGGTGCCAAAAGTCCGTTTTTGAACCTTGGCGCTTAAACGGTTATCAGTATGCCTAAAATGTCTATGGAACGTATGAAGAAGATAAAATTGTCTACAATATTTCCATACACAATACATATGTAAGTCTTACATAGATATAATAAATAAATAATATTAATAATAAATAAATATTATAGGACAATCTTACACAAACCGACCTAGTCCCACAGTAAGCTCAATAAGGCTTGTGTTGTGGGTACTAGACGACGATATATATAGATAAATATTTAAATACATAGAAAACATCCATAACTCAGGTACAAATATCTGTGATAAACACACAAATAAATGCCCTTACCAGGATTCGAACCCGCGACCTCCTGCTTCGTAGGTAGTGTCACTACCGACTGGGCTAGGAGGCCGTCAAATAAAGATACAGGGGGTGAAAAAGTGTATATTTTCTTATATCATAAGAATTTTATTTATTAGCTCCTAAGTTTTGTGCTTTGAGATAAGGAAATGAAGTCTCTACCACAGTTGTGTCATCTTCTAATGATTCTTCTAAAAGATATTCAAAAGTTGAATTCACCCCTAGAGCGCTTATAGAGGGGGTGAAAGTAGTAAGTCTCACACACAAAATCAATGTTCTATTACTCATCATAAAATACACTCGCGTGCAAATAATTCTGGTCAGTACGAAAAACTATAATATCTCCTAAAATAATAAAGCTAGGAGCCTGAATTAACTTGTATATTATAGATAAATGCATAGTTAATAAAACAACGTCAAGAGTTAGAGATGATATTCACTTGTTTATTTAATTAACATAGTAAACACGATATCAATTAATTATAGGTAAAAAGCAACCGTGGTACCTCACACACAAAACTAAAAACAAAAAAAAAAAAAATATATCAATACTTCGTATTGCCTCCTCGGGCTCTTCTTACAGCTTCTAAACGATTGGGCATACTGTTTATTAAGTTTCTTATGCGTTCTTGCGGGATATTAGCCCATTCTTCCACTAACGCCTGTTTCAGGTCTCGAAGTGTAGCTGGGGCGGGGTTTCGATTTCTTACACGCCTTCCGAGCTCGTCCCATACGTGCTCAATCGGATTTAGGTCCGGGCTTCTCGAGGGCCAGTTCATAGTGTTGATGCCAACCTCCTCAAAATAATCTTCCACAATCTGTGCGGTGTGTGGCCTGGCGTTGTCATGCATGAACATTGAGTTTTCACCCATATTAATTAAATATGGGCCTACATGCTCATTAAGAATCTCTTCCAGATACCTGGCACTAGTTAACGTTCCATTTTCTATCAAAACTAATTGCGTGCGACTCTCTGAAGAGATTCCAGCCCAAACCATAACAGACCCACCGCCGAAAGCAACTTTTTCTTCAAAACAGGCTGGAATAAAACGTTCACCTGGCCGTCTGTAAACTCTTCGCCGCCCGTCATGTGCATAGAGCATAAATCTGGATTCGTCAGAAAACATAATTCTTGCCCATTCTTCGGCACCCCATCGCCTGTATTCGCGTGCGTAAAGTTTCCTTGCATTTCGGTGCCCTCTGTCAAGTTTTGGGCCATTTGCCGGTCTATGTGGGGTCAAATTAGCTTCACGAAGCCGCCGCCTTACAGTCCACTCGCTGATGTCATCTCTTCGGGTCTCCCGAAGTTGGTTTTTGACTTCAACTGCAGTGAGATGACGATTTCGGAACATTGTTGTTACAATAAATCGATCTTCTCTAGCTGTAGTACATCTCGGCCTGCCGGTTCCTGGTCTTCGAAGGTTCCTGCCAGTTTGTAGGAAACGTTGGAGGACCCTCTGCACCGTAGATAGTGACACGCCTGTTCTTCTTGCTGTATATCTCTGACTTCTGCCTTCTTGTAACAAAGTGTGTAATCCTGTATTCACCAATATTTTTAGATACATCCTGTATTCACCAATATTTTTTGATACATCCTGTATTCACCAATATTTTTTGATAAATCCTGTATTCACCAATATTTTTAGATACATCCTGTATTCACAAATATTTTTTGATACATCCTGTATTCACAAATATTTTTTGATATATCCTGTATTCACAAATATTTTTTGATACATCCTGTATTCACCAATATTTTTTGATACATCCTGTATTCACCAATATTCGAAGACTGCTGGACCGATATGGACATTTTTGGTTGTTTGAAAAGGTCTACTTACCTAATGTGATTTGATTTGACTATTTGTTACAGTTGCTCGGGCATTCGCTCTTGGTAGCCCATAGAGTATATTGAGTGTGTAGCCTAAGTGAGGTTATTTTATCATTAAAATTATTAATGAAAGTATTATCCGTTGAGATGATTCTTAATAGATAGCTAGGTTTGCGGTTTAAACCCAAATGGAGTATGTATGTAAGTATTTATAAATCTGTATTCTACAAATCGCCTCGTCACGTCAACCATGGCAAATGTAATTAAGTGCCCCTCGCGGTTAGCGTTGAGAATGTCGGGATTCGATGGTTAATCCTTCGCGTTTGGTCCCCTTCGGAAAAATAATAATAATTGGAATAAGTAAATACATCGGTGGTTACGACTGGTAGTTCGAACAAGTGAATTTCGTTCGTTTTCACCAGAATGTCGAAGGAGGTTATGTTTTTATGTGGTTGAGACACTAGACTGTCGGGAGTTAATGTTTGTTATAATATAATATATAGTACATATTAATAGTATCTTTTTATGGACACGTATTTTCAATACTGCTTGATGTATGGCATCCAGAAGAGCCACTGACGAGCACATAATGATTGTGGAAAATGGAAGTATCCACCAAAACTATAAATAAATATGGATACTTTTGAAGTCTTCAAATCTGAGGGCTCAAGTTTCCCGCTCCAAGAAGTGTTGGATCAAACGTTGAAAAAGTAAATACAATATAAAACCTAAAAGAAAGTAATAATAGGTATAACTGAATACAGAATGTAAAAATAATACTGTATACAGGGTGTAAAAATAGTACTGTCTAAACTGTCACCTGCCTGACCGTGCATTGCAGAGATGTGAATTTTTACTATTATTTTATGTACATTGTTATTAGCTATTTCTTTAATAAATGACTATTCATATCAAATAGTACTGTACACAGGGTGTAAAAATAGTACTGTATACAGGTTGTAAAAAAATACTGGTGATCTGTATAAGGGCATAATTGTTATCATATTATGAGTAATAAAAAGTAGGAGAAAAAATTTTTGGACGCGAAAAAATTTTTTTTTCTTATTTTTCATAATTAAAATACGATACCAAGTACGCCCTTAAAATTATCACCAACATTTTTATTACACCCTGTAGGTATACAGTAAGTTAGAAGAAAATTTGATCACATTATTAATTTAAATTCAAGCTGAAGTCAATAAACCCGTAATAAAATCCGCCGCTACCCTGATCAAACAACCATACTAAAACCGTACAATAAAACAGTTAACAAAGCTAACTAAAACACATGCAAGTCCAGCCTCAGGCTAATTGAGCCATTGTGTGTCTGTTTGTCCGTCTTGTTTAAAATTCATCCTCGTATTTACTGAGTCCGCTAAACCAATAGAACTTTACCAACTTAACTAAGTATGGGCAAACATGGAACTAATATAAACTAAATTTGAATTCGACTTTGCTGTGTAATCTTTAGGGTCTAGTTTTGCAATTGAATTGAAAATGGACTTGACGTCTTTTGTTTTCAAGCGGTTGTCACACCAAGATATAGAGCATGAAATAAGACTTTGTGTCAAAGTGTTAAAGTTTATAATTGTGCTGCTTTAGCATTCAACTACGGTGGCCACACGGCCAGCAAATGTAAAGTTGTAACAGAGAAAGTTTGTTGGTTTTAGTTTTTTAAAGTGATCGTATTTTGGGGCGTTTTAATGGGGTTGGCTAATGATTTTATATTTCGTTTTGATGAAGTAGTTTCCATGCCGGTGTTTCCCCGCAGGCTTGAAACCGGCTGTGTAATGTTCAGAACTTCAGAGAGTAGTTAGACGTTGGCAATGGGCATTGCTGTCATAAATGGGCAGAAATTAGGTTCTCAAAAAGTTGAAGCATTGATTTCGTAAATATCGCAGGATGCTTTTGAATAGTTTGGATGCAGACATCCATTGCGTTGACGTCGTGGAAATCCTTGGAGATGGTTCATGGTACATCCATACTCAAGAAATAACTTCTGTAAAGGCTAGAAATTGTACCTAAGTTTGCCCAAACAAATTTAATTTATGTTTAATTCTAAAGCTTTTACTTAGTCTTTAGTTTAGTACTTAGGCCATAGGATAAAAAAACCCAAAGAAAGAAGCTCAAAGAAGACCCAGTGTATTGACGATGAGGGACTTTCTTGTTCCTTTAGTCGTCAACACAGTGAATCCTCCTTTTTGTAAAGGGTCGGCAACGCGCATGTGACTCCTTTGGAGTTGCAGGCGTCCATAGGTTACGGTAGCTGCTTACCATCAGGCGGGCCGTATGCTTGTTTGCCACCGTCGTGGTATATAAAAAAAAAAAAAAAAAAAAAAAAAAAAAAAAAAAAAAAAAAAAAAAAAAAAAAAAAAAAAAAAAAAAAAAAAAAGGATAAGAAAACTTGGTACAAAAACTGGAAGTGAGTGTTACCGTCGCCGAGAAACTTTAATGTTTGGTGAAACTAATATTTTTGTAAATTGTACCATTTTCCTGGCGTTTTTCCCGCCTTTCTGCCTACGTTAAATTCAGTCTGGAGTCCGCTCGGCCACCTATTCCTAACAATTGTCGTTTTACGAAAGGGACTGCCAACTGACGTTCCAATCTAGAGTGGGAAACTAGGCCTTGTTGGGATTAGGTCCGGTTTCCTCACAATTTTTCCAAATATTATTTCGTATTTCCTATATATTTAAGTTCCGAGAAACTTAGTTGATATCTAGGTATATTTAGTAATGGATTTAAAAAAATAAGTGTGGTTAATCATTTAATAAGAATTCCTAACGTAACCAGTTAAACCGAAGGCAAAATAAATCCACATTTATATTGGATATCGATCGTATCAATATTATAAATAGGCATAATTCCTGCCATAACGGCCACCAATATTCATAACTATTAGCTCCCCCACAAATCGTTAATCCCGAGATGAATCGACACACAAATTGGTCGAGAGATTTACTGTGCGGTTTACCGATTTCATTTGTCAACTGGAGACCTTTTCATAGAAAATGAAACAACATAAGTTGGCATATTTGCTGTACAAAATCGTACAGAGCAACACAATCTGGAAACAGACATAGAAAATATTTGATTGATCATAGAGATTTCGTAGATAATTTTGCTCTCAAAAGGAATGACTTTTTTCTCGAGAAAAAATTACCTACTCAAAATAGCATCACATGACAACATTTGCTTTGTATTAAATTACTAGGAGATGGTTATATTGGACTCAATTTAAACCAAATGCGCATTTAATTAGACTTAAAGCACCTCATTGACCAAAGTTTTATACTTATGGGTTACTAGCTTTTGCCCGCGGCTTCGCTCGCGTTAAATTCGGGGTAACACGGTTCCCCTTTTCTGAATGCCCCCCGGAATGCTCCATACAAACTTCCACCCCCCATTTTAGGGAAGTGGGGGGTTAGAAAGAGACAAAAAGTAGCCTATGTCACTCTCCACCCCTTCAACTATATCCACTTAAAAAAATCAAGTCAGTTCGTCGCCCCGTTTTGCCGTGAAAGACGGACAAACAAACACACACATACACTTTCCCATTTATAATATTAGTATGGATTGCAAAGGAATAAGGGTGCAAACAAAAGTTTTTTGACGTCAACTGGTATAACGTATAACTACAGACAGTCATCAGCAGAAGTACATAAGCGGGTCAGGTGTTCAAAATGATCTTCACACCCTGTTGTTCTCTTAACAATACAGGGTGTAACAAAAATACTTGTGATCCGTTTAAGGACATAATGGGTACCGTACTGCTGTATATAGTGCAGTAAAACACTTCTATAATTGCATTAACACGTTTAATTTTGAAGATAAAGTAAATTATTTAAAATTAGCAACAATAATTAGATTATTAAAATTAGCACTTCACGTAAAAATTACGATAAGGTATCTATATAAAGATATTTCACATTCAATAACTTCCTTAGTGGTTAGAATGTAATTAAATTACAATAATCAGAATATTGAAAATTAGCACTTCACATAAAAATGAAGATAACGGTATCTATATAAGGATATTTCACATTCAATAACTTCCTTAGTGGTAAGAATGTAATTAAATTACAATAATCAGAATATTTAATATTAGCACTTCACATAAAAATGACGATAACGGTATCTATATAAAGATATTTCACATTCAATAGTTACCTTAGTATCGTAAACGTCTACTTTCCGCACAAAAGGAAAATAAAAAAGAGGGAGTACTAGCAAAACTAGTAAGTACAAATAAAGACTCGGCTGGTAATTTGGCTGCGGGAAAATAATGGATTAATGAGGCGGGTGATATGGATGGTGACAGATGATTCGCTGGCTGAATCATGCGTCATGCTACAATAAGTACTAAGAAAAAGTACAAGAAAATTTTTTTGGACTCGAAATCATTTAGTTTTTTTTGTATGGGGCACGTCGACCCAGCCGACCAAATTTGGTTTTAGCATGGATTTTTTTTTCCTTGGTTTTTTAAAATTACTTAAATAGAACACGATACCAATGATGCCTTAACCGGATCACCATCATTTTTGTTACACCCTGTATACCTACTCAGCTCATTTTAACTATAAAACTTTCGTGAGACTCTAACATATTAAAAATATTTATAACGGGTTACTCACGTAATTTAAGTCGATTTTTGCTCGACATGTTTCGGTCAATTTACGATGACCATTTTCACGAGCTGCGCAGGCGCGTAGTAGCCGTCGCGCTGCCGTCGCGGAAGGCAGCTCGTGAAAATGGTCATCGTAAATTGACCGAAACATGTCGAGCAAAAATCGACTTAAATTACGTGAGTATTTATAATATACTCAGCTCATTTTGAAATTCTGATGTTGACCTTTTTTAGGGTTCCGTACCTCGAAAGGAAAAAACGGAACCCTTATAGGATCACTTTGTTGTCCGTCTGTCTGTCTGTCTGTCAAGACCATTTTTCTCAGGAACGCATGGAGGTATCAAGCTGAAATTTATATCAAATACTCAGGTCTATTGTCCCTTGGAGCTGTGAAAAAATCAAACTTAAAAGCCAACGCAATCAAAAGATACAGTCGTTTTTCGGCACTCGCAAAACCTACGGGGTACTTCCCGTGAACTCGGAAACTATAAATTTGGCACGAAGCAACGTCATATAGCATAGACAATGGAAAAGTTACAATAAGTAGACATTTTTAGTAAAATCATACAAAAAAATATTTTCTAAATTTTTTAGCTTACTACCTTTTTCCTCGTAAACGCGGGGAGGTATTAAATTGAAATTCATGTCAAATACTCAGGGCTATAGGACCTTTCAGATGTAGCAAAACCAAACTTTTATGTCAACGCAATCAAAAGAAATAGCAATTTAAGTCGCATATTTTGAAACTGAGTACTCGCAAGAAACTCAAAACCTAAAGGGTACTTCCCGTAAACTCAGAAACTTGAAACTTGGCACGAAGAAACTTCATATACCACATATAAAAGAAAAATTACGAAAACTGTAAATTTTAAGTTACATCATATAATAAAAATATTTTTATTAATTTTAAAGTTACTACCCCTATAGTATACCTACAGGTTTGTACGAAACCCTCGGTGCGCGAGTCCGTCTCGCACTTGGCCGGTTTTTTTCTTAGACTGCGTTTCCACCAGAGATGAGCGAAGATGCGTAGCAAGGAATGTGTTTGTTAAGCACCAATATAATAACTTCATTTGTTTATACTCGCACAGCGCAGCTCTAATAGGATTGGTTCTAAAAAAACACATTCCTTGCTCATCTCTGGTGGAAACGAAGCCTTATCAGTCTTAGCAAATAGTATTTTTTCAAAATCAGTATTTACTTTAGCAGATGCAATTTTCCCAGTGGTTTGACCTTACGCAAACAAATTATAATTATTTAAAGGTGCGACCACACCGCTGCTTCAAATACGGCTACGTTACGGAATCGCAGTGACGCGTCGTATCCACACCGTTTTAATCGTATGCCCCCCACACCGCTGCTTAAAATACGGCGACGTTACGGAATCGCAGTGACGCATCGTATCCGTACCGTTTTTATCGCATGCCCTCCACACCGCTGCTCAAAATACGCAGACAATTGAGCTGCGAAAAAGTATTTCGTATGGGGCACGTCACTGCGTCACGTTGCGTCTGCGTATTTTGAGCAGCGGTGTGGAGAGCATGCATTAAAGTCGTGACGTTTACGGCACGTCATTGCGATTCCTTACCGTCAGCGTATTTTAAGCAGCGGTGTGGGGAGCATGCGATTAAAACGGTGTGGATACGATGCGTCACTGCGGTTCCGTAGCGTCACCGTTTTTTAAGCAGCGGTGTGGTCGCACCTTTACTTTAAAAATTATTTTTGGACGCCAAATGTGCAACTTGTATGGTAATACATCTAAACTTGCATGTGCCTAGTACCTTCTGACTACTTTGTTTGTCTTCATGCCAAGCGTAAGCACTTGAAAACTTTTCGAAGCACCCTACACCTGCTCAAAGCAATTTCAATCCTAAGTCAGAGGAATAAAGTTAATTTTAAAATGACTTAATGTACAAGCGCTACCAATTTAACTCGAAGCTGATTCGAACAATTTTAAACTCTATTTCATGACTATTAGGGGTGAGAGTGATGTTAATTGAAATTAGGGTTGCCACCAAACGTTATTGTAACATTTGGTACTTTGTGCTTGCGTGCTCGAGATTGATTGAAAACTAACTATAGCGTTGTACGTTTGTTTGTGGAGATAACAGTGACGTCACGAGAGCACATCTGCACTTTAATTAATGCATTGGATGTAGTTGCATTATAAATTACAATTTACTGTATAGATCTTGAATAGCAAGGAAAGAAGCCTTGTGGTGCCCTATTTTTTCGTTTAAGTATTATACAGAGTGTTACAAAAATGCTGGTACTTCATTTAAGGGCATAATAGAGAACATGCATGAAAAATATTTAATTGAATCTGTTGCATAAACACGTTCAACAACCCCAAACTAATATAAATAAGTGGAAATCCGTAATAATTTTTACCTGTTTTTTAAAGATATTGGTTTAAAAACTTAAAATTTTAGGCATTTTCTTTTATACCTCAAATGTATTTTCGAAACTTCAGTTCGATTACTTATGTTCTAACAAGAAAAAAAATGTACGACAACTATATAGATAAACGCATTTTTTCGTGCCTAAAATTACAAAAATCTCCCAAAAACTTGTTCTTTCCAAACAGTTTTCTGCAACTTTGTGAACGGTGACGTCACAATCCGCACACTTTTTGTATGGGGCGTTTTGACGCGCGGCGCAGACGCCTAACGTATTTTCACATTTTTGACGTTTCAGGGCTATCATAGATAGTAGGTTTATTAGAGACATTTGAATCTACAGGGAAATAGAATCGAATGACGTCTTCCAAAAAAATCATGCATGTTCCTAATTGGTATCGTATTCTTATGATGAAAAACTAAGAAAAACATATTTTCACGCGAAAAATTTTCGCGTCAATATATATATTGACATTTTAGATCAAATTATTATTATTATAACTTATAATTACGATTAGTTGACTACATTTTCATTACTGGATTCAATTGATACTTTTATTGTTATTTTATTTTTATTTTTACTATTATTGTTTTTTTGCTCATCCGGTTATGTCTCTGTGCTGTTTTCTGTGCTTCGTGTTTGTTTCTGACTTTTGCCTAACAATAGTTTTGTAAGTTTTTTGTATGTACTAACACTTTTATGGGCTTTGCCCGAAATAAATGATTATTTAATTTATTTTAATATAATTTTTTTTCTACTTTTTCTTAGTCGCAATAAGATACAAATTACGCCCTTAAACGAATCACTACTATTTTTGTTACAACTTGTATATGGTCACGTGCATTATTTTTTAGATTTATAAAAAGCTCACACTCGACCAGATTTTTCTACAAATCCTACCATTACAACAAGAGAACAAATGAACATCTATTTAAGTTTAAGACATATTCATTTTTGGTAATTAAAAACTATAAAAGTTTTTAAGACAGTTTTCGTGTAAGTATCTTACTGTAATTTCAGATTTTCCCTCAGTGTGTACCTAATGTGTACTTATCTTAGAAAAAGGCATCCTTTACCAGGCAACCATAATCGCATGCAATCTCATCAATACATTCCAAATGACCCACTTGTACTTGTAAAACACACCGTATGACACATTAGCATCAAATCCTTTAATTTATTAGTTAAAAATTAATATATCGCAGTACGCCACTTGCGAGTCGCGTGCGAGACGCGTGTGGCACCCGTCGTAGTAACACTTCTCGATCGTTAAAGTGATATGATATATTAATGAGTGGTTAAACTGTTAAGTTAAAAGCCATGTGTTTAAGGGGTTTATGGCATATTATTAGGGCATGTGTGATGTCCTAGTGAACCTAATTGGTTACTTTTTGTTTTGATAAACTCGTCTTGAGAGCGTTTAAGCTTGGAGTTACCTACGCTACCCGTAGATTAGCTATTTAGTTGTTAGATTAATTTTGTGTTTTTTCCGGTTGCTTTGCAAAGTCAAAGTCAAAAATGTGTTTATTCAAGTAGGCATAGCAACAAGCACTTCCGAATCGTCAGTTACAATAATTATCTAAAGCTAATATGTATAATTCAGAGAAATATAAAAAAAATATTTACATGTCATCATGTAAGGTCATGTAA
This sequence comes from Pammene aurita, assembly GCA_947086415.1. Taxonomy (NCBI): domain Eukaryota; kingdom Metazoa; phylum Arthropoda; class Insecta; order Lepidoptera; family Tortricidae; genus Pammene; species Pammene aurita. Next base: position 37,530,307 of record OX352297.1, on the reverse strand, counting down.
GCGTTTTTGTCAATAAAAATAAAAATAATAAATAAATGTATGATAATAATTTCACAATATTAAGATCGTTAAAACTTAAAAGATTAAAAATAAATGTATGTATAATAAAATACTAATCTAGAATGTTTCTAGCACTTGATATCATGAGCTTTATCGACCTTTATAGACGTGCCGATATTTTTCGTACCGTCCATCCCCATTTACCATTTCCTCCCGCCTTACCTGATAAATGTACCTATACCTATTTATACCTTATAATATAAATGTACCCACGTTAGGTATTTACATAATAACTATGGTAACGCAATCGGTAAAAGATTTGAACTCGTATTCCAATAGAAAATCTCTTAGCTGCTGTTTATAAATTCAAAGTATTATTTTGTACACTAGAGAATTGCTTTAATTAAGTACCTACATACTTAGGTACTCACTTATTTACTTATTATTTTGTACCAAACGCAGTTCCCACGGACGCACCACTCACATGACTATTAGCCTACTTAAAAAATCCTAAACAAACATTCGCACGCTAAAATTAACCCTATAATGCTCATGGCTTTTTAAACACCATGTAATTGTCACATTATCCCACTTAAAACGTCTCGTGTCACTCCTGTAGTGCTAAAAGTGGCAAGTGACAAAAGTGATGCGTAAACTCAAGTGTGGATTTAGGTGATTTACAAATATAAGTAGGTTGGGAATAAAGTGGTAGCAATTTTTCTCATGCATTGATAGTTTATTTAGGCGTTTCTGGGTTTAGTCCAAAATATCGTTTATTGTGCGTTTTTTTCTTACATTATTTATACAATAAATTTTTCGAGTTTTTGAGCCTTGAAATAATGACACCGATTACGTATTTTTAGTTAAGGATAAAATGCTCGAAATTAGTTACAAAATATCTAGTTATTTTCTAAACATAGTGGTGAAAGTTCATACGCAATTTAGGGATCTTTCGTGGTGAAACATACAAAATCTATGGATTGGTTCTAGTTATGATCCGGCCCAATCCTATTTTTAATATTTCTATATAGAATTGTTTCTTTTTAAAATTTACATTAGCAGTCCAAAGAGGGAACGCAGCCAGCATTATGGGAACCCTTCCGCAAGGGTCGGACCTCGGTGACCTTACCTAATTTTATAGGTAGATTTTAGGTTTTCTTTTTATGTATATGTCACATATAATACCTATTGTTACCTTAAACTTTTACGCCTATAAAGTATCGATTTCTACATTCCCTTGCCTATACTTATACCTAGTTACTTAATATTGTTTAAAAAACACCTCAACGGATTTACGCATCCTAATCGATCATAAAAAATTCACCCCACTTACCACACAATTTCCCCGATAAAAAGTACAAAAAGCCCTTTCACCGAAAATCCATTTTTTTCGATAAAAATGCGCCGTGAATGCATTCATTGTGCATTGACAGATGGCGATAAGGGCAAACGGTCTGACACCGGCGACCAGGAGAAATGTGCCGGTTATTAACTAGTTATGGATTAAATAGTAGTTTATGTAACTGTTACGTAATAAGGGTCCTTAAAACATGAGTGTGGTTTTATGAAATGAGCCGCAGGCGAATTTCATAATAAGATCACACGAGTGTTTTAAGGCCTAATTACGTACAGTTGCATACACTGCTTTATCTACACTCATATTATTTATTCTAAATGCCTTATTTGGAAACCATAGAATGGCCGCCATCGCACCGCCACCATGGCCAACTCTCGTGTGCCGGCGGTCGGGAAGGCGCGTGTCGGGCTGTCGGCGGATGCGCGGGAGGGTGCAGGTGTACATTATGTTATCAAAACTCATAGCACATCAATAATTGAGCATGAAAAGTTAAAATTACGTTACTGCCACGGATAAAAAGCTTATCATAGTAAAATCGGTCGTGGTAATGCTAGCCATTGCCTACCGTTTTCGAACACGTTTTAGAGAACTTACAATATGAGTGTAGATAAAATAATTTTCAGATATATCTAAATACTTCTACGTATTTATTTAGTTGATTTCTGCAATAAAAACTATCCTAAATCCTTCCCCGGGACTATTTCAATACCTAATTTCATCTTAATTAATTCAGTGGTTTAAATAAGCGTGATGTGGTAAAGGACAGAGTTGCTATCGCAACCATTCAACCAACCGAACTCGCCATTGACAGGCGTTCCCCTCTGCCGAAAACATATGACCGGCGGTCATACATTACGTCTTTATTATTGGATGGACTGACGTTTTTCTGAAGTTGGGTGTAAGTTATGTACGAGACTGACTGACAGACAACACCAACAAGCCAACAGCCTCAACTACATCAAACATATTGGAAATAAATGGACACCTGCAGACACCAAAGAAATAGTAACGGAATATGTTGTAAACTCAACATACTCAACAAAATACTTTTGAGGTCAAAAATACCCCAACTACGCAAATTAGTAGGACTGGTAACAGGACACAACACGCTGAACAAACACCTCTTCACAATAGATAGACAGATAGTCCCGTGTGCAAAGCATGCGTGGAGGCGGAAGAAACAACAAAACGCATTCTGCTAGATTACAAACAGGTATACAGAACTAAGCAACTAGGATCCCAAGGCACCATGCCCGAGGCGGCAGGCACCCTGAAAGCTTCGTGGAATTCGTAGAGAAGCTGGGGTGTTAGCCCCGTTTCACGCAAAATACACACTGGATGTCGACTTGCGGAAAAACGCCCAAGATGTCTAACTATCTAAATATAGGACCTTATAATTTGTAATATCCCCCTACGTAAAAGCTTATAATATAAACCAAACGGCTTGTTTGTACGTTTAAGCTTAGCCGCCGGCGCAGCGAATGCACAGTCACTGGCAATTTCACGCACGTCTAGCGTTAATTGGTTAAATATTACTTCGTTTTGGTTATACTCGTATTCACGAATTTAAATATCGTGGTTGGGAACATTTGGTGAGAACAGTCACCGGCAATAGTATCTTCCTGCACGAAGGTCGCAAAAATATGTGACACGCTCTTATGGCCCTACAAATAAGTATGGTTTATGTAAGTTTATTTTTATTTTTATTTTTATTTTTATGCGTATGTTTATTATTGTTTAGCTAGTTGATTTGAATTTGCAACACATACGTATTTCTGATTATTTTCAATGGTTTCCGCTTCCCAAAGGTTGTCTGGAAGAGATCGCTTTTTAGTGATAAGACCGCCACATATTCTGTTTGTAACTTGTATTTTATGTGTTTCTTTTTTCGAGGTGTGGAATAAAGAGTATTTATGTTATGTTATATTTTTGCGCCCTTCGTGTAGCTGTAAGGAGATACTATTGCCGGTGACTGTACAGCAACCTCCATTATCTTGCAATACTTACACGAACTCTTTGTTATGGAATTAACGCATTTACACGCATTGACACGCATTTTTGTTTTAAAAATAACATTAATATACTTAGATTAGACCTTGATTGTACACTTTGCAGTCACGCTATCAGTTTTTCGTCGTGAAAAGGCACTCAAATTTTACTAGATTTCAACAGGTTATTTAATTGAGCTTTAAATAAATAAAATAATAAATAAATATTATGGGACAATCTTACACAAATCGACCTAGTCCCACGGTAAACTCAATAAGGCTTGTGTTGTGGGTACTAGACGACGACGTATATAATAAATAGATAGATAGATATAGATACATACTTAAATACATAGAAAACCACATCCATAACTCAAGAACAAATATCTGTGATTAACAAGTATCTGTGTTTCATGACACTTTCTCTTTTTATCTACTTCTTTCTCAATGTATTATGTATGTGTGTGTGTCTACAAATAAACTATATTCTATTCTATTCTAGGGTTACTATATACGTACTTAAAAGTCCATTTGTTACTTTACAATGTTTGTTTTTCCGCTGGCGTATCAGATGGCTCTAAAGCTCTAATATGGCATAATTCGCGCCACGCGTTCGCACTTCTACGACACGGTCGACATGCGCTCTGCACGTGTCGTGCGCGCGTCGGACACGCCTGTTGCACTACAAAATATACCACTCTACCGATACCACTTTATTTCATATTGATATAACGCTATGTTAGCCAGATTTATAATCAAAGGTTAATCAAGTCACTTAGCAGAAGTCGCTTAGCGGATAGGTTTAATTTTCTTACGAATAATGAAGGCATCATGCCCGTCGTCATCGTGGTTAAATGTCAATTTTCAATCGATGACCAATGTTACTGCGTCCGTAGGAAACACCTTAGACAACCCTACACGTGATCCTTGGGTGGTGCTAAAAGAGTTACAAACTTGGCAGCTGCACTGTCCCATCTGGATCTCGCAGCACTCACTGGATTTTCATTATCATCTGCTTTCCCACTACTACTACCCCATGGAAGAAATGCCTATCTAATATCCGGTGACATGTAGCCATACGATAAATAAAATAATGATAGATAGATAGATAGATAAAAGATTTATTTGAATTCTGCAACACACAACAGCAAAGTACAACAATAACACAAAGAATCATTTGAAAAAGTAAAAATAAAATGTAACAAAACATGAGATGAGGTAGTAAGATGAGGTAGTGGCGTTGCAGCAAAACAAAAGGGTTCACAGCTCAGCTTTACGCTTCACTCTTTCGAGCAAAGCACTGATAATTCTGCTGAAACCCAGGCCACATTAGTTTCAACCACAGATCTAGTATAGACAGATGGTTTGATAAATATCAAAAGTGCGACAAAAACTGAAATGCTAGAGTGTGGGTAAATTGTCTATGTGAGCGTAAAAAATAGTGGTGCCAAGTACAACAGGTCAATTATCTATCGATATTTGACTTTATTATCGATAAGTTGCAACGTTAAATTTATATTCATGTTTTACACTAAACGGCACATTAAAATTCCAGAAAACTAAAATATATTTATTCAGAATTATTTTATATTTCACACGATTAAATATGATCTGTTAAAAAGCGGGTTCATGTTATTTTACAGAAATTAAGATGTTGGCACGCCTTTAGATTTGTAATTTTTTTCTCTCGCACTTGTGGAGTGTTTATATACGTGATAGTTTGTTTTTTACATACTTCTTTATTATAGCGTTATTAATTGTGACGCTAATAAAATCGCATGCAAATGTAGTCTTGCATCATTGCAATCTTGGTGGAGTGGAAGTTGGGTGGAAGTCGAAGTGGTAGGCGCAGCACACACTTAAGAGTGGAATTTAGCTTTCATAGATAAAAGTAAGCGGAATGACATAATGTTAATACGAGATTTATTATTTATTATAATTCTTTCGAAGCTATAATTATAATTTTCATATCGAACAGTTATCGATATTATGTCCCTACGATATTTTGTCAAACCCTAGCGTAAAATGACAATTTTGATTTTTACACAAAATAATCTTTAATATTAACTATTATGATAAAATATTCACATGCAGTAAAAGAGACATTAATATTTAATGGTATCAAACGGTTATTTACATGATTTATTTGGCTAATTTGATAAAATATGGTTTCAAAAACAACGATCGGAATATCATATTACGTGTGAAACGAGTGATTGCCTGGGTTTTTTATTTGTGTAGTTGTGCAATCCGGGACGCAACACGACACCGTTCTTCTTTTGTTTCATTCCAGGTAAATGAACAGCGGATAATATTATATTTTTCAAGATTAAATATGAGCACTCCCGACGCAGGTGTTTAAGTGTAACGAGTGATGTCAAAAGTCGTCCTGCTAGGAGACTGATCATGTATCTCTTTCGCACTCGCGGAATGTTCATATACGTGTTGGTTTCTCTTTTGCGCACTTCGTCTGTCTTTTAGCAAAGCGCAATTTTAGGTCTGTGGTTTCAACTGAAACTATATAAAAAGGTTGGTACTCGAAGGCGCAAAATGTATTTACGTTAATACTTGTAGGTAGGTATACAAAGTGGTGTATAATGTGCAATGTGTGATAGTGCGTGTGTTGTGCAATAGTGTAAAATAAGTATCTTGAAATTAGTACAGTGTAATACATATACATAATATATAAATCAACAAATAATAAAAATATAAAATGGACGAAAATGGTGTGAAACTTTACCAAGTTATAATTTAGACTCTGAAATGTCAATTTATGATTAAAAAAGTGGTGCCAACATCATTTTAAACCTATCACCCGCTTAGCTGATACCGCCTATTTTCTACTGCGAAATTGAACATTGGCTAATACAACCTACAATGCTCAACTTTACCTGGCTAGAATACATGGTATTCTTTACGAAACAAATGTTTATTCCTGAGATGGGAGAACGGTGGCCACTCTTAAGGATTAAATATCAGTAATTGTTAATTAAGTACCAGTAGAGATAGACTATCACTGTTTTCCAAGTAAGGCAGTTAGGCACATAGGCAATGATGCATGAGTTGACGATAATGCTGGTGACTGAACCTATATATTTAAAAGCCTAATTGTTACTAATTCTACGTTTATCTATTTGTGCGACATTGATCCCGTCCCGAAAGTCCCGAAGAAAGACTTCTTTCGTCTTTCTTCGGGACCACGGGGACAATGTCATCCTCGAAACGTCGAAGGTAATTTTAAAATTATATACGTAGTTAAGTCCCGTTAGTACAAATAGATGTGTAAAAACTGTAAAAGTTTAAATCAGTGAATTCTATGTTTGTTTGTCTACCGGCGTGTCATGTGTAAATGTCATAACTCGCGGCACGCGACGCACTTACACACAACAACGCGTCTGCACGTGTCGTACGCGTAGATACTTCATTTGATTCTGATAACACTGAGCCAGTTATAATTATCTAAGTATGAACTACGGAAGGTTAAATTATTGTACACTATCTTGTTCTACCCGTCTTGTTGTTGTATCTTTGCCGCGATGAGCTTGACTCGTTTGGCTTTGGGCGAAATATTCTAGACTTTTAAATTTAACGACTTTTTAAAAATTAACCGACTCATCTCAACGTGTTTTTATTTAGCCAATTTTAATAACTGTACAGTCAGCAGCAGAAGTAGCTAAGCGGGTGAGTTGTTCAAAATGAGCTTGACACGACTTTATTATTAAGAGAATAAGAGCGCGTGAAGGTCATTCTGAACACCTCACCCGCTGAGCAACTTTTGCTGCTGACTGTACCCTTACCTATCGTCAAATCATGCCCGATAAACAATTTAAATGTCACTGTTGTTGTACGTCATTGTCATAGAAGTCATAGACATATAAAGCCTGACCAGAAATATATGATCATGCGCCATGTTGCGGAATTTCATTGGAACTAATTTCTTACACTGGCAATAATTTTAATGACAGAATGATATGCATGTGTGAGTGCATGTCATAGGCTGTCACTGTCATTGACGCGGTTTACTTAAATGATAATAAAGTGTTGAATATTAAATAATAAACGACAGAAAATTCCCAAAATTATACACAGTCAAGAGCGGAACATCGTAGATAGTGTATATAATAAACTGCTGTAAGTAATACGCTCGGGATATGAAACTTTTTCGCTGTGAAACATTTTCAAATTAACATCAAAGCTGACAGGTAAACAAATCAAGATGTCACCATACCATAGAGAACTGAACTGTTGCCATATAAATGAGAATAATAGCGCCCTCTTGACGATAATCATATATTTCTGGGGCCCATTACTCGAAAGCTTGTAACTTGTAATACAAGCGGAAGTCCCTTTCTAGCAAACGATGACGAAAAGTGACATCCGCTTGTATTACAAGTTACAAGCTTTTGAGAAACGGGCCCCTGGTCAAGCTTTATAAGCCGTGGTCCGATTCACACTTACAACGCTCACAACGCTCACAGTGCTGATAGTCGGTCCGAATCATAAGCGCGCTCAAGGCCGCGTAAGTAGTGTTTTGATTCGGACCACCGTAAACGGCTGCGTGAGCGCTGTCAATTCAATGAAAATCATGTGTCAAACGTATGTCAAATGTCAACTTGACGTTTGTGCTCAAGGTGCTCACACCTAGGACCGTGATCACTGTAAACGCTGTCAAGTGATATCATTCAATGACGTCACGACATCTATGTTGGCGCTGTGAGCGTGATTCGGTCCACCCCTTAACGCGCTGTGAGTGCTGTAAGCGTGATTCGGACCACAGCTATGGTAAGTAGTTTTGACCAATGTTTTGACGTGGTTTTGACCAGAAACACCTATTTGGAAATGCTAAAGGTAAGATTCCAAAAAGTATTAAAATTAAATTTAAGACGGGCAAACTTTTAATTGGATATTTAAATGTATATTTGATATTGGATATTTATATTTTACATTAACCATTTAACCGCCTTACGTCAAAATTTTACCTTTCAATTTTGAACTCTGTCATAATTTATGAAGGTGTCATAAAGGTGTCATTCACGTTGTCACTTTGTCTGATGTAGATATCAGACGACGGCGGTTAAAGGGTTAGAAGTCAATAAGTGATTACTAAGTAGGTACTTATAAATTTATAATATATATTTTTAAATAAACATTAATAAAGTAATAAAAATTCAAAAGTGTCACGTAATTCCGGACTCATAATAAGTAGTTACTAGATAACCACAGAGAATTATATATATTTTTTTGGCCCATGCACACTAAAAAACGTAAAAACCAGGCAAATCCGAATCATCCGGGCCAGTGACAGAACACAACCGACAATGCCCCGAGGTGTGGGCACAACGAAAAATCCAATTCGGGCCGCGGATGCGGAATAATGACCGCTTTTTACCGGCTTAATCCGGATCAGATAGCGACAGCCCTACGTTAATAGAATAGGGCTGCCAAAAAGTGAATGCATTTGCTATTTTTTTTTTCAAAAGTTTACCGGTTTTAGTTTGCCCGTCATATTTAGCAAACGACAAAGTGGACATTCACCACTACATTTGTCAAATTCTTAGGAAGATATTTGGTATCTGGAGTGCTGTTACATGCCATGTCCTGTCCCTTCTGTACAGTATTCTATTGAACCTCGCAACTACCCATTTCTTTGAATGAAACTAGTAGCAAACGAGCAGACGAGCCGCCTGATGGGATGCGGTCAACGTCGCCCATGAACATAAGCAACATCAGGAGCCGCCTATGCGTAGCCGACCCTTGAGAGCCCTGTACGCCCGCTTCTTGAAGCCATTACCTCAAAGATTCCTATTACCTTCGTCCGGCCAGATCCTCTCAAAACTTGCTTCTTAACGTCCGATCCTCTTCGTCAAAAGTCTATAACAGTTCCTTCCAGGTTATACGCCTGTGGATCTCTTTACCTCTAGAAATAAGGCGTGCAAAATCCCTGTCTTCAAGAAACACCTTAAGGAGTATTACCTATCTCTCCCTTGACACAAATGTTTGTTGACTGTATTTTATGTATTTGCTCTTATGTATGTGTATTGGGTATTTTATTTGTGTATGTATATTGTTCTTGTTTACTGGTTTTTCACTATTTCTTTTGCCTTGCACCTACACATACGATTATTTACGACTAGATTTCCGCTACACAAATGTTGTCTGGAAGATATCGATAAGACCGCGTGTTGACTACCGCACTTGTACTATTCTATTTTATTGAGGGATGTAATAAATAATATTTGCTGTTGTTGTAGTTATTAATTAGTAGAATAAATAATATTCCTAAAATTATTTTATATTGCTTTACAATATAATACTCCGTGTTATACAAAAATATAAAGTAGGGTCGCAATATTATTTACCGCTTCTAAAGTTTTTAAGTCATTGCTAGAGTGTTAGCATTGACTTAAAAAATTGGCAACCCTAATAAAAAGCACTATGCGTTTGATATTCATGATGATGACTCCCTGCGGATCCAGGATTAGGGATGATGTAGATTTGGTTTCATTCGATATTAATTTAGATGGCGGTGTCGTTAGTTAAAAGAGATTTTTTTTTAATTTGATGACAATTTGAGAAGTGCAGTTTTGTGTGCAGTCGATCTGTAAGACCATGTGTTCGAATTAGTTTTTTTTTTAAATAGCACTTTTGTAAAACGTACCATTTGGCAGAACGTACAGTCGCCATCAAATATATTGGAGCAGCTACGGTACCCAAAAATATCTGAACATGCACTTTATCGCCTTGACTCTAGAGGTGTTGTTCAGATATTTATGACCACCTTGGCCGCTCCGATATATCTGATGGCGACTGTACATTGTATCTTGTAATCTAGTAGTAGTAGTAATTTTAATCTTGTAATCGAGACATTAAAGAGAAAGAGCCGGCAACAAATAGTAGGTACCTAACCTTGATCTAGACCAGCCATTCTCAAAGTGTGCTCCGCGGAGCCCTAGGCCATTCTATATGTATAGCACATATAATTGTTTTTTTTTTTTAATTTTGGGGCTCCGTCAAATATTTCGCTTTCCAAAAGGGTTCCCAAACCATATTGAGAAGGTAGAGTTTGGAAAATTTTGTAGTTTTTACTGAAGGATTGTTAATTATTATTTAACCCTCTAATTACAGTTATTTTGATGGTCAAAAATTTAACTATATATTTCACGTAGAACTTACTAAGAACCTACAATTTATACTTTTTACTCAACCCATTACATAAATCTACTATGCAGGGTGAAATTTCAGTCAGTACTCAAACTTAAAAGTAGAGCTTAGTATCGATCACTTTGTATGTAAAGCCTGACCAGATATATATGATCATTGTCAAGAGGGCACTATTATTCTCATTTATATGGCAACAGTTTAATATAGTCAAAAAGTATATTATTCTCTATGGTATATAGATTTGTTTACGGTCAGCTCTGAATCTCTGATGTTAATTTGTAATTGTTTCGTAGCGATATAGTTTCATTTCCCGAGCGTTTTATTTCCAGCAGTATTTATTAGATACTTACATTATTTTCAATGTTCGCTCTTGACTATGAATAGTTTAGGGCATTCCTTGTCATTTATTATTTAATATTCAACACTTTACTATTATTCAAGTAAACCGCCACAATGACACTGACAACAGTGACAACCTATCATTAAAATTATTGCCAGTGTAAGAAATTACTTCCAATGAAATTCTGCAACATGGCGCATGACCATATATTTCTGGTCAGGCTTTAAAAATGTTGCTTACGCTTAATAATTTTCTGATGAAGAAGTATTTATGTAGCATTATTTCCTTTAAACTACTTAAGTAAAACTTCTTCCAGGATTTCGAATATGTTTTTTTTTATTATATTATAATCCTACTCAGAATCGTGAGCAGAATTGATTCTTCTAGGAAACAAAAAGTTTCCTATTATAAACGTACTTACAATGATTTCTTAAAGCGCCCAAAATCATGTGGAACTTGGATAATGTAGTACTGCAATCCATCTATAATATCTACATCAAATAGACCCGTTATCCCAAACCTACAGAACAACAAACATTTCATAAATCGAACTTTTCCCTTGTTTCCACCGGAGCAGTAGCAGCCGATCACAAACTACAGTAATTAAATCTTTAGGGAGACGAGAAATAGAGGGGGAGCACAATAGCTCCAACACCAGGTGACGTATCACCACACTAGCTAGAAAAGTCATAAAAACATGTAGAATATACAGCACTTACATCCTTTTTAAATTCACAACGGTATTCAAAAACCAACTTAACAATACCGTCAGCGAACCATAGAAGTTTTAAACGCCTGTGTAAAAATGAAATGGGATGCAGTAATAGTGGTTTAAGGAAGTGTAATTGTAAGTTTGTGGAAGCATAAAAGAGACGGTTGACTTTATTTCGTTTGTGATTTAGTGACGTCGTTATAACGCGTGTCAATGGTGGCTTTGCGTTTGATGTGCTTTGCTAAGTAAATAAAATAAAAATAACTATCAAATAATTAATCGATGAAATGAATGTTGTTATAAGTATAAACACAAAAATCTTTGAATATACTTATGACATAACGTAGCTGGACTCCCTAATTGATTGATTTAGGAATCACGATTGAAAAAACAAGGAATGTGTATCCGGGCTAGCTAAGGCCATGAGACCTTTCTTTGACAAATAAGTTGAAAATGACGTTAAGTTAGAGTCCATAATATCCCCTCTCCAGAAGCACCCTGTATAAACCTGATACGTTAGTGTCGAATTTATAAAAAAAAATACCAGCATTTTGGTAAAGGTCGGGGAAGCTTTCCTACGCTGCATTTTCCAGTATTTTTAACGACTTCGCTATCATCAAAAGTCGCATCCAAAGGTACAATCGGTAATTATTATTAAATATTTTAGTTTGCACCCCGCTTAGATGGTATCCGGCCACATTAGCGATCATTGTGGAGCTGATCTCATCTGACAGGATATCTGACACTATCTGCCATCTCCCCTATCCCTCGTGAGCGTCGGTGCTATTTGTCAGATCGCCGCGAAGGCAGCTCTGCCCTGATCTTCCTAAAATTATGTTATAATTTCAACTTTAGTTCTGTTTTTCATTCACTTATAGTTTGTTATTGAAAGGATGCAGGTGTTTCATGTTTCGACTAACTGTGCCTGTGTGTGTAAAATGTGCCATCGTTTTAACTGTTATTAAATTTAAAGTCTTCGTGAGACTTACTAACACTATAAAATATCGTTGAGTCGACAACGCGTCGTGCAACAGTGCGCTACGGGCCGGTTCAAATAGCACTCATAGTGCTTGAAGATGGAGACCTAAGCTCTCCGAAACATGTCGCGCGAAGTGACTAAAGTGACGTGAGTGTAACAGTTATATTTTATTTTAACTGTTAACGATTTGTAGTTAACTGTTAAAAAACCTTAATATTGCTAGAAGCAACGATCACTGATTTCTATATTTTTAGATTTTAAGGACCCCAAAAACATAAGAATAACTAACAATATTAAAGCCGTGAGACCGTCTCTGACCATGGCGTTTTAAATGTGAGGATAGATTTTTCTCATACTACTGAACTCCGACTGAACTACAAAGAGGGCTACCGTTTTTTTCACCATTTGGCGCCACTGTAGATGGAATTCATTGAACAACAACTTTTGAAAATACCTATATTAAATTTGTAAACAAATACAGTTCAAAACTTATTAGAGCCAGCAATGTACTGCAAAATTATAATTTTTTTGAAGTGTGACAGGATGACATGATTACTACGATTTATTAAATATTTAAACAGCTTTCGCTTGACATCTCATTTATTAAAATCGGATACGTAGTTCTAGAAACATTAGTTAAGACGATTGTCGCCGGAGTGTCCTTGAGCGTTTGGGCGCTCTCTACCCGCGCCACCCGCGTACCCCTCTCATTTCGATCGTGCGTAAATCCACCGCGATGCACCGCAACAATGTTCAAAGAATATGAATTTACTCAGAGGCGCGCGGGCAGCTTTATAATAATTATAATCCTTTTGCGGATGTTTTGTGATTTGAATACTGTGATTATGTACTACGGTGACATTTTTAGGAATGCTACTTACCTATTAAATAAGATAAGTAATAACGATCTCGATTAGTAGATTTTAATGTAAAAAAATAAAAACCTAGATTTTGAATTTAAAGTACAGTGAGCGGCAAAATATTTACGAATTTACGAAATATGGTTAAAAATATTCCGCATATCAGAAAAAATAAAAAATACTGACTATTATAGCAAAAAAAACTGAATGCACATTAAAGCGGTGTTATCATGTGAATTTGGATTTTTTTGCTGTGCAAGTGAGCTTAATAGATGATTATTTTTTTGTTGCGATTTTAAATATTAACCGTAAAAATTCACTTAATTACGATAAATTAACAAAACTAAGCCTGTTGCGAGTTGCGTATAGTAAAAATGCACAGTAAGGAGCGGTATTTGTGCACGAAATCGTCATACAATTGTCATGAGAGCTGTAAGCCCATTAAATTTAGATCTTTAAATATAACACAGCGCAAACACTTCTTAGGGTTCCATAGCCAAAATGGCAAAAACGGAACCCTTAAAAGTTTTTTGAAACATGTCCGCCTGTCCGTCCGTATGTCAAAGCCATTTTTATTATAAAACATATATTACTGAAATTGTATCTAGAGGTGTGTTTCATGTGCCGCTACTTAGTTTTCTGGCTAAATTGCTAAAAAACTTTTAGGGAAGGCACTTCATACATACATATGCCAAACTAAATGTCAATAATATATTTTTTGTAAATATGAACATGTTGTACGATACGGTTTTAAAAATATTTTACATATATAGAGGATTTTTAAAACTGTTTTATTAAGTCAATATTTTCAGAAATATTTGTTCAAAACTCTAAATATAATAGGCTCCCCATCTAACTTTTAATCCGTAAGTCTACAAAATATGAAAAAAACCAAGAAGGCTTAGTACTTAATTTCTACGATAATTATTTCACATATTATCGGTTTATCCGTTTTTCAGTTATCTCCAAGAAACTACTTTCTACGGAACCCTACAATATGCGTGGTCCGATACAAACTTGGCCGGTCCTTTAAAGATATTTGATAGGTAGTATTAACCCTTACTAGTAATTTATTTATTTACTTTGTGTTGATAATTAATATAAAATTTGTATTTATTTCACCGACATAGTAAAGTTTTTTTTAGGGTAGTCAACGCGCATGTGAATCTTCTGGGGTTGCAGGCGTCCATAGGCTTTATAACTGCTTTCCATCAGGTGGGTCGTATGCTTATTTGCCAGCGTCGTGGTATAAAAAAAAGGCTGTTTTTCCTTTATTCTTACATACGTTGTACTCTTAAATATCAGCCATTTTTTATTAGAATCTCAATCAGGCTTTGCTCAGTGATAGTTAGTACACTGAAATTTAGTATGAGTATGTGTTTTAATTACGCCTGCAAAGTGGTAAAACAATAAGTATCTGAAACACATTGTTGAATAGGTATTTCAAGAAGAATAAGCCTTAAACAACTTTTGGATAAAACGAATACTTTCGTAAATAATATTAGCTTCGAAAGTAAAACATGCTCTTTGATTTTTGAACCGTGGGTTCAAAAAATTTGGAAAAATTCCTGGAAGTGAGGCCATTGAAATACTTATCACGTATTTTCAATAAAAACTATATGCAATAAAATCGGTTGAGCCGTTTTTGGGTGATGCCTATAGTAAAACAACGTAAGTGCCACAAAACATCTCTTTATAAACTACCTTTTGCATGGATGTATTGTAACAGGCCGGCAACTACGGATCCTTACACTGAGCATAGCCCGACATTCTCTTGGCCGGTTTATATGCAATCCTTTGCAGTTTACTTCGCAATTTCTTGATTTGATAAATTAGTATAAAGTATAACATTAAAAATTGTGTTTAAATTTAAAAAAAAAACGCATATTACATTCGTTTAGAACACGGTATTCTTAAATAAATATGTTTAAATAAATTCGGTGCTTCGGAGTTTTTATTAAATTGATTATTACTCTATTGTATTGCAGCACTAGCAGATTTCCACAACTCGACGACTAACGCCTATTTTGCGTGATGCATTAGTCTACTAAAACATAATAATTGTAGTTTACTTACATAACCAAATTTGTTTTCAGAGAATTATGAGATTCATGATTTTTGTTTTTTCCTCCATTCTAATTTTATTTGTTTTTTACTTGTATTATAATCTAAATAAAATACACTTTTTATACGAACGTACATAAACACGCATACGGGAACATTATCTTAAAAGATAAAACGTCTATACTTTATAGATTCCGGGAAGACACGTTATATCCGCATCGCATGAACCCTCTGCAGTTATTGACTCTTTAGGCACAGTAAGTCCGATATTATTGCTCACGGGCCAATCACAAGTATATGTAGTACAAGGGAAGCACGGAGCGACGAGCGACACAGCCTCCTCGTCTCAAAGCTAGCTCACGACTGCCAGCAACGCCGTTTTCGAGCTACCAACGCACGAAATGTGGAATTATGATCAAGTTGTTTAAGAAAATTTAATCAATTTAAATATCCTACGTTGAGTTTGTAGTGTTCAGTAGTACACATTTTTTAGTTCAACAATATTTTAAATCAAATAAGCCGTTCAGTAGATATAAGCAAAATTATCCGTAAAACGACATTTCGTTACATTTAAATAACGGAGAAACTATACGTTACACGAGTTATTCAAACGCACATGAGTTGTACATGAAATGGTAATTAACATATATTTTTTTCAAATTTTTGAATGACTCGTTATTGAGATATATCCCTTAGAAAATAACAGTTTTCGGCCACATTCAGCGCCTAGCGCCTTAACAGGCAACACCCGATGACCTTCAAATTGACTTTACTCAAACAGTGTTTCAGCTATAACTACTTGTTTTGAGAAAGTAAAAAAAATGTATGTTAATATTCGTTATATTTGGAAAAACTTCGTTGCGTCCGATACACGATTGGATGAAATCGGCTCTATAGAAAATAATTCCAAAGCTACATCTTAAAATTAGCTTTAAACAGTTGTATGTCTTTAGTTTCTTCACTTATACGTCTGTAACTAAGGACAAAATTCCACCACACTAATACTAAAAACTTCGTTGCCTTATATTTCTCAATTAATGCGTCGTTTTTATTTAATTCATTATTTTATAAAATTTGCAATGAGCTCCCTGATGATACTAATCGCAACACAGTGTTTCTCTTTCACTCGCGCTGAATAAGATAGGGAGGGAATTTAGCTGTTGTCAGCCCCTTAAAATTTGATACCCGGGACCGCCATGTTTGTGACGTCAAAGTTATCCCCTCCACACTTTTATAAAGTCACAAAACTGTATTTCGTACTCAGGAAACTCTTGCTAGTAATCTTTTCGGCGCTGATAAAGGATACAGGGGGATACAGGTTTAGTTTATATGACAAATTTATCATCAAAGAATAAGCTTTATTCAAATAGTTGTAGATTAAAAGTAGCTCAGTTTTATGAGCAAAATCGATGCTTTCATTTCATTTAAGGCCCCGTGGTCAGAGGCACGCTGTATAGCGGAACCTGATTTCGTTCTATTCTCACATTTTACTGGCCACTTTAAAGCAAAACTTTTTTGTATGTATAGTTTACCTTATTAAAGGTATAAAAATAGGTAAAATAGGTAATATTAATTAGGTGGCAACCATTTTTTGTCAGTCTACAGGATTTTTTACCTGTCATTTTTTCCATTGTCATTGATTTTTTATGAGGTTAATTTTTGTTGTGATAATTTATAATGTATTTTTCTAAGTAAATATTGTCATATTTTTTACCAAACAAAATGTCGAATAGCAGCGGCTCTAATGAGGAAGTGGTGGAGGTCTTAGAACTAAGAGTCGTTGAGGAGGAATCAGTCGAGCCATCCATGTCCGAGTGGTCCTCACTCGTCCTCGCTGTGAAAGCGGAGAACGCAAAGAAAGTCCTGTATGAACAAGACCTATACGACCCGGGAAGCGGGGAAATATGTGCCACCTACATCAGCTTGTCCGACAGTGCCGTGTTCCGACATCCCTACTACAACTATCCCTGCGTAAAAGACCCTGGGATATCACACGCCCTTTTAGGCCCACCACCTCAGCCCGTCTACCTTGATGACGGCCAGGAGCTTTACTTAACTATATGCAAGGAGATGAATCAATGCCCAGTAAGGCCTTTCTACAGAGCGTTGCTGGGTACTAAAGCAGACTTGAAGTACTACGGCGTCAACCCATACGGCATCCGTGCTATGGCCAAAAGTCTAGTCAACAATAAGACACTCACCGCGATAGATCTAACAGAGAACTTCTTAAATGACGACGCCTGCTTTCATTTAGGAGAATTGCTGACGACTAATAACGTGCTGACTGAATTAAATTTATCTGGATGTAGAATCGGAGCAAGCGGAGCCCGCAGGATATGCGCGGGGCTGCCGACGAACGGGACATTGGAGGTGCTGGATTTAAGTCGGAACCAGTTGGGCGACGACGGCGCTAGCTACTTTGCTGAAGCTGTGTACTCTGGTGCCGATGTCCAAGACATTAATCTCTCCAACAACAGCATCACCGGTAAAAGTGCCCAGACTCTCTGTGAGGCTATAGAGTTCAACAACAAAATAACACACATAGACTTATCCCACAACCTTCTGTTTTCCTTCCCTTCTGGACTCGCTAACCTACTTAATGAGTTGGGAAACAGTACCTTGCTAAAATATATTAATATATCATGGAATAGTTTGACTGGAACCAAAGCATCTGCAGCAATAAAGGAAGTTTTCATGGCAAAAAACTTGGAACATTTAGACATCAGCAACAACAAGCTATCAACCTCAGAAGTTGCAACGCACTTAACCAGCAATATGGCTAAACCGAAAAAAATGGTCACCTATAATGTATCATTTAACCCAATCAGCGTAGGAGACTCCCTCCTTTTTATCAATAAACTAAAGAGCAAGCTGGTCAAAGTACAAGTTTTAAACATGGATGGTATAAATGTAAACGTCCAGTTTACAAACACATTAAAGGCCATGAAGGAACTAAGTCATAAAGCGAACGTAGAAGTAACTCACGGCTATGTGGAAGGGACACAAATAGTGACAGGTCCAGATCCGAGAGAGACGGCTCTGAACAGAGCCGAGTTTGTCTGCAAAAAGCCTAAGCGACGTAAAATAGATATAGCGCTTGTAGTCTATCAATTGGTGAAAGAAGGGCTGAATATGATGGATCTGAAGCAATTTACTGATGCGGTTGCTACAGCAGGAACTGTTTTAGATGATGGTTTGATAGGACAGCTGCAGAGCGTTTTTCCGGGGCCGACGTCAAAGAAGGGGAAAAAGATCAACATTGCGATGATGGCGGAGTATATGAAGAGGAAGTGGTCGGAAAGGAAGCTGCCACCGACGCCACCTCCAGAGCCGGAGCCAGAACCTGTACCGGTAACCAAAGGGAAAAAGGGAGGAAAAGGAAAGGCTGGAAAGAAGTAGACCACTATAACACCACAATTCAATATAGCAATGATACTGTAGATATCAAAAAGAGATACCAAAACTACTTTAAAGACACTGAAATATATTTGTCATTGAATAACAAACATTTTGTAACTTTTCATAATGATTGTAGTTTTTATTGTATGTTACTTTAGTTATGAATGAATTTGTTTAGATTTATTTAATTTAATAAAAATGTACCTACCTAATCAGTATGTATATTGTTCTATTATGACATTTATGACTATTAATACCTATAGGTCTGGCAAACCAAAATCCACAGTACCTAAGTCCAGCAACAGTCTAACAACAGTAAATAAATATAATAAAAGTAATAAGCATGTAATAAGTATAGCTCATCCCTTCTTAGTGGTGAGGGTATTAACGTAACCGTAGTTACAGTTACAAGTCAATTATAGCTCATCATTTCTGAACATATAATAGGGTATTTATGATATGGATGTAGATAAAATATAATATGATTCTCTTCGCCTATGCACGAAATGAGAAAGCCCCTGGCCAAACTATACTTAAAACAAAAATATGGAGTGATAACATACCTACATGTATGTAATGTAAAGAGATGTAAAGACTCTTTATTGTACAAAAACAAGTCAACAACAATATTATAATAGGAAAACGCAAGTACAGAGGCGAACTTATCCCTTGAAGGGATTTCTTCCAGTTAATTTTTGAGTAGATGAGAGCTAAAAATGTTTTCAAACAAATCCACGTTATAAATTATAGAATGACCGTGCTCTTCAATGTCGCTTAGCGAATCGAATCGATTCGCCTGACCCGACGCTCCCGCGTATTTACTCTAACCACCGTGCAGGCCACACAAAACAACACAATGACACAATTAAATATTCAAAATAATCCACACTTAAAAACCATGGATATCTATTTGGAAATAGGGTTAAGTGACATTAAGTTACTGTAACGTAATTTAAACTTTATTTCTCAGTTTTAAGGTTTATTACAACATGAAAATATTTTATATGTGTACTGTATGTTAAATTTGGCGATTTACTTTGCGACCGGAGCATGTTTACAAGGATACAATGACTATGTCACGCTGATTAGATGATAAAAAGAAGCTACTTGATTTATAAGTCCCGGTTTGGTCCAGTTTGTTTTGCTGAGGATGCTTTGTGGATCTGCTTTCTTTGAAACGCCTATGAATGATTAGGTGGTTAACATTTTTCAACCGACTTCAAGATTTCGAGGAAGGAGGTTTTCAATTCGTCGAGATCTTTGTTTTTGCTATTTATTTTATGTATGTTCACCGATATTTCGAACTTCGAAGACAGCTGCACCGATTTGGAAAATTATATTTTTGTTTGTTCTTCACAATTAGTCCCATTGTCATCAGGTCAGGATCTAATGATGGGATCCTAGAAATCGAGGGAACCCTTCAACTATTATAGGCACACCTATAGTGATTTGAGTGTTTTTTACAGCAGCTCGAGCATTAGCTTTGGGAAAGGTGGAGGCTAAGTGAAGTCGGTTTTATTTTGTTTAGCTTTTATTAGTTTCACTTGTCCCGTTGTCTGTAATTAAATCTTGCAAGTTAAATTTGACCCACTTCCCGGTTTCCGATGGAGCTGAAATTTTGCACGCATATGTATATCGCGTGTCAATGCAACATTATGATGACATGGAGCTGGTCTGATGATGGAGACCGAAGGTGGTCATGAGGGCTCTGTGATAGAACAATGAAAGCTTATTGTCTTTGGGTTTGTTAGAATCATCTGGTTGAGCAGTAGATACGTTTTGAAAGAAAAGTACAGTTGCCATTAAAAGTTTGTATTAAAAACATTTTTTTGACAAAAGTTATGTATGACATACATAACGTGTAACTTAACAGTCCTACCAATACAACTATAGTACATTACTTACCTAGGGCTGTAAAAAAAAGAAAGCCCGAAATCGCAGGTATTTGGGACCCGAGCCGCAGGCGAGGGTTGTAAATATGCGATAGAGGGCTTTCTTTTTTACTGCCCGTGGTGAGTACACAATTTTACGTCCCCACCTGGCCATAATGCGAGTTTTACCGTAAGCGTAGCGAGCGGTAAAACTCACATTATGGCCAGGTGGTGACGTAAAAAACATTAGTCACTCTTTAAAGAATGCGATTGGTTTATTTACTTCGCTGTTTTGAAAATGACAGTTTAATTAAAAAAAAATAAGAATCCCAATATACGATTTTAAGCTAACATGGTCATTATTTTTATTATACACATGGTATTTACACATGGTAAATACCCCGTTTTAAATAGTTTTTGTTAAGAATCCTAGTTAATATTCTTCATTGATTTTAAAGGAAATTAATTTAAAACGAGTGATGGTAACTGGTTACAAGATGAACAGAACATAATGAAACTTTTGAATAGGTAGCTATTAAATTTATTTTCATTCTTTTAAATATTGGATAAAAATTCAGCAACAGTAGAGACGTAGGGAGACTAATGTTTTCTAAAAATAATTTATTCAAACGAATTCTAATCTATCAATACCCTCACGTACCAGAACATTTATGTACAGTAACTAGGTAAGTATCGAGACCCGAAAAATGTAAATCGAGGAGAGGGTCAGTGGGATCCAAGGGTATTCCAATTGCTTGAGTAGCGAGGGGGGTTTGATAGCTCGAGCAAACCAGAAATGACAATAACTTTTATGATATTGGTTTGATATTACTTGCAGTGCTTTTAGTTTAGCTTGCACCAATATATGTATACATTGCGATTACCATATTATAGGTAATCAAACAAATAATAGATTTTTAAAGTACTAATTAGCAAATGTTGATGTTGTTCGAACGGCTCAACCGATTTTATTCAATATAGTCTTCTTTGAAAGTACTTATCAGGCATCACTTTCATGATTTTTTCTAAATTTATTGGATCCAAAAGTAAAAGAGGGAACGGACGCACTTTTTTAAATTTTCGGAGCTATTATTTACGAAAGTATTGGTTTTATCTAATAATTGTTGTAAAAGTTATTGTTGAAATACCTATCTAACGATACCCCACACGATAGGGCTGCAGCGAAAAAAAAATTCACCCCCAACTTCATGTGTACTGGAGGTACCCTATAAAATACAATTTATTCAGATTTTGTTTTACCACATTGTCGGCGTGATTAAAATACATACTCATACCAAATTTCAGTTTTCTAGTACTAATCATCACTGAGCAAAGCCCCGGACGGACAGACAGACATGGCGAAACTATAAGGGTAATAGTTGACTACAGAACCCTAAAAAGATGTAAAAGAATTGCACGAATTTTAAACCACCTCCCTCGTTCCATCACCAGCTTTCTAAACCACCTCCCTCGTTCCATCACCAGCTTTCTAAACCACCTACCTCGTTCCATCACCAGCTTTCTAAACCACCTCCCTCGTTCCATCACCAGCTTTCTAAACCACCTCCCTCGTTCCATCACCAGCTTTCTAAACCACCTCCCTCGTTCCATCACCAGCTTTCTAAACCACCTCCCTCGTTCCATCACCAGCTTTCCAAGATACTTACAATTTGACCGCCATCAGTGGACATTATCTCGTTTGAATTAAAGTTGAAGAATTGTCAGACTCTCACGGTCCTGACTGCAGTCCTGCAAAAGCAGGAGGCGGCTATATGCTAGAGTGAGAAGGTAAGGTAGTTCACGTTAAACTGGTTAGCCCGAGAGCTCGTTCAACCGATGGGAATAGATACAGGGCCAGCGCTGGGCATCGATCCTAGGACCCTAATAGTCGCCTCCCCTACCACTTGTGCCACTTGCCACCCCAACTCTAAAGTTTAGAGGCAAATATAATTAGTTTGGCAAGTTTGGAATAAGTAAAGGTTTTATTATTTATAAATTAGATTCTGTCTATCTATACAAAGTTTGTATTGACTTGGCAGGGGCTAGTGTAAAAAAATCCTGGTGATCCGTATTTTAATTATGAAAGACTAAGAAAAAATATTTTCACGCGAAAAATATATTGGCTTTGTATGGAGGGTTAGCTGGCTGGAATGACATGTACCAAATAAAAAAAATTTTTTCGCGTCAAAAAATCTTTCTCCTACTAGTTTTGTCGTAATACGAAACTAATTTTGCCCTTAAACGGATAACCACTATTGTTGTTACATCCTGTATGATATAGCGTGGACGGAATCTAAATGTTTGAGTAAAAAAGTAAATGCGTCATTTTTTTGTCGAAGGTACCTTTTGGAGATCGGGGCTTACGCTTTTATTGCTCGAATACAACTAGTAGTCCGCATCGAACTGAGAACTCGCGATTTACTTGCAAATGAATTGACCAATATAACAAGATCCGTGCTCGAAACCCTTTTAGGCCTTATAATTCCAGAACTCCCTTGTCGATCCAGCTCATATAAAAACTCTTGAATTTTATTATTTCTTCTAAAAATAATTTAAACCATTGCTATATTACTGTAAAAAGCAAAACAATATTAGACTTACACATTTCAACTACAATTCACCACACGTCGTATATCTCGTCATATATTATAGAAAAAGAAACACCTACTCGTTATGTACCTCTACCGACCTCTTTCATTATGCATCAAGTACCAAAAACGTCTTTAACCTCCTTCAAACAAACTGGCAGGTAACAAATTTGTATATTTGGTAAATTCAAACAGGGAATAAAAAACAGTGAATCCAAATAGCCCATCAGGCGGGGACAGATCCGCATTTTTTTTCAAAATTTCAGTCCGTTTCAAAATTTTTGTAGGATATTAGTTTTATTTCTACGGTTTTTGTAGTGTTTTTACACCGGATCTACCTAAATTATTAGTACTAATCATGGTAAGTCTTTTCAGTGTATATTTTCTTCGTCTGATTGCGTAAATTTAGTCTGTCTTATAAACTGCCTTGCGTTTTTCATTGTATCGTATTTTGTATTATTCAATATTAACCGCATCGTTATGTTTTTAATCGTGATTTTTTTTTACTTTTCTAATTTAATGTATCTGGTGTAGATTTGAGACAGTTTTCAAGAATTGGTCAGGGTGTAGCAAAATTCAATGCAAGCAAAATTATCTTCCGTTTTTAAATGACGATTGAAAAGTGACTGACTTTTCGAATATGACACTGTCTAAAAATGTATGTCGAATTTAATTTCGACCAATTATTTTATCCAGTAAATTATGAGTCGAATATTAGATAAGCGCCTACAACCACTTGTGATTCAAAAAGATATTAAACTTGTATCCTCTCGCTATTGTGAAAATACACCTCGCATTTCTTTTAAACGAGTAAAATACGTGTAACCTCTTTGCACGCGAGCAGAGGGAATGCATCTCCGTCCACGTTGGGCAAGCCGGAGTGCAGATGGGCGTGGCGTGCTGGCAGCTATACTGCCTCGAGCACGGTATCAGGCCGGATGGGACGCTGCCGATGTTGGACTCCGACCCGAGAGCTTCGGACTCCTGTTTCAACACGTTCTTCTCTGAAGCGGACAGGGGGAAGATGGTGCCTCGAGTGGTCATGGTGGACCTGGAGCCTACTGTTATTGGTAACTTGTTTTATCAGCTAAACTCTGTCGACTAATTTGGAAGCATTGACATTTATCTCTCTGGCTTAGACATCTATTGCTTTGGTTTTTGGGCCTTTAATTTGATGCACCGAATTATCTTTATCTTAATTATCCTCTAAAAGTAGCAGCCCTTTTACCGCCACGGCTCTCTGATCCTCACGTTTTCTCAATGGTATCTTGAGTATTAACAGAAGCACTAACTAGCAAAACTCAATGAAAACCTGTCAATGTTTTTGACAATTATATATTTTGCTTATATCTGAATAATTCTGATTTTGTTCCAGATGAAATACGCTCTGGCGACTATCGCCAGCTGTACCATCCTGAGCAATTGATCACGGGCAAGGAAGATGCTGCTAACAACTACGCGCGTGGGCACTACTCCACGGGCCGGGAGATCCTGGGTCCGGTCATGGAGAGAATACGGAAGCTGGCTGACCAGTGCACCGGTCTACAGGTACTACACATATAGCTCAAGCACTCATCACAGACAAGGAAGGTGTTGCTAATAACTAACACTACTCAACGGGTTGGGAGATCCGGGGTCCTGTCATGGAGAGGATATGGAAGCAAGCTGACCAGAGCACCGGTCTAACAGGTACTACACATACCACCCCAAGCTGATCACTGGCCAGGAAGACACAGCGACCAACTACGCGCGTGGACACTACATCACGGGCCGGGAAATTCTGGGTCCTGTAATTCCAATTCGTTGAATTCCCGTGAAATGGCCCTTTCCACAAACCACAGGGAATTTTATATATTTTTATATTATGAATATTTCTGTTATGAATTTTATTTTCCTGAACTAAAAAATACGTAGTAAGGTCCACTTTAAAAAACCCTGAAATTAGTGACTGTTGACAGGGTTTCTTCGTGTTCCACTCGTTTGGCGGGGGTACCGGCTCCGGCTTCACGTCGCTCCTGATGGAGAACCTCTCCGACGAGTTTGGCAAGAAGAGCAAGCTTGAGTTCGCCATATACCCCGCCCCACAGGTTAGTCCCCGACACCATTTCAGCCAAGCATTTCGACGTCTTTTCGTATATTTGAAGTTTATCCAGTTGCACGAAACCGTCTGTCAAGGTTAACGTCATCGTTAAAATATGAAAAGTTTGACAGTTTTCCATGGGCTGTAAGCTGCGCCGCCATATTATAGCGTTAGCCGCACTGCAGCTGGCCGTTCGGTTAGTCGCAAATGCAAACGCAACCTGTGGCCACCCGGACGGCCTGCCGAACCGAACCCTTAATCTTGCGTGGTGCAACCCGCCATTAACCTTTTGAACGCCAAGAGCCCCTAAAGGTGTCATGATGTGTTCTCGTGCCGACAGCGCCAAGAGCCACTACTTAAATGGGTAATGACGCACGCTATCAAAGTAACCTTCATACTTTCAAGTAAGGTTTATATTGGCTCGCTTGCGCCAGTGATCTTGGCGTATGAGTGCCGTTTTGTCTATGACGTATGGCATTCAAAGGGTTAATGAGATCACCACGTTACTGTATAAATGTGATATTTTCAGGAGTTCAAAGTTATTTTAATTCATTTCATAAACCTCTTCCAAAATCTTATCACGAAAAACTGCAGCAATCGCAGAACATTTAGAACTGCTGTCCGATTAGGTACTATTTCTAATTCTGAATATGAATTACTCGAAAAACCATTCTTAGTTTATTACGTGTTGAAATAAAATTTTTGTTTGCTTTTAGGTTTCAACAGCGGTAGTAGAGCCGTACAACGCCGTGCTCACCACACACGCGACGATCTCGCACTCGGACTGCGCGTTCATGGTCGACAACGAGGCGATCTACGAGATCTGCCGCCGGCGGCTCTCCATCGAGCGCCCTTCTTATGCGAACCTCAACAGACTCATCTCACAGGTATTGCTCAGACATTTTGACAGTTTTTATGACAGTTTAGCTATTTATCGCCATATTGATACACGTACGCGACGATACATCACTCGGGTTTTGCCGCCAGCGTTCTCTCCATCGAGTTCTCTCCTTTGCGAATCTCAATAGACTCATCTCATAGGTATGGGCTTACCCAAAGGCAGAGTTGTGCCATACTCGAAAACGTTCTCCATTTTGCATGGGAAATGTTCTCGCTCGAGAATATTTCCCAATAGTAAAAGGAAAACTTTCAAACGGCTCAACTCTTTACAGGTTTTAACGTTGAACACTGCGAACAGTGGATTGATTTCATACATAAATACCTGGGACATTAACACTTTTTGTTTCTTGTCAATAAGTAACTATTTATTTTATCCTATTGAGATCCTATAAGAGGGTCACTCTTATGCTAATCTTAACAGACTAATCTCACAGGCTAACATTGTTTCTCAGACAATATCATGATGTTGACGATTGATTGACGAAAGTTTCTTTTTCGAAACTCACTTATTTCCAGGCGGCTTAGCATAACATGCGTTGTCGCGCGCGACTTTATACTTTGAGTCGCTCCTGTACGTCTAGCATACCTTGAAGTATGACGCGATAGTTCATACTTCAAGCGCGACACGAAGTATGAAGTGACAGGCGACAACGTAAGATATGCTTAGCCCTACTGAAGCATGGAGAGTCGCGCGTAAGTCATACAGCGCGTAAGCCAGTACAGGTGTTCTACTTAACCTTTTGAACGCTTTCTCTCTCGCATCAAAATGTACATACACGCCAACATCTCAACTAGTGAGAAACGAATTTAAACCTTATCTGTAGACCCCGTTATCTTGTCGCATAGATTTTGTTTTTCAGTAGAGCGTGAATGATTTTTTATCGACTATCTAAATGTCGATACTGTATGTCACTGATAATTTCTAAGAGGTGTCACTAGGTACTACTTATTACTTTTGACGCTGATTGTAAGTACCTATTTGTTATTTTTAGATGGAATGTACAACAACAGCTATTTTTGTATTACCATTAGCAGCAGCTTTTAAAAAGCATTTGTATGTTGACGTGTTGTGGGGCTGGTCAGTGCGTCTTTCGCATGAATATTCCGCAGGATTTACAGTTGCCGCCCAATGTGGAACTTGTCATCACGAAAATCCCTATATCCCATAGTTTCACTGACGATGTACAGTTGTGTAAAGTTTATTGTACTGAATGTGGAAAAAATATGATTAATCCTAACTAACGAACGCCCTAGACTTTTATTTCTTCGTTTATATATATATATATTTATACAAAAGTAATAAGTAGTACCTAGTGACCTCTTTGAAATTATCAGTGACATACAGTCGACATCGACAGTGAGTACATCGACATTTAGATAGTCGATAAAAAAATCATTCACGCTCTACTGAAAAACAAAATCTATGCGACAAGATAACGGGGTCTACTTATCTGTCAACAGTAAAATTGCTTTGACAGCATCTGCCATGACCACTTTAGTGGTCGTTGGCGTAGTAGGCACGACCACTTGGCGTTCAAAAGGTTAAGTAAATGTCAAATGTGTTCAGTTTTTGGATTACCTAGTGAGGCGTTCTTTGTGGATTTTGTTTTGCGGACTTTCAACAATAAGGCTGTAGTTATCATATTTGCTACAAGCTGACCTCATGGTTTCAGGTGGTGTCGTCGATCACAGCTTCTCTGAGGTTCGACGGCGCGCTCAACGTGGACCTGACGGAGTTCCAGACCAACCTTGTGCCTTACCCTCGTATCCACTTCCCGCTAGCTGCCTATGCGCCTGTTGTTTCCGCGGACAAGGTAACACTTAAAAACTAACTAATATGGAGCTAGCTAGTAGCTCAAGTTTAATACTCGTCTGTGAAGAACTTCGTATTTTAGACTTAAAATTTTAACGACAAAATCACGAATGTTGTACAGTCACCATAAAATATATCGAAGCGGCGAGGGTACCCAAAATACCTGAACATGCAATTTATCGCTTTTTACAATAGAGGCGTTGTTCCGATATTTGAGACCACCTTCGCCGCTCCGATATATCTGACCGACTGTAGGCAGCTATTGTGCCTACAGGGGGCAGATGAGAATAAGTTTTTTCATAGTAATAATTCCCACTTCGTATACTGTGTGCGACCAAAGCGAGACGGATGGAGATACACCTCACGGGTACAATATTTATTTCAACCGATCACTAGCAAAATTTTTATTCAACTCTGACACCTGATATATAGGTAGTCTAGTTTTTTGGTTCGTATCTTTAAAGAAAAAACTGCCACAAGGGAAATTTTCTGTTCTGATAGTATAACATGACCTCCGTAGTCGTAGTATTCACGGATATTTGGTAGTTTTGCATACGCTGGTCTAATTTTAACGAAGCGTTGTCGGTTCTTTTGTCTACTGTTGCCGTTGACAGCTGATCGGCCTAAGGAAATACGTAATCAGCTGTCTACGGCAATAGTCGGCCTGCACGATACCTTTACTGTGCCACTTTTTGTGTTTCTCGATATAATGGTACTTCAATTATGTGAGGTCATATATTTACATCATTCCAGGCCTACCACGAGGGCATGTCAGTTTCTGAAATCACGTCGGAGCTGTTCGAGCCGCAGAACCAGATGGTGAAGTGTGACCCGCAGAACGGGAAGTACATGGCGTGCTGCCTGCTGTACCGAGGCGACGTCGTGCCAAAGGTTGGTGTCCATCCTGCCCTGTATATTTGGAGGACATGTTGACGCTGTTTGGACCAGAGAACCTGATGAAGTGTGTCGTGCAGAATGGAAAGTACGCGGCTTGCTGCCCGCTGTGCCGAGGCGACGTCATGCTCAAGGTGTGTCCATTCTGTAGGCCTACCGCGAGGCGACGTCGTGCCCAAGGTTTGTGTCCCCCTGTAATGCCTGCATATTGGTGTTGAGATCATGTTGGGGATGTTAGAGCCGGAGAACCAGATGAAGTGCGACCCGTAGAACGGGAAGTACAGTACTGTACCAAGGCGACGTCGTGCACAAGGTTTGTGTCCACCCTGTACTGTGTGGAGATCATGTTGGGGCTGTTCGGGCCGGAGAACCAGATGAAGTGTTAAATGCAGAACGGGAAGTACATGACCTATTGTACTGAGGCGACGTTGTGCCCAAGGCTTGTGTCCACCCTGTACTGTGTGGAGATCATGTTGGGGCTGTTCGGACCGGAGAACCAGATGAAGTGTGACATGCAGAACGGGAAGTACATGGCCTCATGTACTGAGGCGACGTCGTGCCCAAGGCTTGTGTCCACCCTGTACTGTGTGGAGATCATGTTGGGGCTGTTCGGACCGGAGAACCAGATGAAGTGTGACATGCGGAACGGGAAGTACATGACCTATTGTACTGAGGCGACGTCGTGCCTAAGGCTTGTGTCCATCGGGTAGACTCCAACCGACCACAGCCTGCCATGAGGAGCACCAAATAAAGTGACCTTGTGTTCTATATTAGTTTTCCTGTGAATTTATTGTACAGATAAGTACAATAAAGGTCCACATTTATATGTGTACTTACATATATTTATGCCTATTAAAGTCACTTCGATATTTTATAATTCGACTATTAGCTGTGTGCAAGATTGTAGCGCCATCTGTTGAGGCGGGGTCCCAATTTTTTTTCTTTTTTATGAATGGATTGTACTAAAAATAAATTAAATGTATCTGGTTGATTCACTATTTTGACAGTTGACCGAGTTGAGTTACGTCAAATATTTTGTAATTTGATTTCGACAGGAGCCCTTGGCAATTTTATTTCATGTAACATTTTGCACTGCGATTGTTCACGTTATCCCCATCATGCACTTCGCACACAGCGAATACATGCACAGATACGGAGTATTCTATTGGCCATTCGTTAGTTTTTCCTAGTACTTCCTTGTCATTGGTATCTCTTTTCTTTGTAGGACGTAAACGCGGCCATAGCCTCCATGAAGGGGCGGGCTGGAATTAGATTCGTGGACTGGTGTCCCACCGGCTTCAAG
Source organism: Pammene aurita (assembly GCA_947086415.1). NCBI lineage: Eukaryota > Metazoa > Arthropoda > Insecta > Lepidoptera > Tortricidae > Pammene > Pammene aurita. The sequence goes on along the minus strand of OX352297.1, from coordinate 37,499,998 downwards.
GTAAATCAAATCTTAAAATTAACAAAATATCTCACCTATAGTGACCTTACTCCTCTGACCTCTGCTCATTTATTTTTATCATTAAGTATAAGTACCTAGTTTTTTAGGATGAGAAAAATACGGTCAATTTCACGCATGTATCTTTTTTTTTCAGCCATATCAGATTAAATTTTAAATGAAATTACTTGTTTCCATTACGCTTTAGAGATACGCTTAAGACAATAAGAGGCAAAATGGCGAGTTTTAGAATCGTTTTCCAGAAACTGCACGACGACAAAAGCACGATTTTTCTAATCTTTAAAAAAAAAAAAGTATAGTTGTTTCGACGCCAATGACTTGATATAAAGGCAGTTCATTGCGTGCCCCACACGCCACGATCAGGACTTCATATCAAGTCGAGGCGTTCGTGGACTTTTACAGTGAGCGTCAGGATGGCGGGTGGACCTCGGGAATTTTATCGAATTGTTAATAAAAGTACTGTACCTTTGGTGTACCTCAGTGTACCTTTAGTAAAAATCAGTGTAAGTACCTCTTGCTAAAACGAGATTTTTTTGAAAAAGGTCCATCCGTCAGTTAAACCACATATAATGTATGTGATTATAGTGTACCTTCGGTGTATTTCTGTATAACTTTAAAAATAATCTGCATACCTCTCCTGAAAAGGAGCTACGCTTAAAATAAGGTTTATGGTGGGTGGACCTTTTCCGAAAAAATCTCGTTTTAGCAAGAGGTACACTGATTTTTAGTAAAGGTACACTGAGGTACACTGAATATGCAATCTAATTACACACCTTTTGAGTGATAAAGTGCAAGATTTACCAGGTCCACCCGCCATTCTGACGTCAGGATGGCGGGTGGACCTGGTAAATCTTGCACTTTATTACTCAAAAGGTGTGTAATTCGTTTGTATATTCAGTGTACCTTTATTAAAAATCAGTGTACCTCTTGCAAAGAAGAGATTTTGAAAAAAAAAGGTCCATCCGCTATGAACCTTTATTTCAAAAAATCTCGTTTTCTCAAGAGGTACACTGATTTTTAATAAAGGTACACTGAGGTACACCGAAGATACAAACTAATTACATACCTTTTGAGTAATAAAGTGCACGATTTACCAGGTCCACCCGCCATCCTGACGTCAGGATGGCGGGTGGACCTGGTAAATATTGCTGTTTATCACTCAAAAGGTGTGTAATTCGTTTGTATATTCAGTGTACCTCAGTGTACCTTTATTAAAAATCAGTGTACCTCTTGCAAAGAAGAGATTTTTTTAAAAAAAAGGTCCACCCGCTATGAACCTTTATTTCAAAAAATCTCGTTTTCGCAAGAGGTACACTGATTTTTACTAAAGGTACACTGAGGTACACTGAATATGCAATCTAATTACACACCTTTTGAGTGATAAAGTGCAAGATTTACCAGGTCCACCCGCCATCCTGACGTCAGAATGGCGGGTGGACCTGGTAAATATTGCACTTTATCACTCAAAAGGTGTGTAATTAGATTGCATATTCAGTGTACCTTTAGTAGAAATCAGTATTACCTCTTGCTAAAACGAGATTTTTTCGAAAAAGGTCCACCCGTAAGAATGGCGGGTGGACCTATGAAATGATACATTAAACCACATATAATGTATGTGGTAATAGTGCACCTTCAGTGTACCTCTGTATAACTTTAAAAACAATCTGCATACCTCTCCCGAAAAGGAGCTACGCTTAAAATAAGGTTTATGGCGGGTGGACCTTTTTCGAAAAAATCTCGGTTTAGCAAGAGGTACACTGATTTTTACTAAAGGTACACTGAGGTACACTGAAGATGCAAACTAATCACATACCTTTTGAGTGATATAGTGCAGGATTTACCAGGTCCACCCGCCATCCTGACGTCAGGATGGCGGGTGGACCTTATTTTGAGCGTAGCTCCTTTTGAGGAGAGGTATGCAGATTGTTTTTGAAGTTATACAGAGGTACACTGAAGGTACACTATAACCACATACATTATATGTGGTTTAATGTATCATTTACCAGGTCCACCCGCCATCCTGACGTCAGGATGGCGGGTGGACCTTTTTTTAGAAAAATCTCGTTTTAGAAAGAGGTACACTGATTTCTACTGAAGGTACACTGAGGTACACTAAAGGTACAGTACTTTTATTAATAATTAGATAAAATTCCCGAGGTCCACCCGCCATCCTGACGCTCACCACTATAACCACATACATTATATGTGGTTTAATGTATCATTTACCAGGCCCACCCGCCATCCTGACGTCAGACTGACCGATGGACCTTTTTTTTAAAAATCTCGTTTTAGAAAGACGTAGGTACACTGATTTCTACAAAAGGTACACTGAGGTACACCAAAGGTACAGTACTTTTATTAACAATTCGATAAAATTCCCGAAGTGCACCCGCCATCCTGACGCTCACTTTTTATAAGTAAACTCGTTCTTTATATTGTCTATCTCTTATTATTAGTAAAGTTACATCTTCGATTTACAAAATTTATAAATCCATCACTGTTTTTGAATTGCGACAACAAATTAATCGTTTTTTTATTTACGTAAAATTTTTGCTTGGCGTTGATGACACTTTATTACTTCATTAACGTGGCGGCGAAAAGGTTTAATATCGACCCAAGTAACAAATTTATGTACACAGATTTTTCGTGTATACATTAGCAAGACCAGGCATAGATTTCTCAGAGTATTCCTTGTGTAAACATCATATAAAGTTCGCATGCTTATGACTTCAGGTGGGCATAAACTACCAGCCCCCGACGGTAGTCGCCGGCGGAGACCTAGCCCAAGTGAAGCGAGCTGCGTCAATGCTCAGCAACACCACAGCCATCGCCGAAGCGTGGGGAAAACTCGACCACAAGTTCGACCTCATGTTCTGCAAGCGAGCCTTCGTGCACTGGTGAGTGACCCTTTCTCAACAACACCACAGCCATCGCCGAAACGTGGAGAAAACTCGACCACAAGTTCAACCTCATGTTCCGCAATCGAGCCTTCGTGCACTGGTGAGTGACCCATGCTCAGCAACACCGCCATCGCCGAAGCGTGGGGAAAACTCGACCACAAGTTCGACCTCATATTCTGCAAGCGAGCCTTCGTGCACTGGTGAGTGACCCTTGCTCAGTAACACCGCCATCGCCGAAGCGTGGGGAAAATTCGACCAGAAGTTCGACCTCATGTTCTACAAGCGAGCCTTCGTGCACTGGTGAGTGACCCATGCTCATCAACACCACCGCTGTCGCCGAAGCGTGGGGAAAACTCGACCACAAGTTCGACCTCATATTCTGCAAGCGAGTCTTCGTACACTGGTGCTCATTGCTCAACATCACCACAACCATCGCCGAAGCATGGGGCAAGCTCGCCCTTAAGTTTGACCTGTTATACTAGCGAGCCATGGGGACAAGCTCGACCACAAGTTCGACCTCAAATTCTGCAAGCAAGCCTTTTCGCACTGGTTACTGACCGACTCATGATTTTTAACCAGCCACCTTATTCTTAACCATTATAAATAGAGCTAAAAGAAACACTAACACTAAAATCAAGGAGACTATACAATAAAATAAATTCTCTTGAAAGGATTTTTTTTCAGGAATAGTTTTAGGAAGTTTCACAAAGTATTCACTTTGTCGTTGTTTTATTTATTTATTCCCGAAGCTATAGTATAACATTTAAATTACTTACATCCCACGAATAATAATTAACCCTTTCTAGGTACGTGGGCGAGGGTATGGAAGAAGGAGAGTTCTCCGAGGCACGCGAGGACCTGGCCACGTTAGAGCGAGACTACGACGAGGTCGCGATCGAGACCTCCGACCTCCCTGGAGACGACGAACTCTAACCGACCAACTTCTAAAACCCTGGCACGAAAAGACACTCCGAGCGATTCGCATGCGTCGAGCGCCATCCGTCATTTTACAAATGTGTGGCGGCCGAACGCAAGCGATTTTTATTGAGCGTTTTTCTCGTGACCGAGGCAAGATCGACCGCGTTTACAGCGTTTTTTTTAATACTAGGTCATACGATGAAATGATTTTGACACCACAATAGCACCAACTTACCGGTTCTGTTCTTCATTTCACCTATTCTGTTTGCGCGCGGGGTTAGGAATTTTTGAAGTTTAGTTGTTTGACTCATTACTGGCAACTCACTTTTCCTAGTTCCATTGACTTCAAAATGGCGACGTCACAGCGCCGAAGCGGACGCCCTAAAACCACGGCCATATTTTTTTTAACAATATTGATTATAGCAGTACTCTGAAATTGTTTAAAGGTCCGAAAATGTCCGCAGTAGGCGCGGAGCGACTGTAGCCCCTATCCCTAGCGTGTTAAAGTTCATTTTGTAATCATTTTGTCATAGAAGCGGCTTGTCAGAGTGTAGCTCCCTTGCTGCTTGCCTTTCTTCGTCGAGCAAACTTGCGATTGTTTTAGTTAAGTTTTTTGGCGTTTTTCTTTGAAATTATTTAGCAAATGCTCGACGGCGAAGCCTTGATATCAAAGTTTTGGTTTTATATGGAATTCGTTGGTGGTTTTGTGGTGAAACTGATATTGTAAGTGTAATGTTGTAGATGTAATTTGTACGTTCGTGTTTTTAAAATATTTAAAAAGTTTTCGTGACCGTTTGATGTGCTTGTCCAATAAACTGTACAGTTTTATCTGCCTCTTTAATTTCGCATCTTGTTTAAGCACAATCAGCGGCAAAAGAAGACAGAATTCATAATTCAGTGGAGTGAGTTGACAGCTTCTGGCATACAAAGCAGTTGTCAACGTCTGTAAAGTGCTGTCAAATAAGTCTGCTGAATTTAACCGTTATTGAATTATACCTTAGGTTGGTGGGGTCCATGGATTTATATGAAGTGGATCTAATTCTTCGGTCACAAAGTGAGGCCGAAAGAGGTTATCTAGGGGAGTGTCTCGTTTTTGCTAAGGAGGTATGACGTCATTAGACAATAAAAATGACAATGTGTCAAATGAGATAATTTTTTAACGAGTGTGATTAGAACACCGTTTTTACGATTTTTTACTAGTATCTTATGATATGAACGACTGTTTTACTCGGCATCCGTGATCGTGGCGTGTGTGACGTTTTTGCATAATAAGAAGTATGGTATGGCGTATTGTTTAGCCATTGACCGTACGAAATAATTATGGTACACAATATTTTAGGTACGGTCACGTCTGAAAATATGGATACATTTAATGTGACAAAAATATGTATCCAAGACTTTACGCCTTGGTAATAAAGTCGTGGCTACATATTTTTGACACACTAAATGTATCCATATTTTCAGACGTGACTGTACAGTCGCCATCAAATATATCGGAGCGGGCAAGGTACTCAAAAATATCTAAACTTGCACTCTATCGCCTTAACAATAGAGGCGTTGTTCAGTTATTTGTGAACACCTTGGCCGCTCCGATATATCTGATGGCGACTGTACTAGTTAGTGCCACCAAGCCACGGATGTCATGAGTAGTCATGCCCACAGCGCGAAGGAACATCTATAACGATTATGGAAGAAGAAAAGAAGAAAATAAATTTATAAATGACGCTACAAAGTAACTTAAAACTAATACACAAATTAATAAAAACAGTTTTAAAGACGTCATTGAAATGGTCTCCACTCAGCATTATGTCAAGGTACCTTTGAAGTACCTTGACGCTGGTCTTCCGTGGCAACCGTACGTAGGCTAAATAAACTAAAATTACATTTAAATGGAAATATTCTACTTTCTGCCTAATGCTTAAGTATAGCATCAAATCGTATACAGGAATATCAGGAATGCACTATTTATACCAGTTAAGGACTAATCAATGTAATCATAAAAATAATGAAAGAAACCATAAACAAAAAATAAATAAATAAAAAATAATGACGGACCATTGATGTATTATGTATTCTACTAGATGAGCCATCTAGAACAAATTTTGTGCGCCATGTTTGGCGGTTGACAGCTGTCACTGAATCAAAGAGTAGTTTTAACAAAACAGACGTGACACTGTTTAGACAAAATTAATATTCTGCCTGAACACATTTTTTAAGGAAACGTAATTAACTAAATAATTGTTTTATTTGTATCTAATGTTTATTTTGCTCCTTACCCTAGAGTTTAAGGAACGAATGGAGAAAATATTATTTTTGCCGACAAGTGCCTTTCAATACCAACTTTGAGGGTTAATGATCCTTGATATTTTAACTATAAAACTTTCGTGAGACTCTAACATATTAAAAAATTCATCATCATCATAATTTTAAGAGCCTAATGGCTCTTGTCGGTGAAGTAATCGCCATTCCTTTCTGTTCTAATTAAAAATTACGTGACTTAAATTACGTGAGTAACCCGTTATAAATATTTTTAATATCCTTGATATTTACTTAAAATTACATTGATTTTCTCGCACGGATGAAATAAAAAATTGTGTAAGTATGTATAACATGGGTGATATTTAAGCTTTAAATTTAAATCATAAAAATTTTTGCTATGTAAAAATACATAGCAAAAATTGTTAATGCGAGTAAAAACTCGCATTAACGATTTTAGCAAATTCGCCCTCGTAAAATAAAAATATGTTTAATGAACTAAACATTACCTAACGTACCTATCTAAAACATGTTTATTACGAAAATATGTTTATGCTGAGTATTATTAAACAATAATGTAGGTAAATCAAGTGTAGGCACATATGTTGTTACTTCTACGACATTAATCTGTGCGCCAGGGAAAATGGCGTTGCAACGCCAACATTAATATTTTAAATTAGTGTAGCACCAATATTTGCACTTACTTACCTATGAAACGTAATTCCATGGCTTTTATTACTATTTTTAGAATTATTTTTACAATTTCTTATCATGCGAAAAGCCTTTACGTTTAGTATTTGATTTTTAAAATAAATTGACACTTGCGTGTAATCATGTCAGTGGTCCAACAGCCAATGTCAGACTTTTAGTGATTTTCACTACAACTCATGGTACAAATAATTTCTTAGGGATTTCATCTCCTGTTACTCAATGTGACGGACAATATAGTTATACCTTGGAAGAACAATAAGTTATACACAATGAGTGCTAGAAATTTTCCACATATAAGTGATCTTCTCTTTAAGAACATTTCTGCAAATCTAGAATGAATTTTTTTAATTTAATTTTAAAAGAATAAACAGATACAGAATTTCGTATGGGTGGTGGTATGTTGTACCAACATTTCGTGGCGGAATATCTAAACTGCCACGAAATGCAGCTGTGCTGTGCCGTGGAAAGATAAGACGAGGAGCTTCTCTTATATGCCGCTGTGAAAAATGCAATTTTCTAGATAAGTACTGGGGTGTCAAAGTCTTCACAATACTAAAAAGCATACAGGCGAAATGCAAGGAACGACGTGATGCCATGTTCATTAACCCGCTACCATTAAGGTAAGGAGTAACGTGAGTCCTTGGTGGTATTAAAACAAAATCGAGCACATGCATTCTGCACTCGCTGTACAAGCTTTTTGGTTTTAGACAAAATACATCTACCTATTACCGTATCAGCGTAATTCAGCTTTGAGAAGATGAAAGATTCACAAAGAGATATTCTGACATCAGTACATAAGTATTTTCGAACTCGGTATAACATCTTTAGCCTATAAAAGCAGATTCTAGATATCTCTAGTACATGGTTGTGAAACTTTAGTTTACCATCCATGAGAATGCCCAAGTTTTTAGCTTCTGTGACCTGTTCAATACAGTCAGCACCAATTTTAATGACAGGGTTACAGTTAACAATTTGATGTCTTTGTTTCTCAGAGCCTAATATAATAAACTTTGACTTGAGAGGGTTTAAAACTAGACTATTTCTGCTGGACCACTGAACTATCCGTTCCAAATCGTCATTGATTTTATGAACTACACTGGCAGTATCGTTAGGCTTAAGAGGCAAATACACCTGCAAGTCATCAGCATACATGTGGTCATTACAGTTTTGAATAGAATTAATCTAATTCTAATTGTCTGCACTATACAGAACGTACAGGATTGGACCTAATATTGAACCCTGCGGAACGCCATGGGTTACCAGAGAAGCTTCAGAAAACTGGCTAGAACCATTCTCATTACTTAGTTTTACTCTTTGCAGCCGACCGTTTAGATAGCTAGAAAACCATTTTATCTACACTCACACTGTAAGTTCTCTAAAACGTTTTCAAAAACGGTTGGCAATGGCTAGCATTACCACAACCAATTTTACTATGATAAGCTTTTTATCTGTGGCAGTAACGTAATTTTAACTTTACATGCTCAAATATTGTCCTCAGCTTCACCATGTTTTCCTGGTATACTGAGCCGATGCGTTTACTGACTAGAGAATACGAATGATATAAATATGTTAACGGACACGTAGACACGGCATGGTCGTTGATGGTGTGAGCTGAGGATATCTCCTTTTGATGACTACTACGGACATGAGCCTCCCGTGATTATCCATCTGGAATCTTGGGCTAAATAGGCCGTAGTAGTCATCAAAAGGAGATATCGTCAGCTCACACCATCAACGTCCATGCCGTGTCTACGTGTCCGTTAACATATTTATATCATTCGTATTCTCTAGTCAGTAAAGGCATCGGCTCAGTATACCAGGAAAACATGGTGAAGCTGAGGACATGGTGGAGATGCTGGGATCAAAGATCTCTCTGAGCACTGATACACGCTGGTAAATAACACGAGACACATGATCATCATAATAACACAGTAAGAAACTCCATGAACTGATACGAGTAGTAAGATAAATATTAAAGCGCTTACCATTGATTTGTTCGCGCACAACCTTCTCTCCTCCCGTCGTCCGTGTATCTACCCTACAACCCACCCATTAAAAATCCGTCCATACTAAAAGCGATATTGAGATCGAACGTGACTGCCACCGCCATCTATCCGAAAAACCGGCAAGCACGAACTGCTTCGCGATATTCGCGACAAATATTGATCTGCTATGAGTTTTGATAACATAATGTAAATCCTGTGCTCCTTCCTGACCAACGGCACGCGCCCGCCCGGCCGCCGACACGCGCCTCCCCGACCGCCGGCACAATCGAGTTGGCCATGGCGGCACCGCCATGGCGGCGCCAATAGCGGTCATTCTATGGTTTCCGAGCACTTAATTTAATATATATAATATGAGTGTAGATAAAGCAGTGTATGCAACTGTACGTAATTAGGCCTTTAAACGTAACAGTTACATAAACTACTATTAGGGCATGAGAATCAAAACCATAATAACCCAGCTTAGAGATTAATAATAGATTATGGTTTATAGTGTCAAAGGCACGGGAGAAGTCAAGCAAGACCATAATTGACTCATGTCCTGCATCGACCTCCGTAAGAATGTCATCGATGACATCTAACAGGGCCTAACGGGCGTTATGGCGTATGGTATCAAAGTAAGCCCTTAACCCATTCCAGTAAGCTTTATATCGGCTCGCTTGCGCCAATCCTATGGGGTGTGAGTGACGTTTTCAACTGACTTCAAGATTTCGAAGGAGGAGGTTATGGATGGTACAACAAGGATATAAATCTCTATTTTACAAAAATGTCCGTCAAAAGGCGATAAACTGATGGCGCCACAGTGATATTAAATTTGATTAACTTAATTTTGATGTTAAAAAATAAATCCAACACATTTACAAAATAATTATTTGCGGAGAAGAAAAACACTCTGAATATTAATTTTATTTAGAATGTCATATAAGTATTAAATATCGGTAATTCATTTCAAATGCTGAACTATACCTAGCGCCACCCGGAGATATTTGGAACTATTGTTTAGTTCTTACCGCTGGACACTTTTTCGACCGTTTTCCTATAAGAGAGATCGATCCTCCTTGTACCATCAATAGAGGAGGTTATCAATTCGTCGGAATCTTTGTTTTTTTTTTGCTTTTTTTTTAATGTATGTTCACCGATTAATCGAAGACGGCTGGACAGATTAAGAAAATATTTTTTTTGTTTGAAAAAGTATACTTCACAGTTGTACCCATTGTAACCAGGCCAGGACCTGATGATGGGATCCTGGAGAAATCGAGGGAACTCTTCAACTATTATAGGCACACCTATAGTGATTTGAGTATTTTTTACAGCAGCTCGAGCATTTGCTTTTGGAAAGGTGGATACTAAGTGAAGTAGGTTCTTTTTTGTTTAAAATTATTGTATATGACGATATGAGTATGACGTTCATGCATAGCATAGGTTGAAAGTAGAATACACCAAATAATTCGGTAAACGTATATTTTTTCATAAAATACACATTAAATTTAAACACAATAAATTTACATTGCACAAAAATATAATCTGTAATAAAAATATTAACAAAATAAAACGAACTCTGAATATTTAATTAAAAACGATTGGTTATACACCTTGGGTTTGGCAAAATAAGTAGTACAATCACCATCAAATATATCAGAGCAGCCAAGGTACTCAAAAATGTCTGAACTTGAACTTTATCGCCTTGACAATAGAGGCGTGTTACAGATGTTCGTGACCACCTTGACCGCTCGGATATATGATGGCGACTGTACCTATGACATTATAAAAGATACACCTTTCCCCTACCTTACCTATGATAATGATTGATAACCATGCAACTATGTTACTAGTGATCTTAGGCGATGCTCACACTGGCGCCGCAACTGGATGCGGCGACGGTGTGCAAGCGTGACAGCGCTATACACATGCGGAGCGCTATCTCGCTCGCGCACCGGCGCGGCATGCGGAAACCGCAGCAGTGTGAAAGCCGTCTTAGTGTACATACATAAGCCAACATTTACACTATTATTTGCATAATTTTCTGTATTTAATAGCCGCCTATATTGTTTTGCTTTAAATTCTGACTATGCATTACATTTATTTCTTTAAAATAGGTTATCGTTTATTATATATTTAGGAGCGTCACCATTAGATTTCATAGCTTTACAGTAAATAAATATTAAATTACATTGAATTATTAACTTACTTCTATCTTTGGCTACCAACAATTTAAATTATTTTAAATATTAAAATTGTGGACCGTGTAAATACCATAATATGACGATATGTCTCGCAAATCATCTTAATTAACAAGTGTTGAGTAAAATGGGTGTTAAAATATCATCCATCGTTCCAAAAATACCTTAAAATAGTTACTAAAAAACTATAATTTAATAGAAACTTGTACAGTCAAGTGCAAAAATACGTATTGAAACAATCGTCTCATAAATATGGTACTACGTACTTATTACAACGGAATAAGATACTATGGGACATATTTTTGAGTAAGATGAGTACACCCATATTTTTACACTTGACTGTACACACACATTATGGGTAAGGCGATTAACACACTGGCGACGCAATCGGATGCGGGGGGTGTGCAAGCGTGACAGCGCTATACACATGCAGAGCGCTATGTCGCTCGCACACCGCCGCTGCATGCGGAAACCACAGCAGTGTGAAAGCCGCCTAACCCGAATTACACGTTTGCATTCTATTTATACAATTTAAAGCGCCTGCTATGAATATGAAGTGGGGTAACATCTTTGTATCATTGCTAATAAAAATGTGCAGGCGTTAGTCTAAAGTTACTTCTCTGTGTCTATATGTACTTTCGCACGAAAAAATCAAAAGTGTACACAATTCCAGCCTAAAGCTTCGAATTTTAATATTAAAGCGCGGTTAGTTAGCTGTAGTAATTAGAAAGAGACGTATCTCGCACTAGTGATGCTGTCGCGGCATACTTATGCTAACAGTGCTGGCATGGTAGTTATTTCATTCAGTACTAGATTGAGTCCGTGTTGAATCCTAACAAGTACCAGATTGCGATGCAGCATTAGTTCAATCGTCCAACTATTAAATAAGAAGCCTACTGTATTTTTCGGCTACTTCTTCGACATGCTTTTTCTATAGTGGTTTCGAAGCCTGTGTGGCGCAGTGAAAACATTTATAGCCGGCTAAACATATTCAGCGTTGACAAAATATGGTAGGAACCATGAACAGGTAACCTCAACCACTAGATAGATCATAAGCACAGAAGAGATAATAGTATTTCATTCATAAGTACAACTCGAGGTCACCACACATCAGCGCTCCCGTACTAATTTACTATGAGAGCGCGACCGCTTATTTCAGTTGAGTTAACGTTTTTGATCATTACTCGTGTGAATTAAAAATATCCACAAAAATCAAGTTATAGGGGTTAACCTGGATTGTTATACTACAAAATGGTGTAAAATACAATTGAGATGTGCTTTTCGAATCGTAGAAATTTACGAATAAAATCGCGCTTATGTGTGGTGACCTCGTAATCCTTGTAAAAGCTTAATGATGAGTAGTCTGTGTAGTCTGTGGAACCATGTGATCTGTGTGCATGTCCCAGTCTGGGTCGCAAGTAGGTATGGCGATAGCGAGACAAATGGGAATAATTCCTTAGAAAAACCTATTCACATCTGTCCCCGGCGGGCACAAACACTTCAGCGTGTCCAGTCTACAGCTTCCTCGGCGGTGGGGACTCCGACACGCTGGGTGTGAGCGAGAGCCGCCGGATGTTGGGCTTGTCGTACTCTTCCATGGACATGGCGCGGGACATGCGCCGCTCGACGCCGGGCGGGGGGAGGGAGGTCAGCAGACCCTGGCCTTGAGAGAAGAGGAGGAGAGACTGCGCCACTTTTGCTGGCTGGAAAGAAAACATATTGGTTAGAAACATCAGCTGTGGAATCTAAAGATACTGTGATTCCCTGACACGTTGATTTCTCACGCACATATACAGGGCCTGTAATAAGAGCAATAAACTAAAACGTAGATTCTACTCCTCAAACAATAAAACTTTTGCTCAACAACTTTTTTAAAATATGTTGTCTTTAGACTGTCTCTTTTTCATACAAACTAAATAGTATTTTCAATGTATGTTTAAAATCATCTAATTGACATTGCTTGTCAGTCTTGTCACCCTACAGTTATAATCAATTTCGCAATACATTGCGTGTTCTAATAAATTTTAAAGTGAACTAAAAATCAAACCACAAGTTCTTTTTAAAAATTGTTCGACGAAAGTTTTATTGTTTGAGGCTCAGGTTTGAGGAGTAGAATCTACTTACGATAAAATTTGCACCAGCACGGCTAGCACGTCTTGCAAGAGCGACTAAAGCTGCGAGTAGGGAAAACCTCGCGCCTGTCAAAAATCTCGCTTTCCGTAGCATAACATGCACCCGCATCCAGCGCTTGCAAGAGAACTCAAAGTTGTGCCAAGGATTTTAGTTCAAAGTCGCGAGACACTGTCATTTTACGACAGTAGCATTTGATCGCCAGTCTGTCGCTCCTTTCACGCGCAAGTTGTGCTGCCAACTAGCGACAACGCATGAAGTCGCGCAGATCTGTCTCTTGTCGCGCCAGTCGCGCGTAAAACGTGCTAGCCGTGCAGATCCATACAGTCTATAAGCCTTCGCATTTCGGTTACCAAAAAACAAAAGACAGTAAGGACTATTTAATATCTCTGGGTTTCTAGGTACCTAATTAAACGAAAGAATAATGTTGAATGAATGGAGATTACACGTTATTAATTATTATATACATTGCGCTGTTTAAACAATGGTGGAATTCAGGATATAAAGTTCTTGTTTGTTGCTTTTTTCAACAAATTAACTTGCAATTATATATCCACCATAAATACGAAATAAAATAACACAATAGAAATTTGCTTGGTTTGATTGTTGCAATTATAACGGATACATTAAGGTGATTAAATAAATAATTTCTTTCCTCATACAAACAATCAAATCAGCTAATGGAAATATGTTATCACTATTGACATATACAAAATCCCTTTTTAGGGTTCCGTAGCCAAAATGGCAAAAACGGAACCCTTATAGTTTCGTCATGTCCGTCTGTCCGTCCGTACGTCCGTCAGTATGTCACAGCCATTTTACTCGGAAACTATAAGACGTATCTTAATAAAATTTAGACATAAGGTGTAGTTTGTATGCCACTATTTACTTTTGTAGTGAAATTGCAGAAAAAATATTTTCAGGGGGGCCGCTCCATACATGTAACTAAATTTTAAAAAAAATTCACCAAATATTAACATGTTGAAAATCAATCGATAGGTCTTTAAAAATAACTCTTGTCCAACGTAAGTATTTTATCACTATTGACATATAAAAATAAAACCGGCCAAGTGCGTCGGACTACGCATATGAGGGTTCCGTACCTTCAATGGAATAAGAACCAGACTAATACCAAAAGGTCGTATCTGATGCCTATGGAAGAAGTTTTTTGGAGATAACTCCAAAATGGCTGAACCGATAATGTGCAAAACAATTTACGTAGAAAGTATATGATAAGGCGCATCTCCTCAAATGTTTTCTTATTTTTTGGACTTACGGTTGAAGAGTTACAAAATATTCACTTAATCACAAAATGGTTAAAGAAACCTCAATGTGATTTTTAAAGACCTATCGATTGATGTGATACATGTTGATGTTTAGTAAAATTATTTTTTTGAAATTTAGTTACATGTATGGAGCGCCTCCTCCTAATATTCTTTTTTTCAAATTTAACTCCATAACTAAGTAGCTGCATACAAAATACACCTTATGTGTAAATTTTATTCAGATACGTCGTATAGTTTCCGAGTAAAAGACGGACAGACAGACAGACAGACATGACGAATCCATAAGGGTTCCGTTTTTTGCCATTTGGCTATGGAACCCTAAAAACAGCTATGCCTGATTCGATGTAAGGCAAAATGTACCATTTCAAGGAATCACAAGCATGACACTGGTAGCAAACAACCAAACAAATAAAGAACAAATCAGCCTTAAACCCCGGCATTATACTTCATATGTTATTGTCGGGTTGCGCTTTTTGCATCTAAATAAATATAAGTACAACAATAAATTAACAGAATGAAGCCATAATTATGATAATATAACATAACTAAGAAGAGACTTAAAGCATGTCCTAAGCAACTTTATCAACAGGTCATCACAAAATTCCCATCACTCGCTCTTTTAAGCGAACAGTCGGAGATAAATAATTATACTCGGTAAATACATAAGTCTGATACTAATCAGACTGATAAAAATCTAACAGAAATCAGACAGAAGTAGAGAAAGAACTAGCAAATAATCTATAAATTGACAGAAATAGTGAATCAGAGGGTCCCAAAACATTGTTAGAAAGCTTAGACAGCCTTGAAACTTTGAATCAGTGAAGCATCTTTAGCTAACCCGCAAGCAAATATAAATCATCGCTCGTCCAAGAGTTGTATATGTGTGCGTGTCGCACGTAAACACGAGGAAATCGGCTTATTATGGAATCACAGTTTTGTCTTCACGGCGTTACGTTTCCTTATTTTATGTCTATGATATAAATATTCCTTTATCGTCACCATACTTCACAACATCAAGCTAACCCAGATCACAGAAGAGATAATAGTATTTCATACAGAATGGCCACGCTCCGCCCCGCCCCGATCGGAATTACCTCACTCCGCGGCGGCCGTTTGGTAGGCCGTAGGTAGGCCGTCAGTCTGGTCGGCACTAGTCAGCAGCGCGTCGGAGAAACAACGCAAAATGTCGCCGTATAAGGTGTACTGTCATGTTAATGGGTGTTTAGAAAGTAATTACAATAAGGAAAGTAGTTTTTTTCGGTCGAATTAGTACGCATTATCGTAAGTCGCACATTAAACCATGAGGATATATTACATGGAATAAAGCATATTTTTGTTGTTCAAAGTAGAAAAGACGATTGATGAAAAGTAATAAATTTGGCAGTAACTTTTATCTATATAACTTATTTACCAAAAATATTATATTACTAGCGACGCGCCCCGGCTTCGCACGGGATAAAAAAATGGTTATTGTGGGTTATCCCTAAGAGATAGACATATACCATCGCAGACTTTTTTGTAGATCTTTTTAAGGTGTACAATACTGTAGTATATTATTTTGATATATCTCGTAGGGTTCAGCCAGCGTTTGCAATGTAAGCGAAAAAACTGTGTTTATTTACGATATCACTTTAGAAACCTCTAAAATTATCAGTGTTTCTCTACTATGTTATTCAATCAAATACAAACATTGAAAACATTGAAAAAATAATCAACCCAGTTGGACTTGAACCAACATCGATACGCCTTACCGGGGCTCGATATTGATTGAATAACATACTAATGTATGAGTGGAATACCCACTTTAAAAACATGTAAAATAATTATTTCTCTACTATGTTATGCATATATTATACATATAAATGTTCCTCTAGAATCATTCGATCTATTTAAAAAAACGCATCAAATTCCGTTGCGTAACTTGCGTAGTTTTAGACGTTACGAGTTTACGACATCGACAGCGGAAACTACAAAAATAATTGAATGACAGCCATGAGACTATACGCACACATGGAAGCGTGTACAGACGTGCCGTGCACACTTAGGCGCTCAAAAGAGTTTTGTAGTATGGCGTGTCCGCCCTGTGCCCAGATAATAACCCAGAAATTTATGAAATGTAAATAAATTATTATAATCCAATCATTGGGGAATCATCTTCATACATTGCCTTACAAAAGGTGGAGTAGAAAATATTTTAATGGTTATTGGTAGGCTATAGAGTGGTAATTAAAATACTAGATTTGAGATCTTCAGGGGGGGAGGGCGCGACCGCCATCTTGGTTTAAAGGTGCCAAAAGTCCGTTTTTGAACCTTGGCGCTTAAACGGTTATCAGTATGTCTAAAATTTCTATGGAACGTATGAAGAAGATAAAATTGTCTACAATATTTCTATACACAATACATCTGTAAGTCTTACAGATATAAAGATACAGGGGGTGAAAAAGTGTATATTTTCTTATATCATAAGAATTTTATATATTAGCTTCAAAGTTTTGTGCTTCGAGATAAGGAAATGAAGTCTCTACCACAGTTTTGTCATATTCTAATGATTCTTTTAAAAGATATTCAAAAGTTGAATTCACCCCTGGACCGCTTATAGAGGGGGTGAAAGTAGTAAGTCTCACACACAAAATCAGTGTTCTATTAATCATCATAAAAAACTACTAGGCGTTGTCAGGTATATCTATGGATCAATTAGGGTATAATGAATTTAGATTTGACAAAAAAATATACGCTTTCATAGAAAAAAATTTTTTTTTTAAGAAAGTGCTTGAATTTTTTTTTTTTTTTAACTTCATATAATTGTCAACTTATTATTAAAATATCGTATAGGCTTTAGCATTTTTTACATAATGCCTGAACAGCTCTCTTTATGACAAAAATGTCTACGAAAATTATAAAGACAATTTTTTTTTGTATTTGTATTTATTCTGTACGTCTTAGAAGATACAAAGTTACAGAAAGGAAAAAATTACTCATACTCATTGTTTTTATACTTCTCGTAGACATTGTTGTCATAAAGTCAACTGTTCAAGCATTATGTAAAAAATGCTAAAGCCTATACGATATTTTAATAATAACTTGACAGTTATATGAAGTTTAAAAAAATAAAAATATTTTCAAGCACTTTCTTTAAAAATTTTTTTTTTGTATGAAAGCATATATGTTTTTTGTCAAATCTAAATTAATTATACCCTAATTGATCCAGATATAGGTACCTGAAAACGCCTAGTAGTTTTTTATGATGAGTAATAGAACACTGATTTTGTGTGTGAGACTTACTACTTTCACCCCCTCTATAAGCGCTCTAGGGGTGAATTCAACTTTTGAATATCTTTTAAAAGAATCATTAGATGACAAAACTGTGGTAGAAGACTTCATTTCCTTATCTCGAAGCACACAACTTTGAAGCTAATAAATAAAATTCTTATGATATAAGAATATATACACCTTTTCACCCCGTGTATCTTTACATCTGTAAGACTTACAGATGTATTGTGTATGGAAATATTGTAGACAATTTTATGTTCTTCATACGTTGCATAGACATTTTAGGCATACTGATAACCGTTTAAGCGCCAAGGTTCAAAAACGGACTTATGGCACGTTTAAACCAAGATGGCGGCCAACGCACCCCCCCCCCCCCCCTCAAGGTCTCAAATCTAGTATTTTAATAACCACCCTATAGCCTACCAATAACCATTAAAACATTTTCTACTCCACCTTTTGTAAGGCAAATGCTCCAATTATTGCGCTATTAGTGAAATTGCGCTCCATACATGTAACTAAATTTAAAAAAAAATCACCAAATATCAACATGTTGAAAATCAATCGATAGGTCTTTAAAAATAACATCGAGGTTTCTTTAAACATTTTGTGATTAAGTGTCACAGTGCGTCGGACCACGCATAGGAGGGTTCCTTACCTTAAATGGAATAAGAACCAAACTAATACCAAAAGGTCGTATCGGATGGTCCTATGGAAGAAGTTTTTTGGAGATAACTCAAAAATGGCTGAACCGATAATGTGCAAAACAATTTTCGTAGAAAGTATATGAAATGTAAATAAATTATTTTTGCAAGCTTTTCAACACTGACACTGATCCTATTGGATGACCTTTCGAGGTTCGAGGGTAATTTAACAATTCCTACGCAGACGAAGCCGCGGGCGGATGCTAGCGCAGCAATAAGTATGTCAAAATTGTTTTATTAAGTAACACGCAACACTTTATAAACGAACTCCGAAGAACCGGCCTCAGGTGCTTCCGTTGCATTATACAACCAAGCATTACCTAACACGTGCCTAGCACGAATCTAGGCCAATCTTGACCTATAGGTACCTATAACGTTACACGGTCGAATAAACAACTAGCTTTTTATTTGTTTATTGTAGTAGTAGTAGTTAGTAAAACACTTTATTGTACAACAAATGAAGAAATGCATAAAGAAAAAAATACATAATAATTTGTACAAAGGCGAACTTATCCCTTTAGGAATCTCTTCCAGTTAAGATTTGAGTAGTTGAGGGAGAATTCGAACTGGTAGACTGGTATTCTATTTTTGCAAAAAAGCGCAAAACAGCAATGAATCAAAATAAAAATAGGTAATAAAAATAAATAATATTAATCAAACCTCTAATTACATACTATATATACCTATATACATAATCTAAGCCGCATATATCTTTCCGATTAAAACTTCGCCGAAAGCCATAACTTTTTTTCAAATTCGCCTTTAGCGAATCGACCGACTGTATTGTATATACTTTTAAATTTAATTTTAAGATCATAACATAATACTAACTTCTCGGGTCAGAGGTGTAGGGTTAGAACCGGTGGTAATTTTTTTTGCTCTCTCTCTGACGTTCATAAGTGCATTGTGATGTGCCTAAATTGAAGAATAAATTAAATATCTTTTCTTTTTTTTTTTATAAATTCTTTGGATGAATATAAATAAGTAGTTACTTACGGCAGATTGATTTTTGCCGGATTTAATTTGGAAGAATATTTAAAGTAATTCATTTTAATATTTTATGTTGTAGGTGTACCTACCAAGCGTCCATTGTCAAATAAATATGTACCTACAATTAAATAAAGAACTCGGTTATTTTCATATAGAGTTTATAATTATTAAGATAAGGTACAAAATCGAATATAGTGTTGTAAATATTTAATTTTATTATAAAAAATATAGATCGTTACTGTATAGGTTAATGCTCCATGTCGATCTTGACTTTGATTTGTACAACAGTCCATGACAATAGTACTGAACTCATAAGGTCGTAACAGCCGTTAGAAAACTCACCCAATTGTATATCTTATTATAGCGCAATACAGTCCCAATTAAAACTGGCTTTCTAATGCACTTACAGCAGTAAGCAAAGCAAAGTAAACAACCTTACCAAGCTAAACACCATGTAAATCATGTATGTATAAATTACATAAAAGGGTGTAAAAAAGACTTGTACAATAGCGAATAAATCTCAGAGGTCAAATGAAGCGAATAATTAAACGGTTTTGGCTTTTATTTATAATAAAACATGATAAAATACATACGAATCTAATTGGCCGAGATATGCATCAAAGTACCCCTTATAGTATAATATAGGAAATATTATTTCGCATATCAAAAAATACTGACTTGCACAGAAAAAAACTGAATTCACATCAAACATCGTTGGTGTAAATACAGATTTTTTTTCCGATCCGATTCAGATTTTTTCCCGTGCATGTCAGTATAATAGCTAGGTGCCATTTAATCGTTGTAAAACGAATTCCATTTCTTGGAAAACAAGTCGGAACTCAGAAAAAAAGTTACATTCCATCTTGCAAGACATTGTACACTTCTATACTTATGTACTTAGAATACTTCGATAACTACTCTACAAGGTAAGATAGATTCTATTGTAGTTACTGTACACCTGCCTTTTTATCTGTATAATATTGCTCCGAGGCGTTGAGTTGTTCCCACCACGCAAGTACTCCCCTGGAGAAGCCGGAACTGGTGCGGGTCAGGAGACGGGCGAGCTGAGGGACGTCAGCGCGGGCCGCTCAGGAACAACTCGTAAAACCGCATCTAGGTTCCCCACTTCCCCCCAATACATTTACAAATTAGGTACATACTTGTACTCGTAGCTAACTTGGTAACTACCTATTAGGTCAAATGGGTAGGTCTTTATTTACGTCTAGATTTTAATGTAAATTTGGCCCGTAACAACTTGCCAGATTAATCAACGCCTTTTATAGTACCTAACCTACTAGGTACTAGACAACCAATTATAAATATTATTTAAAACGGGGTATTAGCATGTAGGTATATTAGCGTTTTTGAGCACTCGATATTTCGGCGCAGTTGCATGTACCATCATCACGGAGTAACGCTTATATACACGGTAAATACCCCGTTTCAAATAATATTTATAATGTGAATGACCATGTGAGCTTGAAATAGTATACTAGACTACCTAGTTTATGATTTGGTATGAATGTTGGAATAATTTGGTTACGCTAACTATTTACTTTTTTGGAGCGGAAACGTTTAACCAATTTTTTTCAAGATAATTTTATTTATATTTTTTTATACATACCCTACCTTTCCAAAAAATGTACATAAAAAAGCTTAAAATAATGACTCGTTTATTTTTAATTTACTTAATGCATTCATAATTAAAAATAAATTAAGCTTATCAACAACTGACTGTCTGACCAAGAGGTATTTAAAACAAACACAATTTTTGATGCTGAGTTAATTAATAGTTAGTAATGTAATGTATTTCTATTTAGTAGGTGTGATATTAATAAATATACTGGGTGGTCCAAACCTTGACGTCCAAAGAAGAAATTAGATTCCTCGCTCCCAGGACTGTTAGAATGTACCTACCACATATATGTTAGCCGATTTCTTGTAGTTCTCGGGTAAGGATTTTTTTTTACAAATCTGGAGTTGACCGGCTGTTTAGACCTTCGACCTCAGTACTGGAAAACTACAAAAAATCGGCGAACATACATGACATGGGGTATATTTAAACAGCTCTGGGAGCGGGGAATCTAATTTCTTTCTTTTGACGTTAAGGTTTATACCACCCGGTATCATTTCTATTAGCAACGAGATTTTTTTAAATTCATAGACGTCCCTTTTTGAGTACTTAACTTACATTTTCCCGCATAAAAAAAAATCGGTCTTATTTCAAACAATTCTCCAGCTCTTCGTCAGTCAGTTTCACTAGTCTCACGGATTCTTCCCACAGCACTTTAGCAGTCTTGTATCTATAGGCCGCGGGTGTCGCCCTAGCCAGTCTGCAGTCCTTAAATAATTCTCCGCTAACTTGGCTGGCCCTTACATCCAAAGCTACATGTAATGCTGTCTGAGCGCCTTCTCTTGGCGTCTTGTAGAAAAACAAGGCCCAATATCTCAGGAATGCACCGAGTAGTAAACCACCGCTGTAGTAAATCCCTGTTCCTACGCCACCAGGGTCTACGTTGTTAATAACAATATGAGCTCCTTTTAATCTCCTCGTCAGTTCTCTTGAGAAGGGTATCAAGCTAAACTTGCTGTTGGCGTAACTGAAGAAAGGCAGCCAGTTTAAACCAGATTTGTTAGCGTTTAGATCGATCCTCCCGAGTTGATGTAACATTGAAGATGTGTTGACAACCCTAGCCGGTTCAGCGGCCGTTCCAGTCTTTTTCAAAAGTGGAACTAGGAGTATTGTCAGCAAGAAATGTCCGTAGTAATTTACTTGCATTATGAAGTTCATACCGTCTTTTGTTTCAAAATTTTTAGGTACTCCGACGCCAGCGTTATTAATCAACAAATCTAATCTCTCTTCATTCTGTAAAATATCAGCAGCGAATTCTCTAACAGACTCCAAAGATCCTAAATCGAGAAGTTTAAAAATAGGTTTGACGCCAGTTTTTTCTTCGATTATTTTTTGTGCGTTTTCACCCTCTTGCTCAAAAGGGCAAGCGATGATAACCCTAGCGCCTCTTCTTGTGAAATCCTTGGCTATTTCAAGGCCCATGCCGGCGGTTCCTCCAGTGACAATCGCTGTTTTTCCTTCAAGAGTTTTTAGGGATGTGCAAATACCGTTGGTTGTCTTGTGATACAGCCGGAAAAGGTAAATAGCCACGACGACGGCGAAGGCGATAGCGATTGGAAACGCCATTGCGGGCGAGAGTGCACCGAGATACTGCAGGCGCTCGGATCGGTTACTGGAGTTGGTTTTAAACATCAAGAGTGATGACCTGATGATAATGCTGACGGGTCAGTGCGACTGTGAACTTGAAGACAATGTAATACCTAAATAACGTCAGACGCATTATTAATTTTAATATTAATAAAACAGTACCTAAGTATTAGGTATTTAATTCAGTCGGGTTAGCAAATTGTTTTAAATAAATATGTAGTAAAGTTGAAAGAAATTAAAAAATTATGTTTATAGTTAGGTAATTTTATTTTATAATAATATCTTTTTTTATACTGCGTCGGTAGCATAGCAAACAAACTTTCGGCCCGTTTGGTGAATTGATTACCTAAATGAGGCGAGAGGTCTCTTTGACAGCAGCTCTCAAAATCCACCTATCAAAAATAATAAATATAATAATATGATTAAACATGATGGGTGGATTATATGACAACTAGACCTCTCACCACGGTGCTGCCACCTAGTGAAAAAATCGATCAAAGATACCTTCATGGCCGGTAAATATGCCCCGGTTGTCGCCACTGGTGCCGGCTTTGGCCATTTTGAATTTTATTAAGGAATAGACAAATTTACAAGTCTATGGTTTATATTATAAATATTATTTGAAACGGGATATTTACCATGTATATTTGTGTTTACGAGCACCCGATATTTCGGCGCAGCTGCATGCACCATCATCACATCACGGAGTAACTCAGTAACGTCAGTCACGGAGTAAACCACAGCCAAATAGCACTAGACCCTACTCATAGTGTTGTGTTCCTGCTGGTGAGTAAGGTTGCCAAAGAGCTCAAAGAGGACCCAGTGTGTTGACGATGAGGGACCCTCTTGTTCCTTTAGCCGTCAACACAGTGAATCCTCCTTTTTGTAAAGGGTCGGCAACGCGCATGTGACTCCTGTGGAGTTACAGGCGTCCATAGGTTACGGTAGCTGCTTACCATCAGGCAGGCCGTATGCTTGTTTGCCACCGTCGTAGTATAAAAAAAAAAATAATAATAATAATATTTATAATGTGAATGACCATGTGAGCTTGAAATCATATACTATGGTTTATAGTTAATATAAAAATAAAATACGCCAGCACAGATGGCACTGTCATTTGTCATGTACCCGTTGTCATTCAGTTGTTAGAAGTCATGGAAAAAAGTGGGCAATGCTGGCTCCTGGGCCCCTTCTGACACTCCATTAAAGAAAATAATAAGATTTAGGACCTGTTTCACAATCTCCAGATAAACTTATCTGCCAGTTAAAATTATTGCTATCCTTTTCTCCAGTCATATAAAAGAAAAGGACTCGATATGCTTAAACTTCATTAAAAAAAGTAAGTGGTAGAGAGATGGAATTTTTACTGCATCGTGATCAGTAACGTTGCACGGCTCGAATAAGTCAAACTTACTGACACGTAACGTAATTTTTTTTTTATTGGCCCTCAAATGTTTTACAACGTGTAAAAATTTAGTCACATGTCAACTTTGATTTGCAATGAAAAAAATATTTAAAGAGACTTTGAAACTGTTTAAAAAAAACTGTGTTTTGTGTTCTTTCTAACGATGTACAATTATCTCAATAAAACCTTTCTTAAACTTCATTTTTTTCACGTTTTAGTAACGAACGCAACGGTCAAGTTATCGAGATTCAAACATTGAGACTGTTCCCTTTTGCTGCCAGCTTTGAAGTCCCCATTTTCTTTCCACACACAGGTTGTTCTACAGGTTGTAAAGATTTAAAACTTATCTTTCGTAAATTTGGACTTCAAAGTCAAGGTTAACTTTCACAAACTTGAGCGTAAGCGATTAGGCATGATAAGATAAGAAAAATCTTGAAAACAACACGTGCCAAGCAGGTAAAGACTGCTATCTCTCTCTTACACAGCACAATAAGTGCAGGAATAAGTGCAAGAATTTTTTAGAGGGCGTATGGTGATAGAAAATGACCCCAGCAATCCGCCATTTTTTTTTTGGCAAACGATGGAGCAAACACCCTGTATAAACAGACAGACTGTCCTTAAAGTGGCCAAAACCGGGGCATCTACCCTATTACCGCTCTATTCTATATTTAAATGTAAACGACTTACTTACTATCTAATGTAATTGGGCCAGTGTTTCAAAAATAGAGTCTCGCCAGAGTTGGTATTTTCCCCATTTAAACTTTATTTCATAAAATCTTATTTCGTTAGCAGACTGTACTGAATAGGTACAAAAAACTAGTAGTCCGCTTCGAACTGAGAACTCGCGATTTTCTTGCAAACGAATGACCAATATAATGATTATTTTTTGTGCCTCCTAGCTCCATAACCCCTTGATCGATCATGCTCATGAACGAACTCTCAAATTGTATTGGGGTCTACTAAAACACCAACAAATTTCATATAAATCAGAAATACATTAAGTAGGTACCTACTAAAGTTATCGCGCGAGAACTATTCAAAATTAAAAAGTCATCGAAATGCACAGACGTCTAGGTAGTTAGCCGAAGTTGTTTGAAAGAACTTCACTTCGCTTACGGTCCGCTCGTTCGACAGCATTCATTTTATTATTTATTAAATTAATTGTCAAAATCAGTTACACAACATTACAGTAAAACCAAATATACATCTAAAATATCTTAAGACTAGGTCGATTTAGGCATGGGATTTAGGATTGAAAACATACTTAGGTATACATAGTTGAGACAATTTAAGTTTAAAATAAAAAAAAATAACATTGTTTACATTTTACAAAATGTATGTTACTAAATATAATGTGTAAATACTGTTAAATAAAAAAAAATAAAAAAATTAGGTATCTACAATATTATAAGTTCAATGACAGAGTTTTGAAATGGTAATTTTTAATTATTATTAAATCGTCATGACGTCACTCAGGTATATTGTTTTATTTAAAAAAAAGTAAAGGCCAAACTTATTGTTTGCAGTTTTAAGTTACATATAAGTCAGTAATTAATTTAATTTAATTAATGACTACATTGACTACATACAGCCTTGGCCAGAAGTGTTAAGCATAGCTGTTTTCTGCTAACATTAATTTAAGTATTAATTCCCTATTATAACAATGTACGATGACGTAAAATGTTATATTTTATTGATATATCTATAAAAAATCACTTAATAATACTTTCAAGGTACCTATAAAATATGAAAAGTGGAAGTCCCAAAAATACGAATTTAAGTCGGTGCGACTAATTGCAAATATTCTATGCAGTTACTACTCACTTCAACAAAACATGCCTATTCAGTTTGAATTGATTGATAAAATAACTTCAAAAAAGATAGAAACGCCGGTCTAAACTTTCGAGTTTTGTATGAAAATCGCAAGGGTGCTCAACACTTCTGCCTAGGCTTTACGAGTATGTGTAGTTCATAGATATATAATATTATTATAGGGTTACTTAAAAACGAGACTTGGCCTAAGTAACTAAACAGAATCTCATTATTTAGTGAACCTTTTGTCCGTAGTACTATTATTAACAGTACCTCTACCACGAGTCATGCAAATAAGCCCAATTCGAGATTCGTTCACGAATTCGTAAATTATTTGTATGGAGAATTTGTGCAGAGCATCTAGCGGTCACTTATAGAACTAAAAATTACTGCCATACCATAAGTTAAATTATCGTTTATGCAATTCGCTCACGAAAGTTCGATTGCTTGTTTCGTTTGTGTAGATTTCAATACTTTACAAAGTGACGTGACGTGACAAACGTCACATCCTTCACACCAACCGAAACCAGTAAGCGCAATTTTATATCTATGACCGAAACAGATTGTAGGTAAACCAAAAAGGTTTTACTTCCTAAGTACATTTTATCTGAAGGTTTAGAACTGTAGACAATTATATGAGCAGTGAACAATAATAAGCATAGAAATCGTACTAGCTCTGAAAAATTACCCTACTTTTTGTGGGTATTTAACCTTTTGACCGCCGTCGTCTGATACATGAGACAAAGTGGCAACGTGAATGACCACCTTCATAAATTATGACAGAGTTCAAAATTTAAAGTTCTATTTTTGACGTATGGCGGTCAAAAGGTTAATACGCTTGCTAGGCCGTTAACTAGGAATAATTTCCGTTTGTCATCGTGTCCCAAGCGGTAAATTTTAAGTCGTTGAGGGCGGTCAATAATCAAGCTTCGTGATGGTCAGCTGCCGTTCCTTGAGTGGGTTGAGGAACGGCAGCCATTTTCTCACATAAAATACATATAAAATAAAATGACCATCGCGTCCCAGTTGAAACAGGTGATAGTTTATATGCTATTACAAATAAAATAAAAATCATCAGCCGTCTGTATACCACTGAAAAGACCGTAAACTAGTCACATGAATATATGGTATTTAGGGTATCAGCAGACGGTCTTTCTACCTCAATACAGCCGGCTGACGATTTTTCTGATAATAAGAGCATCAAATACTGACAGCTGACCTACGCGAGTCATCATTATACTTCGTCCTTAACCACTTCAAAAATTATCATCGCCTGGGACGCCTTGCGATTGGTCATGAAATTTGTTCATGGCTTACGGTTCATGCCATCGGAGCCGGGAAATACAAGCTATGACAGTAAGCCTTTCATCATCATCATCTCAGCCATAAGACGTCCACTGCTGAACATAGGCCTCCCCCTTAAGCCTTAAGTGTGGTAAGCCTTTACCTTATTTAAACGCGCGTGACTTTGAACGCATAAAATGTTATCAGCCGACTTCAAGAGTTCGAAGGAGGAGGTTCTCAATTCGTCAGGATCTTTATTTTCACTATTATTTCATAATGTTCACCGATTGCAACTTTTTTTTAAACAGGGAAATTACGTATTTCGTCATACATATTCAAAGCTAGGAAAAGGGGTGAAAACTGTCAGTACTTCATCCATCCATCCATATACTTATTTCATCGTAGGATATAGGATTACCTAAGAAAACCAAATTGATGAAATTTCAAATGTACAAATAACACTACTAGTTTAAAACGTCCTAGAACTACGTCCATATGTAATAGGTGATTCTTAATTTATTTGGTTATTTTGTCAACATGACAGTTCGACTTTTAGTGATCATAGTGGATCATAGGTTTATTTCTTATTATTTAGGTCTATTGTATAATCACAAAAGGATGAGTACCCTTTCAGGATGTTGTTGATTCTCTAAAGTATTAGGCAGTGCGCTACTGTTACACATCCCACCTGCGTCGACGCCGACACGTTGGCCAAGTCCTTTAATTTATTTACCAGCGAACAAGCCGGAGCGGCGCCCGACATCCGAATTCACTACAAGACTATTAAATATAGTTGTCGTTCGTCTAACTATTGTTGGTGTCAAGGCAATCGATCCGTGGTGCAAGGGGCACGGAGCCTGACGACCTAACAAACGCACAAGGGAAGCTAAAGATGCTCCAGCAAGCCGCCGGTTTTCATACATAACACAACGCAGAATTGCGGCTTTGCCGCTTCTTACATAATGATGGTTTTATTTCTATTTATAACTTACACGTACGAGTAATTGTTAGTAGTACTTATAAGTTTCTAGTTTGTGACAATGTTACTTTAAAAGGCTATTTCGCAATAAATAAATCTTTAATATAATTATGTACATTATAATTTCAAAGTGCCCTGTATAAATCTGGATGTCTTTTAAGTAAGCACTATTTTATAGTACTTGGATGCAATAATTCGAAGATCCCGGCCTGTAACGCAGTTGTTACTTCTTGAATATAAAATAATACACCTTCCTGGGATAACTAGTTTGCCTTGCTGGTGATAAGTTAGCTGCTACAGCAATCAATCAGAAATGAATGATGCACAAGAACCTGTAAAAGAAGTTTCAATATTATTTGATATTTTTCACAGTTTCATTGTAATTATTATGATTGAAAATGAAAGTGTTTATAACTACGAGTATCATATCAAATTTCAACTACTTACCATTCATTTTAAGTTAGAGTTGGTATTTTTGTGTCGATTTAAAATCAGATTAATTGGCTATTATATACATAAATCTCACAAATATTCAGCAGTTCTTGGGTCTAGATTTCTTTTTAAAAAATATTCTTATTGAAGTGTTGATGTGGATATTTCTATTTCTCATATCGGCTTGAAATTTACCGTTTCGTTTTCCTATTCCAGGTATCATACTATGCAGTCTTATTAACAAATTATGCTTAATATAAGGCTTTGTCGATATTATTTCGTCAACTAATAATATATAAATATAACACAATAAATACGAATGGTTTTCACTTTCACCATGTTTTGACATCTCACCTTATAATTTGATAGTGAAAGAGTTTTCTACAGTCGATACGGTATTTTTCGGTGACGTAAGTCAAATTAGTGTCTTATGGTAACGTTTTAATAAAAACTATCGATAACAAACTGTACTGTACCTCTACCACGAGTCATGTAGAAAATTCTGAATATTTTTCTATAGGCGTTAACGAATAATCGGGCTTCGAATCGTTTTCCTTCAGTTTCGACAGCAACACATACAAACGATCTATGCTGACATTTCATGTCGTATTACGTTTAGTGCGCTGCATACATCCGTCTCATAGGTAGAACGAGACGGATGTATGCGGCACGTCGAATGTGATCTGTCATGTTAACGCACTGAAGGTCAGTACAGTTTGTTATCGATAGGTTTTATAAAAACGTTACCATAAGACACTAATTTGACTTACGTCACCGAAAAATACCGTATCGACTGTAGAAAACTCTTTCACTATCAAATTATAAGGTGAGATGTCAAAACATGGTGAAAGTGAAAACCATTCGTATTTATTGTGTTATATTTATATATTATTAGTTGACGAAATAATATCGACAAAGCCTTATATTAAGCATAATTTGTTAATAAGACTGCGTAGTATGATAACTGGAACTGGAAAACGAAACGGTAAATTTCAAGCCGATATGAGAAATAGAAATATCCACATCAACACTTCAATAAGAATATTTTTAAAAAAGAAATCTAGACCCAAGAACTGCTGAATATTTGTGAGATTTATGTATATAATAGCCAATTAATCTGATTTTAAATCGACACAAAAATACCAACTCTAACCTAAAATGAATGGTAAGTAGTTGAAATTTGATATGATACTCGTAGTTATAAACACTTTCATTTTCAATCATAATAATTACAATGAAACTGTGAAAAATATCAAATAATATTGAAACTTCTTTTACAGGTTCTTGTGCATCATTCATTTCTGATTGATTGCTGTAGCAGCTAACTTATCACCAGCAAGGCAAACTATTTATCCCAGGAACGTGTATTATTTTATATTCAAGAAGTAACAACTGCGTTACAGGCCGGGATCTTCGAATTATTGCATCCAAGTACTATAAAATAGTGCTTACTTAAAAGACATCCAGATGCACAGGGCACTTTGAAATTATAATGTACATAATTATATTAAAGATTTTTTTTTTTTTTTTACACCACGACGGTGGCAAACAAGCATACGGCCCGCCTGATGGTAAGCAGCTACCGTAACCTATGGACGCCTGCAACTCCAAAGGCGTCACATGCGCGTTGCCGACCCTTTACAAAAAGGAGGATTCACTGTGTTGACGACTAAAGGAACAAGAAGGTCCCTCATCGTCAACACACTGGGTCCTCTTTGAGCTCTTTGGCAACCTTACTCACCAGCAGGAACACAACACTATGAGTAGGGTCTAGTGCTATTTGGCTGTGGTTTTCTGTAAGGTGGAGGTACTTCCCCAGTCGGGCTCTGCTCCAGATTTGAGCGATGACATTCGCTGAACGTGCCCTACCACACTTAGCGAGATGCCATTCGCAGTGCCCATACCTCTCTTTTTGGCGTAGTTTAAGGACATACCCAGGTCCGGACGTAGTTTAAGGACATACCCCGGGTCCGAAATTATTGCGAAATAGTCTTTTAAAGTAACATTGTCACAAACTAGAAACTTATAAGTACTACTAACAATTACTCGTACGTGTAACTTATAAATAGAAATAAAACCATCATTATGTAAGAAGCGGCAAAGCTGCAATCCTGCGTTGTGTTATGTATGAAAACCGGCGGCTTGCTGGAGCATCTTTAGCTTCCCTTGTGCGTTTGTTAGGTCGTGAGGCTCCGTGCCCCTTGCTCCACGGATCGATTGCCTCGACACCAACAATAGTTAGACGAACGACAACTATATTTAATAGTCTTGTAGTGATTTTGGATGTCGGGTGCCGCTCCGGCTTGTTCGCTGGTAAATAAATTAAAGGACTTGGCCAACGTGTCGGCGTCGACGCAGGTGGGATGTGTAACAGTAGCGCACTGCCTAATACTTTAGAGAATCAACAACATCCTGAAAGGGTACTTATCCTTTTGTGATTATACAATAGACCTAAATAATAAGAAATAAACCTATGATCCACTATGATCACTAAAAGTCGAACTGTCATGTTGACAAAATAACCAAATAAATTAAGAATCACCTATTACATATGGACGTAGTTCTAGGACGTTTTAAACTAGTAGTGTTATTTGTACATTTGAAATTTCATCAATTTGGTTTTCTTAGGTAATCCTATATCCTACGACGAAATAAGTATATGGATGGATGGATGAAGTACTGACAATTTTCACCCCTTTTCGTAGCTTTGAATATGTATGACGAAATACGTAATTTCCCTGTTTAAAAAAAAGTTGCAATCGGTGAACATTATGAAATAATAGTGAAAATAAAGATCCTGACGAATTGAGAACCTCCTCCTTCGAACTCTTGAAGTCGGTTGATAACATTTTATGCGTTCAAAGTCACGCGCGTTTAAATAAGGTAAAGGCTTACCACACTTAAGGCTTAAGGGGGGGCCTATGTTCAGCAGTGGACGTCTTATGGCTGAGATGATGATGATGAAAGGCTTACTGTCATAGCTTGTATTTCCCGGCTCCGATGGCATGAACCGTAAGCCATGAACAAATTTCATGACCAATCGCAAGGCGTCCCAGGCGATGATAATTTTTGAAGTGGTTAAGGACGAAGTATAATGATGACTCGCGTAGGTCAGCTGTCAGTATTTGATGCTCTTATTATCAGGAAAATCGTCAGCCGGCTGTATTGAGGTAGAAACCCTAAATACCATATATTCATGTGACTAGTTTACGGTCTTTTCAGTGGTATACAGACGGCTGATGATTTTAATTTTATTTGTAATAGCATATAAACTATCACCTGTTTCAACTGGGACGCGATGGTCATTTTATTTTATATGTATTTTATGTGAGAAAATGGCTGCCGTTCCTCAACCCACTCAAGGAACGGCAGCTGACCATCACGAAGCTTGATTATTGACTGCCCTTAACGACTTAAAATTTACCGCTTGGGACACGATGACAAACGGAAATTATTCCTAGTTAACGGCCTAGCAAGCGTATTAAATACCCACAAAAAGTAGGGTAATTTTTCAGAGCTAGTACGATTTCTATGCTTATTATTGTTCACTGCTCATATAATTGTCTACAGTTCTAAACTTTCAGATAAAATGTACTTAGGAAGTAAAACCTTTTTGGTTTACCTACAATCTGTTTCGGTCATAGATATAAAATGGCGCTTACTGGTTTCGGTTGGTGTGAAGGATGTGACGTTTGTCACGTCACGTCACTTTGTAAAGTATTGAAATCTACACAAACGAAACAAGCAATCGAACTTTCGTGAGCGAATTGTATAAACGATAATTTAACTTATGGTATGGCAGTAATTTTTAGTTCTATAAGTGACCGCTAGAGGCTCTGCACAAATTCTCCATACAAATAATTTACGAATTCGTGAACGAATCTCGAATTGGGCTTATTTGCATGACTCGTGGTAGAGGTACTGACCTTCAGTGCGTTAACATGACAGATCACATTCGACGTGCCGCATACATCCGTCTCGTTCTACCTATGAGACGGATGTATGCAGCGCACTAAACGTAATCCGACATGAAATGTCAGCATAGATCGTTTGTATGTGTTGCTGTCGAAACTGAAGGAAAACGATTCGAAGCCCGATTATTCGTTAACGCCTATAGAAAAATATTCAGAATTTTCTACATGACTCGTGGTAGAGGTACAGAGCACGGAATTTTCGCGGCAAAACGAAAGACTGTCGCAATCCAGCTAGTGTTAGAAACATTTTATTATCGATATTGATAGCTGTCATACGTAATGAAATGAATGACATTCATTGTCTTACGGAGTACTCATTTTCTTAAGTGACAATTATTTTCAATGAGGTGGTATTGTCACGTCATTCAAAGTTTTACCTCTTTGTTATCCGACTACGGCAAAGCCAAATGGTAGGGTTATTTTATTACTTAATATGATAAAGTATAGTTAAAATTTATATGGATAACACATATAAGACAATCCCTTAAGTTATTGCTTCTTTTGCATATATTATTTTAAATTAACTGTCGCGAATGATTATAAAATAATGTCAATATATCGGCATGACTTTTTTAGGATTCCGTAGTCAACTAGGAACCCTTATAGTTTCGTCATGTCTGTCCGTCCGTCCTTCCGTCCGCGGATAATCTCACCGTTACCGTTAGCACTAGAAAGCTGAAATTTGGTACTAATATGTATATCAATCACGCCGACAAAGTGGTAAAATAAAAAC
Organism: Pammene aurita; assembly: GCA_947086415.1. NCBI lineage: Eukaryota > Metazoa > Arthropoda > Insecta > Lepidoptera > Tortricidae > Pammene > Pammene aurita. The sequence goes on along the minus strand of OX352297.1, from coordinate 37,466,796 downwards.
TGGAAAAAAATGTTTTATTAGGGTACCTCCCCTATACGTAAAGTGGGGAGTTATTTTTTTTTTCATTTCAACCCTAACGTGTGATATATTGTTGGATAAGTATTTAAAAACGAATACGGGTTTATTAAAATATTTTTTTGATAATGTAAATATTTTCGGATATAATCGCTCCAGAAGTAAAAAAATGCGCCCCCCCCCCCCCCTAACTTTTGAACCATAAGTTTTAAAAATATGAAAAAAATCTCAAAAGCAGAACTTTATAAAAACTTTCTAGGAAAATTATTTTGAACTTGATAGGTTGAATAGATATGTCAACTCAATGTAACAAATAGCCCATTTTTTTAACTCTTAAGTGGGGACACTTACTGTGACGGACGGAAAACTACGGAACCCTACACTGAGCGTGGCCCGACACGCTCTTGGCCGGTTTTTTATACAATAATACTCAATATCGATAAAAAAACGTTTCTAACACTAGCTATATTGCGACAGTCTTTTGTTTTGTCGCGAATATTCCAGGCTCTGATTATTAATTCTGATTCAGAGCCCCGGCCACAAACAAACTTATTTGTCAGAATATTGAATAGGTATATATTTTTAATTTCAAAAGAAATAAAATAGGTACAACCATAGTTGGTCAAATCAGGGATTTGATTAATCATTTCGATAAAGTACCCCATTAAATGGTTACTCAATGAAATGGTTAACCATTTAATGGGGTAACCCTAATGATAGGCTAACCATATTCAATGTGGTTTCCCTGTCGAATGTCTTAGCTTGATCGCATTCTAAAAACACATATCATTAGGGGTTTTTGACGTCTGTAAGCGCTTTACCTTTGGGTAAGTCAATGATGTGGTTACCAAATTGATAGTTAACAACCCTATCAAATACCCGATATATTTAGTATCCCCTTATTGGCGACCGGTTCCGGTCCCGGAGTGAAATACAATGACCAAATGTCAATGTCACATTCACATTTATTATGAATGCCAGTAAAAATATTTATTATAGAAGTTTAAGGTACAATTGGAATAACTCCAAATAAAAACAAAAATAATATAAATTAAAACTAGATCTACAAATAATAAATATCTCCAAAGTCGCTCGCTACCAATGGGTAGTGTGCCCAGAAGGCTGGCTACCTGTTGCGGGTCACCTGTTGCGTTTACCAGGCGCAACGCTAAGTCTTTGTAGACTCTGCGCATCCCCATGGCCCCAGCGTTTGGCCCCCAAACACCTCAAAATCCTCAAATATATCTATAGCAACTGCCAAGAGCATTTAAATGTATATCAGTCGGGTTATGGCTATGGACTCTTGTCCGATTACTATGTACGGAATCAATCTTAGTAATTATAAAGTCTGATATCGCAGAAGTTGGTAAACGATTTATTGATTACAGACATCGCCGTTTCCTTCGGAGTGTTACAATGGCAGGGCAGATGATTGCTTAATAACGGCCGTGTAACAATGTAACAACCTTACCTACTAAATAGTTTATAGTATACTAAAGAACAATGGAAACGGGTCCCCTCATTTCGTCTCTATATACGAGGAACAATCCGAGAGAATAAAAGAAACCATGTGACTCTGGAGTTGGAATAATATCATTAATAAATTACAAAGTATAACTTTGTTAACTACTTTGTAACATTACGTCGTTGAGAATGCTAAAACCCATATGTGCGTGATTTTAATCAAATCAATTAAAACCTTTATATGTTTTGTTTGTTTTTGCTAGGTATCTATTTGTCAATCAAAAATCGAGTACATAACCGATTTGGCATTCTCAACGACGATTACAATTTCAATTTCATTTTATTTTTAATTCTACTTATATGGACACGCTGTCTCAAATAAAATAAAACATTTCATTTCTAAATTATGTAAGTAGGACTTACATGATGGATACTTTATTAGATAACGACACCCTTAGAATAGGAGTGGCCTTGAGACTCGGTAGTAAGGTGTGTGAACCTCACCGCTGCATTTGTGGTACGATGGTCGAGGCTAACGGGTACCATGGCCTAAGCTGCTTGCGGTGCGCAGGACGGATACCGAGGCACCATGCCATCAACGAGCTGATACGTCGCGCCATGGTCTCATCTAGCGTACCCTGCGTTCTGGAGCCTCAAGGCTTAAGCCGAACAGATGGTAAGCGACCGGACGGCCTTAGGCTGATACCATGGGAAAAAGGACGCAGTTTAATTTGGGACGCCACGTGTGTGAGCACCTTTGCTCCCTCACATAGCACACACCAGCAAAACAGCAGGCGCAGCCGCCGAAAATGCTGCCAAATTTAAGAAAAATAAATACGCAAACCAGTACCAGCGTATGACTTTGTCCCGGTCGCCATCGAAACGGCTGGGCCTTGGTGTGCGGAGGCCAAAACATTGGTTAAAGCTTTGGGGCTGCGCTTGAGGGATAGGGGATGCGACTCCCGCTCAGGATCCTACCTGGTCCAGCAAATCTCACTGGCCGTGCAACGCGGTAACGCTGCAAGCATATTTGGCACTTTTGGACCAGGTGGGAGCCGAAACGAAACTTTTTTTTGATAGGTAATGTTTTTAAGTAGGTAGTGTTGAATAATCTGTTTTATTATATTTTACAATGTTACAAGAAATTTATACAATAAAGTTATCTGTTTAGTAATATAAAAAAAATTAGGACTTTTGTAGGTTATATGTGGTTGTTGATATCACAACTTGTGTAGGTGTCGCTTTGATGACGCGAAAGAATATAACAAATGGTTACAAATAGTGATTTTAAAGTTAGCTCTCCTGTTTGGTAGTTCTCTGAAGCAAAGCAATGTCTGGCTAGGTTGGCAATCTGCACCAAGTTTCCGTAGTACCTATCGAATAATAATGTAATGACTGTAATGACAATGTAATGACTGTAATGACTGTAATGACTGTAATTACAAATGGATAATGAAATGAGTATTGAGGTTCTATGACGTATTAAGAATATAAACCTCTTTAAATCTATGTACAGTTTACCAAAGTACGATTAAGAATAAAAATAAATTAAATGTTATTTATTACTAATAAATAAAACAATGATACCTATGTATTTCTTTTTTTGCGACCCTTACCAAGTGCCACGAAATTTGAACGTTGATACCGATGTTTAGTAATGAGGTTACCGCCTTAGCTAGAACGTGCCGACTTTTTCGAATTTGAGGATGCTGACTTCAGCTCTCGCGCAGACCCATTATAATCCGGCTGGAAGGACCATGTACAAGCGCAGCGCATATATGTAAGAAGAGTCATGAAAGAAGCCCTTGGCATGCATGCATAGGCTCGTTGGGTGGACGACATCGCTGGCTACTTCTGGATCAGATTAGCTCAGGACCGGGACAAGTGGCGTAAGATGGAGGCCTATGGCCTCCGTTTAGCCGTGGGCTACAAATAGCTAAATGTTGGTAGTGATGGGGTAATGCTGATGGATAGGGACTTACCGCCTCAGCTAGCACATCGCCGACCTTCTCGACCTTGAGGATGGTGACCTTGTCCTTGTCCAGTTCCTTATACATCTTCTCCACCACGCCGGAGTAGGGGCTGAGTAGGCCCGTGATGAGCAGGATGTCGGGCTGGCAGCCACGGAGGATCAGGTCTTTGCGGCTGTAATTATTATGTAAGTGAAAACAGTACATAGTGAAATGTGGGAGTCAGACAATTGTGACGAGAGTTTGATAGAAGCTCGAGGATTTTTATAAAACGTTTGTGTATGTTTATAAGTGTTTTCAATATTCTTCTTTCTTACCCTTCAAATTACAGACAATATTTTCATCACATTTACGAAGAAAAAATATGTATTGTTATAAAAACAAAAAAAATGGTAAAAAGGTCCATAACTCCCTAACGTACAGTCACGCTCCGTGATTGTTGAGCTATTTAGGGTCCTAGCTAAATTGGACATTCCATAGCTTAAGTATTGAACATCCAATTTAAGTAAAGACCCTAAATAGCTCAACAATCGCGAAGCGTGATGGTACAATCCGTTACTATAACTCCTGCTACGCCTGCTTTAAAAGCAAGTGTGATGCAAAGGTTGTATTATTATTGACAATATTATCCATCTGCTTTCACAAAACTAACAGTGGAAGTAAGCACTGTTGGATTCTCTATCTACACACTTACCTTGGTCGAAACGGGGATTCTCTGAATAACATTTCCATAATCGTTATGCATGGCCATGGAACAAAATGTATATCTTAGCAGTAATATAGTCAAAGTCCAAATCCATATAAGTACTGATTTAATTGTATGTAGGTCATAAAGCAGCACTAGGGTTGCTACTGAATAGTGCTATTATACTCAAGCATATGTAATAGTAAACTAACTTGATAAAGGCGCGCACATACAGCTTGATGTTGTGTGTGTTGAGGTTACCGCGCAGATGCGAGCGGTACTCTAGCAGCATGCATTCGCGCTCGGTGCGCTCGCACGACTCGCTCTGTATTTGCTACTGAATAGTCCTATACTCTAGCACGTGTTTAAAGTAAACTTACTTGATAAAGGCGCGCACATACTGCTTGATGTTGTGTGTGTTGAGGTTACCGCGCAGGCGCGACCGGTACTCTAGCAGCATGCGCTCGCGCTCGGTGGCCTCGCAGGAGTCGCTCTGAATTTGCTGTTGGGTGGAAGACAGATTTTAATACCTGTTGAGGTTGGTTTTTTGGGCAAAATGGGGTGTCTTATTTTCTTATTTATGTCGCTGACTTAATTTAATAAAAAAGTGAACCAGCGTTGGGTGTTTTTCAACCCTTAGCTATTTTGTATGAGGTAGTTAGGTAAGTCATACTGAACAAATTTTACTACGTGACCATTGGGACCAACACCGAAATCGTTGAAAAATATACATGGATGTCCATGTATTTGTATTTGTTTTATTTTGTAGTGTTGCATTGTATAGGTACTGTTGCATGTTTCTATAATAGTAGTTTATGTAACTGTTACGTAATAAGGGTCCTTAAAACATGAGTGTGGTTTTATGAAATGAGCCGCAGGCGAATTTCATAATAGGATCACACGAGTGTTTTAAGGCCTAATTACGTACAGTTGCATACACTGCTTTATCTACACTCATATTATTTATTATAAATGCCGTATTCGGAAACCATAGAATGGCCGCCATTGCACCGCCGCGGCCATCTCGATTGTGTCGGCGTGGCCAACTCGATTGTGTCGGGGCTCGCGCGGGACCAATCGAGTTGGTCATGGCGGTAACATTATGTTATCAAATTCGATCTTCCAAATTTGAAACTCATTGCTTAACAATATTTGAGCATGCAAAGTTAAAATTACGTTACTGCCGCAGATAAGAAACTTATCATAGTTAAATCGTTTGTTGTAATGCTTGTCATTGTCTACGGTTTTTGAACGCATTTTAGAGTACTTACAGTATGAGTGTAGATAAAATGTTCTATTAAGTGTAATATATTTTGAAATAGAAATAGAAAACATGACAATTTTTATTTGTCATGTTTTGTGTATATAACGCCTAAATGCTCAGGTCTTGAACTGTAAGTAGGTATTAAGTTTATGTAAGGTATTATGAATACATTCATTGAATAATGATACTAGTTAATAAATTAGTACCAGATAATGGAACTAGTTGTATTTTATATTCCTTAATTTTATTGAATGGTGAAGTTATAATCTATGGCTGATTTCTTAATTCGTTGACAATAACATATTATGTTGAACAGGGCGAAATAAAATAACATCTATATTTATTTTTAAGTCTCTTGTTTAAATTGAATAATAAGTGTCTGAATACACTTTTAATTACTTACTAAATGACTTTTAAGGTCTCATGAGTCTCATGCATGACTCCATTTTGGTTCGCCCGTCAAATATATTATATAAACACAAAAACAATTAAATAGGAAAAGCATTGTGTTAGTATATTAGTATCTATTTATCTAACTTACAAAGAAAGCAAATAAAGGCAAAGATCAATTGTACAGTCAGCAGCAGAAGTAGCTAAGCGGGCGCGGTGGTCAAAATGATCTTGACACGACATTATTGTTAAGAGAATAAGAGCGCGTGCAGGTATGGACCCGGGGTATGTTGGACCCGGCATATGTTGGACCCGGGATATGTTGGACCCGGGGTATGTTGGACCCGGGGTATGTTGGACCCGGGATATGTTGGAACCGGGGTATGTTGGACCCAGGATATGTTGGACCCGGGGTATGTTGGACCCGGGGTATGTTGGACCCGGGGTATGTCCTTAAACTACGCCAAAAAGAGAGATATGGGCACTGCGAATGGCATCTCGCAAAGTGTGGTAGGGCACGTTCAGCGAATGTCATCTCGCTCAAATATGGAATAGGAATCAGTCATCTCATCAGTGTCATCAATGCACTGTCATCCTTTTCATTGTCACCCTCAATGAGGGTTTTCGACGATCGAATTTTTCACTAGATGTTAGCACCGTGGCCAGAGGTCGAGCTGTCATAATCCACTCATCATGTTTAATCATATTTCTATCGATTGGTGGATTTTGACCGCTGCTGTCAAAAAGACTTCTCGTCACGGTGCTGCCATCTAGGGAAAATCTCGATCGCGGAAACCGTCATTACTATTTTTATAAAATGTTGTCGCTTATACACAGTACCTACAGAATGATGTAAGTACCTAAATCATGCAAATTTAAAAAAAGTTAGTTTTTTTTTCAATGACTATTATTATTCTTTCTCTTGTCATAACATCAGTGTCTGTCGGTCTGTCTTAAACCAGGCGTTACCACATACAAGTAGAAGCCACGTAAGCCAAATTCCTATTTACCCTCCATTGACCCTCCATCACCCATTAGCAGCGTTAGCACAAAAAGAAAAGAAGTACCTTGTAACGATAGTCATACAGCTCAGTCGCTAAACTCACGTGTCCGAACTTGTGGTAGATTAGAAAGTCTTCCTCCGACTGAGATATGTCAGTGCCCCTCCATCTTGAGAACCGGGATCTGAAGGCGTCAGCGACGGAGGAAGTTGAGGCTGTGCAGTTGACGAGGATGAGGCCTGGAAGTGATGCAATGAATAGTTATTTTATACGAATACGTAGAGCGCTGGTGGCCCGGCGGCAAGACGTAAGATTTCAATCCAAAAGTTTCGGGTTCAAATCCCGGCTCGTAACACTGAGTTTTTCTGAACTTATGTACAAAATATCTTTTAATATTTATCAGTCGCTTTTCGGTGAAAATCATCGTGAGGAAAGCGGATCTAATCCCAACAAGGTCTAGTTTCGTTATGCAGCAGACCGCAGCGGGCCAGGGCGTTGGCCCCAGTGCCCTGGCCGAGGCCGACGGCGTAGCGGACGTGCAGAAATCGCAGGACTGTGATCAGATCCTAATCCAGCGTTTGTTGTCTTACCTAGAAGCCGGCGGGGGTGCGCGAGGCCGCAGCGGGCCAGGACGTTGGCCCCGGCGCCCTCACCAAGGCCGACAGCGTAGCGGACGTGCAGAAAGTCCAGGACTGTGATCAGGTCCTCTCCCAGCGTTTGTAGGGAAGGGAACTGGTACCTGGGCAAGACATTCGTAACAGTTTTAGCAAAGGGTTTTCACCTTCATGATACAAATATCACAATATCACGAGGACTGAAGAAGAAATCAAAATCATTTTATTTCATTCTTCACTCTTTTTAGTTTCCTTTCATCGAGATTTTTCCTTTCGTACAGAGATACAAACAGATTTGCCCATCGGATAACTACATCCCGTCCCGTGGCCACATCTGTTCTAAGGTTTCTTTATTATTAGGATTCACTGTGTTGACGGCTAAAGGAACAAGAGGCTCCCTCATCGTCAACACACTGGGTCCTCTTTGAGCTCTTTGGCTCACCAGCAGGAACACAACACTATGAGTAGGGTCTGCTGCTATTTGGCTGTGATTTTCTGTAAGGTGGAGGTACTTCCCCAGTCGGTCTCTGCTCCAGATTTGAGCGAGATGACATTCGCAGTACACATACCCCTCTTTTGGGCGTAGTTTAAGGTCTGCGTTCTCCTCGTCCCCGGCACATCTACGTGTATGAAGTAGGACCGTTCCTTGATCTCCGTCACGTCATGAAACCCACCAGGGTCGAGTCTGATTCATTAGTTAGTTAAAACTTACGAGTCCGGCAGGTTGGGCGAGTTCTCTACGTGTCCCGGCACGTCTACGTGTATGAAGCAAGACTGTTCCTTGATCTCCACGTCTGGCATACTAATGAAACCCACCATGAGTAACTAATGAGTTACGAGTAGGTAAAACTTACGAGTCCGGCAGGTCGGGCGAGTTCTCCTCGTGTCCCGGCACGTCTACGTGTATGAAGCAGGATCTTTCCTTGATCTCCGTCATGGCTGGCATGCCCACGAAATCCACCATGGAAGAGTCTGGACAATTGTCAAAAATGTATAGGGCATTTTCAGAAACTCGAATATTGCTCGACATGTTTTGCCCCATAATTAGTCATGGCTCAAGTTTTTATTTTTTTAATATTTCTAAGCTACTACAATATACTACTACAATATACTAATTCATTTGTTATTTTTATAATTTTATCAGCTATCCTGTGGTTAACCTAAGGACCACAAATAAGCAAAAAATATACCCTACGGCGCTTTCTTGCCAAAGTCGTTGGTACAATGTCAACATGCCATTTGTTAGAAATTGCGTGTTATGTAGTATACTCGTAGTCTAGCAAACAATTTTTTCCATAACAGAAAAAAATTCAACCCTATTTTGAGGTGACTCGAGTATTAAACAGACCATAAAATGCTTGCAGTTTGCTATGTCAATACTTTATTCTTGCTAAAGTGTACTCATTTCAGCCTGACATTTTACAACTTGGTTGTCTTCAGTATAAAGGATGGTTCACGCTGCAGCGTTCCGCGTCCTACACGACACTTCCGACCCTTTGTATACAGAACATCACGTGACGCTTTTTATACAAAATTAAGTGTCGGAAGTGTCGAGTAGGACACGGCATTCTACAGCGTGAACCATCCTTAAAACTACGCATTACGATTCTATTTACACTTCAACTCTTTTTTTTTTTAATACCTTTACCTACTCCTCACCGGTTTCAGCGAGGGGAATTCTGCCAATGTCGAGGCGTAGACTTATTAAAGTTATTATATTAATATATATTTTTTTCATAAAATATAAGCAACGTTGTTCGGTTGAGAACTTGCTGATTGTAAGGTGATAAGTGTGATACCCTACAAACACGTGGGCGGCCGAGACCCCGGATAACCGTTTGTTCGACTAAAGGGACGCGCGTTTTGAGACTAATTTTTCATTAGCTGCACACTTGTTCGTTAGGTCACCTCACAATAAGTTATCAATATTACACCCTGAACTACGTAAATGAACAAAAAACGAAAAAAGTATTCTAAAGACGGCACAGCCATCTACTTTCTTAACTATCTAGTTAACTTCGCTTCGGTCTTGACATTTTACGACTGTGACGTCTGTGACGGGCGTCATTTAGCGAAAAGGATCCACCCTCAAAAATTTGTCATTGAAACAAACAACTTACACTATTGACATAAAGTTTAAATTTTATTGACAGATTTTTGTGGACTGGATCCTTTTCCCTAAACTACGTGCTGTCTTATAACGACGAAGATACTGTCTGTGACAATATTAAAAGTAATGATTTAAACAGTGAATACTTACGGTTGGTGCCGAGGTCGTGGACTGTGAGGAACACGCATCGCTTGTCCTGTTGGCTCAAGTCACCCTGTAACCGTTTAATTTGACATATGTCAACATTATATGTATCAGCGTCTAGCGTCTAGCACCCATAATCAATCAATATGAATTATGAAGCTTATTGTGGGGCTAGGGAGTCGATTTGTGTAAGGTTGCCTCATCCTAAATCATAATTTGTATAATATTTACCTAAGAGAATAAATATAAATATAAATATTTGGGGACAATCTTACACAAATCAACCTAGTCCCAAACTAAGCAAAGCTTGTACTATGGGTACTTGGCGACGATATACATACTTATATAGATAAATATATACTTAGATACATAGAAAACACCCATAACTCAGGAACAAATATTCGTGATAAACACACAAATAAATACCCTTACCAGGATTTGAACCCGGGACCTCCTGCTTCGTAGGCAGGGTCACTACCGACTGGGCTAGGAAGCCGTTTATAACTAATATGTTGTATCTTAAAATTCGTCATACTAAGGCTACCACTAAAATCAAATATCCACAAAAATCAAGTCATAGGGAATAACCTGGATTGTTATACAAAATGGTGTAGAATACTATTGAGATGTGCTGTTCGAATCGTAGAAATTAACGAATAAAATTGCGCTGATGTGTGGTGACCCCGGCGTGCTCCTTGTAAAAGCTTAATGATGAGTAGTCTGTGTAGTCTGTGATAGGCTATCTTTCCACTGCAGATGAGCGGCAGATGCTTCGAGAAACAATGTAAAGGAGGTAGATACACAAGATTTACTGAAAATATAGCTCGTGAAAATTTGTAACCGGCCAGTCTTACCGTAATAAGTTTGCTACTTATATATCCGGAAACAAAAAAATAAACAAACGTACACGGCTGAAAATGGTTTTATTGTTTTTCAAAGTATTCCCCTTGATGATCTATGCACTTTTGCATTCGCGTGAACCAATTTTTAAAGCACTTCTGCCACTCCGCCTGAGGTACCTCCATAACGTGTTGTTTGAATGCGTCGACAGCATCTTCAGCGGTCGAAAATCGTTGACCGCGTAATTTATTCTTTATATTTGGAAATAAATAAAAATCGTTGGGTGCCAAGTCAGGGCTGTACGGCGGATGACCCGTTAATTCCACATTTTGACCCTCCAAAAATAGAGTTGTTTCGCGTGACGTATGACAGCTGGCATTGTCATGATGAAGAATGATTCTTCGTCACTGGTTAGTTTTACGAATTTGTTCAAATACTTCCGGTAAGCAAATGGTCGTGTACCACTCTGAATTAACCGTTCTACGGTTTTCTAGTGGCACTGTAGCTACATGGCCATTAATACCGAAGAAGCAGGCCACCATTTGTTTCAATGTACTTTTTGCACGAGTAACTTTCGTAGGGTTCGGCTCATTTTGAAACACCCATACCGTTGATTGTTGCTTCGTTTCGGGATCGTATGCATAGATCCAGGATTCGTCACCTGTATAGATGTTATAAACGGCCTTTGAGTCACCGCGGTTATATTTTTTTAACATTTTATTGCACCATTCGACGCGAGCATCTTTTTGCTCTTTTGTTAAGTTGTGGGGTATCCAAAGCGAACAAATTTTTTTTACAGCCAAATAATTATGTAATATGCTATTAATGCTGGTCATAGAAATACCCAGAGTCGCCTCTATCTCGCGGTACGTAACATGTCGGTCGTCCATTATAAGTTTTCGCACAGCCTCGATATTTTGTTGTACAACGACCGATTTCGGGCGACCTGCCTTAACTTCGTCCGTAAGCATACTACGTCCACGATTGAACTCACTAAACCAGTGATACACAGTAGTTTTAGATGGGGCTTCATCACCAAAAGTTGAAGTTAGTTGATCTATGCACTGTTGTTGCGTTAAACCACGCCGAAAATCATAATAAATCATAGCACGAATATTTTCACGAGTGAGTTCCATTCTTGCTGCGAGATGACATTTAAAACCCGTCAAAAACAAAACACGAGCGTTAATAAGAAAGAAAAAATATACCGGCCAGTACTTAAAAAAGTTCAAATTTTACCATGGAGGTCAAATATGCCCTTTAAGAAGATTGTAATCCCGGTTTCCGGATATATAAATAGCAGCCCTTGTACCTATTATATTCTTTGAATAACTGCCAGGGAAACTGCTACACCAGTCGTTCTTTTGGGGCCATTTTTTGGGCTGATTATGTATCCCTAGTATTATTTGATCGATGGGCGGATGATGTTTTATTTAATACTGATTGATTCCCGCATGTCTCCTTATCTTCGGTCATTTCCGCCGTGGAAAGGCGACCTAAATCGACTAGGTTGGGAAGGGACAAATGGTCAGTATTTGCAAAGAAATTAGAATAGGTAATTGAGGTTCAAGTCTAAAATAATAGTAGTTTATGTAACTGTTACGTAATAAGGGTCCTTAAAACATGAGTGTGGTTTTATGAAATGAGCCGCAGGCGAATTTCATAATAAGATCACACGAGTGTTTTAAGGCCTAATTACGTACAGTTGCATACACTGCTTTATCTACACTCATTTTATATATATTAAATTAAGTGTTCAGAAACCATAGAATGACCGCCATTGTACCGTCATGGCCAACTCGATTGTGCCGGCGCTCGCGCGGGACCAATCGAGTTGGCCATGGCGGTAACATTATGTTATCAAATTCGATGTTCCAAATTTGAAACTCATTGCTTAACAATATTTGAGCATGCAAAGTTAAAATTACGTTACTGCCGCAGATAAGAAACTTATCATAGTTAAATCGTTTGTTGTAATGCTTGTCATTGTCTACGGTTTTTGAACGCATTTTAGAGTACTTACAGTATGAGTGTAGATAAAAGATATTTATTCTTTAATTTAGGCACATTACAATGCACTTATGAACGTCAGAGAGATAAAAATAACTACCACTGGTTCTAACCCTACACCTCTGACGAGAAGTATTTATATAGCGGGACTTTTTCAAAGCATTAATACATTAAATCTTAAAAAATACACAATAATGCATAAGCTAAGCTCACCTATGCATCTTAGGCTGGTTAAGCTCGCCTTTGTGCATATCTTTAATGAATTTTACTGTTGTTTTTATGTTATACCTACTTGTTTATGTGCAATAAAGTGATACAAACATACATACATATATAATGCGTAGTTCTTCAAGACATATCAAAATAGCTTAGGTTAGATACAGACAATGTACCTATTATGTAATAAATAAAAATAAATAATAAAATCTAAATCTGACTACTTAACAAAACGTTTGTCAAGCTTTCCTGCCTGAACGGTGTCCTCTACTGTGCCGGACTAAGACCATTTGATGCCCTAAGCTATCCACGTCTGTGGTGCCCCCCACCCTCCTATCCATGAGCAATTTAATATCGGTGTAAGTATGTAGGTATGTAGGTTTTCCTATTCCTGGTGCCCCGCAAGACGTGATGCCCTAAGCAAGTGCTTAGTTTGCTTACGGGTTAATCCGGCACTGCCTCTACTCTATCTTCCTTTAAGAAATCGTATACCCCGACTTCGTCAGTTTCACTAGATTGGACCTTCAGTGGCGAAACTTAATGAGTTAAAGGAATTAGTAAGAATGTTACGTCTTTACAGTAGGTATTGGCGTTATTAACTTATTGGTACATATTTCAGATCTTAGCGACGACATTGTGCTCGTGGCATACATAATAGCTGCAGCGTGCAAATGTGACTGCATTTCTCATCTAAGTAGGACGCCTGATATCAGCGCTGGAGGCTGAATACATTTACCATGCTTGCCTGTTCAATACAACAATATAACTGTAATTTATAATAACCTACATTTCTCAATTTTCTACGCTACAATCAACAGCATAAATTCGTAAGCTTAGAAAATGAGTAGGTACCTATCCTAAAGTTTTCGGCGTTGCTCTTTTATCGATTGATCGGTAGTTAAATAATGACAAACGATATTCGATCATTTTTAATGTTTTACAAGCCTGTCTACATTTCGCTGGCTCAATATTACAGGGTTCCATGTTGCATTTCGGGGTGGTTAAATTTAGACTTATTGTCACTATGACAATGTTCAAATGTTGTACTCGTAATATTGGGTCAGTGATTTGGTGAACGCTCGACGAAAACGTCTGTTTACCAAAGACTCCATCCATTCGACTAAAGTTCTTCTTAAAGTAAAAGTTTCGTACGTGCAACCGGGGATGGGGCCCCCGAAAAAATGTTCAAAGCGAATTCGTACGATCAGCTTCAAGCAAAATTCCACACATCGTCTTTCCTCGTGGTCGAGGCATTGCAGCAAACGTTTTCTGGGGCAATTTTCTCGAGGATCCAAATTGCTGCCTTCCCGTCACTCCATGTGATAAAGATGCAGAACTACGACTACGCTTAAGACTAAAGGTACTAACTACACTTCAACCTTGTCGCACTACAACTAGGTGTGTTAAATTTAGGAAGGTGTAACACACCCTTAAACATTATATGTTGAAGTCCTTACATTATCTGTGTCGATAAGCGAGTTAGCTAGCTCAAAGCAAGAATTTAACTGGCCGCACACGCGTACTTACCGCAAGGTATAGACATAGATGACGATAAAATCACTTCTACAGCACAAAACAAAACAATTGACCATTTTTTTTCTGAGAAAAATATCAGGTTTTCTCGTAGTAAACACGGAAATTCTTGAAGAAATCGCTTATTATATTTGTTTGTGACCCTCCACTGCTATAAGGAATGGATGGAGGGTAACAAAAAAAGGTGAGACCATGACAAGGACCAACGATCAGGCACGGATTTTGTTCAACGGGGGGCACTTTCCTTTACAAAAAATCTCGCGGTCCGCACCTTTGGCCCCCGTAGCATACGAGGTTTGCGTTTAAGGGGGGGGCGATTGCCCCTGTTGCCCCCCCTGTATCCGCGCCTGCCAACGATAATAGCACCTTCTCTGTCCTATCTATTGAAAGTGTAATAAGGCCATCCCGTTCGATCTTGGTATTGTTATTACCATGACACTATGTAATGGTATGGCCAGTATGTCTAGTATGGCTAGTATGTCTATGTTAGCTAGGTACTTCTACTTACCTGCTGACTATACATTATTTAACACACGCGTAAATTTCTTGAAACATACCTGAGAGTGTCTTGGAATGATTCCCTGTTTCGCAGCATAGGAAAACATATTTTTAGTTATTTAACGCAAATGTCCATGATTGATACTGCTATTTAGTTTTGCAAGGCGCTTTTAGTGTAAGTACCCTGCTGTGTTAATGTTAAATTACGTTTAGATAGGTCGTGAGTCGTCATTGACAAACAATCCCGTACACGGCGAGAAGTTGATAACTCTAGATATAAAACTAAAGAAATTTGAACCTCATGTAATTAAGTAGATATATTTAAATTTCATTTCAAGTTTTCATCTCAACTTATCAACTTCTTTCCGCCATGTAGGTACGGGTGATATTAAATTTACGTATGTCAAACTTTAAATTACATTACCTATGCGATTTATTGGCAATAAATAAGTGTACAGTCAAGTGTAAAAATATGGGTGTACTCATCTTACTCAAAAATATGTCCCATAGTATCTTATTCCGTTGTAATAAGTGCGTAGTACCATATTTATGAGACGATTTTTTCGATACGTATTTTTGCACTTGACTGTACCTATACGATACACAACAATTTCGTAGGTACAGTCGAGTTCATAAATATGTGTAGCATCAGGTTCAAAATTGCATGGTCAATTTATCAATGAATTCATTCATAAATTGGCCATGCAATTCTGAACCCGATAGTACATTTTTTCACCTTAGTCCATTGCACAGTATAAGGTGAAAAAATTTACCTACATATATTTATGAACTCGACTGTACCTACGGAATTGTCGTGTATCGTATAAGTACACATATTTTTTAAAGTTTGACATACGTAAATTTAATATCAGCCTGTAAAAGGTTTTGATAACCCTATTATCGATATCATTCTCAACTTGCTCATAGTCCTAGCCTAGTCGGTAATGACGCAGCCTACGAAGCAGGAGGTCCCGGGTTCGAATTCTATTCAGGGCATTATTTATGTGTTTGTCACGGATATTTGTTCTTGAGTTATGGAAGTTTTCTATGTATTTAAGTATTTATCTATATCTATGTATTTTATGTATTTAATTTTCTATGTATTTAAGTATATATCTATATATTATACAAGATGTAACAATAATAGTGACCCTAGTGATCCGTTTCAGGTCGTAATTTAATTGGTATCGTATTATAACTACAAAAACCAAAAAAAAAATTTTTACGCAAAAAAAAAGGTTTTGTATGGAGTGTTGGCCAGCTGGAACGACGAACCAGATATAAATAATTTTTTTTTTCGTGTCCAAATAATTTTTCTCCTACTTTTTCTCAGTCACAATACGAAACCAATTATGCCCTTAAACAGATTATCTGTATTTTTGTTAAAACCTGTACATATATGTCGTCGCCATAGACTAATTAACTCAAGACCCCGCATAGCCGGGCGACCCCCGCTGCCACGCTCGAAGTAATTTCACTCTATAGTAAGACACTAACTATTGGAAGTGACAGTAAACTTAGTACGTCTCCATGGCCACCATTAATGTCTGACTCTCTCTAACGCCCCACGAAACAATCGCGCGTTCCCTGTCTAGCATTGCGAGTTCCCCTCCCGCACCCCTTCTTTTTGGCAGCTTAGATTTCAAAGAAATAACGCGCTAAGCGGAGTATAGAGATATCTTGTATATGGTCGTCGCCTAGTACCCACAATACAAGGACGATTTACATCCTATACTCTTTGCCACAATACAAGCCTTGAGCTTTAATGTGGGACTAGTTTGTCCCATAACGTTTATTTTTAATTTATTTATCCGTATTCTGTCCATTGCGAGATACTGTCGCTGCATACTTGTGCTTACCGTACCCGTGAACTTCAAAATATTAACATAAAATACCCAAAGTCTAGAATTGATCGAGTATTAAAATAGAACCACACGGCAACAGCTGAAATGCCGGCCCTCTCGGAGTAGAATTATTATTTATGGCTGTTTTATCGACGTGCTCCGGATGCAACTGGTTCAAACCAAGTGCATATGCACTTATGCTGTAAAGATGAAAAGTGTTTGAATTATTTGTGGAAATAAATCGTAAACGGATATGAAAGTTTCAGCTATAATATGGTCAAACGTTTAGTTTTTGCGTTTATAGCGGCAACAGAAATACGGTTCATGGGATACAGCCTGGTGACAGACGGACAGCAGAATCTTAGTAATAAGGTCCCGTTTTTACCCTTCGGGTATGGAGCCCTCAACATTCAGTTTAAGTATAATAATAAACAATTCACGGGTTTTTGAAATATTTTGGCTTCCCGAAACAAAGCTTGAAAAATCAGTTTACAATAGCGCTTCTAGATATTACAAAAAATACATGAGTACAAATTTAATCTATCCATTGTATACTTATATGTATAACCCAAATCTATATTGTAAACTTTAACATACATAAAACTTATACAACTCACTCGTTCAAAACCATAGATTTAAAATGGCGCTACGCTTTAAGATAAATGAAGTGTGCAAAAGAGAAATCAACACGTTGAACATTCCACGAGTGGGGTTAATGCGTCAAAATCAGACTATAAAGTCTGAATATAATAATATATTATGTTTTTTATGTTATAAATTATAAAGTTAAGTATGTAATATTTTATTATGTGAACAACAACACCTTTATATCTTACGAATTCCGGCATGCCGTTTAGCACAAAATATGAGGTATAGATAAATTAACGAGAGCATGGAATTGCATATGTAGTAGTATTGTATGTTTACAGGCATTCTATATTTGAATTTTCTATTTTATCGTACTATCAGCATAAAAAGAGGTTTGTTATATATTGAAGAAGTAAATACCAAAATAATGTCAGTGTCAAATTGTGAATATTATTTACGTTGTGCATATATTTTTACGTCTGATTTTATTGTATTCTCACAATTATCAGAATAATTTTGCGTCAGCCCGTACGACTAAGTGTAAGTTACATAATTTTCAAAAAATATGGCAGTGAGTAATTTTAGTCCGATTGGGAGTCAAAGTAAGCAAATTATTTTTAACTGTTATAAATATTTTGAACTTGAACTGAAGAAAAATTTAAATTCCCCTTACACCGCTGCCCAGTTAGTTGAAAAAGCTACAGGTGTTTGTCTCTCTACTGTTTTCGAAAGAACAAAGAAATTCACCTCCCCGAGAAATAAAAAGTTACGTACTTGTCCGTCATCAGCAGTAGACGATTTTGATCAGGAAGTCATCCGGAGAACTATATACAATTTTCATCTATCCCATAAGCAATTTCCAACCTTAAAGGCACTCCACTCTGTGTTAAAATCCGATATAGATTACAAATTTGGCATTTCCACCTTACGAAAACAAATACAAAAATTAGGATTTAAATGGAAAAAGACCGAGGACAACCGAAAAATATTAATGGAAAGACACAACATACGACTGCTAAGAATAAATTACCTTACCAAAATTGCGGAATATCGGTCTGAAGATAGACCACTAGTTTATACTGATGAAACCTACATCCACACTTCACATGTGTCCCATGGAACAGAATTTGGTGTAAAAAAACAAATCAGTACAGGCCAGCGGTTAATAATAGTGCACGCAGGAGGAAAAGATGGTTTTATTCCCAACGCTTTGTTAATGTTTAAGGCAAACCAAAAAACGGGAGATTACCATGACCAGATGAACTTTGTCAACTACGAAAAATGGTTAAAAGAAAAATTAATACCGAACCTTAAACCGAATAGCGTACTTATCGTAGATAATGCGTCCTATCACAACAAACTTTTGAATCGTGCTCCAACGTCAAATTCTCATAAACAAGAAATGATGGATTGGTTGACAGAACATAACATTTCGTATAGCCCGTTGATGTACAAAACCAGTTTGTATGATTTAATTAAACAAAATAAAGAGCGGTTTCGTGAGTACCACATAGATGCAATTTTAAAAGAACATGGCCACTCCGTTTTACGATTGCCACCGTAGGCACCGTATCACCCGACATTCAATCCGATCGAAAATATTTGGTCCATGGTAAAAGGATATGTAGCGAAAAGAAACGTTTCATTAAACATGCAAGGCATTATGAGTTTAGCAACTGAACGAAAGAATACTATTACTGCTGAGGACTGGGAAAATATTTGTCGCCATGTCGAAAGTGAAGAAAATAAATATCGATGTCAGGAAGGGGAAATGGATCGAATTTCAAACAATCTTATTATCAATACTTGTGACAGCTCAGATGAAGAACATAATAGCGACTAAAAGCAAAAAACAGAGGACTACTACTTATTCCATTTTTTAAGGGTATGTAATTTTATTAAATTAAGAGAAAATTATTCTCCTTTTGTTGCAAACGGTACAACCACTACAAATGCAATTCCATGATCTCGATAATTCATCTATACCTAAATGTGTTGCAACTTATCGAAAAGAAAGTCAAATTTCGATAAATAACACACTTGGCTACACTATTTTTACGCTCACATAGACAATTTACCCTCACACTTACATTTCTCTTTTTACCACACTTTAGATCGTTGTCAAGCGGTCGTGTGTTCAAAACAACCAAATATAGAAGTTGACATTTTCATTTCCCGCCCAAACGATCAAGATGGCGGCTAATAGGCAGCTCCGGGCCTCGCGGGGCCGATTACGTGGCTATTCAATTATCTTACAAAAATTGTTGTGTCATAACAGGAATAAGATCTATTTTGTATTATAAAACACACATGAATTGTAAATATTGTTGTTATTTGTTGGATTTTAATCCAGCAAGCTGTATTACATGATTCTAAATTTTATTGTTACATATTCTTAAATTGTTACCTAACTTTTTATACCTAACATAGACTACACTACTTACGTACCTAACCTCTATACCTTAAACACAACTGTAAAAAGTAATGAAATAAACGCATTTGTATTTTTGTATTTGTAAATTTTCTGTTTTGAATAGTCACAAAAATTATGCAATATACTTCCATTGAATTCGCTGAGTATTATTATGGTATACCTAACGGTTAAAACATTTAATATCATTCGTCGTGAAATGCCAAAATTTGAACGCTTTTGTAGTAAAAAGTATTAAATAAACGAATAGAATCTGACCGCTCTAGCTGCACAGACAGCAGAACAGACTTTGTTAGATTCTGGCTACGCTATCTCGGCCCTGAGAAATGCGAGAAATTTAAAAAAATCTGCGTGTTGCAACACCAGGCAAAAAACATTAATGATACTTTAACTCAGACTCACCTGAACGTGGACATGTATATCTCCACTTCGGTCCGTACTGACGACATATTTCTGGAACAAAGGAAACGCTTTTTAAAACATTGCAATTGAAATGGAAACTTTCTTAATTAGCTCGTACAACCACTTATCTAATCCGTGAGTACAACACATTAGTAATCAAATTATGACAACACTTGACATTTTACGACTATGACAAAAACGTCGTTTGACGTATACTGGCTCTCTTACACTTTGTCACTTGCAAAAGTTCCAAAGTCGGTGCAGACTTAGCATGGTCTGTGTCTAGTTTTCAGTTGTTAGGACTAAGTTTTCTTTTTAACATTTGTTTTAATCGGTGGCGGTGATGGTGTTACAAATGTTACAATATAACATATTGACAGCTAATAGTGGACGAGCCAAATTCCAAAGAAAAACCGCAAATCGATGTACAGTTTAGCCATTTGGCACACGCATATTAGAAATCAAAACAATTTTTTTGACTCCCAGGTCTTAAAAAATACCTTAGGAGGGGAGTGCTGTTCACCGATTATTCGAAGACGGCTGGACCGATTTGGAAAGTTCTTTTTAGGATACCGTACCTCGAAAGGAAAAAACAGAACCCTTATAGGATCACTTTGTTGTCCGTCCGTCCGTCCATCCGTCTGTCAAGACCCTTTTTCTCAGGAACGCGTGGAGATATCAAGCTCAAATTTATATCAAATACTCTGGTCTAAATACTGTCCCTTGAAGCTGTGAAAAAATAAAACTTCTAAGCTAACGCAATCAAAAGATACCTACAGCCGTTTATGCCGCAAATTTCCGCAAATTTTCGAAACTCGCAAGGGAATCAAAACCTACAGAGTCCTTCCCGTGAACTCAGAATCTTGAAATTTGGTACGAAGCAACGTCTTATAGCACAGATAAAAGAAAAATTGCGAACACCGTAAATTTTTAGTAACATCATATATTAAAATATTTTTTTAAATTTTAAAGTTACTATTTACCCCTATATACCAACAGGTTTGTACGGAACCCTCGATGCGCGAGTCCGACTCGCACTTGGCCGGTTTTTTGCTTGAAAGAGTATACTTCACAGTTGGTCCCATTGTAACCAGGGTCTGATGGGATCCTGGAGAAATCGAGTGATCTTCAACTTTTATAGGCACACCTATAGTGATTTGAGTATTTTTTACAGCAGCTCGAGCATTTGCTTTTGGAAAGGTGGATGCTAAGTGAAGTCGGTTCTTTTTTGTTTAAAATTATTGTTTATTTTGCTTATTAGTTTACTACGAATAAAATGTATGATTATTTATGATTTGATTATCAATAAGTTATTTCGTGTTTACACTGTTATAATATAACAGACAACCTAACACCCATGTTCGTACAGGATCGGCCTAAGCCGATTGCCACCCTATGGGGGCGTATATACGCCATGTTAACAAGATTATGGACTAATATAGGACATGCGGTCATCGCGTTGATTGGACTTTGTTTACTATTTTATTCTGAACTTGGTAGTTCAGTTAGTCAACAGCATGTTTAAACTTTAAATTTAAGATAGATGGAAACTTTGAGAAATTGATCGGTAAGGAGTGTGGCTTGTCAAAGGTCTTGGGTTCAAACTTTTGTTTATATGTACCTACTTATGCATGAGAGTCTCCGGATTTAATATTCAAATTAAACATCTTTAGAAAGCATATCTGTAATGAACTTCAAAGATATTAAAAAAAAATGAAATATGAAAAAAATTAAAAAGTTTATTGTTTACAATATATATTGTGTACAACAAATAATGGTTGGAATCTCCCAGTAAGTAAAGTTATACTTATGGCAGGAACTCCCGCTCTAATAAAACTAAAATATTTTTTTTTTTTATTTTACATGTTTTTGGTGTCAAAAGTATACCATAAATGAATTCGGCATCCCCGATTTATACGAAAACAATACCAAACTTGGCCTAGTGGCTTAACTGATGTAGATATCAAGATAAAGTTGAGAGCCTCCTTAAAAATTTGCATAAAAAATCTTTGTGGGTCTACTTCTCAAATCCATCCTTGGATCCTAAGGAATAATCAGGCTGAAGGGAATCCTTTGTTAACGAAAAGCCGTATTTGACCTTTTTATGGCGTGTGCACACGCAACTACAAGTTATTAGTTGTGAACCATTTTGAAACATCATTTAGGGTGCTATTTACATCGTTATAATTATCAGAGTTTCAACTGACTTTAAAGATTAAACATGTGCCATCAGCGAATAAGACAATTTCACATTTTCCTTTTACGATACAAGGCAGGTCATTGATATAGACAAGAAACAAAAAGGGGCCTAAGATAGATCCCTGAGGCACCCCTAATTTTATAACAGCTGCTTTCGACTGTGTTTCATTTATCACTACAGTTTGTGTCCTTTCACTGAGATAGCTAGAGATCAGGTTAATAGCGGCTTCAGATAACCCGTAATAAAATTTAAGCTAAAACAGCTTAAATTTTAGAGTCAGGTGCTCAACATAGTCAAAAGCCTTTGACAAGTCACAGAAGATTCCTACAGCATCATAAGATTCTACCCATATGTTAAAAATATGCTTAATGAGCACAGACGCAGCATCAGTGGTTAATCGCCCTTTTATAAATCCAAACTGTTGGCTATGAAGCAATTTAGTTTCTAGTAAAATGGTCTGATATTACCGATTCCAGAAGATGTTCGAAATTTGAATGTAATTTTAATTATTGGTACTTATGACAATCTATTTGGTCATGATTTGAAATCTAGTTGGCCATGGAGGTGTAATGGCGGTAATTCTAAAAATAAAATAAAAAATAATGTTATTTACCAATACCAAAAAAAGAAATTTACAAATAGAATTTTACAATACTGAGAGGATTTGCTTTACATAAACTATCCTATACTAGGTCTAGGTAGCAACGGCGGCGCATCCATAGTTCTCGTAGGCAAGCTAGAGTCCATTCGGGTTTTCTTTCAGTTTTTTGACCAATAGAATAAAAGAAAAGAAAAAGTATGTGTAAGACTTTATGGACGCCTCGCCATTGATAACCACAAAACTATGGCTAAATAATGGTAATTTGGTAAAAGGTACTAGTCTCAACGTATGTTAGGAATGATACCCAGCGTTGATTTTCAGACTAATGGATCTCTACACGTTATGGGGATTTAAACTCACACGATTTTCGCTCATTATTTGGACAAAAGCGTACCCTTACTTTTATTATTTTCCTTACGTTTCGAGCATGAATGTGCATGATCGAGAGCAAGTGCGGGTAGTTCGAAAAACCCGCGCAGCTAGAAGATGCTGATACAACCCCTCGCCAGTCTGCTTGCGACAACGAGGGTTACGACACGCTCGAAACGTCAGGAAAATAATAAAAGTAAGTGTACGCGATTAAGTTCCGTTTTTGTCAAAATAATGATGTTATGGGGAGTTATAATATGTGTGTAGATAAACTAATGTATGTAACTGTATATAATTAGGCATTACAACACTTGTATGATATTATTATGGGAGTCACCTAATCACAGTGGGACCTATAGAGATATAGATCAGTATAGTAAGGAATTTCGTAAGTTGCTGTGTTGCCCAAGAGTATAATTTCATCGATCAACAGAGCGTCATAAAATAAAGTTTAATTAACATTGTCGATTGATTTAATTCCTAAGTTAATATGCTCGATATGCGTGTTTTTGAGGAATTTCATCTCGCGAACACTCCGGCTGTGGAATGACCATGCAGAGGTTTTCTCGAGAGACTAGTCTCTCCTACCTAGACCTAGGTACAGCATGTAATTCTTCACAAATTGAGTGTACTGGTTTTTAAGGGATTGGCAAAGCACATTTAACACTCTTGGGACTCCCCTGTAATTACAGCTTTCCCATTGTGCTTCCTAAAGGTCATATTTTTGGTGTTTCGTACCAATACTTGGTTCACGGAATCACTCCGGTCCCCGAAATCGGTAAAACGCGTCTTTCTCGGAAACAGTATTTTTTTTACAAGTTACTAGTATAAAGCCTGGGTATGTTCAGGATAGATGTACGCTTATCATCACATGCGTAGGTATGCTTGTTTTCCACCACGGTACAAAAAAAGAGTACGTTACACATTGGAATTTCGATTCGGCCTTCACCTCACGCCAATTGACTGACAATCAACGAGAGACCAGTCTGTAAACAACTAGATGTACTAACGCCCACTCCACGCCTATTCTGAACGGACGTACATTATTACTGCAGGAATATCCATTCAATTAGATGTAGACTGAAGGGGCAAAGAAGGGGTCAGGTCATTCGGAGACAGAGATTAAAATCAATATGGACTATAAATAGCAATTCACGGTAGGCCTAACAAAGAGTCGTAAAGGCCGCTAAAAGTCGTTCAAAAATTGTGGATATAACTCAGAATCGCATTCAGATAAGGAAACTGTAGTGCAATAAAGAGTATTTATGTATTGTTATGTAGTGGATTATCTATGAGACGTAAACTTGTATAACCGGATCACCAGTATTTTTTTGTAACTTGTCAACAAACAATCCAAATTCAAGCAACAACAACAGCTTCTCAAGACAGTTTATTAACCTTAAAAAAACTGCAACTTTTAGAAGTTCAAGTTGATTCATTCAGTTGATGGACCGTAAGTCAGGAACAAATCTCATGGACAATCGCGTACCAGGCGATAACTTGTGAAGTGGTTCGCGAAGACCATCGAAAGTTGCACCTGGGTCAGGGCCTCCGCTAGCTGGCACGAACGCACGGAGCGGGTGAGCGGATTAACGTAAAATAGTATGAGCAGCGCTAGCTGGCGCGGACGCGTGCGACGGATTTTACCTACAATGGCCACCCGCGTGCGTGCGCACGCAGCGGGCGTCCGCGTCAACTAGCGGAGGCCCTCAGGGTCACTTTAGGGCTTAATCATAAAGCACGTAATATTTCTGGGATACTATTGTACCCACCATGGTCATACATATTTTTTTCGGATCCCTCCCCCACTTTTAATGAATGATGTAGTTATAATAGGCCCTAATGAAAACCGCCATAAACAAAGAATTTTCGTAAAAGATTTGCTACATTGTATAAGCATTTTGCAAACCGTCACTCAGAATCGGCGATGTTTACCGTCCCCAGAATAGCTGCTCCTACTATGTACTTGTATGCTCCATCATCGTCGGTTAATTGACCAATTTCAAACCGTATTGCATTGAGTTAAGGTCTGCCAGTGCTCTGTTTAATTGTTACGTACGTACGTTGTTCTAATAGCTATCAGCACTAATGGCTTCGGGAAAATGGTTTTAGAAAATCTTACTTTGAGAATGTTGTATGCAGAAGTTAAGCGGGTGAGGTGTTCAAAATGAAACGATAGCAAGCATTCGGCCCGCCTGATGGTAAGTACTGTAAGCAACTACTTATGGACGCCTGCAACTCCAGAGGTGTCATATTGCGCGTTCGCGACCCTTTAATTATAAAGGATAATTACTAGCTGTATATTAACAGCTAAATGTACAAGAGGGTCAACATCAACACACTGCATCCTCTTTGAGCTCTCTGGCAACATTACTTACTGGCAGGAACACAACACCAAGAGTAGGGTCTGGCTGATGATTTCTGTAAGGTGGACTTACTTCCCCAGTCGGGATCTGCTTTAGATTTGAGCGGTATGACATTCGGTGAGCTGTGCTGTGCTGTGCTGTGTGTAAGTACTACCACACTTAGCGAGCTGACATTCACAGAGCTCATACCTTTCGTACCTAAGTACCTACGACTGTCCTGTTTAGTAAATAAAAGGGTATGAAGGTTATTTTAAACACCTCACCCGTGTTTACCCTACTTCTGCAGCTGACCCACCCACCAAACAGTTTCCATACAAAGTTTGTATGCAGGGGTGGGTACATTTCTCTGAAGCTGACCGTACCATGGCCCACACTGTGAACTGCCCATCGGTGGACCTTATGCCGTTTGTAATAAGGTCCACCGATGTAGTTAAGAGTGTTGCTGTTTGTACATAGATTAGATGTAAATGAAAATGGGTAACTATGTTTAGAAATGTATAATCCGTGTTTGCTCTAGATTGTAATCATTCTACTAGCATTTGTCCTGACTTTGCCACCACACAATTGAGACAAACGTGGAGTGGAGACAAACTAATTGAATGAATTAGCGTAGACGCTCATTTTTACGAAATAAACTGCCATCTGACCTTAAAACTCAGAGGAGAAACTAGTTCACCTGTGGAAACAGGGTTCCTAAATAAAATTAAAATATAATATTAACGACCTGGTGACAAACAAACCTTATATATACCAGTCGCTGTTAGGTGAAGGAATAATAAATATACAGAAATAAAATTAAAGAGTCTTTTTCCCTCAAATTTTTACAAGGTTATTTAAAAATACAGATAAAATAATCATAAATGTTATAATATTTTTACAGTCTAATCAGTCAGAGAGTAAGGTTTCACAATATTTTCCTGCACATTCCAATATTCGGGAAACGTAAAAGGACAACGGCAGGTGTCAGCACAGCGAGGCGTGAAAAGGGACCCGTGGGAAATCAGCGATAGCTTCCTTACACAATAGACCTAGTTGGGATGGGAATATATAGTAGGTATGCGGAAGCCTTGCTGTGTAGTGTAAAGGTTTACTACCTTTAAAACCTCTCTTCTCGAACACTGTCTGGCATGGTGTTTTTTTAAATTAGGAATGGAGAATATGCGTGAAAAATATTTAATTGAATTTGTTCCATAAACACGTTCAACAACCCCAAATTAATTTAAATAAGTGGAAATCCGTAATAATTTTTAACAGTTTTTTTAAAGATATTGCGGTTTAAAAAGGTAAAATTTTAGGCATTTTTTTATACCTCAAATGTATTTTCGAAACTTCAGTTCGATTACTTATGTTCTAACAAGAAAAAAAATGTATGACAACTATATAGCTAAACGCATTTTTTCGTGCCTAAAATTACAAAAATCTTCCAAAAACTTGTTCCTTCCAAACAGTTCTCTTAGTCCCGTCTCGTTGGCAATATTTTGAGGGTTAAGTTTCGAAAATTCTAAAGTCACTTATTATTGAAGTTGGAAACACAGTGTGTACATGAGAATCTTTCAGTGCGTTTTGTGTCATATTCAATTGGTGCTTTTTTTGTAATTCAATAATTTGAGGTTAACTTTTTTAGCTTGCCATAACTTGAGTAAAATAATATTAGAGTTAGAAAATATAACTGTTTTGTATTTAGAACAGTTTTATTGTTGTACAAAACTAGTTTGTGTCATTTACGTCGAGTGCAATTTTATATAGTATGACAACGCTAAAAAACTACGTATAAAAAATTAGAGTTCATAAAATAAGGATTAACTATATCATCACCTCAAAATATGTCAATAAAATCAATATGTGTCAAATTAAGCAATGAAAATTTAAGTTTCTTGGTAATTTCGTATTTTTAGGCTGTTATCGTTTTAATAAATTATTAAAGTCATCAGAGTTCACATTTTAATAATCAAAAAGGGATTTTAAAGTAGATATTTCAATTTGTGTCACTTTCATCAATGATATTTCGTCTAAAATTTAACAGAAACAATATTTGCGTTCAGAGGAAATCTTCTTAACTATAGCGCGTGACCTTGATGGTACGCCTGTTCGGCTTACTTCTGTAATGACCACTAGAAGTAGACCCCCGGCTCGCTTCTTAACAAGCTAATCCATGGGTCAACCAGGCGCTGGCATCTTAGCTGTTACGATGTAGGTACTTGCTCACGGAGGCGCGCGCGGGGTGATAAAGCTGACATACTCGACAAAGGAACTGAGCGGAGGAGCGAGTCGCGGGAAGCCGGCGCATAGTAGGCCTAGCGCGCGAGTAGGGCAATGAACTCGTGCGTGTCTCGCCAATACGTACCTTTTTGAGCGGTAGCCGCTTTGTTTGTGTTTTGACTAGACTGTTGAGTACATTTTCGAAGATATCAAGCATCGTGAATTATGGGTAGTAAACGCAACGTAATATTTTTATTTAGTTGTTTTATTGGAACGAAGTTCCTTATCGGACGGTTCGCAGATGGGGGGGCTAGGCGAAAAAAAGTCACGTGACCGTCACGAAAAAGCATTGAGAAACATGTGAAATGAATGAAATAAAAAAAAGAAAAATTACGAAAAGTAGATATTTTTAGTAAAATCATACCAAAATTTTTTTTTTAAATTTTAAACTTACTACCTTTTTCCTCGTAAACGCGTAGAGGTATTAAATTGAAATTAGTAATAAACATACTACAACTTTTGCTTGTTATAGGTTTGTACGGAACCCTCGGTGCGCGAGTCCGACTCGCACTTGGCCGGTTTTTTGATTTTAGAGCAAAGTTTTTTAAATAAAACACGCTTATTTTAGCGTATTCTATATGGAAAAATCATAAAAAGGACATGTTATAATGACGTCCCGTCAATGGTTTTTTTTCGAAATCCATATAATATATAAGTTCAAAGTCCATTATCACGGCCATTTTTGATTTGAGAGAAAAGTTTTTTAAATAAAACACGCTTTTTTTAGCGTATTCTATATGGAAAACTCATAAAAAGTACATGTTATAATGACGTCCCGTCGATGGTTTTTTTTCGAAATCCAAATAATATATAAGTTCAAAGTCCATTATCTCGGCCATTTTTGATTTAGGAGAAAAGTTATAATAACGTCCCGTCCATGGTTTTTTTCGAAATCCAAATAATATACAAGTTCAAAGTCCATTATCTCGGCCATTTTTGATTTTAGAGAAAAGTTTCTTAAGTAAAACACGCTTATTTTAGCGTATTCATAACGGGAAAATCATAAAAAGTACACGTTATAATGACGTCTCGATATACAAGTTCAAAGTCCATTATCTCGGCCATTTATGATTATAAAGAAAAGTTTTTCAAATAAAACACACTTATTTTAGCATACTTTATACGGAATAATCATAAAAAGTACACGTTATAATGAAGTCCCGTCGATGGTTTTTTTCGAAGTCCAAATTATATACAAGTTCAAAGTCCATTATCTCAGCCATTTTTGATTTTAGAGAAAAGTTTTTCAAATAAAACATGCTTATTTTAGCGTATTCTATACGTAAAAATCATAAAAAGTACACGTTATAATGGCGTCCCGATATACAAGTTCAAAGTCCATTATCTCGGCAATTTTTGATTTTAGAGAATAGTTTTTCAAATAAAACACGCTTATTTTAGCGTATTCTATACAGAATAATCATAAAAAGTACTTGTTATAATAACGTCCCGTCAATGGTATTTTTTTTAAAGTCCAAATTATACAGGGTGTTTGGTAACCGGATGCAAAGCCGAAAGTAGGAGATAGTCTAGGTCATGTAGAACATTTTTAGCCATACTTGTCTTAGACAAAGTTATTAGTTTTTTTTTAATTTAAATTTTAAGATTTGTCGGAGAAAACTGCAAAACTTCAGACTAAATCGATAATTAGTACTTTTTTTACTGCAGGTAGATTTTTTTTTGTTTTATTTCGTATTGTGCAATGTCTATCAAACACTAGAAAAGTGATTTCAAACATCTGTGTCTAAAGAAAACAAGTTGACAGCGATTTAAAATTTTAGTTACATGAAAATGTAAACGATTTAAGTGATTTCAAAGTACGATAAAAAAAAACTAAAATAGCCACGAATTTTCAAACCATTTTAAAAACATGCTTGGCTTTTACCCTTTTATTTAAGCTATCAAACACGACTGTAGCTACTGTATCCTTGAAAATAAGCCACCTAAACCAACTGGGTAGCTAAAATGTTTCACTCTGCTTGTGATACTTGTGGTAGTTGTGGTGACGAATCTCATTATGATTTTACAATAAAACATTGGTTCTGAATACTAAGTTGGCGTTGACTTGACATTTGACTTGTTTTAAAAGGGTTAAGTGTACTGGACAAAACTACCACATGCAATTTTAACAAACAAAGGCTTGCGGCGGTGAGAGACAAAAGGGACTGATAGCGGCAGGCGGCGGGCGATAAGACAATCATGTCTCAAGCCATTTTATCTTTGAAAATAGGCTACCTGTACTAATAAGAGGGAATGTTTAGGGTAAATTAAAACAAAAGCATAAAAGATAAGTTATTTATTTTTACGATCAACACATTAAAATTACACATCATCGCTCGTTTTCAAAATGTGACCCGCCGTTTCGAATACAAGCACGAGCCCGTCTTCTTACTTCTGTGGTGGTTGTTCCGAATATCATTTCTTCCCTCATCCTTTCGAACGCCGCTTCTATCCTCTCCCTCAGCTCTTCTACGGTATTAATGACCTCTTGTGTGTAGACTAGCTCCTTAGCTCGGCCCCAAACGAAAAAATCCAATGGTGTCAAATCAGGTGACCGAGCGGGCCAAGGGATTCGTCCGCCTCTGCCGATCCAACCGTCCGGGAAACAGTTATCCAGATGCTCCCTTACAGCCAGAGAGTAATGGGCGGGACAACCGTCGTGTTGAAATGTCACTGCACCGGGCAGCTGGTCTTCGTCAATAAGCCTGGGCAAATCGTTTTGTAAAAATTCCAAATAATTTGCCCCATTTAAATTATTTGGCAAAAAATGTGGCCCAATAAGGACTCTGCCGATGATTCCAGCCCACACATTGACGGAAAACTTTCTTTGGAAGGACACTTGCTTTTTCCAATGTGGATTGTTGTTTTTGTCAGCCCATTGGTGTAGGTTATGGAAATTTGTGATCCCCTCCCGGGAAAATTTCGATTCATCGGTCCAAAGAATGCTTCGCAAAAAACGTCGGTCTTCGATATCCGCATTGAGTAAAAATCGGCAGAAGTCCACTCGGCGTGCAGGATCTCCTTCGTCCAAACCTTGAACTCCGATGCCGCGAAAAGGATATTTTCCCTCACGATTCATTGTGGCCCATACTTTCCATGTGGACAAGTTCAGATTACGAGCTACCACTCTGATGCTCGTATTCGGATCCTCTGCAAATGCCTGTAGAACGTCTTCCTCCACTTCAGGGCGATTACGTCCTGGATTCCCTCCATGTTGCACAGCAATACCATTCTCACGTAGCCTTCGGAATGAATTGTAAAACACTCTCACATTAGGCAATCTCCGGTTTGGAAAACGCTCTTGGTACATCCGTCGGGCCATCGCTCCATTACTGTCAGCTTTGCAGTACATGTAGATAATGTCGGCGTATTCTTCGTTCGTAAACTCCATGTTTACAATGAAGAAGTCGTAATTACACGTGAAGGAGCGCCTACGGCAGCTACAACTTGACACGGTAAATTGAGATGAGAGCGGGAAATTAAACCACAATGAACGTCTAATCGCAACTGAAGTTGTAACTAGACTAAATTACTAGTTTTTGCACAAATACTCATGTAGCTAATCAGTTTATCTTTGTCAATAAAGCACAAAACCGATCATCTTTGTTTAACGCCGCTCACCGCCTGCCGCTATCAGTCTCTTTTGTCTCTCACCGCCGCAAGCCTTTGTTTGTTAAAATTGCATGTGGTAGTTTTGTCCAGTACACTTAACCCTTTTAAAACAAGTCAAATGTCAAGTCAATGCCAACTTAGTATTCAGAACCAATGTTTTATTGTAAAATCATAATGAGATTCGTCACCACAACTACCACAAGTATCACAAGTAGAGTGAAACATTTTAGCTACCCAGTTGGTTTAGGTGGCTTATTTTCAAGGATACAGTAGCTACAGTCGTGTTTGATAGCTTAAATAAAAGGGTAAAAGCCAAGCATGTTTTTAAAATGGTTTGAAAATTCGTGGCTATTTTAGTTTTTTTTTATCGTACTTTGAAATCACTTAAATCGTTTACATTTTCATGTAACTAAAATTTTAAATCGCTGTCAACTTGTTTTCTTTAGACACAGATGTTTGAAATCACTTTTCTAGTGTTTGATAGACATTGCACAATACGAAATAAAACAAAAAAAAATCTACCTGCAGTAAAAAAAGTTCTAATTATCGATTTAGTCTGAAGTTTTGCAGTTTTCTCCGACAAATCTTAAAATTTAAATTAAAAAAAAACTAATAACATTTGTCTAAGACAAGTATGGCTAAAAATGTTCTACATGACCTAGACTATCTCCTACTTTCGGCTTTGCATCCGGTTACCAAACACCCTGTATACAAGTTCAAAGTCCATTGTCTCGGCCATTTTTGATTTTAGAGAAAAGTTTCTCTAGTAAAGCACGCTTATTTTAGCGTATTCTATACGGCAAAATCATAAAATGTACACGTTATAATGACGTCCCGTCGATGATTTTTTTTCGAGGCCCAAATTATGTACAAGTTCAAAGTCCATTATCTCGGCCATTTTTGATTTTAGGGAAAAGTTTTCCAAATAAAAGACGCTTATTTTAGCGTATTCTATACGGAACAAATCATTAAAAGTACACGTTATAATGATACCCCGTCGCCATTTTATTTTTTAAGTCCAAATTAGTCCATGTAGTCAATCTTCAAAGTCCGGTAACTTCGATGTTTTTGGGTAAAAAAATGTTTTTTATAAAACTTGCTTATTTTAACACATTCTACAAAATAAAGTATGTGTCATAATGACACCATTCCAACCAAAATAGTCCAAATTGTACTTAACCTTCAGGGCCCCATAACTTCGAAATTATTGAGTTAAAAAAAATGTGTTAAAGAAAAGTTGCTTATTTTTATGTTTTATATGCGGTAAGTTAATAAAAACAGCCTTATTATGACAGCACACTGATGAAAATTTTATTAAGTCCAGCCCGGCCCTTTGCTAATCCAATCGACAGGCAGATAACGATATTTCAATTTTCGCGTTTCACGATAGCCACTCTGTAAACAAACCGCCTTGATGCATAAATTACATATTTATTAATTACAAATCATCTGTGACAATTTGCCAAAATACTGTTTAAATGGTAAACTAGGTTTACCGTGGCACACAGATCCGCCGTTGCAGTCCCTTATGGACTACGTTTACATTAATTATCCTTAACTTGCTTAAGTTTTATATTATTGCTTTCTTTACTATGAAAAATAAAGAACAGCGACTGAAAAATGCGCTGTTTGTCTTTGTCGCACTTATTACTACTATTACTATATGTATGTATAGAGTAATAATAGAAAACAAACAAGCCGCTAGGCAGCCTGGTCGGCACATGAACCCTGCCCGCGCCTTACCCTTCCCCGCGCATGCCCGTTACGCAAAACAAATTTTCATTCTGAAAACTAAAAATAATCCATTGATTATAATGACACTTTTTCAAACATTGTTTCGATACGCTTTTATAAAAATATTGATGCAAACTTTAATAACTTTAATATTTTATTGTACTGTTAACAGGGGTCATACAAGAAAAAAAAATAAAGTAAATAAATATCATTGATTAATATGGCACAAATTTATTCAAATAATAGATACCGATATATTAGAAAGCACAGTACCTAATCGATCAACTCTAATTTTATATAGGCTTGTAAAAGTCCACATATATGTGCTGATTGAACGTCAGTATTCCCATTGACGAAAGTGACACAAAACGCGTCCGTGCGTCAGTAACAACTTTGCTGTTACAGTGAAAAAACAATTTTGATCTCTAATTTTCTATTTAACGAATAATGTTAAAAAAAAGAAATGTCTAAGTTTCTACCTACGCAACAACCTAGGATGACACAAATTATTATTATTAGCTAAGTTGGATGGCCTGAACTCTGTATGCGAATAATAAGCATCTTTAATATTATCGAAACTTCATAATTTATCGGTACGGGTCTATCTGCAACTTTGAGGTCGGTGACGTCACAAACCTCACACATTTTGTATGGGGCGTTTTGACGCGCGGCGCAGACGCCTAACGTATTTTCACATATTTGACGTTTCAGAGCTATCATAGATAGTAGGTTTATTAGAGACATTTGAATCTACAGGGAAATAGAATCTAATGACGTCTTCCAAAAAAATCATGCATATTCCTAATTCCCACGTTCTATGTCAGACGATCGGGATTCTTTCAAGGAATCCCAAAGGGTCAGCCTAAACAGCTAGTTGATATCTCTGTGATTTAATTAAATAAAAATAATAAACATCTATTATACGAGCTATCGGGTATTTATTGATTGATACCCTGACAGTAGCACCCCTGTGGTAGTGTCGTCTCCCTCTATCTTATATAGACGGAGAGCTAGCCTCGGAAATGGGACAAAACAACGAGAGCAAAGTTCTGAGCGTTAGTTTGATATACAATATTTTTCTAGCAGCTATTCATCGGTGGAGGTCAGCACGGCACGGCTTTTGATTAAATATGCCTAAAATCATTCGCTAGAAAACTTATTTTCATATAATAACGCCGCATTTAAATCGGTTTAACCGTGTCACAGACAGATACACACACGTCACGCATATAACGATCAAACTTATAACACCCCACTTTTTGCGTCGGGTGTTAAGGGGCTGACAACAGCTAAATTATATTCCTATCTTTTTCAGCGCGAGTGAAAGAGAAACACTGTGTTACGATTACTATGGGAGCTCATTACAAATTTTGCAAAATGAAAAAAGCTACACATTAATTGAGAAATATAAAATAATGCAGTTTTTAGTATTACTGTTGTAGAATTTTGTCTTTAATTACAAACGTATAAGTAAAGAAACTAAAGACATACAACTGTTTAAAGCTAATTTTAGGATGTAACTATGGAATTGTTTTCTATTGAACCGATTTCGTCCAATTGTGTATCGGAATTAACAAAATTCTTCCAAAAATAATGAATATTAATTAATATATATTTTTTACTTTCCCAATACAAGTAGTTATAGCTAAAAAAAACTGTTTAAGTCAATTTGTAGGTCATCGGGTGTTCTCAGCCTCTTTTTTTTAACGAAAGCGACTAACATCATGTTTCTAATTCAGAGACAAAACTTGAAATTTTGTTGGGTTTCATCAGGATGTTTTCCTTCACTGAAACGTGACTAGTAAATTATCACATAATATTTAAGTAGATACTTAGTAGTATACATAAGTCCGAAAAACTCAGTGGTATAAGCCAGGTTTTGAACCCGAGACCTCCACCTGAGGCTCGACTAACCGGCGTGGTATTAAAAGAGAAAAACCTTCCATTCAATATGTTATTAAGAACTGCAGTACTCGTAATAGAACTCAGTTGGCTTACAAGCAATGGGTATTACAAGCACCCACCGGATACCACAATTAGTGTGTAATGTTATAATTATGAATCAAATGTTTAAATCATAGGTTCCCAAACTTTTTTTGGGCACGCCTCCCTGCTACCTAAAATGAAATTCCCATGCCCCCCTTGCTTCGATGCAAGGAAACGGACGTAAGTGGTCTAGCTAGCCCTGTTCGAATTTCCCGAGGCCCCGCGCCCCCCTTAAAATGTGGTCACGCCCCCCTAGGGGGGCGCGCCCCCCTAGGGGGGCGCGCCCCCCACTTTGAAAACCCCTGGGCCGCGATTCGAAAAATAAACACACACACTGGAAAGACACAGCTCCAACCCAACTCAACCCAACTCAACTCAACGGTATAACGACATTGACATTTGCTATTCGAATTGTAGCAATGTTGTACCAATGTGAGACCAATGTGAGACCAATGTGAGGCCAATGTGAGACCAATGTGAGGCCAATGTGAGACCAATGTGATACCAATGTTGAATGAAAATCTGTTCGAATAGCAAATGTCAATGTCGTTATAGCGTTGAGTTGAGTTGGGTTGGAGCTGTGTCTGTCCAGTGTGTATGTTCATTTTTAGAATCGCGGCCCTGGTTTAAATGAACGGGGCGTACGCTCCGTAGAGGTTACCCTACATTCACCTTTTGTAAATATTTAGCTATATTTTGTTTATTTTTTTTTTTTTATTTTTTTTTTATACCACGACGGTGGCAAACAAGCATACGGCCCGCCTGATGGTAAGCAGCTACCGTAACCTATGGACGCCTGCAACTCCAAAGGAGTCACATGCGCGTTGCCGACCCTTTACAAAAAGGAGGATTCACTGTGTTGACGACTAAAGGAACAAGAAGGTCCGTCATCATCAACACACTGGGTCCTCTTTGAGCTCTTTGGCAACCTTACTCACCAGCAGGAACACAACACTATGAGTAGGGTCTAGTGCTATTTGGCTGTGGTTTTCTGTAAGGTGGAGGTACTTCCCCAGTCGGGCTCTGCTCCAGATTTGAGCGATGATATTCGCTGAACGTGCCCTACCACACTTAGCGAGATGTCATTCGCAGTACCCATACCTCTCTTTTTGGCGTAGTTTAAGGACATACCCAGGTCCGAGGTTTATTGAAAAATGCGCAACAATATCAAGTTTATGAAGGAGGCATGCCAAACACAACACTACATAGTAAAAAGAAGTATAATTATGACTGTGTTATTCTATACTCCCTGCATGGGCTGTACCAGTTCTTCAAAAATTTCACGGGGTATCCGAAATAACATACAAGACATAGTTTTTACAGTCCCCGACAATAGTATCTTCCTACGCTAAGTTCGCAAAAATATGTGACACGCTCTTATGGCCCAACAAATAAGTGCGGGTCACATATTTTTGCGGCCTTCGTGTAGGAAGATACTATTGTCGGTGACTAAACATACCTGGGTCCAAATACAAACCAAAATCCCCCATTATTAAAAAAATTGTACGAGATTTAAACTAACAATTAACTACCCCATTCGATATCGCGACAAATCATTTACATGCCATACCATATTTACTCCACAATTTATCGGAACAACAAAGCACTAAAACCGACAATTATTCCAGTGTTCTAGACGCTAGGAACACAACAGGCTATTTCTGGCTACAGCGAGCTAACCGTTCGGTCAATACTGGAACATAATATTGACCGAGGTATTGACGTAATGTCTTTAGCATGGCGGTATACTATTGACATTTCATAGTAGCGTTGGTAAATTGTACCATAAATTTGGGAATTCGAATACAAAAAAAAATATCTATAGTACATTGTTATAGAGGCTTGAAAGTAAGCTATAGGTGGATCGAGTTAGTTCGAGGGCCGACCCGCTAGGGGAGGCCTATAGCGCTTTCGGCCGAGATAATACATAGTGCTTTTCACGACTACTGTGAGGAAATAAATCATTTTCTTCACTAGATGAAGTCATTTTCACCGCGTTGATACAATTTTCTAGTTTTTCGGTGAAACAATATCCAATTCAGTATTCCATTCCAGCCTTTTTACTTTTTTTTTCACTTTCAAGAAGCGTTTTTCTGTTGCTTGCTTCAAACCGACTCATTACTTAGAGGCGTTTTTGATAGAAAACCTCAAACGGCTAAAAAAAGTTAAAACGCCTTAAGGGTGAATAAATAAAAGGGTTTTGACGTTTCTTTTTTTTTAAAACAGGTAGTTGGCCCGATAAACAACTTATTTTATTTTTGAAACATAAAGTTGTGCCAAAAAAAGACCTTTTAATGTTTTTAATGAATGCAATGACATAACTGGACAATTTACTTTCCAACTAATGACATTTCATCGCTACAATAACATTGCTGTAGTGGTGGTTTAGGTGCTACAGCAAATGCTTACTTTCCAGCTTGGATTTTGACCATCTTTTGTCACATTTCCGAACAGTAGCGTGAAAATGAAATAAAAATGCAAATTGACGATAACTTGTTGATTGCTGGCTTGCGCCACCGAAATATGTATAATCATAGATGCCTTCTAATAAGAATAAGAAACATTTTTTTTCTGTTCATTCTCTTAATGGAGATGCTGTTATATACAGGGTGATTCCGGGGTCGTGGAGCAAGCATGGAGCATTTAATTTAGTTTCTCCTGAGAATCACGATAGAGTAGGACCAACAACAATCCTGTGGTTTTTTTTAGTCATCACAAAAAAAAAACAAAATGTCCGGAATGATTTCAGATCATAGTCACCCTACTGTTTCCCAGGAAAACTTATGTCAAGTGCGTGTACTCTAAAAGACTGCAATCGTCACAGATAATGAAATTGTTATGCTATGATTAAATTGATAATCAGATAGGAATAATTGCATCGATACCTACGAAAATTATGATATTTTGTATTTTTGTTCTAAGAAAATAACAATAAAAATTAATACTTTATTTACACAAAATTTACAACACTAAATGTACTTCAAAAGTTGTTCAAAATGTGAACCTTCCTCCTGTATGCACAATTCCGCCCGTCGTCTTAGGTTGCCCCTTAATCTGTTCAGAGCAAAGTGATTTTGCTTAACCGTTTCAAAGGCTAAAATAATTCGCTGGCGTAGCTCTTCTACGGTGTTAGATTCCTGCTCATACACCAACCGTTTCACCTCTCCCCAGAGAAAAAAGTCTAACGGTGTGAGGTCGGGGCTGCGAGGTGGCCATGCAATGGGTCCAAGGCGACCGATCCATCGTTGGGGAAATTGTTCATTTAAATAATCACGAACACGGTTATAAAAATGAGCAGGTGCACCATCATGTTGATAATACAGGTTTTCTAAGTAAAGCTCCGGGACGCCTCGCAATAATTCCGGGACCACTTCTCGTAATAAATCAAGGTAATTCATTCCATTCAATCTGCCTTCGATGAAATGAGGGCCAATAATAACGTTATTAATAACTCCCGCCCAAACATTCAAACTAAATCGTGTTTGATACGCGTTTCTCCGAGTTAAATGCGGATTTTCTTCACTCCAAAAATGCTCGTTGTGGATATTGAACAAACCAACACGTGTAAATGTACTCTCATCAGTCCACAGGACGTTTGTTTCTTCATTGTCTAAAATCCATCGACACAGGTTCATCCGTAAGGGGAAATCAGGGGCGGAGATATCTTGAACGGGTAGAAAATGGTATGCATGCAATCCAGTAGCGTTGAGCAGTTTCCAGACAAACTTTTGGCTGACATTGTACCTTCTAGCAGCTTGTCGGGTACTGCGTTGCGGATCTCGATAAAAATATCTCAGTATGCGTTTATCCAGGTTTTCGTAATTTCGCCTTCGTGGCCTATCACCACCTCGTGCTTGGGCATGGGCTGGAACGCTGAACTGCCCGTGTTCTCGAAGATTTCGCACCATTGAATCAATCAAACGCCTGGTTGGTATTGGCAAATTGGGATAATGATGGTGAAAAATCTCTCGTGCTCTCACAGTGTTGTTCGTTTGATGGTAAAATTTTACCATATCTGAACGCTCGATATTGGAAAAAGGGTACGCCGGAGGCATAATTAATTAATTATTTTATTAATTTCAGTTTACAATGTTTATTGACACGTGTATTGACTTTGACGTACTGTGACAATAATTACTCATAAATTATTAAGTATTCTATCAGACGTTTTGTTTTCAAAGAGGTTGCAATATGAAAAGTAGGGTAACCACGCATTTTCAGAAATCATGCTTTTTTTAGTTAAAATAAGTAAAAAATGAATCATTAGCATTTCAATTTAAATATATACAGGTAACATCGCAATCGTTTACTGAGTCAGAAAAAAAGGGTTGGGGTCACGACCCCGGAATCACCCTGTATATTAGGTACATTTTTCAAAGATTTTTTAACGAGTTTATTGTGAAGGATAATGGTGTGCGCTTTGATAATTAGCTTTAATTAGCTCTATAGCTACTCGGTAATTAGATAGAAACTTATCTGTTCCTTATCATGTCATCAAAGCAATCATACACATTTATAATTAAATAATTATACTTATACAAATTTGATATTACGATAACTCGAAGACACTTTCATACAACATTAATAGCTACAAGAACGTGGAACATCGTATTTAGTATCGCTGGCGAGCATTCGCAGACTTTTAATATTTTTTTCTTGCTAGCAAAAGGCCCTTAGAAATCGTTCGAAACTAAATAGTAACCAAGCCAATGCCCTGTTAAACAGAGCCTATATTGAGAGTCGTAACCCAGGTCCGTCAACAACAAACTGTCAACAGGCCGCCAGTAGCATTCGTCGCGGCTCGCGCACCTGCGTCACGCGAAGCAGCATTATTAGTTACGAATTACAGCTGGAATACTAAAACTACATAACACCAATCAAAAATACATTATTTTGTAAGTATATGCATCTTCAATTTTGGTTTTATAGTATTTTATGCAACAGTTGTATAAGAGAGGAAAAAAAGGCGAGAGAGGCGTGAGTTACGATGTGAGCCGTAAGGCGAACATCGTAGAGGTAGACGCCACTAGCATTTGTTGACTCAGTTATACAACGTTGCATACAACACTTTTTAATCTTTTGCGAGTTCTACGACTACCTACGTACTCAATTTTACATAAAATTGAGAATTGAAGAAACAATACATTTTCGCAGGCTATTGCGGTAAAACACTGTACTAAAGCATATTAACACAAACATACGCAGTCGTTATTTATTAAAAAAGGTAAAATACTAACAAAATTTAATTAAAAGAAGAATTTATATGTTAGTTATTGCTACCTCATAATTCAAAATGCGTTTATCTGCGTCTCTTTTAATCTAATGAACAAAGAGAGACAGAGATCAATAATAATAATTTTCGGTATTTGCGGTTTTCTTCCTGAACGAGCCCGAAGCGAACTTGTCTCTGGTTAACTTTGTAATTTGTCTTTTAAAGGTTTTTTTTTCTAAAATCGCTGTGGTTATAATAATTTATTTTATCCTAAAGTTGTCTTTGCACGCGATACTATTTTAGCGATTTTATCGAACAAGTGCTATTTTTATATAGATATTATTCTTATATAGATGTATAAATGACAGATTATAAAAAATAGGCGCTAGGTTATGGCGTACATCTACAAGCTAATGATGCTGCTGCTACTGATAAGGCCAAGCACTTGGGCTTGCAGCACTGCATTATCGTATAGCCCTACCCCTCCCCTGCTTCGAGAAACAAAGGAAATATCAACTCTTGGGGAGTCTTTTATCATAATAGAAACCGGTTTTTTTTAATAGGCCACCAGGATTTTTGTATTGCAGCATCGCCATTTCGTGTTCTCCTATTAAATACGTAACTAATTATGTATATATCATCGGGGAGTCTTATCGAACTAGGTTTAGCGTCGTGAGCTCTTCTACTATAAGCAATTGGAGTATCATTAAGTGTTGACATTGGTTTTTGGGACGACCGGTATATTTTGGCTCCCTTACTTTATCGTAACGATGTAACGATAAAAGTATACAAGCGACCAATGAGTTTTCCAACGTCACATAAATACATTCGCTATCTATGGGATTTAGGCAGGTAGGTACCCAAAGTTTGTCACCGTATGCTGTTATGAATACATAGACATAAACAAAAAGGAAGATGAGTGACTTTCATAGTAAACAAAACTGAAATGTGGTCCAGCACCTACACACTTGTAAAATTCTACACACCGCTATAATGTATGTGCATCATGGGCAAAAGAGTTAAACCTATATAGTTAACACGGGTATGCAAAGGAGACCTCCATATTTTGGGCATTGCACAAAGTGTGACTGAGAGACTCTGCCACACGACTAATTCAATATAGGTCCCGCAACCTATATTTGATGGCACACAATGGAGCGCCTGGTAGCATATCTCCCTTTTTGTATAAATCAATGGTGTTATTCCATACTTTATCAAATTATCCCCGAACACATGGTAAGGGAACTATTTTTACGCACTACGAAACAAATATTATTCTAATATTATTTCAGCACGTCGGAGCTGTTTCACTCAGTCCATAAACATTCGGGCAATTCTTTAAAAATACGTTTTACTGCCGCAGTTATAACATTACGGTCAGAAGTACGTGATATTAGCTTTTATTTAAAATACATTTGACTAATACTTACGAAGGAGTAAGTCAGTAGGTAGAGTGATGAGATGACTGATGTCATTGTCTGGTAAAAATGAACCAAAAATTCCATAATTTTAAAGAATACAGGTAGGCACATACATTAAATAATTAAGCGAGTATAACACCCCAAAGATGTAAAAATATTAAATAAAATGTTACAGAAATAATATTGAACCTACGGCTAATATGTATTTATAGGGAAGTATAGTACTTTCTCGTAGATTAAGTAATTTAAAACAACATGAAATTAAAATTTACTCCCCTTACTGAAGATACTTTAAGGAATTATTAGCCGAATCTCGGACAATAACGGTTATGGTGGCACATTTTAACAAAAATAAGCTACCTATTTACTCCGAAGTCCAGATAACAATGACATAAAAAGGCATACCAAATATCATCCATCCCATTACACTTAAATGTTATCGCCATTGCTATCGGACGATGGGTCCCTTCGGTCTGTGGGTGACGAAAAAAAGGTGAAAAAAAGACAGCTCTTTATATTTTCTTGACATTACAGTTTAAAGGTCAATACTAAGTATGTACTTTATTTTCTGCTCGCTGCACGAACGTAAAGATGATGCTGCAATAGTTTTGGATATTTCAAATTACCCTTATTTAGGACGCATTTTTAGCGACGCATAGTATCTGCCTACGCGCGCCGCCGTGAAATTGTGTAGGTTCCAAAACATATGAAAGTTGGATCCGATTGAAGGGATGTTTACAAGAATAACATAATTACACTGGATATGTTTTTTCAGGAAATCAATAAAACTTATTAACTCCTAAAGTATCCTCTCCGATCCGCTCCATAGGTATCTTGTGAATAAGATATTTAGTAGGGATTGCGGTACCGGTGCCTTTTTCAGAACCGGTACTGAGATTTCCGGTACTGGCTCGGAACCGGGAATTCCCGGTTCTTTCGGTACTTTTCGGTACTGAGTTATTTTGTTCGAGATTTTGCAAATTTTCGCTATAATATAATGAACACTACCGTCATCCCTCGCGTATGTTTTTTTTCTTTACGGGTTGCTATTCAAATCAATTTTAAAGTTAGAGATTTTCGTTTGGTCGCATTTTCAATGGTTTTAAGACGCCTTATTCCCAAAAAGCGCGATTTTTTCGAAATACTTCGTTATCTTCGAAAGACTAAGGCGAAAATACTTAGTTTTTCTTAATCAACTATTGATGCATATATGTAGTAGTTTGTTCTTTTATTTATCTAGACGGCCATTGCACAGTGTGGGATTTTGCCTTAGTTGCGGACATCTTTATGTTTTGTGGTTTTTGGATAACCGATAACTAAAAACATCTTCTATTACAACTCCCGTGGTTTAAACTATCATAGTTTTTGAGATATTGACAAAATCGAGAAAAGCCCTGAGAAACCATAGAAACGCATTTTTTGTTTTGTTTGAGCAGTTTTATTATTGAATGCTCCATGGTATGGTAGACAATATTTAATAGCACTAATATATGTATTTAAACATTTAAAAAATCTCTTCTATAGGCGTCAATTTATGAATTTCCATGATATTGTAATTAATTTCTTTTCGGCAATTCTCTTTACGGTCGCATTTTTTTGATGTGCACAAATGTTAAGTAAGATAATAACTATTGGCACAAAAAAAATCAAACGCGTCCAACACAGGAACACGGAGATATCAATTTTTTAAATTTTGGTTAGGGTTGTCAAATACCGACAATAACAATTAAACTATTTTTTTCTGAATCATTTCAACTCCTTTCGTCCATACCATATACTGGTTATTTTATGAGTTTTGGAATTTTCACTGTTACCAATTGACATATGGTCGATTCTTCAATGATACTAGCTACATATCTAGTAGATAGCTACGGCGTTGTTCGGCAACTCACTCTTGAGTGCAAAAGGTCGGGCGTTCGATCCCAAGCTCCCGTAGTATCCTTTTCCATTTATTTATTTTTAAGTTGGTATTCCTTATTGCAGGGTCGTTTAAATAACAACCATATCAGGTCGAAGTAAGTGTTTTCATAACTTCACACCAATATAAAGACTCTGTGATGACATTTATTAAGTTTACCCTCCAAAATAAAGATGATATGCATTGGTGTAATGACATGCAAACTCTAATACAGTGAAACGTAAAATACATTCAGTACGAATCACGATATAAATACTGACGTTATAATCGAGAGCACCATACCAATCATAAAACAACTAGTTTAGACTTTCTCTTCGTTCTATAGAGCACTAAATAAATAAATGAATATTATAAATACTGTGTACGATAAAATCCGGACATGTATGATCTGGTATATATTTTTTCGGTACCACATATTCAAGCATTTCTTTTATTTTAATAATCTGGAATTAAAGTAATATATACTAAAAATAGAATCATATTACAATTGTATGGGCTTGCGTGAGTTTTTGCCAAATATATTCCATAATATCTTGAATTTTTTGTCCAGCATTTTTTGATAATCTTCACTCACTTCCTGCTGCAATGCCACAATTGTATTTATATTTTCACAAGCTGTTTTATGCTCATTAGAATGTTATCTTACAAAAAAATGCGATTTGAATCTCTTTTCTACTTGCGGCAGTCAGGAAGACTTTCTACTTCAAGCACTAAAAATAGTTTTTATATGGGAGGCATATTTTTGGAAAAAAGTCAAGCTCACCAAAGCTAGAATACCTCAGAACTATTTACATCTAAGTACAAT
Organism: Pammene aurita; assembly: GCA_947086415.1. Taxonomy (NCBI): domain Eukaryota; kingdom Metazoa; phylum Arthropoda; class Insecta; order Lepidoptera; family Tortricidae; genus Pammene; species Pammene aurita. The sequence continues at coordinate 37,422,294 of OX352297.1, read as the reverse complement.
TAGAAAAATGTAAGCTATTATGAAAAGAGAATGTAATAAGGTTTAATTTGGTTTATCTAATAAAAAATAAAAAACTATTTTTCACAGGAAAATTTGGTAAACACTGTCAGAACACCGTGTACAAAAAAATAAAGGCACTGTGGAATATATAGTGATCAAAGTCACAGATAACGTAACGTTATATTATGTTTGTAATTTTATTATGTAGCTTGATAACCACAAATTATTTAAAAGAAGTGTTGCTTGAATATGTCGTATCGAAAAAAAAAACAGATCATGCATGTCCAGATTTTATCGTACACAGTATTTAGGACAATATTACACAAATCGACCTAGTCCTACAGTAAGCTAAGTAAGTACTAGACAACGATATATGTATATAATAGATAAATATGGGTGAATACTTAAATACATAGGAAACTTCCATAACTCAGGAACAAATATCTGTGATAAACACACAAATAAATGCCCTGACCAGGACTTGAACCCGGCACCTCCGGCTTCATAGGCAGTCACTACCGACTGGGCTAGCAGGCCGTTAAGCACTAGAATCGTCGACCCATATCGGTCCTCCCGCATGCTACAAAACAATAAACAAAAACAATTACCTATACCAAAAAAAAGTTCTGCCCCTTCTAAAAGTAACGTCAGATAACGTTTTCTGATTTTTTCTGATTTCTATTTCCATAGAAATCAGAAAAAAACTTAGAAACGCAATTTCTCCGAGTTCTTGAGAGATAATTTAATAAATTTTTTACAGTTAAAAGCATGCTTTTTACAGCAAAACCCATCATAATATAAAATAAAATAAGGATGTCCGCAACTAAGGCAAAATCCCACACTGTGCATTGGAGCAAATATTACATTTTGACGAGTAAAATATGAAAAAAATTGGTTGTCTACGAAGGCCTTTCCGGATTTTCCAGTTAGACGTACCGTTCATTTTAAAATTACGCTTAAAAAAGGTAATTTTTTTAATTAAATTTGAATAAAATGCTATTGAGTATATCATGTCTGAGACGGCCATCAAAATAAAAATCGAACATTCATCTTGGATAATAGACAAAATACCTTCTGATTATATGCCAGTTTTTTGATGAACAGAGTTATATTTAATTTTTTCCACGAAAACCCTATAAATATTGCCCTGAAAAATATTCCCATATCATAGTTCAAGTATATTTCTATCACGATAATAATTTTTTTTACCAATATCATTTTTATAATTTTTTCTATAGTGGTAAATTTGAATTTAGTATGAATTTTTAAAAATGACCTATAAATCACACTTCACATGACACTTTCTATAAGAATCGTATTTTTGGGTACTTAATAATAATAAATCTGGTTTAAAAGTATTTTATTGTATTACTAATATTTCAAACTATCTTATAAATAGCATTTTATGCGGCTTTTTTTCATTACTAGAGTTTTTCGACCTTTTAGGGCATAAGGAGCCTTAAGAATAAAAATACTATACTTACAACCTGTTATATTCGTAAGTAAGTAAAAATAGGGAAAGTAGAAAGTAAGTATATAACAAATTTATAAAGTAAGTAAGTATATATAAAATATTTTGGACCCGGGGTATGTCCTTAAACTACGTCCGGACTTGGGTATGTCCTTAAACTATGCCAAAAAGAGAGGTATGGGCACTGCGAATGGCATCTCGCTTAGTGTGGTAGGGCACGTTCAGTGAATGTCATCTCGCTCAAATCTGGAGCAGAGCCCGACTGGGGAAGTACCTCCACCTTACAGAAAACCACAGCCAAATAGCACTAGACCCTACTCATAGTGTTGTGTTCCTGCTGGTGAGTAAGGTTGCCAAAGAGCTCAAAGAGGACCCAGTGTGTTGACGATGAGGGACCCTCTTGTTCCTTTAGCCGTCAACACAGTGAATCCTCCTTTTTGTAAAGGGTCGGCAACGCGCATGTGACTCCTGTGGAGTTACAGGCGTCCATAGGTTACGGTAGCTGCTTACCATCAGGCAGGCCGTATGCTTGTTTGCCACCGTCGTAGTATAAAAAAAAAAAAAAAAAAAAAATAAGAAAGAAAGTTTAAAGGCGAATTTATCCCTTAGTTACTGTTGGTAAATTTTAATCTCATTGAAGAATGTCAACAGCTCAGCGTTGTATTTTTTCACGGACCAGTAGATAGTAGAACCGAAAATCCGGTGTAGGAAGCGGTTCATGTAGACTTGAAGTTTGCGTGAGATATTTTTCGTGACTTCCCAAAAAGGAAAAAGAGGGAGAGAAGACCCCTTGTCGCACAACCGCATTCACTAGAATATCCTCCGAAACAAGGCTACGAGGTCACGCTACAAGAATATTTGCAGACGGCCCCAGATACAAGCCCACCTTAGCGTATCAAAGGCTTTTTCGAAATCTTAATCTATTTTTGACATTCGAAATCAGTTTAAGCCTGGTCTTGAGTTAATGGAGTTAAAATGAAAAGTTTTTGATAAATACCAAATGACTTTTAAGACAACTGACTTTTGACTATTTTTGGTTCTTTAAATACATCGACATAACAATATCTACACGAGTATCTAACACTATACACGTTGATATATAAGAAGCAACCGTACGAAGAGTAATGTGATGAGACTGATGAGATAAAAACTGAAGGAAATGTGTGAAAATGATAGTTAGGATTTCGGCTTTAAAACAATATAGTTAGTCAATCGCATTGATGTTTCACAAATTATTGCAACAAACAATGATCCATACAATTTCAAAGGTCATTACACAATAATATCACTGGAAAATTTGACACTACGTGTAAAAAGAAATCCTTCCTCGCCAGTACCGAAAAGAACCGAGAACCGGGATTTTCATTTGTCGGTACCGGTTCTGACTGAGTTGTAAATTCCCGGGATTTCCCGGTACTTTCGGTACCGGGAATTCCCGGGACCATTCCCTAATATTTAGGCATATGATGAATGATGACACAGATAGTACATGTTTATTTATTTCAATGATCCTTGGTTATTTTATTAGAGAAAAAGAAGAGAATATCGATGTCAATTACGCAGTTTTGTTACATATTTGCTAGTAATGTTTTTTGAGTGTAAACGCAACACCTTTAAAGGACTTTTTACTTTTTTGTTGTATTCAAGTGAATTTTTCTAAATCTCTATTTTTCTTTTACTCAGCCACTTTCATGCATTCATTCTCGAATTCCACTCAAGTTGAATTGAATTAATGTAACAAATTAGTTATTTTTGCGGCGATACTTGGACGGATCATGTAATTTTTGGACGATATCTCTTACCCATCTGTAGACCCTTCGCAGACAAACACAATGAAACAAATAAGTAAATAACAGAATCCGACAATTTTTTTATTTATAAAACCTATGTTTTTTGTAAACATCTGTGGGTTTTAAACTTTATTGTTTTTGAACTAATCAATCTTGTACTTGTCATAGTATCTGTCTGTATGTTACCTTTTCACGGCTAATTTACTTATGCGATTTAGATAAAATGTTTCACGTACAAAGCTTATTTTACTTACTTACTTTACTTTCTCTATAAAACTATAGGTAAACATTTTTGTCTTTAAATATTGATCATAATCGTAAACTATATGTTATGACTGCTTGTTTCTGAATAAATAATTTAGAAAAAGCTTAGAATAATATGAAGATATTAGATAAAGTCAGTTCGTTGTAGACTCCCAATTTTCACAGAAAATTATATTGAGCACGTAAAGTGCCATATTATGGACTTTATTCCAAGAATCATTACAATATTCACTTCCTTGAGATCAATACACATTTTATCCAACTTAAAACTACAGTGGAGACAATGCAAAATGAAAATTCAATAGACATTGAATAAAAAACGTTACTTTTGTATCATGTGGATAGACTTAGATATGCGTAGTTAACCGTTAAAATGGTGCTAAGTGACAAGTAATATTCCCATCATCATCAACTGGAGAGTCATAGGGTCAGGGAGGGAACAGTCGCTAGGATTTTTTCAACAGGCTGTTGCATGAAAAATATAAATTCCTGAACTAATTGTTGCAAGCACAGAGCACCGTGCATTATTAAACTTTCATATGTAGCAAATATATTTGCTGTTACTTTCACCAAAAAAGATATATCCATTCTTTTTTAGAAATTGGGAATCGAGCCACTGTGTACCGGTTGCTGTACACAGTGACTAGGACCCGCTAGTACACAGTGGTTCTAACAGTACACAGTGGCTCGAGTCACTGTGTACTACGCCCTGTACACAGTGGTTCTAATAGTACACAATGGCTAGGTATGTAGGAATCGAACCTAAATTATATAACAAATAACATTTTTGTTGAATAAAACGGTAATTAGAATTGGTAAGTACAACCCCCGGAATAATCGTTTCTGATTTCATTCTTGATTTAAAATAGGTACCTATCTAAATGTCGCATGATTTATTCACTTTCATTTTATTAAAAAAAAAAGAGTGCAAGAATTATTTTTAACAATCACAGAATTTTTATTCTTATTCATATTCAAGTAAATTTTAGCCCAACTCTGTAAGGTGCACAGTGGCTCGCAAGCCACCGTGTACTTTTCCAAAACGAACGACTGTGGACCTTGGCGTCATTTTGTATTTTAGTTCAAATTAAAAACACATACAAACACATACAAGGCCTTGAATTATCAGCCAATACTAAGTAGATTAGACACACACTTCGATAATAACATAAGTAATTGAAAATCTCGTACGAGTTAAGAAAAAAGAGGAGTGAAACTTATCTGGAAATGTAATTTTGATAGCATTAAACACAAAAACGCACCATAACACATTCGCATGGCGCCGGAGCGCCTCACTAACTAGTTCGTACATGGTCGGGTACGGAACGGTTCCGATCGATGTAGAGGACAGACATAAAGCTCTTTCCGTTTCTCGCACAGCACATTCGAGCCACTGTTCCCACCGAGCGACTGTACCCTCCCTGACCCTACTCGTATCTTAAATCTTAACATATGACATTTGTTTATTATTATTAGGTATATTACGACGAAGGCAAACGCCTGATACACATTTGGATATTGCTAAAACGCTAACCATGTTCAATTGCTCACAAAGGACCTCAATCTTATTTTTAGACTCGAACACAACAGAATGTGAGTCACCGTTTGTTGGTAAACATTTGACCCGAGCCGTAAATTGTCACTCAAGCTAAATTAACTTGTCGTCGGCACTTTCGGCAACCAAGCGTCGACGCGATGATGGGGAAAATTTAAACTTTGGTAAATAAGACGGAATAAGGCTTTTAAAAAAGGAGCGGTAGCATGGCAATGGCAGTAAAACGTTCAGCTTTCAACCCGGAGGTCTCGGGTTCAATTCTAACCCCGGGTCGTACCACTGAGTTTTTCAACTTATGTAAGAAACAACATTTGATATTTGCCAATCACTCTTCGGTGAAGGAAACCATCGTTAGGAAACCGAATTAATCCCAATAAGGAATAGTTTCCCCTCTGAGTTCAGGAAGGTCAGATGGCAGTCGCTTTCGTAAAAATATGTGCCTATGTCAATTCATGGGATTAGGTTACCAGTGGACCCCAGGCTCCATCGAGTTGTAGCAAAAGCCGGGACAAACGCTAGAATGAGGATAAGACTAAGATACACTGATTAAAACTATCTACAGGTTCTGTCAAAATGATAAACATTACACAATATGATGTATGCCGATATGGCAGACTTAGAATACCTATTCATAATTCAACGGAGTAAAGAATATGACGTGGGCAGGGTAGGTAGATATGCGCCGAAAACATATCTTAGTCTACGATGCTTGCAGTCTGATTTCAAATAACCAACAAGGTTATCGGTTAGTTCTCCGTTCTCTGTACTGTTTATAAGCAAACTTTAAATCTTACAATTTTACAAACACCATGTTTACTTCTGCTTAAAATAAAACCTCAGGTCGAAACCGTCCTACTTAACAAAAAAAAACAGTTTGTGGACGTCTCACAAATTGTCATACCTGAATAGTCTTGTCTTCGGAGTCAGGCATTATTAGGCCGCTGTGACACTGAACTTGTAAACAGTATACAGAACTTATGTAGGCAACTGACAGACAGACCGGCCAAGAGGCGGGCTGGGAGTGCAGTGAGAATGTTTGCGGGACGTCGAGAGTCGGGGAAGAAGGCGCGCGCACATACACGCGGAAAAACGCTTTTGAAAGAAGAAAGACAGAAAATATATTTATTTTAACGCCGCAAAATTAAACATTCATAGAGCTAATAGAAACAAAACAGGCACAATAAGACGTTAAAATAGGATCCCTACTCAGCGTGATGCCGCGGCAAGCCGTGGCGCAGGGTTTAAGTAGGGACCTACTTAACTAAAAACTGAGTCAGAGTGGCGACACATATGCCAACGACACTAATTAATTTTAATATAGTTAACAAACAAAAAAAAACATATAAATTGTCGTAATTTCGGTTTAAATTTGTATTGTAACTCAAAGAAGAGTGGGTAAAATAACTGCAGGCAGGTAAAGGCTGTCAGGATGTTACAAGATTGTGTTACCTAACGCAACTTGTCGAACGACCGAGCGCAGCGAAGCGAAGACTTAGACGTCTGTGCATTTTGATGGCTTTTTGATTTTGAATAGTTCCGCGATAACTTTTCTGATCTTTATGAATTTTTTTGGGGTTGTAGCAGAGATAAATAAAAGGAGATCGTCAATTTTTGTTAGGTGATCTGGCCCAGATTATTTACGGTCGATTAGGAATGGTTCTTACATTTGAAGAATCGTCATAATTTCTAGATCAGGATGGTGGTAAAAATATTGCGAAATCTAATGGGAAAATTGAAAAATCATGCATTTAAAACTTGAATCTGACAAGGACAATATTTGAAAGCGTGCTTGCCTATGATTTATATGTTAATGTAAAAAAAGTACCCATTTTTTAAAGATAATGTACAAAAGCGGACTTGAAAACAAAACGGGAATCATGATGAAATAATAAAAAGTCATATTTTGATCGTATTTATAGTTCCTGTATTTCGGTAAACAAAGACGGCTGTCAAAACATCGTTGATACTATTAACTGAACATTCCTAATACCTATTGCGAAGGGATAAGGTTTACCACCGTTAAGTGCGATAGCACTAGTATCTGACATTGCAAAATTGAAAAAAAGATGCGTTTCGTTATTGAAGGAGCATGATATTATGCCATTATGAAACCCACTTTTAATATTCACACTTCGTTCTAAAATGAAAAAATACGCATTTTCAATCTTTAGGCGTTTTAATATAGTCGATCGAATCGACTATATTAAAACGCCTAAAAAATTCTAATTTAAACTTTCGTATTCGTAGGCTTAGATACTATTTTAATATTACAATGTTCTAACTTACCGAACAGTATCAAAACGCAGATTATGTAACGGTATACATTGATAGTGTCAAACCAAAAAACAATCCCGTTTCAGGCCAGGGTGAAGTTCAACTTTATGTCAATGCCATAAGGACGTTAACGACTTGTCTTGCTGTATTTTAATCGCGGAAAAATCAACATAATGTTTATTTATAATTCCCGTTTCATTTTTTTGCAATATTTTGTGTACTGTAGTAATAAAATGAGTATTTATTTTACATTGCAGTACAAACTGTATACGGTTTATATCAGGTGGCCCAGAATTGACGATCTCCTTTGTGAGTTTTTACATGAGCGGAATCGATCAAGGGGTTATGGAGCTAGAAGGCGCAAAAGCGCGTTCGTTTGCAAGTAAATCGCGCGTTCAAGAACTCGCGATTTACTTGCAAATGAGTTGACTAATATAACAAGACCCTTATTAAGATCATTTCGTGGGCTCTAGGATGACGAACTTTCAAATCATATTCTCTGCTATAACCCCAACAAATTTCATAAAAATTGTGTCTGAAGTGGTTTGTAAGAACTTCCTTCGCTTACGCTCCACTATAAAGTTATAAACTACTTGCAAAAAACTAGAGATTCTGCATTTGCGGCGTTTCCAGTCACCAGTGCACGTTGCGCCTAAACAAACACATGTTCTTATATCGATATATGTATCCAAACTTACGCTAAAACCGAATTTGCTCGGGTCAGTAACTATTCCACTTGCTGGGGTAATTCTGTAATATATTCAACCCATGTTGTAGATGGAGAGCCTAGCCACGTCAGATATGACACAATAACGAGAGCAACGAAACCCTTCTAGACAGTTTGCTATACTATGCTTATTTCTAGGTCTGGACATCAGATGTCCAGCTGTAAAGTGGTGGAGGTTAAAGAATGCAAACCACTTCAAGAAAACAAATCCTAGAGTTCTAGGTTGGCTGCAATATTATTTATAAATAATTAGATTATATAATTGCCACAACTTTTTGTTGGGGGAAAGTAGTGCCAAACGCCGTATAACGTAATTCATAGTTTGTCGCCTACCGTTTTTGTTTCCGTAATAATACGCAATTTTTTTTTGTTCTACTGTAGGCCCTGTCCTTTGTAACTGAGACAACTTCTGCAGCTTTTACCTATTTGGTTATTTTCCAATTCCAATTTTGCTAGTCTGTCCCTCTGACTTCCACCCATTAAAAGTTGCCAGATCTATCTAGCAAAAAGGATAGTATAGCAATCTAACCAGACTGTTTTTTTGCTCTCATTATTGTGTCATATCTGACGTGGCCAGCTCTTAGTCCATTATACATACGTAACTTAATCAAATAAGTGCTTAATGCAATAAAATGCATCCTACAATTTTATTTATATTATATATTTTTATCATAATAGGGATTATGAAACATGTTGAATTATGCAATAAAATTTAGTTGATAGGATGCAAAATGATTAATATATCCAAATAAAGTCGAAAGTAAAAAATCTATCTATCAAATGGTTCAAAGATCTCTTCTTGGTCGCATCCATCATGACTGATGATCGTGGTTGGTGGGTTTTGTTCGGGCACGAACACACTCTCGCCACATCGTATAACTTCTGAGAGGGTTCCTCGCCTTTGGGTTGGTCAGTCCATCGTGCTGGTGAACGGCCCCGTGACCGCCTTCAGTATTGCCAACAACGATTAATCTTTCCAAACTTTCGTCTCCCCTTCTCATTATATGGCCAGAGTAACTTTGGAAGCGTTTTTCACAGATTGTGAACGGTTCAAAGATATCAGGTTTCAAAATTTAACGATTTTTTAAGGTGCATAATTTAAAAAAATAATGATACTTATTCGATTTTTAACATTCTACTGTAAAATAAATCCCGCCAAAAACATAAATGTAAAAAAACCGGCCAAGAGCGTGTCGGGCCACGCTCAGTGTAGGGTTCCGTAGTTTTCCGTCCGTCACAGCAAGTGTCCCCACTTAAGAGTTAATAACACCGCCATGTAGGATATGATACGAGAGTTCCACGTACAGCGACATCTATCGGCAAATTAAGTAAACTATTGCGCGCGAGCTTAAAGTATGGAAGATGATTTTTATGGAATAATTCTTTATTGCGTAAACCGATTTTCACCGTTTTTACTTTATTTGAAAGCACGTCATTTCATTGTAATTTTGTAGAAATTACAGGTACAATAAACACCTGCTTATACGGTTAAATTACAAACTTAGTTCAGAAATTATTTTGTAATTTTTTTTCAAAAACTATTCATCCTATCAAGTTCAAAATAATTTTCCTAGAAAGTTTTTATAAAGTTCTACTTTTGAGATTTTTTTCATATTTTTAAAACTTATGGTTCAAAAGTTAGAGGGGGGGGGACGCATATTTTTTTACTTCTGGAGCGATTATTTCCGAAAATATTTACATTATCGAAAAATGATTTTAGTAAACCCCTATTCATTTTTGAATACCTATCCAACGATATATCACACGTTAGGGTTGAAATGAAAAAAAAAATCACTCCCCACTTTACGTATAGGGGAAGTACCCTAATTAAAAAAAAATCCACTTTTTATTTTACCACTTTGTCGGCGTGATTGATATACATATTAGTACAAATTTCAGCTTTCTAGTGCTAACGGTCACTGAGATTATCCGCGGACGGACGGACGGACGGACGGGCAGACATGGCGAAACTATAAGGGTTCCTAGTTGACTATGGAACCCTAAAAAAGGAGAGCCAAGTTCAATACAAAAATTATGCTTGGCTGTGGGCTTCGCCGCAAAAAGAATGGAGATCTAACTGAGTGCCAAGTTCTATGCAAAATCCAAATATGTATTTATAGGAAGAAAATAACATTATGAACAAGTATTAAAACTCTATTTATTTGCTTTATTGGATACCTATAACAATTTAAAAATGTGAGATCTTAAAGTAGGTTAGATTTGACTTGGCCAATTACATCAGTCATTTTATGTCAAAGTTATTCAACATATATATATATATATATATATATATATATATATAACAGCAATTGTTGTAGGTATCCAATAAAGCAAAGAAATAGAGTTTAATACTTGTTCATAATGTTATTTTGTTCCTATAAATACATATTTGGATTTTGCATAGAACTTGGCACTCATTTAGATCTCCATTCTTTTTGCGGCGAAGCCCACAGCCAACCATAATTTTTGTATTGAACTTGGCTCTTCTTTTTTACATTTATGTTTTTGGTGGGAAACCATTACTTTTTGTAAAGAAAACTAGGCAGGTATTGAGATTTAATGTTTTTTCTTGCGTTTCCGCTGCATGGTTTTCTTTTTATGCTATTGTCTACATTCTCTCTTATAGCGAACGGGTTGTATAAAGTATATTTATTTATTCATTGAATATCATGTATGTACTTCACTTTTATACTGTTACTGGTTTAGGCACGAAGAACGTTTGTGGTTATAGTATGACAATCATTGAATTCATCGTTGAGAAAGAAGCAGGATGAACATAAATGTAATAAAACAATAAATAACTAAATCGGTATTCGTAAGCGGTGCCTATGTTTTATGTGTTGCTCGGGAGCGCTTTTATGTAGATTTACTTCTGTTCTGTGTATAAATGTGGTGCCGCGCGCCGCCGACGACACACCGTTGGCCGGTCGTTTAGCGCGTATTACAAGTTTTTTGTATGGGGACACCACTTATTTTTTGATCTAACTTTATTTTTTTTTATATTTCTGTTATATAGCAAATATAATAATACATATATTGGGATAGTTTCAAATATCTGCTTGTAACGGTTCCAACGATACAATTTAAAAAAAAAATTGTATGGGGACCCCCTATTTTTTAACTTTTTTTTATTTTTAGATTTTTTCCTACGCTTACACACAATTATCGAGCCGGATTCCAAACTTCATCTTTCTAGGTCATCTGAAAGTAGGTTAGATTTAGGTACTATATGTCAGTCAGTCAGTCAGTGCTAAAATTTACGACTTTTTGACCTTCATATCTTTACAACCGTTTGAGCTAGCTTCATGAAATTTGGGCTTCTAGATGTCCTTATGGATATAATTAAACACACGTAGTTTTATGTGTTTACGTTAAAGAGGTTTTGAGTTATAGAAGGGTCAAAAGTGGCACCAAGTGGTTCGTGTAATATACACTTGGCGCTGGCTAGCCAGTTCCTTTGCTTGAACTTGGATTGACACGCTCCCGCGTATCTAGATTGTATGGCAATCACTTTTTAACACCGAGCGGTTGAAAGCGACAGTCAGTGTCGAATCAGGCGGTCACGTAAACAAGTGCGACCATCATATTTGTCCATATCGTACGGATCACGATAACCCTGTCCATCAGACGGTCGTAGTTAAGTAAATCCAACTTTGAGGTAAATCGTTTTACCCAACGTAAACGTCCTTACGCTCGACGCGATAATGCCCAATAGTCAGAAAACGTTACCGTAGTTAAAATAAAATAGTCCACACCCTGCTATCATTTTTATTTTATTGCCCATCTGATGGTAAGCGGCCGCCGTAGCCCATGAACTCCGGCAATTCCAGGGATGCTGCCCTTTTAAAACCTTATCTTAATCATTCAACTGAATCAACTCAACCGGGAACTTATTATTTACGAACTGGTGTTGCCAGTGATGACCTACACTGTGTCTAGCTAACTTGAATTGCCTGGTTATTCTGAAACTCGTCTAGGCCTTTGAGGCGGCACGATCTTACGCTCTAAATGGAGCTCACAATTAATTTAGAGAGAAGTTCACGTTTTAGTTGTAGGACAAACATGAAACACTTCTTGAGTCGCAAAGGCAGCTCAAATAAAAAATAAAAAATTCCTGTCTTTATGCATAAGATGCATTAAAAAATGTAAATAAACTTTTTTCTAAAGTTTTCAATATACGTTTGACGAAGATTATTTTGCTTGGGACAGTTGTCTGCAGAAATTAAAGTACACTTTCCGTGCCGCAACTCGCTACTAAACTCTTACTACTTATACTTAGTAGCAGATTCCAGCGTTCTCCCGCTTTGTAGAGATAAGCCGCTACACGCTCATCATCATCATCATTTCAGCCGAAAGACGTCCACTGCTGGGCAAAATTAAGCCTCCCCGAAGGATCTTTACAACGAACGGTCATTCGCTGCCCTTAACCAGGTGTTTCCCGCGACTCTAACCAGATCGTCGGTCCACTAGTCTGGGGCCTTCCCACACTGCGTCTTCCGGTACACGCTCACCTAGTACGGCTACACGCTCACCTAGCGGGTCATTGTGTCACCTACTCATTGTGTTAACAGAAACTATGCAAACAAAAAATAACAATCCAATTAAGTTCAGCTGCCTTCTAATAATCTGTTAACCTAGATGAAAATATTGCGAAAATATCGACCAATTGGGAACTTCGTCCTTCGAAATCTTGAATTCGATTTATAATATTTAGACATCAGCCGTTTTGGCTTAATAATACGTCAGACTGTGTAAGGGCACTCCATTTCTCTGAGCTAGTCGGCAGACATTAGTGGAGGAAGTCTTACAATTAACGGTGACCTAATTAACCGCCAATTGAACTCCGCGACCGACGTGGATGTATACTAGCATTGTATAGTTTAGGCATGTTATGCATAAGTAGAGTACTTAATGTGTATGCACACACTTCGACCAGCGGAAAATGTTATATGGGCTCCATACAAAGCGAAACCCACAGGTTTTCCGCACAGGATTGAAAATTGCCTATTTACTAAGATATAATTAACTTTCTGACCCAGAAAATTCCTATTGGACGGGATTTGTTTTTGTATTATATTTACAATATTTGCAAAAAAAACGTATTTTTTCGCGAATTACGGACGAAATTCTGAACCGATTTTGCTCTACCGGGGCTCATTCACTTTGTCTTTTTATTGCGCACATTTGTTACAATTAATTGTTTTTTGTCCGAGCTGTAGTTTTTCCTCTAGAAGCGAAAAACTGGTTTTTACCATTTTTTGGGCACCTTAGCGCCCAATATTTACTTATTAATTTTATTGGTATCAATTCCTGACACTTTGATCTATACAAAAAAAAAATTCCCGTCCAATAGGAATTTTCTGTACTTTTTATGATTTTTCCGCTAATTCTATCTGAGTAATTGGCTTAATGACGCTGTGTTGCACCTACGCAATAAATTGGCCGTGATCGGGCCTTGATTAATGTATAATCTTGAACCCGGAGTATCAAATTAATTCCTTGTATGTAATCCCTCTAAATAATATCCGATAATATAGCCATGGTATCAACGCCACCTAGCGTCGAAATGCGCAACAAAAGCGCCGCATGTTTCAGGTGAAAACTGAAAACAGTTTATATTCAGCTTCAGCGCACGATAATCTTTACAGCGCCCACGTAACTGCGGTTATAGCCGGTAGATGGTGCGAAAATGAGAATGCTGCTAGTTGAAGTAGCACTTTTCCTTTTTCAACCGACTTCAAGATTTCGAAGGAGGAGGTTATCAATTCGTCAGGATCTTTGTTTTTTGCTATTTTTTTTATGTTCACCGATTATTCGAAGACGGCTGGACCGATTTCGAAAATTATTTTTTGTTTGAAAGAGTATACTCGTACTACACAGTTGGTCCCATTGTACCCAGGTCAGGATCTGATGATGGGATCCTGGAGAAATCGAGGGAACTCTTAAACTATTATAGGCACACCTATAGTGATATGAGTATTTTTTACAGCAGCTCGAGCATTTGCTGTTGGAAAAGTGGATGCTAAGTGAAGTCGGTTCTTTTTTGTTTATTAAGGTTAATTAAGGTCTAGAGACTGTACCATAGACTAAATGAACATGACATAATTGAACCATAACCAACAAGATGTTTTTTTGCGATAGCGGTGCCATCTTCGCAAAGCTTTGAGCGTTTATCTTCATGATGCAAATCTATCATATTTTCGGTGGCATTTAGTTTGTGTCTACTTTTCTATTCTTTTTAATTTGAAGATGAATTCTTGTTTACGTTTAGTCCGATTATCTCATCTTATACAGGGTGTAACAAAAATGATGGTGCTCCGTTTAAGGGCATAATTGGTATTAATGAAAAATGGTTGTAATTATGAAAAATTAAGAAAAATAATTTTCTTTGTGAAAAAAAAAATAATGGAGGGTCGACAGGCTGGGATGACGAACCCATACAAAAACAAAGGGTGGCGTGGAACACTCGGTTGGATGGAACGAAGTAATGTTTTTAGGATTCAGTAGTCAACTAGGAACCCTTATAGTTTCGCCATGTCTGCCCGTCCGTCCGTCCGTCCGTGGATGATCTCAGTGACCGTTAGCACTAGAAAGCTGAAATTTGGTACTAGTATGTATATCAATCACGCCAACAAAGTGGTAAAATAAAAAGTGGAAAAAAATGTTTTATTAGGGTACCTCCTCTATACGTAAAGTGGGGAGTGATTTTTTTTTTCATTTCAACCCTAACGTGTGATATATTGTTGGATAGCTATTTAAAAATGAATAGGGGTTTACTGAAATCATTGTTTGATAAAGTAAATATTTTCGGAAATAATCGCTCCAGAAGTAAAAAAAATGTGTCCCCCGCCCCTCTAACTTTTGAACCATAAGTTTTAAAAATATGAAAAAAATCTTAAAAGTAGAACTTTATAAAAACTTTCTCGGAAAATTATTTTGAACTTGATAGGTTGAATAGTTTTTGAAACAAAATTACAAAATAACTAAGTTTGTAATTTAACCGTATAAGCAGGTGTTTATTGTATCTGTAATTTCTACAAAATCACAATGAAATGATGTGCTTTCAAATAAAGTAAAAACGGTGAAAATCGGTTCACGCAATAAAGAATATCCCATCCCATAAAAATCATCTTCCATACTGTAAGCCCGCGCGCAATAGTTTACTTAATTTGCCTATAGATGTCGCTGTACGTGGAACGCTCATATCATATCCTACATGGCGGTGTTATTTTAACTCTTAAGTGGGGACACTTACTGTAACGGACGGAAAACTGCGGAACCCTACACTGAGCGAGGCCCGACACGCTCTTGGCCCTTTTTTTTACTTTTTTGACTAGTAATTTTGACTTTTTGGTATTTTTGATGTTTTTGATTTGTTTTCAATTTGATTCATATATCCGTGCAGGTTTGAGACACGTCATAAACATTGGCTAAAATGATAATATGTGACGGTTGTCAAAAAGACGTTGATTTCCATAAAAAATAATTTAGAAATAAACTCTATTAACAACCGACAGTGATGTAAGTATTTTAGTTTTTTAGACTTTTTTGAGTTTTTAACTTGTTGGACATTTTGACTTTTTGACTTTTCACTTTGTCGCTTCTCACTTTTCACTTCATCTTATTCTATTTTATTTTATTGATTTCATTTCACATGTTTCGCAATCGTATGGCTTTGTGTCGCGTTTTCGTAACAGTCACGTGACTTTTTTTCGCTAGCCCCCATCCGCGATCCGTCCGATAAGGACTTCGTTCCAAAAAAATCGCGTCCAATAAATTTTTCTTCTACTTTTTCTTAGTCGCAAAACGACACTCTGTATAGGTATATGACAAAACAATATCGGGTTGACTAATGCCAGACCAAATAACAATACATCGAATTATGTATAAAAAATAAACATTTTTCCAAACGGATGGGTTATTCACAATAGATAAATAATTATTTATATTTGTAGTAATCATGCGTCAAAACATTGGATAGAAAAGAGATGTACCGCAGAATGTATGAGCTCCCTTATAAACACGACACTTCTCTTCCCGAACAAACCGTATCAACAAGTTACAATTGCGCGAGGTCAGTTATTATTATTTATTATTAAACAATAGGTACTGATGATAAGAAGTCTCTCTTATCAATCTACCAATTAAGGAGTGAGTCATTAACGCCATTTACCCACTCCCTAAATGTGTTATTTATTTATCGTACGGCTACATGTCACTTGGTATAGATATGCATTTCTTCACTGGGGTAGTAGTAGTGGGAAAGCAGATGATGAAGAAAATTCAGTGAGTGCTGTGAGGTCCAGATGGGACAGTGCAGCAGCCAAGTTTGTTACTCTTTTAGCACCACCCACGGATCACGTGTAGGGTTGTCTAAGATGTTTCCTACGGACGCAGAGTAACATTGATCCCCGTCGGATAAAATAAACGAAATTAATATATGTAAAGTGAAAATTAGTATGGATACAGTCGCCATCAGATATATCGGAGCGGCCAAAGTGGTCACAAATATCTGAACAACGCCTCTATTGTCAAGGTGATAAAGCATGTTCAGATATTTTTGAGTACCTTGGCCGCTCCGATATATCTGATGGCAACTGTACAAGAAATTCATAATTTAAAACGACGCTGCCCGTTTCTATTCTACTTGTAAAGTCAACTACGATAATGGTGCTGCCACACTGGTGTTATAAAATGTTAAAGCCTGACCAGAAATATATGATTATTGTCAAGAGGGCGCTATTACTCTTATTTATATGGCAACAGTTCAGTTTAATCATAGAGCGTGCTATTCTCTATGGACTCTATGGTATAGTGACATCTTGATTTGTTTACCTGTCAGCTCTAATGTTAACTTGAAAATGTTTCACAGCGAAATAGTTTTATTTCATGAGCGTATTGTTTACAGCAGTTTATTATATACACTATTTACATTATTTTGCTCTTGACTATGGATAATTTCAATAATTTAAGGTTTTTTTTGTCGATTATTATTTAATATTCAAAACTTTATTATTATTCAAGTAAACTGACACAATGACAGTGACAGCCTATCATGCACTCACACATGCATAATCATCCTGTCATTAAAATTATTGCCAGTGTAAGAAATTAGTTCATGGCGCATTAGGCGCATGATCATATTAATTCTGGTCAGGCTTTATATAACATAAGTGTTGCAGCACCATAACTCTGCACTGACTTTGCAAACGCAATGTGGATAAGTAGCCAGCACAAAAGTTAAATTGATATCAAAATCTGTAATAATAGTAAATATTACGGCAGTTCGATATTTTGTCATTGCAGAATCATGTGTCATGTCATTGTGTGTGTTACGAGTAACCTAACGACTTTTATCTACACCCATATCATAACTTAGCTATAATATGCTCAGAAACGATATATTAAGAAACCTGTATCTGTGGTGCATCGTAAAATTTACTTTACAATATCGATGACCGATACTTTAATTACATTCACGGATGTCTTCTGGTATACAGATTCCAGAAGATGTTCGATATTGGAATGTTATTAAAGTAATGGTATAGATAAATTAACGAGAGCATGGAATTGCATATGTAGTAGTATTGTATGTTTACAGGCATTCTATATTTGAATTTTCTATTTTCTCGTACTATCAGCGTAAAAAGAGGTTTGTTATATATTGAAGAAGTAAATACCAAAATAATGTCAGTGTCAAATTGTGAATATTATTTACGTTGTGTATATATTTTTACGTCTGATTTTATTGTATTCTCACAATTATCAGAATAATTTTGTGTCAGCCCGTACGACTAAGTGTAAGTTACATAATTTTCAAAAAATATGGCAGTGAGTAATTTTGGTCCGATTGAGAGTCAAAGTAAGCAAATTATTTTTAACTGTTATAAATATTTTGAACTTGAACTGAAGAAAAATTTAAATTCCCCTTACACCGCTGCCCAGTTAGTTGAAAAAGCTACAGGTGTTTGTCTCTCTAGTTTATAACATTGTGTCTGAGAGCAATAGAGAGAAATTCGCAACAACAAAGAAATTCACCTCCCCGAGAAATAAAAAGTTACGTACTTGTCCGTCATCAGCAGTAGACGATTTTGATCAGGAAGTCATCCGGAGAACTATATACAATTTTCATCTGTCACATAAGCAATTTCCAACCTGAAAGGCACTCCACTCTGTGTTAAAATCCGATATAGATTACAAATTTGGCATTTCCACCTTACGAAAACAAATACAAAAATTAGGATTTAAATGGAAAAAGACCGAGGACAACCGAAAAATATTAATGGATAGACACAACATACGACTGCTAAGAATAAATTACCTTACCAAAATTGCGGAATATCGGTCTGAAGATAGACCACTAGTTTATACTGATGAAACCTACATCCACACTTCACATGTGTCCCATGGAACAGAATTTGGTGTAAAAAAACAAATCAGTACAGGCCAGCGGTTAATAATAGTGCACGCAGGAGGAAAAGATGGTTTTATTCCCAACGCTTTGTTAATGTTTAAGGCAAACCAAAAAACGGGAGATTACCATGACTAGATGAACTTTGTCAACTACGAAAAATGGTTAAAAGAAAAATTAATACCAAACCTTAAACCGAATAGCGTACTTATCGTAGATAATGCGTCCTATCACAACAAACTTTTGAATCGTGCTCCAACGTCAAATTCTCATAAACAAGAAATGATGGATTGGTTGACAGAACACAACATTTCGTATAGCCCGTTGATGTACAAAACCAGTTTGTATGATTTAATTAAACAAAATAAAGAGCGGTTTCGTGAGTACCACATAGATGCAATTTTAAAAGAACATGGCCACCCCGTTTTACGATTGCCACCGTATCACCCGACATTCAATCCGATCGAAAATATTTGGTCCATGGTAAAAGGATATGTAGCGAAAAGAAACGTTTCATTAAACATGCAAGGCATTAAGAGTTTAGCAACTGAACGAATGAATACTATTACTGCTGAGGACTGGGAAAATATTTGTCGCCATGTCGAAAGTGAAGAAAATAAATATCGATGTCAGGAAGGGGAAATGGATCGAATTTCAAACAATCTTATTATCAATACTTGTGACAGCTCAGATGAAGAACATGATAGCGACTAAAAGCAAAAAACAGAGGACTACTACTTATTCCATTTCTTAAGGGTATGTAATTTTATTAAATTAAGAGAAAATTATTCTCCTTTTGTTGCAAACGGTACAACCACTACAAATGCAATTCCATGATCTCGATAATTCATCTATACTTATGAGTCTTATGATAATCTAGCTGGTCATGATTTGAAATCTAGTTGACCATAGAGGTGGCGGTCATTCTCAATTTCAATGAATCTCGACACGTTATTGAGGAGTTATACGAATGTGTGTAGATAAAGTAATGTATGTAACTATACATAATTAGGCATTAAAACACTTGTGTGATATTAGTCAACATATTATAACCACACTCGTTTTTCTTAGTCTCAATACGATACGTGTATCAATTATGCCCTTAAACGGATGATCACAAGTATTTTCGTTACATCCTGTATATGCCTGCAGATTACCAACACTTGAAATGCATTCATAATTTTATTTTTTGTGCAATTTAATTTAAACAAAAGGTTACATAAGTATTGTTTTTCTTTTTATTCACGTGGTCTTCCACTCTTTTTAATTCTATTCTCAATGGCTCTCAAGATCGCGGCATTATTGTGCCGAAACTACAAAGAAGCCGTCGATGTTCTGTAAATTGACAATAAAAGATTTGATACACTGCGCAATCGTATGCGCAATCGTCTACGAGATTCAAATTGACCGTTAAAATAGCTTATTGACGTCATATTCTCAACAACGACGACAAGATCGAGACACTACACGCCTATTCTATTGGATTGGATTTTTTTTGAGTGTTTTTCCTCTTCGCAGAACTTTTTAAATATGGATTTTTACTTTTTTTAATATCAAAAATGAATTCTGCATATCTGTTTTATACGGAAATGATACCACACGGCCCCTAGCAGCCTTAACCAGAGAGTAAAAACATATTGCACGGGACCCCTGATTTTGACGCGAAGGCCCAAAAATTTTACGGACCTCCAATACTAAAAAAATTTCATCATAGGGCACTCTATCCATGCTCAAAAATTCACAACTTTTTCTCGATGCGCACAATTTTTTCCACTTTTGTACTGAGAGAAAACCCTACTATAGCAGAATTCTGGGCTTCTTTGAGCATTGAATGTGAACCTGGTAGCTTGGAAAGAAATAGAAATAGAAATATTTATTTGCTTGAATACGTACAATGGTTCTTAAAAATAAAGTAGTTGAGACACAGTACTCAGTCGACACAACATCGACATGCAAATTATTTACAAATAAGTACACGAGGGTACTAAATAATCCTAATTATTAACATGCAATTAAAAATATACAAAACGGATTAATTAATAAATTGGAAAATGGAGTTAAAATTAAAATATGTATAATATGTAAAGCTGAAAGAGATCTAAACCCTGATCAAAGAAGTTAAGCTCCAAAGCTTTATTAATGTACATTAGTAATATTAAGATATAACGAATGTTAATTATTAAGCTATTTTAAATATACAGTTTACCAACAGCCCTTGTGGACTCTGGTGGACATTATGTACATAGTTATGAGACCTATTGTAACATTTATAAACCCACAAAATCAATTGAAAAACTGGCGAAATGCGTGTCGGACCACGCATAATGAAGGGTTCCGTACCTTCAATGGAATAAGAGCCAAACTGATGCATATGGAAAAAGTTTTTTGGAGACAACTCAAAAATGGCTGAGTCGATAATGATTGAAGTTTTTTTTCCATTTCCATTTTTATCGCGGTCAACAGTTTTTTTAGTACACACATATATAGCTAACGTTTTAGTTTGACATTACTTTTTTTATGAGCGAATAATAGGGCTCTCTAAAGCACCTTTTATTTTTTTATGATCCATAATTGTTTATAAGTTATGGATTTTTTCCTAGTCAAATAGGGAATTTCAAAATAAGCCGTATTTGACCTTTTCATGTCACGTGCAAACGCAACTATTAAAAGTCGGTTTGTGTATGACACGTGATATTTGTACGTTTGAATCTACCTTGTTATCAATTTATCATAATCATAAAGTCGAGCATTACTCATTTGTTGCCGTGTTTTTAATATTGACTTTATTTTGTATGCGTTAAGGTCAAATTGACAAAAAAACAAGTCCAAACTTTAAATGGATTGTACAGTCGCCATTGGAGCAGCCAAGATGGTCACAAATTCAGATATTCTTGAGTACCTTAACCGTTCCCATATTTAGTTAGTTAGTTATCCTGGGCGTTTTTCGTGATAACGGGGTAGCCCTATTGTAACCACCCTAGGCTCCTCCACGAAGCCCACCAGAGCTTTCAGGTTGCCTGCTGCCTCGCTCAAGGTGCCTGTGGATCCTAAGTGTTTAGTCCTGTATACTTCTACCTGTTAGCAGTCGAGCAGAATATGTTTTGTTGTTTCTTCCGCCTCCATGCAGGCTCCGATATATTTAAAGGCGACTGTACCTTCCTACGCGTAACCGGCGCGCGTGTAATCGGTGTCATCCTGTCCTGCGACTAAATTAGCGCGCGCCCACTGCAATTGTTGCACCAGGAATAGACGGCAATTATACTAGACGCTACGCTAGAGTAGTTGCCACATGACTGTAGCTTTCTTCCTCCTTCTTTTTGCATCGGTTTCCTCGTCTCTGAGGGTCGTGGTCATTCAACAGCTTCTCTCTAATGATCTGACGCCATCTTCTTCTATCTGTCGCCGAGTGAAGAGCATTGTGGACCGTAGTGTTGAGAGCTGAATTTGGTCAGACTAGAGCCCAATGGCTGCTGTATCTCGGCCGTTCAGCTTCGACTTTGCCAGTGATGACCAGCTTCTACATCACTGTCTTTTCTAGCAACGTAGCCCAAATATTTACTTTGCCCAGGCAGACGGTACATAGCCTGGTCTTGATCTAAAATTCGCAAAAATCGACACGTTAGTGCGGCGCGCTGTCCAGTGTATATTTCTAACACCCTTCTCCAACAACCTCTTGAAGGCATCTATCTATCTGTAGCTTTCATAAAATATTTCAGTTTATAAGCGTCTTATTCCATAGTAACCTAACTTCCTACAACGTGTAATCGGTGTCATCCGCGACTATATTCGCGCGCGCCCACTGCAATTGTTTCACGTCTGGCCAGGAATAGAAGGCTATTATATTATACGCTAGAGTAGTTGCCACAGACCGTACCACTAATTTTAAATACATGAATAATACATTAAAAACACAATCTATCCCCTATACAACTCCAACACTCAACAAAATACTTAATCTTAATCAACCAATATTGAAGTTGTATTGGAGTTGCTCGGAATATTTTTTAAGCAAGTTCTGATATTTTCACAGACCAGAAGAATACCTGCTCCGTGTTTATTTCTGATCCAGACGTTTAGGCATTAGCTGTATTGCGTAGTTAATACGGCCTCCTAGCCCAGTCGGTAGTGACCCTGCCTACGAAGCAGGAGGTCCCGGGTTCGAATCCTGGTCAGGGCATTTGTTTGTGTGTTTATCACAGATATTTGTTCCTGAGTTATGGATGTTTTAGTACCCATAACACAAGCCTTATTGAGCTTACTGTGGGCCTAGGTCGATTTGTGTAAGATTGTACTATTTAAAAAAAAAAATACATTGGAGTTGTACCTATTGAAGTTGGATCGTGTCTAAACGTGTTTTCATTTAGAAAGCTAAATTTGCTCCGGCTTTCCTCTACTTTTAGTCTATATTCCGTCGTGTCTACTGCCTAGGTAGTAAGACGCTAGAGTAGGTTGCCTCAGAACGTATTATTTGGGTGTCTAGAATACTATATACACCGTGGGCCCCTATAACTAAAAAGATCAGTTTATTCCTGATCATATTTAGATGATAAAATATCGTATAAACTTTTCTGGAATACGCCTAGTTTCAGAGTTAATACCAATTTTATAAAAATACACTTTTTATTATAACTCAGCACGAAACGCCTTTCTGATGGCGTTGTTGCCATTATAGTTCAAGCAAATAAGATCTATAAAAAGTGTTTTGAAGAATTAATTCCCAGCAGGCTGGAAATCGCTTTAATACCTTCATGTGATCCTAAATACATGTAATCCAAGTTTGCCCAATCCCAAGAGGTGTGCATAACTTTTTAGCGAAATTTTTGATCTTCGTCAAGTTTTTGCTTGTAGCTCGAAAACAGTACGTCCAACGGAAAATGTTATGTATATCAATATTAAAGAGGGTTAAATTATGCGTCGAATGAGTAACTTAACTTCTAATTCGGTTCATTGGTACAGCCGAAATCAAAAGTTATAAACCTGGAAAATGTCTCATTTAATTGAAAAACTCGTATTTTGAATTCCATACCACATATCTTTGAAACAGATGACTCCTGTTGAAAAACCTATAGAATAAAAGTTGTAGAGAATACAATTTCACGTTATATCGACATCTCAATTTTCAAGTAGAGTCATTTTGAAAGACTAAATTTGGCATGAATTCAAAATCAGTTTTTTCTAAATCCTTCTGAGTTGCATATTTTCCATAAAATATGAGGTGTGAGGCCTACATTTAATGCATTGTTACAACTAAAAACATTTAATTGCATATTTCTAAAACGTATCTAATCAGAAAACTATTTATACACCGTGTTCACCACTCGACGCAGAATTTAACTCTCTTTAATATTGATATACATAACATTTTCCGTCGGATGTACTGTTTTCGAGCTACAAGCATAAACCTGACAAAGAGCATAAATTTCGCTAAAAAGTTATGCACACCTCTTGGGATTGGGCAAACTCGGATGACATGCATTTAGGACCACATGAAGGTATTAGTGATTTCCAGTCTGCTGGGAATTAATTCTTCGAAAAAATCTAATTTTCTTGGCCTATTATTGGGCATAGTTTACACGTCCTTATTGGCAGATATCAAAGTGTCAAGGAAAACTATGCATAAACTAATTTAAAAAAAAGTACCAATTTGTTTTAGGCGATAACTTTATTAATTTTCATGTGCAATAAACATAAAAAAAATAGAAAAAAAAGTTTTTTTTTTTGCGAAATTGGTCTCAGAAATTCATGGTTAAGATCTGTCGGGTTATACGTGCCCACGGTGTATAATACTGCCGTGACGCGTATGCGCCATATTTTTCTAAGAATACTTGCATTGATCACATTTAAATACTCACCCCCTTATTCATCAACGTCTTACAAGCCTAATTTAACTACGGTTGAATTTCTAATTATAAAAAGTGACTTGACACATGACTGACAGTTAAAATGTTGCCTGGAATAGCAAAAATAAAATAGTCATGGGACTCATGGGTATACATACGTCGATAAAAAGTATCGAAAAGTGTAATGTTGTACTAAACACTACCAATACGATTCCATTTAAAGGATCCATAAACGTTAGGAAATTAAATTATCATGTAACAGCTTGAAATGCTACAATATTCAAATCAGACAAAAGTTTTGAGATACGTTGCGGCTGATAAATCGTATAGTTATGTTACACAACATATCATATGTTTTTCTATCTCGTCGAACGAGCGGAGGGAGCCTAAGCGAAGTGAAGTTATAGACAGCTTCGGATGAAACGGAAACGGAACTGTCAGCTGGACATCGCTGCATTTCGATGGCTTTTTGATTTTGAATAGTTGTTCTGCGGTAACTGTAGTAACGTTTTTTCTAATCTTTATGAAATTTGTTGGGGTTATAGCAGAAATCAATATAATTTGAGAGTTCGTATATGAGCAGGATCGATCAATGGGTTATGGAGCTAGAAGGCGCAAAACAATCATCATAAGACTCTTGTTATATTCGTCAATGCATTTACAAGGAAATCGCGAGTTCTCAGTTCGAGGCGGACTACTGTTATATAGTTTCTATAAATCTGAGCTCTTTATTATGGAGGCGACGTTTTGGAAGAACATTGTTCTGGTTCTAATTCTTGCACGTCCACAGGAATCCGTAATCCGAGGCAACATCATCATCATCATCATCATATCAGCCGAAAGACGTCCACTGCTGAACATAGGCCTCCCCCAAAGAGTGCCACAATGACCGGTCCTGCGCCACCCGCATCCAGCGGACTCCCGCGACCTTCACCAGGTCATCAGTCCACCTTGCGGGGGGTCTACCCACGCTGCGACTTCCGGTTCGTGGTCGCCACTCGAGAACCTTTCCGCCCCAACGGCCATCGGTTCTACGAGCAATGTGCCCCGCCCACTGCCACTTTAGTTTAGCGATTCGGAGGGCTATATCGGTTACTTTGGTTCTGCTGCGGATGGCCTCATTTCTGATGCGATCACGCAGAGAGACTCCAACCATAGCCCTCTCCATTGCCCTTTGGGTGACTGAGCTTTCTTATGAGGCCCATTGTAAGCGACCACGTTTCAGTACCATATGTCATCACTGGCAACACACACTGGTCAAAGACTTTCGTCTTGAGACACTGCGGAATATTGGACAAAAAGATGTGCCGCAGCTTCCCGAATGCTGCCCAACCGAGTCGGATTCGTCGATTGACCTGTTTCTCGAAGTTGGATCTACCTAACTGGACAGTATGTCCTAAGTATATATAATCGTCCACAACTTCGAGTGTAAAGTCTCCGATTGTAACGGGAGTTGGTGCTACATGGGTATTTGACATGATCTTCGTCTTATCCATGTTCATCTTTAGACCAACTCGCTCGGAAGCTTTACTGAGGTCATCGAGCATCGTAATCAAATCCTCCATGGTCTCAGCCAAGACTACTATGTCGTCAGCAAATCGAAGGTGAGTGATGTACTCGCCGTTAATGTTGATGCCCAGCCTTCTCCAGTCCAGAGTAGGGTTTGCAATCCGAATATTCGGATATTCAAATTATCCGAATATCCGCTAAAAATAGTATCCGAAAATATTCGGATAGTTCAACTTTGAATATCCGAATAAAACGGATATTTTATACAACGCATAAACAGTGTATAAAATCACGTTTTACTTATTTATTACGTTATTTCGAAGTTACCCGAACCAACTTTGACAACCGGCTGACTATATATTTCAAAACTTTCAATTCTATGTTTCCTATCATTTTTGTAACATTCACCACGCTTCTAGTTATGGTCGTTTAGGGTTAGGCAAGAACAAAGTATTTACTGATAAGGAGGGTTTTTGTTCCTATCATAGCTAGTCTCGTTTGATTGTAAAATTTATAAAAAGCTGATTGTTTTCGTATTTAATTTTTACGTAATGTTTATATCCTAATTGTTCTAGCCTTGTACGATCCTCTAAATATATTTTTCGTTGATTATTTTGTTTGTTTCCTTTTTATCGTGTAATAAAAACATCTTTAAAAAATAACAAAAATTGTTAATTAGACAAGTATCTTTTATTTTTTTAATATCCTCAAAGAAGTTATTTGTTTATTTGAAGTTCGAATCACGATTTTTTTTATTGCACTATTTTGTTATGATTATATTACGTACATAGCTATCTCGGTTTTATTTTGATTAATAGACATTTAATAATTATTTCTATTAAGATTTCGTGCATTTGTTCTACTGTGTTATATGTTTTAAACGTCATCTTTGTATAATTATTGTTGATTGTTTGTGTTTATTTCCTTTTTAATAATTTAATGCTGTTAAAAATATCCTCTAAGATAGACCAATATTTGCTGATCACAAGTTTTTTTAAGTTATTGATATCTTGAAAGAAATTACTCGGTTATTGAATCGCTTTATTTTTCGAATTACATCGTCAATATACCGGGTGTTGCCTGTAACATGAGCAATAAATTAAAATGTAGATTCTACTCCTCAAAGTAAACAACCTGTGTTCAGCGACTTTGAAAAATAACTTGTGGTTTAATTTTTAGTACACTTTAAAGTTTATTCGAACACGCAATGTATTGCGAAATTGATTATGTCTGTAAGGTGACAAGACTGACAAGAAATGTCAATTAGAAGGATTTTAACGTACATTGAAAATACTATTTAGTTTGTTTGAAAAACAAACAATCTTAAATCTACATAACGTTCAAAAGTCGTTGAACAAACATTGTCTAGTTTGGGGAGTAGAATCTATGTTTTAATTTATTGCTCGTGTTACAGGCAACACCCGGTATATAAAAGAAGAAACTGACTGATTGACTGACTGACTGACATTTCAACGCACAGCCCAAACCACTGGGTCTAGAGATTTCAGATTTGGCACATAGGTTCCTTATAAAGTCTAGGGGAGCACTAAGAAAGGATTTTTCAAAACTCACCCCCTAAGGGGGTAAAATGGGGGTTCAAAGGAAGTATTTCTAACGATAAATGAGTAAACACGTGTTTCAGGTTCTTTGAAATTCAACCCCCGAAAGGGGCAAATGTGGTCACAAAGTCTGAAAATCGACATGGGTATCGTATCCTTTTTGAGTACTTATAGTACGCGGGCGAAGCCGCGGGAAAAGGCTAGTTTAGAATAAATATTTTGTTTCATTTATCAGACCGTATATTTATCCGAAATTATCCAAAATATCCGAATATTCGGATAAAAAAATTTTTGCTATTCAAATTATCCGAATATTAAAAACTGACGGATATTGCAAACCCTAGTCCAGAGTCTTGAAAACATCCTCCAGTGCAGCGGTAAACAGTTTAGGACAAATAACATCTCCTTGCCTGACTCCCCGCTGCAACGGAATAGGCTTCGAGTTCTGGTCCTGGAGTCGGACTGACATAGTTGCGTTCTCGTACAAACACTTCAGCACTTCGATATAGCGGTAGTCCACTTGGCACCTCTGGAGAGATTGTAGTACAGCCCAGGTTTCGATCGAGTCGAAGGCTTTCTCGTAGTCCACGAACGCTCAGCAGAGGGGCAGGTTATACTCCTCAGTCTTCTGTATAACCTGACGGAGCGTATGGATGTGGTCTACGGTACTAAAGCCTCTTCGGAAACCGGCTTGTTCGGGAGGCTGGAAGTCATCTAGCCTGCGTGCGAGACGGTTTGCAATGACTCTTGAAAACAGCTTATAGACATGGCTGGCTCAGAAGTGAAATGGGTCGGTAGTTCTTCAGTAACGCGTTATCGCCCTTTTTGAAGAACAATACCACCACACCTCTGTTCCATGCCTTAGGCGTTCTCCCTTCTAGTAAAACGGAGTCGAACAACTTCTGAAGGGCCATAAGGACCGGTTTACCACCCGCCTTCAGAAGTTCGGCTGTAAATATTGTTTTTGAGCTGTTTAAGAGTCATTCTAATCTCGTACAGGCTGATGTCCGGGATGTCTTCGGTATAATGTCGGGTCAGTCTAGCTCTAGGGTCTTCCGCCAGATCAAATTCAAGTCTGCTAGTTGATGTGTACAGCTGTCCATAAAAGTCCTCTATCTCCTCCAGAAGCTCGGGTCTGGATGAAACGATTCTACCATCCTCAGTTTTTAATTTGGCGAGCTGGCTCTGCCCAATAGACAGATCCCTTGCGAAAACTTTAGAGCCCTTATTCTGCTCAATGGCCTCTTCAATACGATTTGTATTGAATTGGCGCAAATCACGGGTAAGGGACTTAGAGATCCGTTTATTGAGCTGCCGGTATAATGACGCATCTCCTGAGGATTGCAGAACCATTTCTCTGCTTTCCTCGATGAGTTTCTGAGTGGAGTCAGAGAGCCTTTTGGTTCTGTTGCTCCGCTGGGCCTTAAAAAACTTAGACCCAGTGCTATGGACAGCTTCCACAAACGCGTTGTTGAATTCGTCCACATCGCTGCCTAGACAATCGAAACGGTTTTGGAGTTCCAGGTGGAAGCTCTCAGGGTTTTGGATTTGAAGTGCTGCTGGACGGAGCGTAGACTTCATCAGTCGAGAGCGCTCTAGTTTAACACATATATTCAATGTGCCTCTCACCAGACGGTGATCACTTCCGGTTTTAACCGTATTGATCACAGAGACATCATTGAATATATGCGTCTTCGTTGAAATGATGAAGTCAATCTCGTTTTTAGTTGCACCGTCGGGACTCATCCAGGTCCACTTCCTGTGCTCACGTTTCTTGAAGAAGGAATTCATCATGTAGAGTCCCTCCTTCTCCAAGAAGCCAGCCAGTAGTTGGCCCCGGTGGTTCCGACTTCCAAATCCAAATTGCCCCACTCTCAGCTCTTAACCATCTCTCTTGCCCAGTTTCGCGTTGAAGTCCCCCATAACAACGGTGAAGTAGGTTTTGGAGCTATGCATGGCCTTCGATATATCCTCGTACATAGCCTCCACCTCGTCATCGGAGTGTGCCGAAGTCGGCGCATACACCTGTATGACCTTCAACGAGTACCTCTTGGATATTCTGAGTATAAGGTACGCCACCCTAGTCGACACACTCTCGATCTTCACCACGTTGTTCACAAGGGACTTATGGACGATGAACCCGACACCTCCCTGGGACTGTTGGTCGCCCTCCCGGAAAAAAAGCAAGTTGCCGGACTTTAGGATTATTGTTTCCTCCCCCTCTCTTCGGACTTCAGATAACCCTATGACATCCCAACGCAACTTGCTCAATCCTTCCTCCAGTTCCACTATCTTTTCGTCGGTCCGCAGTGTACGCGTGTTATAAGTTGTCAGGGCCAGAAGTCGTCGGTGGTGGTAGCAGGATCTTCGCCGGAGATTCTTAGCACCCCTGACCCCGCTAGTACCCTGGCCGCTACCATAACCAGGGCACCGGGGGTCGCCGGACACTCGGGGCCGTGGTTTTTGTGTTCTCATCATGGGGGGTGAATGCCGTAATCGCCACGCTTGGCATGCGGGTTGGCGATCGCAGTATCTCCACCGCACTCCGAGGATACTGCTGCCCATCCCCCGGTGGTCTTGGCCGTAGTTTTAGGACATACTCCGGGTCCATATCCGAGGCAACATCACTTAATAATTCAATTCAACGCTTCTACGAGTAATAGCAATAAAACGTAACGATATTTACGAAAAGTCAGAAGACGATATTTCTCAAAAATACCTACTTAACTACTTCTAAAATAGACAAAAAGATACTTGGATAATTATTCGTTCGCATAGAATTCGGCTATCGTGTGGCCAAAAAAGTATTTTTTTTCGGGATAAAAAGTAGTTATGCCTTGGCCACGACTTTGGTCTTACGCGACCTGTGGTGCGTCCGGCGGTGCGGAATTTAGAGCGGGACGGCGAGCAGACCACGTACTTCGCAGTAGCCACGGCGACTTCGAGCGGATGGGACGTACTCGGGTAAATCAAAATGTCTTTGTCGAAAGTGGCCCTTCAGTGCCTCGGAAGCAGCTCCTATTTAATGGGAGATATTTTAAGTATGAGAGAAGGTGTGCACGTGACAAATAGACGACGTTATACGTTGGGTGAATTCCGGACATTGTATGAAGAATACCGACAGCATCCCCAAAAGTTTTATGAATACACACGAATGAGTGTGGAAACTTTTGATTACTTGTTACAACACTCTATGGACATCGCGCGCGGATAATACAATAAACTTTGTTCTTAACATCACCGACCGATCTGTGCCGCCGCTAAGACCGGTCGCACCGCACTGAGTCGTGGCCGTGCGTTCGCGCGCCTTGTCTTTGTTCATTCCGCCCGCCAGCCCGCTGCCCGCAGTCGCCGGTCGCTCGAGTAAATCCACGCGCTTGGTCGCCGGTGCGGAAGTTCGTGGCATCTCTTCTTTTCCGCGCTGGTTTTGTATTATGCGCGATCCGCTAGTCGCCGCCGCCGAAGCAGGTCGCGCAAAGTCGTGGCCAGGCGGTTAAGTATGTCCTATTCCTCACTCTACCTACCTCTGGCGCTATTTTAGAGACGTATGCGTTCAGCAAGATATTCACTCACAAACTGAACGGCAGGCATGTGTGTAGAGAAATTCCAATATTGGCCCGACCGCCGTGCGCTTGGAGAATTTAACTAACTGGAGTGGCCATTGACAGGCTTTCCCCTCTGCCGAAAAACAATGGTCAATAAATATGACCTGTGGTCATATTTATGACCTGTGGTCATATTTATTGTACGGACTGACGTTTATCTGACTTGGCTATTTGTACGTTACGTACGAATAGCCATACGTTTGACGTTCGCCTCCCCCGCAAAAATCGGCAGACTTTTATTGTATAGAAAATGACAGACATGGCCACTCCGGTTGGCTGAATTCTCTAAGCCATGCGCCCGGTATGAACCCTACGGCAGGTGTATGAGTAGCCGCCTTTAAAAATTATTATTGTCTCGAATAGGATCTACAGAAGTTATAAATTGACTTCAATTTGTCGCGTACCGCATAGTTTTATCAACAAGTAATAGTCATTCCGTAAAAGTAACGTATTTTCCACATCATGTTGCAGCATTCTTCAGCCTTTGAGCCTTAATCAAGTTGCAGCGACAATATCGCAACCAATAAGTCGCGGCGTTTGTAGAACTCTTCTATACATATAATAAAGCTGAAGAGGGTCGAAAGTCTGTACATGGAAGATAATCGAAAAAAAGTTGCCTGGGGATACTTAGAATCGATAACAGAACACGTTGCAACAATTTTTAGAATTTTTGTCTGTTTGTCTGTTTGTCTGTTTATCTGTTTATCTGTTTGTCTGTTTATTTGACCGCGCATCACGTGAAAACGGCTGAACGGATTTTAATGAAATTTTGTACAGAGATAGTTTTAACCGCTGAAACAATTTAGATAGAAATGAGTATGGAGATAATTTGAGTCTCGAGAAACGTCATAGGATAGTTTTCAAACCCTTGTGGGGGTGAGTGAGGATTTTTTACCACTGAACTGATTTAGATGAAAATTGGCATAGATATAGTATGGGTCTCGAGAAAGGACAAAGGATAGTTTCATCTTCAAAAAAGCCCCCCCCCCCATCTTACTTTAGAACCGTAGGTCCAAAAAATTTAAAAAAATAATGGAAGTGAAGCCTGAAAGGTACTTTCAATAAAAACTATCTATACATATAATGAAATAAAAAAAACATAAAATTAAATAAAGTGAAGTGAAGTGATGTGTAGTGAAAAGTGAAAGTGAGAAGTGACAAAAGTAAAAAATTTCAAAAATGTCGATTATGTCAAAAATGGCAAAATTTCTAAATTTCAAAAATTTCTAAAATTTCTAAAA
Source organism: Pammene aurita (assembly GCA_947086415.1). Lineage (NCBI taxonomy): Eukaryota > Metazoa > Arthropoda > Insecta > Lepidoptera > Tortricidae > Pammene > Pammene aurita. The sequence continues at coordinate 37,390,048 of OX352297.1, read as the reverse complement.
TTTCAACAATTTCAACAATTTCAAAAATTTCAACAATTTCAACAATTTCAACAATTTCAAAAATTTCAAAAATTTCAAAAAAATCGAAAATTTCAAAAAATTCAAAAATTTCCAAAAAATACTAAACAAATTAAAACCACAAAATTTACGAAAAAGGAAAAATGTAATAAAATTAAGTAACAACTTCGTTCCAACCGAGTGTTTCACGACACTCACGTATTTTATTTTTCTCTGACGTTCATTAGTGCATTGTAATGTGCTTACATTGAAGAATCTTGATCTACACCAATATCATAAAACCTCTATTCCGCGTTCGGAAATCGTATGTAATTACCACCATTATTGCAGCCAGTAACGTAACATCAGTGTATTATGTGTGACAGTGTGGTAAAAACGAATGAAAATTCATTACCTACGGTAACGTAATGAAAATCCCCCCCCCCCTAACGCTCCTCCCCCTCCCGAACGCCGGCACGGCCCCCCGACCGCCGGCGCAATAACTCATTCTAATAGTTTCGATGGATTTTTATAATATGTGTAGGTACATAATTAGGCCTTATTACGTAACAGTTACATAAACTACCTACTATTTATCTCTTTTTAGGGTTCCGTAGTCAACTAGGAACCCTTATAGTTTCGCCATGTCCGTCCGTCTGTCCGCGGTCTGGCTCAGTTACCGTTCACACTTCGTGAGGCCTGATAAGAACTTCCAATAAAAACTATCTAAATATATAAAAGAAGAAACTGACTGACTGACTGACTGACTGACTGACTGACTGATTGACTGACTGACTGACTGACTTACTGACTGACTGACATATCAACGTACAGCCCAAACCGCTGGTTCTAGAGATTCCAAATTTGGCACGTAGGTTCCTTATAAGGTCTAGGGGTGCACTAAGAAAGGATTTTTTTTAATTCACCCCCTAAGGGGGTAAAATGGGGGTCCAAAGTTTGTATGGCGAATCAAGATTTGTTTGATTATTTTATTCGAAACTTCACAGGAGTATTCCTAACGATAAATGAGTAAACACGTGTTTCAGGTTTTTTTGAAAATTCAACCCCTAAAAGGGGCAAATGTGGTCACAAAGTCTGAAAATCAACATGGGTATCGTATCCTTTTTGAGTACTTATAGTACGCGGGCAAAGCCGCGGGAAAAGGCTATTAATAAATAATTAAAAATATCGATAAGAACAGCACTGGCCGAATTGCGGCAACATTTGTGTTTGTTGACTTGTCAAGTCTCTCCGTACAATTCACAGATCTAGTATAGACAGATGGATTGACAAATATCAAAAGTGCGACAAAAACTGAAATGCTAGAGTGTGGGTAAATTGTCTATGTGAGCGTAAAAAATAGTGGTGCCAAGTACAACAGGTCAATTATCTATTGATATTTGACTTTATTATCGATAAGTTGCAACGTTAAATTTATATTCATGTTTTATACTAAACGGCATATTAAATTTTTAGCTAAAAAAACTAGGTAACGGCCATTAGCGGCACATAAAAAACGTTATAATTTCTTCAATATACGCCTTTATTTATATATGGCTGCGATATAGGGACAGACACATGACAAAGCTATAAGGATTCCATTTTTGCCATTTTGACTACGGAACCCAAAAAAGAGATAAGAGGATATAGATCGTGTCTTACAAATAGGTAAATGTAATAAATAAGCCCCTAAATCGGGTATTACAGTTAAAATTTACTATTTATCGTTTGTCCGAAAAGAGAAGTGTCGTGGTTTATTTGAGAGCTCCTCCATTCTACGATACTTCTTTTTCCGAATAGGCTCTATCAAGCAAGATTCAAAACGGGTACAAAAATACAATAAGAACACAATTTAACATTTATACGTAATGAATGACATAATGTTAATACGAGATTTATTTATTTATTATAATTCTTTCGAAGCTATAATTATAATTTTCATATCGAACAGTTATCGATATTATGTCCCTACGATATTTTGTCAAACCCTAGCGTAAAATGACAATTTTGATTTTTACACAAAATAATCTTTAATATTAACTATATGATAAAATATTCACATGCAGTAAAAGAGACATTAATATTTAATGGTATCAAACGGTTATTTACATGATTTATTTGGCTAATTTGATAAAATATGGTTTCAAAAACATCGATCGGAATATCATATTTACCTGTGAAACGAGTGATTGCCTGGGTTTTTTATTTGTGTAATTGTGCAATCCGGGACGCAACACGACACCATTCTTCTTTTGTTTCATTCCAGGTAAATGAACAGCGGATAATATTATATTTTTCAAGATTAAATATGAGCACTCACGACGCAGGTGTCTAAGTGTAAAGAGAGACGTCAAAAGTCCTCCTGCTAGGAGACTGATCATGTATCTCTTTCGCACTCGCAGAATGTTATACGTGTTGGTTTCTCTTTTGCGCACTTCGTTTGTCTTTTAGCAAAGCGCCATTTTAGGTCTGTGGTACAATTATAAACTCTAGTTTAATAATCGTTTTTAGGATTCCGTACTCATAGGGTAAAAACAGGACCCTATTACTAAGACTCCACTGTCCGTTTGTCACCAGGCTGTATCTCATGAACTGTGATAGTTAGATGGTTGAAATTTTCACAGATGATGCTGTAAAGTGGCGGAAGTCAATGAATGCATACCACTTCAAGAAAACAAATACTATAAGTAGAGTTTAGGTAGAGGGTTTGATGCAAAATTATGCGAAATTATATAAATAATTAGATTATATCATTGCCAAAAGTTTTTGTTGGGGTAAAGTACTGCTAAACGACATAAGTATAATGTGATTTATAGTTTTTCGCCTATTGTTTTTGTTTCCTTAATAATACCACATACCATCATTCACAAAAGTCAAATTTAGGTATAAAATTATACCGATACTCGCCGCCTGCAAGCAAAATTGAAACTTATAACCGCGCACGAACCGTGAATCTTCTTTGCGCGATGACCGAGCTGTGAGTGTCGGCACGGGTTGTCACTTGACAAGTTTTTGTACGTACATATACCTACTGATTTATTATTTTTAAGGCCCTATTTTGAAAAATAACCCGATCTTTAAAACGTCATAATGGCAAGCATCGGAAACTAACAGATATGATTTTCGGATATATGTTTCTTGACTATGTGATATAACATATTACTAACCCGATACACATTCGTGTATCCTGTAACTTTCCTCGATAGAAAATAAATCCAAAGTTACGTCTTCAGTTTTCTTTTTTTCCTTGGTTCAACTAAACAAAACATCTTTATGCAGTCTTATTTACTTTAAAGTAAAGGTTTTCATGTATTCTAATATCTCTTAAACGAAAACAATTTTGATTTCACGAATTCAGCTTCTCTTTTCCTCACGCGCCGAAGTCATAAATCCGTCCTTTACGCGAGGCCAGCCCATCCATAACGCCGGCGAATGTCACAGAGGGCAGACGTTTGCCGCTTGAGCTCCCGTCTGATTTACGTAAAAATTAAATATCAAATAAACGATGACCTACGGCTCCGTTCATTACGATTGGATCCGGAGGTCTTCTAAAATTGGGCAGTGTTTACGAGACTATGCGATACGCTTGTGTGCGTATTTTGATTGCTTCACCCACATCTAACAATTACAAAAGGATGGAAAATTTCGTTATCAAATGCAATGTAATGGTAGCCTCGTGGTTCGTGGCTTTGGTAGTAAGTGAATAAAGAATCAATCCGGTGTCGGTGGATCAAATCTCAGTATTGAAAACTTTTTTCATTTTTTTTTTTTAATATGTTCAGTCTAAATATAAAACTTCAGTTTTTTAAGCAATTATACTCGTAGAAAAATCTAAAGTTTGGTAATATTTTATAAACAACTTTATAAATAAAATAAGCAAGATACATATTTATGCAAATTTTTCATTTTATATGGTGTCTAGCAAATCAACACAAATTATGTCAATGATGTGATGTATCAATATTACATACCTAGGTAATACAGATTTTTGTTTTTTTTTTTACATGAACCCCGTCCCGAACGTCGACCCGTTGACCACGAACGCTGTAAAGTGTTTGAAACGTCGGGATGTAATTTAAACTCAATACACGCGATAAAATCCGTTTTTAATTGTTTTATTTTATATAATAATTGTTGTAAAATAAACGAAGTACTTACCTAATGTACACATATCACAAAAGATTATGAAATAAAAAAATAAAAAGTTTAAATAAATAAACAATACAAAAACTTGTAAAAAAAACAAAACAAAAACTGAAACTAAAATGATAGTTTAATTTAATTTCTTTTTTAAAAATGGGAACCGTCTTCTAAAAAGCAATGATCTGAAGAGCACAAAATATTTTTTCAAACTCAAACTCAAACATTTATTCAGTAAGTAGGCCACAAGGGCACTTTTACACGTCAAAGTAAAAGTGAGAAAAAAATAATCAAACCAGACCGGTTCTAACCCTACACCTCTGACCCGAGAAGAATTATGTCCGGCAAGAAACTCGGCGGGACTTATTTTTTCAAAACAACAGTACATCAAAACTAAACAATACATATAAGTGCGTTGTTCTAACAAAACATATCAAACCAAGGTTAGATTAACCAACAATAGGTTATAGTTTAAGAAAATACCAAAGAAAAAAGATGAGTCCAAATCTGACTATTGAAAATGAATTACATACAAGTTTGATATACTTTCTTACTTGAACTGTGTCTACTAAATAAATTTCCAAATTATAATAATCCATCATCAACAGTTAGAAACAAAATAATTTTGAATTATAATGCGAAAAAGCTTTTTACGAACTCCTTCCTTCCTTCCTTGAGTTTAAATAAAACGATCCGATTTCCAATTAACATGAACTTCCCCACTATCTATTTTCCTATTAGAGGCCTATGCTCAGCAGTGGGCGATAAATAGCTGATGATGATGACGATGAGTACCTATTTTCAAACGCCACTTTTATCTATTTCATTATGTCTGTTATGTTCTCGCTTCTTCTATTGGTTTCTTTCTTCATGTTGTAGTCCATATCCAACTGGCTCGTTAAAATTTGTATTTTCTGTTGAAATGAAAGTATTTCGGTATTCAACGCTCCTGCACATCGGGCCTAATAAGATGATGATAATCAATAATACTAATAGAACTAATGTTTTCATACTTTTATATTAGAATTAGTATGTTATCGAATTTTCTCTTCTTGTTCGCATGTGTGTATGCGTTAGTAGCCTAGCATTAGTTTAATTTAGACTATATTGTTATTACTTGTGAGTTCCTTTAATTGGCTTTCTGTGTATATTTAATTGTATAACTGTGACTTAAAAGCTGTTGGTTCTTCTTAACATAAATAAATAAATAATCTAATAAGTCATCAAGTCATCAGCTCACAATCGATAACGGATTTAAAACATCAAGCTCGGTCCTAAATAAAGCCTTATGTCCTTGTGAGACCCTGTTGTGAATTTTATTGATGACATTGATGTAAAGTTCATTCATATTAGCATGATTTTGACAAAAACGTGACTTAATCACGTACACTTTACTTTTATTATTTTCCTGACGTTTCGAGCGTGTCGATTCTGAAAAAACCGTCTAAGTGCGAGTCGGACCACGCATAGTGGAGAGTTCCGTACCGGCTATCGAAAAAATTAATATTGCAAGGTCGTATCTGCCTATGTACGTAGTTTTTTTGGAGATATTTCAAAAACGTCTGAACCGATAATGTTCAAAATAATTTTCGTGGAAAAATATTCAAAGATCTTGATATAATAATATGTAATAATATATATTATGGTGATCAGTTACAAAGTCAGAAAAAGTGGTTCAGGATCACGACCCAGATTTCACCTTTTATAAACTCATATTTTTATATTTTTATGGAAGTAGAAAATTCCATCAGGGTAGAAATAGTAGGTAAGTAAGGTTGAAAAATCTTATCTCTTTGGCTTTATTATTATATAAAGTTTACATTTATTTTGTTCTCGTTCAGTTTATGACGGGCATTGAAAATATTATTAATGTAAGTACTATAGTTGTTACTTACAACGTATAAAGATCGATAATAATGGCATTTTAGTTGTATGTGGTTTCATCATTATTTTTTTAATATTGATTATTGAAGAGAAATAACGTATTAATATTTTTTGTTTCTTGTCTTTTTTAACATGTTATTATATATAATATCTACTTGTTATTAGTAAAAAATAATCAGAAACAAATTTTACCTGTGACTTCACCCGCGTGAGTTTGTGTTTTAACTGCTTGATATCTGTATACGGTTCGTATTGTTTCGATTTTAATCTTACTATATCTGTCAGAAAAATAACCCAACAGGCCTGGCTAAGTAGTGGGGGATGGAGGTGGAATGATCCACCCTAAATATCTTGCTAAGCTTGTAAATGATGTTTCTTGTATGATGTTAGTGGGATTTCTCGCGACTGACAAATATGATTCAATAAAAACTGAAAAAAATCAAAACCAAACAAAAACTACATTAAATGAAGTATGCTATCCTTCTTGATATAACCTCTTATGGTCATTGGTTATGGCCACAAAAAAAAGTGTCCCACTGACGACTATCTGACCCTATACTAAAAACATTTTCCAGACTATAACAAATACTTTTCTGAAAACCGCATCAGAATCAGTTTAGCTATTTCAAATATAATCAAAAATAATTTTAAACAAAAAAGAACAGACTTCACTTATTCTCCACCTTTCCAAAAGCAAATTCCCGGGCTACTGTAAAAAACACTAAAATCATCATATAATATTTGAAGATTTCCCTCGATTTGTCCAGGATCCCATAATCAGAACCTGACCTGGTGACAATGGGACCAATCGTAGAGTATACTCTTTAAAACACAACAACAATTTCCTAAATCGGTTGAGCCGTCTTCGAATGATCGGTGAGCATAAAAAAAAAAACAAAAAAAAACCCGATGAATTGATAATCTCCTCCTTCAAAATCTAGAAACTATTTTGCTAAACTTGTTCTTAAGTTAATTTTAAGGTTTTTATTATGTTTTATCGGTACTTATCAAAACAATACTTAGAAATATGGGGTTAAGAAGAAAATTCCTTTTTTAAATCATTATGCAGCTAATTTCTTCCGAAAAACTAAAATAAGGATAAGCACGTAGTCCTATAGATTTTTATGACAACCGGAACTATATTATTATTCCATTAAAATAATACTTAAATAGGACAGAACAATAAACATTTTAAGAACAGCGCCATCTCACGGTGCTTGGTTCATATTAACTTTGTGGCCGATAGAATCCAGTGGTAGTTAACAAGTATTACGCTAGATGGAGCTTTATTTTTCCAAGCGCGGCGGACCTTTTTATGTGTGCGTGTTAATTTGAAGGGTGGGGCCCCGTAGGCGTGGTTTAGGAATAGGTATTTTGCAGTCAAAGTAGGGCCTTAAGATAAATATGTACGAATTACAAACGTTGATTCTGTAAACATAATATTTTTATCCGGAAATAGTATGTCTGATTCTCACGGAAGTAGGTATGCCGCGCAGCCGTATTCCTTTGAAAATCCTATATCGGTCAGTTCCTAATATTGTTTCTGGGCAACCAATATTATATCTTTTATACGGATTAGATCGAGGTTTAGGTTTCGAAGCCATTGTGTTTTCAATTTTGCACGAGCACCACGTGACACGACTATCATGCGAGCCGAGCGGCAGCCCACTGCCATACGCCTGCCCGGGAGGCGCACCAGCCAAATGTACCTAAACTGCGTACCCCCCTGATAATACGCAATGTTTTTTTGTTCTAATGTAAAAAAATAGGCCCAGCCCTTTATAATTGAGACAATTTCGGCAGTTTTTACCTATTTTGGAATTATTTTCCAATTCAAAAATTTTGCTAGTCGTCATTCTGACCTCCACCCATTAAAAACAGCCAGATGCCCGGATCTAGCAATAAGGATACTATAGCAATCCAACCAGACGTGTTTTATTGCTTTTATTATTGTGTCATATCTGTCGTGGCCAGCTCTTCGTCCATAAGTTCAGTCACCGGCAATAGTATCTTCCTACACGAAGGCTGCAAAAATATGTGACACGCTCTTATTTGCAGGGCCATAAGAGCGTGTCACATATTTTTGCGGCCTGCGTGTAGGAAGATACTATTGCCGGTGACTGTACATGTGTCAAACAAGTACTGATCTCGCGATATTGGATACCCACGTGTCATAATTTGCCGTGTCCACTAGGGTTCGTAGGGAAACAATTCCCATTCTGTATTTCTTGCTGTGTTTATTCTACATGACCTCTCGCGGTGACCACTTGCTCAGGTTAAAGAGGAAACGTCGCAGGACGCGGTGCATATAAAATAGTTTTAGTGTAGTACGATTTTTTTAAGATGTCGGAATTGTCGAAACAAATTCCTTAGTAATGTAAGATTCCGACATCTTAAAAAATACCACTATACATTCTAACAAGTTTCGAAGATAACTGGAAGGGCGTTCTAATTTTTTTATCACACTTGCTCATGAAGCGTGCTATTTCACGCAGGTGTAGAGGGAGCTAAATACCATTATACTCCATCGGGGCTTATAGAGGTAGCTTTTTTTTAAATTGTCACTAACTCAGTTTTACTTTTAAAATACTATCGTTTATAATCTCATTTTTCGCTTATGATTCATAAATATTAATTTCAGGTGGTTACAGTTATTCAAAGGCCGTTTAAAATATTTTTTACACAATTTTCCATCATGTCTGTTAGCCGAATACGTACAGTCACGAACACGGATTGTTGAGCCACTTGCCACTGTTCGTAATTTATCCGTGTAATAAATGACCGATGTAACTGACAGTTGACAGCTAGTCGGTATTCATAACATAACATAAATACTCTTTATTGCACACCTCAAATAATACACAAGTTACAAACAAAAAAGCAGAGGTAAAACAATTGGCGGTCTTATCGCTAAAGAGCGATCTCTTCCAGACAACCTTTGAGAAGCGGAAACCTTTGTAAATAAACAGAAAAGTAGGTGCAAAGCAAATAAACCAAACATTAATAAACTTACACATATAAAAGAAAGAAAAATATATAACTAAGAAATAAATAAACTTACATAGCTCATACATACATACATACACACATATGTATTTAATAAAATAAGAAAATACTAACTAGGACCAAACACACTACATGCCACAGGTTGTTAAAACGGTTAATGGAGTTGCAGGATATACGGATCATGGGAGAGACAGATAATGTTCTTTAAGTTGTTTTTAAACACATAACATAACACGGTTAAATTACGAGCAATGGCAAGTGGCTCAACAATCCGGGTTCGTGTCGTGACTGTACGTCTATGCCTTCGATGCCCAACCTGTCAAAATAATTAACATAAAGCGGACTAATTAATGTCTATAATTCCACCGTATTGAACGTTTATTGTTTGCAAGTGTGATGAAAAACATTGTATGTAACTCGGGCTGGGAGTAAGAATATTGTATTGCATATTTCACTTACCCTCGGTGCCCATACTGTACTATTAAAGCTCAATTATGGCAATAGTTATCGTGGTGTTGATAGCGTGATGATATAAGCTTGAACGAAATAAGTTTATCGTTTCCATGATTATTGCAACCGTTTTGTCACGTTAATAGTCACGTTGTTCTGAGGGAATAAGAAATATTGACACTGAGCGTCAATCCATAAATAAATTTAAATTGTATTGCCTGTCGGAGGCCTATTATTCAGTTTATGAGTTGTTGGATGAATGAAAATGCCCAAGTCGCCATATATGACATTATAATGTTTACCTACTTATTCTTATTTTAATTATACATAATATTTATTCTTTTAAATAGTTAATTTTTTGTATTGACTTTACACAAACTTGTTGTTATGAAATCATAAATATTAATTAAGTGTTTAACTATTATTATGTTGTCCGACCCGGGTATGTCCTTAAACTACGCGAAAAAGAGAGGTATGGGCACTGCGAATGGCATCTCGCTAAGTGTAGTAGGGCACGTTCAGCGAATGTCATCTCGCTCAAATCTGGAGCAGAGCCCGACTGGGGAAGTACCTCCACCTTACAGAAAACCACAGCCAAATAGCACTAGACCTTACTCATAGTGATGTGTTCCTGCTGGTGGGTATGGTTGCCAAAGAGCTCAAAGAGGACCCAGTGTGTAAAGGGTCGGCAACGGCTTGTGACTCCTTTGGAGTTGCAGGCGTCCATGGGTTGCGGTGGCTGCTTGCCATCGGGCGGGCCGTATGCTTATGTGTCACCGTCGTGGTATAAAAAAAAACCGACCAAGAGCGTGTCGGGCCACGCTCAGTGCAGGGTTCCGTAGTTTTCCGTCCGTCACAGTAAGTGGCCCCACTTAAGAGTTAAAATAACACCGCCATGTAGGATATGATATGAGCGTTCCACGTACAGCGACTATCGGCACAGAATAACTAATAGTACTACCGTACAGAAAATTCACTCCTTCACAAAAGTCAGATTTAGGTATAAAATTATACCTATACTCGCCGCCTGCAAGCAAAATTGAAACTTATAACCGCGCACGAACCGTGAATCTTCTTTGCGCGGCGCAGTTTTATGACCGAGCTGTGAGGGTTGTCAAGTTTTTGTACCTATACCTACTGATTTATTATTTTTAAGATAAATATGTAGGAATTACAAACGTTGATTCTGTAAACATGAAATTTTATCCGGAGATAGAAATTATGTCTGATTCTCACGGAAGTAGGTATGCCACCGCCGTATTCCTTTGAAAATATGTCGGTCAGTTCCTAATATTGTTTCTGGACAACCAATATTCAATAAATTAAGAATGTTTATTTTAACTATTACTAAGTAAGGACTTCGGGACCTTTAATATCGTCCGGAATTTAAAAATGTTATTTCTGCTTCCTTGTTCTTCCGTTTGTTCAGACATCCGTAAAGACATCTTTTATACGGATTAGATCGAGATTTAGGTTTCGAAGCCATCGTGTATTTTCAATATTTCGCGAGCGCCACGTGACACGACTATCGTGCGAGCCCAGCGGCAGCGGCAGCCTTCTGCCATACACCTGCCCGGGAGGCGCGCCCGCTAAATGTACCTAAACTGCGTAGTGAAACCCCCCTGCTATCGGCAAATTTAGTAAACTATTGCGCGCGAGCTTAAAGTATGGAAGATGATTTTTATGGGATAATTCTTTATTGCGTGAACCGATTTTCACCGTTTTTACTTTATTTGAAAGCACGTCATTTCATTGTGATTTTGTAGAAATTACAGGTACAGTCAACTACAAGGAGATGTATCCACTTTTGGACCTTATCACAACGCAATAAGGTGAAAAAGTGGATACATCTCTTTGTAGTCGACTGTACAATAAACACCTGCTTAATACGGTTAAATTACAAACTTAGTTCAGAAATTATTTTGTAATTTTTTTTCATAAACTATTCAACCTATCAAGTTGAAAATAATTTTCCTAGAAAGTTTCTATAAAGTTCTACTTTTGAGATTTTTTTCATATTTTTAAATCTTATTTGACACATTTTTTTAATTCTGGAGCGATTATTTCCGAAAATATTTACATTATCAAAAAATGATTTTAGTAAACCCCTATTCATTTTTAAATACCTATCCAACAATATATCACACGTTAGGGTTGAAATGAAAAAAAAAAATCACTCCCCACTTTACGTATAGGGGAGGCCCTAATCAAACATTTTATTCCACATTTTATTTTACCACTTTTTCGGCGTGATTGATATACATATTAGTGCCAAATTTCAGCTTTCTAGTGCTAACGGTCACTGAGATTATCCGCGGACGGACGGACGGACGGGCAGACATGGCGAAACTATAAGGGTTCCTAGTTGACTACGGAACCCTAAAAAAATGTTGACAGTGTATGATTAACACCAATAAATCTATGAATCTATCCAAGGGACATTATGTCATTCGTGATAATGACAAGTCCAACATCGGCCTACGATCAACAGTTATCTATTTAAGTTTGGCGGAGTAATTTAACGTTACATTTGGTGCCCACAAAAGAGCACTCCATTGCCGCATTTTTTACCGACTTCAGAAAAGAGTAAATTTCGTGAACCGCTGGGGATAATTTTGCATTAACGACATTATTAAATTGATTTAGTGTAATCGTAGAATTCCTTATCTTAATCATTAAATTGTTTTTGTGTGAATATTATTCATTAGGCACGTCCGATTAACTTATATAAATAGTTGACGCTCTTAGAATTATATATTATTATATATATTTGTTTTAACTTGTTTTAGGCTTAAGTAATATTGTAGCGCCCTAAATATATTTTTTTCTTTTTTTAAATACCTATTGATTCACTTGTATTTAGTCACGTCACCCGACGTGTGCGATTAACTTATTTGGATTGAAAAAAAAATGCAAGAAAACTGACAATTTATTTTTTGTACAATCCGCCTATCTACGAACACAGTCATTCTAATTTATGGTTAACTTGAGCCGTTTCACCCTGCGATCCAATTCGCTTCGGTTTACCCTTAAATGTTTATTTCAAGGCATGTTTTCAAATTGTGCCACACTATTGTTTTCAGCTTTTAAACTCGATATAGTAGTTTATGTAACTCTTACGTAATAAGGGTCCTTAAAACATGAGTGTGGTTTTATGAAACGAGCCGCAGGTGAGTTTCATAATAAGATCACACGAGTGTTTTAAGGCCTAATTACGTACAGTTGCATACACTGCTTTATCTACACTCATATTATTTATTCTAAATGCATTATTCCGAAACCATAGAATGGCCGCCATTGCACCGCCATGGCCAACTCGATTGTGCCGGCGGTCGGGGAGGCGCGTGTAGGGCTGTCGGCGGTAGCGCGGGAGGGTGCAGGTGTACATTATGTTATCAAAACTCATAACACATTAATAGTTGAGCATGTAAAGTTAAAATTACGTTACTGCCACACATAAAAAGCTTATCATAGTAAAATCGGTTGTGGTAATGCTAGCCATTGCCTACCGTTTTCGAACACGTTTTAGAGAACTTACAATATGATGGTCTAAGAGCTGGCCACGTCAGATGTGACACAATAATGAGAGCAATGAAACCTGTGTAGTTAGACTGCTTTACCATCCCTATTGCTAGATCCGGGCATCTGGCAGCTTTTAATGGGTGGATGTCAGAGTGACAGATCAACAAAGTTTTTAAATTGGAAAAAACTAATACCAAAATAGGTAAAAAATGCCAAAGTTGTGTAATTTATAGAGGACAGGGCCTATATTTTAACATTATATTAAAAACCATTGTCTAATATTGCGGAAACAAAAACAGTAGGTGACTAACTAAAAATTGCATTTTACATAATTTGGCACTACTTTTCTCTAACAGAACTTTCTGGATATGATATAACCTAATTAATTACATAATTTTCCATAATATTTCATTATACCCAGAACTTTAGGATTTGTTTTCTTCAAGTTATTTGCATTCTTTGACCTCCACCACTTTACAGCTGCCAGATGTCCGGATCTAGAAATAAGCATAGTATAGCAAACTAACTACATGGGTTTCGTTGCTCTCATTATTGTGTCATATCTGACGTGGCCAGCTCTCCGTCTATGAGTATAGATAAAGTATTCTTAAATTACTTTCAAGCGTTCTTTAAATAGGCTTGGCACCGTAGAATACGTACTAAGTGTGCAATAATTGTTCGCTTTCAACATTCAATGTTTGTAAACACGATAGTAAAAATAATCGGTTTTGCTTTTCTTACATTTTTGTTTTTTTATTTAAAACAAAATATACACTGACGATAACTCAGAATTTGCGATTTTATTGCAAACGAAGTGACCAATATAACAAGACCCTTATGATTATTTTTTCGCGCCTTCTAGCTCCATGACCCCTTGTAGGCCAGGCAATAGAGGGTTTGACCTCGCATTAACTCCTCAGTCCAAAAAAGCTTTACAGCATGATAAAGTGTCAGGAGTATTTAGTATATAATTATTTTTCCAAAAAAAACAATTGTCCTAGTTGGGTTTTTTTACCTAAACTCTTATATCGTCTATATTTACGTTTGGAAAAATGCTCAGTCTAATTTTATTTCACCAGAAATATTGACTTGAAGTATGTAATCAATATTCAAAATTTCAAAAAAAAAATCCATAACAGACTATATTTTTTTTATAAAATATATTATTTTTGTGTAACTCACATCGGAAATTTGCTCCGTCACTTTTCGTTACGTTTTCTACTTAAGAAAACAATTTCCAAAAATTTCATTATCAAACTTATTCAGTATAAAAATTAGCTTATTACTCGCAGTAGAATATTGCTCCGTCAATATTTTTTTTAAATTATATTTCCTTTAAGACTTTTCTTTCAACTGTAAAAAAATCAAAAAAATATCCTGCGTATTAAAAAGTTAAATCATGTGACAAATAAAGATTTCTATTATTTCACTCGTTAGTGGAATGCGCACGTGCGGGACGCGGGACGCGGGAGCGGGGATGCCTAGCGAGGGGCCATGCGCAGCGTGTGTAAGCACTTTGACTAAACAATGTTGCTCTAACTACTTTCGCTCAAAGCGTGTGACTTCCTATACACTTTTTTAATGATCCTCTTTAATAAACTCAAACAAACAGTTTACATTTATGGTTTTGCACGTTCGTTACTAAAATATATATTAACACTACATGAATACACCCATACTGTTAGCAATTTTATCTTGATTTGATATAATTCGCAGTGGTGCTAAACGCCTAGTCACAGAGTAAATAAAAAAGTACGCCAGTTGTAATACATTTCACTTTTGACTACGGCGAAGATAAAAGGAAAGGTTATGATTTTAGCAGTCTATGCTCAATTGAGCCGTGGTAAAAGCCGAGGCAAACGCTAGGGGAATTGATGATGAAATGTTGTAATTATAAAAAAAACCGGCCAAGTGCGAGTCGGACTCGCACCCTGTACATCACACAATTTTAACAATCCCTGAACATTGCTGTAACGAATAGAAAAATTGGATTAAGGACAAACTTTGACTTTTCCTTGAAATCTGTTGCCTCCAAACAGCGACATAAATCGCGATTAGTTTACCAACTGCGTATAGGGTTGTACTTTTATTTAGTTTGCGACGACTACATTTTTTTAAAGAATTGTTTTGCTGCGAGTCACTAAAGTCAAACGAATGTGTTAGCAGTTCAAAAGGGAAAGTCTCTCAATCGGTTAGCCGTATATAAGGGATGCCCATTGAAAGGCTTTTATCGCGGAAAGGGTTGTCCGGTCCCTGCTCCTAACTATGGTCCAAAACTAGTGTAAAGTCAGATTTACATTTTGTAAGTTTTGCTTAAGTAAGTAGGAATGCAGCTATAGATCAGAATGAGAGACGAATATCACTATTTCATTATAGACAATAGTTTCGTCCCTTCTTATATAAGCAAAACTTATCAGTGTGAATCCAGCCTAACTACATTATTAGTTTACTTACGCAACAGTAAGGCATACACGTTTTTATAAATGGTAGAAAAAACTCAAATTAAACTGAAATACGCAATGAACTTGTAGACCATAGTTGTAGTAGTCCTAATCACTAGAGATCTTGGTGACTTTTTCTAAGTGTCACGCTGGTAGCCTATTTTTATTGAGCTGCATTGATGTTTTTATCAAAGGTAACGAGTCACTAAACATTTTTTTCTTAAATATTTGCAGAAATATTATACACCGTATTTTTTTAGGGTTCCGTACCCAAAGGGTAAAAGCTATTTTTTTCCTATTACTAAGACTCCGCTGTCCATCTGTCCGCCTGTCACCAGGCTGTATCACATGAACTGTGATAGTTAGACAGTTGAAATTTTCACAGATGATGTATTTCTGTTGCCGCTATAACAACAAATACAAAAAAAACAGAATAAAATAAATATTTAAGGGGGCTCCCACAACATGCTTTTTTTGCCGTTTTTATAGATAATGGTACGCAACCATTCGTGTGCGAGTCCGACTCGCATTTGTCCTATTTACGTTAATTTTATCATATGGCACGATGAAGGAAACGAACTGGCAAAGTAAATTAAAAAAAAAAGTTTTTTTTTAACTAGCAAAGATGTAAAATCGGTCACTAATGTAACTGTGGTGACAAAAATTTGTTCCTGTTGTCCCATAAAATGATGTCGCATAAAAGTTTTTCACATGTCAACGATCTTAAATGGAAACTTCTAGGTCTTTCCAGCCGAGACCGGCTTAGCCTACATCTGTATCAACTTATCGCCTCTTTGTATTGCGGGTTGGGGGGAGGGGGACGTTCTGACATCCTACTGTCAGTAGATTGCCAGCGGGGACTACTTACATAAGTGCTTATCCTGTCTTCGGAGTAAGTGTTCGATTCAATCCATACAAATACAAATAATTTATTGTACAGTCACCGGCAATAGTATCTTCCTACACGAAGGCCGCAAAAATATGTGACACGCTCTTATGGCCCTACAAATCAGAGCCTGTCACATATTTTTGCGGCCTTCGTGTAGGAAGATACTATTGCCGGTGGCTGTACCTACGAAAGTGAGTATTATCAATGATGTGACATGTTACACAAAGTACATGACAATAGCCAGTGTTTGGCGTATATATAATAATGTTGATTCTATTGCATGTAATATCATTTATCTACACCAATATCATAAATCCTCTATTCCGCGTTCGGAAACCGTACCACCATTATTTCAACCATTATCTCTGACAGTGTGGTAAAAACGTATTAAAATTCATTACCCACGGTAACGTTACCAAGATCCGCCCTCTCCCCGAGCACCGGCACGCGCCCGCGCGACTGCCGACACAATAGAGTTGGTCATGGCGGTGCAATGGCGGTCATTCTACTGGTTTCCGAACACATCATTTAGGATTTATAATATGTGTGTAGATAAAGCAGTGTATGCAACCGTACGTAATTAGGCCTTAAAACACTCGTATGATCTTATTATGAAACAGTCACATAAACTACTATTAATGTCTGTTATGTTTAAGTTATATCAACATAGGTGGATACAAAGAAAATGAATTTAAAAAATCATACAAGTTGTAATAAAAATACTGGTGGTTTAAGGGCACTATTGATATCGTATTGCGACTAAGAAAAAGTAGGAGAAAATTTTTTTAGTGCGAAATTTTTTTTTTTTGATGGTGCATGTCGTTTCGACCGGCCAACCCTCTGTACGAAACCATTTTTTTCCAGTTTTTCATATTTAAGGAAAACTAAGGAAATATTTTTTTTCACGGGAAAAAAAATGGTGGTGGATTATACAATATTAATGTATGTCTATTGTCTATTTCATCTGTGATAACTGTAATTTTTTTTCTCTGTGTGTAAATATTTCATTGTTTCTTTGTTATAAGTAAACTGAAATATATGTCATATGATAGAAATCATTTAAAACAACAAAAGAAACAAGAGAGATAGTGCTGCCTGCTGGCCTCGGATACCGGAGGACTTGGTCATTTTTTTTGATGCATATGACATCTATTTCAGTTTACTTATAACAAAAAAAAACAATTAAATATTACACACAGAGAAAAACATACAGTTGTCACAGGTGAAATAGACAATAGAACAGACAATACCTTAATATTATATAATTAGATTTACTAAATGTTCATGACATTAAAGTACATCTTATTTAAGAGTCATTTATAAATACAACTTATGTTAAATAAATATGTTTAAATTCGGGGAAATCAAGAACCTACATAAGTCATCTGACTAATGCGCTGTTTCGCATATACCTTGATATATCCATAATGAATAAATCTATAGTTGTAGAGCCGGGTGGTGGGGGGCGAAGACAAAGAGTCGCGTGTAGCTGATAAAATGTATTGTTTTAGAGATTTACATGTACTCTGTCGTCTCTCCAGTGCTTACTTGTCGAGTATTACCCAGCTAGGTAGATGAGTACTAGGCCAGTAATTTATCGTAAGGATATATTACTGGCCTAGTGGGTTAGTGTCACAACACTAAAATGCTGAAACTTGGTTGAGGCATATAGCATGCGTGCCTTTAGACCCTATCGCGATTCTCAAATATTCCTCGGCAAGGCGCCGAGGGTCATGTTTCTGCGTTGAACAAACGTTAGTGGCATCCAACTTAATCACTGCGCCATCTGTTGGTAGGCGGCTTGACTAGTGTCGAAGCGTTACATCGGTTATATAAAGTTGTATCGGTGCGTGCGGCTGCGCGGTGATGCGGATTGTGTGCATTATGATTATGACACTACAAGCGTGATCTGTCGGCGAGCAGTGGTGATGGTGTTCTGTCTAGTAAGGTAATGATACTCTGGTGCTTCAATCAAATACTAAAATGGTTACATAATAATACGCCATCACAATATTTATTAAAATTATAATGATACGAGTTAAATACAAATATCAAAATAGAAAATTATATAATTGAAGTAACTTACTTCACTTTTTTCACTATGACGCAAGCATAGCTGAGTCGTAGTTGCGCATGCTAAACTGGACTCAATAGCTGACGCACGACGACATATTACTGCATGTTCACTCGCTTTAAAAGGCTAGACAAATTTAAAATTTCAAGATTTGACGTATTGTATGTGGATAATTTTTTGGAAATGTTAGTTTTGGCTGTTTAATTGACTACTTAACATGAATAAAAAACAAAACTGGGCTGAGCAATTTTCCATGAAGTATATTAAATATACTGTAATAACAATTTTTCTTTAAGGTTTTTTTTTTGGAAATTCGTGAATATTATGCTAAAATAAGATTATCACTGTTACAAACTTGACTGAGAAATTTTCCAAACAAAATGACGAGTGCAACCAATTATTTTTGAATAAAAGTGACAGTTTTATTTGGAATATTTTTTTGAACTTTTGACAGTATCTGTCAGGAATCAAAATAATTTGTTTAGTGAAAAAAACATACCCTGAGGAAAATTCCAGTACAAACTATTAAGGTTTTTGTACATTTTGGTAAAAATACCAAAACTGACATAAGTTTTTTTTTGGAATAATAGTTTTTTGTGTTTGTTATGACCTATACTACATCCCAGCAAAAGAATTATCGACTGAGGAATTAATGCGAGGTCTCCATACAACGACCCGGTAGATTTCCCACACTATTGGCCGATCCTATTCATACACGAACACTTAAATTATATGTAATCTCTGCTACAACCCCAACAAATTTCATAAAGATCAAAAAAGCGTTACTATTATCGCGGAATAAACTCTCAAAATCAAAAAGCCATCGAAATGCCGAGACGTCCCAGTAGTCAGAAGTTGTTTGTAAGAACTTGCTTCGCTTACGCTCCGCTCGTTGGATAAAACATTATGCTATATTTTTAACCTTATCCGATACACATTGACTAAAAAGTGAGACCGAAAGAAAAGTAAAAGTGATTGCATCTCGTGAAGTACCGCCTACGGCCAGCCTGATCGTAAGCTACCTTAGCCTATAGACACCTGCAATTCCAGAGGTGTCACATGGGCGTTGCCAACCCTTTAATATAAAAGAGGATTCACTGTGTTGGCGGTTAAAGGGACAAGACAACACCTGCAACACACTGCATCCTCTTTGAGCTCTCTGGCGACCTTTCTACCCGGTAGGAATACAACACTATGATAATGAGTAGGATTGTAGTCTATCATCTGTCGACTAACGACTCTTTTGTATTTAGTAGACATACTAGCTGTGCCCGCGGCTCCGCCCGCGTGGAATTCGGTCTGTGTCAGTAAGCGGCAAATTCACCCCTAATTTCTCTCCCGCTACCCTGGAGGCGGAACTTGAAGTAAAGTTGACAGATGGATACGCTAGAGGACAGTAGTCCTAATAAAATATTTTACAATTACCACTAAATGAAACTACACTCATAAATGTATACTTTTTTTATTATATTTGTTTTTGGCATGATTTAAACGACAAAGAGAGTAGTAGGTGTATATCGGACGATACAGGACCACTTTTGTATTTATACGTTCATGTCCACGGCAAATATCATCCAAATCGATCCTCCCGTCAAATCAGTTGGGGGGGGGGGGGGGGGGGGTGTCACAAATGCAGAAATGTTTTTTTTCTATTTTAGGTGCACTTGGAGGGGGGGGTTATTTGGCGGCGCTTACGTCAGTTTACTATTCGGCACTTCCTTTCACTATGCGTTTTTGACTAATAATTCAAAAACGGCTGAACCGATTTTATTCAATATAGTTTTTATTGAAAGTTCTTATTATCAGGCCTCACCAAATTTCAGCTTTCTAGTGCGAACGGTAACTGAGCTAGACCGCGGACAGACGGACGGACATGGCAATGTAACTGTTACGTAATAAGGCCTAATTATGTACAGAAGCATACACTGCTTTACCTACACACATATTAAAAATCCATTGAAACCATAAGAATGACCACCATTACACCGCCATGACCAACATTATTGCGCCGGCGGTCGGGGGGGCGGATTTTCATACGTTTTTACCACACTGTCACAGATAATACACTGATGTTACGTTATTGGTTGCAATAATGTTGGTAATTAATTACATACGGTTGCGAACGCGGAATAGAGGATTTATGATATTGGTGTAGATCAAGATATTTATTCGTCAATGTAAGCACATTACAATGCACTAATGAACGTCAGAGAAAAATAAAATACGTGAGTGTCGTGGAAAGTGTGTGAATCAAGTGCGATTGGAACGAAGTTATGTTATTTCATTTTATTTCATTTTTTACTTTTTCGTAAATTTTGTGGTTTTAATTTTTTTAGCATTTTTAAAAATTTTGGAAATTTTGGAAATAGTCGAAATTTTGGAAATAGTGGAAAATTTGGAAATTTTGAAAGTTTTGGAAATTTTGTGAAATTTTGGAAATTTTGGAAATTTTGGAAATTTTGGAGATTTTGGAAATATTGGAAATTTTAAATTTTTGACATTTTCGAAATTTTTGAATTTTTCGACATTTTTAAAATTCTCGACTTTTGAGGTTCTCGACTTTTTTCACTTTTATCACTTTGCCACTTCTCAGTTTCACTACACTTCACTTCACTTTATTCTATTTTATATATTTTTTATTTCATTCCATTTTACATGTTTCTCAATCGTATGGGTGTCGCGTTTTCGTGACGTGACGCTTTTTCGTAACGGTCACGTGACTTTTTTTCGCCTAGGCCCCCATCCGCGAACCGTCCGATAAGGAACTTCGTTCCAAAATTCCACCGGTTCTAACCCTGTAGGTGTACCTCTGGCCCAAGAAGTATTATGACCGAAAAGAAATTCGACGGGACTTATTTTTTTCAAAACAGTAATACATTATTAGATCTTAAAGATACAAAATAATGCGTAGTTCTTCAAGAAGACATATCAAAACAGCTTGAGAGACAGATAATGTACCTATTGTTTAATTATAAAGAAAAATAAATCCTAATCTGACTGCTTCACAAAACGTTTGATATGTGTTCCTACCTAAACGGTGTCCTATAAATGTTAGATGATTTTGTAGTAGTTTTTTGGTTTGCTGCAATAACCCTTTTGACATTCATGACATTTTCAAATATTTCTTAAGAGCGGGTAAAGGTAAATTTAAAGCATCGACGGGTAACATGTTATTAATATGAACACCTTGACCAAATAATTACAAATTATTTAAATACCAACTTTAAACATACAAACTTTCAACCCCCTTTTCACCCCTTCCAGGGTTGATTTTCGGGATGAAAACTGTTCATTGTCCTTTCCCGGGACTCAAACTATCTCTACACAAAATTTCATCATTATCCGTTCAGCCGTTAACTAATTAAAAATACTTGAAACGTGTTCTGTTATCGATTCTAAGTATCTCCAGCCAACTTTTTTTCGAATATATTCCATGAACAGACTTTCGACCCTCTTCAGCTTTCTTATATGTATAGATAGTTTTTATTGAAAGTACCTTTCAGGCGTCACTTCCATTATGTTTTTCAAATTTTTTGGACCTACGGTTCTAAAGTAAGATGTAAATTCTAATATACCAATTTTCATCTAAATCAGTTCAGCGGTAAAAAAATCCTCATACCACCTTCCAACCCCTTTTTCACCCCCACAAGGGTTTGAAAACTATCCTATGACGTTTCTCGAGACTCAAATTATCTAAATCGTTTCAGCGGTTAAAAATTCTCCATACAAACTTTCAACCCCATTTTCACCCCCACCAGGGTTGATTTTCGGGATTAAAACTATATATTATCCTTTCCCAGGACTCAAACTATATCTATCCAAAATTTCATCAAAATCCGTTCAGCCGTTTTCACATGATGCGCGGTCAAATAAACAGACAAACAGATAAACAGACAAACAGATAAACAGACAAAAATTCTAAAAATTGTTGGAACGTGTTCTCCTATCGATTCTAAGTATCCCCAGACAACTTTTTTTCGATTATCTTCCATGTACAGACTTTCGACCCTCTTCAGCTTTATTATATGTATAGATAGATTAAGAAAGTACGCTAATAAATACAAACGCTATAGTTAAAGCAATGACGCGTAGTTTCAGTGACCGCGAGGCAACCGGATGGCTCGCGGTATTTAAGCTCCTGAAGTGATGAGGAACCGCCCTGTGTCACCCGAACTGACCCAACTTGGACTGGAGCGGAAATAGAGGGGGGGGGGGGGGGTGCAAAAATTTTTTTTTTTATCGCGAGGCAACCGACTGAAACAGCGGTTGCCTGAAAGAATGTACCCTGGTTATATCACAAATGCCATTTTAATGCCATCCCTCCTGGTTGGACTGGTTTCCTGTACGAAAACGACGAAGAAAATTAAAAATAAATTTGTCAGGCAACCGCTTGAAAATTGGCATGCTTGTTCTTCATCACATACAGACACCGGAAACAAATTGCCATCCGCCCAGGCCGGGCAGTTATCGAACCATCAGAGTTGGAAGCCGGACCCAAGGTGATTTTTTCTATCGGTGGAGGAGAACTTAGGAAAAACGCACTTACAATCATCGAAATCAGTTGGCATTTGTTTTTTGAATTTTGTATGATGTGGCAAACGATATACCCAAATGCCATCCCTCTCCTATGACATCCCTCTGTGGCCACCCCTACAAAAACGAGAAATTCGTCAAATTTGAATACGCGGAATAAAATGTTTTGCAATGAATTGCCACAGAACACTAGAAAGAAATCGCTCCTTCAACCTTCAAGTCACACAGCGAAATCTTGCCAATATTCTATAGGATTTTGTTTTAGATCTTGCGTCCCAAATGAAAAACTTTATTTATATCAAGAATTAAATCAATTGCCTCTTAAAGAAAACCCAAGGCACAGCCCACCGTTAAATTAATAATAAAAGCAATAATGCTTTCAATACAATCAGACTAATACTATTCACGAAAATATTCTTTCAACTTTTATTTAAGAGACAAACATTTTAAGTATGTACATATGTAGGTAGTGACACTGCCTATGACCACAGAATAACTAATAGTACTACCGTACAGAAAATTCACTCCTTCACAAAAGTCAGATTTAGGTATAAAATTATACCTATACTCGCCGCCTGCAAGCAAAATTGAAACTTATAACCGCGCACGAACCGTGAATCTTGTTTGCGCGGCGCAGTTTTATGACCGAGCTGTGAGGGTTGTCAAGTTTTTGTACCTATACCTACTGATTTATTATTTTTAAGATAAATATGTAGGAATTACAAACGTTGATTCTGTAAACATGAAATTTTATCCGGAGATAGAAATTTTTATTGAGATTATGTCTGATTCTCACGGAAGTAGGTGTGCCACCGCCGTATTCCTTTGAAAATATGTCGGTCAGTTCCTAATATTGTTTCTGGACAACCAATATTCAATAAATTAAGAATGTTTATTTTAACTATTACTAAGTAAGGACTTCGGGACCTTTAATATCGTCCGGAATTTAAAAATGTTATTTCTGCTTCCTTGTTCTTCCGTTTATTCAGACATCCGTAAAGACATCTTTTATACGGATTAGATCGAGATTTAGGTTTCGAAGCCATCGTGTATTTTCAATATTTCGCGAGCGCCACGTGACACGACTATCGTGCGAGCCCAGCGGCAGCGGCAGCCTTCTGCCATACACCTGCCCGGGAGGCGCGCCCGCTAAATGTACCTAAACTGCGTAGTGAAACCCCCCTGCTATGACGAAGCCGGAGGTCCCGGGTTCGTATCCTGGTAAGGGCATTTATTTGTGTGTTTAAAAGTAGGTACGGGAGCGGGAGACATTTATTTAAAAAATTCAGCCTTTTGAATATATCTTCTAAAGTTTATGTCTTTATGTTGGTACCTTCAAAAATAACTTTTTTCATTTTCCATACTCAAAAACCATATCCCGCCTAAAGTGCTTGATATAAGTCAGGGATGACTTTTTCTGAAAGAAGTTAAACTATTAATTTATGCCCCGGCAAAAATAGAATAGGAACATAATTTAAAAATACAATTGCATTATTTTCAACAGTAAACCCGTTAACTGCCAATGTATCCCACAGGGCTTGCCAGTTTAATAGCACATTAAAGGCACATGCGTGCAAACGGTTGCCAATACCCAATACCAATGTATGTTTTGTGAGATTGGCTGAACAGTAAGGCTTTGAAAACTAAAATCACTAATAATTAATTAACGCACATGAATTGCATTTGATAATATATTTTGAAGTCTTGTTATTGCAAAAAAATGCTTTTGTTGCATTATTATTTTCAACACACCTGCTCGTAACGAGGATCTTATTCCACCGCTTTTATGCTCATAATCCTAAATATTAAACACGGGTGCATTTCACAATAATTATCCAACTAGTGGAATAATTTAATAATCCGATCAAGTGACGTTTGTACTCTAGTAACAAGTTGTACGCACGCAGACGAATCGTTGTAATTTCGTTTTTTTAACTCTTTATCAGTTTACATTCTAAAAAAGTAAAAAAAAAGTAAATATATTAAAAATATACACATTTACGATAGAATTTAAATTATACAATCCTGATTGTGAATAAGAATAATTTCAACTTATTATATTACTCGTAATACACAATAATTCGTGTTTAAAACACGAATTGTCTGTTTTAATATTGGCTATTTGGCATTATACATACGTCCGCGCCTTTGCCTCAAGCTGCACGCACATCCAAAAAATAAAATTGCGCGCCATTTATAAGTTAACCTCAAATCATTGTTTATTTGTTAGATTTTTCTCGTCGTGTTTTATTAATTTAAACAAATTATATTTTCAATGAATAAGAAGACAACTTTAGCGTTAATTTAACCTCTGAATATATTTCAAAATTGTGATACATACAAGTAAAATGTCATCATAAAAATCTAGTGAGCAATACGTAAGAAAAAAATACTATAATTTATTGCACAATAAATGTTAAGTCTTTAATTTTATGAAATTATTTGAAAAAGAGTTCCAGATACTCAATAACATCACAAAAAAGGTTAGTTAAATTTAATTATCTTAGGTTCGTAAGTACCTCTATCCTGTAAACATTCTGACAATTAATGTATTTATCAAAAGTTATTAATTATACTATTCTGTTATTTCCTGGCAAGTGTGTTGAAAAACGTCGTATGAAACGTGTGTGCTTGATCATTACATAAGCTCAGCTTCCTTATGCGCACTCACATGCGTTCGTGCGCAAAATATCGCTTCGTATGTAATGATCAACTTAGCACACTTGTATCATAATGTACTATTAATACCCGAAAACTCCATTCTTACAGAGCTAGTTTAGTGAGGACGTTGATTCGTGCAAACTTGTCGCTGGATTATATGTTTTATATGATCTGATTAAAGCTAAAAGCCAAGTTTAATTTTACATTTTTATTTTTATGAAATACTTTAACACATACCTTAAAATACCCACCTAAACATGGGCAACGTTTCTTAAAATTGCTCTAAGTAAACCATATATACTTTTGCTTAAAAAATATGCAAAAATAAAATAATGTTTCTTTTCCGTAAACTAACCTATTTTAATGATTAGGTATAGTTAGTTCCCCTTCAGGGTCGATAGATTTTTTCATACTATGAATTAAATTCAAAATGCGAAGATGTAACGAGGTGTAAAGTATACTTCCGCCGGCGCGGCCGTACCACCAGCTGGACATTATTCGCACTCCCACGCTACAGGTGATTTAGGGTTCCGCAAAGTATGACTAATACTTTGATTTACCAGCAAATGCGGTCGATATTTTTATCTATGGCAAACAAGCATACAGCCTGCCTAATGGTAAGCAGCTACCATAACCTTGGGGGCTAATTGTTATTTTGTTTTAGCTTCCTTTTTTCGGCCTAGCCTAGTCGGTGGTGACTCTGCCTATGAAGCAGGAGGTCCCGGGTTCGAATCCTGGTCAGGACATTTATAAGTGTGTTTATCACGGATATTTGTTCCTGAAATATAGATGTTTTCTATTTAGATATTTACGTATTTATCTATATCTATCTTTTATACATATCTTCGTCTAGTACCCACAACACAAGCCTTATTGAGCTTACCGTGGGACTAGGTTGATTTGTGTAATATTGTCCCATAATATTTATTTATTATTTTCTTTAATTATTTTAAAATTTTATGTGATTTCTACTCAGAATTGCGAACCCTTTCGATCATGATAGGAGAAGTCTCCTTTCGATATTAACAATTTTTTTTTTATTGGTACTTATCTCTCATTTATGGGACAATCGTTTAGTTATACGTATTAATGGGGGGATCAATGTTACTCTGCGTCCGTAGGAAACACGTTAGACAACCCTACACGTGACCCCTGGGTGGTGCTAAAAGAGTAACAAAATTGGCAGCTGCACTGGCCCATCTGGACCTCGCAGCACTCACTGGATTTTCTTCATATGCTTTCCCACTACTACTACTTCAGAGAAGAAATGCCTATCTATATCCAGTGACATGTTGCCATACGATAAAATAAAATAAACTTATTAATGACTACCACCTGTATACGGAACCCGGTAATATGTGTAATCAATCAGTTACGCGTTAACGAGCGGCTCGCGGCGAGTGCCGGCCATTATCGTAAATTTCATATTTTTACGTTCATAACATAACACCGACCCAGAAAAATAAGCTATCCACATTTCTTTAAAATTTTCACAAAACACACTAAAGAAAGAATTTAAATTTTAAACCCTGCTGCTTTTCCACAAGGTCCTATTTAAAATATCAAATGACTATAGTCTGATGTATGAGTTTGTTTTGTTTTCAAACTGTTTTTTTGGATAGTCGTTATGCAAACTTTTGTCAGGGTTCCGCTGGGGATGACATAAGCTGTAGCCAAAGACAATGACAGTCGTTAATCGACATCGCCAATCGAAAAGTGAAGAAAAGTAAGAATACTTACATACTTGTGTAAGTAATTTTATAATATTTTCCATTGTATTCATTACGTCTATTCATAATTATTATTGCAAAGACTGTGTACCAACATTACCACCCTTGAAAGTAGGCATTATGGCTGAATATTGACTAAGCCCGTTTAAAATATGCTTTTGGCGCGTTTTGATCAGTTTGCATTATCTGTGGTTCACTGTAAAAAGATGTCATACGAAAAATACTGTGTTGATGTTCATTTTGCTAAGAGAAATATACGTTTAATGTTAAATATACTGCGTGTTTTAACTGGAAAACTACCCTGAAGGCTCCCAAACCCTGGATTTGAAGGCTAAGCTTTCACATGATCACTTCCATACGCATTTAGATTGACTATAAACGATTGCCACTTGATTAGACCTGACAAGTAACTTTGTGTGTGTGATATTAAAGCTTGTCCCAGTAAAAAATGTCGTTAGTTTACGCAGCGTTGGTATATCTGGTTTCAATGAAAATGGTTGTAACTAGCTGGTTATATGTTAAATGCATCTCGGTTCTTTATTTAATATTAGAAAAAAATCTGTCACAGTCACATTTTCAAAGATCTCGTCTCCACAAGAAAAACTTCATGAGAAAATATTGTACAAATATGTCCTATATTAAGGCGACGATATATGCAAACACGTCAAATCGAGGTGTTTTCGTGCAAGGTTTTTGAAAAAAACAAACCACGTTGGAGCATGTATGTTACATTTTCTGTAGGGGCATATAGTTGGGTTCGGTCTACCGATACGTGCTTGGTCTTGTATAACATAATTAGGTATATATATCATCGTTATGAAACTGTTTTGGAGAAAACTTGTCGCAAGTTTTATTTCGGTCAGAAATAATTCTATGTTGCGAAATTAAACATAATTACTTCTTAGCACATTACTAATGTTCTACCGATAACTATAGTCGTATTAAGCGCTTAATAAAGGTTTTAGACGCAAAACCTTGTAGAGCCTGTAATAATCAGAACTATGCAATTGCTGCAATAAAACTTATAGGCGTTTATTCTATTGCAGCCAGAGACATGTTTCATGTGTCAAATTTGAGTAATATGATTAGTAATTTTGAGTGCGGAAATTCGTTCCACATAGCTTAGGTTATAGTACGCTTGCTTACTAAGTAGATATGTCCGAGTTCAAATCTAGGCTGATGTTAACTTTTTGTTTATTTTTTTATCTCATTTCTCATTTATATTTTCAATCCTGATCCTAAGCGATTTATAGGTATTTTTGGACAAAAAAAAGTCAAATCATACTATAGTCAAGTTAGTAGTTATATAGTTTAATCTTTTTATTTTGACTTTTTTACCCAATATATTTAAACTACCAACTTATTAAAGAGACTAATTCATTATTCAATTTTTACAGTGGGTATGGGTACTTTTTACCATAGACGGCTTCGTCCATGTTTTTACCATAATTTATATTACAAGAGTGCGTTTGTTCGAGCATTTTCCATCCGAGGCGACGTTGCCAGCTTACTCTCATTTGCTCATTTCGCTTCTTGCTTTGCGCTGTTGCAAGCTAGATCTATATTATGATATGAATGACGGATACATTGAATACAATCAAATGCGCTTGAAGTTGAAACACATTCGTGCATTTGTCAGTGATTTGTCCACATCATCGTGTTAGGTTGTATATCTCTCTCTTTACTATGGAATAAGAAAGAAACAATCGGCTCGGCTGTCCCGGCACTCTCCGATGTCTGGTCGCATCATTAGGTTTATATGGTTTATTGCATGTTCGTTTTCGTACGATTTAAAAGATATGGTGAATTATTAATATTATTATTAGGTACGTAAGTAGATATGGAATTAATTTAATCGTATAAGTATATATACCAATATAATTTCTCACAATCCCTAAAATGAAAAAAACAATAAGTAAGGTACGATTGGGGTAAGACCGGATCATTTTTGAACTAGTTGGTCAGCTTTCAGGGCTGACTTTTATGCTTTACCTTTGTAAAAATTTCTCGAAATATTAATCCTTGTTTCAAATCAGTATGTATGTACCTAAGCTGTTTTTCCTGTATAAATTTTCAAAATCTACTCCTTCTACTTAAGATTGGACTATTGAATAAAATGTACTCTTAGTAAGTTTTTAGGTGCTAGTTTTCTTCCACTTATCGATTTTGCCAGCTTTGTAATGCAATAATAAATTTTGAAGTGCCCTTACTTATCGTTCTAGAGCTTATATGGTCTTGTTTAGATTAATATTATACGAGAATAAATCATACTCGAAAGGTTTTTTTATAATAAAACATTTTTTGTAAAAGTGGAGTATGTGTCAGTTTTCCGTCCATACTTATTGATATATTGATATTCAAGTTTTTGAAATAAAAGCTTATAATTAAAATATCAATTAAAGAATAAATAATTATTATCAATGGCAAATTTGACCTCAAAACGTTTTTTCCATGTAGACGGAGAGCTGGCCACGTCAGATATGACACAATAGTCAGGTTTCATTGCTCTCATTATTGTGTCATATCTGACGTGGCCAGCTCTTAGTCCAATAAATTTGTAGCAGTTTAATCAGGTGGACGGCAACCCGGACGGGAAACTAGCATAACCACCCTATGCACGGTTTCAAATAATAGATATAATTATAAACCGCCTTTATTATGTTAATGTCAACCTTTCAGCATTTTCTCAAACTTTTCAAAAACGAGTGAGTTAAAAATATTGAGAGTGGAGAGACAAGATGTTTCAAACCTTTGAAGCAAGATGTTTCAAAATTTAAAAATTTAAAAAAAACGCTTTTGGCTATAATTCCTTTTTTTTCCCCAGCCTACTTGAAGAGATATAATACGTATCCATACTAATATTCAGTGATCGGAATAGGTAGTGCCATTTCGGGTGAATGACCTTAAACATTGTACAGAACATGGATAAGACTTGAGATTCTTCGACTCGTATTTCTCACAGAAAAATTTCTTCAAAACGCAAAAGTAAAAAAAATGTCATTATAAATACATCATTCATTTAAAATTACTTTCGTTTAACAGTTACAATTAACAATAATACAATCATAAAATAAAACACGAAACATCAACATCATTATATTAAATGCACATATGTAATTAAATTACTACTTTCTTTGAAATTATACTAGCAAACCATATTTTTTTCAATATTTTCTACTGTCAATCTATTTCTTTTGACGTCCAATATCTAACTGAAACCACATTTTTCATAGGGTTCTTTAAAACATTTTTTAAACCAAACACAAACTTTAAAACTTTCATATCAAATCCCGGAGTTAAAAACTATATCCGTACTAAGCTTACGCACCGAAGTCCCTCGAAATGGCACTACCAATTCCGATCACTGCTAATATTATAGTGTGTCTGTCTGTCAACTCTTCACGCTTAAACCGCTCAACTGATTTAGATGAAATTTGGTATGTATAAGGGGATGAAAACGGAATGGAAGTTTATACGGAATTGTTGCTCCCTGTTGACTTGAAATAGCATACGTGCTAGTTTTATATTTGCTCTTAGATTTTACTAACTAGTAACATTTATTTTGCGTTTTATTATGTAATTCCATATGGCTCATGTTAATTTCGCGCAGACGAAGTCGCGGGTAAAAGCTAGTATTTTAATATTGTAATGGATTTTGATATGATAAAACTTTTGAAATAGATGGCAATTAACCAAAACTAACCCAAAAATGTACCCAAAAAACCGTGACGACCCTATACACGACACAATACAACTAATCCATACTAATATTATAAATGGGAAAGTGTATGTGTGTGTTTGTTTCTTTGTTTGTCCGTCTTTCACGGCAAAATGGGGCGACGAATTGAAGTGATTTTTTAAATGGAGATAGTTGAAGGGATGGAGAGTGACATAGGCTACTTTTTGTCTCTTTCTAACCCCCCACTTCCCTAAAATGGGGGGTGAAAATTTGTATGGTTTGTTACCCCGAATTTAACGCGAGCGAAGCCGCGGGCAAAAGCTATTATATGTTATTAACTTACTCGTGCTGACTTTTCGTGTTTTTAATTCTTTTGTGTAATTTCAATTTATAATTCTTATGTGAGACGACAAACGCTTTTATATTTGTCAATTTTTTTAGTAAAAAACACTTATGGTATATAAATGAAAATGGTTAAAACATGTTAAAAAATTAATCTTAAACTTTAGGTTGAATTAAGTTATTTGCTTTTTAGCTATGGTTTTCTGTAAGGTACTTCCCCAGTCGAGCTCTGAGCCAGGTCCAGATTTGAGCGTGATAACATTCGCTGAACTGTGCCTTACCACAGTTAGCGAGATAACATTCGGAGTGCCCATACCTCCCTTTTGGACATAACATACCCGTGTCTAAACCTGTTCCTAGTAACCAACTAGGTACCAATTTAAAAAAATGTTCACAGCAACAATTAATTGGATCCAGTCTTAAATGCCACGCAAAAACAAATCAAACCATTTTTTGTGACAAACAATTGAATTTATAGAACGAAACTTTTTTGTCTATAAAGATCACATGTATGCGCGACTTCGGCAGCAGATAGCATACATCCTCCATACTACCCTCTTGAACCTGATGTTTATTCAGTGTTGGGCGTAATTTATTAGATGGTACCTACTTTTGTAATGAATTAAATTGCTAATTAAATTACATGAAAATCAATTATATTAAGTAATTGAAATTGCTTGTAATTGAGATTACATGTCAGTAGTATTCCCGATTACATATAATTTGTAATTGCAATTACTTTTATCTTAACTACTTTTACTTGTAACTTCGATAATTTGAAATAATATACAAGTTAAATTTCTTTTTGGGTCAGTGGGGGCAGCTACCAGATCCCTCGCTGCAACGCGAAAATGGTCTTAGAAGACCTTCCCTCAATTTCAAATTAATCAATCTTCATTAATTTGAAATTGAGGGAAGGTCTTCTACGGATTTTGGAAAAAAACATACAGGATGCGAGATGAGGTCACATTTGGTAAACTTCTTTTTGATGCCAATCGATCCCATTCTTGTATGGGATCAAAAATAATTTGCGGCTAGAAAAGCCACAAATTGAGAAAAACTTTTCCCATACTTTATGAAAATTGTTTTTTTTATTTTTCACATGCTGCTTTTTTATGCCAATCGATTCCATTCCTATCGTTTCTAATAGTTTCCTATTATTAGGTATGTACTAAAAAGCCACAAATTAAATATTTTCCATACATTTACTATAAATAATAAATAAATATTATACGACAATCTTACACAAATCGACCTAGGCCCACAGTAAGCTCAATAAGGCTTGTGTTATGGGTACTAGACGACGATATATATAATAGATAAATATGGATAAATACTTAAATACAAAGAAAACATCCATAGCTCAGGAACAAATATCTGCGATAAACACACATATAAATGCCCTGACCAGGATTCGAACCCGGGACCTCCTGCTTCGTAGGCAGGGTCACTACCGACAGGGCTAGAAGATCGTCAAATAAAGAATAAGTGATTTTTAGGGTTCCGTAGCCAAATGGCAAAAAACGGAACCCTTATGGATTCGTCACGTCTGTCTGTATGTCTGCCCGTCCGTATGTCACAGCCATTTTACTCGGAAACTATACGACGTATCTGAATAAAATTTACACATAAGGTGTATTCTGTATGCCGCTACTTAGTTATGTATTTAAATTTGAAAAAAAAAAATATTTTAAGGGGGGGCGCTCCATACATGTATCTAAATTTCAAAAAAATTGTTTTTACCAAAAATCAACATGTGATACATCAATCGATAGGTCTTTAAAAATAATATTGAAGTTTTTTTGATCATTTTGTGATTAAGTAAATATTTTTTGATATAATCGCTTCGAAAGTCAGAAAAATTTTGTAGCCCCCCCCCGTAACTTTTGAACCGTAAGTCCAAAAAATATGAAAAAATTTGAGGAGATGCGCCTTATTATATACTTGCTACGAAAATTGTTTTGAACATTATCGGTTTAGCCATTTTTGAGTTATTTCCAAAAAACTTCCTCCATAGGCATCAGATACGACCTTTTGCTATTAGTTTGGTTCTTATTACATTGAAGGTACGGAACCCTCCTATGCGTGGTCCGACACGCACTTGGCCGGTTTTTTAAACTTTTCACTTAACCAACAGTCGTTTTTATTAAGCATACCTACCGGAAGAAACATTTAAGTAAAATGTGAATGTCCCTGAAAAAAGCGGCATCGCCATTATATCAAAATGCAACTAGGTACAGGTACACAATAGTGTTGGAGGATGTGTGGTTTGTATTTGCAACTGAAGGATAATTTTCCAGATAGGTAATTGAATTATCCGATGTTCTCCCGATGCGGTCTTATCCCAACGCACTTTACCGTCCTCATTGAAAGCGATTTTGACCATCTCTAATTTCGTTATAGATACTAAAAACCTGGATTTTTCAGAGCAGAAGAGGACATAAAACAAATTAGTTACAAATAATATTATCTTCAGTTAAGTACATTTTATTTGAACTTTTATTTTGAAAGACTTGACACGTACTTGACACATAGAAATATAACCGCCATGATGAATGCTTATTTTGGATATTTAGAATAAAACATTATAATTGTGCGATTATTATGTGACCTTAAGGTGACGGGTATCGCGGTTGACGACTGCATTTTGCGTTTTTATAATCGCAGCTTCCGCTTCTGCCATCTAGTATACTTGAGATGAATTATGACAATTCAATGTTGACATGTTTAAATAGTCAAGCAATCGCGGTCTTTTACAGTAAGATGGCGCTTTGATAATGATTCCATTTTATGTGTACTTACTTAATTAAAGTTACTATTGTATGTAGGTAATCAATGACGAAATAATTAAAGTTACCTATAATATAAAACTACTTGACCAACGCACGCCATTACCTACAGTATCATAATCGCACAATTATAATGTTTTATTCTAAATATCCAAAATAAGCATTCATCATGGCGTTTATATTTCTATGTGTCAAGTACGTGTCAAGTCTTTCAAAATAAAAGTTCAAATAAAATGTACTTAACTGAAGATAATATTATTTGTAACTAATTTGTTTTATGTCCTCTTCTGCTCTGAAAAATCCAGGTTTTTAGTATCTATAACGAAATTAGAGATGGTCAAAATCGCTTTCAATGAGGACGGTAAAGTGCGTTGGGATAAGACCGCATCGGGAGAACATCGGATAATTCAATTACCTATCTGGAAAATTATCCTTTAGTTGCAAATACAAACCACACATCCTCCAACACTATTATGTACCTGTACCTAGTTGCATTTTGATATAATGGCGATGCCGCTTTTTTCAGGTACATTCACATTTTACTTAAATGTTTCTTCCGGTAGGTATGCTTAATAAAAACGACTGTTGGTTAAGTGAAAAGTTTAAAAAACCGGCCAAGTGCGTGTCTGACCACGCACAGGAGGGTTCCGTACCTTCAATGGAATAAGAACCAAACTAATAGCAAAAGGTATCTGATGCCTATGGAGGAAGTTTTTTGGAAATAACTCAAAAATGGCTAAATCGATAATGTTCAAAACAATTTTCGTAGCAAGTATATAATAAGGCGCATCTCCTCAAATTTTTTCATATTTTTTGGACTTACGGTTCAAAAGTTACAGGGGGGGCTACAAAATTTTTCTGACTTTCGAAGCGATTATATCAAAAAATATTTACTGATCACAAAATGATCAAAAAAACTTCAATATTATTTTTAAAGACCTATCGATTGATGTATCACATGTTGATATTAGGTAAAAACAATTTTTTTTAAATTTAGATACATGTATGGAGCGCCCCCCTTAAAATATTTTTTTTTCAAATTTAAATACATAACTAAAGTAGCGGCATACAGAATACACCTTATGTGTAAATTTTATTCAGATACGTCGTATAGTTTCCGAGTAAAATGGCTGTGACATACGGACGGGCAGACATACAGACAGACGTGACGAATCCATAAGGGTTCCGTTTTTTGCCATTTGGCTACGGAACCCTAAAAATCACTTATTTGACGATCTCCTAGCCCTGTCGGTAGTGACCCTGCCTACGAAGCAGGAGGTCCCGGGTTCGAATCCTGGTCAGGGCATTTATTTGTGTGTTGATCGCAGATATTTGTTCCTGAGTTATGGATGTTTTCTTTGTATTTAAGTATTTATCCATATTTATCTATCATATATATCGTCGTCTAGTATCCATAACACAAGCCTTATTAAGCTTACTGTGGGCCTAGGTCGATTTGTGTAAGATTGTCGTATAATATTTATTTATTATTTATAGTAAATGTATGGAAAATATTTAATTTGTGGCTTTTTAGTACATTACCTAATAATAGGAAACTATTAGAAACGATAGGAATGGAATCGATTGGCATAAAAAAGCAGCATGTGAAAAATAAAAAAAACAATTTTCATAAAGTATGGGAAAAGTTTTTCTCAATTTGTGGCTTTTCTAGCCGCAAATTATTTTTGATCCCATACAAGAATGGGATCGATTGGCATCAAAAAGAAGTTTACCAAATGTGACCTCATCTCGCATCCTGTATGTTTTTTTCCAAAATCCGTAGAAGACCTTCCCTCAATTTTAAATTAATGAAGATTGATTAATTTGAAATTGAGGGAAGGTCTTCTAAGACCATTTTCGCGTTGCAGCGAGGGATCTGGTAGCTGCCCCCACTGACCCAAAAAGAAATTGAACTTGTATATTATTTCAAATTATCGAAGTTACAAGTAAAAGTAGTTAAGATAAAAGTAATTGCAATTACAAATTATATGTAATCGGGAATACTACTGACATGTAATATCAATTACAAGCAATTTCAATCACTTAATATAATTGATTTTCATGTAATTTAATTAGCAATTTAATTCATTACAAAAGTAGGTACCATCTAATAAATTACGCCCAACACTGAATAAACATCAGGTTCAAGAGGGTAGTATGGAGGATGTATGCTATCTGCTGCCGAAGTCGCGCATACATGTGATCTTTATAGACAAAAAAGTTTCGTTCTATAAATTCAATTGTTTGTCACAAAAAATGGTTTGATTTGTTTTTGCGTGGCATTTAAGACTGGATCCAGTTAATTGTTGCTGTGAACATTTTTTAAATTGGTACCTAGTTGGTTACTAGGAACAGGTTTAGACACGGGTATGTTATGTCCAAAAGGGAGGTATGGGCACTCCGAATGTTATCTCGCTAACTGTGGTAAGGCACAGTTCAGCGAATGTTATCACGCTCAAATCTGGACCTGGCTCAGAGCTCGACTGGGGAAGTACCTTACAGAAAACCATAGCTAAAAAGCAAATAACTTAATTCAACCTAAAGTATAAGATTAATTTTTTAACATGTTTAACCATTTTCATTTATATGCCATAAGTGTTTTTTACTAAAAAAATTGACAAATATAAAAGCGTTTGTCGTCTCACATAAGAATTATAAATTGAAATTACACAAAAGAATTAAAAACACGAAAAGTCAGCACGAGTAAGTTAATAACATATAATAGCTTTTGCCCGCGGCTTCGCTCGCGTTAAATTCGGGGTAACAAACCATACAAACTTTCACCCCCCATTTTAGGGAAGTGGGGGGTTAGAAAGAGACAAAAAGTAGCCTATGTCACTCTCCATCCCTTCAACTATCTCCATTTAAAAAATCACTTCAATTCGTCGCCCCATTTTTCCGTGAAAGACGGACAAACAAAGAAACAAACACACACATACACTTTCCCATTTATAATATTAGTATAGATTAGTTGTATCGTGTCGTGTATAGGGTCGTCACGGTTTTTTGGGTACATTTTTGGGTTAGTTTTGGTTAATTGCCATCTATTTCAAAATTTTTATCATATCAAAATCTATTATAATATTAAAATACTAGCTTTTACCCGCGACTTCGTCTGCGCGAAATTAACATGAGCCATATGGAATTACATAATAAAACGCAAAATAAAAGTTACTAGTTAGTAAAATCTAAGAGCAAATATAAAACTAGCACGTATGCTATTTCAAGTCAACAGGGAGCAACAATTCCGTATAAACTTCCATTCCGTTTTCATCCCCTTATACATACCAAATTTCATCTAAAGCAGTTTAGCGGTTTAAGCGTGAAGAGTTAACAGACAGACACACTATAATATTAGTATGGATACGTATTATATCTCTTCAAGTAGGCTGGGGAAAAAAAAAGAATTATAGCCAAAAGCGTTTTTTAAAATTTTTAAATTTTGAAATATCTTGCTTCAAAGGTTTGAAACATCTTGTCTTTCCACTCTCAATATTTTTAACTCACTCGTTTTTGAAAAGTTTGAGAAAATGCTGAAAGGTTGACATTAACATAATAAAGGCGGTTTATAATTATATCTATTATTTGAAACCGTGCATAGGGTGGTTATGCTAGTTTCCCGTCCGGGTTGCCGTCCACCTGATTAAACTGCTACAAATTTATTGGACTAAGAGCTGGCCACGTCAGATATGACACAATAATGAGAGCAATGAAACCTGACTATTGTGTCATATCTGACGTGGCCAGCTCTCCGTCTACATGAAAAAAACTTTTTGAGGTCAAATTTGCCATTGATAATAATTATTTATTCTTTAATTGATATTTTAATTATAAGCTTTTATTTCAAAAACTTGAATATCAATATATCAATAAGTATGGACGGAAAACTGACACATACTCCACTTTTACAAAAAATGTTTTATTATAAAAAAACCTTTCGAGTATGATTTATTCTCGTATAATAATAATCTAAACAAGACCATATAAGCTCTAGAACGATAAGTAAGGGCACTTCAAAATTTATTATTGCATTACAAAGCTGGCAAAATCGATAAGAAAACTAGCACCTAAAAACTTACTAAGAGTACATTTTATTCAATAGTCCAATCTTAAGTAGAAGGAGTAGATTTTGAAAATTTATACAGGAAAAACAGCTTAGGTACACTTCATACTGATTTGAAACAAGGATTAATATTTCGAGAAATTTTTACAAAGGTAAAGCATAAAAGTCAGCCCTGAAAGCTGACCAACTAGTTCAAAAATGGTCCGGTCTTACCCCATCGTACCTTACTTATTGTTTTTTTCATTTTAGGGATTGTGAGAAATTATATTGGTATATATACTTATACGATTAAATTAATTCCATATCTACTTACCTACCTAATAATAATATTAATAATTCACCATATCTTTTAAATCGTACGAAAACGAACATGCAATAAACCATATAAACCTAATGGCGCGACCAGACATCGGAGAGTGCCGGGACAGCCGAGCCGATTGTTTCTTTCTTATTCCATAGTAAAGAGAGAGATATACAACCTAACACGATGATGTGGACAAATCACTGACAAATGCACGAATGTGTTTCAACTTCAAGCGCATTTGATTGTATTCAATGTATCCGTCATTCATATCATAATATAGATCTAGCTTGCAACAGCGCAAAGCAAGAAGCGAAATGAGCAAATGAGAGTAAGCTGGCAACGTCGCCTCGGATGGAAACTGCTCGAACAAACGCACTCTTGTAATATAAATTATGGTAAAAACATGGACGAAGCCGTCTATGGTAAAAAGTACCCATACCCACTGTAAAAATTGAATAATGAATTAGTCTCTTTAATAAGTTGGTAGTTTAAATATATTGGGTAAAAAAGTCAAAATAAAAAGATTAAACTAACTACTAACTTGACTATAGTATGATTTGACTTTTTTTTTGTCCAAAAATACCTATAAATCGCTTAGGATCAGGATTGAAAATATAAATGAGAAATGAGATAAAAAAATAAACAAAAAAGTTAACATCAGCCTAGATTTGAACTCGGACATATCTACTTAGTAAGCAAGCGTACTATAACCTAAGCTATGTGGAACGAATTTCCGCACTCAAAATTACTAATCATATTACTCAAATTTGACACATGAAACATGTCTCTGGCTGCAATAGAATAAACGCCTATAAGTTTTATTGCAGCAATTGCATAGTTCTGATTATTACAGGCTCTACAAGGTTTTGCGTCTAAAACCTTTATTAAGCGCTTAATACGACTATAGTTATCGGTAGAACATTAGTAATGTGCTAAGAAGTAATTATGTTTAATTTCGCAACATAGAATTATTTCTGACCGAAATAAAACTTGCGACAAGTTTTCTCCAAAACAGTTTCATAACGATGATATATATACCTAATTATGTTATACAAGACCAAGCACGTATCGGTAGACCGAACCCAACTATATGCCCCTACAGAAAATGTAACATACATGCTCCAACGTGGTTTGTTTTCTTCAAAAACCTTGCACGAAAACACCTCGATTTGACGTGTTTGCATATATCGTCGCCTTAAGGCATTTTCACGAAAAAAGTGGCAATGGAGCTAAACAAGTCTGTTAGAACTGTGTAAAGGGTCCTAAAACAATTCAGAGAGACTGGCGGTATTCGACGGCGTCCTGGAAGTGGTCGGAAGACCGGGTTTGTTAAGAAAAATATTGAGAAGAGTATCATAGCTGCTTTGCTGAAAA
The DNA here is from genome assembly GCA_947086415.1 of Pammene aurita. Lineage (NCBI taxonomy): Eukaryota > Metazoa > Arthropoda > Insecta > Lepidoptera > Tortricidae > Pammene > Pammene aurita. The sequence continues at coordinate 37,350,170 of OX352297.1, read as the reverse complement.
AACCTACATCATCTGTAAGAGATTTAGCTAAAAAGTTTAAAACGTCTAAATCCACTGTGCAACGAGTAAAGAAAAATAATTCTATAAAGACTTTCAAACAAACTAAAGTGCCAAATAGAAATTCGAAACAAGAAACTGACGCTAAAACGAGATCAAGAAAACTGTATTCAAAATTAATGACAAAAAAATACTGTATTGTGATGGACGACGAAACATATTGCAAGCTTGATTTTAAATCATGTCCCAGCAGACATCATTTTTATTCGGGGACCGATAGAAAAACTATCAATGACGAGTACAATGTCATAAAAACGGATAAATTTGCGAAGAAGGTTCTTGTGTGGCAAGCGATCTGTTCTTGCGGCAAACGCAGCACTCCATACTTTGCTAAAGGAACTATGAAAGGCGATATATACCTTAAAGAGTGCATGGAAAAGCGATTATTGCCGTTTTTTAAGCGAAACAAGAAGCCAGTTCTGGTTTGGCCTGATCTGGCCACGTGCCACTATTTTAAAAATGTGATACAATGGTACAAAGCCAATAATGTCGAATTTGTGGAAAAATACCAAAATCCTCCTAACTGTCCTGAATTACGACCTATAGAAAAATATTGGGCTCGTATGAAGCAGAAGCTCTTAAAACATAAAACTAACGCCACATCAGTTGAAAACTTCAAGCGAAAATGGAATGCAGCTTCAAAACTAATCACAGACACTGATGTACAAAACCTGATGGCAGGTATCAAAAGAAAATTACGAAGTTTCTGGATGAATAAACAATAGAACAAAAACATAACAAAAATACGTTTTGTTTACTACATTTCTAATAAACTGTTGTCAAAAATTTGGTAACTTTTTATTGCTTACATTATTTCATACTAACTAATAAACGACATTTTTTTCTGGGACAAGCTTTAAGAGTCCGGTAATGATTTGAAAACGAAAATCGCTAATAATATAATAACGCACATAAATTGTATTTGATAAGATAGTTTGAAGTCTTGTTATTGCAAAAAAATACTTTTGGCCCACATTTTTTATTATTTAATACCCGAAAACTCAATTCTTGCAGAGCTTGTTTAGTGAGGACGTTGATTCGTGCAATCTTGTCGCTTGATTTTTTATTATTATTTGTTATGCCCTCCAATATGTTTTATATTATCTGAATAAAGCATGAAGCCAAGTTTATTTCTACATTTTTAATTTTTATGAAATACTTTAATACATTCCCATAAATACCACCTAAACTTGGGCAATTTTTCCTAAAATTGTTCTAGGTAAACATACTCTTACTTAAAAAATATATATGAAAATGAAAAAAACTGTTCCACTTATTCCTTAAACTACTCATTTTCCAACTTATTTATATATTTTACATACTAGTTTAACATCATTTTAATCAATAAAAATCTTACTCTTTTCACCTCTCCAAGCAAAAATCGCGAAACAGCTGTTACATTAAGGTGAATTATTTATAAATGAAACATAAAATCAAAAAAGTGATCCACTTATACAGTTTAAAAAGGAACTACCTTTCAATGTATGTATACAAACTAAAAGTAGTATTATTAGTTACTGTAAACTAGTATCGAAAAGTTGAGCGAAATCGCAAAAAAACTCTACCGGACTCTTAACACCACAAGGAAACCTGCATCTTGAAACATTAAAAAAAAAGTGTATATGAATTTATTTTTCCTTTTTAATTTTATTGCAGTTAGCTGTTAAACGCGTCTCGTCGGGTTTTCAACTAATGTTCGTGTAATTTTGTGAGCAGGTTTGATAGTATTACTAGTTTTTGGAAAGTTTTCAAAATGGCTGAAATATGGGGGGTTAAATACGTAAAATTTTGGACTTGCGAAATTGGAAGAGTTTAGATGAGAGTCAGTACCCATACCCACTTCTGAATTTCACGACAAACTAATATTCATTTAGCTTATAAAATAAGGATTGAGACAATCTTCGAGTCCGGCCCATAAATCTGTTTCATCGAACGAGCGGAGCGTAAGCGAAGCAAGTTCTTACAAACAACTTCTGGCTAGTGGGACGTCTCGGCATTTCGTTGACTTTTTGATTTTGAAAGTTTGTTCCGCGATATCTTTAGTAACGCTTTAAATGAAATTTGTTGGGGTTGTAGCAGAGATACATATAATTTCAAAGTTCCTACATGAGCACGATCGACCAAGGGATCATGGAGTTAAAATGCGCGAAAAAATCATCATAAGAGTCTTGTTATATTGGTCATCTCGTTTGCAAGAGAATCGCGAGTTCTGAGTTCGAGGCGGACTAATTAGGTATCGTTTGACGCACGTCAACGCCGCACATTAGCGTCAACGTGTAACAAAACAATACAATGTAACGGCGATTACAACCGCGATGTTTTCATTGTGCGCCCAGATTTAGCGGCTGACGCGGACGCCGACCTCCGCGGTAAACAATCCCGAAATGACCGTGAGACACTCTGTTTGACATATCAAACTATCGTCGGGGGTAGAGAAGAAACTAGCAACTCCCAAAAATATAAGGAAGATGCAGCTATAATATTTACCATTATTTTGTGATCAAAACGTTGAAAAAACATAAAATAATAGGATTTTTAATTTAGTTTATCCTACTAATTTCAAATAATAATTACGATTTGAAGTAATGTGAATCGGAACGTGTGAAATTTGACACTGTGGACGAACAAATATGGCGAGTGACGTTACAGGAACTGTAGATCCGTTTAGGCGCAGAAATTTAAATTGTCAGTTTGTAACAGCAATTTTTGACTATAAGTTACAGTATTTCAATTTTTAGGGTTCCGTACCTCGAAAGGAAAAAACGGAACCCTTATAGGATCACTTTGTTGTCCGTCTGTCTGTCTGTCTCTCTGTCTGTCTGTCAAGACCATTTTTCTCAGGAACGCGTGGAGGTATCAAGCTGAAATTTATATCAAATACTCAGGTTTACTGTCCCTTGGAGCTGTGAAAAAATCAGACTTCTAAGCCAACACAAATTTTCGAAACTCGCAAGGGAATCAAAACCTACAGGGTACTTCCCGTGAACTCAGAATCTTGAAATTTGGCACGAAGCAACGTCTTATAGCACAGATAAAGAAAAAATTGCGAAAACCGTAAATTTTTAGTTACATCATATAATAAAAATCCATACTAATATTATAAATGGGAAAGTGTATGTGTGTGTTTGTTTGTTTGTCCGTCTTTCACGGCAAAACGGGGCGACGAATTGATATGATTTTTTAAGTGGAGATAGTTGAAGGGATGGATAGTGACATAGGCTACTTTTTGTCTCTTTCTAACCCCCCACTTCCCTAAAATGGGGGGTAGAAGTTTGTATGGTTTGTTACCCCGAATTTAACGCGAGCGAAGCCGCGGGCAAAGGCAAGTATTTTTCATAATTTTAAAGTTACTACCCCTATATACCTACAGGTTTGTACGGAACCCTCGGTGCGCGAGTCCGACTCGCACTTGGCCGGTTTTTTAGGGTTCCGTAGTCAACTAGGAACCCTTATAGTTTCGCCATGTCTGCCCGTCCGTCCGTCCGCGGATAATCTCAGTGACCATTAGCACTAGAAAGCTGAAATTTGGTACTAATATGTATATCAATCACGCCGACAAAGTGGTAAAATAAAAGTGGAAAAAAATGTTTTATTAGGGTACCTCCCCTATACGTAAAGTGGGGAGTGATTTTTTTTTTCATTTCAACCCTAACGTGATATATTGTTGGATAGGTATTTAAAAATGAATAGGGGTTTACTAAAATCATTTTTTGTTTTGTATTTTCGGAAATAATCGCTCCAGAAGTAAAAAAAAATGTGTCCCCCCCCCTCTAACTTTGGACCATAAGTTTTAAAAATATGAAAAAAATCTGAAAGTAAACCTTTATAAAAACTTTCTAGGAAAATTATTTTGAACTCGATAGGTTGAATAGTTTTTGAAAAAAAAAATACAAAATTATTTCTGAACTAAGTTTGTAATTTAACCGTATAAGCAGGTGTGTATTGTACCTGTAATTTCTACAAAATTACAATGAAAAGACTTGCTTTCAAATAAAGTAAAAACGGTGAAAATCGGTTCACGCAATAAATAATTATCCCATAAAAATCATCTTCCATACTTTAAGCTCGCGCGCAATAGTTTACTTAATTTGCCGATAGATGTCGCTGTACGTAGAACGCTCATATCATATCCTACATGGCGGTGTTATTTTAACTCTTAAGTGGGGACACTTACTGTGACGGACGAAAAACTACGGAACCCTACACTGAGTGTGGCCCGACACGCTCTTGGCCGGTTTTTAATACACTTGTGGTTTGTTCTACATGCAATTTTTTCATATGAAAGCATAAATGAAAATATTGCATCTTGCCTATTGTTACACACTTTTATTGCTGCCGGTACGTTCTGTTCCGCACGTTTATTAATTCTCTTCTCCAGACCTCAGAGAAATAAACCAATGGAGTGGTAATTGTCAGGCGTCCCCCTCTGCCAAAAGTACAAGACCACTGGTCGTAGCGGTTATATAAAACTAGTTGTCGCGCGTCAAACGCCATTCAATGAATGTCAGTCAGCCCGGAACGATCTGAGGTAAAAATGCCGAATTGCTGCGTGTCTTCATGTAAGAAAAGATCTGAGTTATCTAGTTTACATAAGGATAACGTTTCTTTTCATCTGTAAGTATAATTACGTCTAAATATCATCAAATAGTGCACGAAATTAGCAAAAAACTAAAAAATATTGTCAATCAAAAAGTGTTGCCACTTAATGGTACTACATCTGCTTTAGGGTAATTTAAACCTGACTCTTCATAGTACATTGTACCATCGGGTTCATAATTGCATACCCAATTTATCAATGAATTCATTCATAAATTGGGTATGCAATTATGAACACGATTACATCGAGGGAGGTAAGTGAAATATTGCAAACAAGAGTAATCGACTCCAGTGCGGCAGAAATACGTCCTCCATTATGTCATTCATTGTCATTGTTATGACAGGTTAGGCTACTTACACTTAAAAGATACTCCGTGGGTTAGGCAGAACATCCATTCGGCATACAGCCATAATTGTAAAGCATTGCTCTGTTAAAAAAGCAATGTGTCTGTGTGTGTGTTGTTATTAAATTATTTCTAAACGTATTTTAATCGACTTTTAAATTATTCAAATTACATATTATTTTTAATCATTAACAAAAATGAAAAGATTAACGTCAGTACTTCAAAGGTAAAACACATTCACACGCATAGCTTTTTAAATTATATATGTCGTCGAGGACCGCCGAGGGCAGGGCTGTAAGGTAGTTTGGAACTCAAAAAACTGACACTATCAGGATAAACTAGCCTATAGCACATTACGATACAATAAAACATAAACACCGGTTTAACAACTGTATTGAAATCAAATCTTTTTAAAACCGTATTATGGGAAGGGCAATAAACTACTACTGGTTCGGAAAGGAGCCCCAACTGAGAAGAACCAGCGTAAGAAAATCAGCGTTTGTGTGCTTGTAGTACGGCACAATAGCTGAAATTTGTCTATGGTCTCAAAAATACAGCTACCATAAACAAATTTCCGTTTTAATAGACAAATTTCAGCTAGTGTGCTGAATTCCGCACTGAAATCCGCTCTAATGTGTGGCGCCCCTTAAGTGAAATATACTTGTAGATTCTTGAAATAACGATATTCCTGTTTAGAAATTAATTCGTTCCTTTATTTTCACCATACATTTTATGTAGCATTTTAATTTTGTATGGATTATACTTTATTTATTATAAGGTACGGTATACACACTTATCCCCTTACGAGTAAATAGGCACTTTTAATTTCTGACTGGTATCACTGTACCTAACGGGTAAGTTTTAGTGATGGGACAGCACAAAAATAAATATCGATATTAACATTAGCAGTATGTTATACTTTTTATTTATAATAGAAAATGAAGAAGAGATACTAGAAATAAAAACACAAATTGGAAACAGATGCCCATTACAATCAAAATATCAACTGCGAAGGACTCTGGAACATCACGATATCGCTAGTGACTGATTCATCATGGTTCATTACAGTGAAAAATTCACTGAGGTGGATAGAGGAACGTCTAGTGTAATTGGAAGCACATTGGAACGGTAACCTAAACACGTGGGTTCGAATCCCGTGATGTTCCAAAGTTCTTTGCAGTTCAATGTTTCATTGTAATAGTTATTTGTTTCCAATTTGTAGTATTTTCCACTAACTTTAAAATCAAATACACATCAAAATATTAAATTGATAATATAAAAGTTATTCTAAATCAGCTTGCAAGATTTGTCCTGACCAAATAGACAAACTAACTTACATAGAATACTAACATTGTAAGTAATATGCTGGTAGAAAAACTTGATATTTAATCACAACTTAACATTATAATTATATCAATAGCTAAACCTTATACTTGGTAAATAAACAAAAATATATAACTAACCTACGATCAATGTTTCTCTGCGTCCGTAGGAAACACCTTAGACAACCCTACACGTAATTCCTGGGTGGTGCTAAAAGAGTTACAAACTTGGCAGCTCTACTGTCCTACCTGGACCTCGCAGCACTCACTGGATTTTCTTCATCATCTGCTTTCCCACTACCCTAGGGAAGAAATGCCTATCTTTTCTATTTGCTTACGGCGAATACACGGGCGGCTGGATTCTCGCACGACTGGTTCTCAGGATCGGCAAGTAACTATACCCACATATTTTTTCTAACCTGTTTCAACAATTAAACAATATAATGGCGATTGATTGCGCTGGATGTCCTAAAGCCATAACTTCTTCACAAAAAATGACATGTTCGACATGTAAGGACAATTACCATCCGGAATGCGTTGGTAAAGATTACAGAAGCCTTGCAAAGAGTGTGATTAACAGCTGGATTTGTCCAACCTGCCAAATTAAAGTGCCAAGGTCTGATAATTCAAATACGCCGGTGAGATTTAATGCCAGCGTCCTGGACACGTCAAAAGTGAGCCTGCGCCCGCAGAACCGAGAGGCGGAGAAGCGAGCCGCGCAGGATCCGGCGCCTACCCGGGACAACGACGCGTTATCTGGGCTCACAACGGAGGTCAAGCTGCTGCGCGGCGACATAGCTGAGGTAAAGAAGTCGCTAAATAGTTTAACCACCTCTGTGGATAACTGTGTAGCCCGCTTGGACAAATATGAGGCCATGCTAGCTTGCTCAAATGCTAAAATACGGGCTTTGGAAGAGAAGGAGCTGGAAAACTCGCTACTCCGTCAAAAGGTGGACCTATTAGAAGAGCAGATTAACACTCAGGCGCAGAACATGGTACGAAATGAAATTGAGATCCAAGGTATAAACGAGCATGCACAGGAAAACTTATTTCACGTCGTCAAATTAGCAGCCTCCAAAATGGGGGTGGAACTGGCGGATTCAGATGTAGATATCATCTCGCGTGTTGGACCCCGCCGCGGCGCTTCTAGTGCTGCTTCCCAAAACTCAGACTCTCCCCTGCCGCGGCCGGTCGTCCTTCGCTTCGTGCGACACATGAAACGCCAAGAGTTTCTTAAAGCGGCTAAGTCGAGGCGTAATATTACTTCTGCCGATATTGAAGTAACGGGACGCAATAATAAACTTTTCTTTAACGAAAGGCTAACAAAGGAGAACAGGTTTATTTCGTCAAGCTAGACAGCATAAATCGAATCAGGGCTACAAATACTGCTGGACTTCTAACGGTAAAATTTTTATGCGCAAAAGAGAAGGGGGCCCCGCCATCGAAATACGAGCACAGGCGGATCTTGATAGAATCCGGGAAAAAGATGATGTCTTATGTCCCACGTCACCTGTATCTGATAATGCTGACATACCTGTACCTGTCACTCATTCCTCTACAGACTTCTCGGAAAAGGAGACATTTCGTGTCATCGATTCATAGTGTTTATGGCTGTTTTAGTCTTGTGTTTTGCTTAATCTTACTTAACTTAGTAGAATATAACTTGGCTATCTCATTTCTATTACTATGTATAATTGTTAATGTAACCACCACCACCACACGCAAACGCGCTATGTTCACTTTTGAAAACTTACACACACCTTCACACCTTCCAACTACACACAAACGCTCTTACACAGAAACTGATGTGCTGCACACGCTGAACCCTATTTCCAAAACCCTGGTAGTATGGCCCTATCTTCAAGTCGTATATTTCCGTATGTATTTTAACAGTCATAGAGTCACGTGAAATAGATGATGATATAGACCTAACTGTTGCCATAAACTGCCAAAAGTTTGAATATTTGGAGGAAATAAAATCATATCTTACAGATGTTAGCTCCTTGAAGTTTATGACTCTGAACATCAGGAGTCTCCAACGGAACTTTGATGCATTCGAAGTGGCATTAAAACGAATTGACACAGTTTTTGAGGTTATCATACTTACCGAATGCTGGCTAAACGAGTACTCAGTGATCAATCGCCTTCCTGGTTACAATGTCTTCCACTCGACAAAGCATATTAATAAAAGCGGAGGTATAGTAATATATATTAAGGAAACTCTTAATGCTATTGTCTCTGAGCCAATTTTTGATGAGGCGAACTGCCTGTCAGTCGCTATTTCTAATCAGTTTAAATTTTTTGGAATTTATCGTTCCCCTTCATTCCACAATACAGAAAAGTTCGTTAGTTCTCTTGACCTGGTGCTCGGTGATTCGAAGGGTTTTCATAATGTCATATTAATCGGGGACATAAATATTGACATATTAGATTCCTCAAATAATCAATCTGCTGACTACTTGCACCTAATGGCCATGCACGAATTTCTTCCGGCAGTCACTATCCCAACAAGGAAAGGTTCGTGTTTGGATTACATTTTTATAAAAACCAAATCTCGTTCGTATGGTGCAGTTTGTCAATGTTCTATCACAGACCACGATATTGCAATGGCCGCAATTACTGCTCCAATTAAAAAATGTTCCAATCGATCACGCTGGACTACAAAAACTGATTTTACCGCAGCAGCATTGGAATTACAATCTGCGGATTGGTCAAAGGTCACGAATTCTTTAAGCGTGGACGAGGCGGTATCGCACTTCGACCAAATCATTGCCACAGCTATAAATAATAATACAAGTAGAGTGAAAACTAGCCGTTCCAAATATAACCTTAAGCCCTGGATAACACCTGGTTTAATTAGATGCATGAAACACAGGGACAAACTACACAGTAAATCACGAGCTGCACCAGACGATATTAGTCTAAAGCTTACTTATAAACGTTATAGAAACTTTTTTGACAATCTTTTGTATAATCTAAAAAATGATTACCAAAATCAACAACTAATGGAGGCCAAAAACAATCCAAAGAGGTTATGGAAATCAATTAAAAACCTCTGTCATATGCAACAGCCTAATATTTCAGCTAGCGATCTCACGACATCGTCGACCTCGCCGGTAGACTCCCTTAATGCCTGTAATCAGCATTTTGCGACAGTGGGACAAAAGCTGGCTTTTGAAATTCTTGATAAACTTTCTGAGACTCTTTAGCGTCCAAAATAAAATCTCATGACTTCACCGCTGACTCTTTATTCTTCTGCCCTACCGATGTACACGAAGTTGGAAAAATTATATCTAATCTTAAATCGGATAGTGCTCCCGGACCAGATAATGTCAAACCACTATTTATTAAAAAAATCAAAAACATTATCGTAGAACCACTAACTCACATCTGTAACGTTAGTCTGATCTCTGGTTGCTTCCCAGAACGATGGAAACTGGCGCAAGTATCTCCTATTTATAAAAGTGGACTTAAGAGTGACCCTAATAATTATCGTCCCATATCCCTGCTTAGCATATTTTCTAAAATTTTGGAGAAATTGGTAAATTCTCGTTTGACGGCTTTTCTTGATAAAAAAAAAATTCTCTCAGATAATCAGTTCGGTTTTCGAAAGGGTATGTCTACCGAAGCAGCGGCCATCCACCTCTCGAATAAAGTATCTGGTTTCCTAGATAGTGGTGATAAATGTGTCGGGGTGTTTTTGGACCTTTGTAAAGCCTTCGACACTGTATCAACTGATATCCTACTTAAAAAGCTGGATGCATCGGGCGTCAGAGGGATACCCCTAAATTGGTTTCGCAGTTACTTAACCGATAGGCGGCAGGTTGTGAGGGTTGGAGAGTACAGCAGTGATCGATTGCCAATCAACTTTGGGGTCCCGCAAGGCAGCATTCTCGGGCCCACCCTCTTTCTCATTTACGTCAACGATATTCTCGATATTAAGTTAGTAGGAGCAGATATAATTTGTTATGCGGACGATACTGTAGCATTGTTTCATGGAAAGACATGGGAAATCGTTTATGGCCTCACAGAGAGTGGTTTGAGAGACATCAGTAAGTGGCTAGATAACAATCTACTGACTCTCAACGTTGCAAAATCTAACTTCCTTGCATTTTCTAAAACATCTGCTTCCGCTGCCCCCATTGGCAAAAATCTCATAATGATACATGATAATAATTGTCATCACATTGGCAATGTTCCCGCAATTTGCTCATGTAATTATATAGCTAAAGCTGAAAAAGTCAAATATCTGGGTCTGATTATTGACGAAACGTTATCCTTTAAACATCACATCTCTGCAATATGTGGTAGAGTAAGAAAATGTACATATCTCATGAAAAAACTTCGTTCCTGTGCCTCGGAGCAGGTACTTCGTATTGTCTACTACGCACTTTGCCAATCAATTTGTCAATATGGTTTAATAATTTGGGGTAGCGTTGCAAAAAGCACTCTGCTGCGGCTAGAGAGAGCGCAGCGCGCAGTTATTAAGGTTATGTTTCGTAAACCTTTCCCAACGGACGTACTAAACAGTGAGACAAAACTTCTTAGTGTAAGACGGTTATATGTATTAACAACTGTGGTCCGAGCTCATATCATAACAACTGAGTCTCCTAGCTATACTCATCTTCTGGCTAAGCGGAAATTCAGGGTCCCCCTACCAAATTATACTTCAACCTTTGCTAAGCGTTCACCAGACTATATGCATCTACGTATCTATAATAAAATATGTAAGGTTCTTGGGATTCAATATTGTTCGCTAGGTAAAGTCAAAGGAATCGTCAAACAATGGCTAGTGCCCTTGACATACGGTGAGACGGAGGCCCTTCTTCTCGCCAATTGATCTATATTTCTGTCAGCACAATCACACTCATACACACACACACACACACACATACACACACACACACACACACACACACACACACACACACACACACACACACACACACACACACACACGCGCGCGCGCGCGCGCGCGCACACACATGCCCACATATTTCATGTTTCGTCAGCTTAATGTTCAGTTAAGTCCTGTTTTTTGTACATATTTCTTTTTCTCACGTATTATCTCACCTGATGTATCCTTTCATACATGTTGTGTCACATTTATAGCACTCCAGGGTCCCAAGATACAGGCCCAGCCTAGTTTGGGATCCGACAGATATTTCACTTATGTTATTATGTTTACTGACTAACAATAAATAATTTTTGATTTTTTTTTTATCTATATCCAGTGACATGTAGGCATACGATAAATAAATCTACGATAAAATGTGACATTTTCAAGTCAAAGGTACATCATTATCGGTTGTCAATAAGGCGTTACCATAAAAAAATCATTTAGAAATTGACTCTATTAACAACCGACAATGATGTACCTTTGACTTGAAAACGTCACAAATATCGATACTTAAGTATATTATTATCGACGCGTTCCTCGCACTGTGTACGTTTACTTAAAGATGACATCATCTCGTTCACGGACAGGTTGTCTGTGGCTGTGTTTATACTTGTGTGAGTATATTTTATGCTAGTGTTTGATAATTTTATCGTGTGCGTGTGTAGCGACGTCAATGGAAAATGCATTAGTGTTAACAGTATTTGTGTGCGTTTCCTCGTTCCCCGCGCCGAAATTGGCAGACTTTTTCTGATAGAAATTAGTGCGCGTCTCGCATCCGGTTGGTTTAATAATCAAAGCTCCAGACAGACCTTTGTAATGAGCCCTAATTCGATATGGTTGCATTCCTTCCTCGAGGAGTCCCTAGGTCACCTGATCAGCTCCGTGTTAGTTTATTTTTGCATTGACATGTTTTACGGAAGTACTTACGACTACAAGTATGCCAATTTTCTGCTCAATCAGATACTGGAAAGAGGATGAGATTTAGCTTAATTAGCGTAGGTACTTAATTTTAAGCACATAAAAATAAATATGTATACTTGGTTTAATCGACTGGCCAAGTCATCCAAAATAATGTCCAGTGTAGGACCCAAAATTTACAACAAACTTCCTTCGGAGATAAAAAATGCAGGTAGTACCCACGTATTTATGAATAAATTAAAAAGGTGGCTGTTAAACCAAAAAATAATGAATTTGACATACATATAATATTTTGAATATTATAAATAAATGACTATGACTATGACTACGGGGTTACGGGGTCAAAATAAATAAAAATGTGTACCAAAAACAGTGCATATTAGATAACAGCTTTTAATGCCGACTGTAGTTTTCTCTCACTCAACAGTCTTGTCATTGCCAGTCACAAAGGACCGACCGAGCGCTTTGTTAAAATTAGACCAGGTTAAGCAGGTCTATCAAATAAACGTAAATGCAACGAATGGAGGAGGTGGAGGTCAAGTTATGCTACTACTCATCAAGAGTCTAATAAACCCCAAAGGCCAACACACTAAATCCTTTTTGAGCTCTTATTTCTTCTTTTTTTTGTACTTATTTGGTCACAACATTTTTTTTACATATTTAAGAGCGTGTAACACATTTTCGCACCCTTCGTTGTGTAGATATTATTGCAGGTTCAATTCACGACCACCTACTTTGAAGCCTCACTCATTACAGCTTTTATTACCTTTTGATTTCAGCTTTGTTAATAGCCTCCCTGAAATAGTCGCCGAGCCGTGGACTATTTCTGACTCGGAAACTCAAATGTATTGCGAATCGGTAAAATGTTTAGTCTGAGACCGCTAGCACAAACATGGGTGACAATCTATCAATAAACAATACTAAAATTCTAAAAAAAACTTTCATTTACTCTTTTCTTAATTTTCTGTTTCGTTCGTTACTTACCTACGAATTTTCGCAACGAAACTGAAAATTAAGAAAAGATAATAGAAAAGAGAGAAAATTAAGAAAACATATTTTTTTAATACAATTGCTCAAAAAGTTTAGTTTATGTAGCTGCAAATCGTGCGTAAAGTTTGATTTTATGCACTAGTGCTAAAAAGTAAACTGATCTGCTAATCGTGCGTACAGTTTGATTTGACGCACGATTTGCAGATCAAAATTTTAAATAAATGAGTATTAATTACGACTATGCGAGACGCTCTTATAAATGACCCACCTGAACTACGCGCGATTGGGCATAAAGGAGTATTATGCGAGACCCAATAGTATTACTTGAACAACGCGCGATTGAATGAAGCTGTCTTTCGTACACTGATATAATAAAAATGTAATTTTATTTCATTGTAGTTTTTTCGCAATTGTATTAAGAAACGTTGTTCGACACACGTGCGGAAGTGTTATTTTCACTCGTCCCGAGTCTTGTACTCGCCTCTCGGCTCGGGTCAAGTAACCTCGGTACTCGTGCAAAATGACATACTTCTCGCACTTGTATCGAAAAATACTATTTTAGAATGCATAAGTAATAAACGAATAAAGTGATTTAAATAAATACCGAAATCAACAATGCTTAGAAATAATGGTAAAGTTGAAAAATTCAGTGCCACAGACGAGAGTCGAACTCATGTCTCCGGGATACATGCCCGTCGCTGTGACTAACTTTTTTTTTTCTATACCACGACGGTGGCAAACAAGCATACGGGCCGCCTGATGATAAGTAGCTACCGTAACCTATGGACGCCTGCAACTCCAAAGGAGTCACATGCGCGTTACCGACCCTTTACAAAAAGGAGGATTCACTGTGTTGATGGCTAAAGGAACAAGAAGGTCCCTCATCGTTTACACACTGGGTCCTCTATGAGCTCTTCCAACTGAACTACTGAGACTACCTGATAGTTGCGAATTTGTTCACCATATGCGTCTTAGGGGATGCCTACACCTTCGTGTATTTCTAAACATTGTGGTATCGTTAGCAGATATCTGTTCTGCTTAATACAAGATTAATTGTACCTGCCGAAATCAAACTAAGAAAACATCACACCAAACTTCGACGACCAAAATTTTTTAATAAATGTAAGTAAGTACGTAGGTACTTGGTAATTAAATATTTATAGTTTTGATATGAGATGGCTGACTAGTATTTGCCAGTAGCTCGCACAGCGTAGTAATTGGTACGAGTAGCTGTGAATCTACTATTAGATGTTGATGACAAATTCCCTTTTTTAATAAAAACACACGGATAAGTATACCTCTTTTCGCTTAGTAATTGTTAATCTTGTAATACCTACAGAACTCGTAATTATATTAATCACTGCTTATTTGCAGTCCCTGCAAGAACAGGAGGCAGCTAAAAGCTAGAGCAAGAAGGATATGAAGTAGGTGTTACCTTCTTTCTGAAGAATAATTATAAATTTTGATCTTTTCGTGTCGAGGTTCCCTTACGTGAGTTGCCCAATAGGTGGCGGTGTTGACAGCCCTGGGCGTCGGCATCGCGTCCATCAGATCGAGCTCCGAGAGTAATATGGGCAGGAGGAACAAGCCAATAGATGCGCCATGCCTTGTCACAATTATGTAAAGAAATCCCTCTCCAGCCACGACTTCACTAGGTTTTTGTTAGAACCTGCTTTCCGAGAAAGCTTGCGCCGCATATGAGCATCGGACGAACATTATGGCGCTAGTAAGCTTATGTGGCACTTTCGTTAGCTTAGATATAGCGCGATTATGAAGCTCTAACGTTTTACAATTTGACCTCAATAGAGAACATGCATGAAAAATATTTTATTGAATTTGTTCCATAAACACGTTCAACAACCCCAAATTAATATAAATAAGTGGAAATTCGTAATAATTTTTAACAGTTTTTTTAAAGATATTGCGGTTTAAAAACTTGAAATTTGAGGCATTTTTTTTAATACCTCAAATGTATTTTCGAAACTTCAGTTCGATTACTTATGTTCTAACAAGAAAAAAAATGTACGACAACTATATAGCCAAACGCATTTTTTCGTGCCTAAAATTACAAAAATCTCCCAAAAACTTGTTTCTTCTAAACAGTTTTCTGCAACTTTGTGGTGGGTGACGTCACAATCCTCACACTTTTTGTATGGGGCGTTTTGACGCGCGGCGCAGACGCCTAACGTATTTTCACATTTTTGACGTTTCAGGGCTATCATAGATAGTAGGTTTATTACAGACATTTTAATCTACAGGGTAATAGAATCGAATGACGTCTTCCAAAAAAATCATGCATATTCCTAATTGTCGATTTAAAATACCAATTTCTAATACATTTAGGGTATATAAAGAACTGTTCCGTGTAACAATAACTACACGAAAATGGTATACCAATAGATAAGCACACATAAAGTTAATCACAACCTAAGGTACGTTAGCAAAATAAGGGGAAACTATACCTGTGTACAGCATTTTCTCGGGCAGGGTACCAAATGGTAAATGTGGCTCACCGGCGTCAACGGGCTCGGGATGCTGGCCGTCCGTATCATGGACAGCTTGCGGCGTTGCTCGGCAGAGAGCGACGCACGGCGACTCCTGCTAAGGCCATAGCCGGACACGTCAGGAAGGTCCGCGCTCACGCCACGGATAAGCGACGGGCGAAACATTGCGGTAATAATTTCAGCTTATGCGGCACTTTATTTAGCTAATTTGGCACTTTTGTTAGCTCAATTACGCGATACTTTAAGTAAGCATGGTTTTAGCTTAGTTTATGTTAAAGCTTTAAAAGACTGAAAATGTTTGATATTGTGTCAAGATTGTTTAATACTTAATTACACAAAAGCAGCCTTTTGTCCATTTACAATTATCTGCAGACATAAAAAGGCTAAAAATTGGCCATCGACATAAGCAGTGATATTTTTAAATGCTCAATAAAAAGGACTTAAAGTAATGTTTTTAAATGTGGGTAGGTAACCATATTTACTAAATTTTAATTCTGCCACTATCTAATTTTAATTCTGCCACGCATGGCTGGCTGGAAGTACGTGTATCGCGGATAGTTTGGAAGCAACCAAAGCCCCATTGCATACTTTAATCGGTGTAAACGGATGAGAAGAGAGCGGATAATTGTGTTACTCTGATTGGATCAACCTGAGGCACTTAGCTTAGCCAAAGCCCTTCTTTTAGCTTATGTGGCACTAACTACCTTGTTGCGCTTAGGTAAGCATGCGGCACTTCTAATAAGGCTTAAGACATAAAAAACTTTAATTAAAGAATATTAAATACTTTTAAATATAAAGTCCGTCATTAGATCCCATCGGCCATCATCATCGGCGGTCATTTATCCTAAGAGAATAGTAAAAGAAAGAAAAGAAAAAAAACGAACACACTGACGCTGTGCTATATTATAAATAAAATCCCTAATTATTTACGCATCTAAATAAACTAATGCTTATTTGTCTACATGGTTAATAGTGACAAAGTTCGATTCAGTAATTTATTTTTGGATCTGATATATAGACGGAGACACACGTCAGATATGACACAATAATGAGAGCGACGAAACCCCTCTCGTTAGTTTGCTATACTATGCTTACTTTCTAGATCTGGACATCTGACAGCTGTAAAGTGGTGGAGGTCAAATAATGCAAACCACTTTAAGAATACAAATCCTAGAGTTCTGGTTCTGATGCCGTATCATGAAAAATTATATAAATAATTAGATCATATCATTGTTAAAAGTTTCTGATGGGGGAAAGTATCCCAAAACGACGTATAATGTAAGTCATAGTTTGTCGCCTACAGTTTCTGTTTCTGAAATATTATGCAATGTTTTTTGTTCTAATGTTAAAATATAGGCCCCGTCCTCCATAAATAAGATAACTTCGGCCGTTTTTACCTATTTTGGCATTACTTTTTTCCAATTCAAAAACTTTGCTAGTCTGTCACTCTGACATCCACCCATTGAAAGCTGCCAGATGCCCGGATCTAGCAATAAGGATAGTATTTCAATCTTATTAGATGGGTTTCATTGCTCTCATTATTGTGTCACATCTGATCTGACGTGGCCAGTTCTTAGACCAATAGGGGTGTTAACTTATTTTATATGCGACACTGTATGGGCATCTTATTGTGATTAGTTGATTACCTACATAACATATTTGTTTGTACTACCAGCAATAGAACAGAATCTGTTCCACTGGGATATAGAGTCAAATATGAATTTGTAAATTGGTAAATAGTAAAATGGAAACAATTAATGAGTTTGGAAGATAAGAAGTTTTAAATAGTAAGTATTGTGATAATGATAACAGTCAGGTCAATAGCTGCAGACAGATTATTTACCTACTTTTAAAGCAAAGCCAATTAGTCGATAATCTCATACACAGACACAATACAACACTTAAGGATGAAGATAATATATATAAGTAGATTTAGTTCTTCATACAAATACTGTGATTCAACTACTAGTAGCTACATTTAACCTACTCGTAGCTACCTACCGTGTCCACGAGGGTTGGAAATGTTGGTAATTTGAAAGAGTGAGGATTAGAGATGCAACGGATATCCGGCCACTGTCCGGTATCCAGCCTATCCGGCCATAAATTTGCTATCCTTTATATTATATTGCTAGTAAAATAACACGTAGTCAAGTTTAAAAACCGGCCAAGAGCGTGTCGGGCCACGCTCAGTGTAGGGTTCCGTAGTTTTCCGTCCGTCACAGTAAGTGACTTTATTTGAAAGCACGTCATTTCATTGTGATTTTGTAGAAATTACTGGTACAATAAACACCTGCTTATACGGTTAAATTACAAACTTAGTTCAGAAATTATTTTGTAATTTTTTTTCAAAAACTATTCAACCTATCAAGTTCAAAATAATTTTCCTAGAAAGTTTTTATAAAGGTTTACTTTCAGATTTTTTCATATTTTTAAAACTTATGGTTCAAAAGTTAGATTTTACATTACATTTTTTTTTACTTCTGGAGCGATTTTTCCGAAAACATTTACATTATCAAAAAAATGAAAATAAATCACTCCCCACTTTACGTATAGGGGAGGTACCCTAATAAAACATTTTTTACCACTTTGTCGGCGTGATTGATGTACATATTAGTACCAAATTTCAACTTTCTAGTGCTAACGGTCACTGAGATTATCCGCGGACGGACGGGCAGACATGGCGAAACTATAAGGGTTCCTAGTTAACTACGGAACCCTAAAAACGGGATGAATACAAACTACCTAAACTAAACCACCATAATTTACTTAGTAATATATAATTTAGTAACTAATATATAATTAGTTTAGTTTATTATGTCACGTAATTCTTACATTCATAGTTATGTATATTCATACATAGTTGCGACCTGCATGGCCACTTACGTGCTCGAATTAGCTTAACTGTATGTAGAATTTTTTTCAGAAACAACTATCCGTTGCATCTCTACTAAGGATTCATCCTCAGCTATCAAGTGAGACTGGGGCTAATTGCTTGTCAATTGGTAATAGAAAAAATGTTGACTCATGGATTATTTTATTTGCAACTACAACCCTGGATGATTGAAAACTGGTCACCTTGTATGGAATTTTGTATGGAAGTGACCCGTTTTCGTTTCCGTTGTTTTTGAGTACGTTACGTATAGTTTTAGCTTTGCTGGATTCAAGTTTTCTCTACTAATCAACATTTTATCCCATAAATTACTAGAGCTTTAATTAATGTTGATTTTGAAATATTTAAGGCCACTCTCAACATTTCTCTCTATTATTTGAACGTTAAAGAGTACAAATCAGATTGTTTTTTCTTTTTATTAATAAACAAACGGTCTTTTGCTAAAATTAGTCATAATTAAGTATGAACTAACAATTGAATGATGTTATATTTCTTATAAAACTTGTAAATACGCCCTTTAATCGATTAATCACCTTTTCCTTTCCATTGTCCAATTTAAACCTACACTAGAAACATCACTAAATTCCACAATCACTAAAAAGCATTTATCGTTACGTAGTAACGCCGTGAACGCGCGCGTTTCGATCGCCGCGTAGAATTAATGAAATGCGAAAACGCGCGATTGCCGATCAGTTATACGCGCGATTATAGTTTAAGTCAACGCGCGATTATGGTTAAGAAAACGCGCGATTAGGTCAGCTGAGCGCGATAACTCGGCGCGGGGTAAAGTGTTCGAATGAAAGTGTATTTGAAACGTCGCCAAAGCTTGCACAATTATCTATCTGACATTTAAAATAGGAACGTGACGCGGGAGCTGGCCGTCTCCGGAACGTCTACGGGTTTTTGATTAATTTGGAGTGGGATGTAGTAAAGAATTTAGAAAGGAATGCCCTAAATTAAAAGCTTTTATTTTTAGCTTCAAGTAAGTAAGTATACATTTATAGTACCTTTCCTTCTTTAAAAATAAGGTACGAAACATTTTTTTTAAACCGATAATAATATTATGCATGTAATTAAGCGCTGGTGGCGTAGCGGTAAGACTTCAGACTTTCAAACCGAAGGTCTCGGGTTCAATCCCCGGCTCGTAACACTATATTTTAAGGTAAGATAAAAGATCCTTATTACAACCAAAATACAGCCTTGGCCAGAAGTGTAGCACCCTTGCGATTTTCATACAAAACTCGAAACTTTAGTCCAGCGTATCTAACTTTTTTGAAGTTATTTTATCAATTAATTCAAACTGAACAGGCATGTTTTGTTGAAGTTATATAAGAATATTCGTTATTTGTCGCACCGACCTAAATTCGCATTTTTGTTACCTTAAGTTTTCATATCTTATAGGTGCCTTGAAATTGTTATTAAGTGAAGTTTTCTAGATATATAAATAAAATATAACATTAAGTACTCAAAAGGCATACGATACCCATGTTGATTTTCAGACTTTGTGACCAAATTTGCCTTTTAGGGGTTGAATTTACAAAAAACCTGAAACACGTGTTTACTCATTTATCGTTAGAAATACTCCTGTGAAGTTTCGAATAAAATAGTCTAACAAATCTTGATTCGCCATACAAACTTTGGACCCCCATTTTAGACAGACCTTATAAGGAACCTACGTGCCAAATTTGGAATCTCTAGAACCAGCGGTTTGGGCTGTGCGTTGATATGTCAGTCAGTCAGCCAGCCAGCCAACCAGCCAGCCAGCCAGCCAGCCAGCCAGCCAGCCAGCCAGCCAGCCAGCCAGCCAGCCAGCCAGCCAGCCAGCCAGCCAGCCAGCCAGCCAGCCAGCCAGCCAGCCAGCCAGCCAGCCAGCCAGCCAGACAGACAGACAGACAGACAGACAGACAGACAGTCAGTCAGTCAGTCAGTCAGTCAGTCAGTCAGTCAGTCAGTCAGTCAGTCAGTCAGTCAGTCAGTCAGTCAGTCAGTCAGTCAGTCAGTCAGTCAGTCAGTCAGTCAGTCAGTCAGTCAGTCAGTCAGTCAGTCAGTCAGTCAGTCAGTCAGTCAGTCAGTCAGTCAGTCAGTCAGTCAGTCAGTCAGTCAGTCAGTCAGTCAGTCAGTCAGTCAGTCAGTCAGTCAGTCAGTCAGTCAGTCAGTCAGTCAGTCAGTCAGTCAGTCAGTCAGTCAGTCAGTCAGTCAGTCAGTCAGTCAGTCAGTCAGTCAGTCAGTCAGTCAGTCAGTCAGTCAGTCAGTCAGTCAGTCAGTCAGTCAGTCAGTCAGTCAGTCAGTCAGTCAGTCAGTCAGTCAGTCAGTCAGTCAGTCAGTCAGTCAGTCAGTCAGTCAGTCAGTCAGTCAGTCAGTCAGTCAGTCAGTCAGTCAGTCAGTCAGTCAGTTTCTTCTTTTATATATTTAGATTACAGCCTACAAGGTTTTATCCTCCATTAATTCCGTTATTGTATATTTTTCGGAACTTATGTACGAAATATCATTTGATATTTACTAATCTCTTTTCGGTGAAGTAAAAACATCGTGAGGAAACCGGATCTAATCACAACAAAGCCTAGTTTTCCCTCTGGGTTGGAAGGTCAGATGGCAGTCGCTTTCGTAAAAAAATGCCTACGTCAATTCCTGGGATTAGGTTGCCGAGCGGACCCCAGGCTCAATAGAGCCGTGGCCAAAAGCCAGGACAAACGCTAGGAGGATGATGATGTAATTAATCGTTTTGCTTTTGGAAAGGTGAAGGCGTATGAAGTCAGTTATTTTTTGTTTAAAATTATATTCAATATAGTTCTCATTGAAAATACTTACTGGACCTCACATCCATGAATGCCATTCCATATTTTTTGGATCCAAGGTTCAAAAGTTAAAAGTTTTGAAATTTGGGAACCATTCTTTCCAAAAGTACTTTATCAAAAATAGTTATTTTTGAAAGACCTACCCAACTACACCCCACACAATATGGCTGAATCTATATAGCTAAAATAAAATAATTTTAAACAAAAAAGAACCGACTTCACTTAGCATCCACCTTTCCAAAAGCAAATGCTCGAGATGCTGTAAAAAAATACTCAAATCACTATTAGTGTGCCTATAATAGTTGAAGACTTCCCTCGATTTCTCCAGGATCCCATCATCAGATCCTGACCTGGTTACAATGGGACCAACTATGAAGTATACTCTTTCAAACAAAAAAAGAATTTTCCAAATCGGTCCAGCCGTCTTCGAATAATCGGTGAACATATATAAAAAAAAATTGCAAAAAAAACAAAGATCCTGACGAATTGATAACCTCCTCCTTCGAAATCTTGAAGTCGGTTGATAAGAGTTAAAATTATATGGTGACCGTGAATAGGGGGGAAGTCATATATAATTGTAATAGGTACTTACCTGGAGTGCGATTTTTGAATCTCACCAAGTGACTAATTCTCACCGATGTGAGTGATTTCCGATAGTAAATCACTCACATCGGTGAGAATTAGTCACTTGGTGAGATTCAAAAATCGCACTCCTGCACCTAAAAAGATATCATTAACGAAATAATTAATACTTATTCTGCTAACGGTAGTTAAAAGTAAGCATTTCAATTTCAATTTATTTTATTTGTCAACCAGCGTGGGTCATTATAGTAGTTTATGTAACTGTTACGTAATAAGGGTCCTTAAAATACGAGCGTGGTTTTATGAAACGAGCCGCAGGCGAGTTTGATAATAAGATCACACGAGTGTTTTAAGGCCTAATTACGTACAGTTGCATACACTGCTTTATCTACACTTATATTATATATCCAAAATAAAGTGTTCGGAAACCATAGAATGACCGCCATTGCACCGCCATGGCCAACTCGATTGTGCCGGCGGTCGCGCGGGCACGTGCCGTTGGTCAGGAAGGCGCACAGGATTTACATTATGTTATCAAATTCGATGTTCGGAATTTGAAACTCATAACGTATCAATATATGAGCATGTAAAGTTAAAATTACGTTACTGCCACAGATAGAAAGCTTATCATAGTAACATCGGTTGTGGTAATGATAGCCATTGCCTACCATTTTTGAACACGTTTTAGAAGACTTACAATGTGAGTGTAGATAACAGTAGTTTATGCAACTGATACATAATGAGGGGCCTTAAAACACGAGTGGGGTTTAATGAAACGAGCGCAGCGAGTTTCATTATAGGATCACACGAGTGTTTTAAGGCCTAATTATGTACAGTTGCATACATTACTTTATCTACACACATATTGCAAGTACTCAAAGATGGGTTCAGAAGCCGAAGGCAATTGACCTGCATTATTTACTAGGTAGATAGATACAAGTGCTGAAACATACCCACAGGTGTAAGCTTAATAAAAATAAATAAATTAGAACTGATAAGGAATGTATATTTATTTATTATAATATAGTCAATAGTCATTTTCGCAATTAAAAATGTTTCGACAAACAATAACTGACAAGTTGATAACAGAAATGGCGGCCGTACAAACCATAGAGAAATATACAGGGTGATTCATTAGACGTGAGCAGGCTTAACGCTACGGATTCAGTTAACAATAAGCTATTGTTTGAACTCAGTATTAGTGTGATAAGCAGAGCTCGGATTTTTCACGGCAAAACAAAACACTAGCGTAATTTAGCCAGTGCTTGAAATATTATTTTATCGATATCGATAATTCAGAACTAGAAGAAATAAAAGTCACCAAATAAAATTAATATGTAATAAAACTAATAAAAACATCTGTATAAAGTTACTATATATTAGAAACAGACGCAATTTCTTCTTCAAAATCTACGTCAGTACAAACAGCAGCACAAGACATTTTATTTGGGTAATAGTGATAGGAGTAGATGATCATTATCTTTTCAACATTCTCTGGGAGTAAACAGTTGCGTTTATCACTATAAATCCATTTATGTACACTAAATGTACGTTCAACTTCAGTTGACGTCAAGGGAGCAAATTTATAGAATTCATTATCAGTTCGGGTAATATTTTCAGATATGTCTCTTAAAATTTCGTAATCAGGATTTCGTTCGAGCACGGCTTCAAATTTACGTATCACTGGTAAAAGTTTACTCCAGTTTACGTAGCAACGAACAGTATCCAGAATGAGGAAGGATTCCGCAATGGATAAAGTCGAACATTGCAATTGTTCTATTGAAGAGGCTATTACTTCGTAGTTGTCGCGAATGAAATTTAACTCCGGTCGTAGTTTGCGTGTTTGAAAACATTTTTTTGCAGCTCTTATAGCTGCCGAGTCATTAGCAAGTATGGAGACGACAGCACGTATTTGCTCATAGTATTGAGCGTAATATACCGCAGCAGATATCCAAGTTCCCCATCTGGTGATAATTGGCTCGGGAGGTAGGGGAATGGACGGATATTTTGCCTTAAAAAGGCGTACACGCTCTGGAGATTTTAGGAATATCTTTTTGACATTCGATATCAACCCATCCACACCTTTGAAATTATCTCGCACTTCTTCGGCAACCCGGTGCAGACCATGAGCTAAACACGTAATGTGTTTCATACGAGGAAACGTTGCTTTTAAAATACGACCGGCTTTAAGCATATATGCGGCACTATCTGTGCAAATGCAAAGTAAAAGCAAATTGTTTACGTTATCATTGAAAGAATTTTGAAACAAAAATTTTAATTGGTTTATTATTAGGTTTGCTATTGTTTCCCCATTTACCTTCTCTAAAACCTTCGACCCCAAAAGATAAAATTGCTTAGAACAATTTTTTTGCAAAGACCGAATCACCACGTTTGTCACACATTATCCCATGAAATCTGGTGTTTCGTCTATAGATATCCACAAATAATTGGTTTTGTTTACCTCTCTTATACCCTGTATAGTTTTTTTGTACACGAGATTTAAATAAATTTTTCGCAGGGTCGATTCGTCCGGTAAAGAAGTCATAGAGCAGTCGCAACATAAATACTTGTTAAAAAAATGACGAAAATTATTGTTGTTGACTGTTGCCCATGGTATGTTGCATGAAATAAGAAAAATAATTAAATCGAAATAAAATTGATGTTTCCTATTTGGTTGCCCCGAACGATAATTGTGGCGGTTGCTTTTCACATGATTCTCAATATTGCATTTCTTCAGTTTTAGATGTATATCGCACATAGAGCAGTATATAGTGGAGGTCACTTCATTATAGACTAACTCAGGGTGATTTTCAATCCACGTTTTGATCCGATCTTGTACATTACTCATTTTTGTATTAATTGATACCTTGCAATATTAAGTTATTATACGTATATCCAACACGTCGGATTCAATGCGTTGCGAAATAAATAATACCTAGATGCAATTTACGTTTTATACGTAATGAAATGACAGTTAAAGTGTGAATGTCATATGTCATGTGAGATGAAATTTGCAGTCGTTTCTATCATTTTAAACGAGGTGGTATAGTTACTTCGTTCTAAGTTGTACATGCAGACCTACCTCTTTGTTGCTCGACTATGGCAAAGCTAAAATGAAAAGTTATTTTATTACTTATACAGGATGTCCGGTAATTAATGCACAACCTTCTAACCCCCAGTAGGTCACCCTAGACTGGTCAAAAATATTGATTTTGAGCTCTAGTAAGTCTCCTGTTTTTCGAAATTTTCGCACGTTTGTTAGTTTTTAAATTTTGACATTTACACTGATAGGTGTACCATCGAATGAAAAAAGAAAAAATGTACTGAGGCAATACCTGTCATATACTCTAGTAAGACTCGATAGGTGTCGATAAAATAATATTTCAAGCACTGGCTAAATTACGCTAGTGTTTTGTTTTGCCGTGAAAAATCCGAGCTCTGGACTGATAAGCCCAAAAAAATAATTTAAAGTAAAAATAAAAAGTTCAAAATTATTTACGACACGCACTCTACAATTAGAATACTCCGTCGAGTATTGATATTCTCTTGTTTTTCTATGATATGTGTCAAATTGATGTCTGGTTACTTTGGAAACATCGTGTCTCACTTAATTTGAAAATTATTTTTTTCATAAACAAAGTGCTGTCATGATTGTCATAGAGGTTTTATCTTTATTGATTTGTTTATGTAGGATGACCATGATTACAGAAAATAAAATTTCTACCAAACAAAAAAGGTTAAAAAATATTGAAAGGCGTAATTGTTTCACTTAAACATGATGGCGGCCGATTCACTATCGTTAACTAAGTGTGTAGGGTTGTTCCTGCTCACGTCTCATGAATCACCCTGTATATATGTACAAACTTCTGTCGCGAGTTTTTTTTAAATATTAGCCAACGAACGAAGTCCTTATTCTCATGTCATCCGAGATCAAAATGTCGTGCGGTATATGTCAAAAAATATATCGTACTGACGTTTCGTATCGACAATATTTTAAAATCTATGGATACTAGAATAGAAACCCATTGAAATTGTGTTGGTTTTGATAGCTGTTCCAAATTTGAAACTCATAACTTAACAATATTTGAGCATGTAAAGTTAAAATTACATTACTGCCACAGATAAGAAACTTATCATAGTGAAATCGTTTGTTGTAATGCTGGTCATTGCCTACGGTTTTTGAACGCATTTTAGAGGACTTACAATATGAGTGTAGATAAAATACATTACCAATAAGTAGGTACATCAAAAAAATAATACATAAAATAAAAACATAATTACAACTAAAAAAAATCAATTAAAAGAAACGATACAATAAGGTGCAAACTTAGCGGAATTAAGCTTTCATATAAAAAAAACCCGTCCAAGTGCGTGTCGGGCCACGCATAATGGAGGGTTCCGTACCTTCAATGGAATAAGAACCAAACTACTTAATACCAAAAGGTCTTATTGATGCCTATGGAAAAAGTTTTTTGGAGATAACTCAAAAATGGCTGAACCGATAAGGTTCAAGATAATTTTCGTAGAAAGTATGTGATTAGGCACATCTCCTTAATTTTTTTTTATGTTTTTAGGACTTACAGTTCAAAATTTACAATTATTCTGACTTTCGAAGTGATTATTTCAGAAAATATTCACTTAATCACCAAGTATTCAAAGAAACCTTGATGTTATTTTTAAAGACCTATCGATTGATATGCAAGATGTTGATATTTGGTTAAAAAAAAATTTTTTAATTTAGTTGAGTACTTACTTGTATGGAGTGCCCCTCCTAAAATATTTTTTCAGCAAATCAGCGGCAGAAAAATAACAATATGTAAAGACAGAATATAAACTTTGAACCAATGCTTGTATGCCAGTATATCACGTATCGTTTACCGAAAACATCAATCAAATCGGACACGCTGTTTCTGAGGTATTGCAATTGGAACTAAATAAAATTTTTGTACTTTTATACGATGTACTATAAAACATAACCGCACAAAAAACACCTTGCCATTCATGCAATTGCATACGTCGTCTCCGTTCTTTATGGAAAAAATATTTTGTGTTAATATATTTAAAAATAACTTACCCGTTCTATAGAAATATGGCGGCGTCTAAAGAAATCCGATATACCACACAAGTACATCTCACTCACTGCACAACACCTCACTAACTTAGTAAATTAAATAACAAGATAGTGTGAAAGTTGACTGATAACCGTTCGGAGGTCGACTGTCAAAACGTTTGGAGGGTAGCCGAGTAAAGGCAAGACAACTATCGATATCAGAGGACAATGCAATAGTACTAATTGTATCTTATATGAACGCTCTTATGAAATGGGAATAAGTTTCTTTTTCGCTTGGCGGTTGCCTTAATTAGTAATGTTTATACAGGCCGTTATAAAATAGTTCGAAGCATTTTTGGTTCAGGTTATTGTTGAGGTCTGGCTTATAACCGCGAACCACTTCGTTCGTCGAATCGTCTGTTCGTTTCATATTAATTTTATTCATAATATTCTCAATATTACATGTCTAATTGGTATAATACAATAATTAAAATAGTCATAATCCTATTGATTATTATTGGTATATCTTATTTTGTATTAATTAACTAATTAAGTATAGTAATATACAGTTTTATATTTTAACTTTTTAAAAATTCATCGAAGCTATAAAATGTGTGCTCGAGAAGCTAACTTTTTAGCCTTTTTTTAAAACAAGCAAGCGAGGGAGCTGAGGTGATGGTGTCCGGCAACTTGTTGTATACAGTTGGCCACATAACGTGAGTTGTATTTTCAGCTCTCGTAAGTCGTCGCTCAACCACCTGCAGCCTGTTAGGGTATCGGAGTACGCGGCCTAAGTCTCCACGTGTTCTATAATCACGCAAATAAATATAGCTATAGGTGGCAATTTGCTGTATCATTACCGATGGCACATGTTTGCATCACTCTTTCAAATACGCAAGAGCGATAGAGACGGAGACAACGAATTGTCGATTTTCGAACTTCGCGGTAGGTCATTTACATATAAACTTTTTAGTGTTTAAGGAGATACACAGAATAAGTAGGTAATAGTACAAGCACAGAAGATTCTCCTTCCTGAATTTGACATTTAGCTGCAGAGATGAAGACGTTAGGTTAGTCTTAAAAAGATAAAATAGGGTTTTCAACATAGGGTTAAAACGTGCTTCATATATCCGTGTCGGTTTGAGACATATGATAAACGGGTCTCTATCGGTTCCCATAAAT
The DNA here is from genome assembly GCA_947086415.1 of Pammene aurita. NCBI lineage: Eukaryota > Metazoa > Arthropoda > Insecta > Lepidoptera > Tortricidae > Pammene > Pammene aurita. The sequence goes on along the minus strand of OX352297.1, from coordinate 37,322,040 downwards.
TTTTACTTCCGTTTTTTTCAGTCCATAACGTTTTCCATCATAGTTTTTATTAGTCATATTATCAATAGTCATAAAATTTAACAATCTAAATTGCTGGTCCGATTTTTGCAGGTCATCATTATTGTTAGTCATAAAATCTGTTACTCATAATATTCAAAGTCCAGATGGTATCTATTACATAATGTTGAAGGCAATAAACTTGCTTATAATAATTGTTTTAAGTTCTTTAATCGGAGATTATAATGATAACTAGGGGTGTACATTGGTTTCCACAAATTTTAAGTTCCGATTTTTTATAGTCCATAACGTTAGCCATCATAAGATAATAAGATCGTCAGATAAGATAATCAGAATCGTTTTCTTGGGGGTCGCAGTTCTAACCTAACCTAACCCACTTCTGGCAACAAGTTCGTTTTCTTGGGGGTCGCAGTTCTAACCTAACCTAACCCACTTTTGACAACAGTTCGTTTTCTTGGGGGTCGCAGTTCTAACCTAACCTAACCCACTTCTGGAAACAGTTCGTTTTCTTGGGGGTCACAGTTCTAACCTAACCTAACCCACTTCTGGCAACAGTTCGTTTTCTTGGGGGTCGCAGTTCTAACCTAATCTTACCCACCTAACCTAACCCACTTCTGGCAAATTATGATGTTTATGTCCATAAATCATAATGGATATAATTTTATGACTATCGAAATTCAAAACAATAAGTTTATGGGAAACAAAGGGATGACATTAAAACGATATAATTAACGACTATTAGTCCGATAAAATATATGCCTTAAAATATTTCTGAATAATTATTGAGAGACCTTCGAATGTTATACTCATCAATTTTATGGCTTTTGCGATTATAGTGTTTAATATTATAGATCTTTATTATTAGAACTATGAAATGTTATGCTTTACAAAAATTATGACTATTGATGTTTATGCCCATAAATTATATGGATATCAATTTCTGACTATCGAAATTCGAAACAATAAGTTTATGGGAAACAAAGGGATCCCATGATAAACATTGATAATATGTGACGGTTGTCAATAAGACGTTAACTGCCATAAAAATAATTTAGAAATAAACTCTATTAACAACCGACAGTGACCTATGACTTGAAAAAGCCACATATTCTCAAACGAAACCGTAAGGTGATAAGCGATGTGCCAACCCTTCCCTCATTAGCCCTCATATGCGGTAAGCGCATGAAACCCGGTAGATGCAGGAAGAAAATGCACTTCCTGTAAGTAATCCTGGCGGCGCCCATGGTTGAGGTATTGAGGGGATTGCGTTTACTTCGATTGAAATACACTCAAGTTCAAGAATACGATTAAAGATACAAAGTCATCAGTCATAACAAGAATACTCGTGATCCGTTTAAGGGCATAGTTGGCATCGTATTGCGACTAAGAAAAAGTAAGGGGTAGTAGTTTATGTAACTGTTACGTAATAAGGGTCCTTAAAACATGAATGTGGTTTTATGAAACGAGCCGCAGGCGAATTTCACAATAAGATCACACGAGTGTTTTAAGGCCTAATTACGTACAGTTGCATACACTGCTTTATCTACACTCATATTATTGATTCTAAATGCCGTATTCGGAAACCATAGAATGGCCGCCATTGCACCGCCATGGCCAACTCGATTGTGCCGGCGGTCGGGGAGGCGCGTGTCGGGCTGTCGGCGGATGCGCGGGAGGGTGCAGGAAAACCCCTTCATTTGATTAATCGTTTCGATAGGGTAACCCTATTAAAGTCTTACCCTAATGATAGGGTTACCCTATCATTGGGTTACCCTATCGATATGGAAATCATTTTGAATAGGCTTAACCCTTTTCAATGTGGTTTCCGAGTCGAATGGGGTAAAGATAGCTTTAATATTTACCGCTTACCCTATCATAGGGCTACCCTTTTCCTGTCTCTTTTCCACGCAGGCAGGCGGTTCTGTCTTTCTCATTTGAAATGGAACAGGAGAGGTGGCGGCGGAACAAATTGAGTAAATATAAGATTTGCTGTCGTTTATTCATTCTGGAAAAGTCACACTCACAGTCCAGTCCTCTGCTCACGTACACAACTTTCGATTAAAGAATTTCTGTTAAAGAAATGTGTCTTACGTTCAGTTTATTTTTGCATAGTTCGCACGTACTGATGAGATGGGCAATAATTATTTTGAATAAGAATAAAAACACAATTTTTATTCATATTCAAATCGATTTGACAAAAACCAATATTCATCCTCCTAGAGTTTGTCCCGGCTTTTGCCACGACTCAGTTGAGTCTGTGGTCCGCTTGGCAACCTAATCCCATGAATTGGCGTACGGATTGGTAGTCGTTTTCAGCTAATTATGGGATATACGATTTTTTAAGCTCACATTGTCATTCACATTATAAATATTATTTGAAAAGGGGTATTTACCATGTATATTAGCGTTATTGGGCACCCGATATTTCGGGTGCGAGGTAAATACCCCGTTTCAAATAATTAATATTTATAATTAGGGGATGTAATTTCGAAAATTATTTCTTTTTTATAATCCAAGGTTATATACTTTTTACTGAAAAATAGTCATGGTAGTTATTTTCGGTTAATTATTCAAGGTGTATAAATTATATCTGTTTTAAAATTCAAGACAGACTGGTTTTTTTATTATTATTATTATACACGGTGAATCTGAGTAACCCGAAAGATTTCTACCATAAATTCCTGAGGTCATAAGGAGTAATAAATGTTTTACGAATTTAGGTCGATTAATTTTTTTTTTCATTTTTCGGATTTTTAAAATGCTTTTGAACATAAAAACATAAATGTTATTGGTAAAACTGTCAATTAAAATAAATTAGTACATTTTGGCCACGACCACTCTGTAAAGAGTGTAACGACAAAGAAGAAGAACTCTGAAACTAGGCTAATTCCAGAAAAGTTTATACGACATTTTAGTCTCAGTCAGTTATTTATCAGTATCAGGAATTTATGGTTAAAATCTGTCGGGATACTCAGATTCACCGTGTATATATTTTTTTTTTCATTTTATATTTAAAAAAATTCAGTGTATAATATTTTTGTTAATTTTATTTGTTTTTTTTTCATTTCGTTTTCGTTTTCGTTTCGTTTTCGTTTCGTTTTCGTTTCGTTTTCGTTTCGTTTTCGTTTCTTTTTCGTTTCGTTTTCGTTTCGTTTTCGTTTCGTTTTCGTTTCGTTTTCGTTTCGTTTTCGTTTCGTTTTCGTTTCGTTTTCGTTTCGTTTTCGTTTCGTTTTCGTTTCGTTTTCGTTTCGTTTTCGTTTCGTTTTCGTTTCGTTTTCGTTTCGTTTTCGTTTCGTTTTCGTTTCGTTTTCGTTTCGTTTTCGTTTCGTTTTCGTTTCGTTTTCGTTTCGTTTTCGTTTCGTTTTCGTTTCGTTTTCGTTTCGTTTTCGTTTCGTTTTCGTTTCGTTTTCGTTTCGTTTTCGTTTCGTTTTCGTTTCGTTTTCGTTTCGTTTTCGTTTCGTTTTCGTTTCGTTTTCGTTTCGTTTTCGTTTCGTTTTCGTTTCGTTTTCGTTTCGTTTTCGTTTCGTTTTCGTTTCGTTTTCGTTTCGTTTTCGTTTCGTTTTCGTTTCGTTTTCGTTTCGTTTTCGTTTCGTTTTCGTTTCGTTTTCGTTTCGTTTTCGTTTCGTTTTCGTTTCGTTTTCGTTTCGTTTTCGTTTCGTTTTCGTTTCGTTTTCGTTTCGTTTTCGTTTCGTTTTCGTTTCGTTTTCGTTTCGTTTTCGTTTCGTTTTCGTTTCGTTTTCGTTTCGTTTTCGTTTCGTTTTCGTTTCGTTTTCGTTTCGTTTTCGTTTCGTTTTCGTTTCGTTTTCGTTTCGTTTTCGTTTCGTTTTCGTTTCGTTTTCGTTTCGTTTTCGTTTCGTTTTCGTTTCGTTTTCGTTTCGTTTTCGTTTCGTTTTCGTTTCGTTTTCGTTTCGTTTTCGTTTCGTTTTCGTTTCGTTTTCGTTTCGTTTTCGTTTCGTTTTCGTTTCGTTTTCGTTTCGTTTTCGTTTCGTTTTCGTTTCGTTTTCGTTTCGTTTTCGTTTCGTTTTCGTTTCGTTTTCGTTTCGTTTTCGTTTCGTTTTCGTTTCGTTTCCGTTTCGTTTTCGTTTCGCTTTCGTTTCGTTTTCGTTTCGTTTTCGTTTCGTTCTCGTTTCGTTTCCGTTTCGTTTTCGTTTCGTTTTTATTTTCGTTTTTATTTTCGTTTTTATTTTCGTTTTTATTTTCGTTTTTATTTTCGTTTTTATTTTCGTTTTTATTTTCGTTTTTATTTTCGTTTTTATTTTCGTTTTTATTTTCGTTTTTATTTTCGATTTTCGTTTTTATTTTCGTTTTTATTTTCGTTTTTATTTCCGTTTTTATTTTCGTTTTTATTTTCATTTTTATTTTCGTTTTTATTATAATAGTAGATTGTACAACAAGTGCATAAAACGTACGATTTTACGCGGTTTAAAAGTCTAGTGTAAAATGGGTTTTATGGACGAGGGTTACATTCTAATTTTCACTTCATTTGCGAGGAAATTATTTATCGGTAATCGTAAAACAATTTCAAGTTCTAACAAAAATATTACAATGAAAACCAATATGGTTCCAACCAATTAATTTTTTATATATTTTTTTGAATTTTTAAAATGTGAATTTAGAAATTTTCTACCAAGTCATCAAAACATTTCGGGGCATTTCTAAACTATTATCAACTCCTATTTTATTTGATTTCATTTATTTAATTATAGAAAACACGCAATTCAAATAATTATAGCAATACTCAGATAGAATTAGCGGAACAATCATAAAAAGTACAGTCAATTCCTATTGGACGGGAAAAAAATTGTTTGTATAGATCAAAGTGTCAGGAATTGATATCAATAAAATGTATAAGTGATCAATATTGGGCGCTAAGGTGCCAAAAAAATGGTAAAAACCAGTTTTTCGCTTCTAGAGGAAAAACTACGGGTCGGACCAAAAATAGTTAAATGTAACAAATGTGCGCAATTATAAAACAAAGAGAATGAGCCTCGGTAGAGCAAAATCGGTCCAGAGGATCGTCCGCAATTCGTAAAAAAACACATTTTTTTTGCAAATATTGTAAATTCAATTACTCGCGTTCCGGAAGTGCTGGAGAGCTGAAATTTGAATATGATGTCAGTTTTATGGTCGTCTAACTACAGTTAATTGTTCAAATTAAAATATTGTAAACTTTTTGCAAACCGTCGACTTTTGCAAAAAGTGACCTTTTTTTAAATCGATTGGGAGGGTATTTTAATTTTCGAAAAACGTTATAATTTCGGTTTCTATGCATTAACGAGGAGTTGAACTACAAATTTCCAAATTTTAAATCAAAATTATAACGTTTTTCGAAAATTAAAATACCCTCCCAGTCGATTTAAAAAAAGGTCACTTTTTGCAAAATTTGACGGTTTGTAAAAAGTTTACAACATTTTCATTTGAACATTTAACTAGTTAGAGGACCACAAACCTGACATCATATTCTAATTTCAGCTCTCCAGAACTTTCGGAACGCGAGTTATTGAATTTACAATATTTGCAAAAAAAAACGTGTTTTAACCAGTGTAAGTTGACCTTTGTATAAGAATAATTACTAGGGCAGAAGAGGTCAGCTATACTTGGTTGTATAATTTTAAGAGAATGAAGCATTATTACAAATGGCACCTAAAAAAAATTATAATTAACTTAAACTATATTTAAGTATTTTAATTCTGCTATTCTTATATTTTAGATGCCATTTGCAATAATGCTTCATTTCTCTTAAAATTAAATAACGATGTTTAGCTGACCTCTTCTGCCCTAGTAATTATTCTTATACAAAGGTCAACTTACATTGGTACTTTTTTCACATTGCGGACGATCCTCTAAACAGATTTTGCTCTTCTGGGGCTCATTCTCTTTGTTTTTTTATTGCGCACATTTGTTACACTTAACTATTTTTTGTCGGAGCCGTAGTTTTTCCTCTAGAAGCGAAAAACTGGTTTTTACCATTTTTACCATTTTTTTGGCACCTTAGCGCTCAATATTCACTAATAAATTTTATTGGTATCAATTCCTGACCCTTTGATCTACACAAAAAAAAAATTCTTATCCAATAGGATTTGTCTGGGCCAGAAAGCTTATTCTATCTGAGTACAAGAATATAATAAAAGAACAAGTTTCAGTATTCTACGAAATTTTACTGTTCAATTAAATTGTGCAATATATTTTGACTCTGTTTGGCTGTTGAGCCACATTCTTGGTCTTAGAAGAAAATTTTTCTTTATGCCCTAGAGCATAAAATGCGATTTTATATCGTCCACGCACGATTTAAAGTCGAACTTTACGAGCATGAGAAGTGAAAAGAGTATATCTGCCTACCGTGGATTTTAAAACAGATATAATTTTTGCTGGGCATAAGGGAAACTACGCCTTATTGGGATTAGGTCCAGTTTCCACACGATGTTTTCTTACACCGAAAAACCCAGAATACATTCTTATACGCGGAACATTATTTAAAATAAAAAGCATGATTAAATAATTCTGTTAAGAATCAATTATTTTTATTACATTTTCTCGCATATGAATTAGTCCCGACGAAATTATTTTGAATCATTTTAACGGGAAAAAATCAACGTAAGTTTATTCTTAAGATATTTTTTTCAAATAATCATTTTATTCTTGATTGTCCAACAATGACTGATATTGATCGTTTCATTATACTCGTACTAGAAGTATCGGTGAACGGCGTCACATTTTGCTGGAGCCATTGAAACAAAGTACTACCTATAACTAGAATAACACCAAATTATATATTTTAACACTTCACAATATGCATTTGATTTTGGTTCCTATAAGCCTGGGTCTAAGATTCAATCGACTCGAGCCGTCACGCTCGAATGGCAAGAACAAAAACACCGGCACCACACAACGAGCTTTTAGCGCACTAACAAGCAATAATAGCGTCTAGATCAAAGGCGTAAGTACGAAAACATACGCAAAAAGATTCTTGTTTGTCTGTAGGCTCGCTCGTGCCGCCAACCGGCAGCGCTTAGCTCGTAGGATGCTCGAATAATAAATAAGCAAATGTATTGGTTACAGAGTTTAAAATAGCTTAATCGCATTTGAAAAACCCTATCTGATAGGGAAACCATATGCTGGGTTGTAACCACTTACCCGAATTAACTGTATTGACATGGTTAGCCTTTCGTTCGGGTAAGTAAAATGATACGCTTACCGAATTGATAGGGTTTTTAAAAACAACTCTATCAAATACCCAATCTAATACCCCTTTAATGGTTACCGGTTCCGGTCCCTGGTGCAGGTGTACATTATGTTACCAAAACTCATAACACATCAATAGTTGAGCGTGTAAAGTTAAAATTACGTTACTGCCACAGATAAAAAGCTTATCATTGTAAAATCGGTCGTGGTAATGCTAGACATTGCCTACCGTTTTCGAACACGTTTTAGAGAACTTAAAATATGAGTGTAGATAAAAACATTTTTAAACGCGAAAAAAATTTTTTTTCATGGGGTTCGTCCCAGCCGGCCAACCCTCCACCCAAAAACTTTTTTTTCGCGTGAAAAATTTTTGTTCGTGATTTTTCCATAATAAGTATACGATAGCAATTACGCCCTTAAACGAATCGCCAGCATTTTTCTTACACCTTGTATAACAGGTTTGTAAGACCACTCACTTACGCTCATGATTATGTTTTTAAATCCTTCGCTTCTTAAGTTCTAACTGGATTTAATGAAAGTACATACCTAACTACATTCTATCATTGTGCTCATATGTGACACAATCTACTTAGAGACTATTATTTTATTAGCAGTTTATAACTTATGTCGAAAATTAATGGTCTCTTAATCGAAATATTCGAAACATATTTTGTTCTCTTTCTTCTAGTGTTTGTTCCGGCTTGGGGTCCGCTTGACAACCTAATCCCATGAATTGGCGTAGGCACTAGTTTTTCCGAAAGCGACTGCCATCTGACCTTCCAACCTAGAGGGGAAACTGGGCCTTATCGGGATTAGGTCCGGTTTCCTTACGATGTTTTCCTTCACCGAAAAGCGACTGGTAAATATCAAATGATATTCCGTACATACGTTCCGAAAAACTCAGTGGTACAAGCCGGGATTTGAACCCGAGACCTCCGGATTGAAAGTCGGACGTCTTACCGCCAGGCTACCAGTGCTCTATTCGCAGCGAAAGATACGAAACATATAGCTTTTAAATATGATGTAGGTATATGCAGGTATATTTAACATTTTTTTCAATGACACGATGAACATGGATCGTATTCATCTTCACATTTACAAATTAAATGTGTGCTTACTACCACAAAAACTGTAAGGTTATAAAAAATGTAAATGGTTTTTTATCATCAAATTAGTATTATGTAGCAACATAAAAAAAAATCATTAGAACATGAAACAGCCTGTAGTTTGTAAAATGTTATTGTTAGGGTAGCTACACACGCAACTACACAACAACACACCACACACAACTAACAAGTGTTATCATTAATTAGGGAATGCAATACGGATATTTTTTGTATGGGTTGAACTTGCAGGATACCGGTGGTATCCCGCAAGTGTAGGTCCCAATTAAAAGGTACCTACCTCAATGGTAATATGTTGTCGACAAGGCGCTACTGCCGTAAAAAAACTTATTTGAAAAGAAAAGTGATTTACGTAAAAAAAAATTGTAAGGTCTAAAAATACCACTTACTTACGAAAGAGCGGAGCGTAGCGAAGTTTAGTTCTTACATTTAAATTAAATGTTCTAGATTATTCCATGCACTATACATAACTTCTGTCACCTGAAAGCTTGTCTCCCACTATGTCGCACTTTTTAACTCGAGCGAAAAGAGACGCATATAACGAAATTTCGATTTTCGCTGATCTCGGTAGGCCCTCCTACCGGCACGGCACGTCTCTGCATTTCGATATTTTTTGATATTTGATAGTTTGTACCGCAATAGCTTTAGTATCATTGTTCACCAAATTTAAATGAAATTTAGCAGAATGTAGTTGACCCATAAAAATGATTGATTATTAAAGTATGATGTGCAGCATAGATAAAGGTGTTGTGGAGCTAGAAAGTAGAAGATGAAATAGACATTAGCATTGGTTTCTTGTTATACTGGTCAACTCGTTTGCAAGTTATAGTTCTAGGAGGACTACTGGTGTATTCCAGAAATAAATGAACAAGGAAGTATCATGTACGAGCGGCCTAAGAACCGCTTCGAACCCGCAGGAACCAAATATAACTAATTACCACAATAACCGGCGCAAAGAAACAATTGGTGCATTAATCATTGTGGCATGTGTGGCCAATCAGTGTTATTTGTTTGTGGGGAACTGGGGAGACGCCATGGAATCATCTAGAATAGTTTGATTTAAAGCACTCTTTAAATATAAAAATAATCACTGCCCGAAAATTTCCAATTAACCCTAATCGCACTTGAGAAACAAAATAGTGAAAGCATAGACGTATAAAATAAGAAGACGTAACGCCATGAACACAAAACTGTGATTCCATAATAAGCCGATTTCTTCGTGTTTACGCGCGACACGCACACATCTACAACTCGTGGACGAGCGGTGATTGGTTCAAACGTCAAAAGTGAGTGTGTGTGTGCACGAGATCGCAGCTCATTATGGAATCACAGTTTTATCTTCGTGGGATTACGTCTTCTTAATTTATATGTCTACGAGTGAAAGATTGTGTAGGTAGTAAGGTACTACATACTTGCACTTCTATGGGTATTCCATAGACATAAAATAGGAAGACGTTGTCCCACGAAGATAAAAAAAAATATTACAGGACAATCTTACACAAACCGACCTAGTCCCACCGTAAGCTCAATAAGGCTTGTGTTGTGGGTACTAGACAACGATATATATAATAGATAGATATAGATAAATACTTAAATACATAGAAAACATCCATAACTCAGGTACAAATGTCTGTGATAATCACACAAATAAATGCCCTTACCAGGATTCGAACCCGGGACCTCCTGCTTCGTAGGCAGTGCCACTACCGACTGGGCTAGGAGGCCGTTAAACTTACACACACGTTACACGTTACTACACTACGTTACGTTACGTTACTTACACGTTAGATAGAACTGTGATTCCATAATAAGTCGCGGTCTCGTGCACACACTCTCACTTTTGACGTTTGAACCAATCACCGCTCGTCCACGAGTTGTACATGTGTGGCGTGTCGTCACAATGGTCTTCACGGCACCGCGTCTTCTTATTTTATATGTTTAATTTAATGTTTTATCATTAGGGATCCATCTTTTTGCCGAGTTTTGGGCGTTGAGTCGCTTTTATAATAAAATGCGCCCAAACACTTGACTTGGGTGGAAATCAGCTACAGTCAAATGGGATAACTTGAGACAGTCTGGATAACTTAAGACAGTCGGGGTAACTTGAGTTGGGATATCTACAGACAACAGTTTAAAAATAAAACGAATGTAAGTAGGTACTTCTACTTAGTTAAAGGAACGAGTGATCGTTCTAAATACCAAAGATAGTAAACTACACAGCTATTGCCAATTCAGCACTCTTAAAATGTGGGCCCAAACCATTTATAGGTACCGTCAAACGCAGCAACTTTACCACATTGTTTCTAAAAAACTAAAATATTATTTAGATAAAAGCGGGTATCAATACCGAGCACTTGATTTTTTAGCAAAAGAACGGCCTCCTAGCCTAGTCGGTAGTGACCCTGCAAAGCAGGAGGTCCCGGGTTCGAATCCCGGTCAGGGCATTTATTTGTGTGTTTATCACGGATATTTGTTCCTGAGTTATGGATGTTTTCTATGTATTTAAGTATTTATGTATATCTATTATATATGTCGTCGCCTAGTACCCACAACACAAGCCTTATGGGACTAGGTTGATTTGTGTAAGATTGTCCCATAATATTTATTTATTTATTTATTTTATTATTTATTATTATTTTAGCAACTAGTTACATATGCCAACAAAATAATATATTATGGAGGGAAAACGAACACATGTAACGTTGATAGGTATATGTTTGGCAACTTTGCCTACTTGCCGGTTTTCATAGATTTATTCATGCTATTCGGAAGCCAGTTAAGGATACTATTAACTTTCCAAATGTACAAAATCTATCTTTGTGAAGCAACGTAGGTACGTAGTAGCAAAAACTGGCAAAACTGCCTACCTGTAGTAGGTAAAGTTGCCGCAGAATTCCTCATGCTTTTCATACAAATAATTTGCTTTAAATTAAGGCTATCAGTTATACGTAATAGATTTTGTTATAATTATAATGACAATATTTTGCATACACAATAAGGAGTCGAAAACTCCAAAGAGAGATTAAAATTCACGCGTAGGTACACGTTCTTTTCAAAATAATAATGCTCATCAATAAACGTTACCTACATACAAAATTTTAAGTCGTAATTGTACATACGTACGTATTGTGTCAATTGTGTGTCCACCCTAATTAGGTAAAGATGCCAAAGCGTTGACAGTGGCAACTTTACCTAACCTAAAGCAACATTACCCATGAAGATGTTTTATAAATGGTTATATTGACGCACTTGTACAAATCATCTCTGCTATCCATACTTATATTATAAATGGGAAAGTGTATGTGTGTGTTTGTTTGTTTGTTTGTCCGTCTTTCACGGCAAAACGGGGCGACGAATTGACGTGATTTTTTAAGTGGAGATAGTTGAAGGGATGGAGAGTGACATAGACTACTTTTTGTCTCTTTCTAACCCCCCACTTCCCTAAAATGGGGGGGTGGAAGTTTGTACGGTTTGTTACCCCGAATTTAACGCGAGCGAAGCCGCGGGCAAAAGCTAGTGTTTTCATAAGGACTGAGTCGTTTCCAATCTGCCAAATTCAAAGTGTTTTTTCTTGAATATTTTCTAGCACACTTTGTTTAAACACTCCATCACAGAAATTGCCTGAATCACGAAAGTATTATACCAAAAATAAATTTTCACTACGGAGTATCAAATAATCTCAAAAAAGATCTAAAGTCAACGCCGAAAATGAATAGCCGCCAAATTACTACCAAAAACTTGATACTTGGTGACGAAACCTTAGTAAAACTAATTTCTAACAAAACCTTGTAACTACGAGTAAATATTACATCATTACAGAAAGACAATTTCTTCGCAATTCCTATGAAATAACGAAAATGTAGACGCGTCTCCAAATATCTGGTGTAGCAGGGAATTTGTCGATGTGGTGTTCGTAATCAAGCATTTCCTTATAGAAATCTACATCAACAATCACTAAAAGAAGCGCTTAAAAGATTTTTTTAAATAATACGATCTTCAAACATTATTTTGGGCGTAGCTGAAGATCATCCACGACGGTAAAGAGGCTATTAGTTTCCTTAAACCAATGCCTTCTAAATCGATCGTAAAGATTTGATCCAACAAAGTCCCGCAGTATTGACCTATTGAACGGTATTGGGTCGTGTGGCCAAGGGAATCTTTTGTATGACCGACATGCGATAAAAATATTTCTAATAATTTTTAAGAAAAAAAAAACCGACTTCCATGGGGGTAGCCGGTGAAGCATTATTGTAGATGGTGCACTTAGATTCCATACAATGAAATAACTTGCTTAACAAACGCAGCGGAGAGGACAAATCGCCAAACCTGAACTATGCGTCGTTGAAGAGTTCCGTTCTGATCATCATCAGCAGTTCCACTTCATCAAATGTCACTCTTTTGAATGAAAATGCTTGATTTGTTGATAAAAATACAAAAGTCACTTTATGTATGCCTTTAAGATTTGAGGAATTCCCTCGATTCCTCATGGAACTCATCATCAGAACTTGAGCTTGACGAAAATTGGTCCTGACAATCTAACTTGCTTAACAAACACAGCGAAGGGGACGAATCGCCAAACGTAAACTATGCGTCGTTGAAGAGTTCCATTCTGATCATCATCAGCAGTTCCACTTCATCAAATGTCACTCTTTTGAATGAAAATGCTTGACTTGTTGATAAAAATACAAAAATCACTATGTGTAAGCCCTTAAGATTTGAGGAGTTCCCTCGATTCTTCATGGATCCCATCATCAGAACTTGAGCTTGACGAACATTTGTTCTGACAATTAAACTTGCTAAACAAACACAGCGAAGAGGACGAATCGCCAAACGTGAACTATGCGTCGTTGAAGAGTTCCGTTCTGATCATCATCAGCAATTCTACTACATCAAATGTCACTGTTTTGAATGAAAATGATGGTTTTGTTGATAAAAATATAAAAATCACTATATGTATGCCTTTAAGATTTGAGGAGTTCCCTCGATTCCTCATGGATCCCATCATCAGAACTGCGTTTTGACAAAAACGGGACCAATCTGTATATATATACTTATAATCAAAAAAAGAATTTTCAAAATCGGTTCAGACATGACGGAGTTCTGGAGTAACAAACATAAAAAAAAAAAAAACATACACGCCGAATTGAGAACCTCCTCTTTTCAAATCTTGAAGTCGGTTAAAAACTTTGATTATTAAACCAACCGGATGCGAGACGCGCACTCATCTCTATCAAAAAAAGTCTGCCAATTTCGGCGCGGGGGACGAGGAAACGCACACAAATACTGTTAACACTAATGCATTTTCCATTGACGTCGTTACACACGCACACGATAAAATTATCAAACACTAGCATAAAATATACTCACACAAGTACAAACTCAGCCACAGACAACCTGTCCGTGAACGAGATAATGTCATCTTTAAGTAAACGTACGCAGTGCGAGGAACGCGTCGAAAATAATATACTTAAGTATCGATATTTGTGACGTTTTCAAGTCAAAGGTACATCATCGTCGGTTGTTAATAGAGTTAATTTCTAAATGATTTTTTTATGGTAACGCCTTATTGACAACCGATAATGATGTACCTTTCACTTGAAAAGGTCACATTTTATCGTAGATTTATTTATCGTATCCCTACATGTCACTGGATATAGATAGGCATTTCTTCCCTAGGGTAGTGGGAAAGCAGTTGATGAAGAAAATCCAGTGAGTGCTGGTAGGTCCAGGTAGGACAGTAGAGCTGCCAAGTTTGTAACTCTTTTAGCACCACCCAGGGATCACGTGTAGGGTTGTCTAAGGTGTTTCCTACGGACGCAGAGAAACATTGATCGTAGATTAGTTATATATTTTTGTTTCTTTACCAAGTATAAGGTTTAGCTATTGATAAAATTATAATGTTAAGTTGTGATTAAATATCAAGTTTTTCTACCAGAATATTACTTAAAATTTTAGTATTCTACGTAAGTTAGTTTGTCTATTTGTTCAGGACAAATTTTGCAAGCTGATTTAGAATAACTTTTATATTATCATAATTATTTTACATTTTTTTAAAGTGGGTATTCCACTCATACATTAGTACGTTATTCAATCAAATACAAACATTGAAAACATTGAAAAAATAATCAACCCAGTTGGACTTGAACCAACATCGATACGCCTTACCGGGGCTCGATATCGCTTTACCAATTAAGCTATGGGTTCAGTTACCGAGCTGACGAAATTCTCAATGCCTTCAATCATCTTTTTGCATTTATTTTTACATCGACTTTATAGCAGCCGTAAGCGACATCTAGGTGCCAACCACTAGAGTTAGATACCCTTCACATTTTTTTAAAGTGGGTATTCCACTCATACATTAGTATGTTATTCAATCAAATACAAACATTGAAAACATTGAAAAAATAATCAACCCAGTTGGACTTGAACCAACATCGATACGCCTTACCGGGGCTCGATATCGCTTTACCAATTAAGCTATGGGTTCAGTTACCGAGCTGACGAAATTCTCAATGCCTTCAATCATCTTTTTGCATTTATTTTTACATCGACTTTATAGCAGCCGTAAGCGACATCTAGGTGCCAACCACTAGAGTTAGATACCCTTCAAGAATGTAAAATAATTATGAGTTGATAGCAGGCGCCATCTGTTATTTCCGTTGTGACACTTGTAAAAGGGTCGGCGGGAAGGGTATCTAACTCTAGTGGTTAAATTTGGCAGATTTGAAACGAATCAGTCCTTAGTATATCAAAATTTTACTTTCCTGCAATGAATACTTAATCACTATGGGGATAATTTTACAATGATACTTAAAACCTTTGACGTTTGAACCAATCACCGCTCGTCCACGAGTTGTATATGTGTGCGTGTCGCGCGTAAACACGAAGAAATCGGCTTATTATGGAATCACAGTTTTGTCTTTACGGAGCTACGCCTTCTTATTTTATATGTCAATGCTTAAAACACGTGTAACTTTAAGCGACCATATTGTCATCCAATCATCCATCACTGTGAATGTTGCCGGTGTCCAATAAAAAACCGTTGCCTGTTTTTAAAAGCTAACTTTTTTATCAGGTTTCTACGAGTTATTTATATAGGTAAAACTACACAACTATAGTCCGGATTAGTTGGATTTCAAGTTTGAGATTACACAACTATAGTCCGGATTAGTTGGATTTCAAGTTTGAGATTGCCCCTCTCGTGCATGAAATGACATATAAAAGGCCTGTTAATGTTTTTAGATAAAGTAAGACATTTTAAATTAATGTAAGTATATGAATAAGAATGAAAAACATGATCATTGTAATTTTTTTTTAATGAAAATTGGACCATTGTTGTATGGTATGTGGCCAACTATAGACCAGATTATTATTCGTACTGAAAACGTGTATTATGGTACATTAGGACCATAATTGGGATATTTATTTTAACAGCGTTGATTAGATACATCAGAAAAACACATCAAGATGAGATCAGGTACTTGTTAATCAAATTTTGTACCTACCATCACAAAAGTCACAGTCATTTTCTTGTTTCCTTAAATTTAAGCAAATTCTCTTAAATTGTTTAACAAACATAAAATAAAAAATAAAAATACACAACGTACTTAATTATAATTAAATGGCACTAAAAATCAACTAGGAATTAGTAGGTATTGAGGAACATATATTTATTTTTTTGGTTTTCCCCAAATAGAGTCAAGTTCCGGTACACGGAACAATGCCCGCTTCGTGCCTAGTTTTGTCGGGGTCTTAATTGCGGAGATAATCTTGTGCATTGGATAGAATATACAGTCCTGCTTCTCAGGCCATTTCCAAGATAGTCCACAACGTGTCAAACAGTTAACATACGCCCCATCACTATGGACTGTTTTGACTTGTCCCGGCCACTTTTCACCTTCGTATTCTACTATAACATACTCATCTGGCTTGGGAACAAACTGCTTAAGATTTAGCGTAGCAGCTGTATTTGGAACATCAGCTGCAGGTTCATCTGCGAACTCGTTCGAGAGATCCATGGACGAGTCTGAAGCATACTGAATTTCGACGTCGTCATCGCTTTCTGATGAGGAATCAACCATTTTCTTGGTAAGTTTACGTTTTTTGTTTTTTGCTTTCGAAAGCTGTGGCGTAGTGCCCTTATTCTTATTGGGTTCTTTATCTTTTGATGTAGAAGCTTGTACTACAATGTCTTCTGCAGCAATACTTTTGCCTGCCGGGACATTGAGTTTATTTTTTCGTCCCTTGCCGCCCGATTCAGCCACCGACGACCTTTTACTATCTAGGAATTGCATAAACGATTCTGAAACCAGTGTCGGGTCCTGTAATGGAGCATTTGGATGCCTGAAGGTAGGTAAACGTTGCAGCACTGGAATTTGGTTGGTGGGGAAAATGCCAGTCTTCCTAAAGCCAGCTTTGAGATTACTAGCCGATCTTTCCATTATATTTTCCCACAGTTTTTTTAGCATCGTAGGAAACATGTTTTTAGGAATCGTGGGTAATTTTTGTCCTTCGGGAGTTTCCTTCCAATCGTCTAAAATCTGTCGCCAACGCAGTTTAAGAGGCCTAAAGTAAGCCACATCCAAAGGCTGGGTTAAGTGAGTACTGTTTGGCGGAAGGGCCACAAAAGCGATGTTGTGTTCTTTGCAAGCCTTCAAAACTTCCATATTTATATGAGAACTTAAATTGTCCCCTATCAGCAACTTCTTACCATCTTGCCTGCGTAAAGCGGGCAGCACCAGTGAAAAAAACCAATCCTCGAAGGTATTAGTATCAAACCAACCGGACTTTGATCGATTGTACCTCGTACCAGGCGGTCCACCCTCTGTCCACGTGCTCCACAAATGGTCCGATTTGTAGTTTACGTATGGAGGCAATACCTCTCCCGCAGCATTGCCACATACCATTATACTGACAGCGGCTTTGGTTGAATTTTTTATAGCCTCTGGATACTTACATCCACGTTTCATTAGAACTTTTTTCTTGCTCGGTTCGTCAACAAGGTTGGTCTCGTCGTAATTGTAAATATGTTGAGGTAAGACACCCTGAATTTCTGTCTGTAATTGGTTAAAAAACGCGATGATCTGCTCTTACTCTCTTTATGTTACTACAGAACCTTTGCGACAGTTCATTTTTGTGGCGTTTTAGAAAGATACTAGCCCAAGTTTTGCCCGGCAAATTATTTTTGAATGCGTCAACTTTACGCCCTGTTTTGTCGAGATACATTTTCACAATACATCTCATATCAAAAAGTGTTACATGAAAACCGTAGTTACACATTTCAGTTGCATGTTGGACAAATGCCGCTTCTTCGGCATCTGAAAAAATACGCGGACGCCCCGGTTCTCGAACTTTGTTGATTCGAATAGCTTTCAACTTCAAAATTATCGAGCTTCTAGGAATTTTATATTTTTTGGCAGCTTCGCGTTGAGTTAGGATTTTATTTTTGATATCTTCAAGGCAAAGTTCCATTTGCCTTTCACTATAACACTTATATGCCCGCCCCCCAACTTTTCTTCTCATTAATTTGTCCCTTGACATCATTTCCTACAACAAAATAAGTTAGGTTTTAATTATGGTCCAAAAAAACTTTAGGACTATTGTTGAGACCCGAGGGTAAGAGAACGATAAAAAAATATTATTTTCTTAAATCAGTACATTTCTACAGCAAATGAAACTTTATTTGAATGCAAGAATCATTACCTTTCATATGAATCCAAATCTGAGTAGCAGACTTCACATTAACTTATATTTTTGAATAAAAGTTTACGGACTTCACAAAAACACGTTTCGACCGGTATTTCTTAGCGGCGACAAACTAAGTTAAATAACAGCGCCACCTGTTAATTATGTAGTGCACTAGGCAGTACGGATATCAATGAACGGAATAATATTCAAATAATAAACTAGATGTCGCTACTAGTCGTCATCGGGTTAGGTTTGTTTGACATGTTAGCTGGACCACAGTTGGGGCCCTGCACTATAGTTGTGTAGTTTTACGGTAATACCATATTTTGTCACTTATGGTCAAAGAGGCTTAAGGTAGACTATGGTAAAGTTACTAACAGAAGGTAAAATGGCTATGTTTGTCGGTATAAGTATACACAAAAATTTGCCAGTTAGCGGTGTCTAAGGTGGCAGAAATTTTTTATGGATCCCATAGACAAAATAATTCAGCCTGAATTTGGATTTTCAGCTTTTCTGCTGATTTAGTAGTAGTAAAACACTTTATTGCACAAAACAAATACATGAACAACAAAAATATAGTGAGTGTGTGTAAAGGCGAACTTATCCCTTTAAAGGATCTCTTCCAGCTAACCTTTGATTTGATTTCGTTGATAGCTGAATTCTGCTCTGTTTGAGCTCAATTAAAAGTGACTCGGCGCCTAACAGTCGACTTTTGCACCTAAAGGCACAATAGCGTTGATAGCGATAGCGTTTGTAAGACAGCAAACAAATGTTTTGGTTTTAATTTTAACGAGACACCTTAGAAAATTATTTCTCGTAAAAATGTTGTTGTTATCAAATTTTTGTAGAGAACGTAGGCGCAAGAATAATAAAACACCCCATAAATTAGTCGCAGCGAGTTATAAACTTGCACCTTGGTGAAACCACATTTGCTAAACATTCTAAATAATTGGCTGCGTTGATTTATAAACTACTAGTAAGTCATAATTTGGGAACGAAAATAATTTGAAAGTAACCGGACGATACGACATATAATGTAAGGGTATCTATATAGACCTCGCAATATATCACTTGCGCCTTTAATACATTGCGGAATTTGATCTGTCGATTGCGATTTTTGCGTCGATAGCGCGATTTAGGATTTCGGGATTTTTACTACACCAAACAGCGCCATCTAGCGTGGAATCCGGAAACCAGTGAAAAGCTGTTCGAGTGATGTCGATATAACAAGAAAAAGGTTTTGTACTACAACGCACAGCGTCGAGCAAGCCAAAATAAAATAAACAAAAATACTAATATTTATTATGCGGCTTTTAAAATATTGTTTTTATCAGTCACTCTAGTGCAAAGAATTTTATTTTAAATATAACTTAAGGTCAATACGGGTAATAAGTGTAGCTGCGGGGTATGTGTAACTGACCTATATGCTACGTAAACTAATTGGAATTTTGATACCGGTATGATCTCTTGTCACAAGTAGATAAACGGGGATACCTTTGTTTCGCCGATACCCGTTTCATCGAATATCATTTCCTCGAGAACGATTCATCGAAGTATTGTTATTTGGTGCTATTTTATTTCATCGACAATTTATTTAAATTATTCTTGTTCCTTAATTAATCTATTCAACGAATATTATATTACTCGATCGATTATTCAATTCATAAGTATTTTACGTGGCAGAAATACGAGACATCGCCCTTTACTTGTTCGACGTATTAGTACAATGCAATTTTATATGTTGTACGTTTTATTTCTTATAGAACTATGATCCCCTTCAAAATAAAACGGCTACCAGAAAGTATAGGTTAGGTTAGGTTAGAACTATGACCCCCTACGAAATAAAACGGCTACCAGAAATTAGGTTAGGTTAGGTTAGAACTATGACCACATACAAAATCAAAACGGCTACCAGAAAGTAGTGTTAGCATATCATAATTCATAATAATTGCTTTGATATTTGTTTAAATTAATAAAATGTCAGATTTAAATTTCTATATATTTTGATAAACAGTGTTAAGATTGTTTATCAAAATATATCAAGCAATTGATAGCGGAAGTTTGCTTTGTCAACTCCAGCTGTCTCCCTATTGGTCACGCCATCTGGAGTTATGATACTTATGATATTTCCGGTGGGACAAGATGGCGGCTGACGAGCTTGACGGGGAGACGGTGCGGGTGATGCCATGAGCAAATGCGGATTGAGACTTAACTTAATTACTGATTAGTGTTATTATTGTAACAATCGCCATAGTGTTGCCACAATAAATATTGTTAAAACTACGAGGATTGTTTTACTGAACTGCTGTTCACAGTTCAGAAGGCTGGATTAATCAAGATTACTGGATAAAACTTTGGTGAAAGACTTACGCCCTTTAAGGTACGTACTGCATTATTTCATTATAGAAACAATGATTTCAAGCATTATTTTATTTACGTTAGTCATAGTTGTAATTGCCATTTTGACATAAAAAACATTATCTCTTAAAAACGGTGTCAGTAAATTTGGAAAGCGTCACAATTGAACTCGCAAGTTTTTTTTTTTATGACGAGGGTAATCAATAAAATAAACTTATATAGATGTCATATACAAAGGAAAAAATTACCTAGGGCTCAGTTGTACTGAGGGTAATCAAGTATTTTCAATCAGGATCCAAAGCTGCTCGCCAGAACGCCAACGGAAGCGCAGTTCCGGGTATCGTGACAGCCGTAGCAGACATAAGAAGGGTAAACGGGCGAGACGATCAAGATCTCGTCGGCGAAGGCTGTCTACCCCAAGTCGTCGGAGGCGGCGGCAAACACGGGAGAAAAGTAGACCGCGAGCAGTCGAACCAGAGTCTGTTAATCAATCTACTACCGATCAGACGATCCCAGTAGTTTTGGAGCCAGTACCAGCACCAAATTCGTCCAATAGTAAAGAATTCATTCAGACTATGAAAACAGGAGGCAATAGCCAACGGTTTCCTAATATTAATGTCATACCCGAATATGATCCTTCCCAACGAACCCAGACTATTAACACTTGGCTATTGAAGGTTAACGAGTGCGATAAATTTGCGATAATTTTTTTACAGTGAATCAAAGAATATCGGCCACAAAATGTGGCCACTGTTTTTGCAGGCCACATTTTGAGGCATTTTAAAATTCAACACCAATGTCCAATTTGTAACGAAACAAAAAAAAGGACCTCAACTTGACCGAAATCTACATGGAGCCAAAACGCAATATACGGGTAGATATTAAAATCTTCGTTTTAATTTATTGCTCGTATAACAGGAAATATCCGATATATTATTGTTTTCGCCTTTCAGTTACCAGACACTATTGGCTTCTTTAAAGACGACACCATCTTCGTGTATACTTTATGGCACAACAACTTGAAAACCAAAACTCTAGCAGCCACGTTTTCCGGAAGGCTTGCATTAGCTAAGTAAATAAAATTCTAAAAAAATATTTTTTAAAAACAACCTATTGTACAAAAAGTGAACTAAAAAGTAAAAAATAATGTATATTTTAGTGGCATTACTCACTTGGAACTTGACCGCGTTGTATGGGGGGACATCGTACGTGGTCACGATTCTCAGCCACGAGGGAACGACAAAGAAGAAGAAGAAGAGTCATATATATGTGTATAGTAGGTATATTTTAAGGGACAGAGTAGTAGAAAAATGAGTTCGAGGAACGTAAGTATCTTATAAATAATCTCAAATTCTAATAAAGATTTAAAAGCTTGAGGCACTGTCTGATATAGAAGTTACTGTTTTTCAGTGCCTCGAGCTTTTAATATTTTTTTAAAACAACCTTGTTTTAAAAAAATATTTTTATACATATTATATTTTCAATTATAATTAAGGTTTTTGAATAAAAGCTTGTTTTTTAAAAAGATTTTTTTAGTATTTTATTTTTACTTTTTAGTCTTAAATCTTTGGAATTATTATTTATAATACCATTGACATACATACAACATTAAAATTATTTATACCGTTGAATTTATTTACACAATTTACAAGCCTCAATTCACGTTAATCAGCCGATTCTTTTCGTCTAGTCTGAGCTTTTTGAATGCGATTTTTTTCCTTTCGCCGCTTCGCATTTACTGGACATTCAATTTCTGACTCTTCTTTCTCAAGTTTTTTCAAGACGCCGTTTTCGTTGTGTTGATGTTTCATATGTTTTTTTATTAATATTTTGATTATCCATGTTGTTCCCACGAAGAAAAAAAATGGTCCACCCTCCCAGAGATTCCGGAATAGAAGGGTAAGGCATTTAATTCGACGGGGTGCGCCTGGTACCCCGAAGTTGGTACGTTAGCTACAGTATACCCCCTGTCATTCAGCTCCTCAGCACGTACCCCACCTTAACCTTGGGTAAATTTCGCCAGAGCCTTGTTCGTTGATCGGCAGGATGCAACACGAGCACGTAAGGTTGGCTTGGCTCCGGAAAGATATTTATATGGAACCTTTACATCCCAGCGCTACGCATGTGTTATGCAGGCCATTCACAGGCCCGCTGTGTACAGACACAGCAGATCCTGGTAGGGTACCTACTGGGGACACTTGTTTCTACAGATAGTTAATTCCCTCCTAATACTATAATGCTAAAACAATTGGTGCTAAGTTGTTGAAAACTGGATTGTGAATTTTGACATGCAACTCACATATATTTACATACGAACCGTTTCAAAAAGCCTGTAAAAACGAGCAACATTTGACTGTCTTAGCACTTTCTAGGGTAGGGAGTTCCGGCTCCATCGTGAGACCCTCGCCATCATGTACTGAAGGTAACAAAACAAACGAGCCCAAACTCTACTATCATAGCACTTTCCGTCGTACAGTTCCAGTGGTCATCTTCCAGCTCCATCATGTGCAATGGTAAGTACTGAAGTTAACAAAACAAAAGAGCCCAAACTCGACTATCATAGCACTTTCCGTCATAGAGTTCCAGTGGTCATCTACCGGCTCCATCATGTGCAATGGTAAGTACTAAAGATTACAAAACAAACGAGCCCAAACTCGACTATCATAGCACTTTCCATAATAGAGTTCCAGTGGCCATCTTTCGGCTCCATCATGTGCAATGGTAAGTACTGAAGATAACAAAACAAACGAGCCCAAACTCGACTATCATAGCACTTTCCATAATAGAGTTCCAGTGGCCATCTTTCAGCTCCATCATGAGACCATCGCCATCAGGTGCAATAGTAAGTACTGAAGATAACAAAACAAACGAGCCCGAACTCGACTACCATAGCACTTTCCATAATAGAGTTCCAGTGGCCATCTTTCGGCTCCATCTTGAGACCATCGCCATCAGGTGCAATGGTAAGTACTGAAGATAACAAAATAAACGAGCCCAAACTCGATTATCATAGCACTTTCCGTCATAGAGTTACAGTGGTCATCTTCCGGCTCCATCATATGCAATGGTAAGTACTGAAGATAACAAAACAAACGAGCCCAAACTCGACTATCATAGCACTTTCCATAATAGAGTTCCAGTGGCCATCTTTCGGCTCCATCATGAGACCATCGCCATCAGGTGCAATGGTAAGTACTGAAGATAATAAAACAAACGAGCCCAAACTCGACTATCATGGCACTTTCTTTCATAGAGTTCCAGTGGCCATCTTCCGGCTCCATCAGGAGACCCTCGCCATCAGGTGCAAGGTAAGTACTGAAGATTACAAAACAAACGAGCCCAAACTCGACTACCATAGCACTTTTCATCATAGAGTTCCAGTGGGCATCTTCCGGCTCCATCATGTGCAATGGTAAGTACTGAAGATAACAAAACAAACGAGCCCAAACTCGACTATCATAGCACTTTCCATAATAGAGTTCCAGTGGCCATCTTTCGGCTCCATCATGAGACCATCGCCATCAGGTGCAATGGTAAGTACTGAAGATAACAAAACAAACGAGCTCAAACTCGACTATCATAGCACTTTCTTTCATAGAGTTCCAGTGGCCATCTTCCGGCTCCATCATGAGACCCCTGCCATCATGTGCAATGGTAAGTTCTGACAAAAACAAAACAAACGAGCCCAAACTAGACTATCATAGCACTTTCCGTCATATAGTTCCAGTGGCCATCTTCAGGCTCCATCATGAGACCCTCGCTATCATGTGCAATGGTAAGTGCTGACCATAACAAAACAAACGTGCCCAAACTCGACTATCATAGCACTTTCTTTCATAGAGTTCCAGGGGCCATCTTCGGGCTCCATCATGAGACCCTCGCCATCAGATGCAATGGTAAGTACTGAAGATTACAAAACAAACGATCCCAAACTCTACTATCATAGCACTTTCCATCATAGAGTTCCAGTGGCCATCTTCCGGCTCCATCATGAGACCCTCATCATCATGTGCAATGGTAAGAGCTGACAAAAACAAAACAAACGAGCCCAAACTCGACTATCATAGCACTTTCCGTCATATAGTTCCAGTGGCCATCTTCAGGCTCCATCATGAGACCCTCGCCATCATGTGCAATGGTAAGTGCTGACCATAACAAAACAAACGTGCCCAAACTCGACTATCATAGCACTTTCTTTCATAGAGTTCCAGGGGCCATCTTCTGGCTCCATCATGAGATCCTCGCCATCAGGTGCAATGGTAAGTACTGAAGATTACAAAACAAACGATCCCAAACTCGACTATCATAGCACTTTCCATCATAGAGTTCCAGTGGCCATCTTCAGGCTCCATCATGAGACCCTCGCCATCATGTGCAATGGTAAGTGCTGACCATAACAAAACAAACGAGCCCAAACTCGACTATCATAGCACTTTCCGTCATAGAGTTCCAGTGGGCATCTTCCGGCTCCATCATGAGACCCTCGCCATCATGTGCAATGGTAAGTGCTGACGATAACAAAACAAACGAGCCCAACTTCGACTATTATAGCACTTTCCGTCATAGAGTTCCAGTGGCCATTGTAGTGTGAGCGCTTCGTCACACTCACACTCTCACATATTGGCCCTATATATAAGCACCTAGCACGTAACTTTACCCATTATACGCATATACTACAACTAAGTTGTTTCACTCTAACGTCCCACACTACATGGCGACCCTGCCAGTGCGGCCTCGTGCTGCACTGGCGGCGCGTTGCGCCAGCCAGAGTACGTAGTGACCTTGGTGAAATTCAGTAAAATATATTTTTTTAACAAATAGAAAATGAGAAAAATATATAGACTACTGAAATAAACGTGAAGTGGAAAATTTTGAGACTAAGTGTAAGAAGTTTAAAATATCAAAGACTTTTTAAAAATTGGCCTTGGAGCAAAGTGGACTCTAAAAACATTTAGAGAGTATGAGAGAGTAGAGTAAAAAGTGCAAAAAAAAAACTGACATTATTATTCAATTGATATTCAAGAATAGTGTTACTAAATTAACAACAAAAAATAAACATACATAAACATTTTAATACAATTGAAAAGTGATTTGATGGTTGCTGCTGGGAGTTGTTCGTGTCGGTGGATATAAGGACGTGGCCTGATGAAGTTCAGTTTCTGCTTGGTTAAGAAACGAGGTCCCGCGCATCAAAGTGGAAGTGAAATTTTGGGTGCCAAGTATTAAAGAATGTTGGAAATGGATTTTATTTTTTTAGTGATTTCTATTTTTTATATGTTTATATCTTATATTTCTAAGAAATTTATTTTGTTGATATAGTATGGTAACAATGAGGTTTTTTCTCGTTCATAAATCTGGGACTTACTCGTAGACACAAAAAGTAAAAATTTAAATATATACATAAAACTATTTAACCCGAAGTAAACCGTTATTGTAAGAATACATACAGGTATGGTTACGATGTGTACCTACGGTTTAAATGAACATTTGTAGCATAAGAAGTATTTTAATGATATTTTGTTTAAGTGTGTAAATGCCGCTCGATGACGAAACACATAGTAAAAGAACGGTTGTCCTAGTATACCTACTTAATATGAGAGTAATTATTTTTTATGTATTTTACAGATGCATAGTTGTTTTTTAAATTAAATTATTGCATGTTAATAATTTGTAAAAATAGTCAGGTACATGACATAATTTCATCCTTTACAAATATGGCACCTGACGGCAGCGCATGCCCTCCATATAAGGATTGGCATGCGACTTCTGTAATTTCATCTCTAATTTCATAGACTTTCTGCACTGTTATAGATCACTAGAATTTAATCGTAATGAAATCAAATAATAGTATATCATAATTAGCTCATTTTTTAACCGACTTCAAGATTTGAAAAGAGGAGGTACTCAATTCGGCGTGTATGTTTTTTTTTTTTTTTTTTATGTTTGTTACTCCAGAACTCCGTCATGTCTGAACCGATTTTGAAAATTCTTTTTTTGATTGTAAGTATATATATACAGATTGGTCCCGTTTTTGTCAAAACGCAGTTCTGATGATGGGATCCATGAGGAATCGAGGGAACTCCTTAAATCTTAAAGGCATACATATAGTAACTTTTATATTTTTATCAACAAAACCATCATTTTCATTCAAAACAGTGACATTTGATGAAGTAGAACTGCTGATGATGATCAGAACGGAACTCTTCAACGACGCATAGTTCATGTTTGGCGATTCTTCCTCTTCGCTATGTTTGTTAAGCAAGTTAGATTGTCAGGACCAATTTTCGTCAAGCTCAAGTTCTGATAATGAGTTCCACGAGGAATCGAGGGAAGATTTGAATCTTAAAGGCATACATAAAGTGACTTTTGTATTTTTATCAACAAATCAAGCATTTTCATTCAAAAGAGTGACATTTGATGAAGTGGAACTGCTGATGATAATCAGAACGGAACTCTTCAACGACGCATAGTTCACGTTTGGCGATTTGTCCTCTCTGCTGCGTTTTTTAAGCAAGTTATTTCATTGTATGGAATCTAAGTGCACCATCTACAATAATCCTTCACCGGCTACCCCCATTGAAGTCGGTTTTTTTTCTTAAAAATTATTTTAGATAGTAAATGCAAAAATATTTCACGATGTTTTTAATCATATATTTAGTTCGTAATACGATTTAATTAAAATTATTATAAATTATAATAAATATAAAATATATTTTAAAATGTAAAATGTGCCGCATTTGACTCTATTTTTACATGGATTAGACATTTTTTTTTTCAAGGAATGGATTAAAAATTGAAATGAAACATTATGTATGATTTATGACCTTGATTTATGATAACGACAATAAGGAACAGGTTTTACATGTAGGTAATGGTTAGTTTACGGAAAGATTTCGCGTCGGATTTTAAAGGTTGCGGTTGTAAAAGGGTTGCGATTGTGTTGTTGAAATAATGGTTTGATTTTAGATTGATAAATTGGGCGATGGAGTTCGTACGATGTTTGAAAAGTGCATTTGCAATGTGTTTGGGAAAACTGTAATAAATAAGTTTTCAAATGACGATTAGACTGATCACCTGAGAGTTACTGAAAATCTTATATATTGAAGTTTTCATGGTTTTTGAGTGAACTGATTGCGTATTTGAATGTTTTTTTGTGAAGAGAGGGGCATGAATGTAATATGAAACTAATTAAATAAATATACCTATAGCGTCTTCGATGCCCGAGATGCGGCCTTGAGCGAATAGATATAGCAAGGGTACGCCAGGATACAAGGCAGGCACGGAATCCTTGGCGTCTGACCATGATTCGATCGAGTATCGATCGTGGAGACCCTTGGACACATGGAAGGTTATGATTTATGGACGTGTTAAAAGATTTGCCTGTATGAGTATATAAATAGTATGAGTATGGTTGCGCGCTAAATAAAATAATAAATCCTTGTATCCTGAGCAAATAAATAAATAAATGTATATGAAGGTCGGCCGGCCACTATGTAAGCGTTGTGAACCCTTGACGTAATAGAGATGCACGCTAAAGATGCTCAATAATATTAAGTTGAAATCATAATGCGAAAAATAGAAAGAGATATATAATGGTACTGGTAAAATAATAATAAATACATAATTTAAGGTTGTAAAATACCTGTATCACGGAAATGACATAACATAATTTTGATTGTATACCAAGACGTAAAACAAGATAACTAGGTACCTAGAAAACAAATGGATGTGGAACACCGAAAAGAAATTAATTTTAAATTTTAATGCAATTATTATGCTATTTGTAATTGTTATTAAATGTGTTTTTTTTTGTTTTAGTCTTAAATAATAGAATTTGTATTATTTCAGTTTAAGGTTTTTATATGTATTTAAGTAAAATGTTTCGTTTCGTCATCAGACCGAGCGCAGATTAGTAATTTAGAAAATGAATAGATTATTATGTAGTAAGTTTAATGAAAATTGTTTGATTGCGTGAGCGGTTTTCGTAGTTTTGATTTTTTAAATCCTTGTATCTTTAATTTTATTACTAATGCTATATATATATGGTGTACCTAGAGCAAATAATTTAACCATTTTATTGTGTATGTTTTAAGACTTCTTTTAAGATTTGTTTGTGTTTTTTCTTAACCGTATTCATTTCGTGTTTTCTAAAAAAAATAGATTTACTAGCTACTAATAATCTAAATAAGTGCTGACCATAACAAAACAAACGAGCCCAAACTCGACTATCATAGCACTTTCCGTCATAGAGTTCCAGTGGGCATCTTCAGGCTCCATCATGAGACCCTCGCCATCATGTGCAATGGTAAGTGCTGACCATAACAAAACAAACGATCCCAAACTCGACTATCATAGCACTTTCCGTCATAGAGTTCCAGTGGCCATCTTCCAGCTCCATCATGAGACCCTCGCCATCATGTGCAATGGTAAATGCTGACCATAACAAAACAAACGAGCCCAAACTCGACTATCATAGCACTTTCCGTCATAGAGTTCCATTGGCCATCTTCAGGCTCCATCATGAGACCCTCGCCATCATGTGCAATGGTAAGTGCTGACCATAACAAAACAAACGATCCCAAACTCGACTATCATAGCACTTTCCGTCATAGAGTTCCAGTGGCCATCTTCCAGCTCCATCATGAGACCCTCGCCATCATGTGCAATGGTAAGTGCTAACCATAACAAAACAAACGAGCCCAAACTCGACTATCATAGCACTTTCCGTCATAGAGTTCCAGTGAGCATCTTCCGGCTCCATCATGAGACCCTCGCCATCATGTGCAATGGTAAATGCTGACGATAACAAAACAAACGAGCCCAACCTCGACTATTATAGCACTTTCTATCATAGAGTTCCAGTGGCCATCTTCCAGCTGCAGCATCAGATCAGCTAATTGATGAAAAAGTATTGCATTGTCACCAAACATACATAAGTATTCCAAATTTCAGCTCAATCGGATTACGGGAAGTCACTGAAAAATGGATTGCAAATTTTGACGGACAACTTACATATTTACTTACTTATATACTTACATAGTTAAATAAAAGCTTGTAAAAAGTATAAAATATGTGGCCAGCGGGCCGTGCATTTTGAGGTATTTTAATATTCAACACCAATATCCAGTTTGTTACGGAACAAAAAAAAAACACCGCAAATAAAATATTTATAATTTATTTTACTATAAAAAACTTTTTACAAAAAAAGATAAACCGACTTCAAAAAGGACAAAATAAAATATTATATTATTTATATGAGTTACAAACTGATATGTTTGAAGTCGGTGCCAAGCCAAATTTGGAAGAGTTAATACGAACGAGGCTATGTGTTCAGTGAATTGTTCTTCATACTATAGAACTGTTTTAATACGGTATTGATTGCATGTAGGTATTAATTCAATTACAGAAAGAAAGTATAATCATGCGTCTTATGATGTTTGTTAATTTAATACTGATCTATCTATACTCAGACACACTGGGTGTGTGGGGCCCACCTTGTCAGTAGAAAAAGGCGCATTATTTAAATTTTCTATGGAATGTGAACCCTACGCCTTTTACATTTTATTAAATTTGCCGCCTCTGATTTTTGACAAAGTAGACGTGCATCAGAGTATATATACATAGGTAACACATTTCAACAAAATTGGATTGAAGTTTAGACGTGAAAATGTAACAGATCCACCTTTGCAATATAAGTATGTATAGATGTTTTGTGATTTTCAGACTTGAAGCTGATTTGACCGGTATTGTAAGTTTTTGGCTTGGCACCGACTTCAAACATATCAGTTTGTAACTCATATAAATAATATAATATTTTATTTTGTCCTTTTTGAAGTCGGTTTATCATTTTTTGTAAAAAGTTTTTATTTTTCCATTTTTAGTAGTAACATAAGTATCATAATCGGATAACGGTTCTCGGAATAATCGGTCATGATATATAAGAAAAAGTTCATAATACGGACTCAATCTAAGGAAAGTTCCACATATCATATGTGGTCTTCATCATTAGGTCCACTCCATCAAATTGATGGTTTTTGAGAGGAAATGCCTGAGTTGCTTAAAAAACTACCAAATCATCATACATGTGCCTTTAAAAATTGAAGAGTTCCCTCAATTCCTCATGGATCCCATAATCAGAACAGCGCCAGATTAATGTGGGACCATCTTCGAAATAGTTCCTTTCAACCAATAAAATAATTGCTCAAATCGGACAATGGGTTTCGGAGTGATCGCTGAACACCCTACATAAAAAAAACATCATTATCATTAAAACAATCATAATCTTCATCATCCGGTCCACTCTATCAAATTGGTGGTTTTTCGAGAGGAAATGCTTGAGTTGCTTAAGAAAACACTCAAATCGCCATACATGTGCCTTTAAAGATTGAGGAGTTCCCTCAATTCCTCATGGATTCCATCATCAGAACAGCACCAGATTAACTTGGGACCACCTTGGAAGTACATCCTTTCAAATATAAAAATAATTATTCAAATCGAACCACGGGTCTCGGAGTAATCGCTGAACATCCTACACTAAAAAAAATCATCATCATTATCATCAAAACAATCGTCATTATCAGGTCCACTTCATCAAATTGGTGGTTTTCGAGAGAAAACTCTCGAGTTGCTTAAGAAAACACCCAAATAACCATACATGTGCCTTTAAAAATTGAGGAGTTCCCTCAATTCCTCATAGATCCCATCATCAGAACAGCACCAGATTAATTTGGGACCACCTTGGAAGTACATCCTTTAAAATATAAAAAGAATTATTCAAATCGGACCACGGGTCTCGGAGTAATCGCTGAACATCCTACATTTAAAAAAATCATCATCATTATCATCAAAACAATCGTCATTATCAGGTCCACTTCATCAAATTGGTGGTTTTCGAGAGAAAACTCTCGAGTTGCTTAAGAAAACACCCAAATAACCATACATGTGCCTTTAAAAATTGAGGAGTTCCCTCAATTCTTCATAGATCCCATCATCAGAACAGCACCAGATTAATTTGGGACCACCTTGGAAGTACATCCTTTAAAATATAAAAAGAATTATTCAAATCGGACCACGGGTCTCGGAGTAATCGCTGAACATCCTACATTTAAAAAAATCATCATCATTATCATCAAAACAATCATCATTATCAGGTCCACTTCATCAGATTGGTGGTTTTCGAGAGAAAACTCTCGAGTTGCTTAAGAAAACACCCAAATCACCTTTCAAAATTGAGGAGTTCCCTCAATTCCTCATAGATCCCATCATCAGAACAGCACCAGATTAATATGGGACCACCTTGGAAGTATATCCTTTCAAACAAAAAAATATTTATTCAAATCGGACCACGCGTCTCGGAGTAATCGGTGAACATACATAAAAAAAAAGCCCAAACCGAATACTTCTATGAAATTGAAGTCGGTTAAAAATAATTTTAAACAAAAAAGAACCGACTTCACTAAGCATCCACCTTTCCAACACCAAATGTTCGATCTGCTGTAAAAAAAAATACTCAAATCACCATAGGTGTGCCTATAATAGTTGAAGAGTTCCCTCGATTTCTCCAGGATCCCATCATCAGATCCTGACATGGTTACAATGGGACCAACTGTGAAGTATACGCTTTCAAACAAAAAAAGAATTTTCCAAATTGGTCCAGCCGTCTTCGAACAATAGGTGAACATACATAAAAAAAAAAAAAAAAAAAAATAGCAAAAACAAAGATCCCGACGAATTGATAACCTCCTCCTTCGAAATCTTGAAGTCGGTTGATAAGAAAGAAACGCAACAGGAATATTCTTCCGAATGAGGGGTAGAAATTAGAATCTACGTTCAAATTTAATTTTGTATTACGGGAAACATCAGCTTTATTAATGTTTTTTCATTTCAGATGCAGGGACTTGGGAACTATTAACAATAATAATTTTAAACAAATAATTTTAAACAAAAAAGAACCGACTTCACTTAGCATCCACCTTTCCAAAAGCAAATGCTCGGGATGCTGTAAAAAATACTCAAATCACTATAGGTGTGCCTATAATAGTTGAAGAGTTCCCTCGATTTCCCCAGGATCCCATCATCAGATCCTGACCTGGTTACAATGGGACCAACTGTGAAGTATACTCTTTCAAACAAAAAAAGAATTTTCCAAATCGGTCCAGCCGTCTTCGAATAATCGGTGAACATACATAAAAAAAAAAAAAAAAAAAAAATAGCAAAAACAAAGATCCCGACGAATTGATAACCTCCTCCTTCGAAATCTTGAAGTCGGTTGAAAATGTATACAGTATCCCTTTGCTATTCTCTTTTACCAGATAAAACACAAGATACTTACGAAAGATTTTTGGAAATATTAAAAGACCGTTTACCATTATGGAACCCTTCAAAATTCAAATTTTACCATGAAATAGGAATGATAAATGCGATTAACGAAATATACCCCATATGCACGAGTCAGTGGCTGCGTTTATCATTTTATCCAAGGCGATTTCAAGAAAAGGCAAGGCTTGGCCTTAGTAAACATAAAGAAGGAAAAAGATTTTTAAGATATTGTAAATCCTTATCATAGTTATCATATTTACCAAAGGAACTAACAATTGATGGTTGGTTTTCTATCATTGAAGACATACCGCACTATTTCGAAGAGTATAGTGACGAGTTTGATGATTTTATAACGTACATCATTGTTCAGTGGTTAGACAATAAAGCAATATATACTATCAGTTGCTACAACGAACATCACACTACAACGAATGCCGTGGAAAATTGGAACAGCCGTATAAATAGGAAAATGAGAAAAAACGCTTCCGTATTCTATTTGATAAATATTATTAAAAAAAAATTACTTGCCAAAATCATAGAATTAAAAAAAATTCTAGATCAGGACAGTGGTAAAAAGATTGCGAAATCTAATGGGAAAATTGAAAAATCATGCATTTAAAACTTGAATCTGACAAGGACAATATTTGAAAGCGTGCATGCGTATGATTTATATATGAATGTAAAAAAAGTACCGGTTTTTTTTAAAGAAAACGTACAAAAGCGGACTTAAAAATAAAACGGGAATCATGATGAAATAATAAAAAGTCCTATTTTGATCGTATTTATAATTCCTATATTTCGGTAAACAAAGACGGCTGTCAAACCATCGTTGATACTACTTATGTGCCATCGGAAAGTTTCCAAAATTGCGAAAATTTCCACATATAAAAATTTCGGAATATTCTCACATATTTGTATGGGATTTGAAACTTTCAATTTCTTAAATTTCCAATTTCCTATATTTCTTACGAAAGTTTCTAGCAATTTCCGAGAATATTTCCAATTATATGGAAAGTTTCCGCAACTTGCACATCTGTAGTTGATTTGATACTATTAACTGAACATTACTAACACCTATTGTGAAGGGATAAGGTTTACTACCGTTAAGTGCGATACCACTAGTATCTGACATTGCAAAATTGAAAAAAAGATATGTTTCGTTATCGAAGGAGCATGATATTATGCCATTATGAAACCCACTTTTAATATTCAACTCCGATCAAAAATGCAAAAATACGCATTTTCAATCTTTAGGCGTTTTAATACTGTCGATTTCTAATTGAAACTTCTGTATTCGTAGGCTTATGTATTATTTTAATATTACAATGTTCTAACTTACCGAACAGGATCAAAACGCAGATTATGTAACGGTAGACATTGACAGTGTCAAACCAAAAAACAAACCCGTTTCAGTCCAGGTGAAGTTAAACTTTATGTCAATGCCATAAGAACGTTAACGACGGGTTCTTACCCGTGGTACTACTGGTGGCACTACTAGTAGTACCACGGGGATTATTTTTTGCCCGTAGTACTACTATCCTGCCTAGTAGTACCACAGGAGATTTTTCATTACCCCTGGTCCTACTTATGAACAGGGATGATGCCTGGGTAATATATTAAGTGTCATGGATCCTGGCCCGACCACGACACGATAATGAAATTAAATGATTGCACAAATTCATCATTTTTTAGGTGCTATTTAGTGCTACTAGTCCCATGAATTTGTGCCGCTTAGTTTTCAACTTATCGCGGTACCATACCTATACAGGGTGGAACGAATTGGAGGGAAACTACCTTAAAACGTTGAGTTGAGATAGCCCAATTTACTAAAATAAAACATTCTCTCGTTTTTCCTAAAAAGTAAAACTGCATTCACAGATTTTTTTTTTTAAATTTCTCTCTTATTCATAACAATTGTATGTAATTTTTTTTATTGTTTATGGCTTCCATTTTGCGCTAAACTTGGTTGGGATGATTAAGTTTATTATCCTTGTTGGAAATAGGACCCAATGGCATCAATTGTCATGAAAATTGTTTAGGTAAAAATGGTAAAAATTACAAAAAAAGATTTTTTTTCAGAGATCATTTAACACCTATTTATAAGTTATAAGAAAAACTAATATACCCGCGTAACAAGCCATTTTTACCAAAAACAATTTTCATGACGATTGATGCCATTGGGTCCTATTTCCAACAAGGATAATAAACTTAATCATCCCAACCAAGTTTAGCGCAAAATGGAAGCCATAAACAATAAAAAAAATTACATACAATTGTTATGAATAAGAGAGAAATTTAAAAAAAAAATCTGTGAATGCAGTTTTACTTTTTAGGAAAAACGAGAGAATGTTTTCTTTTAGTAAATTGGGCTATCTCAACTCAACGTTTTAAGGTAGTTTCCCTCCAATTCGTTCCACCCTGTATAGGTATGGTACCGCGATAAGTTGAAAACTAAGCGGCACAAATTCATGGGACTAGTAGCACTAAATAGCACCTAAAAAATGATGAATTTGTGCAATCATTTAATTTCATTATCGTGTCGTGGTCGGGCCAGGATCCATGACACTTAATATATTACCCAGGCATCATCCCTGTTCATAAGTAGGACCAGGGGTAATGAAAAATCTCCTGTGGTACTACTAGGCAGGATAGTAGTACTACGGGCAAAAAATAATCCCCTCGGTACTACTAGTAGTGCCACCAGTAGTACCACGGTTAAGCACCCAAAATGTAGAGCATGCAATGAACTATTAGTAACAACTTCTGTCACAGATGTAAATTTTAACTTATATCCACTTCTTAACTCATAAAAACCATCTAGTTACGAAAATAGTATGGTTAATTGAATCGTTCCAAAGGGTTTAGCAGGCTAAGGAAGGACGTGTGGCCCCTGTGAGGAATAGTTGAATTGGTAAATGTCAATTGTTTGTCGCCTCTTAACTAGTAACCACTCCAACTTTCAGCCCTCTATCTTGAACTGTGACAGAGATAATGTCAAAAATGTATTTTCTTAACATTTTTTTTCAAACTCTTATATCTCCTAATCCATAGCAGCTAAAGCATCGAAACAAAATCACAGAAACGTAGTTTTAGTGGGAGTATACCCTATAATTTTATTAATATTTTATACGTGAAAAATAAAAGAAATAAATGTCAATTTATTTTTTGACAGCTCTTTCCAACACGTTTTTTTGAAAGTACAATTATGAAAAAAATCATGTAAATTGCTTATAGTATTAGCTACTAGCATACAAAAAATCAATTGATTATATTTGGTGCAACATACTGTAAAAAAAAAACTAACGAAAGTATTCAAGTATCAAGAGTAGGCTTCTGAACTGAAAGTTCGTTTTTAAGTTTTATATTTGTTGCCTAGCAACAAATGGTGTATTGTTTTTAATTTGACGTATGACTGTCAAAAAAGGTCACTGAACTACTGCTGTGTTAGTATTTGTAACTAATTTTACTAACTGCTAAATCAACGAAACGACGGATGTGCTATATGTTTATTATTTTATAAACAAAATTAATTGGTTTCATTATAGTACACGTATTAACATAACGAATTAAATAACTCATTAGAGCAGATATCACAATATAAGTCACTTAGATAATGACTATCGTAATATTCGTCGTCCCAGGTATAGGACAATGTTATCCTGCAGTCATCGCAATATCCTTTTAACATAATATTTTCGTCAGAGATCGATATCTCAACATCTGGTAAAGACTGTAAAAACAGTTGCTTCGCTATTAACCGTGGCAAGTTGAGCCCAAATATTTTTGATTTTATGATTTCCATCTGAAAGAATGTATATACATGAAGTTTCTGTTTTATTTTTTATTTTATTTACATTTAAAGCTTACTTTCGCCATTATGGAAAAATCTGACTCCTCTTCTACATAACGTGTTGTATATTCCCTTAAACAATTCACTATTATGTTAAATGTGCTAGCGTATAAATTGTATAATAGTATTGTATAATTTAAAGATAGCTTAATTTAAAAAATTTTGGCGGATGGCATTAAAATTTTGTTATATAACCAGGGTACATTCTTTCAGGCAACCGCTGTTTCAATCGGTTGCATCGCGATAATTTTTTTTTTTTTTGCACCCTCCCTCTATTTCCGCTCCAGTCCAAGTTGGGTCAGTTCGGGTTGCACAGGGCGGTTCCTCATCAGTTCATGAGCTTAAATACTGCGAGCCATCCGGTTGCCTAGCGGTCACTGAAACTACGCATCATTGCTTTAACTATAATATCCTACAAACATTTTGAAACGAACTGAAATTTTGGACAAAAATGCGGATCTGTCCCAAAGAGAATATAATATCTTTACGGAAAAGGTTAAAGGTAATGGCGTACACTGTGCACGATTCTTGGCGCTGTGGGTACAACTACCAATGACAACTTTAGTTCTTGGCGTTCAAATGGTAAAAGTACGGTAAGTAAGTAAATTACTGATCTAGGAGCACAAGAACTTGTGCTAGTCAGTACCGTCAACTGCTACAACTTTGCCTACGATGCTTAACTTTGCCAGGCTTGAAAAACATGGTTTCTTCACTAAACAGCTATTTAAATCTTATTTCTGTGATGGTCGCCTTTCTCCCATCTCAGGAATAAGATATAAATAAATAGCTATTTGTGTGTAGCACTTGACGGTAATCATTTGAATCATACAGGTAGTATTGCAAAGCTGGTTAAAACTTGACAGATAGTTTTTATCCGTTTGAAATTCTACCTTATCGCGAACGGCACCAAATAGTGTAATGCTTGTAATGTTGACTTTATGATCAGGACAACAAGGTAGAAAATCAAATGTATAAAAATCATGTGTCAATCGTAAACTAAAGATAATCGCAGTGTACAGTCAGCATCAAATAGTTAGTGAAGTCGCCAAATATATCGGTACAGATCTTTATTTGTATGGCAGTAAGGATGTGTTACGATATATTTGGCGACTTCACTGCTACTAACTATTTGATGCTGACTGTACCAACCTAGCTTTTGCCGCTGATTGTGCCTAAATTAGATGCAAAATTAAAAAGGCAGATAAAACTGTACAGTTTATTGGACAAGCACATCAAACGGTCACGAAAACCTTTTTAAAAAACACGAACGTACAAATTACAACATTACACTTACAATATCAGTTACACCACAAAACCACCAACGAGTTCCATATAAAAACAATACTTTGATATCAAGGCTTCGCCGTCGAGCATTTGCTAAATCATTTAAAAGAAAAACGCCAAAAAAACTTAAAACAATCGCAAGATTGCTCGACGAAGAAAGGCAAGCAGCAAGGGAGCTACACTCTGACAAGCTGCTTCTATCAATAATAATACTGCAAACTGGACCTTGATACACTAGGGATAGGTGCTACAGTCGCTCCGCGCCTACTGCGGACCTTTTCGGACCTTTTAACCTTTTGAAAGCTTTCGCTCTCGCGTCAAGACGTGGCCTACACGCCAATATCTCGACTAGTGAATAACGAATATAAACCTTATCTGTCAGCAGGACAATTGCTTTGACAGCGTCAGCTATATAGCCACTTTAGTGGCGGTTGGCGAGGCAGGCACGACAGCACACGACCGATTTAGTGGCTCTTGGCGTTCAAAAGGTTAAACAATTTCAGAGTACTGTTATAAGGCATTCCACACACTTGATCTGAATTCAGTATATCATAGAAAATTATCTATGGATTGCGGAAATTTGTAAACTAATTTCTATGGTAGCTGATGTCAGAATACAAAACGTCAGCTACCATAGACATGAGTTTGCAAATTTCCGCAATCCATAGACAATTTTCTATGATTTACTGAATTCAGAACTGAAATCAGATCGAGTGTGTCGAGTGCCTAATAAAAAACCTCTGCGAGGTTCTTCCCAATGCTAAAAAAACGAACTCTGGTCTATGAAATTCAAAACCATAGACATACATACAAAAAACCGGCCAAGAGCGTGTCGGCCCACGCTCAGTGTAGGGTTCCGTAGTTTCCCGTCCGTGACAGTAAGTGTCCCCACTTAAGAGTAAAAAAATGGGCTATTTGTTATTTGAATAGTTTTTGAAAAAAAATTACAAAATATATTATTTTTCAAAAACTATTCAACCTATCAAGTTCAAATAATTTTCCTAGGAAGTTTTTATAAAGTTCTACTTTTGAGATTTTTTTCATATTTTTAAAACTTATGGTTCAAAAGTTAGAGGGACATATTTTTTACTTCTGGAGCGATTAATTCCGAAAATATTTACATTATCAAAAAATTATTTTACTAAACCCCTTATTCATTTTTAAATACCTATCTAACAATATATCACACGTTAGGGTTGAAATGAAAAAGAAAATCACTCCCCACTTTACGTATAGGGGAGGTACCCTAATAAAACATTTTTTTCCACTTTTTATTTTACCACTTTGTCGGCGTGATTGATATACATATTAGTACCAAATTTCAGCTTTCTAGTGCTAACAGTCACTGAGATTATCCGCGGACGGACGGACAGACATGGCGAACATATAAGGGTTCCTAGTTGACTACGGAACCCTAAAAAATACGTGATCCCACGAAGACAAAACTGTGACTTGATAAAACTTGTGATTGAATGTGACATAATAAGCCGCGATCTCGTGCACACACACTCACTTTTGACGTTTGATTTGAACCAATCACCGCTCGTCCACGAGTTGTATATGTGAACGTGTCGCACGTAAACATTAGCACGCTAATTTTAGGTAGTTTTTTTTTCATTTTGTAAAAAGCTGGACATTGGTATTTGCAATGGCAATTTTTAAATGCCTCGAAATGCACCGCGAATAGAAACAGTGGCCACTGCAGTAAAACACTTCTATAATTGCATTAACACGTTTAATTTTGAAGATAAAGTAAATTATTTAAAATTAGCAACAATAATCAGATTATTTAAAATTAGCACTTCACGTAAAAATGACAATAACCCTCTTTCTCACTTGGGAGCCCGCTGGATGCGGGCTCTAATTCTCCGACGACGGTGAAGAACCACGCGGAACACGCGGCGGTTGCAGATCGTCTCGCCGGTCCGGCACCCACAAGCGCCTTCCGGAGTCCTTCCGGCTCAGGCGGTCCCACTGGTGGCCTTTTTGTCCGGCAACGTATTTGGTTTAAAAAGAATTTGTATTTAATTCAATAATGTATTAGCACTTGCTATATAATGTTTGAACGCAAAGATCTAGAGAAATAAATCGCACTTCAACACGATGCAACTAAGCAAATTATAGCAAAACCCTCAGACTAAACCAGAATATGTTTTTTTCCTTAAAAAATCTCTCCGTCGATCTGACACACTCAATCAAAAATCAACTTTTCTTTTTTTGACAATCTGGAATACCTCAAAAATTCATATTCAAAATTAGGGCGAATATTATCTCAATTTTATAACTGCCAGTCGTATTACAAAATGCGGACTGATATAAGCGCCATCTACCCGTAATGCCGTGAATCACAATGTACGCTTTTTTATATATCAACCGCGACCTAGCCTTAGACCTTCCTTAGACACGGAAGTTCTGAAGAAAGTCGACAGATGTCGTACGATAAACATAGCGTCATGCTACACCACATTTTGTGGACGATATTGTTTGATACACTATTTTTTTTGTCGCAAATCGAGAAAACAAATTGCTCATACATTATCGCCGACTATAAGTTCAGTCTGAGTCTGAAAAGCAAAAACAATAATTAAGCGGATGTTTCCAGTAATAGAACAATTTCTACTTTCCCATTTGGCCGAATATTCGTGTTGGGTCTTTTATCATTTTATTTTACTATAAAATAAGAAAGAAACGCAACACGAATATTACAGGAAACATCCGCTTTATTATTGTTGTTTTTCAGACGCAGACTGAATTTATAGTCGGCGATTCGTATGAACAATTTGTTTGCTCGATTTGCGATCAAATTTTTACAGTGAATTAAAGAATATCGGCCACAAAATGTGGTCACTGCTTTTGCACGCGGTTGCATTTTGAGGCATTTTAAAATTCAACACCAATGTCCGTGCAACACAAATGCGGTTTTCGTTCAACTCTTAAATTCGTCTCATTCTGTATTCATCACTGATTCTTTTTTCGTCTTGTTCGCTATATGTCCCTGAGTTCCTAAGTACAATTCTCTAACTGTCTCATTCTTAATAAGCCCTATTCGTTTTTCGTCACGGTTTCCTAGGACTACTTCTTTGTTTGTCTCTCTCGTATTTCGTATCATTATTTTCTCGTGTCGTTCTTTTTTGGGCATGTTCGCTACTCGTCCCGTACGATGTACGCCTTAGTCGTTATTAATAACCTTTTTCACCGGATCGATTATTCATAGTTTAATAAACAAATTGAAATTTACGAGTTTACGGCTTTCGATTATTTTTAAATTGGCCTACTTATGATGCGATTTTTCTTGGTGCAACTCCGGAAACATATGTAGGGTAAAAAAATTGGGACCCTGATGGACCTTTAATACTTGAGAATCTTGAGATAGCTAACTTTTCTCAAGACAAACATTATTTTGTCGAAATGCTTCATACATTTGCAGTTTACTTGAGTCGGGAATCTAAGTAACGTAACGTTTAAAAAAAATGATACTAATTTATTAAACGACTCTAATAAACAATTGCCATTCGATTGAGACGCAAAACGAATGTAACGAACATATAATTGAACTAAAAATTAATGAGACTAATTACGAATGTGACCAGCATCGAACGTATGGAAAAAGTTGAGGCGTATAAGTGAATAAGACCAAAATCTATAAAGACTAATGAAGAATAAGTCCTTATTAAGAATGAGACAGTTAAACGAGTAGGACTGATCACGAACAAGACAGTTACAGAATTGGACTTAGGAAGACAGGGACATAAACCGAACAAGACGAAAATAGAATCAGTGATCAATACAGAATGAGACGAATTTAAGATTTGAACGAAAAACTAATGGGACGAATAACGCTGATACCCGAAATAAGGTCTGTAAGGCTATACGACAAAAAGCATTTCCGGCTGATTTTGTCTATCAATTGCTGAATTCAGCTGTGTGAGGAGCGCCTAATCAATATTGTTAAAAAATATGGCCATGGTTTTAGGGCGTCCGCTTCGGCGCTGTGACGTCGCCATTTTGAAGTCTATGGAACTAGGAAAAAAGAACTAAGCATCAGTCAAACAGCTAACTAAAACTCCTAACCCTGCGCGCAAACAGAATAGGCCAAATGAAGAACAGAACCGGTAAGTTGGTGGTATTGTGGTGTCAAAATCACTTCATCGTATGATAAGTAAACGCGATCTTGCTTCGGTCCCGCGAAAAACGCTTAATGCGTTTGCGTTCGGCCGCTACACATTTGTAAAATGACGGATGGCGCTCGACGCATGCAAATCGCTCGGAGCGTCTTTTCGTGCCAGGGTTTTAGAAGTTGGTCGGTTAGAGTTCGTCGTCTCCAGGGAGGTCGGAGGTCTCGATCGCGACCTCGTCGTAGTCTCGCTCTAACGTGGCTAGGTGTCCTTACTTGGCCAGATCCTCGAACTTGTGGCTGAGCTTGCCCCACGCTTCAGCGATGGCGGTGGTGTTGCTAAGCATTGACGCAGCACTTGGGCGAGATCGCCGCCAGCAACTACCGTCGGTGGCTGGTAGTTTATCCCACCTGAAATCATATGAACCTGATTATTTTAATGAAAAAAAACCATGCCTATATGTCATGCCTACATTGCCAATATGTACAGTCAGCATCAAATATATTGTAAAAGCCAAAGTGATCAAATAGTTCGTAACACCATATATTTTGTATGGCGTGACGAACTATTTGGCTACTCTTCTAGCTGATGCGATATATGTGATGCTGACTGTATGCGAAAAACCCAATTTTTATTACTCGTAACAATCGTGCGTATAATGCATAACATATAGTTACACTACGAGTATTTGAACTGATATACTTCATTTTTTTAAGATTAGAAAAATTTTACGCTTGTCTCATGTAATTTCTGGGAAAACTATTTTAAAACTCGCCATTTTGCCTCTCGCACCACTGTTAACTGATTATTTGTACTCCCTATTAATATTGCAAGGGCGTAAGGTATATTGATGGCCAGTTAAGTGTGTTGCTGTTCATACCATCTATAATTTTTTTCCCGATATCTATAGCTGAAATAAATAAAGGTGTATGGACGAAATTTAGCCCTATTTTTAAGGAAATTATACAATCTTAAAAAATAGGTATAATTACGACACAGCACCACAGAATAACTAATAGTACTACCGTACAGTACGATATCGTCTCGTGTGTCGTCAATAGACTAGCTCCACTACTGCCATTAGAACTTTTGAAAATGTCTGAGCAATACCTGTGAGATGAGTGTGTTGAGGTTCGCATAAGAAGGGTGCTCGATGGAGAGGAGAGTCGCCTCATTGTCGACTCTGAACGCGCAGTCCAAGTGCGAAGTGCGGGATCGTCGCGTGTGGGGTCAGCACGGCTCTCCACTACGGCTGTTGAAACCTGGAAGCAAATGCACATTGTATTTCAACACGTAAGAAACAAAAAACCGGAATTA
Organism: Pammene aurita; assembly: GCA_947086415.1. NCBI lineage: Eukaryota > Metazoa > Arthropoda > Insecta > Lepidoptera > Tortricidae > Pammene > Pammene aurita. The sequence goes on along the minus strand of OX352297.1, from coordinate 37,278,787 downwards.
TGAGTAGTGCTCAATGCCCAAACTGATAGCAGTTCAAAATATTCTGCGATTCATGCAGTTTTTCGTGATAAAATCTTAGAGGAGATGACTGAAAATAAACTAAAATAACCAACTCCTAAAAAGATTAGATCTCATTAATACGATGCCATCCATAATATACAAAAACGCCACTCACACGCCAAGATCCCGGACGCAAGCGCGTCAATATGAACCTTACTTGAAAGTATGAAGGTTACTTTGAAAGCGTACGTCATAACGCTTGTAGGTGTCCTTGGCGCTGTGGACGACTACTTATGACACCTTTAAGGTGCGACCACACCGCTGCCTAAAAAACGGCAACGTTACAGAATCGCAGTGACGCATCGTATCCGAACAGTTTTTATCGCATGCCCTCCACCACCACTGCTTAAAATACACTGACGGTACGGAATCGCAGTGACGTGCCATAAACGTCATGACTAGACCCCGGACTTTTGTCGCAATGACGTCACAATAGGGTGGTTTGGGGAGTAAACGGGACGGTGTTATGAAATACGGGTGACTTTACCGCATGCTCTCCACACCGCTGCTCGAAATACGGTTTGGAAAGTTCGCGTCAAAAATATTTCGTATGGGACACGTCACGGCCTACACGTTGCGTCTGCGTATTTCGAGCAGCGGTGTAAAGAGCTTGCGGTAAAGTCGTGACGTTTACGGCACGTCAATGCAATTCCGTACCGTCAGCGTATTTTGAGCAGCGATTTTTACGATACGTCACTGCGATTCCGTGTAACGTCGCCGTATTTTAAGCAGCGGTGTGGTCGCACCTTTAAATGTTATTGAAAGAAAGAAAAAAATATAGTTATTTTTTATTTTAAATGTTCTTGCTTTGGAACGGTACGCGGTGTCAAAATTATACCATAAATGTATTCGGCATCCCCGATATGATTGATGTTTAAAAGGTTAAATACAAGTAAACTGTATGAATGCATCAGAAAAAGTGTCAAATATACGAAAAGGCGTGGAACAGCTAACCGCTAGACTAAAATGATGTCGAGGACTAACCTGCGGGGCGGGGTATTGGGGAACCCTAGCTTGCTCTTCTTGCCAAACTCGTCGGAGAACTCGGATCAGCATCTCCGGTCATCATCAGCGGTTCTCCATCAGCAGCGACAAGAAACCGGAGCCGGTGCCTCCGCCGAATGAGTCGAACACGAAGAAGCCCTGTCAACAATCACACAATTGTAGGGTTTATAAAAATGGACCTTATAATTTGGAAAAGTAATAAAAACCGCGATTAGATAGAACACAAGGGGTTAATATCAATGGGAATGATACGAAACAGGATGCAATGAAAAACGCAAGTCGAGGCGGTCTATAAATTTACGCAATCAGACGAAGAAAATATACACTGAAAAGACTTACCATGATTAGTACTAATTATTTAGGTAGATCCGGTGTAAAAACACTACAAAAAACGTAGAAATAAAACGAATATCCTACAAAAATTCGAAACTAACTGAAATATTGAAAAAAAAATGTGGATCTGTCACCGCCTGATGGTCTGCTTCTGCTTGGATTAACTGTTTTTTATTCCGTGTTTGAATTTATTGGAATTTATCAAATGTAAAAGTTTGTTACCTGCCAGTCTGTTCGTAAGTTTTTTAAGATCGTCATAAGTAATTTTACATGAAGTTATTATTTACTAGCTTTTGCCCGCGGCTTCGCTCGCGTTAAATTCGGGGTAACACGGTTCCCCTTTGCCCTCCGTAACGCTCCATACAAATTTCCACCCCCCATTTTAGGGAAGTGGGGGGTTAGAAAGAGACAAAAAGTAGCCTATGTCACTCTCCATCCCTTCAACTATCTCAACTTAAAAAATCACGTCAATTCGTCGCCCCGTTTTGCCGTGAAAGACGGACAAACAAACAAACACACACACTTTCCCATTTATAATATTAGTATGGATTAAACTGGAGCCATCTTAGCCAAAAATATCAATAAACACAATGTACTCTAAGCTGATTATTTTACTTAAGGTTCATTTTCGCTCGACATAGGAGAAGCAGGAAAACGAGCCACGAGAGATGCAAACGGAGAGACCTCTGTCCCTTTCTAAAAGTTGCCATTCAGAAAAAATATGAGGTCTATGGTATATTTTGGCCAGCCAACGAACGCAGTAGCAATGTACAGCGACCAAAAGTATGACAACACTAAGAATCAGTGAAAAAAGTTAGTTGGTATTTCCAACCCTTTCATCAGGTGACATTTACAGTGTGTAAAAAGGAGATGGATATATTTCGTCTGATCTGCTATCAACTGCAACAGATAATCTGATTGAGGCAATTAACATATGCCTTAAAAACTAATTTAAATTCAATGTAGAACGTTGAAGGAGTTCTATCTCACTCGCGCTAAAGATGAAAGAGTGGAATGCACTAGAAACAAATTCAATGTAAAAGAATGTGAATTGAAATGTTCGTCAATACGGTGTCTCATCACAAAGGGTTGCCACACATACGTATTTTCAATTTACCGCGCTTTTCTACTGACAGAAATGGTTTGCCAGACTAAATTCTACATATTGATACCATGAAGGTTTAAAGTCTGGTCCTCGCTCTATTTAAGAAGTAGAGCCTTTTTCGTATAGCAATAATCTGTAACGTTGTCGTTGGACAGGAGGAAAATACTCCTAACGTCAACGTCATTAATGTCATTGTCATTTGACATTACAATTACAATCTTCTTTACGGGGCGTAGCGTAGTGAAAATATTTAGATTTTCATTAAAAGTTATTTTGCTAGGGAGGGACATAATGTCGTCACCGCCACCTACAAAACCTCCGAGAGGGGTGAAACAAGGAAGAGAAACGGTAATACAATCAATCTTCCTCCGTACTATTTGCATAAAATATAGAATATAGAGCATAACATAATAAGTTTGCTTTCAGAGTGGACTTTTGATGTCCGTTATTCGGACTTTATCGGCGAGTGAGACCAACGAGCAGCGAGAGAAAGAGCGCGCGAAACTAGAAAAGGAGTATAAAAAGAGTGATGCGAGATTGGATGAGCTGGTGGCTGAACATGCACAGGAAATTATGGAAGTTATGCAGGTACTAACTGACGATCCTAGGCTTTATCTCGAGGTTAGGTTACAAGGATACCCTACCCTAGTCCTCAGAAAATACAGTAAGCTTGGCAAATTCTAATACACTGCATGTTATTTGGTTGACGAAGTATCAAAACTATCCAATTGATGAACTTGTGACGTTCCATCTGTCGGGCATTAAATATATGTATATGTATGTATCAGTTTATTGCACATAAACAAGTAGGTATAACATAAAAAAAATAGTAACATATATAAAAGATATGCACTGATAGGGATCTCTTCCAAATATAAATAAATAAATATTTTGGGACAATCTTACACAAATCAACCTAGTCCCACAGTAAGCTCAATAAGGCTTGTGTTGTGGGTACTAGGCGACAATATATATAATAGATAGATATAGATAAATACTTAAATACATAGAAAATATCCATAACTGAGGAACAAATATCCGTGATGAACACACAAAATCCCCCTCATCATCAACACACTGGGTCCTCTTTCAGCTCTTTGGCAACCTTACTCACCAGCAGGAATACAGCACAGGTACTTCCCCAGTTGGGCTCTGCTCCAGATTTGAGCTAAATGAAATTCGCTGTGCTGTGCCCTATCATACATGGACCCTCATTCGATCATTTTTGGACCCGGGGTATGTCCTTAAACTACATCCGGACTTGGGTATGTCCTTAAACTATGCCAAAAAGAGAGGTATGGGCACTGCGAATGGCATCTCGCTTAGTGTGGTAGGGCACGTTCAGTGAATGTCATCTCGCTCAAATCTGGAGCAGAGCCCGACTGGGGAAGTACCTCCACCTTACAGAAAACCACAGCCAAATAGCACTAGACCCTACTCATAGTGTTGTGTTCCTGCTGGTGAGTAAGGTTGCCATAGAGCTCAAAGAGGACCCAGTGTGTTGACGATGAGGGACCCTCTTGTTCCTTTAGCCGTCAAAGGGTCGGCAACGCGCATGTGACTCCTGTGGAGTTACAGGCGTCCATAGGTTACGGTAGCTGCTTACCATCAGGCAGGCTGTTTGCTTGTTTGCCACCGTCGCAGTATAAAAAAAAAAAAAACAGTGAGATGACATTCACAGTACCCATACCTAAATATAGAATATGTAATAGTCTATTACGAATAATTTGCTATTATTCATCAAAAAATGTTGGCCCAGTAAATGGTCATGTTTCTTTTCATTTTGCTATAAATAAATAAATATTTGGGGACAGGTTCTTAGACAGGGTTACTACCAATTGGGCTAGGAGGCTGTCAAAAATATGTATAAAGTATGAAGAAATCACCACGCGCGGTTTCATACTATTGAGAGTGATTGATTCTGCTAGCTTTATATTTGTTCTGTGCGCTACCCATAGTTTTGTATTACTGCTGGTGAGTCAGGTTGCCGAAGAGCTCAAAGTGGATACAGTGTGTTGTTGGCGGGGCATCCGCTAGTCCTTTTAGCCATCAACACAGTGAATCTCCAATTTTTTTAAAGGGTTGGCAATGCGCGTGCAATACCTCTGGAGTCACAGTCATACATAGGCTATTGTAGCTGCTTACCATCAGGGGGGCCGTATGCTTGTTTCCACCACCATGGTATAAAAGCAAAGTTTAAGCATGGTCACTTAACAAATCTTTTTGATTATGCTTTTAAAATTAATGACCTCTATACCATAGCCTAGTCAGTGGCTATTTACTTGTATGTTTATGACAGATATTTGTTCCTGAGTTATGGATGTTTTCTATGTATTTATGTATTTATCTACGATATATATTGTTGCCTAGTACCCACAACAGCAGATTTATTGGCTACTGACTTACTTTTAAACACCTTGACACTTATAAATATAATTCATTAGCTTTTGCATTCAATTTCATCTGCATGGAAATTGTAATCCACCCGAGATTCCGCCCCCTTTTTACTCCGTTCTGAGAAACACTGTTTATAGAATGTCTCTCAGTTCAACGTGCCGGTTGGCAAAGGCCTCCTCCGATGATATCAATTGCTGTCTGTCTTGAGTAACCCTTCTCCAGTTTGGCCCCCTTAGGGGGCATCCATTAATCGCGTCATATTGTATAGGGGGGGAGGGGGTCAAGAAAAATACACCAATGATTACCACAGGGGGGAGGGGAGTCTGGACACGTATCACGTGTAATTTTTTTGTTCCTTCGTGTTATACTGTATTTCAGATATTTCAATAAAATAAAAATTATCAACTTTTAAATGAACCATTCTGTGAAAACCAGAGTAAAATTTGCCTCGCAGTTGGACTTCTGCGTTTAGTTGAGCGGGCGAGGCGTCGCCATGCTTTGTGCACGGGTTCACTTAGATTGATCTCATTTTTATCAAAATCAAATTCTAATGACGGGATCCATGAGGAATCAAGGGAACTCCTGAACCCTTATAAGGAGACGTATAGCGATTTTTTTTAAATCTAAAAACCAAACGATTGCATTTGAATAGTGGTGAAATTGAAACTGCTTGTGAAGACCAGAATGGAACTCCTCCACGACAAGGTTTTTTTACGTCTTGGGAGTAATTGTTATGACTCTTATGAGATGCACTATGATTGTAAAGATTTTTTAGTGGCATTTGAAATATTATTTTCTTCACAGTAGGGTTTTAGGATTCCGTAGCCAAAATGGCAAAAACGGACTTACTTTAGTTAGCAAAAAATTACACGTCATATTGGACGAGGGGGGGAGGGGTCCTGAAAATATCACCAAAGATCACCATGGGGGTGGGGGGGGGGGTCTAAAACAAGCCAAAAACGTATGACGCGATTAATGGACGCCCCCTTAGGGGATGATTATACAAACTATCATATGTCCTTCCCCGGGACAACTATTAGACGGAGAGCTAGCCACGTCAGATATGACACAATAATGAGAGCGACGAAACCCCTTTCGTTGGTTTGCTATACTATGCTTATTTCTAGATCCGGACATCTGGCAGCTGTAGGTAAGTCAGTGGTGGAGGTCAAAGAATGCAAATAACTTGAAGAAAACAAATCCTTGAATTCTGGGTTTAATGAAATATTATGGGAAATTATGTAACTAATTAGGTTATATCATATCCAGAAGGTTTTGTTGGGGGAAAGTAGTGCCAAATGATGTAAAATGCAATTTTAGTTAGTCGCCTACTGTTTTTGTTTCCGCAATAATAGACAATAGTTTTTAATCTAATGTTAAAATATAGGCCCTGTCCTCTATAAATTACACTATTTTGGCATGTTTTACCTATTTTGGTATTACTTTTTTCCATCTTAAAAACTTTGTTGGTCCGTCACTCTGACATCCACCCATTAAAAGCTGCCAGATGCCCGGATCTATTAATAAGGATGGCAAAGCAGTCGAACTAGACAGGTTTCATTGCTCTCATTATTGTGTCGGCCAGCTCTTAGACCATATATTCATACCAAGAATGAGTCTTAATTTGCTTTAAACAGAAATTCAGCAGCGTCCAAGCGGCGCTGGCTAGCTGGGGGCAGCACACGGACGCGGCCACGGCGCGGCTCACAGCTTGCCGGTCCTTGCTGCGCGTGCGCCGCGACGAGCTGCGCCGGCTGTGGCAGGACGCACGGACACACCACCATGCGCTGCATATGCTGACTATCATGTTAGTTATTAATTGGTCGCTGAATGATTATTACAGATAGCCTTTTCCCGCGGCTTCGCCCGCGTACTACAAGTACTCAGAAAGGATACGATACCCATGTTGATTTTCAGACTTTGTGACCACATTTGCCCCTTTTAGGGGTTGAATTTTCAAAAAACCTGAAATACGTGTTTACTCATTTATCGTTAGGAATACTCCTGTGAAGTTTCGAATAATATAGTCTAACAAATCTTGATTCGCCATACAAACTTTGGACCCCCATTTTACCCCCTTAGGGGGTGAATTTTGAAAAATCCTTTCTTAGTGCACCCCTAGACCTTATAAGGAACCTACGTGCCAAATTTGGAATCTCTAGAACCAGCGGTTTGGGCTGTGCGTTGATATGTCAGTCAGTCAGTCAGTCAATCAGTCAGTCAGTCAGTCAGTCAGTCAGGATGATATGCATGTGTACGCATGTGATAGGCTGTCACTGTTGTCAGTAACTTGAATAATAATAAAGTGTTGAATATAAGAAGAGCGAAACATTGTAAATGGTATATACGTGTATAATAAACTGCTGTAAATAATAAGCTCGGGAAATGAAACTATTTCGCTGTGAAACATTTTAAAATTAACATCAGAGCTGACAGGTAAACAAATCAAGATGTCACCATACCATAGACTACACTGAACTGTTGCCATATAAATAAGAATAATAGCACGCTCTTGACAATCCATACTAATATTCTAAATGGAAAAGTGTATGTGTGTGTTTGTTTGTTTGTCCGTCTTTCACGGCAAAACGGGGCGACGAGCTGACGTGATTTTTTAAGTGGAGATAGTTGAAGGGATGGAGAGTGACATAGGCTACTTTTTGTCTCTTTCTAACCCCCCCTTCCCTAAAATGGGGGGTGGAAGTTTGTATGGAGCATTCCGCAATTTTCAAGGTAGAAAGCTAAAAATTGGTATGCGGACTATTTGTGTGCGGTTTATTCTGTTCCGAGTTCTCTTCTGTGTTTTAAGTCAGGAAAGGGGAACCGTGTTACCCCGAATTTAACGCGAGCGACGCCGCGGGCTAAAGCTAGTAATCATATATTTCTGGTCGGGCTTTAATAGTGTGATTTTATTTTTTTGGTCTGGACGCTAAAACCCTTTAAGCTAAATCCTATAGAACAAATATATGCTGGCAAACCTTTGACGGTTGCCTTCCCCATTCTACGCACGGTCTTAGGCAACATATTAAACAAATAGTTGTCCGTTGTCTAGTGTGCTATGTCCTTACTAGAAACAAGGTCTGGTAGTAAGGATTTATGCTGAGTTAAATAAATTACAATTTGAGTCAGATGGCAGTCAGTTTTGTAGTGTATATGTCATCAAGCTTTGGCACTGATGACGTAGTCTCCTGTTCACGGGCGAGTATGGACATGCTGACCACAGAGCTGGTGACATAACGAGCCTTATGCAAGTATATCCCTTGTTTCAATCGCAGAGGACACTAAATGTTTTGTGTAAAGTAGTGCCATGCAAACATACCTAGATCTCTATCTCTCTCTCTCTCTCTCTCTTTCTTCCTCCTAGCGTTTATCTCAGCTTTTTGCTCCGCTGGGGTCCGCTCGGCATCCCAGGAATTAGCGTAGGCACTAGTTTTTACGAAAGCGACTGCCATCTGACCTTTCAACCCAGAGGGGAAACTTGAGATTAGATCCGGTTTCCTCGCGATGTTTTCCTTCACCGAAAAGCGACTGGTAAATATCAAATGATATTTCGTACATAAGTTCCGAGACGGGGTTTGAACCCGCGACCTTCGGATTGAAAGTCTGACGTCTTACTGCCAGGCCACAAGCGAACAAACCTAGATGATGCTGGAAAAATATAATACTATAGCCAAGAATAATGACATTAAGGAGACCATTACTTTACTGATTGTCAAGCGTCACATATTTTTGTCCACATGCAGCATGCACCTTTTTTCAGCGAACGTGTAGTAGTATCCGAGCGCGACATCCGCGAGCACCTCTCGCGCGGGCTCGTGCTCGCGTGCGCACATTCGCTGCGAGCCGCGCTCGACACGGCCGCCACCACGCTGTCGCATGTCAGCGCGCTCAACACCACCCGGGTACATCTTGAGGTAAATTTACTAAATCGACCGTTAGATGTCGCTGTACTGGGCGTTACGATTCCTGCATCGCGCTAACGATGTGTCGACATGGAATCCTTAAGTAGCCAGGAGAACAAGTACGATATTTTTGCGTTATTTGTATTTCGGAGTGCATAGGTTTTTATCTTCAAGCACGAATGGTGCAAGGGAAGAAAGAAGGGAACCGGTCGATGCATAGATGAATATGTATATAACTGAGATAGATAGGCAACTCTACGGCTCGTACTTGCAGCAGCTAGTGCCACCATCTAGTTTCATAGTGCTACATTTGATCACGTTACAGGGGAACGGGGGAAGGGGTTTACAGGGTATGGGGGGTGGGAGGGGAGGGGTAGACCTCGTCCCCCTCGCCCCTTCCTGACAGCCGTTCGGCGGGAAATCTAAGTTTGGACGTCCTGTAAATAAAACTAAGTTTATGTCAAATGCATACAATATTTATTGTACATATCATTATATTTCATTAGGTACATACTATGCACAATTGTTATACCCACATATAACTTAATATCTGACAAAAACCTAAAAACCGGCCAAGAGCCATAAATAGGTATATCAGTTTAGTAAATACTATATTATACCTAAATATATTAATTTGAAAAGCTAATTTAAATATTAACCTTAATGTAATGACAGACATGGTGCGGTGGTGCCTAGAAATTAGGCATTTCCTGATAGCAGTTATAAAATGAACCTATCTTAGACGATATTCTTTTTGAAAGATCTCACACAATACTCGTTGAACTGAATAAATTCACCCCCAGTTTATGTGTACGGGAGGTACCCAAACAAAACCACTTTGTTTTACAACTTTGTCGGTGTGATTAATAATACATACACTCATACCAAAGGACCCCGCAGCAAACATAGGGAAAAAGTGGTTTCAGTCAAATCGCTTGAAATTTTAGTATGATGTAGATTCAGGTCTCCTTATTAATTTTTTATAAGGGCTCAACTCCCTCAGAAGTACACTGTCAGAAATAATCAAGTTTATATTATTATATTTCTATGACGTGTTTCTTAAAATCTATACTTTGAAATGACCCACAATGATACTTACTGGCGTTAAATATGATCTTAATAACGTTTCTGTCACGTTGAAATCGCATTTTGTTAGTTATTTATATTAAGCAAAAGCAAAGAGAAAGATTTTACGAAAAATTGTTATGTTACATATGCTTTGTATGAAACAATACTTATTGATTATTTCTGAAAGTATACTTTTGAGTGAGTTGTGCCCTTATAAAAAAATAATCAAGAGACTCGAATCTACATTGTACTAAAATTTCGTGAGATTTGACTGAAACCACTTTTTCCCTATGTTTGCTGCGGGGTCATTTGAGCTTTCTTATACTAACAATATATCACTTAACTAGTAAGCAGACATACAGACAGAAAGAAAATTATTACGAGGAATTTTTTTCTTCTATTATTTGACGTGACCTATCCCACAATACTTGGTGGAAATGTACCTTCAGTCACAATTAACAATTGACATAAATCTAGGTACAGGGAAATTTTATTTTACTAGTATATTACCTAATTGTGGCGACAAAAATTTAATTACGCAAATCTGATATATAATCTGGTACCACAGAAACAATAATTGATCTCGAAACATCGGAGGTAACTATTAAGTTAATATACGCAATTTAGTTCCGTTTTAGTTAATAATCATAATACGTAAAAGCCGTGAAAGTTTAAGTCTTATTGGTGTTGACAATAATAACGATGCGTAGGAAGGTACAATCATACATATATACCGTAATTTACAGAAAGTAAGTGTACAATATACATTCTTCTTGAAGTGATAGGGCTCCAGCCTTTTATGTTGCTACATCACCGTATTCTGGTGGGTTCATAAGCCGACTTAGGTATACCTAGAACATAAAAGTAGAGAATAATTGTACATACAGTTACGATCTAACAAATCTAGTCAATTTTTGTACCAAACTATATGTGCACGACGATAGTGTTATTTTATGAGATTAATAATTAAAGTCAGTACACAAAAAGAGGCACAGTAAAAGGCGTCGCTCAAGCCGGCTTTTGCCGTAGACATTCGATCATACTAATGGAATTGATAGTCACAAAGAACCAACAAAGCGCTTCGTTATCCGACATTTACATTCAGCCCCTGTCGCTGCCCCTCGCGCTGCCGGCATTAATTCCCTAAATACTGCTGCAGCAGGATCGAGAGGAGTGTTTGTTTACATACTGCCCTACCACTCACTTCGCTTTCAAGTCTCGGCAATGGCAGTGGTTGAAATAATTACAGCGGCCGCGTTGTGTCTTTTGCGATCCTCCAGGTGCTCGACGAGTACTGAGCGACGGAGGAGAATGTAATTGGAAACACGTACTGCCGCTCGCGCTTCCGGTCCTTTGACTTCGCACAAAAAAACCGCCATTTAGGGGAGCGCCGGGCAGCGCAAGTGGCAATAGCAGTGGCATGAGAAGTATCATATTTACACACTCGTCCTTCCCACTTGCCTGCTCAATTCGGATGAATGTAAATGCAGTATTAAAATTAAACCAGCGGCAGCGTATTCCGGATAATACGCTAGTTACTACGAATTCAGTAAAAATAAATATCGTTAGGAAACCAAACTTCTCACAATAAGGTCTAGTTAAGCTCTGGGTTTGAACTAGTTTAATTAAAGTCCAGATGGCAATCGCTTTTGAAAAAGGTTCGTCTTGAGGATAGATTACCAAAAAGCTGCTTTACTTATAGCAAAAGTCACACAACAGGTCATTTTATACGAATGAATGAATTTTTATGGCAGTAACGCATTATTGACAACCTACAATGATGTACCTTTTAGTTGAAAATGGCACATATAATCACCATAATATCAAGATCTGTTATCAGCACTCTTTACCTATACAAATCTGACTGTGGTCGTGTGTGTTGATCCTAATATATGTATATCTAAATGAGATAATAAAAGGTTGTCTGGAAGAAATCGCTCATTAGCGCTAAGACCGCCTGTTGCTACCTCTACCTAAATTTATCTAATTGTAAAATTTGTGCTTGTAACTGTATGAGGTGTGCAATAAAGAGTATTTATTATTATTATTATTATTATAGTAAAATTAAAATGTTTACGCAACAATACCTTAAGTCATTGGAGTTATTTCCCCGCTAACCCGTAGATACTGGAGCTTCGGATTCCAAAAACCTGAAACAATATTATTATAACTAGGTATAATTTGACAGTTACTTATATTTTTAAAGTAAATTATGATGCTACCAAATTCCAAATGAAATTTTATTGAAGAAACACACCTTTTCAAAACTAAGCTGAAGTCTCTTCTATTAAAAAAAGCTTACTATTCCATCCAAGAGTTTATGGAGGATAAACTTTTAAAACAATCCAACTTTTAACAAGCTACTTTTTATATAAGCATGGAGACTTTAATTGTGATATAGTTTAGATTTAGGCTTAATTTTAAAACTTGTTTATTTTTAAATAATAATTTAATTTCATGTCTTACCTTGAACAGGCGTAGGCTTTGCAGAAGATACAGTAGACACGGGAACAAAGTTACTGACTCCTGCTACGGCCACTTCCATTGGCAGTGGCACATCTGCAAGATATTTATAGAACATACTCAGAACACGCGAGTAACAGGACTTAAAAGTTCACTACGGGAACGCCTTTTTAACCTATAAAAATGAAAAAAACTCGCAATTCCGATTTTATATCGTGACCGTATACGACTTTTTCGACTTTTTTGACTTTTTTGACTTTTTTGACTTTTTTGACTTTTTTTCACTTTTTTTGACTTTTTTTGACTTGATGACTTTATGACTGACGTTTTTTTGACTTTTTTTTTACCTTTTTTTACCTTTTTTTACCTTTTTTGACTTTTTTTGACTTTTTTGACTTTTTTGACTTTTTTGACTTGACGACTTGATGACTTTATGACTGACGTTTTTTTGACTTTTTTGACTTTTTTGACTTTTTTGACTTTTTTGACTTTTTTGACTTTTTTGACTTTTTTGACTTTTTTGACTTTTTTGACTGTTATGACTTTTTTTATTTTCGTACTAACGCGGACAGACGGACATGGCGAAACTATAAGGGTTCCTGTAGTAGTTCCTATAGGAACCCTAAAAAGGACATACATACAGAGACTATATATACTTTATCTACACTCATATTGTAAGTCCTCTAAAATGCGTTCAAAAACCGTAGGCTATGACCAGCATTACAACAAACGATTTCACTATGATAAGTTTCTTATCTGTGGCAGTACCGCAATTTTAACTTTTCATGCTCAATTATTGATGTGCTATGAGTTTTGATAACATAATGTACACCTGCACGCGCCCGCGGCCGGCGACACCCGCCCGCGCGACCGCCGGCACAATCGAGTTGGCCACGCCGACACAATCGAGATGGCCACGGCGGTACAATGGCGGCCATTCTATGGTTTCCGAATACGGCATTTATAATAAATAATATGAGTGTAGATAAAGCAGTGTATGCAACTGTACGTAATTAGGCCTTAAAACACTCGTGTGATCTTATTATGAAATTCGCCTGCGGCTCATTTCATAAAACCACACTCATGTTTTAAGGACCCTTATTACGTAACAGTTACATAAACTACTATTATTTTGTGCTGAACTCCCACCTTTATCAACCTTGGTTCAATCAAACAGTTTACTTATTCCTATTGTTCATTTTATTTGAGATTAGAAAAAAGTTGACAGAACGATGTACAGGTTTCTTTATCAGGCAAGATACATGTCACATCTGTCAGAGTGCCTACGCCGTCATTAAATATACTAAGGGCCTGTTTCACAATCTCCAGATAAACTTATCTGCCAGTGAAAATTATTGCTATCCTTTTCTCCAGTCATACAAAAGAAAAGGACAGCAAACATTTATCTGACAGATATGCTTTAACTGGAGATTGTGAAATAGGCCATAAATATATTTGTATTTATAGTAAAGCCATGTTATATTGAGTATTTAACAATATTTTGATAGTAATTATTTTTTGGAATTATTTTATTATTAACACTTTTAATGTTCTTGTAAATGTTGCACAATATAAAACCTATAGAAGAAGAGGTTCGAGACGGATGGTTAGATTTTTAAATATTTTCTCGCGTCATCTGTCATTCGTATCTCTCAGACATATCTGGATAGTTTTTAATGTTAAAGCTTATAGTAAAGGTATTTGCTTGTTCTATAATTGTGCGATTGGTTGGAGGGTTATGGAGCAATCAGAGGCAGGTCCGAGTGGCATACAACAACAAAAGCCACCTCGTAGTCCAACAAATCTTTTACCATCACCTAAGACAATTGTTTTATTATTTAGTATTATATAATAAAACGATTAAATATCGTTTAGAAGAACTTTTGTTTACGAAATTTTATTAATAAGTGCATATTATGATTGTCAATTAAACAATTTTCGTGAATACTGATAAAGAACTAGACGTTAAGTTTCCGTTTTAGAACGTACATGCTTCACTGTCTGTTTTTAAATTTTCACGTAAGTATCTCTTACGTGATAATCAAAACGAAATTGTGTTTTTATTGTTGTGTTGGATTATTTAATCTGCAAATTGTTATTATTTATTCACAAATGTGAACTCTTAATCATGTTAACTAATCGCTTGTTGGTGTGTTTGCAGTGTGTTTAAATTGAACATTTAGAACAGGTTGGCAACTACTGTTTCTATGTTTACTCAATTTCTAATCTCAAAAAAAAACGAAGTATAGTATAAACACAATGATTCCTGATCCCATAGCCTCAATAGCTTTGACACTAATGGGAACAATTCTAATTTCTCTAATTTAGTCATGCACATCCTTATAGCGAACACTGAAGTGCTGGTAGCCTGACGGTAAGATGTCTGACTTTCAATCCAGAGCTTTCGGGTTCAAACCCCGACTCGATTGCGTTTTTATGAATTTTTGTACAAAATGTAATTTGATTTACCCGTCGCTTCTTTCTGGAGGAAAATATCGTGAGGAAATCGGACCTCCTTCTGGGTAAAAACTAGCAGTCGCACTAGTTCATAGGTTTTGGTTGCCGACGGTACCCAGGCTCAGAGCCGTAGCAAAAAAAACCGCAACAAGACGAACGCTAGTCGAATTATGATGATGGTGATTCTAATTAAGCTGATTACATTATAGCGTTAAAACTAACCTGGTAAATGAAGCGTTGGTATAGCCAAGCGGTTGAGGCGCCCATTGGGGTAAATATATTTGGCCTCAAAATGGCGATGGCATACCCGCGCATTATTGTAGATCGCCGTGTCCGCCTTGCCCACAATATTTCCACCGATCCTTATTACCCACGTTCGGAACCTTTCAAGTTCTGAAGGGTTCCTGAGATTGGTGGGATTTGGGAATGCATGCATTTGAATTCCTGAAACAAGCATCATTTTTCGTTAATTGATCCGGTCCACGCTCTTGGCAGATTGATTATAGAAAAATAATATTATACTAGCCCTGTCCTCGTTGATTATTGCACAAGGGCACGCAGCAATTTGGAAGCGACATTTTTAGATGATAATTCATATAATAATTACCCTGCACCCAGAAACTATTTAATTATTTTAGACAACTGTCACTATCTTCAAAGCTTGCGCTAAAAGAAAGAAAGAAAAATTGACTTCGCCGCCATCATGATCCCGATTTTTTTTATTTAGCACAAATGTTGCCACAATATCTACTACTTTCTACTAGTGTTTTAAAAATCTATGTAAATCGTGAAGAAACAAACTATTGCACTATTTAACCGTAATTAAATAATAAATGGCATAAAAAAAACATGTTTCAATAATAAACTAATTTAACAAAACTTAAACCCAGAAATATTTAAAACTTCTATGTTTTTCAAACAGCAACACGGCCGTCACATGCAGCACAGCGCTATCTAGCGTACTTTAGAAAAACCAAAATCACAAGTAGCTCGCAGTTTGTAGATGGCGCAGAAAGTATAAAAATATCAACGCTCCTGTCAAAGTTCTAAGAGACCATAGCATGGGTCGATGGTCTGCCAATTTTGTTTGAGTCTGTTTTTAGGGTTCCGTAGCCAAATGGCAAAAAACGGAACCCTTATTGATTCGTCGTGTCTGTCTGTCTGTCCGTCCGTATGTCACAGCCATTTTACTCGGAAACTATACGACGTATCTGAATAAAATTTACACATAAGGTGTATTCTGTATGCCGCTACTTAGTTATGTATTTAAATTTGAAAAAAAAAAATATTTTAAGGGGGGGCGCTCCATACATGTAACTAAATTTCAAAAAAAATGTTTTTACCAAATAACAACATGTGACACATCAATCGATAGGTCTTTAAAAATAATATTGAGGTTTCTTTGATCATTTTGTGATTAAGTGAATATTTTTTGAAATAATCGCTTCGAAAGTCAGAAAAATTGTGTAGCCCCCCTGTAACTTTTGAACCGTAAGTCCAAAAAATATGAAAAAATTTGAGAAGATGCGCTTCATCATATACTTTCTACGAAAATTGTTTTAAACATTATCGGTTTAGCCATTTTTGAGTTATCTCCAAAAAACTTCGTCCATAGGCATCAGATACGACCTTTTGGTATTAGTTTGGTTCTTATTCCATTGAAGGTACGGAACCCTCCTATGCGTGGTCCGACACGCACTTGCACATTAATATTTAATTTTTATGTTTATGAACTGGACATAACATTAATAAGTGAAACTTAATGCAGGAAAAGAAGCACGAGCTGGTGTCGGTGATAGTCCGGCGGCTGTCGGCGGCGCTGTACGGCGACGCGGCGCCGCTCGCACTCGCGCGCCGGGTGTCGGCCCGGCGCCGGACCGCGCTCTTGTTGGCGGGTAATACTGTATGTAATACTGTATGCAGGAGAAGCACGAGCTGGTGTCGGTGATAGTCCGGCGGCTGTCGGCGGCGCTGTACGGCGACGCGGCGCCGCTCGCACTCGCGCGCCGGGTGTCGGCCCGGCGCCGGACCGCGCTCTTGTTGGCGGGTAATACTGTATGTAATACTGTATGCAGGAGAAGCACGAGCTGGTGTCGGTGATAGTCCGGCGGCTGTCGGCGGCGCTGTACGGCGACGCGGCGCCGCTCGCACTCGCGCGCCGGGTGTCGGCCCGGCGCCGGACCGCGCTCTTGTTGGCGGGTAATACTGTATGTAATACTGTATGCAGGAGAAGCACGAGCTGGTGTCGGTGATAGTCCGGCGGCTGTCGGCGGCGCTGTACGGCGACGCGGCGCCGCTCGCACTCGCGCGCCGGGTGTCGGCCCGGCGCCGGACCGCGCTCTTGTTGGCGGGTAATACTGTATGTAATACTGTATGCAGGAGAAGCACGAGCTGGTGTCGGTGATAGTCCGGCGGCTGTCGGCGGCGCTGTACGGCGACGCGGCGCCGCTCGCACTCGCGCGCCGGGTGTCGGCCCGGCGCCGGACCGCGCTCTTGTTGGCGGGTAATACTGTATGTAATACTGTATGCAGGAGAAGCACGAGCTGGTGTCGGTGATAGTCCGGCGGCTGTCGGCGGCGCTGTACGGCGACGCGGCGCCGCTCGCACTCGCGCGCCGGGTGTCGGCCCGGCGCCGGACCGCGCTCTTGTTGGCGGGTAATACTGTATGTAATACTGTATGCAGGAGAAGCACGAGCTGGTGTCGGTGATAGTCCGGCGGCTGTCGGCGGCGCTGTACGGCGACGCGGCGCCGCTCGCACTCGCGCGCCGGGTGTCGGCCCGGCGCCGGACCGCGCTCTTGTTGGCGGGTAATACTGTATGTAATACTGTATGCAGGAGAAGCACGAGCTGGTGTCGGTGATAGTCCGGCGGCTGTCGGCGGCGCTGTACGGCGACGCGGCGCCGCTCGCACTCGCGCGCCGGGTGTCGGCCCGGCGCCGGACCGCGCTCTTGTTGGCGGGTAACTGACTTTATCTACACCAATATCATAAATCCTTTATTCCGCGTTCGGAAACCGTATGTAATTACCACCATTATTGCAACCAGTAACGTAACATCAGTATATTGTGTGTGACAGTGTGGTTAAAACGTATGAAAATTCATTATCTACGGTAACGTAATGAAAATCTGCCCTCCTATCCGACCGCCGTCACACTCGAGTTGGTCATGGCGGTGCAATGGCGGTCATTCTAATGGTTTCCGAACACATCATTTAGGATTTATAATATGTGTGTAGATAAAGCAGTGTATGCAACTGTACGTAATTAGGCCTTAAAACACTCGTGTGATCTTATTATGAAACTCCCCTACGGCTCGTTTCATAAAACCACGCTCGTATTTTGAGGACCCTTATTACGTAACAGTTACATAAACTACTATTACACCATCGTTAGATTCTTCTATAAAAGTCAAAGGAAGTGTCCCATTTCCAATTTAAGGGTATGTACAAAAGGTTGTGTAAAACTGTTTAAAGCGGCCACTTGACAAAAGAAAATAGTTCGGCTCCCACTAAACCTCCTCAATACTAGATAATAAATATTACAAATTCCTTATTATTACAATTCGAAAATTGATTGATTTATTTGTGAACCTTACTATCTCACGTGTCCTCATGTCGCCCCCTTGAGTGCGACGTATTAGACGGAGAGCTAGCCACGTCAGATATGACACAATAATGAGAGCAACGAAATCCCTCTAGTCAGTTTGCTATACTATGCTTATTTCTAGACATCTGGCGGCTGTAAAGTGGTGGAGGTCAAATAATGCAAACCACTTCAAGAAAACCAATCCTAGAGTTCTGGGTTTGATGCAGTATTATGAGAAATTATACAAATAATTAGATTATATCATTGCCAAAAATTTATGTTGTGGGAAAGTCGTGCCAAACGTACGAGTATAATGTAATTCATAGTTTGTCGCCTACTGTTTCTGTTTCCGTAATAGTAGGCAATGTTTTTTGTTTTAATGTTAAAATATCGACCCTGTACTTTGTAACTGAGACATCTTTGGCAGTTTTTACCTATTTTGGTATTACTATTTTTCAATTAAAATTTTTGCTACTCTGTCACTCTGACCTCCACCCATTAAAAGCTGCCAGATGCTCGAATCTAGCAATAACAATTGTATTAGCAATCTAACCAGACAGGTTTTGTTGCTCTCATTATTGTGTCATATCTGACGTGGCCAGCTCTTAGTCCATATGTTAATAATCATTTTCCTTGACAGAGCTGACCAAAAGCGAAGAAGTGACCGACGCGTACCTACAAGACATTACGCCAGAATTCGAGGCGTCCCTGAGTGAAGAGGACAAGACATTTGAGACCACTGTTATGATATCGCTAGAGGCTTTAGGCGTCTTGAACCAGCTGAAAGAGGCTACTGAGGTACTATTTTCAACCTTATCTCTTTACTTTAAAGTCAGTTTTGGCTTACACTAATTGAAATTACGTTCAACGAGAAACAGAAAGTTTAGACGGCCGGGTACGATTTTGAATCTTACCACTTATTATTATTAAGTCGATATGTGCTGAAATATTTGAGACGATTATTTCATATCGCTCGGGACTTGTTTTGAATCAGCTCAAAGAAGCCACTTATTATTTATCGTATGGCTACATGTCACTGGATATAGATAGGTATTTCTTCCCTGGGGTAGTAGTAATGGGAAAGCAGATGATAATGAAAATCCAGTGAGTGCTGCGAGGTCCAGATGGGACAGTGCCGCTGCCATGTTAGTTACTCTTCTAGCACCACCCAGGGATCACGTGTAGGGTTGTCTAAGGTGTTTCCTACGGACGCAGAGTAACATTGATCCCCAAGAAGCCACTTAGGTACGATTTTGAACCTTATAACGTTTGTTTAAACTCGATATTGGCTCAGCGACGGTAATAAGTCGTCTGAATCTTTAGTGGTCTTGTATCAGCTCAGGGAAGCTACTTAGGTACAATATGGGGCCTTGTCTCTTAGAGTATAAAGTTCTTATTGGCTTGTGTAATAATTTTAAACAGAAAAGAACCGACTACACTCGACTTTTTCAAAAGCAAATGTCCAAGCTATGAGCTACTCTAAAACACATTTAAATCACTAAAGGTGTATAATATTTGAAGAGTTCCCTCGATTTCTCCAGGATCCCATCATCAGATCCTGACCTGGTTACAATGGCACCAACTGTGAAGTATACTCTTTCAAACAAAAAAAGAATTTTTCATATCGGTCCAGCCATCTTCGAATAATCGGTGAACATACATAAAAAAAAAAAATAGCAAAAACAAAGATCCCGACGAATTGATAACCTCCTCCTTCGAAATCTTGAAGTCGGTTGAAAACATCACCTAATACCACTTAATAAACGGCGGGAAATAGCTGATATAAATTATATTCTTAATATCACTACTGGTTTAATAGATAGTCCTGAATTACTTTCCAACCTCTCCTTTAATACCCCCACTCGTTGTAAAAGGTTATCCTCCTATACCTATTAAGTTTTCATCGTCCAATTATAGACGGAACAGTTTCTTGTCGCGTGCGAGTAGAGCATTGAACAGCCTGGCAAACGAATTAGACATTGATGTATTTAACTGTAAGATACCTACCTGTTATTAGACACAATATGACGTTAAAATGTTTTGATTGAGAATGCTTAAAAATATTTGTTCATAAACGTTGGGTGCTTTGTCCTGCTTAGCAATAGTACATTACTTACCTAGGGCTGTAAAAAAAAGAAAGCCCGAAATCGCAGGTATTTGGGACACGAGCCGCAGGCGAGGGTTGTAAATATGCGATAGAGGGCTTTCTTTTTTACTGCCCGTGGTGAGTACACAATTTTACGTCCCCACCTGGCCATAATGCGAGTTTTACCGTAAGCGTAGCGAGCGGTAAAACTCACATTATGGCCAGGTGTGACGTAAAGTATTTTATTTTTATCAACCGACTTCAAGATTTCGAAGGAGGAGGTTATCAATTCGTCGGGATCTTTGTTTTTGCTATTTTTTTTTTTTTTTTATGTATGTTCACCGATTATTCGAAGACGGCTGGACCGATTTGGAAAATTCTTTTTTTGTTTGAAAGCGTATACTTCACAGTTGGTCCCATTGTAACCATGTCAGGACCTGATGATGGGATCCTGGAGAAATCGAGGGAACTCTTCAACTATTATAAGCACACCTATGGTGATTTGAGTATTTTTTACAGCAGATCGAGCATTTGGTGTTGGAA
The DNA here is from genome assembly GCA_947086415.1 of Pammene aurita. NCBI lineage: Eukaryota > Metazoa > Arthropoda > Insecta > Lepidoptera > Tortricidae > Pammene > Pammene aurita. Next base: position 37,257,784 of record OX352297.1, on the reverse strand, counting down.
AGGTGTATGCTTAGTGAAGTCGGTTCTTTTTTGTTTAAAATTATTGTTTTCTTATGTCGTGTGTTGCTGTGTTCGAGCGTTGTCACTTTTTATCAACCGACTTCAGATTTCGAAGGAGGAGGTTATCAATTCGTCGGGATCTTTGTTTTTGCTATTTTTTTTTTTTTTTTTTATGTATGTTCACCGATTATTCGAAGACGGCTGGACCGATTTGGAAAATTCTTTTTTTGTTTGAAAGAGTATACTTCACAGTTGGTCCCATTGTAACCAGGTCAGGATCTGATGATGGGATCCTGGAGAAATCGAGGGAACTCTTCAACTATTATAGGCACACCTGTAGTGATTTGAGTATTTTTTACAGCAGCTCGAGCATTTGGTGTTGGAAAGGTGGATTGCTTAGTGAAGTCGGTTCTTTTTTGTTTAAAATTATTTAAGTAAAACTTGAATGTAATGATCTGTAGCTATAAGTGTGATCCTGTAATTGGCTTTCCATCTCTTATTAATTAGTGCTATTTTGTTTTGATAGCTGTTGGATCTCCGTAACGTAAATAAATAAATAAAACCAAAAATCCCGACGAATTGACAACCTCCTCCGTTGAAATCTTAAAGTCGGTTGAAAATATTAACAAAAAACCGGCCAAGTGCGTGTCGGACCACGCATAATGGAGGGTTCCGTACCTTCAATGGAATAAGAGCCACACTAAGTAATACCAAAAAGTCGTATGTGATGCCTATGGAAGAAGTTTTTTGGAGATAACTCAAAACTGGCTGAACCGATAATGATCAAAACAATTTTCGTAGAAAGTATGTGATAAGGTGCATCTTCTAAATTTTTTTTCATATTTTTTGGACTTAAGGTTTAAAAGTTACAGGGACACACAATTTTTCTGACTTTCGAAGCAATTATTTCTGAAAATATTCACTTAATCACAAAATGTTCAAAGGAACCTCGATATTATTTTTAAAGACCTATTGATGTACAACATGTTGACATTTGGTAATTTTTTTAAAAATTTTGTTATATGTATGGAGCGCCCCCTAAAAATATGTTTTTCTATATAACTAAATAGCGGCATACAAAATACATCTTCTGTCTAAATTTGATTACGATACCTCTCATAGTTTCCGAGTAAAATGGCTATGACATACGGACGGACGGACGGACGGACGGACAGACGGACATGATGAAATTATAAGGCTTCCGTTTTTGCCATTTTGGCTACGGAACCCTAATAACGATAAACTTGGTTTATTATTATTATAAAATAATCCTGGAATCATCTTTACGGATAATTTAGATATCTATGGAGAAAAAAAGGAGTTTTGCGTTTACAGAAATTCAAAGTCCAGATCCAAGACGAACTTCTAACCGTCATAGAGTCCGTGTCGCGCCGGATACTCGAGGAAGGCGACGCGGAGCCCGACGCGTCGGAGCCGCTCTACGCGGACGAGCCCAGCGAGGCCGTAGAGCACGCGAGGCCGCTGCGGCTGGTTCATGCGCTCGTGGACCAGTTCAGAGCGTGTGCTGTGAGGAATAAGAGGTACTTACACTATTTAACTACTTCTAGTAATGAAGGGTTCTCCGATACCTCCGGTTTTTTTCACCAGGTGGTAGCGCCGTGGCGAGAAATCTTGCATATTTTATTTTTATTTAATGGCTTTTACTCCTCGCCAGTTTTAGCGAAGTGAATTCTGCCAATGTCAAGGTGTACTTTTGATTTTATTTAATTTTAATAAAATTGAAGCAACGTTGTTCGGTTGAGGCCTTGCCGATTGTAATGTGATAGCCTCCTTACAAACCCGTGGGTGGCCGAGACCCCGGATAACGTTTGTTCAATTAAACGGTGGTTACGCGCGTTTTTAGACTAATTTTTCATTAGCTGCACACTTGTTCGTTAGGTCACCGCGCACAATAAGCTATCAATATTACACACTGAACTACGTAAATGAGCAAAAAAACAAAAAAAAAACTACTCTAAAAACGGCGCAGCCATCTTGAGCTCAAACGAGTATAATCCATCCAGTCATAATCCACCCATCATGTTTAATATTTTTTTGACTAGTGGATTGTGACAGCTGCTGTCTAAAAGAAAAGCTAAAGTCGCCTTATTTAATACTTTAGAGCAGTGTTTCTTAACTGGTCATCATGTCTAGTCCTGCCGCTCGCACATGCGCATTCCTGGTCTGTGGTGCCGTCGTATTTCAACAGAAATCCGAGTTTTCCCGGTGGAAATACATTATGCACTATATCAGATACTAACATATTGTTGTATAATTATTTTTTGCACGTTTTTAAAGTGGGGCATTCCACTCATACAATAGTTCACTCATACAACACTCATACAACATTGAAAACATTGAAAAAATAATCAACCCAGCAGGACTTGAACCTGCATCGATACGCCTTGCTAGGGCTCGACCGCTTTACCAATTAAGCTATGGGTCATTTACCAAGTTGACAAAATTAAAAGCAATTAGTTGTAAAGCCAATGTAGATAAAAAAAGCAGAAAAAGATGGTGGAATGCATTAATAATTTCGTCAACTTAGTACCTTGACCCATAGCTTAATTGGTAAAGCGATCGAGCCCCGACAAGGCGTATCGATGCAGGTTCAAGTCCTGTTGGGTTGATTAATTTTTCAATGTTTGTATTTGATTTAATAACAAACTATATTATTGTGTATTGTTGCAGACTCCTCCAACTGTGGCGGGCCGCGTTACAGAAACATAAAATTTCGGATTCTTGTCTTCACACTGAAATACATTACTGGAGCGCTGTTCAGCAAGTTGTGAGTATTGTACACTCAAAATAGGCAAGCTGGAGGGCACCGAGTTCTACTCCTATAGACGGAGAGCTAGCTTCGGAAAATATGACACAGGAATGATGAGGCTGTCGATTTTTCTACTTTTCCTTTAATTCTAAACTTGTGCCAAGTTTGTTTACATTCTTTCCGTGTGATTTGAAATTCGCTATGCCAAGTGTATGGTGGGGGTAACGTGAACGATCGCAGTGCACAATGTGACAAGAAATTAAACTGCAAAGGGCTCTTGTCATTATCAAATTACAAAATATTTGACATCACCTAAGTCACCTCAACTCAGTCAACTGTCAAAATAGTAAATCAGCCAGATACATTTCATTTAATCAAGGAGTCCAAGCCATTCATAAAAAAAAAAAAAAAAGAGTAACCCCTGCCCAAGAGATGGCGCCACAATCATGCACACAGCGAATATGAGTGTATATTTATGGCTGTATATACAAGTAGTCCAGAAAGAGTATCGGGTATTTGTTATTTCAATAAATCGAAAACTACTAGTAATTAAGTAAATTTTTTATTGTTAATTATTGGAATACAAAATGGAAAATTATATAGAAAAGATAATGTTATCCAAATGGTGACCGTTACGCTGCTGACTCTTCTAATCTGGAACGAAGATTGGTGATTACAGTTATAAGGATCCTACGTGCCAAATTTGGAATCTCTAGAATCAGCGGTTTGGACTGTGCGTTGATATATCAGTCAGTCAGTCAGTCAGTCAGTCAGTCAGTTTCTTCTTTTATGTATTTAGATAGATGGCGGTGTTATTTTAACTCTTAAGTGGGGCCACTTACTGTGACGGACGGAAAACTACGGAACCCTACACTGAGCGTGGCCCGACACGCTCTTGGCCGGTTTTATAAATGGCATGTTTTGATTATATTATTCATATTCATATTCATTTATTTTGTATTAAACATACATTGTCAAATTACAAATTAGATCGATGTCAATATTTACATTGGATAAAAAACAAGAATAATTCTTACATTCAGCAAGTTATAGTGATTTTACAATAAACAGTAATTAACATACATACATTTTAAAGCTCTTCAAGAAGAAATTCAGTTACAGAATAATAGGCCTTTTGGATTAAGAAAGATTTTAGTTTCAAAATAAACCCACGAGAGGAGGGAGCGTTTTTTATATTTAAGGGAATTTTATTGTAAATAGTTGGTCCCAAGACGTGTAATGAGTGTCCAGTTTTTGTTAACCTGTGCGTTGGCCACTCCAGATCATGCTTTCTCTGCTCTTGAAAGCGATTACTGTTCCAAGTTCTCTTAGGAAACAGATCTAAATGCTGCCTTACATATTTACCTACCTCCAAAATTAGCATGGAAGGCAGCGTTAGCATACGAAAGTCTACAAATAACTAACGAGCTGGCGCGTCATATAATTTTCTTCTGTATGAGAAACGGTCTGTCTCTGTCAGCGGCCAAGCCCCATAAGTCTATTCCGTATGACAAAACAGAATGACAGTATGCATTGTAGGCTAGGATTAGATTTTCCATAGACAGGATAGGCATGAGTCGACATATTACGTAGTAGGCTGATTTGAGTTTGGCACATATCCCGTCTATTTGTTCCTGCCATTTGAGCCCAGAATCCAGAGTGAACCCTAAAAATTTGGCGTCGGTAACAACTGGAACAGCAGTGTTTTGTACGAGTACCGAGTTAGAGTTGACAGCAACATCCGGATCTTGCCTCAAGTAAAATTCTGTTACACTTGTTTTCTCAAGGTTTAATATCATTCCGTTAGCTGAGAACCAGTTCGAAAGACCGTGAATGATAGACTGAATATTGATTAACAGTTGGTCCCTGCTGTCAGCATTTACGATGGCGCAAATATCGTCTGCATACATTACAAAATCGACAATGGGCGAGTCAAAGGGGAGATCGTTCATTAATATGAGAAATATAATATTTCCTACATTCGATCCCTGAGGCACTGACCTGTCACCTATTTGGTTAAGATTCGACCTTTCATTATTAACATTCGTAGACTGCTCTATGTCACTCAGAAACGACATAATAAGGTTTAAAGCAGTTCCACGAATGCCGTAATGGTCAAGTTTGCTCGCGATGAGATTGTGGTCGACCAAATCAAACGCGCGTGATAGATCAAAGAATACAGCAGCTACGCGCTTCCATTTTTCCAGTTTGTCCAACACCGTTCGAATCAAGAGACGAGCGGCGACAGTAGTAGATTTACCAATTTGATAGGCGTACGGCATCTTGTCCACGTCACGGTTTTTCGCCGGGAAAATCTACGGTTAATTCGCCGTGTGTTGGCACGGTCGTCAGTGTTGTATGGATCACTATGGAAGCTTGTAGACGCGCACGGCGGCGCCACGGCACGGCGCTGCCGCCGTGTGCGCCGTGTCTGCCCCTCGGCGCACCGCGTCTACGCACGCGCCGCCGTGCACGTCTACAAGCTTCCATAGTGATCCATACAACACTGACGACCGTGCCAACACACGGCGAATTAACCGTAGATTTTCACGGCGAAAAACCATGACGTGGACAAGAGGCCTACTGCTGTTTACAGAGTAAGTTATTACTTACTTACTTACTTCACTGGCTCAGTGACCCAAAACGGATCTTGGCCTCTGACACAAGAGACCGCCACTCTGCCCTATTCTGCGCCACTTCACGCCTGTCCGGTACTCCAAGGGCGGATATATCTTTCAGGGCTTCGTCGCTCCAGCGGTATCTGGGGCGTCCAGACGGACGCTTTCCACCCGGGTGCCCCTCATACGCCCTTCTCACAGCTCGATCCTCTCCCATCCTCTCCAGGTGTCCAAGCCAGCGGAGTCGTGTGGCTTTGATTTCGCCAACTATATTGGGCATAGCGACTAGCTCCTCTAGTTCCTTATTCTTCCTACGCCTCCAGCTTCCATCTTCGCCCCTGATAGGTCCCAGAATTTTCCGCCAGATTTTCCTCTCTGCCACTAAGAGCTTGCTCTCTTCTTTCTGTGTCAATGTCCAAGCTTCACACCCATACATTAAGATTGGTCTGATTACTGTCTTGTATACTCGAATCTTAGTCGGTTTACTGATAAGCTTGGACACCAGAACTCGATGAAGCGCTGCCGAGCATCTTAGGGCGTTTTGGACTCGAACATCTATCTCCTCTTCCCTGTGGTTGGTATCAGTTACTGTGCAGCCGAGGTACTTAAAACGATCCACACCTTTGTAGGTGGTTGCTCCGACTACTAGGTCTTCTCTTTTAACTCTGATGTTCTTATACCTTTTCATTAGGAGATATTCAGTTTTCTGGTGGTTAATTCTGAGTCCGATCTTTTCTGCTCCTTGCTCAACGATTACCGCCATGGCCTCTAGGTCCTTTTTGTTCTGAGCCAATAATCCCAAGTCATCAGCATACCCAATGACTTTATGTATGCCATTCAACTCTACACCCCCATCGTGTATAAGCAATTTCCGCACGACGTATTCGAGTGCCAAGTTGAACAGCATTGGCGAAAGGGCGTCTCCTTGTTTCAGTCCAGTGACCACATCAAATTCGGCTGTCAGTTCTCCACAAGCTCTAACCCTCATCCTACTTACTTTAGTAGCGACACTTATCATCCTTACCAGTTTGTCAGGCACTTTAAAATGTTTTAAAATGTTATACAGTGTCTCCCTGTCTACACTGTCGTATGCCTTGGCAAAATCAACAAAGAGGAAGTGGATGTTTTGTGCAAACTCCCATTTCTTCTCCATCAGCTGTTTCAACAGGAATATCTGATCCACAGTACTGCGGTTCTGGCGGAAGCCGCACTGGTAGTCGCCGAGTATGTCTTCGGCATAAGGCTGAAGTCGACCCAATAAGACATAAGAGAGGACTTTGTATGCCGTCGGGAGAAGTGCAATGCCCCTGTAATTGTTACACTTTTTTCTGGAGCCTTTTTTGTGTATGGGGCATATCACCCCAGTGTTCCACTCCTCTGGTTGCCGTTCTTCTTTCCAGATCTTAACGATTATCTCATATAATCTGGATTGCACTTCTCCCCCGCCATACTGCCACACCTCTGCACATATTCCGTCAACTCCTGGGGACTTATTGTTCTTTAGCCTCATGACCGCCTTCCTCACTTCCTCAAATGTAAGATCTGCTTCCGGGTCTACACTCTCCTCCGTCGCCTGCACTTCAATCCGACTGTTTACTGGTTGACAGTTAAGTAAGGTCATGAAGTATTGCCGCCACTCACGCTTTAGTGCTTCAGTCTCCACCAAAAGGTCTCCATTATCGTCTTCGAGAAAAGAGTGAGTTATTAATCATTAAAAATTTTAATAATCGATTGCACAATCCCATCTCGAACATTGCGACACAGCCGGGACGATCGATATATAGGCCTATAATATTTATGCTCTTTTTTAGAACCTTTTCCTTTTTAAACAGGTGTTACCTTTATCTTCTTGAGAGAGATCGGATAATAACCGTTACACGCGGACTCATTGAATAAATAGCACAATGCATGCAAGAAGTTGTCTGGAAGGTTTCGCAAAATGTATGTCGGCAGACCATAGATATCTTTTGTGCCCTTGGATTTATTATTTCTGCTAGTTCCCTCATTGTAACTGGTGCGATAAACATAGTTTTCGCAATTCCTGGAACGTTTGTTCGCAGATGGTTCATAGCATTTTTAATATTGGGTCTTTGTGTCGTATCACGCACCACAGATAGGTAGTAGGTATTGAGTGAGTCAGCGAGTTGTGCGTTCGAACCTGCCGGGCCGCATACTGCGTGCCTCAGTATACTGAGGGTGTCTCCACCTTGCGAGTTGCGACCCCTTGTTAGTCTGGGACTTAATCATACGCCAAAGAGACCTTGAAGCATTTGGTGCATTACTAATCGACTGGTTAAGGTATGCTTTTTTAACCTTCTTAAGTAGACCGTCATGTTTACATTTGCTGGACAAGTAAAAATTATGAAGTTCCCTATTCCCGGGGTAAAATTTATGTAGCATCTATTAGTAAGACTTAGTTTTAAACACTGTACGTTTTCGCTTTAGTTTTAACCTTTCTCATTTAAGTGAATTTTTGTAATTCTAATGGGGAATTAAGTTCTTTAAACCTATTTCAGCTACAACTGCTGCTCACAGACTACCTCCAAATAGAGAGCGTGACGCTCGCGGCCGCGCGCTCCACGAACACTTCGGACGCTCACAGTGAACTTCGCATCGCCGATTACTTTGCGAAGAAGCGGCCGCAACGGCGCGAGAAGCTTTTCAAACTAAACGGTAATAGGCCGGATGCAATATTTTCATTTATGGTTTCATTTGAAACAATTGCACGTAGAATAGACCACGAGTGTATTAAAAAAAAAAAATACTATAATTTATAGTCGAAAATTGTAGTTCCAAACTGACAATTTAAATTTTCGCGCCTAATCGGATTTACAGTTCCTGTGACGTCACTCATGTGCGACACTCGCCATATTTGTTCGTCCACAGTGTCAAATTCTTGTTTTTATATTTTATTTTTTGTCCTGGATGCTAGCCCTTTTAGCCAAATCCCATAGACAGTTGCCAACCCTATTAGTTGTCATAACAGGAGTGACGTCACCAGACGCTGATTGGTGGATTAAAAACGTTCCTTTTCACATTACTTCAAATCGTAATTATTATTTGAAATTAGTATAAACTAAAGTAAAAACGTTTCGATACCTATTATTTTATGTTTTTTCAACATTTGATCACAAAATAATGGTAAATATTATAGCTGCATCTTCCTATTTGTAGCACTGTCATAAGTAGATTCGATACTAGAAGTTATAATGTCTTTGAGAGTTAGTAGGATAAATTCGAGATGTTCCGCGATTAATTAAGTGATGTTTTCTAGACAATCTTATGGTAGCAGGAGATGTAATTGTTTTTTCAAATGCCTCAAATTTGTGATTTGATCATTCCTTCAATTGTTGTTTTTTCGTTTATTGTACTCATTACCTAGTGGTTTCTTTGTCTTTTGTTTCACAACTATGCGAAAACACGCCACGCCGGTTCGACACACAACACTTGTTTTTTGATTTATTTATTGATCTAAGCTAATTTCTTTAGATTTTTCAACGATCCTCGTCGCCAGTGTAATGTATGAGAAAAAGATCGAAATTAATTAATCGTAATCACTTTATTTCTCAAATTATAAGACGAGATATTTTACTATGAGTCGGCCATTAATCGTCTATCCATCGCGAGAGATTGCGACAGCTAGCAGTACGAGTAGAAGGCATTTTGGATGCATTCACTAAAGATGCGTTCTCACAACGAGTGAAAAGCAAAGAACAGTGTTCGAAAAGCATTAAAGACGTAAGAAAAGTACACAATTTTTGAGGCATAGCTTATATCACAGACCAATGAGGTTTTAGCATGTCTCTGCCCCCTAATAGACTGGAATTAATAGCTATTTTATATGAAAACCACCCGTGTCGGTATATTTGACAAATAATTGTCAAATGTTTTTTTTTCGTGTTTGGGTGGCTGTCGTTCGTCAACCCACCGACGGAGCGGCGGCTGACGCTCACAAGGCTTTATTACACGACGCCCTTAATAACTATACGAGTTATCGAACGGGACGCGAAGACTGGAAAAATTTGCGCCTGGCTTACGGTCAATATTCATTATAATAATCAGCAGTAATATAATGCAGGTGGTAAATATAACCAAAATTTGTATAATAATAAGTATTTTTTGCATCATATCCATTTGTATAAAATTGGCTTAAAAACTGACCTTCAGCCCAAATCGTTGAAAATAGGACCGTGTATCATAGGCTCGTCCCGAACCCCACGGGAATTTTGAGGTAATAAATTACTGATATTACAGACTAGTTGTCAGCTAACATCGGCCATTCATTAAATGGCTAAATTACGAACAAGTGGTTCAACAATCCCGCGTGGTGACTGTACAATTTGTACAAGTCATATCTATATCCCGTCAATCAATGCGTCACATCACTGTAACCCTTCTTAATTCTTTGTAATAGAGGCGCTTTTTTTTGGCATACATCTACAAACTTTTGATGCTGCTGCCACTGACAAGGCCACGCACGGGGGCTTGCAGCACCGCATTATCTTGTATCCCTACCCCTCCCCTGCTTCGAGGAACAAAGGAAATCTAGGAGACTCATCATATTACTAAACCGCGATTAGAATGGGATTGAGATAGCTGTCAGTCCATATAAATTTCGACGTAGGTGTATGGCAAATCTGTCAAGTCTAATCCCATTCTCATCGCGGCTGCATAATACTAGAAACCGGATTTTTAATTTTTTTCACTTTTTTTGCATTGCAGCATCGGCATTTCGTGTTCCTCCATTAAAGACGTGACTAATTATATATATCTCTTCCAGGAGACTTAGGTTCAGTGTCGTGAGCTCTTCTACTATTAATAATTGCTCTTATTTTATGACACATAATTGGTGTTTCGAACCATTTTTATGATTATGTGTTCCGCAATGCTCAAATTGACAGTCCAGTTTAGAGGTCAGCGTAAAGCGCACAAAGGATAGCTAGAAGCGTTCTAGGGGTGACATCATCTCTAGTTTTAGCGCTCACACATGCCCATTGCTGGTCTGTGGTTCGTTACAAATATAGTGTTGGTTGCAGTGGGCGTGGTGCCGACAGTGAGCGCGGCCGCGCGGCGCTACCCGCTCGTGTGCCGCCCGGACCCCGCGCTGCTGCACGTGTTGCTGCCGACGCTACACGCGCTCACACACGACATCGAGCCCGTGGTGTGAGTATACATGACTATGTCAGCTCGTGTGCCGCCCGGACCCCGCGCTGCTGCACGTGTTGCTGCCGACGCTACACGCGCTCACACACGACATCGAGCCCGTGGTGTGAGTATACATGACTATGTCAGCTCGTGTGCCGCCCGGACCCCGCGCTGCTGCACGTGTTGCTGCCGACGCTACACGCGCTCACACACGACATCGAGCCCGTGGTGTGAGTATACATGACTATGTCAGCTCGTGTGCCGCCCGGACCCCGCGCTGCTGCACGTGTTGCTGCCGACGCTACACGCGCTCACACACGACATCGAGCCCGTGGTGTGAGTATACATGACTATGTCAGCTCGTGTGCCGCCCGGACCCCGCGCTGCTGCACGTGTTGCTGCCGACGCTACACGCGCTCACACACGACATCGAGCCCGTGGTGTGAGTATACATGACTATGTCAGCTCGTGTGCCGCCCGGACCCCGCGCTGCTGCACGTGTTGCTGCCGACGCTACACGCGCTCACACACGACATCGAGCCCGTGGTGTGAGTATACATGACTATGTCAGCTCGTGTGCCGCCCGGACCCCGCGCTGCTGCACGTGTTGCTGCCGACGCTACACGCGCTCACACACGACATCGAGCCCGTGGTGTGAGTATACATGACTATGTCAGCTCGTGTGCCGCCCGGACCCCGCGCTGCTGCACGTGTTGCTGCCGACGCTACACGCGCTCACACACGACATCGAGCCCGTGGTGTGAGTATACATGACTATGTCAGCTCGTGTGCCGCCCGGACCCCGCGCTGCTGCACGTGTTGCTGCCGACGCTACACGCGCTCACACACGACATCGAGCCCGTGGTGTGAGTATACATGACTATGTCAGCTCGTGTGCCGCCCGGACCCCGCGCTGCTGCACGTGTTGCTGCCGACGCTACACGCGCTCACACACGACATCGAGCCCGTGGTGTGAGTATACATGACTATGTCAGCTCGTGTGCCGCCCGGACCCCGCGCTGCTGCACGTGTTGCTGCCGACGCTACACGCGCTCACACACGACATCGAGCCCGTGGTGTGAGTATACATGACTATGTCAGCTCGTGTGCCGCCCGGACCCCGCGCTGCTGCACGTGTTGCTGCCGACGCTACACGCGCTCACACACGACATCGAGCCCGTGGTGTGAGTATACATGACTATGTCAGCTCGTGTGCCGCCCGGACCCCGCGCTGCTGCACGTGTTGCTGCCGACGCTACACGCGCTCACACACGACATCGAGCCCGTGGTGTGAGTATACATGACTATGTCAGCTCGTGTGCCGCCCGGACCCCGCGCTGCTGCACGTGTTGCTGCCGACGCTATACGCGCTCACACACGACATCGAGCCCGTGGTGTGAGTATACATGACTATGTCAGCTCGTGTGCCGCCCGGACCCCGCGCTGCTGCACGTGTTGCTGCCGACGCTACACGCGCTCACACACGACATCGAGCCCGTGGTGTGAGTATACATGACTATGTCAGCTCGTGTGCCGCCCGGACCCCGCGCTGCTGCACGTGTTGCTGCCGACGCTACACGCGCTCACACACGACATCGAGCCCGTGGTGTGAGTATACATGACTATGTCAGCTCGTGTGCCGCCCGGACCCCGCGCTGCTGCACGTGTTGCTGCCGACGCTACACGCGCTCACACACGACATCGAGCCCGTGGTGTGAGTATACATGACTATGTCAGCTCGTGTGCCGCCCGGACCCCGCGCTGCTGCACGTGTTGCTGCCGACGCTACACGCGCTCACACACGACATCGAGCCCGTGGTGTGAGTATACATGACTATGTCAGCTCGTGTGCCGCCCGGACCCCGCGCTGCTGCACGTGTTGCTGCCGACGCTACACGCGCTCACACACGACATCGAGCCCGTGGTGTGAGTATACATGACTATGTCAGCTCGTGTGCCGCCCGGACCCCGCGCTGCTGCACGTGTTGCTGCCGACGCTACACGCGCTCACACACGACATCGAGCCCGTGGTGTGAGTATACATGACTATGTCAGCTCGTGTGCCGCCCGGACCCCGCGCTGCTGCACGTGTTGCTGCCGACGCTACACGCGCTCACACACGACATCGAGCCCGTGGTGTGAGTATACATGACTATGTCAGCTCGTGTGCCGCCCGGACCCCGCGCTGCTGCACGTGTTGCTGCCGACGCTACACGCGCTCACACACGACATCGAGCCCGTGGTGTGAGTATACATGACTATGTCAGCTCGTGTGCCGCCCGGACCCCGCGCTGCTGCACGTGTTGCTGCCGACGCTACACGCGCTCACACACGACATCGAGCCCGTGGTGTGAGTATACATGACTATGTCAGCTCGTGTGCCGCCCGGACCCCGCGCTGCTGCACGTGTTGCTGCCGACGCTACACGCGCTCACACACGACATCGAGCCCGTGGTGTGAGTATACATGACTATGTCAGCTCGTGTGCCGCCCGGACCCCGCGCTGCTGCACGTGTTGCTGCCGACGCTACACGCGCTCACACACGACATCGAGCCCGTGGTGTGAGTATACATGACTATGTCAGCTCGTGTGCCGCCCGGACCCCGCGCTGCTGCACGTGTTGCTGCCGACGCTACACGCGCTCACACACGACATCGAGCCCGTGGTGTGAGTATACATGACTATGTCAGCTCGTGTGCCGCCCGGACCCCGCGCTGCTGCACGTGTTGCTGCCGACGCTACACGCGCTCACACACGACATCGAGCCCGTGGTGTGAGTATACATGACTATGTCAGCTCGTGTGCCGCCCGGACCCCGCGCTGCTGCACGTGTTGCTGCCGACGCTACACGCGCTCACACACGACATCGAGCCCGTGGTGTGAGTATACATGACTATGTCAGCTCGTGTGCCGCCCGGACCCCGCGCTGCTGCACGTGTTGCTGCCGACGCTACACGCGCTCACACACGACATCGAGCCCGTGGTGTGAGTATACATGACTATGTCAGCTCGTGTGCCGCCCGGACCCCGCGCTGCTGCACGTGTTGCTGCCGACGCTACACGCGCTCACACACGACATCGAGCCCGTGGTGTGAGTATACATGACTATGTCAGCTCGTGTGCCGCCCGGACCCCGCGCTGCTGCACGTGTTGCTGCCGACGCTACACGCGCTCACACACGACATCGAGCCCGTGGTGTGAGTATACATGACTATGTCAGCTCGTGTGCCGCCCGGACCCCGCGCTGCTGCACGTGTTGCTGCCGACGCTACACGCGCTCACACACGACATCGAGCCCGTGGTGTGAGTATACATGACTATGTCAGCTCGTGTGCCGCCCGGACCCCGCGCTGCTGCACGTGTTGCTGCCGACGCTACACGCGCTCACACACGACATCGAGCCCGTGGTGTGAGTATACATGACTATGTCAGCTCGTGTGCCGCCCGGACCCCGCGCTGCTGCACGTGTTGCTGCCGACGCTACACGCGCTCACACACGACATCGAGCCCGTGGTGTGAGTATACATGACTATGTCAGCTCGTGTGCCGCCCGGACCCCGCGCTGCTGCACGTGTTGCTGCCGACGCTACACGCGCTCACACACGACATCGAGCCCGTGGTGTGAGTATACATGACTATGTCAGCTCGTGTGCCGCCCGGACCCCGCGCTGCTGCACGTGTTGCTGCCGACGCTACACGCGCTCACACACGACATCGAGCCCGTGGTGTGAGTATACATGACTATGTCAGCTCGTGTGCCGCCCGGACCCCGCGCTGCTGCACGTGTTGCTGCCGACGCTACACGCGCTCACACACGACATCGAGCCCGTGGTGTGAGTATACATGACTATGTCAGCTCGTGTGCCGCCCGGACCCCGCGCTGCTGCACGTGTTGCTGCCGACGCTACACGCGCTCACACACGACATCGAGCCCGTGGTGTGAGTATACATGACTATGTCAGCTCGTGTGCCGCCCGGACCCCGCGCTGCTGCACGTGTTGCTGCCGACGCTACACGCGCTCACACACGACATCGAGCCCGTGGTGTGAGTATACATGACTATGTCAGCTCGTGTGCCGCCCGGACCCCGCGCTGCTGCACGTGTTGCTGCCGACGCTACACGCGCTCACACACGACATCGAGCCCGTGGTGTGAGTATACATGACTATGTCAGCTCGTGTGCCGCCCGGACCCCGCGCTGCTGCACGTGTTGCTGCCGACGCTACACGCGCTCACACACGACATCGAGCCCGTGGTGTGAGTATACATGACTATGTCAGCTCGTGTGCCGCCCGGACCCCGCGCTGCTGCACGTGTTGCTGCCGACGCTACACGCGCTCACACACGACATCGAGCCCGTGGTGTGAGTATACATGACTATGTCAGCTCGTGTGCCGCCCGGACCCCGCGCTGCTGCACGTGTTGCTGCCGACGCTACACGCGCTCACACACGACATCGAGCCCGTGGTGTGAGTATACATGACTATGTCAGCTCGTGTGCCGCCCGGACCCCGCGCTGCTGCACGTGTTGCTGCCGACGCTACACGCGCTCACACACGACATCGAGCCCGTGGTGTGAGTATACATGACTATGTCAGCTCGTGTGCCGCCCGGACCCCGCGCTGCTGCACGTGTTGCTGCCGACGCTACACGCGCTCACACACGACATCGAGCCCGTGGTGTGAGTATACATGACTATGTCAGCTCGTGTGCCGCCCGGACCCCGCGCTGCTGCACGTGTTGCTGCCGACGCTACACGCGCTCACACACGACATCGAGCCCGTGGTGTGAGTATACATGACTATGTCAGCTCGTGTGCCGCCCGGACCCCGCGCTGCTGCACGTGTTGCTGCCGACGCTACACGCGCTCACACACGACATCGAGCCCGTGGTGTGAGTATACATGACTATGTCAGCTCGTGTGCCGCCCGGACCCCGCGCTGCTGCACGTGTTGCTGCCGACGCTACACGCGCTCACACACGACATCGAGCCCGTGGTGTGAGTATACATGACTATGTCAGCTCGTGTGCCGCCCGGACCCCGCGCTGCTGCACGTGTTGCTGCCGACGCTACACGCGCTCACACACGACATCGAGCCCGTGGTGTGAGTATACATGACTATGTCAGCTCGTGTGCCGCCCGGACCCCGCGCTGCTGCACGTGTTGCTGCCGACGCTACACGCGCTCACACACGACATCGAGCCCGTGGTGTGAGTATACATGACTATGTCAGCTCGTGTGCCGCCCGGACCCCGCGCTGCTGCACGTGTTGCTGCCGACGCTACACGCGCTCACACACGACATCGAGCCCGTGGTGTGAGTATACATGACTATGTCAGCTCGTGTGCCGCCCGGACCCCGCGCTGCTGCACGTGTTGCTGCCGACGCTACACGCGCTCACACACGACATCGAGCCCGTGGTGTGAGTATACATGACTATGTCAGCTCGTGTGCCGCCCGGACCCCGCGCTGCTGCACGTGTTGCTGCCGACGCTACACGCGCTCACACACGACATCGAGCCCGTGGTGTGAGTATACATGACTATGTCAGCTCGTGTGCCGCCCGGACCCCGCGCTGCTGCACGTGTTGCTGCCGACGCTACACGCGCTCACACACGACATCGAGCCCGTGGTGTGAGTATACATGACTATGTCAGCTCGTGTGCCGCCCGGACCCCGCGCTGCTGCACGTGTTGCTGCCGACGCTACACGCGCTCACACACGACATCGAGCCCGTGGTGTGAGTATACATGACTATGTCAGCTCGTGTGCCGCCCGGACCCCGCGCTGCTGCACGTGTTGCTGCCGACGCTACACGCGCTCACACACGACATCGAGCCCGTGGTGTGAGTATACATGACTATGTCAGCTCGTGTGCCGCCCGGACCCCGCGCTGCTGCACGTGTTGCTGCCGACGCTACACGCGCTCACACACGACATCGAGCCCGTGGTGTGAGTATACATGACTATGTCAGCTCGTGTGCCGCCCGGACCCCGCGCTGCTGCACGTGTTGCTGCCGACGCTACACGCGCTCACACACGACATCGAGCCCGTGGTGTGAGTATACATGACTATGTCAGCTCGTGTGCCGCCCGGACCCCGCGCTGCTGCACGTGTTGCTGCCGACGCTACACGCGCTCACACACGACATCGAGCCCGTGGTGTGAGTATACATGACTATGTCAGCTCGTGTGCCGCCCGGACCCCGCGCTGCTGCACGTGTTGCTGCCGACGCTACACGCGCTCACACACGACATCGAGCCCGTGGTGTGAGTATACATGACTATGTCAGCTCGTGTGCCGCCCGGACCCCGCGCTGCTGCACGTGTTGCTGCCGACGCTACACGCGCTCACACACGACATCGAGCCCGTGGTGTGAGTATACATGACTATGTCAGCTCGTGTGCCGCCCGGACCCCGCGCTGCTGCACGTGTTGCTGCCGACGCTACACGCGCTCACACACGACATCGAGCCCGTGGTGTGAGTATACATGACTATGTCAGCTCGTGTGCCGCCCGGACCCCGCGCTGCTGCACGTGTTGCTGCCGACGCTACACGCGCTCACACACGACATCGAGCCCGTGGTGTGAGTATACATGACTATGTCAGCTCGTGTGCCGCCCGGACCCCGCGCTGCT
This sequence comes from Pammene aurita, assembly GCA_947086415.1. Taxonomy (NCBI): domain Eukaryota; kingdom Metazoa; phylum Arthropoda; class Insecta; order Lepidoptera; family Tortricidae; genus Pammene; species Pammene aurita. Next base: position 37,240,609 of record OX352297.1, on the reverse strand, counting down.
GCACGTGTTGCTGCCGACGCTACACGCGCTCACACACGACATCGAGCCCGTGGTGTGAGTATACATGACTATGTCAGCTCGTGTGCCGCCCGGACCCCGCGCTGCTGCACGTGTTGCTGCCGACGCTACACGCGCTCACACACGACATCGAGCCCGTGGTGTGAGTATACATGACTATGTCAGCTCGTGTGCCGCCCGGACCCCGCGCTGCTGCACGTGTTGCTGCCGACGCTACACGCGCTCACACACGACATCGAGCCCGTGGTGTGAGTATACATGACTATGTCAGCTCGTGTGCCGCCCGGACCCCGCGCTGCTGCACGTGTTGCTGCCGACGCTACACGCGCTCACACACGACATCGAGCCCGTGGTGTGAGTATACATGACTATGTCAGCTCGTGTGCCGCCCGGACCCCGCGCTGCTGCACGTGTTGCTGCCGACGCTACACGCGCTCACACACGACATCGAGCCCGTGGTGTGAGTATACATGACTATGTCAGCTCGTGTGCCGCCCGGACCCCGCGCTGCTGCACGTGTTGCTGCCGACGCTACACGCGCTCACACACGACATCGAGCCCGTGGTGTGAGTATACATGACTATGTCAGCTCGTGTGCCGCCCGGACCCCGCGCTGCTGCACGTGTTGCTGCCGACGCTACACGCGCTCACACACGACATCGAGCCCGTGGTGTGAGTATACATGACTATGTCAGCTCGTGTGCCGCCCGGACCCCGCGCTGCTGCACGTGTTGCTGCCGACGCTACACGCGCTCACACACGACATCGAGCCCGTGGTGTGAGTATACATGACTATGTCAGCTCGTGTGCCGCCCGGACCCCGCGCTGCTGCACGTGTTGCTGCCGACGCTACACGCGCTCACACACGACATCGAGCCCGTGGTGTGAGTATACATGACTATGTCAGCTCGTGTGCCGCCCGGACCCCGCGCTGCTGCACGTGTTGCTGCCGACGCTACACGCGCTCACACACGACATCGAGCCCGTGGTGTGAGTATACATGACTATGTCAGCTCGTGTGCCGCCCGGACCCCGCGCTGCTGCACGTGTTGCTGCCGACGCTACACGCGCTCACACACGACATCGAGCCCGTGGTGTGAGTATACATGACTATGTCAGCTCGTGTGCCGCCCGGACCCCGCGCTGCTGCACGTGTTGCTGCCGACGCTACACGCGCTCACACACGACATCGAGCCCGTGGTGTGAGTATACATGACTATGTCAGCTCGTGTGCCGCCCGGACCCCGCGCTGCTGCACGTGTTGCTGCCGACGCTACACGCGCTCACACACGACATCGAGCCCGTGGTGTGAGTATACATGACTATGTCAGCTCGTGTGCCGCCCGGACCCCGCGCTGCTGCACGTGTTGCTGCCGACGCTACACGCGCTCACACACGACATCGAGCCCGTGGTGTGAGTATACATGACTATGTCAGCTCGTGTGCCGCCCGGACCCCGCGCTGCTGCACGTGTTGCTGCCGACGCTACACGCGCTCACACACGACATCGAGCCCGTGGTGTGAGTATACATGACTATGTCAGCTCGTGTGCCGCCCGGACCCCGCGCTGCTGCACGTGTTGCTGCCGACGCTACACGCGCTCACACACGACATCGAGCCCGTGGTGTGAGTATACATGACTATGTCAGCTCGTGTGCCGCCCGGACCCCGCGCTGCTGCACGTGTTGCTGCCGACGCTACACGCGCTCACACACGACATCGAGCCCGTGGTGTGAGTATACATGACTATGTCAGCTCGTGTGCCGCCCGGACCCCGCGCTGCTGCACGTGTTGCTGCCGACGCTACACGCGCTCACACACGACATCGAGCCCGTGGTGTGAGTATACATGACTATGTCAGCTCGTGTGCCGCCCGGACCCCGCGCTGCTGCACGTGTTGCTGCCGACGCTACACGCGCTCACACACGACATCGAGCCCGTGGTGTGAGTATACATGACTATGTCAGCTCGTGTGCCGCCCGGACCCCGCGCTGCTGCACGTGTTGCTGCCGACGCTACACGCGCTCACACACGACATCGAGCCCGTGGTGTGAGTATACATGACTATGTCAGCTCGTGTGCCGCCCGGACCCCGCGCTGCTGCACGTGTTGCTGCCGACGCTACACGCGCTCACACACGACATCGAGCCCGTGGTGTGAGTATACATGACTATGTCAGCTCGTGTGCCGCCCGGACCCCGCGCTGCTGCACGTGTTGCTGCCGACGCTACACGCGCTCACACACGACATCGAGCCCGTGGTGTGAGTATACATGACTATGTCAGCTCGTGTGCCGCCCGGACCCCGCGCTGCTGCACGTGTTGCTGCCGACGCTACACGCGCTCACACACGACATCGAGCCCGTGGTGTGAGTATACATGACTATGTCAGCTCGTGTGCCGCCCGGACCCCGCGCTGCTGCACGTGTTGCTGCCGACGCTACACGCGCTCACACACGACATCGAGCCCGTGGTGTGAGTATACATGACTATGTCAGCTCGTGTGCCGCCCGGACCCCGCGCTGCTGCACGTGTTGCTGCCGACGCTACACGCGCTCACACACGACATCGAGCCCGTGGTGTGAGTATACATGACTATGTCAGCTCGTGTGCCGCCCGGACCCCGCGCTGCTGCACGTGTTGCTGCCGACGCTACACGCGCTCACACACGACATCGAGCCCGTGGTGTGAGTATACATGACTATGTCAGCTCGTGTGCCGCCCGGACCCCGCGCTGCTGCACGTGTTGCTGCCGACGCTACACGCGCTCACACACGACATCGAGCCCGTGGTGTGAGTATACATGACTATGTCAGCTCGTGTGCCGCCCGGACCCCGCGCTGCTGCACGTGTTGCTGCCGACGCTACACGCGCTCACACACGACATCGAGCCCGTGGTGTGAGTATACATGACTATGTCAGCTCGTGTGCCGCCCGGACCCCGCGCTGCTGCACGTGTTGCTGCCGACGCTACACGCGCTCACACACGACATCGAGCCCGTGGTGTGAGTATACATGACTATGTCAGCTCGTGTGCCGCCCGGACCCCGCGCTGCTGCACGTGTTGCTGCCGACGCTACACGCGCTCACACACGACATCGAGCCCGTGGTGTGAGTATACATGACTATGTCAGCTCGTGTGCCGCCCGGACCCCGCGCTGCTGCACGTGTTGCTGCCGACGCTACACGCGCTCACACACGACATCGAGCCCGTGGTGTGAGTATACATGACTATGTCAGCTCGTGTGCCGCCCGGACCCCGCGCTGCTGCACGTGTTGCTGCCGACGCTACACGCGCTCACACACGACATCGAGCCCGTGGTGTGAGTATACATGACTATGTCAGCTCGTGTGCCGCCCGGACCCCGCGCTGCTGCACGTGTTGCTGCCGACGCTACACGCGCTCACACACGACATCGAGCCCGTGGTGTGAGTATACATGACTATGTCAGCTCGTGTGCCGCCCGGACCCCGCGCTGCTGCACGTGTTGCTGCCGACGCTACACGCGCTCACACACGACATCGAGCCCGTGGTGTGAGTATACATGACTATGTCAGCTCGTGTGCCGCCCGGACCCCGCGCTGCTGCACGTGTTGCTGCCGACGCTACACGCGCTCACACACGACATCGAGCCCGTGGTGTGAGTATACATGACTATGTCAGCTCGTGTGCCGCCCGGACCCCGCGCTGCTGCACGTGTTGCTGCCGACGCTACACGCGCTCACACACGACATCGAGCCCGTGGTGTGAGTATACATGACTATGTCAGCTCGTGTGCCGCCCGGACCCCGCGCTGCTGCACGTGTTGCTGCCGACGCTACACGCGCTCACACACGACATCGAGCCCGTGGTGTGAGTATACATGACTATGTCAGCTCGTGTGCCGCCCGGACCCCGCGCTGCTGCACGTGTTGCTGCCGACGCTACACGCGCTCACACACGACATCGAGCCCGTGGTGTGAGTATACATGACTATGTCAGCTCGTGTGCCGCCCGGACCCCGCGCTGCTGCACGTGTTGCTGCCGACGCTACACGCGCTCACACACGACATCGAGCCCGTGGTGTGAGTATACATGACTATGTCAGCTCGTGTGCCGCCCGGACCCCGCGCTGCTGCACGTGTTGCTGCCGACGCTACACGCGCTCACACACGACATCGAGCCCGTGGTGTGAGTATACATGACTATGTCAGCTCGTGTGCCGCCCGGACCCCGCGCTGCTGCACGTGTTGCTGCCGACGCTACACGCGCTCACACACGACATCGAGCCCGTGGTGTGAGTATACATGACTATGTCAGCTCGTGTGCCGCCCGGACCCCGCGCTGCTGCACGTGTTGCTGCCGACGCTACACGCGCTCACACACGACATCGAGCCCGTGGTGTGAGTATACATGACTATGTCAGCTCGTGTGCCGCCCGGACCCCGCGCTGCTGCACGTGTTGCTGCCGACGCTACACGCGCTCACACACGACATCGAGCCCGTGGTGTGAGTATACATGACTATGTCAGCTCGTGTGCCGCCCGGACCCCGCGCTGCTGCACGTGTTGCTGCCGACGCTACACGCGCTCACACACGACATCGAGCCCGTGGTGTGAGTATACATGACTATGTCAGCTCGTGTGCCGCCCGGACCCCGCGCTGCTGCACGTGTTGCTGCCGACGCTACACGCGCTCACACACGACATCGAGCCCGTGGTGTGAGTATACATGACTATGTCAGCTCGTGTGCCGCCCGGACCCCGCGCTGCTGCACGTGTTGCTGCCGACGCTACACGCGCTCACACACGACATCGAGCCCGTGGTGTGAGTATACATGACTATGTCAGCTCGTGTGCCGCCCGGACCCCGCGCTGCTGCACGTGTTGCTGCCGACGCTACACGCGCTCACACACGACATCGAGCCCGTGGTGTGAGTATACATGACTATGTCAGCTCGTGTGCCGCCCGGACCCCGCGCTGCTGCACGTGTTGCTGCCGACGCTACACGCGCTCACACACGACATCGAGCCCGTGGTGTGAGTATACATGACTATGTCAGCTCGTGTGCCGCCCGGACCCCGCGCTGCTGCACGTGTTGCTGCCGACGCTACACGCGCTCACACACGACATCGAGCCCGTGGTGTGAGTATACATGACTATGTCAGCTCGTGTGCCGCCCGGACCCCGCGCTGCTGCACGTGTTGCTGCCGACGCTACACGCGCTCACACACGACATCGAGCCCGTGGTGTGAGTATACATGACTATGTCAGCTCGTGTGCCGCCCGGACCCCGCGCTGCTGCACGTGTTGCTGCCGACGCTACACGCGCTCACACACGACATCGAGCCCGTGGTGTGAGTATACATGACTATGTCAGCTCGTGTGCCGCCCGGACCCCGCGCTGCTGCACGTGTTGCTGCCGACGCTACACGCGCTCACACACGACATCGAGCCCGTGGTGTGAGTATACATGACTATGTCAGCTCGTGTGCCGCCCGGACCCCGCGCTGCTGCACGTGTTGCTGCCGACGCTACACGCGCTCACACACGACATCGAGCCCGTGGTGTGAGTATACATGACTATGTCAGCTCGTGTGCCGCCCGGACCCCGCGCTGCTGCACGTGTTGCTGCCGACGCTACACGCGCTCACACACGACATCGAGCCCGTGGTGTGAGTATACATGACTATGTCAGCTCGTGTGCCGCCCGGACCCCGCGCTGCTGCACGTGTTGCTGCCGACGCTACACGCGCTCACACACGACATCGAGCCCGTGGTGTGAGTATACATGACTATGTCAGCTCGTGTGCCGCCCGGACCCCGCGCTGCTGCACGTGTTGCTGCCGACGCTACACGCGCTCACACACGACATCGAGCCCGTGGTGTGAGTATACATGACTATGTCAGCTCGTGTGCCGCCCGGACCCCGCGCTGCTGCACGTGTTGCTGCCGACGCTACACGCGCTCACACACGACATCGAGCCCGTGGTGTGAGTATACATGACTATGTCAGCTCGTGTGCCGCCCGGACCCCGCGCTGCTGCACGTGTTGCTGCCGACGCTACACGCGCTCACACACGACATCGAGCCCGTGGTGTGAGTATACATGACTATGTCAGCTCGTGTGCCGCCCGGACCCCGCGCTGCTGCACGTGTTGCTGCCGACGCTACACGCGCTCACACACGACATCGAGCCCGTGGTGTGAGTATACATGACTATGTCACCTCGTGTGCCGCCCGGACCCCGCGCTGCTGCACGTGTTGCTGCCGACGCTACACGCGCTCACACACGACATCGAGCCCGTGGTGTGAGTATACATGACTATGTCAGCTCGTGTGCCGCCCGGACCCCGCGCTGCTGCACGTGTTGCTGCCGACGCTACACGCGCTCACACACGACATCGAGCCCGTGGTGTGAGTATAATCGCTTCGCTGTGCACGCTCGTCCGATTAGTCTGGTTCTTTGGGTAAAGTTAACTTATGGGTCCAAATCAAGCGCCGATATGCATAGTTTAAGACTTAGTAAATTTGTCTTAGCTGTAATGGCATTTGGGTCCATATAATAGTACATTATGATTTATGATACAGGTGTGCTAAGTTGATCATTACATACGAAGCGATATTGTGCGCACGAACGCACGTGAGTGCGCATAATGAAGCTGAGCTTATGTAATGATCAAGCACACGCGTTTCATACGACGTTTTTCAACACACTTGCGAGGAAATAACAGAATAGTATAATTAATAACTTTTGATAAATACATTAAATCTCAGAATGTTTACAGGATAGAGGTACTTACGAAAAATGATGAAGAAAAGCAAACTGTTTTCTTAGGAGTCACTTTAGACTCGAAATTACAATGGCATCCACATATAGCCACCCTAGCTGGGAAACTTAGCTCTGCAGCCTATGCCGTGAGGCGAATCAGCCATCTAACAAACAGTGAAACTGCCAGGCTGGTATACTTCAGTTATTTTCACAGTGTTATGTCGTATGGAATTCTGTTGTGGGGTAAAGCGGCTGATATTGGGACCATATTTGTGCTACAAAAACGTGTTGTACGTGGCATTTATAAAATGCGCGGTCGAGCATCCGTAAGAGGAAAATTTTAAGAGGCAAATATTCTTACAGTAGCATCTCAATACGTACTTGAAAACATTATGTATGTGCGGAAAAACATCCATGAATTCAAGCTCAACAGTGATATCCATAACTATAACACTAGAAATAAAGATAAGATTGCTGAGCCTGGCCACCGCCTCGGTAAGGTTCGTACGTCTTTTGCTGGGAACTGTACACGTTTTTATAACAAAGTCCCCGCTGATGTAGTGAATTTGCCACTAAATAAATTCAAGTCTTATGTTAAGCGCTATTTGTTGAGGAGAGAGTACTATACTTTAAAGGAATTCATTGAGGATAACGATGCCTTTAAGCCTGTAGCTTGATATGGTTAGTACAATACAAATTTAGAAGTTATTAGGTACATTACTCTATGAAGCAGCTTTACTAGTGTCTAGTATTACCTGTTTTTCGTTTTTATTTTTTTTGTTTTTATTTAGTATTTGGACACGTAGAGACGTTATACATCTCTAAGTCTTGCATTCGCATATATTTATATGTATATATATATATATTTAATGATCCTGACGCTTAGAGACATGTACATCTCTATGTCACTTTTATATTGTAATTTAGTTCACGCATGTAAAATACGAGCACAGAATATTGTTTCTCACCAGACTAAACATGGCTAGTTTTTAACCACTTGAGTGCCCGCGAATCAAAAAAAGGTGCTGTGAAGTGCCCAAGATTTACCGCGCGCCAGCGGCACCGTGTCATGTTTTGTTAATAAATCGATTGCTTGGCTTTCACTGAACTTTTTGTAATGATTCTTTTTACGTTTTAAAGCTAAAGAAACGGATAATTTGTTTATATAAATAATTAGATAGGTCATAGTAGTAAAAATTATTTCAAAAAAATCACAAAGTTGACATACAGTTTCGAATGGGGACTTTTGGCAGAAATATATTTATTAAAAAAAATCTAAATCGATAACGTATGTATTTTTTATGTTTATTTGAAACTTCAATAGTTTACGCTTCGATTGATACCAAATAAAGTATATGATCGCGGGGAAATATTTTGCATAAAACTTGTTTCATTTGCAATTTCTAAAATGTCAGTTTAGCAATTGACCGCCAAACCGCGTGGTTTGTTTATGATTTTTTTACGAATAATTTACGCAAATTAGGACAAAAATATTGTCATACGCAGATAAAGATACTATTAGTCTTTAAATAACATGTGCCAGTTTTGTCAAACTCGCAGCAATTTCTGTCACAAATTATCAATAACAAAAAATAGGCCTATATACCTACCGTAACGAGTGCCTTTTTTAACGTCCGATTACCGACAATTCCCACCACTTCAAACCACATATACACTTAACATAAATACACTCACATGTCACACTTTACAAATAAATACATATCAGGACGATTACCAACTCAATATGTACTGTTTTTTTTCATTACAAAAGTAAACAAACCCACGTGCTGAGTGTCAAAAGTCATACTAGATGTCACCGGGCGGGCCTCGCGCGGCCATCATTCAAGATGGCGGCGGTATAAGGACGGGATACACAAGCAACGAAATCACATCTTCAACATTGAAATTATATATTATTTACATTTTATTGTATCAATCTTTATATGTAAAACAAAGTCGTGTCGGTTACACCATTTATAACTCAAGAACGGCTGGACCGATTTTAATGATGATTAATTTGTTGGATTTATCTTCGCCTCGAAAGCAGAATAGCTATTAAAATATTGGAGAAATTAAAATTGTTGATGGTACGAAGTTCGCCGGGTCAGTTATGAATAATTATAACTTAAGTATAAAATGCTAATACGAAATTAAATATTATGCGCAGCGGCTCACTCACGCAGAACCGCAGACTTGATATTCCTGAATTAATAAATTATATTTTAATAACAGTGGTTGTCGTGATCTATATCACTAACATAGTATGTTAACAAAAACTACACACAAAAGACTAACATAGTATGTTATAGTAGGTACGGGCAGATTTTAGCATATCTACTCGTAAATTACTGAAACCAGAATTAACTGAACGATTTGAATAATTTTGAACGGAGTTACAATTCACAAGTAAGCTAATAGTTTTTTTACGTACCTACAAGATTATGTTGTTCAAAAAAATATTACGTAACATGAAAATTTCTGTTAAAAATAAGCTATGCATATAAAATTTTATTCTTATACATATTATATATTGTACTATCAGCATCAACGTGAATTTGAACCATTTATATTAATAACGAGCTTTTTCCCGCGGCTTCGCCCGCGTACTAAAATTACTATAAAAGGAGGTTCTCAGTTAGACTTGTATGTTTGTATGTACCTTGCTGAACCGATTTATATGCGGTTTTCGGAAAAGTATTTGTTACACTCTGTAGGTTTCGGTATATCATGTTTTGGTGAAGGTGGTTAATTTTTTTTTCTTAAATAAATGATTGCAATAATTGTTGAATTGTTATACCAGCAACGACTTACTATGTACTACGAAGAGATTATGATTAATGCAGATTTCTACTCTTAAATAAAAGCTTTTCCCCGCAACTTCGTCTGCGTGGAATTAGAAATCAGCCTCCTTTTTACCCGCTTAAGGAATGACTTCAGGGATAACAACTGTTATATATCGTTCCCCAGAACTCAAACTATCTCCATACCAAATCTTCTAAATAGGCTCAGCGGTTATTAATTCCGCATACAAATTTTCAACCCACAGTTTCACCCCCTAAAGCGGTATTTTCGGTATAAAACCTATCCTATATTGTTTCCCGGGACTCAAACTATCTATGTAGCAAGTTTTATCTCCATCATCTGTTCAGCGGTTAATAATTCGCCATACAAACAAGCAACCCCTTTTCTACCCCTGTAGGGTTAATTTTCGGAATAAAAACTACCCTATATTGTTTCTCGGGACTTAAACTATATCCACAACTTTTATCTAAATCGATTTGCGGTTAAAAATTTCCCATACAAACTTCCAACCACCTTATGGGTTGATATTCGGGATGAAAACTACACTATGTCATTTCCCGGGATTCAAACTATCTCTTTACCAAGTTTCATCTAAATCGGCCCAGCAGCTTAAGCGCGAAAAGGTAACAGACAGTTAGACAGGCATACTTTCGTATTTATAATATTCAATTCTAATATTAAATCTATGTACCAAGTTTCATCTCAATCGTCTTCTCAGCGGTTAATAATTCGCCATATAAACTATCAACCCCTTTTATACCCCTCTAGGATTGATTTTCGGAATAAAAAACGTCTATATTGTTTCTCGGGAATCAAGCTATATCCATACCAAATTTTATCTAAATCGGTTCGCGGTTAAACATTCTCCATACAAACCTCCAACCCCCATTTCACTCCTTAAGGGTTGAATTTCGCGATATTAACAATTTTATGTTCCTTCCCGGGACTCAAACTATCTGTATACCAAGTTTCATCTAAATAGGTTCACCTGTTAAAAAATTGCCATAAAAACTTCCAACCCACTTTTCACCCCCTTAAGGGTTGATTTTCTGGATGAAAGTTACCTAATGTTATTAGATTGCAATTTCGTACAAATACTTTCAAGAATTTTCATGTCCACAATATTAAATTTCAAAATCGATGCAATTTTCGTAATTAACATCCCACAATACCATAAAATCGACACCCATATTGATATTTAGACATTTCAACCCCATCGCACCTCAACATGGCGGATGGTATTTCACGTTCGCTACGTTGGATTTTAAAATCGTTATTGTTTTCGTAATCAACGACCCGATAAACCATAGAAACAATACCCATGTTGATTTTCAGACTTTGTGACCACCTTTCCCTCTTTTTGGGGTTGAATTTTCAAAAAACCTGAAACACATATTTACTCATTTATCGTTAGGAGTACTCCTGTGAAGTATCAAATAAAATAGTCTAACTAATCTTGTTTCGCCATACAAACTTTGAACCGCCATTTCATCCCCTTAGCGGGTTAATTTTGAAAAATCCTTTCTTAGTGCACCCCTAGACCTTATAAGGAACCTACGTGCAAAATTTGGAATCTCTAGAACCAGCGGTTTGGGCTGTGCGTTGATATGTCAGTCAGTCAGTCAGTCAGTTTCTTCTTTTATATACTTAAAGACATAGCTGGGCATTAACTCGTTAATCCGTTAATCGTTAATTAACGAAGTTAACATTTTGATTAACGGATTAACTTTTAAGTTAACTTTTAAAAATGTTAACGGACACGTTAACTTCCGTTAATATGCAGAAGTCCGTTAATCGTTAATCCAATGCCTACTATTTACCGCACGGCACCGCGGCACGGCGCGAAAAACAGGTTCAGACAAGTATGAAACGAACGACAAGTGCCGGGCGGCGCGTGGCAGCGAGTGAAACAAAAACAAAACTAGATATATTTTGCCGGCGCGTGCGAGTGAGAAAACTGCGAAGAGATTTTCCACAGGTAAAGACATTTTAACACCAAAACGAGCCTCGCTTTCAGACAAGAACTTCAACATGTTAATGTTCATGAAGGGGAATATGCACCTTAACCTTATGCCCAACGATTAAATTACACATTTGAATTATACAAGTATTTTGTTTTGTTCCTATCCTGTTAACTTCCAGAACCTTAACCAACAGGTTTTATAAGTTCACTAATACAAAGATATAAAAATGCAATTTTACACATATTAACGGATTAACGATTAACGTTAACTTGCGTTAATTCTTCCGAAATGTAACGCTTTAACGTTTAACGAAGCTAAATTTTTTTGTAGCGGATTAACGATTAACGAAGTTAACTATTTGATTAACGGTGCCCAGCTATGCTTAAAGATAGAAGATAAAACATCCCTCGCCGATTAATAAAAAAAACTAAAAATTATCAAAAAATGAGTAATAGCCTCCACAAATGAAAATAAAAACACTCTAAATTAAATCAATCTGCAACCAAAACACAGTGTGCACCATGCCTTATGACATAAAACGCGGACCCTGTGAGGATCTGTTAAAATGCTTCGAGCAACTACTGTTGCGTACAGTTGTACTTACGGACATCACAAGTTTATTTCACCTAATCCTGTTCAAAACATACATAATTACTCATTTAAAGAGGATTAACGCTTAGGTTAATAGACAAACTAACTTATTCTAATAGCCTAGACAGAAATATGGCTTAATCGTATAATAAATGTACGATTCAAAATCAAATACGCAAAATTTTCATCACTAGACTTAATTTGTTGCAAGAATTTATCACATTATATTTAAATTAGTATTGAAATATATGCTTTATCGTATGGAGCAGTAAACAAGGAATAATTTGATATACAATGCTAATTAAAATATGCGAAATTGAGTACTGACGGCATTTTTTGAATGACTAGCTCCCTCGCTGACATACCGAACTTTGACAGTCACCAAAACAATAATCTGAAGTTTGTAAAAATGTTCCACAGACTGCGGTTTTTATTTTTTTTAATGTTGCCACATTAATCCTCTGCCTAACTAAGTCATCAGAAAAGCGCTCTTCACACGTTGCACATAGATATCATTTAAAAACCGTTGGTACTCCAACTCGCAACTAGTGTTGCGAGAGCACTTTGCGTTTTGACAAAATGCAACCGTAGTTGCGCAGGGCACGTGAGTGGTTATTAATTAATAAAGCCCGCCAGCTTGAACGTGTCATGCTCGCTTAAAAGGCTCTGCTTATGGTGGCGTCGTTGATCGGGTCGCCACTTTCCCGAAGAAAGGTTGAGGGAGGCGATGGCTGAGATATGCGTCATACTCGTGAACGGGTGCTGTTTGTGGAGATAGGTCTGTTTAGGCAAACTGGGGCAACACATTTACGTAACTTTTTATTGATCATATTTAATTTTAGTTTAATTGGCTTTAGACACAACATTCGGTGCTTGATTATCCATATTTTTTATTATTATATAGAATATATAGATCAAGACACTTGGAGACCTTATACATCTCTAAGGATAATTTAGAAATAGTATGTTTATTGTATACTAGAATCACTTACTTTTTTTTATTTAAATTCAAAATTATTTTGTTTCTAACTGTTGATGATGGATTATTATAATTTGGAAATTTATTTAGAAGACACAGTTCAGGTAAGAAAGTATATCAAACTTGTATGTAATTCATTTTCAATAGTCAGATTTGGACTCATCTTTTTTCTTTGGTATTTTTCTTAAACTATAACCTGTTGTTGGTTAATCTAACCTTGGTTTGATATGTTTTCTGTTAGAACAACGCACTTATATGTATTGTTTAGTTTTGATGTACTGTTGTTTTGAAAAAATAAGTCCCGCCGAGTTTCTTGCCGGACATAATTCTTCTCGGGTCAGAGGTGTAGGGTTAGAACCGGTGTAGTTTGATTTTTTTTTCTCACTTTTACTTTGACGTGTAAAAGTGCCCTTGTAGCCTACTTACTGAATAAATGTTTGAGTTTGAGTCTAAATTACAACGATTCGTCTGCGTACATACAACTTGGTACTAGAGTACAAACGTCACTTGATTGGGTTATTAAATTATTGCACTAGTTCGATAACTATTGTGAAATGCACGCGTGTTTAATATCTAGGATTATGAGCATAAAAGCGGTGGAATAAGAACCTCGTGACGAGCAGGTGTGTTGAAATAGTACATTAAATGTCAAGACAGTTTAAATATGAAAATAGACTGAAAATAGATGTCATATACTTCAGAAAATGTGACCAAACCCTCCGGTGTCCGAGGCCAGATATGAACTGGCGTCTTTAGCTTTCGCGGCTGACGTCCTGACCACTAGACCACCCGGTCACGGCGGAACTTGACAAATTTTCTCATGTATATGCAATCTCTGAATTTGAAACGGCTAGGCGCCGTTGACCATACTCTAAGGGCATGCGCAGAACGTGCTTGCACCTCCTATCCGAATCTCTTACGTGATTCTGGTATAGCGAGAGAGATGGTGCTGCCATTGTCACGGTTAGGATCTGGACTACTATCTAGTGAGAGATAAATGAATAGCCACAGATACGTGCAAATATTTTATATTTAAAATGTAAACAATTTAACCTATTTTTTTATACTAGACTCAATCGATGAAAAGCCGCGGGTCGTTATTAGTCTAGATTCACACACTATAGTCCCGTTTACTTTGCGGTTAGGTACTCTCGCCTGGAATTGCCGTCGGTGGTGTGCGCGGGCGCTGGAACTGTGGCCGACTGTATTTATGGCTGCCCGGTGTTTTTTTAAAAAAAAGGATGACTTCCGACCGGCGAGAGTAGCGTTGGTGCTAGATGTGGCTGCGGTGGATCTTCCACGTCAACTCAGCAGCCCGAACTTTGGACCCTGGAACGCGCCATCAAAAATTCCATTAAAAAACAGTCCGGCATCGATTTGTGAGCATCCCGGCAAACGGCGGTGAAAGAAAGCACCTAAAATGTAGTAGTGATGCCGTGGATGTTCACAATCAGAATCGGAGATTACAATTTGGAAAGATGATGCAATCATTTAGGATTTTAAATAAAGGGTAGATTCAACTTCTGATGCAATACCGTTACGACAGCATGATTGTGCAACTCGAATAAACATTTAATTGTGAAATGATTGAGATGAGCTAAGATAAAAGCACTAAGTTAATCCTAATATCTAATTAGCAACTAATTTCTACATTTGCGTTAATAAATGTACCACTTACCCAATTTGGGGTTTGTATCACACTCACGATTAGTATGTAATAATTAATAATATTCTTAATCACTTGAGGAACGTGCAGGGACGACACGATATTTAAATTCGGTTACGAAATTACATTTTTTTAAATGTCCACGTATGAGAGACCGAGAGGATATGTGACGTGCGTTCTTGCTCAAAGAAAGATTGGGAGTGTCGGAAGGGCGATGCGCCAATGCAACTGACCGTATGGAAAACAATAGAACTCGTTATCGCGAGCGCTAAAATGTTGCATGTGAAATCGATTCGGAGCGCTAAGATGGCGCCGATGAATACATGTAGCATTATTTATGTTTTTATATACTTTTTAATGTAAATATATTGTAAATAGTAGTTTGTAGAATTGGATTTAAGTGGTATTTATATTTATTATTATTGTTTTCTTAATAACAATAGACTTGTGTAACGTATAACGTTACATATACCCGCCTCATCTCGGGAAGGGTTTTGTTCTTTAACAAAACCCGTCTTTCATTCCTAACATTTACAATTTCATTCCATCAACTTCCATGCATTCTTTCAAAATTTCCTAACATTAAAACAGCAACAACTTTCACAACCGCTGTTGATGCACACATTCATAAATTTGAGGCAATAGCTGGCATAGCTTATGACTCATGCTAGAAACTGGGTGTTATGGAGAGCGCGTCTGACCTATCTATTATGTAGTTTGAAATCTTTTATATGCCAGGCTCCAATGTTTTTGCCTGCCATATCTTCCAAGATATAGACTAACGGTGAGCGTTTTTCAACAACTCTGCATTGTAAGTACTTAGGTGCTAATTTCTTACTAAAATATTTATCCTTATCGCTAAGAACGTAAGTTCGCTTAAATACTATATCGCCTACATTATACTCTGCTGGCTTCCTACGCAAGTTGTAATGCATGGTATTCTTTACATGTGCATTCCATAATGAGGCTTGCACATCATTAAATACCGAAGCAAGATATCCCAGGTTCTCAGCATAAATATCGCGCGGCAAGAACAGAACTTCGTCACCTAAGTCTGTGTCAGTGTAATGCGATCCACAAGTGACCAGCTCCCTACCGTGTACTAGGAAAGACGGAGAGTAATTAGTTACCTCGTTTACGGAATTGTTCATCGCAAATTGTATCTTTGGGATAAAAGTGTCCCAAGATCTATGGTCATTACCTACAAACGTGGACAGACAAGTAACAAGAGTCTTGTTAAAACGTTCTACTAGGTTTATTTGTGGACAGTACTTTGGTGTGAAGTTGACGTTTGGTACTTTATATTTTTTAAATAACGCGTCTGTGACGGAGCTAACAAACTGGCTACCATTATCGAGAAAAATCGTTTGTGGTATACCGTGTACTAGAAAAATTGAATCTTCTAACACTTTAACGACTGCGTCAGCAGTAGCGCGACGAAGTGGAAATATGTTACAATATTTTGTAAAACAGCAAGTCACGACAAGTATATAACTATTCTGTTTGCGAGTGACTGGAAGTGGACCTACAAAATCAATCGAGATCATTTGATGGGGGCGACTGCACTGCTTGGGACGACCCATTTCTCCTAATGTAGTGTGATTTTGTGACTTATATGCCAGACAAACGGAACATGAATTAACAAATTGAACGACATCGTGATGCATCCCGGGCCAGTAATATGACAATGCCAGACGCTTGTACGTTTTGAATATGCCCAAATGACCAGCGGTCGGTTCAGAGTGATTTTCAGTTATGACTTTATCACGAAATTCGCTGGGAACAACCTCCTTCCAAGCGAACTCTGTGGTGAGCTGCGATATATTTTTGGAAAGCCTATACAAAGAGTTGTTTTTTATAACAAAATTTGAGAAATTTGTTGGAGAGTTAAGACAGCCGTTATACATTTTAATAAACCATTCGTCTTTAGTATTGGTTACCGCATTTGCAAGTGAGATTGCAGAAACGGGGACAGCGCGTGACAGAGCATCTGGAATCACGTTGTCAACGCCACGTCGATGCTTGATTTCAAAATTAAACGAACTGAGTCGGACTCCCCAGCGCGCAAGTCTGCCAGTTGGGTTCTCCAGGGACAAGAACCATTTCAACGCAGAATGGTCGGTATATAGCGTAAACTTTTGGCCATTCTCTAAATAACAACGCCAGTGTTCGAGCGCTACTATCGCACTGAGTGTTTCCCTCTCAGTGATGCTGTAATTTTTCTCGGCACCGGTGAGAGCTCGGCTCATATATGCTACTGGATGTTCCTTACCATTCAGGGTCTGCGTCAGCATAGCTCCAAGACCGTAATTGCTAGCGTCTACGTGTACTTCAAAAGGTTTAGAATAGTCCGGGCAAGCGAGGACTGGCGCGGAAACCAAACAATCTTTCAGAGCGTTAAAAGCCGCTTCAGCTTCGGGTGTCCACTGGAAAGGCGGTGCTTTCTTACCATTCGAGGTCAAACTACTGAGCGGACCGGCCACGGTGCTGAAGTTTGGAACAAAACGTCGGTACCAAGTTGCTGTACCGAGAAAGCGTTTCAATTCCGTTTTGCTTGTCGGAGCAGGAAAATTCAAAATTGCGTCTACCTTATTTGGGTCCGTACGCAAACCACGAGAATCGACTACGTAGCCTAAATATTTTAATTCGCTACGGAAGAATTGACACTTTTCGAAATTCACTGTTAAGTTAGCCTGCTTTAGCTTATCTAATACGCGTAAAAGACGAGACACGTGTTCCTCAAAGGACGAGCTAATAATGATGATATCGTCTAGGTACGCAAAAATTTTAAGCTCCATGTCGCCAAACAACAAATCTACGAGACGCTGCTGTGTCGCAGGCGCGTTAGTTAGACCAAAAGCAGTGGTTTTAAATCTTAGACTGCCACGACCTGGTACGTAGAATCCGGTTTTATCGCGATCAGAAGGCTCTATGGGGATCTGCCAAAACGCTTTAGAAAGGTCAATGCTGGATAGGTACTTTGCGTCTCGAAGATTATCGAGGATTTCCGAGACGTATGGCAAATTGTACGCGTCACGCTTAGTCACAGCGTTGAGCTTCCGACTATCAAGGCAGAACCTGGGCTGTCCATTTTTCTTATTCACAATAAGTACCGGAGAAGACCACGCGCTCTCGCATGGTTCTACAACATCTAGTGCCAGCATTTCGTCTACTTGCTCCACTAAAATACGCTGTTTTTCGGGCGACATCCTGTAGTAGCGTTGCCTAATGGGTTGTGCATCACCGGTATCTATTTTGTGCGTGATGAGGTTCGTCCTACCTAAACCCTTCTCTTCCATAGATATGGATTTGAATTGAGCTATAACATTATCAGCTATGGACTTCTGAGAGTCGATTAAGTTTTCATAAGAGTTAATAAAAGACTCAGGGTTGGCTACTTTCAATTCATCTAAAGGCCTGTCAGACAATTTAATGCTGCCTACATATTTAGGACAGATATTAAATGCACGCCAAAAGTCAACTCCTAGTATGATAGACGTAGGATCCTCAGGGACAACATAAGCCTTAATGACATGGAACTGGCCTTCAAAAGTGATGGGTAAATTCATGTACCCGATGCAGTTTAAGCTGTGATTGCCCGCTGCTGTTAAAGGAGTATGAGCACCCTGTTGCAAAGTGCAGTCTATTAAATGAAGATGAGCATTGTTACCAACTATAGTTACTGCAGCACCAGAGTCAAGTAAAGCACAGGCGTCTATGTCGTTTATTTTAATATTTACATAAGGCCTTGAATCAAGGAGAGATTTATCCTGCAGAATTGTAGATATTTTGTAAGAAGTGGAGAATGTTTTGATAAAGGTAAGCCAAGAATCCCAATCTTGTTTATCGAAATAACTACAATTCTGCTCACTTAGTTTTTTGAACTTTTATCTTTTTTACAAACAGGACAATCGGGTGTTTTCACATCTTTCATACCGCATTTGAAGCAAAACACATCCCTACTGGCTTGACATTGCCGAATATGGTGTGTGTTACTACGACACCTTGGGCAGTATGGTTGTTGTTTATTGTTTTCAGCTGTATTAGATACCGAATGTACATAGTTTTGCTGTTGTGACTTGTTTTGATTTTGATTGTGATTATAATTTGTGTTTTTAGAATATTGACCTTTATTGTAACTATTACTGAATGTATGATTTTGTTTATTATATGTATTATTGTTAAATTTGTTTGTAATTTTATTGGATTCCCTAGAGTACGCAAATTCGGGTGCAACAGTGTCAGAAGTCGCTCTCGGCGGCTCCTGATAATGTGAAAGACGAGAATGATAAGTCTCGTAATTACGACACAATGAGCGTAAGGAATCTATAGTTTTAATTTCAGTAGATGATGCCGCAAGTGTGCTGGCATAACAAGGCTTAATATTGTGGAGTAAGATTTCGAGTTGCTCCGCTTCGCTTGGAGGTGTGGAAAGACGAGAGAACATACCACTCATAATCGAAAGGTAAACTGTTATGTTCTCATGTTCACCCTGAGTGCGAGAGCGAACTTCAGTAGTGAGTCGGTAATCATAATTCGATTGATCAAAGTCTTCTTTCAATTTAGCAGCGAGTTCAGACCAGGATGAAATTTTGTCCCGTACCGAGCGGTACCAATGAAGAGCATTGTCTTGAAAAATTTCCGTGGCAAAAGCTAAGACCTTTGTTGATGCGATGTTCCGTGCAACAATGAATTCATCGACGCGCTGTATGAATGAGCGGACACAAGTTTTCCCGTTAAATTTTAATTTACTCAGGTCAGCTACAGTGCGATCGCATGTCACCGAAATCAAGTTATGAACGTCTGGGACTGACGACGTGGTCCCGCTAGAAGTACCCGCGCCTAAGCTGGAAGAAGTGCTTGCTACATGTGCAGGCCTCTTAGCTTGAAGAGCTGCGAGCCTTTTAGAAGCAGCTTTATAACCATCTAGGATATCTTTATATTCCTGTTTGTCATCACCGCACGTTATCCTCGCTAAGCGATTGTAAAGATGATTCAGCATATTTTGTGTACGCATAATAGTTGGTACATTAGGATCGGAAATATCAAGATTTAATTGTATTTTTGTTAGAACTTCTACGCAACCCCTAAGATCCTGTCGAACATCCAGCGGTGACTCTAATATGTGGTCGGCCGGGTGTTCTGCGGCTAATTTTACAATTTGTTTACGCAATTCCTCCACTGAAGAACCGACAGTAGCACCTCGGATCTGAACCTCATATTCTAGCTCCGATTTTTGGAGAGAAAGATATTTGACAGGCAGCATTGTGTTTTTTTTTTATGAGAGGGTAAGTGGTAACAAGCCTAATCTTCAATACTTAATACTAAAACAAATTCTCCGATCTGTTACAAAATATTTGATCAATGATGAACGTTTGGTTTTCCTCAATTAGTTAAAATAAAAATAAAACAGGTTAGTTGCAAATAAAAAGAAGAAAAAAGCGTGCTACTAATGTGTACTTTCCACGACTATTATATCAGAATTTTTTAAAGATTTCGTCTATTTTGTTTTACAAAGCACTATTCCAAACGGCAAAACAAGATAAATTTACAAATTTCAAATTCAGTAAAATGTGGGTAGAAATAAAATTCCAATAATAGCTACAAAATTAACAAAGGATATCCACTATAGTACACCTTAGTAGCAAATAAAAACCAAAAATAAAATAAAACGTTTCACACAAAAAAAAAAAAACCACAACATACACTAACTACAAAAGCCGAGAAATAAACGGGATATGTGTGAATCTAACCACGTTATTGGGCGCCAGTGTCATTGGTTAGGATCTGGACTACTATCTAGTGAGAGATAAATGAATAGCCACAGATACGTGCAAATATTTTATATTTAAAATGTAAACAATTTAACCTATTTTTTTATACTAGACTCAATCGATGAAAAGCCGCGGGTCGTTATTAGTCTAGATTCACACACTATAGTCCCGTTTACTTTGCGGTTAGGTACTCTCGCCTGGAATTGCCGTCGGTGGTGTGCGCGGGCGCTGGAACTGTGGCCGACTGTATTTATGGCTGCCCGGTGTTTTTTTAAAAAAAAGGATGACTTCCGACCGGCGAGAGTAGCGTTGGTGCTAGATGTGGCTGCGGTGGATCTTCCACGTCAACTCAGCAGCCCGAACTTTGGACCCTGGAACGCGCCATCAAAAATTCCATTAAAAAACAGTCCGGCATCGATTTGTGAGCATCCCGGCAAACGGCGGTGAAAGAAAGCACCTAAAATGTAGTAGTGATGCCGTGGATGTTCACAATCAGAATCGGAGATTACAATTTGGAAAGATGATGCAATCATTTAGGATTTTAAATAAAGGGTAGATTCAACTTCTGATGCAATACCGTTACGACAGCATGATTGTGCAACTCGAATAAACATTTAATTGTGAAATGATTCAGATGAGCTAAGATAAAAGCACTAAGTTAATCCTAATATCTAATTAGCAACTAATTTCTACATTTGCGTTAATAAATGTACCACTTACCCAATTTGGGGTTTGTATCACACTCACGATTAGTATGTAATAATTAATAATATTCTTAATCACTTGAGGAACGTGCAGGGACGACACGATATTTAAATTCGGTTACGAAATTACATTTTTTTAAATGTCCACGTATGAGAGACCGAGAGGATATGTGACGTGCGTTCTTGCTCAAAGAAAGATTGGGAGTGTCGGAAGGGCGATGCGCCAATGCAACTGACCGTATGGAAAACAATAGAACTCGTTATCGCGAGCGCTAAAATGTTGCATGTGAAATCGATTCGGAGCGCTAAGATGGCGCCGATGAATACATGTAGCATTATTTATGTTTTTATATACTTTTTAATGTAAATATATTGTAAATAGTAGTTTGTAGAATTGGATTTAAGTGGTATTTATATTTATTATTATTGTTTTCTTAATAACAATAGACTTGTGTAACGTATAACGTTACACCATCTATGAATCTTTGAAGCAAATCAAATTATTTTATTCAATATTTTTTGATTTGCAATTTTTTAAGTAGTTACACTACTATATATAAGCTGAAAATAGATGTCATATACTTCAGAAAATCTGGCCTCGGACACCGGAGGGTTTGGTCACATTTTCTGAAGTATATGACATCTATTTTCAGCTCATATATAGTAGTGTAACTACTTAAAAAATTGCAAATCAAAAAATATTGAATAAAATAACTTGATTTGATTCAAAGATTCAGTTTAAATATGTCAGGAATATGTTGACAGCGGCGGCGAATGTTCGCTGCGCGCGTTCATCACGGACTACGTGCGGTCCGGCGAGAGCGAGCGGCTGGCGAGCGAGGCGCGCGCCGGCATCGAGGCGGCCATGAGGGCGGCCGCGTGGCGCGAGCGCGCGCCGCCCGACCCGCCGAGCGCCAAGTAAGCTTTATTACACCTAGATCATTTTCTAGCACTGAACGACTTTTTGTAAGTGATTGACAAAAATAAAAACATCGACAGTCCTGTTATCGATAAATATCACTTCAACGTTATAGAGGTAAAACAAAGACAGATATATATTGGGTAAAAGGGTGCGGTAGAAAATACATAAAAATAACAAAACTATCAATTTATTTATGTGTTACATACTTGTTAATATAATTTGGAATACTTTCGTAACTTTCTTTCTTCGCGTCACTGAATTAATTATCCCATAAGTCACTCCATAACACACACGTCGAAATTGTCTTTCAAATTGACGCAAAATGTCACAACATGTAGTTTTTTCCAAACCCATTTTGAAGTATACTTATCGATACCAGGATTGTCGATGTTTTTATTTTGTCAATCACAATTCGTCGTCTTTAACAACAATTCGTTCGTGCTAGAAAAATATCTAGGTGTATTTATAACTAATGCCAGCAATGCGTAGTTATAGTCTGGCAAACCATTTCTGTCAGTAGAAACGCGCGGCAAATTCAAAATACGTACATGTGGCAACGAACGAACGACGAACATTTCAATTCACATTGAATTTGTTTCTAGTGCATTTCACTCTCATCTTAAGCGCGAGTAAGATAGAACTCCTGCAACGTTCCCAATTAAATTTAAATTCATTTTTAAGACATATGTCAATTGCCTCAACCAGATTATCTGTTGCAGTTGATGACAGATCAGACGAAATATATCCGTCTCCTTTTTACATACCGTAAATGTCACCTAGTGAAAGGGGCGGAAATACCACCTAAAATTAAAAACATAAAATTTGATGATCATTGCTGCTTTTTTCACTGATTCTTAGTGTTGTCATACTTTTGTTCGCTGTACATTGCTACTGCGTTCGTTGGCTGGCCAGACTATAACTAATAAGTTTTTACTTTTATTTAATTTAATTTTATGATACAAGCTTTTAACGCTAATAATGTGGAAGGCAACTGTCACAATGACATTTCCAAGCAGGGATCGAATACCGGTATTATTTTCATACAAATTAACCGGTATCCATTTTAGGTATCTCGGTTTTAAATAAATATTTCTGAATATTTTCTGTATAGTCTGATAATTTATGGCCCTTACGTAAATTACATTTTAAAATATAATGTAAATATTATGAAAGTTGGGCGCTATTTAAATTTTTAGTAATACCGGTAACGATTCCTGTTTCCAACAATGCAATGGTTCTTGGAAAAGCATTTGTATGGCGAAAAGTAATTTTTATTTTTTTTAGCGAAAATGACTCACAGTTTCGTCTCGCATTGGTCCCCAAGGGATACTCTCAGGTTGTTGCCCTACAATTTAAATACTGTAGAATATAGCTACAGGGAAGAACTTTCCCTTAAGCCCGCTCTACACTCGCGGCGCGAAATCGCTCCGTGAATTTACGCAGCGGTTCACGCACAACTGTGTCCCTCCACACTCGCAAAGCTTGGCAGTCTTGTTCGCGACTTCAACGAAAACGGACGACGACGTTCCCCAGTCCCCACGATGTCTTGTACGCTACTGCAAAAAACTGCGAGTGTAGCTGCGTTCGTGTTCGCGCGCCGCGTACCCTTTGTCGCGGGCCAAAAAACCGACACTGATTGGGGAATGGCGCGAAGCGCGAACGCGAAGGCGTGAACAACATCTACACTCGCGGTTCGCGGCTTTTGCGGGCTTTCGCGCCGCGAGTGTAGAGCGGGCTTAAGAAAAATCCTGATTGTAGATAGCGTCCGTACAGTGTTAAGGACCATTCTTTTTTCGTTTTTCGTTGTATGGAACCTGGAAGAGCACCCTCTACAAAAAGTTATCCCGGCCTTCACCATTACTAATCTATATACTTACATATATAAAACGAAGTCGTGTCGGTTACACCATTTATAACTGAAGAACGGGTGAACCGATTTTAATGGGGTTTGATTTTTTGGATTTATCTCCGTCCCGACTATCAGAATAACAATTAAAATATTGGAAAAAAATTGTAGTTGGTGGTACAGTCACCGGCAAGAGTATCCTCCTACATTAACACTTTGACTACCGAGAACCCGCCTGGTAGGCACTCGTAATGTTTGCTCAGATGCCGGGCACGCGACGTGCGGCATTGCGTTGCACGTCGTGGCCCGCCTGGCGGGTTCAGTCGGCTTCTGGGGTATTGTTCAAAATTTTGCCCGGTTGCGAAAGTGTTAAGGCCGCAAAAATATGTGACACGCTCTTATTTGTAGGGTAATAGGAGCGTGCCACATATTTTTGCGGCCTTCGTATAGGAAGATACTATTGCCAGTATGAAGTTCGCCGGGTCAGCTAGTTACTTATAATGTCTAATGTAAATATGTGTAAATTTATCCAATGTCCTTTCTTGCCACGTACGATGTCAGAGTGCTTCGGTTACTGAAGAAGTAAGTAATAATCAACTGGCATCATTATATGTGACATTATTGTGACAAAGGTACCATTAGGCGTCCGGCGCTTACGTCGCGCGTTGTCTAAATGCAATGTTGTATTTTTATGATGTGGAAAGGACCATACGGTAAGCGCAGACACGGTAAGCCCAACGCCAGATGGTCTGATGACCTTCGGAAAATCGAAACAGATTGGCCTAACATTCCACCCGTAAGGGGTCCTAACCAAATTTTGATTAGTGACTAATACTATTACAATAAAAAAAAATGTTTAACTAATTTAGTAAGTTATTTTTAAGTTATGTTTTTTACTTGGGTTATGGAATAAATAGGCTTTTATTTTTTTTTTTTTTATATGTGCAATAAAAGCGTAAGCGCTGGCCGCTAAATAGTACCTTTACCAAAATAATGTCACATATTTCCATCATTAAAAAGAGGAAATGTTCCTTCTCATTTGATCCATGGCATGTAATAAAAAAGCATGTGAAATGTAACTTATTTCCAAAGAAGGTATAATAATTATTAAAACTATTTATAACGGGTTACTCACGTAATTTAGGTAAATTTTGCTCGACATGTTTCGATCAATTTACGACGATCATATTCATGAGCGGCCTTCCGCGACGGCAGCGCGCCGGCTTAGGGATGTAACGGTTCGACTTCACACACCGGTTTAAAACGATCTGTGCCTGAAGTCGACCAAACCGACGTGAGTGTACCCTAACTCGACTTAAAGATCCATCCGCCACCCTAGAAACTTGCTATATCGATTTGTTGCTGTGTCACTTTCATCTTGAGGAAAAGTCACATATTGAGGAAAGAGATGTAATTAATGCAAATCGACTTCAAAACACGAAGAAAAATGTTGCATTCCTGCTTGCTCATATATACTGCTTCCCGTTTTAGCATTTAACAATAAACGAAATAGTGATCTACCGCGCGAATTAATACTTACCTACCTACATTATAAGATTTTAAGTCAAAGTTTATGTTGTATTGTGTTTTGTGTAGCTAATAAAAGTAGTTTGGATAAATAATTAATTAAATAGCTGTGTTACTTGTTACGATGCCGGGAGGGAAGAAAAGATCGTTTGTGTGGGACGTTCAATTGAAAAATCGATTTACTCAACTCAAAACCTAGCGACTACGATGCGGTTTGAATTGTGGTTTGAGCCACTGATACTTAAAAACGATAGCAGGTAAATCGGTTTGGCCAAACCGGTTTGCAAACCGGTTTGGGTGTACAACGGAGTCGACTTATTCGGTTTGAAAATTTTACGGTTTGACCCATCACTACGCCGGCTACTACGCGCCTGTGCGCGGTGTGCCTGCTGCGGGCGGCGGGAGGTAGCAGGGCGGCGGTGTTGTGACAGATCTACCCGAGGTCACTTTTTCATTTCTGTCGAAATGTTTGCACACCAATAAGTCACTAGCTAAAGGCGTTGCCGTCAAGGATATGATCTACTCATGAATATGATCATCGTAAATTGATCGAAACATGTCAAGCAAAAATCGACCTCAATTACGTGAGTAACCCGTTATAAATATTTTTAATATGTTCAGAGTCTCACAAGAGTTTTATAGTTAAAAAGGTAAAATATTTTTATTCTTAGCTATTCTAGCTAGAAAAGGGATGAATTAAATGATTTTACCCATGCTTATAGGTATAGGTTTCATGTATTCAGTAATTGCAAGTTGCTTTATTGATTTTATAGTTGATTTGTCATGTCGTATACACTGTGCTCATGAGGAACCTAAAAATATTTTAACAGTCTATTCAAGATCATATTTAATCTTTTGACCGCCGTCGTCTGATACACAAGACAAAGTGACAATGTGAATTTATTTATTGACAGTTATGACATCTTCGTAATTTATGACAGATATCAAAATTTGAAGTTCAAGTTTTGACGTGTGGGGGTCAAAAGGTTAAAGACTAAAATGTCCTATAAAGTTTACTAAGAAAACGAACAGTTGTCATAAGTGGGTTAGGTTAGGTTAGAACTGCGACCCCCAAGAAAACGAACTGTTGCCAGAAGTGGGTTAGGTTAGGTTAGAACTGCGACCCCCAATAAAACGAACTGTTGCCAGAAGTGGGCTAGTTTAGGTTAGAACTGCGACCCCCAAGAAAACGAACTGTTGCCAGAAGTGGGTTAGGTTAGGTTAGAACTGCGACCCCCAATAAAACGAACTGTTGCCAGAAGTGGGCTAGTTTAGGTTAGAACTGCGACCCCCAAGAAAACGAACTGTTGCCAGAAGTGGGTTTTTTTTTGCCACTGCCTCCAACGTGATCGGAGCCTATTTTCACAATTTGTTTTTCTACTTTTTCATACAAGTTCTCGCAACTATTCCTCTCGCACTTTCATTCTGCATACAGGGTCTTTCTTACATCCATCGGTTTTCAGTCTTGAGGTCGGGAGAGACCATCTAACCTTTGCTTTGCTATTTCTAATCTGTTTTCTTTTCAGGGGTAAATAATTTTAAGACGCTCAGTTTTATTTCAAGTTTTACAATCTTATTTGCTAGGTGTTATAATTACATGTTTACTTTATTTACAATTTATGTTTTACATCTGTTATTTTGTATCCTTACTTAATATATACTCACTATATACTAGGTAACATACTTTTCTTATGCTGTCTTATTTCTATTTTTAACTCTTTCTACAATTTTCTTACAATAATTTAAGAATATATCTCTAATAGCTTTATTTTCCACAATAATATGTAAATTGTCTATGGTTAGTTTCACATTCATTTTTTGTTCCACTTCAAATCTTTGTAGACCGAATATTGGGCACTCTAGAATAATGTGGTCTATGGTTTCATCGCAGTCTGGCTCGCAAGCGCATGATGGACTCTCCTTACACTTGAAGCGGTTCGAGTATGAGGAGAATCCACCATGCCCTGTGAACAGTTGTGTAAGTGTGCTATCTATTTTCAGTTTGCGGGTGGTTTTATGGGCAGCGATTGCGTCTGGGAAAAAGAGTTTTGTGACTGAGGCTGTTTCTTCTGCCCTGTATCTCTTGTTCCATTCGCAGAGAGTCTCCATTCTTATTGTGCGCTTTACGAAAGAGAGCGGGCACAAGTCGTAATCAGCCTTCTTTTTTGATTTTAGCGCTGCCTCCTTTGCAAGGTAGTCCGCCCTTTCGTTGCCCTCTAGCCATATGTGTGCTTTAATCCAAAACAGGGACACTTCTTTGTTTTGGAGTTTGCATTCCCGAAGGTTTTCCCTAATATTGATTGCTAGAGGGTGGGGACAATTGGGGTTTGCGACTGTTTCCAGGGCAGCCCTGGAGTCGCTAAATATTGCAAGCGTTGTCTCCTTACGCGTCAGTGCGACTTCTGTTGCCTTGCACAGGGCTAGGAGTTCGGCCTGGTATACAGTGCAGTAGGGCGACAGAGCAAGTTTGAGGGCTTTGGTCTCTGCGTGGCCGTTCCAAACGGACACAGCCGTTCCGACCTTGCCCTCAATCTTGCTGCCGTCCGTGAATAGCTTTATTTCAAAATTGCTGAGCGATTCGTACTGTTCTTCGTTTGCCAGACTACCGAATTTCAGCCCTGCTTGGCTTGCAGGATGTGGGGCTTGTATTTTCAGTGCCATCGTCTCCACTTCCCTACCACCCAGCTCTTGTCGGGGGGCTCCCCTCTTGGCCGCGTATAGCGAGGCCGCCTCTCGGACTCGAAGGTCGAGGGGGAGAATTCCCGTGAGTAAGAGTGCGGAGTTGAATGACACCGTCCTATATGCCTTGCACATTTTTTGAACAAAGCCTCTTTGTACCACACTTAGTTGCTTGCGGATCCCAAGTTTGTTTGCTGCTAGTGCCCATGCTGCTGCTGCGTACAATATGACTGGCTCAACCGCCGCTACATATATTGTGCGTATTATATCTGGGTTTAGCCCCCAGTTTACGCGTGCAGCCCTGTTAAGCATTTTGTAGATTCCTATGGCCTTTCTGCAATTTTTGGAGACGTGG
Source organism: Pammene aurita (assembly GCA_947086415.1). Taxonomy (NCBI): domain Eukaryota; kingdom Metazoa; phylum Arthropoda; class Insecta; order Lepidoptera; family Tortricidae; genus Pammene; species Pammene aurita. The sequence continues at coordinate 37,212,031 of OX352297.1, read as the reverse complement.
CTATTGAAAGTTAGCTTCAGGTCTATGGTCAGCCCAAGGATCTTGATTTCTTCCGACATTTCGATACGAATACGACACATCGTATTTAAGCTTTTTCGTCATCACCATTGCACTGGTTTTATGAGGTGCGAATTTGAGGCTGCTTTCCCACGGCGGAGATGGGCGGAGATGAGAGAAGTATGGGAAACAACTAATAGCATCATCTGATCTGCCAGTATCCGCATCAGCGGAAACGCAACCTATCGGTTCATTCCCGCACGTCTCCTCATTTCTTCTCATCTCAGCCTCAGTTGAAAGGCAGCCTAGGCAGTATGTACGTCACAGACATACAGTTTATATGTCCGTCAGTGTGTTAAGTAAATAAACATTTCCACAGCCACCGCCTAGTGTTCTCGTGCGTGACGGCGGGCTGGGCGGCGGTGTCGCACTGTGCACACGCGGCGCGGCGCTGCGGTGCGTGCGGCGCCACGCACGCCCTGCGCGCGCTGCCCGCCGCGCTCGCCGCGCTCGCCACGCACGCGCGCGCGGCGCACGCTAGGATACAGGTGACATCTGTGTATATAGCACCGGCTAGTGCTGCGGCGGTGCGGCGCCACGCACGCCCTGCGCGCGCTGCCCGCCGCGCTCGCCGCGCTCGCCACGCACGCGCGCGCGGCGCACGCTAGGATACAGGTGACATCTGTGTATATAGCACCGGCTAGTGCTGCGGCGGTGCGGCGCCACGCACGCCCTGCGCGCGCTGCCCGCCGCGCTCGCCGCGCTCGCCACGCACGCGCGCGCGGCGCACGCTAGGATACAGGTGACATCTGTGTATATAGCACCGGCTAGTGCTGCGGCGGTGCGGCGCCACGCACGCCCTGCGCGCGCTGCCCGCCGCGCTCGCCGCGCTCGCCACGCACGCGCGCGCGGCGCACGCTAGGATACAGGTGACATCTGTGTATATAGCACCGGCTAGTGCTGCGGCGGTGCGGCGCCACGCACGCCCTGCGCGCGCTGCCCGCCGCGCTCGCCGCGCTCGCCACGCACGCGCGCGCGGCGCACGCTAGGATACAGGTGACATCTGTGTATATAGCACCGGCTAGTGCTGCGGCGGTGCGGCGCCACGCACGCCCTGCGCGCGCTGCCCGCCGCGCTCGCCGCGCTCGCCACGCACGCGCGCGCGGCGCACGCTAGGATACAGGTGACATCTGTGTATATAGCACCGGCTAGTGCTGCGGCGGTGCGGCGCCACGCACGCCCTGCGCGCGCTGCCCGCCGCGCTCGCCGCGCTCGCCACGCACGCGCGCGCGGCGCACGCTAGGATACAGGTGACATCTGTGTATATAGCACCGGCTAGTGCTGCGGCGGTGCGGCGCCACGCACGCCCTGCGCGCGCTGCCCGCCGCGCTCGCCGCGCTCGCCACGCACGCGCGCGCGGCGCACGCTAGGATACAGGTGACATCTGTGTATATAGCACCGGCTAGTGCTGCGGCGGTGCGGCGCCACGCACGCCCTGCGCGCGCTGCCCGCCGCGCTCGCCGCGCTCGCCACGCACGCGCGCGCGGCGCACGCTAGGATACAGGTGACATCTGTGTATATAGCACCGGCTAGTGCTGCGGCGGTGCGGCGCCACGCACGCCCTGCGCGCGCTGCCCGCCGCGCTCGCCGCGCTCGCCACGCACGCGCGCGCGGCGCACGCTAGGATACAGGTGACATCTGTGTATATAGCACCGGCTAGTGCTGCGGCGGTGCGGCGCCACGCACGCCCTGCGCGCGCTGCCCGCCGCGCTCGCCGCGCTCGCCACGCACGCGCGCGCGGCGCACGCTAGGATACAGGTGACATCTGTGTATATAGCACCGGCTAGTGCTGCGGCGGTGCGGCGCCACGCACGCCCTGCGCGCGCTGCCCGCCGCGCTCGCCGCGCTCGCCACGCACGCGCGCGCGGCGCACGCTAGGATACAGGTGACATCTGTGTATATAGCACCGGCTAGTGCTGCGGCGGTGCGGCGCCACGCACGCCCTGCGCGCGCTGCCCGCCGCGCTCGCCGCGCTCGCCACGCACGCGCGCGCGGCGCACGCTAGGATACAGGTGACATCTGTGTATATAGCACCGGCTAGTGCTGCGGCGGTGCGGCGCCACGCACGCCCTGCGCGCGCTGCCCGCCGCGCTCGCCGCGCTCGCCACGCACGCGCGCGCGGCGCACGCTAGGATACAGGTGACATCTGTGTATATAGCACCGGCTAGTGCTGCGGCGGTGCGGCGCCACGCACGCCCTGCGCGCGCTGCCCGCCGCGCTCGCCGCGCTCGCCACGCACGCGCGCGCGGCGCACGCTAGGATACAGGTGACATCTGTGTATATAGCACCGGCTAGTGCTGCGGCGGTGCGGCGCCACGCACGCCCTGCGCGCGCTGCCCGCCGCGCTCGCCGCGCTCGCCACGCACGCGCGCGCGGCGCACGCTAGGATACAGGTGACATCTGTGTATATAGCACCGGCTAGTGCTGCGGCGGTGCGGCGCCACGCACGCCCTGCGCGCGCTGCCCGCCGCGCTCGCCGCGCTCGCCACGCACGCGCGCGCGGCGCACGCTAGGATACAGGTGACATCTGTGTATATAGCACCGGCTAGTGCTGCGGCGGTGCGGCGCCACGCACGCCCTGCGCGCGCTGCCCGCCGCGCTCGCCGCGCTCGCCACGCACGCGCGCGCGGCGCACGCTAGGATACAGGTGACATCTGTGTATATAGCACCGGCTAGTGCTGCGGCGGTGCGGCGCCACGCACGCCCTGCGCGCGCTGCCCGCCGCGCTCGCCGCGCTCGCCACGCACGCGCGCGCGGCGCACGCTAGGATACAGGTGACATCTGTGTATATAGCACCGGCTAGTGCTGCGGCGGTGCGGCGCCACGCACGCCCTGCGCGCGCTGCCCGCCGCGCTCGCCGCGCTCGCCACGCACGCGCGCGCGGCGCACGCTAGGATACAGGTGACATCTGTGTATATAGCACCGGCTAGTGCTGCGGCGCGTGCGGCGCCACGCACGCGAACACTACCTAGTCGGTCCTTAAGTTCTGTCACAAGGGTTTTAAGTGATAAAATATAATACAGAGCTTTTATTAAAAAAAAGTTGACCTGATTAGAAAGCTTATTTCATACAGATTAAAATATGATATGATTAACTTATATTATAATCAAGATCGCGTATTTTGTAGATCCTTGTAAACTTGAAGATTGTTGTCAGTCCCAAACACGCCGATGATTTATGAAAATTGTACTTCACAAAAGTTGGTTAAGATCATTTTTAACCGACTTCAAGATTTGAAAAGAGGAGGTTCTCAATTCGGCGTGTATGTTTTTTTTTTTTTTTATTTTTTTTTTTTTTTTATGTTTGTTACTCCATAACTCCGTCATGTCTGAACCGATTTTGAAAATTCTTTTTTTGATTGTAAGTATATATATACAGATTGGTCCCGTTTTTGTCAAAACGCAGTTCTGATGATGGGATCCATGAGGAATCGAGGGAACTCCTCAAATCTTAAAGGCATACATATAGTGATTTTTATATTTTTATCAACAAAACCATCATTTTCATTCAAAACAGTGACATTGGATGAAGTAGAACTGCTGATGATGATCAGAACGGAACTCTTCAACGACGCATAGTTCACGTTTGGCGATTCGTCCTCTTCGCTGTGTTTGTTTAGCAAGTTTAATTGTCAGAACAAATGTTCGTCCAGCTCAAGTTCTGATGATGGGATCCATGAAGAATCGAGGGAACTCCTCAAATCTTAAGGGCTTACACATAGTGATTTTTGTATTTTTATCAACAAATCAAGCATTTTCATTCAAAAGAGTGACATTTGATGAAGTGGAACTGCTGATGATGAACAGAACGGAACTCTTCAACGACGCATAGTTCATGTTTGGCGATTCTTCCTCTTCGCTATGTTTGTTAAGCATGTTAGATTGTCAGGACCAATTTTCGTCAAGCTCAAGTTCTGATGATGAGTTCCACGAGGAATCGAGGGAATTCCTCAAATCTTAAAGGCATACATAAAGTGACTTTTGTATTTTTATCAACAAATCAAGCATTTTCATTCAAAAGAGTGACATTTGATGAAGTGGAACTGTTGATGATAATCAGAACGGAACTCTTCAACGACGCATAGTTCACGTTTGGCGATTGGTCCTCTCGGCTGCGTTTTTTAAGCAAGTTATTTCATTGTATAGAATCTAAGTGCACCATCTATCTACAATAATCCTTCACCGGCTATCCCCATTGAAGTCGGTTTTTTTTTCTTAAAAATTATTATAGTTGTCCAGAGTTACAAATTGTGATTTTTATGAAAGAAGATGATTAAGGCATATTTCAAAACCAATATTTAGTTGACCTACAAGTCTGTGCTTCGGCTATTCTTCTCCTGAACCTCAACGTATTTTTCAGTTTTGAGCAAAACACGTTGATTTTAATGCCATACATCAAGGTAGTCTTCCAAAATTGTGTATACTAGCCTTTTTGTCAGTCAGGCCCATATTAATTATATATTAAAATGAAGGTAAAAGATCAAGCTAATGCAGTATGCAAGACTGAAGCCTCTTAAAATTGAATAAAAATTATTATGGTCAAAATCAACTCGAACAGGGCGCGTGTTTTTGACGTGGTTTTTTATTGCGCTTTTTGGAATGTTACAGGGAATTGTGTAAAACTGCCACAACTATTTACCTTAAATAACATCGTAAGCTAATCAGTGTTAAATAGGCTTTTTAACCATATATTGAAATAGTAAGCAACTTCTAACAGTTCCTATTTTACCAGTCCAAACCCTAGTGACAGAACTTATGAACCGACTAAGTAGTAAGGTAGGACGATGATATTACCAAAATAGATGCAAATGAAAGTCGACCAAAAGAAATAGACGAATAAAAATCTGCAATGCTTTTATGAGTCTCGTTAGCTCAATTTTGTAAAATAGAAATAGCACCCGCGACTTTATCCGCGTAGGAATCGTTACGACTTTTAAAGTGAAATAATTTAGATAATAAATGTTATTACAGCCCGCTTCACCATCGCGCGCGGCAAAATGGCTGGCTGACGACGACATAGTCAGATTCCTGCAGTCTCTGCCCAACTGGCTAGCCGTTGTGGACCCTAATGCTGCTAGTAAAAATGAGCAGGTATGTGGAAAAATGACAATTAGATGTTTTTGTTGCTTAATAAATTGGAAAATGTTACCACTCATTAGATTTGTCTCATCATGACCTAGTGTATATACAAAAAACAAATGGTGTAAAAAATGAAATTGCTTCCGAACTCATACTGCAATCTAGTATTTTTTTTATTCAACTTGTAAAACTTTAACAGGACCTAAAGCAGGCGTACGAACGCGAGGCCGAAATCCTGGGCTCCAGTCTCGGCGACGGCGCCGTGTCTCGCCGCGAGATCGTCGGCGACATCAACGCGCTGGGCGACCTCGCCTTACTCTGCGAGTCCATGGTGAGTGAGACAGACCCTGGGCTCCAGTCTTGGCGACGGCGCTATGTCTCGCCGCGAGAACGTCCGAGACATCAACGCGCTAGGTGACCTCGCCTTACTCTGCGAGTCCATGGTGAGTGAGACTGAGATCCTGGGCTCCAGTCTCGGCGACGGCGCCGTTTCTCGGCGCGAGATCGTCGGCGACATCAACGCGCTGGGCGACCTCGCCTTACTCTGCGAGTCCATGGTGAGTGAGACAGATCCTGGGCTCCAGTCTTGGCGACGGCGCTATGTCTCGCCGCGAGAACGTCCGAGACATCAACGCGCTAGGTGACCTCGCCTTACTCTGCGAGTCCATGGTGAGTGAGACTGAGATCCTGGGCTCCAGTCTCGGCGACGGCGCCGTTTCTCGGCGCGAGATCGTCGGCGACATCAACGCGCTGGGCGACCTCGCCTTACTCTGCGAGTCCATGGTGAGTGAGACAGATCCTGGGCTCCAGTCTTGGCGACGGCGCTATGTCTCGCCGCGAGAACGTCCGAGACATCAACGCGCTAGGTGACCTCGCCTTACTCTGCGAGTCCATGGTGAGTGAGACTGAGATCCTGGGCTCCAGTCTCGGCGACGGCGCCGTTTCTCGGCGCGAGATCGTCGGCGACATCAACGCGCTGGGCGACCTCGCCTTACTCTGCGAGTCCATGGTGAGTGAGACAGATCCTGGGCTCCAGTCTTGGCGACGGCGCTATGTCTCGCCGCGAGAACGTCCGAGACATCAACGCGCTAGGTGACCTCGCCTTACTCTGCGAGTCCATGGTGAGTGAGACTGAGATCCTGGGCTCCAGTCTCGGCGACGGCGCCGTTTCTCGGCGCGAGATCGTCGGCGACATCAACGCGCTGGGCGACCTCGCCTTACTCTGCGAGTCCATGGTGAGTGAGACAGATCCTGGGCTCCAGTCTTGGCGACGGCGCTATGTCTCGCCGCGAGAACGTCCGAGACATCAACGCGCTAGGTGACCTCGCCTTACTCTGCGAGTCCATGGTGAGTGAGACTGAGATCCTGGGCTCCAGTCTCGGCGACGGCGCCGTTTCTCGGCGCGAGATCGTCGGCGACATCAACGCGCTGGGCGACCTCGCCTTACTCTGCGAGTCCATGGTGAGTGAGACAGATCCTGGGCTCCAGTCTTGGCGACGGCGCTATGTCTCGCCGCGAGAACGTCCGAGACATCAACGCGCTAGGTGACCTCGCCTTACTCTGCGAGTCCATGGTGAGTGAGACTGAGATCCTGGGCTCCAGTCTCGGCGACGGCGCCGTTTCTCGGCGCGAGATCGTCGGCGACATCAACGCGCTGGGCGACCTCGCCTTACTCTGCGAGTCCATGGTGAGTGAGACAGATCCTGGGCTCCAGTCTTGGCGACGGCGCTATGTCTCGCCGCGAGAACGTCCGAGACATCAACGCGCTAGGTGACCTCGCCTTACTCTGCGAGTCCATGGTGAGTGAGACTGAGATCCTGGGCTCCAGTCTCGGCGACGGCGCCGTTTCTCGGCGCGAGATCGTCGGCGACATCAACGCGCTGGGCGACCTCGCCTTACTCTGCGAGTCCATGGTGAGTGAGACAGATCCTGGGCTCCAGTCTTGGCGACGGCGCTATGTCTCGCCGCGAGAACGTCCGAGACATCAACGCGCTAGGTGACCTCGCCTTACTCTGCGAGTCCATGGTGAGTGAGACTGAGATCCTGGGCTCCAGTCTCGGCGACGGCGCCGTTTCTCGGCGCGAGATCGTCGGCGACATCAACGCGCTGGGCGACCTCGCCTTACTCTGCGAGTCCATGGTGAGTGAGACAGACCCTGGGCTCCAGTCTTGGCGACGGCGCTATGTCTCGCCGCGAGAACGTCCGAGACATCAACGCGCTAGGTGACCTCGCCTTACTCTGCGAGTCCATGGTGAGTGAGACTGAGATCCTGGGCTCCAGTCTCGGCGACGGCGCCGTTTCTCGGCGCGAGATCGTCGGCGACATCAACGCGCTGGGCGACCTCGCCTTACTCTGCGAGTCCATGGTGAGTGAGACAGATCCTGGGCTCCAGTCTTGGCGACGGCGCTATGTCTCGCCGCGAGAACGTCCGAGACATCAACGCGCTAGGTGACCTCGCCTTACTCTGCGAGTCCATGGTGAGTGAGACTGAGATCCTGGGCTCCAGTCTCGGCGACGGCGCCGTTTCTCGGCGCGAGATCGTCGGCGACATCAACGCGCTGGGCGACCTCGCCTTACTCTGCGAGTCCATGGTGAGTGAGACAGATCCTGGGCTCCAGTCTTGGCGACGGCGCTATGTCTCGCCGCGAGAACGTCCGAGACATCAACGCGCTAGGTGACCTCGCCTTACTCTGCGAGTCCATGGTGAGTGAGACTGAGATCCTGGGCTCCAGTCTCGGCGACGGCGCCGTTTCTCGGCGCGAGATCGTCGGCGACATCAACGCGCTGGGCGACCTCGCCTTACTCTGCGAGTCCATGGTGAGTGAGACAGATCCTGGGCTCCAGTCTTGGCGACGGCGCTATGTCTCGCCGCGAGAACGTCCGAGACATCAACGCGCTAGGTGACCTCGCCTTACTCTGCGAGTCCATGGTGAGTGAGACTGAGATCCTGGGCTCCAGTCTCGGCGACGGCGCCGTTTCTCGGCGCGAGATCGTCGGCGACATCAACGCGCTGGGCGACCTCGCCTTACTCTGCGAGTCCATGGTGAGTGAGACAGATCCTGGGCTCCAGTCTTGGCGACGGCGCTATGTCTCGCCGCGAGAACGTCCGAGACATCAACGCGCTAGGTGACCTCGCCTTACTCTGCGAGTCCATGGTGAGTGAGACTGAGATCCTGGGCTCCAGTCTCGGCGACGGCGCCGTTTCTCGGCGCGAGATCGTCGGCGACATCAACGCGCTGGGCGACCTCGCCTTACTCTGCGAGTCCATGGTGAGTGAGACAGATCCTGGGCTCCAGTCTTGGCGACGGCGCTATGTCTCGCCGCGAGAACGTCCGAGACATCAACGCGCTAGGTGACCTCGCCTTACTCTGCGAGTCCATGGTGAGTGAGACTGAGATCCTGGGCTCCAGTCTCGGCGACGGCGCCGTTTCTCGGCGCGAGATCGTCGGCGACATCAACGCGCTGGGCGACCTCGCCTTACTCTGCGAGTCCATGGTGAGTGAGACAGATCCTGGGCTCCAGTCTTGGCGACGGCGCTATGTCTCGCCGCGAGAACGTCCGAGACATCAACGCGCTAGGTGACCTCGCCTTACTCTGCGAGTCCATGGTGAGTGAGACTGAGATCCTGGGCTCCAGTCTCGGCGACGGCGCCGTTTCTCGGCGCGAGATCGTCGGCGACATCAACGCGCTGGGTGACCTCGCCTTACTCTGCCAGTCCATGGTGAGTGAGACAGATCCTGGGCTCCAGTCTTGGCGACGGCGCTATGTCTCGCCGCGAGAACGTCCGAGACATCAACGCGCTAGGTGACCTCGCCTTACTCTGCGAGTCCATGGTGAGTGAGACTGAGATCCTGGGCTCCAGTCTCGGCGACGGCGCCGTTTCTCGGCGCGAGATCGTCGGCGACATCAACGCGCTGGGCGACCTCGCCTTACTCTGCGAGTCCATGGTGAGTGAGACAGATCCTGGGCTCCAGTCTTGGCGACGGCGCTATGTCTCGCCGCGAGAACGTCCGAGACATCAACGCGCTAGGTGACCTCGCCTTACTCTGCGAGTCCATGGTGAGTGAGACTGAGATCCTGGGCTCCAGTCTCGGCGACGGCGCCGTTTCTCGGCGCGAGATCGTCGGCGACATCAACGCGCTGGGCGACCTCGCCTTACTCTGCGAGTCCATGGTGAGTGAGACAGATCCTGGGCTCCAGTCTTGGCGACGGCGCTATGTCTCGCCGCGAGAACGTCCGAGACATCAACGCGCTAGGTGACCTCGCCTTACTCTGCGAGTCCATGGTGAGTGAGACTGAGATCCTGGGCTCCAGTCTCGGCGACGGCGCCGTTTCTCGGCGCGAGATCGTCGGCGACATCAACGCGCTGGGCGACCTCGCCTTACTCTGCGAGTCCATGGTGAGTGAGACAGATCCTGGGCTCCAGTCTTGGCGACGGCGCTATGTCTCGCCGCGAGAACGTCCGAGACATCAACGCGCTAGGTGACCTCGCCTTACTCTGCGAGTCCATGGTGAGTGAGACTGAGATCCTGGGCTCCAGTCTCGGCGACGGCGCCGTTTCTCGGCGCGAGATCGTCGGCGACATCAACGCGCTGGGCGACCTCGCCTTACTCTGCGAGTCCATGGTGAGTGAGACAGATCCTGGGCTCCAGTCTTGGCGACGGCGCTATGTCTCGCCGCGAGAACGTCCGAGACATCAACGCGCTAGGTGACCTCGCCTTACTCTGCGAGTCCATGGTGAGTGAGACTGAGATCCTGGGCTCCAGTCTCGGCGACGGCGCCGTTTCTCGGCGCGAGATCGTCGGCGACATCAACGCGCTGGGCGACCTCGCCTTACTCTGCGAGTCCATGGTGAGTGAGACTGAGATCCTTAGCTCCAGCGCCGACGCTGTGTCTCGCGACTGACGGATTTTCGATCGCGAGATCGATGAATTCCGATGGATGGCCATCGGATCCAGGGAATTATACCAAAACTATTAGTTTCTCCCTGGAAACTAAGAGAAATAGGTCTGGGATTCATAACATAACAAAATATATTCGGGTTCAATAGACAAGTTTAATGATGTAAACAAACCTATTTACCCTCACGCACTTTTAAATGCAACCGTGGTAGCATTGTCAATTTATACACATTGTTATTTACATCATGTTTTAGTAAAAATAACCATTAATTACTTATTTTTCAGCGAAAACGAATATCTTCAATAATACTCGTACTGTGCCATATGTTAAATGCTTTTATTGCCTAGAAATGCAGCCATATTTATTTGCCTTATTTTATTTTTCTATTCACCGCGAATATAGCTACGAATTGCTTAAAACACAAAAAAACAGTCGTAAATTTGCTATGTTTATCTTAAACCATATCCCACATAAACGTGTAAATTCTAATAATGGGTACCCGCCGTGGTTTTCACGTGCACTAATTAAGATTCGTAGGCAGAAGTTATTAGTTCATAAACGATGGAAAATATACGGAAATCCCCTAGATAGGGCTGAATTTGTGTTCTTAAGATCCAGGGAGCATAAAATGGCTAACGGGTGTTACAATAATTTTATTTCATTGCCTGAGGATAAAATTCATAGCAATCCAAGTTATTTTTGGTCCTTTATGAAATCAAAATTTCCTAGTAATCACGTCAATCACCATATGAGGATATGGTCAGGCATCTTATCTTAATGAAACATCCAAGGATGGACAGACTATTAATAACTATTTTAATAATTATTTTAACTCAGTTTTTGTACCTGATAATTCTGTAGCTCCTGACTGCTTACGCGTACCAGTTGACTCACTTATAGACATTAGTAGCATGGATATTTCAGAGGATTGTGTTTTTGGGTTTTTAAGGAAAGTAAATATCAGTAAGGGTAGTGTACCGACATGATCCATCCTTATTTTGTTCTTATGTGCGCTAAAGAGCTGATTGCACCCCTAACGCAAATTTTTAAAAAATCATTAATAAGTGATAATTTCTCTACTTTGTGGAAAAGCGCCTTGATAACGCCAATTTATAAAAGCGGGGATGTACACCAGGTAACAAATTACAGACCCATTAGTAAATTAAATATTTTCGCAAAAATATTTGAGAAAATAGTATATCATAGGATTACTGCAGCTTTTCACCAGCATGTCGCGCCCAATCAACATGGTTTTTGCCAAGGTCGAAGTGTTGACACAAACCTTTTCTGATTTCATTACTAATAGGTTATCTTCTGGCTGCCAGGTGGATGCCGTGTATACCGATTTCTCGAAATGTTTTGACAAAATTAATCATAATCACTTAATCAAGAAACTTCTCGAACTTGGTATACATGGTGACCTCCTGAGGTGGATAAAATCATACCTGTCCAATCGTAGTCAGGCAGTGGCCTTGAAGGGATACACATCATGTTTTCTTCCAGTCCCCTCTGGAGTACCCCAAGGATCACAGCTAGGTCCCTTATTATTTATCTTGTATGTTAATGATCATACGTCGTTATCGCGGGAGCAAAAACGATTTGACAGTAGTCAAAGATTATGACAAATAAGAAATAACAGAAATGACAGTAGTTTCAACGCGTTTGTACCTACATGTTCAAAATTTATCGATGTTTTTCTAATATCTAAAGTTCGTAATCGACTTGATTATAGTACATACTAAAAGGATTAGCCACGCAATCCTAACGACAACCTCTTCAGTCACCTGTTATTCAAAACAATTTTCATTCATGATCGATTTGTCTGGACTTGTAAATAAAGGATTACTTTAGACACACGAGGAGTATTTTTTTCTCAAAAATCAACGTTAGGTACTCGTAATTTTCATAAAAAATAAATCTTCTGTTAAACGAAATTTCTACTCAAAAAGACCCACTTTAACGAACGTCGGAAAGGAGCAAGTCGAGTTTGATTAATCATTTCTAGCAAAAACATTGTGCTAGATATGAAGAACTTCTTAGAGGCTAAGACGCGTAGGCATAATATTCTGTTTATAATAAACGGACATTCTGTTATACATATTCTTCAACACATTTGTATTTGCTCCCGCGATAACGATGTATGTTAATGATATGGCGTCTTGTTTCCGTAATTCTGAACATCTCATTTACGCGGATGACACAAACATTTTTAGAGCAGTATCATCGGAAGCTGACTGCATTTCATTACAACAAGATTTAGATAATAGAAAATTTAAGATTAGAAATTTAGAATTCCAATACTGGTCGAAATTAAAAGAAGTTCGAAGTAATTTTATTAATAATATGATATCAAACAGCAGTGACGATATGTGTAGGAGCGTATGGCGCGTTATCTCCGCTGAGACATGCAAAAACAAAAAATGCACTGCACTTGATGTACAATGGCATTCATAATTGCATGGACACCACTAGGTCGACTTTCGTATGCGGCCGCTTGCGCTCTGATTGTATGGGTTGTTCAAATACCAAACTAGATGGCGCTGCTAGCGAAATGCATAAAATAAAATAAAAATTTGGTAATTATTGTTGACAAAATAATATTACTTAATAAATCATTAAGAGGAAATCTGTAGTAACTTATGTAATTTTATGTAGTGTCGACCAGTCGCACAACTTTTATAATTACCTAGTTTAAGGTAGTTTTGACTTCTTAGCTTAGCATTCATAGGTCAATAAAAATCGATGGCTCGGTCAGGCGGCAGCAGCGGCAGTTAGCTTAGTGTAGTGCTACCTACCCTTTTTAACCGGAGATTTAATCTGGCACAGTATGGCGATTCAGTTGAATGCCTATATGCTTGTGTAATTTTCTTGAAAAAGCATATGCGAAGCTGAAATTGGTAAAGGCCTGTTATGCCGGTTGGCAATAATGACCGTTGCCTTGTCGACAACCTGCATAATGGGCCCCTTCTAGATTTACTTCCACATTTAATTAGATTATGTTTATTAAGGAATGAACGTTAAAGGAATTGAAACATTTAAAAAATAAATAACTTTTTCCTTTATTTAAATATTACTTACAGCTAATCTTAATGAAATAAATTATTATTTAAAAAATATTTCACTCGATGAATAGCCTTAAAATGTTCCAGCGAGTTGAACTTTAATGCACATTAGGTTGAAAGAATTAGCTTAGCTTAGTTAGCTAATTGACACCGTAAACTAGAAAAAAATACTGTTATGTAAAACAACCTTTTGACAGAATTAGCTACATAAATGAGGCCGTAAACTAGAATAAAACAAAACTGTTAGTGCTACAACATGGCAATTACCTTACATTTTATTGAGGTTTAAGCTTAAGTAAAATTTCCGAAAACGGAAAAGGATTGAAGCTTCACCACAATAAAATCAGTAGGTTACCTATTAGCTACCATAATAGAGGATCGGACAGTTAACAAAAGTAACCATTCATACTTATTAGCAATAGCAACTGAAACAAACAAACGGAAATTCAGTGAACATAGATTACACATAATTATTTTACATGGTTTTTAAAGTGGGGCATTCCACTCATACAATAGTATGTTATTCAATCAAATACAAACACTGAAAACATTGAAAAAATAATCAACCCAGCAGGATTTGAACCTCGCATCGATACGCCTTACCGGGGCTCGATCGCTTTACCAATTAAGCTATGGGTTCAGTTACTGAGTTGACGAAATTCTCAATACCTTCAATCATCTTTTTGCATTTATTTTTACATCGACTTTATAGCAGCCGTAAGCGACATCTAGGTGCTAACTACTAGAGTTAGATACCCTTCCCGCCGAGCCTTTTTGCAAGTGTCACAACAGAAATAATAGATGGCGCTGCTACCAACTCATAATTATTTTACATGGTTTTTAAAGTGGGGCATTCCACTCATACAATAGTATGTTATTCAATCAAATACAAACACTGAAAACATTGAAAAAATAATCAACCCAGCAGGATTTGAACCTCGCATCGATACGCCTTACCGGGGCTCGATCGCTTTACCAATTAAGCTATGGGTTCAGTTACTGAGTTGACGAAATTCTCAATACCTTCAATCATCTTTTTGCATTTATTTTTACATCGACTTTATAGCAGCCGTAAGCGACATCTAGGTGCTAACTACTAGAGTTAGATACCCTTCCCGCCGAGCCTTTTTGCAAGTGTCACAACAGAAATAATAGATGGCGCTGCTATCAACTCATAATTATTTTACATGGTTTTTAAAGTGGGGCATTCCACTCATACAATAGTATGTTATTCAATCAAATACAAACACTGAAAACATTGAAAAAATAATCAACCCAGCAGGATTTGAACCTCGCATCGATACGCCTTACCGGGGCTCGATCGCTTTACCAATTAAGCTATGGGTTCAGTTACTGAGTTGACGAAATTCTCAATACCTTCAATCATCTTTTTGCATTTATTTTTCCATCGACTTTATAGCAGCCGTAAGCGACATCTAGGTGCTAACTACTAGAGTTAGATACCCTTCCCGCCGACCCTTTTTGCAAGTGTCACAACAGAAATAATAGATGGCGCTGCTATCAACTCATAATTATTTTACATATGTCGCTTACGGCTGCTATAAAGTCGATGTAAAAATAAATGCAAAAAGATGATTGAAGGTATTGAGAATTTCGTCAACTCAGTAACTGAACCCATAGCTTAATTGGTAAAGCGATCGAGCCCCGGTAAGGCGTATCGATGCGAGGTTCAAATCCTGCTGGGTTGATTATTTTTTCAATGTTTTCAGTGTTTGTATTTGATTGAATAACATACTATTGTATGAGTGGAATGCCCCACTTTAAAAACCATGTAAAATAATTATGAGTTGATAGCAGCGCCATCTATTATTTCTGTTGTGACACTTGCAAAAAGGCTCGGCGGGAAGGGTATCTAACTCTAGTAGTTAGCACCTAGATGTCGCTTACGGCTGCTATAAAGTCGATGTAAAAATAAATGCAAAAAGATGATTGAAGGTATTGAGAATTTCGTCAACTCAGTAACTGAACCCATAGCTTAATTGGTAAAGCGATCGAGCCCCGGTAAGGCGTATCGATGCGAGGTTCAAATCCTGCTGGGTTGATTATTTTTTCAATGTTTTCAGTGTTTGTATTTGATTGAATAACATACTATAGATTACACAATTATTATGACTTTGCTTTCGACAACAATTTATTGAAATAATATGACTTTGAATCGAAACATATTATTCAATAATTATCGTATCATACTTAGATACTTATTTACGGATAGTCAGGATCGGCATCAATAAGTATATACGAATAAAAAGCCACACACCAATCCGAGAATCCGATCCTCTACCTATATCTTATTTTATAAACCAGCTGAGGCCGCGAATATGTTATAATACCTACTTAAGTTTTGCATTGATAATAACTAGTTGCTTATCTATAGGTAACATAAACCACAGAACTTCACTGCAATTTGCAAGGAGAAATTTTCAGTAGGTAATTAATATAGGTAGTCAACATATTAGGTATATACGTTTGATTTTTTACTGTTGTCTCACATTATTAAGCATTATTTATTTATCTTATTTATTAATACTACCTAAAGGTCACTATCAATAGAAGAGTAAAATAAAGTAAACCAATGGCTGAATTTCTAAGCAAAAAAATAATTTAACACATGACAGAATATTATTAAAGAACCCCGTTTTCACTGAAATATAAGTAATTACCGGACATTTTTACTAAAAAATAATGTAAAGATTACGTTTAAAGTGCGTAAGTGCGAAGCAATGAAGGTAAATGTATTTATCTACACACTCATATTGTAAGTCCTCTAAAATGCGTTCAAAAACCGTAGGCTATGACCAGCATTACAACAAACGATTTCACTATGATAAGTTTCTTATCTGTGGCAGTACCGCAATTTTAACGTTTCATGCTCAATTATTGATGTGCTATGAGTTTTGATAACATAATGTACACCTGCACGCGCCCGCGGCCGGCGACACCCGCCCGCGCGTCCGCCGGCACAATCGAGTAGGCCACGCCGACACAATCGAGATGGCCACGGCGGTACTATGGCGGCCATTCTATGGTTTCCGAATACGGCATTTATAATAAATATTATGAGTGTAGATAAAGCAGTGTATGCAACTGTACGTAATTAGGCCTTATTACGTAACAGTTACATAAACTACTATTTCATACCTGCTATCAGGTTTTGTACATCTGTGTCTGTGATTAGTTTTGAAGCTGTATTCCATTTTGCTTGAAATTTTCAACTGATGTGGCGTTACTTTTATGTTTTAAGAGTTTCTGCTTCATACGAGCCCAATAATTTTCTATAGGTCGTAATTCAGGGCAGCTAGGAGGATTTTGGTATTTTTCCACAAATTCGACATTATTGGCTTTGTACCATTTTATCACATTTTTAGAATAGTGGCACGTGGCCAGATCAGGGCAAAACAGAACTGGCTTCTTGTGTCGCTTAATAAACGGCAATAATCGCTTTTCCATGCACTCTTTAAGGTATATATCGCCTTTCATAGTTCCTTTAGCAAAGTATGGGGTGCTGCGTTTGCCGCAAGAACAGATCGCTTGCCATACAAGAACCTTCTTCGCAAAATTAACCGTTTTTATTACCTTGTACTCGTCATTGACAGTTTTTCTATCGGTCCCCGAATAAAAATGATGTCTCGGCAGTGATTTAAAATCAAGCTTGCAATATGTTTCGTCGTCCATCACAATACAGTACTTTTTTGTCGTTAATTTTGAATACAGTTTATCTACACTCATATTGTAAGTCCTCTAAAATGCGTTCAAAAACCGTAGGCAATGACCAGCATTACAACAAACGATTTCACTATGATAAG
Organism: Pammene aurita; assembly: GCA_947086415.1. Lineage (NCBI taxonomy): Eukaryota > Metazoa > Arthropoda > Insecta > Lepidoptera > Tortricidae > Pammene > Pammene aurita. The sequence goes on along the minus strand of OX352297.1, from coordinate 37,195,108 downwards.
TTTCTTATCTGTGGCAGTACCGCAATTTTAACGTTTCATGCTCAATTATTGATGTGCTCTGAGTTTTGATAACATAATGTACACCTGCACGCGCCCGCGGCCGGCGACACGCGCCCGCGCTACCGCCGGCACAATCGAGTAGGCCGCGCCGACACAATCGAGATGGCCACGGCGGTACTGTGGCGGCCATTCTATGGTTTACGAATACGGCATTTATAATAAATAATATGAGTGTAGATAAAGCAGTGTATGCAACTGTACGTAATTAGGCCTTAAAACACTCGTGTGATCTTATTATGAAATTCGCCTGCGGCTCATTTCATAAAACCACACTCATGTTTTAAGGACCCTTATTACGTAACAGTTACATAAACTACTATTGTTTACATTATTTTACTTTTCTATTGACACCGAACTTACTTACCTACTTTAACTAGCGTTTCGATAAAAGGCCACCTCAATGTAACATAGATTTATCAAATCAATAAAATACTTTTACGTTGAAATTAAGCACTAAACCCGGTTCACCAAATGTATTGTTTTATGATTGCCCTAATATTTAGTACAGCCTCCTCCGTTATCAATAACTGCTTGTAAGCGGGAAGGCATCAATGAAATAAGATTTCGACAGAAATCTGAACCACGAACACTATCCCATATTTTCATGCAATGTGCTTTCAGCGCTTCCGGGGTCCTTTCATTTTGATTAACGCTGGGAAGCGTTGGGCAATAAAATCTCATAAATTTTCTATAGGGTTTACGCTACGCGAGCGGTGTATTGGGCAATCATCTTGCAAAAACAATACCAACGGCAATTCAGTCTCTGGGTACACATTTCGAACTGTAGGCCTACTCCAACACGTCCACCGTCCAGTTGTCACTATTCGCGCGGCTTGGTTTTCTGACAAGTTCTCCCGGACCGGCTGTAGTCATCCAACCCCACATGTTCACTGTGATACGACCCGATTCCATGTCGGGCAAGACATGCTCGTTGTCATATCGCGTATTATTTCGACGCCACAAAGACAGGCGTCCTTGTTGACGGGATTTAAAAGTCTTTTCGTTAGTAAAGATGACATTAGTCCAGTCGTCGTCTCGATGTGTGTGAGCAAACTGTAACTTTGGTGTTTTATGTGCATCTGTCAACAAAGGTTAACGGCGTGTCTGCGGTGCTGGAGTCCCTCGTTATGAAGGGCACGACGATCCGTGAGCGCGCTTGTGCCAAAAAAAATCCGCATAGTGCCTTGTCAGCCTAAAGCCAAATTCCTCATATTCCCGTACCAACAACTGACGTTGCTGTGTCAATGAGGCGTGGTCTACCAGTTTTATGCTGGTGTAACAAAGATCCTTGGAATATTCCTACCCATAAAGTAACAGTTTTCCTCTGAAACAATAAAAAAAAATTAAATCATAATTCACGTATAATATATGTAGACATTTTTTAATGAGGAAAAGAAGTAAAAAGAACTACTTACGTTTACACCGGTTTCTCTAGCTATCTCTGATATATTAAAGCCTTTATTATGCAATTAAATTATATATTTATATATAATTCAATATGCAATAACAAGTCAATATTGCTTCGAGAACTCATTTTGTTTGAATAATTGATAATATAAACTAAGCAATGAATTCAGACGTATAACGCAACGAACAATAGAAGAAGAAATCGGCCAGGTAATAGAAAAACATTTAGTATGGTATTTAGAAAACTTAGATCTACCCTCTTTCATTTACTTGACATATTACTAACAAAAATAAAGCGTGTCGCAAATTAACAGTACCCAAATTTTGGTATGCAAATTTGACGTTTGTTTCATTCTAATAAAACTCTAATTCCATTGGCATGTTTTACGGATTTAGTTCAATAATGACAAGCTTGATATGCTTGGTCTCAACTAGTAATGAATTTCACCGGCATTATTAATAGTGCTTTGGTCCAGTGGCTGGCGCATGCGAGTTGAACGCAAGAGTGTCCGGGTTCAAATCCCCCCGCCAATAATTATGAAATTTTGTGTTTTTTAATGTCTTAGCATGAAAGGGCACTCCGTGACGCCATCCAATACGGTAAATACAGAGAATTCCGATGTGGATTCTGAATAGCTGGATGGACGATTGAAATGAAATCACAGTGGGAGAAAAAAAAACAAGAATTGTTCTCAACTTCCAAAACCGATTAATAATGTATCGTTGAAATATTGAATTAAGCAAAATGGGCAAACAAAGTTTGTAAATATAAACTGGACAATATTTTTTTTTTTTAACTGCATTCAACGCCATCTAGTAACAGCTTACTGTACTAGTAAGATTTACAGATAGGTGAAATAGCCTTATTACACAAAGAACGCATAGATGGCGTCTAATTTAGCTTCAAACGATTCTGTTGCTGAATTGGGTATGCACTTTTGAACGCGAGTGTACGTACTTATCAGTAAATCAGCTGGTGATTCCCCCGCCGCCCGCGCCGCGCACGCCGCCGCTCAGCTGAACCGGTACTACATAGATACGAATGTCAACAATGAGCCGCCGTACGCAAGCGCTGCGCTTGCATATCTCTCGCTATATTTACCTGTTGCCCCTCATCCGTATAATTTTGAGCCGTTTACCCTTAAGGAAATGATGATTGCATGCAAACGAATAAAAAGAAAGGAATCGAAAGATATCAATGACATGTCAACTCGGACCATAGATTACCTGCCCCCTACCGTTGTTTCACTGTTACTTTTACTGTTAAATAATTGCATGCAAGCCGGAATTTATCCCGATGTATTGAAGTTAATTAAAGTTCAGCCTATTTATAAAAAGAAAGGTGAAATGCACTTGCCAAAAAATTATAGGCCAATATCACTAATACCTATAATATCAAAAATTTATGGGCAACGTCTGCAAATCGGGACAGAGTGTTCAAAATTCAAAAGAAGCAAGCCTTGCGTGTCATAGATCGAAAGCCGGTAGACCATCCCGCTAAAGACATATTCAGACGTCATAAAATCCTTACCTTACCAAGTGTTTACATACTGACTGCTTGTAAATACATTCGTAGAAACCTACATAACTATAAAACATACGGTCAACCTACCCAAAGACCTACACGCAGTCGGCACCTGCTGATGCCCCCGCGCACACGTCTAGCTAAGGCTCGCGCGGCTCTCAGCGTCGCGAGGATCCCCTTGTATAACTGTGTCCCAGAACACATAAAAAAACAGGATAGTAACGCCTCATTTACAAAAAAACTAAAGGCACTCCTTACTGACCTTGCGTGCTACAATGTAAACGAGTTTCTGAAAGATCATTGATCCTAACACCATTTAAACATAAAAATAAAATAAAAATACCTAAATAAGTTAGTTTTATTCTAATAAGTATCTTGAATATTTTGTATTTTTTTTCGACATGTAAATGAGATGTACATTTATCAATAAACCATCTGAAATCTGAAATAACTTTTTCCAATATTGCACAAACAATCACCTATTCTTAAACACGGAAAAATGTTTTATTATTAGTTTTAATCGGAAACTCAATCCAATATTTTTTAACTACACATTTTCAGGTAACATCATAGCACGGGTATCATCCATTGGGCCTTGGGTGTTACCGTGGACTCACAATTAAACTATAACCTACACATAGATAATACAGGCTGTTTGGTCGCTACGTGCAAAGGTTTAAGGAGGTGATAGACGAGGTATTTTTGAACATTTCTAGCCATATATGTCTTAGACGAAACGTGATATTTTTTTTAAATTTAAATTTTAAGAATTTTAGAAAAATGCTCAGAATTTGGTAGATACGAGTTAATAGTGCCCGAATACGCGTTAGTTTGTAAACACTATCTTTTGTTTAGTGTAATGTAAGATAGTTTAATGTAAGTCGGACCAAATAAAGTGTATTCATGGCCTCTTAAAACAAATGGAGGCATACGAACCTTTAAAAAAAATCGTAGGTTGACACGAGCATAATTTTTATGTGCCATAAAAAAAAATTTAAAAAAATATTTGAATTGTTCAAACATTTTTCAAAACATGCCTTTTCTTTCTTTCTTTCTTTAGAGGTATCAGTCATTCATATCGCTTGTCAAAATTCTGAGTTATGGAAGAAGAAGAAGAAGAAGTTAGGGAGCACTTCCTAAGAATTTCAAATCTCCGTACTAGTCTTGAAATTTTACTTTAAGTAGGTACTTAACTATTAAATAACGTGTAAAAAAATAAAACATTCAAGTTTCTTGTAATTATTTCATAGCAAGTTAATTTTTTTTTTTAAATAAATAAAGTACCATTTTCCAAAGTCCGACGAGGATTATAAAAAAAGTTTTAAACTAAAAAACCATAGTTTTAAATTTGGAACACGTTATTTTAAGAATAAGAATTTTCAAATTTGGAATGTTTTGAATTGCCTTTATTTAAGTTTTCACGATAGCCAATTGCGAATTTAGTTCTTCTATTGAACAAACGGTTGAAGCGGTTTTCAAATGCTATTAAATTTTGTAACTAAACATTATGAACATCGATGGTTTTAGCAACGAAGATTATGATATTCAAATATTTTTTTTTTATATTTTTTTATGGCACATCAAAATTATGCTCGTGTCAACCTACGATTTTTTTTAAAGGTTCGTATGCCTCAATTTGTTTTAGAGGCTATGAATACACTTAAAAGTAGCTTTATTTGATCCGACTTACATTAAACTATCGGAAACAAAAGATAGTTTACAAACTAACACGTATTCGGGCACTATTAACTCGTATCTACCAAATTCTGAGCATTTTTCTAAAATTTAAATAAAAAATAATAATATCACGTTTCGTCTAAGACATATATGGCTAGAAATGTTCAAAAATACCTCGTCTATCACCTCCTTAAACCTTTGCACGTAGCGACCAAACAGCCTATATATGTAAGCGTGCTTATAAAAAGTTAGGGATGATCCTTCGGATTGGGCAACCGTTCAAACGGCCTAATACTTATAAATTATTATTTTACTCCTTAGTTAGAACTGTCCTTGAATTTGGTAGTATGATCTGGACTCCTCAGTACGAAGTTCACATTGACCGTGTAGAAAGGGTACAAAACATTTTCTTAAAATCATTAGGCTACAGAACTGGTGTATATATCGAAAATTCCGCATTAGCGGCACAGCATTTTCGTTTCTTTAAAATTATTAAAGGTGTCATCAACTGTCCTGATCTCCTAAAACTAGTGACCTTCGTTTGTCCGCATAACCCCTTACGATCTAGATCTACGCAAGAAATATTCAAAGCATGCCTTTTTCAGACGAGTCCCCCGTTTTCAACCGACTTCAAGATTTCGAAGGAGGAGGTTATCAATTCGTCGGGATCTTTGTTTTTGCTATTTTTTTTTTTTTTATGTATGTTCACCTATTGTTCGAAGACGGCTGGACCGATTTGGAAAATTCTTTTTTTGTTTGAAAGCGTATACTTCACAGTTGGTCCCATTGTAACCATGTCAGGATCTGATGATGGGATCCTGGAGAAATCGAGGGAACTCTTCAACTATTATAGGCACACCTATGGTGATTTGAGTATTTTTTTTTACAGCAGATCGAACATTTGGTGTTGGAAAGGTGGATGCTTAGTGAAGTCGGTTCTTTTTTGTTTAAAATTATTATAATAAGCTTTTGTTTGATATTAATCCGTTTCATAATTCAATGTCTAGTTTAAAATGCAAGTTAAACGTAAACTCTTTTAGTTCAGTAGTTATAGCAGCTAAATTAAATTATTTTTGTAAGTATAGTCTTGATGTTACTATTCTTTGTAACTACCTAGTCTACCTACTTTTGTTGTTTATTTCTACCTACCATATTTTGTTAACATTATGTGAATCAATGAACCTCCAGGTCTATTTGTACCCTCTCTTTGTTCTTGTACATTGTGTACGACATATGTTGTTTATTATTAAGACTGTTTGTGTTCTAAATAAATAAATAAATAAAAAAAGTTACATTGAACTGTCTCTAGGTTTTACCTTAAAATTTAATGCCATATTTAAATACAGGTGAAAATACGCATAACACGTTCAAATTACCTATACTCACTTCACGCATATTTTTCCTAGGACTGGCTGGCGACGAACATCCGGTCGCTGCCGGGGCTGCTGACGGCGCCGTCCGGCGGCGTCCGGCTGCCGGACAAGCTGCGCGATGACATATCCGCCGCGGCCGCCATCTTTGATGAGATCTCGCATAAATGCCTGCTGTTTTTACACTTGGAGGTATTATTTTAATTGTGCGTAAAAATATTGACTGATTTACGAAGGTCTGTTGAAATTCCAGATGACGATCATCGCAATAAGCTGGCCATTCCCCCATTTTGTATCCATTTTCTGAGGTCTAGAGACTTGTATTATAGACTACGGACTTGACATTATCAAACAATAACCAACGAAATTTATGTTTCTTTGCGAGTGCGACCCCATCTGCGCATATCTTTGCACGTTTATCCTCATTGATCGAAATAGTTGGAGCGGCAAATTTTTGACTAAAATTAAGTGTCTGTAATTTTTTATATTATAAAAATAAACATGCTGACATGCTGATTTAGCATACATTTGTGTTTTTTTTGTCAGATGCGTATCCAATGCTTCCACTACCTCGGGCAGCCGGCCGGCGGCGAAGACGACGAGGCGGGCGGCGCCGGGCGCCTGGCGCATGCGCTACTCGCCTTCCACGAGCACGCGCACGCTGTCATGGCCGCTGGGAGGAGAGCTGTAAGTCTATCTGACATTGTTTGACATTCTTCTAACTGGCTTCGGAGGGCAGTATGGTCTCAATCTGACCTTATGTTATGTGGTCTGAAACTATCTGACGTTGTCTGACACTACCTGACATCATCTGACACTATCTGACATTATCCTGTTCGGCTCTTAAGGTCCGTGAGGATTATTTAAAAAACTTGTAAATTCCTCATTAAGGTAGTTATTAGAGTAGTTGTGGAAACTATATTCAATTGTATCTAAGTAGTTTTTTTTTCTTGTAGGTTAACTTTTCAATGCTTTTCATAGCGAAATGTTTATAATTTATTTACTGTTAAGAAATACAGGAAACTATAGGTCTATATAGTAAAAATAGGTTTTAGATAATTTACAGATATGTTTTTATAAGACTGTTTGTTTCTTAATTTAAAAAAAAGTCTATTTGACATTGTTTGACATTATTCCGACTCGCTTCGGAGGACGGTGTGGTCTCAATCTGACCTTATGTTATGTGGTCTGAAACTATGACGTTTTCTGACAGTATCTGACATAATCTGACACTATCTGACATTATCTTGTTTGGCTCTGGAGGTCCGTGAGTATTATATATTACTTTGCTTGAGACTAACTGACATGATCTGACATAATATAACATTACCTTGTTTGGCTCCAGTAGGCCGAAAAGACCCGAACTTTGGTAGCGGACGGGGGATGATATCCTTATTTTGATCTAGCGAGCTATATTATTTTGTGAATTTGATAATTTACTGTCTATTATGAGGTGATATTACTACACCTGTCAATATTGATAGCAGTCTTATACAAGAAATAATTTGTGAACTAGTACATCTTCAACGGCATCGGCGAGATGATGTCGGCGGGCGTGGTGTGGCGCTGGCAGTGCGCCGACGCGGAGCTGGCGGGCGGCACGCTGGCCACGCTGCGGCACTGCCTGGCCGCGCTGTCTCTCCCACACGCGGGCCTACAGCGCGCACACGACTACTCGCGCCTGCTGCTCGCGCTACCCGAGCCGGAGGTACGTCATCAGACTACAACGCTGGCCACGCTGCGGCACTGCCTGGCCGCGCTGTCTCTCCCACACGCGGGCCTACAGCGCGCACACGACTACTCGCGCCTGCTGCTCGCGCTACCCGAGCCGGAGGTACGTCATCAGACTACAACGCTGGCCACGCTGCGGCACTGCCTGGCCGCGCTGTCTCTCCCACACGCGGGCCTACAGCGCGCACACGACTACTCGCGCCTGCTGCTCGCGCTACCCGAGCCGGAGGTACGTCATCAGACTACAACGCTGGCCACGCTGCGGCACTGCCTGGCCGCGCTGTCTCTCCCACACGCGGGCCTACAGCGCGCACACGACTACTCGCGCCTGCTGCTCGCGCTACCCGAGCCGGAGGTACGTCATCAGACTACAACGCTGGCCACGCTGCGGCACTGCCTGGCCGCGCTGTCTCTCCCACACGCGGGCCTACAGCGCGCACACGACTACTCGCGCCTGCTGCTCGCGCTACCCGAGCCGGAGGTACGTCATCAGACTACAACGCTGGCCACGCTGCGGCACTGCCTGGCCGCGCTGTCTCTCCCACACGCGGGCCTACAGCGCGCACACGACTACTCGCGCCTGCTGCTCGCGCTACCCGAGCCGGAGGTACGTCACGTATTTTCCAAATAGAACTCGTCATACTGACTGGTGGGTGGTGGGAAGGGTTTCTGCTCGAGACTTCTCGAACTTGAGACAACTCGAGAGTTCTGGCTCAATTCGAAACGAGAACGGTTGCAAAAAAAGACTCGAGAGTCGAGAAAACTCGAAAAATAGGGGTCGAGAATTCTCGAAACTCGAGAAAACCAGGTAGTGGGTTCCTTTTTTATCATTTTGTTATGGAACCCGAAAAACAGGGTTTATTTTTCTATTGTACAGCCGCCATCAAAGATATCGGAGCGGCCAAGGTACTCAAAAATATCTGAGCATGCACTTTAACGCCTTGACAATAGAGGCGTTGTTCAAATATTTGTGACCACCTTGGCCGCTCCGATATATCTGATGGCGACTGTACTATCATTTGACACTTTTAATGGTGATAAGTTGATAACACAAAGACGACTTTCAAAAATTTATGGAAGTTTTTGGACATCCTTTTTATCTATTGATATAGAATTCCTAGAATCCGTTTCTGATGTTCGTCATTATTACTTCGCTTAACTATTTTTTTGACTGGCGTCAGGGGCACGACGTATTACTTCACCACCTATACAGTGTGGAATGTTTCCTTTCAGTGAATTGAGATATCTCAACGTTTTAAGGTAGTTTCCCTCCAGGGCCCGACTTATCTTTCCACACTGTATACATCAAAAGGTTAATGTTGAATTTGTTCGCCAACAGGAAATCATAGCGTCTATACGGGAGAAAGGCGCTCAATTCTCCGAGCTAGAATACCTGAACGCCTTCAAAGTGATCGCAGCGAGACGGGGACTGTCGCAGGCTGACATGAAGCCCCACCTCAAGGCCCTGGCTAGTGCTTTAGGTCATGTTGGAGTCACTGTTTAAGGTCCTAGGCACCTGGAGTTTATGGTCACAAGGTAACCTGGATAAAGTAGTTTACTGTCGTCTGTGATCGCAGCGTAGTAGTATATTAGTAGGTGGCAATTTCAGGTGATAATGTGGACACGCTGGACAAAAGAACCAATTTTGTGAGCGGTAAAATACTTATCTAGTTGAATTCCCTGACCCCAAATATGTATATTTAGATACCAAGTTTGTGATTCTAAGTGACTTCGAGATATCAATAATTAACTATAATTCAAAATGGCCGCCATAAAATTAAATATGGCCGACGGAGGAGTTGGTTCCAATCGCATGCTAAAAATGGAAGCGCGACGCTTGTTGCATTTTGCTTCATTGCTATTCGGTGTGGTGCATCGTCAACAACCTCCGTACCTTTTTGACAGACTCACATTCTCCACACGGCCAATTAGAGAAGCCGTCTTATTTGTCCGAGACACGGCAAATCAGCAGCATTTCGTGGTAGTTTTCGCTATTCTGCCACGAAATGCTGGAATAACATACCCCCTCCTATACGAAACTCGAAAACTCTGTTTACTTTCAAACGCAAATTTAAGACATATCTCTTTCGTCTTCAATTGCCGTGATCTTGGTCGTTACACCTAATATATGACGTGACAATATAATATATGTATATTTATTCTTTCTTCTTTCTTATTCTAACACTATATCTTTTATAAGTACCTACCATATATATAGTTTTATATTTATTTATTACTGTTTCTAGGAGTTCCTCCTATTTCACCTATCGTATATGTTTGTCCTCTGTTTTCTGTTTCGCACTACCTTCCGTCTCTGGGCTCCACGGAAGACCAGCGCTGTGGCATCCCACATGCCAGGGCATATGCTGAGTGGCGTGCTTTTGCATCCACTACAACAGCATCAATATGTGACCTATTTTAATGTATGTTTGATTTCTCTATGTTAGTGTATTCTCTTTTCTTGTGTCATAAAAAAATGTTAGATTTAAGTACTTAGCATTTAAGCTTAAATTGATGTGGTGCTGTTTGTAGTTTATTCGCAATAAATGTTTTTACTTTCTTTCTTTCTTTCAATCGAGAACTTAAAGCTATGGAACAACAAGTGCCTGAAAAAAAATGGCGCTTTCGTCCAGCGTATCCACATTTACGACAATTTATTCGAGCACCCTGCCCCGCTATAAATGATCCCACCTTTACTACACGTTGGGTCATGTTGCAGCCCATGTATTGCAGTTGTTCTTAATCAGTGGTCCCTGGAAGGACCCGCGAATTATTGAACATAATAACTCTTGAATTGATTGAATTTAACAAACACATCTGAAAGTAAACATATAACGTCATTTAAGTCGATTTTTGCTCGACATGTTCGATTAATTTACGATGATCATTCTCACGAGCGGCCTTCCGCGACGGCAGCGCGACGGCTACTTCGACTTAAATGACGTTTCTGCGATACAAGGATGTTTTAAAACGGCATCTCAAGGCCTGCGGCATCTCACCTGACTGCTGGGAGGAGCTTGCGTCGTCTAGAACGGAATGGCGCAATAGGGTTAGACTAGGTGTGGCCTCCTTTGAAGAAGCCCGACTTGAACACCTAGACCAGAAGCGTCATTTAAGGAAGACTCGGCCTAGACCGACCTATACTTTCAACAGTCAGGGGCAGCTTTTCTGCGCACAATGCGACAGGACGTTTAAAACCAAATTTGGCTTTGCGAGTCACATACGGGCTCATCAGAGGAAGTAAGGGTCGCCGTTGTCGATTACGACATGGAGGACTGACTATACTATAAATAATTTTTTTCTACTCCTGTACTTTTATCTGTCATTTATACATTCGTTAACACCTTTATAAGAACATAGATAATACACTCGATGAAAAGTCTATCTAGTCTATTCCCCAAAATAACACTTGTTCTATATAAGCGCCAAAATAATATCGCGGAATCGCGTGCAAACACGGCTATTAATATAAAATAAATTACTGCCAACCTAAGAAACCTAAATAAACGCAGCGTTTTTAGAAAAAAAAACTTTAAAAAAGAAAAAATATAAGAACCACAGACCTACTTCGTAGTTTTTTACGTTTCCCGTTCGTTTGTTGGGGCGAATTGCAAACTTTGAAAGTAATTTAGGTATTTTTACTAATCTCTGTAGCTCTTTAATAATTGATCAAATAACGACGGTATTTGTGTTAGTATTATTGAAAAATAGTGTTTTAAAAGGTAAAACTTAAATGATTGTTGATTATGTTGACAAAATAACTGCGATATCCATGAAGATTTCAATTTCGCATTTTATGTAATAGTAAGTGTATTCGTAGAAAAAGTATTGTATGCAACGTCGTATAAGTAGGTAAAAAAATGTTCGTGGCGTTTTTCTTAACAGTTTTCGCCTACGGCTCAAATTGTTACCCACGCCACTCACCTTTTTTGACCCCTCTTATACAACTGTTACATAAACTACTATTATATAGTACTACGAGAGTTTTATAGTTGAAAGTAAACACTTTCAAAAAGTAAGTGGTGCCTGTCATAACAAGAATATTGTCAAGTGGTATCTCACCACTGAAAGATTGAGAACCACTGCTGTAGTCTTAACACTTTCGCAACCGGGCAAAATTTTGAACAATACCCCAGAAACCGACAGAACCCGCCAGGCGGGCTACGACGTACAACGCAATGCCGCACGCCGCGTGCCCGGCATCTGAGCAAACATTACGAGTGCCTACCAGGCGGGTTCTCGGTAGTCAAAGTGTTAAATGACGTGAGTAACCAGTTATAAATATTTTTAGTATATTATAGTCTCACTTAAGTTTTATAGTTGAAAGAAAACACTTTCAAAGAGTATAGTATGGTAAAATATTGTCAAGTGGTCTCTCACCACTGAAAGATTGAGAACCATTGCTGTAGATATGTTCTTGGGGATAGAAACGCCCCACTCACTTTTGGAAACCACTTTAAAACATATCAAGTACTAGCTTTTGCCCGCGGCTTCGCTCGCGTTAAATTCGGGGTAACACAGTTCCCCTTTCCTGATTGCCCCCCGGAATGCTCCATACAAACTTCCACCCCCCATTCTAGGGAAGTGGGGGGTTAGAAAGAGACAAAAAGTAGCCTATGTCACTCTCCATCCCTTCAACTATCTCCACTTAAAAAATCACGTCAATGAGAGTTTCCGCGATTGAGATTTTCACTAGATGGCAGCATCGTGACGACAGGTCTTTTTGGCAGTAGCTGTCAAAATCCACCAATCAAAAAATATATGGTTAAACATGACTGGTGGATTGTGACAGCTAGACCTGTCGCCACGGTGCTGCCATCTAGTGAAAAACTCGATCGTGGAAACCCTCATTCGTCGCCCCGTTTTGCCGTGCAAGACGGACAAACAAACAAACACACATACACTTTCCCATTAATAATATTAGTATGGATATTCTTTGTTAGGTCCAAGATTCAAAGCGTGATATGGCCAGAATTCTTGAACGCAGCAAGGCATGAAATTTGACAGACTGACATGCCACCCTACTTTTACGTATTTGCATTGCTGCTTAACCTTTTTGACGCCAACGACGGATATATCCGCACCGCAGGTGCAACGCCGTGGACGTATATATCCGTCATAAGATATTTTATTTAGTTTGGCGTATGAATGAGTGCATTGACATCTGTCATGGCGCCGAAAAGCAATGTATTAGTTTGTACGTACAGCTAAAAATGCACCTTAAGGCCTTATAATAATGTTTAGTATTCCGAGTAGTTAAGATATGCTAGTTCTATTGGGTAAATTTCGTGTAACCATGGACACACAGTTCATTAGTAAAACATACTGCTGCCTAATGAAATGAATGAATATTGACGTATTGAGTATTTAACATTAAACAATTTTATTGAAATCGATAACCTTAATTTATAATTTTATATTATCTTTTACTACTTATGTTAGTGATCTGTTATATCAATTGTTTAATTATGATATCACGTAGTTATTTGCGTTACATTAATGATATAAATGGTCGCTGCGTTAGGTGTAAGCTAAGGAAATATATTGTCATGATTATTTATGTTATGAAACTTAAGTTTCAATGTATTTAAGTTCAGAATAAATGAAATTATAATCAAAAATCCGTATTGTTTTATTATAGTTATAACCTGTTAAGAGTTGGCAGCCTAACTGAACGACTCACAAACCGTAATTTTTGAAGTAAAATGCCAAATTGGGATGTTAAAAAATCTAAAAGGCGGGAAAATAAGACAAAAAAATAATTGAGAATGGTTTTATTTCAGCGGGGTCTTTAAATCTTAGGTATAGCAATACAAGAATCTGACCAGTAAATTCCAGTAACAAGCCTTTAATATCAAGTTGGCAATCAGGCGTCAAAATTTGGCAGTTCAAACCAAAATAGCTTTGTCAGTAACGGTTTTGCAAATCGAAAGAAATGTTAAATCGTGATATTTAGATACATAATAATGGGGTTCGCCGATTGTAGTTTTTTACAGTTGCACGTTGCATCAGCATGTATTACCACTAAAAATAGTAATGAAATGAATATGGCAACAGAGTTTAGACTTCTTACATACCTAAAATTCTAAAGAGCTTTTCCAAAGAAGTCATAAAAAATTTAGATATAAAACCTAAGAATATTAAAAGTGTTGTTAAAAAGTACTGATAAATAACAATATAAATGGTAAAATAAATTAATATTTTGTAATTATAATTTTAAACAAAAAAGAACCGACTTCACTAAGCATCCACCTTTCCACCAAATGCTCGATCTGCTGTAAAAAATACTCAAATCACCATAGGTGTGCCTATAATAGTTGAAGAGTTCCCTCGATTTCTCCAGGATCCCATCATCAGATCCTGACATGGTTACAATGGGACCAACTGTGAAGTATACTCTTTCAAACAAAAAAAGAATTTTCCAAATCGGTCCAGCCGTCTTCGAATAATCGGTGAACATACATAAAAAAAAAAAAAAAAATAGCAAAAACAAAGATCCCGACGAATTGATAACCTCCTCCTTCGAAATCTTGAAGTCGGTTGAAAAGGGGTTGCAACCCCAATTTATAAGCTTAGTAATACAATCATAAATGTAAAGGATTAATACTTAAAGTTAAGTGAAATTGTTATTAACCCAATTCTGAATAAAACACAGTTTAAAATTAAAATTAAAAAATATGTTGCTCCGGTCAACCCTACTAATGGGATGGTGCCTTTTAACCTTTTGAACGCCAAGAGCCACTAAATCGATCGTGTGCTATCGTGCCTGCCACGCCAACGACCACTAAAGTGGCTATGGCGGACGCTGTCAAAGCAATTGTCCGGCCGACAGATAAGGTTTATATTCGTTATTTACTAGTCAAGATATTGACGTGTAGGCCACGTCTTGACGCGAGAGAGAAAGCGTTCAAAAGGTTAAGCCAAATCTTAATTAACAAACCAAGAAACATATACAACCCATATGGCAAAACGTTTAACTGTTGCCTTCCTCATTAGGCCTTTTTGCGCTCTAAGGGTAAATTTCACAAGTGTTTCAGCCGCCGGTTCATTTGTGTTTCTATATGACATTATATTATAAAATACTAGCGACCCGGGGCGGCTTCGCATGAATTAAAAAAGGTTATTGTGGGTTTTTCCCTAAGATAAAATAAATAGCTTAAATGGGACTGGGCGGGACACGTCTGCCGTATGCCGGATGCTCTGTGGGCCAAAACTGCCACCCGTCGGGTCCCACAGATTGTAAGGCGTCACGGTAGACCTCGTCGGAGATGGCGGGACGAGCTTGACGCCTTTGACAGAGACTGGTGGGAGACTGCAGGGGATAGGGATACGTGGAAAAATAAGAGGGAGGCCTTTGCCCAGCAGTGGGACAATATTGGCTCATAATGATGTATGATGATCCCTAAGATATAGACATATACCATCTTTTTATGGTGTACAATACTGTAGTACATTATTTTGATCTATCTCGTAGGGTTCAGCCAGCGTTTGCAATGTAAGTGCAAAAAAATGTGTTTCACATTACACACACACACATTACATCACATTAGAAACCTCTCAAATTATCAGTGTTTCTCTACTATAACTATATTATTCATGTATTTTACACATAAACCTTTCTCTTGAATCACTATCCATTTAAAAAAAAATCATCAAAATCCGTTGCGTAGTTTTAAAGATCTAAGCATTCATAGGGACAGACAGCGGAAAGCGACTTTGTTTTATACTATGTAGTGATAGTGATTAACAACTTTTGGCATAAATTCGTAACACAATGGACCGGCGGCTGAAACGCCTGTGAAATTCACCCCTAACCCAAATTGTAATCTATTAACAGTTACTTCGTTTGTAATTCCGTATCAAGTAAGTTCGTGACAAAGCCATATTTAAGCGACATTATTCAGTTGTTTCAATACCTATTACTATAGACATTGGTCCATATTACTACATCAATAAGAGTGCAATAACAAGAATAAAAACCTGGAATTATCACTGTTTTAAGACAATTGTATAATGAGAAATATTATAGAATATAATAAGTATATTTTGCTATAATTAATGTGTAAATCTTCAACGGTGCGATTTCAAGAAAAAGATAAATTGTCGGGTGTCATCCATAAAGTTGGTTTCAAAAATCGTCCTTAACGACAATGTGGAACCTTTTTTAAAAACACCACAAATTAAGACCTATGCTAACTTTGACTGTCTTCCGTCAGTTTGATAAGAAAATTATTACAACTCCAGACTATTCTATTTAGCTTCTTCAATAGGTGGGTCCACACCTGACGCACCAGCTACGTGCCTCGGCCGAGGCAATGCGGCCGAGGCACGACCACACTAGCCGAGCTGCCTCGCGCGGCAATTTCCTCGCGAGGCAGTGCGTCAGGTGTGGCCCCGCCTAATAGAATTACAAATGTTTTCATTTTAGGTTCATTTATATGGTACGACTTTCACGTGCGACTATGCGCAAATCGTTTGCGAATATCGTGTAAAATTGTTTGCATTCGACTGCGTACGAGAAATTAAAACTAACATAAGGTGAGTATTTAGTGCGATTCTCGCATGCGCATACGACATACTATTCGTTTTTTCAAATTCAAAGATGATTATAGCAATTTGAGTCAATACCGTACGTGTTATTCACACTATAGACGGAGAGCTGGCCACGTCAGATATGACACAATAATGAGAGCAACGAAACCCATGTAGTTAGTTTGCTATACTATGCTTATTTCTAGATCCGGACATCTGGCAGCTGTAAAGTGGTGGAGGTCAAAGAATGCAAATAACTTGAAGAAAACAAATCCTAGAGTTCTGGGTTTAATGAAATGTTATGGGAAATTATGTAATTAATTAGGCTATATCATATCCAGAAGGTTCTGTTGGGGGAAAGTAGTGCCAAATGATGTAAAATGCAATTTTTAGTTAGTCGCCTACTGTTTTTGTTTCCGCAATAATAGACAATGGTTTTTAATCTTATGTTAAAATATAGGCCCTGCCTCTATAAATTACACCACTTTGGCATTTTTTACCTATTTTTGTTATACTTTTTTCCAACTTAAAAACTTTGTTGGCCTGTCACTCTGACATCCACCCATTAAAAGCTGCCAGATTCCCGGATCTAGCAATAAGGATGGTAAAGCAGTCTAACTAGACAGGTTTCATTGCTCTCATTATTGTGTCACATCTGACGTGGCCAGCTCTTAGACCACTATGAGATGATATACTTTGTCTCGTATTACGATAATCGAAAGCAGGGATGTTATAGAGCCCCTGCTCTCCATCCCTATGTAACAGATGTGGTTTTATCGGAACCGAAAGCGGAATCAGATGTTTTAAATTTAGTTTATCGGAACCAGAAACGGAATCGGAATCGAAAACGGAAGCGGAACCAGAATCGGAGCCCGAATGATATAGGTGGACTCTCGTCACACCTAGATGCTAGAGGTAGGTTTAAGCTTAAAGTTATATCGGATGTCAAAGACACGCAGCGGGGGGAAATGAGCGGCGAACATAAAAAAGAAACAGGTTTATATCTGTCATTTGCTCATGTCCCCGCTTGCCACGTGCTGTACTAATTGTAGTTTTGTTTTATCAGTATTTTACTTGGCCTCCGATTCCGTTTCTGATTCCGATAACTAAATTTAAAACATCTGATTCCGCTTTCGGTTCCGATAAAACCACATCGAAAGTTCGACGCAAGTAAATCGTATCGTATAAATGACCCTTTAGCTTTACGAATTCCTTATTGACCAAAATATATTATGATGCTAACCATCTAACCATTCTTACATTTGGACTTATACGTAATGGTGCACAAAACCTCTCGATAATTATTATTAAATAGATAAATACTGCCTAAGTTATTAAATAACTAGTGTATAAGCTTCGTTTCAACCTATAAGTGCACTATTGGGATTTCTAAACCTTAACATTAATGCACAAAACTAGCGCTAGTTAAAACAGGTGTTTCATACAAGTTGTATGGTACTTGTATGTACCCCATTTTAATACAGCCAATTGAACAGCCTTGGCCAATAGTAATCAACTTTTCGACGCTATGACAGATGTCAATGCAGTCATAATGACCATTGGGTCTACTCTAATCTCATTGGAGTTTAGAGTAAAACGTATGGTGTCTCATGACGGATATATCCTTCGTTAGCGTTAAACCTGCGGTGCGGATATATACGTCGTTGGCGTCGAAAAAGCACCCATGCGTTTATCATGAAAACTCGAAACTTGTGGAGTATTTACATCTTTTTTGGATGCATAATAAAATAAAGTTTTAAATTTTATGATATTGTTTTCATTCGTTTAGATTTTTTTTCGGATTTGAGAAAATAAAGTGCTGAATACTTTTGGCCAAGCCTGTACAGTACATGTACACCGTTAATTAAATTTAATGACGCTTAATTCACTATAATAGTGTTACACTAAACTATAATGAAATATTAATTGAAAAGAGTGCCATACTAAGCTCCGATTTCATATCGCAGATACTAAAATGACAACTTGACAGCCCCAATGAGGGTTTTCGCGATCGAGTTTTTCACAAGATGGCAGCACAGTGGCGAGAGGTCTAGCTGTCATAATCCACTAATCATGTTTAATCATATTTTTTGATAATCGTTTACGCTTCAAGAAGGCTGCATCGTCTTTGGAATAGTTTTTTGTTTTTTGCTCATTTACGTAGTTCAGTGTGTAATATTGATAGCTTATTGTGCGGTGACCTAACGAACAAGTGTGCAGCTAATGAAAAATTAGTCCCAAAACGCGAGTAACCACCCTTTAGTTCAACAAACGGTTATCCGGGGTCTCGGCCACCCATGTGTTGGTAAGGAGGCTATCACTTTACAATCAACAAGGCCTTAACCGAACAACGTTGCTTTTATTTTATTTTACGAAAATAAATAAAATCCTAAGTGTACCTTGACATTGGCTGAATTCACCTCGCTAAAATAGGCGAGGAGTAAAAGCCATTAATTAAAAGAAAAAAAAAATCATATTTTTTTTTGATTGGTGCATTTTGACAGCTGCTGTCAAATGACCTCTCATCACGGTGCTGCCATCTAATGAAAATCTCGATCGCGGGAAACTCTGATTTACACAACCGAATATGTAATTTCGTGAAAACAGACTCACTTGTACAATCGCCATCAGATAGTTTAAAGCAACAACGGTGCTAAAAAATATCTGAACAAGCACTCTAACGTCTTGACAATAGAGGCGTATATCGATTTTTGTTAGATTTTAACGAAATGGGACGATCAAATTGGATTTTAGTATCTAGGTATAAAAACAGAGATCAAGCAAAATAGGTACTTATATCTATAGAAATACAATGCATAATTTAATAATATTGTACTTTTGAGTATTTTATGTGTATTGCTGTCGTTTTGTATATGACGCTTCATATTTCAATTTACGAGTGCGGTACAATTAGGAATATGCATGATTTTTTTGGAAGACGTCATTCGATTCTATTTCCCTGTAGATTCAAATGTCTCTAATAAACCTACTATCTATGATAGCCCTGACACGTCAAAAATGTGAAAATACGTTAGGCGTCTGCGCCGCGCGTCAAAACGCCCCATACAAAAAGTGTGAGGATTGTGACGTCACCGAACACAAAGTTGCAGAAAACTGTTTGGAAGGAACAAGTTTTTGGGAGATTTTTGTAATTTTAGGCACGAAAAAATGCGTTTAGCTATATAGTTGAAATACATTTTTTTTCTTGTTAGAACATAAGTAATCGAACTGAAGTTTCGAAAATACATTTGAGGTATTAAAAAAAATGTCTTAAATTTCAAGTTTTTAATCCGCAATATCTTTAAGAAACCGTTTAAAATTATTACGGATTTCCACTTATTTATATTAATTTGGGGTTGTTGAACGTGTTTATGGAACAAATTGAATTAAATATTTTTCATGCATGTTCTCTATTCACAATGTAGGGTAAACTCACCAATTGCAGGCACTTTGAAGACTAGGTGACATTTTTTTAATATGGCTAAAGACTTAAGAATCAATAGAATCACTTAATTTACCTAACATCGCATAGCGCAGCTGCATGATTGGTTCTTAACAAACACATTCCTCGCAACGAATCCTTGATCATCTCTGGTGGAAATCAATCGATCCGCTGCGTTGATTAAATGTGAATATAGGACTAATTGTATCCAAATAATAAACACGAAAATCGGAAAATATGAGAGTAAAAGTCTGACATTCGCACTCGGTGCTCGAAACAAAACACATGTAAATGAATGAAACTTAGGTTTGACGTCACACCTTAGTTAATTGTCCATATGTATCTAAAAATATTTCCCCTAGCACTAAAGAATCAGACAATTCTAAAACACCCGGTTCTTTTTAAAACCACGACGGTGGCAAACAATCATACGGCCCGCCTGATGGTAAGCAGTTACCGTAGCCTATGGATGCCTGCAACCCCCAGAGGATTCACATGCGCGTTACCTCCCCTTTAAGAACCTATACACTCCTTTTGCGAAGAACCTCATACTGTAGCCCGCTGGGAAAACCTCGGTAGGATAATTACTCGGATCCTAAAGTCTAATGTTGAAAATGCCAATCAATGGGTGTTTTACCCTACATAGTGTCTACAATAGGGGCATTCCACGAGTTGCCCCGTACGAACGCGTGGTTATATCTGTTATTCGAGTTATCTTAGCACTTTTAATTGGAAATTCTGACCAGGGTTCTTAACCGGTATTTTCAAAAAATCCCGAAATGTTGTGAAATATTTAATTATTTTCAGGGCTTCATGTAGAACTCAATATTGTATTTGGGTATTGCCTTGGTGTTATTAGATTGCCTCGTTAAAAATGAAATAGGAAACAAAAGAACGAAATTAACCGGTATTTTTAGTATGGCGCAAATACCGGTATCCGATCCCTGATTGTGACCATATTTTTACCCTTTTGTCGCAAAAAAGGAACTCAAGAACCTACCAATTATCTGAAAAAAAAAAACTACCAATTATCAGAAAAAACCTACCAATTATCAAAAAAAAACTACCAATTATCAGAAAATTCGCGTTCGTACGGAACAACGGTGCACTTTTCCGTAGAATGCTCCACTACCAGAGTTGACATTGCTTATAAATATACAGTTAGGTGCATAACTGAACCAATGTGCATCACTTTGACATGTTTCTTTCATTATTTCAGAAGAGGCTAGTTATAAAGTTACTATTTTATTATTAATTGGTAACAACGCTAATAAACTTACTGACCTATTATGTTATTGTAGATAAAAATAAACATTTTCTCTATTACATAATATTTGGTACTGACTCAGTTTTGCACCGACATCGTTAAATGAAGATAAGTCTTATCAATTATGAAAAAAATAAAAACTTTCAGGTTATATTTGTTCGTCTCGGTGTCAGCTATGTATCCATATGAAAGCCAATTTCGATTCATTGCATTCACAATCTTGATTTTTTTATTCGTCCATGATTTTGAACCAAAAACCGTTAAACTACATTTTTTTTATTTAACCCGATATTGATATTTTTCTTTTACACAACCAGGTAAGACAATTAGTTGAAATAGTACATTATATGCTCTTTAAAATGAGGTGTATGACTTTTATATCACTCACGTATTTTTATGGTTATCTCAGAATGAAGTCCGCTACAAAAATTAACTAACGAGAAAGTTGTTCGGCCATTTGCCTTGACTCAGTTTTGCACCTGACAATACATTGCCAGTAACTAATTACAAAAATAAGCCTGATTTAAATGTTTGATAACCAAAATAATGGTCGTGGAATTCCTTACTTTAAATGAGTTACTGAATTGGGAATGCCTAAGAAAAAATGAAATAATGGGAAAAATAAATTAGGTGAAATTTCACAGTTTTCGGTATGAAATTGAGAAAAATGTATAAGTCGGATGAAAATAATTTGTGAAGCAGTTTTGTAGCGGTACCCAAGGATTAATATTTTACGTTTAGAACTTTTATGTAACTTTGATTGTTATCAAATTATTTACATTTTACTAAGGTACTAATTTTGACTCAGTTATGCACCTAACTGTACATAAATAAGCTCAATATTTGTACCTTCTCTTGTCAAGTTATCATGTGATAAATCATGTGTCAATCGTAAACTAAAGATGATCGCAGTGTAAGTGATTTTTAATTCATAATAATTCGATTTCGATTATTCAAAAGATCTTTACGCAATTAAGTTAATTTAAAATAGTGTATACAACAAAAAACACGTAATTTGGTCACTCAGCCAATTAGTTAATTGGTAATTACATTCTGTATCACTGAAATTTTATCATTCGAACGGACACGTGTTTTACTGGTTTTAGTTTACATTTTAAGAACCAAATGGAAAAGATTATAATTAGTTTTTTTTTAACTTGAAAAGATGTCATAAAAAATAAAAAGAAAATAAAATAAGGAAAAACTGACCCAGGGCTGGGATCGAACCAGCGTCTTCTGCATTTACGGCAACATTTTTTTTTTCAAAACAAAAAGGGTACAGTAACTAAACGTAAAATGACCCACTGTTAAGTTACATCAACTCGTAAATTAAAATACAGTGTGATTTCAGGGTTCCGTACCCGAAGGGTAAAAACGTGACCCTATTACTAAGACTCCACCGTCCGTCTGTCTGTCTGTCCGTCACCAGGCTGAATCTCATGAACCGTGATAGTCACAGTTGAAATTTTCACAGATGATGTATTTCTGGAGCCGCCGCTATTACAAACAAATACTAAAAAAACAGAATTTAATAATTAATTTTTTAGGGGGGGCTCATGCTTTTTGCCGTTTTTATAGATGGTACGGAACCCTTCGTGCGCGAGTCCGACTCGCACTTGGCCGGTTTATATATATATCTATGCTATCAAGCAGAATGATTAAAGTACGAAATTTAAGTTTTATTTAAATTTTAAATACAATATTCGGTAAATAGCAAGCTGGAATGGAAAACTATACTTACATACCTACAATACCTACATAAAGTAATTGTTCATTATCTTATAATTTAGTTTCTCTTATATGTATGAAAAAATGCCCTACAGTAATGTTTAGAATACTTTCTTCCAAGTGAGAATACAATTCGCAGAGTTTTTAAGTCTATTTTAAATCCAAAATCCTGTAGTTACCATCAAATAAATTCGTGCGGCTGAAGTGTCTAAAAATATCTGAATATGCACTCTAACGCCTTGGCAATAGAGGCGGGTTTAGAAGTGATAAGCATTCGAAGTTTATAAAATCAATGCAAGTGAAATAACGAGATAAAATTATTCAAAAGTGTGACTAGATTCCTAAGTTAATAACAATAACGAATATATATCAAGATAATAATAGTAACAAATTAAACATAGGTCCTTTGCGTTGGTAACTTACAGGGTTCGAAATTATCAAGATATTTATGATCTCTGATATTTATCGCGATATATATCAGATTATAGTTTTTTTCTATCAAAATTCAACTATCAATGTTGATTTTCACGCTTGATTTTTTTTTGTTCATTCCCCTTAACAAATTAGGTTATTATAGAATCCCTTGGGTTATTATCAAATCGATAATTATCAGACAAAAAATCACGATAATTATGCAGATAACTATAATTGATAATTATCCTGCACCCTGGTAACTTATTTGTTACTTATACATTCTTTTCTTACTTAACGTTCAGAAAATTTTATATAAACATAACCCCAAATTATGATGCCATAGAAAGTTGCGACGAAAATATATGCATGGTAAATCATTATTATACTTTTAGAATCTTATGTTATACGTATTAAACACAGTCAGCATATGCAAGGCCATTTTAGACTGGCAAGACATCACCATCCAGTCAGTATAAGACATACAAAGTATGGTGGTATTTTTTAAGATGTCGGAATCTTACTAAGAAGTTCTACCTACAATTCCGACATCTTAAAAAAATCATACTATACCTTTACTGTTAAGTACCAATAATGTTTCAATTATGTGATATGATAACCTCTATATTTTGACAAAAACATTTGGATGAGATGACCTTGAACGAAACAGTCAATAAATCCGAGTATGAAAATAAATAAATGCAAATGAAACGTTCCAAAATGGCTCCTACTTCTCTGTCATAGCAGCTATAACATTTAAAACGCAGCTTTTCAAATCATCGCTGAGATCCGTCCGAACTTCCATCAGTTTATGAAGAGCCTCCCCAACCTTCGCATCTTTATAATCTATCGCTATCTGATTCACTTTACTAGTGACATCGAGAAAAGCTAGCAAATTCTCTACTACCTCAATGGGCATTTTCGCGCAATTCGTCTCTATTAAAACAGAAACGTGCTTACCGATTTCAGACTTTAAGAGGTGCGAGATAAAGGCGTTTTCGATTTCAATATCCGGTTTGTCCTTGAGAGTATGGATGGATAGGAGAGTGAGAGCGAGGATAGCCTCGTTCTGCATGACAGAGTGAGACGCGATTAGCATGTTTATAAGGCAGGATATACAGCCGTCGACCTGAAAAGAGGAAAATATAATTTGAATTGAAGTTATCCCAGTATGATTTTGGCGAATTGAATTGGATATATTGATTAAATAACGGTTAGTCAGTATTTTTTTAGAAAAAATATCGCTAAAGGGGCATCAATAGTTTAGTGAAATAAAATGGTTCCTCGTCCTGTAGTCGGGTAAAGATGTATCAAGAATGGACAAGGAACATGATTAAAGAGTTTAAAAGTCCGCAATTATACAAGTTTACTAATTTCGTTTATAAGTATAAATTTTATCATACCCATATCATACTTGACATACCCATACTAAAAATACTAATCTACGCCAGGCTTTGTGCGATTAACTTGATTGTATTTATATTGGTGCCGTGACTACGATTACTTAGTAGGCTTCTATAATTCCTCCAGTGTATCTGGTCCCGCCACAGATTGACGTTCCAGGCCAGACTTAAAAGATTTGATGCTACGATGAAATGTACGAAATAACACACATCCAATCACATTCATAGCTATGCGGTTAAAATCGTTATCCTGCACATTCATAGCTATGCGGTTAAAATCGTTATGCCGGAGTCAAGTAAAAACATGTTAAACAAGGAACACGGTTACTTAGTGATACATTTAGGTGCCGTGACCAGGATGAGTTAGTACAGTCACCACATGGGAATGTTGAGCCACTTGGCAATGGACGCAATTTAGTCGTGTAATATAATGGGTTCGGTATCTTTCGTTAGTAGGCACGATCGCGATATGACCGATGTTACCCGATGATATCTTGGTTGCTTTGTTGCGTCAAAATTTCACTATGTCAAAACTAGTTGACATAATAAAAATTCCTTCGTCTACGAAAAGGATTAGCCAACGGCCATTAAATTTTGAAGTTACTCGTTTGAATCAGACGCTAGATGTCGTTGTTCCTAGCGGAAACTGGATAACGACAGTTCTTCATGAATTCGTCTAAAACCGTTTAGTAATCTACTAGTATTTCTTTCAAATTGGATGCCATGATTTAATCTTCTTCTTCTTCGTCGTTCCCTCATGACTGAGGATCGTGACCAACAACTATGTTCCTCCATTTAACGCGATCAAGGGCTATGTGGGCTGCCCTCTGCATGGAACCACAGGCTTGTCTAATGGAATCCGACCATCTTGCAGGGGCTCTTCCTCTAGCACGCCTGCCCTCAACTTGCCCCAGTATGATGTCACGTTCGAGGTTGTGGTGTGGTGACCGCATTATGTGTCCAAAGAATCTGAGAGCCCTGTCCTGACAGATTGTTGAGAGTCGTTTGGTAATTCCTAGTTCTCTCAGGATGGACTCGTTTGTTCTCATTGCGGTCCATGGGATTCTTAACATCTTTCTCCAACACCACATCTCAAAAGCATCGATTTTGCTCTTATCCAGGCTTTTGATGCACCAGGTTTCTGCACAATACATAAAGATGGAGAATACCAGTGACCGTACTAATCGTACCCTGGTACCAAGGCTTATACCTCGATTCTTCCACAGCTTTTTGAGGTTAGTCATAGCACTTTTAGCCATTCCAGCACGTCGGCGAATCTCTTGCGTGCAGCCACCACCATTTGTTATTAAGGACCCTAGGTATACAAACTGGTCCACTTTCTCATAGCTATCTAGAGCATTGGATTGAGGAAGGACTTGTGCTCTGTCCACAACCATGATCTTGGTTTTACTATGGTTGATTTTCAATCCAAGTTTGATGCTTTCTGCTTCCACTTTCTTCAGCAGAAAAGCCATCTCTTCCTCGTTAGATGCTGCAATAGTGGTGTCATCAGCATACCTCAGGTTGGTTATCTTACGGCCGCCTATTGTGATGCCAACCTCTACGTCCTCCAGTGCTTTCCTCATGATGTACTCGCCATACAAGTTAAATAGTTTTGGAGACAAAATGCAACCCTGACGAACTCCACGTTCTGTATGAAACGGTTTCGACATCTTGTCATCTAACTTAACAAAGCTTGTACCATCCAGATAAAGATTCTGTATCAGGAATACAAGGTGTTCAGGTACTCCCATCTCTATGAGCACATCCAGCATTGTACTCCACTGCACACAATCAAATGCTTTAGCATAGTCAATGAAGCACAGGATCACAGGTTTATTGAATTCTCGGCATTTCTCAATGAGCACACGAACATTCATGACTTGAACTCTGGTCCCCTTACCAACAACAAAACCAGCTTGTTCACAAGGGATCTGCTGATTTGTGAATGCGGATAGTCTAGCGTTAATTATGTGCAAAAGGATTTTACTAGCGTGAGACATCAACGATAGTGTGCGATAGTTTTCGCACTTTCTTGTAGACCCCTTCTTGTGAAGAGGGATGACGGCTGATTGTGTCCAGTCTTGTGGCCATTGACCAGTTTTCCATACTTTATTGCACAATCTGTGTATGATGTTAGTACCCTCTGTACCCAGATGCTGGATCATAGCCGCTGATACACCGTCTGGACCCACTGCCTTGTGCTTCAGCTTTTTTATAGCATTCTGTACCTCCGAAAGGAGTATGGCAGGTTCTTCGGTATGTTCTTCGGTATGTTCATCCCATCTTCTTTTTGTAGTGGAACCTTTTTCGTCACGATATAGGTCGCAATAGTAACCTCTCCATCTTTCCAGCACATCCTCCATGTCTGTCAAGGCGTTACCATTTGCGTCGTCTACAGTGCATGACTTAGGCTTAAAGGTACCCGTAAGTTGTTTAACCTTTCTGAAGAGGTCTTTAGTATTGTATTGAGTAGCATGGTCTTCAATCTCATCACATATTCTGTTAATAAACATGTTTTTATCCTTTCTGGTGGATTTCTGTACTTTCTTGTGCAACTGATTGTATATGGATCGCTTACTGTCCGTGTCAAGGCCTTCACTCTTCAGTAGTCCCCTCTCATCGATGAGGGTCCACGTTTCTGCACTTATCCACTCCTCTTTTCTACGGACGATTCTATTTAGATCATTGCTCACTTGAGCAGCAGATTTAATAGCCTGTTTCATTAAAACCCAGTCTGCTTCGCTTGAGTCGAAAGGATCCCATTCTATTGTTGCGACTTTGGAATCGATTGAGCTCTCAAATTGGATTAAAGCTGCATCATTCAATGAAACCGTCTGGGGAGGTGCACGGTGAATCTTCTTCAAGCGGAGCCTAAAAACAGCCACCAGAAGTTGGTGGTCGCTGCCACAATCCGCCCCTGGAAGAGTCTTGGCGTTGGTGACAGATGATCTCCATCTGGATTTGACTGTGATGTAGTCTATCTGGTTTCTATGACCCGAAGGTGACGACCAAGTATAAAGCCTTCTGGGATGGTTTTGAAACCATGAATTCATTATGGTAAGCTGATTTTCTATACAGAAGTCTAGAAATTTTTCGCCTCTCTCATTACGGTTTCCTAGGCCATAGTTGCCAATGATAGTGCCATTTAAAGGATCATCAGTTGTAGTACCAATCTTGGCGTTCCAGTCGCCCAGTACAATAGTTACTTCTTTGGATGGTAACGCTTTTAGTACAGCAGCAAGTTCGGCATAAAATCTATCTGAGTCCTCCTCATCAGATTGGGCTGTAGGGGCATAAACTTGGACAATGTTAATGGAGACAGGATGTGCATCTAATTTGACAGCGATGATTCTATCGTTAGGTGTTTGGTATCCTTTAACAGCGGTTTGGAGCGACTTTGGGATCAGCAAAGCAACTCCGTTGCGGCTATGGTCATCCGCGCCTGAGAAGTACAAAATGTTGTCATTGTCTGTGGCAATATGGCCATTACCACGGCGATGAACTTCGCTAAGTCCCAAGATGGTAATATTGCATCTCTTCATTTCTTTCTCAACCACGTCCAGCTTACCCGGTTTTAGAAGGCCCCTGATATTCCATGTCCCTATGCGAATTTGTTTGCGAAGTGAGGTCGTGTTTTTCTTATTACCAGTCACATTATTTCCACCTCCTGCCTGGTGAGTCACAGTGAGGTGGCCGGTAGCATATTTCGCACCATGCAACCCGGAATCGCGATGGCGCCGAGGGTTAGTCGGATCGCATAACTTCGCACTCGTAACGTTATTCGGACTTTTCATGTTCATTGGTTTTCTTGGGAAGGTAGTCACAGTAGTTTCCCATTGCTTTCTGTGCCAGGTATTTAAGGAGATATTTAGTCCCCAAGGTCACTGTAGCCTCTTCCCACCGGTGTCCCGGTGAGGCGTGTGGTTATACCGCCACTGCTCGGTCGCCAGAGCCTCGTCCGTTATCTAGCAGGGAGCACCACGGCACGGTGTACGCCGCGCCGCCGCCATCCGGCGCGTGCAGGTGAGGTTGACAATAGGGTCAGCATGATGTTGTAAGCCGTTCTCCCCTTACTCCCCCATGATTTAATAGGCGAGATCTTTTTTCAAGTCAAGATATTTATATAAATATC
The DNA here is from genome assembly GCA_947086415.1 of Pammene aurita. Taxonomy (NCBI): domain Eukaryota; kingdom Metazoa; phylum Arthropoda; class Insecta; order Lepidoptera; family Tortricidae; genus Pammene; species Pammene aurita. The sequence goes on along the minus strand of OX352297.1, from coordinate 37,166,420 downwards.
CATGTTATCGGGCAATTTCAAATTATTTTTTCATTGAGAGGGACAAATGCTATTGCTGTCTTTACTATCATTAAATGTGTCACAGCTCCTAGTTGACGTTAATTGAATACTTATGTAACCATTGTGGAAATATGGTAGATAACCTTTGATAGTCTACATATAATCCTATAATCTGTCAGTAGCTATAGAAATGTTTAATAGAGACTTGATAGTTTCTGACTCAAATTCTAACTTTGAAAAAATATCTGACAATGGGTATTGTCAATTTTTTTTCGCTGTAACATTAATTGCGGAAAAGTAGCTATCTAAATCTAGTAAAAAAATCAAATATGCCACCGGCAATAAACGACGAAACTAGACGTGAAATTATATTTTTGCACCAGCAAGGGTTAAGCATGCGTGCAATAGCAAACGCGTTAAATGTGCAGGTATAAGGTTCTACAAAATAATAATTTCCAAACACTTTGATTTTATTAAGAAAATATCTAACCTATTCATTCCTTTCTAGCGAATTACTGTCAGTTTGTGGGTAAATAGGTATGCCGCAGAAGGAGATATAAATGATCTTGATCACCGTCAAGGCAATCATGGTGTCTCGATACTATCAATGGAACAACGCAATGAAATGCGAGAGAGCTACATGGAAAATGGGTTTATATCTACCAACTATTTCGCAGACCGCTTCAATTGCCACCCCAATACCATCCGAAAGCATTTGCATTCTATGGATCTTCACCATAGACGTCCCGCATACAAAATTGCTTTGACGGAAGATCACAAAATCGCTCGAGTCAATTTTGCTCAACAGTACCGAAATTTTGATTGGGGTTCGACAATATTTTCCGATGAGAAGTCGTTTAATTCAAGTGACCACGGTCGTTTACATCTCTGGCGTTATGACAATACGCGATATGCGGAAGACCATGTTATACCAAACAGGGAGTCGGGTCGCATCAGTGCAAACTTGTGGGGGTGGATGAGTTCGGACGGTGTAGGTGAGCTGGTTCCTTTACCTCCCAGGACCAACGCTCAATGTTATCTCAGCGTGTTACAGGAAAGCATGCTTCCCACCGTAAGGGCATTTTATCCACGGGAAGAATTGCCACATTTTCATTTCGTGCACGACAACTGCACGATACACAGGGCCAGGATTGTAAAAGACTGGCTCCATCAACGTCGACAGGAAATAACGGTCATACCGTGGCCTGCTAAGTCTGCGGATCTAAACCCCATAGAGAATCTATGGGGTTTAATGGTCCAAAGATGGGAAAATCGAAATGAACGATCAAGACAAGCTGTGGAAAATCATTGCCAAGAAGTTTGGGAAGACTTGCGAGGAACTGATTATTGCACTCGATTTGTGGAGTCCATGCCTTCGCGTCTCCAAGCTGTCATTGATAACGATGGGTCATATACAAGTTATTAGTTTTTAGATATCTCTTTGCTTTAATACGAATAAACAGATTTTGGTCTATTTGTTATGTTTTTTACATTTTAAATAGTAGAGTTAAACGTAAATATTTTTTAAATAATAATAGATATTTTGACATAGATCTTTACGAGACAGTAATGATGGTATTAGACAACATTACAAAGAAATGTTTTAAATTCCAATACAAAGAACACAATAAAATATTCGTAAAATAATGAACTTCTGCTTATTTATAATTATATTTTTCATTCACTTTCCTTTTGACAGCTGTTATCTAAATGAGTTTCAGTTTATGAATTATATGGAAATGGCTGCCGTTAAAAGGAAAGTGAACGAAAATTTCTACATAGCAGCTTAGCAGTCAAATAGACGTTTCTAGGACTAAAGCGGATGTTGTAATGTAACCATAGTAACGTCAGCTTCCGGAAAAATCGCTATCAATCATTGGTTAAATATTTTTGTTATTACGTAACCATAGTAACGCCACCTTCCGAAGAAAACACGGGCGGTCATTGGCTAACCGTATTTGGTTTTACGTAACTGTAGCAACGACCGCCCCATTGGTCAGCAGAGTTCGGCCGAAGTCGTGATACCAGTCTCGTAAGAGTTCGGACCCCGATTTGTATTATTCGACCAAGTTGCGAACAGTGGTAAGTGGCTCAACATTCCCGTGTGGTGACTGTACCTCGATGTAGTTCCTCCAGTGCGCCGGCTCCCGCAGCAGCTTGACGCTCCAGGCCAGCAGGCGCGGCGCCTCCCCGGCCGCGCCGCCGTGCTCGGAGGCGCCCCAGCGCGCGGCGCCCGCCAGCGCGGCGCGGTGCCCGCCCAGCTGCCGCGCCACCACTTCTGCCGGTGCACACATTCTCTTAATATACACACGTGACCGAGTGGATGTAAATAATACTGCCAATAGAAATGAAACAACATCAGCCTGTTAAAACGTAAGCGAAGTGAACTTCTTACAGACAGCTTCGGACACGACGGAACAGTCAGCTGGCTACCTAGACGTCTGCGTGCATTTCGATGGCTTTAAGATTTTGAGTAGTTATTCCGCGATAACTTTAGTAACGTTTTTCTGATCTTTATGAAATTTGTTGGCGTTGTAATAAATATAATTTGAGAGGTCGTATCGATCGAGGGGCTATGTAGCTACAATGCACGAAACGATTTTCATAAGGGTGTCCTTATATTGGTGAATTCGTTTGCAAGTAAATCGCGAATTCTTAGTTCGAGGCGGACTACTTGGTATCGTATTCTAATTAACTGTAAGTATTGCAATTCAGCGAGGAAATGCTGCCAGCGTCCTCGGCACGATGCCACAGGAGCCCATTTTAGAGAAAGATTTTTAGTTTTTAGTATTTTGAAGAAAGTAAAAAAACTATTAAAGTTGTGCAAACGGACTTACCTACCTACTTTTTGCGACCAATGTCTAATGAAAGTGAATCGTTCGGTGCGGCTATGTCATCACCGCCCGTACCTACGGCGGCCGAGTCTTGCCGGACAATGAGATCACGTTGCGCCGAGCTGGTTTTAAAATGCCACCATTTTGGCCACACAAACCTGAACTGTGGTTTGCGCAAGTAGATGGTTCACATTTAAAAAGATTACCGCAGATGCGACAAAATTCTACCACGTGATTTCCGTTCTTGACTATAAGTATGCCGTGGAAGTTGAAGATATTGTTACGCATCCGCCAGCCCAAGATAAGTACGATACGTTATAACGGGAACTAATAAATCGTTTGTCGGCATCCAAGCACCAGCGCCGTACCCAGCTATTAAATAATGAAGAATTGGGAGACCGGAACCTAGTCAGTTCCTGCGGCATCTCTGTAGTCTCGCCGAGGACGACGTAGGAGATGATTTCCTTCGGTATACGAGTATTTGGATAAACCACTTAACAGGCTACCTACAAGCTATTATTACTACCCAGGACGGGACGAACCTTGACGACGTAGCGCAACTCGGTGATAAAATAATGGAAATACCTTCGCACGCCAGGCTATCAAACATTGCCGCAGTTTCTTCTACGACCACGCCGGAAGTAGCAGCAACTACGTCAAGTTCCGGACTTTTCAAAAATTGAGATCGCAAAATAGACGAGTTGACTCGACGTTTGGATGTGATGGCATCGTCTCAAGCGTGCGGAACCTGCAGGTCGCGCTCCAGACCGCGTAGCCAGCGACTTTTCCGTTCTCGTAGCCGTGCCAAACGCGCCACCGATGAAGAGGAAGAGGAACGACTCTGCTGGTACCATGATCGATACGTAGAGAAAGCGCTCAAATGTATACCACCATGCTCATATGCAAAAAAACCATTAAAACAGTCTCTATCCGCGGCGAGTTACTGTAATGATAAACCAAGCCACTTATTCGTGACGCACAGTTCCAGTAAATTACAGTATTTAGTGGACACTGGCTCTGATTTGTGCGTTTATCCACTTAAGTTTCTACGTGGTGAAAAACGTCATAAAACGAACTATGAGTTGTTTGTTGCGACGGTACAATAATTGCTATGGTTGGATTAGTTTATCTCTCAATTTTAAGTTACGCCGTAGTTTTAATTGGCGTTTTGTTATTGCTGATGTAACTAAGCCTATAATCGGTATAGACTTTTTGTAATTTTACGGTTTGCTCGTAGACGCCAGAAATCATCGATTAATTGATAGCACTACGCTACTTACCGCGTCTGCTTTTCTGGTGTCCAAAGACATCGCTATCTGCCATATTAAAGCTGTTGCATGCAGGTTCTTCTCGTTTTCACCAGTTGCTGCAATAGTTCCCCGTGATCACTAGGCCTACCGAGGATCCTACCGAGCGTGAGGTGAAACATAAGACGCTTCACTATATTCATACTACCCCGGACCACCAGTGTTCTCCAGGCCGCGTCGTCTTGACCCGGACCGCTTGAAGATAGCGGACACGGGAGTTCGAAGATATGGTTCGTACTGGTATGGCGCGGTGCTCTGATAGCTCGTGGTCATCACCGTGACACATGGTTCCGAAGAAGACAGGTGGTTGGAAATGAAGGAAGGAAATGAGGATATCCCTTAGATGCTATAACTACTCCGTTAGGTCTATTTGAGTTCCCTTTTATGGGGTTCCGTTTGAGAAACGCAGCGTAGACTTTTCAGAGATTCATTGACGAAATAATGCGTAACCTACCATTGTGTTTCGCCTACATCGACGATATCCTGATTGCATCCACGGACGAGGAGGAGCCTGAACGCCACTTAAAACTTGTTTTGAACGCCTAAAAGAACACGGCGTTCTGATCAATACGGCAAAATGCGACTTCGGTAAAACAGAGGTAACGTTTTTAGGACAACGTGTATCCAGTTCAGGTACTAAGCCACTCCCCGATAAGATTGCAGCCATTCAAGATTTTCCAAAACCGAGCACTGTTAAAGAACTAAGACGTTTTCTGGGAATGCTAAACTTTTACTGCAGATTTGTACCGCACGCAGCACAGGTACAGAGCTCACTTAATATTTTTTGGCTGATCCTAAAGTTCGTAACAAGGATAGTATTACATGGATTCCAGACTTAATGCAGGCATTTATAAATTGCAAAAACAGCTTAGCCAATGCGACACTTCTTAGTCATCCTCGTTGCAATGCTGAAATTGCTCTTGTTACCGATGCATCTGACATCGCAGTCGGAGCAGTCATCCAACAACGCGTTGGTAATATCTGGGAGCCCCTTGGTTTCTTCTCCAGAAAACTGAATTCGCCTCAGAGGAAGTATAGTCCCTACGACAGGGAATTACTGGGAATATACGAAAGCGTTAAGTATTTTCGGCACTTATTGGAGCTTAGACCTTTCGTTATACTAATTGACCACAAGCTGATTACTTTCGCCTTCAAAAAATCTCTTGATAAGTGTTCACCTAGGCAGTTTCGATATTTAGATTTTATAGCACAATTTTCAACGGATATCAGACATATTTCGGGAGAAGATAATATAGTAGCCGATACGCTGCCCCGTCCAGTAGAAGCGATAAATGCATTAGATTACGACGCATTGGCAGCGTCGCAAAATTCGGACCCTGAAATGCAAAATGTTCTTAATAAAGAATCATCGCTCCATCTAAGCAAGGTATCGTTGGTAACCTGGATCGACAACGGAACTATTTACCGATATATCCAAGTCCACTCCACGACTGTATGTCACACCTGATTTCCGTCGCCAGGTATTTGATTTGTTACATGGTCTTAGTCATCCAGGTGCTAAGGCTACAACTAGATTAGTGGCGCAACGTTTTGTTTGGCTCGGAGTGCGTAAAAATTGTCACGAGTGGACAAGGACCTGCCTGGATCCTGGATTGTGAATGATCTAAGGTCATCAAGCATGTGTCACTGGAGCTGACACATGCTTGACGACCTTACATAATTTTGTCAACTAAACGTTTTTCACAAGTGCATATAGACCAGACCTGATTAGGCCATTACCACTTTGTTGCGGGTATACATATTGTCTGACTGCCATTGATAGATTTACCAGGTGGCCGGAGGTGATGCCTATTGCTGATATAAAAGCTGATACAGTAAGTGAAGCATTTATAACCGGTTGAGTGTCTAGATTTGGGTGTCCGGACAGAATAACTACTTATCAAGGTCGTCAATTTGTTTCTGATATCTACCGTCGTCTCTCCAATATGACAGGTGCACATGTTGTTCATACCACTGCATATTATCCAGCATCTAACAGATTAGTTGAAAGGTTCCATAGACAGTTGAAAGCCGCTATCATGTGTCATAATAGCAATGATTGGGTAAAACGCTTGCCTTTAGTCCTTTTGGGAATCAGAAAGGCGTGGAAAGAAGATTTAGCGACATCCACAGCTGAATTAGTTTATGGCGAACCCTTACGCTTGCTTGGTGATTTCTTCCAGTCTTCGACATAAGAAGAGTCGTTAGATTACACAGACTTTATATGCCGTTTGAAGAGGCATGTAAAGGACTTTCAACCTTCTCCAGTTGCCCATCATGGTCCCACAAAGGTTTTCGTTCAGAAGCATCTCGCTACAGCTACTCATGTATTTTTGAGAAGATGCTGTCCGAAGGTCTCTCCAACCCCCGGACACGGGCCCCTACAAGGTGATCAGTAGAGGAGATAAGGTTTTTAAGCTGGACTGGTTCATGGGAAGCATGTCAACGTGTCTATTGATCGAGTAAAGCTCCCACATGCTCGAGGAAGATGTACGATATTGTGAAGATCCTGAGCGACGTACACGTTCAGGTCGAAATATACATTTCCCTGACTAGTATCGACCCTAAGGGTCTGGAGGGGGGCTAATGTGGTGGCACTAGTGCCGCTGCCGCTACATATGAAACCTCACATTAACCGATATTACGCTGGAAAACAAGCATACGGCCCGCCTGATGGTAAGCAGCTACCGTAGCCTATGGACGCCTGCAACTCCAGAGGTGTCACATGCGCGTTGCCGACCCTTTACAAAAAAGGAGGATTCACTCTGTTGATGGCTAAAGGAACAAGAAGGTCCCTCATCGTCAACACACTGGGTCCTCTTTGAGCTCTTTGGCAACCTTACTCACCAGCAGGAACACAACACTATGAGTAGGGTCTAGTGCTATTTGGCTGTGGTTTTCTGTAAGGTGGAGGTACTTCCCCAGTCGGGCTCTGCTCCAGATTTGAGCGAGATGACATTCGCTGAACGTGCCCTACCACACTTAGCGAGATGTCATTCGCAGTGCCCATACCTCTCTTTTTCTTTTTTTTCTGTCTTTGATGTTTGTTGATGTTAAAGAAATACTTTCTGTTAAAACATAACTTAGTTTCATCCTTAAAATAGTCCCCACATCTTATATGGAGGGTTGGCCGACTGTAACGACGTGTCCCATACAAAAAAAAATCCCGTCGGAAAATTATTTCTTTTACTTTTTCTTAGTCGAAATACAATACCAATTATGCCCTTAAACCAGAGAGTTCTAAACCAGGAGAGGCCTTAGGTATCATTTCCCCTCTGTCAAAAGTATTGGCAGGAAAATCCAGTACATCTATAAAACTATTTCAATAATCGATGTCAGGCATTTTCGTTATCGCTGTCAATGGATAACAAGCTCCGTGAAAATGCCATTATGCGCTTGTGAGATATACAGACGGTGAGATAAATAATGGCCAAAACGTACAGTTTCATCACTTCCAGTATCGAATCTACATCTAAAGTAATCCATAAGTTGAAATCTAAGAAGTTGAAATTGTAAGGTAGACGTAAGTTTTCAAATACCGCAACTACCCTTAATGTATTGTTATGTGACCGTGACTGCCAGAATGCAAATAATGCAACTATCGAATTATATCAGAGATAATTGCAGTTTGATTTCTATTCGTTTCCGTTAATCCTTATTAGATTATTTGGATTGGAATTAGTAAATATGCTTGCTAACTTAAATATTACGTATCTCGATATCCTGTATTCAATTATTATAGTCGAGTTGACAATAATCGAATAATTGTACAAGTAAATAATCTCGTCAAGTGTAATAATTTAGCATTGCTAATTATTATTCACTTGAAGTTATTTACAAGGAGTAAATATTTTACTTGAACCTTCACGTATTTTGCGAAGCGGATATCCTGTATTGCTGTCACATTATGATTTAGTAAACGATACTAAATATTGATGGTTTAGTAAATAATAACTTATTGTCATTTTTAAATTATATTTTCATCTATTTTGAACTAATCAAATATATTTACTATTATACTATTTCCAATTATTTCGATAACCGGATGTGCCGGTAATATAGAATTCTTGTCCTGCCAGGTAGTAGAAGGGGTAATGGGTAAGCCCTTATAAACTAGTGTCTGGCAGTTGTAGGACACATTGGTGATTGGAGAGCTAACCAGCAAGAACCAAGTTAAGTGTAATATTGATTACTCACATCTAAATAATATCGAGGGTTAATTAAATAAAGTGTATTGGTGTGTGCCTTGTTACCGTTTACCTAATAATATATATTCAAATATATAAACGTGTAATACTGTATTTCAAGTTGGTGCATGGTACAACGTACACACCAACCTTATATTTTAAATAATTTAGCCTTTCTGATTACATGAGATTATATATATATATATATATATATATATATATATTACTCTGTTTTTGCTACAAGTGTTAAATATATTATGTGCAGAATATTATGATTAATGGCCTTACGGGATACTTGTAGTAATGGTTAAGGAATTAGAATGGATTTAATATCCTTTGTTTGATATCTTGACTTACTTAGCAGTGAAGCTAACAGTTAGCTTAGTGGTGATGGCAGTATTGCAACATTGATTAAATTATTCGGAATTATTATAAGTAATATTCTTTAATAAACATCATTGCATTTACTATGGTCGTTCTTAACATTTTATATTTATAAAATGGACTCTCACCTTTAATGTTGAATAAATGAAATAAATTATATTTTGTCTTTTAATAACAAAATCTGACATCAGAAGTCAGGGATCTTAAACACGCTCTACGCCTATAAAATTAATGTTTCAGATGACGTTCCACGTGGAATGCTGCACCATGCCTATACATCATAGGCTGAAATTACTGGAAATATGGGCCAGCCGACTATCTGACACCAACGGAAAATCAAGGAAAGGTTTAGTTCCAATTTGTTTTATATTTATATCGCGTAAAAAATAAGAACAAACACTTGCCTAATGCTTCTAACTCGTGTGATGATTTTTTTTTTCTCTCACTGAAGTGCTTACAGTAATGATTGAGTTAGGTATATTACATTTTATCCAAATAAGTACAAAATATGTTAAGTATTGCTGTCTGTGAGTATTTTCACGTATAAGTACTTACGTATACTTAGGTGGATAAATACAAAGGATATGATACCTTTCAAATTGACATTACAGACGCAGTTCGTGACCTCAACTACTACTCCGGGCCTCCCATGGTGGCCACCAGCGAGCAGACTGCGGCTGGACAACAGGAGTATACCTGGAGCTCGAAATTATCTAATGGTGTGAAGTGAAGAATGGTGGTTAGTGTGAAATGTGAAGAATGATAGTGTGAAGTGTAATTCCGGTATGCCATGTTTTTTTTTTATTCGATAGAGGAACACTATACTTGAAGATCTTTTTGCTGAGATATCTATTGCTTTGTTGTGATTTTTAGTTTAAAAAAACAAGAATATCCTATATCTTATACAACTCGTTTAAAAAATAATAATATTAACGAAACGTACAAAAAAAACTTGATGACCATCATTATGAACTGTATTTATTGAATTATAAATCGCATAGTTAAACTTATTCTTGCTAAGTTTTAAGCACATTTAAATCGCAATTAGGGCTTGCAATCCGAATATTTCGAATAGTAATTTGGTTGGAAATTATTCGAAATATTCGTATTATCCGTGTAATATCCGAATAATTGCAGGCATTAATCGTAATACGTACTAGGCTATAATATTATTATTAGTGTTCGGCGACGGGTAGCAATCTGTCATTTTGACGTCAAACATAATAACTAACATGGATAACCCTGACGTCAAAAATAAAATAATACGTGATATGCTATAAAGAAAAAAAACTTAATATTTAATATTATTATCGACAATCCACTTATCTAAAGATCACGGTCTCTCTACATCAAAAGACGTGAGTCTTGCGAGGTTGTAAAGCGATAGTTCACCGTTATCATTCAAATAAATACCTCTATAGCAAAAATAAATTGATTTTAAATACATCTGTACATTATATAAGAAATACAAATTAAGTGGCATCCATAACAATTGCTGCCTGTGTCCGATGATTTTTCTTGGACTGTATGGTATCTAATTTAATTCATGAATATTTACGTATTTCCTTGACACTATTTCGCAGTACGATACCTCTTTTCATCTCTACAGAGCATTAACGTTATCCGTAGTACTGCCATTTTAAGGGTAAACGCCTTAAGCAAATCATGCTATACCTACCGTCATACCGTCAACGATGATGCAAGTTTTTCTTATTCATTAAAAAAAGGGGGGAATTTGTTATTAATGAAACAATTCGATGTTGCAGTTCATTAATCTTTTTATAAAAATGGTATCATTCACTTAAATGTACTTACATTCTAGCTTATGCTCTGCATTTTAAATTATGATGTATTACGTATTAACGTAATTAAAAGTAATAATTGGGAAAGTAGGTACAATATAGTAAATCGTAGTGTCAGGCTATACAATAAGACAATGCCAAGTTGTGATTAGTACATAGATGAAGCAAACGTAAAAAAATATATTATATATTTAGGTATGCAGTTGTGACATACACCTCGAGATACCAACGAGTTTCTACTTACAGTATTACCAATTACAAATTAAGTAATAATATTTTCAGATCATAGTTTTACTCGTATGACAACTAAATTCACGATTTCTTGATCAGATATGATCTGATAACGAAATCTGAGAACTGTTAGTAAAATTTAAATTAGTTAAGAGTTATTTGAAATTGTAAAAATTTTCAGTACCTTGAGACTTGAACAGATATTTAAAAACAGAAGATTTGGTTTCCGTTATCTGCAGAATGACCGAGCGGATATAAAATAATTATTGCTGGTTGTACTAATTGTTATTTCATCATCCAATCTCCATACTAGTAACTAAATTCTGAAACAATCAAATATTAGAAAGCGGATAAAATGCACCTTAATCTATTCCCCGGGACCTCCTGCTTCGAAGGCAGGGCAGAGTTGGGGAATATTTAGATAATTTCTTATCTAGATAATAATTTCAAATAAATTTATTCGGAGATAAATTCAATCACAAACATTGCGTTGACAACTTTTTTTATTGAGATAAATTATCTAGATGAAGATAACTGGCTTAGTTTGTTATTGGAGTAATCTTAGAATAATGAATTTATATAGAATATCGCGTCAAGGCCCCTGACTAAATATAAGAGCTAAGCTACAGCTATCTTATACATCTGACCACTTCTAGTTCTACATGACTGACATTCATCTTTTATTTTAAATCCCAACTAATTTATCTAGATAAAAATGAAACTGATCTGGATATATTCAAAACAACAAATGATGGATTATTTAGTTATTTCAAATAAAAGATCATTTAGTTATCTTCCCGGTTATTGGTAAATAGATAATTTTTGCCCAACTCTGAGGCAGGGTCACTACCGACTAGGCTGGAAGACTGTTTGTTTCTATGTTTGTTTTGTTAGTATGTATTAAAAGGGTTCACTATATAATTCCCGAAGATTAACCGTCGATCGCATTTCGAAGCTAATTTTTTTTTCCTTGTATAATTACTACGTCGCAACTCAACACAAAAATTTGTAGTTCTCCTAACTTTGTTTGGATTGAGACATTAACTTAGAAACACTTCGTAAAACATGATATTTTATGTCGTAAAATGCTTTCGTAGGCGTTATGCTAAGCTTCAATTTGCAAGCCGTATCAAACAATAAATTAAGTCTGCTCCTTCGATCATAATCAATAAAAATATCATGACTATTTAAATTGAACGGTTCCCCGATTAAATACACGCAAAAAAAAGACCCTTATAAATACAAGCATAAACAGAACATTATTCTATACGATTGTCAAACTCGTATGAAATAAGTAAACTTATTCCATTATAATTGATAGATACAAAGAATGAAATGTGTTGCCGAATAAAATTCGGATAAAGAAAGGTTCGTTGAAAAACCAACACGCTCATTGAAGGATAAACGGTTACGATGTAGGAACCATGTCCTTTTAGACGAATCAATTATATATTCTGAATTGATTATGTACTAAAATTGTGGAACTATCGATATGGGTTTTTGATGTGTCCACCTGACGAAATTCACGAGTTTAATTTTTGAGTATCCTTGGCCACTGGACGAAGCTGAAACGAACATATGCGTTAAGGTATTTAGAACCAGTATACAAAGTATCATATCATTCGGTCCAGTGGTTGCGAAGAAATTAATAATTTACCTTTTTTTTACTGTATGTAATTAAAAGCTCATTAACGCAATACAGTCATTAAAACACATTCATTAAAAGGTATAAAACCCCGTTCGTATTTTTTTTAATAATATTTATTATTTTTATTTATGCCAGTATATACATTATTCACGACATTAATTACGTTTTGACTTTTGACAAGTGTCTGATGTGACAAATATGTGAGACGTCAGAGTGAACACAGACACATATACTATCAAATTGCGTTGCCCTGACGTGGTGTGTCACTAACCTGTAATTGTCATAAACGCTCCCATGATTGATACAGTATGCTTCTACTATTGTTGATTATTGGAAATAACGTTTGTAGGCAAAAATGCTACATAGCATTTCTGAGAAGTAACCCCATGTGGGATTTCAGGATTTGTCCAGGTGCCAAGGTCAGATATGATCATTAGGTATACAAATCACCGTAAAATTTCGGGGGGTAGGAGGGGTGTAGGCACGCTCAGGTGTGCGACGCTGAGCTACAGGCTTACCCTCTCAAGCTCATCACACGCGTCCCCGTCCACTCTGGCACTGCCGACGCAGGCCAGGGAGGAACCCACTTCACTTGTGAGGTGGGTCGCACCCCCTGGAAATACTGGTGGTCGGAAACGGGCGTCGCACATTCTATCCACCCCGGACCACCAGTAGCTAAGTGTGAGAGCAATGTCGTAACCCGCAAGGACCTAAAAACCCGAGCGGGGTACGACCCACTTTGGAGTAGCCTGAACAACATAGTTAGCAATATGGTTTCGACCAGATTGCTAGCCATGTATTTTCAGGTCTCCCGGTTCTGCTGTTGGTGTAGGTGACTACAGCAGACTACACTCACCTACCTGCGCTTGTCCTGCGCAGTTGATCGCCGTCAGCGGGGATGCAGGAGTCCTGGGAGCGACGATCCACAGGGGGTCGGGGTTAGTTACCCCCTCTGGTGGTGAGTTCCTTATGTCCGAATTTCTGGCGAAACGGTAGCCCTGCAACTGAGCCACTGCAGGGTAATGGACACGCGTCCCGTGCGGTCGAGGTGGTACGGTCCGCAGGCAAGGTGTGGGGAGGGGCGTCCTCCGGGAGGATGCCTGGGGCTCGGCCATGCTGACGGGGCAAGGGCGTGTGGAACCACTGGGAGGGATAGGATCGTCTCTACCAGCCATACGTCTGCAGCTCCCGATGTCGCGCATGAGTCCCAACTCAATGCACCTATACCTCTTGGGTATTTCTGGTGTCCTGAAGGACATCCCCAAAGGTGCGGGCTCCATGGCGGGTGGGAAGCTCGAGGTGAATTAAAAAACATATAGATCATGGATACAACCAGATCCCAAACCCCGTTGGAGGGTACGGCACCTGCCGGACCCTCAACACCAAACGCTACAAGGGTAGACGCCAACAGGCTCCCCTCAAAGACGCGCGCCTCCAGGGAAGCAAATGCGACCCAACCAAAGGTTGTGCCGTCCTATTCGACGAAGAAGTCCGTGTGGTGCAAGAAGGCCGCTGGTAACCCAGTAGCCCGAAAGCCAAACGCGTCGACGTCGCCTGCTAACCAGGTACAGGTGCAATGCCGGACCCGGGAGGCAACCCCGACCGTTCCGGAGGTGGGAACTCCCATCTTACCGGGGCAGGTTGAGGATGCGCTTCGTCTACACGACGACTATCAGTCGGACCCTGGACTGGCTGGCTGGGACATCGCCATGCCACGGAAGAAGAAGGGGAAGATGGCGAGGCGCGACAAATCCGCCCCACCACCTCCATCTGCTTCCTCTTGTGCTGCTCCGAAGAAGCAAAACAAGAAAAACAGCAAGCAGCGTCGCAAGGAGAGGGAGAGGCGACTGGCTGCTCAAAATAACGCGGCCCTGGCCGCACCCTCTCAGCAGCAGCGGCAGCAGCAACAACAACCGCAGCAGCCGCAGCAGCAGCAACGGCAGCAGCAGCCGCAGCAGCGGCAGCTGCAGACGCAGCAGCCGCAGCAGAGGCAGCAGCAGCCGCAGGGTGCAGGCCCCAAAAGGGTTCGCCATCGACGTCGTCTACCCCCCAGGGGAGAGGCGACATCTACACTCCCTGGTGGAAGTACCCAGGGTGCCCCGTCCTCCGCCAAACGGACACGTCCCGAAGAGAAAATCTTTCCAAGGGGCGAGCAGAAGAGGCGGAGAACTGGGCCACCTGGGGAAAACACCCAGATTGATTACGTGGGCGCGGTCAAGACGGACCTGCTGGTGGGTGTAACTACCGCCACCACGGAACATCTCAGCCTGCAACAATCTGAGGAGGTACAGCGCCAGATTGAGCGACTCCTCGTTGAGGAGGCACTCAAGCCTGGTAGTAGCCAAGCTGAGGAGTTGGCGTTTCGTGGGAGACCCGTTTTTACCAACGGCTCCCTGAGGCTCTGGTGCGACAACCAGCACACCCTGAGCTGGCTGCAGCGCAGCGTGGCCACCATCACCCTCTCAACAGGTGGGAAGCTGGTGGTAAAGCGCCAGAGCGAGCTGCCAAGGCGAGTCCGCTGCGGCATCTTGCTCCCTGGGGTCCACAAGGACCACAAGATGGTTGCGCACATGCTGCGCTTCCAAAACAAGTGGGCAGCCATCAACAGGTGGCTCCTACATAAGATGGACAGGCAGGCGGCTGACACTTTTGTCATCGTCAGCGTCCCGGAGACGTTGGTGCAAACCCTGGTAGACCACGGACGCCGGCTCAGCTTTACGTTGGGCACGGTGTACGTGAAGTTCCAGGAGGGGCGCGGCAAGTTTGGGGAAAACCCACCTGCCATCAACGTCTCCGAAAATACGGAGGATGTAAATCCCCCCCAGCCGATGGACACTGCAGAGGGGGCACAGGTGGCCAATGACATGGTCGTGGCCCCTGGGCCCCAGGCTCCAGAGCAGAACATCCCCGCCTCCGAGATGGATGAAGAAGACCTTCTTCTTGGTGACCACTTGGAAAGCGGGGGGGAATGCGCGGACGAGCTAGGCAGGCTGACCATCCGAAAGGGGGGGAACAGCGAGGCTGACAACATGTCGGTCGGGGACTCTGACTCCGATGGCGGTGTCCCCTTCGCTGAGTAGCCACATCCTCCAAGCCAACCTCCACCACAGTATAACCGCAACGGCTCAGACCCGGAAGTGGTTGGAGGTACACAATACGGCCATCATCCTGATCCAGGAGCCGTGGGTCAGGGGAGGCGTTGTCTGCGGACTCCGCAACATGGGAGGTAAGTTAACAGTATATGCGGGGCCTGAAAACCCTCGCACGTGCATTTACACTACTAGCAACATACATATGCAACCTCTAACAGGTTTCTGTTCCAGAGACCTGTGCGCCTTAAAGGTGCAGGGGGCGCTGGACACCAGCCTTGCGGAGGTGGTCATGGCATCAGTCTACATGCCCGAGGCGGACGATCCACCACCGCACGACCTAACCAGGCTGGTCAGATACTGTGAAGAGGCGGGGCTGGAGCTCATTGTGGGCACCGACTCCAATGCGCATCACGCCCTCGGGGCATGCCCACAGGAAACGATAGAGGTAACAAACTTGTTGAGTACCTATTCACAACAAACCTTAACATAATTAACATAGGTTCTGAACCCACCTTCGTTAACCGGCGAAGTAAAACGATCATTGACTTGACCCTAGCAACAGGAGGAGTATCGGAGCACATCTCGAACTGGCATGTATCCAAGGAACTGTCATGTTCGGATCATAGATGGATACGCTTCGACCTTCAGGTAAGCAGACACACGGAGCCACTGAGGCGGAATCCAAGGAAAACAGACCGAGCCCAATACGCCTTACGTATTGGCCAAGCCTTACAACAGGCAAGGATTCCACCCAGGATCTTGGGCACCGATGAGATTGAAAAACAGGTAAGCGTCCTCACCGACACAATGCTGGAATGCTACCAACAAACATGTCCCATATCTGCCCCAGCAGGCCGTAGCAACAAAAGCAACTGGTGGGGGCCTGAGTTGGAGAGACTCAGGTGCGAGATGAGGAGGCAACTGAACAGAGCAATGAACACAGGAACTAACCAGGACTGGGATAACTACAAGGCCACCAAGTCCAGGTACAAAAAACGACTAAGGTACAGAAGCACCAACTCGTGGAGGAACTTCTGTACTAACATAGAGTCAACAGCGCAGGCCAACAGGGTAAGAAAAGTTCTCTCCAACAATTCTGCCATATCCCTGGGGTCCCTACGGAGGCCAGACGGCTCATTCAGCACCTCACCGGAGGAGGCGGAATGTTCTGGTACAAACGCACTTCCCAGGCTGCGAGATATCTAGCCCAGCTGGGTGGCCACTTGAAGCAGTCATTCCGACGGAAGAGGAATGGCAACTGGCCAACAAGGTAATCAGCCCACAACGAACACAATGGGCAATTAACAGCTTTGACTCATTCAAATCACCAGGACCGGATGGAATCTTCCCAGCCCTATTGAAATGGGGCGGGGAGACACTCACTCAAGGGCTATCCTCCGTCCTAGACGCCTGTCTGGCGCACAAGTATGTGCCAACACGGTGGAGAGATGTCAAAGTGATCTTCATACCAAAACCAGGTAAAAGTGACTACACGGATCCTAAGTCCTTCAGGCCAATAAGTCTAACCTCCTTCCTACTTAAGACCCTGGAGAGGTTATGCGAAAGACACCTGAGGGAGACGGTACTAACCCACGTACCTCTGCATCCGAATCAACATGCCTACAGCCCAGGCAAGTCTACAGACTCTGCACTTCATGCGGTCACGACCAAAATTGAAGTAGCAATCAAGAACAAGACTATGTGCCTAGGCACCTTCATTGACATCGAGGGAGCCTTCGACAAGACTAAATTCACAAGTATAACTACAGCGCTGGAAAGACATGGAGTCCACGCAGTTATAATCGAATGGATAAACAAGATGCTGAGCCAGCGGACCATAAACTCGGCACGGATGAGACCAAACAAGCATTAGTAGCTAAGGGCTGCCCCCAAGGGGGCGTCCTATCGCCACTGCTATGGAACCTGGTGGTGAACGACCTGATCACCAAACTAAACAACAATCACTACTACACAATTGGATATGCTGATGACATAGTGATACTGACAAGCGGTATTCACGCAGGTACAGTATGCGAGGTTACACGCTCGGCACTGGCGATAGTGGAACGCTGGTGCTGCGACAACGAACTATCGGTCAACCCAAGGAAGACAGAGATGGTAATGTTCACCAACAAACGGACTTTGGGAAACTACCGCCTCCCAAAACTGTTCAATACTGAGCTCCAATTGTCATCTGAGGTAAAGTATCTAGGGGTAATACTCGACAGCAGACTAAACTGGAGCACTCATCTCAACAACAAAATTGAAAAAGCAACGGTCGCCTTCTGGCAATGTCATAGAATGGTAGGTAGGACTTGGGGGTTGAATCCCAAGATCACTCTATGGCTATATCAGGCAGTAATCCGACCAATCATATGCTACGGCGCGATAGTATGGTGGCCACGCACCAAACTATCCACGGTCGAAGCCAAACTACAACGACTACAGAGATTGGCCTGCATGGCAACTACGGGCTGCATGAGGACTACACCAACTGCAGCCCTGGAAGCTATGTTGGGCCTACCGCCGCTGCATTTCTTCGTGAAACAAGAGGCCATGGCTGCGGCGGTGCGGCTAAAGAAGCTGAATCTCTGGAAGGCGCCTAGGACACCACACACTGAAATCCTTCACGAGGCCGTAAGTAAGGAACCGCTCATAGATGCGGTAACTGATGCGATACCTAGGCAATTCGTTTTCGACAAAAAGTACAAGATTCAACTGTACGAGAACCCACACGAAGGTCTGAACCCAAGGGAGCTGAGAATCTTCACAGACGGGTCCAAAACAAGGTCTGGCACTGGCTCGGGAGTTTTCTCAGAGGACCTAAACATACATATTTCAACACCATTAGGAGCCCACAACACAGTCTTCCAGGCAGAGTGCATGGGCATAATAATGGCCGCTCACGCAATCGCCTCTAGGAAGGTAACGGAATACCCCATCCGCATACTCTCCGACAGTCGATCGGTTCTACAAGCCCTGAAAAGTCACAAAATAACCTCAGGTCTTATATACGAATGCCACAGAATCCTAACGGAGGTATGTACCACCAATAGCATAACCCTGCAGTGGATCAAAGGGCACAGCAACTCACGTGGCAACGACGCAGCTGATGCTTTAGCAAGAGGCGGCTCAGAGGCAAGAGTGGTAGGTCCCGAGCCCATCATACCTCTACCTGTTGCATGGCTGCGGAGAACACTGCGACATAACACCAAGGTAGAACACCAACAATTTTGGACTAACCTAGGTACATGCAGGCAAGCCAAGGAGGCCCTCCCGACGATCAACCCCGGATTGTCTCGGAAGCTGAAACAGCTCAAGAGGCCGCAGCTCAGACTGATAAGCGGAGCACTAACTGGTCATGCCCTTCTAAACAAACATCTTTTCACTATAGGTGTTACGGACAGTCCCCTCTGCAGGGCCTGCATGGAGGAGGACGAGACAGCCGCCCACGTCATCATCACATGTCCGGGGGTGGCAGAATACCGGGCGAAACATCTTGGTTCACCGAGGGCACTCCCGGAAGTCGTCGGCAACATAAAGGGTCTGCTAGGCTTCCTGGAGGAACTGGGTTGGTATGAATAAGGCCACCCGGCACGCAAAATAGGCGCAAAATATAGACGTCGAGTTGCGGAAAACAGCCCGCGTTAACCTTAACCTTATCACCGTAAAATTTTCACATTACCCTCTTTCAAACAAGTGACCGACATGTTATGTTTATAGTTGGACTGATTGAGTGAAAACGACGACGAATGACACGACGTCGAAACGAATGAATTTATTGACGAGAAATGAATGAAATTTGAATGAAAAGTTGCTACGTTACCTTGCTTGACGAGGATGAGAGAAGCAGTAGCAACGTAACTGTAAATAAAGCTATTGCTGCCGAGCCTGCGAGCTCTCACTTGGTGTAAGTAAGTGAAACAGTAGCAATATAGGGAACAGCTACGAGCCTGTGAGCCCCACTTGATGTTATGGGTGGAAGAGTAGCACCTTAGAGGCGCTTGCTAGCTGTGCTTGATGTGGTGAGTAACGCTAGCAGAGTATCATGTAGATAGGATAATTGCTTCCGAGCCTGCGAGCTCTCACCTGATGTGAGTGAAACAGTAGCAATATAGGGGACAGCTACGAGCCTGCGAGCCCCACTTGATGTTATCGGTGGAAAAGTAGCACCTTAGAGGCGCTTGCTAGCTGTGCTTGATGTGGTGAGTAACGCTAGCAGAGTATCATGTAGATAGGATAATTGCTTCCGAGCCTGCGAGCTCTCACATGATATGAGTGAAACAGTAGCAATATAGGGACCTGATACAGAGCCTGCGAGCCAACTTGATGTAATAATGAGAAATGGGCACTTCGGGAACGAAGTACCTGTCAGTATGGCCGTGTGAGATATACAGACGGTGAGATAAATAATGGCCAAAACGTACAGTTTCATCACTTCCAGTATCGAATCTACATCTAAAGTAATCCATAAGTTGAAATCTAAGAAGTTGAAATTGTAAGGTAGACGTAAGTTTTCAAATACCGCAACTACCCTTAATGTATTGTTATGTGACCGTGACTGCCAGAATGCAAATAATGCAACTATCGAATTATATCAGAGATAATTGCAGTTTGATTTCTATTCGTTTCCGTTAATCCTTATTAGATTATTTGGATTGGAATTAGTAAATATGCTTGCTAACTTAAATATTACGTATCTGGATATCCTGTATTCAATTATTATAGTCGAGTTGACAATAATCGAATAATTGTACAAGTAAATAATCTCGTCAAGTGTAATAATTTAGCATTGCTAATTATTATTCACTTGAAGTTATTTACAAGGAGTAAATATTTTACTTGAACCTTCACGTATTTTGCGAAGCGGATATCCTGTATTGCTGTCACATTATGATTTAGTAAACGATACTAAATATTGATGGTTTAGTAAATAATAACTTATTGTCATTTTTCAATTATATTTTCATCTATTTTGAACTAATCAAATATATTTACTATTATACTATTTCCAATTATTTCGATAACCGGATGTGCCGGTAATATAGAATTCTTGTCCTGCCAGGTAGTAGAAGGGGTAATGGGTAAGCCCTTATAAACTAGTGTCTGGCAGTTGTAGGACACATTGGTGATTGGAGAGCTAACCAGCAAGAACCAAGTTAAGTGTAATATTGATTACTCACATCTAAATAATATCGAGGGTTAATTAAATAAAGTGTATTGGTGTGTGCCTTGTTACCGTTTACCTAATAATGTATTCAAATATATAAACGTGTAATACTGTATTTCAAGTTGGTGCATGGTACAACGTACACACCAACCTTATATTTTAAATAATTTAGCCTCTCTGATTACATGAGATTATATATATATATATATTACTCTGTTTTGCTACAAGTGTTAAATATATTATGTGCAGAATATTATGATTAATGGCCTTACGGGATACTTGTAGTAATGGTTGAGGAATTAGAATGGATTTAATATCCTTTGTTTGATATCTTGACTTACTTAGTGGTGATGGCAGTATTGCAACATTGATTAAATTATTCGGAATTATTATAAGTAATATTCTTTAATAAACATCATTGCATTTACTATGGTCGTTCTTAACATTTTATATTTATAAAATGGACTCTCACCTTTAATGTTGAATAAATGAAATAAATTATATTTTGTCTTTTAATAACAACATCTGACACGCTGTTTTTGGATGTAAAAAATGTTATATTTCGTCTAGTTTACAAAAAAATTAAATACCATTTCAGATGTAAGTACAGTTTTACTTTATTTATCATTACTTTCTAAGACTAAAAATTAAATATCTTCAATTATTAGTTATTCGCAAAGGATTAACACGTTACTTACAATTAATTTCAATTCCAATTGAAATCAATTTGCATTAAACTATTAGTGTTCAATTTTAACTAACGTGTTTCAATCTTCAATTTTTAATTTTCAATTACACTAACGTTCGGCCAACACTGCTACGAACTCCTTTCGATCTTTAGTTATGACATTTATTCCCGTAATACGCTCACTACTGCACTTTATAACGCTAACACTGTGAAACGCACTATTTCGCCAGAGAATCGCCACGCCGCCGTGCGGCCTACCGCGAAGAACACCAGCTGATAAATCCACCGCCGATTTGCCGGTGTGACTGAAGTCCTTATCAATTTGTCCAAGGAAGGCCAGGTCGTGTGGCAGTAGCCAGGTTTCCTGTAGTGCAATCACATCGGCCCCCTTACAAAGCGATCTGACGCAGTCAACGCTTCTCTTTATATTTTTACAATTATATGTTATAAACGTACATCTATTATTTGTTTGATCTATTTTCATTGAAATTCTTTTTGTTTTTTAGACCCTGCCCCCCACTCCTTACTGCGGGGTCACTGGGTTTGAAGCGCATGAAACGGCTAAATTTGATACCGTCAGGCCATAATTTGTTGTCTAGATAAATATCCAACTTTCGTTTATTTACAAAAATTTTATAAGCATTATACGACTTCTCCATTTTCATGCTTATTTTTTGAAGTATGATTTTGTCATTAGTTCGACTTTCAATGTAATCACAAATGTCTTTCTCCGTAGTTTCCTTGTCCACATTTGAAATAAATAACGGTATTTTAATTTCTGCCGCCTTAAATTTCATTTCCGGCAACATAGTAGCCTTACCAAAACGACCTGTACTACGATTTTGAAACTTTTTCTTTTTACCTTTCTTTTCTACTAAAATCCATTTGTTATGTTTAATTTTATTTTCGCTCACTTCCTTCTTAGCTACATCAGAAAAAGTATGCGATTTATTCGCTATACATTTAGTATAGTACGCGAACAGTTTTGAGCTTCGATAACTCACAAGTGCGATTTTCTTTTTTAGTTAGAGAATCTGATATGATTACTTATAGTAAAAAATATTTTCTAACAGTTTTTGACGTCGCGCTAGGTATTATATAGATATTTGTTAATAACAACAAGGATTATACAATATATATTTTTCTTTACCATACTATTGCATTCAACTATTTCAACATCATCTGTCATTTTATAACAGTTTGGTCAATAGATTATGTCAGCATAATCGAAAACAATTTGTCAAAATATAAGTGACCTTGAATTCTGAACGAATTCCAAATGGCTAAGACGACATATGCTCTTGACAAAACAAATATAAAATGTGAAGTTATGTTGCAATAGTAAAAAGCGATAGCCTGGTGGACAAAAATAAAACTTACATAATGTTTTCTATGTGTAGCAAACAAATACACGTATTATACCTAGCGCAATGCTAACAATTGTTAGAAAATATTTTTTATTATTAGTACTTATAGATTCTAACAGGTCACAAAATAAAATCGGACTTGTGATTTATGATGATATTTAATAAAAGATTTAACCTAAATCGAAAATGAAGCTTCGTTTACAGAATCGATTCAAAGACAATCGTTTTCATTCTGACGGGCAGTAACTATTTGACGTTTGACATTCCCCATATTTAACGCGCTTAAGGATTGCTGTCTTTTTGAAAATACAATCAAAAATGATCCCTGGCTTTTTTGTTTGACATTTGCAAAGACTGCATCCAATAATGAACCATATGTTAACGTATGTACAGTCGACTATCTATTGCTCCATTAAGGTAATGAAGTATAAAAATAATATGTCAAATATGTTTGGTGTTTTCAAGTCAAAGGTACATCTTTGTCGGTTGTCAATAAAGCCTTGCTGCCATAAAAATTAATTTAGAAATAAACTGTATTAACAACCGACAATGATGTACCTTTGACTAGAAAACATCACATGCGTGCTCCCTCGCCCCCCTCAGATTTTGGCAGACTTTTTTGTTTGGAAAGATGAGGCGAAGCGTACTCCATTTATAGAGCTTTATGCCCTAAACGGATCACTAGTATTTATGTTACACTGTTTAACTCGACTAGGTTTGGTTAGTAAGGATGATGAGTGATGACTAATGACAAGTGCAGTGCAGATACGTACCTTGGCCGTCAACCAGCATCCTAAGAGCAGCGAGTAGCTTATAGGCCACGTGGTGGTCTTCCACGTGCGGTAGGGCGTTCAGAAGAATCGGCGCTGCCCTGATATAAAATAAAAATCGGTTGTCTGTAAAGTCGGTTTACTGACGATAGTTGAACGTGACAACGTCATAAGAAAATACTGATGGAATGGTTGCATTTTTCAAAAGAAAATTTTAATTTCACTGCACTTCATACTTGACGGAAACATGTAAATGTATTATTGTATAGCAGCTGTCCACGCGGACGCATCGCTCACTCAAGTAGGAGAGAGACAGATGTCGAACGCTGCCGAACGCGAAGGCCGATTGTGCCTCTTTGTCGCTCGTTCCGCGCTCTCGCTTGCACTGGAACGCCTCAGAGCGAGGTAACGCCGCATGAGTCATGTTTTTTCGTGCGTGCAGCCGGCTCCATCGAATTATAAGACGTTGTCACGTCAAAAATAAGGCTTGGAATGAAGACAACGAATCTGGAAGCTGACTTTAACTATGATTATAGGCAGTAGGTATGTTAGTAGCCTTCTAGTAGCGAAAAATACGTCGACCGGTAACCGTTTAGTTGGAAAAAGGAGGATTTTCTTAGTTCCGATTTTGAAACGTTCACATTCGATGACTGGTAACTCATATTTGCCATAATATAAATATTACATAATTATTTGCAGTGCTAAGTGCCCCCTCAGTGAACAGTTTTAAAAACAGACTAGATAAACATTTGAAATCAAAAATAATTTAACTTTATGCTTATAAACAAGTGCAGTGATATACACGCATCAGCTCATAGCTGCTAGTGTATTAAACAATATAATATAATAATAATAATAATTAATATCCTGATATGGCAAAATATTCACAACATTGTTAAATTATAAATAATTCCGCGGATACCACTTAATTAAAGCCTGACCAGAAATATATGATCATTGTCAAGAAGGCGCTATTATTCTCATTTATACGGCAACAGTTCAGTATAGTCATAGAGCGTATTATTCTCTATGGTATGGTGACATCTTGATTAACAAATCAATCCCGTAAACATACCTGTCAGCTCTGATGTTAATTTGAAAATATTTCACAGCGAAATATTCTAATTTCCCGAGCGTATAATTTACAGCAGTTAATTATATAGTTACACTATTCACAATGTTTCGATCTGGACTATGGATAGTTTTGAGAATTTTTTGTCGTTTATTTAATATTCAACACATTATTATTATTTCAATAAACCGCTACAATGACACTGACAACATGCACTCACACATGCATATCATCCTGTCATTAAAATTATTGCCAGTGTAAGAAATTAGTTCCAATGAAATTCCGCAACATGGCGCATGATTATATATTTCTGTTCAGGCTCTAATATGCCATTTGACATTTCGAATACCTCCATCTACACTAGCGCCTCTAGCGCAAATTACATACGCGCTTGAATATATGTTTTGTCACATTAAATGTATGCTTACTTTCAGACGTACACATATCTAAATATATAAAAGAAGAAACTGACTGACTGACTGACATATCAACGCACAGCCCAAACCGCTGGTTCTAGAGATTCCTAATTTGGCACGTAGGTTCTATATAAGGTATAGGGATGCACTAAGAAAGGATTTTTCAAAATTCACTCCCTAAGGGGGTAAAATGGGGGTCCAAAGTTTGTATGGCGAATCAAGATTTGTTAGACTATTTTATTCGAAACTTCACAGGAGTATTCCTAACGATAAATGAGTAAACACGTGTTTCAGGTTTTTTGATAATTCAACCCCATAAGGGGCAAATGTGGTTACAAAATCTGAAAATCAACATGGGTATCGTATCCTTTTTGAGTACTTATAGTACGCGGGCGAAGCCGCGGGAAAAGGCTAGTTTTAACTAATAAATCGCATCGTAATTTGCTAGTACATACCTGCCCTTACTGGCAGCAACTTTCTTGTTCGCCGCAGACACGGTGAGGTTCCTCAGGGCAGACAACGTCGCGTGCTGCACTTTGGTCGCTGTGCCCACGTCAATAGAGTGCGTTTTGCCTTGCTTCAACTTCAGACTTGGGTTGTGATGGGTCTCGAATAAATCTAAAACGAATAATATATATAAAATAAAATGTATATTTAGTTTTAAATTTTTTGTAAAATACCAATTTTTTCTCATTCGCGTAGTTTCAGCACTTTCAGCCCATATCAAATCATTACATCTTTATCACTCTAGTTGTTGGGAAATTAAAGTTTGTCTCTTTCTCACGCGGGTGGCGGGAGCATATTAGAATGTCCGCATCTCTCGCTTTTATTTTATTTACGTCACATCTGGCCATAATGTGAGTTTTACCGCACGCTTCGCGTACAGTAAAACTCGCATTATGGCTAGGTGGAGACGTAAAATTGTGTACTCACCACGGACAGTAAAAAAGAAAGCCCTCTATCGCATATTTACAACCCTCGCCTGCGGCTCGGGTCACAAATACCTGCGATTTCTGGCTTTCTTTATTTTACAGTCCTTGGTAAGTAATGTACTATTATCTCTCGCTTGCTGGTTCGCTACTAGACAGAAATGAGTCATGTGACTCGTTTTAGGTGCTTCAATTTTAGAGCGTGCATAACCTTTATTACCAGTAATTTATATAACTGAATTAATTTTGTATTAAGCAGAAACGTCTGCAAGCGAAATTTCAATTTTATAATTGAAAAAAAATTTAAAAATTCACTGCGTCGAGCAACGAACTCGATGCAGTGAATTTTTCCATTTTTCTTTCAATTATAAAATTTATGTAACTGTTACGTAACAGTTGCATACACTGCTTTATCTACACACATATTATAAATCCTAAATGACGTGTTCGGAAACCATTAGAATGACCGCCATTGCACCGCCATGGCCAACTCGATTGTGCCGGCGGTCAGGGAGGAGGGCAACCGCTGTCGGGGAGGAGGGCTGGATTTTCATTACGTTACCAAAATCGATGTTCCAAATTTGAAACTCATAACTTAATAATATTTGAGCATGAAATGTTAAAATTACGTTACTGCTACAGATAAAAAACTTATAATAAAATTGGTTGTTGTAATGCTGGCCATTGCCTACCGTTTTTGAACATATTTTAGAGGACTTACAATGTGAGTGTAGATAAAAGCTTTTATTTAGTTCAACCTGTCCCGTTGTCTGTAATCAAATCTTGCAACTTAAACTTGATCCACTTCCCGGCTCCTGATTCAGATGAAATAATAAAAAAAAACTTATTATCGAACGAGCGGAGCGTAAGCGAAGTAAGTTCTTACAAACAACTTCTGGCTAGTGGGACGTCTCGGCATTTCGATGGCTTTTTGATATTGAGAATTTGTTCCGCGATAACTTTAGTAAGGCTTTTCTGATCTTCATGAAATTTGTTGGGGTTGTAGCAAATATATAATTTGAGAGTTCGTATATGAACAGGATCGACCAAGGGATCATGGAGCTAGAAGGCTCGAAAAAATCATCATATGGGTCTTGTTATATTGGTCATCTCGTTTACAAGGAAATGGCGAGTTCTGAGTTCGAGGCGGACTACCAGTATTAATAAAATAATTTTAAACAAAAAAAGAACCGACTTCACTTAGCATCCACCTTTCCAACACCAAATGCTCGAGCTGCTGTAAAAAATACTCAAATCACTACAGGTGTGCCTTTAATAGTTGAAGAGTTCCCTCGATTTCTCCAGGATCCCATCATCAGATCCTGACATGGTTACAATGGGACCAACTGTGAAGTATACGCTTTCAAACAAAAAAAAGAATTTTCCAAATCGGTCCAGCCGTCTTCGAATAATCGGTGAACATACATAAAAAAAAAAATATAGCAAAAACAAAGATCCCGACGAATTGATAACCTCCTCCTTCGAAATCTTGAAGTCGGTTGAAAAATTAAATTTTTGAAAAAAGTTATTGTTATTTGTCATAGGTCAAACAAATGTGACAGGGGCGAGCCAATGAAGAAAACATAAACTTACCAAGCAGTTTGTCAAATATATTAGTGCCCATCATGGCGGCGCAGTAATCGTCCTGGCGGGCGAAGTTGCCTATCGCGAGCACGGCCGCGCTCAGCAGGTGCGGGTTGGAGGCTTCCAGCCAGCGCACCGTGGTCTCGTACACCGCGCCGCGGCCCGACGCGTATAGGAGGTGCATTGCTTCATCTGAAACAAAATACAATTTTTCAACCGACTTCAAGATTTCGAAGGAGGAGGTTATCAATTCGTCGGGATCTTTGTTTTTGCTTGTTTTTTTTTTTTTTTTTTAGCGATTATTCGAAGACGGCTGGACCGATTTCGAATATTCTTTTTTTGTTTGAATGAGTATACTTCACAGTTGGTCCCATTGTAACCAGGTCAGGATCTGATGATGGGATCCTGGAGAAATCGAGGGAACTCTTCAACTATTATAGGCACACTTATAGTGATTTGAGTATGTTTTACAGCAGCTTGAGCATTTCCTTTTGGAAAGGTGGATGCTAAGTGAAGTCGGTTCTTTTCAACCGACTTCAAGATTTCGAAGGAGGAGGTTATCAATTCGTCGGGATCTTTGTTTTTGCTTGTTTTTTTTTTTTTTTTTATGTATGTTCAGCGATTATTCGAAGACGGCTGGACCGATTTCGAATATTCTTTTTTTGTTTGAATGAGTATACTTCACAGTTGGTCCCATTGTAACCAGGTCAGGATCTGATGATGGGATCCTGGAGAAATCGAGGGAACTCTTCAACTATTATAGGCACACTTATAGTGATTTGAGTATGTTTTACAGCAGCTTGAGCATTTCCTTTTGGAAAGGTGGATGCTAAGTGAAGTCGGTTCTTTTCAACCGACTTCAAGATTTCGAAGGAGGA
This sequence comes from Pammene aurita, assembly GCA_947086415.1. Classification (NCBI taxonomy): domain Eukaryota; kingdom Metazoa; phylum Arthropoda; class Insecta; order Lepidoptera; family Tortricidae; genus Pammene; species Pammene aurita. The sequence goes on along the minus strand of OX352297.1, from coordinate 37,138,061 downwards.
GGTTATCAATTCGTCGGGATCTTTGTTTTTGCTATTTTTTTTTTTTTTTTTATGTATGTTCACCGATTATTCGAAGACGGCTGGACCGATTTGGAAAATTCTTTTTTTGTTTGAAAGCGTATACTTCACAGTTGGTCCCATTGTAACCATGTCAGGATCTGATGATGGGATCCTGGAGAAATCGAGGGAACTCTTCAACTATTATAGGCACACCTATGGTGATTTGAGTATTTTTTACAGCAGATCGAACATTTGGTGTTGGAAAGGTGGATGCTTAGTGAAGTCGGTTCTTTTTTGTTTAAAATTATTGTTTAGAATTATTTTAATATATAGGATGATATCGGAGAAGTAAAAGATGCAATTAAGAATTGAATGAGAATAATTTTAAACAAAAAAGAACCGACTTCACTTAGCATCCACCTTTCCAACACCAAATGCTCGATCTGCTGTAAAAAATACTCAAATCACCATAGGTGTGCTTATAATAGTTGAAGAGTTCCCTCGATTTCTCCAGGATCCCATCATCAGATCCTGACCTGGTTACAATGGGACCAACTGTGAAGTATACTCTTTCAAACAAAAAAAGAATTTTCCAAATCGGTCCAGCCGTCTTCGAATAATCGGTGTACATAAAAAAAAAGCAAAAACAAAGATCCCGACGAATTGATAACCTCCTCCTTCGAAATCTTGAAGTCGGTTGAAAATGGTGAATTTAGTATCCAAGATATTGGTTTCAATATTGATCATTATCGGCCTCATAGCCCAGTCGATAGTGACCCTGCCTATAAAGCAGGAGGTTCCGGGTTCGAATCCTGGTCAGGGCATTTATTTGTGTGTTTATCACGGATATTTGTTCCTGAGTTATGGATGTTTTCTATGTATTTAAGTATTTATCCATATTTATTTACTATATATATCGTCGTCTAGTACCCATAAGGCCATAACATAAGCCTTATTGAACATACTATGGGCCTAGGTCGATTTGCGTTATATTGTCCTATAATATTTATTTATTTAACATTATTTGTAAAATTTTACCCATGTAAAAAAATTCTTACACGTAACTTGGTCATTTCTCATACAGTTCCATGTGTCAAAAGCTGTAGTGTGACCATGATTTAACAAAATCCCCGCTACTTTCCCGCGAGCGTGATGCGAGCGCGACGCGCGCCGAGAGCATTGCGCTCAGCTCCCGCCCCGCTAAAGAAACGCGCCTTTCCGGCGGAGCCTTTAGTTACCAACCTCCAGTAAGCACAATGACCAGTAGATCGCAGGCTTGCTTGACCAGAGACTCCACCTCAGAGTCCGAAGCTCTCAGTTCTCGCGAGGCCTGACGCTGAAGTAACGCCTCCAGGCGAGAACAAACATGTTGGACGCCTTCATGACGCGCTAAGAGCGTCTTTACTGATTCTGTAAAAGTAAATATTTTTGTGAAATATATATCATACACAAAGAAAGTGACCTCCTGTGTACAGATGTAGTGAGTAGTCCCTTTCCACCGTAAAAAATCGGATAAGTTCATTAATTATTAAATTTGAACTTTCGTGAGACATACAGCCTTGGCCAGAAGTGTTGAGCATAGCTCTTTTTCGTTTACAATTTTGATGTATGTATTAATTCCCTATAATAACAATGTACGATGACGTAATGTGTTATATTTTATTGATATATCTAGAAAACTTCACTTAATAGCACTTTCAAGGTACCCATAAAATATCAAAAGGGGAGGTCCCAAAAATGCGAATTTAGGTCAGTGCAACAAATTGCAAATATTCTATGCAGATACTACTCACTTCAACAAAACATGCCTGTTTAGTTTGAATTAATTGATAAAATAACTTTAAAAAAGATAGAGACGCCGGTCTAAACTTTCGAGTTTTGTATGAAAATCACAAGGGTGCTCAACACTTCTGGCCAAGGCTGTACACTATAAAACCGTTTTATTTTATAGGGATGGTCTTATTAAACTTTCAATAGGTATGACAAGGTAGAAGAAGAATGTATGACAGAGAAGACGCTTATCGTTGCTCCTTATCATACTCTCACATTGTGATTATGGCTTACTTCCAAAGGGCCCTAAGTACAATATAAATGTTTGTTACCCACCACTTTTTGAAATTTTTGAAGGGGAACAAAGAAACTGACTAAATTATGTAGGCTAGCTAAGGTATGCTTTCACCCATCTTGAAATGAGTTTCCAAATTAGTTGCATTGCATGATGGCAATATGGAATTTTCAGAAGCTCATAGAGCCGCGGTTTCTGTTTTTCAATGTAATATTTGAATTTTTTTTTTTATCTACACTCACACTGTAAGTCCTCTAAAACGTGTTCAAAAACGGTAGGCAATGGCTAGCATTACTACAACCGATTTTACTATGATAAGCTTTTTATCTGTGGCAGTAACGTAATTTTAACTTTACATGCTCAAATATTGATGTGCTATGAGTTTTGATAACATAATGTAAATCCTGTGCTCCTTCCTGACCAACGGCACGCGCCCGCGCGGCCGCCGACACGCGCCTCCCCGACCGCCGGCACAATCGAGTTGGCCATGGCGGTGCAATGGCGGTCGTTCTATGGTTTCCGAGCACTTAATTTAATATATATAATATGAGTGTAGATAAAGCAGTGTATGCAACTGTACGTAATTAGGCCTTAAAACACTCGTGTGATCTTATTATGAAAAAAAAAACCACACTCGTATTTTAAGGACCCTTATTACGTAACAGTTACATAAACTACTATTTAAAACATGAAGAGCCACAACTGACCCTTCAAAGAGCCTCATGTGGCTCACGAGCTGCGGTTTGCCGACCCTTGATTTAGAGTAATGACTCTAGGGTCAAAAACCATGAAGGAAACAGTTATAGTAGGTTGTTAACCAAGGGTTGAAAGTGACCCATTTCACCTGAGATATTTCAATAGTTTGAGGGTGAAATGGGTAATTTCACCCGAGTTAAACACTCTGCTTTTCATTTCGACTGTGAGGAAAGTTCAATACTACACGCACATTTTATAAAACAGGTATATAAAGAATAATCTATAAATATGTTGTGTAAAATTTTAACAATTTGAAAAAGATAAATCCTATGTTTAGCCGGTGGTCAGAGAGGAGGTCATCCGGGTGGGCACTGGCTCAATCCACAATTAACACAGCTAATTACTTTCCACCCTAGGGATGAACAAGCAATTTTCCACCCGGCCATCTACACAGGAAAATAAAACTTTCCGAGCAGGAGAGATGAAAAGAATATTTGTATGGATAATATGACCACTGAAGTTTCCTCTTAACTTACCATGTTCAGCTTGTAAAAGCAAATGGTCCAGACACAGTTCCGAAATCTCCATATTAACCGTCTCCTGCAACACTTTTAGCACCAACAAGTTAATGTCTTCACTAAACAGGAACTCCGGAGTATTATCATTCACCACGCTGAGGATCAGCAGCACCGTAGACACCAGGTCATCATCCATATCCTCGCTTTCTAGCTCCGACGCCAGGATCCGCTGCATCAGCTCTAACAGACCACTTTCCACTATAGACTCCGTAAACTGCTGCCCACCAATTGCATAATTCAGTAATGTTTTACAAGTAAAGATTTTTATTTCGCTCAAACTTGTGTTATCCAAAGTTGTTTTAAGTAGTTTTGATAAGAGATTAACACCACAGTCTAGGACTAGCTTTCTTGACGTGTCACAGTCACAGCATAAGTTTCCAAGAGCTCTGCAGCAATGCTTGACAAGTTCCAATCGGTCTGAGGTAACATCTTTACCGAGAATATTTAATATTGGTTCTATCACATCTTTTTTAGCAAATGTTTCCCGTTTATCCTCACATTTTGCGAGTTCAGAGATCGCTTGTACAGCCAGTGTCACGATTTCTTGGTCATTATTCTTCAGTAAAGCCGAGAGACAGTTTGAAACGTCATATTCATAGCTTTTTCCGTGTTTGATTATATCTTTCAATTTTGTCTTCAAATCGTTAACATTTGTTATATTTTGTATAACTAGTGTTTCAAGTGAATTAGATTTCTTAGCAGAAGGACCTAAAACATAAATATAATGCGATTTAATACAGGTTTTGATAGCAAACACGAAAATTTGTAACAGGTGAAAATAACATACCGTCCATGATGATAAATTAACGAAGAAGACAATTCTTGGATTGAGAAGGTTATAGAAGACGCAAAGCTGTCATATATTCATAGTTTTAGAAATAAAGTTATATTGGAAAATGCGAAGAAAACCTAAAGTGTAAAAACCTCAAGTAGAAATTAATTCCGAGTTTCGGATCGCAAAGTAATTAACGTTTAGACAGATCAGAAGAGTATTTTATTGACGGTAACAAACAGGAGTTTGCTAGATCAAAAAATGTATCTTCCGTATATTTCTCAAATGTCTCGAACAGGTTTTTATAAAGTGTCAAAAAATTGACAAAGTCAGCTATCATATCATAGTTGCCAACCAAACAAAACAAAATAAACAAATTGCCGCGTTGTTGTTACTGCTTGACTTGACTGCTTGTTTTAGTTGTTATTTCGCAATTTCACATTAATACTTGTTTTATTTTGACAATTTACATCCTTCTTTTATAACATTGAACAATCTAGTAAACCATGGCGGACACAAACCTCGCAGAACTCAGAAAGCAGTGCATGACGAGTCTCTATCTGTGCTCCGACAATATCACCAAATATCTGGACGAGGAGAAAGAAGCAGAGTTCGCGAAGCTTAAGTCCTATGTGAAGGATTACTGCACACTGGAAGCTCAGGAAGATGTCGCCAAGCAAGCTTTGGCTAAGGCAGAAGTATGTAGCTTTTCTTTCGAAATTATCAACATTGTGACCGGCATGCGTAAAAATATCAATAGACCGGTTTATATAATCTTTATCGTCTAAGGGATTTTAAACAGAAAAACCCTTTTTTTCCTGCTTATTAATTATTGTAATTTATCTCTTTTTTATTTACTAACAATTTCATATTGCTATTCTGATAAGTAAATATAAACTTGCTAGTCAATTAGTACTAAGGAGTTACACTTAGATCATTCCCATTGCAAAAATAAATATTAACCAAACATTAAACAAATTAAAAATCCATAAACTTCTCTATATATTCTACTCCGAATATACCCTATGAAAATGTAGATCATTGCATACTCAAACGAAACCAGTATAGCAATACTATTCTAGTAACAATCTATGGACTTCTGTACAGACTGTCACAGGATCTGCTCTGTGACTAAAGCCAAGCAAACCATCATTTTGTAGTGAAAATACTGACTTCACTTTTCAAAGAGCAAATTGCCGAGTTGTTGTAAAAAATACTTAAATCACTATGTGTGCTTATAATAAGGTAGAATTAATAATTTAGTGGAGTGATTTGACAGCTCTCGGCATACAAAGCGGTTGTCAAATGTATGTAAAGTTCTGTCAAATCACTCCGCTGAGTTATTAATTCTACCATAGTTGAAGAGTTCCGTCGATTTCTCCCATCCCATCTTCAGATCCTGACCCGATGACAACTGTCAAGTATACCCTTTAATACAAATGAATTTTCCAAATTGGTCCAGCCGTCTTCGAATAATCGGTGAACATACATAAAAAAAAACTAACAAAGATCCCGACTGAGAACCTCTTCCTTCAAAATCTTAAAATCGGTGGATGATATTGTCATACCCACAGGCAGAAACGGATGCGTCAAACATTGACTCCTTACAAGACAAGTTCAGCAAGTACCTTGACACCTTGGCGAAGAAGCAACACAATGTGGCCAAGCACCCGCACATGCTGGAGATGACCAAGAGGGCTGAGCGCGGATTGAGGGAAACCAGGAGTAAGTTTTGTGCACACACCTGGCTAAAATCTTTTATGAAATGACATTATTTAATTCAGGTACAAATCTCATATAGAGTTTGTAACAATCAATAAGTAAATAAGTAAGTAAGTAAGTACATATTCTTTATACTACAGTACGGGAACAGTTTTGAGCTTCGATAACTCACAAGTGCGATTTTCTTTTTTAGTTAGAGAATATGATATGATTACTTATAGTAAAAAATATTTTCTAACAGTTTTTAACGTCGCGCTAGGTATTATATAGATATTTGTCAATAACAACAAGAAAAGATTATACAAGATATGTTTTCCTTTACCATACTATTGCATTCAACTATTACAATATCATCTGTCATTTTATAACAGTTTGGTCAATAGATTATGTGAGCATAATCGAAAACAATTTTTCAAAATATAAGTGACCTTGGATTCTAAATGAATTACAAATGGCTAAGACGACATATGCTCTTGACAAAAGCGTTATAAAATGTGAAGTTGTGTTGCAATAGTAAAAAGCGATAGCCTGGTGGAGAAAAATATAACTTACATAATCTTTTCTATGTGTAGCAAACAAATTTATGTATTATACCTAGCGCAATGCTAACATTTGTTAGAAAATATTTTTTATTATTAGTACTTAATGTATTCTAACAGGTCACAAAATAAAACTGACTTGTGATTTATGTCATTTTTATATGTTAAAAAGGCGTTCCCGTACTCCACGATTACTGCACCAAAAATACAAGAAAAAAAAAAGTTATGATGAATAATAAATGTTATGGGACAATCTTACACAAGTCAACCTAGTCCCACAGTAAGCCTTATTGGCTTGTGTTGTGGGTACTATATATATAATAGATAGATATAGATAAATACTTAAATGCATAGAAAACATCCATAACTCAGGACCAAATATCCGTGATAAACACATAAATAAATGCCCTGATCAGGATTCGAACCTGGGACCTCCAGGGCAGGGTCACTACTGACTAGGCTAGGAGGCTGTTACAATAAGTAATTAAATCATTTAAATTATAGACAGGAATATTGTTAAAAGTAAAATGACGTGTTCACCTGTAATTGGGGTGCATAAGTGCCCATATACATCATAAGGAATTTCTGTATCCCACTTAATCTTATGTACTCTGTTGGTGTCCCGTATAATAAACAAAATAAATAAAAAATAAATAAATAAGTAAAGTAAAATGACTAAAGTGAGTAGTAATATGTTTATAATAAGTTTTAAGCCGTCTAAAACCTACTAATGATAAGATTTAAGTTAAAGTTCGGACCCGTGGACCCGGGGTATGTCCTTAAACTACGTCCGGACTTGAAATGGGTATGTCCTTAAACTACGCCAAAAAGAGAGGTATGGGCACTGCGAATGGCATCTCGCTAAGTGTGGTAGGGCACGTTCAGCGAATGTCATCTCGCTCAAATCTGGAGCAGAGCCCGACTGGGGAAGTACCTCCACCTTACAGAAAACCACAGCCAAATAGCACTAGACCCTACTCACCAGCAGGAACACAACACTATGAGTAGGGTGTAGTGCTATTTGGCTGTGGTTTAATGAATAAAAAAAAATATGGGAAGATTATTTTCCTGATGAATGGAGAATACTGTAAAAAAAACCGGCCAAGTGCGTGTCGGGCCACGCATAATGGAGGGTTCCGTACCGGCTATCGAAAAATTCATATCGCAAGGTCGTATCTGCCTATGTACGTAGTTTTTTGGAGATATCTCAAAAACGTCTAAACCGATAATGTTCAACATAATTTTCGTGGAAAGAATATTCAAAGATGTATCTTCTTGAATTTTTTCATAATTTTTGGACTTACGGTTCAAAAGTTACAGGGGGGACACACAACTTTTTTGACTTTCGGAGTGATTACTTCTGAATCAAAAAATATTGAAAGGAACCTCAATGTTATTTTTCAATACCTATCGATTGATATTCATGTTGATATTTGGTAGAAATATTTTTTTGACAATTAGTTACATGTATGGCCCCACATAAAAATTTTTTTTTGCAATTTTAGTACAGAACTAAGTAACGGCACACAAAATACACCTTATGTTAAAATTTGATAAAGTTACGTCTCATAGTAAGCTTTGCTTAGTTTGGGACTAGGTTGATTTGTGTAAGATTGTCCCCAAATATTTATTTATCTATAGTTTCCGAGTAAAATGGCTGTAACATATGGACGGACGGACGGACGGACAGACGGACATGACGAAACTATAAGGGTTCCGTTTTTGCCATTTTGGCTATGGAACCCTAGAAATCGTGGGGAGTGGCGTCGCCTTGAGGGTGTCCCAAGTAACACAGGAAGCATTATAACATATGAATAGTTAACTTATTTCGAACTTAAGGACCGTATAAACTCTTATATACCTTCACCGAGCAACTTGTCGCATTATATGATGCTTTGAGCTGTATAACGGTTGTATAATGGCATATCTAAATGCTTTTGTAAAGCCTTTAGCTTTAGTGCAGCAAATCACAACGCAACTGTACAGCTTTCGACTGTTTAAAAGCACTTAAGTGCTTTAGGTTCTACAATAGCATTATAAAATGCTTTAAGCTGTATAACGGTTGTATAATGGCATGTATAAATGCTTTTTAAAGCCTTTAGTTTTAGTGCAGCGAACCAAAATGCAACTGTACAGCTGAATGCTGTACAGTTGCGTTTTGGTTTGCTACACTAATGCTTCGGTGTGGTTTAGTGCCTTAGGTTCTACAATAGCATAAATAAATGCTTAATGCTGTTTATGAGCATGAATATTAGCCATTATAATGCCACGTAAATCCGGTATACAGCTTTCAGCTGTTTTCAGTGCTTTAGGTTCTACAATAGCATTTTATTATGCTTTACGCTGTATAACGGTTGTATAATGGCATATGTAAATGCTTTTGTTTAGCCATTAGTTTTAGTGCAGCAAACCACAACGCAACTGTACAGCTTTCGACTGTTTAAAAGCACTTAAGTGCTTTAGGTTCTACAATAGCATTATAAAATGCTTTAAGCTGTATAACGGTTGTATAATGGCATGTATAAATGCTTTTTTAAAGCCTTTACTTTTAGTGCAGCGAACCAAAATGCAACTGTACAGCTGAATGCTGTACAGTTGCGTTTTGGTTTGCTACACTAATGCTTCGGTTTGGTTTAGTGCCTTAGGTTATACAATAGCATAAATAAATGCTTAATGCTGTTTAAGAGCATGAATATTGCCACGTAAATTCGCTATACAGCTTTCAGCTATTTTTAATGCCTTAGGGTGTACAATAGCATTTATAAGTAGGTAATACGTTCCTAATGCAGTATAATAGCAATAATATAAACCATTACAAAGCCAAGTAATTCACTATAAGGGGCTGTTCATAAATTACGTCATTTTAAATGGGGGGGGGGTCTGGACATCGGATGATGGTAGCATGACGTAGGAGGGGGGGGGGGGGCGGTCATTCCGAAGATCACATCATTAATGTGTAAAAAAAGGAATGAAAGTCGTGTTTCTATAAACTTTTAATGCTATAAAATATTATCTACTAAATAGTTTTTTATTTTACAATTAAGCTTAAAACCCATTTTTTTTAATGACGTCACTTTATTTGGCAGGGGGAGGGTTGGATGATTTTAGGGGGTGGGGGGGGGGTTAAAAATCATCAAAAAATGATGACGTAATTTATGAACAGCCCCTATACAGCTTTTAGCGATTTTAGTGCCTTAGGTTCTACAATAGCATAAATAAATGCTTAATGTTGTTTAATAGCATAATTATTCACGTGTAATGCTGTACTGTAGGCATAAATAAGGCATTTTTTAAGGGTCACTGAGCTGCTATTGGACTAAGAGCTAGCCACGTCAGATATGATACAATAATGAGAGCAACAAAACCCGTCTGGTTAGATTGCTATACTATTCTTATTGCTAGATCCTGGCATCTGGCAGCTTTTAATGGGTGGAGGTCACAGTGACAGACTAGCAAAATGTTTTAATTGGAAAATAGTAATACCAAACTACGTAAAAATTGCCGAAGTTGTCTCAGTTATAAAGGACAGGGCCTATATTTTAAGGGGCTCCCTGGTGCCAACGACCTTAGATCTGTTTCCCTTAGTTTTCTAATGATTTATATAGCTTATCATATTATCAGTAACGGCTTTAAGCAATATAGTATCCTATATTTACTTCAATATTCATTGTCTTCGGGATATTTGACATCAAAGTAGAACCGGTTTAGGCTAAAAAAGGGGTTTTATGTTCATAAATTTTGTTTTAATTAGTTAAAAATTAAAATCTCTCTATAGTTTTTAGAGACATCAAAGAGGAACCCTAATATGTAGATTACGTATATGTAAGATTCTTTACACCTTACATAATTACATATTTTAAAAATATCATAAAAAAATAACGGCTCATTTATTTCAAGATCCGGCTCTACAGAATGGAGTTAAACGATTCAAAAACCGATAGTCGTTTGCCTTATAATTCTATCTATAGTGAATATGTTGGAATATCGACTCAAAACTGGTCAAAAATCGATAAAAAAAACGTTAGACCAAAAAATATTGTGTATTATTACCATACATCGGGGTTTTCGGTGCGGGAATGTTTGACATTAGCCAAAGAGTAGGCATGCGGTCGGTTGGGAAGTGCATGTTTCGCTCTTGGCCGGCTAGCTCTCACCGCAGGGAAGGCCGCGGTGCGGGATTGTTATTTTGCAACGGTCCACTCCGCACTAACATATGGAGTGGAACTGTGGGCCCGTGCCGCAGACTGGTACCGCGTTTTCTCCCTGCAAAAGCGAGCCCTTCGTCGAATGACCAGAATGCCAACCGACGCCCCAGCCCGAGAGCTCTTCATAGAGTTCCAAATCCTGCCCCTTCCCTGCATTCTAATACAGCAGGTAGCTATTTTCGCTTTTGCAAATAGTAAGCTATTTAAGCGCAAGGGAATAAACGTAAATTATCCATTAAGAAGCAATAAACATGCAAACCGGATGGTGGCGGAGCAACACAGTTTAGCGAAGTCAGTCTATTGCCTTGGTCCCTCCGTGTATAATCGTTTGCCTGATTTTATTAGGAATGCAACTTCCACCGCAGCATTTAAAATTAATTTAAAAAAGTGGCTACTAAAAAATATGTACTACAGCTATAATGAATTTTTTGACTTACCTTTTACCATATAAAATACAAATAAATGTACTGTAATGTAATTAATTATATAGTATGATAATACCAATTAAATATTGTAAGATATACATGACATAATGATGTACGATGTAGTAGTTATAATTGTTATACACAATCAGTGTTATTTACAAAACGACCTGTAACAATACTGTTACCAATAAAAAATTTCATTTCATTTCATTAACTTAAAAAACAGAATGTACTCTAGCACGTTTCTACCTAATGATTAATTGATCGAAAAAATCATAGGTATATACAATTTACAAATATGTAATAGCTGACTATTATGTATATATATTGTAGGTACATATACCTATGATTTTTTCAAGTCTTTTTTTATTAATTCATGTAATGACTGATCATTGTCAACCTCTTCAGTTAATCAAATAGTTCATAAATATCGGACGTCAAGATTAATATTTGACACTTATTATACCGTGTCTTTGTCTTAGGTAGATCTAGTTATTAAAATACGGATATGCAATTACATTTTTAAAATACTAAGTATACATATAATAGTCAATACAAACATGCCTCTAAGAAAAAAAGCTTGTATCATAGTGTGTAAGCTATTCACAGAGAGGTAGTTATTCATTAGGAATAATATGATATTTTCTCAGACTAACTCTCAACCTATCTGTTTATCTCTACTCTTTCTCAAATCGTTCCCGCACCGAAAACTCCGATGTATGATTATTACGGAAACAAAAACAGTAGGCGACAAACTATGAACTATATTTTATTATACATCGTTTGGCACTACTTTCTCCCAACATAAACTTTTATATAATTTCTCTTAATATTGTATAGTATTTGTATAGTTTCTCATAATATTGCATCAAACCCAGATCTCTAGGATTTATTTTCTTGAAATGGTTTGCATTCTTTGACCTCCACCACTTTAAAGCTGCCAGATGTCCAGATCTAGAAATAAGCATACTATACCAAACTGACTAGAGGGGTTTGGTTGCTCTCATTATTGTGTCATATCCGACGTGGCTAGCTCTCCGTCTATATAGACCAACGCCATTTTGTAAATAATTTATAACCTAAAAATAAAATCATGCGGACCTATTTTTACAAGGAAAATACCTATATAATAATGAAACTACTTAATTTAAGACTGCTCAACCAACACTATTATGTTAATAATGCAAAACTCGTTCTATACGAGGATTACACAATTGTTTTGTTTATTTGACGCATATCTTTGCATAATATTTTATAGCAAAACCACAATAAATCAAAGGCGCGTGAAAATTTTCAATGAAACTTATATACACATTTACAGTAAACTACATTGCGCAGTCATATTTGAAGGATATAATAACGTAAAAGTGTCAAAAACTTTTATAAATTTTGTTAGGATGCAAACAAATAAAGGTTGAACACGCCAAAACCTGGGCATATAAAAATAGCTATAGTTATTCGAAAAATGGAGATATTTAAACTTTTGAAACAACAATTTTCTCACAAGGAACTGGGCTATAAAATGATGATAGTTTTATTTTCTTTTATTTATTCGTTGGCAAAATGTCGAGCGTACAACATCAAAAACGTGAACGCATTTTGCACGAACATGTAAAAAATCCCATGTTAAGCTACATAGATATCGCGAAAAGGCTGAAATATCCACAATCTACGGTTGGTCACGTGTTAAAAAGTTTCCGTGAACGCTTGACAATAGATAGAAAGCCAGGAAGTGGTGGGTTGCAGGGAGTCAAGAATAAGAAGCAGGAAAGAGTATTTTAAAGATTTTTGCCTCAAATCATACGATTTCATCTCGTGATGTTGCAAAAAAAGTGAAAATGTCTTAGTCCTGTGTCCAAAAAGTGATACAGATGGCAGGACTGAGGAGTTATAAAGCCCAGGCCGCACCAGATCGAGACTCAAAACAGAACTTATCCGCAAAGATACGGTCGCGACAACTCTATGAAGATTTTCTTACAAAATTTAAATGCGCGGTGATGGACGACGAGACGTATATAAAATTGGATTGTAAACAAATACCTGGTCAAGAGTTTTATACTAGCAAATCTCGAACAGATACTCCTGAAGATTTTGAATTAAAAAAATGAGGGCAATTTCCAAAAAAATACCTTCTTTGGCAGGCAATATGTAGCTGTGGTAAAAGAAGTCGCTCGTTTATCACCACCGGGACAATAAACGGCGATATTTATCAGAAAGATTGTTTACAGAAGCGTTTGCTGCCTTTAATAAGACAGCATGCTTCACCACCGCTGTTTTGGCCAGATCTAGCCAGTTGCTAATACGCAAAATCAGTTATGGATTGGTACAACGCTAACAGGATCATGGTGGTACCCAAAATATGCAATCCGCCAAATAGTCCGGAACTGCGGCCTGTTGAAGAGTACTGGAATATTATGAAAGGAATTCTAAAAAAGACAGGCGGAGAAGTAAAATCGGTCCCTGAGCTACAAAAAATATGGACCTGGGCGACAAAAATCTTTTCTAAAGAGATGGTGCAAAGTCTTATGAGCCGTGTGCGTAGAAAAGTTCGATCTATGGCTTACTGTGTAAACATTAATTAAAATTAAAAATTTGATTTTAGAATTCATTAAATTTGTCATTAAATGTGGTATTCATAATGTAGTTATTTATTTTCAAACTGGTTTAAAAACAAATTTTGCGTGCCCAAGTTTTGGCGTGTTCAACCTTTATGACGTGTCACTCATTCAGTTTTTTGTACCGTCTTCGTCCATTTTATATTGCGAGACAAAGTAGTTAAATCACAACGTTAATTGTATTATAACATTTGTTCCGTCGGTGTTAGAGACGTTTTTGCATTGACGTAAGGTTTATTTTACTACACTCTTATGCTAGTGTAATGCTTTTGTATTGCGATTGGCAAGTTAATCGAGAGTACTTATGCTTCTTTGCTGCGATTAGCAAGTTTTTTGGCCGTATTAATGCTTCTTTAATGCAGTTGGCAACTTAATAGAGCGTACTAATGATTCTTTAATGCGATTGGCACTTTCCATGACAACGATAATGCTAATAACGCAGACATATTGCGCCTGTAATGCTATTAAATGACCTGTATAGGATCTCAAGCTGGGTAATTCGTGCCCATTTAAGACCTATATCAGCACTATAAACGTTTATAATGCTACTATAAAACGAACTGAAAATGCTAAAAGCATACAGATATGCTGTAAGACGGCCGTTATACTGCTTTGATGTGTTACTTGGGGTGTCATTCATTGGTCACATTGGTACACTGCGATCATCTTTTGTTTACGAATTTTACGATTGACACATGATTTTTATACATTTGATTTTCTACCTTGTTGTCCTGATCGTAAAGTCAACATTATAAGCATGACACTATTTGGTGCCGTGTTTTAAATATCGACTATATTTTGTTCGCGATAAGGTAGAATTCCAAACGGATAAAAACTATCTGTCAAGTTTTAACCAGCTTTAATCAAAGTGTAGCTGATTTAGTACGGAGTTGGCTTAAGAGGCTGACAACACCCGATGACTTTCAAATTGACTTTACTTAAGCAGTTTTTAGCTATACTACCACAACTACTTGTGCTAACTAATTGTTTTGGGAAAGTAAAAAAAAATCTTAATATTCATCGTATTTGGAAGAACTTTGTTAATTCCGATACCTACGCGATTTGACGAAATCGGCTCGCAAAGAAAAAAATCCAAAGTTATATCTTAAATTTAACTTTAAACTGTTGTATGTCTTTAGTTTCTAGACTTATACGTCTGTAATTAAGGACAGCATTCCTCCACACTAATACTAAAAACTTCCTTATTTTATATTTCTCAATTAATGCATAGTTTTTTTTTAATTCATCATCTTGCTAAATTTGCAATGAGCTCAAATACTAATCGTAACACAGTATTTCTCTTTCACTCGTGCTGAAAAAGATAGGGATGGAATTCAGCTCCTATCATCCCCTTAAAGCATACGATTCCTGAATTTAAATCGTAAAGAAAGACCAACGAAACTACGAGTAACACATAGGCACGAGAACACGAAATAAAAGTTGAACCAGACTATGAAATTATTTTTATCATCTGTACATTGTAAATGTTTCCTCTTCGACATCCTTCAGTCTCAATTTATACCTAATTTGTTTTAGGTAACCTGGAGGAATCTGACTTAGCTATTACTGAAAATATTGAATCTGACAATAGAATGGTGAGTGTTATCATCAAACTATATTTAAATTCTGTATCCTGCTTTCTTCTTTTGCTACACGACTCCAAATTCCCCAGAATCAACCCATATAGTGACTAAAATAATTTTAAATAAGAACCGACTTCGCTTAGCCACCACTTTTCCCAAAGCAAATGCTCGAGCTGCTGTAAAAAATACTCAAATCACTATAAGGTGTAGATGTGCCTATAATAGTTGAAGAGAAGAGTTCCCTCGATTTCTCCAGGATCTCATCTAAGATCCTGACCTGATGACAATGGGACCAACTGTAAAGTATACTCTTTCGAACAAAAATATAATTTTAACTAGGTACTTTCGTGAGACTAACATATTAAAAATATTTATAACGGGTTACTCACGTAATTTAAGTCGATTCTTGCTCGACATGTTTCGATCAATAGTAGCCGGCGCGCTGCCGTCGAGGAAGGCCGCTCGTGAAAATGATCATCGTAATTTGATCGAAACATGTCGAGCAAAAATCGACTTAAATTACGTGAGTAACCCGTTATAAAATAATTTTAAAAAGAAAAGAATTTTCCAATTCGGTCCAACGGACTTCGAATAATTGGTGAACATACCTACATAAAAAAAGCAAAAACAAAGATCCCCACAAAATGAGAACCTCCTCCTTCGAAATCATGAAGTCGGTTGAAAAATTAAAATTACTATAATATTTTAATTTATGTAAATACCTATCAATTATTCCAGATTGATCCAATAAGTAAGAGGCCCATTGAGGACCCGGTGAGGAACACCATTTGCAACCATGTGTATGAACGGGCCTCCATCATGCAACTGTTGGGTGTGAACCGCAGAACCAGGTGTCCAGGTATACAATTCCACTTCTTTGAAAGATAAGTAAGCCGCCTTGTTGATTAACGTCGTCGAACGACTTAATCTAGAAAATCTCACTGTCTGAGATATCCAACTAGGCATGTCACGAATGTACGTATTCGTACGGATGCGTATAAAGCTAATATACCTACATATCATTTTCGGCATTTGCATTTGCATGCGAATATTATATGCCCATACCTTAAACTGACTTAAATTTAAAAACTTAGGGGTCGTCCTAATGCAACGCGATTATCGCAAGTCCGAATTTTACTCGTGCGAACGCACGATCAAACAGACCCTAATATAAGTAGGTGTCCTGACTGATAATCGCCCGACGCGGTCGCGCGACTAAAATGTTAAAAACTGCTCCCGCGAACTTAGTTTCAAAGCGCGATCAAAAATATTGAACTCGAATAGGTATCCTAATTCAATAATCGCAATCGATAATCGCGTCGCGAATTCGCGCGATACGAGTATAATAATCGCGACGCGCGCCGCCGGGGAACGGGGTGAGCGTATTCGAGTTCTGCACCCAGAAGGCCTAGCCAACGTGCCAATCGTTTACGTTCCGTAGCGAACGAAAGGCAACCGTCACTGTCGCACTGATATGGAAGCGTGATAGAGAGAGATGACTTACGACACGAAGCGTTAGCGATTGCCACGTTGGCTAAGCCCCCAGCTTTCGTTATCGAGCGATCACGCGACGGTCGCATCGCTTTATCTCGCCATGATCGCGTTTTCGTGACATTCGCGTTCTACTAGGACACCCAGTGTTTTGTTATCGCGCAACCACGCGATGATCGTATCCACATCGTATAAGTAAGCGATGCGATTATCGCGTGGTTGCTAACAGACAATCGCGCGATCAGTTAGGACACCTATTCGAGTTCAATATGTTTGATCGCGCAACCACGCATTGGTCGCATCGCTTACTCGCGCGATAATCGCGTAGTCGCGTTGTATTAGGACGATCCCTTAAACTTGACGTAGACCACAGCGATTATAGTTCATGGATGAATAAAGACTTGTTATATTTTCAGTGGTGGGCTGCGGTAACAAGCAACCAGTGGAGCCAGGCCATCTGGTCTCGGATGAGGAGCTGAAGTTCCGACTGACTCTGAAGGCGCACTCCACCATGATACAAGAGCACGACCCACTCGCTTTTGATGACACCCTTTAGGAACTGCGGATGAGGAATCCTAATGTAAGATTCACAATACCATTCCATGGCCATTTCGTGGCAACCGTATAATTAGTTATTATCCTTAGATTACTGTACAATTTTTCTAACAACCAATATTGGACGGCTGTCATCCACATACATATTTTGCGTTTTAGGTTATAAATTGTATGGAAATGACAGCCGTCAAATATTGGTTGTTAGAAAAATTGTACAGTAAGTATGTTTGTTTGCATGTTGTTGTTGTCGCGAATAAATGTTTTCTATTTCTATTTACAATGAGCCAGAGACCGGACTCTTCGTGGCACTTTTGAATTTTCACAGTGAGTTTTTCGACTTCCGATATACGAAATATCGATGTAGTACATTGTTATTAAATTTAAAACAAAATTAAAAGTAGAGGTAAACCACAGGCGGCCTCTAAAGAGCATTCTCTTCCAGATAACTTTTGGGTACCTTGTTGAAAGTTTGAAATGGAGATGTGAATTTTATTATATTAAACACAATACTAATATTTTAGATTGAATCAGTTCCGAAATACATACAACAATACCTAATTCATGCCCGTTTTTCTACGTCGGTGCCTAGGCGCATCGGATGTTAGAGGAGAAAATTTAAACTAAAAGTTAATTGATTTTTTATCGTCAATATGATATTCTTCCATCGCTTCAGAATATTGAGATAAAAGTTGATTTTTATGTTTATTGATATATTATATTCATAGTCGATAAATGAGAACTCACTATAACGATTCAAAAGTGCCACGTAAATTCCGATCTCTGACAATGACTGCTGCTGCGCGCGTCTTAGAGCTAAAGGAATTTATTCCTTATTTACAGCAAGTACATTCCATATTTGTATGACAGCTCCGCGCCGCGTTTGCTCTCAACTTTTACTGCTGCCATTCAAATATGGAATGAATTTGCTTTACAGAAGGTTCGAAGTGCTTTAACGCTAGTTAGACTACGGCCATTTAAGGCTCCTTATTCCCTAAAAGGTCGAAAAACTCTATTAATGAAAAAAGCCGCATAAAATGCTATTTATAAGATAGTTTGAAGTATTAGTAATACAAAAAAATAATTTTGAACCATGTTTATTATTATTAAGTACCCAAAAATACGATTCTTACAAAAAGTGTCCTGTGAAGTGTGATTTAAGTGTCATTTTTAAAAATTCATAGTAATTTGAAATTTACTGCTATAGTAATGTTTTTTTTTATCGTGATAGAAATATAGTTTAACTTTGCAATGGTAATATTTTTAGGGCAAAATATTCATAGGGTTTTCGTGGAAAAAATTAAATGTAACCGTGTTTTCATCAAAAAACTGGCATATAATCAGAAGGTATTTTGTCGATTATCCAGGATGAATCTTCGATTTTTATTTCCATGGCCGTCTCATACATGATATACTCAATTGAATTTAATTCAAATTGAAAAATATTTTTTACCCTTTTTTGCGTAATCTGAAAATGAACGGTACACCTAACTGGAAAATCCGGAAAGGCCTTCCAAGACAACCAATTTTTTTCATATTTCACTCGTTAAAACATAATATTTGCTCCGATGGCCGTCTAGATAAAGAAATGAACTATTATGTGCATCAATAGTTGATTTAAAAAAACTTAGTATTTTCGCCATAGCCTTCGAAGAAAATGAAGCATTTCGTGAAATTCGCGCGTTTTGGGAATAAGGCCTCTTAAAGTGTGCTACATTAGACTATAGTGAAGCCAAAACCAACGTTCCAATTGAGACACTCATTAAGCTGGCCGTCTCGCTCACTCTCGCTGTCTGCAGTAGCATCGCGTTGCAGCGTTCCTGCTTTATCACACTACTGGCGCCGTGACCGGATTGGTGAACCAGACAGCGCTATACACATGCAGAGCGCTATCTCGCTCGCACACCGTCGCCTCATGTGGAATCCGCTGCAGTTTGGTATCCGCCTTACTATCCTACCGATATGATGCTTTTGACTTTAATAGTGATCATAAGATTGTTTTGTTAAATTTTATATACAGTGTGGAAAGATAAGTCGGGGTAATTTCTTAGTTTTCACTTTTTTCCATACTAATTGTATGAAAAATATTTTTATTATTATTTATGGGTTCTCTTGTGCCCTAAACATGGTTGGTATTAAGAAGTTTTTATCCTTGTTGGAAATAGGATCGATTGGCATCAATTGACAACATTTCATTTTTTTGAGTGCTACTTTTTATTGTATGGCCCGAAAGAACTCACAATTTTAAGAGACCTGTACTTTTTTATTTTTGCGAAAATCCATGTTTTTTAGTGGAAAAATCCATTTATATTATTACTTGGGCAGAAAGGGCGTATGTAACAGTCGTCGAAGTATCGGCTAAATGACGTCACATGTTGTGACCATAGCGTGACCATAGTGCGCTTAAACAGTTTGACATTTGAAGCACAAGATAAACGTCAAAACTTAAAATATCAAACCGCTAACTTCGAAAGATATCTTAAGGATTGTTGAAAATGCCTTGCATTAAATATTACCTAATGAAAACTTACAATAGCAACACATCTTTATAGCCCAGTTATTTACTGTTCTACCATCAGCTGAGGGAAGTACTATCTGAGACTATATACAGATGGACCTGAGGAGAGGCCCATCTTGTTGTTTTTCTTGCGCCGATGTTTGTCATTATGTTATGTTGGTTTGTTTATTATATTGTGTGAGAATGTATATTTTATATTAGGCCACGTTTCCACCACAGATGTGCTAGGTTTATGAAGGTATCCGCCAATGAATAACTGAACGAAATTAAAATAATTTTATTATAATATACCTTTTATTTCTCCCCTGAATAACACATGGTGAATTTTACTTCTCCAGTAGTAACATTCTAAGTACAGGAAAGATATTTAACTTATTATTGACAAGTCATCAGAAAGTACTTAAGGACCTACTTAGGATACAGGTTTAAAAATGACAAGTGTTCATACTAATAAAATAAGTACTTTATTTCCTATAAAATGTAATTTATTTACCACAATCCAAAACAACTTTGGCTCGTGACATTTTAATTGATATAATTTCTCAGTTTTATCTGTAAAGGGACATTTTAACTTGAAAGTCAAATCGTCACAGATTCCGTTTGGAGAAGTACAAACAGTCATCCATTTTATGATTGTTGGCTTCTTGGAGAAACTCTTGAAGATTTGGGACGTCAGCATCAATTCTATACTGTTTTCGTTTACAAATAGTAAAGGAACATGAGGCTGCACTTAATAAAGGCCTTTGCCAGTTTGTACATAAGAACTCCGCGAAGATAACGAAGCTTCACTATATTACCTCTTATACCTCTTGTGCCAGGCAAATTGTATTTATCCGAGCTTTGCAAAAACTCACACGCGGTAAGCTCCTGCTGTCAGCTTTGACAAATCTTTCTGAGTTTCTCGTGTCCGCTTCGTTGTAGAGGTATTGGTCAATACCCAACGGGGGTATTTTCCGAGGATTCCCTGAATTCCATCGTCAGGTCGTCGTAGAAGAAAGCAGTCCGGGATCCGTGAAAAAGCGAAAATCGTAGTCGTCGTTGAAGAATGCAATCCGGGGTCTGTTAGAAAGCGAGTTGTTGTCGTCGTAGAAGAAAGCAGTCCAGAGTCCGTGACAAATCGCAACACGTAGATAATTAAATTAATCCAAGGAAACGTAAATTACAAGCGAATATTCGAATTGACAGAATTAACTGTCAGCTGTCCTGGCACTGTCAGTAGTGTTGTAATTGTCAAAGTTGTCAAACGGAAACCCAGAAGATAACGTTTTTTCATAGTGGTAGTATTGAATCAGCCGTGTGACGTCATTTTCCGGTTTACATATTTTGGTGATTTTTCCAAAAATTACTGAAAAAAAATTAAAAAAAAATGGTTTTTGTGTCTACTAGTGTATTTCTCAAAATGGTTTTCGATTTATAAAATTTGGAAATTTTGAAATATTGTCAATTGTCATAAAAAATATTTATGGCAAAAAATACGAAATAAATAGTTTTTTGTAAACTGTAGGTACTCTTTTCCAAAAATTTGTAAATGCAGTTATGTCCCTTTAAAAAAATTAAAGAATGTCTCATTTCAGTGAATTGAGCTATCTCAACGACTTATCTTTCCACACTATAGTGTTATTATGTTGTGTCAATTTATAAATTGACTAAGCAATGTGTCGTAACAAAAATGATTAAAATATACACCTCAAAATGTCGCATTTTATTGTCACCTTCCAAAATACGTGTAAAATAAGCTGCCGAGTCCGGTAAGGATTTGGAAACAAAACTCGCTAATAATTAAATAACGCACATGAATTGCATTTGATAAGATTGTTTGAAGTCTTGTTATAGCAAAAATATACTTTTGGTCCACATTTATTATTATTTAATACCCGAAAACTCAATTCTTGCTGAGCTTGTTTAGTGAGGATGTTGATTCGTGCAAAATTATCGCTTGATGTTTTTATATTATTTGTTATGCCCTCCAATATGCTTTATATTATCTGATTAAACCATTAAGCCTAGTTTATTTCTACGTGTAATACTTTATTAATTATACGTAGAAATATTTTTTTTTATAAAATACTTGAATACATTCCCAAAATTTAGGCAATTTATTCTTAAAATTGCTCTAGGTAATAAATAATACACTTGCTTAAAAAATATGTATGAAAACACTGTTGCACTCGTTTTTCAACGTATTTATATATCTTAATTACTTACTAGTTTAACATCACTGTAATCAATAAAAATCTTACTTTTTTTCACCTCTGCAAGCAAAAATCGCGAAACAGCTGAATCATCATCAGCAGCAGTCATATTAAGGTGAATTATTTATAACGAAACATAAAATCAAAATGTGTTCCACTTATACAGTTTGAACATAATAGCAGTCTTATTATTAGTTACTGTAAAATAGTTTCAAAAAGTTGAGCGAAATCGAATAAAACTTAACCGTACTCTTAACACAGAGGAAGTGGCATACAAAATGAAATATTAATTGTATTTATCTACACTCATACTGTAAGTACTCTAAAATGCGTTCAAAAACCGTAGACAATGACAAGCATTACAACAAACGATTTAACTATGATAAGTTTCTTATCTGCGGCAGTAACGTAATTTTAACGTTGCATTTTTTTTTTATACCACGACGGTGGCAAACAAGCATACGGCCCGCCTGGTGGTAAGCAGTTACCGTAGCCTATGGACGCCTGCAACCCCAGAGGATTTACATGCGCGTTGCCTACCCTTTAGGAACCTATACACACTTGCATGCTCAAATATTGTTAAGCAATGAGTTTCAAATTTGGAACATCGAATTTGATAACATAATGTTACCGCCATGGCCAACTCGATTGGTCCCGCGCGAGCGCCGGCACAATCGAGTAGGCCATGACGGTACAATGGCGGTCATTCTATGGTTTCCGAACACTTAATTTAATATATATAATATGAGTGTAGATAAAGCAGTGTATGCAACTGTACGTAATTAGGCCTTAAAACACTCGTGTGATCTTATTATGAAATTCGCCTGCGGCTCATTTCATAAAACCACACTCATGTTTTAAGGACCCTTATTACGTAACAGTTACATAATAGTAGTTTATGTAACTGTTACGTAATAAGGGTCCTTAAAACATGAGTGTGGTTTTATGAAATGAGCCGCAGGCGAATTTCATAATAAGATCACACGAGTGTTTTAAGGCCTAATTACGTACAGTTGCATACACTGCTTTATCTACACTCATATTATATATATTAAATTAAGTGTTCGGAAACCATAGAATGACCGCCATTGTACCGTCATGGCCTACTCGATTGTGCCGGCGCTCGCGCGGGACCAATCGAGTTGGCCATGGCGGTAACATTATGTTATCAAATTCGATGTTCCAAATTTGAAACTCATTGCTTAACAATATTTGAGCATGCATAGTTAAAATTACGTTACTGCCGCAGATAAGAAACTTATCATAGTTAAATAGTTTGTTGTAATGCTTGTCATTGTCTACGGTTTTTGAACGCATTTTAGAGTACTTACAGTATGAGTGTAGATAAACTACTATTTTACGTTCCTAGGCAATTATTATTATTTTTATTTTATTTTCTTTATTGAGGGAAACAAACAGCATACAAGAAGGTAAGCATATAAGTTAATACATAAGCCAAAACAGTTTCCACTTATAAGTAATACAAAATACCTTTGCTCCGAAAAATTTACATGAGAAAGAAAACATGATATAGAGAAGAGTCTAAGAATTTTAAAATATTACCATTACTATCAGGTTTGAAAAGAAAAAGTAACATAATAATAACAATAAACACATAATAATTTAGTGTCAAATCAAAAGGTATACATGCATTATAATAACCAATAAAACAAGCACATTTAGAATTTAAAACTAAGCAAGATCAATTTGAATTTGGATTTAGGTACAACATGCAAAAGACTTTATTTGTAAATTTTCTTATTTCTACTTTTAAGCTAAATTTCAAGCTTTTTGATGCTTTTTGATGGCGGAAACAAACCTATTCGCATATTGATTTATTCAGCTGGAATAAATCAATATGCGAATATTTTTTGTTGTAAATATTGGAAGATCTTGCAAGAAACCCATTACTTACATATCTTTTGCGACTGAAAGGAACAGATAGCAAAGCAGTGGACCGTGATCGGGAACGAGGACATCTCAAAAGAATCTTGCTAAGGAGGGCTTCAGAATCGACAAAATTATTTAATAATTTCTATAAAAATATTATATCTCTCTTTTCTCTTCTCACCTTACGAGGGTTGCTACTTATATATCCGGAAACAAAAAAACAAACTAACGTACACGGCTGAAAATGGTTTTATTGTTTTTCAAAGTATTCCCCTTGATGATCTATGCACTTTTGCATTCGCGTGAACCAATTTTTAAAGCACTTCTGCCACTCCGCCTGAGGTACCTCCATAACGTGTTGTTTGAATGCGTCGACAGCATCTTCAGCGGTCGAAAATCGTTGACCGCGTAATTTATTCTTTATATTTGGAAATAAATAAAAATCGTTGGGTGCCAAGTCAGGGCTGTACGGCGGATGACCCGTTAATTCCACATTTTGACCCTCCAAAAATAGAGTTGTTTCGCGTGACGTATGACAGCTGGCATTGTCATGATGAAGAATGATTCTTCGTCGCTGGTTAGTGTTACGAATTTGTTCAAATACTTCCGGTAAGCAAATGTTCGTGTACCACTCTGAATTAACCGTTCTACGGTTTTCTAGTGGCACTGTAGCTACATGGCCATTAATACCGAAGAAGCAGGCCACCATTTGTTTCAATGTACTTTTTGCACGAGTAACTTTCGTAGGGTTCGGATCATTTTGAAACACCCATACCGTTGATTGTTGCTTCGTTTCGGGATCGTATGCATAGATCCAGGATTCGTCACCTGTATAGATGTTATAAACGGCTTTTGAGTCACCACGGTTATATTTTTTTAACATTTTATTGCACCATTCGACGCAAGCATCTTTTTGCTCTTTTGTTAAGTTGTGGGGTATCCAACGCGAACAAATTTTTTTTACAGCCAAATAATTATGTAATGTGCTATTAATTCTGGTCATAGAAATACCCAGAGTCGCCTCTATCTCGCGGTACGTAACATGTCAGTCGTCCATTATAAGTTTTCGCACAGCCTCGATATTTTGTTGTACAACGACCGATTTCGCGCGACCTGCCTTAACTTCGTCCGTAAGCATACTACGTCCACGATTGAACTCACTAAACCAGTGATACACAGTAGTTTTAGATGGGGCTTCATCACCAAAAGTTGAAGTTAGTTGATCTATGCACTGTTGTTGCGTTAAACCACGCCGAAAATCATAATAAATCATAGCACAAATATTTTCACGAGTGAGTTCCATTCTTGCTGCGAGATGACATTTAAAACCCGTCAAAAACAAAACACGAGCGTTAATAAGAAAGAAAAAATATACCGGCCAGTACTTAAAAAAGTTCAAATTTTACCATGGAGGTCAAATATGCTATTTAAGAAGATTGTAATCCCGGTTTCCGGATATATAAATAGCAGCCTATGTATAAGCATTCGTGTATTTCTATTTGAAATACTTTTGTTTTCAATGTTGGATTTATATATTAGGTTTATTTAAACACTCTCTTGTCAGTTTTTAAAAGAAAATGTGTCCCAATGTTTGGTTCATTTAGTTACGTTAAATTCATGCTTGTCTGACTATAACACTAATAGTTCGCCCGAACGGAGAACTCGCGATTTTCTTGCAAACGAGTGACCAATATAACAAGACCCTAATCATGATTCTTTCGAGCCTTCTAGTTCCATAACCCCTTGATCGATCATGCTCATGAACGAATTCTCAAATTGTATTGAGCTCTACTACAACCCCTACAAATTTTATATAAATTTGAAAAACGTTACTAAAGTTATCGCGCGACAACTATTCAAAATCAATAAGCCATCGAAATGCACAGACGTCTAGGTAGCCGAATTGTTTGAAAAAACTTCACTTCGCTTATGCTGCGCTCGTTCGAAAATGGACAACCAAAAATTGCATGAAAATCGAAATATGATTGCAGTAGAAATAATATAAAAATTCCAACAAAGTTTTGGGTAAGTAAGTTTTTTTTTTTTTTTATACTACGACGGTGGCAAACAAGCATACGGCCCGCCTGATGGTAAGCAGCTACCGTAACCTATGGACGCCTGCATCTCTAAAGGAGTCACATGCGCGTTGCCGACCCTTTACAAAAAGGAGGATTCACTGTGTTGACGGCTAAAGGAACAAGAAGGTCCCTCATCGTCAACACACTGGGTCCTCTTTGAGCTCTTTGGCAACCTTACTCACCAGCAGGAACACAACACTATGAGTAGGGTCTAGTGCTATTTGGCTGTGGTTTTCTGTAAGGTGAAGGTACTTCCCCAGTCGGGCTCTGCTCCAGATTTGAGCGATGACATTCGCTGAACGTGCCCTACAACACTTAGCGAGATGCCATTCGCAGTGCCCATACCTCTCTTTTTGGCGTAGTTTAAGGACATACCCAAGTCCGGACGTAGTTTAAGGACATACCCCGGGTCCACAAAAGTTGTAAGTATGTACAACTTTAACAGGGCTTATTTGGTTTTCTTTTACCTAATATGCTGTAGCAAGAAAACTTAGATGTAAGTAAGTACAGTCACCGGCAATAGTATCTTCCTACTCGAAGGCCGCAAAAATATGTGACACACTTATGGCACATAAGAGAGTTGTCGCAGATAGCTTAAAATTTCTTCTTACAGTGAAATCTAGCGGCAGGTATTAAATGTTCCCAGCGTTCCATGAACGTTACAAAATGGCGAACTCGTGTCCAACTCCCGACATCGCAAAAATACAATATTTCGCTGAAACTTCGCCGAAGTTTGATGAGTTCGACACATAGCCCGACACAGACGCTGTCAACTTTCACAATGGCCGGCCTTTGAAAACTGGACTACGATTTACTTTTGTGTGTTTATTTTTGATTTTTCTTTAACCGGGTGTTTTAGAATTGCCTGATGTTTGAAATTGGTTGGAGAAATTTTAGTGCTAGGCGACATGAATAGGAAATAAATCATCGTTTCAGCTTTTGTTGCCCATTGCTATTACTGCAGAAAAAACCTTTTGAACAGCTTAGTCCTTCATTTAATATCCTAAAACTGTCTTAGGTAAGTAGAACGTTTTTTTTATGTAAGTAGGTACCTAAAAAGAGAACGAGAACTCGTATCATCATATTTTTTGTCATAGACCTTGAGAGAAAAAAATCTCATCCTCAAGACGACGCAAAACAAACAAAAATTCTAATGCAATAATAGACAATAATAGTTAATAATGGAACACTGTACTTTTAAGAAATCACCATATGTAGAGTAAATAGTGGAATCCGGTTGTTAAAATAATGCTTCTTAGTTTACAGTACCTAGGTACTTATTAATTTATGTGTAAATATGCTAGTAAAAAAAATGGTGGTTGTGTCAATTTGAAAATTTACCACAGGATAATAAGTGGAATCCATTTTATTTCATTTTATAAATCAAAGTTCCTTCTTAGGTTATTTACTCCAGTACCTACCATATACTAACTATGTCGAAGAAGTCAGAAGACTTGATAAAACGCAACTGAGCCGAATTCTAGGAAGTTAGTATCACGATATTACCTAAACCCAATAACTAAAGTTGGAGTAATCGCGCGGCGGCCGCGGGCCATCACGTCTGCTGCGTTGCTGTTCACAAATTGCTTGTACTCGTCTGTAAGTTTGTCTGTAGTATATTTTGACCTCTAAGACGAGCCACACACTTGATCTGACTTCAGAATACATAATGTGAATGTACTTATCACAGTTATCACTAGCAGTTTTCGTCTTATAATTGTCAGGACAAAAATTGATTGAATTGAAACTAAAAAGGTATTTTTTAAAAGTTTATTTATATTGTATAGTTATAACAAAAAAATACATAGGTACGAGTAGGGGAGACCGGGGACAATTGAAACAATTTGCCTTTAACCTCCTGTGACCGTTATATTTTTATGAGTAGAAAGATGTACGCTCAAAATATTTCAAGGTTAGTTATCTGGTTCCTAAATAAAATGCATTTGGATGGTCTATAATCCATAGTTTTTTGACAATAATGTAATAAAGATAATGGAGCAGTATGGTTCAATTGACCTCACATGAGTGTCAATTGAAACACTATGTGAGGTCAATTGAAACACTCAAATATCTTCGGCTCAATAAAAGTACTTATATCTGTTTCAATCTTTTTCATCCCTACCTCGGCATACAATGAGCTCATCAAAAGTTTGCAACCATAACATAAACATTTCTCAATTTATGAGCATCTGAACATCTCGATAAAAAACTTGGTAAAAAAAAGAGTATACGACTTTTAGTTTTCTTAGTCGCTGCTACTTTTATACATTTACCTTAACCAAAGTAGTTTTAATGCAATTCTAAGATATAACGATAAAGAATCGCAAAAAACAAGCATTATTATGTTTCATACAAAAGTGCTCGTTTCAACTATAACAATGTTCCAATCATAACCTTTCCCATACACCCTGTGACGAGTGTTGCAGACGTCGGAATGTAAAATGAAATAATAGCCGCAATAAAATAATCAGTTTAAATTGTTTTATTGTGTAAACAAAAACAGCGATATGCCAATAAAAAAAAATTGTTAAACTTTCTCTGATATACATTTTAGCAGAGGCCGACCTCTTTAATCAGCCGGTTGGCATCAGTCGGTTGTTGCTAAAACGTATTATTATTATACATAAAAAATATCAAATC
Organism: Pammene aurita; assembly: GCA_947086415.1. Lineage (NCBI taxonomy): Eukaryota > Metazoa > Arthropoda > Insecta > Lepidoptera > Tortricidae > Pammene > Pammene aurita. The sequence goes on along the minus strand of OX352297.1, from coordinate 37,109,500 downwards.
AACATACGGGTCAAACTGAGAACCTCCTTTTTTATGAAGTCGGTTAAAAAACAAATGTTCACATAAACTCGAATAAAAAAACTGCAGATTTCAAAAAAATACTTTGTATATCCATAATTTATCAACTAGGTCAAAAACTACACAAATAAATGTGAACATTAATAGAACAAACATGTGCATCGAATACAGAACCTTATATTTTGAAGTCGGTTACTTTTGGGGACGATTAAAACGCGAGGACGATTGAAACGTTTCAATTTCCACAAGCAAGTTGTTTCTATCGTCCCCACACCACGTTTTTCACTTCAAGGTCAAATATTATATATAAAAAAGACTCGAACGCTGATGAACGGCCATTAAAAACAGTCGTTTATTCCTAATTATAACACCAAAATAATTTGATTAGTCAAAATACGATAGTAAACGAAGTTATAAGAAAATATACGAGAGCACAAATACTTACTTTTTACCGCGAAAAACTGGTTTGGCTCGTGGACAATCCCGTCTTGCACCGGCGCTCGAGCGCTCCTGGCCAAGGATTCAAACATGGCCGACTGCGTGTTCCGAGTATTGCGTCAGACGCGTAGGTATTATAGTTATCGAGAAATTTGACTTGTTTCAATCATGACGTGTTTCTATTGTCCCCGGTCTACCCTACGGCTGTTTAAAATCGCGGTGCAAAAAATCTAATTTGTGCCAATCCTTTGTTTCATATGAAGTGTGATATTTGAATAAGGATGATTAAGTATGTAGTAGAAACACTAATAAATTTCAGCATCAAAGTGATATCGATATTGAACATGTCGTAAACGTGGAAAAGCAGCGGCCGCGCGGTGACTAGCTGCATGAACGCCTTGGCCTGCGCGCGCACAGTCGGCGGCAGCGCGTAGTTTATCACCAGCTCGTTCACCAACACCTTCGTGTCGTTCCGCACCGACAACAAGCTATCGCATACAAGCGAAAGCACCAACAAGTAACACAACTTCACGCTAGTCCAAAAAAGCGTTAATACCACTTCGGCAAAAACCTTTTCCTTTTGAAATGAATACAATATCACCCACAGGGAAATTAGCACGTAGATGAAAGCCGTTATCAATTCCGTGAAGATTTGGAAGTTGTAGAGACTGTTAATCAAGCAGCTTGTTTCTCCGATAACGTCGTAGACAAGCGAGAGTTCGGTGAGTTTTGTCTGCGTCTTAATCGTCTCCATCTGATTAACTGCCACGACGAATACCTTATCGTTTTTGTCATCATTTCTGACAAGTCTAGAAAGGGTCCTATTAAGCGCTTTAAGTCGGATTTTGAGCATGTATATCAAGACACATACAATCGATATTTCAACGTCTTGTGAAAAGTTTACCTAGTCGGTTACTAAGTTCTGTTACTAGAGTTTTCACTAAATAAATAGGAATAGGTAGAAACATTTTAATTATTCATGAACATAATTTAAAAGCTTATTTAATAGTCAATAGATTACAATATATTGAATTGAAAATTATTGTCGCAGTTTTTCAGAATTCTTTATAACACTCGGAAAAAGGCGTGAAAAATATACGTCAAAATTACACTCCTTGATCATGTTGATTTTAAATCCTATTTATTTTTAATCACGTTTAAGATGCATCAGTCTTGCACAATTCGGTAGCTATATTCTTTAGCTTCAATTTGGCATATGTATAGTTCACGTGGGTCTATCTGATAAAATACTAGACTAAACGTTGCAAGTCTGCTTGTTCAATAGCAGCCTAAATCTATGTCGTATGTGCAAAACTTAAAAATAGGTAATGTTTCAAATGGGAATATCGGTACGATAAATCCGCAAGAAAATTTAATGATGGTCACACAATTACCTAATAAACAAGTTTCTTACAAACAAGCAATGGAACCTTCTAAACAAAGGTGCAATATTTATTTGATGCACTTTTGTTAAGTGTAATATTCTTAAATTTACCGCGTGTTTGCGTCTTCGGGCAATCTTGTGCTTTACAAGGATTTTCAATAAATTTCCTATCTCATTTGTATATTATTATACCATATTATGTTCATTAGAAATTAGGCTATTAAATAATTACTTAAATTTTTATTTAAAACTTTATTTTATATTTTATCAGTCATAAATCTGGTAACAGAACTTATTAGTAACCAACTAGGTAACTATACTGCCGAAAAAATAAAAGGAAATAAAGGTCGTAAAATTGGTTCCACTTTTGGAGTACCAGAATGAGTATGACAAATTTAAGAGAAATGATGCAAATATAATGCAGAAATTATAGTTTCTTGATCTTCTGTAGGTATAAGTTTTCCTTTAGAGTTAAGTTCAATTTTGAATCCATATTCGCGAAATTTGATATGATCCGAACATTTTCAGAACTATTCAACAACAAATGCTTTATTAGAATGACGATGTACACAGCTAAATCGAATGCAGAACAGAAAAATCCCACTGCCGTGATTACAGAAGTAAATGTGCTAACGTCTAATGACTGCACGAGAAAGCCGCTGCTAAAGAAAGCTTTATGAGTGATCCATATAATCCAGTGCAAATAATCCCTAGGAATCATCCAAAGGCTTTAATTTTCCAACCAGTAGCCATTAGATCGTTATTAGGGTTCCGTACCTCAAAAGGAAAAAACGGAACCCGTATAGGATCACTTTGTTGTCCGTCTGTCTGTCTGTCTGTCTGTCTGTCTGTCAAGACCATTTTTCTCAGGAACGCGTGAAGATATCAAGCTGAAATTTATATCAAATACTCAGGTCTATTGTCCCTTGGAGCTGTAAAAAAATCAAACTTAAAAGCCAACGCAATCAAAAGATACAGTCGTTTATGCTGCAAATTTTAGAGTTTTTCGGCACTCGCAAAACCTACGGGGTACTTCCCGTAAACTCAGAAACTTGAAATTTGGCACGAAGCAACGTCATATAGCATAGACAATGGAAAAATTACAAAAAGTAGACATTTTTAGTAAAATCATACAAAAAAAAATTTTCTTAAAATTTAAACTTACTAACTTTTTCCTCGTAAACGCGTGGAGGTATTAAATTGAAATTTATGTCAAATACTCAGGGCTATAGGACCTTTCAGATGTAGCAAAACCAAACTTTTATGTCTACGCAATAAAAAGAAATAGCAATTTAAGTCGCATATTTTGAAACTGAGTACTCGCAAGAAACTCAAAACCTAAAAGGTACTTCCCGTGAACTCAGAAACTTGAAACTTGGCACGAAGAAACTTCATATAGCACAAACAAAGGAAACATTACGAAAAGTTGACATTTTTAGTAAAATCATACAATTTTTTTTTTTTTAATTTGAACTTACTACCTTTTTCCTCGTAAACGCGTAGAGGTATTAAATTGAAATTAGTAATAAACATACTACAACTTTTGCATGTTATACAGTTAGGTGCATAACTGAACCAATGTGCATCACTTTGACATGTTTCTTTCATTATTTCAGAAGAGGCTAGTTATTAAGTTACTATTTTATTATTAATTGGTAACAACGCTAAAAAACTTACTGACCTATTATGTTATTGTAGATAAAAATAAACATTTTCTCTATTAGATAATATTTGGTACTGGCTCAGTTTTGCACCGACATCGTTAAATGAAGATAAGTCTTATCAATTATGAAAAAAATAAAAACTTTCAGGTTATATTTGTTCGTCTCGGTGTCAGCTATGTATCCATATGAAAGCCAATTTCGATTCATTGCATTCACAATCTTGATTTTTTTATTCGTCCATGATTTTGAACCAAAAACCGTTAAACTACATTTTTTTTATTTAACCCGATATTGATATTTTTCTTTTACACAACCAGGTAAGACAATTAGTTGAAATAGTACATTATATGCTCTTTAAAATGAGGTGTATGACTTTTATATCACTCACGTATTTTTATGGTTATCTCAGAATGAAGTCCGCTACAAAAATTAACTAACGAGAAAGTTGTTCGGCCATTTGCCTTGACTCAGTTTTGCACCTGACAATACATTGCCAGTAACTAATTACAAAAATAAGCCTGATTTAAATGTTTGATTACTAAAATAATGGTCGTGGAATTCCTTACTTTAAATGAGTTACTGAATTGGGAATGCCTAAGAAAAAATGAAATAATGGGAAAAATAAATTAGGTGAAATTTCACAGTTTTCGGTATGAAATTGAGAAAAATGTATAAGTCGGAAGAAAATAATTTGTGAAGCAGTTTTGTAGCGGTACCCAAGGATTAATATTTTACGTTTAGAACTTTTATGTAACTTTGATTGTTATCAAATTATTTACATTTTACTAAGGTACTAATTTTGACTCAGTTATGCACCTAACTGTAGGTTTGAACGGAACCCTCGGTGCGCGAGTCCGACTCGCACTTGGCCGGTTTTTAGGGTTCCGTAGTCAACTAGGAACCCTTATAGTTTCGCCATGTCTGCCCGTCCGTCCGTCCGTCCGCGGATAATCTCAGTGACCGTTAGCACTAGAAAGCTGAAATTTGGTACTAATATGTATATCAATCACGCCGACAAAGTGGTAAAATAAAAAGTGGATTTTTTTTTATTAGGGTACCTCCCCTATACGTAAAGTGGGGAGTGATTTTTTTTTTCATTTCAACCCTATTGTGTGATATATTGTTGGATAGGTATTTAAAAATGAATAGGGGTTTACTAAAATCATTTTTCGATACTGTAAATATTTTCGGAAATAATCGCTCCAGAAGTAAAAAAATATGCGTCCCCCCCCCTCTAACTTTTGAACCATAAGTTTTAAAAATATGAAAAAAATCTGATCAGTAGAACTTTATAAAAACTTTCTAGGAAAATTATTTTGAACTTGATAGGATGAATAGTTTTTGAAAAAAAAATACAAAATAATTCCTGAACTAAGTTTGTAATTTAACTGCTTATAAGCAGGTGTTTATTGCACCTGTAATTTCTACAAAATTAAAATGAAATGACGTGCTTTCAAATAAAGTAAAAACGGTGAAAATCGGTTCACGCAATAAAGAATTATTCCATAAAAATCATCTTCCATACTTTAAGCTCGCGCGCAATAGTTTACTTAATTTGCCGATGGATGTCGCTGTACGTGGAACTCTCATATCATATCCTACATGACGGTGTTATTAACTCTTAAGTGGGGACACTTACTGTGACGGACGGAAAACTACGGAACCCTACACTGAGCGTGGCCCGACACGCTCTTGGCCGGTTTTTTTTAATTTGGAATCTAAATATTCCAAATATCTGTCCATACATAAACAGTGGTTTTAAAGAGTAGAGCACTTTATTTATTGCAGTATTATTTTCGACAGTTTTATTCATCTGACCTTTAATATTCATAGTGATATCGGGAATTAAGTATATTAACACTTGTTTTCTATTATAAAGAAGCGTACGTAACTGCGTCGAAAGTATTGCTGTACTGGTAAAGAAAATGGATTGTCAAGTTGTTCAATTACTTAACTGATGTCTAATAAATTTAATAACATTTTGAATACTTAAATGATTGATGGAATTTGACATGAACCAATAACGAATGACGAATATAATTGGAATCGTCGTTATTTTTGAACATTTTAATAACAATAAAATTAGGGACCTTACCTACATTATTTATAATTTGATATTTAATACTCAATGTATACACATAAACTAATATTAAACATATGGTACATTAACAGTAAACTTAAATATAAACAAAAACTAATCTTAAATAAACAAGAAGGGAGTGTAACTTAATCACGGAGACTATCAGTTTCCCAATTTTTCATACAGAATTTGTGGTCCATATAAAATGGACTTGTGTAAAAAGGCGTCACCAAACTGACAAAATATTTAGGTTCTTTTTTATATTAATATTTACTTAAATTAATAATCCTCATTATTTTGCGAAAAAACAACACTAGCTTATATCTATACATATAATAAAGCTGAAGAGGGTCGAAAGTCTGTACATGGAAGATAATCGAAAAAAAGTTGGCTGTGGATACTTAGAATCGATAACAGAACACGTTCCAACAATTTTTAGAATTTTTGTCTGTTTATTTGTTTATCTGTTTGTCTGTTTATTTGACCGCGCATCACGTGAAAACGGCTGAACGGATTTGGATGAAATTTTGTATAGAGATAGTTTGAGTCCCGGGAAAGGATAATATATAGTTTTAATCACGAAAATCAACCCTGGTGGGGGTGAAAATGGGGTTGAAAGTTTGTATGGAGAATTTTTAACCGCTGAAACGACTTAGATAGAAATGAGTATGGAGATAATTTGAGTCTCGAGAAACGTCATAGGATAGTTTTCAAACCCTTGTGGGGGTGAAAAGGGGGTTGGAAGTTGGTATGAGATTTTTTTTACCGCTGAACTGATTTAGATGAAAATTGGTATAGAGATAGTATGGGTCTCGAGAAAGTACAAAGGATAGTTTTCAACCCGAAAATCAACCCTAAAGGGGTGAAAAGGGAGTTGGAAATTTGTATAGGGAATTATTAACCGCAGAATCGATTTAGATAAAATTTGGTATGGAGATAATTTGAGCTCTGGAAAAGGAAATAAAATAGTTTTATCTCGGAAATTATCCCTTAAGCGGATGCAAAAGTGGTGGAAGTTTACATGGGGAAGAACCAAAAAATAACCGCTGTACGTATTTAGATGAAATTTGGTATTGAAATAATTTGTAATTTTTTGGTCAAGGTGCTCATATTTCAAATTCAAATTCAAATTCAAAAATATTTATTTCAGACAACATGGTCCATTTTGTTAGTATACATTCTAAGTTGTTAGTAAGTAATCATATTAACATACTTAAAATAAAACATAAAACATCTAAAACTTATATTCTAAATTGGACTTTATCAGTTTGATCAACCCGTAGACTATCGGGCAATCAAATCTACCGGCAATCATCCTCAGAATGTTGTTGCTACTGCATATTTATAACATGTTACCCGTCGATGCTTTAAATTTACCTTTACCCGCTCTTAAGAAATATTTGAAAATGTTATGAATGTCAAAGGGTTATTGCAGGTTCGAGGACTATATATGACGGACAAAGTTGCATGGCCCAAACCAATAAACTACTACAAAATCATCTAACATTTATAGGACACCGTTTAGGTAGGAAAACATATCAAACGTTTTGTGAAGCAGTCAGATTAGGATTTATTTTTATTTATAATTAAACAATGGGTACATTATCTGTCTCTCAAGATGTTTTGATATGCCTTCTTGAAGAACTACGCACTATTTTGTATCTTTAATAATGTATTACTGTTTTGAAAAAAATAAGTCCCGTCGAGTTTCTTTTCGGTCATAATACTTCTTGGGCTGTGTAGGGTTAAAACCGGTGGTAGTTTTGGAACGAAGTTCCTTATCGGACGGTTCGCGGATGGGGGGCTAGGCGAAAAAAAGTCACGTGACCGTCACGAAAAAGCGTCACGTCACGAAAACGCGACACCCATACGATTGAGAAACATGTAAAATGGAATGAAATAAAAAATATATAAAATAGAATAAAGTGAAGTGAAGTGAAGTGTAGTGAAAAGTGAAAGTGAGAAGTGACAAAGTGATAAAAGTCGAGAACCTAAAAGTAAAAAATATCGAAAATGTCAAAAATGGCAAAATTTTTAAATTACAAAAATTTCAAAAACTTCAAAAATTTCCAAAATTTCCAAAATTTTCAAAACTTCCATAATTTCCAAAATTTCCAAAATTTTCAAAATTTCCAAAATTTCCAAAACTTCCAAAACTTCCAAAATTTCCAAAACTTCCAAAATTTCCAAAATTTCCTAAAATTCCAAAAATTCCAAAATTCCCAAAAATTCAAAAAGTTCAAAAATTTCAAAAAAAATAAAATTTCATAAATAAATAAATTTCCACAATTTCAAAACTTTCCAAAATTTCAAAATAATTAAAACCACAAAATTTACGAAAAAGTCAATAATGATATAAAATAAAATAACATAACTTCGTTCCAATCGCGTGTTTCACGACACTCGTGTATTTTATTTTTCTCTGACGTTCATTAGTGCATTGTAATGTGCTTACATTGAAGAATAAATATCTTGATCTATACCAATATCATAAATCCTCTATCGGATCGGAACCGTATGTAATTACCACCATTATTGCAACCAGTAACGTAACAGTGTATTATCTGTGACAGTGTGGTAAAAACGTATGAAAATTCATTACCTGCGGTAACGTAATGAATATCCGCCCCCCGACCGCCGGCGCAATAAGGTTGGTCATGGCGGTGTAATGGCGGTCATTCTAATGTTTTCAATGGATATGAGTGTAGGTAAAGCGGTGTATGCTTCTGTACATAATTAGGCCTTATTACGTAACAGTTACATAAACTACTATTTATCTCTTTTTAGGGTTCCGTAGTCAACTAGGAACCCTTATAGTTTCGCCATGTCTGTCCGCGGTCTAGCTCCGTTCGCACTAGAAAGCTGAAATTTGGTGAGGCCTGATATTCTGTTCAATATAAACTATATTGAATAAAATCGGTTCAGCCGTTTTTGAATTATCAGTCAAAAAAGCATATTGAAAGGAAGTGCCGAATAGTAAAATGACGTAAGCGCCGCCGAATATCCCTTAATAAACGACCTTTTGAACGGATGTTTTGTAACAGGGCGGCATCTACGAAACTCTACACTAAGCATCGTCCGACATGCTCTTGGCCGGTTTTTTTTTGCATTGTTATCCCGGAAATCACCCCTTAAGGATTACTAATTCCAATTCAAGATAATCCCCAGCCAGGTTTTACGTAGCCTATAAAAATTCAACGTCTAAAAGGGGGGGGGGGGTAGCCACTACACTCGATTGAGTTTAATTTGCATGTGTCATGGACCCCCCCCCCCCTCCAACTGCACCACAAATAGACAAAAAACATTTCTGCATTTGTGACCCCCCCTACCCCAATTTCAACCGCACCTGTTCTTACCTTTCATGCTTAGACTGATTTGACGGGAGGATCGATTTGGATGACATTTGCCTTGGACATGAACGTATAAATACAAAAGTGATCCTGTATCGTCCGATATACACCTACTACTCTATGTCGTTTAAATCATGCCAAAAAAAATATATAAAAAAAAGTATTTATTTTTGAGGGTAGTTTCATTTAGTGGTAATTGTAAAATATTTTATTAGGACTACTGTCCTCTAGCGTATCCATCTGTCAACTTTACTTCAAGTTCCGCCTCCAGGGAAGCGGGAGAGAAATTAGGGGTGAATTAGCCGTTTACTGACACAGACCGAATTCCACGCGGGCGGAGCCGCGGGCACAGCTAGTAAGTACATAAAAAAATAAAATAAACGGTGCATTGATTTTCTAAATACGCCCTGGTACAGCACCACGCGGGATTGTTGACCCACTTGCCATGGTTCGTAATTTTGCCGTGTAATGAATGACCGATGTGACCGACTAGCTGTCAGCTAACATCGGTCATTCATTACACGGCTAAATTACGAACAAAGGCAAATGGCTCAACATTATCGTCTGGTGACTGAACCGCACGTTCCCAATGTTTGGTGAATTTAGATCTTGGGGCGGTCACGTGTGCTTGCAATATCCAATATACTTAATACAAGTTAACGTTTACAAAATGCAACCTATTCCTTTTATTGCTGTGAAGTTTATATTTAGCTTGGATTGGGTTGGTTTGTTGATTTAACTTTGATGCTGTGTTGAAAATGCAATAAGTCTGACTTGTAATATTACCTAAATACTATTTTAAATAGTTTCATACTTAGGTACTACTTTTTTTTCACGCGGGATGGATAAAATATAGATCGGAAAAGTTCCTTTCTGTGTATTTATACTAATTAAATTAATCCTAATTTGACAAAAAAAGTTGTCCGTTGCGTATTACGACAATATAAAATACTCTTGAAATTCAGTGAAATAAAAATATATTATATCTATAATATCGCTCATATTGTTTAGAATAGTAGGACAAAATCCACAAAATTTTATCCAAATCAGAATCTGACAAAGAATAGACGACAAATAAAAAATTGGCCTACATAAATTACCTACCTACTTACATTCTTTTTCTGGCCCTAACCGATAGCTGCCAGCTCTCACAAAATTCCAAGAAGGACCGCGGGTACTAGGCTCCCATAGTAATTGGGGTAGGTACGATTAGATATACACATGTCGTATTGATTGCTCCTTAGACTGATCGAGTTGATTGAATGACCAAACATCACGCCACTTGCTATTAATAACCAAAATCAAGGAGTAATGTGACATTTAACTAAATAGTACGGATGGATATGGCTTTATTCTTCTTTACTCTCCTTATCGTCCTTGACAAGAATTAGAAGTAATATTTATCGTAATTTTATAACGGGTCGCCGGCTTCTAAAATACTACCACTATACTTGCAGCGTCAGGGCAAAAATACGTAGTAGTATTTTTATTAATTGAGTAGAGTAGGTAATCTGACAGCTCCGGTCATACACTGTAAACCACTTTGCATGGCAGGAGATGTCAGATTACTTCAATCAATTAAAATACTACGTTAGTTACTTTTACAGTTATTACTTCCTAAGTTATTTGTTTTCTGTATTTTTTTTATTTGCTTAGGTATTTTTACCATAAACAATATTGAAAATATAACTCGAGCACGAGCTTCCTAATTCAATCAAAAAATCAATGGTGCCTAATGAACGAAGCAAAACATTTAATAAACCCAAATACAGCTCCATATAAACTACTTGAAAGGGCGCCGTATTTTATCAGGCCGACTGATAAATTGCTGCAAATTCAATTTAAAAGGGGTAATGTTTGTGTCCCTATTACAACGTCACTCGGCGGAGCACTGTGGGGCTTCAACTAGCCTTCATTGGACAAAAAATTAAGCTTTCTTGGGCAGGTATTTCGCTTTAATTTTTTACTAAATGTTCTAAACTAAGCACCTACTAGATTGTAGCAAAGTTCTAGTAACTAGAACTTTGTTAATAAAATTTATTATTTTATTTATTGGAAAACCAACAGCACATACAACATGTTGACAACAGATATAGAAATTGGAGGCCAATTATAGGTTCTCACAGATAGAAATTTGCTATTTTAAATTTCTATTTAAATAAAAAAAATGTACAGGTAAATTCCATGTTGTAGGTAGAATTATACTTATGTACAATCTATTTAGACAAAAAATGCTAATTAATTTAGAAATACCCAGTCATTTGTTTTGGTTTTCCTCTTCTAATTGTTTACTTCGTGTACAGATTTGTTTTTAAAAACGTATTAACTACTACACCGATACAGTACGTAAAACATATGAATAGATAAATGTCATTCCAAATAATTTCAGAATAATAGTTACGCGTGTAAAGGGCAGTTGGTAATTTCGACAAGATTTAACTTTTTTCTATAAATAGTATTAAGTACCTACACCAAATCCTAAATAAAAACTTTGTCCTCTAAGTCTAGTCTTCGGCCCACAGTGCGCCTATAAACTCTGTCGGTCCACTGAACAATTGAAATATCGAGCCCTCGTACCTCCGGTATAAAAATATTGGGGTCTATGAGTATGGCCGCGTTTTAAAGTAATTGGGTTGAGATTAACCGTAGCGTAAGATAAATATCAGGTGAGTTAGATATTGTACTTTTGTGGATTGTTTTTTTTGGTAGGCGACAATTTTGCGAAAAATCGCATTTTAGCGATACTTAAATAGAAATAGAATTTATTCGCGACAACAACAATATGCAAACAAACATACTTAATCAAGGGTTTACTAATATGTGGCCGAAAATGTTATGGCAAATTATCAGTTCCCAAACTATTTTTCCCATAGTTTTATTTGGCAGAATCATCAGATGGCAAACCAATTTTTCGCATATATAACATATCGCAAATAATTATTTAGAACATTATTATTTGGCAAAATATTCACTTGGTTACGTTTCAAAATGTCTTTTATTGTTTTGTCTATATATTGATTGCCATAAGTTATTTTTCTCATAATATTATGATGCATAATACTAATATACCCTAATCTTGTAGTACTTATGGTGCAAATTACATTAGCATTATATTTCGTTATGTAGTTTTGCGTGCTGTGCAGTGCAATGGTGGAGGTAGTACTTTTGTTTACGACATTCCATAACAATTTCAATCATTCAGTTTATGTGTGTTAATGTGATACGTAACGAAAGTGTTAAATCGTCTGGATTTGTATTATTTAAAGTGTACTTCTTTGTTGTGATGTGTGAGTCAAATTATTTTCAGGTAAAAATTAATAACACAGCTTAACTTAATTCGTACGGGTACTTTTCTGGTGAAAGTGGGGTCTGTGGGGGTCGCAGTTCTAATCTAACCTAACCTACGTTTTTGGTGACAAGTCGTGTCGGTGGGGGTCGCAGTTCTAACCTAACCTAATCTACTTTCTAGTGACATGTCGTGTCTGTGGGGGCCGCAGTTCTAACATAACCTACGTTTCTGGTGACAAGTCGTGTCTATGGGGGTCGCAGTTCTCATCTAACCTAACCTAATCTACTTTTCTGGTGACAAGTCGTGTCGGTGGGGGTGGCAGTTCTAACCTAACCTAACCTACGTTTCTGGTGACAAGTCGTATCAGTAGGGGTAGCTGTTCTAACCTAACCTAATCTACTTTTCTAGTGACATGTCGTGTCTGTGGGGGCCGCAGTTCTAACGTACCCTACGTTTCTGGTGACAAGTCATGTCTATGGGGATCGCAGTTTTAACCTAACCTAATCTACTTTTCTAGTGACATGTCATGTTAACGTAACCTAACCTACGTTTCTGGTGACACGTCGTGTTTGTGGGGGTCGCAGTTGTAACTTAACCTAACCTACTTTCTGGTGACATGTCGTGTCTTTGGCATTCGCAGGTCTAACCAAAACTAACATACTTTTCTGGTGACATGTCTAGTTTTTTTGGATCGCAGTTCTAATTTTTTTAAACCCTACTTAGAAATATATATGCAGAGGTGCCAAGCTGATAGTTTTGGTGACTGTAGATGCGTTTAATAAAAAATAGCCACAGTAGGCTTCAAAATGTCCAAGGTAAGTATGAGATGTTTAAATTTGGGCAAACGTTATTTACAATAAATAGTAAGCTTTAATGAAACATTTGCTTAGTGATAATTTGCCATAATGAATCTCTGCTAAATATTCTTGTAATCAAATAAATAAAAAAACCGGCCAAGTGCGAGTCGGACTCGCGCACCGAGGGTTCCGTACAAACCTATAACAAGCAAAAGTTGTAGTATGTTTATTACTTATTTCAATTTAATACCTCTACGCGTTTACGAGGAAAAAGGTAGTAAGTTTAAAATTTCAAAAAATATTTTTTGTATGATTTTACTAAAAATTTCTACTTTTCGTAATTTTTCCTTTGTCTGTGCTATATGAAGTTTCTTCGTGCCAAGTTTCAAGTTTCTGAGTTTACAGGAAGTACCCTTTAGGTTTTGAGTTTCTTGCGAGTACTCAGTTTCGAAATATGCGACTTAAATTGCTATTTCTTTTGATTGCGTTCACATAAAAGTTTGGTTTTGCTACATCGGAAAGGTCCTATAGCCCTGAGTATTGAACATGAATTTCAATTTAATACCTCCACGCGTTTACGAGGAAAAAGGTAGTAAGTTTAAAATTTCAAAAAATATTTTTTGTATGATTTTACTAAAAATGTCTACTTTTCGTAATTTTTCCTTTGTCTGTGATATATGAAGTTTTTTTGTGCCAAGTTTAAAGTTTCTGAGTTTACGGGAAGTACCCTTTAGGTTTTGAGTTTCTTGCGAGTACTCAGTTTCAAAATAAGCGACTTAAATTGCAATTTATTTTGATTGCGTTGACATAAAAGTTTGGTTTTGCTACATTTGAAAGGTCTTATAGCGCTGAGTATTTGACATGAATTTCAATTTAATACCTCCACGCGTTTACGAGGAAAAAGGTAGTAAGTTTAAAATTAAAAAAAATATTTTTTTGTATGATTTTATTACAAATGTCTACTTTTTGTAATTTTTCCATTGTCTATGCTATATGACGTTGTTTCGTGCCAAATTTCAAGTTTCTGAGTTCACGGGAAGTACCCCGTAGGTTTTGCAAGTGCCGAAAAACTGTAAAATTTGCAGCATAAACGACTGTATCTTTTGATTGCGTTGGCTTTTAAGTTTGATTTTTTCACAGCTTCAAGGGACAATAGACCTGACTATTTGATATAAATTTCAGCTTGATACCTCCACGCGTGCCTGAGAAAAATGGTTTTGACAGACAGACAGACAGACAGACAGACAGACGGACAACAAAGTGATCCTATAAGGGTTCCGCTTTTTCCTTTCGAGGTACGGAACCCTAAAAATATGCGAAGTTTAAATTTGGGCAAACGTTATTTGACGATAAATAATTAGCTTTACTAAAACATTTGCTTCTTGACTATTTTGCAACATTACTCGTGGTAAAATGAAAATCTGCTAAGTATTATTGTGGTGAAATAAAAAGTTTGCGAAATAATAATATGCTAAGCATTAGTTTGCCAAGTAAAAGTACTGCAATAAGTTGGTTGGAAAATAAAATTAGGCGAAAAATATTTCGGCGAGATAGCAGTACACCTTAATCAAGAATAATAACTAAGTAATTATAATTAACGCAATTATAATTAATTACATACTACAACATAACTGTGTTTCGTTATGTTGTAGTATGTAATGTCTGCCGTCTTATAATAATTAAAATTGTCATTGGACACATTGCTTGTATTGCGGACGGGGCGGAAACGTGGCACACCCTCAAAGTACCTAGTACACATAATTATATTACAGAAAAAAAAATAGGCGGCATCCTAAGAACTAAAGTTGTGCGTTGTGCGTCAGAGGGATCTACCTAATAATCATCTAACTAAACTAACTAATAACTAATCTATCTAATCTAAAAACCTGAAAGTGGATGAATGCGAATGCGAAAACGGATATTCGTTACATCCGTGGAGCTGTAACCAATGTGAAGACCGCTTTATATTTTGAAACTTATGGAGCAATGTTTCGATACCTTTTTATGAGTTATAAAAGTGTGGGAGATGAGGTTTCATTATTGAGTGGCACAGGCGTGTAAGTATTTCAATAAGTTTTATCAGTGTCAATGGTAAATCATGCCTCAAAGGCTCAAATAGATGGTGTTATAAAAACGTACTTACACAACAATGCACTGGGGATATGAAAATGAAAAAATGAAAAATGAAAAATATTTTATTTCCTTAAATTTGTTTGACATAATGACATCTAGGTGGAAACTTCCTATTAAGTAAAAATACCTGTATCAGGAAGCTTCGCTCCTCCATAACAAAAAGTCATACATGGTTTAAAGTAAAATAATCAGCAAGGCGTTTTTATACATTACTAAATTAAATTAGATTCTAGATGGTATTGTGTGTGTGTGTGTGTGTGTGTGTGTGTGTGTGTGCGTGTGTCGTGTGTCGTGTATGTTTCCGTAGGTACGTTTGCATTGGTTTACGATTAAATCACGAACGCTACTTGAGAGTCCACTCTGTACCTGAAATACCTATGTCAGCAGCGGAATTAGCCCAGCCGGTCATCATCCTCCTAGCGTTTGTCCCGGCTTTTTGCCATGGCTCTCGAGCCTGGGGTCCGCTCGGCAACCTAATCCAATAATCTCTTAACAATAACGTCGTGTCAAGCCCATTTTGAACACCTTACCCGCTTAGCTACTTCTGCTGATGACTGTACTGTACCTATTTGCTTTGCAATCTTTTCGGGTTGCCCTTGCAAGAGCGATCGCCTAATGGCTTCTGTACACAATGAGCCATCATGAGGACGAGGCTATGCGTTAGAGGGAACAAACGATATTGCTATCTCGTTCCGTCGTATACAGCTGCGGCCCTTAGATGGCCCACGATGGCCCATGTAGGTCACCTTTAAGGGGACAAGCTGAGGGGCTGCTCCAGTGACGACGCGTCAGAATCAAAGTGGTGTCTGTGAAGTAGTGATGGCGATACCATAAGTAGCCATATACAACAAGGAGATGTAACGCCGTTAAGACAAAATTCCGTAATAAGCCGATTTCTTCGTGTTTACGCGCGACACGCATCATATACAACTCGTGGTCGAGTGGTGATTAGTTCAAACGCCAAAAGGGAGTGTGTGTGTTAGAGACCACGGCTTGTTATGGAATCGCAATTTTATCTTCGTACGATTACGTCTCCTTATTTTATATGCCTATATGGGTGATACCTTGCTTTCTTCTACCATGGACGTACACTAAGGCCGCCACTATGTTACTTTAAAGTGGGACATTACATCGCCACACGCAAAATCGACAGCGCCCACTTAGATGTATACGAAAACAATAGAATTCACCCTCCCCCCCCCCAAAAAGGTTGACCCAATTGTTTCAAAGCGGGACACTTTTTTCCTGACAAATTGCTGGAAAATAATTTTGAACCCAAGACCGGTTATTTATATTTATTTTGTTCTTTCAGCGTTGCGCATCGGTCTATTGGCTGTTAAGGATTGATTGACAAACTTCTATATATATATAAACTAGCTTTTTCCCGCGGCTTCGCCCGCGTACTAAAAGTACTAAAAAAGGAGGTTCTCCGTTAGACTCGTATGTTTGTATGTAGGAATGTATGTTTGTCCGCGATCATCTTGCGTTTCGCTGAACTGATTTAGAAGCGGTTTTCGGAAAAGTATTCGTTACATTCTGGAGGTTTCGGTATACCACGTTTTGAAGACGGCGGTTCCCTCATTTTTTATTTTAAAGAAATTATTGCAATAATTGTTTAATTGTTACGCCATCAACGACTTACTACTGAGAGATTATGATTAATACAGATTTCTACTCTTGAATAGAAGCTTTTCCCCGAGACTTCATTTGCGTGGAATTAGTAATCCACCCTCCTTTTTACCCGCTTAAGGAATGACTTCTGGGATAACAACTATTATATATCCTTCCCCAGAACGCAAAATATCTCCATACCAAATCATCTAAAGGTTCAACGGTTATTAATTTCCCATACAAACTTTCAACCCCCGTTTCACCCCCTAGAGGGTTGATTTTTGAGATAAAAACTATCCTATATTGTTAACCGCGACTCAATCTGTATAATATGTACCAATTTTCATTTCAATCGTCTGTTCAGCCGTTAATAAACTACCAACATGTTTTCTACCCCTCTAAGATTGATTTTCGGCTTAAAAAATATTATATATTGTTTCCTGGGACTCAAACTATATCCACAACAAAATTATCTAAATCGGTTCGCGGTAAAAAAAATCTCCATACAAACCTCCAACCCCCATTTCACCCCCTTAAAGATTGATTTTCGAGATAAAAACTGTCCCATGTCGTTTCCCGGTACACAAACTATCTCTATACCAAGTTTCAACTAAATTGGTCCAACGTTTAAAAATTCCCCATACAAACTATCAACCCCCATTTCACCCCCTTAAGTGTTGATTTCGTAATCAGCGACCCGATAAACCATAGAAACAATACGCATGTTGATATTTAAATTTTGTCACCACATTTCCCCCTTATGGGTTGAAATCTCAAAAAAGCTGAAACACTTGTTTTCTCATTTATCGTTAGGAATACTCCTGTAAAGTTTCGAATAAAATAGTTGAACTAATCTCGTTTCCCATACAAACTTTGAACCCCATTTCCCCCCTTAGGAGGGAAATTTTGAAAAATTATTTCTAAGTGCATCCTTATGCCTTATAAGGAGCCTACGTACCACATTTGGAATCTCTAGAACCAGCGGTTTGGGCTGTGCGTTGATATGTCAGTCAGTTTCTTCTTTTATATATTTAGAAGATTGCAATTTGGCACAAATACTTTCAAGAATTTTCATGTCCACAATATTAAATTTCAAAATCGATGCCATTTTCTTAATTAACGTCCCAAAAAATCACAAAAACGACACCCATATGGATATTTAGACATTTCAACCCCATTGTACCCTAACAGGGGAGATGGTATTTCACGTCCGCCACGTCGGATTTTAAAATCGTTGTTGTTTTCGTAATCAACGACCCGATAAACCATAGAAACAATACCCATGTTCATTTCCAGACTTTTTGACCACATTTCCCCCTTTTAGGGGTTGAATTCTCAAAAAACCTGCAACACGTATTTACTCATTTATTGTTAGGAATACTTCTGTGAAGTTTCGAATAAAATAGACTAACTAATCTTGTTTCCCCAAACAAACTTTGGACCCCCATTTCACCCCCTTAGGGGATGAATTTTGAAAAATCCTTTCTTAGCGCACCTCTACACCTTATAAGGAACCTACGTGCCAAATTTGGAATCTCTAGGACCAGCGGTTTGGACTGTGCGTTGATAGATCACTATGTCAGTCAGTCAGTCAGTCAGTCACCTTTGAGTTATATATATATATAGATGTAATATTTTTTTTTTACCAAGAAAAACATATACATAATATATATGCATAATTTCGCCAAACTGTAGAACAGTTTGTTGGCGGAGCGCTCTATACAAGTTTTGGAATACTAGTTTTAGAATCTATTACTATGTAGTTACATCAAACAACAACATATCAATCCCATTATACTCTAAACAATATGAACTGAACTCATCCACTTAGTGTCTTATATTTTGTGTGTAAACCGCTGGCGCGCGTGCCACTATGAAAAAAATGGTTTGGCCACATGTTAGCGTTTATTGAATTTCTACTATATGGACCACGCAATAAAATTCAATATGAACTAATACGAAAAAAGCTCTAAGTTCTATACGGTTGCACCCAGTACAAGCGATTCAAATGCTCTAGAACCAGCGTAACTCGACACCGACATCCGAAACAAATGTGCGTAATTGGAGATCGCGCTTGCACTGGTATTCCGAGCGCACGGCTAGTTAGCGATTAGGAGGCAATTGTAATTTTCCCGAACGGGCAGGTAAAACAGGGTTGGATTCTGATTAAAACACTTGGGTGGATGTACGATTTACAAATATTTAACATATGAAATATAATAGATTTTAATAAGTATTGGGTATGTTAAAATTATAATCAGACATATAAATAATCAACCATTTTAAAATTGCTTTGTTAACTTTACAGCTTAGACTTACTTTTACCTATAGCAAATTATGTACTGAGAATAACTCAATTCAAATATAAATAATATGAATCTACATTATAGTTGTGCTTGTTATCATAATTCAATAGACACAGCCTGGGGTCGTTAAATCGCAAGGTACTAAATCCAATCGAAGGCAGGGAATATCCGGTAAAACGTAGCCAAGTTGCGTAAAAGAGCACCATGAATCGGGAAATAAAACATGTATTGAGCAAGCGAAAGCCAGTCAAACACTAGACTCAAAACTGTCATAACCAAATGTGTCTCAGAAATTGATAACAGACCAGGTAGATTTTTTTTATTGGTATCTCGCTCCCTCTTTCATGATTGAGGTTAGGTATAGGTAAGGGAAAATTACGGTTGATAACATTCAGAAATAAACAGGTACTTATAGCACGTGTTTATCAATTACAACAATGAGAGAACGACCCTGGCGACACATCTGTTATGTCTAAATGAAAGACGTGTGAAGTGTTATTTTTCCTTTAAAGTATTTTTATTACTATCATATTGTATAAAATTAAGAAAGCAATGTTTAAATAATTTATTATTAAGAGAATATAGAGCCTCAGTTAGAGATATGTTTAAGGACATTAATATAATGACAGTGCATTGTCAATATATCTATGAAAATATTGTGTATGTACATAGAAACATTGTTAATTTTAGAAAGAACTGTGATATACATAATTTTAATACTAGAAATCAGTATAAACTGGCAGTGCCCACCACTCTAAGGTTTTATAATAACCCAACTAGCAAAACCATGGTCGAGTAAACGTTTCTGCCGCGACTTTTAAGTGTTAGTGTATGGTCGAATAAGAGTCGAATACACGTTTATACGACGGCGTTTGGGCACAGTATATGTATAATTGCATCAATATATTTCTATTAATTATATAATAGCTTAAGATAATAATCGTTACTGACGATTCGAAAGTGCTTATTGCTATGCCTAATATGTACTATAAATATATATATTTTTATATTCTTCTACAACACATTCTAATCATGATAACAAGCACAACTATAATGTAGATTCATATTATTTATATTTGAATTGAGTTATTCTCAGTACATAATTTGCTATAGGTAAAAGTAAGTCTAAGCTGTAAAATTAAGAAAGCAATTTTAAAATAGTTGATTATTTATATGTCTGATTATAATTTTAACATACCCAATATTTATTAAAATCTATTATATATGTATAGGTATATATTTCATATATTAAATATTTGTAAATCGTACATCCACCCAAATGTTTTAATCAGAATTCAACCCTGTTTTACCTGCCCGTTCGGGAAAATTACAATTGCCTCCTTATCGCTAACTAGCCGTGCGCTCGGAATACCAGTGCAAGCGCGATCTCCAATTACGCACGTTTGTTTCGGATCTCGGTGTCGAGTTACGCTGGTGCTAGAGCATTTGAATCGCTTGTATTGGGTGCAACCGTATAGAACTTAGAGCTTTTTTCGTATTAGTTCATATTTAATCTTATTGCGTGGTCCATATAGTAGAAATTCAATAAACGCTAACATGTGGCCAAACCAGTTTTTTCATAGTGGCACGCGCCCCTGCGGTTTACACACAAAAGATAAGACACTGAGTGGATGAGTTCAGTTCAAATTGTTCAGAGTATACAAGTAGGTAGTAATGCAAAGCAAACACATGCATGCACACACATGCATGCACACACATGCATGCACACACAATCACACACACACACACACACACACACACACACACACACACACACACACACAATACAAAGACATATTTTAATAATGGCGTACAGAGTACTTATTTAGCAATATTTCTTTGAACTTTGCCTTAAGACTTCCAATTTTTAATTTATTTTCCTCAAGTAAAATTGGATATTTATTACAAATTTGGGATGTTACATATTCTTTGGTTCCTCTCCCGTCATAATTCGACGCACTAATCTGACATTCTACTTTACATGAAGCGGGGAGGATTTTACAAACTAAGAACAATTCTTCGTAATTCATTCTACATTCATCTCGC
Source organism: Pammene aurita (assembly GCA_947086415.1). Taxonomy (NCBI): domain Eukaryota; kingdom Metazoa; phylum Arthropoda; class Insecta; order Lepidoptera; family Tortricidae; genus Pammene; species Pammene aurita. The sequence continues at coordinate 37,088,384 of OX352297.1, read as the reverse complement.
ACATTTTTGTTAACTAAATATTTTAACAGCCTTATTTGCAGTTGCTTAATTTGGTCCAAGTATGTCTTAAAAGTGAGTCCATAACAACTAAATCCATAACTCAGCAATGAGTCAGCAAGGGCGTGGTGAACAATATACAGGATGCGTTTATTCAGTATTCTATCTAAATGGTAATTGTTTTTGTCCTTCCTACGGTTAAGTTAATAATAATATTACAATACTAAATTAAAAATTTATAAACCCCTTACGCTAAACAAACAGCTCCGGCTCCAAAGTATACGAGAAAACTTTCTGGTGAGACCTAAGCTTTTCCGAAAACCGCAACGAATACGGATACATGATTTTGTAAATAATTTAAATTAGTACTTAACACGCGATTAATCAGTTTTAATTGTATTTCATTTCATTTATTTATTCAATATAACAATACACATTGTGTTTGAATATTACTTTACATTCTATATAACTTATCCTAAATATTTACATTTTTAAATTACAATATACAATATATATGTCCATACTTACAAATAAAATTTGTATAAAGTGAAATAATGTCCATTATAAAATAATTAGTGTCACTTACATCTAATCTAACCATGATCTAACCTAAAACCTTGTGTCGTCATCCAATAAATATTCATCTACTGAATAAAATCGCTTTCTCAGCAGAAATGATTTTAGTTCCCTTTTGAACAAGTTGACATTTATGAGCGACTTTAATTCTACTGGCAATTTGTTAAGTAAAACTATAGATTGATAACTTTCTGTATGTTTAACAACTTGAAGATTTGAGTAAATGATCAGTGGTAAGTCTTTTCTTCTTGAAGCTAGACGACTTTCTCTTTGCCCTGAGGTTTCAATCCCATTCAAGGACTTAACCAAGTAGCAGAGCAATACAAAAATGTACAGGCTGGGTACCTTACAGTACAGTTACTATAGGAGTGCCTATAATATTTGAAGAGTTCCCTCGATTTCTCCAAGATCCCATCATCCGATCCTGACCTGATTACAGTGGGACCAGCTGTAAAGTATACTCTTTCTAACAAAAAAAAACCGGCCAAGTGCGAGTCGGACTCGCGCACCGAGGGTTCCGTACAAAACTTTAAAATTATTAAAAATATTTTTATTATATGATGTAACTAAAAATTTACGGTTTTCGCAATTTTTCCTTTATCTGTGCTAATTAAGTTTTTTCGTGCCAAGTTTCAAGTTTCTGAGTTTACGGGAAGTACCCTTTAGGTTTTGAGTTTCTTGCGAGTACTCAGTTTCAAAATATGCAACTTAAATTGCTATTTCTTTTGATTGCGTTGACACAAAAGTTTGGTTTTGCTACATCTGAAAGGTCCTATAGCCCTGAGTATTTGACATGAATTTCAATTTAATACCTTTACGCGTTTACGAGGAAAAAGGTAGTAAGTTTAAAATTAAAAAAAAATTTTTTTTGTATGATTTTGCTAAAAATGTCTACTTTTGGTAATTTTTCCATTGTCTATGCTATATGACGTTGCTTCGTGCCAAATTTCAAGTTTCTGAGTTCACGGGAAGTACCCCGTAGGTTTTGCGAGTGCCGAAAAACTAAAATTTGCAGCATAAACGACTGTATCTTTTGATTGCGTTGGTTTTTAAGTTTGATTTTTTTACAGCTCCAAGGGACAATAGACCTGAGTATTTGATATAAATTTCAACTTGATACCTCCATGCGTTCCTGAGAAAAATGGTCTTGACAGACAGACAGACAGACAGATAACAAAGTGATCCTATAAGGGTTCCGTTTTTTCCTTTCGAGGTACGGAACCCTAAAAAGAATTTTCCAAATCGGTCCAGCCGTCTTCGAATAATCGATGAACATAAATAAAATAAAAATATCAAAAAACACAAAGATCCCGACGAATTGATAACCTCCTCCTTCGAAATCTTGAAGTCGGTTGACAAGCAAACTGCCTCTCTTAAAATACACCATGTACGTGAGTGTGTTCGTGTGTATAAATTGTACTGTCTCGTCTCCTTTCTGTTGGGTCGGGGGTAAAAAGGCATTGTTTTTCTTACGTCCTCTTAATTTAATTATCGATCAGTAAATTATTTTTTATCAATTATCAGAAGGAGATATCCGGCTACGCTGAGTCTTCGGGCCTAGTTCCACGTCAAATATAAGTACTCGTATAGTTTGGCCAGGGACTTCAAGCATAGACAGATAAATCATACTGTCTTTTACTTACACTAGGTGTCTGACCAGGCATAATGGAGGGTTCCGTTTCCGTACCTTCACTTCAATGGAATAAGAACCAAACTAATACCTACCAAAAGGTCGTATCTGAGGCCCTATGGAAGAATTTTTTGAGATAACTCAAAAGTGGCTGAACCGATAATGTTCAAAACAATTTTCGTAGAAAGTACCTATGTGATAAGGTGCAGCTTCTCAAAAAATTTCATATTTTATGGAGTTACCTACGGTTCAAAAGTAACACGGGGGGATACAATGTTTCTGAATTTCGAAGCGACTAATTACGAAAATATTAAATTAATCACAAAATGTTTAAAGGAACCTAGATGTTATTTTTAAAGACCTATCGATTGATATGCAACATGTTGATATTTGGTATTTTTTTATAGAGCGCCGTTACATGTATTTTTCTGCAATTTAACTAAATAGGTACTGATAACTACGAGTAAGTAGCGGCATACAAAATACACTTTGTCTAAATTTTATTAAGATACGTCTTATAGTTTCCGAGTAAAATGGCTGTGACGTACGGATAGACGGACATCGTGAAACTATAAGGGTTCCGTTTTTGCCATTTTGGCTACGAAACCCTAAAAAGCATGAACCTATTTTTTTCATAAATTTCGTAAAAACCTTTTCGTTTTATTCGCAACGAATATTTTTCATGATATTTAATATCAATGCTAACAGGAATGAATCTGTCAGGTGAGGTTATATCAACATCTCTGTGGAAGTACTATTATTTTTTTATGTGTAAAAAAGATTTACGCGTAGTTTCCGCCATATCCGGTTCGACGATTTCAAAAAAATTTTTTCAAATTAAAAATTATTTTATATATATATCGCATGGCTACATGTCACTGGATATAGATAGGCATTTCTTCCCTGGGGTAGTAGTAGTAGGAAAGCAGATGATAAAGAAAATCCAGTGAGTGCTACGTGATCCAGTGGGACAGTGCAGCTGCCAAGTTTGTTACTCTTTTAGCACCACCCAGATCGACGATTTCTAAAAAAAATTATCAAATTATAAATTATTTTATTTATATATCGTATGGCTACATGTCACTGGATATAGATAGGCATTTCTTCCCTGGGGTAGTAGTAGTGGGAAAGCAGATGATAAAGAAAATCCAGTGAGTGCTGCGTGATCCAGTGGGGCAGTGCAGCTGCCAAGTTTGTTACTCTTTTAGCACCACCCAGGGATCACGTGTAGGGTTAATTATAAATAAAAATACACACTTTAAACTCTCGCGTTTTGAACGCGTGCTAAATACACACGTCTTTCGTAAACTTTAACTTGGACGTTTTAACATTTTCATTGGCTGTTGGTAGCTGGAGGTGTATGTTATAATTATATATGTTGCGTGCTGGACTGACAAATATTAACGTAAAGTGTGATCCGTGGATTGAATTTATAAATTATAAGTAGGTACTTATGAATGAATGAAATTATTTATTTCAGGCACAAGTCCCATACATCGAATCAACTGGTGATCGAAGAGCTGTAGCTTCCTCGCTCAACGCTCAACGCATAAGTACTTATTGCGATACAGCGGGGAAATGCTGCCAGCTCCCTCGACACCTTGCCGCGGTGGCCCGATTTTTTAGATATATTTTAGATTTATTTAGTGATAGTTTGTTAGTTTTTAATTTAGTTTTATTTATAAATAGGTATTTAGTTTATAATTAATTAGTTTTAAATACATGTAATTTAATCCTTTCTAAATAAATAATAATAAATAATTATTATGGCTTAACCTATGCCTAATTACCTATCTCCAACTTTTCATACACATTAATAAGTAAGTAATTTACCCGTGTTTTTGTGTTAACTTAATATCTGCTAGGACTTATGTTTAGCTGGGATGTATTTTTTTTTTGGCTAAGTTAAAGAAAGGTACAGGTTTACCTTTATAGGTATAGGCACACCTTAGTATATTTCTACCAATATAGGTTTCATGCAAAGGATTACCTTTACATGAAACCAATATTGGTAGAAATATATTTGACACAAAAAAATGCTTCGATTCTCAACAATATAAACATTTTACTAATAATTAAAATTACCACACAATTTGTGATAACACCTTTGTAATTAAATCCATTATTAAGTTGAGTTTACATACTCGTAAGTAACGACACAATTTAACATCACTTACGTCAATTATTCTTGTCCGATCAAATAAATTTTCTAAAAAGCTTATAAACCTCAAGCCCCATTGGTACATAAGCCTGTATGTTTTACTGCAGAATCCTTGATCTTTGCACGGCATAATGGACCTTAATGGAATGGGGAAGGGGCCAATTTTCCGTGCGATCGTGCAGTCGGCGATAGCTGCCAAATTAACTCGATCCAGCGGGCGCGGCTACAGTGGGCGTGAGTTTAAAACGGGTTCGATTTTTAAAAGCAAGGTAACATTTTCAATCGTATTACTTAACCGCGATGAGAATGGGATTAGACTTGACAGATTTGCCATACACTTACGTCAAAATTAATATGGATTGACATTGGCAGCTATCTCAATCCCATTCTAATCGCGGTTTAGTAATATCTCGTGCCTTAACCGCCAGGATAAGGCAAAGGGCATTCTACTCTTTTTATATAAAATTTATTTCATACGCTTTGTAGCCAATATAGCTCTTTAAATATGGATCTACTAATATTATAAATCTTTTAGTGTGTAAGTTTGTGCAGTGTATTTTGGGAAAATAAACTAAAACGCGTTATATTCAAGAGTTTACTTTGAAACTCCAACGGGGGCTGCCCTGTAACAAATTGGTTGGGTATATTAATAATATGAACAAAGGGATATTATGAGACATTTGAATTGATGATGCTGAAAGGCCCTTTGTTACTTACCGATTTATTTACTGAATTAAAATGTATTGCTGTATGTGCAGGAAATAATACGGCATTTATGTAAGTTTTATAGAACTATAAATATGCTGTGACCTTATGAACGAGGGAAGTAAGAGAAATATAGTGAACAAGAGTAAATAGAAGTCCAAGGGCAAACCCGATGGCTTTTATGTCATAAGTTTGTAATAAAACTATAATTTCTCAAAAAATAAGCTATAACTCCCGGTACGAAAAAATTAGCCCACCTGGCACCCACTGTGGAACGTTTTTCAATAGTCGCGGTGAACGGATTGTGATGTCGAACGAATCAAGTCTAGATGTAGACCTGTAATTGAACTAGGCTTTTTGGGAAACGAGGCAGCGAAGAAGTGGTTTGGTGCAGATTGCATCTCCGGAGGAATCTCCTCTCTGACCTCAAAAGGTCGTAAAGGCAATAAATTCTGTATTAACATAGGATCTTTTTCGTTGGGAAAGGGAAATTGGAAATGTATTAGGTACACTTAAATTCAGTAAGTGTAAGATTTGAGTTAAGAAAGGAATTATTCGTTTGGCGATGTCGGCTCACTGAAAACATATATGTCTGTAGATAATTGCCATTTACGACTCGATGTAAAAGTGAAATAACTTCATCATTAGTCGTTCCCTTTACTCGTTCACGTTAGTTACAATTTAAAAATGCTTTAACTCCCTCGGGCGTAAAAACTTGGGCCGCATTTTCTAACTTTTAAACACGTTTAGACACGATACAACCTCCAATGCATTAACTACGAAATACAGCTAGCGCCTAAACGTCTGAATCAGAAATATCAGAATTTGCTTGAAAATTATTCCGATGCAACTGCAATATAACTTCAACATTGATTATTTGTTGTGTATTGGAATTATGTTTGAGATAAATTGTGTTATTAATGTATTGTAGGCTCAGCGTGACCGGTTGGAAGACGCTAGTGACGCTTGGGCCTCTTTTTCTCTAACTATAGGTAGTTATGACTTATGACATCTGTTAGGGTTAACGAAACACTTATAGAATTCTGTCGTCGAAATTGGTAAAACGAGTTTAATCCAAGGTGTAGTATGTTTCACCTCACCCGTTAAAAATTGTCTCAAATGAGGTGCATCAGACAATTAACAAGTTTATGAAGTACGTTATAAATTCACTAATTAAATGGAGGCATCTCGGAGAGCTTATTTGTGTTTTCCTTAAAAGTGGCGTTTATTGCCTCGGGCAGTTTAATATAGCCCCAATATAACAACCACTGCTTAAACAGTTTGAATTTGGACTTTATATAAGAGAAAATATGGTATAAAATTTAATGATATTTTAAATGGTTCTTACGATTAGTAGGGCAATAGCTTTAACCAGACGGCAATGGCCGTAAAAAGTATAAAAATCACATTATCGCGATGACGGGGAAAATATTTTATTGCCTATTTACTGTTTTGTTAGGTATTTTGACGACTCGGCGTCAATAATCATTATTTTAACGACTAGGTTTTGTTGACTTTTATATTTCCATTTGTTTTAATTTAACCCTTTTAAACCGATGTAACACTAGCTCCTACTGTTTTTTAACGGCTGTGTACTGTGTAGCCTAGTCGGTATGTTAACCTGCATATAAAGGTCCGGATCCCGGTAAGGGCATTTATTTGAGTGTTAAACACGAAATCACAAATAATTTGTGCCTGTTGTCTATGTATCTAAGTAGCACATTATTTGCATTAATCATGCACAAATTATTTGTGAATTTGTGAATTGATCCTGACCAGGGGTGACGATATGTATATCAGGCCTTGTTCAGGATCAATTCAGTTAAATTTTTGTAATAAATAGATTTGTCGAAGAAAATAATGTGATTACTAAGAAAGTTTTTAGATCTCAATACAAGACTAATTATACTGGTGTGCCACAAGGCAGCATTTTGGGCCCCTTACTCTTTATCGTATATATTAATGACTTGCTCAAAGCAACTCCTAATAAAGTGATAATGTTTGCGGACGATACGACAATTATGATAAAATGTAATAATAGCCTAACTTTCAATCAAGAAATTAATAATTCCTTAAATGACATAATACATTGGATGGACATGAATGACTTAAAAATTAACATTAGTAAAACTAAATGTATGCGAATTAAATCATATAATTCTAATACCACGCCGATAACAGTCAAATATAAAACTGAAAACGTAGATGAAGTAACCAGTGTTAAGTTTCTAGGATTCACTTTAGATGAACATCTGAACTGGAAAGATCATATCGAGCAAATTTGTAACAGACTAAACAGATTTGTGTTTGCTCTCCGTAGACTGAGAAACACTGTTTCTGAGGAAGCTGCCTTGACAGCTTATCATGGATACGTGTCCTCTGTTCTCAGCTACGGTCTGATACTGTGGGGTAATTCTGTTGATGTAGAGAGAGCTTTCATAGTTCAGAAAAAATGTGTTCGGGCTGTCTGTGGTGTTTGGCCTGATGATCATTGTGTCCCCCTTTTTAAACGGTTGCACATTCTCCCTCTACCTTGTTTACATATAAGAGACGTATGTGTCTTAGTTAATAACAACCGACATTTATTTAAAACACGTGGTGAAGTAATGAACAGTGTACACGCAAAATAGGCGCAGTATACAGACGTCGAGTTGCGGAAATCAGCCCGCGTTAACCTATAACCTATATATTTTCAATTTAGGCACATTACAATGCACTTATGAACGTCAGAGAGAAAAAAAAAAACTACCTCCGGTTCTAACCCTACACCTCTGACCCGAGAAGAATTATTTATGACCGGCAAGAAACTCGGCGGGACTTATTTTTTCAAAACAGTAATACAGTAATATTACATCTTAAAGATACACAATAATGCGTAGTTCTATAAGAAGGCATATCAAAACAGCTTGAGAGACATACAATGTACGTATTGTTTAATTAAAATAAAATAATAATAATAAAATCCAAATCTGATTGCTTCACAAAACGTTTGATATGCTTTCCTATCTGAACTGTGTCCTCTAAATGTTAGATGATTTTGTAGTATTTTCTGGTTTGGGCCTTGCATCTTTGTCCGTCATATAGTCCTCGACCCTGTAATAACCCTTTGACATTAAACTTTTTTTCAAATATTTTGGAAATGATAAATTTAAAGCATCGACGGGTAACTTGTTATAAATGTGAATACCTTGACCAAAAAATGACTTATATGCTTTGCGGATACGACTACTTCTGATAGCAAGCTTGTTTTTATTTCTAGTGTTACAGCTGTGGATGTCAGAATTTTTTTTGAATGTATGTATTTTCTTTACAACAAAAATAATATTGTCATAGATATATTGGGAAGCAACAGTTAAAATATTAATTTCTTTAAATAGTTCTCTAACTGATGCACCTGTCTTTAAGTTATACAGAAAGCGGATGGCTCTTTTTTGTAAAACAAATATAGTCTGTATGTCAGCTGCTTTGCCCCAAACCAGAATACCATATGACATTACACTATGAAAATAACTGTGATAAACTAAGCGAGCTGTGTCAATATTCGTCAATTGTCTAATTCTCCTAACGGCATGAGCGGCCGAGCTTAATCGAAGAGCGAGTTTTCTTATATGAGGACTCCATTGTAGATTTTTGTCCAACGTCGAACCAAGGAACACTGCTTTATCTACTATCTCTAAACATTCACCATTCAGGAGAATCTTAGTGTCCACCTGTGCAACGTTTGGCAAAACAAATCTAATACATTTGGTTTTCTTAGCATTAAGTAGCAAATTGTTAATAGTAAACCAGTTCAGTACAGCAGCTAGTGTGTTATTGATTACAGTAAAATCGGTAGATTGCCGGTCAACTTCGAAAATTAAAGATGTATCATCGGCAAACAGAACGATATCACAAAGGTTTTGTACTACACAAGGTAAATCATTTATATAAACCAAAAACAGGAATGGGCCCAAAATAGAACCCTGTGGCACTCCTAATTTTACTGAAGTCCCTTTAGACTGGGTTTTATTTACAACAACTGTTTGTGTTCTGTTGCTATGATATGAAGACATGAGATTCAAGGCATTTTCTGACAAACCATAATGTTCTAATTTAAGAATGAGGGTTGTATGATCTACTAATGAACAGTGTAACCCGACAAAAAATTATGAATTTATTGTACAAACCACGTGCTTACAAAATGATCTATGACAAAAACGTATTTAAGATGTGTATAGTTATTTATAATGGATTACCTAATGACATAAAAATATTTCAAGGAAATAGTTTTAAGAAAAAAATTACTAGCTGACTTTTGGACGAATGTTTCTACAGAGTAAACATTTTTTGGTTTATATACAAAATTCTAACCTTAATCATTGACATATTTAATATTAATACTATTTAGGATAGTCCTGACATAATTTTATGATTATATTTTATGTCTGTATATATATTGCCTGTTTGAAAATATTTGCACGCTTGCATGCAGGCTGAATGCACTGAACTTTATTTTAATTATAAGAACTGTATATTTACTGTTAGACGGAGAGCTGGCCACGTCAGATACGACACAATAATGAGAGCAACGAAACCCCTCTAGTTAGTTTGCTATACTATGCTTATTTCCAGATCCGGACATCTGGCAGCTGTAAAGTGGTGGATGTCAAAAATGCAAATAACTCGAAGAAAACAAATCCGAGAGTTCTGGGTTTGATGCACTATTATGGGAAATTATGTAATTCATTAGATTATATCATATCCAGAAGTTTCTGTTGGGGGCAAGTAGTGCCAAATGATGTAAAATGAAATTTTTAGCTAGTCGCCTACTGTTTTTGTTTCCGTAATAATATACAATGGTTTATAATCTAATGTTAAAATATAGGCCCTGTCCTCTATAAATGACACAAGTATGGCAGTTTTTACCTATTTTGGTATTCCTTTCTTCCAACTTAAAAACTTTGTTGGTCTGTCACTTTGACCTCCACCCATTAAATCTGCCAGATGCCCGGATCTAGCAATAAGGATGGTAAAGCAGTCTAACAAGACAGGTTTCATTGCTCTCATTATTGTGTCATATCTGACGTGGCCAGCTCTTAGACCATGTGTTCTATGCAAATAAAATTCTTTGAATCTTTAATTTTCATCGTTACTTTAAATAAATACGTGGAAAATGTTGTTTATTTATTTTTTCCATTCCACGTATTGTATGTTTTTATTTGCTTTTAACTTGCTTACTCAACAAGATTGAAAGATTGTTCTAAAGGACGTAAAGTAGTTGAACGATGTTCTAAAGCACGTATAGCGGTTTAAGAGACAAATGTGTCCGTAATCGCTTGGCCAACAATTAGGTACTCTGAAGAGTTAAGTAGATATTTCTTTATTTGAGAGCGGCGTTTAACGTTTTCAACAAAAAATCTAAAATAAAATTAATTTCACATTACCCTAAGTCCATTTCACACAGAAAATAAAAACGGGTCACTTACAAAATAAAGATTTCTATTCAAGGCTTTCATTGTCTTTGTGTATACAGGGTGTAATCGTTAAGTGTAGCCAGGCGATTACTCCGTAAATATAAGAGATATTAGAAAATATCTAATGGATATCGAAAGTGCGTCACGTAATGAGTAAAATTACATTAATAACTTTTTTTAAATAAAATCAGAACTATCCCAAACATTAACTTCAAACCCTCCCATACATTTAGTACGACGTTCGTTGAAAGACTAGTTTGTACGGTCTAGTCATTTCACCGTTATCAAATGATTCATGAATTGTTTTATTATTTTATTACAGTTTATTCGTGCAAATAATGAATCTCAAGCAGTTTTATCTCTTACGGCACCGACGTTCTACTTTGAGAGTGAGTCGTCGTAGGTACTAACTGTATGGGAGCGTTTAAACTTAATATTTTTAATATTAATACTTAAATTTCAAAAAAGTGATTAATGCAATTTTACTCATTGGGTAACGCACTTTCGATATCAGTTTGAAAATTTCTAATATCTCTTATATTTAGGGAATAATCGCCTGGCTACTCTTAACGATTACACCCGTATAAGTATGAGCGATATCGACACAAGAGATTTCAAATGTTGTAAAGGGACTGTAATAGGACTGAATTAATAATTAGAACTCGTGTTTTTTTTATATCGCTTAAAAATAGTTTGCATGAGGTTTCCCGCGATCGCGATTTTGACTAGATGGCAGCACCGTGGCGAGAGGTATTTTTGACAGCAGCTGATTGGAGGATTATGACAGCTCTACAACCCTCATTGTCGTAACTCCTAAAAGTTTAAGAGGGGTTAAAAAAAAAATAAAAAATAATGTGTTTGTGTGCCGTATAAAAACATAATAAACTAAAACACGTTTTATAGTACACCGAGTACACGTATTTTTGATAGCTCCAGCCAAGATTTATAGGTAGTTTTTACATCACACCATATAATTTGATAACGCTTTTAGTAAACCCTTTCAATGTTCAAACGCTTTCATGAGAGTAGCTAATGCATTCTTATTTACTTAATAGTTAATACGTACCATACTTTGGTTCGTAATGTTACGGTAAAGCGCATTGCTTGCAGTATTTTAACTTGAATTAATAATTTGAATTCTTCTAATTCGGATGCTGACTGAATTTATTTTTGGTTTCATTCTTTCTTATTTTTAACCGACTTCAAGATTTGAAAAGAGGAGGTTCTCAATTCGGCGTGTATTTTTTTTTTTTTTTTTTTTTTTTTTTTTTTTTTTTTTTTTTTTTATGTTTGTTACTCCATAACTCCGTCATGTCTGAACCGATTTTGAAAATTCTTTTTTTGATTGTAAGTACAACATACAGATTGTATACAGATTGGTCCCGTTTTTGTCAAAACGCAGTTCTGATGATGGGATCCATGAGGAATCGAGGGAACTCCTCAAATCTTAAAGGCATACATATAGTGATTTTTATATTTTTATCAACAAAACCATCATTTTCATTCAAAACAGTGACATTGGATGAAGTAGAACTGCTGATGATGATCAGAACGGAACTCTTCAACGACGCATAGTTCACGTTTGGCGATTCGTCCTCTTCGCTGTGTTTGTTTAGCAAGTAAGTTCTGATGATGGGATCCATGAAGAATCGAGGGAACTCCTCAAATCTTAAGGGCTTACACATAGTGACTTTTGTATTTTTATCAACAAATCAAGCATTTTCATTCAAAAGAGTGACATTTGATGAAGTGGAACTGCTGATGATGAACAGAACGGAACTCTTCAACGACGCATAGTTCATGTTTGGCGATTCTTCCTCTTCGCTATGTTTGTTAAGCAAGTTAGATTGTCAGGACCAATTTTCGTCAAGCTCAAGTTCTGATGATGAGTTCCACGAGGAATCGAGGGAATTCCTCAAATCTTAAAGGCATACATAAAGTGACTTTTGTATTTTTATCAACAAATCAAGCATTTTCATTCAAAAGAGTGACATTTGATGAAGTGGAACTGTTGATGATAATCAGAACGGAACTCTTCAACGACGCATAGTTCACGTTTGGCGATTGGTCCTCTCCGCTGCGTTTTTTAAGCAAGTTATTTCATTGTATGGAATCTAAGTGCACCATCTATCTACAATAATCCTTCACCGGCTACCCCCATTGAAGTCGGTTTTTTTTTCTTAAAAATTATTATGGGTAGGTATGTAACCAATGTCTATATGGTATAATATAGAGTATTTTGAATAATGGAGAAGTCCTGGTTGAAGTACATATTTTCCCGAAATTCCGTGGAGAATGCGCCCACGTCGTCGACGTCTTCAGATGCAGTCGATGGATTTGGCCAGCTCTGTTCCATTTGAGCATAGCGTTCTTTTTTTGCCTACATCAGCAATGCGCGTTTTGGAGAACAGCCTGATGATCCGGATCCAGTCGGTCTTTTTAATAATCATAGCATAAACATAAATACACTTTATTGCACACCTCTAATTAAAGAAACAAAGTATAGAAAAGTAACAAACAGAAAAGTAGAGGTGAAGCAATTGTCTTATCGCTAAAGAGCGATCTCTTCCAGACAACCTTTGGGAAGCGGAAACCTTTGTAAATTAACAGAAAAGTAGGTGTTGAAAAACAAATAAACCAAACATTAATAAACTGTAACAAATAAAAGAAAGAAAAAAAAAACGTACATAGCTCATACATTCATACATCCCACATTAGCCGAGTTAATTTACTTACCAATAATTGAACCGTGTTTTATCCGTTAACCACTTGCAGCTAATGCGCTCGCTGCTGTAATACGAACGGGAATGTTTTACTAAGTGGCTATTTTCGCTAAGGTTTTAGACGCAAAATGTTTACGTGCACCGGGATGCAGTTTTCAGTTTCAGATTTGTTGCAGACAGACTGATATTTAACGAATCTCTATTCTTAAGATTTAACGGCCTCCTAGCCTAGTCGGTAGTGACCCTGCCTATGAAGCAGGAGGCCCCGGGTTCGAATCTTGGTTAGGGAATTTATTTGTGTGTTTGTCACGGATATTTGTTCCTGAGTTATGGATGTTTTCCATGTACTTAAGTATTTATATACTCGTATAGTACCCACAACACAAGCCTTATTGAGCTTACTGTGGGACTAGGTTGATTTGTGTACGATTGTCCAATTAATATTTATTATTTATTATTAAGATTGGATAGGGTACTTATAAAGAGCGCGAGGGGTTCAAAACGATCTTGACATGATCTAGTATTTGTTCTAGCTTTGTGCTACGGCTTAATTAAGGCCTGGGGTTAAGCTCGGCAATCTAATCTCATGAATTGGTGAAGGCACTAGATTTTTCGATAGCGACTGCTTTCTGACCTTCCAATCCAGAGGGGAAACTAGACATCATTGTGATTAGGTCCGGTTTCCTTACAGTGTTTTCCTTCACTGAAAAGCTGGTAGCATTGAAGACAAAATCATGACAGGACGCTTTAACATACAATTCTACGGTTTGATTTGAACAGCTATACATATAATATAATCCATGAATATATTCCATTAAATTCATAGGAAACATAGTCAAGTTAAGTTACTCTATCAAGAGGGTCCATTATCGGCCGGGCTCAGCGAACGATAAAAGTATAGAACTCGTATTAGCTCCGAAAATGACCTTACATTATTGTGAATGTGTCATCGAAGGTGGGCATACCTACAAGCTATGACGGCAAGCCATTTGTTTTATATAGGGACACATAAGGTTTAATGTAGGTACTAATAAAATTTTATTTGAGCCAATTAAAACTTTGAATGACAACTTTTTGTAAATAGCGAGAAAATGGGCAATCAAATTAAATCATTTATTGTCATAAAAACGCATGGCAAAAATTAAATTATCCAAATTAGAGAACACAATAAAAAATATACATATTAAAACACATAATTAAGAGGCTGACAACACCCTTCAAATTGACTTAATTTAAACATTTTTTTAGCTATAACTACTTGTTTTGAGAAAATAAAAAAATATAGGGTAATATTCATTATATCTAGAAGAACTTTGTTAATTAAAATAATTCCAAAGTTACATTTTAAAATTAGCTTTAAACAGTTGTATGTATTTAATTTCTTGACTTTTACGCCTGTAATTAAGGACAAAATTCCACCACACTTAATATAAACTATAAACTTCATTATTTTGAATTTATCAATTAATGCGTAGTCTTTTTTTAATTCACATTTTGCAAAATTTTAGATGAGCTCCCATACTAATCGTAGCACAGTGTTTCTCTTTCAATCGCGCTGAAAAAGATAGGGATGGAATTTAGCTGTTGTCAGCCCCTAATCTTTTAGGGTTATTTAGGGTTTTAGGGTTTTGTAGGGTTATTTCTTAATAACAAATCACAATAATGGGTAATATTCAAAGTCCGGGCAGAGTGAAAGATTGACTGTCAGGGGAATATTAGGTGCGTTTTTGGGAGCCAATTTTGTAGATAGATAGATAAAGAGTTTATTTGAATACTGCAAACACACAATATCAAAAACAGCAAAGTATAACAATAACACAAAGAATCATAGCTCACCAAACGAAGACGCTTAACTGCCTGATAGGGGAAGTAATTCGTGTATAGCTGAATTTTGGTGTAGTTGTAGGCAAAGGTATCTTACACAACATACTAAAAGTACCGGTGGATGGGGGCGCCGCTAGCGGGGAGAGGGGGGTGTAAAGGTCCCTTATTTTGGTTTTTCGTAAATAACTCGGTAACGGTAGCTCATACGAAAAAATGTTCTATTGCTCAATTCATCCACATCTAATTTTCTATAAAAAAGATTCTTTGCAATTTTTTGCTAGGATCAATGTTTAATGCGATATCGAGGAAATACGATAAACACTTTTTTAAACTCTCGGAGCTAATATTTACGAAAGTATTAGTTTTGTCCAAAAATTGTTTCAGAATACCCTTATTGTTTTAAAAAGACCTATCCAACGATACCCCACACATTAGGGTTGGAGTAAAAATAATATTTACCCCCCCACTCCATGTGTACGGGAGGTACCCGAAAAAATAATATTTTTTCACATTTTGTTTTAAAACTTTGCCGGCGTGAATAAAGTACATACTCACACGATTTTTTTATTTTCTAGTACTAACCATCACTGAGCAGGCTGCTCACCCTGCTACCTCACTTCCTACCCTTATAGTTTCGCCATGTCCGTCTGACCCCATCTGTCCGTCTAGACGTCTAGTACTAAACATCACTGAGCAAAGCCGTGGACGGACAGACGGGGACAGACGGACATGCCGAAACTCCAAGGGTAGGACCCCTCCTCACCCTGCTCAGTGATGGCTAGTACTAGAGAAATGAAATTTCGTATAAGTATGTGTTTTAATTACGCAGATAAAGTTTTAAAACAAAATGTGAAAAAATATTATTCTTTCGGGTACCTCCCGTACACATGGAGTGGGGGGTAAATATTTTTTTTACTCCAACCCTAATGTGTAGGGTGTCATTAGATAGGTCTTTTTAAAACAATACGGGTATTCTGAAACCACTTTTGGATAAAACTAATACTTTCGTAAATATTAGCTCCGAAAGTTTAAAAAAGTGTTTATCGTATTTCCTCGATATCTCATTAAACATTGATCCTAGCAAAAAATTGCAAATAGTCTTTTTTATAGAAAATTTTATGTGGATGAATTAAGCAATAGAACATTTTTTCGTATGAGCCACCGTTACCGAGTTATTTACGAAAAACCAAAATTAGGGACCTTTACACCCCCCCCTTTCCGCTAGCGGCACCCCCATCCACCGGTACTTTTAGTATGTTGTGTAAGATACCTTTGCCTACAACTACACCAAAATTTGGCTATACACGAATTATTTCCTCTTAGTTTTCCTTCATTAGGTGGGCTATCAGTTGAGAAAATACTGTTGTTGTACTGAACATGCCGTCTATATCTATTTCGTCGTAAAGCGAGTCGCGCCATGTAATCTAAGTTGCTCTCAGTTGCCGCTACAGTGTATTTGTGTCAAAAACTTTATTTGGCATGGCGCCAACTGTCCGTATTGTCCGACGGTTGAGGTTAGGTTGGTGTTGCCAATGGGTTAACTTAACTTGTATTAGTTTAATGTCAGGTCAGGCGCCCATTTCGACATGCCTAACTGTGACACGAGGACTAATATGTCACTACTTGTGCATTAAAACACAATCTATCCCAAACACAACTTCAACACACAACAAATAATCAACTAATATTGAAGTTGCATTGGAGTTGCATCGGAATAATTGTCGAGCAAATTCTGACATTTACGATTTAGACGTTTGGGCGATAGCTGTAAATATAATTCGTAGTTAATGCATTGGAGTTGTATTGAAGTTGAATCGTATCATAACTTGTTTTAAAGTTGTCCCTTGACTCATGTCATATACAGTGAGATTCAAAATTGCATGGACACATTATAAATTAATTAATTCATAAATGGTCCATTCTTAATCTGGGTGTAGGTACCTACCTACTACAAAAAATGTGTCAGTGTTCTCACGACAGTCACGACAATTAGATGCCCAATTCGATAACCGAAAACTAACAGTCTTCGCTAGTAAGC
This sequence comes from Pammene aurita, assembly GCA_947086415.1. Classification (NCBI taxonomy): domain Eukaryota; kingdom Metazoa; phylum Arthropoda; class Insecta; order Lepidoptera; family Tortricidae; genus Pammene; species Pammene aurita. The sequence continues at coordinate 37,071,277 of OX352297.1, read as the reverse complement.
CATTGTGCCGTATTCTAACTTTAAAATATATAAACAATACATTAAAAATACAATCTATCTCAAACATAACCCAACACACAACAAATAATCAACCAATATTGAAGTTATATTGGAGTTGCATCGGAATAATTTCAAGCAAATTCTAATATTTTTGATTCAGACGTTTAAGCGCTATAGCTAGCTGTATTGCGTAGTTAATGCATTGGAGTTGTATTGAAGTTGGATTGTATCATAACGTATTTTAAAGTTAGAATACGGTCTCTTGACTCATGTCATATACAGTGAGATTCAAAATTGCATGGACACATTATAAATGAATTCATTCATAAATGGTCCATGGAATTTTGAATCTGGGTGTACCTACCTACTCGGAAGAATGTGTCAGTGGTCTCACGATAGTTAGATGCCCAATTCGATAACCGAAAACTGACAGTCTTCGCTAGTAAGCCATTGTGCCGTATTCTAACTTTAAAATATATAAACAATACATTAAAAACACAATATATCTCAAACATAACTCCAACACACAACAAATAATCAACCAATATTGAAGTTATATTGGACTTGCATCGGAATAATTTCAAGAAAATTCTAATAGTTCTGATTCAGACGTTTAGGCGCTAGCTGTATTGCGTAGTTAATGCATTGGAGTTGTATTGAAGTTGGATCGTGTCTATACGTGTTTTAAAGTTAGATTACGGCCCCATTTTGAAACACTTATGTATTATGTAACCAAGCAGTGATTTGAAATTAAACAAGGCCGCCAAATCGTACCATTTGATCTAGACTATCAAGCTACGATATGCCGTAGGTAAGAAATGCGACGCAAACTGGTAAAAATAGAACTAAAGAAAAAATCAAAATATTTTAATAATTATTTTGATTTGTTTATTTTACCTGCCTCAGACGCTGGTTCAATCCCAGCCCTGGGCACCAGAGGCCTAGGTCACTATTCCTTTGTATATGACGTCTATATACTTAAGTTTATTTGGTAAAAATATGTATACATAGGTAGACATTACCGGTAATTCTCATGATAAACATTTAAGTACATCTTACCTATCTTCCCTAGTCGTAGTTGTACTTGTTTAAAATTTTTGTGAAATCAAATAACACGACCTCAAGGTCACGTCAAACCGTTCATCAGTTTTCATTAACCGCCAGCATTCGAAGTAAACCGGCCGTTATTTTTTACACGCCCTGTAAACTGCGCCTGTGTTCTCCTTGTGCATGAAGACAAAGTGAAAGTCGAACCGGTGTAAAACTACCTTGAGATGTTGAAAACAGGGCCGCGATTCGAAAAATAAACACACACACTGGACTAACACAGCTCCACCAGATTTTCATTCAAACATTGGTCTCACATTGGTACAACATTGGTACAATGTGTGACCAATGTGTGACCAATGTTGAATGAAAATCTGTTCGAATAGCAAATGTCAATGTCGTTATAGCGTTGAGTTGAGTTGGGTTGGAGCTGTGCATGTCCAGTGTGTGTGTTTATTTTTCTAATCTCGGCCCTGCGGATTTGGAGAGAAAATTAAGAAGCTGACAACACCCGATGACCTTCAAATTGACTTTACTCAAACAGTGTTTTAGCTATACCTTGTTTTGAGAGAGTAAAAAAAATATGTTATTATTCGTTATATTTGGAAGAACTTCGTTGATTCCGATACACGATTGGACGAAATCGGCTCGATAGAAAATAATTCCAAAGTTACATCTTAAAATTTGCTTTAAACAGTCGTATGTCTTTAGTTTCTTGACTTATACGTCTGTAACTAAGGACAAAACTCCACCGCACTAATACGAAAAACTTCGTTGTTTTATATTTCTCAATGAATGCGTAGTTTTTTTTTAATTCATCATTTTGCAAAATTTGCAATGAGCTCCCATACTAATCGTAACACAGTGTTTCTCTTTCACTCGCGCTGAAAAAGATAGGGAGGGAATTTAGCTGTTGTCAGCCCCTTAAGCTAGGGCAATGTAAAACAATCCGTACCGCAGTTCGCTACGCGCTACGCTTGTAGCAGATTCCAGCGTTTTCCCGCTTTGTAGCGCAAACCCGCTACAAACAGAAAACCCGCCTAGCGGGTTCCTGCCTCCTGGTGCGGAAAGTGTTACGACTTGTCCAAGAAACTAGAGATGCGCATCACTACAAAGCACGCGACCAGGAGTGCGATTTTTGAATCTCACCAAGTGACTAATTCTCACCGATGTGAGTGATTTATGTCCTTAAACTACGTCCGGACCTGGGTATGTCCTTAAACTACGCCAAAAAGAGAGGTATGGGTACTGCGAATGACATCTCGCTAAGTGTGGTAGGGCACGTTCAGCGAATATCATCGCTCAAATCTGGAGCAGAGCCCGACTGGGGAAGTACCTCCACCTTACAGAAAACCACAGCCAAATAGCACTAGACCCTACTCAGAGTGTTGTGTTCCTGCTGGTGAGTAAGGTTGCCAAAGAGCTCAAAGAGGACCCAGTGTGTTGACGATGACGGACCTTCTTGTTCCTTTACTCGTCAACACAGTGAATCCTCCTTTTTGTAAAGGGTCGGCAACGCGCATGTGACTCCTTTGGAGTTTCAGGCGTCCATAGGTTACGGTAGCTGCTTACCATCAGGCGGGCCGTATGCTTGTTTGCCACCGTCGTGGTATAAAAAAAAAAAATAAAAAAAAAATTACTTTCGGAAAACAATGTGAGTGATTTCCGAAAATAAATCACTCACATCGGTGAGAATTAGTCACTTGGTGAGATTCAAAAATCGCACTCCAGGTGAGACAAATATATGAATTCGGTTAATAAGTGCGAACAGTACAACCTGCTCATCGGCACATCGGCCGATACGAGCCGACTCGCCCGCATCTCGCCCGGCTGTCATAATTGTCATATCAGTTCGTAGTGCACTCGAGATCGGGAAGATTTACTGATATAGTGAGTAGTGAGCGAGTGAGTGACTGAGTTACTTACATAAAAATATGTATATCTTTATATATCTTTTCAATTACTCACTCGCGTCACATCTCTACAAGAAACTCGCAATACCAACCTAAGGTAGTAAAGGTATATTATCCGAGTACAACTTTGTAGTTAAATAAATGATTGATAGCTACTACTAACAGTGCCTAACGCACACTTAATGACACTTATACAGTAAAGCTTGCTCAAGACATTTTTGAAAGGATCCAGCTCATCCAGCCAAAAACACGTATAATGCGAGAATGTCCTGGGCCCAATTCGACATGGCATAACTGACAGTAGCTAGCGAGACAACTATGAGATCACACTTTGGTGACAGTTGAAATATGGGGTGGAATCACTCAAGAGTGACATCTAAAACGGTGGCCACAGCCATAGACAAAACGCTCTAGCGAGACCTACTGACAGATTGACAGTTAGGTGTGGACACGTGTGGACAGATGGATTTCACTCTATCACCTAGCGAGACAAGTGTGAGAGCCACGACTCGCGGTTCGAATCGGGGCCCTGTATGACCTCAAGTTGCAGGGACTGATAAAAAAAAACGCATAATATGCGAGAAATCGTATTAAGCGCGTTCTACTGTCATCATCATCATCAGCCCTTTATCGCCCACTGCTGAGCATAAAGTACTTCGTGTACGCCACTTGTCCCGGTCTTGTGCCAATTTCATCCAGAAGTGACCCGCGACCTTTCTGATGTCGTCTACCCAACGAGCCAACGGACGCCAGGGGCTTCTTTTATCTGAAAGCTCCACTCCGTCAACATTTTAGTCCACCTGCCATCACTCTGCCTGGCAACGTGTCCTGCCCAACTCCATTTAAGTTTGGTATTGACGTATCCTACATCTTGCACCTTAGTGCGACGCCGGATCTCTACGGGTTCTACTGTATAACTAAGTAACTATACTTTTGGCGGCAATACTAAAATGTGCTGTACGCTGTACTGCACACAAATGTAACAGAATTCAAGATCACATGTAAACTTGATCGCCTCAAAGTTCGACTCGGCTGGAAACTTGGAATATCTCAGAACACCCTAGGGCAGTAAACATGCTGTAAACGTATCCGAGTGCACGTTAGCGGGAATCGTAAACCTCCGGTAATTAATCCCCTAGTTAGCGACGTTTACGGTTTTTTGCGGGATGAAACTAGATAACTGTTTAGTTACAATGCTTCTGCAGAGTGAAAGCACGAAGTAAATAATAGTATTTAGTTCATTGTGAAGGAACGAGTGCGATGCGTTTTCGGGCAGTTTAAAAATGTGTGGGTGACAATTTATTTTTATAATTTTAGATACAAACGCGTTTATTTCATTACTTTTTACAGTTGATTTTTAGGTATAAAGGTTAGGTAGGTAAATAATAAATAATAAAATAATTAAAAAAAAATTATTCAGTAACTAATAAGGTAAGTATAGTCTATGTTAGGTAACAATTTAAGATCATGTAATGAAAAAGCCCGCACCTTTGTCATGCTGCTTGCTGGATTTAAACCCGCCCTTGGTCAGCTAATTTTAGAGGTAATTTTGGTTTTAATATAACTAGTAGTACGCCTCGAACTGAGAACTCGCGATTTACTTGCAAACGAGATGACCAAGATTCTTTTTCGCCTTCTAGCTCCACAACCCCTTGATCGATCCTGCTCATATAAGAGCTCTCAAATTATATGTATCTCTGCTACAACCCCATAGATTATATAATTCTCAGATGGAGTGCGGCTAACAAAATTTTGTGATTCCATAAAGAGCCAGTGTCCTCGTCGTTACGCACTACACACACATACGCACAGCAATAATGAGCCGCTCCCCCGCCATTCGTGTCCAAACGTCTATGCAGTCAAGAGCAGTTAAAAAATAATAAAAATATGCCGTCGTGCGTTGTCAAATGCTGTCGGTCGAAAGAAAAAAACGTATGGCATAACTTTTCACCGTTAAGTAAACAATTCATTGCGCAATCACATCAAAAATCAGTAATTTCGTAAACTATTAACTTCATGGTAGCGGTGTTGCCAGGTGGTTGAATAGGGAAACTTCCCGAACATAAGGGGGTCTATAATCGCCGCGATATGTTGTCAATACGACATTGACGTCCACACTACTAACTATACGTTTTATTTCTCGCACGTTTTCAACGAATATTAAAACGTTACATAATAGTCAATAACTTTTATGCTTTTGTGAGCAAATTATTCTTTATTATTTTTTGAATAAAATTTATAATTAAACATAATTATATATTTCTTAAAATTATTCCAAAAACTTCTTAAAACAAAAAGCCCATATCTAATCGTAGATTGAACGCGCGAAGTTATGTCACCACTACTGATCTGTCAAACTTTCGTCTCATTCTAACTATCGCTCCCTCTCACTCTGAGCGGCTTCAGTAATCGACTGGTCATGCGATTAGAACGAGATGGAACTATAGTTAGAATGAGAGGTCAGCTCTTAAGTCAAACCGATTGTGTTGATCGATCGAGGAGCATTTTAACCAACTTCAAAAAAAGGAGGTTCTCAATTTGACCTGTATGTTTGTATGTTCGTTCGCGATTATCTCGCGCTTCGTTGAACCGATTTTAATGCAGTTTTTAAAAAGTATTTGTTACATTCGAAACAAGGTTTAGTATAAAATAAGGCGTTGTTCATTGATTACGTAAGATTTTTTTTGCCAGACACCCTTCCGCCCCTACGTAAGAAAAAATAATAATAATCCTCTCTGCAGTAGAAGTAAGACATGGTCAATTCCCCTACCTCCTTAAATCGTGTTACGTAATAAATGAATACGTAATTACATTTTTAGTTGTCTTCGTCTTAGCGAGGGCACTGCCGTGCCTCCAGATTAAAAAGGTATAAAGTATGCTTAAAATAATAGTATTGGGGACGACAAGAGAGGCCACCACACTCAACAGTAGTCGTGTAATTTTAATAAATAGTTTATTTAGATTTTTTTAAATTTTACCTTTTAGTCGCCTCTTCAGAAATATATTTCATCAAATTTATTAAAACAGATGCTTATTAATTCTATTTAAATATATATATATATTAATAATCTATTTTTTTTTAATTCAAAGATACTGTATTCTTAATCGGGAAAATTTGTATTACATGGCAACACTCGTCTGGACACACACATTCAAACCAGCCGCCATCTTGCGTCACAATTTATTGTACAGCCATGCTCCGTCCTTTAAATTATTCGTCCAAGTACAACCCCAACAAATTTCATAACGATCAGAAAACCGTTACTAAAATTATCGCGGGACAAACTCTTAAATCAAAAAGCCATCGAAATGCCGATACGTCCCAGCAGCCAAAGTTGTTTGTAAAAACTTCACTTCGCTTACGCTCCGCTCGTTCGAAAATAACATCAGGTTACTTAAATTACTAGTAGTCCGCTTGGAACTGAGAACTCGCGATTTACTTGCAGACGAAATGACCAATATAACAAGACCCTTCTGAAGATTTTTTTCGCCTTCTAGGTCCACAACCCCTTGATCGATCCTGCTCATATACGAACTCTCAAACTATATGTGTCTCTGCTACAAACCCAACAAATTTCATAACGATCAGAAAAATTCACAGATTTCGTGCCTTACACGACTATCGAGCACATTGGAAATGAATCTAATCGAAAAAATATTGCAAGACCCTTCTGAAGATTTTTTTCGCCTTCTAGGTCCACAACCCCTTGATCGATCCTGCTCATATACGAACTCTCAAACTATATGTGTCTCTGCTACAAACCCAACAAATTTCATAACGATCAGAAAAATTCACAGATTTCGTGCCTTACACGACTATCGAGCACATTGGAAATGAATCTAATCGAAAAAATATTGTCGCTGAACGACGAGAAAGTCGGGATAAGGAAAAGGTTATACAAAAGACTACGACGTTGAATGATAATTATTTTATTCTTAGATTAACATAAGTATCCTCGACATAACACCTGTGAACCAGAGTTGGGCAAAAAATAACGTGATTGAAACTAAAGTTAAAAATGAGAACGTTACTCATAATCATATAACATGATTACGAATTCAATCATGAGCTTTCTAATCTTATTGACCACCGACATGAGTAAATCATGTCGATTTTTAGTTTCACTCATGATTAGCTGATGTGATTAAATTAGTAAGACAGAATGCTTAGTTAAACTAACGATTTAGTTGATTAGATGATTATATTTTGATTAGATTTTGCGTAGCTACTAGCTCTTTTACTTTTTTCCCTGACCAAAACATAGGCGGTACCTAGGTGAGTATAGTATACATTTAGGATAAATGGCTATTTTTGACAATATTTCTAAAGGTATCATTTGGCGGTTGGCGCTTTCGTCTTAAGTTGTATAGTGCAGATTCAATATTCAGCAATAAAAGCGTAAATGCCAGTGGCAAATGTTACCTTTACCAAAATATCGACAATTTTTTTGTTAGTTTTTGGTATGAGTGTACAAATGAATGCTCCCATTTAACTTTGAAACGGCCTGTTCGGTTTTATTGCTGTTTTCGGCTACAGTTAAGGCAGTTATCACACAGCTGCGGTTTCCACAGGCGCTTTTTATTTTCATTCTCATTCTCATTCTCACTCTCATTCTCATTCTCATTCTCATTCTCAGTCTCATTCTCATTCTCATTCTCATTCTCATTTTCATTTTCATTTAGGATAATGAAAATTTCTACATATGTATCTGGTTCAATGTGTGAAATTCAGAACAAACGCATTATTCTAGTAATAATATAAATCAGCTTAAGAACACTCTAATCATACATTCGTCAATCACATTGAACAAGTTAGTTGATTAGCGTTAATTTAGTTTCAATCAGCGCCCGTCGTTAATGATTTACTCATGGCGAAATTACTTGATTGTTTTGTGTTAAAATTTAATCAGCGATTATTCAATCAGCGATGATTAGTAATTAATCACCGATTTTAATCAAGTGTGCCCAACTCTGCTGTGAACAAACAAATTGAAAAATTTCCACACCACAATTGTCGCCGTGGCGCCTAAGTATACATATTTCATTTTTAGATTAATAAGCAGGATATAATAATGTTCAAAGTACAAGAAAATTATTACATTACAAATTCGTAGTCAACTCGAGAAATGGTAGCCACATAGCTAAATATTTTTTAAGAAAATAAAACCGACTTCTTCAATGGGGGAAGCCGATGAAGGATTATTGTAGATGGTGCACTCTATACAATGAAATAACTTGCTTAACAAACACAGCCAAGAGGACAAATCGTCAAACGTGAACTATGCGTCGTTGAAGAATTCCTTTCTCATTTTACATTTCACATGTTTATGGCATCAGCCGCAGTTCCACTTCATCAATATGTCACTGTTTTCAATGAAAATGCTTGATTTGTTGATTTAAATACAAAAATCTGATCATCATCAGCCGTTCCTTGTTAATATTAAATATGTTTGTTATTTTTAATATGTTTTTTTATAATATTTAACAAATAAAACATATAAAGTTATAAAAACCTCCTCTTTTGAAATCTTGAAATCAGTTAAAAAAAAAATTATGTGAAAAATGTCGTTCTGACTTTTTTCAAAAAGGTTAGGCTACAGGGCAGACCCTTAACCCTATCGTCTTTTTTTTTAGGCTTAAATTGTAGCTGACTAAATTGTCCAGAGGAGTTCTTCTCAAATTTTTGATATCATTCTTCGTTTCCAAAATATCGAACGCTAAAGTCCAAAATTTCGAAAAAAAATTTTTTTTTTTCACTATTCCGGCCATAACTTTTTTTTTTTTGATTTTCTCGAAAAATTCTTTTTGCACCTTACAGCTTTCGTAAATATGAGTCTTTTGAGCCATTTTTGAATATCATATCTTTACAACTTTCCGAGGTATAAGGGGATCGCACTTTTTCGTGAAATCGGGGCCTATACTGGAACGAACGAAAAGACATTTCCAATGTCAAAACGTTACTAAAGTTATCGCGGGACAAACTCTTAAAATCAAAAAGCCGTCGAAATGCCGAGACGTCCCAGTAGCTGTTGTTTGTAAGAACTTCACTTCGCTTATACGCTCCACTCGTTCGATTAAACAGACTCCAAAAAAAGAAACTGTAGTAGGAGTTTTAGTTTTTCATACCATTTAGGTATTTGTTTGAGTTTTTTGGTGGTCTGGTTTCACATAAAGTTAAATTCTTGTTATACCTACATAAACGAATATTGCATTAAATTAGATAAGATCCATGAAAGGTGTAATTGACTCGTGTTGACAAAATTGAGGTCTCCATATCGACGTGTCATTATATCGATTTATGTGGAGTAGAGTCAGCGCAAAGATAATTGATCCCCGTATACTCGTAGTACCTAGATTTTTTTGCAATTTGTTAACATTGATATAACTTGAGCTCCAGTATCATTCACTGAAATCACATATTCGAGTAAACGGCATTTTAAAATCGTTTGTAGAACATAAATAATCAATATATGAGGAACATACTTACGTGGAATAAAATGGTACATTATGATACAAGTGTGCTAAGTTGATCATTACATACGATGCGATATTGTGCGCACGAACGCACGTGAGTGCGCTAAGGAAGCTGAGCTATGTAATGAGCAAGCACACGCGTTTCATACGACGTTTTTCAACACACTTGCGAGGAAATAACAGAATAGTGTAATTAATAGATTTTGATAAATACATTAATTGTCAGAATGTTTACAGGATAGAGGTACTTACGAACCTAAGATAATTAAATTTAACTAACCTTTTTGTGATGTTATTGACTATCTGGAACTCTTTTTCAAATCATTATATTAAGTTTTTTATTTACCATTAATAATTATTTTATCCACAATTCAAATCATTTCATAAAATTAAAAACTTCACATTTATTGTGCAATAAATTATAGTATTTTTTTCTTATGTATTGCTCACTAGATTTTTATGAGAACATTTTACTAGTGTGGCCGCCAGGCTACTCTCTGGCGTCAGTCTGCGTCAGCGACAGCACAGTCTAAATATTTATTTATGCGGATACAGAGCATTCGCTGGTTCGGGATCCAATTCCTCCCACTGTGGAACGGGACTCTCAGTAATAACACTCACTGCACTTGGATTCTTATTTATTACTAAAACACAATCACTCGGTACACTTGGCTAACTATGGCTATTTACACTATTTACAACTTATATCCTAGAACAGGTACATATACCCTGTCCGAGGATAGGCACATTTACCCTACTTCGCACTGTCACTAACTTTACTTGAACTACTTAGTCCACGAACAGGTACATATACCCTGCCCGAGTACTGGCACGTTTACCCTAAGAGCACTAGGTACAAACTGAGACACTAACACTTTACTTATAACGCTTAGTCCATAAACAGGTACATATACCCTGTCATATGAACCCTAGGTACGCTAGGCACTAAACTTTAACACTAGGCACATAGAAAGCCGGTACGCACACTGATATACTGATACTGTCGACTACTGGTCACTATTATCTCTTCTTCTTCTTATTTTTCTTGCTGGAACTGCTTGCTGAACTGAACTGAACTTCGGCGGTGCGTGCCGGCTTTTATATGATTCGAAAATAGCGAGGGTGGAAATATCTAGAACAATCTGAAAGAGAGATCTATCTTCATCTCTTTTACGCTATGGAAAAATCTAGATATTTTAGACAAGGATATCTCTATCTTTTTCACACATTCGAAGAATCTAGAAGTTTTAGACAGAGAAGTCCTTTGTTTACATTGCTATCTCTTTCTTGCACTCGACTTAGGATATTTACGTATTTATTTACATTTTTGCTTATATCTCGAAAACTACTGGACGGATTTCGATGATTTATACCTTGTTAGAAAGGTCTTTGCAAGATCTGTCTATCTAGGACATTATCTTTACATAATATCAATAAACTAAAAAGTTGCTTTTTCTTATTAGTTAATTTTGTATGGGAGTGAGCTTCTATCTACTCTAACTCCGGTATCCTAAGTCCGAGGCTTACAAAACTATTTCTACTGGATAGTTTACTAGAAAACCTATCTCTAGAGGTATGTATGACCTATGTGGGCTGCGGCATTTTCCGGAAAAATCAAAATGTTTTCGCGGCTCTCGCTTCGGTCAAGCTTTGCCACCTCAGTCGGGGCCCGCGGTCGTCGTTTGGTAATTACGGCTGCTTGGGTCAACATTCAGTCAAATACGCCGCTCCCCCTCTGCCCGCCCTTAGTCGGGCGCGTACCATCACAGAGGGCACACATACTGCTTTTCAGCGGTACAAACAAGTCTTGTTTCTGCACAGACATTAATCAATCTAGTTTTACTTTAATAAAGTTGACCTGTGTGTACCACTTATTTATCACCTTACCTAGACACCTTATTACTAACTAGGTAGAATACAATTTATTTAGGTAGGGATCTAGGCTGTCCGTAACAGTTCTGCCCCCGCTGACGCTCCTGCGGCTGCTCCTGTTGCAACGGTAGGACAGCCAGCTTCGTGACGGGCCTCCGGAACACGCCTCCCTTGGTCTGGACGTCGGCTGATCGGACTCCGCCATCTGGTCCCTGGTACACCTTCGTGACGATCCCTCGCGGCCATACGTTGCGTGGTAAATTCCCATCCACGATAATAACGTAGTCGCCCTCCTGGATCGGTCTCACTCCGTTAGCCGCTGACTGTCGTGGTGCAAGTGTGGGTAGGTACTCGCGCACCCACCGCCTCCAAAAATGGTCCGCTAGAGCTTGGCTGGCGCGCCAAGTTCTTCGGTCGGCTTCATCGCATGGTCCTGTCGGTGGAACCCCCGTCGATCCGCCCAGTAGAAAGTGTGCTGGTGTCAGAGCTTCTTCATCTTTAGGGTCCACCGAAACGTGGGTCAGCAGTCTTGCGTTGACGGTGTTTTCTGCTTCGGCTAGCACGGTCATCAGTAATTCTTCTTTCGGCGCCTTTGTGTGCAGAGTGGCTGTCAATGCGCTCTTCACGGAGCGCACCAGTCGCTCCCAGGCTCCGCCTTGATTTGGTGCACCGGGTGGGATGAACCTCCACGAAATGTTCTTCTGCACGCCGTACTCTTGAAGTGCAGGTATCCATTCTTTGTACGCGTTGCGTAGCTCGATGTCCGATCCCCGGAAATTGGTTGCATTGTCACTGTATATGACCGCGGGCCATCCTCGTCGTGCCGCCAGTCGTCGTAGAGCCATTATCGCTGAGTCTGTCGATACGCTGTGGACGACCTCCAGATGCACAGCTCGCGTAGTTAGACAGGTGAACAATGTAACCCACCTTTTTTCGTGTCTTCGTCCGATGGTTACCATGAGTGGCCCAAACAGGTCCACGGCTGTGTTCGTGAACGGTCTTTTATACGGCTCGATTCTTGCCAGCGGCAAGTCTCCCATTGCTGGCACCTTCGGCTGTGTCTTACGAAGAATGCACAGGCGGCACTTGCCAGCCACTTGTCGCACCGTCGGTCGTAGGTGAATGATCCAGTGGAGCTGACGCAGATCATTCACAACCCGTTCGTTGTTGGCGTGTCCAGCTTCCCGATGTGCTCGAGCGATCATTAGTTTGATCACCCGATGCCTGCCGTCCAGGATTACAGGTCTCTTTTCCAGGCCTTGCACCGGCGCTGCGTTGATCCGTCCCCGCATCCTTATTAGACCATCTTCATCTATTACTGGGTCTAATTCGAAGATCCGACTCTTCCGGTTCACTGGCTCCTGCTTAACCAGACTTCGGTATTCCTCCGGGAAACACGTCCGCTGCACGTACTGGAAGAGCAAGTGTTCCGCCTTCTTCCGATGTCTCACTTGCAGCGGCACTCGTTGTCGGGTCTTAAGGCACTCGACGAACTGGTAAACGCGCGCTGTCGCGTTCAGCAGTCTGTTGTAGTCGGAGAATCGATCGATGTCGGGAATGGGCTCCTTGTTTACCTTCGGTTCTTCTGTTGCAGCGCAAATTATTTCTTCCCTCTCGGCTGGATCCGTAGTCTCCTGTGGCATCTTCTCCTTTGGCCATTCGTTTTCCGGCCTCTTCAGGAAGTCTGGTCCTTGATACCATCGGCTGTCGAAGGTGACTTGTCTTCTGTTATCCGGCCGGGTAGCTTCATCTGCCGGATTTTCCTTGGTTGGTACCCAGCGCCATTGACTCGGCTTCGTTAGCTCCGCTATCTCTCCTAAGCGGTTGGCTACGTAGGCGCTGTAGCGTTTGGCGTCGTTGCGAATCCAGTGGAGTACTGTTCCACTATCAGTCCACATAACGACTCGTGCTGGCGTCAGGCGGTGCTCTTCTCGGATGGTCTGCTGCAATCTCGATCCGATGAGCGCTGACTGTAGCTCCATGCGTGGCACGCTGAGTTGTCTCGTTGGCCCCACCTTACTTTTGGCGGCGACCATGCTGACCAGGGCCGTCCCATCTTCTTGGACGACTCTCCAATATGCCACGCATGCGTACGCCTTGGTGCTGGCGTCCACGAAGACGTGTAGTTCCTTGCTCGCCGCTGCCCCCGTTGACAAGTAGCATCTTGGAATTCGAAGTGCTGCAACGCTGTCCAAAGCCCGTAACCATTCTTCGAAGTCGTGCTTGTCCTCTTCTGGCAGTGGTGAGTCCCAGTCCAGTTTCTTGGCCCACAAGTTTTGTAACTGGACTTTGGCTGTTATTGTGTAGTGACTTAACAGCCCCAGTGGGTCGTACACGGACATCACGGCCGATAGCATTTGCCTCTTCGTCGGCGTAGTCTTCATGTCTCGTACCTCGGCCGGTACCCTCATCATGGCCGTGTTAAACCCGAGCTCGTCCGTTTCAGGGTTCCAATACATGCCAAGGATCTTGTTTTCCTTCTTCCCTAGCTGCGCCGGTGCGTTTGCGTGCAGCTCTTGTGGGATACCTTGCAGTAACTTCTTACTGTTGGACGTCCATCCACGAAGCTTGAACCCTCCTTTAGCGTGTGACGATGTTACTTGCGTGGCACGATGTACGAGCTCTTCCTCGTCCGGATAGCTTGCCACGTAGTCGTCCATGTAGTGGTTACGGATGATGTCCTCTACAGCATCCGGGAATTCTTCGGCGTTGTCCTGGGCGTTCCTGTTGCGAACGCTATGCGCCAGGAAAGGCGAGCTCGCTGCGCCGAACAGCATGCTCGTCATCTTGTAGAACTGCGGGTTTCCAGTTCGGCGGTCTCCTCTCCAGATGAAAGTTTGTGAGGGCTGGTCCTCACTCCTCATCTTGATCTGGAGGAACATCTCCTGTAGGTCCGCCACCACGGCGAACTGCCCTTCGCGGAACCGGAACAGTATCCCGATCAGTGATTGTAGTAAGTCCGGTCCTTCCAGAAGAAAATCGTTGAGGCACTTCCCTTGGCTGCGACACGCTGCATCGAAGACTAATCTGATCTTTCCCGGCTTGTTGGGGTTGGTCACAGCGAAGTGCGGTAGAACCCACGCTACGTTGCTATCTGGCGGCTCCTCCAGCGGCTCAGCATACTTCTTAGCAAGCAAGTTATTTACTTGCTCGGTGTAGCTCGCTGCGAATGCCGGGTCACGGTCCATCTTGCGCTCGATGCTATGCAGTCGATTCAATGCCGTGTGCAGGCTCGGCGGCATTCGTGGCTCCTCGTCCCGCCATAGCTGTCCCACCTCGTAGCGTGGTCCGTCGATTTTCTTGACCGACTTCTCGAAGATATCCAGGGCCCTCTGTGTCCCTGGATCTACCTTCTTGACATTCTTGATGCCGAGCGAGTCTATGTTGAAATATTCCCGCAACATAGAGTCCAGGTGCTCGTCATCCTCTTGGCGGCAGTGTAGCATCACGTGCTTCTCGGGTGGGTTGACTATACGTGGCTTACCTCCGAAGACCACCCAACCTAACCCTGTCAGTACTGCTGCCGGCTCGTCCAGTCCCCGTATTCTTGCCTCCTGAGGTAGCAACACTGGCCATTGGTCTGTCCCCACAAGTAGTCGCGGTACGGCCTCGTCGTAGCAGGCAGTCTGGATATCCTTGAAGTGCTCCATCTCCATGACCTGCTTGCTCATCCTTTGCGTTCGTAGTCCTAGTCTCTTCACTGTGGTGAAGACTAGGTTATACGCGGTCTCTAGGCCCTTTCCTTGTACGCGAACTCTGACTTGTCTGCTTACTTCTGGCACAGCTTCCATGTTGCTTACCCCTGCCAGGCGCAGCGGCGTCTCGGGTCCCGTGGCTCCTATGGCTTCGGCCAAGTCTGCTTGGATCAGACTCACTGTGCTGCCATCGTCAAGCATAGCGTAGGTATCCACCTTCCCTTTTGGACCCTCTACGGTAACAGGTACCATCTTCAAAAATACGCTGGACGTGCTGTTCACTTGTTCCACCGTCGTGTTCGACGTGATCTCTCCACCGTCGTGTTCGACGTGATCTCCGGCTCTGTTGGTTTGGCCGCCTGCGGATGTCCGGACCCGTCGCGGGCGGCAGGTTGCGGGGCAGGTGAGGCCGCGCGGGGTGGCGGCCGGCGTACACGCGCTTCTCTCTGCGTGCTGCCCTCGCTGTGCAGTAATCGGTAATGCCATCTGGTGCATCCGTTGGAACCGCATGCCTTTGCGTGACATTTCAACTTGGAGTGTTTACCGTTCAGGCATTTGTAGCATATGCGGTTGCTTTTGGCCCAGTCCCATCTCGCGCCTGTGTCCATGACCAGGACTCGCTTACATTCCGTAGTCCTGTGTTCACCGCCGCAGCACAAGCAAGGCTCTCGAATGCCCACGGTGTTCCCTGTTGTGTTCGTCTGCTCGGCGTGGTACTGCGCTTGCGTCCTACGCGCGCCTCTTCCCTGGACTGCGCGACTCGGTGATGGTCGAGCTACCTCCTTAGTCGCCGCTTCCCTCCTTTTATTGGTGCCAGGCATGCGAGCGTGCGAGAATTCTAACTCTGCGTCGCTCTCTTCCATTAAGAAGTCAGCCATCAGCATCAGCTCACACTTGCCGCCCTTTATGTGCTCCTTTGCGTAGGCGCACCATCGACTTCTGAGGTGTGGACTCAGTCTGTCTGTTATCTCTCGAACTAACAACGGGTTGTTGCTATAGTTCCTGCTGTCGAGTTCGCAAAGTGTACTTACAATGTTTACAATCTTCGTTGCGAATTTGTTGAGGTCGATGGCACTGGGTCCCAACGGCGGTAGCCGCTTGAGCTCGTCCAGCGCCTTGTCCACCAATAAGTCGATGCGCCCGAAATTCTTCTTAAGGAGTCTTATTATTAGCTCTGGCTGTGTCGATGTGGATAACAGATGCTGCACACACTGTCGTGCATCCCCACGTAGACAGTTCCTCAGCCGAGCCATGTTCTCGAACGCACTGAAGTTGTACCGTAGGGTTGACTCCGTGTAGGCGTTGAAGAACAGAAGCCATTCGTTAGGATTGCCCGTGAATGGCGGCAACTCGTAACACTGCTTCGGCGGTGTGGTCCTGACGGCGTCCCGTAGCTGGTCGGCGAGCCTGTTGAACGCTGTCGCTGCATCACTCTGCAGCGGCTCTACCGACGACCTTAGTCTGGCGTTTTCGGAATACGGCGTCCGTTCATGTCGTCCTGGTGGCTGATCACGCGGTTCCACGGGCGGCGGCGCTCGTGCCTCAATACGCGGCCCACGCGGCGGCGATTGGGCGCGCCTGACCCGTGACGGTACGGGCGGCGACTCTACGCGCACTCGATGACGCGGCGTGTCTTCAATGGTGCGCAGCCACTCGTGCACTCGACTATCGGGTTCAGCCGGTTGTTCCCTGGCCGGACTGATTGTGCGCGATGACCCCACGGACGATGAGGCAGTTCCAGTTCCAGTTCCAGAGCTCGTTTCTTCGAGTACCTCGTCCCTTTTGAGCTCGTACTCCTTCCTTAGCAGCTCTCGTTCCAACTCGATCTCTCGCCGTTTTAGCTCGACCTCTTTCCTCATTTGCTTGAGTTCGAGCTTTCTTAATTTGGCTGATCGGAGGCTGCTTACGTGTGATGCGTGTGATTTCCTCGACGGATGAGACTTGACCGTCGGTACCTTGCCTGGTGATGGAGTCGGTAACTTCTGTGTCTCCGTGGCCTTAGGGTGGCCCTCTGACTGGGCCTCCTTACTCCCTCTTTCCGAAACCGGAGACAGGTTCTGCGCGCGCCCACTCAGGTGCTCGCGCTCAACTCGGCGTTGCTCCGCCTTTTCCTTGTGTCGCAGCTGCTTCTTGATCGCTTGCTCGATCCTTCGCCGCTCCAGTGTCGACGGGGAACGTGGTGGTCCCTTATGGACAACCTTCGCGGGCCCAGACGGTACCATGGCTCCAGCTCTTACAGGTACCCCCGCAGAAGATTCTTGACACGGCTTCCCGGCCTTGCCCGTGACCCCATCCTGTGAGGTGCGCACGGTACCGGGTGCCCCTGCCACGTTCGCAGATACGCCTTCCGCAGTATCTTCTAGTCGGCCTTCTTCCTCTCCGGTGCGGCGGCCAGACTGCGACCTCGTTTTTATTCCTGAAGATTCCATCTCGGCACTTTATAGCACTATTTCACAACACAATGTCACAAATAACACACACGCAAAGTATCAGTAGTCACTATAAGAATCCACTTTTCACTAGTCCAAGTTCCACTGAATCCCCTGATCCGGCTCGAAGGACCATAGAACTGTGGCCGCCAGGCTACTCTCTGGCGTCAGTCTGCGTCAGCGACAGCACAGTCTAAATATTTATTTATGCGGATACAGAGCATTCGCTGGTTCGGGATCCAATTCCTCCCACTGTGGAACGGGACTCTCAGTAATAACACTCACTGCACTTGGATTCTTATTTATTACTAAAACACAATCACTCGGTACACTTGGCTAACTATGGCTATTTACACTATTTACAACTTATATCCTAGAACAGGTACATATACCCTGTCCGAGGATAGGCACATTTACCCTACTTCGCACTGTCACTAACTTTACTTGAACTACTTAGTCCACGAACAGGTACATATACCCTGCCCGAGTACTGGCACGTTTACCCTAAGAGCACTAGGTACAAACTGAGACACTAACACTTTACTTATAACGCTTAGTCCATAAACAGGTACATATACCCTGTCATATGAACCCTAGGTACGCTAGGCACTAAACTTTAACACTAGGCACATAGAAAGCCGGTACGCACACTGATATACTGATACTGTCGACTACTGGTCACTATTATCTCTTCTTCTTCTTATTTTTCTTGCTGGAACTGCTTGCTGAACTGAACTGAACTTCGGCGGTGCGTGCCGGCTTTTATATGATTCGAAAATAGCGAGGGTGGAAATATCTAGAACAATCTGAAAGAGAGATCTATCTTCATCTCTTTTACGCTATGGAAAAATCTAGATATTTTAGACAAGGATATCTCTATCTTTTTCACACATTCGAAGAATCTAGAAGTTTTAGACAGAGAAGTCCTTTGTTTACATTGCTATCTCTTTCTTGCACTCGACTTAGGATATTTACGTATTTATTTACATTTTTGCTTATATCTCGAAAACTACTGGACGGATTTCGATGATTTATACCTTGTTAGAAAGGTCTTTGCAAGATCTGTCTATCTAGGACATTATCTTTACATAATATCAATAAACTAAAAAGTTGCTTTTTCTTATTAGTTAATTTTGTATGGGAGTGAGCTTCTATCTACTCTAACTCCGGTATCCTAAGTCCGAGGCTTACAAAACTATTTCTACTGGATAGTTTACTAGAAAACCTATCTCTAGAGGTATGTATGACCTATGTGGGCTGCGGCATTTTCCGGAAAAATCAAAATGTTTTCGCGGCTCTCGCTTCGGTCAAGCTTTGCCACCTCAGTCGGGGCCCGCGGTCGTCGTTTGGTAATTACGGCTGCTTGGGTCAACATTCAGTCAAATACGCCGCTCCCCCTCTGCCCGCCCTTAGTCGGGCGCGTACCATCACAGAGGGCACACATACTGCTTTTCAGCGGTACAAACAAGTCTTGTTTCTGCACAGACATTAATCAATCTAGTTTTACTTTAATAAAGTTGACCTGTGTGTACCACTTATTTATCACCTTACCTAGACACCTTATTACTAACTAGGTAGAATACAATTTATTTAGGTAGGGATCTAGGCTGTCCGTAACAACTAGTATGTATCACAATTTTGAAATATATCCAGAGGTTGTGGCGACCGCCTTATAAATGTATAGTCGCCTTAATAATTGTAACGTGACTATCAATATTGCAGTGGCAACACTGTGCTTAATGTCATAGTAAATGAATGGATACGTCACTATCGGTCAGTCACCGTTGACAGTTGACACTTCGGAACGAGGCGTCTGTGTATAAGGTCGCTAATGCTTTTGATTATTATGTAACAGCTGAATATTTGTTGAATAAACCTTTATGGACCGTAAGCCAGGCGCAAATACCGTCAGTCATCGCGTCCCGTTAGATAACTCGTATAATGATTAAGGGCGACGTGTTATGGAGCCTCGTGAGCGTCAACTGCCGATCCGTCGGTGGGTTGAGGAACGGCAGCCACCCAAACACGTAAAAAAATTAAATAAATTCAATCATCGCGTCCCGCGTGAAACTTTGTCAGACGATAGATTATAAGCTATTTAAAGCATAAAAAATCGTCAGCCGGCGGTATCGCAGTGGAAAGACCGTCAGCTGATTACGTGAACATGTAAAAAAATTTTTTTCTTTCAGTCATCGCGTCCCATGTATAACTTTGTCAGATGGTAGTTCATATGCTATTATGAAGATATAAAATCGTCAGCCGGCTTTATCGCGGTGGAAAGACCGTCAGCTGATGCCCTGAAGGCCGTAACGCTGGAGCCACACGGTAGCATATATCGCCTATTAAAATGCACCAGCTCTCCATTTCATCACAAAAGTGATTAAAGGTGATATATAATGAAGCCATGTAACCGTCAGCTACCGCTCCGTTGGAGGGTTGAGGAGCGACAGCCTACCAAACACGTAAAAAAAATAAATGAATTTAGTCATCGCGTCCCGGTTGAAATTTTGTCAGTCGATATATTAAAAGCTATAAAAAGCATGAAAAATCGTCAGCCGGCTATATTGCTGTGGAAACACCGTCAGCTGGTCACGTGAACATGTAAAAAAAAATTTTTTTTCAGTCATCGCGTCCCATGTATAACTTTGCCAGATGGTAGTTCATATGATATAATGAAGATATCAAACCGTCAGCTGGCTGTATCGCGGTGGAAAGATCGTCAGCTGATGCCCTGAATGCCGTAACGCCTGAAGCCACTCTGCAGTATATGTTGCAAAGTCAAAGGCACCAGCTATCCATTTGATCACATAAGTGGCTAAGGCTGATTTATAATGAAGCCTTGTGACCGTCAACGACCGCTCCGTTTGAGGGTAGAGGAATGGCACCCACCCACACACGTAAAAATAAAATCAACATTCAGATTCAAATGAAAAAAAATCTCAGATGATAGTTAATATGCCACAGTGAATAAAACAAATCGTCAGGCCGTATCGCGGTGGAATGACCATCAGCTGGTGTCGTGAACATATAAAGTATATTTTTTTCAGTCGTCATGTCCCAATTGACACTTTGTCAAATGATAGTTCATATGTTATTGTGAAATTATAAGATCGTCAGCCGGTTGTAACGCGGTGGAATGACCGGCAGATGATGTCCGGACTACAAACCGTAACGCAGGAGCCAGACGAGAGCATCTGTCTCATATTTGAATGCACCATTACGTCCAGGACCCTATTACCTATTACCCTATTATAAAATGGATAGCTGGTGCATTTGAATTTGCGACGTATACTACCGAGTGGCTCCAGGCGTTACGGCCTTCAGGGCATCATATTTTTTTACGCTTTTGGTTGTCTGTCGCTCCTCAACCCCACAACGGAGCGGTAGCTGATGGTTACATGGCTCCATTATATATCACATTTAATCACTTTTGTGATGAAATGAAGAGCTGGTGCATTTTAATAGGCGATATATGCTACCGTGTGGCTCCAGCGTTTCGGCCTTTAGGGTATCAGCTGACGGTCTTTCCACCGCGATACAGCCGGCTGACGATTTTATATCTTCATAATAGCATATGAACTACCATCTGACAAAGATACACATGGGACGCGATGACTGAAAAATTTTTTTTTTTTACATGTTCACCTGACCAGCTGACGGTATTTCCACTGCGATAGAGCCGGCTGACGGTTTTTTATGCTTTAAATAGCTTATAATCTATCGTCTGACAAAGTTTCAAGCGGGACGCGATGACTGAATTTATTTAATTTCTTTATGTGTTTGGGTGGCTGCCGTTCCTCAACCCACCGACGGAGCGGCAGCTGACGCTCACGAGGCTCCATCATAATTCGCCCTTAATCATTATACGAGCTATCGAACGGGACGCGATTGGTCATCAAATTTGTTCGTGGCTTACGGTCTATTAATTGATAACGTATAATACAAAACTAGCCTTTAACTTTGAGATACCGTAACATTTCCGAAGTAGGGATCGTTGCGAAAAAACAAACTTTTCGTACCACGCCATTAGCTCGACTTTTATTGAATACAAATCTTAAAGAAAATGACTTGTTATACAAAAATATAAGCGAAAATAGAAAGAACTAAGATATCTAGTCATACGAGGTAGCGTATATTTCAAAAATATCTCTTTATTTAACCGATCCACATGGATTTTAAAATTCATTTTCGGCCGACATATTTTGTTTTTATTGTAAAACGGTAAGTAATTACAAAAATATAGGTGAAAAGTTAAATAACAGGATAAATTACATGAATTGAGTGCTTTTATTCATAAAAATAAAAGATGATTGAAGAAATAAACATGGATTTAATAAAATGTTTTTAAAATTCTTCATATTTCGATGAAATATAAAAAAATGTAGTAATAGAAATAATAAATGTTTCTAAGGACATACTGGATTTAATTAATAAAATGTTTTTAAAATTCTTCATATTTCGATGAAATATAAAAAAAATGTAGTAATAGAAATAATAAATGTTTCTAAGGACATACTGTAAGTTTAATGACGGAAATAACAACACATGGATTGGATGAATATGGATTTATAACAATAAATGTGATTTCATTTAGAGTTAACTGTTGATATCAAATATTGTATTATCCCTACGTTGTTTCGTTCGAACATTTCCCAAACTTGAATAAATACTATATAGATAATAGAATTATCTGCTTGTTTATTGAGAGTTTCATGCATTTAATTAACTAGAACTCACATAAACCTTTCTGAGTTTCAGAAAATGAGTGACGAAGATACTGAGAGGAAGCAGCGTGGAGGCTCGCGACGCAGCCGGGGGCGCAGTCGCTGTGATGATCGGACAACGCGTGCACGACGTAGCCGCAGCCACAGCCGAGCCGTAGTCTCCGCGAACCTCGCAGGTCATGGATGTTTGGAACCGGGCATGATTGGTGTACGAACTCACCGCCCAGGAGTGGCTTCAAACATTGCAGACATTGAGTCGGGCAGGATTGGCGTATGAACTCGTCGCCCAGGAGTGGCTCAAATCTCATTGATGACTCTTTGATTGAGCAGTAAATAGGTAGACACTTAGGGACAGTGTTTGGAACCGGGCATGATTGGTGTACGAACTCACCGCCCAGGAGTGGCTTCAAACATTGCAGACATTGAGTCGGGCAGGATTGGCGTATGAACTCGCCGCCCAGGAGTGGCTCAAATCTCATTTGATGACTCTTTGACTGAGAAGTAAATAGGTGGACACTTAGGGACAGTGTTTGGAACCGGGCATGAGTGGTGTATGAACCCACCGCCCAGGAGTGGCTTCAAACATTGCAGACATTGAGTCGGGCAGGATTGGCGCATGAACTCGCCGCCCAGGAGTGGCTCAAATCTCATTTGATGACTCTTTGACTGAGAAGTAAATAGGTAGACACTTAGGGACAGTGTTTGGAACCGGGCATGATTGGTGTACGAACTCACCGCCCAGGAGTGGCTTCAAACATTGCAGACATTGAGTCGGGCAGGATTGGCGTATGAACTCGCCGCCCAGGAGTGGCTCAAATCGCATTTGATGACTCTTTGACTGAGAAGTAAATAGACACAAAAACACTTAGGGACAGTGTTTGGAACCGGGCATGATTGGTGTACGAACTCACCGCCCAGGAGTGGCTTCAAACATTGCAGATATTGAGTCGGGCAGGATTGGCGTATGAACTCGCCGCCCAGGAGTGGCTCAAATCTCATTTGATGACTCTTTGACTGAGAAGTAAATAGGTAGACACTTAGGGACAGTGTTTGGAACCGGGCATGATTGATGTACGAACTCACCGCCCAGGAGTGGCTTCAAACATTGCAGACATTGAGTCGGGCAGGATTGGCGTATGAACTCGCCGCCCAGGAGTGGCTCAAATCGCATTTGATGACTCTTTGACTGAGAAGTAAATAGGTAGACACTTAGGGACAGTGTTTGGAACCGGGCATGATTGGTGTACGAACTCACCGCCCAGGAGTGGCTTAAAACATTGCAGACATTGAGTCGGGCAGGATTGGCGTATGAACTCGCCGCCCAGGAGTGGCTCAAATCTCATTTGATGACTCTTTGACTGTGAAGTAAATACGTAGACACTTAGGGACAGTGTTTGGAACCGGGCATGATTGGTGTACGAACTCACCGCCCAGGAGTGGCTTCAAACATTGCAGACATTGAGTCGGGCAGGATTGGCGTATGAACTCGCCGCCCGGGAGTGGCTCAAATCTCATTTGATGACTCTTTGACTGAGAAGTAAATAGGTAGACACTTAGGGACAGTGTTTGGAACCGGGCATGATTGGTGTACGAACCCACCGCCCAGGAGTGGCTTCAAACATTGCAGATATTGAGTCGGGCAGGATTGGCGTATGAACTCGTCGCCCAGGAGTGGCTCAAATCTCATTTGATGACTCTTTGATTGAGAAGTAAACAGGTAGATACTTAGGGAGAGTGTTTGGAACCGGGTATGATTGCTGTACGAACTCACCGCCCAGGAGTGGCTTCAAACATTGCAGACACATGACAGTATGGCAGTTGGAGAGAATAACTCTCATACTTCATGTCAATAATCACAATTATTTTATTATACTTAGTTGTGTATTTGATAGATAAGTGTACGACTCGAAATTAACTAGTATTATGATTGTAACGGACTTGGATAAATAGAATAAGGCTTAGAACGAAGAGACTCGTTCCTAAAGGATAGCCGACTGTAACGTGACTATCAATATTGCAGTGGCAATACTGTGCTTAATGTCATAGTAAATGAATGGATACGTCACTATCGGTCAGTGACCGTTGACAGTTGACACTTCGGAACGAGGCGTCTGTGTGTAAGGTCGGTAATGCTTTTGATTATTATGTAACAGCTGAATATTTGTTGAATAAACCTTTAATTGATAACGTATAATACAAAACTAGCCTTTAACTTTGAGATACCGTAACATAATAAAACAGGTAGCAACACTGCCTGTCATGTCAATGTGATAGAAGAAAAATAAGATGAGATTTTCACGTCGTCATAAATATAATGATTGTAACTGGAATAAATAATTTTAATGTAACAAGTTTATTGATACATATAAAGTGTACGAAAAGAAACGTTCGTTTATGTTCACGTACCTCACCACCAAAAGGTTAAATTAACGCTAAAGTTGTATTATTTGTTTAAATTAATAAAACACAAAGAGAAAAATCTAACAACTAACAATGATTTGAGGTTAACTTATAAATGGCGCTCAATTTTCTGTTTTGGTAGTGCGTGCAGCTTGAGGCAAAGGCGCGGACGTATTCTGCCAAACGGCCAATATTAAAACAGACAATTCGTGTTTAAAACATAATTTATTGTGTATTACGAGTAATATAACTATTAGTCCGCCTCGAACTCAGAACTCGCGATTTCCTTGAAAACGAGGTGACCAATATAACAAGACCCTTATAATGATTTTTTTCTCGCCTTCTAGTTCCATGACCCCTTGGTCGATCCTGCTCATATACGAACTCTCAAATTATATTGATCTCTGCTACAACCCCAACAAATTTCATAAAGATCAGAAAAACGTTACTAAAGATATCGCGGAACAAACTCTCAAAATCGAAAAGCCATCGAAATGCTGAAACGTCCCAGTAGCCGAAGTTGTTTGTAAGAACTCACTTCGCTCGTTCGATTACAACGCGTCGTCTGCGTACGTACAACTTGGTACTAGTAGAGTACAAACGTCACTTGATCGGATTATTAAATTATTTCACTAGTTCGATAATTATTGTGAAATGCACGCATGTTTAATGTCTAGGATTATGAGCATAAAAGCGGTGGAATGAGAACCTCGTTACGAGCAGGTGTGTTGAAAAATATCTAGACACGCGGCAGCGTGTCAAGCCAAGTTCAAGCAAAGGAACGGGCTAGCCAGCGCCAAGTGTATATTACACGAACCACTTGGTGCCACTTTTGACCCTTCTATAACTCAAAACCTCTTTAACGTAAACACATAAAACTACGTGTGTTTAATTATATCCATATTTAAGGACATCTAGAAGCCCAAATTTCATGAAGCTAGCTCAAACGGTTATAAAGATATGAAGGTCAAAAAGTCGTAAATTTCAGCACTGACTGACTGACTGACTGACATTTAGTACCTAAACCTAACCTACTTCCAGATGACCTAGAAGGATGAAATTTGGAATCCAGTAAAAATTGTGTGTAAGCGTAGGAAAAAATCTAAAAATAAAAAAAAGTTAAAAAATAGGGGGGGTCCCAATACAAATTTTTTTTTTAAATTGTATCGTTGGAACCGTTACAAGCAGATATTTGAAACTATCCCAATATATGTATTATTTTATTTGCTATATAACAGAAATAGAAAAATAAAGTTAAGTCAAAAAATAAGTGGTGTCCTCATACAAAAAACTTGTAATACGCGCTAAACGACCGGCCAACGAACGGTGTGTCGTCGGTGGCGCGCGGCACCACATAATTATACACAGAACAGAAGTAAAGAGAATGTAGACAATAGCATAAAAAAGAAAACCATGCAGCGGAAACGCAAGAAAAAACATTAAATCTCAATACCTGCCTAGTTTTCTTTACAAAAAGTAATGATATCCCACCAAAAACATAAATGTAAAAAAGGAGAGCCAAGTTCAATACAAAAATTATGCTTGTGGGCTTCGTCGCAAAAAGAATGGAGATCTAAATGAGTACCAAGTTCTATGCAAAATCCAAATATGTATTTATAGGAACAAAATAACTTTATGAACAAGTATTAAACTCTATTTCTTTGCTTTATTGGAT
Organism: Pammene aurita; assembly: GCA_947086415.1. Classification (NCBI taxonomy): domain Eukaryota; kingdom Metazoa; phylum Arthropoda; class Insecta; order Lepidoptera; family Tortricidae; genus Pammene; species Pammene aurita. The sequence goes on along the minus strand of OX352297.1, from coordinate 37,045,048 downwards.
ACCTATAACAATTGCTGTTATTTAAAAATGTGAGATCTTAAAGTATATATATATATATATATATATATGTTGAATAACTTTATAAAATGACTGATGCAATGAAAACTGGCCAAGTCAAATCTAACCTACTTTAAGATCTCACATTTTTAAATAACAGCAATGTTATAGGTATCCAATAAAGCAAAGAAATAGAGTTTAATAATTGTTCATAATGTTATTTTGTCCCTATAAATACATATTTGGATTTTGCATAGAACTTGGCACTCATTTAGATCTCCATTCTTTTTGCGACGAAGCCCACAAGCATAATTTTTGTATTGTACTTGGCTCTCCTTTTTTACATTTATGTTTTTGGTGGGATATTATATACACCGTCCACTTACAGTTGGACGTAGTTTAGCGAAAAGGATCCATCCTCAAAAATTTGTCATTGAAATGAATGGCTTACGGTATTGACATAAAGAATACATTTTATTGGCAGATTTTTGTGGACTGGATCCTTTTCCCTCAACTACGTCCAGTTGTACCTACGTACCTGCTACCGGAATAGGTTACGTATCTGTCCTACGTATACATACTATCTGTTATAAAAGTATACCTATTCAAAAATTACAATACCCTATCTCGGTTCTATATCGCCAGGCACAACGGTCCAACAGTCCAAAAAGTCGACACATTAATTCCAAGTCAACAAAACACGGAATCCGTAATGCCTCGCTCGTTATTTAGATTTAGGCAAATCAGGGCGTGCCTCTCACTTGCACGCGTGCCGTTTGTCTTACAGTTTTTGGAAGAGTTACTCATTTGGAGTTGAGAGGTTTGTTGGCCACTGTAAGCTATGAGCCGCGCGTCAGAGGGTATGCTATATTTTTTTTATACGGCAAACAAGCATAGGTACGTCCCGCCTGATGGTAAGCAGTTACCATAGCCTATGGACGCCTCAGCTTGCTTGGACGGCAGGGAGTTCATTCCATAGCCGCAGCGTTTGTGGGAGGAAATTCCTCTTAAACTGTACAGTGGGCGACCCCTTAGGCTCCAGGGTGTGAGGATGAACACGGCGACCGATGCGGTGATAAAAAGCTGTCGTAGGCATCATACCAAACATTTCTTCAGAGCACAATCCATTGTACAAGCGATAGAACACACATAAGGAGGCAAAGTCTCTCCTTAGACTCAAAGGTTTAATATAGCTCGTGAGTCATATGTATTGTGGTCAATACCGAAAACTTACCGTTCTTCACGCCACAGCAGGCCCTGAAGTTATACTTTCTCGAGGACGTTCGTCGATTTAAATATCGAGAACATAAAACGGAGAATGTTCTCGAGAACGGACTTCAGTAGTTGGTTACTGCCGACACGCACGCATGCGGACGTTGGGCGTTGTAGCCGTTGTAGAGGCTGCCATCTAAGTGGCATAATTAGGCAATTTACGTGTGACATTAGCACTTATATAAAAAACCTAAACTAGGGTGCCGCCGGCAACGGAGCAGGGCCCAGGCTGCCGGTGGTTAGTGCCGCAGAGTGAGGAACCTTCGGACTATGCGCGCCGTGTCCAAGATTACCGCCGTCTGAATCTGACCCTTGATCCAACCACAACCTCGTAGCGAAAGTCTCTCAAGATGTTGGTCGAGACTCTTCGCTACGAGACCGTTCGCAGAGACAACTATCGGCACAATGATCGCCGAATCAACCTCCCACATGGCGGTTACCTCGTGAGCCAAGTCTAGGTACTTGCTGGACTTGTCCTTCTCGGCCTTCACGAGGTTGTCGTCACATGGGACGGTGATGTCGACGAGCATGGCCCGGCGTTGCGATCGATCTATTACCACGATATCAGGCTTATTGGCTACTATAGTCCTGTCCGTGATAATAGATCGATCCCAATAGAGCGTGGCACGACCATTTTCGAGAACTGGCGCAGGTGTGTACTTGTAGTACGGCACTTCGTGGTCCACAAGACCGTATAGGAGAGCAAGCTGCTGGTGTATAATCCTGGCTACGAGGTTATGTCTGTGCAAGTACTCGCCGTTAGCAAGATGAGAGCAACCGGAGATGATATGCCTGAGTGACTCTCCGGGACGGCGGCATGCCCGACAAATGTCGACCGTACCGTCCTTCAGGATATACGATTATTATTATTATTATTATTAATATTAATAATCATAAATTGTGAAATTGTGTTAGTTCATAATTAGTATAATTACTAACATCTTAGTTCATAGGTAAACTAACAAAAAATGGATCTCTTGTTATCTGATAAATAAATAAATTAAATTAAATTAAACTTCGCGTCATAAAACCGGTCGAGTCGAACTTGGCAACCGCTTTATAATATAGTAACAGGATAAATAATAGTATTTCATACAGAATGGCCACGCTACGCCCCGCCCCGATCGGATTTTCCTTACGCCGCGGCGACCGATTGGTAGGGAACTAGTAGGCTAATCCGTCAGGTTGGCAGCGCATCGATAAAAAGCAAAATGGCGATGTATTGACAAACGTCATTTTCGATAGCAGACACAGCGTTCTATGACGCACGCACATATTGAAGCGTGTGCCGTGCACACAAAGGCGCTCAAACGAGTTTTGTAGTATGACGTGTCCGCCCTGTGATATAGTGTAGGAAACAGTAGACATTTATTAGGTACGTTATGGTTAAAGGGTTCGGGCACGTTGGAGGGCCAGCCATCATGTGGTCAAAATCGTAAATTACACCCAGTGGCAAAAATCGTATGGAAACTTTATAAATTAAATCATTCCAATCACGCCAATAGCAATTACTGCTCCTTACAGGTGCTACGCATAGTTAATCAATTTGATCCTAGGCCACTTAGAACCTTGCCACATCGGCAGTTGCCCCTGTATTCGTATAAACGTAACTATGCAGCACAGAACTAGCTATTATGACAAGGTCTACAGTGGCCTAGCCTAGTACATACAATACAATAATTACTTATTGCACACCTTAAAAAAATAGAACAGTACAGTACACATATTAAAAGTAGAGGCAGTCAACAGGCGGTCTTATCGCTAGATAGCGATTTCTTCCAGATAATCTAGGGGTAGCGGAAATATAGTCAAAAACAATAATAATAAAATATAGAATAATAAAAAAATAATGCTATAGTAATTAAATTGTTTGACCGTACATTTAACGTTGTAGGGTCTGCTATTACATAGTGAACTGGGGGCTTTCTGCAAACGATTGTCAACTTGGCTACAGGGCCTTATGTGGAAATTTATGTGATACTTTACTATCGGTGCCATAGCATAGCTTTCGATGTACCGAAAGGACAAAGTAACATTATTCCTTGCGATTGTCTCGGAGTTAATTAACGATCTCGTCCCCGATCTCCGCCATATTTGTCGTAATCTGTTTTAAATTACAATTCTTACTTTACCGAATATCAGGCTTTAGAAGTTTTTGATGAAAATTAATTCGGTATACTTAAGGACGTGGTAACGTTACTTATGTGCCTTAGTTAGGTATACAGTACGTGGCCTGTAACCCGAGCAAAAAATTAAAAGTAGACTACTCCTCAAACTGTAAAACTTTAGTTCAAGAACTATTAAAAAATATGGCGTCTTTAAAACTGATTAATAATTCTATTTTTATGTTTAATATTATATAATTGTAATTTAAATGTATGCTATAAAACCTATTGACATGTAATATTTAAAATATTATGAATAAATGAGTATGAGTATGAGTACCAAGGACTGTAAAAGAAAGAAAACCCGAAATCGCAGGTATTTGTGACCCGAGCCGCAGGCGAGGGTTATAAATATGCGATAGAGGGCTTTCCCTTTACTGCCCGTGGTGAGTACACAATTTACGCGTACGCGTACGGTAAAACTCACATTATGGCCAGATGGAGACGTAAATAGTATTATCAATGCACGTTAAAATCCTTCCAATGAGGGTTTCCGCTGTCAATGTTTGCACTAGATGGCAGCACCGTGGCGAGAGGTCTTTTTGACAGCAGCTGTCAAAATCCACCAATCAAAAAATATATGATTAAACGATAATCGTTTAACCTTCAAAGATGGCTGCATCGTCTTTGGAATAGTTTTTTGTTTTTTGCCTCCAGTGAATAACGGCATAATTCAAAATCGGCACTTTTCAGGAGAGACAAAAAACAATACTTCGTTGTCTTGGCGACGCGTTAGCGTTTATAAATTAAGCTTCAAATGCATTTTTTTAGAAGTAATGGAGTTTAGCTTTGTATTGAATGACAAATAATTAATATTTGTAACATGTTAATATGTTTTTTCCCTTTTTCCTCTAATTGCCCTTATTCACGAATTCTTAAAGACATATATCAACTTAATCTTATAGATGTATTAAGTTTTTAGCACTAAAACGACTTATGCCCTTAAGTACAACGTGCATAAACGAAGAACACGAGTTGTGCCATTATTATATTTTATATTTTAGGAATGACATGACTTATGAAGCATTTAATGTTCTGAATAAAGAGTTATTTCAGGAAAATATAATAAAACAACCATGGTATAACTTAAATTCTTTAATGAAATCAACTTATAATCAACTGGCAATGGGATCAGCCTCTCTTTATTAATTTTATAGCAAAGACGCAAAACGAGATGTTCCTTTATGAACACGATTGAATAATGGTATAAATCCGTTCATGTCAAAACATCACCAGGGCGTATTGGACCAAAATCAATAATTACGTTTCTTCAAAATATAACTACGAATATGTCTTTTAGTTCATATGTAATTTTGACTTGAGACCACTAGTTTCTTTGCGATTGTCGGTAACGCCGGATAAAGTAACTTATGCCTTCAATCAAACTGGATTTATGCCCTTTGGGTCAATGCAAAAACTAGGTTAGGAAACAGCTAGAGTTACGCCCTTTTGATATGTTATGTAGTTCGACGAGCTGAATCGAATGGGACAATATAAACTAAAAGGAATATCTCATATTATGCCGTTATTCTCTGGAGGCACTGAATAATAATAATAATAAATACTCTTTATTGCACACCTCATACAGTTACAAGCACAAATGAAATGAAATGAACTGAAGTGTGCAGCTAATGAAAAATTAGTCCCAAAACGCGAGTAACCACCCTTTAGTTAAACAAACGGTTATCCGGGGTCCCGGCCACCCACGTGTTTGTAAGGAGGCTATCACTTTACAATCAACAAGGCCTTAACCGAACAACGTTGCTTTTATTTTATTTTACGAAAATGAATAAAATCCTAAATAGGCGAGGAGTAAAAGCCATTAATTAAAAGAAAAAAAAATGATTAAACATGATTGGTGGATTATGACAGCTTTTGTCAATAAGACCTCTCGCCACGGTGCGGCCATCTGGTGAAAGTCTCGAACACAGAAACCCTCATTAACATTGCTTGTCAGTCTTGTCAGACATAATCAATTTCGCAATACATTGCGTATTCGAATAAACTTTAAAATGTACTAAAAATCAAACCACAAGTTTTTTTTAAACACAATTAACAAAAAAAGATAAAAATTAAAACTACTTAAAATTATAAATTTAATTTAATCTATACCAAAATACATCTAAATAAAGCCCCCGAGGCATCGTGCCAAAGATGCTGGCAGCATTCCCTCTCTGAATGGCGAGAGAAAGCTGCCAGCTCTCTGGTCCCCGGTGGTGTCTATTAATTTCTTCGATATCTCTTTAAAAGCAGAACCGCACTTGGACCCCCGGCCCCAGGGTCTCGACACCAAATGCCACGAAGTGGCATTGGGGGCCGAGACCCCGATATTTCAGAGCCTTTTTGGTTTCTGCCGCCTCCGCTGCCGCACCAGCCCAGGTCGAGGTTCTTGGTAGATGGGACGGAGCCAGCGTATCGACGCATGTAGCGTCCCAGACTAGCACCCGTCCCATCTTTCACGGGACCGGGGTCATTCCATCCGGTCTCTTGCTATCGTCTCTCAAAACGCCGTTTGGTTCGAGAATAGCCGGCGCTGATGGTGGCAAGAGACCTGCGGATGATATCATTTGATTTGATTTGAGCGGCCGGCGCTCATTTGGTATATAAAGGCCGTGGTGTTAATTTTTAAAGTCGCTGAACAAACGTTGTCTAGTTTGAGGAGTAGAATTTACGATTACATTTTTTGCTCGTGTTACAGGCCACAAAATTGAACATGGACGCACTATTTTAATTTCTAAATATCTAATCATTTTTAAATAATAAAACTGAAGGCGCTAGTCGCTGATTGTGGCCGAAAACTGTTACTTTCTAAGGGATATATCTCAATAACGGGTCATTCAAAAATTTCGAAAAAAATATATGTTATTTGCCATTTCATGTACAACATTTTCAACGTTTGAATAACTCGTGTAACGTATAGTTTCTCCGTTATGTAAATGTAACGAAATGTCGTTTAACGGTTGATTTTGCTTATATCTACTGAACGGCTCATTCGATTTAAAATATTGTTGAACTAAAAAATATGTACTACAGAACACTACAAACTCAACGTAGGATATTTAAATTGATTAAATTTTCTTAAACAACTTGATCATAATTCCACATTTCGTGCGTTATTAGCTCGAAAACGGCGTTGCTGGCAGTCGTGAGCTAGCTTTGAGACGAGGAGGCTGTGTCGCTCGTCGCTCCGTGCTTCCCTTGTACTACATATACTTGTGCTTGGCCCGTGAGCAATAATATCGGACTTACTGTGCCTAAAGACTAAATAACTGCAGAGGGTTCATGCGGTGCAGATATAACGTGTCTTCCCGGAATCAATAATGTATAGACGTTTTATCTTTTAAGATAATGTACTCGTATGCATGTTTATGTACGTTCGTATAAAAAAGTGTATTTGATTTAGATTATAATACAAGTAAAAAACAAATGAAATAAAAATGGAGAAAAACAAAAATCATGAATCTCACATTGCTCTGAAAACAAATTTGGTCATGTAAGTAAACTAAAATTATTATGTTTTAGTAGACGCATGTATCACGCAAAATAGGCATTAGTCGTCGAGTTGCGGAAATCTGCTAGTACTGCAATACAATAGACTAATAATTAATTTAATAAAAAACTCCAAAGAACCGAATTTATTTAAACATATTTATTTAAGAATACCGTGTTCTAAACGAATGTAATATGCGTTTTATTTTAAGATTAAACACAATCTTTAATGTTATACTTTATACTAATTTCTCAAATCTATAAATTGCGAAGTAAACTGCAAAGGATTGCAGATAAACCGGCCAAGAGAATATCGGGCTATGCTCAGTGTAGGGATCCGTAGTTGCCGGCCTGTTACAATACATCCATTCAAAAGGTAGTCTATAAACAAATATTTTGTGGCACTTACGTTATTTTACTATAGGCATAACACAAAAACGGCTCAATCGATTTTATTCCATATAGTTTTTATTGAAAATACGTGATAAGTATTTCAGCCTCACTTCCAGGAATTTCCCCAATTTTTTTGGAGCCATGGTTCAAAAGTCAAAGAGCATTTTAACTTTCGAAGCTATTATTTACGAAAGTATCCAAAAGTTTATCCAAAAGTTGTTTAAGAGAATATGCCTTAAACAACTTTTGGATAAAACGAATACTTTTTATCTTATCTTGAAAGACCTATCCAACAATGGGTTTCAGATACTTATTGTTTTACCACTTTGTAGGCGTAATTAAAACACATAATTACTCATACCAAATTTTAGTCTACTATCTATCACTGAGCTAAGCCTGATTGAGAATCTAATAAAAAATTGCTGATATTTAAGAGTTCAATGTATGTAAGAATAAAGGAAAAAAAGCTTTTTTTATACCACGACGCTGGCAAACAAGCATACGACCCGCCTGATTGAAAGCAGTTATAAAGCCTATGGACGCCTGCAACCCCAGAAGATTCACATGCGCGTTGAATACCCTAAAAAAACTTTACTATGTCGGTGAAATGCAAATAAATACAAATTTTATATTAATTATCAACACAAGTGAATAAATAAATTACTACTAAGGGTTAATACTACCTATCAAATATCTTTAAAAGACCGGCCAAGTTTGTATCGGACCATGTATAATGTAGGGTTCCGTAGAAAGTAGTTTCTTGGAGATAACTCAAAAACGGATGAACCGATAATATGCGAAGTACTAAGCCTTCTTGGTATTTTTTCATATTTTTAGGGTTCCGTAGCCAAATGGCAAAAAACGGAACCCTTATGGATTCGTCATGTCTGTCTGTCTGTCTTGTCTGTCTGTCCGTCCGTATGTCACAGGCATTTTACTCGGAAACTATACGACGTATCTGAATAAAATTTACACATAAGGTGTATTTTGTATGCCGCTACTTAGTTATGTAGTTAAATTTGAAAAATAAAATATTTTTAGGGGGGCGCTACATACAGGTAACTAAATTAAAAAAAATATTTTTACCAAATATCAACATGTGACACATCAATCGATAGGTCTTTCAAAATAACATTGAGGTTTTTTTTACTATTTTGTGATTAAGTGAATATTTTCTGAAATAATCGCTTCGAAAGTCAGAAAAGTTGTGTAGCCCCCCCGTAACTTTTGAACCGTAAATTCAAAAAATATGAAAAAATTTGAAGAGATGCGCCTTATCATATACTTTCAACGAAAATTGTTTTGAACATTATCGGTTCAGCCATTTTTGAGTTATCTCCAAAAACCTTCTTCCATAGGCATCAGATACGAATTTTTGGTATTAGTTTGGTTCTTATTCCATTGAAGGTACGGAACCCTCCTATGCTTGGTCCGACACGCACTTGGCCGGTTTTTTAGACTTACGGATTAAAAGTTAGATGGGGGCTATTATATTTAGACTTTCAAAGCAATTATTTCTGAAAATATTGACTTAATAAAAAAGTTTAAAAAAATACTCTATATATATATATATATATATATATATATATATATATATATATATATATAAGATATTTTTAAAGCCGTATCGTACAACATGTTCATATTTACAAAAAAAAAATATTTTTGACATTTAGTTTGGCATATGTGTGTATGGAGTGCCTCAAAGATTTTTTAGCAATTTAGCCAGAAAACTAAGTAGCGGCACATGAAACACACCTCTAGATAAAATTTCAGTAATATATGTTTTATAATAAAAATGGCTGTGACATACGGACGGACAGACGGACATGTTTCAAAAAACTTTTAAGGGTTCCGTTTTTACCATTTTGGCTATGGAACCCTAAGAAGTGTTTGCGCTGTGTTATATTTTAAAGATCTAAATTTAATGGGCTTACAGCTCTCATTTGTTTGACGATTTCGTGCACAAATACCGCTCCTTACATGTGCATTTTTACTATTCGCAACTCGCAACAGGCTTAGTTTTGTTAATTTATCGTAACGTCAGTTCCGCGTGACGTCACATTATACTAAAAATTGTACTGAAATGTGACGTCACGCGGAACTTTAACGGGCTATATCTTCACCAATTTTTGTTTGATTGATAAAATAAAAAATACGTGTCCAATATTTTTTGATAATCTAACTTACGGACTAAATATTTTATTTTAGGAAAGTAGCCAATTATACAAATTGTATAAATACAATTTATAGGTACGGACAACCTATGTGTAAGTAAGTATGAAACTGTCAACATTTTCACAGACATTCGGCGCCATGCAGTTAGTGTCTATGGAGCCGCGGTGGGCCTAAATTTATTAAATTTCCTACTGAGTTGCTTCCATTTAGTGTTGTATCTAGATCACGGCTCGGACATTATAAAATGGGTTACTAAGTGAATGTCGTCACTAGATCACCAACGCTATAAAAAATAAGTTGTTTATTATACAAAAAAAAACTAAATAATTATTTTTGTGACTATCAAATAGGTATCCCAGAGATCCCTCCATGAGAGTTTAGGCGGGAGTTACTGCAACATCAACGGGTGCAGACGGAGACACGGGGCATTCTAGTCGTTTGTTCCTCAAGTCCTTTTTGTGTCGATTGTAGAACCATCTGGAATATAATACCGATAAAAACTAAAACAAGCCATTGTCGTTTCAAAATAGGAAGTCAATTCTGAATAGTATAGGTACTGTCATAAGTCAGTCATAAGTATTGTATTTGTCTCATCTCATATCTGGCAATGAGGGCTTTAAATCCATATCCATACTAATATTATAAATGGGAAAGTGTATGTGTTTGTTTGTTTGTTTGTCCGTCTTTCACGGCATAACGGGGCAATGAATTGACGTGATTTTTTAAGTGGAGATAGTTCAAGGGATGGAGAGTGACATAGGCTATTTTTTGTCTCTTTCTAACCCCCCACTTCCCTAAAATGGGGGGTGGAAGTTTGTATGGAGCATTACGCAATTTTCAAGGTAGAAAGCTAATAATTGGTATGCGGACTATTTGTGTGCGGTTTATTTTGTTCCAAGTTCTCTTCTGTGTTTTAAATCAGGAAAGGGGAACCGTGTTACCCCGAATTTAACGCGAGCGAAGCCGCGGGCAAAAGTTAGTAATATTATAAATGGGAAAGTGTATGTGTGTGTTTGTTTGTTTGTCCGTCTTTCACGGCAAAACGGGGCGACGAATTGACGTGATTTTTTAAGTGGAGATAGTTGAAGGGATGGAGAGTGACATAGGCTACTTTTTGTCTCTTTCTAACCCCCCACTTCCCTAAAATGGGGGGTGGAAGTTTGTATGGAGCATTCCGGGGGGCAATCAGGAAAGGGGAAGCGTGTTACCCCGAATTTAACGCGAGCGAAGCCGCGGGCAAAAGCTAGTGTTAAATAAAGGCAGATTTCAGTATTTTTTTACTTGTATACCATTGTACAACAATCTTTGTTTCTTGAGGTCTATGCTACCTAGTGATTTACCGTTACAGTACCATTGCATTGAGTGGGATTTTAACGCTTTTTATGCATTTCTTATCAATAGCACTAAAATTCTTAGGCTTGGTTTCCACTGGCAGCTATACTCTGTGTGGAGAGAAAGATTTTAACTATACCCCGCGTACATTGTTAATCGGAGACCAAGGCCTTACCCAAATATTCCTAAAGCAGGGACAGTAGCAGCAGCACTTAGCAGCATAAAAGCCCCCGGCAGTGCATGCAGCGTGAGGATGTACACTCTGGAGTACAGCGGTGCGAAGAGGAGAGGCATCAGGGTCTCTGCTACTCCGAAAAGAGAGAATACCTTGCCTGTAACACAAGATTTTTCCGTGTTACTTCTTGAAATAGATGTCATATACTTCAGAAAAAGTGACCAGTACCCTCCGGTGTCCGAGGCCAGATTTGAACTGGCGTCTTCAGCTTTCGCGGCTGACGTCCTGACCACTAGACCACCCGGTCACGGCGGAACAAAAAAAAAATTGAACAAAATAATTTGATTTGATTCAAGATTCCGTGTTACTTCTTGTTTAGAAAGAAAGAAAATATCTAGACACACGGCAGTGTGTCCGCCAAGTTCGATCAAAAAAAAGCGACACACCGGCCGTGGGTTATATTACACGAACCATTTCGGGCCAATTTCGACCACCCTATAACTCAAAACTTATTTTATCTACGCATATGAAATTTCGAGTGTCTGTTGACATCCCCTTAATTGTCGAGAATACAAAATTTCATTTTTCTACCTATAGCAGTTCTTGGGATATTGACGTCAGATAATCGCTATTTTTACTATACACTCACTGACTCACTGACTCACTGACTCATCAAAAACCTAGACCACTTCCAATGGTCGTACTGACTTGAAATTTGGCATGGAGATAGGTCTTAAGGTCAAAGTAAAGGGAAAAATCTGAAAACGGCCAAGTGTGAGTCAGTTTTAAAAATAGCGAAGGTGTAACTTTGTTCTACTATGAAGTCATAATGAACTAAGTGGGTCTATCTTCCAATGGTCGTACCGACCTGAAATTTGGCTCGAAGGTTTGTCTTTAGGTCGTAATAAAGTAAAAATCTGAAAACGGCCAAGTGTGAGTCAGTTTCGAAAACAACGAATGTGTAATTTTGTTCTACTATAAGTAGGTATGGAGTGGAAATGAGATAAGACTTATTTAAATTTAGATACATACCAATTTAAGACAATACATGTTTGTCTTAAAGACAAGAACAATGAAATTGTTCACCACTCTGTGTGTGTCTGTTGCGGGAACCGAACCCACGATTTACGAAGTACAAAGCAGGTCACTAGGTACACTAGGTGCGCTAAATCAGTCAAACAAAAATGAAAAAACTATTTTTTCTCGCATAGTCTAAATAATTTCTAATTTTACAACTAATAAAATCGCAGATTCAAGAACATGGAAATCATATATACTCTAAGATGGAATTATATATACTACTGCCCATCTCACCCTCCGATACGCCACGGGATGAGATGGGATGGTGCACTTCTAGGGCTACATAATAGGCCACCAATTATAATACCTACTGGTAGGTAGGTATTACCAAATTATTAATTATCTATGTAGGTAGCGTACTTACAAACAGAATAAAGTACGTTATTGGTGTATGTAATTATATGTAAGTAGGTACATTTTATAGGTGTAGGGAGCCAGTTTATTTGTAAAAATCACCTATAAATAAATAGTAAAATAGAATTAGACGCTTAGTATAAAGGGTATAGTATAAAGTACATACCTAAGTGGAATGAGACATTCCTAAAGCAAAAGTGATAAAAAAATAATAAAGAATCTACACCTTACAAAAATAAATGAAATCCCATCAAAAACATAAATGTGAAAGGCTGCCAAGTTCGATACTATGGGAATGCTTCGCCTATAAAAGAAGTGAGATCTGAATAAGTACCAAGTTCCATAAAAATACCTCAAATCATAAATAGTTATAGGAATGCACACTTGATTTCCAGCAGTTTTTAAGGTACATTTTGAATAAGTATCACGTTACATAGAAATACCTAAAATTATAATAGTCAGAGAAACGCACACCGGTTTTTTTAGCAGTTTCCTTATAACATTTATTATTTTCAGTACTTTTTAATGATGTAACTTGGCAAGTTTTAATAGAAAATTATATACTTGACACATTGCAGTCCAAAGGTGTCGATTCATTGCATTGAAAAGGTGTGTGGTGTGTGAAAACTTGCCAAGTAACATCATTAAAAAGTACTGAAAATAATAAATGTTATCAGGAAACTGCTAAAAAAACCGGTGTGCGTTTCTCTGACTATTATAATTTTAGGTATTTCTATGTAACGTGATACTTATTCAAAATGTACCTTAAAAACTGCTGGAAATCAAGTGTGCATTCCTATAACTATTTATGATTTGAGGTATTTTTATGGAACTTGGTACTTATTCAGATCTCACTTCTTTTATAGGCGAAGCATTCCCATAGTATCGAACTTGGCAGCCTTTCACATTTATGTTTTTGATGGAATATTTATTCACGTCACACCAGTTAAATTATACATGCAATTTTATAAAAATATCTAGGTTTAGTATCTAGGTTTCTATTATTAAAATGACGGATGCCCAGAAGGCAGCGGTTGTTGATAGCCCTGGCCGTGTTACTTAAAACACAACTTTGGGAAATGTAATTATAATCCGCAGGCCTGAGGGTAGGTTGAACCCTGCACAATTACCTAACGAATTGATGAATATTAAATAGGGCGGCGCAACTGTCGGCGAACTGTCAAACTTTTCGTACAAGAAAATTTTAACGTTACTGACAATTACCTTAACAGATGGTATGGTGCAACCGGCCCTAAGTCTGTTGATGCAGCCACAGAAAGTTGGCAGGTTTTTTCAGCAGTGAATCGGACATTGATTGTATAAGTTATAGTAGGTAGTTTTTGAGGCAGAAGCAGTTTTATTCGCAAATGCAGCTAGTATTTTATCATTGGTAAACCTTTGAATGAAACCTTTGATTGTGGGGAAGGAAAAAGGCCTCGTGGCCGGAACCCTTAATACCAGGTGGTACCAAGCCTGCAGATGTCAGTCAGTATGACCCTCAAAGAGGCAGAGAACAGATGCCGATGGAGAGAAGCCACCAACAAACTTAGTTGAAAGTCACGATCCTCAGTAATGAGGGAACGACGGAGGAGGAGGAAACCTTTCAATGAGGGCATAATTATACATTTATACGGACACCTGTGGCCTATTTAATAACGCTAAAAGTGTCAATTTACAAGCGGTAGACTCTTTCTAACACACGGTTTCGCAGTCTACATCTGGATAATTACTGAAGGAAAATGGTGTAAAACAAGTACGCACCTAGTTCTTTATATGAGACCAATTTTGAGGCGATAGACTTCAGAGCAATGGCTGAAGTTCCATTCAGTATCTCCACAAGAGGACCTGAAATCAGTAAACAAACAATTTCATTTAAATATAATTTTTAATAATGTCAGTTTTTTATCTTAAAATGATTTAGTTGGCAGATGAAAGACATCTTATTAATATTATAAATGCGAAAGTTATGTTTAGATGTTTGAACATTTGAGTACGTACGTGTTTGTTCCTCAAGCAGAAACGGTTGCTCGAATTTGGGTGAACTTTAGCACACACATATATTATAATCAAGAAGGAGACGTAAAATCAGTATTATCTCATAGATCAGGAGGGTTCAAAGTACGGAAGAACTAAGCATGAGCGACGAGACAAGAAGGGTAATTGGTAATTTCACGACTTTTATTGTTTTTATGAGCGAGGATAGGTGGCGAGGAATGTGTTTTTTAAGAACCAATCTAGAGAGTCCGCTGTGCGAGGATAAACAAATGAAGTGATTCTACTGGTGCTTAACACATTCATCACAATGCATCCTCGCTCATCTTTGGTGGAAACGCAGCCTTAGCTACGCGGACATAATACTTACAAAAATACTTAAGTCCACGATTTGATTTTGGAGGTTGATGTTAATAAATACATAAAATAGTCAACACGCAACAGTTGTACAGAAAAAGGAACCGAAGAGAGCCGAATTAATGATCCACCTTCTTCCTCCTAGCGTTTGTCCCATATTATTGCTCTATTGAGCCGAGAGAGTTTTGAGAGTTTTTACGAAAGCGACTGCCATCTGACCTTTCAACTCAGACGGGAAACTAGGCCTTATTGGGATCCGGTTTCCTCACGATGTTTTCCTTCACCGAAAAGCGACTGGTAAATATCAAATGATACTCCGTACATAAGTTCCGAAAAACTCAGTGACGTACGAGCCCGGGTTTGAACCCGCGACCTTCGGATTGAAAGTCTGACATCTTACCGCCAGGCCACCAGCGCTTTTGAATGAATGATCTACCTAATTCACTGTAGTATATGAGTTCATGCGACACTCACATAAATACACTTCGTAATCGTTCCTCGCGAACGCCATAACCAGCGCGCCAAGGATCTTGCTACAAGTGGATATGATGCCGAGGATTGCGTCGTCGGCGTTGAGTCTTCGGCTGAATACGCTGATGGAGAACAGCGTTCCTGGAAACAAGACAAAATATGTCGGTCTAATTAATAAAGGAGGAAAAGAAGCAGTTGATGGATAGCATAGAGTCAAGAAGAGGAAGGATGATGGGCCACCTCATACGACATGACAACTTCATACAGAAGATAGTTGAAGGAAAAATGGAAGGAAGGCGAGGAAGGGGAAGACCTATAATTATTTATATACACCAAATTAAAAAGAATGTTAATGTCAGGTCGTATCAAAAGATCAAAGAGGAGGCCTGGGCAGGGGGTGTCACTACGCAGTTTAGGTACATTTGGCCGGCGCGCCTCCCGGGCAGGCGTTTAGCAGTGGGCTGCCGCTCGGCTCTCATAACTATTACGTGGCGCTCGCGCAAAATTGAAAATACACAATGGCTTCGAAACCTAAACCTCGATCTAATCCGTATAAAAAATATAATACTGGTTGCCAAGAAACAATATAAGGAACTGACCGACATATTTTCAAAGGAATACGGCTGTGGCATACCTGGTGTAGGTGTACTTCCGTGAGAATCAGACATACTATCTCCAAATAAAAAAAATATGATTACAGAACCAACGTTTGTAATTCCTACATATTTATCTTAAAAATAATAAATCAGTAGGTATATGATTTCAAGCTCACATGGTCATTCACATTATAAATATTATTTGAAACCGAAATATCGAATTATCGGGTGCTCGTAAACACATATACATGGTAAATATCCCGTTTAAAATAATATTTATAATCAGTAGGTATATACAAAAACTTGTCAAGTGACAACCCTGTGCCAACGCTCACAGCTCGGTCATAAAACTGCGGCGCGCAAAGAAGATTCACGGTTCGTGCGCGGTTATAAGTTTCAATTTTGCTTGCAGGCGGCGAGTATAGGTATAATTTTATACCTAAATGTGACTTTTGTGAAGGAGTGAATTTTCTGTACGGTAGTACTATTAGTTATTCTGTGCTATTAGTTATTCTGTGGCCTGGGACCGAAGCAAATGGAGAGCCCACTTTGAGTTGCACCGACAAGTGCATGGCTCTTAAGTGTTTGATCCTGGAGAAATCGAGAATTGAATAAATTAATAAAGCCAATAGCTAGGACACAGAATAAATAATAGTATTTCATACAGAATGGCCACGGTACGCCCCGCCCCGATCGGAATTACCTCACCCCGCGGCAGCCGGTACTTGAGAGGTTAAACAACAACTTTGCTCCCTTGTACAATAAATAACTACTTGAACTCGGTAATTAAACTGATAAAAATTTTAAACAAAAAAGAACTGACTTCACTTAGTCTACCTTTCCAAAAGCAAATGCTCGAGCTGCTGTAAAAAGTACTCAAATCACTATAGGTGTGCCTATAATAGTTGAACATGGTTTCTCCCGGATCCAATCATCAGATCCTGATCTGATGACAATAGGACCAACTGTGAAGTATACTTTTTGAAACAAAAAAAGAAATTTTCTAATCGGTCCAGCCGCCTTCGAATAATCGGTGAACATACATAAAAAAAAGCAAAAACAATGATCCCGGCGAATTGTGAACCTACTTCTTCGAAATCTTGGAGTCTGTTGAAAATACTTATTTCGGAATACTTACCCATGGAATGAGCGACGAAGTTGTATGTGGAGTAGATGCTGAATCTGACTTCATCCCAGTTGAAGCGATATCGCATAAATATGTACATCACACTGAGCTCACCTGGAAATTATAAGAAAAGTATGACTACATGACTGTTCATATGACTACGCCTATTGTGCCTCATTTAGTGTACCTACACCTACACCTGTCTCCCTCTATTGCATTATACTTATATCTAAATATATTCATAATCTCTAATCTGGAGCAGAGCCCGACTGGGGAAGTAGCTCCACCTTACAGAAAACCACAGCCCAGTAGCAGAACCTACTTATAGTGTTGTGTTTCTGCCGGTATGTAAAGTTGTCCGAGAGCTCAAAGAAATGCATTGTGTGTTGACGACGACAGGGGACCCTCTTGTCACTTTAGCCGCGGCATCGGCATATACAGTCGCCATCAAATATATCGGAGCGGCCAAGGTACTCAAAAATATCTGAACACGCACTTTATCGCTTTGATAATAGAGGCGTTGTTCAGATATTTGTGACTACCTTGGCCGCTCCGATATATCTGATGGCGACTGTACAGACAACGCTAAAATATGTATACAATTGTAAACTTTATTACAAAGGAATAAGGTGCAAAGGTGTAAACATATTTTGCGATGAAATCACGCAGTGCACAGCCTTTGGTCGTACCGATAAGTGCCATGTAAGACAATTTAAATCTTATTACAATGCAATTAGGCTCATTTTAACTTGACACTGTTAAGGAATGAGCATTAATTTAAACAGGAACAGAGGACACTTTACATATTGACCATAGGTCGTGCACTTACGACCATAATGTTTGTGGATATTACGAATACCATGTGTAAGTAATTTAATAATTGAATCTGCCTGGGGCCGTATTCTAAGTTTAAAACACGTATAGACACGATCCAACTTCAATACAACTGCAATGCAATAACAACGCATACGCTACAGCATAAACATCTGAATCTGAAATATCAGAATTTGCTTGAGAAATATTCCAACGCAACTTCAATATTGGTTGACTGTTTGTTGTGTGTTGGAGTTATGTTTGAGATAGGTTGTGTTCTTATTGTATTTTAAAATTAGAATCCGGCACCTGCGCTCTCGCATCCGTCACGAACACGCGTTCTGAATGGACTTGGATTTTGATGAATGAAAATTGACGTGCGCCGTCCGGCCTTGGGCAGTATTCTAACTTTAAAACACGTTTCGACACAATCCAACTTCAATACAACTCCAATGCGTTAACAACGCAATACAGCTGAAACCTAAACGTCTGAAACAGAAATATCAGAGTTAGCTTGAAAATTATTCCGATGCATCTCCCATACAACTTCAATATTTGTTGTATGTTGGAGTTATGTTTGAGAAAGATCGTGTTATTAATATTTTGTTTACTAGCTGTGCCCGCGGCTCCGCCCGCGTGGAATTCGGTCTGTGTCAGTAAGCGGCTAATTCACCCCTAATTTCTCTCCCGCTACCCTGGAGGCGGAACTTGAAGTAAAGTTGACAGATGGATACGCTAGAGGACAGTAGTTCTGATACAATATTTTACAATTATCACTTAATGAAACTACACTCAAAAATCAATACTTTTTTTGGCATGATGTAAATGACATACAGTAGTAGTAGGTGTATATTTTTTTTTTATATACCACGACGGTGGCAAACTAGCATACGGCCTACCTGATGGTAAGCAGCTACCGTAACCTATGGACGCCTGTAACTCCACAGGAGTCACATGCGCGTTGCCGACCCTTTACAAAAAGAAGGATTCACTGTGTTGACGGCTAAAGGAACAAAAGGGTCCCTCATCGTCAACACACTGGGTCCTCTTTGAGCTCTTTGGCAACCTTACTCACCAGCAGGAACACAACACTATGAGTAGGGTCTAGTGCTATTTGGCTGTGGTTTTCTGTAAGGTGGAGGTACTTCAGACGATCATCGACATCTGTATATCGGACGATACAGTACCACTTTTGTATTTATACGTTCATGTCCACGGCAAATAGCATCCAAATCGATCCTCCCGTCAAATCAGTCTAAGCATGAAAGGTAAGAACAGGCGCGGTTGAAATTTGGGGGGGGTTCCGAGGTCACAAATGCAGAAATGTTTTCTTGAGGGGGTCAGTAATGATTTTTTCTATTTGAGGTGTACTTAGGACGCCCCCCCCCCCCCTAAGTACACCTCGAATAGTCCATGACCCATGCAAATTTAACTTAATCGAGTGTAGTGGCTACCCCCCGTTTTACACGTTGAATTTTTATAGGCTACGTATAACCTGACTGGAGATTTTCTTGAATTGGAATTAGTAATCCTTAAGGGGTAATTTCTGGGATAACAATGTAAAAAAAAACCGGCCAAGAGCATGTCGGGCGATGCTCAGTGTAGAGTTTCGTAGTTGCCGCCCTGTTACAAAACATCCGTTCAAAGGGTCGTTATTAAGGGATATTTGGCGGCGCGTACATCATTTTACTATCCGGCACTTCCTTTCACTATGCGTTTTTGACTGATAATTCAAAAACGGCTGAACCGATTTTATTCAATATAGTTTTTATTGAAAGTTCTTATGAAAGGCCTCACTTCCATTATTTTTTTCTATTTTTTGGACCGACGGTTCAAAAGTTAGATGGAGGAGACGCCCTTTTTTGAACTTTCAGATCTATTATTTACGAAATTATCCGTTTCATCCAAAAAATGTATTAAAAGACCTCTACTCTTTTTGAAAGACCTATTCAATAATACCCAACACGATAGGGTTGGAGCGAAAAAAAATTCACCTCCCATTTTATGTGTACCCTGATAAAAATATTTTTTTAGTTTTTATTCTATTACTTTGGCGGCGAGATTAATGCACATACTGATACCAAATTTCAGCTTTCTAGTGCGAACGGTCACTGAGCTAGACCGCGGACAGACGGCAGACAGACGGACGGACATGGCGAAACTATAAGGGTTCCTAGTTGACTACGGAACCCTAAAAAGAGATAAATAGTAGTTTATGTAACTGTTACGTAATAAGGCCTAATTACGTACAGAAGCATACACTGCTTTATTATCTACACACATATTAAAAATCCTAAAAGACGTGTTAGAATGACCGGGGGGCGTGCCGGCGGTCGAGGAGGAGGGCGGATTTTCATTACGTTACCGTAGGTAATGAATTTTCATACGTTACTACATTGTCACAGATAATACACTGATATTACGTTACTGGTTGCAATAATGGTGGTAATTACCAGAGCTCGGATTTTTCACGGCAAAACAAAACACTAGCGTAATTTAGCCAGTGCTTGAAATATTATTTTATCGATATCGATAATTCAGAACTAGAAGAAATAAAAGTCACCAAATAAAATTAATATGTAATAAAACTAATAAAAACATTTGTATAAAGTTACTATATATTAGAAACAGACGCAATTTCTTCTTCAAAATCTACGTCAGTACACACAGCAGCACAAGACATTTTATTTGGGTAATAGTGATAGGAGTAGATCATTATCTTTTCAACATTCTCTGGGAGTAAACAGTTGCGTTTATCACTATAAATCCATTTATGTACACTAAATGTACGTTCAACTTCAGTTGACGTCAAGGGAGCAAATTTATAGAATTCATTATCAGTTCGGGTAATATTTTCAGATATGTCTCTTAAAATTTCGTAATCAGGATTTCGTTCGAGCACGGCTTCAAATTTACGTATCACTGGTAAAAGTTTACTCCAGTTTACGTAGCAACGAACAGTATCCAGAATGAGGAAGGATTCCGCAATGGATAAAGTCGAACATTGCAATTGTTCTATTGAAGAGGCTATTACTTCGTAGTTGTCGCGAATGAAATTTAACTCCGGTCGTAGTTTGCGTGTTTGAAAACATTTTTTTGCAGCTCTTATAGCTGCCGAGTCATTAGCAAGTATGGAGACGACATCACGTATTTGCTCATAGTATTGAGCGTAATATACTGCAGCAGATATCCAAGTTCCCCATCGGGTGATAATTGGCTCGGGAGGTAGGGGAATGGACGGATATTTTGCCTTAAAAAGGCGTACACGCTCTGGAGATTTTAGGAATATCTTTTTGACATTCGATATCAACCCATCCACACCTTTGAAATTATCTCGCACTTCTTCGGCAACCCGGTGCAAACCATGAGCTAAACACGTAATGTGTTTCATACGAGGAAACGTTGCTTTTAAAATACGACCGGCTTTAAGCATATGTATATGCGGCACTATCTGTGCAAAGTAAAAGCAAATTGTTTACGTTGTCATTGAAAGAATTTTGAAACAAAAATTTTAATTGGTTTATTATTAGGTTTGCTATTGTTTCCCCATTTACCTTCTCTAAAACCTTCGACCCCAAAAGATAAAATTGCTTAGAACAATTTTTTTGCAAAGACCGAATCACCACGTTTGTCACACATTTTCCCATGAAATCTGGTGTTTCGTCTATAGATATCCACAAATAATTGGTTTTGTTTACCCTCTCTTATACCCTGTATAGTTTTTTTGTACACGAGATTTAAATAAATTTTTCGCAGGGTCGATTCGTCCGGTAAAGAAGTCATAGAGCAGTCGCAACATAAATACTTGTTAAAAAAATGACGACAATTATTGTTGTTGACTGTTGCCCATGGTATGTTGCATGAAATAAGAAAAATAATTAAATCGAAATAAAATTGATGTTTCCTATTTGGTTGCCCCGAACGGTAATTGTGGCGGTTGCTTTTCACATGATTCTCAATATTGCATTTCTTCAGTTTTAGATGCATATCGCACATAGAGCAGTATATAGTGGAGGTCACTTCATTATAGACTAACTCAGGGTGATTTTCAATCCACGTTTTGATCCGATCTTGTACATTACTCATTTTTGTATTAATTGATACCTTGCAATATTAAGTTATTATACGTATATCCAACACGTCGGATTCAATGCGTTGCGAAATAAATAATACCTAGATGCAATTTACGTTTTATACGTAATGAAATGACAGTTAAAGTGTGAATGTCATATGTCATGTGAGATGAAATTTGCAGTCGTTTCTATCATTTTAAATGAGGTGGTATAGTTACTTCGTTCTAAGTTGTACATGCAGACCTACCTCTTTGTTGCTCGACTATGGCAAAGCTAAAATGAAAAGTTATTTTATTACTTATACAGGATGTCCGGTAATTAATGCACAACCTTCTAACCCCCAGTAGGTCACCTTAGACTGGTCAAAAATATTGATTTTGAGCTCTAGTAAGTCTCCTGTTTTTCGAAATTTTCGCACGTTTGTTAGTTTTTAAATTTTGACATTCACACTGATAGGTGTACCATCGAATAAAAAAAGAAAAAATGTACTGAGGCAATACCTGTCATATACTCTAGTAAGACTCGATAGGTGTCGATAAAATAATATTTCAAGCACTGGCTAAATTACGCTAGTGTTTTGTTTTGCCGTGAAAAATCCGAGCTCTGGTAATTACATACGGTTTCCGAACGCGGAATAGAGGATTTATGATATTGGTGTAGATCAAGATATTTTATTCTTCAATGTAAGCACATTACAATGCACTAATGAACGTCAGAGGAAAAAAAAACGTGAGTGTCGTGGAACATTCGGTTGGAACGAAGTTGTTATTTCATTTTTGACTTTTTCGTAATTTTCGTGGTTTTAATTTTTTGAAATTTTTGAAATCTTTGAAATTTTTGATATTTTTGAAATTTTTGACATTTTTGTAAAGTTTGAAATTTTTGAAATATTTGAAATTAATGAAATTTTGAAATTTTGACATTTATGCCTTTTTTTTTCTTTTAGGTTCTCGACTTTTTTCACTTTGTCCCTTTGTCATTTCTCACTTTCACTGTTCACTTTATTAAAATTTTTTTTTTCATGCTATTTTACATGTTAATAAATCGTATGGGTGTGGCGTTTTCGTGACGTGGCGCCTTTTCGTGACGGTCACGTGACTTTTTTTCGCCTACCCCACATCCGCGAACGGTCCGATAAGGAACTTCGTTCCAAAATTACCTGACCGAAAAGTAACTCGACGGGACTTATTTTTCCTACCTAAACGGTGTCCTATAAATGTTAGATGATTTTGTAGTAGTTTCTGGTTTGGGCCATGCATCTTTGTCCGTCATATATAGTCCTCGAACCTGCCCTTTGACATTAAAGTTTTTTTCAAATATTTCTTAGAGCGGGTAAAGGTAAAGCATCGACGGGTAACTTGTTATAAATATGTCCTTGACCAAAAAATTACAAACTATTTCAATACCAAATTTCATCTAAACACGTACAGCGGTTATTGGTTGTTTCTTCCCCATGTAAACTTCCGCCCCTTTTGCATCCGCTTAAGGGATCATTTCTGAGATAAAACTATTTTTTTTCCTTTTCCAGAGCTCAAATTATCTCCGTACCAAATTTTATCTAAATCGATTCTGCGGTTAATAATTCCTTATACAAATTTCCAACTCCCTTTTCACCCTTTTAGGGTTGATATTCGGGGTGAAAACTATCCTTTGTCCTTTCTTGAGACCCATACTATTTCTATACCATATTTCATCTTTATCAGTTCAGCGGTAAAAAAATCCTCATACCAACTTCCAACCCCCTTTTCACCCCCACAAGGGTTTATTTTTGGGATGAAAACTATTTTGCCGTTTCTCGGAACTCAAATGATCTCCATACTAATTTGTATTAAAAATTCTTCATACAAACTTTCAACCCCCTTTTCACCCCCTCCAGGGTTGATTTTCGGGATGAAAACTATTATTTGTCCTTTCCCGGGACTCAAACTATCTCTATACAAACTTTCATCAAAATCCGTTCAGCCGTTTTCACGTGATGCGCGGTCAAATAAACAGACAAACAGACAAAAATTCTAAAAATTGTTGGAACGTGTTCTGTTATCGATTCTAAGTATCCCCAGCCAACTTTTTTTCGAATATATTCCATGTACAGACTTTCGACCCTCTTCAGCTTTATTATATGTATAGATATAGATGTATTTTGAAATTAAATTACGGCACCTGTGCCGGGCATGACTATTATTGATTTGAATAAAATTACGAGTATATCCTATACTACACAATTGGAACTCCACCTAAAGTGTCGGGAACGTTACACCACTTTTTAAATAATTTATATATTTCGCGTCGTATGACATTACATTTATTTGACTGTAAAATTTAAACTCAATGGGTTTCAAAATTTAAGTAAATAACGATGTATTTAGTCATATTTGCAAAAAAATCCTATAGCTGCTAATACGAGCAATACAATTGGGACATACCACCGAGGGCACCGTACCCGACGTACGTTACATTTGGGTACTTTCCACTAATTTGGTATAAACGAGAGTTAAAAAAAAAATACCTCGCGTAACAAAAGGTTTCAATTTTTTTTTAGTTATTAATAAATATTTATGGTGTTTTGAGTCACAATTGCAAAAAAGTCTTATACTTAACACTCTAACGTATAAAATAGTATTAAAATCTATCGACTATTGTGTTAGATATCGTCATCGTTTCATTGAAGTATGTATACTACAGGACAATGAAAAAGTCACTTAGTATAGTTCATTTTCATACAAAGTGACCAGTTTCAATCGTCATTGAGTGTAAAAGATGGCGCCATAAGTCAATGACTGAATAGATATCTTACCAAGATATTATTAAGGAAAATTGTTTGAAAATTACTCAATGTTTGCTTTCTATTATCTCCAACTACAGTACATAAGGTACTTTAACAACTTTACACCAAGATAGTGGCAAACAAGTTTAGTCCGCCTAATCCATACTAATATTATAAATGGGAAAGTGTATGTGTGTGTTTGTTTGTCCGTCTTTCACGGCAAAACGGGGCGACGATTTGACGTGATTTTTTAAGTGGAGGATAGTTGAAGGGATGGAGAGTGACATAGGCTACTTTTTGTCTTTTTCTAACCCCCCACTTCCCTAAAATGGGGGGTGGAAGTTTGTATGGAGCATTTCGCAGTTTTCAAGGTAGAAAGCTAAAAATTGGTATGTGGACTATTTGTGACTAACAAAAAAATCGTGCATCATTTTTTTTTTTGAAATCTGCACCCAACCCCTTAAAAGAGGGGGTGAAATTTTATATGGTAGTTACCCCGAATTTAACGCGAGCGAAGCCGCGGGCAAAAGCTAGTAGTACAATAATGTACAGGTCATCAACTAAAATAGTAAAACCTACTTAATACTTCCTTCCTCTTCCTCCTAGCTTTTGTCCCGGCTTGGAGTCCGCTGGCGTCCGCTTGACAACCTAATCCCATGAATTGGCGTAGGCACTAGATTATATGAAAGCGACTGCCATCTGACCTTCCAACCCATAGGGGAAACTAGGCCTTACCGGGATTAGGTCCGGTTTCCTTACGATGTTTTCCTTCACCGAAAAGCGACTGGTGTATCAACTGATATTCCGTACATAATTTCCGAAAAACTCAGTGGTACAAGCTGGGGTTTGAACCTGAGACCTCCGGATTGAAAGTCGCACGTTTTACCGCCATTAGGCTACCAGCGCTCTCAAACCCGCTTAATACGATCACGTTTAATACGATCCCTCGTAAAATACACCATTTACATCAGTCCCTGCAACTTGAGGCCTCGCAAATTAACTTTCCCGTTAAAAACGTGTTTTTGGTTGGGTCCCTTTAAAATCGTCTTAAGCTGTCCAGACACTATCAGTAATAGTAATCCCATCAAAAACATAAATGTGAAAGGCTGCCAAGTTCGATACTATGGGAATGCTTCGCCTATAAAAGAAGTGAGATCTGAATAAGTACCAAGTTCCATAAAAATACCTCAAATCATAAATAGTTATAGGAATGCACACTTGATTTCCAGCAGTTTTTAAGGTACATTTTGAATAAGTATCACGTTACATAGAAATACCTAAAATTATAATAGTCAGAGAAACGCACACCGGTTTTTTTAGCAGTTTCCTGATAACATTTATTATTTTCAGTACTTTTTAATGATGTTACTTGGCAAGTTTTCACATACCACACACCTTTTCAATGCAATGAATCGACACCTTTGGACTGCAATGTGTCAAGTATATAATTTTCTAATAAAACTTGCCAAGTTACATCATTAAAAAGTACTGAAAATAATAAATGTTATCAGGAAACTGCTAAAAAAACCGGTGTGCGTTTCTCTGACTATTATAATTTTAGGTATTTCTATGTAACGTGATACTTATTCAAAATGTACCTTAAAAACTGCTGGAAATCAAGTGTGCATTCCTATAACTATTTATGATTTGAGGTATTTTTATGGAACTTGGTACTTATTCAGATCTCACTTCTTTTATAGGCGAAGCATTCCCATAGTATCGAACTTGGCAGCCTTTCACATTTATGTTTTGGATGGGATTTCATTTATTTTTGTTAGGTGTAGGTTCTTTATTATTTTTTTATCACTTTTGATTTTGGAAATGTCTCGTGTATGACGCGCGGCTGCCGAACGCTTTGGTTCGTCGACTCCCCGCCTCCCGCGCGTACGCATCCCCCCGGCGGCATGAGCGGGCGAACGGATGGCATGAGCTGGCGGACGGCGCGAGCGCGGCGGACGAGTGTAGGCAGCGACGGAGGGTGCGCGAGGCGGGGAACGGAATTTTTATCTAGTATCACTATACATACATATATCGGGATTTCGGGATCGATCGGGCAGCGCGAGTACCTATAATGTATGATAAATCCTATTTTACTATTTATTTATAGGTGATTTTTACAAATAAACTGGCTCCCTACACCTATAAAATGTACCTACTTACATATATTTACATACATCAATAACGTACTTTATTCTGTTTGTAAGTACGCTACCTACATAGATAATTAATAACTTGGTAATACTTACCTACCAGTAGGTATTATAATTGGTGGCCTATTATGTAGCCCTAGAAGTGCACCATCCCATCTCATCCCGTGGCGTATCGGAGGGTGAGATGGGCAGTAGTATATATAATTCCATCTTAGAGTATATATGATTTCCATGTTCTTGAATCTGCGATTTTATTAGTTGTAAAATTAGAAATTATTTAGACTATGCGAGAAAAAATAGTCTTTTCATTTTTGTTTGACTGATTTAGCGCACCTAGTGTACCTAGTGACCTGCTTTGCACGTCGTAAATCGTGGGTTC
Organism: Pammene aurita; assembly: GCA_947086415.1. Classification (NCBI taxonomy): domain Eukaryota; kingdom Metazoa; phylum Arthropoda; class Insecta; order Lepidoptera; family Tortricidae; genus Pammene; species Pammene aurita. The sequence goes on along the minus strand of OX352297.1, from coordinate 37,017,892 downwards.
GGTTCCCGCAACAGACACACACAGAGTGGTGAACAATTTTATTGTTCTTGTCTTTAAGACAAACATGTATTGTCTTAAATTGGTATGTATCTAAATTTAAATAAGTCTTATCTCATTTTCACTGCATACCTACTTATAGTAGAACAAAATTACACATTCGTTGTTTTCGAAACTGACTCACACTTGGCCGTTTTCAGATTTTTACTTTATTTCAACCTAAAGACAAACCTTCGAGCCAAATTTCAGGTCGGTAAGACCATTGGAAGATAGACCCATTTAGTTCATTATGACTTCATAGTAGAACAAAGTTACACCTTCGCTATTTTTAAAACTGACTCACACTTGGCCGTTTTCAGATTTTTCCCTTTACTTTGACCTTAAGACCTATCTCCATGCCAAATTTCAAGTCAGTACGACCATTGGAAGTGGTCTAGGTTTTTGATGAGTCAGTGAGTCAGTGAGTCAGTGGGTGTATAGTAAAAATAGCGATTTTCTGACGTCAATATCTCAAGAACTGCTATAGGTAGAATAATGAAATTTTGTATTCTAGACAATTAAGGGGATGTCAACAGACACTCGAAATTTCATATGCGTAGATAAAATATGTTTTGAGTTATAGGGTGGTCGAAATTGGCCCGAAATGGTTCGTGTAATATAACCCACGGCCGGTGTGTCACTTTTTTTTGCTCGAACTTGGCGGACACACTGCCGTGTGTCTAGATAACGTCATTATATCTATACCCGTCCTTTTCTATGGATATGAAGGATGAGCAGAGAAATCACTATTACTAACAGCTTCTGCTTCTACTTGCCTGGTCAGCTTTAGGCGTGTTTAACAGGGCCTCAATTCGACGTGGCATAACTGACAGTCGCTAGCGAGACAACTATGAGATCACACTTTTGTGACAGTTGAAATTTGCGGTGGAATCACTCAAGAGTGACATCTAAAATGGTGGCCATAGCCATACACAAAACGCTCTAGCGAGACCTACTGACAGATTGACAGTTAGGTGTGGACACGTGTGGACAGATGGATTTCACTCTATCACTTAGCGAGACAAGTGTGAGAGCCACGTCTCGCAGTTTGGCATGTCGAATCGACGCCCTGTAGTTACAATAATATTGCTTCGATATTCCGGCATCCGCGTCGCGTCACTGCGTCCGCGTCTTTTTTTACTGTTCTGGGAATATTAGGATTGTTTTTGAGAGCCGTATTTATTCTGAGAACGCAATCAATGTTTTATTTCATCCTAGCCTAGCGCGCTTTTTTCCTAATATAAGTAATAATGACATTATTACTCACAGTGTCTGATCAGCTTATAAGTAGATTGTCAAGTTTACGTGACACTGCAGCCATCACTCGTACCGCTGAATATGCGGTCATTTTATAAGTAAATACACTGGATGATAAATGGAATAAGTACACAAAACAGTAGAATACATAAAATACATATCAAGTCACGTGGTCATTGATAAGCGACAATCAATAAATACACTTAGGAACAGTGAAAATGGGTCACCTTGTACGAAATTGCTTTTGTTGTCTGTGAGCATTATGTAAACGTTTGACAGCCAGTAACCGCTATTAAATGAAGTGACATTCTTATTGGTTTAAAAAATATTGGTATTACTTGCTTGTTGGTTAGCGGTTACCATTATGATAGCCAATAAGTAATGCTACTTACTAATATCTATTTTTTTTGGATTTAACGCATATATATATATGTATATATTTTTTTTTAAACCAATAAGAATGTCACTTCATTTAATAGCGGTTACTATATACCGTTATATATTTACCGTTTTCCGTCTTACTAAATAACCTAACCAATTCCAGGTATAAATAGCGATTGCGACCAGGTATAATTGGTTAGGTTATTTAGTAAGACGGAAGCAGAAAGCCCTGCAAAACCTGGTAGGCAGGTAGGTAGCAGTAGGTACCAGGTTTCGCAGGGCTTTCTGCTAAATATAGTATTTTTAATTCAAGAGAGTAATCTGACATCTGACATCTGCTCCTACCCTACACTGTAAATCACTTTGTGAGATAATTGTCAGTTGACAGATGATGATCTTGAATTAAAAATACGATATTAGGTACTTAGGTGGTAGCGTAACACCGTATTCGAATTTCAAAATACAAAAACAATACAATATAACTCCATACACGACAAAATAATCAACTGATATTGAAGTTGTATTGAAGTTTCATCGGAATAATTTTAAAGCAAATTCTATATTTCTGATTCAGCTGTATTGTGTAGTTAATGCATTGAAGTTGTATTGAAGTTGGCTCGTGTCGAAACGTGGTTTAAAGTTAGAATACGGCCAAAATTATAGCGTAATACATTTATTTTTGTACAAATCGGAATGTATCTAATAAGTGCTTTTAGTCCATTGTCTATAATTTTCATATAATGTAAACATTCATTGCAATTGGTCAATGAATTCAATGATACAAAACTTCGATGGCCAAATAATTAGGTCGCAGATTTTGTTTGTTTACTTTCTTTAACCATCCACACGGAATGCACTATACATTATGTATGGTATTAGAACGGATAAGTTTATTTTATACTTGAAAATATTTCCAATAACATTGCCTGTACCTATCCGTGCCAGCTATTGTGAAATAAACATAAAACATTATAAAATGATACATACCTACTTATATCAAGTTGTATTTATAAGTAGATGCCAGAAAAATATTCCTCTATGGTGATTGCTCTATAATTGTATAATAGTCCCTAAATTTTATGATGGTCATGGTCGAACACATGTCCCACATGTTAAATATAACTTTTTCTACTCCTGTACTTTTATTTGTCCATTATACATTTATCAACACCTTTATAAGAACATAGATAATACACTCGATGAAAAGTCTATCTAGTCTATTCCCCAAAATAACACTTGTTCTATAAAAGCGCCAAAATAGTATCGCGTAATCGCGTGCAAACACGACTATTTATTAATATAAAATAAATTACTGCCAACCTAAGAAACCTAAATAAACGCAGCGTTTTTAGAAAAAAAAACTAAAAAAGAAAAAATTAAAAAAAACCACAAATCTACTTCGTAGTTTTTTACGTTTCCCGTTCGTTTGTTGGGGCAAATTGCAAACTTTGAAAGTAATTTAGGTATTTTTACTAATCTCTGTAGCTCTTTAATAATTGATCAAATAACGACGGTGTGTATTTGTGTTAGTAATGTTAGTATTATTGAAAAATAGTGTTTTAAGAGGTAAAACTTAAATGATTGTTGATTATGTGGACAAAATAACTGCGATATCCATGAAGTTTTCAATTTCGCATTTTATGTAAAAGTAAGTGTATTCGTAGAAAAAGTATTGTATGCAACGTCGTATAAGTAGGTAAAAAAATGTTCGTGGCGTTTTTCTTAACAATTTTCGCGTACGGCTCAAATTGTTACCAACGCCACTCACCTTTTTTGACCCCTCTTATACAACTGTTGCATAAACTACTATTATAAAACACAGTGTAACAAGGATGGCGTTATGATAACATAATAACGGCATAATAAATAAGCATAATAATTATATAACATCAGTATAGGATCACCATTAGATCTGATTGTCTAGACCATCGACATATAATATAAAGAAGAGTAAATTTAAACAATGCTGGATTGAAAACTTAACCCACTTTCAGGTTTACAAAACTATACTTAATATCTTATGTAGGGTCAGGGAGGGTACAGTCGCTCGGTGGGAACAGTGGCTCGAATGTGCTGTGCGGGAAACGGAAAGAGCTTTATGTCTGTCCTCTACATCAATCGGAAGCGTTCCGTACCCTATCATGTACGCACTAGTTAGTGAGCCGCTTCGGCGCCATGCCAATGTATTATGGTGCGTTTTTGTGTTGAATGCTATCAAAATTACATTTCCAGGTAAGTTTCACTCCTCTTTTTTCTTAACTCGAACGAGATTTTTAATTTCTTATATTTTTATCGAAGAGTGTGTCTAATCTACTTAGTATTGGCTGATAATTCAAGGCCCTCGATGTTTCTATTTGTTTTTAGTTCTATCTAAAATACAAAATGGCGCGAAGGTCAACAGTCGTTCGTTTCAGAAAAGTACACGGTGGCTCGCGAACCACTGTGCGCCTTACAGAGTTGGGCTAAAATTTACTTGAATATGAATAAGAATAAAAGTTCTTTTATTATTAAAAATAATTCATGCACTCTTTTTTTAATAAAATGAAAGTGAATAAATCATGCGACATTTATTAGGTAAGTACCTATTTTAAATGAAGAATGAATCAGGAACGATTATTCCGGAATTAGGCTTACGTATTCTAATTACCGTTTTATTAAACAAAAATGTTTTTTGTTATAAAGTTTATTTAGGTTCGATTCTTACGTAGCCATTGTGTACTGTTAGAACCACTGTGTACTCGACCCACTGTGTACTGTTAGAACCACTGTGTACTAGGGGGTCCTAGTCACTGTGTACAGCATCGGGTACACAGTGGCTCGATTCCCAATTTCTAAAAAAGAATGGATATATCTTTTTTGGTGAAAGTAACAGCAAATATATTTGCTACATATGAAAGTTTAATAATGCACTGTGCTCTGTGCTTGCAACAATAAGTTCAGGGATTTATATTTTTCATGCTACAGCCTCTTGAAAAAATCCTAGCGACTGTTCCCTCCCTGACCCTATTGTTAACCAATAAAATTTGGCCACCCTTTCTTTTAGCGTAATTTGTAGTGTTACCTTGATTCCGCAAAGGTTTCATGCCATTTCACAAAAAAAAGCTGCCGTGTTGTGAGTGGTCAAAATCTATCCCACCAAAAACATTCTGTAAAAAACTAGCCAAGTCTCGATGTAGCTGCTTGTTTATCTCTAAAAAGTAATGAAATCTAGACAAAGTCGTGCCAAGTCTAAGGTTCCTTACTGCGATTTCTTTATTATTATAGTTAATGTTGTGTGACTTGGCCGTTGAAGGGTACACAAGGGTATAAAACCAGGTGCTCCAGCAGGCACCAGATTCAATAACCAGTTATTGAATTAACGTTTCCCAAGTGGCAATTTTCCATCGTCAATGGGTAGCGGTTCTGGCGACAGATTGGTGCAATGGTGTCATGGAGCACCTGGGCTTATTGATTTATTTAGACGACAGCGGCAGTCAGCGCCATCTAGCGACGTGTGCGGGTATCACCGCCACTCTTAGTCCAATGCATTATATTTTGACCAAATTTTGTTTTCTAATCAGGGTCACCAGGTACTCCAGATCTTCGATTATCCTAGTTTTTATAGTTTTCCCTTTATGTGCACATTAAACCCTAACTCTATACCAAATTTCAGCTCTCTGAGTTTATGGGAAGTACTAGTTCTATTTTTATGATCATGAGTGAGTGAGTGTCATAAATGCGAAACTTTGCTTTAGCGTAACTTCGGAACTAAATGACTGAACATGAACTGAAATTTTGGATTTTAAGTATGTGATTATAGCTTACTGGATGACGAAAATTTCTGCGTTCTGGTCTTATCCAGAGGTTCTCAAATAGGGGCCTGAAAATGCGGCGAAATGGTTCCAGTAATGGATGGTACGGCAGTGTTTGCTTCGCGCTCGACTTGGCGGGGGTTGTGAGTGGTCAAAATCTATTTGACAATGAAGTTTCATTGGACAGTAGATACTTAAATTAAAATAGCTCAAATGACACATTAACGTATAATAAATACGCCCAAGTTTGAAAAGTTCGTAATATATGATATATTATGAATATTTATGAGTAATTTACTTACCGATTATAATATAAGAAATAGTGCCATTCTTGGCGCCCGTGTGGTTCCTGCACCAATACACGGCGCCGGCATTATAATAGTGATAATTATCGAAATTTCATGGCTAGATAAAACTGATATTTTCACAACATGACAATTTCAAAACTGACATGACATTAGGGCACCACGGGATCTTACACAAATCAACCTAGTCCCAAAATAAGCAAAGCTTGTACTATGGGTACTAGGCGACGATATAGATACATATATAGATAAATATATACTTAGATACATAGAAAACACCAATAACTCAGGAACAAATATTCGTGATAAACACACAAATAAATGCCCTTACCAGGATTTGAACCCGGGACCTCTTGCTTCGTAGGAAGGGTTACTACCGACTGGGCTAGGAGGACCGGATTAGTTGAGTACGCTTCCTTACTTATTATTCTTTCAAGGTCTAGACAAGAAGAGCGAGTCAAGATCATTTTGAATACCACGCCCACTTAGCCTACTACATCAGCCTGATGCTGATTGCTCATAAAATAAATACGCACGGTAAAGTTAATACATATACATCTAACATTAACATATGTACGTTAAAAATCACACGTAACACGTGCGTGTGGTTTGCGGTTACTGTGGTTAGACATGTATAAATAAGTGTATTTTTATAATAATAATATTCATCAATCATCATAACGCAACCACAAGTAACTTTTTCAAATACGATCTACGGTTAATTTTGGTAAACGATAATTAGCTTTTAAATATGCGTTTTTAATTGCTTAACCCATCAAACAAACGACAGAATGTATAAAAAAACATACAGTAGACAAATAAATTTGATAAATTACTTTTTTTTTTATCTTTTCATGAGATACTATTTATTTCAACACAACAACACATAACAGTAAACATATAATAAACACTAAACAACTTAAAACTAGAGATAAAAAATTTGGCCCAGATCGCTGTCAACGGGCAGGGTGCCCAGAAGGCTGGCCGTATTGCCACGTTGAATGGCGATAGCTATACGTTGTGCAAAATAGTAGCCAGCCCTCTGGTCACAAGAGGCTTCTATTAGGCGCGCCGATAGATCTTTGTATAGTCGGCGCGCGCTTGGCCCCCACGGCCCCAAAGTTTCAACCCCAAACGCCGCAAATACTCGTTATGTAGCTACTTCCTAGAGCAACATACTTGCGGCGCTTGAGGTCTTCGGCCGAGGATGCCGCGGCGCCAGCATTGATTTTGGTGCCTGAAATACGGGACGGTGCCAAGGTATCAACGCAGGTAGCGTCCCAAACTAGCGGCCGTCCCATACTCCAAGGCACCAGTGTCATGCCGTCGGGCCTCTTACCGTCGTCCCTGGCCAAACCGCTAGGTTCCAGGACTGCCGGCAGTTTAGCGCTGACAAGGGCCCTTCGGATGACGTCGTTAATGCTGGCGTGGCGGGAGATCCTCCCAGCACTTCGGACGCAAGATAGACCGTGGTGGCCTAGACTGTCCACCATGACGCCGCATTGACAGCGATGAGGTTGGTTTGTTGGTGCCCCCAAACGTAAGCAGGTTGCGAGGCGAAAGGTGGTGTTATCTAACAGTGTTCCAATATTGGGAGACGGTAGAGCTGTTAACCAGAGGCCAGACTCCCACTCTGCAGTAGCGAGGAGACGAGCGCGGTCCGTCGGACTAGGTGACGTATCTAAGAGATTTTTCCGTACTAGTCGACAGAGCGGCTCGTCCCATTGCCTCTGCGAGCAGGGATGGTCAGGTAAATCGGTGTTCGGGCAGGTTATAGACCAAACGTTCTTGGCCTCGGAGCAGTGTGCAGCCTCCAGGGACCCAATGGAAGGGGCCAGTATTTTTCCTATAAGGCTTTGAGCACCATGCACCGAGGACAAGAACGCAGGTAACGCCACGCAGGAGATTTTGCGGATACCCAGGCCACCGAACCTAATAGGTAAGCTAGCCTGGGTCCAAGTTCTGTCGTCAAAAGATATGTTGAAAATGGATGTCAGTGTTTCTACGACTAATGTATCTAATTTTGAAACCAAATCAGGGTATTTCCAAAGATGGGATCCGCGGAGAATGTATGTAAATTTTGGCACAAATAGGCAATGTTTTATGATTGAATAAGCGGAGTGAATGTTAATTTTTGATAAACGATGTGATGTTGCTTTGAAATTTTGAATTTTAGAATCTACAAAGATTTCAAATGACTGGTCCAAGACGGGACAGCCAAGGAGGTGAAGTGATTCTTTATTTATAATTTTTATACCAGGAGCTAGATTATTAAAAAGGTCTGAATTGTATTTTTCTTGTTTGGACAGGAATCGGTAATAAATAGTTCGCATTTGGAAAAATTTAGGGAGAGGCCAATTGTTTTCAAGTTTGTAGTTATCTTTTTAAAATCTTCGAGAACAGAAGTCGCTTCACCGCCGAGGGTCCCGTCATCCAGATACCACACGTTTAATTTAGAATTTAGTTCCTTAATGATGGGATGTATGGCGAGACTGAAAATTGCTGGGCCGAGGGGGTCGCCTTGTTGACATCCTACCGATGAATCCAGAACGTTTGTTTTATATAATAATTTAGACGGGGAGCTATAACACTGCCAAAGAAATTTGTATGTCAAGGGAATTTTTTCTTTTATTTGTGTCAACAAGGCGCCTCTATCTACAGAATTAAAAGCGTTACAAACATCCACCTTCAGTAGGACCTCTCCTGCCTCATGCTCAAGAAACGTTCGCACGGCATGCACGGCGGCTTCGCAGCCACTCTTGGAACCAAACCCCAGTTGGATTGGCTGAAGTTCTGAGCTGAGTTGTGAGAGAATGGAGCGACAAGCAATCTTGGCGGCAAGCCGACGAAGCGTGGTGCCAAATAAATTACTTAAAGTAGCGCTCTGTACGAGATATAATATACGTTTTGTGATAACTCAAAATTTCAAACACAAATATATTATCGAGGAAGAAGAGCTGCTCCAACATGATTGTGATACTCTCGAAAAGTAGCAAAACGGCTGTTTTCGCGCGAGTACAAGTTACCAGGAACGGTGGGAAAAATTACTACTGAATGGGCCCCGCAGGATGGCCGGAGCAGAGGAAGACCGAAAAAGAAATGGCGAGACGACCTGGAGGCCTTTTGTAGCGACTGGCGAGAACATGCAACAAGCTGTGACGAGTGGTGGAAGAGAGGGCAGCAAAATAGGCTAGGAAAAAAAATACAACTATTTTCAAGAAAACCAATCCGCAAAGAATGACGGCTATATTCATATTCTAGCCGATAAAGGACACCTCATCCAAAGGGTATATTCTTTATCTACACTCATATTGTAAGTTCTCTAAAACGTGTTCGAACACGGTAGGCAATGGCTAGCATTACCACGACCGATTTTACTATGATAAGCTTTTTATCTGTGGCAGTAACGTAATTTTAACTTTTCATGCTCAAATATTGATGTGCTATGAGTTTTGATAACATAATGTACACCTGCACCCTCCCGCGCAACCGCCGACAGCCCGACACGCGCCTCCCCGACACAATCGAGTTGGTCATGGCGGTGCAATGGCGGCCATTCTATGGTTTCCGAATACGGCATTTTGGATAAATAATATGAGTGTAGATAAAGCAGTGTATGCAACTGTACGTAATTAGGCCTTATTGCGTAACAGTTACATAAACTACTATTATTAAACGTTAAGCGCTTGATAATGTAGGTAGTTCAGTATACACTATTCTTAGGTAGGTACCCTACTGCATTATCTCCGGGGCCGTACGAGTACAACACCATCTAGTACTATGGATTCAAATTAGCGGCTACAATATTTTGCACTACTTTACACATCTGAGTATAAGTATCGTTGTCTAAGGCGAGGTATAATGGATAACTTTTTCTTTGTAAAACATGTTGGGTAATTTTTACTTTAAATAATTTGATATAAATCATTTCGCTCAACAAAAACGTCGGAAACTTACCCCACATAGGCCCAAAGGTAAGGCAAACTACAGTTAGAATGAGACAGATCCGCAGTCTCCTGTTGTTCTCTCCTTTTCTGAACACTATGCCTAGTGTCTCTCTCAGGCTGGCCAAGTCGAAGAAATCCAGTAGCAAGGCTTTGCAACCCGTGGGTTGTACCTTAACATAAAAAATATAGGATAATAAATGCAACAGTCATTGTGGTAATCGTAAAGCAGGCTTTTGCTGCGTGCTGACTTTTAGTAATGAGCAAGAGAAAGATTTAAATTAAATTATTATAAGCGTAGCAAATAGTAATAATTACTATATCAATTCATATAAATTTTGAATAAGATACGAACACTTTTACCTCAGTAACGAGAGCGAGACCATATTTATTCAGGTACCTATACATACAATTCAAAACGAAGGAAAATAATACATGATAATGTTGAAAGATTAAGCTATATTCATCAATGTGAAAATAAAATCAAAGTTTTAATTTTATTACATCTCTTAGGTACTTATTTACATAGAAAAGACGAATAAACTTTTCCTCATCTTGCACTGGTTGGATTACTAGCTCCTAGCAGAATAGTATACTCGATTGAGTTGCTGAGGTAAAATTTTAGAAGTTTTAGTGTAATAATTGGCTTTGTTAAGACAAACAAGTCTTCACGAACCTTGTTAAATAATTGAGCTGTACTAACCTTTTCTTTAGTCTCAAGCCACGTATGATCTTGCAAAAAGAAGAAAACGTAGCAGAAGTTAACACACTGCAGGGCAGCCGATATACTGAACACTCCATAATACCCCAAACGTCTCAACAAAATTCCACTCAGACCCATCCCGACTGGGAAACCAACAGTCATACACAAATTCAAAATCCCCATGCGAAACGTTCTGGTTTCTTTCGAAGTTACATCGCCTATATAACTGAAAGTAGCTAAGAACATCGTATACCAGCCACCTGTTAGCGCAGGGAAAAGAACTTCCATGAATACTGTCCATTCCACATTAACTTCATTGAAAAAGTATGTGTTTATCATGTTAAGAACACATGTTAAGAACTCTCCAATGATAGGCATAAGCATGCAGATTTTTCGTCGTCCAGTTTTGTCGCTCCAAGCCCCGACAAAGAGCATTAAAATCGTCGGGACAACTGTTTGTATAACCGCTTTCCATGCTTGAACAGACGCTATTAACTTCTGTACCTCGTCTTCTTCATGCGTATGATTAGCCCGCTTTCTTAGTCTCAATGCGGTACATACTTCATCTCCAAAACCTAGATTAACTCTACAAGCTTTATCAAGGTTTAGGTTTTGTGTAGCTAGTATGGCAAGAACACTTGGCATAACAAACATAGCCAGTACCGGTTCCACGCTGATATTCGATTTGACGTATTTTAATTTTTCAATCACAGTCATTTGTTCGATTTCTTTAATCTCCTTTTTGAGAGGTGATTCTTCTGTGGTGTCATCTTGCTTTACCTCCATAGCGTCAGTATGCAAAATTCATTAAATCTATATGAATATATTATTCTTGAGCCGATTAGTGTATCGATTGTTCACATTCTATACACGACCGCACCACTCAATAGACAGAGACTGATGTTGAATGTTATGTCGACGCTCCGCCGCTCTATGCACTATTGTTTGACTCTTAGTAAGCAAACAGTCACAGTATAATTATACGTCAGTATATTTCTCCCACTTACGTTTAAGTGTGACATATTGTTTATTCTACACCACAAATTAAAAGGATAATACACAAAATAAAACACGGGAAAAAGCGATACTCTTTAGAGTTTATGGCAGCAGAAAACTAAAAACTAAAAGCAATTATTTAGTCATGGGATTTAAAAAAAGTGCACCTGGTAAGAAAATTGTGACAATGTCAAAAATCACAAATAGTTGATACTATAAGCATCTGCAAGGATATAACAGCTTACCTTTTGTTTTTGAAGAAAATACGATGTTGCTCATACCTAATCTTTTTTAAACAAAAAAATATTTTCCCAACCAAATTACCTAAGATTAATTTAGGGACATAATAATATTATACCCTGTTATAGCTATTTCAAGAAAAAAAAAATACAAATTAAATAAATAAATATTATGGGACAATCTCCATAGAAACAGAAACTTCAACAGAAACATCAATTAAGATGTAAGTTTCTGTTTCTATGGAGACCAAATATCAGCCCACGGTGCGTCATTGACTGCATATTCCACATATTAATACGTGACGCGAGTTGAAGAATTACAAAAAACCGGCCAAGTGCGTGACGGACTAGCGCCCCGAGGGTTCTGGACATGACCCAATTTTAGACAGAGTCGTATCATAAGGGTTCCTTTATAAGCATTATGGTACGGAACTGTAACAACAAATGTAGCAGGTATTTGTACACCTGTGTAGTTATTATAATATTCGTCCAAACCTTAAACTATTGTTTATATCTAAAGGCTAAGCACACGTTGACGCACCTGTCACCCGTAAAGCCGTCAATATTTAGATCAGTAACTTTCATAGGCCAGGCAATAGAGGGGTTGGCCAGGCAATAAAAGAATGTTTCCTTTGAGCGAATTGAGCTATCTCAAGGTTTTAAGGTAGTTTCCCTCCAGGGCCCGACTTATCTTTCCACCCTGTATAAATAAAATAAGTATATAGCTTACATCAAAATATATATACGTCGTGTTAAGAATATTAAAATGTGCTATGCCAACCCTAGCATTTTTATTAAAATTTCACCACTGAAAACGGGGTCTAGTCATATGGAACAAATAAAACTATTTTGTAAATTTTTGGAAATTGTGATTTTCTTTAAGTTGAAACAAATTTTTACAAAAAGAGATATTCAATCGGTCACTAATGTAACTGAGGGTGACGAAAATTTGTTCCTGTTGTCCCTCATTAGGGACATAGGGCTCGCATAAAAGTTTTGCACTTGCCACGATCTTAAACTGCATCTTCTAGCCGAGACCGGCTTAGGCTACATCTGTCTCAACTTATCGCCTCTTTGTATTGCGGGTTTAGGGGGGCGACCCGACATCCTACTGCCAGTAGATTGCCAGCGGAGACTATGTGGATAAGTGCTTATCCGGTCTTCGGAGTAAGTATTCGCTCCGATCCATACAGATACAAATAATTTATTGTACCTACGAAACAACACATGACAATGGCCAGTGTTTGGCGTACAATAATGTTGATTATGTTGCATGTTATGTCATTGAATGTCTAATAATGTTTATAGTTATATCAACCATAGGTAGATGCCAAAAAAAAAGATGCTGCCTGCTGGCCTCGCTTCGGATACCGGAGGACTTGGTCACTTTTTCTAAAGCATATGACATCTACTCGTATTTCGACTTATAACAAAAGAAATAATTAAATATTACACACAAAGAAAAAATACAGGTGTCACAGGTGAATTACACAACAGACATAAATCTTATTTAAGCGTCATTTATAAGTACAACTTATGTTTAAATTTGGGTAAATTAAAAAAATTAAGTCATCTGGCAAATGCGCTGTTTCGCATATGTCTTGATATACCCGTTATGAAGAAATCTATGGTTATCGCTCTAGCGGGGCGGCGGGGGCGACGACAAAAAGTCGCGCGTACAGTCGCCATCAAATATATCGGAGCGGCCAAGGTACTCAAAAATATCTAAACATGCACTTTATCGCCTTGACAATAGAGGCGTTGTTCAGATATTTGTGACCACCTTGGCCGCTCCGATATATCTGATGGCGACTGTACCAGATCTGTGGGCACGGCAGTTCCCCTGCCCAGTCGAGCAAAACAAAGGCACGGCCGAACCATCCTTTTGTCGAAGCCATTCAGGCCATTTTCGACCCCCTCTAATTATGTTATCGATAAAGCTAGAAGGCATAACACAAGGAAGATCCCAATATCATTGAATTTCACTATACAGGGTGATTCATGAGACGTGAGCAGGCTTAACACTACGGATTCAGTTAATAATAAGCTATTGTTTGATATCAGTATTAGTGTGATAAACCAAAAAAAAAAATTTAAAGTAAAAATAAAAAGTTCAAAATTATTTACGACACGCATGGTCACTCTACAGTTAGAATACTCCGTCGAGTACTGATATTCTCTTGTTTTTCTGTGATATGTGTCAAATTGATGTCTGGTTACTTTGGAAACATCGTATCTCACTGAATTTGACAATTTTTTTTTTCATAATCAAAGTGCTGTCATGATTGTTAAAGAGGTTTTATCTTTATTGATTTGTTTATGTAGGATGACCATGATTACAGAAAATAAATTTCTACCAAACAAAATAGGTTTAAAAAATTGAAAGGCGTTATTGTTTCACTTAAACATGATGGCGGCCGATTCATTATCGTTAACTAAGTGTGTAGGGTTGTTCCTGCTCACGTCTCATGAATCACCCTGTATACTTTAAGACTCACTGATTACGATCATCGTATATCTAAAATACTTCTAGCAGTCCCACAAGCTCCAAATTTTGAACACTTCTAACTTTTAGGGTTAACTCTTAGACTATAAACAAAACCCATAAACAGCTTGCTGGGAAAATACAAGAGGCATGTAAGCAGCTCCAAGTTTGGTTTTCATCAAGTGGTTTGCTCTTAAATGTCGCGAAACAACAACACCAACAACAACAACAAAATGTTTTTTTCTGGTCGTAAGATTGCAGTATCTTCGTGTATTGTAAACAGTCCAATGCCATTGTGTACTGAGAGCAGATTCTTAGTTTTATAGTTGATTCAAACCTTAGCTGGAAGTGCCACATTAACGAGTTGTGCAAAAGATTGAGTAGTGCCATCTTCGCTCTCAAAAAACTACAGCCCCTTCTATCGCGAAAAGCACTGAAAGACGTATACATCTCCCACTTTCACTCCCTATTATCCTATGGAACATTGATTTGGGGAAATTCTACAAACGCAAAGCGAGCCTTGATACTCCAAAAGCGTGCAATTCGAACAGTGGCCGGAGTCCATATCCGACATACATTTAGAAAACTGTATAAACAAAATGGCATTATGACGCACTACTCACTTTACTTATTTCAAGTACTGATGTTTGTACGCAATAATTTACCAATGTTCAAACGTATCAAGGTTACGAACATACAAATCCGATCTACGGGGAGACTAAGTACAGTGCCGCGTCACAAGGCACTTTCACTCAAAAATCCGAGGGTAATTGGACCAACTTTTTATGAGCGTCTACCTACAGAGTAGCGAACTGAACCATCTGACGGAGCATTTGAACGCCAATTGAGAGACTTTTTATTGGAAAATCCATTATATTCTGTAAATGAATATATGACTTTGACATCCAATATTAGAAACTGACTTTGAATATATCTTTTAAAATTGTATTTATTATTGTTATATCTCTAATTGACATGTGTGTATTTTTTAATCTGATATTGTATTTCATTATTTAATCTTAGTTTTTATAGTTTTGTGACATTTAAATGTAATTAAGTAATCAATCAATAAAATATGTTTATTTTCACTACTTTGACGATCATAATATAAATTTGTATAGATTAGGCTAAGACCATTTTGTACTATAATTTAATATTATGAAATAAATAAATCTAATCTAATCTAATCTAATCTATAAAGCCACTGAAAATTAAAACATACCGCAATATCCCGGGTTCTCTAGTTTTACAAAGCGCACAGTTAACATTGTAATCGCATATAAATTTATGCAGAAACAAAGTTATTTTTTATGTTTCTTTTTATTATAAAAATATAAACATCTAATATTCAAAAGATTACAATGACATGTTGTTAGTAAACTCCGGCACACCGGCTTGGTTTTACATTAGACCTCATTACTTTTTGAAGTAGGAGAACTGCGTTGCGAGGCTGGCATTATTGTACATGTAATGTTTTTGATGGGATACAATTTATTGCTTTAGAAATTTACGTGTACTCTCTTCTGTCTAGTGATTACTTGCCGAGTACTACCCAGCTAGGTAGATGTGTACCAGGCCAGTAATTTGTCCTAAGGGTGTGCCCTTAGGAAAAATTACTGGCCTAGTGGCTTAGTGTCACAACACTAAAATGCTCAAACTTGGTTGAGGCATATAGCATGCGTACCTTGAGACCGGTAGGGCGTTACTCGCGTATACTCTGATGCTTCAATTAAATACTAAATTGTTTAATTAATAATACGCCATCAAAATATTTATTAAAATTATAATGATGCGTTAAGTACAAATATGAAATTAGACAATTATATAATTGAAGTAATTTACTCCACTTTTTTCACTATGACGCAAGCATAGCTGAGTCGTAGCCGCGCATGCTAAACTGGACTCAATAGCTGAAGCACGACGACATATTACTGCGTGCTCCCTCGCTTTAAAAGGCTAGACAATTTTTTCATTTCGAGATTTGACGTATTGTATGTGGAATATTTTTTAGAAATTCCGGTTGTGGCTGTTGAATTGACTTCCTTACGTGAATAAAAAAATGAAACCAGGCTGAGGAATTTTCCATAAAGTTTATGAAATATACTGTAATAACAATTTTATTTTTAGAAATTTTTTTTGGATATTCGTAAATATTATGCTAAAATAAGATTAACGTAACACCCACTGTTACAAACCTGACTGAGAAATTTTCTAAACAAAATAACGAGTGTTATCAATTACTTTTGAATAAAAGTGACAGTTTTATTAGATTTTTTTTTTGAACTTTTGACAGTATCTGTCAGTAATCAAAATAATTGGTTTAGTGAAAAAAATATACCCTGAGAAAAATTCCAGTACAAAGTATTAAGCTTTTTGTACATTTTTGTAAAAATACCAAAACTGACATTCTGAAAAATAGTGTTTTGTGTTTGTTATGACCTATACTACATCCTAGCAAAAGAATAATCGACTGAGGAATTAATGCGAGGTCTCCATACAACGACCCGGTAGATTTCCCACACTATCATGAGTATGGTACATACGAGTATGTATTTCATTTAAATTCAGACACTTTTTATGTAATCTTTGCTAAAATAAAAATAAAAACATTTTTCAAAAATGTCTCGCAAGGTTAACTTTTACGTTTTAAAATAAGGCGGCGAAGTGCCTAGTTTATGGTAATAGAAAAATTTAAATGTTACAGTAATTGCAGCCTAGATTTCGCGACATAAATGTTGTAGGTTTACTAATAAAATTTTTGTCGGGGTGCAAACTTTTTAAAAAGTTCAACAGCCATACAAAAATAAAGGCAAGGTCCTAAACATGGATTTATACAGGGTGTAACAAAAGTGCTGATGATCCATTTAAGGTTGTTTTCAACCGACTTCAAGATTTCGAAGGAGGAGGTTATTAATTCGTCGGGATCTTAGTTTTTTTTGCAATTTTTTTTATGTATGTTCACCGATTATTCGAAGACGGCTGGACAGATTTGGAAAATTCTTCTTTTGTTTGAAAGAGTATACTTCACAGTTGGTCCCATTGTAACCATGTCAGGATCTGATGATGGGATCCTGGAGAAATCGAGGGAACTCTTCAACTATTATAGGCACACCTATAGTGATTAGAGTATTTTTTACAGCAGGTCGAGCATTTGCTTTTGGAATGGTGGATGCTAAAGTGAAGTCGGTTCTTTTTTGTTTAAAATTATTGTATGGAGGTTTGGCCGGCTAGGACGACGGGTCCCATCCCATGCAACAATTTTTTTTCGCATCGATTTTTTTTCTCCTATCTTCTTAGTCGCAATAAGTACGATACCAATTATGCCCTTAAACGGATCACCAGGATTTTTGTTAAATTCTGCAAAAAGGGCTACTTTGTCTCTTTCACTTTGAGTGTGACGACGACTTAAAAGTTTACGACTGGCCACTTAATCATCATCAATTCAATTTAATTCAATTCGTTTATTGATAAAATTAAAAATATTGTATTAATCATCAACTTATATTAGTCCACTGCTGGACATAGGCTTCCCCTGATGAGCGCCATAGCGCCCTGTCTTCAGCTTGCCGCATCCAGCATCTGCCTGCTGTCTTTCGCAGATCGTCATCCCACCTGGCCAGAGGGCGTCTTATACTACATTTGCCGAGCCACTTAATTATATTGAAAATTTAATAAGATTAACTATTACCCATCACATACTCGTACAAATCGTTATCAAATATTAGTGCAGATATTTATTACTTTTCAGTTGCGTATGTACATATTATTGAGAGGCTTGCTCAGATTAATATGACCGGTGATATGTGTACACATTTTTCATAAAAAATTGTTCAGATGTATATGTACTTTTATTTTTGAAGAGTAGGGAATGTTCATATATTTATGAACTGGACTATACTATAGTTACATAATTATCAACAGTGTGCAGTCCGCGTAAACAGACACAAGTCAAAAAATTTAAACAACCTTTACAGGGTGCTAACCGTAAAAAATCATTAACCGACTGCAAAAATAACTAAGGAAGAATATTAAAGAATTTATTAAATTTCATCCCATCAAAAACATATATGTGAAATGATTGCCAAGTTCAATATATTATATATGCTCTGGTTTTTGACTTCAACGACAAAATAAGTGAAATCTAAATGAGTGCCAAGTTCAATGGTCAGTACTGAAATTTATTTATAACAACATTTTTTTTACAATCAAAATATCATTTCTTCTTAAACCGTAGAATAATATATTGAAGCCTAAGGTTTGACTAGTCACCTGGAACGCCGCCTGAAACAGGGTTACAGTTTTGGTCTATAGGTCAATACGTGATAAAAATGACGATTTTTGCACGTTAATATCTAAATAACCGTTTGAGGCTCATTTTGGAGAACAATAAAAGGATATGTATCTGGCAAGTTTCAATATATGAGCCAAATTTGACATGTTTATGTGAAATAGTTTTTGAGTTATGAGGGGGTCAAAAGTGGCTCCAAATGGTTTAGGTGATATTACACACGGTGCTGCTCGCCAGTTCTGTAAAACTTGAACTTGGCTTGACATGCTACCGCGTGTCTAGATTCAACAAAAACGTTTACTTAGAATGTACGAGTACTCCAGTTCCCTTTTAAGGTGATACTTGAGTGATGTGCTCAGCAGATTTCAATTTTCTCGAAGCATATTTGAAATACGATTTTGATACTTTCAAGAATGATTAAAGACTATATGACCGATGTTTTGCGGGAGGAAAACACGATTGGCAATAATATCCTCAAATTTGGTTGGTTTTCATACTGCATGTAATACTTGAACTACGACGCAGTGTGTAGCCATATCACTGTAATGTGCGAACTAACATTAGAGCGGGGATCGAGAATAAACTTGCTGTATTGAAATCAAACAATTCAGAATGATAATATTGATAGCTCTGCTACAACACATAACAGCCGTATCAACTATTGGAAGGCCTTTATAGAGGATAGACCTTATTCTTTAGCAATAAATTCCAAATTTTAACTGGTGCCGTATTATAACTTTAAAAACGTTTATATACGATCCAACTTCAATACAACTCCAATGCATTAGCTACGCAATACAGTTTGAATCAGAAATACAAGAATTTGCTTGAAAATTATTCCAATGCAACTCTAATACAACTTCAATAATGGTTGATTATTTTTTGTGGTTTGGAGTTATGTTGGGGATACATTGTTTTTAACCTATTGTTTATATGAAGGGTACACGGAAAGAACATGTCTAGTCACATTGACAACATTTTGAGTTATAGCGCTTTTCAAATTTGGAACGATTCAATTAACCATATACTATTATCGTAACTAGATGGTTTTTATGAGTTAAGAAGTGGATATAAGTTAAAATTTACATCTGTAACAGAAGTTGTTACTAAGAGTTCATTGCAAGCTCTACATTTTGACATAAAAATTTCATTTTACAAAAAAAGTGACTAGACATGTTCTTTCCGTGTACCCTTCATATTGTGTTTTTAACGTATTGCTTATATTGTGTTTTTAACATATATTTTAAAATTAGAATACAGCGCTTGGTTTTTAAATGCGTGGGGCAGGGTTAATATTCAATTCAAGTGCAGAGTTGTTATAACGGTTATAAGGGATCTAGTATTTATAGTACGAGTAGTAGATATGTACCTAGTCGGTTACTAATGATTTGTAATTATTGTCGCTGTTTTTCAGAATTGTTTATAACACTCGGAAAAAGGCGTGAAAAATATACGTTAAAATTACACTCCTTGTTCATATTGATTTTAAATCCTATTTATTTTTAATCACGTTTAAGACGCATCAGTCTTGTACAATTCGGTAGCTATATTCTTTAGCTTCAATTTGGTATATGTATAGTTCACGTGGGACTATCCGATAAAATACTAGACTATACGTTGCAAGTCTGCTTGTTCCATAGCAGTCTAAATCTATGTCTTTTGTGCAAAACTTGCAGGATACCTCTTCTTTTGCTTCTGCCTTCTAGCGTTTGTCCCAGCTTTTTGCTCTATTGAGCCTGGGGTCTGCTGCCATCTGTTGACATGGGAAGCGACTGCCATCTGACCTTTCAACCCAGGGGGGAAATAGGCCTTGTTGGGATTAGATCCGATTTCCTCACGATATGTTTTCCATCACCGAAAAGCGACTGGTAAATATCAAATAATATTTCGAATGTATATTATAGTACCCACATTGCCATACACAGTTGTATGGGAGAGTGGATACTTATGTTGGGGAACCGACTGTACATAAGTTCCGAAAACCCCAGTGGTACGAGCCGGGGTTTGAACACGAGACCTTCAGGTAGACAGTCTGACGTCTTACCGCCAGGCCACCAGCTATGCAGGATAGGTTCCTCAAGGTTTTTATAGAGAGATAGCCTTTAATACGATTTTTATCTCATGTCTTTGTTACGCTAATAGCAAAGCGCGTATTCAATAAAAATCGAAATAAATCATTAACCAAATATTTTTATTAAATATCTCTCACTTAGAACTATTAACAGATTGTAATCTAAACGACGCACGGACAGGAATTTTGTGTGTATTAATACTGGGGAGTATTAAAGTTGACACTCGCCTATCGACAACACCCATCGAAAAGTATACAATGCATAGGAATAACATCATCATAACGTTGGCGTTTGTCCCGGCTTTTGCCACGCCTCAATTGAGCCTGGGGTCCGCTTGGCAACG
The DNA here is from genome assembly GCA_947086415.1 of Pammene aurita. Taxonomy (NCBI): domain Eukaryota; kingdom Metazoa; phylum Arthropoda; class Insecta; order Lepidoptera; family Tortricidae; genus Pammene; species Pammene aurita. The sequence goes on along the minus strand of OX352297.1, from coordinate 36,997,052 downwards.
TAATCTTTACAGAACTATTTTTTATGGAAGCGACTGCCATCTGAACTTCAAATCCAGAGGGGAAACTAGGCCTTATTGGGATTGGATCTGATTTCCTCACGATGTTTTCTTCACCGAAAAGCGACTGGTAATCTAATGATATTTCGTAAAATAAGTTCCGAAAAACTCTGTAGTACGAGCAGGGGTTTGAACTCGAGACCTCCGGATTGGTATCAGACATCTTATCGCTAGGCTACCAGCGCTTCCACCAGGTTCGGCATAAATTATGTATCGCAATGACAGATGCAAATGAAAAGCCACGTAATTATTTCCATACATTATTTAAGTTTAGGTCGGGTTGTCGATAAAAGAATGTCACTTGGCAACACTTGTAGAGATCTGACAATGCCCCTTTGTAAGGACAGATTACGGAACATTTTAATTAATATGTTTGTTGTTTTAGCAATGGACAATTGTTACAGAGTTTAGTCAATAATCTAGACTTCTTTATTGGCATTTTCGGCGGCCGCAAGACGGTTATCCTCTTTCTGCTCGAAATACATCCAACTGAAACGAAAGAAAGGTAAATTAATTACTAATTAATTAAGACTGCTTACTTGGGATTTGTTATTATAAGGACAAGGAGCAAGCTGGAAATCATTTTAATACCTTCATTTGGTCCCAAATGCGTGTAATCCGAGTTTGTCCAATCCCAGGAGGTGTGCATAACTTTTGGCAGCAAAAAAACTGTAAATTTTTTGCTCTTTTTTCCTTGGAAGAATAATATGTCGATGCTTTTTTCAGTTATTTGGTTGTAGCTCAAAAACGGTAGGTCTGTCGGAAAAAGTCAATCCATTCAATGTTAAAGATTTTTTGGATCCGGCTGCATTTGTTGTGGGTAAAAAGGCCAGATTGAAAGTTGGCTTTATGAGGAATTTTGAGAATAACTTCTGGTAATCCAAGGAGTTTTCATTGGCCTTATGTGAATACAGGGCTGCCAGGAATACTTGACATACTGAAATGAGGTCCTCAGCCACACAGGAGCAAAAATTCCCCAAAAATAATGCACACCTCCTGGGATTGGGCAAACTCGGATTACATGAATTTAGGAGCAAATAAAGGTGTAGGAAACGATTTCCAGCTTGCTGGAAATTAAAGTCTTATTTGATTGGCCTATAGTTATAGAAACGAAGTAAGTAGGCAAATAAGTAATAAGTTAGGTAGATACCTACTTAAAGTTGAAAGTGTGTCAATAGGAAAATTCCACAGAATATTATATTTCACATGTGCGAAAAACCCAGAAAGGTACAATGACATCTTATTAGGTAAAAATAAATGATTGTCCTTATGACTACTTGTTTGTGGTCAAAATATGCTTATTTTTATAACTCTCTTCTATTTAGACATAGTTATAATATTATTCATGAACAATAAACACAAATACACATATATAAAACAAAGTCTTTGATAAATTAAAGTCGTAGATGTCTATATTTTTATAATAAATGGAATGATTTGGAAATCGCACGGGACAATAAACCATCGCAGCCAGCATCTTTGGTACCATGCCACAGGGGCTTTTCTTACATTTAGTTTGGGATAGTAGTGTTATGTTTATGTTAAGTTTTTTTGTATTTAGGTTAATGGTAGGTATAAGTAGATTATTATGTATTGTTGTTAACGCATGTTTTTTTTTGTGGAACAAATATAATATTTATAAACCATGTAATAATATCACATTATGTAATGATATATATGTATCCAATGTACTCATTGACAGGCCGGCTAGCGCTATACGTATATTTAGCCGTGTGATCGCCAGGTCATTCTATTTATTATAACAATATGGACATCTAATATTCAAAGGGTCAGGCTAACGGGGAGGGGCGTGTAAAGATCCTTTTTTTGTTTTTTGTAAATAACTCAGAAATAGTGGCCCATACGAAAAAATATCTTGTACTTAATTCATTCACATAGAATTATTTACAAAAATGTTTATACACCGTGGGCACGAATAACCCGACAGATCTTAACCACGAATTTCTGAGACCAAAATAAGGAAATAATATTATGTGACTTTAGGTCAATTTCACCAAAAGAATTTTTTTTTCTGTTTTTTTGTATTTTTTGAATGTTTATTGCATATGAAACGTAAATGTTATTAATAAAATTATCGCCTAATACAAATTGGTACCTACATTTTTTTTTGGAAAAAAGTTTCAAGTCAATAAGGACGTGTAAACTATGCCCAATAGTGGCAACAACGCCATCAGAAAGGCGTTTTGTGCTGAGTTATAATAAAAAGTGTATTTTTTTTATTGGTATTATCTTTGAAACTAGGCGTATTCCAGAAAAGTTTATAGGACATTTTAGTATCTAAATATGATCAGGAATACACTGTTAAAATCTTTCTAGTTATAAGGGCCCACGGTGTATACATTTTTGGCTGGGATCAATGTTTAATGAAATATCGAGGGAATAAGATTTACGAAACTTCTGTTTTATAGTACTAACCATCACTAAACAAAGCCGTGGACGGACAGACGGGGACAGACGGAGACAGACGGACATGGCGAAAGTGGCGAAACTATAAGGGTGGTGAGTAACCCTGCTCAGTGATGGTTAGTAGGTACTAAAATACTGAAATTTCGTATGAGTATCTGTTTTAATCACGCCAACAAAGTTACACCCAATGTTTGCGACAAGTACACATATCATCTGATGGTAAGGAACTGTTATAGTAGTTCTAACTTAAAGTTCTTTAGTTGGATTTTATATTTATTCCATGAATAATGAATGAAAACTAACAAGCAAGTTTGTTTATGATTATGCAATCATAAACAATCGGAAAAAATTGTTCAATAGTTATTTTGATTGATTAGCTCGTTAGATAACTGTCCAGCGCTAATGGCTTCAAATATTTAGTTATCTCACTGCATAACAAAACATATAAAATTATATCATTATCTTTGTAGAGTTTGTCCCGGCCTTTGACAGGGCTCAATTTAATTTAATATTTATACGGAAAGTGCACAATCGTTATTTCATGTTTCGCGAATTAAAAGTCGAAATTTTGGTAATATCGGAGCTATCTTAGGGATTATAAAAGTCGGATAAAATATTCCGGAATATTTTGGTGTTCCCCAAAAAAAAGTTCAGTCAACGTCAGAAATATGTATACATTTATGTATGTTACTCCATTGTAATAAGGTTCAAAATTGTATACATATTTTTGGCGTTGACTGTACTTCGCAGCGGCTGCGGCCCTCTTAGCAACTTCTGTTGCTGACTGTACAACTGTCTGCATGTCTTGTCTATTCAAAAGAATTCTTATTTCTTATCTGTGTTCATAATTCCGTTCACTCATCATTGGTCCCATTCGGTTTACCATTGAATTGCCGACAGACATTTAATCGAATATTATTTCAAAGACAACGTTTCAAGTATTTTCATTTCATCGACAAGTCATTGCGTCGAGGACTCGTTACTAGGTCATTTGAACCGAGGTATTTTAATTGGTAGTTGACTTATTTCAATAAAATTCATGTCATGGCTTTTCATTACGGGTTTTTTAAATTTTTTTTTACATGTAATAATATTTATTCTGCATAAAATTATTTCAATTGGTAACGCAATCACGTCAGTCCGCTCACTCTACACGATTATAGCTACGTGGGTAGGCTCAGATATGAAATTGTTTATCTGATCATGTGTGGCTTTTCTGGCCACAGTTCGTTTTCTTGGGGATCGCACCTAACCTGACCTACTTTTGGCAGCAGTCGTTTTCTTGGGGGTCGCAGTTCTAACCTAACCTAACCCACTTCTGGCAACAGTTCGTTTTCTTGGGAGTCGCAGTTCTAACCTAACCTAACCCACTTCTGGCAGCAGTTCATTTTCTTGGGGGTCGCAGTTCTAACCTAACCTAACCCACTTCTGGCAACCGTTCGTTTTCTTGGGGGACGCAGCTCTAACCTAACCTAACCCACTTCTGGCAACAGTCCGTTTTCTTGGGAGTCGCAGTTCTAACCTAACCTTAACCACTTCTAGCAACAGTTCGTTTTCTTGGGGGTCGCAGTTCTAACCTAACCTAACCCACTTCTGGCAACAGTTCGTTTTCTTGGGGGACGCAGTTCTAACCTTTTTTTTATACCCAGGAAAAATCTTCGAAAGATTTCCCCATGCCGCGAGGGAGGGTATGTGAGATACTTACTCACTAAAAAACCTGGGGTGTTCATCCATCACACTGCCTTTGCGGTGGAGCTACGGGCACACTTTAGCCAACTTTCGCGGCTCTACCAGCAGCTGCCCGACCGGGCCCATCTCTAGGAGATTTCTCTCAGAACACCGTTTTTAAGGGCGCACCCGAACACTTGGTGCGCCCTCCAACCCGAGGACCTCTTTCCTATGGGTGGCAGCCGCCCCCGTGACTGCCACCCGGAGGTCTTCGTTAAGGTGGCAAGCGTCTGTCGTGCGCCAGCACGCCTGCGTCCAGCTCTTCGGCGGCGCATTGGGTCAGACTCGGCTCGGGTTTCCCGCTCGCGCTCTGCCGCCTCCTTTTCTGCCATGACGTACTCTGAGAAGTCTAGCATCGTCTTCCATGCCGCTTCGCTGGACAGCATAGCTCGCACTACGGCTGGCAGCGACAGATCTTGCCCCACTCGGGCGACCACCTCCTCCCTTTCAACGCCCCAGGCCGGGCACTCAGCCAGGGTATGCTGGGCGGAGTCTTCATTGGCTCCGCACTCGTGACATTCCGGGGTCGGCTCTCTTTGTGCAATTTTGTGTAGGTAGCTGCCGAAGCAGCCATGCCCCGACAGCACCTGTGTCAGCCAGAATGTGAGAACCCCGAAATGCCTTCCAACCCAGTCATCGAGGACAGGGTGGATCGCCTCTATGGTGCGGATGCCAGCCCTCGGCTCTTCCAGCCGCAATCGCCACTCTTCAACTGCCTCCTGGTGCAGCTCCGTCCGCCGTTTCATAGTCTCCTGTGGTGCTAGAAGGTCGCCTTGTTCCCGCGTCTCCCCGCGCCACTGGTACAGAGTCGCGAGAGCCCTCGCGTTCAGGTCCCAGGGTAGGGAGCCGGCTAGCACATACACGGCCTCTACACTTACCGTACGGTACCCTCTTATTGCCCTCTGGGCCATTGCTCTCTGTGGACGGCGTAATTGAGCAATGTTTTTATTGCGCGAGGGCATCTGCCCATACTGGTGCACCGTAGAGCGCCATCGAGCGCACCACACCCGTGTACAGGCGGCGGGATGAAGCCTTTTGCCCTCCCAGGTTTGGCAGTATGCGCCCAAAGGCTGACGCGGCACGCAACAGCTTGGGTGCTAGGCGCTCAAAGTGCACACAAAAGTTCCACTTGCTGTCAAGCACGACGCCGAGGTAGAGTAGTGTCGGCTTGACAGCAATCGGGACTCCTCCCACCACCATTTCTGACCCGGCTGGGGGTGCCTTCCGCGGGCCATAGAAGCATATGGCCTCAGACTTCATAAGAGCCACCTCCAGGCCGAGCCGTTTAATCCTGCCTACACAATGAGCCACTCCCGCAGTCACCAGAACTGCTGCGTTGCGGTAGTCGGATCCCTTGGCCGTCACGAGCGTGTCATCCGCATAGCAGATGACGTTGACTCCCCGCAAGTTTTCCCCCCTCAGGACCCAGTTGTAGCCTATGTTCCACAAGAGTGGTCCTAGGACCGACCCCTGTGGAACTCCGCAGGACATTTCCCTCTCCCCCCATTCCTCTTGCCCAGGCCAGATGACAGACCTCTCACTGAGGTATGCCTCGATGATACGGAACAAGTGGAGGGGTACTTGGTGGTATCGTAACGCCTCCTTTATTGTGTTCCAGGGCAGGGTATTGAAGGCGTTGGCAATGTCTTATGACACTGAGTATCTGGGATGCTTTGGCATCTACTGCTACTGCTCTCTCCGGAGTAGGCAACCAGGACTCTACGAATGCCGCCTCTTTTAAAAGATCCCGATTGAGTTTAGTGAGGGCCCACCTTGGGCCGCTGCTGACCAGCACGTTTGGCCTTGGGTTGTTCGGGGTCAGTGAGTCAATGTCAAACCGGATATACCGGTGATCTGACAGTGTCTCCACTCCTACCAAGACTTGCCATCCCTGGATACGTGGTACCAGGGAGGCACTCGAGAATGTGATGTCCACAATGGAGCCGCCCTGTTGTCGCACGCACGTGTTTTCCGATCCTTGGTTGATGACCGCCAAGCCCGACGCCACTGCCCACTCCTCCAGGGTTACACCTCGGACATCCGTCGCTGGAGATCCCCAAGCCGTGGATTTGGCATGGAAATCTCCAGCAACGATCACGGGTCGTGGGAGGAACTGACCGACTCGAGCCTCTATTTCATACAGGAACCGCTCAAAGTCGGCCAGACAGCGGTTTGAAGAGAAATAAACCGCCAGAAACCATACTCCACCGCAGAATGCCGCCACGTAACCCCTTTCCTTTTAGAGCGCTGGTCATCAGTGGACTACTCGTCGTCCCTCGCATAACCAGTGCTACTGATCCGTCCAGGTCACCTATCCAGTCATCACGGGGAGGGACCGAGTACGGTTCTACCACCACAGCAACGTTGATCATCCACTGCGCCAGGGATTGGAATAAGAGATCCTGGGCCCTACCGCAGTGGTTGAGGTTCGTCTGCAGAACGCGAATGGCCATCTTAATCCGTTTCCATTCGATCCTCCTCCTGCGCATCCGTGCCGTTAGCAGATGACTGGGTGGGCTGGGGCGTGGCCCGGGACGCAGTTCTAACCTAACCTAACCCACTTCTGGCAACAGTAAATATGCAGTAGTATAAATGTGCAGCAGGACATATTAAATTGTATTAAAGTAATACGTCGAAGAAATGAATTGCAATGTTTTGTAGTTGTGCCAATTAAGATAATTTGAAACAAATCTGTTACGGCAATACCCAAACCCATGCATATCAGTTGACGGCGGGCATTGACCTTCAACCTGTATCGCGCCTAGCGACCTCTCGCGCATCCCGGCGATGCATCTACTCTGACGTCACATACACGTTATATCGTCATGTTACCAGCAGCCAATGAGAGGCATATATGTCGTGATCGGCGACCAATGACATGACGGCCCGTCATCCCTTCAAGCACGAATCAAGCCTGAGGATGACACTTGCAATCTCGTTCGCTAACCTACTACCACGTAGACCACACCTATCTTTTTCTTTGTTAATTTTTTATATACGTAAAAACAATGTAAATCCCGGATTAAATCGATGAACTGCTGCCTTCGTCATTTCAACAACCTGCTGCCATCCACATCACCGCAAATCCAGGCCAGCAACCAGCACCCTATGTCTATACGCGTAGACAAATCAGTGATTTAAATAAATAGTAGTTGAAATAAAATAACGCCTGACAGTATTAGTAGTACTAAAGTTTCGATGAATCGTTGTCGATGAAATAATATTCGATGAAAAGGTTGTCGACAAAACAAGGGTACACCGTCCCATTCGCCTCTATAAATCCCAACACGGACATTTATATATGTAGTAGTATTAACCCCCATTTACACGGTGGGAGAACTTGCATGCGAATGTCGTTCCGGTATTTGCATTGCATGAATTAACCTATTGTAAAATTGCATTTAAGCTTTGGCAAAATCATATTGAGAATTTAGCTAATCTTTATTTTGAACTAACTAAGTTTAAAGATGACGTGTACTGGGACAGTGACGAGCACGCGTTAACATCACATTTAACTTGTATGTTCCGACTTGTAGTTGATACGCTAATTCCCAATAGATGACACCCTGCTATACCTTTATTACGAAAGACTTATGTTTAAAGATGTCAAGTACTAGAACAGATTTATATTTTACTTCCTGTGACCCGGTACGACGATCAATAGCGAATCGGGCGATGTAAAAACGCTATAAATGAAACTTGCCCAAAAATAGCCACAGCAGGAACCGTCATCGCCGCACCAAGTAAGAAGACGGCGCCTGGCAAAAAGCTGAGGGTGGCCATGTACACCCTGGAGTACAGCGGGCCGTAGACCAGGGGCATCATGGCTTCTGCCAGGCCGAAGAGGGAGTTCACTTTACCTGCAAAAAAAAGTGCAGTGGTTTTTTTTATACCACGACGGTGGCAAACAAGCATATGGCCCGCCTGATGGTAAGCAGTTACCGTAGCCTATGGACGCCTGCAACCCCAGAGGATTCGCATGCGCGTTGCCTACCCTTTAAGAACCTATACACTCCTTTTTTGAAGAACCTCATACTGTAATAAAATTGCAATAAAAACGTTCGTGTCTAAAATTAATAATAAAAACCGGCCAAGTGCGTGTCGGACCACGCATAATGGAGGGTTCCGTATCTACTATCGAAAAAATTAATATCACTAGGTCGTATCTGCCTATGTATGTAGTTTTTTGGAGATAACTCAGAAACGTATTAAGCGATAATGTTCAAAATAATTTTCGTGGAAAGAATATTCAAAGATGTATCTTCTTGAATTTTTTCATAATTTTTGGACTTACGGTTCAAAAGTTGCAGGGGGCGGACACAATTTTTAGACTTTCCGAGTGATTATTTCTGAAAATATCCATTTAATCAAAAATGTTCAAACAAACCTCAATGTTTTTTTAAGACCTATCGATTGATGTGCATTATGTTGATATTTGGTAAAAAAAAATTTTTTGACAATTAGTTACATGTCTGGGAGCCCACCTTAAAAAAATTTTTTTCAGAAATTTTACTACCAAACTACGAGTATGTAAAAAACTTATGTTAAAATTTGATAAAGATACGTCTTATAGTTTCCGAGAAAAATGGCTGTAACATACGGACGGACATGACGAAACTACAAGGGTTCCGTTTGGGCCTCCTAGCCCAGTTGGTAGTGACCCTGCCTACGAAGCAGGAGGTCCCGGGTTCGAATCCTGGTCAGGGCATTTGTTTGTGTGTTTATCACAGATATTTGTGCCTGAGTTATGGATGTTTTCTATGTATTTAAGTATTTATCCATATTTATCTATTATATATATCGTCGTCTAGTACCTATAACACAAGCCTTATTGAGCTTACTGTGGGCCTAGGTCGATTTGTGTAAGATTGTCCTATAATATTTATTTATTTATATTTATTTTGCCATTTTGGCTACGGAACCCTAAAAACGAATTCTGTGCTGTTAGTTAGCAGCAATTTCATTTAAGTAAGATTATAAGGAAACAAGAATAATCTTACTTACCTAATTCTTCACTGGTAACCAGTTTAGAGGCTATGGACCGCATGGCAATGAAGGATGTTCCATTGAAAATTTCCACCAGTGGAGCTGCAACAAAAAGTGTGTTTAAAGAAACGCAATACTTACGTAAGGTTACCTAAGCGTCGTGTGCTACAGGGGCCATAATTGCGGACCGCAAGATTTTTTATGAAGGAAATGCCCCCCTCATAAATGAAATCCTGGACCCGCGCCTGTATCAAATGTCTAACACACGAGTCTAGTCTAATAGAAGCGGAGAACAAAGTTGAAGCATTTTATGACTCTTTGCAATATTCATACCTTATGAATGACGCACTTCATTTTCATCAGTTCATCACACTTGCGAAGAAATAATAATGTTTTGAAATAAAAAAATGTTCAATAACGTTACAAAATATAATCCCTTAAAGACCAATTACTAATTTACTATAACTTCCGCTACGTCAGCGCGGAACGCGACGTTTTACGGGAAAGTGTAAAAATGGATAATATCCAGACACGGGATGTCAAAAATCCATATTTTCATTGACATATTTTCAATTGTGTTTTACCCGTACTTCTAAAATCATATTATCTACTGAACCTACAAATATTATAGTCAAGTTATTAACTATCACGTAAATATTAACAGTTTTCTGCGATAATTACCCGGTATTTATCGCCCGATAAATACCTAATATATTAAATCGTACGTGAAACTCACGCCGTGTAAGCGGGCGTTTATATCAGTGAACAGGCACATGTAAACAGAAATGTAGTTTAAATGCTCTATGTTAATAGAAATAAGATGTTAATTACAAATACGTAAATATATATTAAGGAATAACCTTACAAAGATTGCGGTAGGTAGTCAAATCGTACAAGTAACTCGCGCCGTGTAAGCGGGCCTTTATATCAGTGAACGGGCGTTATTAAGCGGATAATACCATATTGTTTAAACTAGACAATGGAGTGTAGTACACGTGTATTGTAGATAACAAACGCATTTAAACACTTTAGGCTCTTTAGATGGTATTAATTAATGCTCAGTATTATGAGAAATGGGATGCAGGAGTAAAATGAAATAAAATGCAAAATAGGTAAAGAAATAAACTTATATAGATGTCATATACAAAGGAAAAAACCGGCCAAGTGCGAGTCGGACTCGCGCACCGAGGGTTCCGTTCAAACCTATAACAATTTATTATTTTCTTTTTCTGTACATTTTTTTGATTGATTATTATTTTATTGTATTTTAAGTGACGATCTTTTAGTGAATCAATATTATTTTATGATGTAAAATACTGTGTGATTTTCTATAAGAAATGTATAAATCTATCTAATCTATCTATGAAGTAAAAGTTGTAGTATGTTTATTACTAATTTCAATTTAATACCTCTACGCGTTTACGAGGAAAAAGGTAGTAAGTACAAAATTAAAAAATATTTTTTTGTGTTATTTTACTAAAAATGACTACTTTTCGTAATTTTTCCTTTGTTTGTGCTATATGAAGTTTCTTCTTGCCAAGTTTCAAGTTTCTGAGTTCACGGGAAGTACCCTTTAGGTTTTGAGTTTCTTGCGAGTACTCAGTTTCAAAATATGCGACTTAAATTGCTGTTTCTTTTTATTGCGTAGACATAAAAGTTTGGTTTTGCTACATCTGAAAGGTCCTATAGCCCTGAGTATTTGACATAAATTTCAATTTAATACCTCCACGCGTTTACGAGGAAAAAGGTAGTAAGTTTAAAATTTAAAAAAATATTTTTTTGTATGATTTTACTAAAAATGTCTACTTTTTGTAATTTTTCCATTGTCTATGCTATATGACGTTGTTTCGTGCCAAATTTCAAGTTTCTGAGTTCACGGGAAGTACCCCGTAGGTTTTGCGAGTGCCGAAAAACTCTAAAATTTGCAGCATAAACGACTGTATCTTTTGATTGCGTTGGCTTTTAAGTTTGATTTTTTTACAGCTCCAAGGGACAATAGACCTGAGTATTTGATATAAATTTCAGCTTGATACCTTCACGCGTTCCTGAGAAAAATGGTCTTGACAGACAGACGGACAACAAAGTGATCCTATAAGGGTTCCGTTTTTTCCTTTTGAGGTACGCAACCCTAAAAATGACTTAGGCCTCCGGTGCCCAGGGCTAGGATCGAACCAGCGTCTTCTGCATTCGCGGCAGACGCCTTAACCACTTGGCCACTCGGGTCACAGCAGCACGGGTCAAATTTTCCCGTGTATATGCAATCTTTGTAAATGCTGAGGCGAATTTTAGCCAATCTTCTAAGGTAAAACATTATGAGTTCGTACTGAGAACTCGAGAGACGTTCGAGGGTAAGTGTTGCAGCCGGGTCGTCTGTTGGTTCTTGAGTTGTAATTAATTAATACAACCTTCACTTTTTAATATACTTTATTATTTAGTAATACCCAAGTGTAGTTGCCACCACCGATCCCAAGCGAGAGAGAGCCGGGGGGGGAGCATTTGGCGTATAGTTACTACAGCTCTTCCCCAGCACAAAAATATTTATCTTCTACTTACTTATGACACTAATAAACATATTCTGTTTTTTTTTACTTATATTAATTATTAATAGCTAACATTTGGTTAACGTGACGTTTTATTGTCCTCCCCTCTACATTTACCAAATATGTAACCCCTGGTGTCAGACACTCCCTTACCTCTCCAATGATCCATTTATTTTTTTTGTCTCTGAAATCTCTAATCATGACTTTCATCCCTACTTCAAAACTTACTTTTCGCTTTCCCTTACTGAATTCCACAAATTTTTCATGATTCAATTGCAATCTGGCACTTACAGGCTGGGGTCTAAGTAGTGAAAATCTGGTTCGTAACTCGCGCTGATACATTAGCTTTGAGGGACTGACACCAGTTGCTCTGTTTACACTAGTTCGATAATCAAATAAAAATAAGTTTACAGCCTCCTCTAGGGATTTACCGCTAGCTATAATTTTTTTTACATGACTTTTAAAAGTTTGAACCAAGCGTTCCGCAGCTCCATTCGTTGCTGGATAATAGGGTGGAGTGTAGGTTATTTTAATATTTTTAGTTTTACAATACTCTTTAAATTCGTTACTTGTCCATGTTGTACCATTATCCACCACCAGATGGAGCGGGTATCCCATCCTCGTCGCCAATTGTTGCAGCCGGGTCTTCTGTTGGTTCTTGAGTTGTAATTAATTAATACAACCTTCACTTTTTAATATACTTTATTATTTAGTAATACCCAAGTGTAGTTGCCACCACCGATCCCAAGCGAGAGAGAGCCGGGGGGGAGCATTTGGCGTTTAGTTACTACAGTGAGAACTCTTAGTTCATTGAAAGCGAGAGAGATGGCGCTGCCGTTATTACAACTGAAGAACAAATCAAATCGTTTTTAATAAATATAATTACACTATTAGTACTACTGCACACACATACAACACGCATAACACACATACAAAAACATTAGACATACATTACATTACATTATTAAAAATAATTTGAGTTATTCTTCAGTTGTAGGTAAATAATTATTTGTCGATAAAAACAACATCTCGAGTACATACATGCGTATTTTTCTTATCCGAGTCTCAAGTCCTAAAATAAAAAAATATATTTGGGATGCTCATAATGAGCACTTTCATTTGATATGTAGCACAATATAGTTTGCAAAACTTTTATTTTCTCATTTACCCCCCAAATTGGCCTTCATGTTTAAAATGTATTAATTTATGTAATACGTCTGTCTTTGGGTCAACGACTTACAAATGTGTACCAAATTTCAACTCAATCGGTCCAGTAGTTTCGGAGTAAATTGGCTGTGACAGAGTGACGGACAGACAAGCGAGTGATCCTATAAGGGTTCCGTTTTCTCCTTTTAGAGGTACGGTACGGAACCCAAAAATACTGGTGCAGCGTAAAAGTTAGCTTTTAATTCTCTTAACTTTGAAGTGTCTAAAGCTCCAAGACTCAAATTATATCAATACCTAAAATTTAAGGATGGTTCACGCTGCATTGTTGACCTCGACCGGCCCGAGTTGTTCTGGCGGTACTATTGTTGGGCTATTTTTTTTAGGCTGATTGTGTATCACTAGTATTATTTGATCGGTGGGCTATATGGATGGTACAAGAAGGATATAAATCTCTATGTTACAAAAGTGTCCGTCAAAAGGTGATAAACTGATGGTGCCACAATGATATTAAATTTGATTAAATTGATTTTGAAATTAAAAAAAATTAAATCCAAAATAATTATTTGCGGAGATGAAAAACACTCTGAATATTAATTTTATTTAGAAAGTCATATAAGTATTAAATATCGGTAATTCATTTCAAATGCTGAACTATACCTAGCGCCACTCGGAGATATTTGGAACTATTGTTTAGTGCTTACCGCTGGACACTTTATCGACCGTTTTCCTAGTAGAGAGTTCCATCCTTCCTATACCATCCATAGGTGGGCTAACTCAAATAAATGAGTAATGTCAAAACACTTCACGAAATCTAATTCATATATAAACTTCGGATTCAATTCGGAAACTTCGTAGGTATATTCGGTATTACATATAATTCCAAATGGCAAACGAGACCTAATTTTATATTGAATAGAGTTTATATTCAAATGAATTTAAATATAATGGTATTCTGAAGTTCTAATAGGCCTGTCTAGACAATACATTATACAATAATGACATTTGTAGTAAAACAATGGTTTATTCTCAAAGGACTGTGTTATTTAATGAAATATTTGAAATGTAGTCCAAAGGGAAGTACAGAAAATTGGGTAAATTATTTAAATTTAAATTATTAAAAAATATTGCTTAACCGGCTCATTTCTCGCACGGTAATAGTACATTACTTACCAAGGACTGTAAAAGAAAGAAAGCCCGAAATCGCAGGTATTTGTAACCCGAGCCGCAGGCGAGGGTGGTAAATATGCGATAGAGGGCTTTCTTTTTTACTGCTCGTGGTGAGTACACAATTTTACTTCTCCACCTGGCCATAGTGCGAGTTTTACCGTACGCGTAGCGTGCGATAAAACTCACATTATGGCCAGGTGTGACGTAAATAATATTAATCATAAGGTGTATTGTCATGGAAACCCATTCCGCTATTCATGAATGGATTACTTACTGCTTGCGATTTTTTTAGTATGTAACATAAAAGCCCACTATTGGGTATACCAGTTTCATTTTTTTTACCATAACCCAGTTTTCTGTTTCTCTCCTCCAGAGTGGATGGGTGGATGAGCAACACGCTCAGCTATATCGCGGTGGTATAGTGGCTACAAATGTAAATATGAAAGAAGAGAGGATCATGCTGGCACAGCTGCTAATGCGCATCACCGTGTCATCAAGTCAATGAAAATACTGATCGAGTAGCACCTTAAGCAGCCAGGGTTCAAAATCTTAGGCTAGAAGTCGCACTGGGCCTCGATTCGACATGCCAAACTGTGAGACGTGGATGTCACACTTGTATGTATCGCTAGTGGATAGAGTTATATCCATCTGTCCACACGTGTCCACACCTAACTGTCAAGCGGTAAGTAGGTCTCGCTAGAGCGTTTTTCACATCTGTCCACACGTGTCCACACCTAACTGTCAAGCGGTAAGTAGGTCTCGCTAGAGCGTTTTGTCTATGGCTTTCGCCACCATTTTAGATATCACTCTTGAGTGATTCCACCCCAAATTTCAACTATCACAAAAGTGTGATATCATAGTTGTCTCGCAAGCGACTGTCAGTTATGCCATGTCGAATAGGGGCCCAGATCTATCGCGGTGGTAGTGGCTACAAATGAAAATATGAAGGAAGTGAGGGTCATACTAGCACTGCTGCTAATGCCCACCACCATGTCATCAAGTTTCAAGTTACTGAAAATACTGATCGAGTAGTACAAACAGCAACACCCTTAACCGGCTAATGGTAGACCTTATGCCGTTGCAATAGGGATTACAATTGGCCGGTTAACATTGTTGGCGATGGTACCAAAAGCATCTAGGGTTCGACCTTAGGCTAGAAGTCGCACTGATGTTGCTGGTGAGTAGCTTACCCAGATATATCTCTGTAGTGGTGGTAGCGAATGCGAAGATGAAGGAAGCGAGAATCTTGCTGGCGCAGCTGATGATGCCCACCACCGTGTCATCGAGCTTCAAGAAATCGCTGAAGATGCTGATCGAGAACAGTGTTCCTGAAACGTATACAATAATATAATCCTATATGTAAACTATCTATAAACCAAGTAAAAAGGTAATAAACCTACAAATTAAAGTAACTATAAATAAAGCAACTTAAAAATAATCACCTATTCAAACACCATACTCTACATTTAACCCTCTAAGTAAAGTGCCCATCAGGCAGGTGGCATTCCCGCGCTGAATTGCAATATCAAATCTTTGCGCAAGCATCGTTAAGCTAAATGAACTCATAGTTGGCGCCCAGACAGCTATATTTATTATTATTAATATTTATGTATATGGTATATGTACAAAGCAACTTGGTCCTACAATAAGGTCATTTTACGCTTGTGATTTGATAGTTACTAGACGATGAACTAATAGACGAAAGATTTACTTTGGTGCGCTCGTTTAGGAAACCCGAAAATTTCACAAATTCGACGACGTACTTTATCTAAAACAATTTTGAACATGAGAGTCTAGATCGGTTCAGCTGGTTTTGCATGAAGCAGACACGTCTGATAACCATAATAAGCACGGAGAAGAAAACTCTATTCCCTGATAATATCGCAATGTTGGAAGTGAATGTAAAATTGAAAAATGTACTGTCCCGGCCGAGACTCGAACTTTGCGATACCTTAGGATACAGATACAAACTGAGATACCAAGATTTACGTAGACGACGTCTTGGAACCAGGAGGATTTATTGTATTAGTTCATACACAATGATTTGGGCAATTTGCTAGTGTTCAACGTACCTACTAAGTTGGTGATGATGCTGTACGTGCAGAACATGCTGAACTGGAGCTCGTCCCAGTTGAACCGGTACCTCATGAACAGGTACAGGACGTTCATTTCACCTGTCGAAAGAAAACTGCGTAAACTGCTGAATCAACGCATCAACTTGTGATGGCGTTCTAATGAGTTGGTATGATGGTGTTTTCGACCGACTCCAAGATTTCGAAGGAGGAGGTTCTCAAGTCGTCGGGACCTTTGTTTTTGCATTTTTATGTACACTGATTATTCGAAGACGTCTGGACTGATTTGTAAAATTATTTCTTTGTTTAAAAGAGTATACTTGACAGTTGGTCCCATTGTACCCAGGTCAGGATCTGATGATGTAATCCTGGGGAAATCGAGGGAACTCTTCAAATATTATAGGCACACCTATAGTGATTTCAATATTTTTTAAAGTAGCTCGGGCATTCCTTTTGGAAATGTGGAGTCTATGTGAAGTCGGTTCTTTTTTGTTTTAATTTCTCTTTACATATGGTTCACTTTACATTGGACATTTTATAGAATGAATATTAAACAAAAGAAAATAGCTTGAGCTGTAAATCGTTCATAAGTCCACAACCACACTTACCGTGAAGCGGTCCAAATATGACGCACACGACGACTATAAGAAGTGACACTCGGAGACGCCGCCGCCGCGAGCCACTTCTAAACGCCACGGTAAGCGTCTCGCGTACGTGGCGAGCGTCGAAGAAGGAGCACACCCAGCCACGACACCCAACTGGAGTCTCCTGGAATATCAAGCAATTCATTTTAGTCGAACGAAAGGAGCGTAAGTGAAGCAAGTTCTTACAAGCAACTTCTGGCTACTGGGACGTCTCGGCATTTCGATGGCTTTTTGATTTTGAGAGTTTGTTCCGCGATAACTTTAGTAACGCTTTTCTGATCTTCATGAAATCTGGTGGGGTTGTAGCAGAGATACATAGACTTAGGGGTCATGGAGCTAGAAGGCGCGATCATCATGATGGTCTTGTTATATTGGTCATCTCGTTTGCAAGGAAATCGCAAGTTCTGAGTTTGAGATGGACTACTAGGTATATAGAGTTTGTCGGGAAAGAGAAGTGTCGTGGTTTAATATGGGAGCTGATACATTTTACGATACTTCTCTTTCCGGTTAAACTCTAAGCATTGACAGTCTATCATTCTCCTTGCGTTTTTCCCGGCTTTTGTCACGGGCTCAATTGAGCCTGGGGTCCGCTTTGAAACCTAGTTTTCACGAAAGCGACTGCTACCTCCCCTTTAACCCAGACGGGACACTAAAGCTTATTGGGATTAGGTCCGGACCTAAGGGCACCGGTGCCTCACGATGTTTTCCTTCACCTAAAAGCGACTGGTAAATTCAAATAATATAAGTTCCGTAAAACTCAACTCAAGTACGAGCCGGGGTTTGTACCCGAGACTTTCGGATTGAAAGTCGGCCTTCTAACCACCATGCTACCAGCGCTTTTCGCAGTGTAGCCGTGATAACAAGAATAACATTGAAGCTCTGGGTACCATTTCTCGAAGTCCCTTTCTAGCAAAAGATGTCGAAAAGTGACATCCGCTTGTATTACAAGTTACAAGCTTTTGAGAAACGGGCCCCTGGTAGCCTTGTAGTAGAGCTCATAGACTGATGTCCAATTTGATATCCAGGGGTCGCGGGTTCCCGTACCGTATTTATCGAAACTTCTGTACGGAGCATTCTTCTGCAAAGACATATCGTGGAGAAATCGCCTAATCCCAACATACCCAACTAGGCCCAGTTTCCCCGCTGGGTTAACCTCGTAAGGCCCAATGGCCTATTTTTAGGACGGTAAAATTTAGTCCTAATGGCCCACGAGGTCAACTTTTTTGTTCAAAATTAGATTTTGTTCCAGAAACTGAAAGTTTAAAATATGATGTACTATTTTTAGGACACTGGGCCACTATTTCACTTGTACTAAAAATAGGACTGGGCCTTACGAGGTTAGAAGAATTACATGGTTCCTTGGAGAAAACAAGCGAACCGCAGCCTCCATTTAGCTGTTGCATCAAATCCGGGATATTTAAACGCTAGGAGGATGATTGGTATAAGCAGTAGGGTGGTCCCTGAATGTATGGAGAAAAAAAAAGTATAATAAATCTTATCTTCACAAGGCTCCTTTTGTTCTATTATGAAAATGAAATTTATGTCCATAATTTGAGCTCATTTAATGGCAATTCACTGTTCGCTGTTATTTAAATATTTGTAACCCATACAAATTAAAAAAATCTAACTCACCCTAAAATAAAAGCGGTGTATATTTATTCAGTCATAACTTAAAGTATACAGTCAAAAATTACCAAAAAAAAACAATTAAAATTATGGATTAGATTTTTTTTTATACATGTTTGTGCTGTAAAATTGTGTCATTCATAGCGATCTTTAAATACTGTTTAAATTATCTTCAAATTAGGTATTAATATATTTTTCAACACACCTGCTCGTAACGAGGTTCTTATTCCACCGCTTTTATGCTCATAATCCTAGATATTAAACACGCGTGCATTTCACAATAATTATCCAACTAGTGGAATAATTTAATAATCCGATCAAGTGACGTTTGTACTATAGTACCAAGTTGTACGTACGCAGACGAATCGTTGTAATTTAGTCGGGTATTACCTTTACTTTTTTTTAACTCTTAAAAGTAAAAAAAAAGTAAAAAAAAAGTAAATATATTAAAATTATACACATTTACGATATAATACAAATTATACAATCCTGATTGTGAATAAGAATCATTTCAACTTATTATACTTATTACTCGTAATACACAATAAATTACGTTTTAAACACGAATTGTCTGTTTTAATATTGGCTGTTTGGCATTATACGTCCGCGCCTTTGCCTCAAGCTGCACGCACATCCAAAAAAGAAAATTGCGCGCCATTTATAAGTTAACCTCAAATCATTGTTTATTTGTTAGATTTTTCTCGTCGTGTTTTATTAATTTAAACAAATTATATTTTCAATGAATAAGAAGACAACTTTAGCGTTAATTTAACCTCTGGATATATTTCAAAATTGTGATACATACTAGTAAAATGTCATCATAAAAATCGTAAGAAAAAAAACTATAATTTATTGCACAATAAATGTGAAGTCTTTAATTTTATGATTTGAAAAAGAGTTCCAGATACTCAATAACATCACAAAAAAGGTTAGTTAAATTTAATTATCTCTCACATGCGTTCGTGCGCACAATATCGCTTCGTATGTAGTGATCAACTTAGCACACTTGTATCATAATGTACTATTATGAGTATTGAAACTAAGAGAACCTTGTGGAGAAAAAACAAAACTATTTTTGGACCACCCTAATAAGCAGTAATCAGGCTTCTAAACTTTTGGTCAAAGAAAACATCACGAGGAAAGCTGCATGCATCAGGAGATTTTAAGGTGTTTCTAAGGTCCCTAATCCGCATTAGGCGAGCGTGGGTACTGGGTACCTACTCAGTTAAACAAATCCACTTCTTAAATGAAAAGATGGATGTGGGCAGTATTATTATTTATCGCATGTTACTATCCAGTAAATATAGATACGCATTTCTTATCTGGGAGTAGTAATGGGAAAGCAGATGATGAAGAAAATCCAGTGAGTGCTGTGAGGTCTAGATAGGACAGTGCAGCTGCCAAGTTTGTTACTCTTTTAGCACCACCCAGGGATCACGTGGACCGTGGACCTTATGGATGGTGATGATTAAAACACATGCATAATTGGAAGCCTGTCCAATCTGCCCTTAAGTTTCAGGGTTAAAGTATGAATAATGTCGCTAACCTAGACACTGATAGACATGGCTATAATTATGATATGCTTAATGACTTAAGGCATTCTCCACTAGTCAAACATTGGGCCAAACAGAAAACTTATTATATATTTTTTAATTGTCGTAGAGGTCGACAAAGATATGAAAATTCTACTTCTAAGGTGTGAAAAAAGTTTTAATAGTTTTTAACGACTCATAGAAAGTTTTACATACATGTGTATGTGATAGAAACGTGTTAGTGTCTAAAGAAATTTTAGCCTAAACTAGCTTAAATACTATGCCTCAACTTAAATCCCTTAAGTACCTATACAATAAGGGATAAGTTCGCCTTTGTACGCACGCACTATATTTTTTTGGTTATGTACTTGTTTTGTGCAATAAGGTGTTTTACTACTACTACTACAATAGGCATGATGAATTTTTCGAAAGATTCGTTTTGTTGTGAGGATCAAATGTCTATATGCGGCCAATTGCGTTAAAGCAACACAAAACAAAAGTCCCATATAGATATGGGGCCAATTGTGTTAAAGCAACTGCACTGAGATTTGCATTTGTTTCTCAAAACGGTCCACAAACAAAACGCCAAAAAAAACACAAAATGACGTGCAAAATTGACGTCACGATCAAATCGTCGCCCTGTTTAAAGTATGGAAAAATCTTGTCATTGCTATTTTTACAGTGAAATGTTGCGTTTATGTATATGGTTGCCATACAATTTATTTTACAGTAAAATGTTAAAAATCGAATGGTATCTTTTTTTTTTTTCGTATTTTGAAAAATCGTAAAATTGTAAAATTGTGATTTTGTTTTGGAACCTGATATTTGAACCATTTTGATAAAAAAAATATTTTCACTTTATTTGTATAAATTGATAATTTTGAATCCTATCAACTAAATGTTATTGCATAATTCAACATGTGTCATCATCCCTATTCTTAGCTCAGTAGGTATTAAATTTTTTGCTACACTGTACCATAAAGTACACTGTACCTATTGTACACACAAAGCAATAAATAAATGATATGAAATGAAATGAAATAAAGGTCAATGATTATAAAAATTCTAGACCGTTCCTACACTCTGTTTCACAGCATGTATGGCCATCACAGACATATATTGGGAGGTGTTGTAAGGGTGGTGAGTGTAGTTACTTTTTTTTTTTTTTTTTTTTTTTATACCACGACGGTGGCAAACAAGCATACGGCCCGCCTGATGGTAAGCAGCTACCGTAACCTATGGACGCCTGCAACTCCAAAGGCGTCACATGCGCGTTGCCGACCCTTTACAAAAAGGAGGATTCACTGTGTTGACGACTAAAGGAACAAGAAGGTCCCTCATCGTCAACACACTGGGTCCTCTTTGAGCTCTTTGGCAACCTTACTCACCAGCAGGAACACAACACTATGAGTAGGGTCTAGTGCTATTTGGCTGTGGTTTTCTGTAAGGTGGAGGTACTTCCCCAGTCGGGCTCTGCTCCAGATTTGAGCGATGACATTCGCTGAACGTGCCCTACCACACTTAGCGAGATGCCATTCGCAGTGCCCATACCTCTCTTTTTGGCGTAGTTTAAGGACATACCCAGGTCCGGACGTAGTTTAAGGACATACCCCGGGTCCGGGTCGGGGGGTTGGGTTTGTGATAGGTACTTTGTGATAAAGTACCTATCACAAAGTAAGTTTTAGTTTATTTTTTTATAAGTTTTAATAATTTGTAAGTACATCTAGTTTATATTCTAGTCTTAAATTAATTTCGTTGTAATTTATAAGTTCCATTTTGTTTCTCGATGGAATATTTTTAACCAATCTAGACAAATTTTAATAGTCCTTAATCTAATGCAGCCTCTACATGCCGGTGTAATATTGTTTAGTTTGAAATCTTCGAATAAAAAAAAACGAATTGATTAGTCTTAATTTAAGGATCTTGTGTAATTAAAGTTTCTGATTGTATATTTATTATTTAAGTTTGTCCTTTATATGGGCTTCTATGCTAGGAAGATGCTATATGGACTAAGAGCTGGCCACGTCAGATGTGACACAATAATGAGAGCAACAAAACCCGTCTGGTTAGATTGCTATACTATCCTTAATGCTAGATCCGGGTATCTGGCAGCTTTTAATGGCTGGAGGTTAGAGTAACAGACTAGCAAAATTTTGAAATTAGAAAATAGTCATACCAAAAAAGGGCAAAAATGCCGAAGTTATCTCAGTTATAAAGAACAGGGCCTATATTTTAACATTAGGACAAAAAAACCTTGCGTATTATTAAGGAAACAAAAACATTAGGCGACAAACTATGCATTAGGTTATTTGTTTGGCACTACTTTCCCCCAACATAAACTTTTGGCAATTATGTAATCTAATTATATAAATATATAATTTCTCATAATATTGATGTATCAAACCCAGAACTCTACGATTGGTTTTCTCGAAGCGGTTTGCATTCTTTGACCTCCACCACTTTACAGCTGCCAGATATCCAGATCTAGAAATAAGCATAGTATAGCAAACTGACTAGAGGGGTTTCGTTGCTCTCATTATTGTGTCATTTCTGACGTGGCTAGCTCTCCATCTAATACGTGCATTAAAATTCAGACACATGTCTGCGGCAGTCGCAAAGTGGCAGTTCGCGTATGTCGCGCAATCCGACAATGATCCGCGATTTATGTCGCCAACACAATACGATAATCGTGAAAGGCTGGACATTGTAATTTACGGTCGCCGCTCGTAACGTTAGAAGGACTTACGCACATTTATTGCCTAACATTAGGGTTTATATAGAAACTAATGGAGTAAGACCATTGAGTAACAGAAGATGACATCCCTAAGAATTTTTTTGTCCCAAAAGTTGTAGTGAAAATCACTAAAAGTCTATACTACTCTTTGATTCTGTCATAGCTGTCAACCGCCAAAAATGTTGCACAAAATTTGTTCTAGATGTCACATTTAGTAGAATACATAATAAATCAATGAGTAAGACATATTATCTCATAAGAATATATGTACACTACTTACTTAAAATGAGAATTTACATTTACTTATTGTATGAAATTACACGAACGTGTATAATTTCTGCATCTCACGGAAGCATGAATAAATTAATAGGATTACCTATAAAATGTATGTAACTATGTGATATTTTTGCCTCGTTTTTATCAACTTAAAGAAAAAAGTTTAAATGAAGTAAATCAAAACACGAATTGGAGTGTTGCAAATATAATAAAAGTATTTTTTTTATTTTTATTATGGGACTGACCAGCGATTGGCCCTAGTCTAGTCTCACCTGATGGAAAGTGAAGACAGGGCCTAAGATGGAGCTCACCGGTTCAGTAATAGCCTATTCACATTATATTATTGTATGTAACTATATTAGTTATTTGTTTTTCTAACATAGATACGGTAGTACTATTAGTTATTCTGTGACATAGACCTGTTTATTCTAACCTGAAGGGTACTAGCAAAGAATATGTCTAGTCACTTTGGTAACATTTCGAGTTACAGCTATTTTAAAGTTTGGAACGATAAGTTAAGCATTCTATGTATTAACATTTTTTTTAATGTTTGTAAACGCGTTTATTTCTTCGCGTTAATTTACATTTTTACAGAAACTTAAACCTTGAGGTTACATTCGCTGAACCACACAAAGCGAGATGACATTCGCCGCAGTGTCCATACCTCTCTTTTGGACATAGTTTAAGTGCTGTGGTTTAAAGACATACCCGGTACCTACTTTCATTGCTTAGATGTGGAAAAATCCATAATTATTCGCTTCCATCTGTAGCGTACCTCGCGAAAGTGCGAGTTCCCCTTGCCACGGCAATTTACCACTTAGCGTAGGACTAACAAACGGACTTAACGTACACTTTGTTATATAGTGACCGAAATAAATCCATTGTGTTACTTTTTACGTTAGACAAAAAAGAAAAAGGCACGGAGTTAAATTTTAAGACGTATTACGTAGACGAAGACATTTTACGTAATTAGTAATTACATTAGATTAGTACGATTTTCAGGATTTTGATTTATACCCGTAGGTACGATTTCGGGTACGATTCTACTAACTTAAAGAGCTTTCTGTTGTAAAACACCCGTTCTCATTAAAAATGTCCGCGTTCGTAATATTGTTTTTTTCTACTTTATCCATAGGTACTAAAATTATAGTGTACAAATCAAAATCTGATTTGTACTCAGAATTAAAACATTTATTATTGAGTGACAAGAAAGTACATTACAATATTAAAAATATGAACATTTACCTACAAATTGAATATCAGGGTAAATTATTCAATTGAAATAACAGATCGGTTGAATAAATAAGGGAAATCGAACTTATTAATTTGAGCAGTATCCGGAATATTAAAACAATTGCCCAAACCTATTACACATTATACCCTTAAAATAAATGCATATAAAAGTGCATCAGTTGCCGTAGACTATCGACCTGAATGTAGACATGCAGATCCGCACTCTACCCCGGAGGGCAAAACAGACGTAGGAATTTAATTTAGTGACTTACTCGCACACTTTTTTCGAAGTAGATTGGTCACAGTGCCGATATAAAATGCGTTTTAATTAATTGCTATAGATACGTACCTAATACACTCATGTGGTCATCAACATATCTATCTATGTTCGGTGTCAATAGAAAAATAAAATAAGGCAAACAAATATGCCTGCGTTTCTAGGCAAAAAACCGGCCAAGTTCGTGTCGGGCCACGCATAGGTGGGTTCCGTACCTTCAATGGAATAAGAACCAAACTAATACCAAAAGGTCGTATCTGATGCCTATGGAAGAAGTTTATTGGAGATAACTCAAAAATGGCTAAACCGATAATGTTCAAACCAATTTTCGTAGAAAGTATATGATAAGGCGCATCTCCTCAATTTTTTTCATATTTTTTGGACTTACGGTTCAAAAGTCCAAATTTTCCTGACTTTCGAAGCGATTATTTTAGAAAATATTCACTTAATCACAAAATGATCAAAGAAACCTCAATATTATTTTTAAAGACCTATCGATTGATGTGTCACATGTCGATAGTTGGTCAAAACATTTTTTTTTTTTGAAATTTAGTTACATGTATGGAGCGCCCCCCTTAAAATTTTTTTTTTTCAAATTTAAATACATAACTAAGTAGCGGCATACAGAATACACCTTATGTGTAAATTTTATTCAGATACGTTGTATAGTTTCCGAGTAAAATGGCTGTGACATACGGACGGACAGACAGACATGACGAATCCCATAAGGGTTCCGTTTTTTGCCATTTGGCTACGGAACCCTAAAAATGACACATGCCGAAATATTATTAAAGAAATTCGTTTCCACTTAAATACCAGTAATTTTACGAATATTTTTACTAAAAATGAATATAAATAACAAGTTTATGTGTGTAAGCTGAAAATTAAACCATGATGGTTTTTAATATGATGGTTTTACTTTAAAAGTGCGTTATTCCGAAGAAATGAAGGTAAATGCGTTTGCTTACAGTATTAAAAAAAAATATTGACCCCGAAATATATACATACGAGTACATACATACGAGAGAAAGTGGAGGTGGGCTGGGCATGTGAGCCGTACAACAGATAACAGATGGAGCCGACTAATATCCGAGTGGAGACATTGGCTAGGAACTCGTAATTCCGGAGGGCAGTTCGCAAGGTGGGCCGACGACATTGCAAGAGTAGTTGGAAATAACTGGATGCAACAAGCCCAAAACCGTGGAAAATGGCGTGCTTATAAGGAGACCTATACTCAACAGTGGGTGAAAAAGGGTTGAATAAGATATACATACATGCTACAGCTTGAAATAAATTAGGTAACTATAGTGTGGCAAACCAAAATCGGCAGTGACTGTAAAAATATAATAGTACTCATTATTTTTTTTAGTGGTTAGCGTACTAGTGTAAGTTATATTTACACCCACGTGGTACGTAAGTATTCGCGCGTAAGTGTATTTCATACTTAATTTATCCATTTTATTTAACCAAAAATCATTAAAAAATTAAAAGAACTATCGTACCCACAAATGCTTCGTGTTTTTAGAAACCCATTGTAAAAAGACCGACGCAATAAAGAAGATTTACCTACATTTTTTTTACATTCTCTCTCACAAAAAGGTCAATAGCCTAGAAGAATAAGAATAAAGCATCTCTACGTTTCGCTTTATTTCCGACCTGATTTACTAACCTTTTGTGTAAACACTGAATACGTGCGATTTCTTCCCAAGGAGAGAATTTAAAAGCAAAGGTAAAAAGCATCTTCAAAAGGCTTTTGAACGAGCAACATTATAAAAGGACAATGCAGAATTGCCTCGGAAACCATTCTCTGTAAATAAAACTTTAAAGTGACACTTACTTTCTGTCTCTCGTCCGATATTACTGGGTCTTTCAGTCTGATATATCCGTAGATCAAACTGGTTAGATATAAGCAGTTTGAGATTAAGAATATTCCATAGTAACCTATCTGTTGTAGGAGAATACCGCTCAAGGACATGCCTAAGGGTATTCCTAGCGACATGCACAGATTTGCCACACCAACTCTGAATGTCCTCATTTCTTTGGTGGTCACATCGCCGATATAGCTGAAAACACCGACGCACACAGTAATCCATCCTCCAGTGAGCGACGGGAAGAGGTCAGAGAGTGCCGTGATCTCTAAAGGAAGTTCGTAGAAGAAGTATGTGTTTAGTATGAAGCTCGTGCAACACAAGACCTCCCCCACTATCGGGAGCAGGATGCACGCCTTCCTTTTCCCTGTTTTGTCACTCCACGATCCGACAAACAGCACAAGTATACAGGGGAACGCTGTTTGTACTATATTCTTCCACGCTTGCACTGACGCCGTCAATTTCTGTACTTCCGCCTCTTCCAACGTATAGTTCACTGTTTGTCTCTTGTTTAGCGCTGAACACACTTCATCACTATACCCTAAATTCACTCTACACGCCTTCTCTAAATTCAAATTCTGTACAGCCAGTCCGGAGAACACATTTGACATAATATAACATGCGATTATAGGTTCTACTGTAATGTTCGCTCTGATTTGCATTAACTTTTGCCGTACACTTGATTTAGTCACTTTAGGTTCATTGTGAGTTTCCTCTTCGACCGCTGGCTTCGCGGCGGTGTTTATTCCATTCATGCTGACAATTGTCCGTGATTCAATCAATCATCTAGAGCTATCCTGTGAATGGGATTGTCCGTAGTCGTCCTTGTTTTTTTTGCCATGTTGAGGCATGAAGTAGGATCAATCCATCGATACAATATCCACTGTCAGTTCATGAGGTAGACGCGACGAGACTAAAGGACTCTTGTCTTAGATTGCACGGATACGGGTCTGAGTGGGACATTAAGGCAATTGGGCTAGCGCGCGGCGCGGCGGTCCCGACGTGTGTGCGGGCGCAGCCTTGTGGTGAGGGCCCGATTATCCCATTAGGCGAGTGTCTGCTGCATGAGAAACAGCGGGCGCGAGGCGATTAGCATGATCCAGGTACATCTTGTCACCTTTGCATACTAAAAGTATGAAGTCTATTTAGACTTTAGCGTATCCTACCTAGATCAATGTCTTGTTAAAACCATATACAATGACTCTTGCAGAAGATGGAAATAATCATCATCGATATGAAACATGATCATCAATGATGTGTACGGAATGGACCAATCATCATCATTATCGATTTTGGTTCGATATTATTATGAATCAAAATTAAATTAGAGTGGTTGGTGTACTAGTCTCTTGTGTGCCTTGATTCAATACTATGTATTTTACCATTAAAGGTAAGAGTATACGTTTCAATTAAACATAATCGCAAGCGCAAATCTGGATAATGTCTCCGACACATTATTTCAGAACAAAAGAGAGAGATTACTTCTTCTTAAAATCAAGTAGATAAGTTAATGTAAAAAAAATGTTCCATAAACTTATAGCTACATTGCGAAATATTACTATACTCGCAGTTTCGATTCATTAAATATTACTATACTCGCAGTTTCGATTCATTAAATATTTCCAGAATAACAAAGTCATTTTATTCTATGAGTAGCGACAAATTGCAATTTTCTCCAGACGCAAAGCACTGAGCAATCGATATAAAACAATCGAATTGTAATAATCTCTCTCCGACTGTTCTTAACCGACTTGGGATTTAAAATATTCTGTGGAAGTGGAGAGTTACAAGAAAAACTAGTGAGCGGGTGCTGAGATAATTCGTTTTGGTGGTTGTGTTCCCAATGCTTAGCAGAGACGCCGTTCATAAAAATCAATACCTACCCACTTGCGTCATTATAAAAAGTCTCAAATGTCACAAAGAACCATATGTCATGTTCCTGCTGGTGAGTAAGGTTGCCAAAGAGCTCAATGAGGACCCAGTGTGTTGACGATTAGTGACCCTCTTGTTCCTTTAGCCATCAACACAGTAAATCCTCCCTGTAAAGGGTCGGCAACGCGCTTGTGATACCTCTGGAGTTGCAGGCGTCCATAGGCTACGGTAGCTGCTTACCATCAAGCTGGTCATGAGCTTGTTTGTCACCGTAGTGCTATAAAAAAAAGAAAAAGAAAACAAAAGCCAAACTAGCATAGACAAGTACATACACAAGTATGTACGAACATTTTAATGCGCAGCCACGATGCTTGGCGAATGCTTTTGCGCGAGACACCCGCTACGTAGTCATATAGAAATAAGAGCACATGTAAAAAAAAAAACTTAAATCACTATAAGTGTCCCTATAAAAGTTGAAGAGCTCCCTCGATTTCTTCAGGATCCCATCATCAGACACTGACCTGGTTACAATGGGACCACCTGTGAAGTATTCTCTTTCAAACAAAAAAAGAATTTTCCAGATCGGTCCAGCCGTCTTCGAATAATCGGTAAACATACAAAAAAAAGCAAAAACAAAGATTCCAACGAATTGATAACCTCCTCCTTCGAAATCTCGAAGTCGGTAGAAAAAATTACGTTAAACTAGACTAGAAAATATATGTGTAAATACGTTGGAAAATGAGCTGTCTTAGGAAGTGAAGCAGTATTTTTTTCATTTTCATACATATTTTTTAAGCAAGGATATGTTTACCTAAAGCAATTTTAAGAATAATGGCCGAAGTCTAGGTGATATTTTTGGAAATGTATTAATGTATTTAATAATAAAAATAAAGAAATAAACTTGACGTCATGCTTTAGTGAGTTAAGATAAAACATATTAGAGGGCATAAAAATAAGAGTAAAAAATCAAGCGACAAGTTTACACTTATCAACGTCCTTACTAACAAGCTCTGTAAGAATTGAGTTTTCGGGCATTAAATAATAATATATACGAACCAAAAATATTTTTTTTTGCAATAAAAATACTTCAAACTATCTTATCAATTGCAATTCATGTGCGTTATTTAATTATTAACGATTTTCGTTTTCAAGTCGTTACCGGACTCTTAAAATTGACGTTTCGCGTCAAATACCTTTCTTCCTTTGCTTGTAATGTATTTCATTTATTTTATTCTACACTCATTCCACTCACCTCCTTTTAAAATGCCCGCGAATTCCCAGTTTTTCCCGAGTCCTTCCATGACATTAGTAATATATTTCCAAAGTTTTCCAAGTTTTGGCTGTGCATCATCTGCCAGTCTCTATGTAACGCAACTGTTTTATAAGTTATAACTTATAACTGTTATAAGTCTTATGTGTCTAAGGTCACATTACACTGGTTTACTCAAGGGCTTGGATCACCTACGCCAGCATAACCAATCAGAACACGCAAGCACGGAAAAGTTGTAAATTCACTCAACGCTAGTACAGACATACGGTTTTATTCTTCTGAAAAAACCCAGGCTTAAGGATACGCTGTTTCAGAGAAAGACAGCTCACCATAATTATGGCTGAGAAAAACAGCTTTTGAATAGAATAATAAGTGATTGTGGTTGTTTGTCAGGATTATGGAATGGCGTAATTCTCGTATTGTTCTTTTATATGCGTTTCTATAGTTTTAGCTATCTCCATGATATTCTAGAAAATGCGTCGCATTAAAATAATAAGTTCCGACATTTAGAACATGACGTCATTAAATGGCAAAATTACGCTCTTCAAATTGGGCTTCTACATGCAAACTCCATACTCCATCCATATGTTTTATCTCATTGTTGCCTTGAGCTTGCGATGAATGAATAGCTAGTACAAATTCCGGCTTGTTACGGGCTCTTTCACTATTCTGTAAACATTAACTGAAACATAACTGTAACGTCGCCTTAAGCCACACACAGTCTTTCAGAGGTACGTAATATTGTCGGCCATTACTCAATACGAATAGTTCCCACTTACAGCCCGTCTATTGGACCGCCTAGTTTCCCCTCGAATTTTGAGGTGCCGTCATTAGGAAAGCGGTTTGGGTAATAATTCATGGTAGCATGTATGTTTGTGGGTACAGCAGCAGAGGTAGCTACACGGGCGGGGTGCTCAGAATGACCTAAGCACGCTCATTTTGAATATCTCTTGCTTAGCTACTAGTGCTGTTGATTATACTGTAGCATTACCTGGTAATGGTTCTATACCTGCACTAAGCAAGATATATTCAAAATGATCGTGGTACAGCACATTATACCACTATTTCTGTTTGGCTTGATGGTTGTGTGTTATAAGTAGATTGCCTCTTAATTATTTTTCATTTTTTTAAAGTGGGTATTCCACTCATACATTAGTATGTTATTCAATCAAATAGAAACATTGAAAACATTGAAAAAATAATCAACCCAGTTGGACTTGAACCAACATCGATACGCCTTACCGGGGCTCGATATCGCTTTACCAATTAAGCTATGGGTTCAGTTACCGAGCTGACGAAATTCTCAATGCCTTCAATCATCTTTTTGCATTTATTTTTACATCGACTTTATAGCAGCCGTAAGCGACATCTAGGTGCCAACCACTAGAGTTAGATACCCTTCCCGCCGACCCTTTTACAAGTGTCACAACGGAAATAACAGATGGCGCCTGCTATCAACTCATAATTATTTTACATTTTTTTAAAGTGGGTATTCCACTCATACATTACTATGTTATTCAATCAAATAGAAACATTGAAAACATTGAAAAAATAATCAACCCAGTTGGACTTGAACCAACATCGATACGCCTTACCGGGGCTCGATATCGCTTTACCAATTAAGCTATGGGTTCAGTTACCGAGCTGACGAAATTCTCAATGCCTTCAATCACCTTTTTGCATTTATTTTTACATCGACTTTATAGCAGCCGTAAGCGACATCTAGGTGCCAACCACTAGAGTTAGATACCCTTCCCGCCGACCTTTTTACAAGTGTCACAACGGAAATAACAGATGGCGCCTGCTATCAACTCATAATTATTTTAAAAATTTTTAAAGTGGGTATTCCACTCATACATTAGTATGTTATTCAATCAAATACAAACATTGAAAACATTGAAAAAATAATCAACCCAGTTGGACTTGAACCAACATCGATACGCCTTACCGGGGCTCGATATCGCTTTACCAATTAAGCTATGGGTTCAGTTACCGAGCTGACGAAATTCTCAATGCCTTCAATCATCTTTTTGCATTTATTTTTACATCGACTTTATAGCAGCCGTAAGCGACATCTAGGTGCCAACCACTAGAGTTAGATACCCTTCCCGCCGACCCTTTTAAAGTGTCACAACGGAAATAACAGATGGCGCCTGCTATCAACTCATAATTATTTTACATTTTTTTAAAGTGGGTATTCCACTCATACATTAGTATGTTATTCAATCAAATACAAACATTGAAAAAATAATCAACCCAGTTGGACTTGAACCAACATCGATACGCCTTACCGGGGCTCGATATCGCTTTACCAATTAAGCTATGGGTTCAGTTACCGAGCTGACGAAATTCTCAATGCCTTCAATCATCTTTTTGCATTTATTTTTACATCGACTTTATAGCAGCCGTAAGCGACATCTAGGTGCCAACCACTAGAGTTAGATACCCTTCCCGCCGACCCTTTTACAAGTGTCACAACGGAAATAACAGATGGCGCCTGCTATCAACTCATAATTATTTTACATTTTTTTAAAGTGGGTATTCCACTCATACATTAGTATGTTATTCAATCAAATACAAACATTGAAAACATTGAAAAAATAATCAACCCAGTTGGACTTGAACCAACATCGATACGCCTTACCGGGGCTCGATATCGCTTTACCAATTAAGCTATGGGTTCAGTTACCGAGCTGACGAAATTCTCAATGCCTTCAATCATCTTTTTGCATTTATTTTTACATCGACTTTATAGCAGCCGTAAGCGACATCTAGGTGCCAACCACTAGAGTTAGATACCCTTCCCGCCGACCCTTTTACAAGTGTCACAACGGAAATAACAGATGGCGCCTGCTATCAACTCATAATTATTTTACATTTTTTTAAAGTGGGTATTCCACTCATACATTAGTATGTTATTCAATCAAATACAAACATTGAAAACATTGAAAAAATAATCAACCCAGTTGGACTTGAACCAACATCGATACGCCTTACCGGGGCTCGATATCGCTTTACTAAAGAAAAGATGATTGAAGGCATTGAGAATTTCGTCAGCTCGGTAACTGAACCCATAGCTTAATTGGTAAAGCGATATCGAGCCCCGGTAAGGCGTATCGATGTTGGTTCAAGTCCAACTGGGTTGATTATTTTTTCAATGTTTTCAATGTTTGTATTTGATTGAATAACATACTAATGTATGAGTGGAATACCCACTTTAAAAAAATGTAAAATAATTATGAGTTGATAGCAGGCGCCATCTGTTATTTCCGTTGTGACACTTGTAAAAGGGTCGGCGGGAAGGGTATCTAACTCTAGTGGTTGGCACCTAGATGTCGCTTACGGCTGCTATAAAGTCGATGTAAAAATAAATGCAAAAAGATGATTGAAGGCATTGAGAATTTCGTCAGCTCGGTAACTGAACCCATAGCTTAATTGGTAAAGCGATATCGAGCCCCGGTAAGGCGTATCGATGTTGGTTCAAGTCCAACTGGGTTGATTATTTTTTCAATGTTTTCAATGTTTGTATTTGATTGAATAACATACTAATGTATGAGTGGAATACCCACTTTAAAAAAATGTAAAATAATTATGAGTTGATAGCAGGCGCCATCTGTTATTTCCGTTGTGACACTTGTAAAAGGGTCGGCGGGAAGGGTATCTAACTCTAGTGGTTGGCACCTAGATGTCGCTTACGGCTGCTATAAAGTCGATGTAAAAATAAATGCAAAAAGATGATTGAAGGCATTGAGAATTTCGTCAGCTCGGTAACTGAACCCATAGCTTAATTGGTAAAGCGATATCGAGCCCCGGTAAGGCGTATCGATGTTGGTTCAAGTCCAACTGGGTTGATTATTTTTTCAATGTTTTCAATGTTTCTATTTGATTGAATAACATAGTAATGTATGAGTGGAATACCCACTTTAAAAAAATGTAAAATAATTATGAGTTGATAGCAGGCGCCATCTGTTATTTCCGTTGTGACACTTGTAAAAGGGTCGGCGGGAAGGGTATCTAACTCTAGTGGTTGGCACCTAGATGTCGCTTACGGCTGCTATAAAGTCGATGTAAAAATAAATGCAAAAAGATGATTGAAGGCATTGAGAATTTCGTCAGCTCGGTAACTGAACCCATAGCTTAATTGGTAAAGCGATATCGAGCCCCGGTAAGGCGTATCGATGTTGGTTCAAGTCCAACTGGGTTGATTATTTATTCAATGTTTTCAATGTTTGTATTTGATTGAATAACATACTAATGTATGAGTGGAATACCCACTTTAAAAAAATGTAAAATAATTATGAGTTGATAGCAGGCGCCATCTGTTATTTCCGTTGTGACACTTGTAAAAGGGTCGGCGGGAAGGGTATCTAACTATAGTGGTTGGCACCTAGATGTCGCTTACGGCTGCTATAAAGTCGATGTAAAAATAAATGCAAAAAGATGATTGAAGGCATTGAGAATTTCGTCTGCTCGGTAACTGAACCCATAGCTTAATTGGTAAAGCGATATCGAGCCCCGGTAAGGCGTATCGATGTTGGTTCAAGTCCAACTGGGTTGATTATTTTTTCAATGTTTTCAATGTTTGTATTTGATTGAATAACATACTAATGTATGAGTGGAATACCCACTTTAAAAAAATGTAAAATAATTATGAGTTGATAGCAGGCGCCATCTGTTATTTCCGTTGTGACACTTGTAAAAGGGTCGGCGGGAAGGGTATCTAACTCTAGTGGTTGGCACCTAGATGTCGCTTACAGCTGCTATAAAGTCGATGTAGAAATAAATGCAAAAAGATGATTGAAGGCATTGAAAATTTCGTCAGCTCGGTAACTGAACCCATAGCTTAATTGGTAAAGCGATATCGAGCCCCGGTAAGGCGTATCGATGTTGGTTCAAGTCCAACTGGGTTGATTATTTTTTCAATGTTTTCAATGTTTGTATTTGATTGAATAACATACTAATGTATGAGTGGAATACCCACTTTAAAAAATGTAAAATAATTATGAGTTGATAGCAGGCGCCATCTGTTATTTCCGTTGTGACACTTGTAAAAGGGTCGGCGGGAAGGGTA
The DNA here is from genome assembly GCA_947086415.1 of Pammene aurita. NCBI lineage: Eukaryota > Metazoa > Arthropoda > Insecta > Lepidoptera > Tortricidae > Pammene > Pammene aurita. The sequence goes on along the minus strand of OX352297.1, from coordinate 36,962,505 downwards.
TCTAACTCTAGTGGTTGGCACCTAGATGTCGCTTACGGCTGCTATAAAGTTGATGTAAAAATAAATGCAAAAAGATGATTGAAGGCATTGAGAATTTCGTCAGCTCGGTAACTGAACCCATAGCTTAATTGGTAAAGCGATATCGAGCCCCGGTAAGGCGTATCGATGTTGGTTCAAGTCCAACTGGGTTGATTATTTTTTCAATGTTTTCAATGTTTGTATTTGATTAGATTGCCTCTGACAATTAAGGTCCTAAAACTTAAAACTTGCATCGTAATGTCCGATCCTCTTCGTCAAAAGTCCATAACAGTTCCTTTACCTTCCAGGCTATACGCCTGTGGAACTCTTTACCTCTAGAGATAAGGCGAGCAAAATCCCTAACTGTCTTCAAGAAACACCGTATCGAGTATTACCTATCTCTCCCTTGAACCAAATGTTTGCTGACTGTATTACATTTAAGTATGTTTGTGTTTATTTACTCTGTGTATGATGTATATATGTCTGTTTATTGGTTATTTTATTTATGTATGTATATGTATATTTCAGCTTTTGTATTTTTTGTTATTGTTTACTGGTTTTTCACTGTTTCTTTTTTATTATTATTAAGAAACAAACAGTCTTATAAAACATATCTGTAAATTATATAAAAGCTATTTTTACTATATAGACCTATAGTTTCCTGTTTTTCTTAACAGTAAAAATTTTTTAAACATTTCGCTATGAAAAGCCTTGCATTAAGACGATTATTTTCGACTACACTTCCGCTACCCAAAGGTTGTCTGAAAGAGTTCGCTCTCTAGCGATAATACCACCTGTTGACTGTCTCTTCTTTTAATCTATTATATTTTATTGAGGTGTGCAATAAAGAATATTTGTTGTTGTTGTCCTCTTTCTGGTACTTAGTTTCACTGCGCAAGGCGAGACCATTTCAATATCCATTATAATCATTTACTGCTTCTGGAATTTGTTTTTGTCAACTCTTTATTGCTTAATCAATTTTATCGTTTTCTATTACTTTATTGCACAAAACTAACACTATAGTAGTTTATGTAACTGTTACGTAATAAGGCCTAATTACGTACAGTTGCATACACTGCTTTATCTACACTCATATTATATATTCTAAATGAAGTGTTCGGAAACCATAGAATGACTGCCATTGCACTGCCATGGCCAACTCGATTGTGCCGGCGGTCGCGCGGGCGCGTGCCGTTGGTCAGGAAGGAGCACAGGATTTACATTATGTTATCAAATTCGATGTTCGGAATTTTAAACTCATAACGTATCAATATATGAGCATGTAAAGTTAAAATTACGTTACTGCCACAGATAAAAAGCTTATCTTAGTAAAATCGGTTGTGGTAATGCTAGCCATTGCCTACCGTTTTTGAACACGTTTTAGAGGACTTACAGTGTGAGTGTAGATAAAAAACTTAAACTACTTAAATATAAAGCTAAAACAAAAATTAAAACTACTAGAAATAAATAACTTACTTGTTATTCTGTTCTTGTGTGTACTTAATACCTACCCCCTAAGGAAACTATTCATTATTGTTCTTTTCTATGGTTTTTACTTCACTTTAACAATACAATTTGTAATGTAAATGAATACCTCTCCAATTAGCTGACCAAGGGCGGGTTTAAATCCAGCAAGCTGTACCCGCACCTTTTTCATTACATGATTTTAATTAAATATGATTACATATCCTTAAATTGTTACCTAACTTTTCATAACTAACATAGACTACTTACTTGCCTAACCTCGATACCTGTAAACACTGTGTACTGTAAAAAGTAATGAAATAAACGCATTTGTATTTGTATTTGTAAATATAAATCTAAATTTTCTTATAAAACAAAACCCATTTATAAAAAGAAAACTGTACCGTCAAGGCGATACGTTGAGAGAAGTACGCGCCAGCCCTGGGGTCCCCTGTAGTGTCAACCAGCCGAGCCGACAGTGCCCTCACGAACGCCTTCATGTCGGTCGACCAGGTACCCAGTGTCTCAACTGCGAGCGCCGCAAACTCGTTTGAGGTTTGTTCTTGATGAGGTTCTATCAAATGTTTTGTATGTTGCGTTCCATACCTAAAAGGCCTTTATGCTCGTTTTTGGTTGGGGTATTTTTTGTTGTCCTAGGTAGCGTATTTAACGCATATTTAGAATCCATGCTTACCTCAAAATCGACCATAATATAAGGGCCCTTTAGGTATGGAACACCACTTTTTTCAGAGTGTTTTGAGGAAATATTGATAGTTAAATTTATATTCCCAGCATACCGGAGACATCATTTATAGCTTTGCTGCAATTAAATTATGGCATTTATTTTGTATTATTTATAACCTACTGTGCAGTGTTGGCCGAACGTTAGTGTAATTGAAAATTAAAAATTGAAGATTGAAACATGTTAGTTAAAATTGAACACTAATAGTTTAGTGCAAATTGATTTCAATTAGAATTGAAATTAATTGTAACTAACGTGTTAATCCTTTGCGAATAACTAATAATTGAAGATATTTAATTTTTAGTCTTTCTGAAAAATTGAAACATTAATTTAATTTTTAGTGTAGATTGAATTGGTAATTGACATTAATAATTTACCTAACTAAACGCGAATTTAGGTTAAGCTACGAGGTTTTGATTTTTGTTTCGATTTTGACTCTGGACTTGGGGGCTTGTATTAATAAGCAATGGGACCGGTATCTTAAGATGGAGGTCATGCTGGACCCTGGGGATCCCTACTGGATCTCGGGTTTGGCGCATCATAGACTCATGTTGTTTGGGCTCATTTGACTTGTACTGATGAGCAGATGGTACCGGGATCAAAATCTGGAGCTCATGCTGGACCCTGGGGATCCCTACTGGATCTCGAGTTTGGAGCATCATAGACTCATGCTGTTTGGGCTCATTCGACTTGTACTGATGAGCAGATGGTACCGATATCAAAATCTGGAGCTCATGCTGGACCCTGGGGATCCCTACTGGATCTCGGGTTTGGCGCATCATAGACTCATGCTGTTTGGGCTCATTCGACTTGTACTGATGAGCAGATGGCACCGGTATCAAAATCGGGAGCTCATGCTGGACCCTGGAGATCCCTACTGGATCTCGGGTTTGGCGCATCATAGACGCATGCTGTTTGGGCTCATTCGACTTGTACTGATGAGCAGATGGTACCGGAATCAAAATCTGGAGCTCATGCTGGACTCTGGGGATCCCTACTGGATCTCGGGTTTGGAGCATCATAGATTCATGCTGTTTGGGCTCATTCGACTTGTACTGATGAGTAGATGGTACCGGTATCAAAATCTGGAGCTCATGCTAGACCCTGGGGATCCCTACTGGACCTCGGGTTTGGCGCATCATAGACTCATGCTGTTTGGGCTCATTCAACTTGTACTGATGAGCAGATGGCACCGGTATCAAAATTTGGAGCTCATGCTGGACCCTGGAGATCCCTACTGGATCTCGGGTTTGGCGCATCATAGACGCATGCTGTTTGGGCTCATTCGACTTGTACTGACGAGCAGATGGTACCGGTATCAAAATCTGGAGCTCATGCTGGACCCTGGGGATCCCTACTGGATCTCGGGTTTGGCGCATCATAGACTCATGCTGTTTGGGCTCATTCGACTTGTACTGATGAGCAGATGGTACCGGTATCAAAATCTGGAGCTCCTTTTAAGTTTTACTTTTACTCATACTCTTACTCTTACTCTTACTCTTACTCTTACTCTTACTTTTATTTTATTTGTATTTTCATTTGTATTTTCATTTGTATTTTCATTTGTATTTTCATTTGTATTTTCATTTGTATTTTCATTTGTATTTTCATTTGTATTTTCATTTGTATTTTCATTTGTATTTTCGTTTGTATTTTCGTTTGTATTTTCATTTGTATTTTCGTTTGTATTTTCGTTTGTATTTTCGTTTGAATTTTCGTTTGTATTTTCGTTTTTATTTAATTTTAATTTTTTATTAAATTTTAATTCATTTATTTTTAATTTTTACTTAATTTTTATTTAGTTTTTTTTTAATTTTTACTTTCATTTTATTTCATGCTTCAGCAATGCGACTACGACCAGAGCTATATACGAGTAGCTAACTAGTTTAAATTTAGTAAAACACCAAACAATCCACTGATAATAAGGTTAAAATAACCCAAAGAAAACCCTTAAAAACCCTATCGCGATAGGGTATTGAGATTAACCCTATTAAATTGAAATTGAAATTGAAATTGAAACTTTTTATTGCAGACCGTGGTCCATATTTTGTTAGTACTACATGATTTATTTACATTCTATGATATATACTTATTCTATAGTTAGTATGCGATGACAATACAATACAAACAAAAATAAAAACTAAGAACTTAAGAACTACTTACATGCTAGACTGGGCGGCTGCTCTTACATGGAGCTGCATCCAGTGCTTCTGGAATGGGCAGTCCAGCTTGTTGGTCATCAAGGATAGGATGCCATTGGTGCCGCCGCGAGCACGCTGTGCCAGAGATGCGGTGCGTTTGCGTATAATCGCATGGAACCCGTCAGTACGTGCTTCCGCAAACATACCAGACGCACTGCAATGTCGCGGCAGCCCCATTAGCATCCTAAACCCATTATTATACTGAACCCTCATCGTGTTCAGCGTTCTCTGCGTATACTTCACCCACAGGCTGCACGTGTAGAAGTTTTGACAGAATGCCTTAAAAAGCGAGATTTTTACTTGTTTTGTACATCGTGCAAACCTGCGGGCGAGCATATTACACCTTACCGCTAGAGCTCTTCTCTCCCTCTCAATGTCTACTCCGTCCGATAAGTCATCGGTTAACCAGTGGCCAAGGTACTTAAATTGTGACACACGCTTAATCACACTCGCGTACAGAAACGCTGGTGGCACATTACCAATGTGACCACCTTGCGGCCTAAACACAAGGAGCTCTGTTTTTTTTGGTGTTATACCTAAGCCCATGGATCCCCGCATATGTTTCGCAAATTGCAAGGAGCTTATTCAGAGCACTGATTGCGGGAGTCAGCAACACCATGTCATCTGCATAACTTAAATTGTTGACGAAGGTGCCGTCAACAGAGCAGCCGACTTTAGTGTTGCTGAGTTCCACAATCAGGCTATTTATGTACAAGTTGAAGAGTTTAGGTGATGTTAACCCACCTTGTCTAACCCCGCACTTCAACCTGTACTCATCCGAATAAGCTCCCGCCCATCTGACAGTATTAGTCTGGTTTTGATACCAGAAGCGAAACAGCTCCGTGACTTCATCCGGGAGATCTGTCTCACAGCGCAACTTTCTCCACAGTACATCATAAGCCACGAGATCGAACGCTTTTGAGAGGTCCAGGAAGCACGCATAAACCGGTGTCTTCCTGGTTGTATAATATTGGACAGTGTGCTTGAGGCATAGTACCGCTGCCTCAGTGGATAGCCCGGGTCTAAAGTCAAACTGGGCGTCATGAAAAGAAAGGTGCTTTGTTAGGATAATAAAGGTTATGGTTTCCGCTTCAATGAGGTTACCGTTATTATTGGGTAGCCTTATGATGCGGTTACCTTATCATGAGGTTACCGCACCGCACTGATTGGGTTACCGAATCGATAGGATTAAGCCTAAAGAGGAGTTTTCCGGTCCCTGGGTAGAGGTATCATAACGGAAAATAGCTCTATTGTAATTTTATAATGGTAGCGTACCGTTATATTTCAACCGGTATAGCTCTACCGTACCGTTTATACCGTAACAAAATCAGTCCGGCGGAACCCATTATCTATAAAAATGCTGTAATGCAATTGAACAGTAAAGAAGCTTTTGCTATCAGAAAAGCCCAAGAGTTGTTTAAAAATGACAATTTAAAAACAAGTTAAGCTTTATAAAACGTTTTTTTAACGGCCTCCTAGCCTAGTCGGTAGTGACCCTGCCTATGAAGCAGGAGGTCCCGGGTTCAAATCCTGGTCAGGGCATTTATTTTAGTGTTTATCACGGATATTTGTTCCTGAGTTATGGATGTTTTCTTTGTATTTAAGTATTTATTTGTATATATCTATTACATATATCGCCGCCTAGTACCCACAACACAAGCCTTATTGAGCTTACTGTGGGACTAGGTTGATTTGTGTAAGATTTATAAAAGAGTGTTATGAAATTATACCAGAATCGATAGAAAAGTAAGAATGCACTACAATTCCGATAGAAAAGGTTTTCTAATAATAGTTATAGTTAGGAGCACTTTAAGCCTGCAACGAAGTGAAACCGTGCGAAATAAACTCAAATTGGTTCTGGATAGAAACCCCGATGTTAACGAATTAAGGAATATGTCTTCAATGGAAAATTATAGACAAGTCCTAAAACACGCAACCATGACATCGGTACATGTAGAGCGATCATTTTCCACACATAAATGTGTCTTCAATAAATTAAGAAACCGATTTACTTCGAAAAACCAGGAACAAGTGTGGCTATAGTCCATTTATTTTATAACATAAATACGCACTTAATTGAAGACAGTGAGGAAGACATCGAACACTTAATTCCAGTCACCAATTGTAGTTTAATGGCGTAGAAAATAATATATATGGCGGGTTTACTTCTTAAACTAGTAATTTTGTTAAAAAAAATGTGAATAATATTTTGATTAAAAAATCATATTACAATTTCACAAATAATAATATAATAATAATTTTATTTCGTTTTATTGATAAGGTAACCGCATCATAAGGTTACCCAATAATAACGGTAACCTCATTGAAGCGGAAACCATAACCTTTAATACGGTTAAGCTCAATACTCTATCGCGATAGGGTTTTTTTAAGGGTTCTCTTTGGGTTATTTTAACCTTATTATCAGTGGGTTGTTTGGTGTTTTACTAAATTTAAACTAGCTAGCTACTCGTATAAAGCTCTGGTCGTAGTCGCGTTGCTGAAGCATGAAATAAAATAAAAATAAAAGTAAAAGTGAAAGTGAAAGTAAAAGTAAAAGTAAAAATATAAGCTATTGATACCGGTACCATCTGAAGTGAAAGTGAAAGTGAAAGTGAAAGTGAAAGAGAAAGTAAAAGTAAAAGTGAAAGTGAAAGTGAAAGTGAAAGTAAAAGTAAAAGTAAAAGTAAAAATATAAGCTATAGATTTGGATACCGGTACCATCTGCTCATCAGTACAAGTCGAATGAGCCCAAAGAGCATGCGTCTATGATGCGCCAAACCCGAGATCCAGTAGGTATCTCCAGGGTCCAGCATGAGCTCCAGATTTTGATACCGGTGCCATCTGCTCATCAGAACAAGTCGAATGAGCCCAAACAGCATGTCTATGATGCGCCAAACCCGAGATCCAGTAGGGATCCCCAGGGTCCAGCATGAGCTCCAGATTTTGATACCGGTACCATCTGCTCATCAGTACAAGTCGAATGAGCCCAAACAGCATGCGTCTATGATGCGCCAAACCCGAGATCCAGTAGGGATCTCCAGGGTCCAGCATAAGCTCCAGATTTTGATACCGGTACCATCTGCTCATAAGTACAAGTCGAATGAGCCCAAACAGCATGAGTCTATAATGCGCCTAACCCGAGATCCAGTAGGGATCCCCAGGGTCCAGCATGAGCTCCAGATTTTGATCCCAGTACCATCTGCTCATCAGTACAAGTCGAATGAGCCCAAACAGCATGCGTCTATGATGCGCCAAACCCGAGATCCAGTAGGGATCTCCAGGGTCCAGCATGAGCTCCAGATTTTGATACCGGTGCCATCTGCTCATCAGTACAAGTCGAATAAGCCCAAACAAAATGAGTCTATGATGCGCCAAACCCGAGATCCATTAGGGATCCCCAGGGTCCAGCATGAGCTCCAGATTTTGATACCGGTACCATCTGCTCATCAGTACAAGTCGAATAAGCCCAAACAGCATGCGTCTATATGATGCGCCAAACCCGAGATCTAGTAGGGATCTCCAGGGTCCAGCATGAGCTCCAGATTTTGATAACGGTGCCATCTGCTCATCAGTACAAGTCCACTGAGCCCAAACAGCATGCGTCTATGATGCGCCAAACCCGAGATCCAGTAGGGATCTCCAGGGTCCAGCACGAGCTCCAGATTTTGATACCGGTGCCATCTGCTCATCAGTACAAGTCGAATGAGCCCAAACAGCATGCATCTATGATGCGCCAAACCCGAGAACAAGTAGGGATCTCCAGGGTCCAGCATGAGCTCCAGATTTTGATAACGGTGCCATCTGCTCATCAGTACAAGTCGAATGAGCCCAAACAGCATGCGTCTATGATGCGCCAAACCCGAGATCCAGTAGGGATCTCCAGGGTCCAGCACGAGCTCCAGATTTTGATACCGGTGCCATCTGCCCATCAGTACAAGTCGAATGAGCCCAAACAGCATGAGTCTATGATGCGCCAAACCCAAGATCCAGTAGGGATCCCCAGAGTCCAGCATGAGCTCCAGATTTTGATACCGGTACCATCTGCTCATCAGTACAAGTCGAATGAGCCCAAACAGCATGAGTCTATGATGCGCCAAACCCGAGATCCAGTAGGGATCCCCAGGGTCCAGCATGAGCTCCAGATTTTGATACCGGTACCATCTGCTCATCAGTACAAGTCGAATGAGCCCAAACAGCATGAGTCTATGATGCGCCAAACCAGAGATCCAGTAGGGATCCCCAGGGTCCAGCATGAGCTCCAGATTTTGATACCGGTACCATCTGCTCATCAGTACAAGTCGAATGAGCCCAAACAGCATGAGTCTATGATGCGCCAAACCCTAGATCCAGTAGGGATCCCCAGGGTCCAGTATGAGCTCCAGATTTTGATACCGGTACCATCTGCTCATCAGTACAAGTCGAATGAGCCCAAACAGCATGAGTCTATGATGCGCCAAACCCGAGATCCAGTAGGGATCCCCAGGGTCCAGCATGAGCTCCAGATTTTGATACCAGTGCCATCTGCTCATCAGTATACGTCGAATGAGCCCAAACAGCATGAGTCTATTATGCGCCAAACCCGAGATCCAGTAGGGATCCCCAGGGTCCAGCATGAGCTCCAGATTTTGATACCGGTACCATTTGCTCATCAGTACAAGTCGAATGAGCCCAAACAGCATGCGTCTATATGATGCGCCAAACCCGAGATCCAGTAGGGATCTCCAGGGTCCAGCATAAGCTCCAGATTTTGATACCGGTGCCATCTGCTCATCAGTACAAGTCGAATGAGCCCAAACAGCATGAGTCTATGATGTGCCAAATCCGAGATCCAGTAAGGATCCCCAGGGTCCAGCATGAGCTCCAGATTTTGATACCGGTACCATCTGCTCATCAGTACAAGTCGAATGAGCCCAAACAGCATGAGTCTATGATGCGCCAAACTCGAGATCCAGTAGGGATCCCCAGGGTCCAGCATGAGCTCCAGATTTTGATACCGGTACCATCTGCTCATCAGTACAAGTCGAATGAGCCTAAACAGCATGCGTCTATGATGCGCCAAACCCGAGATCCAGTAGGGATCTCCAGGGTCCAGCATAAGCTCCAGATTTTGATACAGGTGCCATCTGCTCATCAGCACAAGTTGAATGAGCCCAAACAGCATGAGTCTATGATGCGCCAAACCCGAGATCCAGTAAGGATCCCCAGGGTCCAGCATGAGCCCCAGATTTTGATACCGGTACCATCTGATCATCAGTACAAGTCGAATGAGCCCAAACAGCATGAGTCTATGATGCGCCAAACCCGAGATCCAGTAAGGATCCCCAGGGTCCAGTATGAGCTCCAGATTTTGATACCGGTACGATCTGCTCATCAGTACAAGTCGAATGAGCCCAAACAGCATGAGTCTATGATGCGCCAAACCCGAGATCCAGTAGGGTTCCCCAGGGTCCAGCATGAGCTCCAGATTTTGATACTGGTACCATCTGCTCATCAGTACAAGTCGAATGAGCCCAAACAGCATGAGTCTATGATGCGCCAAACCCGAGATCCAGTAGGGATCCCCAGGGTCCAGCATGAGCTCCAGATTTTGATACCGGTACCATCTGCTCATCAGTACAAGTCCAATGAGCCCAAACAGTATGAGTCTATGATGCGCCAAACCCGAGAACCAGTAGGTAGCCCTAGGGTCCAGCATGAGCTCCATCTCGTGATATTGGTCCCGACTTCCGAACCCGAGATGCATTTTTAAAATTAATTATTAGTGTAAGACATGATTAATTTAGTTACACTAACGTTAATCTAATTAACTGTAATTCTTATTAAATTTTCGAGACGTTAGTGTAACTAATAGGTTAATTCTAATTGACGGTTAGTGTAATTGACGACGTCACAAAATAATTGCGAACTAACGTTAGCAAAAATTTATGTTAGTGTAATTGATTTAGTTACGGAATTAATCTTCAATCTTATTGATCAATTTTCAATTCTAATTGAAATTAACGGCCAACACTTACTGTGTGCTTGGCCATTAAAAACTTCGTTCGATATCAAAATAGAATTCAACACATAAATCCCGTCCAAAATATTGGCCAGGTCCAGGATAATGGGGCAAGTTCTGGAAATCAAGATATAGTACGCGCCGGTACATAACACATTTCAGGATTACGATCCGGCCCCAAATTAATTGTACCCTGTATACCTACGAGTTTCCTCATAATTTAAGGGGTCTAAAAATAATCGTTTGAAGGAATGGAAACAAAGGTACAATTTCACTACATTTTGAAATTGATCTGGAAAGCTAATTAAGTAGTTAAGTACTTGGTTTTATTAAATGTTTAAAAATATATAGGTATAAATTAAAAATTAATTAAATAGTGAGTAATGGTGCCATATTGCGGCCATTACAATGCAAAAAAGCGTGATGAAAGTTTTAAAACATTATTATGAAATACAGAAGATTTCAAAGAAAAAAAAACGCCTGTAGTTTTTGTACGAGCTATTTTATCGAATGCTTACGATGTGTATTGGTTGGCATCAATTTACTACCACTCGGTATCAGGAAATGTTTTTAAAGCCTTCGTCATTGAATTCCAGTTTCGACTGCAAGCAGCAACACGATTATTTTATTTAAAAAATCAAGGACGATATAGTGTTGCTGCTGGCAGTCGAAACTGGAATTCCACCTTTATATGGCGATATAAGACGGCGGTAAAGTACTATTAGTTATTCTGTGACGGCGGTCTCGGCTTATCCGCAAATTAGATTTGTACATCGAGCACCGGAACTGGCCGGCCCAGGGACGATTTTATTTATTAATTGCGAAAAAGCTTTGAATTTATTAGCCTATACTTTTTTTTCTAAACCGAATGTAAATTGATAATACTAGGAAATCATAATAGGTAAGTTACAAGGACATACCCATTTATATCTATGCAAAGCAAGTTTTTCCTTACCGATAAGTTTACACTACTTATCCTTTTCCCGGCTTATACCATATTTTTATACCTTTACTTACGAAATATTTGGGAACACATGTTATTCTTTACTCGGATTATCCACAAATCAGATATGTAAGCCGAATTCTCGGATCTGCCCAAGGAGACGATATTTTATACAAAATAGGAGGAATCAGGTGTGTTTTCTATTTATTCGACTGTCCTGGCGGTAAACGTCCGACTTTTAATTCGGAGGTCTCGGATTGAAACCACGGCTCATATACCACTGGAACTTATATACGAAATTTTAAAAAAATAAATTTGAGACCATATAACTTTTTTAAATATGTTATTGTCCTGTGTTTTTCTTTCTGTGTTGCCTGTTAAATGTTTTAATTTATTTAAGATTGTCCCCAAATATTTATTTATTTATTTATTTTTTGTCTGTAGTTGTGTCGTCACTCGTTAGTCATACATAAGTTAGCTATAAGTTAGGTCCCCACTGAAAATCACCGCCTCGGCTTGTCGTGCCATTATGTTGAGTGGGTCCTTTTTATCGTCCGTTTATTATTTATTTATTTAATCAAAAAGACGTTTACATGGCATTACAGTTTAACTAATGCGCCATGAAACTACAATAACATTTAAAAATAACATTAAACAACAAAATAATAACAGATTACATAACAGTTGCACATCTTTTATCCATCCCCTCACAGAATTTCAAACATTCACTATAAACAGTCGTCCATCGTGTTAGGATAGTCCTCAATAAAACAATGTCACTGCTAATTAATAATTACTATTTATTCTTACACTTTTCTCCTCGTCCTTATAAAACGTCCATCATTCCTCGAACTAACTGACTGCTGTCCCCTTCTACCCTTTTCTTTATATTTTTTTCAAAATCTCCCGATCTACCTTCAATCATAAATATTATCAGTGCTATCACCTTAAAAATGCTTTAAAACTGTATTTTTTTAAATAAAAGATTGATTCAAAGTAATCGAACCTTACATTCGACCATCCTGACGTCATGTATGGTCCCCATACACGCGCCTGGTGGAACCTTACATTCGGTCAGTTAATTCGTAACAAATATTGTGTTATTACATCATTTTACATCTTTACATGATATATTGACTCTACTTTTAGGTTATTTTTTTTTATTTACATTTATCTAATCAGACAGTCATACAGCAAAATGAAATAGATGGGTAATGCAATTAATAAAAACATTTCAATAAATGTTCACTCGTACACAAGCTTTCTCAAATATCGGTTTTAGGGAAGTTGATAAATCAAAACAAGAACCAATCAATTCTCAAGGGACTTAACTATAACCTCGAACCAATCACTTCTCGAGGAACTGAAACTACAACCTCGAAACAATCACTTCTCGAGGCACTTAAACTACAACCTCGAACCAATCACTTCTCGAGGCACTTAAACTACAACCTCGAACCAATCACTTCTCGAGGCACTTAAACTACAACCTCGAACCAATCACTTCTCGAGGCACTTAAACTACAACCTCGAACCAATCACTTCTCGAGGTATCACCATTAGGTATTCCTTGAACCAATCAATTCTCAAGGTTTACCCTCCGGTTACATCAATTTTAGCGAACCAATCGATTCTCGCATTCCCATCGTCAAGGTGCAAACCACTCAATTCTCGCCCTTGACCTGGAACAAGACAAAGACCTCTATGTAGTACAATTCTAATAATTCAATCTGACATTTTATTTCGCTTCTTCATCAAGATTATCAACAATATCATCATCTTCATTTAATTTTAACGCAGGAAATTAATCCAAGGTCTTATTCTATTAGCAGCTACTGTTGTTTTGCTTCTATTTTTCATGCCTTCAAAGCCGGGAATAACCCGTTTATACCCGTCGTTTCCTAAAGATTAAATTACTTTGTAAGGTCCCTTATACGAAGGCAGTAAAGCTCTTTCCATTATTTTGAAAAACAGTTGTAGTTGTAGTCATTTTAACTAGATCCCCGACTGCGTAAGTATGCGCAAGTCATCGTCTACCCTCATCGTAACGTTTCTTTTTTTTTTACTAAAGGACTATTTAGTTCGATTTTCATGACAACGGTGTCCGTACAACCTAAACCTGACAACTCATATGAAAAGCAGTGCTTATACTTTTCAAGCAAATCTATTTTATGTTTATCTGCTTCAGTAACCGTTTCGCCTACATTGACCTGATCAATATCTATTCTATTGTGGCCGCACATTCAGCTATATCAGTCACATAAGAGAGTACCAGTGTCGCTCTCAACGGTAGAATGCAGTCGCTGTAGCCGAAAACGGCTAGGAGGAGACGATGATGATGATCTATTGATTTAGCCATAGAGCCTATAGAATAATAACTTGACCTATCATTTGGTGATGGCGTCCTTAACCTTAGCTGAAAGCGTCATTATACGATTAACTACCACTACCCTTTCTCCGCGAGAAATCACTGCATTTTTGTGTAATACGCATCGAACTGTACAAGGTGTAATAACGACATTTAGGAAAACATCCTTAACGGGGTAGACTCCTCCACATACGACAAACTGTTGATTTGGTTTTCTTATGACTTTGTGTTTAACAATACGTTTCCAGTAAACTCTGGTTACGAGACAGCCTTAACACTGGCTATGCCATGTAAAATACTTTAATTATTGATTATAAACCCTAATACTATCTTCTTTCTCGGTGTAGGAGTCATAGTTAGGAATCTCAACGCCTATGTTATAAAATTGTAACCTAGTTGAATCTTTAATATCAAGAATATGCGGTTGCTCGGTGAATGATTGACCAACCAGCACAGGTCTATTTAATAGGTGTTCTGTTACTACTTTACACTAAACGGTTGCATCCACTCCATCAATTGACAGTTTCAAAGAAACGGATCCTAATGACTGTGCCGTACTGTTACCAAAACCTATAAATGTACCTGGTATTCCATCGTGAGTAACAGTAAACAGCGGCAAAAGAAATTCCTTCACTAATGTACCTCACTCCAAAATCTATAAATGCATTCATTGGAAAGCCATTGACCGCTATTTTGTAGAAATATTTTCCATTCGGTTTCGAATTTATAATACACATCGTGACTTTTGCCGTTTTTTTAAATAACCTGACGGTGGCAAACAAGCATACGGCCCACCTGATGGTAATCAGCCACCGCAGCCCATGAACGCCTGCAACTCCAGAGGTGTCACATGCGCGTTGCCGACCCTACAAAAGGAGGATTCACTGTGTTGACGACTAAAGGAACACGATGCTCACTCGTCGTCAACACACTGGGTCCTCTTTGAGCTCTTATTCAGAAATTGTAGATTTTTCTTTGGAAAAACAGTTTTCGATAACATGTCCTACTTTGTTGCACCGATTGCACTTAAGCAAGGGTTTCGGGCACTGTAAGTAAGGGTGCGCCTTTTCTTTACAGTTGAAACAATTAGTGTTCGTATTTGAAGTCGCTCTGAAAGGAGACCTATTGGTTTTATTGTTATCAACTGAACCAGGTGCAGCATTAGCAGTTTTATTTTTGAATGATGTATATTGTGACACGTAAGACTCTTTATTACTCATTAGAAACTGCAATAAAACATCTGGTTCAGTAAACCTAAGCGCCAAAGCACTAGACTTAGTAGTCTTATCAGTAATTCCATGGATCAGGCAATCTACCGCGCGTTTACCTTTTATCTCACAGTTATTTAAAAGGGCAAGTTTTTCATAGAAGTAAACTTCGATTGGTTCATTAAATCGACTATGCCGCTTAAGCATCTCCTCTAGGGACTGACCGTAATTCTGGTCGCAAGGAAAGGCGCTGGTAAGTTTTTCTTGCCACTCGGGCCAAGTGAACAAAATAGAACTCTGACTCTCGTACCAGGTCTTAGCCAGTCCCCGGAGTTTCTGCATCGCGAAATGTACAGTGGTTTTATCGTCCCAGCTGTAAACAGAGGCACATTCATTGACTTTTCGTAGCCATACGTCAATACGTTGACTTTTAGCTGAGGGATCAAATTCCGGTACTATATTTTTAAAATCCAAACCTTTAATATTCATGTGTGTGCTCTGGTTTACAGCCTGCGACGATGAGCCATTTTTAAGTGACTGCATTAAAATTAAAATATCTTTACTAGAAAATACTGGACTACGTGACCTGGTTTCACGACGCTTCCCACTTGGATGACGGTCCCGTCGTCGATATGGCTCCGGTTGCACAGTGTGTCGGTCACGGCTGGGTTCGCTGATGCGACTCGGACGCTCGTTCCTCTCAGGGCTGGGACGTCTGCTTCGCCGCTGAGTTCTCTCTGTGCTAGGACGGCGGCTCCTGCTCCTGCGATGCCGGCTCCGACGTGCATTCCTCTCGAAGCTGGAGCGACAACTCAGGCACTCACTCCGTCTCCTTTGATCCTCCTCGCGCTCGCGTAACAGGTCTCGTTCTAACTGACGTACGCGTTCGCGTTCACGATCAAGTTCTCTCTCCCGATCTTGTATGCGACGGCGGCAGGAACTCCGGCTGCGCCTGCTCACGCGACTCCGGCTTCGAGAGTGTCTGTCACCCGGTGCATTGTTCTCATGTCGCAATGGAGTCATCAGCCTGTGATTGTGTCCATTGCGGTCTTTGTTAGCTTCATCATCCATTTCCTGGAACTTAGAAACAAAAATATGAGCCACGTTCAATTATTACGTGCCCCTGCATGTTTATCTTGGGTTCCGAATATTGCTAACTTATCATTCAAATGAAACTAAAATCAAAAATAGTTAAAAGAGATACACAGCCACTGCAAAAATTGCGAGTTACACAATAAATTACTTTATTATTTTTATTTATTTTTATTCACTCGATGGTATGTATCTATTGTCGTGTCCCATACCTGCTTATTATTTAAAACAAAGAGCATAAGTTAAATTTAAACATTAGAATATAATTAAACTTACACTGTAATTGTTAGGGTAAACTATAAACATTCTACTTACAACTGTTTAATACATCCATTAGACTTCAAAATTCGAAACCTAAGTATTTAAAAATCTGTGTTTTAAAACTGCCAGATTAGTTATAATATAATTTTTAAGAAAAAAAAACCGACTTCAATGGGGGTAGCCGGTGAAGGATTATTGTAGATGGTGCACTTAGATTCCATACAATGAAATAACTTGCTTAAAAAACGCAGCGGAGAGGACAAATCGCCAAACGTGAACTATGCGTCGTTGAAGAGTTCCGTTCTGATTATCATCAGCAGTTCTACTTCATCAAATGTCACTCTTTTGAATGAAAATGCTTGATTTGTTGATAAAAATACAAAAGTCACTTTATGTATGCCTTTAAGATTTGAGGAATTCCCTCGATTCCTCGTGGAACTCATCATCAGAACTTGAGCTTGCCGAAAATTGGTCCTGACAATCTAACTTGCTTAACAAACATAGCGAAGAGGAAGAATCGCCAAACATGAACTATGCGTCGTTGAAGAGTTCCGTTCTGTTCATCATCAGCAGTTCCACTTCATCAAATGTCACTCTTTTGAATGAAAATGCTTGATTTGTTGATAAAAATACAAAAATCACTATGTGTAAGCCCTTAAGATTTGAGGAGTTCCCTCGATTCTTCATGGATCCCATCATCAGAACTTGAGCTTGACGAACATTTGTTCTGACAATTAAACTTGCTAAACAAACACAGCGAAGAGGACGAATCGCCAAACGTGAACTATGCGTCGTTGAAGAGTTCCGTTCTGATCATCATCAGCAGTTCTACTTCATCAAATGTCACTGTTTTGAATGAAAATGATGGTTTTGTTGATAAAAATATAAAAATCACTATATGTATGCCTTTAAGATTTGAGGAGTTCCCTCGATTTCTCATGGATCCCATCATCAGAACTGCGTTTTGACAAAAAACGGGACCAATCTGTATATATATACTTACAATCAAAAAAAGAATTTTCAAAATCGGTTCAGACATGACGGAGTTATGGAGTAACAAACATAAAAAAAAAAAAAACATACACGCCGAATTGAGAACCTCCTCTTTTCAAATCTTGAAGTCGGTTACAAATTACAATACCATTGGAAGAAGAAGCCTCAGGAAATAATAAGTAAGCGGCATCTAACATTTCTTAACTACACTTACTTATTTACTTAATGTGTCTTAGCATAAACGTTGTGTATAACGTGCTATATTTGAAATTTAGAATTTTATTTTGTGTCAAAAGTATGGCTATTAACAGCAAGTATTTTCATTTGTCAATGTTAAAATGTGAATTACACACATTTTGTCGTACTCGTAATGCTCACTAATAGGTAATTAAGTAAACATTTGATAACGGCAATTGGAACGTAACGTATTTTGTGCCTATGTATTTGCCGTCCTAAATGTTATTTACTAAGTTTCAGGCGTGTACTTACGTTTCATAACGCTGGTTCTTCCGCTTCTGACTTGTTAGGATAGTCCTCAATAAAACAATGTCACTGCTAATTAATAATTACTATTTATTCTTACACTTTTCTCCTCGTCCTTATAAAACGTCCATCATTCCTCGAACTAACTGACTGCTGTCCCCTTCTACCCTTTTCTTTATATTTTTTTCAAAATCTCCCGATCTACCTTCAATCATAAATATTATCAGTGCTATCACCTTAAAAATGCTTTAAAACTGTATTTTTTTTAAATAAAAGATTGATTCAAAGTAATCGAACCTTACAATCGCCACGCAAACAGATCACACTCCGGTACTGATGCCAAGAACGCATTTAGTTGTGTGAGAGCACGACACGAGTGAGTGGCGAGTTCTTGCGCGCCTGAGTGCGCGCCTCTGGTACCATTAAGAGGTCGCGTTGCCGGGCCTGAGGGTCATCCTAGGGACGTCGGGAACGAACAGTCGCACAAGACGACCTATCAGCTCCGGACAGTCAGACTCGCCGCGCAGGACTCGACATGCGGTAATAAGCAAACGGAAGTTGCGCCTGTTAGTGTAATATTCTAGTATGTAGTTTATTGGCTAAATATATAAAGTATTATCATGACTAATCTGAGTTAATAATTATATTTTCCTTAGTTTTCTAAATATATTCACCGCTTATTTGACAAATTTGTAAACACACAGACACGGTAACTCAAATAATTTTGTTAAATGATAGACGAGGGTAGACGTAGTGAATAATCATTGACCTGTTTGATAATCTTAATAAGATTAATAATTGGTATCCAAGTGTCTGGTTTTAGATTCCTTAAATATTAATTTCAATATTATGTTCTTGTTGTTTATATTTTCTAAGTGCTTACTTATAACCTGATTTTAACCTTTCAATAAAAAAGTAACCAACATGGATACTTGTCTATCCTCAATCTTAGTGACGTCACTTGTTTATTGAATCGAAGTGGTGTGATTGGACACCTGGGGGTGGTGTATAAAACACCAATACCTGCTACTTTTGGGGGCATTATAACACTAGCGGCTCTGAACAGAAGGTGGTGCCCAAACTGTGCCAGTTAAGTAACCTTATTATTTACTTTATATTTTGTTAATCATTATGACCTTTTATTACTTTTGCCGTGCTATGCTTGCGCTCAATGAACTGTCTATAGTGCTGCCCTCCTGTGATTTGTTTGCGGTTTGCGGACAGCTGGGTGATGATACTGATGATTGAGAGAGAGTGTTTGAAAATATGTGAGAGTTTGACTTAGTGTAATGGTTTTATTATTTATTTTTTAATCATGTTTTAGTTTTATTTGACATTATATTATGAATACTTTTTGTATACTGCATTATGGAATTATATAACTGAAATTATGGAAAATGTAATGACTTGGGATTTAACCTGTAATATTACGTTTTTTTATGAATAAATTGAATAAATTACTCACTGATTTGATCACTTATTAATAATTGTGTCATTTTACTGAATTTTCAAAAGTTATTATATAGATGATTGAAAGTTGTAATATTTTGTATCATTAAATTCATTAACTTATAATTTATTGGATAATTTTGGGACACTTGTATAATCTTGTGTTTGAGAAGTATTAATTACTTAAAAGAAATAACGATACCTGTAATGTACTATTATTGTAATATTTATTGAAAAGAATATACCTCGCCAAGTTTCTTGCCGGTTCTTCTTGAGGCAGAGGTCTACTTTCCGAACTGGCGGTAGAATCAGTACCTTTTTGATTTTGCAATAAATCATGATTATTAAAATATTCATTTGTTTTATCTTTTTTACCTTTAATCTAACATCAGAAGTTGGTTTCGTATTTACGCTCCACACCTATTATAATGTTTCAGTTGTGATACGAATGTGAGGAATTGAGATCAGCCTGGAGCCACTGGACAAGCCTCCGACGTAGACCAGAGCCAAACCTGACCACGGTAGCTGACACGATTACGTAACTGCTAAAGTGATGGACCATATACAACACCAATGGACATTTAAGGACAGGTTTTTCCGATTTTTTTTTATCACTTATATTATTATGAGGATGACAAGAGATAATATCATCCTTAGAATATTCAGATTCTCTATTTTCCGCTAATTTACTTCACATTTTTCCTCATACTTGTATTTTAGTGTATTAGTCCAAATAATTTTGAATTCTAGTGTTTCATATCCCTAAGTTTAATCAATTACACTAAAATATAGATTTGATACCGTTCAAATGACATTCTGAGGTCATGCAAAACAATGAGGATAATACAAAATAATTGAATTAAATAAGAATTACATTAAAATTATTAGTCAACACGATCAACATTGATTGTAAAAATTGTAATTACAAGTGTGACATGTCTTTGGAGGATATCAGCAAGCAATTGCGTTCTGACCGAAGCTACACCGAATCCAATGCATTAAAATTAAAGTTCTCGAGCTGGAAATCGTTTGATAATCGCTGATATTTCTGGTATGTTAGAAATGATTATTCTAATAGTTAGTAAAATACTACTACGAATATACTCGTATATATGGTATTAGTTTAGATTTTATATAAATCTAAATTTTTGTTTTTTTTGGCATCAGATTGTTAAAAAAAAGTTATCATTATAGCATAGATAATTACACTTTGCTAGACTTGTCATCTAAATAAATTAGTATTAAACAGTATTTTAATTGTTATAACAAAAGTACTAGCGATCCAGATAACTTACGACAAATAAGTAAAAAAATAAACAATATGTAGTTCTAATGCTCTGTATATTTTTTAAATTCATACTGAAGTGTAACATAATCTTAAAATGGTGTATCCGTGGGACACGGCACAGATTCAAATCCATCCAACATTTCTTCAATTTCAATGGCGGTCCGGCCCTACCCAACCCGTCTACCTCTACCCTGTACTAGCGACGTTTCCTTGTTGTTGGCCATTTCTGTTTTTTATAATTTTACATTTTTGATAAATAAATGAGAAAATATGTAGTTCTGATACACAGATCTGCTTAAAATAAGAATAAAAACTATTGGAACAATAATTTCAGAGACTTGTAGCTGTGATTTATTACGCTTTTATAACTTAATATATTTTTAAAACTGTTTTTTTTGTGCTCCTTTTTTTCTTTTTAGTTACACAATATGATATGTTGTAATATTGTTAACATTCTAATTTGCATAACATATAATGTTTGAGATGTTTGAGCATTACATCATTTCAGTTTTAGCGTTACATTATAAAATAAGACCTCTATATTTGGCCGAAACAAACGACAAAACATAATCAGCCTGTGCTGATTGCAGGTTTTTTTTTACGTAGTACTAATGTTTGAACTATATTTTTCTGTTTTTATTCACCGTTTTACCTGTTAACCAGAATTTAAAACATTTTAGTCTCATATTTTTATCACTTGGACAGATTGTCCGTTGTAGGAAGTATTTGGGTGAAAATTTCCTTTTTTTTTGGATAAATGGTTAAAATTTAGTACACCTACCTACTTCAGTGTCAATAACATGTTATACTAATATTATGCTGATATTTTAAACTTGTACTTAATAAAGTTTTTGTACGTTTAACTGCGATATGTATGGAAATTTTCATTTTGTTTTCAGTAAGTTATTTTAAGTAATACAAATTTGCTAGTATCGTCAAACCTCTTAAAAATAGTGAAATTAAATTAAATTAAATTAATGTTTATTTCAGGCCTTAATACTTGAATCAGCTTGTTTGCACATAATTATATAACATTTTATTGAATACTGTTTTAATGTATAATATAGAAAGGAAAACAATTCTTAGGAAAGTCATTATTTTAGAATTAGCTTTGTTACATAACAAAGTTAAAATGACATAACTGGAGACGTGTAAAGACCAATCAGTCGTCCCAGAAAGTAAAGACGAAAATATGTATGAAGAAGGCGTAAATATATGTCTGAGGCTAGGACTTATTTTAGGTTGATGCGTCTTTACTAAGTTTCTTATGTTATATAACTATTTATCCTCTTCCAACCAGTGCCATATGATACAGCCCCTAAAAAAAATGTTGCCTCGTCAAAAACAATCATTTCAGCCCATACAAAAGGCCTACTAGTCGCAACCTAAGAATTTTTCACACGCTGATTACATCATCCCATCAGTTAAATTCTGTTTTGTAGATGCCTACTTGTAAAGTTTGATATGACTATGGCTATTAGAAAGAGTCTAAATCAAGTGTTTGAAAAAGTTATGCATACTATAATTTTGCATTTTCAAGAACTATACAATAATAATTTTAACTGATAAAAATACAGTTTGATAGAACAATGATATAAAACTATTTATTTTTATTTTCTCAAATCGTTAACCTTCATGGACCTAACTACATGAGCATACTTTAACTACATGGGTATACTTTTGACACACACTTCTCTATAGAGCTTCCTACTTACTTTAAATGGTCTTTGTGAAATACTTTGTAGCTCATGACGTGATGTAAACGCGAGGCACTGAGCACGGAATCAGTGTTCAGTCGCGCAGTCTAATATGTAGAGACAAATGTAGAGTCGAATACGTAGAGCCACATGTAGAGTCGAAAATGTAGAGCCACATGTAGAGTCGAAAATGTAGAGCCACATGTAGAGTCGGAAATTTAGAACCACATGTAGAGCCACATTTAGAGTCCTATATCTAGAGCCATATTTTGAGTCAAATATGTATTCAAATATTGATTCAAATATGTAGAGCCATGTACAGCCATACGTGGAGTTGATATAAGTTACGGTAAAATTTATTTTATTTGACGAAACGTAATTATTACAATAAATAAATCAATATCAATTTGAGAAAAAAAAACAGAATATTAATAGTTACGAGTACCATGTATAGATGAATTATCGAGATCATGGAATTGCATTTGTAGTGGTTGTACCGTTTGCAACAAAAGGAGAATAATTTTCTCTTAATTTTATAAAATTACATACCCTTAAGAAATGGAATAAGTAGTAGTCCTCTGTTTTTTGCTTTTAGTCGCTATCATGTTCTTCATCTGAGCTGTCACAAGTATTGATAATAAGATTGTTTGAAATTCGATCCATTTCCCCTTCCTGACATCGATATTTATATTCTTCACTTTCGACATGGCGACAAATATTTTCCCAGTCCTCAGCAGTAATAGTATTCATTCGTTCAGTTGCTAAACTCATAATGCCTTGCATGTTTAATGAAACGTTTCTTTTCGCTACATATCCTTTTACCAAATATTTTCGATCGGATTGAATGTCGGGTGATACGGTGGCAATCGTAAAACGGAGTGGCCATGTTCTTTTAAAATTGCATCTATGTGGTACTCACGAAACCGCTCTTTATTTTGTTTAATTAAATCATACAAACTGGTTTTGTACATCAACGGGCTATACGAAATGTTGTGTTCTGTCAACCAATCCATCATTTCTTGTTTATGAGAATTTGACGTTGGAGCACGATTCAAAAGTTTGTTGTGATAGGACGCATTATCTACGATAAGTACGCTATTCGGTTTAAGGTTCGGTATTAATTTTTCTTTTAACCATTTTTTGTAGTTGACAAAGTTCATCTGGTCATGGTAATCTCCCGTTTTTTAGTTTGCCTTAAACATTAACAAATCGTTGGGAATAAAACCATCTTTTCCTCCTGCGTGCACTATTATTAACCGCTGGCCAGTACAGATTTGTTTTTTTACACCAAATTCTGTTCCATCGGTCCAAGCCTCTCCGGACACATGTGAAGTGTGGATGTAGGTTTCATCAGTATAAACTAGTGGTCTATCTTCAGACCGATATTCCGCAATTTTGGTAAGGTAATTTATTCTTAGCAGTCAGATGTTGTGTCTTTCCATTAATATTTTTCGGTTGTCCTCGGTCTTTTTCCATTTAAATCCTAATTTTTGTATTTGTTTTCGTAAGGTGGAAATGCCAAATATGTAATCTATATCGGATTTTAACACAGAGTGGAGTGCCTTTAAGGTTGGAAATTGCTTATGGGACAGATGAAAATTGTATATAGTTCTCCGGATGACTTCCTGATCAAAATCGTCTACTGCTGATGACGGACAAGTACGTAACTTTTTATTTCTCGGGGAGGTGAATTTCTTTGTTGTTGCGAATTTCTCACTATTGCTCTCAGACACAATGTTATAAACAGTAGAGAGACAAACACCTGTAGCTTTTTCAACTAACTGGGCAACGGTGTAAGGGGAATTTAAATTTTTCTTCAGTTCAAGTTCAAAATATTTATAACAGTTAAAAATAATTTGCTTACTTTGACTCTCAATCGGACCAAAATTACTCACTGCTATATTTTTTTTAAATTATGTAACTTACACTTAGTCGTACGGGCTGACACAAAATTATTCTGATAGTTGTGAGAATACAATAAAATCAGACGTAAAAATATATGCACAACGTAAATAATATTCACAATTTGACACTGACATTATTTTGGTATTTACTTATTCAATATATAACAAACCTCTTTTTCTGATAGTACGAGAAAATAGAAAATTCAAATATAGAATGCCTGTAAACATACAATACTACTACATATGCAATTCCATGCTCTCGTTAATTTATCTATACGTACTCTAAAGCCATACGTGGAGTTGATAGATAATACATTATGTTAGGGTTAAATTTATTTTATTTGACGAAACGTAATTATTGCAATAAATAAATCAATATTTATTTATTTATTTAAACTTTATTGCACAAATAAAAAAGTGTACAAGAGGCGGACTTAATGCCTTAAGGCATTCTCTACCAGTTAACCAATATCAATTTGAAAAAAAAAAACCAGAATATGAATAGTTACCATGTACCTACTTTTTTATTAAGTACCTACGTTCGACAAGGGGTTTCTCAAATTACGCCTGAATGTTTTAATAGACTATTGTAACAAGTAAAGTTATTAAAAAACTAACTTCTTAACAGTTTGGCTGTTTCAAAAATGACAAATTAAGCTTCTCTGCCTCGTACAGACTTTATGGCCTGAACACTGTGCTCTTATATAAATAAAAATAATAAAAGATTTACAATATTGTGTTTAGCTTACATTATATATATTATATTATTTTTGATTATGGTATTAAACACTGCGCTGTCGGTCATTAACTTGATGTTTGTCTATGCCACTAGCAGCGGGTGTGTTCGGGCAAACATGTCTAGGTTATTGACAGGTGTTTGTGAATTACCATTTGCTTTCGGTTTGTCGTTTACTTGGTGTTCGTCTATTCCACTAACAGTTTTAATAATCGGTATCCAAGTGTCTGGTTTTAGATTCCTTAAATGTTAATTTCAATATTATGTTCTTGTTGTTTATATTTTCTAAGTGCTTACTTATAACCTGATTGTAACCTTTCAATAAAAAAGTGACCAACATGGATACTTGTCTATCCTCAATCTTAGTGCCGTCACTTGTTTATTGAATCGAAGTGGTGTGATTGGACACCTGGGGGTGGTGTATAAAACACCAATACCTACTACTTTTGGGGGTATTATAACACTATCGGCTCTGAACAGAAGGTGGTGCCCAAACTGTGCCAGTTAAGTAACCTTATTATTTACTTTATATTTTGTTAATCATTATGACCTTTTATTACTTACTGATTTGATCACTTATTAATAATTGTGTAATTTTACTGAATTTTCAAAAGTTTTTATATAGATGATTGAATATTGTAATAATTTGTATCATTAAATTCATTAACTTATAATTTATTGGATAATTTTGGGACACTTGTATAATCTTGTGTTTGAGAAGTATTAATTACTTAAAAGAAATAACGATACCTGTAATGTACTATTATTGTGATATTTATTGAAAAGAATATACCTCGCCAAGTTTCTTGCCGGTTCTTCTTGAGGCAGAGGTCTACTTTCCGAACTGGCGGTAGAATCAGTACCTTTTTGATTTTGCAATAAATCATGATTATTAAAATATTCATTTGTTTTATCTTTTTCACCTTTAATCTAACACGCCTAAGCGTTATATCTGTTCTTGTACAATTTAACTGGTGTGACGTAAATAAATGTATTTTTTAATACAATTGCTCAAAAAGTTTACTTTGTGTAGCTGCAAATCGTGCGTAAAGTTTGATTTTATGCACTAGTGCTAAAAAGTAATCTGATTTGCAAATCGTGCGTAAAATCAAACTTTACGCACGATTTGCAGATCAGATTAGTTTAAATAAATGAGTATGATGCGAGACCCGCTTATAAATGACCCACCTGAACTACGCGCGATTGGGCATAAAGGAGTATTATGCGAGACCCAATAGTAGTACTTGAACAACGCGCGATTGAATGAAGCTGTCTTTCGTACACTGACAGAATATAAATGTAATTTTATTTCATTGTAGTTTTTTCGCAATTGTATTAAAAAACGTTGTTCGACACACGTGCGGAAGTGTCATTTTCACTCGTCCCGAGTCTTGACCCTCGCCTCTCGGCTCGGGTCAAGTAACCTCGGTACTCATGCAAAAAGACATACTTCTCGCACTTGTATCGAAAACTACTATTCTTTCTTTCTTTCTTTCCAATATCATTTGATGTGCGCGTATTATTGACCACCTTACCCGCTGTATGTAAGGCAAATAATTCTCATTCCAATGGTTTCCTGAATACATAAAATAAATAAGTAATAATAACAACATCGCAAACACCATTAAGGAAAGAACATCTTCAAAAGCCCTCGAAAAGATGAAAATATGCTGACCCCATTGAGTAGGTCGTACAAAGTTTTTGATATAATTTTTCGTGGCTCGAGCGGGTGGGTGCAAGTCCGCAAACTTTGGAGATACACCCTGTAATAATAAATAAAGCTATTATGCTATACAGGGTGGTTTAAGCTTTGAAATAAACTTAGTAAAGTTGAACCAACGTTTGGCGTTCACACATATACACATTGGCCTATTTACACATTGATTAGTGATTAGTGTAAATTTTTGAAACCATTTCTCGTAGACAAAACTTACTACAAGGTCGAAGAATACCTACCCACCATACAAATATTTCAGGGCTCAAATTTATAGTCAGTCTTTCTCGTTCCTAATATTTTGTTAATGTTAATTATGATTACCTATCAAAAATAAAATATTAAATTCAACAAAAGTAAAAATTACATAACAATATTGTATTAAAATTTATCAATTTAAATTACTAGTTGAATGTAAACTGTATTTATAATTATTGGTAGTTATTGCTGGTCAATTTAATATTGTTATGCATGCATACTTTAGTGTAAGTAGAACTGTTGAGGACCTTTTGCAGTGCCCTCACAGGGTTGTGTTGAGACATGTAATTCATAATACCTAATGTACACCCAAAGCAAGGAATAAATGAATATTAATATGAAATTTATATATTTGCTAAGTACTTGTGTTTAGTAACATACGTACGAACTCGCACTAAACACTAATAAATGTCGGCAGCCGGATACGAGAATTAATTCAACATTTCGGGTGTATGCAACCATCACCCTAATGAAATAGATACCTACAAGGTAAAATTAAGTCTTTAGCTAAAGTATAATAAGAATCAGTTGCGGCTAGACTTGTACTTTCTCGAGAACGTTCCCCGATTTGTATGGGGAATATTCTCGATCAAGAAAGTTCTCCATACAAAACGGAGAACGTTCTCGAGAAGGGCGCAACTATAGTTGCGGCATGTCAAAAGTAGTAATAGGCAATCCGGAGGTTGTTTGGCTTTCCTTTTCTTCGTAAGTTGTAGGAAAAGCGCTTAACTGTCTAAAAACTAAGTAAGCCGGCAGAAATTTAGTTCTACGAACGCCTTGTCATCTATGATAGGGCGGACACGTCGTCGTACTACAAAACTCGTTTGAACGCTTATGTGTGCACGGCACGTCTTTACGGCAAAAAGTTCAATGTGTGCGTGAGTTGTTACCTTCAACCTGCAGGGTTTGCGCAAGAGTCGATAGTACTTTGCGCACGAGATAGTTTACCCGTCATTTTCTGACTGTATCAATTAAAAAGAGACTGGTAGTCTATCTCACGCGCGAGATACAGTCGCGTCACTAATGTGCTAACCTTGCTGACTGATAGTGATAACTGATAACCTACTAGTTTCCTCCCAATCACCCGCCGCAGGGTGAGGTAATTTCGATTGGGGCGTAGTGTTGCCATCCTGTACGGAATACCACTTCAGTGGCTTTCAAATTACTACCACTACTACCAACTGACGTGTTTCAAGTTTACGTAAATTCCTATTAATCCAATCCTATTCCCCTTTTCACAGCACCCTGTGTTTACCGCAACCCAACTAAGTTCCGTAGAAAGTTCATGAGTCAATTTCAATCTAAGTCCAGTTTCGAGTTTTCAATATCTGGATTGAACCTGGGAATGCACGGAGCACTCCACTTAATAGTTCACTTGATCCGCTGTTTACGTGTTTGCATATCGGTTTTCATGAATTTCATGATATTGAAATTTCGGCCATTTAGGGCGTTATTTTGGTTGTGCAATGTTAATATCGCGAAGGGAGTGGAGTAGACGCGTGGCACGTATGTGTTGTAAATATTTATATACTTTTGGATTACTTTAAAGGATATTATATTATAGTATTAAGTGTTAGTATACCACCAAGTGTGTATATTACCAATAATTCTAAACGGTTTATTTTTCAGTTGCGAATTCACAGCTTAATTAGATACCTTATTATAAATATTATTTGAAACGTAATATCGGGTGCTCAAAAACTCTTAATATATATATGTACATGGTAAATACCCCGTTTCAAATAATATTTATAATGTGAATGACCATGTGAGCTTGAAATCGTATATTTAGATACCTATCCTATTATAAAACAGTTGTGTTAACCTAGAGACTGACAGATATTTCGGAATGTCATTTCCTCCTCGGCTCAATAGAGTTTGGGGTCCGCTCGGCAGCTAATCGCAACAATCGAGGTAACTTTGATCGGCTAGTTTTTACGAAAGCCATCTGACCTTTTAACCTAATTTACTTGCTCTTTTTCGGAATAATTTCGGTTTTCACACGATTCACGATCTTTTGCCTAAAAGCGACCGGTAAATATCAAAGGCAATTTCGTAAATAAGTTAAGAAAAAACAAGTACCAGCCTGGGTTCGAACCCGCGAACTACGGATTGAAAGCACGCCTTCCCGCTCGGCCACTAATGCTTCCAAATGCATAAATATCTTAGTGAAATCCTCGGGCGCCCCAAGAGTGTGTTTACGGGCAAGTTGTGAGGCCCCCGCCTTAAGAGGCCTTATTCCCAAAATGCGCGTATTTTGCGAAATGCATCATTTTCTTCGGAGGTTATAGCGAAAATGCTTTGTGCTTTTAAATTAACTTTTAATGCATATAATAGTCCGTTCCTTTATCTAGACGGCCATGGGAAAAAAAATACATTTTTGAGAAAAACACCTGAAAAACATGGCTTATCTTGGCAGGCCTCTTCAGAGTTTGCAGTTAGACGTCTGGTTTTTTTTCAGATTACTCAAATAAAGGGAACCTTTCTTATAAAATTTGAATACAATTCAATTCAGTATATCATGTTCAAGACGGCAATGGTAAGAAAAATTGAAGATTCATCTCGGATAATAGACAAAATACCTTCTGAATATTGCAATTTTTTTGATGAAAACATTTAATTTTTTTCACGGAAGTCCTATAAATATTCTGCTCTTAAAATATAAATATATTAAAGTTCACCTATAGATCTATCACGAAAAAAAAAATCATTACTGTAACGCAAAATTTAAATAAAGTGTAATTTTTTGAAGATGACTCTAAATCGGTTAAAAACTTGACAAAACACATCGCGCCGTCGCCTCTGGCTCAGTATGGAACGAGAGCTCACAGACGATGGACCTGTGCTAAATCGTCCTACTCGCATTACGTAAGTTTGCCAGCTAGATACACTAAGAGGCCACTAAAACGGGTAACCTTGTATGAAATCCCCAACACGTAGTGACCTGTTTTCATTGCCCTATAGTGGCGAGAAGTGCGATTGAATTATAAAGATCCTTGAAATAAAAGATTGAAATATTTACTTTATATTATTATAGTACATTACTTACCAAGGACTGTAAAAGAAAGAAAGCCCGAAATCGCAGGTATTTGTAACCCGAGCCGCAGGCGAGGGTTGTAAATATGCGATAGAGGGCTTTCTTTTTTACTGCCCGTGGTGAGTACAACAATTAGCGTAGCGTGCGGTAATACTCACATTATGGCCAGGTGTGACTTAAAATGATTTTTTATTTGATAACTAGACAATTTTGTCAAAATCGTCATGGTAGTCATTTCCGACTAATTCGGGTGTGCAGATTTCGAAAATAATGTCTATTTAGAAATCCAAGATGGCGGTCAAACACTTTTTTGGTAAAAATCGTTATGGTAGTCATTTTCGATTAATTCAGGGGTGTAGATTTCGAAAATAAGGACCGTTTTAAAATCAAAGATGGCGGAAACGGAAAATTCTGTCAAAATCGTCATGGTAGTTATTTCCGACTAATTCAGGTAAGCAGATATCGAAAATAATGTCTATTTTGAAATCCAAGATGGCGGTCATACACTTTTTTTGTAAAAATCGTTATGGTAGTCATTTTCGATTAATTCAGGGGTGTAGATTTCGAAAATAAGGACCGTTTTAAAATCAAAGATGGCGGAAACGGAAAATTCTGTCGAAATCGTCATGGTAGTCATTTCCGATTAATTCGGGTAAGCAGATATCGAAAATAATGTCTATTTTGAAATCCAAGATGGCGCTCATACACTTTTTTTGTAAAAATCGTTAAATTTGTCATGGTAGTCATTTTCGACTAATTTGGGTGTGCAGATTTCGAAAATAATGTCTATTTTGAAATCCAAGATGGCGGTCATACACTTTTTTGGTAAAAATCGTTAAATTTGTCATGGTAGTCATTTTCAACTAATTTGGGTACGCAGATTTCGAAAATAATGTCTATTTTGAAATCCAAGATGGCGGTCATACACTTTTTTGGTAAAAATCGTTAAATCGAAAACAAAGACCGTTTTAAAATACAAGATGGAGGACATGGAAAATTTTGTCAAAATCGTCATGGTAGTCGTCTTCGACTAATTCGGGGGTGTAGATTTCGGAAAAAAGGACGTTTTTAAAATCAAAGATGGCGGAAACGGAAAATTCTGTCAAAATCGTCATGGTAGTCATTTCCGACTAATTCGGGTAAGCAGATATCGAAAATAATGTCTATTTTGAAATCCAAGATGGCGCTCATACACCTTTTTTTGTAAGACTCGTTAAATTTGTCCTGGTAGTCATTTTCGACTAATTTGGGTATGCAGATTTCGAAAATAATGTCTATTTTGAAATCCAAGATGGCGGTCATACACTTTTTTGGTAAACCAAAATCGTTAAATTTGTCATGGTAGTCATTTTCGATTAATTTGAGTGTGCAGATTTCGAAAATAATGTCTATATTGAAATCCAAGATGGCGGTCATACACTTTTTTGGTAAAAATCGTTAAATCGAAAACAAAGACCGTTTTAAAATACAAGATGGCGGAAATGGAAAATTTTGTCAAAATCGTCATGGTAGTCGTCTTAGACTATTTCGGGGGGTGTAGATTTCGGAAAAAAGGACGGTTTTAAAA
The DNA here is from genome assembly GCA_947086415.1 of Pammene aurita. NCBI lineage: Eukaryota > Metazoa > Arthropoda > Insecta > Lepidoptera > Tortricidae > Pammene > Pammene aurita. Next base: position 36,931,084 of record OX352297.1, on the reverse strand, counting down.
TCAAAGATGGCGGAAACGGAAAATTCTGTCAAAATCGTCATGGTAGTCATTTCCGACTAATTCGGGTAAGCAGATATCGAAAATAGTGTCTATTTTGAAATCCAAGATGGCGCTCATACACCTTTTTTTGTAAAACTCATTAAATTTGTCATGGTAGTCATTTTCGACTAATTTGGGTAAGCAGATTTCGAAAATAATGTATATTTTGAAATCCAAGATGGCGGTCATACACTTTTTTGGTAAAAATCGTTAAATCGAAAACAAAGACCGTTTTAAAATACAAGATGGCGGAAATGGAAAATTTTGTCAAAATCGTCATGGTAGTCGTCTTAGACTAATTCGGGGGGTGTAGATTTCGGAAAAAAGGACGGTTTTAAAATCAAAGATGGCGGAAACGGAAAATTCTGTCAAAATCGTCATGGTAGTCATTTCCGACTGATTCGGGTAAGCAGATATCGAAAATAGTGTCTATTTTGAAATCCAAGATGGCGCTCATACACCTTTTTTTGTAAAACTCGTTAAATTTGTCATGGTAGTCATTTTCGACTAATTTGGGTAAGCAGATTTCGAAAATAATGTATATTTTGAAATCCAAGATGGCGGTCATACACTTTTTTGGTAAAAATCGTTAAATCGAAAACAAAGACCGTTTTAAAATACAAGATGGCGGAAATGGAAAATTTTGTCAAAATCGTCATGGTAGTCGTCTTCGACTAATACGGGGGTGTAGATTTCGGAAAAAAGGACTGTTTTAAAATCAAAGATGGCGGAAACGGAAAATTCTGTCAAAATCGTCATGGTAGTCATTTCCGATTAATTCGGGTAAGCAGATATCGAAAATAATGTCTATTATGAAATCCAAGATGGCGCTCATACACTTTTTTTGTGAAAATCGTTATTGTAGTCATTTTCGATTAATTCAGGGGTGTAGATTTCGAAAATAAGGACTGTTTGAAAATCAAAGATGGCGCAAACGGAAAATTCTGTCAAAATCGTCATGGTAGTAATTTCCGACTAATTCGGGTAAGCAGATATCGAAAATAACGTCTATTTTGAAATCCAAGATGGCGGTCATAGACTTTTTTTGTAAAAATCGTTATGGTAGTCATTTTCGATTAATTCAGGGGTGTAGATTTCGAAAATAAGGACCGTTTTAAAATCAAAGATGGCGGAAACGGAAAATTCTGTCGAAATCGTCATGGTAGTCATTTCCGATTAATTCGGGTAAGCAGATATCGAAAATAATGTCTATTTTGAAATCCAAGATGGCGCTCATACACTTTTTTTGTAAAAATCGTTAAATTTGTCATGGTAGTCATTTTCGACTAATTTGGGTGTGCAGATTTCGAAAATAATGTCTATTTTGAAATCCAAGATGGCGGTCATACACTTTTTTGGTAAAAATCGTTAAATTTGTCATGGTAGTCATTTTCAACTAATTTGGGTACGCAGATTTCGAAAATAATGTCTATTTTGAAATCCAAGATGGCGGTCATACACTTTTTTGGTAAAAATCGTTAAATCGAAAACAAAGACCGTTTTAAAATACAAGATGGAGGACATGGAAAATTTTGTCAAAATCGTCATGGTAGTCGTCTTCGACTAATTCGGGGGTGTAGATTTCGGAAAAAAGGACGTTTTTAAAATCAAAGATGGCGGAAACGGAAAATTCTGTCAAAATCGTCATGGTAGTCATTTCCGACGAATTCGGGTAAGCAGATATCGAAAATAATGTCTATTTTGAAATCCAAGATGGCGCTCATACACCTTTTTTTGTAAGACTCGTTAAATTTGTCCTGGTAGTCATTTTCGACTAATTTGGGTATGCAGATTTCTAAAATAATGTCTATTTTGAAATCCAAGATGGCGGTCATACACTTTTTTGGTAAACCAAAATCGTTAAATTTGTCATGGTAGTCATTTTCGATTAATTTGAGTGTGCAGATTTCGAAAATAATGTCTATATTGAAATCCAAGATGGCGGTCATACACTTTTTTGGTAAAAATCGTTAAATCGAAAACAAAGACCGTTTTAAAATACAAGATGGCGGAAATGGAAAATTTTGTCAAAATCGTCATGGTAGTCGTCTTAGACTAATTCGGGGGGTGTAGATTTCGGAAAAAAGGACGGTTTTAAAATCAAAGATGGCGGAAACGGAAAATTCTGTCAAAATCGTCATGGTAGTCATTTCCGACTAATTCGGGTAAGCAGATATCGAAAATAGTGTCTATTTTGAAATCCAAGATGGCGCTCATACACCTTTTTTTGTAAAACTCATTAAATTTGTCATGGTAGTCATTTTCGACTAATTTGGGTAAGCAGATTTCGAAAATAATGTATATTTTGAAATCCAAGATGGCGGTCATACACTTTTTTGGTAAAAATCGTTAAATCGAAAACAAAGACCGTTTTAAAATACAAGATGGCGGAAATGGAAAATTTTGTCAAAATCGTCATGGTAGTCGTCTTAGACTAATTCGGGGGGTGTAGATTTCGGAAAAAAGGACGGTTTTAAAATCAAAGATGGCGGAAACGGAAAATTCTGTCAAAATCGTCATGGTAGTCATTTCCGACTGATTCGGGTAAGCAGATATCGAAAATAGTGTCTATTTTGAAATCCAAGATGGCGCTCATACACCTTTTTTTGTAAAACTCGTTAAATTTGTCATGGTAGTCATTTTCGACTAATTTGGGTAAGCAGATTTCGAAAATAATGTATATTTTGAAATCCAAGATGGCGGTCATACACTTTTTTGGTAAAAATCGTTAAATCGAAAACAAAGACCGTTTTAAAATACAAGATGGCGGAAATGGAAAATTTTGTCAAAATCGTCATGGTAGTCGTCTTCGACTAATACGGGGGTGTAGATTTCGGAAAAAAGGACTGTTTTAAAATCAAAGATGGCGGAAACGGAAAATTCTGTCAAAATCGTCATGGTAGTCATTTCCGATTAATTCGGGTAAGCAGATATCGAAAATAATGTCTATTATGAAATCCAAGATGGCGCTCATACACTTTTTTTGTGAAAATCGTTATTGTAGTCATTTTCGATTAATTCAGGGGTGTAGATTTCGAAAATAAGGACTGTTTGAAAATCAAAGATGGCGCAAACGGAAAATTCTGTCAAAATCGTCATGGTAGTAATTTCCGACTAATTCGGGTAAGCAGATATCGAAAATAACGTCTATTTTGAAATCCAAGATGGCGGTCATAGACTTTTTTTGTAAAAATCGTTATGGTAGTCATTTTCGATTAATTCAGGGGTGTAGATTTCGAAAATAAGGACCGTTTTAAAATCAAAGATGGCGGAAACGGAAAATTCTGTCGAAATCGTCATGGTAGTCATTTCCGATTAATTCGGGTAAGCAGATATCGAAAATAATGTCTATTTTGAAATCCAAGATGGCGCTCATACACTTTTTTTGTAAAAATCGTTAAATTTGTCATGGTAGTCATTTTCGACTAATTTGGGTGTGCAGATTTCGAAAATAATGTCTATTTTGAAATCCAAGATGGCGGTCATACACTTTTTTGGTAAAAATCGTTAAATTTGTCATGGTAGTCATTTTCGACTAATTTGGGTAAGCAGATTTCGAAAATAATGTATATTTTGAAATCCAAGATGGCGGTCATACACTTTTTTGGTAAAAATCGTTAAATTTGTCATGGTAGTCATTTTCGACTAATTTGGGTAAGCAGATTTCGAAAATAATGTATATTTTGAAATCCAAGATGGCGCTCATACACCTTTTTTTGTAAAACTCGTTAAATTTGTCATGGTAGTCATTTTCGACTAATTTGGGTAAGCAGATTTCGAAAATAATGTATATTTTGAAATCCAAGATGGCGGTCATACACTTTTTTGGTAAAAATCGTTAAATCGAAAACAAAGACCGTTTTAAAATACAAGATGGCGGAAACGGAAAATTCTGTCAAAATCGTCATGGTAGTCATTTCCGATTAATTCGGGTAAGCAGATATCGAAAATAATGTCTATTATGAAATCCAAGATGGCGCTCATACACTTTTTTTGTGAAAATCGTTATTGTAGTCATTTTCGATTAATTCAGGGGTGTAGATTTCGAAAATAAGGACTGTTTTAAAATCAAAGATGGCGCAAACGGAAAATTCTGTCAAAATCGTCATGGTAGTAATTTCCGACTAATTCGGGTAAGCAGATATCGAAAATAATGTCTATTTTGAAATCCAAGATGGCGCTCATACACTTTTTTTGTAAAACTCGGTAAATTTGTCATGGTAGTCATTTTCGACTAATTTGAGTGTGCCGATTTCGAAAATAATGTCTATTTTGAAATCCAAGATGGCGGTCATACACTTTTTTGGTAAAAATCGTTAAATTTGTCATGGTAGTCATTTTCGACTAATTTGGGTGTGCAGATTTCGAAAATAATGTCTATTTTGAAATCCAAGATGGCGGTCATATACTTTTTTGGTAAAAATCGTTAAATCGAAAACAAAGATTGTTTTAAAATACAAGATGGCGGAAATTGAAAATTTTGTCAAAATCGTCATGGTAGTCGTCTTCGACTAATTCGGGGGTGTAGATTTCGAAAATGATGTCTATTTTGAAATCCAATACCGCGGTCATACACTTTTTTGGTAAAAATCATCATGTTAGTCGTTTTCGATATACTCAGGGGTGTAGATTTCAAGAATAAGGACCGTTTTACTCGTAAAATAATAGATGGCGAAAATGGAAAATTTTGTCAAACTCGTCATGGTAGTCGTCTTCGACTAATTCGGGGGTGTAGATTTCGAAAATGATGTCTATTTTGAAATCCAAAACCGCGGTCATACACTTTTTTGGTGAAAATCATCATGTTAGTCGTTTTCGATTAATTCAGGCGTGTAGATTTTGAAAATAAGGACCGTTTTAAAATCAAAGATGGCGGAAATGGAAATTTTTGTCAAAATTGTCATGGTAGTCATTTCCAGATATCGAAAATAATTATTTTCGATATCTGCTTACCCGAATTAGTCGGAAATGACTACCATGACAATTTTGACAAAAATTTCCATTTCCGCCATCTTTGATTTTAAAACGGTCCTTATTTTCAAAATCTACACGCCTGAATGTCTATTTTGAAATCCAAGATGGCGGTCATACACTTTTTTTGTAAAATCGTTAAATTTGTCATGGTAGTCATTTTCGACTAATTTGGGTGTGTAGATTTCGAAAATAATGTGTATTTTGAAATCCAAGATGGCGGTCATACACTTTTTTGGTAACAATCGTTAAATCGAAAATAAAGACCGTTTTAAAATACAACATGGCGGAAATGGAAAATTTTGTCAAAATCGTCATGGTAGTCGTCTTCGACTAATTCGGGGGTGTAGATTTCGAAAATGATGTCTATTTTGAAATCTAAGACCGGGGTCATACACGTTTTTGGTAAAAATCATGATGTTAGTCGTTTTCGATTAATTCAGGGGTGTAGATTTCGAAAATAAGGATCGTTTTAAAATCAAAGATGGCGGAAATGGAAAATGTTGTCAAAATCGTCATGGTAGTCGTCTTCGACTAATTCGGGGGTGTAGATTTCGAAAATAATGTGTATTTCAAAATCCAAGATGGCGGCCATATACTTTTTACTTAAAAATCGTAATGAACGTCATTTCTGATTAATTCTGGAATGAATAATTCGAAAATAAGGACCGTTTTAAAATCAAAGATGGAGGAAACTGAATATTTGGTCAAAATCGTAATGGTTGTCGTCTTCGACTAATTGGGGTGTCCATATTTCGAAAATAATGTCTGTTTTAAAATCCAAGATGGCGATCAAACACTTTTTGGTTAAAATCCATATGGTAGTCATTTCCGATTAATTCAGGGGTGTAGATTTCGAAAATAAGGACCGTTTTAAAATCAAAGATTGCGGAAATGAAAAAAATTGTCAAATTCGTCATAGGATACGTTTTCGACTATTTCGGTAACTGTAGATTTCGAAAATAATGTCTATTTCGAAATCCACAATGGCCATCACACACTTTACTTGTTATTTTAGCCATTTTCGATTAATTCAGGCGTGTAGATTTCAAAAATAAAGTCTGTTTCAAAATCCAAGATGGCAGAAATGGTCATTCATTTATAAAAATCGTCGTTATTCAGATATGTCGATTTCAAAAACAAATTCTGTTTTAAAATTCAAGACTGCGGCCATATACTTTTTTGTATCCCCGATTGAATCGAAAATGACTACCATAACGTTTATCTAGTTAAAAGTGTATGGCCGCCATCTTGGAATTTAAAACAGACCCTTTTCTCGAAATCTAAACACCTGAATCAGTTGAACAAGAGTACCATGAAGATTTTCACAAAAAGGTCATCACTGCTATCTTATATTTTAAAACAGTGTTTATTATCGGAATTTACATTGCCGAATTAATCAACAGCGACTACTATAACGATTTTTACTAAAATTGTATGACTGCCATCTTGGATTTTAAAACAGACATTATTTTCTAAATCTGCACACGTGTATTAGTAAAAATGACTACCATGACTATTTTTACAATAATTATCCTTTAACACCCATCTTGGATCTCAAATCGGTCCTTATATCGAAATCTACACCCCTCAATTAATCACAAGCGACTACCATAAAATTGTTTTAGAAAAAAGTGTATGGCCGCCATCTTGGATTTTAAAACATACATTATTTTCGAAATCTACACACACCCAAATGAGACAAAAAAGACTATCATGACAATTTTAATAAAATTGTCCATTTCAGCCATCTTGAATTTTAAAACGGTGTCTATTTTCGAAATTGAAATCCCCAAATTGATCTAAAACGACACTCATTCGATTTTAACCAAATAAGTGTGCGAGAGCTATCTTGGATTTAAAAATAGACATTATTTTCGAAATCTGCACACCTGAATTAGTCGTAAATGACTTCCATGACGATTTTGACAACATTTTCCGTTTCCGTCATCTTTAATTTTAAAACGGATATTATTTTCGAAATATACACCCCTGAATTAATCGAAAACGACTACCATGACGATTTCTCAGAAAAAAAGAGTATATCCGCCATCTTGGATTTTAAAACAGACATAATTTTCGAAATTTACACCCACTAATTATCAGAAAATGACTACCGTGCCGATTTTTCAGAATAAAGTGTATCTTTTTTTTTATCAATTTATTTGGGACAAAAAACAGTAACACACGAGATTATGGCTAATAGTAACAATACAAAAATTACAAAATATGAGACCAACGACAATGTCCACAGATTTGGGATTGATCTTGGATTTTAAAACAGACATAATTTTCAAAATCGACATCCCCTAATTAGCCCAAAATGACTACCATGACGATTTAACAAAAAAGTATATTTCCACCATCTTGGATTTTAAAACAGACATAATTTTCGACATCTACACCCTCTAAGTAGCCGAAAATGACTACCATGACGATTTTTCGGAATAACGTGTATAACCGCCATTTTGGATTTTAAAACGGACATAGTTTTCGAAATCCACATACCTTAATTAGGGGGCGTCCATTAATCGCGTCATATTGTTTAGGGGCGGGAGGGGGCCAAGAAAAAATCACCAATGATCACCACAGGGGGGAGGGGGGTCTGGACACATATCACGTGTAATTTTTTATTATGGTCAATAAAATAAAAATTATCAACTTTTAAATGATTCAATCTGTCAATAGCAGAGTAAAATTGCACTATGATTGTAAATAATTTTTAATGGCATTTGACATATTATTTTGTGAAATAAGTTTTTAGGGTTCCGTAGCCAAAGTGGCAAAAACGTAACCCTTATAGTTTCGTTATGTCCGTCTGTCCGTCCGTATATCACAACCATTTTACTCGGAAACTATAAAACATATATCTTAATAAATATTTAAATATAAGGTGTGTTTTTGTATGCCGCTACTTAGTTTTGTAGTAAAATTGCTAAAAAATATATTTTAAGGAGGGGCACTACTTCATACATGTAATTATTTGTCAAAAAAAATTTTTTTTACCAAATATCGACATGAAGCACATCACTCGACAGGTCTTTCAAAATAACTCTTGTCTTGTTGTCCTGAACATCAACAAAAAAAAAACATTGAAGTCTGTTTGAATTTTTTTTTATTTAGTGAATATCTTAAGAAAAAAACATCCCGTAAGTCTAAAAAACTTGTGTCCCCCCTGTCACTTTTGAACATTATCGGTTTAGGAATTATTGAGTTATCTCTTAAAAACTCATTTTATACGCAGATACGACCTTTTGATATTATTTTTTCGATATTAGGTACGAAACCGCGTGGTCCGACACGCACTTGGCCAGTTTTTTTCTATTAAAGATAATTTTATTTTATATGTATACATATAGTTTCATTTTGTTACCCTTTACGTGTACGTACGTTACGTAAGTAGGTTCACGTGTTAGAAAACTGTACTTACTTTAGTTAGTAAAAAATTACACGTCATATTGGACAGGGGGGGGAGGGGTCCTGAAAATATCACCAAAGATCACCATGGGGGAGGGGGGGGGGGTCTAAAACAAGCCAAAAACGTATGACGCGATTAATGGACGCCCCCTTAGCCGAAAAGGACTACCATGACCATTTTTCTGAAAAAAGGATATAACCGCCATCTTCGATTTAACTGACATCATTTTCGTAATCTACACACCCGAAGTAGTCGAAATTGGCTACCATGACCATTTTTACAAAAAAAAAATATTTCAACCATATTGGAATTATGACAATTTTTCAGAAAAAAAAAATATAATTTCCATCTTGGATTTTAAAACAGATATAACTTTCGAAATCTACATCCCCTAATTAGCCGAAAATGACTACCATGACGATTTAACAAAAAAGTATATTTCCGCCATCTTGGATTTTAAAACACATAATTTTCGACATCTACACCCTCTAAGTAGCCGAAAATGACTACCATGACGATTTTTCAGAATAAAGTGTATAACCGCCATTTTGGATTTTAAAACGGACATAATTTTCGAAATCCACATCCCTTAATTAGCCGAAAAGGACTACCATGACGATTTTTCTGAATAAAGTATATAACCGCCATCTTCGATTTAACAGACATCATTTTCGTAATATACACACCCGAAGTAGTCAAAATTGGCTACCATGACCATTTTTACAAAAAAAAATATTTCAGCCATATTGGAATAAAAAAAAAATACTACCTATGTATGTATAAGTAATAGATTATTTCCTACCGAATACAGGCATATTGAAGGAGGATAAAAAATGAAACATAAGTGTAAAAAACAGTCTTTACAATACTTAAACAAACCTAATTTTCGAAATTCGAAATTTATTATACTTTTAATTCGAAAAGTATCTCCAACAGTCCCTACTGATTAAGTGATTACCAGTATTTGGTGTTAGATGCGTATATTTCCTTAAAACATACTTTAATTAGTAGTATCTTCCATATAAAAGAAAATAAATAGCCTGTGTGTAACTTATGCGTAAAAAGAATTTTACTTGTAATTGAAGTTAAAACGATCAAGATCGTTCGATCGTCGATCATTGCCAGTGGTCGCGTACTGAGCGCTACCGTCATGTATCGAGTAAGATTTCGCGAAATTGAGGAACGTCCATGGGAATAAGGCCTCTTAATGCCCGAGGCCCGGAGGGAAGGGTTTAAACTCGTATAATAATTATTAATCGCCATTGCCGTGGGCCGTTGTTACATGAAAATCTTAATTTATAGGTACGAATCTTGAAGCAAATCAAATTATTTTGATGACTATTTTTTGATTTGCAGTTTTTTAAGTAGTAACACTACTGTTAAAAACTCTTATAAACATAATTATAAATCTCTCTTAAACACGGTAAAACTACAAATAAAAGGTGCTAAGCTTATTCTCACTACATTATAGTCACATGTTAATAAAATATAACTTAGGCTTCGTAAATAAAAGCGTTTTATAAACTTAAATATATTTAAATTTTGGTCATTATAATACTTTAAATAGGAACACGGTGATACTAAAAATAAATCAAAATTGAAATAGATGCATATACTCATATACTACAGATAAAGTAGTCACTTGGTGACTACCGGTGACCGGGGGGTCTAGTGGTCAGGGCTTCAGCCGCGAAAGCTGAAACTGCCAGTTAAAATCTGGCTTATATTTTTCCTGTGGTGGTGTGGTGAAAATTTTTGTATTATACCTAACAGTACTCGGCAGCAAAGTTTGTTCAACCTCTCTTGCCTTGAAGCCCTCGTACGCTCAATATTCCATTTTTTAAACCGCCTACCCTCGTGGCTCAATTTTGGAATCTTTTGTCGGCTCGCGTCTCGATAAAACACGAGAGGTTAAACATCAACATTGCCCCCTTGTATAATAAATAACTATTACCGCACCAATAAGTATAAATACTTAATCATGCTACAAAATAAACTGAAATACGGTTACAGCAGGCGGTTTTATCCCTAAAAAGCGATCTCTTCCAGACAACCTTTAACAGTTAATGCAAGAAGTTAAAATTAAGAGACTAAATTAATGTGTGTACAGTCACTTACAATAGTATCTTCCTCAACGTAGGCTGCAAAAATATCTGACAAAATCTTATTTGCAGGGCCATAAAACCGTGTCACATATTATTGCGTTGAGGAATATTCTAACCCAGGTGACTGTACAACATACGCCGAATTATAATATATACTGGTTTCCTTTTTGAAAATCGGATCGGACACGACACGTCCCTTGAGTTAGCCATGTTTGTTTACCACTACGTCACTCGGAAACTCTGATGTTGACATAATTCCAATTGGAAATTTCAACTAGTGATTTTTCAAAATGAGAATTGATTAATAATAATTGTTTTATGATGTCAGGAAACGCTTATAACAATATTCCTCTAGATTTAAGACAGCTGTCTGATAACTTGTTCCTACGTAAACTTCGACATTGGCTAATGGATAAATGTTTTTATTCAAAAATGTCCGGCAAGGTTGACTTTTACGGTTAAAAACTAGGCGGCGAAGTGCCTAGTTTATGGTCAAATAAAAATTAAAATGTTACGGAAATTGCAGGCTCGATTTCGCGACATAAATGTTGCATACAAATTCCATTATTGTCGAGGTACAAACTTTTTAAAAAGTTCAACAGCCATACAAAAATAAAGGCATAAGTCCTCAACAGCCAAAACACAACATCGGTATTTTATTACTTATAATGTTGGTACCGCGACTTTTTAGTTATCTCAAATAGCTTACGGTAAATTCAGAAGAAAAATACACTTCAAACTTTTTAATAAGAAGATATGAAGGCGGCAAAGCTGAGCGTGTACCGCGAACATAGAAAATAGTAGTTTCGAATAAATCTGTCTCTCTCACTCAAAATGAGAAGCGATGGAGATAGAGATAATTATAGGATTCGAATCGAAATTCGATGCTCGCGGTAGTGGTCATTCTTTTAACCTAGAAGTTATCCTGAATATATTATTTATGTCAATATTTTTTGTTGTTCATCAACGTTGGCTGTTTTGCATTATTTTTGAATAAAGCACTATATTGGACTCGGCGTGAAGGGCCATTGCTAACTTCGTATTAAATTAAACGGACTCCTAAAGTCGTCCGTTTAAACGTAATACTCAGCTATCAATGTGCTACTTCACCTCCTCGACAATAATGTACTATTATAATTTAAATGAATTCATAGAATTTTATATTTCATTTTACGACATACTATATTGGTATCGGACTGTTATTAAGGTGTAATATTGCATGCTCTAGTAAATTCAAGTTTTAGTTTAAGGATTTTTTTTATACCGTAACACGGCTAAATGTGGATATTTTATAAACCATTAAACTTTGACCTATTGTTACCACATTTAACGCAAATAAGGAACTGACTAACTTAATGACATTGATTTTTTATAAAAAAAGTTTTTTTTTTGCACGATCGATTATTTGTAGAGTCACCTGCAATAACATCTTCCCAAAACGAAGGCCGCAAAAATATGTGACACGCTTGTATTTGTAGGGCCGTAAGAACGTATAAAGATACTATTGCCGGTGACTGTACTATCCCTACAAAATTGAATAACACCCTAACAAAAACAAAATTCAATGATGAAATTAAAAACAAAGCAGGGTTGACAAAAATGAATTTCCAGAAGCAGTAAATTATTGTAATGAATTGCTCTCGCCCCCACCCCTGCACCCCGGCCACAGATTAAATACGGAGCGCAATCAAAATGGCACATGTCAAGGGCTGGAGTAGGACATTGGATACTTTAATCTCAATGATTTATTACACCATAAAATTCGCATAAAAATAATAGATTTGCGTTTTTTTGTGGTTTTATTGTCTTTATTTGCCGGTATTCGTATGATTAACGTCGACTTTTGAATTTTTGGAACGGTTTTAATGGTTTTATGAATGAAAGGGTTTATTGCGTGTAACTGGCTTGAATGGATGTGATTTTTTTAATACTACAGTGGGGGTAACACGGCCCGCCTGATGGTAAGCAGCTACTGTAACTATACATATTGAGAAACAGGTAATTTTGCCACCGTGGAAGCTAGCGATTAAAAATATTAAACGTAATACAACTTGCACTTTTAAACCAATGAATGTCGTTAGTGCTGTGTAAGTATAGGTCAAGTGACAACCCTATAGTACAAGAAAAAAAATTAAGACCTTAATACGGGTAGCACAAATAAATACTTTTACCAGATTCAAAATTATTCTGCTTCGTAAGCAGGGTCACTAGTCATTACCGACTATCTACTTATTAGACCGTAGAAATAAAGTGGAAATTTCCACTTCATTTCTACAGGGACAGGGAGGAACAGGGCATTCCCTGTTCTCCACGGGTCATCATCATCCTCCTAGCGTTTTTCCTGGCTTTTGTTACGGTTCAATTGAGCCTAGCGTCCCTGGCAACCTAATCCCCTAAATTGCTATAGGCTCTAGTTTTTACGAGCGACTGCCATCTGACCTTCCAACCCAAAAGGCAAACTAGCCCTATTTGGAATTAAGACCGGATTCCTCTCATTGTTTTCTTTCACCGAAAAGCGATTGGTAAATGTCAAATTAAATTTTCATCTCTCCTGTTCGGAAAGATTTATTTTCCTGGGTAGATAGCCGGGTGGAAAATTGCTTTTTGATCCCTAGGGTGGAAAGTATCTTTAATGTAATTGTTACGATTAGCTGTGTTAATTGTGGATTACATTGAATTTTTATCACCGGCAAAACATTCAATTTGTCTTTTTAAAATTGTTAAAATTTTACTTAAGACGATTGTCGCCGGAGTGTCCTTGAGCGTTTGGGCGCTCTCTACCCGCGCAACCCGCGTACCCCTGTCATTGCGATCGTGCGTAAATCCGCCGCGATGCACCGCAATAATGTTCAAAGAATATGACGTTACTCAGAGGCGCGCGGGCAGATTTATAATAATTATGCGAGTACCTAATCCTTTTGTGGATGTTTTGTGATTTCAATACTGTGATTAAGTACTACGGTGACATTTTTAGGAATGCTACTAAATAAGATGAGTAATAACGATCTCGATTAGTAGATTTTTATGTACAAAAATAAAAACCTAGATTTTGAATTTGAAGTACAGTGAGCGGCAAAATATTTATGAATTTACGAAATATGGTTAAAAATATTCCGCATATCAGAAAAAAATAAAAAAATACTGACTAGTATAGCAAAAAAATCAAAGCGGTGTTTTCATGTGAATTTGGATTTTTTTGCTGTGCAAGTGAGCTTAATAGATGGTTATATTTTTGTTGCGATTTTAAATATTAACCGTAAAAATTCACTTAATTACGATAGATTAACAAAACTAAGCCTGTTGCGAGTTGCGAATAGTAAAAATGCACATGTAAGGAGCGGCATTTGTGCACGAAATCGTCATACAATTGTCATGAGAGCTGTAAGCCCATTAAATTTAGACCTTTAAAATATAACACAGCGCAAACACTTCGTAGGGTTCCATAGCCAAAATGGTAAAAACGGAACCCTTAAAAGTTTTTTGAAACATGTCCGTCTGTCCGTCCGTATGTCACAGCCATTTTTATTATCTAAATATATAAAAGAAGAAACTGACTGACTGACTGACTGACTGACTGGGGGTAAAATGGGGGTCCAAAGTTTGTATGGCGAAACAAGATTTGTTAGACTATTTTATTCGAAACTTCACAGGAGTATTCCTAACGATAAATGAGTAAACACGTGTTTCAGGTTTTTTCATAATTCAACCCCTAAAAGGGAAAAATGTGGTACATACAAACATACCAGTCTAACTGAGAACCTCCTTTTTGAGTACTTATAGGACGCGGGCGAAGCCGCGGGGAAAAGCTAGTAAAACATATATTTTATCCAAAGGTGTGTCTGTGCCGCTACTTAGTTTTCTGGCTAAATTGCTAAAAACTTTTAGAGGAGGCACTCCATGGTTGCTACTTATATATCCGGAAACAAAAAAACAAACAAACGTACACGGCTGAAAATGGTTTTATTGTTTTTCAAAGTATTCCCCTTGATGATCTATGCACTTTTGCATTCGCGTGAACCAATTTTTAAAGCACTTCTGCCACTCCGCCTGAGGTACCTCCATAACGTGTTGTTTGAATGCGTCGACGGCATCTTCAGCGGTCGAAAATCGTTGACCGCGTAATTTATTCTTTATATTTGGAAATAAATAAAAATCGTTGGGTGCCAAGTCAGGGCTGTACGGCGGATGACCCGTTAATTCCACATTTTGACCCTCCAAAAATAGAGTTGTTTCGCGTGACGTATGACAGCTGGCATTGTCATGATGAAGAATGATTCTTCGTCGCTGGTTAGTTTTACGAATTTGTTCAAATACTTCCGGTAAGCAAATGGTCGTGTACCACTCTGAATTAACCGTTCTACGGTTTTCTAGTGGCACTGTAGCTACATGGCCATTAATACCGAAGAAGCAGGCCACCATTTGTTTCAATGTACTTTTTGCACGAGTAACTTTCGTAGGGTTCGGCTCATTTTGAAACACCCATACCGTTGATTGTTGCTTCGTTTCGGGATCGTATGCATAGATCCAGGATTCGTCACCTGTATAGATGTTATAAACGGCTTTTGAGTCACCACGGTTATATTTTTTTAACATTTTATTGCACCATTCGACGCGAGCATCTTTTTGCTCTTTTGTTAAGTTGTGGGATATCCAACGTGAACAAATTTTTTTTACAGCCAAATAATTATGTAATATGCTATTAATGCTGGTCATAGAAATACCCAGAGTCGCCTCTATCTCGCAGTACGTAACATGTCGGTCGTCCATTATAAGTTTTCGCACAGCCTCGATATTTTGTTGTACAACGACCGATTTCGGGCGACCTGCCTTAACTTCGTCCGTAAGCATACTACGTCCACGATTGAACTCACTAAACCAGTGATACACAGTAGTTTTAGATGGGGCTTCATCACCAAAAGTTGAAGTTAGTTGATCTATGCACTGTTGTTGCGTTAAACCACGCCGAAAATCATAATAAATCATAGCACGAATATTTTCACGAGTGAGTTCCATTCTTGCTGCGAGATGACATTTAAAACCCGTCAAAAACAAAACACGAGCGTTAATAAGAAAGAAAAAATATACCGGCCAGTACTTAAAAAAGTTCAAATTTTACCATGGAGGTCAAATATGCTATTTAAGAAGATAGTAATCCCGGTTTCCGGATATATAAATAGCAGCCTATGTAGGTACATATGCCAAACTAAATGTCAAAAATATTTTTTTTTTGTAAATATGAACATGTTGTACGATACGGCTTTAAAAATATCTTATATACACACACACACACACATATATATATATATATATATATAGAGGATTTTTAAAACTTTTTTATTAAGTCAATATTTTCAGAAATAATTGCTTCAAAAGTCTAAATATAATAGTCCCCATCTAACTTTTAATCCGTAAGTCTAAAAAATATGAAAAAATACCAAGAAGGCTCAGTACTTAATTTTCTACTAAAATTATTTCACATATTATCGGTTCATCCGTTTTTGAATTATCTCCAAGAAACTACTTTCTACGGAACCCTACATTATGCATGGTCCGATACAAACTTGACCGGTCTTTTAAATATATTTGATAGGTAGTATTAACCCTTAGTAGTAATTTATTTATTTACTTGTGTTGAT
Source organism: Pammene aurita (assembly GCA_947086415.1). NCBI lineage: Eukaryota > Metazoa > Arthropoda > Insecta > Lepidoptera > Tortricidae > Pammene > Pammene aurita. Next base: position 36,914,915 of record OX352297.1, on the reverse strand, counting down.
AATTAATATAGAATTTGTATTTATTTGCATTTCACCGACATAGTAACGTTTTTGTAGGGTAGTCAACGCGCATGTGAATCTTCTGGGGTTGCAGGCGTCCATGGGCTTTATAACTGCTTTCCATCAGGCGGGTCGTATGCTTGTTTGCCAGCGTCGCACAGTGTTTTATGGAAGCCAAAAAAGTGACATCCCCATTTTATTACAAATTACTGTTGTTTAGAGCATTACGAATGCGAGACTAAAACTCCCGCGTTTCTAATATGTGTAGTTTTTGAGAAATAAATTTTTGAAAATCTTGATTCTGACACCCGGACATTACGAAAAATAATTATGTATTGCAAATTAAGTAACAAACTTCTCTGTTGACTAAAGTGTTGGATAAACCTTTCAAAAAAGTACATTTAGATGTAATTACAACCTTTCTAGGTACATTTGTTACAATGATATTAATTATTTTAATGATTTTGGTTTTTATTTTTTTTCTTCCATATTCCACCGTAGTACTCGTAGATCGCGATATTTGTAAGACAGCTTTATTGTTATGTCTTCTATCTACCCTATTTTTTACAAGATCTAATTCCCTGGAAGATTTAATCTACAGTCGATTAAAATTTGCAGTTAGGGCTGCCACTACTAGTATCCGGATTTACCTGGATATAAAATAAACACAGTATTCAGGATGTAACAAAAATACTGGTGATTCTTTTAAGGGCATAATTGGTATCGTATTCTTATTATGAAAAACTTAAAAAAATATTTTTTCGCGTGAAAAAAAAAATCTTTTGTATGGGAGGGTTGGCCGGCTGGTACTACGTGTCCCATACAAAAAAAAACATTTTTGTTTGTGTAAAAAAATTTCTACAATTTTTTCTTAGTCGTAATACGATTCCATTATGCCCTTAAACGGATCACCAGTATTTTTGTTACAACCTGTATAGGGAATGCAATAACAGTTAAATTTTCAAAGCCGGGTATTCGTTCGGTTATGGTCGAAAAATAACCGGTTAAAGCCGTATACTACAATTATGTGTTTTTTTTTTGGGAAGAAACGGCTAAAATATCTATTATGCATCGCCATTTAGCAAATATTTTTTCTAAAACATGAATTACTACAAAATTATCAACTTCCAGGCAACAATATTCTACTTCCAGGCTCTCTCCCCATCTTGCACCTCAGAATAGCTGTCGTCTGGACATAACTCTGATGATGGTGTTATGTTTTCAACCGATGGCGATATAAAAGCATCCTGTGGTGCTTTCAATAATGCTATTGCGGCAGATGGGTCTGATGAGACTAACGCTCTATGAAACAAATCAGACATGATTTTCGTTCGATCTGATTTGCGGGTATGGTGTTCTCTATCGTGACGCCAATATTTATTACGAGATTCTGATGATTGCTCGGAGAGCATTCCAATTGGAACAGACGAGTTTCGTATTATCGCAGCTCCATGGACCAAAAGTTTATGTATAGTCGTATGTTACTGCCGTAAGACACCATTCGAAATTTTTAACATATTTTTTGGCTAGTTCTTTGCATACGTACTCAAAACTATTATCAAAACCAAGAATTATAGATATCCCGGAAACAACGGCGTATAAAATTAAAAATACCGAAGTGTCAACCCTAGAGGCCGGATAACCCGGATATAAAGTGTTTAGGTGATTACTTCAATGTTCCACGGAATTAGGTCTTGTAAAAAATGTAATAGATAGAAGACATAATAATGAAGCTCTCATACCAATATTGCGACCTACTACGGCGGGACATGGAAGGAAAAAAATAAAAACCAAAATGAATAAAACAATTAATATCTTTGTAACAAATGTATCTAGGAAGGTAGTGATTGCTCTTAAATGTATGTCTTTGAATGTTTTGTCGAACACCTTGGCGAAACAAACAGTCCATGCAATATATTTTAAATTATTTCTATTTTTCGTAATTTCCGAGCGTCAGAAACAAGATTTTCAAAAATTTATGTCTCAAAAACTACACATATTAGAAGCATGGGAGTTTTAGTCTCGCATTCGTAATGCTCTAAACTATAGTAATTTGTAATAAAATGGGGATGTCACTTTTTTGGCTTCCATAAAACACTGTGCGTCGTGGTATAAAAAATAGTAGTTTATGCAACTGATACATAATGAGGGGCCTTAAAACACGAGTGGGGTTAAATGAAACGAGCGCAGCGAGTTTCATTATAGGATCACACGAGTGTTTTAAGGCCTAATTATGTACAGTTGCATACATTACTTTATCTACACACATATTGCAAGTACTCAAAGATGGGTTCAGAAGCCGAAGGCAATTGACCTGCATTACTAGGTAGATAGATACAAGTGCTGAAACATACCCACAGGTGTAAGCTTAATAAAAATAAATAAATTAGAACCGATAAGGAAAGTATATTTATTTATTATAATATAGTTAATAGTAAATATTTACATTTTCGCAATTAAAAATGTTTCGACAAACAATAACTGACAAGTTGATAACAGAAATGGCGGCCGTACAAACCATAGAGAAATATATATATGTACAAACTTCTGTCGCGAGTTTTTTTTAAATACTAACCAACGAACGAAGTCCTTATTCTCATGTCATCCGAGATCAAAATGTCGTGCGGTTTATGTCAAAAAATATATCGTACTGACGTTTCGTATCGACAACATTTTAAAATCTATGGATACTAGAATTGCCCCATTGAAATTGTGTTGGTTTTGACAGCTGTTCCAAATTTGAAACTCATAACTTAACAATATTTGAGCATGTAAAGTTAAAATTACATTACTGCCACAGATAAGAAACTTATCATAGTGAAATCGTTTGTTGTAATGCTGGTCATTGCCTACGGTTTTTGAACGGATTTTAGAGGACTTCCAATATGAGTGTAGATAAAAGCTTTTTTTCCTTTATTCTTACATACATTGAACTCTTAAATATCAGCAATTTTTTATTAGAATCTCAATCAGGCTTTGCTCAGTGATAGTACACTGAAATTTGGTATGAGTATGTGTTTTAATTACGCCTACAAAGTGGTAAAACAATAAGTATCTGAAACAAATTGTTGGATAGGTCTTTCAAGAAGAATAAGCCTTAAACAACTTTTGGATAAAACGGATACTTTCGTAAATAATAGCTCCGAAAGTTAAAATACTCTTTGATTTTTGAACCGTGGGTCCAAAAAATTTGGGAAAATTCCTGGAAGTAAAGCCATTGAAATACTTATCACGTATTTTCAATAAAAACTATATGAAATAAAGTCGGTTGAGCCGTTTTTGAGTTATGCCTATCGTAAAACAACGTAAGTGCCACAAAATATCTCTTTATAATATGGGCCGGCAACTACGGATCCCTAAAACACTGAGCATAGCCCTATATTCTCTTGGTCGGTTTATATGCAATCCTTTGCAGTTTACTTCGCAATTTCTAGATTTGATAAATTAGTATAAAGTATAACATTAAAGATTGTGTTTAATCTTAAAATAAAACGCATATTACATTCGTTTAGAACACGGTATTCTTAAATAAATATGTTTAAATAAATTCGGTCCTTTGGAGTTTTTATTAAATTAATTATTAGTATATTGTATTGCAGTAAGTACTAGCAGATTTCCGCAACTCGACGACTAATGCCTATTTTGCGTGATGCATTAGTCTACTAAAATATAATAATTGTAGTTTACTTACATGACCAAATTTGTTTTCAGAGCATTCTGAGATTCATGATTTTTGTTTTTTCTCCATTTTTATTTCATTTGTTTTTTACTTGTATTACAATCTAAATAAAATACAATTTTTATACGAAAGTACATGAACATGCATACGAGTACGTTATCTTAAAAGATAAAACGTCTATACATTATTGATTCCGGGAAGACACGTTATGTCCGCACCGCATGAACCCTCTGCAGTTATATAGTCTTTAGGCACAGTAAGTCCGATATTATTGCTCACGGGCCAAGCACAAGTATATGTAGTACAAGGGAAGCACGGAGCGACGAGCGACACAGCCTCCTCGTCTCAAAGCTAGCTCACGACCGCCAGAAACGCCGTTTTCGAGCTACCAACGCACGAAATGTGGAATTATGATCAAGTTGTTTAAGAAAATTTAATCAATTTAAATATCCTACGTTGTGTTTGTAGTGTTCTGTAGTTCACATTGTTAAGTTCAACAATATTTTAAATCGAATAAGCCGTTTAGTAGATATAAGCAAAATTAACGGTAAAACGACATTTCGTTACATTTACATAACAGAGAAACTATACGTTACACGAGTTATTCAAACGTTGAAAATGTTGTACATGAAATGGTTATTAACATATATTTTTTTCAAAATTTTTGAATGACCCGTTATTGAGATATATCCCTTAGAAAGTAACAGTTTGCGGCCACAATCAGCGCCTAGCGCCTTAAAATTTTTCATGTATGAAATGAAATGAAATATCTTTATTTTCAGTCAACTAGGGGCCCATAGACAAATACCTTAAATATAGCATACATCCATACTAATATTATAAATGGGAAAGTGTATGTGTTTGTTTGTTTGTCCGTCTTTCACGGCAAAACGGGGCGACGAATTGACGTGATTTTTTAAGTGGAGATAGTTAAAGGGATGGAGAGTGACATAGGCTACTTTTTGTCTCTTTCTAACCCCGCACTTCCTTAAAATGGGGGGTGGAAGTTTGTATGGTTTGTTATCCCGAATTTAACGCGAGCGAAGCTGCGGGCAAAAGCTAGTATAATATAAAATGAAACAAAAATCTATCATTTTAGTGATACTACGGTTTGCTGTTGTGCCACCTGCTTCGGTGTAGGTGGCAGAGCTCCCCGGAACTGCCAAAACACCACACCTTTCAGCCAGAAGTCCGCGCTCGCGATGGTCTAAAAAGTGGCTGCGGCACCCACACAACAAATAGTTTTGAAGTGCAACTAATGGCACGATCGCAGCTGGAACACCCTCAGCAGGTAGCTGGTCTTCTTGCTGATATAATCCACCACATCTGCTGCTATGGCGAAAACATGCAGCCCCCCGACTCAGGACTTCCGGATCGAAAGGACATCTACCGCCAGGCTACTAGCTCTTCCTTTTCTCCACGGATGAAATCGAAAAAACAAACGAAGTATGAAAAACAGTCGGCAGTATAGGTAGCTAAGCTGACGAAGGCCTAGCCAACGTGCCAATCGTTTACGCTCTTAGAGAATTCAACCCGAATGGAGTAGCCATGTCTGTCATTACCGATACAAAAAAAGTCTGTCGATTTTTGCGGGGGAGGGGAACGTCAAATGTGTTGCTATTCGTACGTAACGTACAAATAGCTACGTCAGATAAACGTCAGTCCATACATGTGTATGACCACTGGTCATATGTTTTCGGTGGAGGGGAACGCCTGTCAATGGCGACTCCGGTTGGTTAAATTCTCAAAGTTTACGCTCCGTGGCGAAACGCAATTGTCACTGTCAGTCACACTAATTTGGTTTGGAAGACTGATAGAGTGAAGTGACTATGCTACGCCACGGAGCTTTCTCGATTGCCACGTTGGCTAAGCCTCAAGGTTTTCAAAATAATCTTCACACGTTCTTACACCCGTGACAATAAACTCGTGTCGCGATCATTCCGAACATCTGCCGCTTACTTCTACTACTGACTGTAGATATTCCCGAGCCTTTTCGAGAGTCCTTTAAATCTATATCGCCCTAACAATGCCCCAGGTGTGTCCAGGAGACAATATTTTAGCCTGTCCGTTGAAGGCCATCGTATAATGTATAAGGGAATAGGAGCCACGCTCAATAGGGCAATTCCTGTTTTCACTCTGAACACGATACGTTTTAGAACAAGAGTCCACGACACTGAACCTAGTTCGATAAGTCTCCTAGATGAGATATACAGTTAGGTGCAAAACTGTCCCAATAGTAGCATCTTAGTAGAATGTGGAGAAGTGGATGTCGATCGAGGAGAGGGGCACATGATTAATACATACCAGTACTATTTAAAATTTCCTACAAATCAGCCTTACATATGATATACTTAGAATTTACGGTTATTTTGTAATTTAGAATCGAAAAGTAGAAAAAAACACATTTTTATTTATTCGAATATTTCTAGTTCCTCTTATGGAAACTCCAAATAGGGAACCATACATAATTAAGAAATTCTGCCTCTATAAAATCATCATGCAATTGCTTTAATGGGGCATATTTTTCAAGTTACTTTTAGGTGGCTTATAGTTCGGTGCAAAAGTGTACCATTAAAAACAGCCATAGAAAGTGTTTGTTAGTTCAATGTTCAAGACGACTTTTACTCTGCCATAACTACAAAACTATGTTTGTGATTTAAACAGTTGATACCTTATTTTATAGAGGCTGAATTTCTTAATTATGTATGGTTCCCTATTTGGAGTTTCCATAAGAGGAACTAGAAATATTCGAAAAAATAAAAATGTGTTTTTTTCTACTTTTCGATTCTAAATTACAAAATAACCGTAAATTCTAAGTATATCATATGTAAGGCTGATTTGTAGGAAGTTTTAAATAGTACTGGTATGTATTAATCATGTGCCCCTCTCCTCGATCGACATCCACTTCTCCACATTCTACTAAGATCCTACTATTGGGACAGTTTTGCACCTAACTGTATATAATTAGTCGCGTTTTTAATGGGGGAACACAAAATGCCGATGCTGCAATGCTAAAAAAGTAGCGGTGTATTTAAAAAAAAAAACAAATAACAAAATAAGAAATCTAGGAGATTTATCATACTAGAAAGCGGATTGCTAATTCTTTTCAAAAAAATAAAATAAAATACGCCGCCACTTTTTTAGCATTCCAGCACCGCTATTTCGTGTTCCCCTATTGACGACGTAACTAATTATATATCGAACTAGGTTTAGTGTCTCGTGGGCCTTATACTATTTAAGGCATGAATTTTTCGGGATCGTGATTAGAATGATTTCACAAAGAGTAAGAAACATGATAAGGTATAAAAGCTGCAGCCTGAGTTATTATTTTCGAGGTGAGCAGTGCTAGAATCAAATAATTTTCTCTATACCTGTGATTCGTGTAAAATATAGACATCATAGTATGCTTTCATCAGTTCTCAACTTTATACAAGTTAATATCAGGCTACATATCCATCCTTATTCCAACTGGTGCAATCCTATCAATCCTAGTAGCAACTCAATTATTCTCGCAGTCCACTATAGCTTACTGCTAAGAGGACAAATAGACAACCCCGTGGCGTTGGAAGGTCTTCGTCTGTTTGTCCCCGAGCAATACTGTCCTCATCTCAAAACTCAAAGTCGCTCAACGAGCTATGGAGAGGGCTATGCTCGGGGTTTCTCTACGTGATCGAATCAGAAATGAGGAGATTCGTAGACGAACTAAAGTCACCGACGTAGCCCACCGGATTAGCAAGCTGAAGTGGCAATGGGCAGGCCACATTGCACGTAGAGAAGATGGCCGATGGGGCCGAAAAGTGCTCGAGTGGAGACCACGAACCAGCAAGCGCAGCGTAGGACGTCCACCCACAAGATGGTCAGACGATCTTGTTAAGGTCGCCGGAAGACGCTGAATGCGGGTCGCTTCCAACCGGTACGTGTGGAGGTCCAAGGGGGAGGCCTATGTTCAGCAGTGGACGTCTTATGGCTGAGATGATGATGATGATGATGAATACTGTCGTGCGGGGCGCCGCCGCCGCCCACTTTTTGTTGCGCCGACGGCGGCGCCGCACACGCGCCGCGCCGACAACGCGCCCGGTGCTCGGGCACCGGTGCTGCTTAACCAACTCGTGTTGAATCTGGATGCCGACGTGTTCGCTGATAGCTGGCACACATTGCTTACAAAAATAAAATCTAAAATCTATTCTTAGCAGCACATATCTGTTATGTTTACGTATTTAGTCAGTTAGTTAGTAGTTTAGTTACTAAGTTTCTACCATTGTAGGCGATTTGGTATCCTACTGTAAGCCTATCAATGTAATGGATATAATAAAATAAAATAAAATAAAAATTAAAGGAACCCAAAAATCCCCGGTCACACTAAGAACATATTAACTCAAATAACGTAGTAATAGTATATAAAACGATGGTAATAAGATAGACCCAAATACTTATTATCCCAAAGAAATTAGGCTGGAATTATTAAGCTGCTGTAATTAGTCCCAATTTTTCCTGTTGCGTGTCGTTAAGTAGGAATGATATATTTCCATCTGTCACTCATGACAATATTACATTAAGCGCGCATACAGGTTGTATGATGAAATATGTGAATGAACATGTAGATTTATTCGGCAGTTCGTTAAGATTATTTCACACAAGGTAGTTGTTAGAGTAGTTAAAGGGTAGGCAACGCGCATGTGAATCCTCTGGGGTTGCAGGCGTCCATAGGCTACGGTAACTGCTTACCATCAGGCGGGCCGAATGCTTGTTTGCCACCGGCGTGGTATTAAAAAAAAAGTTGTGGAAACCATATTCATTTGTAAGTAGTATTTTTTTTCTTGTGAGTTAACTTTTCATAGTGAAATATTTATATTCTTTTACTGTTAAGAAATACAGGAAAATATAGGTCTATATAATAAAAATAGCTTTTAGATAATTTACAGATATGTTTTATAAGACTGTTTGATTCTTAATTTAAAAAAAAATCCCTGTTATCTTTTTTCATGTTCCCAGTTGGGTGAAGTTGGAATAACCCTGCAGGCTCATAATGTATGCGCCGCTCGTACCACCTCTCACGCCGGCTTGACCGTAAATAATTCCCGCATATTCTCGCTTATTGATTTAACTTCACGTCTGGGGCTGTGTAAGTGTGCATCCATTTTTAATCCGTGACGTGATAAGAATATTATTGCGAGGTTGAAACGCTGAATAATCTAATACACGCTAAATGCCTTTTGGGGAGGTAACTCGGTTTGAGTCATCAAATAACCATTAAGCAATTAGCTTGTGTTTTAATTCAGGTTAACATACAAATGACTTAAAAATATAACAAATAAAGCTAACTAGAACTAAAATAAATCTGAATAATACTCTAAGAATAAAATTTAACTAAAACTAAAATACTTATATCTAAAAGAGGCCCCTGCGGCATGGTACCGAAGATCCTGGCAGCATTTCCTCTCTGAATTGCTAAACTTATTTGTTGAGCAAGATAGCTGCCAGCTCTTCGGTCTCCTGTGGCATCTCTGAGTCTCTTCGACAGGTCTTTCAAGAGACTCAGAGCGGTAGGGCCCCACGGACCAAGGGTCTCGACGCTGAATGGGACAAAAATATATTATATGTAGCTTGTTATGAAATGTAATTACGTTTTTTGGAAGAGCGGGGCCGCGATTCGAAAAATAAAGACACACACTGGACAGACACAGCTCCAATCCAACTCAACTCAACGCTATAACGACATTGACATTTGCTATTCGAACAGATTTTCATTCAACATTGGTCTCACGTTGGTCACACATTGGTCACACATTGTAGCGTTGAGTTGAGTTGGGTTGAGTTGGGTTGGAGCTGTGTCTGTCCAGTGTGTGTGTTTATTTTTCGAATCGCGGCCCGGGGTTTCTCAACACAGGCGCTGTAAGAGGTCCCAGCAAATGTGTATCGAATACTTGTTAATAAGTAGTTAATAAATATATTTTTCATTTTTTTTTCAATCCCCATTCCCGTTCTTAACTGCCACATGTTACTGCCTTGTTTTATTGCGGGATGAGTCATTTTAGCCGCTCTGACTGGATATAGAGCTTCTCCACTCTTTACACCAGTCGAACGAATAAGAGCCGTAACAACCATTGGAAACTCATTTAATTGTGTATCATAATGCTAGCGCACTGAATTCTAAATTCGATTTGGTTTCCCAATGTACTTACAGCTGTGCGTGGCAGCCATGTTGCCGTATTTTTCGTCGATTCAATTTCGGGGCAGCTGATTATTTTTTGGAAAACATGTAATTACTAGCCTTTTCCCGCGGCTTCGCCCGCGTACTATAAGTACTCAAAAAAAGGTTACGATACCCATGTTGATTTTCAGACCTTGTATACACATTTGCCACTTTTAGGGGTTGAATTTTCAAAAAACCTGAAACACGTGTTTACTCATTTATCGTTAGGAATACTCCTGTGAAGTTTCGAATAAAATAATCTAAGAAATCTTGATTCGCCATACCAACTTTGGACCCCTATTTTACCCCCTTAGGGGGTGAATTTTGAAAAATCTTTCTTAGTGCACCCCTAGACCTTATAAGGAACCTACGTGCCAAATTTGGAATCTCTAGAACCAGCAGTTTGGGCTGTGCGTTGATATGTCAGTCAGTCAGTCAGTCAGTCAGTCAGTTTCTTCTTTTATATATTTAGATTTTAGATGTGCATATAGTGTTCCAGTTTTTGTGTAGGTACTAATTTAGGACCTAGCTGACAACAAGTACCTGCGTCTTACAAACATCATAAATAGTTTTAAAACTAACGGACTACGGCTCTGTTTATGTAATATATATACTCGTAATATTCTTCTCTATGAATTGGATATTTGTTATTTTTGTACATGATGCAATTTGTTGTAAATACTTATAATTTACCTCTAGATAAAACTTGACAGCCTGTGCCATTCACAAAAACATGCAATGATATTCGTGGTTCGTATTTTTGTGACATTCGTTGACCTTCAAAACATCTATCACCTTCAAATATTGGAAGTGTTACCTTTACCCTAAGGTATTTTTTCTTTCAGTCACTCAATATTATACTCTAAGTCTATAAACCAACCTCGCTTTTGCAATAATCCAGTACATCGATTCCCAAAGTTACATCAGTAAGGAATCGCCGAAGTTTTTCAATTCCATCAAGAAATTGCTTCGAACCTTAACGGTTATTAAAAACTACAGGCCATGAAAATTGAGCTTTAGTCCTGTGAAGGATGGTAGGAGCTCAAGGTGGGGCGCAATCAAATCATTTTTGCTTGTATCTTGTCTTTAACATCGATATTGAAAATGTAAGTATAATGTTTTAGTATACTTACATTTTCAGGAGCATAATAATTGATATTTAAATCAATTAATTAATTTGTATTACGACGAAATTGCCCATAGAAACCAATCGAAACGGTAACATATGAAAGTCATATAACTCCGCGCGCCCCCGCCGCGAGCACACGTACTAACGAACTCTCGTCAATTTATTTTAAATTCGGGAGTTAACATGGCTAAAGTGACTCTGCAAGCCATTGAAAAATTAATACAAAAGGCTGTAGAACCCTTAGAAATAAAAATATCTGAAATGTACTTCAAAATTGACGCAATTCTGGCAAAAGTAGAGCCGACAAATTTAAAAGGCCAATTGAATAATGGCAAAGATGGCGACAAAACATCACAAGAGCGCACACAACAGCTACCGAAGACGGACGATCCGGCCCCGAAGCCGGCACGAGGAAGCCGACCAGCGGGTACGTCACCAGCAACGACCGTGACAACATCAGCGCGCACCGCGCGTGCGAACGCGAGGACACTACATACACAGGCTGCTGCCCATGCGCCTTGGAAGTCCCTCTCACACCCGGCTCCAGCGACCGCTGCGCCTGTCTCCGTTACATCAGCGAGTAAGCATGCATCTGTGCTAACGACTAATCCGCTACCGAGCGTCCCCGAAAGCTCGTCGCCGAAAACCAGTGATGACGCGCGGCCGCCGTGTGTGGCCACAAAGGACGCGGGGCAAGCTGAACAACCGACCATGACAACTGTAGAATTACCTGAAGCTAACGAAAATGACAACAAATGGGAGATAGCAGGCTCTAAAAAACGCAGTGGTAAAAATAAAAACAAAATTATAGTAGGTACGGGCTCTATTCATGACATCATTAAAGGAGTTGAGCGTCTACGATACTTACAAGCCTGGTCCTTCAGACCTGAGACGACACGTGAAGACGTATTGAACTTCCTTAAAGAACAGGTGAATGCCGACGAATTTCATGTAGAAAAGAGGAACATAAAAACGGAAAGACATGCCTCCTTTTTAATTGGCATCCCCGAAAATATATTCGAAAAATTCAACTCGCCTACTAATATTGTTTTGCTTTACCTTATACTTCAGTGAATACCGTATATATGACAAAAAAAATATAATAAATAAGTTTTACAAGAAGAAAGTTTTGGTATTTTTTCTCGAATTACATTTTAGTGGTTTTTTTTCGCACCTCTTTACTGAAAAAGCACAATATTTGAAATGTAACGTTATTATTTGCTTATCTAGATAAGCAGCGATATGTTTGAGTGTCATTAAAGTTTTATAGTCCTAAGGAATATTTTATCGTAAGTAAGTTCACAGAAAAACATTTTTTTAAAAAGAAGGTAGACGACTAAGTGCTCGTAAAGTTTGTCGTATCTTCCTAAAGATTTTAGTTGGCTATTTCGTTTAATTTAAATTTAATATTTTTAGGTGTTGTGTCCTTTACGACATTCAATATTTAATTTAATTTAAATAAATTTTAGGTTATTTAAGTTTTTTCATGTACCTATTTTGTACGTCTGTACTATAGGTATCATGAAATAAATTAAAATAAATTAAAAAAAAAAACTTACAATACTTATTTATTATAGAACAGATAATAGTAGATTGTACACCAAGGGGATAAAGCACTGTTTTATGTCACGGGCGCGATATTGAATCCTGAACGGAACGAAGGACTCCAGACTTTACTGTCGAGCGCAGCGAGGGGGTTATGAGTTAATTCCCGAGCGTAGCGAGGGAATTATGACTGAGTCCTGAGTGCAGTGAGGGGTTTAAGCGCGCCCGTGACAAAAACAGCTTTATCCCCGAGGAGTATACTCTACTTTTCTCACCTCTTGTGAGACAATAAAATAGTTAAGGCTACTACTAGAAACGGATTTTTATTAGGGTCCCGTAGCCAAATGGCAAAAAACGGAACCCTTATGTATTTGTTATGTCTGTCTGTCTGTCTGTCCGTCCGTATGTCACAGCCATTTTACTTGGAAACTATACGACGTATCTGAATAAAATTTACACATAAGGTGTATTTTGTATGCAGCTACTTAGTTATGTAGTTAAATTTGAAAAAACAAAAAATTTAGGGGGGGGGCTCCATACATGTAACTAAATAAAAAATGACAAAAATTGAACCAAATATCAACATGTGACACATCAATCGATAGGTCTTTAAAAATAACATTGAGATTTCTTTGATCATTTTTTGATTAAGTGAATATTTTCTGAAATAATCGCTTCGACAGAAAAATTGTGTCCCCCCCCTGTAACTTTTGAACCGTAAGTCCAAAAAATATGAAGAAATTTGAGGAGATGCGCCTTATCATACTTTCTACGAAAATTGTTTTGAACATTATCGGTTCAGCCATTTTTGAGTTATCTCCAAGAAACTTCCTCCATAGGCATCAGATACGACCTTTTGGTATTAGTTTGGTTCTTATTCCATTGAATGTACGGAATCCTCCTATGCGTGGTTCGACACGCACTTGGCCGGTTTTTTAAAGTAAATCAAAAGTATAAATTGATTCTTGATACATTAGTCCATTTTATTCCAATTTTATCTTCTATTTTTATAGAACCTGCAGTTTTACTCCGTATACTGCAGCTCATATGACACTCGCGGCATTTGTTTTTGGTATTTAAAATTAAGGTTGCCAGCGCGAGTTTCAAATCAGTTCGACGACGCGGCGGCGCGGGCCCGTGCACCGTGCGGACTTTACGAAATTAGACTAAGCACATAACAATAAGAACTATGGGAAGTGAAATCACATTATTAACCAGCGGGTTATAATGAGATTTAGTACAACATTATAACCCGGCTAAAGCCAAGGGCTATAATGATTTGCTTTCGGTCAGGTTTGCATGATATATAATTTAGCATTGTCGAGCAGGTGGTGTGAAAAAGTTGTTGTTTATGTAATTCCTTTCCAAAGTCTTAGTTTTATTAGTATCGGTTTAGTACTTTAGCTTTAGAAACACAAGCCAATCTAAAAACCACAGACATACAGACAAGCAGCAGTCTCTCACTTATGATAATGGCATGGAATAAGGATTAAAGTACTGTTAAGATTTAACTGTGGCCATTGTGACATTACGATACGTTTACTCACACAAAGGCAAGTCCCAATTTCCGCCTCGCGGCCTGGAGGCCTGTTCGATCTTTGAAAACCTTCTCTTGATCTATCATTTCATAGCTATGCACAAGAGCTTTAACAGCTGTTAAAATAGTTTTATTATGCGGCAACAGAATATAATATTAGCCATTGGAAAGTTAATTCAATTGTTTATAATAGTCTTTAATTAACTTAAATAAAAACGGACTGTAGATACAATACGGTTTTAATGCGCGGTGACGTAGTATTGATATTTATTTTTATGTGCTTGCCGCTTGCACCAATATTAGAACTTACATGTTCGAAACCTACTTGTATTTTTAGAAGTTCAGAACTTTTACTTTTTGGTGAACCCCAATATGAATTTTGAGGCAGGTTTTTTCAATTCAATTCAATATTTATTTATGAAATAATTATTTTACACGTCACATTATATACAATTATAAAAACTTTTCATTAATTATAAATCATAAATTTTATTCGAAGTGCATACAAATTAGAAATAACAAGAACATTTAAACATAAAAAAAAAGTTTACTTCGAAATGGGCCCGCCTCAGCATAATGCTGACCCGAAAGCCAGCGCTGATCTTCCGGGCGGCGAGACCATTTGTGGACCACGATGACAGCTGTACAACACGGCCGTACTGTAAAAACTGAACGCAGCCACTCGCCTGTGTTCAGCGCACTCTATTTTGCGCTCTAATTATAATTACAATGGTGTGTAGTTATAATTATTTGTATGTCTGACACTTTTAATTTCTGTCGTAGGTATATAATAATAACATATTTTTTTCTTAAACTGATCAGATTATAAGATCAATTATACATCTTTGATATCGATAACAGATTAAGATTATTTAAGCCTGAATTGACACGCCTTCGTTAATGAAATGTGGCCTGAAATTAAAAACAGTATTGGCCTGTATATCAATGGAATGGTCCATGCGGCAGATTTAGTGTACAACTTTTTTTTAATGTGAAAAGTTTGCAATTAAATCAAACGCGAATTACGCGCCATTTGTTACCGTTTTGTCCACACTTTAAAGTATTGGTTCATTCCACATAACTACAGAGTGGCCAAATAAAAACGATAACACTTTATTTTGAAAATTTTACTCTATAAAATTACAATTTATCAAGAATACTTACAAAAATATATTATTCAGGTTTGGCAAATTTACGTGGAGTACCATGTCAGCCTAATATCAACAGTCGCATACCTCCAGCACATTGGCAAAAATAAGCAATTTTTTTTCAAACTTGCCACATTTTCGGGTTTTTCCTATCACTGTGTCTCTGATATTATTTTTTAACTGATAAAGATTCTTCGGCTTGATAGCATAGACACGTCCCTTAAGACAGCCCCACAGAAAAAAACATCATATATAGAAAGTTTAAAAGTCAGTAAAAAGAGGTTGGGTGATTTTTTTTTCAAAATTACCCGCAATTTTTATAGAGTTTTTACAGTAGAAGATTTTTAATTGAAGTTTTTTGATCATTTTAATACGATATTCAAGCGAAAAAATGTCCACAACAAAATTGCCGTAAGTATCTAAATTAAATAATAATTATGCTTTAACTGTCAAATTAGACGCCATAACAAAATGGCAGCAAAAGAAATATGTACACCTCCAAGTTGGCCACCCTGTAGTTCTTGACATTATGAGGGTTAGACGTCTAATTTTAAATTTCTTGATCCGGTCGATCCGGGGGAAAGGGAATGGTTCCGGGACGGTGCATCCTGGTGGCAACGGTAAGCGATCTCTTAGTGAACCCCAAGGATTTCTTACCGGTGCTGCTAATATTCTGTGTGTGGGGGGATGGGGAGTTCCGCACAGGGCGTACTCTCATTTAGGGAGAGAACTCCTGAGCGTTGGCTGGAATGAGGTGAGGGATACCGCTGTCCTGTATAAAACTGCGGCCCGAAACCTGTCTAGGCAGAGGGCCCAATGATGATGTACCGGGGGTTAACACCAAGCCGGTGCTGGGTGTTGGCTGCGAGGATGACCACCTCTATAAAAAGCGCGGAGGCAACCTGAGACCAACCTTAAATCGAATAAACTAAAAATAAGTAACAACGTTTACGTCACACCTGGCCATAATGTGAGTTTTACCGCACGCTACGCGTACGGTAAAACTCGCATTATGGCCAGGTGGAGACGTAAAATTGTGTACTCACCACGGGCAGTTAAAAAGAAGCCCTCTATCGCATATTTACAAACCTCGCCTGCGGCTCGGGTTACAAATAACTGCGATTTCGGGCTTTCTTTCTTTTACAGTCCTTGGTAAGTAATGTACTAAAAACATACGACAGATTTTAAATTTGTAAAACAAACGTATTTGAAATTACACAAAAAACACGATTATAAACATTCCTTTGTGGAATTATTTCCAAACAAAGTCATATTTTACACTAAAACTGATTGTACCTTACACCTTAGATATCATGTATTTAACTGAAAAAAAAAAAAATATATTTTAAGTTAATTTGCATATTAAAAAAATTTTTTTTCGTAATTCCAAAGTCCAATAATCCCATTTCTAAAGAGCCAACCTCTTTCTTTCTGGTGAGCGTGGTTTAATGTACAAGACTTAATATGGGCCTTAAGTTGTATTCGTCACATCTGAAATTAGCTATTGTGTGGCAAAACGGGTATTTCTCAGTCCATTTTTCTTATACATATTAGTTACAAGCCTCATTTAGTAAATTTATGTTTTCTTTTTTAACTCACATTACTGTCAAGGTGACAGAGACAAACGGTAGTGTTAAATGAGGCTTATAAATAAATATTATAGGACAATCTTACACAAATCGACCTTGGCCCACAGTAAGCTCAATAAGGCTTGTGTTATGGGTACTAGACGACGATATATATAATACGTAGATAAATATTGATAAATACTCAAAAACATAGAAAACATCCATAACTCAGGAACAAATATCTGTGATAAACACACAAACAAATGCCCTGACCAGGATTCGAACCCGGGACCTACTGCTTCGTACGCAGGGTCACTACCGAATGGACTAGGAGGCCGTTAAAACGTTTGTAAGACGTTAATGAACAGGAGTAAGCTGATGAAGGCGCGGGAAAAATCTAGTTTGCTATAAAACAAAACCAAGGGAGGGTGATAAACTAAACAAAATATTCCCCGCAGAAGCCGTGTTTTGCAAAGTTTGAGAGGTTGGCTGTAATTGGGCAGTTTTTATTCCCTGGGCGACATCAATTAGTAGCATGTGCTAGCTCTAGTCCGATTCCTCTTGGTTGCACGAGCGTAGGCGAGGAACGTACTCGTAACCAATGTAAACTGTAAATTAACTTGATTTTGTAGAAATACTTAATGAAATACAATCTAAAATCGTAATAGAGTGTGACTATTGAAATATTACCCAAATATTTGGCGGGAAATTCAAAAAATCATGGGCTGGTCACACCTTGTGTAGCAGGAATAATAGTATTGATACTAGAAAATACTTTTGACTTCTGTGCACACGTAAGGTAGGTTTAGGTAAACAGGCAGAAATCAACGAAGTAAACAAGCTTCACAGGGTGTTAGAAAGATCTTTAACCGACTGCAACAAGAGAAATACATTCAGAAATTAAATTCCCCAAAACATGCTCAGAAGCAATTAAAAACAATCTAATAACTATGTACTTGAGTTCCCTATTCACTTCTTTTAAGGGATGGTTTTAGTTGGTTTACGTACTGTATAGACATGTTTTGCGAAAATATTTTTATTTTTACATAAAATTACTACTGACCTGTCAGTCCACAGATTTCTCCTACGGTTGAATTTCTAATTATAAAAAGTGACTTGACACATGACTGACAGTTAAAATGTTGCCTGGAATAGCAAAAATAAAATAGTCATGGGTATATGTCGATAAAAAGTATCGAAAAGTGTAATGTTGTACTAAACACTACCAATACGATTCCATTTAAAGGATCCATAAACGTTAGGAAATTAAATTATCATGTCACAGCCTGAAATGCTACAATATTCAAATCGGACAAAAGTTTTGAAATACGTTGTCGCTAATAAATCGTATAGTTATGTTATACAACATATCATATATTTTTCTATCTCGTCGAACGAGCGGAGCCTAAGCGAAGTGAAGTTATAGACAGCTTCGGATGAAACGGAAACGGAACTGTCAGCTGGCTACCTGGACATCGCTGCATTTCGATGGCTTTTTGAATAGTTGTTCTGCGGTAACTGTGGTAACGTTTTTTCTAATCTTTATGAAATTTGTTGGGGTTTGGAATGTAGGTATAGGTATAAGTAATATAATCTGTTATTGTAGTAGGTACATATAAGGAGAGGCATGTAATATGACTCTCCTCCATATTAGGTTAGGAATGTAGCCATATACGGAGAGTCATCGGAGACTCATGTAAGATGACTCTCCTCTATATAAGGAATGGAGGTCAAACCATATGACACCTTCCACGTGTAGCCATCCCCACTTAAACACGTGTAACCTAGATTCATAAGTTTATATATACCTAGTTTAATGAATAAATAGTTCAGTTGTACTCGTGAGTCCGGTGTTTCACTACTGTCCCTGGTCCCATCCTTACATGGCGATCCTGCCAGTGCCGTATTAGGAACACATTCTTTCATCTCGGGTATCCGGCCGCCGCTGCCGAATATGGCAGGATGGGTGTAAAGTGACTAGTGAAATAATAGAACCCCGCCAGCCTACAACATGGGGAATCAAGGCAGTGTTGTACCCAAACAACCAGCGGAAGGACGTATTTATACGCAAATCGGAAAAACTAACCAGATCGACGTCGACACCGGTATTACCATAGAAGTTTCGCGCATCGGGATTTACCTTTGTGTCGTAACAGTTGCAGCTCTGGTAATCATCATCGTGGTCTGCCTAAGGTATTTCAACGCCTGTTTAAACAAAAGAATTGAGCGACGGGCCCAAAGCGAGCTGATCAAGGGCAGGATTTTGCAAGTTTAACTATGGAAAGATACATTCGGGAGATATTTAGTCATCTGATACTATACTGTCAAGCAAGGGAGATGCAGTTTGTGGAACCCCGGGTGGAAATACATGAAAATAGAGAAGTCGTGAGGGCATGCATCGAGGGGAGAAGCGGGCACTATCTGCTCTGCCCCGGCAAGCTGTCCAAGGAAAATTTTGTGCGTGTCTCTAATGAATTAGACGTGGACTTTACGGACGGAACAAAAGCAGTAGCTGTGATTAAACTGGTGTACGCGGGAAAGGAACTTTGGATCTACGACATTCAGTGGGAGCGTGACTGTGTGTTCGCGAAGTGGTGAAAAAAAAAAAAACATTATGACTTAAGACTTTGTGAAGTGAGTGGTAGATAGTGGTTCCCGTAAGTTCTAGAACAGCAGCAGCAATCAATATAATTTGAGAGTTCGTATATGAGCAGGATCGATCCATGGGTTATGGAGCTAGAAGGCGCAAAACAATCATAATAAGAGTCTTGGTATATTGGTCAATGCATTTACAAGGAAATCGCGAGTTCTCAGTTCGAGGCGGACTACAAATAGTTTCTGTAAATTTGAGCTCATTATTATGCAGGCTACATTTTGGATGAACATTGTTCTGGTTCTAATTCTTGCACGTCCAAAGGAATCCGTAATCTGAGGCAACATCACTTAATAATTGAATTCAACACTTCTACGAGTAATAACAACAAAACGTAACGATATTTACGAACAGTCAGAAGACGATATTTCTCAAAAATACCTACTTAACTACTTCTAAAATAGAAAAGATACTTGGATAATTATTCGTCCGCATAGAATTCGGTTATCGTGTGGCCTTCTAAAAAGTTTTTTTTTCGGGATAAAAAGTAGTTAAGTATCCTATGTCCTATTCCTCACTCTAAGCTACCTTTGGCGCTATTTTAGAGACGTGCATTCAGTAAGATATTCACTCACAAACTGAACGGCATGCATGTGTGTAGAGAAATCCCAATATTGGCCCGACCGCCGTGCGCTTGGAGAATTTAACTAACCAGAGCGGCCATTGACAGGCTTTCCCCTCTGCCGAAAACAATGGTCAATAAATATAACCAGTGGTCATATTTATTATACGGACTGACGTTTATCTGACGTGGCTATTTGTACGTTACGTACGAATAGACATACATTTGACGTTCGCCTCCCCCGCAAAAATAAGCAGACTTTTTTTGTATAGAAAATGACAGACATGGCCGCTCCGGTTGGTTGAATTCTCTAAGCCATGCGCCCGGTATTAACCGTACGGCAGGTGTATGAGTAGCCGCCTTTAGAAATTATTATTGTCTCCAATAATAGGATGTACAGAAGTTATAAATTGACTTCAATTTGTCGCGTACCGAATAGTTTTATCAACAAGAAATAGTCATTCCGTAAAAGTAACGTATTTTCCACATCATGTTGCAGCATTCTTCAGCCTTTAAGCCTTAATCAAGTTGCAGCGACAATATCGCAACCAATAAATCGCGGCGTTTGTAGAACTCTTAATAAATAAAAATATCGATAAGATCAGCACTGGCCGAATTGCGGCAACATTTGTGTTTGTTGACTTGTCAAGTATAAATTCCGTACAATTATAAATTCTACCTTATTATTGGTTTTCAGTAAGTAACTTCTTACGTTCCAATGTTTTGATTGTATTGATATTTTCCAGAACTTATAGTTTATCCGTTTCTTTACACACTTGTCCTGTTTATGAGATTCAGGTTTTAATCAATTCACGTACTTAATAGTAAAGTTATAGGCAAATGTTATAAATTTTCATATGTTACTCCGAACTTAGTTATTAAAACATTTAAATCCCTAAATTTAAAGAAAACTGAAGATCTTTGGGGTCTATCTGTTAAAGTTCTACATTCCATTGTTGAATCGATTGTACCACATTTAGCTGATATATTTAACAAATGTATTGATACAGGAATATTTCCAGACATAATGAAGCACAGCAAAGTCATCCCCTTGTTCAAATCAGGATCGAGAACAGAACCAAGCAATTTCAGACCAATTTCAATACTGCCGGCACTGAGCAAAGTTTTCGAGAAACTAATTCTAAATCAACTTGTGTCACATTTTAACCGAAACGAATTGTTCGCCAGAAATCAATTTGGTTTTACCAGAGGTCGCTCGACTACTGACGCAGGTGCTGTTCTTCATAAGCACATCTTTGCCGCTTGGGAAAAAAACAAGATGCTGTTGGAATATTCTGTGACCTATCGAAGGCATTTGATTGCGTTGATCACGAAAATCTAAAGAGAAAACTAAGCCGTTACGGGATCAAAGCTGGTGCCCTTAACCTCGTCTCATCATACCTATCGGATAGAACACAACGAGTGGTTATTAATGGAACTCAATCTTCTGGGTCCCCTGTGGCACTCGGAGTGCCTCAAGGCTCAATACTTGGTCCTTTCCTGTTTTTGGTGTACATTAATGACCTACCTAAAATTGTGCAAGATAAACATGATATAGTGTTATTTGCTGATGGCACATCTCTGATATTTAAAGTGGACAGAAAAGAAAACAGGTTCGATAGTATTAACAGTGCACTCTCCAAAGTAGTAAATTGGTTTACGGCTAATAACCTACTTTTGAACGCCAAGAAAACGAAGTGCATCAAATTTACACTTCCCAACGTCAAGCAGATTAACAGCAGCAAGATTATAATAAATGATGAAATAATGGAATTCGAAAATCAAACTGTTTTCTTAGGAGTCACTTTAGACTCGAAATTACAATGGCATCCACATATAGCTACCCTAGTTGGGAAACTTAGCTCTGCAGTCTATGCCGTGAGGCGAATCAGCCATCTAACAAACAGTGAAACTGCCAGGCTGGTATACTTCAGTTACTTTCACAGTGTTATGTCGTATGGAATTCTGTTGTGGGGTAAAGCAGCTGATATTGGGACCATATTTGTGCTACAAAAACGAGCTGTACGTGGCATTTATAAAATGCGCGGTCGAGCATCCGTAAGAGGAAAATTTGAAGAGGCAAATATTCTTACCGAAGCATCTCAATACGTACTTGAAAACATTATGTATGTGCGGAAAAACATCCATAAATTCAAGCTCAACAGTGATATCCATAACTATAACACTAGAAATAAAGATAAGATTGCTGAGCCTGGCCACCGCCTCGCTAAGGTTCGTACGTCTTTTGCTGGGAACTGTACACGTTTTTATAACAAAGTCCCCGCTGATGTAGTGAATTTGCCACTAAATAAATTCAAGTCTTATGTTAAGCGCTATTTGTTGAGGAGAGAGTACTATACTTTAAAGGAATTCATTGAGGATAACGATGCCTTTAAGCCTGTAGCTTGATATAGTTAGTACAATACAAATTGAGAAATTATTAGGTACATTACTCTATGAAGCAGCTTTACTAGTGTCCAGTATTACCTGTTTTTCATTTTTATTTTATTTTGTTTTTATTTAGTATTTGGACACTTAGAGACGTTATACATCTCTAAGTCTTGCATTCGCAAATATTTATATGTATAGATATATATTTAATGATCCTGACGCTTAGAGACATGTACATCTCTATGTCACTTTTATATTGTAATTTAGTTCACGCATGTAAAATACGAGCACAGAATATTGTTTCTCACCAGACTAAACATGGCTAGTTTTTATTAATTAATAAAGCCCGCCAGCTTGAACATGTCATGCTCGCTTAAAAGGCTCTGCTTATGGTGGCGTCGTTGATCGGGTCGCCACTTTCCCGAAGAAAGGTTGAGGGAGGCGATGGCTGAGATATGCGTCATACTCGTGAACGGGTGCTGTTTGTGGAGACCGGTCTGTTTAGGCTAACTGGGGCAACACATTTACGTAACTTTTTATTAATCATATTTAATTTTAGTTTAATTGGCTTTAGACACAACATTCGGTGCTTGATTATCCATATTTTTTTATTATATAGAATATATAGATCAAGACACTTGGAGACCTTATACATCTCTAAGTATAATTTAGAAATAGTATGTTTATTGTATACTAGAATCACTTAAGTACTTTTTTTTATATTATTTAAATTCAAAGTTTGTTTCTAACTGTTGATGATGGATTATTATAATTTGGAAATTTATGTAGAAGACACAGTTCAGGTAAGAAAGTATATCAAACTTGTATGTAATTTATTTTCAATAGCCAGATTTGGACTCATCTTTTTTCTTTGGTATTTTTCTTAAACTATAACCTATTGTTGGTTAATCTAACCTTGGTTTGATATGTTTTCTTATAGAACAACGCACTTATATGTATTGTTTAGTTTTGATGTACTGTTGTTTTGAAAAAATAAGTCCCGCCGAGTTTCTTGCCGGGCATAATTCTTCTCGGGTCAGAGGTGTAGGGTTAGAACCGGTGTAGTTTGATTTGTTTTCTCTCTCTTTTACTTTGACGTGTAAAAGTGCCCTTGTGGCCTACTTACTGAATAAATGTTCGAGTTTGAGTTTGAGAACTAGTACTTAAAGTATCAAAATATTAATAGAGCTCCAACCTACAAAATTGTTGACGACTTGTAAACATTCCAGTTTTTCGTTATACAATATAGACGCTTCACGTCAACTTCGCACATCGTCGTAATTATTTACGAGCCTAAATCATTGAGTAGCAGGAGAAGACATCCCTAAGAAATTATTTGAACCATGAGTTTTAGTGAAAATCACTACAAGTCTGACAGTGGCTGTTGGACCACAGACGTGATTACACGCTAGTGTCAAAAAAAATTAAAAATCAAATTCTAAACATAAAGGCTTCTTGCGTGATAATAACTATAAAAATAATTCAAAAAATAGTAATAAAAGCCACGGAATTACATTCCATAGGTAAGTAAGTGCAAAGTTTGGTGTTACATTAATTTAAAATATTAATGTTGGCGGTGCGACGCCATATTCCTTGGCGCACAGATTAATGTCGCAGAAGTAACACAGCATATGTGCCTACACTTGATATACCTTGACATTGTTACACTTGATATTGTTCGTTATTTACGTAATAACCCTTACAGCACGAGAATTTTTTTTTTGGATTTTTGGGTTGAAGTTGCATTTTTCGGTGCATTTAAGGCCCATAAAAAGACAAAAAAATACAAAAAAAATTCTCCCCCCCAAAAATTTTGTGAAAACCCACCCGCACGATCGTTTCATTTCGTTGCGACCCCTAGTAAAGTTGTTATTATTTTTTTTGAAATATAAGGGTAAATTACAGAGTTCAAAGGAGTTAATAAACATTTATTAATACAATTTTAGATTTCTTACATGTTTTACATGAAATGATTTAAAAAAATGCTTTTGATTGATCATATTTTCAATTTATCATAGGCAACACAATTTAAATTTGTCGACTTGCGTCCTGACCCGCACGATCGTGCGTTATAAGTTTAGGCACAAAAAAATTACAAAAATTCTGTTTAAACTTTTAATTATCTACATTATACGACAGAAGAACGTTTAATTTAATAAAAAACGAATTTAACACATTTAAAAATCACAAATTAAAAAATTTCGTGAATACCTACTTCTGACCTGGTCGTCCGTCTCGTACACGTACCTGCTTGACGCTCACCGCGCCGACGACTGGCCCCCTAACTAAACGCACGCGGGTTTAAAATGAATAATAATCGAACGCACGATCGATCGATGCCGTACTGAAGCGGCAAACTTGATTATTTTTCAAACTAGATTTTTTAAAAGTTGAACGCACGATCGTATCAGCCAGTGCTGTAAGGGTTAAACATGTTTTAGATAAGAACGATAGGTAATGTTTAGTTCATTAAACATATATTTATTGTTCAACAAGGGCGATTTTGCTAAAATTGTTAATGCGAGTAAAATACATAGAAACGGTTTTTATGATTTGAATTTAAAACTTAAATATCGAAATATCACCCGTGTAATACGTACTTACACAATATTTTTTCATTCGTGCGATGAAATCAATGTAATTTTAAGTATATATCAAGGATCATTAACCCCCAAAGTTCGTATTGAAAGGTGCTTGTCGGCGAAAATAGTATTTTACTCCATTCGTTCCTAAAACTCTAGGGTAAGGAATAAACTAAACATTAGGTATACATAAAACAATAATTTAGTTAATTACGTTTCCTCACAAAATTTCTTTAGGCAGAAAATGCATTTTGTCAAATACATGCATCTGTCAATACGTCAGTTCTGTTAAAGCTACTCTTTGATTCAGTGACAGCTGTCAACCGCCAAACATGGGGCACAAAATTTGTTCTAGATAGCTCATCTAGTAGAATACATAATACATCATTGGCCTAAATAATAGTTTGCGGACCACTCGGTACAGTGATTTTATTTAAAATAAACCCCTTATAAACCGTGGACAATTTGAAATAATGACATAAATTGACAACAGACTTTTAGCTTTTTTTTATTCATAGACAATTGGTGATACAACAAGGAAATATCTGTCAACAATATTTGGCTAGTCAGACTCTATAAAGTATCAGGGTAGATTAAATAATGTAATTTTTCTTAAATAAAAATAAATCATTTCACAATTTATTTCATAGGCAACTGTACCTATATAACACTTTTTATTCTTCTTTTTCTTATATTTTTTAAACTACAATAGCTAATGTTTACCCCTAGAGGATAGATCACGCTGTTCCGTTCCGCGTCCTTC
This sequence comes from Pammene aurita, assembly GCA_947086415.1. NCBI lineage: Eukaryota > Metazoa > Arthropoda > Insecta > Lepidoptera > Tortricidae > Pammene > Pammene aurita. Next base: position 36,889,165 of record OX352297.1, on the reverse strand, counting down.
ACACTTCATTATGTAGGAAGCGTCACGTGATCCTAGGAGGTTACGTGATGTTCTGTATACAAAGTGAAGTGTCGGAAGTATCGTCTAGGACCCGGATCGGAACAGCGAGAACCATCCTTAAGAGGCTGACAACACCCGATGACCTTCAAATTGACTTTACTCAAACAGCTTTTTAGCTATAACTACTTGTTTTGAGAAACTAAAAAAAATATATGTTATTATTCGTTCTATTTGGAAGAACTTCGTTAATTCCGATACACGATTGGATGAAATAAGCTCGATAGAAAATAATTCCGAAGTTACATCTTAAAATTTACTTTAAACAGTCGTATGTCTTTAGTAGCTGTAACTAAGGTCAAAATTCCACCGCACTAATACTAAAAACTTCGTTGTTTTATATTTTCTCAATTAATACGTAGTTTTTTTTAATCCATCATTTTGCAAAATTTGCAATGAGCACCCATACTAATCGTAACACAGTGTTTCTCTTTCACTCGCGCTGAGAAAGATAGGGAAGGAATGAATCTGTTGTCAGCCCCTTAACCCGATAACTGCGAAAAAACCGCTAGTCATACTTTTGAAACTAATACATCTCGGTCGGCGGGAGTGTCAACCGATATCGCTCGAAGAGTTGCCTGGGGTAACATACTTTATCAAAATTTCGCCCGTGCTCGGTAAGCGTTTGACATGACATACTAGGATCCACACACTGCCCACGCTAACCGCATGATCTACATAAGCTGGAATGTTCCGCAAACCACAAAATGAAACTTCCTGTCATTACATCAGTTCTGATTTGTTATTTGCTAGCAGGAAAAGCGTCCGAGTTTTAAACATAGCAAAGGTATAAATTATTGGGCATTAGGGTAAATTTCATAAACTTTGCAGCCCCCGGTTTATTAGTGTTACAAATTTATGACATAAAAGTTGCTCATAATTCGCAAAATACGTACTTATACGGTAGATACATTTTCGAATAATTTTGTTTTTTTTTTTATATTATTATACCTTTACTTTTATGCTATAAATTCTTTATACAATTGAACCGGCGGATGAAACGCTCGTGAAATATACGCATTAGCATCTCGAACATAAGTACGTTTAACATCTATGCATTTAAACGTTTTCAAAGAATACCGCTGACGTCAAATACACCCACGCTTTCACTGTTTTTTAACGTACTCCTTTGTTGAGTAAAAATCTCTATCTCTTTCAGAACCCATAAATAATGGATTTAACTCCTTTAAATTAGTTGGATGATCCATCATACACTACCGTTTTTTACGCACGCTCTATGCAACTACTTTCTGGGAATATTGCAAGAAAATAGACAGATAGAAGTGAGATGAGGTTTCATAATGACCAGTTAAGAGCAAAACTCTGGCCACGGCACCACGGACATAGTGCACGGACATGCAACCAACAATAGTTTTAACACTTTCACGACCAGGAACCCGACTGCCGGGTTCTCTCTTCGTAGCTACTACGTGCTACATACGACAAATACACTTCACTTAGACTCCACCTTTCCAAAAGGAAATGCCCGAGTCACTGTAAAAATATAAAAATCTCTCTAGGTGTGCCTATAATATTTGAAGAGTTCCCTCGATTTCTCCAGGATCCCATCATCAGATCCTTTGAACCAACTTTGAAGTATACTCTTTGAAACAAAAAAATATTCCAAATCGGTCCAGCCGTCTTCGAATAATTGGTGAACATACATAAAAAAGCAAAATCAAAGATGCCGACGAATTGAGAATCTCCTCCTTCGAAATCTTGAAGTCGGTTGCAAAATAGAATTTGGTTTAAGTTCTGTTCAGTTTGGTTTTACTTATCAAGAAGCTAATAGTTTATTATTAAATCTGTGCCAACGCTCTCTTCTAGACAACCTACAGCCGTGTTGGGTCCAAAGCGACTTATTAAAATGGCGACTTTAAAATATGTCACGTTAGAGTGCCGTGCCGGGTAAATAATGTAGGGGCGCTCAGTGTGGACACGGCCTTATCGTTTTGTCTGTTTAAGGCGCTAGGCGCTGATTGTGGCCAAAAACTGTTACTTTCTAAGGGATATATCTCAATAACGGATCATTCAAAAATTTTGAAAAAAATATATGTTATTTACCATTTCATGTACAACATTGTCAACGTTTGAATAACTCGTGTAACGTATAGTTTCTCCGTTATGTAAATGTAACGAAATGTCGTTTTACGGTTAATTTTGCTTATATCTAGTGAACGGCTCATTCGATTTAAAATATTGTTGAACTAAAAAATATGTACTACAGAACACTACAAACACAACGTAGGATATTTAAATTGATTAAATTTTCTTAAACAACTTGATCATAATTCCACATTTCGTGCGTTATTAGCTCGAAAACGGCGTTGCTGGCAGTCGTGAGCTAGCTTTGAGACGAGGAGGCTGTGTCGCTCGTCGCTCCGTGCTTCCCTTGTACTACATATACTTGTGCTTGGACCGTGAGCAATAATATCGGACTTACTGTGCCTAAAGACTAAATAACTGCAGAGGGTTCATGCGGTGCGGATATAACGTGTCTTCCCGGAATCAATAATGTATAGACGTTTTATCTTTTAAGATAATGTACTCGTATGCAAGTTTATGTACGTTCGTATAAAAAGTGTATTTTATTTAGATTATAAATATTATAATACAAGTAAAAAACAAATGAAATAAAAATGGAGAAAAAACAAAAATCATGAAACTCACATTGCTCTGAAAACAAATTTGGTCATGTAAGTAAACTAAAATTATTATGTTTTAGTAGACGCATCCATCACGCAAAATAGGCATTAGTCGTCGAGTTGCGGAAATCTGCTAGTACTGCAATACAATAGACTAATAATTAATTTAATAAAAAATTCCAAAGAACCGAATTTATTTAAACATATTTATTTAAGAATACCGTGTTCTAAACGAATGTAATATGCGTTTTATTTTAAGATTAAACACAATCTTTAATTTTATACTTTATACTAATTTCTCAAATCTAGAAATTGCGAAGTAAACTGCAAAGTATTGCAGATAAACCGGCCAAGAGAATATCGGGCTATGCTCAGTGTAGGGATCCGTAGTTGCCGGCCAGTTACAATACATCCATTCAAAAGGTAGTCTATAAAGAAATATTTTGTGGCACTTACGTTATTTTACTATAGGCATAACTCAAAAACGGCTCAACCGATTTTATTCCATATAGTTTTTATTGAAAATACGTGATAAGTATTTCAATGGCCTCACTTCCAGGAATTTCCCCAATGTTTTTGGACCCACGGTTCAAAAACAAAGAGCATTTTAACTTTCGAAGCTATTATTTACGAAAGTATTCGTTTTATCCAAAAGTTGTTTAAGGCATATTCTTCTTGAAAGACCTATCCAACAATGGGTTTCAGATACTTATTGTTTTACCACTTTGTAGGCGTAATTAAAACACATAATTACTCATACCAAAGCTGATTGAGAATCTAATAAAAAATTGCTTATATTTAAGAGTTCAATGTATCTAAGAATAAAGGAAAAAAGCTTTTTTTTATACCACGACGCTGGCAAACAAGCATACGACCCGCCTGATTGAAAGTAGTTATAAAGCCTATGGACGCCTGCAACCCCAGAAGATTCACATGCGCGTTGACTACCCTAAAAAAAACTTTATTATGTCGGTGGAATGCAAATAAATACAAATTTTATATTAATTATCAACACAAGTGAATAAATAAATTACTACTAAGGGTTAATACTACCTATCAAATATCTTTAAAAGACCGGCCAAGTTTTTATCGGACCATGTATAATGTAGGGTTCCGTAGAAAGTAGTTTCTTGGAGATAACTCAAAAACGGATGAACCGATAATATGTGAAATAAGTTTCGTAGAAAATTAAGTACTAAGCCTTCTTGGTATTTTTTCATAATTTTTAGACTTACGGATTAAAAGTTAGATGGGGGCTATTATATTTAGACCTTCGAAGCAATTATTTCTGAAAATATTGACTTAATAAAAAGTTTTAAAAATACTCTATATATATATATAAGATATTTTTAAAGCCGTATCGTACAACATATTCATATTTACAAAAAAAAATATTTTTGACATTTAATTTGGCATATGTGTATGTATGGAGTGCCTCACCTAAAAGATTTTTTAGCAATTTAATGGGCTTACAGCTCTCATTTATATGACGATTTCGTGTACAAATACCGCTCCTTACATGTGCATTTTTACTACTCGCAACAGGCTTAGTTTTGTTAATTTATCGTAATTAAGTGAATTTTTACGGTTAATATTTAAAATCGCAACAAAAAATAACCTTCTATTAAGCTCACTTGCACAGCAAAAAAAATCCAAATTCACATGAAAACACCGCTTTGATGTGCATTCAGTTTTTTTTGCTGTACTAGTCAGTATTTTTTTATTTTTTTTCTGATATGCGGAATATTTTTAACCATATTTCGTAAATTCATAAATATTTTGCCGCTCACTGAACTTCAAGTTCAAAATCTAGGTTTTCATTTTATTACATAAAAATCTACTAATCGAGATCGTTATTACTTATCTTATTTAGTAGCATTCCTAAAAAATGTCACCGTAGTACTTAATCACAGTATTAAAATCACAAAAGATCCACAAAAGGATTAGGTATGATTATTATAAATCTGCCCGCTCGCCTCTGAGTAAAGTCATATTCTTTGAACATTATTGCGGTGCATCGCGGCGGATTTACGCACGATCGCAATGAGAAGGGTACGCGGGTGGCGCGGGTAGAGAGCGCCCAAACGCTCAAGGACACTCCGGCGACAATCGTCTTAAGACAGTTTTACTTTACACTTTTAAAGGCTAGAGATACATAATTATTATAGGCTGAAAATGTCACTAACTCCGTTATGTCTAAAACTAAGCTATGATGAATTTTCTTATTTTTTTCGTTTCTTCTAATGGACTTTAGGCGGTGTTGTCTGTATCCAATGTCAAGTATTATAATTTTAAACAAAAAAGAACCGACTTCACGTAGACTCCACCTTTCCAACAGGAAATGCCCGAGCCACTGTCAAAAATATTAAAATCACTATAGCTGTGCTTATAATAATTGAAGGGGTCCCTCGATTTATTCAGGATCCCATCATCAGATTCTGACCTGGTTACAATGGGACGAGCTGTCAAGTATACTCTTTCAAACAAACAAAAAAACCGGCCAAGTGCGAGTCGGACTCGCGCACCGAGGGTTCCGTACAAACCTTTACAGCTTAAAGGTATTATAGACCTGAGTATTTGATATGAATTTCAATTTAATACCTCTACGCGTTTACGAGGAAAAAGGTAGTAAGTTTAAAATTTAAAAAAATATTTATTGTATGATTTTACTAAAAATGTCTACTTTTCGTAATTTTTCCTTTGTCTGTACTATATGAAGTTTCTTCGTGCCAAGTTTCAAGTTTCTGAGTTTACGGGAAGTACCCTGTAGGTTTTGAGTTTCTTGCGAGTACTCAGTTTCAAAATATGCGACTTAAATTGCTATTTCTTTTGATTGCGTTTACATAAAAGTTTGGTTTTGCTACATCTGAAAGGTCCTATAGCCCTGAGTATTTGACATGAATTTCAATTTAATATCTCCACGCGTTTACGAGAAAAAAAGTAGTAAGTTTAAAATTTTAAAAATGTTTTTTTGTATGATTTTATTAAAAATGTCTACTTTTTGTAATTTTTCCGTTGTCTATGCTATATGACGCTGCTTCGTGCCAAATTTCAAGTTTCTGAGTTCACGGGAAGTACCCCGTAGGTTTTGCGAGTGCCGAAAAACTAAAATTTGCAGCATAAACGACTGTATCTTTTGATTGCGTTGGCTTTTGAGTTTGATTTTTTCACAGCTCCAAGGGGCAATAGACCTGAGTATGTGGTATAAATTTCAGCTTGATACCTCCACGCGTTCCTGAGAAAAATGGTCTTGACAGACAGACAGACAGACAGACAGACAGACAGACAGACGGACAACAAAGTGATCCTATAAGGGTTCCGTTTTTTCCTTTTGAGGTACGGAACCCTAAAAAGAATTTTCTAAATAGGTCCAGCCCTCTTCGAATAATCGGTGAACGTGCATAAAAAAAAACAACGATCCCGGCGAATTCAGAACCTTCTTCTTCGACATCTTGAAGTCGGTTGAAAAGGAGGGAAATTGGATGCTTGTAAGCAATCAATCTTTGGATACAATGTCTTCGATCGACATTTTGTTATCAAATAAATTATAGGCAACGTTGTTCGGTAGAGGCCTTGCTATATGTAGAGTGATAGCTGCTCCCTACAGCACGAGAGCCACCGGGTAACTACAGGTTTTTTCAACCGAACAATGGTTACACGCGTTTTGAGACTAATTCTTCATTAGCTGCACACTTGTTCGTTTGGTTAGATCATCGCATAAAAAGCTATCAATATTACACATTGAACTATTAAAATGAACAAAAAACAAGAAAATATTCTCAAAGCGTTGCCGCCAACGCGAGTGTCCAAATGACGGATAGAGATTACTAACGTCATTTTAAACTTTAAAGATATTGCTAAATAATGTTAGTGGCATTCTCATCTTTGTAAAATTCACCACTTAAATTGATATTCAGTTTACACAAAACAATAAAGTCTGTTGATGTTATGGAATTTTAATAAAAATATAAAATTCGCAAGCGATTTCAACAAAATTACATATATTTTTTATACCACGACGGTGGCAAACAAGCATACTGCCCGCCTGATGGTAAGCAATTACCATAGCCAATAATGGTTATTTCTAAACACAGGCGTGTACCGCATGTCGCCTAGAAAACCGCGGGTTATAAAAAATTAAGTTAGTATTAATTGTACATATGTTTAATAAGTACCTATTCAAACACGATTTAAAAATTGTTTATGAATAAATAAATAATATAATAATATGATATGAAATCGATAAAATAAATCAAATACTTGATTGTCAATGTCATGTTATATGCCGTCTGATAGTATCGTTTGCAAAACAATAATTTTGAAATGCCTTACTGCTTCACAAACTTAAAAGCATAATTAAAGCTATGTGAATCGTCTTATCCTTCCTAAACTTTAGTCGCGCAAGTGCTACCAATGGTCCGCAACCACTACTCGCTTCCGTATAATATTTCAGCGGCATCATAGAGATATCGATGATATTGGAGGGGATCGGACTCGAGCGATAAACTGCCTTAATAATAAACATTTCAGACCTCAGGTGCGGTTCGAATGAGGGCGTGTACAGTCAGCTGCAGAGGTAGCTAAGCGGGTGAGGTGTTCAAAATTACCTTCACGCGTTCTTATTCTCTTGACAATGAATTTTTTTCATGTATGGTATCAATCGATTCGTTTTGTTGTGAGGATCAAATGTCTATATGCGGCCAATTGCGTTAAAGCAACACAAAAGTCAGAAATTAGACTTAAAAAAGGAAAATTTATGAAATTGCTATTTTTACAGTGAAATGTTGCGTTTATGTATATGGTTACCATACAATTTATTTAACAGTAAAATGTTAAAAATCGGATGGTTTCATTGTTTTTTTTAAATTTCGTACTTTAATAAATTGAAAAAATTTGAAATTTTGAAGCATGATATCTTTGAACCATTTTAATAGATTTTTTTAATTTTCACTTTATTTGGATATATTGGTAATTCTGCATCCTATCAATTAAATTTTATTGCATAATCGAACATGTGTTCATCCCTATTAAGTCGTATCAAGCTCATTTTAAACATCTCAGCAACTTCTGCTGCTGACTGTACTTTGGCGGGGCTTAGCGGTTTTCAACCGACTTCAAGATGTCGAAGGAGGAGCCCAAGTAACATATCAAAGCAGTATAACGGCCGTCTTACAGCATATCTGTATGCTTTTAGCATTTTGAGTTCGTTATATAGTAGCATTATAAACGTTTATAGTGCTGATATAGCTCTTAAATGGGCACAAATTACCCAGCTTGAGATCCTATACAGGTCATTTAATAGCATTACAGGCGCATTATGTCTGCGCTATTAGCATTATCGTTGTCATGGAAAGTGCCAATCGCATTAAAGAAGCATTAGTACGCTCTATTAAGTTGCCAACCGCATTAAAGAATCATTAATACGGCCAAAAAACTTGCTAATCGCAATAAATAAGCATTAGTACTCTCGATTAAGTTGCCAATCGCAATACAAAAGCATTATACTAGCATAAGAGTGTAGTAAAATAAACCTTACGTCAATGCAAAAACGTATCTAATACCGACGGAACAAATGTTATAATACAATGAACGTTGTAATTTAACTACTTTGTCTCGCAATATAAAATGGACGAAGACGGTACAAAAAACTGAATGAGTGACAAGTCATATTTGTTTGCGTAACAAAATGTATAAAAGTTTTTGACTCTTTTACGTTATTATATCCTTCAAATATTACTACGCAATGTAGTTTACTGTAAATGTGTATATAAGTTTCATTGAAAATTTTCACGCGCCTTTGATTTATTGAGGTTTTGCTATAAAATATTATAAAAAGATATGCGTCAAATAAACAAAACAATTGTGTAATCCTCGTAGAGAACGAGTTTTGCATTATTAACATAATAGTGTTGGTTGAGCAGTCTTTAATTAAGTTATTTCATTATTATATAGGCATTTCCCTTGTATAAATAGGTTAGCATGATTTTATTTTTAGGTTATAAATTATTTACAAAATGGCGTTGGTCTATATAGACGGAGAGCTAGCCACGTCAGATATGACACAATAATGAGAGCAACCAAACCCCTCTAGTCAGTTTGGTATACTATGCTTATTTCTAGATCTGGACATCTGGCAGCTTTAAAGTGGTGGAGGTCAAATAATGCAAACCATTTCAAGAAAACAAATCCTAGAGATCTGGGTTTGATGCAATATTATGAGAAACTATACAAATACTATACAATATTAAGAGAAATTATACAAAAGTTTATGTTAGGGGAAAGTAGTGCCAAACGATGTATAATATAGTTCATAGTTTGTCACCTACTGTTTTGTTTCCGTAATAATACATATTATTTTTTGGTCTAACGTTTTTTATCGATATTTGACCAGTTTTGAGTCGATATTCCAACATATTCACTACAGATAGAATTATAAGGCAAACGACTATCGGTTCTTGAATCTTTTATCTCCATTTTGTAGAGCCGGATCTTGAAATAAATGAGCCGTTATTTTTTATGATATTTTTAAAATATGGTCTAAAAAACACTTTTATCGATATTCGAATGGTGTAAAGAATCTTACATATGCGTAATCTACATATTAGGGATCCTCTTTGATGTCTCTAAAAACTGTAGAGAGATTTTAATTTTTAACTAATTAACACAAAATGTATGACCATAAAACCACTTTTTTAGCCTAAACCGGCTCGACTTTGATGTCAAATATCTCGAAGACAATGAATATTGAAGTAAATATAGGATACTATATTGTTTAAAGCCGTTACTGATGATATGACAAGCTATATAAATCATTAGAAAACTAAGGGAATCAGATCTAAGGTCGTTGGCGCCAGGGAACCCTTTAAAATATAGGCCCTATCCCTTATAACTGAGACAACTTCGGCAGTTTTTACCTAGTTTGTATTACTATTTTCCAATTAAAACATTTTGCTAGTCTGTCACTGTGACCTCCACCCATTAACAGCTGCCAGGTGCCAGGATCTAGCAATAATAATAGTATATCAATCTAACCAGACGGGTTTTGTTGCTCTCATTATTGTGTCATATCTGACGTGGCTAGCTCTTAGTCCAATAGCAGCTCAGTGACCCTTAAAAAAAGCTTATTAATGCCTACAGCATTACACGTGAATAATTATGCTATTAAACAACATTAAGCATTATATACTACTTAAAATTGCTATTGTAGGCGCTAAGGCACTAAAACAGCTAAAATCTGTATAGGGGCTGTTCATAAATTATGTCATCAATTTTTGATGATTTTTTATCCCCCCCCCCCCTTAAAGTCATCCAACCCTCTCTTTGCCAAATAAAGTGACGTCATTAAAAAAATACGTTTTTAGCTTAATTGTAAAATAAAAAACTATTTAGTAGATAATACTTTATAGCATTAAAAGTTTATAGAAACACAAATTTCATTCCTTTTTTTACACATTGAAGCACTTTTTAAAGATGCGAGAGATGATGTAATCTTCGGAATTGTAGAACCTAAGGCACTAAACCACACCGAAGCATTAGTATAGCAAACCAAAACGCATGTACAGCATTCAGCTGTACAGTTGCATTTTGGTTCGCTGCACTAAAACTAAAGGCTTTAAAAAAGCATTTACATATGTCATTATACGACCGTTATACAGCTCAAAGCATCATATAATGCGACAAGTTGCTCGGTGAACGTATATAAGAGTTTATACGGTCCTTAAGTTCGAAATAAGTTAACTATTCATATGTTATAATGCTTCCTGTGTTACTTGGGAGGTTATCAATTCGTCGGGATCTTTGTTTTTACTTTTTTGAAGACGACTGGACCGATTAGGAACTTTTTTTTTTTTTTTAAAGAGTATACTTCACAGTTAGTCCAATCGTCACCAGGTTAGGATCTGATGATGGGATCTTCAAATTTTATAGGCATTTGCTCTTGGAAAAGTGCAGCTAATGCAGTGCAAGTGCTTTATCAGGTAAAAGGTATAACGTATAACATAACATAACATAAATACTCTTTATTGCACACCTCAAAATAAAGAAACACATAAAATACAAGTTACAAACAGAATAATCAGAGGTAAAACAACGTATATTCATTTATTCTACATTAAATCGAGTATTAATAATAATAAGATTAGTATGAAATTGAGTCCCATTACGTTAAAACCATGCAGTTAAATTCATCGATAATTAACGATGCTTTTTGTCCTTCAAATCCCGTTTTGCCCCACCTACGTAACGTTCTAGCATATTCCTGGACATGCCGACCGCAGCGGCCAGAAAGCCTGCAATTATTAGTGCAGGCGGACTGCCGACAATCAAATTTCAAAAGGCAGCGTCATTTGCAGGCCACCGAATAAACATGCTATGTTCTGCCAGTTTCTGGCTGGTGCTTTCATTTTCTGTGCTGTTGTTTTGACATTACCGAATACGAAATATGAAAATGGGCCAACACATAAAGGTAAATGCCCTAGTGCTTGACATGCTAATGCCCGATAGTGGACATCTTGTTGTCACCTTTTTAGGGTTCCGTACCTCGAAAGGAAAAAACGGAACCCTATACTTTGTTGTCCGTCTGTCAGTCAAGACCATTTTTCTCAGGAACGCGTGGAGGTATCAAGCTGAAATTTATATCAAATACTAAGGTCTATTGTCCCTTCGAGCTGTGAAAAAATCAAACTTAAAAGCCAACGCAATCCAAAGATACAGTCGTTTATGCTGCAAATTTTAGAGTTTTTCGGCACTCGCAAAACCTACGGGGTACTTCCCGTGAACTCAGAAATTTGAAATTTGGTACGAAGCAACGTCTTATTGCACAGATTAAGGGAAAATTGCGAAAACAATAATTTTTTAGTTACATCATATAATAAAAATATTTTTAATAATTTTAAACTTTTAAATAATTTTAAATTTTAATTTTAAACTTTGTTCTACTTCTGGCGATGCTACATAAATTTTACCCCGGGAATAGGGAACATTATAATTTTTATTTGTCCAGCAAATGTAAACATGATTAAGAAGGTTAAACAAGCTTGGTTAAAGAAGGTTAAGAATGCTTCAAGGTCCCTTTGGCGTATGATTAAGTCCCAGACTAACAAGGGGTCGCACGCTCAGTGTACTGAGGCACGCAGTGTGCGGCCCGGCAGGTTCGAACGCACAACTCGCTGACTCACTCAATACGTACTACCTATCTGTGGTGCATGATACGCCACAAAGACCCAATATTAAAAATGCTATGAACCATCTGCGAACAAACGTTCCAGGAATTGCGAAAACTATGTTTATCGCACCATTTACAATGAGGGAACTAGCAGAAATAATAAAAAAAATTAAACCCAAGGGCACAAAAGATATCTATGGTCTGCCGACATACATACTGCGAAACCTCCCAGACAACTTCTTGCATGCATTGTGCTATTTATTGAATGTCCGCATGTAACGGTTATTATCCGGTCTCTCTCAAGAAGATAAAGGTAACACCTGTTTATAAAGGAAAAGGTTCTAAAAAAGAGCATAAATGTTATAGGCCTATATAGATCGTCCCGGCTGTGAAGATATTCGAGATGGGATTATGCAATCGATTATTAATTTTTTTAATGATTAATAACTCACTCTGTAAACAGCAGTACGCCTATCAAATTGGTAAATCTACTACTGGCGCCGCTCGTCTCTTGATTCGAACGGTGTTGGACAAACTGGAAAAATGGAGGCGCGTAGCTGCTGTATTCTTTGATCTATCACGCGCGTTTGATTTGGTCGACCACAATCTCATCGCGAGCAAACTTGACCATTACGGCATTCGTGGAACTGCTTTAAACCTTATTATGTCGTTTCTGAGTGACAGAGAGCTGTCTACGAATGTTAATAATGAAAGGTCGAATCTTAACCAAATAGGTGACAGGTCAGTGCCTCAGGGATCGAATGTAGGAAATATTATATTTCTCATATTAATGAACGATATCCCCTTTGAGTCGCCTATTGTCGATTTTGTAATGTATGCAGACGATATTTGCGCCATCGTAAATGCTGACAGCAGGGACCAACTGTTAATCAATATTCAGTCTATCATTCACCGTCTTTCGAACTGGTTCTCAGCTAACGGAATGATATTAAACCTTGAAAAAACAAGTGTAACAGAATTTTACTTGAGGCAAGATCCGGATGTTGCTGTCAACTGCTGTTCCATTTGTTACGCACGCCAAATTTTTAGGGTTCACTCTGGATTCTGGGCTCAAATGGCAGGAACAAATAGACGGGATATATGCCAAACTCAACTCAGCCTACTACGTAATATGTTGACTCATGCCTATCCTGTCTATGGAAAATCTAATCCTAGCCGAAAATGCATACTGTCATTCTGTTTTGTCATACGGAATAGACTTATGGGGCTTGGCCGCTGACAGAGACAGACCGTTTCTCATACAGAAGAAAATTATCAGGAAAATGGCGCGAGTCGCATATGACGCGCCGGCTCGTCAGTTATTTGTAGACTTTCGTATGCTAACGCTGCCTTCCATGCTAATTTTGGAGGTAGGTAAATATGTAAGGAAGCATTTAGATCTGTTTCCTAAGAGAACTTGGAACAGTAATCGCTTTCAAGAGCAGAGAAAGCATGATCTGGAGTGGCCAACGCACAGGTTAACAAAAACTGGACACTCATTACACGTCTTGGGACCAACTATTTACAATAAAATTCCCTTAAATATAAAAAACGCTCCCTCCTCTCGTGGGTTTATTTTGAAACTAAAATCTTTCTTAATCCAAAAGGCCTATTATTCTGTAACTGAATTTCTTCTTGAAGAGCTTTAAAATGGATGTATGTTAATTATTGTTTATTGTAAAATCACTACAACATGCTGAATGTAAGTATTATTCTTATTTTTTATCCAATGTAAATATTGACATCGATCGCATGTAATATGACAATGTATGTTTAATACAAAATAAATGAATATGACTAAAGTTACAACCCCTATATACCTAAAGGTTTGTACGGAACCCTCGGTGCGCGAGTCCGACTAGCACTAGTCCGGTTTTTTGCTATTCAATTAACTTAAAATTAAAGATGAGGTTTATCAAGACATAGTGACGAACTCTTACCTTAAGTAATCTAGACACACGGCAGTGTGTCCGCCAAGTTCGAGCAAAAAAAAGCGACACACCGGCCGTGGGTTATATTACACGAACCATTTCGGGCCAATTTCGACCACCCTATAACTCAAAACATATTTTATCTACGCATATGAAATTTCGAGTGTCTGTTGACATCCCCTTAATTGTCTAGAATACAAAATTTCATTATTCTACCTATAACAGTTCTTGAGATATTGACGTCAGAAAATCTCTATTTTTACTATACACTCACTGACTCACTGACTCACTGACTCATCAAAAACCTAGACCACTTCCAATGGTCGTACTGACTTGAAATTTGGCATGGAGATAGGTATTAAGGTCAAAGTAAAGGGAAAAATCTGAAAACGGCCAAGTGTGAGTCAGTTTTAAAAATAGCGAAGGTGTAACTTTGTTCTACTATGAAGTCATAATGAACTAAGTGGGTCTATCTTCCAATGGTCGTACCGACCTGAAATTTGGCTCAAAGGTTTGTCTTTAGGTCGAAATAAAGTAAAAATCTGAAAACGGCCAAGTGTGAGTCAGTTTCGAAAACAACGAATGTGTAATTTTGTTCTACTATAAGTAGGTATGGAGTGGAAATGAGATAAGACTTATTTAAATTTAGATACATACCAATTTAAGACAATACATGTTTGTCTTAAAGACAAGAACAATAAAATTGTTCACCACTCTGTGTGTGTCTGTTGCGGGAACCGAACCCACGATTTACGAAGTACAAAACAGGTCACTAGGTACACTAGGTGCGCTAAATCAGTCAAACAAAAATGAAAAGACTATTTTTTCTCGCATAGGCTAAATAATTTCTAATTTTACAACTAATAAAATCGCAGATTCAAGAACATGGAAATCATATATATACTCTAAGATGGAATTATATATACTACTGCCCATCTCTTATGTAACTTGGCAAGTTTTAATAGAAAATTATATACTTGACACATTGCAGTCCAAAGGTGTCGATTCATTGCATTGAAAAGGTGTGTGGTGTGTGACAACTTGCCAAGTAACATCATCAAAAAGTACTGAAAATAATAAATGTTATCAGGAAACTGCTAAAAAAAACCGGTGTGTATTTCTATGTAACGTGATACTTATTCAAAATGTACCTTAAAAACTGCTGGAAATCAAGTGTGCATTCCTATAACTATTTATGATTTGAGGTATTTTTATGGAACTTGGTACTTATTCAGATCTCACTTCTTTTATAGGCGAAGCATTCCCATAGTATCGAACTTGGCAGCCTTTCACATTTATGTTTTTGATGGGATAAAAATATAACAAAAGAAGTTTCACGCGTAGTGTAGCGTATTGGATGCCTGCAAATCCGACAAGCACTTTGCCGACCATTTAGAAACCTGTACTTTCTGTGTGTGAAAAACCTTATACGTACTCCCTGGAGATAATAAAAGATTTAAGTATAAATAATTTCCAGTCCACCTTTCCAAAAGCAAATGCCCGAGCTACTGTAAAAAAATTTGAATTCACTATAAGTGTGACTATAATATTTGAAGTGATCAGATCCTGATGTCAATGGGACGAAATGTGAAATATACTCTTTCAAACAAAAAAATATCGGTGAACATACATTAAAAAAAACCGGGCAAGTGCGAGTCGGACTCGTGCACCGAGGGTTCCGTACAAACCTGTAGGTATAATATTTAGTATATAGGTAGTACTCGTAACTTTAAAATTATTAAAAATATTTTAATTATATGATGTAACTAAAAATTTACGGTTTTCGCAATTTTTTCTTTATCTGTGCTATAAGACGTTGCTTCGTACCAAATTTCAAGATTCTGAGTTCCCTGTAGTTTTTGATTCCCTTGAGAGTTACGAAAATTGCGGAAATTTGCGGCATAAACGGCTGTATCTTTTGATTGCGTTGGCTTAGAAGTTTGATTTTTTCATAGTTTCAAGTGACAGTAGACTTGAGTATTTCATATAAGTTTCAGCTTGATACCTTCACGCGTTCCTGAGAAAAAGGGTCTTGACAGACGGACGGACGGACGGACAATAAAGTGATCCTATAAGGGTTCCGTTTTTTTCCTTTCGAGGTACGGAACCCTAAAAAAACAAAGATCCCGACGAATTTAGAACCTCCTCCTTCGAAATCTTGAAGTCGGTTGAAAAGAAGGCCATTGACATAAAATTGTCAATTTCCTTATTAAATCCCACTTTTGACTGTGAACTTCAAATGGTAAGCGTTTAAGGCGCTAGGCGCTAATTGTGGCCAAAAACTGTTACTTTCTGAGGGATATATCTCAATAACGGGTTGTTCAAAAATTTTGAAAAAAATATATGTTAATTAAAATTTCATGTACAATATTGTCAACGTTTGAATAACTCGTGTACTGTATAGTTTCTCCGTTATTTAAATGTAACGAAATGTCGTTTTACGGTTAATTTTGCTTATATCTACTGAACGGCTCATTCGATTTAAAATATTGTTAAACTAAAAAATGTGTACTACAAAACACTACAAACTCAACGTAGGATATTTAAATTGATCATAATTCCACATTTCGTGCGTTGGTAGCTCGAAAACGGCGTTGCTGGCAGTCGTGAGCTAGCTTTGAGACGAGGAGGTTGTGTTGCTCGTTGCTCCGTGCTTCCCTTGTACTAAAAATACTTGTGCTTGGCCCGTGAGCAATAATATCGGACTTACTGTGCCTAAAGACTAAATAACTGCAGAGGGTTCATGCGGTGCGGGCATAACGTGTCTTGTCGGAATCAATAGCGCATAGACGTTTTATCTTTTAAGATAATATAGCCGTATGTGTGTTCATGTATTTACGTTCTTATAATAAGTGTATTTTATTTAGATGACCTATATTACAAATTAAATAAAGAAATGAAATAGAAATGGAGAAAAAACAGAACTCGTGCATCTTATAATGCCCTGAAAACAAATGTAGTCTTGTAAGTACACTACAATTATTATGTATTAGTACTTATTCTGATGAGTCACGCAAAACAGGCGTTAGTTGTCGAGTTGCGGAAACCTGCTATTGCTACAATACAATGGACTAATAAGTAATTTTCGGAGTTATTATTTACGAAAATATGCGTTTGATCCAAAAGTTGTTTAAGACTTATTCTTTTTGGAAGACCTGTCCAATAATACCACACACGATAGTGTGTGGTATTATCGAATCAATCGCGTGGGTTGGAGCGAAAAAAAATCACCTGCACTTCATTTTATTTTTCTGATTTTGATTTACCATATTGTCGGCGAGATTAAAACACATTAAAAATTGCTGATATTTAAGAGTTTAATGTAAGTAAGAATAAAGGAACAAAAGCTTTACTATCTCGCTGAAATACAAATGTATATTAATTATCAACACAAGTAAATAAATAAATTACTACTAACGGTTAATACTACATATCAAATATCTTTAAAAGACCGGCCAAGAGTGTATCGGACCACGCATAATGTAGGGTTCCATAGAAAGTAGTTTCTCGGAGATAACTCAAAAATGGCTCAACCGATAATATGTGAAATAGTTTTCATATAAATAAGTACTAAGCCGTATCTTCTTTATTTTTTTCATATTTTTTGGACTTACGGATTAAAAGTTAGATGGGGGGGGGGGGGGGACTATTATTTAGACTTTCGAAGCGATTATTTCTAAAAATATTGACTCAATAAAAAAGGTTTTAAAAATCCTCTATATATACTTAAGATATTTTTAAACCCGTATCGATAGATGTACACAATGTTCATATTTGCAAAAAAAAATTTTTTTGACATTTAGTTCGGCATATGTATGTATGGAGTGCCTCCCCTTAAAGTTTTTTTTTCTGCAATTTAGCTAAAAACTAAGTAGCGGCACAAGACACACCTATGGATAAAATTTCATCAATATATATTTTATAATAAAATGGTTGTGACATACGGATGGACGGACGGACAGACGGACATGTTTCAAGAAACTTTTTTAGTTTTGTAAATTTTTCGTAATTATATAAGTGATTTTTACGGTTGATATTCAAAATCGCTACAAAAAAATAACCATTTATTAAACTCACTTGCGCAGCAAAAAAACTAAATTCACATGAAAACATCGCTTTGATGTGCATTCAGTTTTTTTTTCTGATATGCAGAATATTTTTACCAATATTTTGCCGCTGACTGTACTTCAAATTCAAAATCTAGATTTTATTTTATTACATAAAAATCTACTAATTGAGATCGTTATTACTTATCTTATTTAATAGGTAAGTAGCATTCCTAAAAATATCACCATTGCGGTACTTAATCACAGTATTCAAATCAAAAAATATCCGCAAAAGGATTATAATTATTATAAAGCTGCCCGCGCGCCTCGCCCACCCAATAAAGGAAAACTAAGAGGAAATAATTCGTGTATAGCCAAATTTTGGTGTAGTTGTAGGCAAAGGTATCTTACACAACATACTAAAAGTACCGGTGGATGGGGGTGCCGCTAGCGGAAAGGGGGGGTTGTAAAGGTCCCTAATTTTGGTTTTTCGTAAATAACTCGGTAACGGTAGCTCATACGAAAAAATGTTATATTGCTCAATTCATCCACATCTAATTTTCTATAAAAAAGATTCTCTGCAATTTTTTGCTAGGATCAATGTTTAATGAGATATCGAGGAAATACGATAAACACTTTTTTAAACTTTCGGAGCTAATATTTACGAAAGTATTAGTTTTATCCAAAAGTGGTTTCAGAATACCCTTATTTTTTTAAAAAGACCTATCTAATGATACCCCACACATTAGGGTTGGAGTAAAAAAAATATTTACCCCCCACTTCATGTGTACGTGAGGTACCCGAAAGAATAATATTTTTTCACATTTTGTTTTAAAACTTTGTCTGCGTAATTAAAACACATACTTATACGAAATTTAATTTCTCTAGTACTAGCCATCACTGAGCAGGGTGAGGAGGGGTCCTACCCTTGGAGTTTCGGCATGTCCGTCTGTCCCCGTCTGTCCGTCCACGGCTTTGCTCAGTGATGTTTAGTACTAGACGTCTAGACGGACAGATGGGGTCAGACGGACTTGGCGAAACTATAAGGGTAGGAAGTGAGGTAGCAGGGTGAGCAGCCTGCTCAGTGATGGTTAGTACTAGAAAATAAAAAAATCGTGTGAGTATGTACTTTATTCACGCCGGCAAAGTTTTAAAACAAAATGTGAAAAAATATTATTTTTTCGGGTACCTCCCGTACACATGGAGTGGGGGGGTAAATATTATTTTTACTCCAACCCTAATGTGTGGGGTATCGTTAGATAGGTCTTTTTAAAACAATAAGGGTATTCTGAAACAATTTTTGGATAAAACTAACACTTTCGTAAATATTAGCTCCGAAAGTTTAAAAAAGTGTTTATCGTATTTCCTCGATATCTCATTAAACATTGATCCTAGCAAAAAATTGTAAAGAATCTTTTTTATAGAAAATTAGATGTGGATGAATTAAGCAATAGAACATTTTTTCGTATGAGCTACCGTTACCGAGTTATTTACGAAAAACCAAAATAAGGGACCTTTACACCCCCCTCTCCCCGCTAGCGGCGCCCCCATCCACCGGTACTTTTAGTATGTTGTGTAAGATACCTTTGCCTACAACTACACCAAAATTCAGCTATACACGAATTACTTCCCCTATCAGGCAGTTAAGCGTCTTCGTTTGGTGAGCTATCTGTGTAAAGTCATATTATTTGAACATCGTTCCGGTGCAGTGTGGCGGATTTACGTACGATTGCAATGAGAGGCGTAAGCGGGTAGCGCGGGTACACAGCGCCCAAACGCTCAAGGACACTCTGGCGACAATCGTCTTAAGAAGAAAAAGGCTTTAATTTCCTGTTCAAGATGGAGGTTTATGAGGCGTTTCCGGTGGTTAATTGAAGAAACTGTGGTTGGATTATGTCGAGTTTTGTTCTCCCACAGATCATTCGCTTCCTAGACTGAGCATGTAACATGCTGTGTCCTACATGTAAACTTTTATCTACATTTTTGGATTTATTTATTTATTAAGACAATACGTTATTCTGTTCTGCAAACGATACCAAAATGTTTAAAAATCAAGGAAAAACGGAAGAACAGAAAAGTAAGGAAAAAAGGAAAGTAGGAAGGAAGGGAGTCTCTTATCGCTCCAGGCAGTTGATTTTTTTTGTAGGTACCTACTAATTCACGTAAGTACCTACAGAAAAAAAAAGAAATTAAACAAACAATAATTTTAAAGATTGGAGGGCTCGCTTCTAATATTATAGTTGCATGCACAACTAGTTACAAAAAACTTATTATGTATTAAAAGTTTACTACTTTACTCGTTTAGTTGATTTAAACTCGCACGATTTTCACTAATTATTATATCGTCAGGTCAAATAATAATATAGTAAGTATAGTTTGTCCGGCGGCTTAGGGACAAAAGTATGGCGCTTTTATCATTAAGCCGCCGGACAAACTGTAAGTATATCCTAGCGATTGTCTAGCTGCTATATTCTTATTTTGAATTACATTAACAATATGTTAAAATCACAATGTTTTTTTTTTTTTAATACCACGACGGTGGCAAACAAGCATACGGCCCGCCTGATGGTAAGCAGTTACCGTAGCCTATGGACGCCTGCAACCCCAGAGGATTCACATGCGCGTTGCCTATCCTTTAAGAACCTATACACTCCTTTTTTGAAGTACCTCATACTGTAGCCCGCTGGGAAAACCTCGGCAGGGAGTTCATTACACAGTCGCAGCGTTCGTGGGAGGAAATTCCTCTTAAACCGTACTGTGCGCGACCCCTTAGGCTCCAGGGTGTGAGGATGGACACCCTGCCGGCGGCGAGCGGTGCGGTGATAAAAAGCTGCCGTGGGCATCATATCAAACAGTTCTTCAGAGCACAACACATTGTACAACGATAGAACACACATAAGGAGGCAAAGTCTCTCCTTAGACTCAATGGTTCAATATCGCTCGTGAGTTTGGAATGTATTCCCAACTCCATCAAATAATCAACCATTTTTAAAGTTGTATTGGAGCTGCTTGGAATAATTTTCAAGCAAATTCTTGTATTTCCGATATAAACGTTTATGCGTTAACTGTATTGCGTAGTTAATGCATTGTAGTTGTATTGAATTTGGATCGTATCTAAACGTGTTTTAAAATTAGAATACGGTCCCCGGCTTTTTGCAACAGCTCAATGAGGGCTACCGTTTTTTTACTCACCAGTTGGCGCCACTGTAGACTGAGGTCTTGAAATACAGCTGTAATTTTTATTGAGTACGTTTGTGAAAACCAAATTTACGCTTAAATAATATTTAACACAATATACCGTACTGTAAAAATATTGACTAGGCTGCAGTGTTGCGCAGTTCCGCTTTATTTGGAAGAAAAGGGGGATTTTCTTAGTTCCGCTTTTAAAACATTCACATTTAATGACTCCTAACTCATATTTGCCATAATTAATATCCTGGTATGGCAAAATATTCACAAAATTGTTAAATTAGAAATAATTTCGCGAATCCCATTTAATTACTATGGAATTTGACATTTCGAAGACCTCAGTCTACACTAGCGCCCCTAGCGGATATTCATACGCGATAGTCCTCATTGTGCCTGGGGTCCCCTTGGCAATCGAATGTGTTAACATGTTTTAACCGACTTCAAGATTTCGAAGGAGGAGGTTATCAAATCGTCGGGATCTTTATTTTTGTAATTTTTATTTTTTTATGTAACATACATATTGTTCAAAGACGGCTGGACTGATTTGGAAAAATCTTATTTCGTTTCAAAGAGTAATACTTCACAGTTGGTCCCATTGTAACCAGGTCAGGATCTGATGATGGAATCCTGGAGAAATCGAGGGAACTCTTCAATTATTATAGGCACACCTATAGTGATTTGAGTATTTTTTACAGCAGCTCGAGCATTTGCTTTTGGAAAGGTGGAGGCTAACTGAAGTCAGTTCTTTTTTGTCTAAAATTATTTATTACAACATGGTGTAACTATATGTATGGTCAGTACTGTTCCTGAATTACTATTTCACAATAAAACACCTTTTTGCCGTGACCTGACCGCGCGATTATGATCGCCCGTGAGGCGGAGTCTAGGACGATTGTCTATGGGCTCACAATAATTACTTCGGAGAGCCTATGAGATCAAAAGGTATTGTTTATAGAAACTCGTTATATTTCTTTAGTCTCCAATTTTCTTGGCATTTTTTCTTTGCTTGCTTAACAGGTGTTTGGGACGGCTATTGGCAGAGCTTTGTTTTGAAAATGGTTTCAGATATTTTGATAGAATCTGAATCTTGAATTAATAGGCATTTTGTATGCTGCACTCACTTAATTGAAAATATGTATTTTGGTAACTAGTTTCCACTTTTTGACACCATTACACAATGTCCTACATTTAAATATTCATCATTTTCAATATTATTTAAAAAAATAACAGTGGAAATAATAAAAAAAAATGTTTATACTTAACTATGACCAAGGATGATATAGACATGGATGGATAATATCCATACAAAATCGCGTTCCCTTGTTTTAGCTTAAAGTACTAGCGTCATCTATCGGTCACTACGGACACTAAATCCTAGTTTCTAATACTTAGTTCGGCGCTTAACGCTGACAGAATAACTCGACTCCAGACTCGACAGATGGCGCTGTATCACTTAGACCGAAAACAGATGTATAGCCTGAACGCGATTTTGTTTAGGCATTGCAATCCATGTCTTAATCATCCTTGATGCCTATACAAAATCGCGTTCCTCGAACCTTCAGGGTATACGTCTGTTTTCGGTACTAAGGGCCACAGCGCCATCTGTCGAGTCTGGAGTCGAGTTATTCTGTCAGTGTTAAGCGCCGAACTAAGTAAGTATTAGAAACTAGGATTTAGTGTCCGTTCCGCGTGACGTCACATTTCAGAAAAATTTTTAGTATAATGTGACGTCACGCGGAACATTAACGGGCTATATCTTCACCAATTTTTGTTTGATTGACAAAATAAAAAATACGTGTCCAATATTTTTTGATAATCTAACTGACGGACTAAATATAATTATTATTTTTTTACCCAGGAAAGTACCCAATTATGCCCTTAAACGTATCACCAGCATTTTTGTTACACCTTGTATAATAGAGATTTGATACCTATTGAATATAACTACGGAAAGTAAATACACATTACTCCTTAAATTCTTGTTAATTTACGCTTATCTCCTTAGCATGAAAACAAAAACAGAATACTGTCTCATTCAGACCCCGCGATTGGCAATTTACCCCACCGTTTGAAGCGACAGGATATCCTAGTCTGTTTTTAGCATGTTAATGCGTGCATTAACAAGCTAAAGAGGAAACGGCGACCGTGCCAAGTATCAAGACTTGGAGGTCAATATAGATGGCTATTATTTGTTTATTTATTAGGATTACCAACAGGAGATACAACACACGTTTAAATATAAAGATTGAAATCATATATAATTGATTCGCCACTTACAGGCAATCACAGCATGAGTGTAAAGCATTAAACACGAGTTATTTATCAAACAAGTAGCATTTACAATTCTAACTAAAGTAAATTAGAACTTTAACGTAAGTATACTTATATTATAAGCTAATACCAGTAGTGTGTCATTCAACGTAATATAATAATAAGACGTGTTAAACTTAAGAGTATGGAAAGGTAAATAATGATTAAACGTTCCGCTGTCAAATATTAGTTATGTAGGTATGACAGAGAAATTCTTCCAGAATCTGTTCGGAGAGAGAAGTGTCGTAGAATGTATGAGCTTCCTTATAAACCACGACACTTCCGAACAGGTTCTAGTACTTATTGTATGGCAATACTGATTGATAAACTCTGAATCTCAGGCGCATCGATATGCGTTTCACGCATTTTGTCATGCAGCTGTCTGACTGGCACGCCGAGGACCTGTAGTTACGGGCCCGAAGCGACAACTACCCTAGTTTGTTTTTAGCGCTTTAATGCGTCCATTACCGGCTAAAGAGGAAACTGTGACCGTGCCAAGTACCAAGACTTGGAGGTCAATACACATCATCATCGTGTTTGTGCCAACTTTTTTGCACAGCTCAATTGAACCTGAGGTCCACATGCCACATGGCAACTTAATCCCATAAATTGGCGTAGGCACAAATTATTACGAGCAACTGTCGTCTGACCTTCTAATTTTTGCTACGGCAGGTTAGAGTACCTACACTAGGAAGAAACGCTCTCTAATTATGAAGAACATGATTTACGTATTTCCGTCTCCTGACAGCATTATTATTATAACAAACGATGGAAAAAGATCCCGGAGGAAAAGCTTATGTATCCGGCTATTTTTGTTACGAGGGATAGATGATATTAAATATTAGATGTCACTGAGACTTGTAGGTATTCTTGGTAATTCTATTTCATTTCAAGTCTGATATCGTGTTATTCTTATAAAAACCTAAATCCAATTTCAAATTGTTCTTGCTTAGTTTTAAATTCTACGTGTGCTTGTTTTATTGGTTATTTTAATGCATGTATACCTTTTGATTTGACACTAAATTATTATGTGTTATTGTTATTATTATGTTACTTTTTCTTTTCAAACCTGATAATAATGATAATATTGTAAAATTCTTAGACTCTTCTCAATATCATGTTTTCTTTCTTCTTCTTATTCTTTCATGTTAATTAATTTTACGGAGCAAAGGTATTCTGTATTACTTATAAGTGGAAACTGTTTTGGCTTATGTATTAACTTATATGTTTACCTTCTTGTATTATTATATGCTGCTTGTTTCCCAAAATAAAATAAAAAAACAAGATGTTATGTAACCTAAACCTAGCGCCTGAACTGCAACAAGATGTTACGTTATTACTTATTAACATGATGTTATTGTTGGCATACATCTGCAAACTTTTGATGCTGCTGCAACAAGGCCAGGCACGGGGGCTTGCAGCACCGCATTATCGTGTAGCCTACCCCTCCTCTGCTTCAAGGAACAAAGGAAATCTAGGAGACTTATCATACTGGAAACCGATTTTTTTATAAAAAAAAAATTAAAGTACACCGCCACTTTTTTTGCATTGCAGCATTGGCATTTCGTATTCCCCCATTAAAGACATGACTCATTATATATATCTCATCTAGAAGACTTATCAAGACGTTCAGGCGCTAGCTTTATTGCGTAGTTAATGCATTAGAGTTGTTTTGAAGTTGGATCGTGTCTATACGTGTTTTAAAGTTAGAATACTATGTGCTCTAAGCATAGTATTGTAATCTAGAGGCAATCTGTAATTGTATCTTTTTGTTTTGTTTCTTAATAATTATACTAGCCTTTTCCCGCGGCTTCGCCCGCGTACTATAAGTACTCAAAAAGGATACGATACCCATGTTGATTTTCAGACTTTGTGACCACATTTGCCCCTTTTAGAGGTTGAATTTTCAAAAAACCTGAAACACGTGTTTACTCATTTATCGTTAGGAATACTCCTGTGAAGTTTCGAATAAAATAGTCTAACAAATCTTATTTCGCCATAAAAATTTTGGACCCCCATTTTACCCCCTTAGGGGGTGAATTTTGAAAAATCCTTTCTTAGTGCTCCCCTAGACCATATAAGGAACCTATGTGCCAAATTTGGAATCTCTAGACCCAGCGGTTTGGGCTGTGCGTTGATATGTCAGTCAGTCAGTCAGTCAGTCAGTCAGTCAGTCAGTCTTTTATATATATAGATAGAGATGAACAAGCGAAAAGCTATCTTATTCTTTACATAATATAGTTTACATTCGATTGAAGTTAACTCAATACATGTAGGTAACTGCACGATAATACGATGGCATCCCATTCATGGCATTCATTGCTGGCAACTTTGTAGCGTCATTGGATTACTCCGTCCTTTTTAGCCATTATAAATAGGAAGAGGGATGGAAGAGAGACCACGAGGTGTGAATTGAGGACGGGGCTATTCTCATCTCTACCGAACAGTCTCGGCTCGGCATATAAATTTAAATTATTACTGAAAATTCCGCAATGCGATCTGTCTAATGTCTAACCTTCCTTATTCATAAACGTCTTTCAGGCCTCAATTTGTTAATTTATGTTTTGTCCTTATCTGTCACTTTGACAGTTGTGTTTGTCAGAAAGAGACAAAACCTAAATTAACTAATTAAGGCCTGAAAGACGTTTATGAATAAGGGGGTTAAAATCTATACCGAAAATATTGGTCAAGGAAGACGAACTGAGATTTGTACTCACAAACCAGGTATTTGAGTTTTTTAATATTATTTCTGAATGTTTTTCAAGTTGTAACCAATCGATAAATTTAAAACAATGAAATCGGTAAAGTGTGGGTTTGTTATGTGTAGATCTAACAATTAATAGTTCGTACTTACTACCTACATTCTAGTATCCACTCCACTATTAATATTATAAATGTAAAGGTAACTCGGTATATCTGTGAGTCTATCACCTCTTCACGCTTGAACCGATTTAGATGAATTTAGATACGGAGATGTTATTTGTCATGGCAGTCATCCCCTAAAGGGGGGTAGAAAAGGGGGAGGGAAAGAAATTGCTTCTACGAAGAAAAAGTCGCGGACAGAAGCCATTGTGAATTTAAGCTTTAATTCCTTTTCCTACTAATCATCAACTGCCCTTCGCTAATGAAGAGTTATAGCCGAACGGTGTCAAGTTCCGGTTCCGACGGATCGCCGGTCGGATTTTTGATAATATAAGAATGTATTTCTGATGCAGGTTTAATATTATTTCAAGTTATCTACAACCACCGCTTCATTACTATAGCAGAGGTCGGGCTACGATTGATACTTGATTTTACTACACTAATGCTCCTACTGAGCTTACGCTTTAGAAAACAATTCTTAAAGTGGAAAACGAAAGTGATGCTTTTACACTACTCAAACCCAATACAAGAATTGAAGTGGCGGCATAAATGTCAATCAAACTTGTATGGGGCGCTTATAGACGGAGACGTCAGATATGACACAATAATGAGAGCAACGAAACCCCTCTAGTCATTTTGCTGTACTATACTTATTTATAGATCCGGACATCTGGCAGCTGTAAAGTGTTAGAGGCCAAGAAATGCAAACCACTTCAAGTAAACAAATCCTAGAGTTCTGTGTTTGATGCAATATTTTGAGAAATCATATAAATAATTACATTATATCATTGCAAAAAGTTTCTATTGGGGGAAAGTAGTGCCAAACGACGCAGAATGTAATGCATGAATGTTTATAATAAAATGGATAACACACTCAGAACCTTAAATCAGCTAGACGACTTAACAATTGCGCGCGCAAATGAATGCCAAATTGAAGATTTATCTAAACATATTACTCTTACTAAATCGGATTTCACTATAATTACGCAAAATATTCGAAGCATATATAGCAACATAAATGACCTACACCTAGCTTTGTCCCAGTTAAAATTTGATATTGACCTTATCATACTAAGCGAGTGTCGTATAAACCCTGAAAAACCAATACCTTCAATTGATAACTACACTACTTTTTCTACAACCAATCACATTATTCAAAACGACGGTGTGGTTATCAAAAATTGTCACAAAGCAAGTGTTAAGGAAATACAATTATCACAAGCCTCCTGCTTGGAAATTACAATTTCAAATACAAAAATACTTGGCATATATCGCTCGCCGTCGAATCATAATGCAGATACTTTTATTGCCTCTCTAAGTAATAATTTAGATCATATTAATACGTTCAAAAGTATAGTTGTAACTAGTGATTTAAAATCAATATTATACATAAAAACAATGAACCATCTTACGAACGCTCAAATAGGCTTAGCTATCTTAACATGTTATCAATGCATAGCTTACTTCCAGGTCATTTACTACGGACGAGAGAGAAAACTTGTCTTGACCACTTCATGCTAAAAATAGATAAAAGTAAAACATGTGCCACTGTACTAGTACAGTCATGACATAATATTTCTGAAATTAACCAAGATAAATACTACAACTTATTACCAAAAAACCAGAACAGTTACTGATCTTGAAAACGCACTTTGTAGCCTAGCTAAAGAAAATCTTTCTGACCTCTACACATATACCGATCCAAACAACTTAACTGAAGTTTTAATAAGTAAAATAAGGAATTGCCTCTTAAAACACACTATCACCACTGTCATCCCTAGAAATAATCGGACTATAAAGCCATGGATAACAATAGGAATCTTACGTTGTATAAGAAATATAAATAAAATGCAGATGAAACTTCGCTCTGAACCTGATAATTTAACACTTAAAATAACGTATAGAAGGTATCGTAACTTTTGTAATAGCCTAATAAAAAAATTAAAACGTTCATATGATAAAGAACAGCTAATGAGATCTAGTAAACATCCAAAGAGTCTATGGAAATCAGTTAACAATATCACAAACAGGAAACCTAATAAAACTGAAAATAATGAATTACTGGACATTCGAAATACGTCGAATACTTCGCTGAAGTTGGGAAATCCCTAGCTGAGAACATACTGAGTAACAATTTTCGGCAATCTTACCGAACGAACCAACCTGCCAATTCCCTATCAACTTCTTTTGTACTGTTAGAGACTGATCCCAAAGAAGTGTATACAATTTTAATGAGCCTAAAATCAGGCAGTGCTCCAGGTTGGGATAATATCTCAGCGAAATTCCTTAAAATGGCTAGCGGAATAATTATACCTATTCTCACTCATCTAATAAATTTATGTTTTAAAAATGGAATTTTCCCGAGCGCACTCAAGAAAGCAATTATTACCCCTGTGTACAAAAGTGGGAACAAAGATGATGCCTCCAATTATAGGCCGATTTCAGTATTACCGGCTATCTCAAAAATTATAGAAAAGCTCATCAATAACCGAATCTTAAATTACCTTACCAAATTTAAAATACTATCAAACTCACAATATGGCTTTAGACGAGGAATGTCCACAGAAGATGCTGTAACAGCTCTTTCATTTTTAATCGTAGATAATATTGATAAAAATAAAAAATGTCTAACAGTATTTTTAGATTTTAGAAAAGCATTTGACACCGTTTTTGTTCCCTCGTTGATTGAGACATTAGAAAACATGGGTATAAGAGACATCCCACTAAAACTTTTTAAAAACTATCTGGAAAACCGCACACAAAAAGTAAAAATCGGGAACCACATTAGTGATGAATCTAATATAACTTTTGGAGTGCCACAGGGGAGCGTTCTCGGGCCAACCTTGTTCCTTAATTTATATTAATTAACTGTGTGAAATGCAATTACATAACGGCCATATCTTCTCTTATGCAGACGACACTGCTATTGTTTTCTCTGGCGACACTTGAGATGATGTTAAAAATTCTGCCGAGCAGGGTCTCTCTAAAGTATCTCCCTGGTTAAACTCTCATTTGCTTACTTTAAATACGTCTAAGACGAATTATATATGCTTCACAAACTACAATAGTTCTCAACCCGACTGTCACTTCAGGATTAGAATCCACTCATGTATCAATTTTCATAACTGCTCATGTTCTTATATTACTAAAGTAGAGAGTACAAAATATCTAGGTATTCTGATTGGCCAGCGTCTGACCTGGCACCTACACACAGAGCTGTTAATGATCCGAACTAGAAAACTGATCTGGATTTTTAAAAATCTTAGACACCTAGCTTCTGGGAATCTACTGAAGCAAATATATCTAACCCTAGTACAATCTATTCTTACTTATTGCATACCGGTATGGGGCGGCGCTACAAAGATAAAATTTTTAGAACTTGAGAGAGCCCAAAGATCTTTATTAAAAGTAATGTATTTCAAACCTTTTAGATATCCCACTCTAGATCTCTATGTACTCTCCGATGTTTTATCTATCAGAAAACTATATATATTATTTACTATATTACGACTACATAAATCTATTCCGTTTACACCTACCATACAAAACAGAAGAAGAAAAGACAACGTAATACCAACCACTTCTATAACTACTACCTTTGCTAGTAGACAATTTGTGGCTAGATCTAAAAAGTTGTATAATTTCCTTAATAAACACATAAATATTTATCATTTATCACATTTTAAATGTAAGAAACTGATTACGGACTGGATCAAGTCAAAAAGTTACCACGATATAGAAAACATCTTATAAAATGCTATTGAACCTTAAACTCACACTTAAACTTGTGTTTAGTACACACATTATCATAAGTAGTACTTACTTCTAACTATAGTCATACATTCTTTATTAGATTAGGCTTAGTTCTAACTAACACTAAAGATAAATTGTTGCACTCTGTAAGTAGTTAATGATTTTGAATTTTAATATTGATTTTGTGAATTTTTGTTAGAGTTTATAATTTTTTTTCTTTATATTGTTCGTCACATGTCACCCAGGGAAAAGCGGAGCCTCTTAGCACAGGTATGATAATACTTAAATATTTAGAGGTTCCAACAACTTTTATGCTGTAATTTTCATTTGACGGAATAAATGATTTTATTATTTATTATTTATTATTATTATCACCTACTGTTTTTGTTTCCGTAATAATACGCATATGCAATATAGGTCCTGTCCTTTATAACTAAGACAACTTCGGCAGTTTTTACCTATTTTGGTAATACTATTTTCCAAATCCCAAAAAGTTTGCTATTTTGTCACTCTGACCTCCACCCATTAAAAGCTGCCAGATGCCCGGATATAGCAATGAGGATAGTATAGCAATCTAACCAGACGGGTTTGGTTGCTCTCATTATTGTGTCATATCTGACGTGGCCAGCTCTTAGTCCATTATTTGTGGCCTGCAGTTAACACTGGTATGACAGACAGATGGCATCTCGCTAAGTGTGGCACGTTCAGCGAATGTCATTTCGCTCAAATCTGGAGCAGAGCCCGACTGGGGAAGTACCTCCACCTTACAGAAAACCACAGCCAAATAGCACTAGACCCTACTCATAGTGTTGTGTTCCTGCTGGTGTGTAAGGTTGCCAAAGAGCTCAAAGAGGACCCAGTGTGTTGACGATGAGGGACCTTCTGGTTCCTTTAGCCATCAACACAGTGAATCCTCCTTTTTGTAAAGGGTCGGCAACGCGCATGTGACTCCTTCGGAGTTGCAGGCGTCCATAGGTTACGGTAGCTGCTTACCATCAGGCGGGCCGTATGCTTGTTTGCCACCGTCGTGGTATTAAAAAAAAATATATATATAGGGTGGGGCCTGTAACTAAAGCAAAAAATTAAAACGTAGATTCTAGTCCTCAAACTAGAAAACTTTTGTGTAGCAACTTTTTAAAATCATAAAGTTTTTAGATTGTAATTTTTTCAAACAAAGTAAATAGTATTTTCAATGTACTTAAAACTCCGTCTAATTGACATCGCCTGTCAGTCTAGTCACTCTACAGACATAATCAATTTCATAGTACATTGCGTGTTCGAATTAACTTTAAAATGTAATAAAATTCAAATCGCAAGATTTTTTTCAAAGTCGTCAAACAAACGTTGCGTAGTTTGAGGAGAAGAATGTACATTTTAATTTTTTGCTTTAGTTACAGGCCCCACCGTGTATATCTGACGTGGCCAGCTCTTAGTCCATTATTTGTGGCCTGCGGCTAACACTGGTATGACAGACGACCCGCTCGGTAATCTTAGGAATAACCCCGGATCAACGCCACGAACTGACACGACCGGTTTTATTCAGCCTAGATCGTTAATTATTTTCAAAACACCCTTTGAAATTTGAAAACCTCATTAAGATACGCACGAGCCGCGCCACATAAAGGGTTTTGGAATAATACAAAAGGTAATTTTCGCTTATTCATTAACGTAATTAAAAGGGGGGAACAGTAATGATGAAAGCTCCGCGAAATTAATAGAAAAGTTACTTGGTGGTTGAGTTATCGAAAGTTTTATGATTTTGTCACTTGGGCTTCAATTATGGGCACAATTGGGAATGCCTGTGCGTAAAGCCAATGGTCGTATATTTACCGTGGATGTCGAAGATGTCGTCAGGATATGATGATGATGGTCTCCGAGGCATATCCGTCGATGGCGATATACAGCATGTAATAAAAAAACTGGTGATCCGTTTAATTGGTATCGTATTGAGATTATGAAAAAGTGAGGGAAAAAAAATTTAAACGCGAAATTTTTTTGTTTGTACGGGGGACGTCGTCCCAGCCGGCCACCCTCCAGACCTACCAAAAAAATGTTTTTTTTATTACGCCCTTAAACGGATCAGGAGCATTTTTGTAACACCGTATATATGGGCATTTTCACTCAACCGTGTACCATTAACGACCGGTTAGCAATCGTCACAAAACTGACAGTCAATATCAAATCTCATACATTTTTCAGTAATGTGACGGTTAGATGATACTGAAACACGACTTATGTCGTGTTTTAAAGTACAAGTTCAAATATAATGCCCATATTATCTTAACAAACTAATATATTGGGATATAAGTCTAATTTAATGTAAGTGATAATCTAATTTACTTTACTTTATTTAATGTTTACTTTTTATTTTCATTTAGTTACTAACTAACAATAGACATAAGTCACATATTTATTGTAAACAATTACTTTATTGTTAAGTACCTACCTATGTGATTGAGCGCGACGCGCCAACAAACTGGTCACTCCAGTTTGGCGCAATATTGTAACTCCAGAAACCTGTAATTGTTTTACATGAATAAATAATTAAATGAAAGGAGATCGTCAATTCTGGGCCACCTGATATAAAACGTATACAGTTTGTACTGCAATGTAAAATAAATACTCATTTTATTACTAAAGTAGACAAAATATTGCAAAAAAATGAAACGGGAATTAGTAATACTAAATAAATAAACATTATGTTGATTTTTCCGCGATTAAAATACAGCATGACAAGTTGTTAACGTCCTTATGGCATTGACATAAAGTTTAACTTCACCCTGACCTGAAACCGTGATGTATTACATAATCTGCGTTTCGATACTGTTCGGTAAGTTAGAACATTGTAATATTAAAATAGTATCTAAGCCTACGAATACGGAAGTTTTAATTAGAAATCGACTGTATTAAAACGCCTACAGATTGAAAATGCGTATTTTTGCATTTTTGATCGGAGTTTGAATATTAAAAGTGGATTTCATAATGGCATAATATCATGCTCCTTCGATAACGAAACGCATCTTTTTTCAATTTTGTAATGTCAGATACTAGTGCTATCGCACTTAACGGTGGTAAACCTTATCCCTTCGCAATAGGTGTTAGGAATGTTCAGTTAATAGTATCAACGATGGTTTGACAGCAGTCTTTGTTTACCGAAATACAGGAACTATAAATACGATCAAAATATGACTTTTTATCATGATTCCAGTTTTGTTTTCAAGTCCGCTTGTGTACATTATTTTTAAAAAATCGGTACTTTTTTTACATTAATATATAAATCATAGGCAAGCACGCTTTCAAATATTGTCCTTGTCAGATTCAATTTTTAAATGCATGATTTTTCAATTTTCCCATTAGATTTCGCAATATTTTTACCACCATCCTGATCTAGAAATTATGACGATTCTTTAAAAGAGGGAACCATTCCTAAACGGTCCTAAATAATCTGGGCCAGATCACCTAACAAAAATTGACGATCTCCTTTAATTTTAACTTCATTGTTAAAATTCTAACCTAGTTTAAGAAATCATTTCGTAAATACTATACCTAGTACTATACCTAGACGTTTTATCCGTTGGTGATCATTAAAACAAAAAAACAAACCAATGTTGGTCGCTACTACGTGTCATAGTAGAAGAAAACAATGTATCGCCATCGCTAAGTCATTGACACCACTTTGATTCTCAAACTTTACATTTTGGGGGGATTTCAACTAAATTAGTGAATGTGGCTTAGTAGATTCTGCTAACTCTTCAACTCTGGTACACCTAAAACCTGGCTCTGCACTCCATAAAGTAGCCAAATCGTGTATTCGTGTGCTTTCAAGTCAAAATTGACTCTTGTTAGTCTGGAAAAACATTTTTAATTATGCCCCACTTGTAGTGTGGCTTCCAGCCGGTGAGTAAAGTTGCCAGGGAGTTTAAAGAGAATGCAGTGTGTTAACGAGGGATCCTCTTTTCGCTTTAGCCGTGAACACAGTGAATCCTCCTTTTAAATTAAA
The DNA here is from genome assembly GCA_947086415.1 of Pammene aurita. NCBI lineage: Eukaryota > Metazoa > Arthropoda > Insecta > Lepidoptera > Tortricidae > Pammene > Pammene aurita. The sequence continues at coordinate 36,855,209 of OX352297.1, read as the reverse complement.
GGGTCGGCAGTACGAATGTGTCACCTGAGCAACATGGCATTTGAAAAATATATCTTCCACATTTTAAGGTTTTGTCTTCAATCATTTAAGCTGTGTAGTTTGTGAGTCTCTAGATAACTCTAGTGTATTAAATATTCCGAAATATATCAGGAGGTGGAAAAAATTCATTTTCCCGGAACTCGAAGAGTAAAAAATATAGTATTCACGATTGTAACTAAGTCCTCTTTTGTTAATGTTAAGTTAATAAATACAAATAATTTGTTCATCCTTCTTGGGACAACGAATAGTACATTACTTACCAAGGACTGTAAAAGAAAGAAAGCCCGAAATCGCAGGTATTTGTGACCCGAGCCGCAGGCGAGGGTTGTAAATATGCGATAGAGGGCTTTCTTTTTTACTGCCCGTGGTGAGTACACAATTTTACGTCTCCACCTGGCCATAATGCGAGTTTTACTGTACGCGTAGCGTGCGGTAAAACTCACATTATGGCCAGGTGTGACGTAAAATTTATTACGTGACGTTGGGTCGTAAGAAATAAGAATAAAATGAATACAGGATGTTACAAAAGTACTGGTAATTCGTTTAAGGGCATAATGGTATCGTATTGAGAGTAAGACAAAACTAGGAGATTTTTTTTGCACGAAACAAAAAAAATGTTGTATGGGACACGTCGGCCAGCCAACCCTCCATACAATTTTTTTTCGCGCGAAAAAAAGGCTCACCATTTTTGTTACCTCCCTTCCTCTTAGCTTAGTCTTGGTAAAATACGAGCTTTAAATTAATTTTCTTAGAACATTTCAGAGAAAACCACGAAACTTAGCGACACAAACAATGATTGACTGTATGCGAAGTTATAGCCGTCCCAATGAGTATATATTGCCAAATGAAAGTGGTGTAGAAATTCTCTAGGCGAGTATTTCTACACTATGATTTTGGGGGGGTCTGGATTTTTCTCCAGGGGCCGTATTCTAACTTTAAAACACGTATAGACACGATCCAACTTCAATACAACTCCAATGCATTAAAAACTCAATACAGCTACGGCATAAACATCTGAATTAGAAATATCAGAATTTGCTTGAGAAATATTCCAACGCAACTTCAATATTAGTTTAATGTTTGTTGTGTGTTGGAGTTATGTTTGAGATAGGTTGTATTTTTATTGTATTGTTAATGTATTTTTTTATTAGAATCCGGCACCAGTACAGTTGTTTCGAATTACACTGTAAATGACGCATGCATATGCGCGTTTTGAGGAGTCACAAAAGGAATGTAATTCGATCGTGCCCTTTTCTTCGTTTTGTAACCATCTAGTGATTTTTATATGATTAGTTTGATACAGATCTTGCTTGATGCTTTTCCATTCGTTTTCAATAGCGTCCGAAACTTGGTCATCCCGTTTTAAATTTTCTTCTTTCCAGGCTGACTGAAACAGCAACTTTTTAAGTTTTACAATCTATCGTAAGTACTAATAGTGTAGTATCGTATTTAAGTACTAGTAGGGTATACTTAAGCCTTTTCTTTGGCAACATAAATCACTACTAACTTACAGAATTTCTGTTTTAGGGTTCCGTACCTCGAAAGGAAAAAACGGAATAGGATCACTTTGTTGTCCGTCTGTCTGTCCGTCCGTCTGTCTGTCTGTCTGTCTGTCTGTCTGTCTGTCTGTCTGTCTGTCTGTCTGTCTGTCTGTCTGTCTGTCTGTCTGTCTGTCGGTCTGTCTGTCTGTCTGTCAAGACCATTTTTCTCATGAACGCATGAAGGTATCAAGCTGAAATTTACATCAAATACTCAAGTCTACTGTCTCTTGGTGCTGTAAAAAAATCAAACTTCTATGCTAACGCAATCAAAAGATACAGCCGTTTATGCCGCAAAATTCCGCAAATTTTCGAAAGCCGCATGGGAATCAAAACCTACAGGGTACTTCCCGTGAACTCAGGATCTTGAAATTTGGTACGAAGCAACGTCTTATAGCACAGATACAGGAAAAATTGCGAAAACCATAAATTTTTAGTTACATCATATAATAAAAATATTTTTAATAAACACATACCCCTATATACCTATAGATTTGTACGGAACCCTCGGTGCACGAGTTCGACTCGCACTTGGCAGGTTTTTTTTGTATGTGTTGATGATCTTTCTAATTTTCGTTTTTTTAATACTACGACAATGGCAAACAAGCATATAATGGGAAATTTTATAAATAATTCGATTATTTAATTGCCAAAATTTTCGGTTGGGGGATGTAGTACCAAACGACGTATTAACGTATAATGTAATTCATAGTTTGTCACCTACTGTTTTTGTTTCCGTAATAAAACGCAATGTTCTAATAAATTATAGGCCCTGTCCTATAACTGAGACAACTTCGGCAGTTTTACCTATTGAGGTAGTACTATTTTCCACTTCAAAAAATTTGCTAGCCTGTCACTCTAACCTCCACCTATTAAAAGCTGCCAGATTCCCGGAACTAGCAATAAGACTAGTATAACAATCTAACCAGGTGGGGTTTGTTGCTATCATTATTGTGTCATATCTGACGTGGCCAGCTCTTAGTCCATAACTCTTTGTCGGTGTGATTGATCTACAGGATGTTTCAAAAACCCTGCTGAACCGTTTAAAGGCATAATGGGTAGGTATCATATTTTGGCTAGACTAGAGTAAATAAAAAATATGCGGGACACGTCGTTCCCCTTAACCAGCCCCTTCCCCCCCATACAAAAGCGTTTTTTTATCACGCAAAATCAATTTTTTCCAAATCAGAATACTATACCTCGCTTAAAAGCGATGAGACCGCCTGTTGTTACCATTATTTACTTTGTTAAATCTGTTTCTGTACTTATTTTTCTTTGTGTGGTGCAATAATAGTAGATTGTGTAACAAGGGAGCACAATGAAATATTTACGGCGAGGGCGTATATTGATTCCCAAACGAAGCCATGGAGTCTATCATAGAATCCAGAGCGTAGCGAGGGATTCTAAAGTAGACTCCTGAGCGTAGTGAGGGATTCAAGTGTTAACGCCCAAGTTGAAAATAGTTTTGCTCCTATGTGACACATACTGCTTTTAACACCACCTTAGGGGAAAATATTTTATTTATTGTTGAATCATATTTATTTTAACTTTATATGTGCTTAGTGTGCTTCTTGATTATAATGAATCTATTAATTTAATAAGAAATTTGATTGTGACGACGGACTGGCCGAAAAAAAAAACGAATGTCCTAGAACAGAAAAGTGCCACTTTGTTCCCTCCTAGCAGGGAAGAAAAAGCCCGTATACGACTAGGTGGTGTGAAAAGAATATTGTATTGTATTGTATATTGTATACCAATCATGCCTTTCACGAGATTAATTTTTTTGTAAAACACTGTTTTCGATAACCAAGCGAAAATTCTAGTTTACTGACGGTCACTGAGCTAAGCCGGTGACAAACAAAGATTGAGTGTACGAGAAGTTATGGCTGCCTCAATGATCGCTGAACAAATGTAGTTTAGAAATTCTCTCATCTATCATCGCCAATGACCTTCGATCTGAATCCATTAGTTTTCTAATGATTTTATTAGCTTATCATATTATCCGTAACGGCCTTAAACAATATAGTATCATATATTTACTTCAATGTTCATTGTTTTCGAGATATTTGACATCAAAATCTAACAATTTTAGATCAAAAATGTGGTTTTCTCGTCATAACTTTTGTGTTAATTAGTTTAAAATTAAAATATCTCGTCTGTTTTTAGAGACGTCAAAAAGGAACCCAAATATGTAGATTTGGTATATGTACGCTTCTTTACAGCATACGAATATCGATAAAAGAGTTTTTTTAGATCATATTAAAAAAAAGATATAAAAAATAAGGGCTCATTTATTTTAATAATCCGGAAAAATTCAAGAACCGATAGCCGTTCTATCTGTAGTGCAAATATCGAAATATATACTAAAAACTGGTCAAAAATTGATAAAAAAACGTGTGGAGCTTAAGCTGATTTTGTTTTTACTCAGTCACTGAGCTCTTAAGCCACTAACAGACAGACGGGCAGACTGACGAAAATATGTAGTGCCCATTTTTGACATTTTAGTCAATGAATCCTAAAATTAGTCAACCACATTCAGAACCTCCTTTTTCAAGTCGGTTTATACGAACACTCACCATCGCTTCTACTCGTAGAAATGCAGCAACTTTTCTAGAGAAACATCCTTTTATTTATCATAAAGGTGGTTTTTAATAGCCACTTAAAAACTTATGGCACTACGATAACGAGTCCCTTTTAGAGTTACAAAATATGCGCAAAACCAACCCTAGTGCTTCGCAAAATTTGAACTTTATTGCAAAGGGATAAGGTTCACACGGTTATGCTGTAAAGGTTAGCGCAGACTGGCTAGGTCTTGAGTGTTGTCTGTGAATGCCGACTCCTCATTAACTTGTCTACTGGTTTTTGAGTAGTGTAACCAACATTTTAAAATTTACGGGATTAATTAAACAGTTATTGCGGTTACGTTGTTTTATCGGTGTATTTTAATACACTACAAGAGCGTTGGTAGTCCGGCGGTAAGACGTCTGACTTTCAATCCGAAGGGTCGGGTTCAAACCCCGGCTCATACAAATGAGTTTTTCGGAACTCATGTACGATGTACTCATGGCCATCAGGCGGCGTAATGCTTGTTTGCCACCGTCGTGGTATAAAAAAATTTATATTTGTATATATACTTTGGTATTTACTAGTCGCTATTCGGTGAAGGAAAACATCGTGAAGAAACCTGCAACATCCGCGGAGAAATTCAAATGTGTATGAGAAGCAGTGATCGGAATAGGCAGAGTATAAATACCTAAACTTGGCAGAGCAGAGACAAAAAAATGGAGACTTCCTTACGACTACATATTTTTCGTCCCGGGAATTCCCGGGAATGTACTAAATGAGTTATATTGTTAAAAATAAGATAAAAAACATCGCGTGCCGCTCCAGTTCAATCAATAGACATGAAATAAAACAACCAAAAATATCGACGGATTCTTCTATATTTTTTGTAATTATACACCATATATACAATGTTTCTTAAATCTAAATGTAAATATTCTAGCTACTTAATTAACAAATACAATATCATACATATTCAATATCATCATCATCAGCATCAGATTCAGAATCATTACTAAAATTATTTTCTTGTAAATAATTAAAATATATTACCATTAATTTATCTATATTTTCGACGGTAAGTCGGTTTCTTTTGACGCTTAAAATCCATTTATACGTTGAAAATGTCCGTTCAACATCCACAGACGTGAGCGGAGCAAATTTATAGAATAAGTCGTCATCTGCGTCGATCCCCTGTTTAAGTTTTTCGCTTTTGGCCCTAACTATATCATAGTCAGGATTTCGTTCTATGACTTTCTCTAATTTATTTTCGACCGCCGCACTAGATGACCAATTCAAAACGCATCTTACGTTGTCAATAATTTCAAAATATTCTTCCAGTGATAATTTTGTGTCTTGTAACTGTTTAAGTCCCACTTGAATTATCGTATAATTTTCGTCAATAAAGTTAAGTTCTGATTCAATATTTTCACTTCTTATCGCGGCTTTTGCTTTTCTTATAGATATTGCTTCTTTACTGTTTAGATTATTTACAACGTTGTATATTTGTTGAAAATGTTCAGAGTAATACGACGTTGCCTTTAGCCATGTACCCCATATAGTTATAACAGGTTGCGGAAGTAGCGGTAAATTAGGGTACATGTTTTGTAGTATATTTACTCTATTAGGTGATTTTAAAAATATTTTTTTTACATTCGCTACTAAATTGTCAACATTTCCGTCTTGAGAGCGTACTTGTTCCGCTACTCTATTAAGGGCATGTGCTAAACAAGTTATGTGCAACATATTTGGAAAATCAATTTTCAATAACCGTCCGGCTCGCAACATATATGCCACGCTGTCAGAGCATAACATCAGCACATTATCAGATTTTTCGACAAATGATTCTCCCCACATTTCTTTCAAAGATTCTATAACAAAATTTGCTATTGTTTCCCCGTTTACGCTTTTAAGCACCTTGCATGCAATTAAATACGGTCGAGTAGCTACATTTTTGATTAAAGGCATAACTAGCAAATGAACCACATATCTTCCCATAAAATCGGTTGTTTCGTCAAGTGATACCCATATCTTATTGTTTCCTATTGTGTCGTGTATATGTTTCAATCTATTCCTATAAAATTCACCAAGGTACTTTTTTCGTAATAATGATTCAGATGGTACATTCTTGTTTACGCAAACACAACAATCATTACGGCAAACATATTTGTTGAAAAATAATTTAAACTCTGAATTACTAACTTGTGACCAAGGAATGTTACACAAAATTAAAAATTTGATCAAATCGAAGTAAAATTCTTTTTCAGGATTTTTTCGCCTGCCTTGATGTGTTGGTCCGTTGATGTGTCGATCAACGTTGCCTTTATGCATGGCTTTCAAAGAAGTCTCACATTTGGTGCAGAAAATGATACCACTTGCTTCGTCATATACAAGTTCTGGATTATTAACAATCCAACTAGTCACCAGTTCGGGTCTCACTTGTTTCGCCATGCTGACCGAAATCGTATCTGAAATAAATTAGATATAAAAGTTAGCAAACGGAAACAGTTTGGAATGAAGGTTGCAACGCCAATAACTTATTTTACTTTGATTTGTTACAACGTAACATTTCAAATTTAAAATTTATTAGTGTCATTTAACAATTAACGTATTCGAAACTTTATTAACTAATTAATGCACTTTAAGGCTATTTTTTTCTGGGAAAGCTCCAAACGCCCTCTAAATCAACACGTGCAAAAGCGCAAAGGGACACAAAACCCCATTTTTTGAGGTAAAAAGTTTATTTTTTGCGTTTTCCCAAATTGAGTAGTATTTAACAACTGCAGCAAGTATGTACTTGTTTATTTTACGCATTTTCACAGTGTATTCCGTTGCAAGTTTGCACGTGTTAATAAAGCTATATTACACTAAGTATTAAATTGATGTCGGTTTGCTACATTACACAGTCAACTTATGAAACATTGGTAAATGACCCTATACTCAAGGTTTGCCACCGCACATTTGAGCTTTATATTTTCTTAATTTTAATTATAAGATATATTATTGGCCGGTACTGTACATACAAATACAAAAAAGCAATAAAAATACATCAGCTTACCTTGAAACTTGGTAGTCTTGCAGTAGCCGTGGTATTTTTGTATCCAGTTAGTCAAATCCAATCAAAGCAAAGTCAGTGTCCGAGTTCAAGCCAGATAATCAGGTAATGCAGGTGAATTTCCAGTAAACAAGCCAACGTCAAATATCACAAAAACTCAGAATAATCACGTCCGTACTCTTCAAAGGGTTCTATGAAAGTGCACTGTCAACTTATTATTTAATGCACAAGAAGGGTAGCAGCGACCAGCGATAACGACATCTGCTTTCTATTTTACACAATAAAATAACAATAGAAACCACAAGCAATACAATAGATAAGCCTACTTTATCTATTTCTTTCACTCAAACACAATAAAAGCACTTGCGTAAAAGAGACGGACGAGTTTTAAATAATACAATGAATGTTAGTTTTTCCATTTAAACTAATAATAAATATAGTTTTGTTGTTACTTATGATTTTTAATACCTCCGGAATATAATTATGGGATTGTTTTATTTAGTGTATGTTTAACCCGGGAAGTCCCGGAAAAAAATGTTATCACAAGGAAGTCTCCACTTCTTGACTTCTACGCCGAAGTTTAGGTATTTATACTCTGCCTATTCCGATCACTGATGAGAAGTTCCCAACCCGCTGTGGGCCAGCGTGGGAACTATAGACCGATCCCTCTCGTGTATGAGAGGAGGCCTGTTCCCAGCGGTGGGAAGTCCATATTTATAGACTAACATATTATTATTTTGTTTAATAATGAATTATTGAATAATTGATGTTTTACAGTTAACCTATTAGATATTACAATAATCAGTCTTCGCTACAGATGGACTTTAGAAAAAAAAACACTTTTTTTTATGTATTACGTGTAGATAGGTAAAATATAATTTTATTTTGACTTATACTAAAATGTATTTGTATTGTATACTAAATTAAACAAGCGAACAAAGTGTCTTGCCTAGAATTAGCCTTTAGAAATTTTCGTATAATTATTGGAAAAACGGCATCACATTTTGAATCAAAGAATTTATCAGTCTGTTATGGTATGAGATATTTTGGTTTATTTTCTTACTTATAGACGGAGAGCTAGCCACGTCAGATATGACTCATATGGCACATTAAAAAGAGCGACGAAACCCCTCTGGTTTATCCGGCGATCCAAACTGAGTCTTGGCCTCTGACACAAGACGCCATTTTGCCCGGTCCTGCGCAGTTTCACGCCAGTTTTCACCGGCCCTGAGGTCACGAATATCTCCTTCTACTCCGTCCTTCCAGCGATACCTAGGATGACCGACAGGACGGCGTCCAGTCGCTGAGCTCAGCCCAAATATATCTTTTAATTTAACCTGCATTTATCTCATTTAAACATTAAATCTCGCCGATACTGCACGAACTACGGTAATTGTGGTACAGTCGCCATCAAATATATCGAAGCGGACAAGGAACTCAAAAATATTTCAACATGCACTTTATCGCGACAATATATTGACAATAGAGGCGTTTTTCAGATATTTGTGACCACCTTGGCCGCTCCGATATATCTGATGGCGACTGTACATAATAATTTTGCTTTTGTGACGAATTGGTAACTAGTTTCACACCGGTGAATTGGTATCAATAAATGTGGCTAAGCTGTCAACTGGCCGCTCGCGCCAGACCGGTGTTGGCTGTTTTGCGGTGGTTACGTACGTAGTCAACAGCTGTTGTCAACTACTCTAAGTGGAACCCGTGGCAAATTCGACGTATAGTGCCCCTTTTACAGAAAATGTTAGAAGCATTTAGTCGTGGCCTCTCAGACCAACGGCCTCCTCAGGCCGAGAGCCCGAGGCATTTGCCTCCCCTGCCACCCTTTCTGCCACTACCATATAGTTACGCCACTGGCTGTTATTTCACTCAGCCTTATGGTATGAGAACGAAGTTGGTATGACTTATAATACTAGTGGTCACAACTACCATCACAATTTTAAAACGTTCGATTTTTGTCTTTAAATTGTGGTAACCCTAAAAGCTCCAACCAAACTCAAGCTTTAATTTGACACTAAGCTCGTGCATTGCGCTAAAGAATCGTAGCTCCAATTAGATAGTGAATATGTCTTCCGTCGAAATTTACTTTTAGTACTGTGGAATGCAATTTCTCTTAGATTACATTCCGTCATCTGAGACCTGGCCAAGATGACAATCGTTTGCAGAGAACGAAACGAAACGCTACACGCTGACGCTCACTCTTCCATATTAGTGCGATAGAGAGATGGATACCGTTTCGATTCGTTTTCTGCAAACGATTGTCATCTTGGCTAAGTTCCCTGACTGACAATGGCGACACCTCTTCGTGCATAAGGTAGATGTTCCGGTGCTCATCACTGTCCTAGTACCAAGTATACTTGGTATCTTTATACTTATGTCAGTCACAATAAACATAACAGCAAGGTGTCAACTATTAGGGCATTACCTAGTCGATTACCAAGAGAGAATGTGATAGGAATGGCGAAAACGAGAGGGATAAATAAAAATGATTTTCTTTATTCTAAAAACAGGTAGCTATGGGTATTTATAGAAAGAAAAACTTAATCGACATTTTCCACGTCAGTTGTTTTTTGCATTTCCTTGTCTTTCCTGTGTTCAAAGTAGAGCCATCTGAAAAAAAAAAAACTTTAAGACATAGAGCTCATCAACCTGTCGTTGCGATAATTGTTTGACGAAATAGTGATCGAAGGGAGAGGAACTAACTAGCAGCACAGATTACCCATATCTCATTAATATATGCTAGCAGAATATTCAAATGCTCTCACAATCTGGGGTGGAGGTGACAATCGTATATAAAATGTACCTATTACAATTTACAGATACAGACAAAGAGTCACATGATAATTCAAGTTTCTATTATCTTTGTCAATATAATTAAAAAAAAAAAAGCATTTATTGTCGCAGAAATAAATAAAAAATACAAAAAGAAATACAGACACGTAGACATACACCGAAGTAAACAAAACAAACATAAATAATTGTCACTTGACTAGGCTGGTACCCTGAAAATCCCCTTCACTTTTTAAATTGGGATAATTGGTCACCAGTTTCAAATTTGGAATCAAAGATCAAAACGGTAAATAACTACAAAATGGGAATTTTTGATCACAGTACTTACCCAAATATGGCGATGGAAGGAAGCGTAAGAACAGCCCCGAGCAGAAACACAGCACCGGGTAGAATGTTAAGAGTGGCCATGTATACACGGGAATAGAGGGGTCCGTATACTAACGGCATTGTGGCCTCTGCTAACCCAAAGAGGGAGTTCATTTTGCCTGGGAACCACACACACATTATAGTACGGAGAGCTTAGCCACGTCAGATATGACACAATAATGAGAGCAACGAAACCACTCTAGTCAGTTTGCTTTACTATGCTTATTTCTAGATCTGGCAGCTGTAAAGTGGTGGGGGTCAAAGAATGCAAACTACTTGAAGACAAGCAATCCTAGAGATCTGGTTTCATTATTATGACAAGTTTTTTTATTTAAATAATTAGATTATACAATTGCCAAATGTTTCCGCTGGGGGAAAATAGTGCCAAACGACGTATAATGTAATTCATAGTTTGTCGCCTACTGTAATAATACCCAATTTTTATTTCCGTAATAATACCGAATGTTTTTTTGTTCTAATGTTAAAATATAGACCCTTTCCTTTATAACTGAGACGATTTCGGCAGGTTTTATCAATTTTGGTAGTACTATTTTCCTATTCAAAAAATTTGCTAGTCTGTCACTCTGACCTCCACCCATTGAAAGCTGCCAGATGCACGGATTTAGCAATTAAGGATAGTATAGCAATCTAACCAGACGAGTTTTGTTGCTCTCATTATTGTCCATAACTAGAAATAAGCATAGTATAGCAAACTAACTAGAGGGGTTTCGTTGCTCTCGTTATTGTGTCATATCTGACGTGGCTAGCTCTCCGTCTATGACAATAATTTGGTACCCGTGAACTTCTGACCTATCGGGTAACTATATTGATTTTTTATTTTAATTTAAAATATCTTATAGATTTCAGGGAGTTCCCTAATGGCACTTACCGAATTCTTCCCCGCTTACGAGTTTTGTAGCGATGGATCGCATGGCAATGAACGAAGTCCCGTTCAAAATCTCCAAAAGTGGTGCTGTAATTTAATTAGTTCAATGTAGTTGTTTAATGTACATGTAAATTAAATGTAAATTATTTAACATGTAAATTATATTAATTAACATGTAAATTAAACAACATGTAGGGTAGGAGAAATACTGCAAACGAGAGTTTATTAAATCACGACGGTAAAGACATGGTCGTTCAAGAGTGAGTGATTTAAATGAACTATATCTTTTAATTCAACTCCTCACTCTTCAACTCACTGAAGATTTAACTCGCTTAGTAACTCATCTATCTCAGTGTTTACAGTGTTACTTGCTCGTTCTTTCCCACTGATGATTCGAATGGGCCGGCCGAGTCAAACGAGTGAGACGAAGCGAATATGCGAACAGATCCACTGAAGCGACTGAGCAAAATGAGTGATACATATCTCGGCGAGCCAAAGATATGAATAAATCTTTTCAATTCAGTGAAGCGTTTTGAGCATCTAGAGTGATCTAATGACTCAAGTACGCAATAAAGATTGTGAATTCGCCAAAATGATAGTTTTAGTTCCCGATAATACATACCTAAAGTTATTTGATTTAATTTAATTTCTATATTCAAACCCTCCCGACGGCCCCGTGCAAACACATTTATCACTAAAACTCATTGATAGCTAATTAACCTTTTTTTATGTTAAATTATTCGAAATAATTATTCGATTATTCGAAGACGGCTGGACCGCTTTGGAAAATTCTTTTTTTGTTTGAAATAGTGTACTTTACAGTTGGTCTCATTGTAACACGGTCAGGATCTGATGATGAGATCCTGGAGAAATCGAGGGAACTCTTCAACTATTATAGGCACACCTATAGTGATTTGAGTATTTTTTACAGCAGCTCGAGCATTTGCTTTTGGGAAGGTGGTGGTGGTGGTAGTGGGTGGTGGTGGTGGTGGTGGCTTACTGTGGGCCTAGGTCAATTTTAATTATTTATTTATTTATAGTGCTGAAAAGGGAGCTTGAGGGGGGGGGGGGGCGGGGCCGCCATCTTGGTTTAAAGGTGCCAAAAGTCCGTTTTTGAACCTTGGCGCTTAAACGGTTATCAGTATGCCTAAAACGTCTATGAAACGTATGAAGACGATTAAATTGTCTACAATATTTCCATACACAATATATCTGTAAATCTTACAGATATAAAGATACAGGGGGTAAAAAATTGAATATTTTCTTATATCATAAGAATTTTATTTATTAGCTTCAAAGTTTTGTGCTTCGAGTTAAGGAAATGAAATATCTACCACAGTTTTGTCATCTTCTAGTGATTCTTTTAAAAGATATTCAAAAGTTGAATTCATCCCTAGAGCGCTTATAGAGGGGGTGAAAGTAGTAAGTCTCACACACAAAATCAATGTTCTATCTATTACTCATCATAAAATACTACTAGGTGTTGTCAAGTATAGCTATCGAACAATTCGGGTATAATTAATTTATATTTGACAAAAAACATATAGGGTCAGGGAGGGAACAGTCGCTCGGTGGGAACAGTGACTCGAATGTGCTGTGCGAGAAACAGAAAGAGCTTTATGTCTGTCCTCTACATCAATCGGAACCGTTCCGTACCCGACCACGTACGAACTAGTTAGTGAGGCGCTCCGGCACCATGCGAATGTGTTATGGTGCGTTTTTGTGTTTAATGCTATCAAAATTACATTTCCAGATCAGTTTCACTCCTCTTTTTTCTCAACTCGTACGAGATTTTCAATTACTTATGTTATTATCGAAGAGTGTGTCTAATCTACTTAGTATTGGCTGATAATTCAAGGCCCTAGGTGTTTGTTTGTGTTTTTAATTTGAACTAAAATACAAATTGACGCCAAGGTCAACAGACGTTCGTTTTGGAAAAGTACACGGTGGCTCGCGAACCACTGTGCACCTTACAGAGTTGGACTAAAATTTACTTGAATATGAATAAGAATAAAAATTCTGTGATTATTAAAAGTAATTCATGCACTCTTTTTTTTTAATTAAATGAAAGTGAATAAATCATGCGACATTTAGGTAGGTACCTATTTTAAATCAAGAATGAAATCAGGAACGATTATTCCGGGGGTTGTGCTTACCTATTCTAATTACCGTTTTATTCAACAAAAATGTTATTTGTTATATAATTTAGGTTCGATTCCTACGTACCTAGCAATTGTGTACTGTTAGAACTACTGTTTACAGGGCGTAGTATACAGTGACTCGAGCCACTGTGTACTGTTAGAACCACTGTGTACTAGCGGGTCCTAGTCACTGTGTACAGCAACCGGTACACAGCGGCTCGATTCCCAATTTCTAAAAAAGAATGGATATATCTTTTTTGGTGAAAGTAACAGCAAATATATTTGCTACATATGAAAGTGTAATAATGCACGGTGCTCTGTGCTTGCAACAATTGGTTCAGGGATTTATATTTTTCATGCAACAGCCTGTTGAAAAAATCCTAGCGACTGTTCCCTCCCTGACCCTACGCTTTCATAGAAAAAAAAATATTTTTTTAAGAAAGTGCTTGAAAATATTTTTATTTTTTTGAACTTCATATAACTGTCAAGTTATTATTAAAATATCGTATAGGCTTTAGCATTTTTTACATAATGCTTGAACAGTTCAGTTTATGACAAAAATGTCTACGAGATTTTTTTTGTATTTGTATTTATTCTGTACGTCTTATAGATACAAAGTTACAGGAAGGAAAATATTACTCATACTCATTGTCATATGTAAAAAATGCTAAAGCCTATACGATATTTTAATAATAACTTGACAGACAGTTATATGAAGTTATAAAAATAAAAATATTTTCAAGCACTTTCTTTAATTATTTTTTTTGTATGAAAGCATATATGTTTTTTGTCAAATCTAAATTATTTATACCCGAATTGATCGATAGTTATACCTGACAACGCCTATTAGTATTTTATGATGAGTAATAGAACATTGATTTTGTGTGTGAGACTTACTACTTTCACCCCCGCTATAAGCGCTCTAGGGGTGAATTCAACTTTTGAATATCTTTTAAAAGAATCATTAGAAGAAGAGAAAACTGTGGTAGAGACTTCATTTCCTTATCTCGAAGCATAAAACTTTGAAGCTAATAAATAAAATTCTTATGTTATAAGAAAATATACACCATTTCTCCCCCTGTATCTTTATATCTGTAAGACTTACAGATGTATTGTGTATGGAAATATTGTAGACAATTTTATCGTCTTCATACATTCCATGGACATTTTAGGCATACTGATAACTGTTTAAGCGCCAAGGTTCAAAAACGGACTTATGGCACGTTTAAACCAAGATGGCGGCCAACGCTCCCCCCCCCCCTCAAGGTCTCAAATCTAGTATTTTAATAACCACCCTATAGCCTACCAATAACCATTAAAACATTTTCTACTCCACCTTTTGTAAGGCAAATGCTCCAATGATTGCGCTAGTATGGAGAATCACTAATTCTATGCAGACAAAATTGCGAGAAAAAGTAATAAATGAAACAGGTTAATAAAAACTTTGGTCAAATGGTTTAATTGACAAGAAAAATGATGATGAATCCACGTATCTTGGTCTTAAGCACCCACCAGTCAGAAAGAAAGACGTCATACACGGCTCTCCTACGTAATCTTGGCCAGACTCCGGGCTCTGTCTTGTGGGACCCACAAGATGATTGTGTTACCCACAAGTCTTCTGGCATAGGTACGGCAGACATGTCCAGCGCAGTTCCATTTTAGTTTGTCCGCTGTTTGGGCTAGATCAGCTATTTTTATTTGGAACGTAATATCGTGCCTATTTCTAATCCGATAATTAACTTCACGCCCAAAACCGATTGATAAGTCTTGAGGGTGGACTTCTGAATTTTTGTCAAAGACCAAGTTCCCGCGTCATAAGTTATTTATTTATTAAATAGTATTGCAGATGAGCATGATCTTGCGTTTTGATGCTAGGGGAAGGTTTCCTTTCATGTACTCCTCTACCTCATACCTCTCTTGGCGTATGTTTTCTTATACTACAGCCAATTACTGGCACATACCTTAACTATTTTAAGCTGTTACCATGTACCTTTGCCATGTCGGTATATTTGATATTTTCTTATCTTTCTTTCTTTATTTTATTTATTGCGTTTAAAATTAAATATCACAAAACGCACCAAGGTACTTGCACATTTCTAAGCCAACCTTCAGCTGTTTCTCTGTACCTACGTATATTTGCCATGATTGTCGATATTTTAAAAAGTAGTCCTTTCTTTTATTTATCGTGTTGAAAATGTATTATACCAGGCACTCACAAATATTAGTTGGATATTCTTCGGTAAGATGTCGGCTGTTTCTTTGTACCTACGCCATGTCGACTATTTTATAATTTTGCTAATTACGTTTAAGATCGACATCAGCGATTTAAATAAAACATCGAAAAATCTTAAGTGAACTTAAATTAATGTTTGATTCCGCAGTGTATGCCTGGATAGTAAGTAAAACCAGTCTAATATTATTTTATAAGTATATGAATATTGGCCATTGATTGTATCGCATATTTATTGTATGCGCAGCGCAGCGCACGAGCGACAAATAGCGTTTTCCTTCTTTTTAACGCCACGACAGTGGCATACGGCCCGCCTGATGGTAAGCAGCTGCCGTAGCCTATGAACTCCAGTGTCACAGGCGTGTTATCGACCCATGTTTGCTTAATTAAATTAAGTTACATTTACTCGTCACATCATCTAAGAATGCCAAATTCTTAAACTGTCTCGCTAATAAAATAAGTGAAATAGGTATTCACTGCATTTACTGCAACGAAACAGAAGG
Organism: Pammene aurita; assembly: GCA_947086415.1. Classification (NCBI taxonomy): domain Eukaryota; kingdom Metazoa; phylum Arthropoda; class Insecta; order Lepidoptera; family Tortricidae; genus Pammene; species Pammene aurita. The sequence goes on along the minus strand of OX352297.1, from coordinate 36,839,084 downwards.
CAGTACGAAACCAAGCCATCGACAGTCAATATTTCTATAATTTCATACACGTATAAAATAATATTAAATTGATTTTACTTACCATCCTGTCCTTCATACGGAATTATACATCTACTTGAGTCCTTCGAGGGTTTTTCGATGCTTCATTTCAGTTGTTGCTATCAATTATAAAATAAATTAGCAAAATTATGATTGTCAACGATGAAAAATAATGGACATCGCGTACTTAGGTACAGAGAAACCGCTGACGTCTGAATGAGAAATATGCAGTAACGCGAATAGTTTTGAGTGCCTGCTTCTTATAATCTATTCATCAATTTTTATTGGGCTGTTTGGCAATAAAATAAAATGAGTTACCGATAACACTAATCGATTTTTTAATGAAAACGTAGACCTATGCAGTTTTAACGACTTCGTACGATTAGATTATTTACCTAATTAATCCCGTATCGCACGTTAAATTTAATAAAACCATAATGATTAGAAATAAAGGAAAAGTAGAAAAATCTACTGCCTCAGGCGAGACTCGAACTCGACTCTGCCCATACATGCCCATTGCACTGACCAACTTAGCTACTGAGATTTATTTGATGGCTGCGAATTTCTCCACTATTATCCTTTATGCGTCTTAGGTGGGCGCCTAGCGACCTGCCGAAAAAGTCTTACACTTCCCAACCGGCTGGCAAATAAAACTGTTCAAAAATGTTGTATACTAGAATTAAAGGTACCATTAGGCCGTCAGCACTTACGCTTTTATTATTCATATAGGTACCATATTGAATCTGTATAAGCGCTGTCCGCCAAATGGCACCTTTTCCAGAAAAGTGTCACAAAATAATAATGGAATAAGAGCTGGCCACGTCAGATATGACACAATAATGAGAGCAATGAAACCTGTCTATTAGATTGCTTTACCATCCTTATTGCTAGATCCGGGCATCTGGCAGCTTTTTATGGGTGGAGGTCAGAGTTACAGACCAACAAAGTTTTTGAGTTGGAAAAAAGTAATACCAAGATAGGTAGAAACTGCCGAAGTCATGTCATTTATAAAAGACAGGGCCTATATTTTAACATTAAAACAAAAAACAATAAAGTGCATTTTACATCATTTGGCACTACTTTCCTCCAACAGAAACTTCTAGCTATGATATAATCTAATTAATTACATAATTTCGCATAATATTAAATCAAACCTAGAACTCTAAGATTTGTTTTCTTCGAGTTATTTGCATTCTTTGACCTCCACCACTTTATAGCTGCCAGATCTCCAGATCTAGAAATAAGCATAGTATAGCAAACTAACTAGAGAGGTTTCGTTGCTCTCATTATTGTGTCGTATATGACGTGGCCAGCTCTCCGTCTATATTAACCGCTACCTACTTATGGTTGTCTGTATGGACTAAGTAGGGCGATGCTAACTCTAAAAACATCCACGCTGCTACCCCACTTTCCTGATGTAGAGACTAGTAAATACTTAACTTTGACCAAATTTAACTCTAATTCATGTTCAAAATTAAACCATAAGATATCCATAACTTAAGTGCAACTGCGCCAAAGTTCCAAGTTTGGACTTAATGTTTTCGGCAAGTTAGCTTAGTTTAGGTATAAAGGCCGTTATCCATTACATACTGACATTTATAGCGTACTGAAAGCCTTTATGGGGTCAAGATTGGGTGACAAGTTTGTATAGAGGACGTATTGTGATTGGAATACGTAGTTGAAATTACGTTACGATCTTGACGAGTCGAATGTATTAAGAGTTTTAAATTAACAAATTGAATTAAACATAGATTTAATTTCTTTATTATCATTTTGATATTTTGAGAAGAAAAAAATCTTCGTTTAGTAGATGGGAATTCGTTTTGTAAGTTGGAATCTGACTAACCGGTCATGTTATGATAATGAATTAAACAACTGCCGCTGACCCACAGGCACAGCAAGGTTACAGATAAGGTCCTAGTTAATTAAAAATATAGTGAATTTTTTGTGTCCATCGGTTGGGCAAAGGCTTCCCCTCTTTTCCTCCATTCAGTCCTCTTTGTAGTATTTTCCCGCCATTCCGTAGAGAATACGTCAAGGTCATCTCCTTTTTGGTCTTATAAATAAATTATAATGACTATTTGATTATTACATTTTTACATCTCAAGATCGTTAAGTTCATCTTTATGAATGGCGTTAGCAGACTAGAAAGCCTTTTTTATGCCCTTGATATACTATTTATTTTCTTTCAATAAAAAACAGGCCTTACAACCAATTAACAATATATAATCAAGTATTTCTCGATAATATTTGAGTCCGATGGCAATATAAATGTTTGTTTTACATAAGTGGACTTCGTATCGGTACTTGGTAGGAATCAACAAGATTTAACAAAACGATGGTTAAACGTTGTTACGCGATTACGAAGCATATTACAAAAATAGAGCATTTTATATTAGACATCTCATTTCTTAAAAATAAGCCCTTATAAATAAAAAACAGTGTTTCAAATGTTTCACAAAGTTTTTCACTGTTTGTCGGCATTTTAAGGTACAACATATATTATTTTTCTTTAAAAATATGTTGTACCTTAAAATGCCGTTAATATTTAGTGTATGTAAAAATAAGACAGTTTAACAGAAGCTTGTTAAGTTTTATGAATACGTAGGTCAAATTAAATGAAAAATCACTTTAAATATTTTTACGGGGGTAAAAATCTAATAGACATGGACAGTGGCCCTAATCGTCACATAACTAACAGCTAATCCTCCTGGGTTGAGCAGTCGGACAGTTCTGACGGGATTACAGCACTGCTCTTCAGTTGAAACTTTTTGATTATTTGATCTGTTCTATTATTTTTGAAGTAAGAAAGAAGAAACTGTTAATGGATAATCCAAATCGTCGCATCACTATTTGACAACGCTACTCCCCTGGGTTGAGCATTCCGTAGTTATGCTTATGGCTGGATAACGGTAGTTCTTTTCAGTTCAGACGTTTTGACTGGGTTAAGGATGGTTCACGCTGTAACGTTCCGCGTCCTACACGACACTTCCGACACTTAATATTGTAAAGAAAGCGTCACGTTATCCTCGGAGGTCACGTGATGTTTTGTATACAAAATGAAGTGTTGGAAGTGTCCTCCTTTAGCGGATTATCAATTCGACCCAATTTGTAATAATTATCCCATCAAAAACATAAATGTGAAATGAGAACTCTCATTTCACATTTATGTTTTTGATGGGGTATCATTACTTTTTGTACATAAATTATTAGTAGGTTTATTCGTAATAAAATTAATACCAAATGGTTTTTGTTAATGTACTGTATTTTCCTACGTTTACGGGGTATACTCGTAATTGTCTTTTTTATGTTCTTTTCTATTAGTGGAGTACGGGAACGCCTTTTTAACCTATAAAAATTACATAAATCACAAGTCCGGTTTTATTTTGTGACCTGTTAGAATACGTTAAGTACTAATAATAAAAAATATTTTATAACAATTGTTAGCATTGCGCTAGGTATAATACATGTATTTGTTTGCTACACATAGAAAAGATTATGTAAGTTTTATTTTTCTTCACCAGGCTATCGCTTTTCACTATTGCAACATAACTTCACATTTTATAACGGTTTTGTCAAGAGCAAGAGCACGTCTTAGCCATTAATTGTGCAAACATGTAATTCGTTTAGAATTCAAGGTCACTTATATTTTGACAAATTGTTTTCGATTATGCTCACATAATCTATTGACCAAACTGTTATAAAATGACAGATGATGTTGAAATAGTTGAATGCAATAGTATGGTAAAGGAAAATATTTCTTGTATAATCTTTTCTTGTTGTTATTAACAAATATCTATATAATACCTAGCGCGACGTCAAAAACTGTAAGAAAATATTTTTTACTATAAGTAATCATATCGTATTCCCTAACTAAAAAAGAAAATCGCACTTGTGAGTTATCGAAGCTCAAAACTGTTCGCGTACTGGAGTATATATTTTCTTGTACCTTTGAAATGTTCGAGTGAATTGCCCATTTATAAGTAATGATTTTACGCTATTGACGTGCGCTAAATATTGAATACTAAATCCCAGATAATAACGTAATAAATACGAAAGTCGAATATACTCTTAGTTATAAGTAGTTATAATAATGGAAGTAATTAAATGATCAGCCGTTTTTAAAACTGATTCGCAAAAAAAATAGCCATTAAATCATTTGGTCAGCATACAAAAATGTTGCTGGCAATAAATAGAAATGGAGCTACAACTCTTGTTCAGCAAAAAACTGTTGTACAGTCAATAAATTGTTGAGCTGCAAAATAATGACTTGGTCAGCAAGATAAAAAAATTGGTGGGTAGAACAAACATGGCTGTAAGTAGTTTAATTGAAAGGTATGCATATTAAAGCAATGGTAATCTGATGTAATACAGTTGGTGGCGTTTGATTTGAAAAATCGGCAGAGTTGTAACTGGAGTGAAATTAGTCCACGTGACACGAGCAGCCAATCTGTGCGTGCGTTTTATTCTACGGTTATTAGCAAGTGTCTTTTTCGTATTTTTGTTATTTTTTATTGATTACAATTGTTTTATTAACTTGCCCGTTTTACACTACTACTACTTAATAAAGCGGTCCAAAGTTGCGAATTTGGCTATAGAATTACTACAGAGCCAGGGACTTTAAAATTTATATTATAATTAAATTTGGCTACAAATAAAGTGGTTCAGGTTAGGTTTGAGCTGTGACCCACAACTGACTCGAACGGCTACAAATAAAGTGGGTTAGGTTAGGTTAGAACTGTGACCCTAAATCGAACCGAACGGCTACAAATAAAGTGGGTAAGGTTAGGTTAGAACTGTGACCCACAACCAACCCGAACGGCTACAAATAAAGTGAGTTAGGTTAGGTTAGAACTGTGACCCTCAACCGACCCGAACGGCTACAAATAAAGTGGGTTAGGTTAGGTTAGAACTGTGACCCACAACCGACCCGAACGGTTACAAATAAAGTGGGTTAGGTTAGGTTAGAACTGTGACCCTCAACCGACCCGAACGGCTACAAATAAAGTTGGTTAGGTTAGGTTAGAACTGTGACCCTCAACCGACCCGAACGGCTACAAATAATGTGGGTTAGGTTAGGTTAGAACTGTGAACGTTTTAAAAGATGCTTATTTTATTACATTCTTTAAAGTTCTAATAAAAAACTACTTTTTTTATTAGAACTTTAAATGCGAAAAAAAACCATAAAAAATGCGAAGTCCTGGGATCGGGCCCCGTTTACTATACTCTGACCCTCGGTTTATTTTCATACATTACTTTGACACAATAAGTATACTACTTAATTGTTTTTTGTTTATTTGAGTGTTTATTTGTATATTACTTCAATTGACCTAATATTTTAATTTTGAGCTCATAAATATATAAATGAATCAATTTGTTGTTTAATTTATCTCCATTATAAATCATCTCCAGCAAAGAATTACTTGCGCCCATTTTATGAATGGACAGTAAGTTTTTTGGAGGACAAAATGGAAGGAAAGTAATTAAATGATGCCTAGTATTTGCCATGCCAAAACAAAGAAGTATATACAGCGGGTGCAGAATGCATGTGTTCGGTTCTGCTACAAAGTTCCAAGTAGGTCACACATAACTTCCTTTCTTAATGAAAACAAAGTTTTAAATCGAATCGAATCGAAAATCGAAGTCGACTGCATTTGGCATGCGCTGTTCGGAAGGTGTTAGATCTTGAAAAACCTCGCTATCTGTTTGATAAACTAAAATGGGTAAAGGATACGCGCTTGAGGTCACTGAGAGAATGCACGAAACTGATAATCCCACCGCATAAAACTGCGTCCTTCAGGGGGAGTTTTAAATTTGCCGCTAGTAAAGTCTGGAATGACCTACCACCCCCCTTGCGAGAACCTTTAGAGTTCTTAAAATATAAGCAATTAGTTCGAACACATATATTAAATTTGCAAAATATGTTGTAAACTCCAATTATTATATATACCTAGTCGGTCCATAAGTTCTGTCACAAGGGTTTTAAGTGATAAAATATAATACAAAGCTTTTATTTAAAAAAATTAGACCTGATTAGAAAGCATATTTCATACAGATTAAAATATAATATGATTAACTTATAATCAAGATCGCGTATTTTATAGATCCTTGTAAACTTGAAGATTGTTGTCAGTCCAAAACACGCCGATGATTTATGAAAATTGTACTTCACAAACATTGGTTTAGATTATTTTTATAGTTGTCCAGAGTTACAAATTGTTATTTTTATGAAAGTAGATGATTAAGGCATATTTAAAAACCAATATTTAGTTGACTTACAAGTCTGTGCTTCAGCTATTCTTCTCCTGAACCTCAACGTATTTTTCAGTTTTGAGCAAAACACGATGATTTTGATGCCATACATCAAGGTAGTCTTCCAAAATTGCGTAGACTAGCCTTCTTGTCAGTCAGACCCATGTTAATTATATATTAAAATGAAGGTTAAAGATCAAGCTAATGCAGTATGCAAGACTGAAGCCTCTTAAAATTGAATAAAAATAATGATGGTCAAAATCAACTCGAACAGGGCGCGTGTTTTTGACGTGGTTTTTTATTCCGCTTTTTCGAATGTTACAGGGAATTGTGTAAAACTGCCACAACTATTTGCCTTAAATAATATCGTAGATTAATCAGTATTAAATAGGCTTTTTAATCATATATTGAAATAGTAAGCAACCTCTAACAGTTCGTATTTTACCAGTCCAAACCCTAGTGACAGAACTTATGAACCGACTAAGTATATAAATTATTATTTTTGGTTTGCTGTATATATATTTTTTTAATAAAATATATTTTTTTATATATTATTTTTCTTCTTGTATGTCAAAACAATACATAACATAATACACACAATACAAAGTACATTCTTACCTACACTACATCTAGATACCAGCCCAACATACCCATATACGCACACTAATAAACTGTAGTACAGACACACACAAATACACATAAAGTTGTAAATATAAAGGTACATTATGCTAGTAGCGACCGACCCCAATTCTACCGGGACCAATCTGAAAATCAGCGCGGAGCCCTCTGGCACTGCACATGCTGAGATTGGGACCCTTTGCCTCACCATAGATTTAAGTTAAGTATAGTTATTATGTTAAGTTGATATGTTTAAGTTTATTTTGTATTTTTTTTTATAATGTTCTTAAGGTGTTGGCAATAAAGATTTTTTTTAATTTTTTTAATTTTTATTTTTTTTTGTTTCAAAAAATCAACTGATCAGCAAAAGTTAGGTTAGGTTGGTAAGAAATTTGCTGATCAACTGATTTTTTAGCGAACCATTTTTTGCGGATCAGTTCATTTGTAATTCAAAATGAAATAATTCGCTTACCCACGGATTGCTTAAAGAAATCTGATTTATGGCGAATAACTTACTGCCGCTCAAATAATTAAATTGCCAACCAAATCAATTTTAGAGCAGCTCAGTATGACATTAATTACGAACTGGTTTAGAAATACTTGCTGACCGTAAGTTGCTAACCAAGTGTCCAATTCTGCTGACCAAATATATACTTTTGCTTACCAAAATAGGAGTATTCTGCAGATCGATTAAATGACACCCATATAATAAGTACAAAACTGATTTTTTATAAAAAAAAATATAAGGGTGGTATTCTACTCGTTATATATTCACGTGAAGACCTTCAAATCCACGTAAAGACAGGCTGTCATAAATTTTTATGGCAAATTCTTACATTGCAGGCGCTACAAGTAAGTGTTCCTAATAGAATCAATTAATTGAAAAATTATAATAAAATTACTAAATTTTACCAGTTTCTGATTTATTTCTTTGTATACACCCAACTACCTATCTGGATGCCAAATTTGAACTTTATAGGTCATCTGCAACAGGGCTAGAGTTTTGGTCTATAGGTCAATACGTGATAAAATGTCGATTTTTGGACGTTAATATCTAAATAACCGTTTAGGTGTGTTTTTGAAATTTGGAAAACATATGTATCTCGCAAGTTTCAATATATGAGCCAAATTTGACATGTTTATGTGAAATAGTTTTTGAGTTATGAGGGGGTCAAAAGTAACTCCAAATGGTTCACACACGGTGCTGCTAGCCAGTTCTGTTATACTTGAACTTGGCTTGACACGCTACCGCGTGTCTAGATAACATTGTTTCTGTACCACCTACTGCATAATTTTTTTTCTCCACTACACACCACTCTTTAGCGTTTCGAGCGACAGTCGTTTAATTTCAACTTACAGAACTTTGTTACACTAAAAGTTAGAATTTCACTGTTTTTCTCTCTAACCAGCTTTCTGTTTTTATTTATCACTACATAGTCTGTATAAAACAACTTTCCGCTGTCTGTCCCTATGTATGCTTAGATCTTTAAAACTACGCAACGGATTTTGAGGCGGACTGATTCAAGAAGAAGGTTGATAGGTATAATACAAGTATAATATAGTAGAAAAACACTGATAATTTTAGAGGTTTCTAATGTGATGTCGTAAATAAACACATTTTTTACATTGAAAACGCTGGCTGAACCCTACGAGATAGATCAAAATAATGTACTACAATACCCATTTTTATCCCGTTCGAAGCCGGGGCGGGTCGCTAGTATAATATACATAGAATAAATACCCCAAAGGACGTAGTAGTACATAGTAAATCTTTATTATTTTCTTATTTATTATTAGATTTCTAAATTCCCTTACCTAAATATATTTCCAAATCGTTCCTTGCAAAGGCATAAGCAAATGCAGCTACAATTTTACTGACGTTTGAAATGATGCCCAGGATCGTGTCGTCCAAATTCATGTACTTGCTGAATAGACTGATTGAGAATATTGTACCTGAAAAGTAAAAAAGTTGTGACTAATTACATGATGTTGAAATCAGTGTTGGGCACTCAAGAATAAAATTATTATTTGAATAAAAAATCTTAAGAATAAACTCATGTCGATATTATTTCCGTTAAAATTATTCATAAGAATTTCGTCAGCAATAATTCATTCATATGCAAGAAAATTTAATGAAGATAATTTATTCTTAACGGAATAAATTGCATAATGATTTTTATTTCAAATAATATTTCGCGAATAAGGGATTTTTCGGTGAAAGAAAACATCGAGAGGATATTGGAGCTAATTCCATAAGGATTACTTTCCCCTCTGGTTCAATTTACTCTGGTTTACTTTATTATAAATCATATTTAAATTGAATAAAACGTTATATGGAATAATTACAATCCTAAATTAACTAATCCGTTCTTCATTCTACATTTAAAACAAAAATCACATGATTTATTCCCATTCATTTTATTTAAACTAACGAGTAAAAAGAATAAAAATAAAAACACAATGTATATTCTTATTCAAATTTTGTTTTTATTGTTATTCTTATTCAAGTTAATTTTTGCCCAATACTCGTTGAGCTGATGATAATATATTTAAGAAAAAAACCGGCCAAGAGCGTGTCGGGCCACGCTCAGTGTAGGGTTCCGTAGTTTTCCGTACGTCACAGTAAGTAATTTACTATGACTATGAACTGGCCGGCCAGAAACTAGAGCGTAAGACGGTTGCAAAGGATCTTGGCATTTGGTTCGATGAACAACTGAACTTTAGGTACCATTATGAGAACATCACTAAAAAAGCCAACCAAATGCTTGGTTTCATCCTTCGTGTTACCAGAGACTTCAAAAAACCTAGCAGTCTACTATACCTATTTCAGAGTCTAGTTCGTAGTATACTCGAGTATGGGTGCGTAGTCTGGTCGCCTTATTACTCTGTACACTTTAACAACATAGAACGGGTACAAAGAAAATGCCTTAAGCATATATCTTACAGGTACAAACGTGATCTCATGCGCCATAGTTATGAACAGCGACTACATACTCTTGGCATTACATCCCTTCAGTCACGCCGTCTCATTCTGGATTTTCTGTTTCTTCACAAACTTCTCTATCACAAAATTGACTCTCCTAGTTTATTATCCCTAGTCACATTTAATACCCCTCGATTCAGAACCCGAGCTCCTAACACTTTTTCCCTTCAAGTCTACAGAAATAACACATCTTTCTACAATCCGATCGTTAGAATGTGTCGTCAGTACAATGATTTGGTATCAAAAAATAGACAAATTGACATTTTTGACTCACGGCTTGAGGTATTCAGGGGGCAGGTCGTGTATGCTCTTGGCCATCACACCTAAATATTTTTTTACCTAAATATTTTTTAATAACACAATTTAGCACTTGCTTAAAACACTTATCTATAGTTAATTTAGTAAGTAGGTATACTCGTAGTTTTAGTTTCAGGATAGTTTTTGCTCGTATGTATAACAATTTTATCTGTGCTGTGCATGCCTATTTTGGATAGCATTGTTATAAAAAACCTACCTTACATGTAATTTTCTATTAATGTATGGAATGTTGTCTGTCTGGTGTGCCTAATAAATAAAATAAAATAAAATAAAATAAGTGTCCCCACTTAAGAGTTAAAATAACACCGCCATGTAGGATATGATACGAGCGTTCCACGTACAGCGACATCTATCGGCAAATTAAGTAAACTATTGCACGCGAGCTTAAAGTATGGAAGATGATTTTTATGGGATAATTCTTTATTGCGTGAACCGATTTTCACCGTTTTTACTTTATTTGAAAGGACGTCATTTCATTGTGATTTTGTAGAAATTACAGGTACAATAAACACCTGCTTATACGGTTAAATTACAAACTTAGTTCAGAAATTATTTTGTAATTTTTTTTCAAAAACTATTCAACCTATCAAGTTCAAGGGACACATTTCTTTTTACTTCTGGAGCGATTATTTCCGAAAATATTTACATTATCAAAAAATGATTATAGTAAACCCGTATTCATTTTTAAATACCTATCCAACAATATATCACACGTTAGGGTTGAAATGAAAAAAAAAATCACTCCCCACTTTACGTATAGGGGAGGTACCCTAATAAAACATTTTTTTCCACGTTTTATTTTACAACTTTTTATTTTACCACTTTTTTGGCGTGATTGATATACATATTAGTACCAAATTTCAGCTTTCTAGTGCTAACGGTCACTGAGATTATCCGCGGACGGACGGACGGACGGGCAGACATGGCGAAACTATAAGGGTTCCTAGTTGACTACGGAACCCTAAAAATATCTTGAAACTAGGAAAACAAACGTAAAAAATTTCGACATGTGTACACGGCAGGGAAATGATTTTTAACAGTTCCATAGAGAATAGCTATAATAAACATAAGTAATGCTAAGGATAGGATATTGATCATATTATTCAACTTACCTATCAAATTAGTCACGATACTGTATGTTGACCAAATACTGTATTGCATCTCATCCCAGTTGAATCTGTACCTCGTAAACAGGTACATTATAGTATATTCACCTGAAATATATTCTCATGAGAAACTTAGACATCATAACAACTTCATTTATAATAAGTGCACTCAGGACGGGTAGAAATTATCGAATAAATAAGAATAAGAGGATCATCCTGCAGAAGGACACTTGAAAATTCAAAGACACATCCTTAAATAACTACATTTTATACCTCAAAATAGAGTCTGACTATTGAAATATTACCCAAATATTTGGCGGGAAATTCAAAAAATCATAGGCTGGTCACACCTTGTGTAGCAGGAATAATAGCTTTGTTACTAGAAAATACTTTTGACTTCTGTGCACACGTAAGGTAGGTAGGTAGGTAGGTTTAGGTAAACATACAGAAGTCAACGAAGTAAACAAGCTTCACAGGGTGTTAGAAAGATCTTTAACCGACTGCAACAAGAGAAATACATTCAGAAATTAAATTCCCCAAAACATGCTCAGCAGCAAGTAAAAACAATCTAATAACTATGTACTTGAGTTCCCTATTAACTTGATTTAAGGGATGGTTTTAATTGGTTTACGTACTGTATAGACATGTTTATAGTTATGTTATGTTAGACAATATTTTTATTTTTATTTTTACATAAAATTACTACTGACCAGTCAGTCCACAGATTTCTCCTAAATATTGGTTTTCAGTAAGTAACTTCTTACGTTCCAATGTTTTGATTGTATTGTTATTTTCCAGAACATCTAGTTTATCCGTTTCTTTACACACTTGTCCTGTTTATGAGATTCAGGTATTAATAAATTCACGTACTTAATCAAAGTTATAGGCAAATGTTAGAACTAGTACTTAAAGTACCAAAATATTAATAGAGCTCCAACCTACAAAATTGTTGACGACTTGTAAACATTGCAGTTTTTCGTTATACAACACGCTTCACGTCAACATCGCACATCGTCGTAATTATTTACGAGCCTAAATAATAGTTTGCGGACCACTCGGTACAGTTATTTTTAAAATTATTTAAAAGAAACCCCTTATAAACCGTGAACAATTTGAAATAATGACATAAATTGACAACAGACTTTTAGCTTTTTTTAAAATCATAGACAATTGGTGATACAACAAGGAAATATCTGTCAACAATATTTGGCTAGTCAGACTCTATGCTTGTGCATTTATGCTATACAGCTTTTCCTTTTTTAAACTTGTAGCTCAAACGAATTGATTGCACTAAACTTATAATAAGTAACTTATAGTAAGTTTTTGTTATAAACTCAATATGAGACGAAAAACAAAGTCCAAGTTGGGTCAGTTCGGGTTGCATATGGCGGTTCCACAACAATTCGGGAGCTCAAATACCGCGAGCCATCCGGTTGCCTCGCGGACACTGCAACTACGCGTTATTGCTTTAAATAATAATGTACAATCATTACGAAAACATTCACTAAGAGATGTAAAATATGATTGTATAATAAAGTCGTCTCATATCACCTTATTTGTAGAACCTTCGGGTTCCCGAAGCAAACATTTTATGCTAGAAGGTTTCGAGCAAGTATGCATAGTTAATAGATGGCGGAATAATCGATGGACATAGATAAAATAAAAAATATAGCAAAAACAAAGATCCTAACGAAATGAGAACCTCCTCCTTCGAAATCTTGAAGTTGGTTGAAAAGAATTTTGCACAACTTACCGTGCATTGGACCAAAAATGACACAGACAACGATAAGCAGAAGGCACACTCGCAGCCGTCTGCTGCCAGCTCCTTGCTTGAAAACCACTTTGAATGTTTCACTGACATGTCCCACGTCGAAAAATTCGGTCACATGTCCCATACATCCTTTTGGTTTCTGAAAGTAAAGTAAGTAATGAGTTAAGTTTACTAGTAAATACATGTATGAATTTCAAAAATCTGTAATAAATGTTTTTTTTAGGGTTCCGTACCTCGAAAGGAAAAAACGGAACCCTTATAGGATCACTTTGTTGTCCATCCGTCCGTCCGTCCGTCTGTCAAGACCCTTTTTCTCAGGAAAGGGTTGATGTATCAAGCTGAAATTTATATCAAACCTGAGTAGGTCTACTGTCCCTTGGAGCTGTGAAAAAAATCAAACTTCTAAGACAACGCAATCAAAAGATACAGCCGTTTATGCCGCAAATTTTCGAAACTCGCAAGGGAATCAAAACCTACAGGGTACTTTCCGTGAACTAAGAATCTTGAAATTTGGTACGAAGCAACGTCTTATAGTACAAATAAAGGAAAAATTGCGAAAACCGTAAAGTTTTAGTTACATCATATAATAAAAATATTTTTAATAATTTTAAAGTTACTACCCCTATATACCTACAGGTTTGGACGGAACCCTCGGTGCGGCCGGTTTTTTTTTTGTATATTATGAAGACGCAGTAAGATTAATGGGGAAGGTCGGTAAAAGCTGATCGTAGATGCCTTTGATCCTTTTTGTCGGGAAATTGACATAATATATGAAATAGACGATCAAATTTGACTGTTGCCTTCCTCATTCATTTTTAGGGTTCCGTAGTCAACTAGGAACCCTTATAGTTTCGCCATGTCTGTCCGTCCGTCCGTCCGTCCGCGGATAATCTCAGTGACCATTAGCACTACAAAGCTGAAATTTGGTACTAATGTATAGGAGAGGTACCCTAATAAAACATCTTTTTATACGTAAAGTGGGGAGTGATTTTTTTTCAGTTTAACCCTAACTTGTGATGGTTGGATAGGTATTTAAAAATGAATGGGTAACCGGACACCGGAGGGTTTGGTCACTTTTTCTGACATCTATTTTCAATTTATTTAAAGTAGTGTAAACTACTTAAAAATTGCAAATCAAAAAATATTGAACAAAATAATTTGATTTGCTTCAAGATTCATGAATGGGTAAATTAGTAAAATAATTTTTTGATAATGTAAATATTTTCGGAAATAATCGCTCCAGAAGTAAAAAAAAATGTGCCCCCCCCCTCTAACTTTTGAACCATAAGTTTTAAAAATATGAAAAAAATCTCAACAGTATAACTTTATACAATCTTTCTAAGAACATTATTTTGAACTTGATAGATTGAATAGTTTTTGAAAAAAAATTACAAAATAATTTCTGACTTTATACAATCTTTCTAAGAACATTATTTTGAACTTGATAGATTGAATAGTTTTTGAAAAAAAAAATTATAAAATAATTTCTGAACTAAGTTTGTAATTTAACCGTATAAACAGGTGTTTATTGTACCTGTAATTTCTACAAAATCACAATGAAATGACGTGCTTTCAAATATTTAACTCTTAAGTGGGGACACTTACTGTGACGGACGGAAAACTACGGAACCCTACATTGAGCGTGGCCCGACACGCTCTTGGCCGGTTTTTTATTAAAATGTTTATGTCTGAAGTACATTACATTGTTCATTTTTAGGGTTCCGTACCTCAAAAGGAAAAAAAACGAAACCCTTATAGGATTACTCGCTCGTTTTATTTAGGCTTTAAAATGACTTTATCGACAACAAAAATACCATAATGATGGACCTATACGGATATTTTTTATATGGATCAAGTTATGGACCAAAAGGTTTTAATATTTTGTAAACATTTTCCGTAGATAATGTAAAATGGTGGCATCTAAATGAATGTACAAATTATAATTATTACAAAAATTTATGAACACTTTTTCTTAAAAAATAAAACGGTTTAGGCTCGTTTATTCTGAGTACAACAGATACATAGCTTATTTATTATTTTGTCAAAAACGGGACTTAATCGCGTACACTTACTTTTATTATTTCCCTGACGTTTCGGCACGCTCGAAACGTCAGGGAAATAATAAAAGTAAGTGTACGCGATTAAGTCCCGTTTTTGACAAAATAATGAGTGAAAATCGTGTAAGTTTAAATCAGTACATAGCTTATTTAGTATGCAAAATTGTTTAGTTAGTTAGTTTAGTATGCATATAAGGAATTTAAAAAAATAGTTCGTAACACGACTCGTTGATCCGGCTCTACAAACATCAACTATGTGAACATGACTAGGTATTTATGTTGGTACCATATTAGGATATACACTCAAAAGATAACATAATTCATATATAACGTACTGCTACCGATGCTTTATAAATCATAGTGCTTACCGTTTTTTCTTGATTCTCTCTTCTCACGTCTTCCAAATAGTAGTATCCGTAAATAAGGCTAAACAAGTAAAGTGAAGCTGATATAGTAAACACTCCATAGTAGCCTACCCAAGTTAATAATACTCCACTAAGTGCACTAGCGACAGGATAGCCAAGTGACATACAAAGATTCACAATTCCCACTCTGTAGGTTCTGTTTTCTACAGAAGTTATGTCACCTATATAGCTGAAGACACCTATGAAATTGGTAAACCATCCCCCAGTAATAGCAGGAAATATAGCTTCAGTTAACGCTGCTACTTCTACTGGCCATTCATAAAAGTAGTATGTGTTGATCATGAATCCTATACAAGTAAGAAACTCCCCTACTATAGGCAGAAGTATGCATGGCTTTCTTTTGCCAGTTTTGTCGCTCCACGCTCCAACGAATAAGATCAACAACACAGGCAGAGCTGTTTGTAACACGTTTTTCCATGCTTGCACGCTCGCTGTTAACTTTTGGACTTCTTCCTCGTAGTAAGTGTAATTTTCTGTCTGTCGTAAATACAAGGCATCGCATATTTCATCAGAGTAATTCAAATTTACACGACACGCCTTTTCTAAATTTAAATTCTGCGTTGCTAAGGAAGCTAGTACACTAGGCATGACATAGCAAGCCATCACTGGTTCGACTGTCGTGTTATCTTTTATTAATTTGAGCCTTTCTCTTAGCGTTAGTTTATCTTTTGGTTTGGATACATTTTTACTTTTATCTTCTGAACTAGTTTTAAGAGGTGAAGTTTCGTTAGATTCATTTTTGTCACCAATTTCGTTATTATGTTCTTCTATTTCTTTTACATTCTTATCCATTTTGGTCTTTGTTATTATAATTGACTGTCTACAACTAGCGCAGAGATTGTGACTGATGATATCAATTTATTTTCCTCAATTAGTTTTAGTTTGTTTGAATAACATTAATCTGTAATATATAAATGTCAGTCTAGCTCAATATTGACATAATAGCGTCGTATGGTTAGATAAGAGAGCTTGCTTACTACTTGTAGACACTTAAAGATAATGGTACAATTTAATTGTGCAGCTCCCTTGTCTAAGATGATAACCGCCTCTATGTCAATGTGATGCAATTGACTTGTAAATAAATATGAAGGTGAGCACACAAAACCGTAGTATAGACGATATGCTTTGATTCTATATTTTTAATTTACTTGTCGTTGGGGATGAATGTTACTCTGCGTCCGTAGGGACCACCTTAGACAACCCTACACGTAAACCCTGGGTGGTGCTAAAAGTGTAACAAACTTGGCAGCTGCCCTGTCCCATCTCGACCTCGCAGCACTCACTGGATTTCCTTCATTATCTGCTTTCCCACTACTACTGCCCCAGGGAAGAAATGCCTATCTATACCCAGTGTCATGTAGCCATACGATAAATAATTAACTTGTCGTTTAGTTATAATGACTTTATACGTTTTCTCCAGCAAATTCGCTGCAAAACTAAGTACACTAAAGGCACTAAAAACAGCTCTGAATAAAATTTCATAAATGTATGTTTTACGAATTTATTGTTTGCTAATAATAATAAAATGGCTGTAACATACGGACACTGGTCAGACGGATATGATGACCCTATAAGGATTCCGTTTTTGCCATTTTAGCCACGGAACTCTAAAAATGGCAGTATGATTTCCTCCGTCTATGCTCTAATGACAAACGATCTTACCAAAATATACCTACCTTAACTTTGCATGTTTGTTTTTGTACCTATTTATTGCCTTCTCTTTTGCAAGTCTCTCTGTTTTATTCTATTATTAAGTTGTTTTGCTGACTAGTGACGTTTTTTACGTATAAGCTAGATAATTTATAGCTAGATTAAGATAAACTAGTTGGCAGAAGATAATGGAATGATGGGGATTTCTATTGTGGTGCTATTTTAGGTTATCTCTCATTATCAGTTTATATGTTGTTTAAATGAATGAATGATTAGTTAGTGGAAATGCAGTAATAGTTAAGTTTATGAGCCTGCAGGTTAGAGTTTTAAAGTATAAAACTGTATCTATTAGTGTTTTAAACCAAGTGATAATCAACGCAGCAAGTAGGAACCTATCATAATAATATGAATCCTTCTATAAAATATCGTATTATTGTTATTCTATAAATTATAATATGATTCATATTATATATTTATATAGTCTAAAATGTGATACAAGGTAATCAAACATGAATCTATACATGATTTTCACTTTTACTGTGGGGTCAACTTTGTAAATTTTCAATAAAAAAAACATTCTCATCCATTTTCTTCTACCTATCCATGGCCTTTTCTATGGAAAAGCTCTTTTTTTGTATTTACAAAGTTGATCCCATAGTAAAAGTTGTTCAAAATCATAAATTGATTTAGATTTAATTTTCTTGTATCACGTTTTCGATTTCACTCGGTATCTATACATATAATAAAGCTGAAGAGGGTCGAAAGTCTGTACATGGAATATATTCGAAAAAAAGTTGGCTGGGGATACTTAGAATCGTTAACAGAACACGTTCCAACAATTTTTAGAATTTTTGTCTGTTTGTCTGTTTATCTGTTTGTCTGTTTATTTGACCGCGCATCACGTGAAAACGGCTGAACGGATTTTGATGAAATTTTGTATAGAGATAGTTTGAGTCCCGGGAAAGGATAATAAATAGTTTTCATCCCGAAAATCAACCCTGAAGGGGGTGAAAAAGGGGTTGAAAATTTGTATGGAGAATTTTTAATAGAAATTAGTATGGAGATAATTTGAGTCCCGAGAAACAACAGAATCGTTTTCATCCCGATAATAAACCCTTGTGGGGGTGAAAAGGGGGTTGAAAGTTGGTATGAGGATTTTTTTACCGCTGAACTGATAAAGATGAAATTTGGTATAGAGATAGTATGGGTCTCAAGAAAGGACAACGGATAGTTTTCATCCCTGAAAATCAACCCTAAAGGGGTGAAAAGAGAGTTGGAAATTTGTATAGGGAATTATTAACCGCAGAATTGATTTAGACAAAATTTGGTATGGAGATAATTTGAGCTCTGGAAAAGGAAATGAAATAGTTTTATCTCAGAAATTATACCTTAAGCGGATGCAAAAGGGGTGGAAGTTTACATAGGGAAGAAACAACCAATAACCGCTGTACGTATTTCGATGAAATTTGGTATTGAAATACAAGTGGAATAGTGACCCAGTGTCCTAAAAATAGTGCATCATATTTTAAAATTTCATCTTCTGGAACAAGATCTAATCTTGAATAAAAAAGTTGATCTCGTGGGCCATTATGACAAAATTGTATTGTCCTAATAATTAAGCGGATGCAAAAGGGGTGGAAGTTTACATGGGGAAGAAACAACCAATAACCGCTGTACGTATTTAGATGAAATTTGGTATTGAAATAGTTTGTAATTTTTTGGTCAAGGTGTTCATATTTATAACAAGTTACCCGTCGATGCTTTAACTTTACCCGCTCTTAAGAAATATTTGAAAATGTCATTAATGTCAAAGGGTTATTGCAGGTTCGAGGACTATATATGACGGACAAAGATGCATGGCCCAAACCAGAAACTACTACAAAATCATCTAACATTTATAGGACACCGTTTAGGTAGGAAAACATATCAAACGTTTTGTGAAGCAGTCAGATTAGGATTTATTTTTCTTTATAATTAAACATTACATACATACGTACATTATCTGTCTCTCAAGCTGTTTTGATATATCTTCTTGAAGAACTACGCATTATTTTGTATCTTTAAGATCTAATAATGTATTACTGTTTTGGAAAAAATAAGTCCAGTCGAGTTTCTTTTCGGTCATAATACTTCTGGGGCCAGAGGTGTAGGGTTAGAACCGGTGGTAGTTTTGGAACGAAGTTCCTTCTCGGACGGTTCGCGGATCGGTCACGAAAACGCGACACCCATACGATTAAGAAACATGTAAAAAGGAATGAAATAAAAAAATATAAAATAGAATAAAGTGAAGTGAAGTGTAGTGAAAAGTGAAAGTGAGGAGTGACAAAGTCGAAAAAGTCGAGAACCTAAAAGTAAAAAAATGTCAAATATGTCGAAACAGTCAAAAATTTCGAAAATGTCAAATATTATAAAAAAAATCAAAAATGTCAAAAAAATACAAAAAAAATTAAATCACAAAAATTACGAAAAAGTCAAAAATGAAATAATATAAATTCGTTCGTATATTTTTTTCTCTGACGTTCATTAGTGCATTGTAATGTGCTTACATCTTCTATACATATAATAAAGCTGAAGAGGGTCGAAAGTCTGTACATGGAAGATAATCGAAAAAAAGTTGGCTGGGGATACTTAGAATCGATAACAAAACACGTTCCAACAATTTTTAGAATTTTTGTCTGTTTACCTGTTTGTCTGTTTATCTGTTTGTCTGTTTATTTGACCGCGCATCACGTGAAAACGGCTGAACGGATTTCGATGAAATTTTGTATAGAGATAGTTTGAGTCCCGGGAAAGGATAATATATAGTTTTAATCCCGAAAATCAACCCTGGTGGGGGTGAAAATGGGGTTGAAAATTTGTATGGAGAATTTTTAACCGCTGAAACGATTTAGATAGAAATGAGTATGGAGATAACTTGAGTCTCGAGAAACGTCATAGGATAGTTTTCAAACCCTTGTGGGGGTGAAAAGGGGGTTGGAAGTTGGTATGAGGATTTTTTTACCGCTGAACAGATTTAGATGAAAATTGGTATAGAGATAGTATGGGTCTCGAGAAAGGACAAATTCATCCCGAAAAGCAACCCTGGAGGGGGTGAAAAGGGGGTTGAAAGTTTGTATGGAGATTCTTTAATAATAAATTAGTATGCAGATAATTTGAGTCCCGAGAAACGACAGAATAGTTTTCATACCGAAAATAAACCCTTTCACCTCGAAAAGGGGGTTGGAAGTTGGTATGACGATTTTTTAACCGCTGAACTGATAAAGATGAAATTTGGTATGGGTCTCAAGAAAGGACAAATGATAGTTTTCTCTCCGAAAATCAACCCTAAAGGGGTGAAAAGACAGTTGGAAATTTGTATAGGGAATTATTAACCGCAGAATCGATTTAGATAAAATTTGGTATGGAGATAATTAATTAAAAAAGGAAATAAAATAGTTTTATCTTGGAAATTATCCTTTAAACGGATACAAAAGGGGTGAAAGTTTACATGGGGAAGAAACAACCAATAACCGCTGTCCGTATTTAGATGAAAAATAGGGGCTAGGTGAAAACAAGTCACGTGACCGTCACGAAAAAGCGTCACGTCACGAAAACGCGACACCCATACGATTGAGAAACATGTAAAATGGAATGAAATAAATAATATATAAAATAGAATAAAGTGAAGTGAAGTGTAGTGAAAGTGAGAAGTGACAAAGTGATAAAAGTGAAAAAAGTCGAGAACCTAAAAGTAAAAAATGTCAAAAATGGCAAAATTTCTATATTTTTCAAAAATTTCAAAAATTTCAAAAAATTTGAAAAAAATACAAATAAAATAAAAACCACAAAATTTACGAGAAAGTCAAAAATAAAATAAAATAACATAACTTCGTTCCAACAGAGTGTTCCACGACACTTACGTATTTTATTTTTCTCTGACGTTCATTAGTGCATTGTAATGTGCTTACCTTGAAGTAGGCATCAGTGTATTATCTGTGACAGTGTGGTAAAAACGTATGAAAATTCATTACCTACGGTAACGTAATCAAAATCCGCCCCTCCCCCCCCCCCCCCCCGACCGCCGGCACCCATGGATTTTTAATATGTGTGTAGGTAAAGCACTTCTGTACATAATTAGGCCTTATTATGTAACAGTTACATAAACTACTATTTATCTCTTTTTAGGGTTCCGTAGTCAACTATATTTTCGCCTTATATTAGTTATAGTTATAGTTTCGCCATGTCCGTCCGTCTGTCCACGGTCTAGCTCAGTTACTGTTCGCACTAGAAAGCTGAAATTTGGTGAGGCTTGATAAGAACTTTCAATAAAAACTATATTGAATAAAATCGGTTCAGCCGTTTTTGAATTATCAGTCAAAATCGCATAGTGAAAGGATGTGCCGGATAGTAAACTGACGTAAGCGCCGCCAAATATCCCTTAATAAACGACCGTTTGAACGGATGTTCCGTAACAGGGCGGCATTTACGAAACTACACTGAGCATCGCCCGACATGCTCTTGGCCGGTTTTTTTGCACCGGAAATCACCCCTTAAGGATTACTAATTCCTCAAATAGAAAAAAAACATTTCTGCATTTGTGACCCCCCCCCCCCCCATTTCAACCGCGCCTGTTCTTAATTTCATGCCTAGACTGATTTGACGGGAGGATCGATTTGGATGATATTTGCCGTGGACATGAACGTATAAATACAAAAGAGGTCCTGTATCGTCCGATATACACCTAATATTCCATGTCGTTTAAATCATGCCAATAAAAATTAATAGGATAAATCCATCTGTCAACTTTACTTCAAGTTCCGCCTCCAGGGTAGCGGGGGAGAAATTAGGGGTGAATTAGCCGCTTACTGACACAGACCGAATTCCACGCGGGCGGAGCCGCGGGCACAGCTAGTAAATAATAGTTTTATGGTAAACTCTGTTTTATGTTTTAAATGCCTTTTGTCGTTTCTACTTTTAAAGTTACAAAATTTATTACTTATTTTCGGATTCGTCCCATTAAGTGATGTTTTCGAGAGGATTAAAATTAACAGTCTATATTTATTTTATATATCCATGTAGTCCCCATTGTTGGGGATCAATGTTACTCTGCGTCCGTAGGAAAAACCTTAGACAACCCTACACGTGATCCATGGGTGGTGCTAAAAGAGTAACAAACTTGACAGCTGCACTGTCCCATTTGGACCTCGCAGTACTCACTGGATTTTCTTTATCATCTGCTTTTCCACTACTACCACCCCAGGAAAGAAATGTCTATCTGGCAGTCATGCTAACAATCTATACTGGCATATCGATAC
Source organism: Pammene aurita (assembly GCA_947086415.1). NCBI lineage: Eukaryota > Metazoa > Arthropoda > Insecta > Lepidoptera > Tortricidae > Pammene > Pammene aurita. The sequence goes on along the minus strand of OX352297.1, from coordinate 36,816,571 downwards.
TGTGGAAAGAATGTACCTCTAGATAAAGCGTCTTCATTACGTGATTGAAGGCGAATAAATAAGCTTATAAATAAGTTAAGAGTCCGGTAACGATTTGAAAACGAAAATCGTTAATAATGAATCATTATTAATGATATAACGCACACGAGCGGAGCGGAAACAGCGCTTCGATCTGTGCCGTGATGACTTTGTGTTGTATGGCGTTCGATATTAGACGGCAAATTGAGCAGGCTCGGACACGCACTGCTCGGTGCTGCTGCTGCGTAGGTGCTGTGCGTCTCACGCGCAGCTCTCTTGTATATTTTTATAACTCTCTCGGTGTGCCTGCAGTGAAGGATTTTATTTTTTAATAATGAATTCAAAAAATAAAACAATTAAAAACGGATTTTATCGCGTGTATTGAGCTTAAATTACATCCCGACGTTTCGAACACTTTACAGCGTTCGTGGTCAACGGGTCGACTCACCCGACCCGTTGACCACGAACGCTGTAAAGTGTTCGAAACGTCGGGATGTAATTTAAGCTCAATACACGCGATAAAATCCGTTTTTAATTGTTTTATTTCATGAATAACTATCGCGGCAACCGAAGACAATATAATGAATTCAAAGGTAAAAGAAAAACTAAATGGCACAAATATACAAAAATGTGTCGTGTAAAAATTTATTGTGGGAACAAGTAAGTAGGAACTATATTGGAGTACAAAGTAAGTTATATTATAATAAATGTAAATAACTATTGTGTGAAGTTGAACAATTTTTCTCGAGATTAAATCTGAGACATTTGTTCTCTAATTTCAATAACGACATTACATAGGTGACCTTGCAGTAGTACGATGTAATGGCATTAATGCACCACCACCAGGCGGAGTGGCAGCGTGTACCTACGTGGCGTTTGCAGCACGCCAGCCGTAAGTGCGTGATGTGCTCGTAACCCGGTGTGGCAGGGGTGCCGCGCACGTCTACGTCTACGCATACGACATGGATTGACTGCCTATACAAAATCGCGTTCCTCGAAACTTCTGGTTATACGTCTGTTTTCGGTACTAAGTGCCACAGCGCCATCTGTCGAGCCTGGAGTCGAGTTATTCTGTAAGCAAAATGTTTGAAACTAGGATTTAATGTTTGTGGTGACCGATAGATGACGCTAGTGCTATTTTTTTTCTTTTTTTTCTTGGTCTACGCTCACGTCGACGCATACGTGCTGCACGCGCATCCGTGTGGATCGGCCTTTATAGCTACAAAGAAGGTTTTTACCCTGTAAAGCAGGGGCCGTATTCTAACTTTAAAACACGTATAGACACGATCCAACTTCAATACAACTCCAATGCATTAACAACGCAATACAGCTACGGCATAAACATCTGAATCAGAAATAGCAGAATTTGCTTGAGAAATATTCCAACCCAACTCTAATACAACTTCAATATTGGTTGACTGTGTGTTGTGTGTTGGAGTTATGTTTGAGATAGGTTGTGTTCTTATTGTATTGTTAATGTATTTTAAAATTAGAATCCGGCACAAGGAATCAGTTCTATGTAGACTACTGGTCTAAGAGCTGGCCACGTCAGATATGACACAATAATGAGAGCAATGAAACCCATCTAGTAAGATTGCAATAGTATCTTTATTGCTAGATCCGGGCTTCTGGCAGCTTTTAATGGGTGGATGTCAGAGTGACAGACTAGCAAAGTTTTTAAATTGGAAAAAAGTAATACCAAATAGGTAAGAACGGCCGAAGTTATCTTATTAATAGAGGACGGGTCCTATATTTTAACATTAGAACAAAAAAACATTGCGTAATATTTCGGAAACAGAAACAGTAGGCGATAAACTATGAATTACATTATACGTCGTTTTGGACTACTTAACTTTCCCCCATCAGAAATTTTGGCAATGACATGATCTAATTATTTATATATTTTTTCATAATACTGCATCAAAACCAGAACTCTAGGATTTGTATTATTAAAGTGGTTTGTATTCTTTGACCTCCACCACTTTACAGCTGCCAGATGTCCGGCTCTAGAAATAAGTATAGTATAGCAAACTAACGAGAGGGGTTTCGCCGCTCTCATTATTGTGTCATATCTGACGTGGCTAGCTCTCCGTCTATACGGTGTAGGACAAAGTTCATTAGGTTCTAGATAATACAATTCTCATGTAAAGTCTGAAATTCACTGTCCGATATCGCCAAGAGTGTTAACCATTACAACATATGTGTCTCGTTGGCGATGGCGGGCTAACTTGAGCTCTTTTTGAGAGACTCGCCATTTGTAAACTATAGATGGACCCGGTTATGTCCTTAAACTACGTCCGGACACGGGTATGTCCTTAAACTACGTCCAAAAGAGATATGGGTACTGGGAATGTCATCTCGCTATGTGTGGTAGGGCACAGCACAGCAGCGAATGTCATCTTGCTCAAATCTGGAGCAGAGCCCGACTGGGGAACCTTATAGAAAACCACAGCCAAATAGCACTAGACCCTACTCATAGTGTTGTGTTCCTGCAGGTGAGTAAGGTTGCCAAAGAGCTCAAAGAGGACCCAGTGTGTTGATGATGAGGGACCATCTTATTCCTTTAGCCGCCAACACAGTGACTCCTCCTTTTTGTAAAGGGTCGGCAACGCGCATGTGACACCTCACAGCCCACGGTAGCTGCTTACCATCAGGCGGGCCGTATGCATGTTTGAGACTGTCGTGGTATAAAAAAAGGGGGAGGCGTAGAAATTAAGTAATTTTTCTGTTATTTTTGTACCATTAGCAAATAAATAAATCTTTACGTTAGTCAACATTCTCTACATCGGTTCGTTTTTGCACTTCCCTGTCTTTCTTGTGTTGCAAATAAAGCCACCTGAAAAAAAACTATTGTTCATTAACATTGATAAAAAAAACCCAGAAGTGACACGCATGCCACAATGTTCTTACCCAATTAAGTCATTAGATTTAATGTCATGTCAACCTTAAGTAGAGTTCTATAAACTGTTAACTTTCATGTGATTTTTCAAGCAGAGGCATTGGTTTGACCTCCGCGTAAGCATGAAATAGATTTGCATCAAATAGCAAACCTGCATTTTTAAATTACTCTAAAGTAGAGGAGTGAGGGACCTACCCAAATATGGTAACGGAAGGAAGCATAAGTATTGGGACTTACCCAAATATAGCAACAGAAGGAAGCTTGAGTATTGGGATTTACCCAAATATGGCAACAGAAAGAAGCTTGAGTATTGGGACTTACCCAAATATGGCAACAGAAGGAAGCTTGAGTATTGGGACTTACCCAAATATGGCAACGGAAGGGAGCGTGAGTATTGCGCCTAGTAGAAACACAGCGCCAGGCAGAATGTTGAGTGTTGCCATGTACACACGGGAATAAAGGGGTCCATAGACTAGCGGCATTGCAGCTTCCGCTAACCCGAAGATAGAGTTAATTTTGCCTAAAACATGTAATAACATATTTATCTGTTGTCAAAGAGCGCTTTAAGGGAGCTAAATGGCTCAGACGCCCAATGACCATGTGGAACGGCTCCCCAAACGATGGAGCACATGCTATCCTCTCCAGCGTGCCCGCACGCCTGCTCCGAGCGGGACCTCCGTGATGCGATAGACAGGGTGCTAAGCGTTGCTACCTTCTGGTCCCACACATTCTGAAACCATCGGCACGAGAAGAGGAAGAAGTAGAAAACGGGAGCTAGGTTTTGTCAGAAATAAAATCAAAACCATATTCAACTAGCTGTGTGAGAGAAGCATCTCCGTTACACATAGGTTTTCCCTAGGGAAAAATGCTTTAGTAGGTATTTTAGGAGATTCAGCTGGTCGTCTTTCTACATATTGCATAATTGCCCCTGTTGCGCCCTTCCCCCCCTGAGCCTAGAGGTAAAAGCGCGTCTGCCACGAATGCAGTACCCCTACCACGAGTCATGTAGAAAATTCTGAATATTTTTCTATAGGCGTTAACGAATAATCGGGCTTCGAATCGTTTTCCTTCAGTTTCGACAGCAACACATACAAACGATCTACGCTGACATTTCATGTCGGATTACGTTTAGTGCACTGCATACATCCGTCTCATAGGTAGAACGAGACGGATGTATGTGGCACGTCGAATGTGATCTGTCATGTTAACGCACTGAAGGTCGTACCTCTACCACGAGTCATTACAGAAAATTCTGAAACCTTTCTGCAGTCGTTAACGAATCAACGGGCTTCGAATAGTTTTCCTTCGGTATCGACAGCAAGAAATTCGAAATCTCTATGCTGACATACATCCGTCTTATAGGTAGAACGAGACGGATGTAGTCAGTGCAGTTTGTTATCGATAGGTTTTATTAAAACGCTACCATAAGACACTAATTTGACATACGTCACCGAAAAATACCGTATCGACTGTAGAAAACTCTTTCACTATCAAATTGTAGGGTGAGATCACAGACTACTTAGTAGATACTACGTATCAGACGACCGACTGTCTAATATAATTTTCAACACGTTGTTTAATCTGTGGCAGGCATGTGACAGGGGCAAAATAGAAGTTTTTTAGCCTAGTCGGTAGTGAGCCTGCCTGCTAAACCGGGGGCTCGGGTTCAAATCCTGGTGTGAACATTTAGTGTATTTCAGAAAATCAGGGTCCCTTTTTTCATTTTTTACGTACCTATATTTATTTATTTGTCATTGTAAGATTTTACAAAAGTATTCTGTGTAATTTGAGGCCAATTAAAAGTATACTAATTCTGCAGTTGAAATTATCATTCTGTTCTTTTTTACGATTTTTAGATTCTCCCAAGTTTAACATTAGCATTTTAGAACAGGATATTAAAAATAAAAAGTACATTGCCCAGGGACGGAAAGTCATGGATTCCTGACGAAATAGCTGGGGAAGTTGCCGGGGAGAGACTTGTCGGTTTCCGTTGAAGTAATCCTTTGTAAGGCATGGAAATACAATCAAAAACATTACAAACAACATGCTGTATGCATTTTCCAAAAGTGGATATTAACTGCAATAACATTTTCTCAATTAAGAATGAGTTCTAGTGTCATTGAGAGGAACACAATATGTATCTTTATTTTGAATCTAATGGGTTACATTGAAACAAATGTAGTAATTGAAATAATAATTCGAATTACTAAGAAAATGCGGCCATCAAGTGATTCTCGATATAAGGGATGATAATGTCATGAAAATAATAGTAGATTGTTTGACAAGGGTCTAAAGTAGGCCATATTACCACGAGGTGGTTATTTTCCCAAACGAAGTGAGGGAAAATTGTTCGAGTGGTAATATGGCTTTTAGACCAGAGTAATGCATACTATTTTTCACTTCGATTGCGAGAAAATAAGATAAAAATACTTATTATTTACGCACAATAACTAAACTAAGGTTAAATTATGGTTTAACTTGCGGTCTTTTAATTTTTTTAACTTCTTTGACATAGATACAAAATATAAACACCGCGAATAAATGCCACAGACGACGGTATAATGAGCTCTTTAAAGTAGCTATTAGACATTGCAATTTGTAGGGTCCAACCTGTCGGGTTGGTAAGTGTAATCGTACTTAGGGAGTAGGAGTCCCGATCTAGGGCGATCGGCAGTGCCCCGACACCCGTTAGAGTTATTTTACCTTTTTTATTTATAATGTTAGCCATTTTCTACACATTCCGTCTGGTTTTTTATTTAAAATAAAAGTTAAATTGTGTAGATTCGCTGGTAATTAATATATTTATCTAGTTTTGTATTTAAATAATAGAAGGGTTGGGCAGATGAATTTAGATTCAGGCAGCTCGAGCGGTCATTTAAATCTCTATAATAAAAAAAAAACAGTTTCAGATTTAATTTAATGTGTACTGTTATGAGTACTATCACCGTGCTTCACCAAATACATTTTTTAGATGTTTTGAAGGCATCTCTGTAAACGTTGAGCTAGGGTCGGTAGGGACGATTTGTTGGTGAGGTATGGTCGGTAGGGGCGATTTGTAGGGAAAGTGTAATAACGTGCGTTGGGGCCGACAGGAGTTGGACACAACCGATTGGGCTCTACAAATTGCCATGTCTAATAGCCGTTTAAACAGTTTAAACACGCTTTAAAGCGCTTCCAAAAAATTACAATCTTTTTTAATGATTGTGAAGTAGGAACTAAAAAACACCTCACGTTTTGAGAAATAAATTGCGCTTCCTCATTGGTCGATTTTAACTTTGCTGTATTCTCATTGGTTGATATTAAATACAATGTTTTTTTAAGGACTTTAATTATTTACACAGTATACGCACCAAAAAAGTATCTAGCGTTCCGATTAACTTCGATATGTGTGTTGTGTTGTGATTGGTGGATTTAATATGGTGAAGTGTTCCGATTGGTCAATTTAAAATGTTTTGTAAATCATAAATATGTACTCATACTAGCCCTAGAGGCTAAATGTACTACTTTAGTCCGCCTTGGTAAGCATAATATGACACACTTTTTGAGCATGAGAAGTGAAAAATAATAATTATTTTACACGATTTATTAATTGTCATTGTATAGGTACCTGAGAGAAATAATTTAACAATAAAATATATTCTTATGAAGTTTTGATTTACATTAATCTGATCTTTATTATAATCAGCCACTATGAGCATATTAAGTAACTTTTGACTTTTGCAGTGGGATCGCATTTACAGTAGTTGTGATCGAAATTCCTCTCCATGTGCTGATATTCAATTGCTGAAATGACAATAATAGGGATTATTAACTACTAATATAACTAGCGGTACCCGCGGCTTCGCCCGTGTGTGTTTCAGTAGGCTCTATCATTTTCTAAAACTTAATACGCTTTCTACAAGTCAAATTTCATAACATCAAAGCGTTAAGACCTGCGAATCTGGGACCGGAACCGGTAATAATAAAGGGATATTATATCTGCATGGTAGGGTAGTTACACACCTACCAAACTATTGTAAAAAATGTTTTTTTTATAAAAAAAGCCCGCAGAGAGTAGTATTTATTACCGTGTACAGTCAAGTGTAAAAATATGGGTGTACTCATCTTACTCAAAAATATGTCCCTTAGTATCTTATTCCGTTGTAATAAGTGCGTAGTACCATATTTATGAGACGATTTTTTCGGTACGTATTTTTGCACTTGACTGTAGATGATATTTACCTATAGTATACAACTAAGACTGTATAATTAAATAGTTCAAGATATTATTTTTGTATCACAAAGCAGCCAAAATCTATATAAGTGGCAAATATTGAAATTTCAACAGGGAAACTACATTAAATTAATATGGTTAACCAAATTAAGCGGTTTTCTGGTCGCTGCTTATGATATATATAAGGAAAAATAGGTTGTTATAAGTTAAATATGGATGAAAAATCTAATAAAAATACTTACTAGCAGTGAGTCTTGGTACTTTTACAGGCGGATCACTTTTAAAATAGCTCTGATCTAAATGTCTTTTCCGCGAATTCTGATATTCAAGTGCGGAAATGAAAATACCTAATTAAAAAAAAATCTATGTACAATTAGTATAGGAAAAATGTGAATTTATAAGAGACTAGGCCAAATACTTACAAATATCTGGGTACTGTTGTGCAGGTACTCTACTAGTTATTTTATCAGGTGTGAACAATGTCGGATAGGCACCATATTTCAGTCGGCTATTTGGTTTTATAAACCGTCTCTCAAAATGTACGTGACACACTGAGCGCGTACTCAATATGCCTTTTGGTAATATTTTTAGCGACTCCAAGTTTACACAGGCCAACCATTGATTCAATCTATTTTCGTCACTTACTGGAAAAAAAATGCAAAAATGCGTTCTCTCGTTTATTACCACAAATACAGCATTTTGGGGTCCGCATTATGTCTCCAGTTATACAATTTAAAGTAATTGAAATTATCCACCACTTGAAAATAACCGTCAGTCACAATTACAGACAAACCAATATGGCGCCGCGGGGAAAAAATTCAAAAGATGAAATATCCGTCTCACACTACCCTAAATGTAGGGTAGTGTAGCGCACGAAAAAGAGCGAGGCTACTAGCCTTCATTTTCATTTTTCCCCTCGATTTGACAAACGTCAAGTCAACGTCTATGATGAGAAAGTTAGTATGGCAGTAAACCGGGTGTGGGTGAGATGTCAAAACATGGTGAAAGTGAAAACCATTCGTATTTATTGTGTTATATTTATATGTTATTAATTGATGAAATAATATCGACAAAGCCTTATATTAAGCATAATTTGTTAAGAAGACTGCATAGTATGATAACTGGAACTGGAAAACGAAACGGTAAATTTCAAGCCCGTATGAGAAATAGAAATATCCACATCAACACTTCAATAAGAATAATTTTAAAAAAGAAATCTAGACCCAAGAACTGCTGAATATTTGTGAGATTTATGTATTAATAGTCAATTAATCTGATTTTAAATCGACACAAAAATACCAACTCTAACCTAAAATGAATGGTAAGTAGTTGAAATTTGATATGATAGTTATAAACACTTTCATTTTCAATCATAATAATTACAATGAAACTGTGAAAAATAACAAATAATATTGAAACATCTTTTACAGGTTCTTGTGCATCATTCATTTCTGATTGATTGCTGTAGTAGCTAACTTATCACCGGCAAGGCAAACTATTTATCCCAGGAAGGTGTAGTATTTTATATTCAAGAAGTAACAACTGCGTTTCAGGCCGGCATCTTCGAATTATTGCATCCAAGTACTATAAAATAGTGCTTACTTAAAAGACATCCAGATTTATACAGGGCACTTTGAAATGATAATGTACATAATTATATTAAAGATTTATTTATTGCGAAATAGCCTTTTAAAGTAACATTGTCACAAACAAGAAACTTATAAGTACTACTAACAATTACTCGTACGTGTAACTTATAAATAGAAACGTACTATAAAATAGTGCTTACTTAAAAGACATCCAGATTTATACAGGGCACTTTGAAATGATAATGTACATAATTATATTAAAGATTTATTTATTGCGAAATAGCCTTTTAAAGTAACATTGTCACAAACTAGAAACTTATAAGTACTACTAACAATTACTCGTACGTGTAACTTATAAATAGAAATAAAACTATCATTATGCAAGAAGCGGCAAAGCCGCAATCCTGCGTTGTGTTATGTATGAAAACCGGCGGCTTGCTGGAGCATCTTTAGCTTCCCTTGTGCGTTTGTTAGGTCGTGAGTCTCCGTGCCCCTTGCTCCACGGATCGATTGCCTCGACACCAACAATAGTTAGACGAACGACAACTATATGTAATAGTCTTGTAGTGATTTCGGATGTCGGGCGCCGCTCCGGCTTGTTCGCTGGTAAATAAATTAAAGGACTTGGCCAACGTGTCGGCGTCGACGCAGGTGGGATGTGTAACAATAGCGAACTGCCTATACTTTAGAGAATCAACAACATCCTGAAAGGGTACTTATCCTTTTGTGATTATACAATAGACCTAAATAATAAGAAATAAACTTATGATCCACTATGATCTTGATCACTAAAAGTCGAACTGTCATGTTGACAAAATAACCAAATAAATTAAGAATCACCTAACACTACATATGGTCGTAGTTCTAGGACGTTTTAAACTAGTAGTGTTATTTGTACATTTGACATTTCATCAATTTGGTTTTCTTAGGTAATCCTATATCCTACGACGAAATAAATATATGGATGGATGGATGAAGTACTGACAGTTTCACCCCTTTTCCTAGCTTTGAATATGTATGACGAAATACGTAATTTCCCTGTTTAAAAAAAAGTTGCAATCGGTGAACGTTATGAAAAAATAGTAAAAATAAAGATCCTGACGAATTGAGAACCTCCTCCTTCGAAATCTTGAAGTCGGTTGATAACATTTTATGCGTTAAAAGTCACGCGCGTTTAAATCAGGTAAAAAAAAGGCTTACTGTCATAGCTTGTATTTCAGTAAGCCAGAAACAAATTTCATGACCAATCGCAAGGCGTCCCAGGCGATTATAATTTTTGAAGTGGTTAAGGACGAAGTATAATGATGACTCGCGTAGGTCAGCTGTCGCTCCGTTGGTGGGTTGCGGAACGTCAGTATTTGATGCTCTTATTATCAGGAAAATCGTCAGCCGGCTGATTTGAGGTAGAAAAACCGTCTGCTGATACCCTAAATACCATATATTCATGTGACTAGTTTACGGTTTTTTCAGTGCTATACAGTCGGCTGATGATTTTTATTTTATTTGTAATAGCATATAAATTATCACCTGTTTCAACTGGGACGCGATGGTCATTTTATTTTATATATATTTTATGTGAGAAAATGGCTGCTGTTCCTCAACCCACTCAAGGAACGGCAGCTGACCATCATGAAGCTTGATTATTTACCGCCCTTAACCACTTAAAATTTACCGCTTGGGACACGATGACCAATGGAAATTATTCCTGGTTTACGGCCTAGCAAGCATATTAAACACCCACAAAAAGTATGGTAATTTTTCAGAGCTAGTACGGTTTCTATGCTTATTATTGTTCACTGCTCATATAATTGTCTACAGTTCTAAACCTTCAGATAAAATGTACTTAGGAAGTAAAACCTTTTTGGCTTACCTACAATCTGTTTCGGTTGGTGTGAAGGATGTGACGTTTGTCACGTCACGTCACTTTGTAAAGTATTGAAATCTACGCAAACGAAACAAGCAATCGAACTTTCGTGAGCGAATTGCATAAACGATAATTTAACTTATGGTATGGCAGTAATTTTTAGTTCTATAAGTGACCGCTAGAGGCTCTGCACAAATTCTCCATACAAATAATTTACGAATTCGTGAACGAATCTCGAATTGGGCTTATTTGCATGACTCGTGGTAGAGGTACAGTACAGTTTGTTATCGATAGGTTTTATTAAAACGTTACCATAAGACACTAATTTGACTTACGTCACCGAAAAATACCGTATCGACTGTATAAAACTCTTTCACTATCAAATTATAAGGTGAGATGTCAAAACATGGTGAAAGTGAAAACCATTCGTATTTATTGTGTTATATTTATATATTATTAGTTGACGAAATAATATCGACAAAGCCTTATAAGTATTAAGCATAATTTGTTAATAAGACTGCATAGTATGATAACTGGAACTGGAAAACGAAACGGTAAATTTCAAGCCGATATGAGAAATAGAACTATCCACATCAACACTTCAATAAGAATAATTTTAAAAAAGAAATCTAGACCCAAGAACTGCTGAATATTTGTAAGATTTATGTATTAATAGTCAATTAATCTGATTTTAAATCGACACAAAAATACCAACTCTAACCTAAAATGAATGGTAAGTAGTTGAAATTTGATATGATAGTTATAAACACTTTCGTTTTCAATCATAATAATTACAATGAAACTGTGAAAAAAAACAAATAATATTGAAATATCTTTTACAGGTTCTTGTGCATCATTCATTTCTGATTGATTGCTGTAGCAGCTAATCTATCACCAGCAAGGCAAACTATTTATCCCAGGAAGGTGTATTATTTTATATTCAAGAAGTAACAACTGCGTTACAGGCCGGCATCTTCGAATTATTGCATCCAAGTACTATAAAATAGTGCTTACTTAAAAGACATCCAGATTTATACAGGGCACTTTGAAATTATAATGTACATAATTATATTAAAGATTTATTTATTGCGAAATAGCCTTTTAAAGTAACATTGTCACAAACTAGAAACTTATAAGTACTACTAACAATTACTCGTACGTGTAACTTATAAATAGAAATAAAACCATCATTATACAAGAAGCGGCAAAGCCGCAATCCTGCGTTGCGTTATGTATGAAAACCGGCGGCTTGCTGGAGCATCTTTATCTTCCCTTGTGCGTTTGTTAGGTCGAACTGTCATGTTGACAAAATAACCAAATAAAATAAGAATCACCTAACACTTTACATATTGACGTAGTTCTAGGACGTTTAAAACTAGTAGTGTTATTTGTACATTTGAAATTTCATCAATTTGGTTTTCTTAGGTAATCCTATATCCTACGACGAAATAAGTATATGGATGGATGGATGAAGTACTGACAGTTTTCACCCCTTTTCCTAGCTTTGAATATGTATGTCGAAATACGTAATTACCCTGTTTAAAAAGTTGCAATCGGTGAACATTATGAAAAAATAGTTAAAAAAAAGGTCCTGACGAATTGAGAACCTCCTCCTTCGAAATCTTGAAGTCGGTTGATAACATTTTATGCGTTAAAAGTCACGCGCATTTAAATAAGGTAAAAAAAAGGCTTACTGTCATAACTTGTATTTCCCGGCTCCGATGGCATGAACCGTAAGCCAGGCACAAATTTCAGGACCAATCGCAAGGCGTCCCAGGCGGTGATAATTTTTGAAGTGATTAAGGACGAAGTATAATGATGACTTGCGTAGGTCAGCTGTCGCTCCGTTGGTGGGTTGCGGATCGTCAGTATTTGAGGCTCTTATTATCAGGAAAATCGTCAGCCGGCTGTATTGAGGTAGAAATAACGTCTGCTGGTACCCTAAATACCATATATTCATGAGACTAGTTTACGGTCTTTTCAGTGCTGTACAGCCGGCTGATGATTTTTATTTTATTTATAATAGCATATAAACTATCACCTATTTCAACTGGGACGAGATGGTCATTTTATTTTATATATATTTTATGTGAGAAAATGGCTGCCGTTCCTCAACCCACTCAAGGAACGGCAGCTGACCATCACGAAGCTTGATTATATACCGCCCTTAACCTCTTAAAATTTACCGCTTGGGACACGATGACCAATGGAAATTATTCCTGGTTTACGGCCTAGCAAGCATATTAAACACCCACAAAAAGTAGGGTAATTTTTCAGAGCTAAGTACGGTTTCTATGTTTATTATTGTTCACTGCTCATATAATTGTCTACAGTTCTAAACCTTCTTTAAACTTTGGACCCGGGGTATGTCCTTAAACTACGTCCGGACCTGGGTATGTCCTTAAACTACGCCAAAAAGAGAGGTATGGGCACTGCGAATGGCATCTCGCTAAGTGTGGTAGGGCACGTTCAGCGAATGTCATCGCTCAAATCTGGAGCAGAGCCCGACTGGGGAAGTACCTCCACCTTACAGAAAACCACAGCCAAATAGCACTAGACCCTACTCATAGTGTTGTGTTCCTGCTGGTGAGTAAGGTTGCCAAAGAGCTCAAAGAGGACCCAGTGTGTTGACGATGAGGGACCTTCTTGTTCCTTTAGTCGTCAACACAGTGAATCCTCCTTTTTGTAAAGGGTCGGCAACGCGCATGTGTCGCCTTTGGAGTTGCAGGCGTCCATAGGTTACGGTAGCTGCTTACCATCAGGCGGGCCGTATGCTTGTTTGCCACCGTCGTGGTATAAAAAAAAAAAAAAACCTTCAGATAAAATGTACTTAGGAAGTAAAACCTTTTTGGCTTACCTACAATCTGTTTCGGTTGGTGTGAAGGATGTGACGTTTGTCACGTCACGTCACTTTGTAACGTATTGAAATCTACACAAACGAAACAAGCAATCGAACTTTCGTGAGCGAATTGCATTAACGATAATTCAACTTATGGTATGGCAGTAATTTTTAGTTCTATAAGTGACCGCTAGAGGCTCTGCACAAATTCTCCATACAAATAATTGACGAAGTCGTGAACGAATCTCGAATTGGGCTTATTTGCATGACTCGTGGTAGAGGTACAGAAAACGCTGGTTCGATTCGATTCCAGCACTGTGCATCGGAGGCTTTGGTTTTTTTTTTCGTATATTACATCTATTTCCATTTGAAGCTGTTGTTGCGCGACGATATAAGGCCTTGGACTTGTATCTCATTCGAATTGCAAGTTATTGGTAAGGTTTTTTAAGAGCACTTACCGAATTCATCCCCGCGTACAAGTTTAGTAGCAATTGAGCGTATGACAATAAACGAAGTTCCGTTCAGGAACTCCAGAAGTGGAGCTGTAATACAAATTAATTTAAATGATTTTTCTTTCCCAAATCTGCTTTCAGCCTATGTGTTTTTGTACCTGGACTTTTTTTTACTATATCAATTGCAATTGGGTGGCTCGTCTGATGATAATCTGTTAGTGACAATTCAGAAACTTAAAACACAGTGGGAATTTGGGGTGTAAAAGAGTTTTTGTAATAGTTGTAATTTAATCAGCGTGATGATATTTTAGTATCGTGATAATTTATCGTTTTTTTGAGCAGATAAAACTAATATTGAACCCCGTTCATAGGGAAGACAAAATGCATTAAAGCAAGAAATATTTTTAATTCATGAACAACCTATTCGAAATTATCTTACCTAAATAGATTTCCAAATCGTTTCTAGCGAACGCATAAGCAAAGGCAGCGACAATTTTACTCACAGTGGAGATGATGCCTAAGATTGTATCTTCCAATTTCATATACTTGGTGAACAGGCTGATTGAGAACATAGTACCTGGAAATGTTGTATCAATTGACGAGATTAAATAGTTACTAGAGAATTGAAGAAAGAGATAAGATAAATAAATGAAATACAATAAACTATAGATTCAATTGAAACTAAATTTAAGAAGGTGGAGGCTCTATGAATCTTCTACCCCTGATACACAGCTACTTAGATGAATTAATCAACCAGATTGATTTTACATTAAATTTGTAAGTTGTTTGCTGTAAATCAACTACATTGCGAGACTCGCACTTATTTACAGATAATATTTAGCTATGATGAAACTATAACATTCCTCTCACCTATCAAATGAAGCACAACACCGTATGTCGACCAGATACTGAATTGCATTTCATTCCAGTTGAATCTGAACCTCGTAAAAAGATACATAATGGTATATTCACCTGAAACAAATTATAATTACCTATGATTACATGGATAAGTTACTAAGAACTATGGAGATTTATTTTCATGTGATTATGCTTTTTTTCTTAAATAATTTCGTTGTCTACCTACCGACTGCATCATTGAATCATTGAAATTACGAACGTATTTGAAACTAGCCTTCGCCGGCAACACTACTTTGTCCCCGTTAAAGTCGTTATACACTTTTAACTCCTTGGTCACCTTCTTATAGAAATATTTTTTGTAAATAATATTTTGTAACAGTGTAGCTCCGTGAAATTTGAAGAATAGGTACATGTTAAAAATTTCGCTTAGTGAGGTATAGAAGATTGTGGAGGAATATGGTCTTCAACAGAAGGACATGATGTCACAATCCTCAACTCTGAGGGAACGACTTATAATAATGATGGTGAAAATTTCAAGTTTTATTTCTTTAACAGTTTAGGTTGTGCGTTGTCAGTCAGTTTCTCGGTAATGCGACTTATAATTCTATTAAGAAAATTTTCAGCTCGATCAATACATAACCAAATAGTGGTTATTTTCAAGATTAAAAAAAAACCAAAAAAGTGACCATAAATAGAAGCACGTAAAAAAAATACAATGGCATTATATGACTGAGCTCTTATACAACTTACCGGTATAAGGACCACAAATAACACAGAAAACGATAATCAGAAGATACACTCGTAGCCGTGTGTTGTCAGCCCCATTCTTGAAGGCCACTCGTAATGTATCTGTGACAGCTCCGACGTCGAAAAATTCAGTCACATGTTTCATACATCCTTTTGAATTCTAAAAATAATAAAAATGTAACACTAAGCAGCACGAACAGCATCCTGGCGCAGCGTTGGAACTGGTCGAGCGGTACGTGCAGGTACATGCACCTGTTGCTGTACCGCCACGAAAGCTATAAAAGTTTTTGTATTACCTAACAATTCTTATTTCATGTCATCACACACGCAGTGGTAGGTTAATAGTATAATTCTTATTTTATCTTATTTGCCGCTATCAATATAGCAAACAAAAAGAAAAATATGGACACGGAAAGCAGGAGTGTCTTTTTCTAATCATCAGTGATCAGCACCGACTGTGCAACAAAGTAAAGTAAAATTTATTAAATTCCAAACACAATGTTAAAACTGTTTATGGTCCGTTCCAAACTAGGATAAGCCTGTATATTGGAGCGCACCATATAGTATGAATTTCATACATCCTAACACCGCGGGGTTCCTATAGTAATTTTATTATGTACATAATTATAATCACACGATTTTGTTCGAAGAAAATATCGTTAGCAGACGTTCTGCTTAATACAAAAATAGTTGTTAAAAAAATAATTGAAATATGTTCTATTGGGTGACTATTAGGTATAGTATTAATTATATTTCAGCTCTGCATCCTCGACATTTATATATTCACACTAGGTAAGTCCACTGTTCAATGTACTAGCATCACACAATTATTTAGAGAATTAAAAAGTAAAAAACATAAAAAGTTGTTGCCGAGTCTATGCCGTCAGCTTATCTGTGGCAACACTCGTCTCGGACCTCATTCGCTTTCTTTGTGCAGGCATCACAGCATTGTAATTTAAATTAATCGTATTTATAATACATTATTCGGTGTATAAATAGAGTTAAGTGATTGTCGTAAAAATGCGTCGAAAACGAAGACATAAATATGAAGACGACGATCGCTTAAGAAGGAAAATACGACGTCTGCAGAACCAACTGTGCGACCAGTACTATTCATCGAGTGGTAACGGTTAGTTTAACTTTATTATTAATTATAAAAGTCATATTTAAGCCGTTTCTATCATTAAGGTTAAATATACAAAATATCAAAGCAAAACTGAGTATAAAATAACATGAAGATCTCGAATAAGTATCTCGGCCTACCCGGTTTTTTCGAGAAATAATATCGATTGGTTCGTTCTCATGAGAAACGTTTAAATTATCACTTGACGACTTTTACGACTGTCAGTTAGTCGATCTTGTGTCACTAATGTTTTGTTTCAGAATATGGTGGTGATCTTTTCAACTATATAAATACCGTGGGTTATTCTGCGTGACGCGATCACGTTAGATAACACCTATACCTCTACCACGAGTCATTACAGAAAATTCTGAAACCTTTCTGCAGTCGTTAACGAATCAACGGGCTTCGAATAGTTTTCCTTCGGTATCGACAGCAAGAAATTCGAAATCTCTATGCTGACATACATCCGTCTCATAGGTAGAACGAGACGGATGTAGTCAGTGCAGTTTGTTATCGATAGGTTTTATTAAAACGCTACCATAAGACACTAATTTGACATACGTCACCGAAAAATACCGTATCGACTGTAGAAAACTCTTTCACTATCAAATTGTAGGGTGAGATGTCAAAACATGGTGAAAGTGAAAACCATTCGTATTTATTGTGTTATATTTATATATTATTAATTGATGAAATAATATCGACAAAGCCTTATATTAAGCATAATTTGTTAAGAAGACTGCATAGTATGATAACCGGAACTGGAAAACGAAACGGTAAATTTCAAGCCGATATGAGAAATAGAAATATCCACATCAACACTTCAATAACAATAATTTTAAAAAAGAAATCTAGACCCAAGAACTGCTGAATATTTGTGAGATTTATGTATTAATAGTCAATTAATCTGATTTTAAATCGACACAAAAATACCAACTCTAACCTAAAATGAATGGTAAGTAGTTGAAATTTGATATGATAGTTATAAACACTTTCATTTTCAATCATAATAATTACAATGAAACTGTGAAAAATAACAAATAATATTGAAACATCTTTTACAGGTTCTTGTGCATCATTCATTTCTGATTGATTGCTGTAGCAGCTAACTTATCACCGGCAAGGCAAACTATTTATCCCAGGAAGGTGTATTATTTTATATTCAAGAAGTAACAACTGCGTTTCAGGCCGGCATCTTCGAATTATTGCATCCAAGTACTATAAAATAGTGCTTACTTAAAAGACATCCAGATTTATACAGGGCACTTTGAAATGATAATGTACATAATTATATTAAAGATTTATTTATTGCGAAATAGCCTTTTAAAGTAACATTGTCACAAACTAGAAACTTATAAGTACTACTAACAATTACTCGTACGTGTAACTTATAAATAGAAATAAAACCATCATTACACAAGAAGCGGCAAAGCCGCAATCCTGCGTTGTGTTATGTATGAAAACCGGCGGCTTGCTGGAGCATCTTTAGCTTCCCTTGTGCGTTTGTTAGGTCGTGAGGCTCCGTGCCCCTTGCTCCACGGATCGATTGCCTCGACACCAACAATAGTTAGACGAACGACAACTATATGTAATAGTCTTGTAGTGATTTCGGATGTCGGGCGCCGCTCCGGCTTGTTCGCTGGTAAATAAATTAAAGGTCTTGGCCAACGTGTCGGCGTCGACGCAGGTGGGATGTGTAACAATAGCGAACTGCCTATACTTTAGAGAATCAACAACATCCTGAAAGGGTAAGTACCCTTTTGTGATTATACAATAGACCTAAATAATAAGAAATAAACCTATGATCCACTATGATCTTGATCACTAAAAGTCGAACTGTCATGTTGACAAAATAACCAAATAAATTAAGAATCACCTAACACTACATATGGTCGTGGTTCTAGGACGTTTTAAACTAGTAGTGTTATTTGTACATTTGACATTTCATCAATTTGGTTTTCTTAGGTAATCCTATATCCTACGACGAAATAAATATATGGATGGATGGATGAAGTACTGACAGTTTCACCCCTTTTCCTAGCTTTGAATATGTATGACGAAATACGTAATTTCCGTTTAAAAAAAAGTTGCAATCGGTGAACGTTATGAAAAAATAGTAAAAATAAAGATCCTGACGAATTGAGAACCTCCTCCTTCGAAATCTTGAAGTCGGTTGATAACATTTTATGCGTTAAAAGTCACGCGCGTTTAAATCAGGTAAAAAAAAGGCTTACTGTCATAGCTTGTATTTCAGTAAGCCAGAAACAAATTTCATGACCAATCGCGAGGCGTCCCAGGCGATTATAATTTTTGAAGTGGTTAAGGACGAAGTATAATGATGACTCGCGTAGGTCAGCCGTCGCTCCGTTGATGGGTTGCGGAACGTCAGTATTTGATGCTCTTATTATCAGGAAAATCGTCAGCCGGCTGATTTGAGGTAGAAAAACCGTCTGTTGATACCCTAAATACCATATATTCATGTGACTAGTTTACGGTTTTTTTCAGTGCTATACAGTCGGCTGATGATTTTTATTTTATTTGTAATAGCATATAAATTATCACCTGTTTCAACTGGGACGCGATGGTCATTTTATTTTATATATATTTTATGTGAGAAAATGGCTGCTGTTCCTCAACCCACTCAAGGAACGGCAGCTGACCATCACGAAGCTTGATTATTTACCGCCCTTAACCACTTAAAATTTACCGCTTGGGACACGATGACCAACGGAAATTATTCCTGGTTTACGGCCTAGCAAGCATATTAAACACCCACAAAAAGTATGGTAATTTTTCAGAGCTAGTACGGTTTCTATGCTTATTATTGTTCACTGCTCATATAATTGTCTACAGTTCTAAACCTTCAGATAAAATGTACTTAGGAAGTAAAACCTTTTTGGCTTATCTACAATCTGTTTCGGTTAGTGTGAAGGATGTGACGTTTGTCACGTCACGTCACTTTGTAAAGTATTGAAATCTACACAAACGAAACAAGCAATCGAACTTTCGTGAGCGAATTGCATAAACGATAATTTAACTTATGGTATGGCAGTAATTTTTAGTTCTATAAGTGACCGCTAGAGGCTCTGCACAAATTCTCCATACAAATCATTTACGAATTCGTGAACGAATCTCGAATTGGGCTTATTTGCATGACTCGTGGTAGAGGTACTAGTCTCATATTGTAACGTGATTACAATTTATGACTTTAAACAATAACACTGCATCGGCAGTATTAAAATATCGCTCATATGCGGTATTAGCATTATACTTTGTTCGGTTAGCAAGACGTATGTAAACAAACCATTCCATGGATATTGGACTTGTATACCAAATTATGAATTGATTCATATTTTAATGTCTGATTTAGTTTAAATCACAAACTAATTAAGAAATATTAAACGAGTGTTAACGGTTCCTGTTTTAAAACCCAAAGAGATTTGTTTACATAGTCTGTAAGCTACTTGCCGGAACCGGGGTGCTCATAGCAATTACGGTATTTTTCAGAGGATCACCACTACAGATCAGCATCCCCGGAGTCAGATTACGAACAGCCATACCCTTCAGATTGGGATGAATCAGATGACGATCGCATTAAATCCGTCGTGAGCAAAACAGACCCGGTAGTAGCTACTGAGGTGAGCATTCGCTAATGAGTGCGGCCTTATGAATATAGCCAACTCCACGGCCGACGGCTTGCCCGCTGGTGCGGCGGTACCCGTGAACTCAGCGCCGGCGTCTGCAGGCTCCGACCCGAGCACAAGCACCGCTCCTGTCAGTGACGCTACGGCGTCCTTACCAGCCCAAATCTTGGAGGCTCTTGGCGATCCTAAAGCCAAGGACGAGCCACTCGGTCCGAAAATTCAAGACGAGATCTCTAAACGATGGGGGCGTGTACTCGTAGATGGCCTTAACAAGGAGCAAAGACAGGTTTTACATGAGAAATACCTCTTTCCCGAAAATTTCAAGCTAGCCAAGGCTCCACTTTTGAATCCTGAGATTGCTCCTGTTTTGAGCGAATCAATAAAAAATAGAGACAAGTTGCTAGAGAAATCTCAAAATGTGCTTGGTCGCGGCATTTCCGGCCTTACTAACTTAACTTCATCTGTTATTGACGAAGACACTGACAAAGTGGAAATAATAAGGAAACTTTCCGAAATCAGTCAGATATTCTTGGATTTACACCAAGACAATACAAGAACAAGAAGAAAATTAATAATTACTTCGTTGGACAGAAAGTTTACTTAAATTATCACTTTGCTAAGCCCTCTTCTTTAGATACCACCACTAAACTTCTCAGTATTGCTGAAATTTGTGCCATGCCTTGTTTATGCTCTAACTCCTTTTCTCTTACCCCAGCCACAGATGACGAGATAAGGAAAGCAATAACTTCTGTCAAATCTAATGCTGTTGGCCATGACGAGTTAAGTAGAACGATGATTATTTACATTTTAGATTGTATTCTCCCAGTTATAACACATGTTATTAACTTTTCAATGTCTTCTGGGGTTTTTCCGTCATTGTGGCGTCATGCCTATGTCATTCCACTACCTAAAGTTTCTGATCCCAGTGCACTTAAAGACTTTCGACCCATTTCTATCCTCCCCTTTCTTTCAAAAATACTAGAAGCAATAGTCCATAATCAATTATCTTCACACGTTTATTCCAATCAATTGCTTTCTCCTTATCAGTCTGGTTTCCGTCGTGGCCACAGCACGTCCACCGCTTTGCTAAAAGTGGTCGACGACGTAAGGCTCGGTATGGACTCGACGTTGTTGACGGTGTTGGTGCTCATCGATTTCTCGAATGCATTCAATGCTGTTAACCATGACTTGTTACTTGCCACTCTCAGACACTTCAATATCTCGGCATCTGCGGCTGGATGGTTTGCTTCCTATCTTCAGGACCGCCGTCAGTTGGTTAGTGCTGATCGTACTTCTTCTGACTGGTGCGATCTTACTTCTGGGGTCCCACAGGGCGGGATTCTCTCACCTCTTCTGTTCTCACTTTTTATTAATCTTATCACCTCTAAACTAAAATGCTCCTACCATATGTATGCTGATGATTTACAGCTTTATACCCAAGCGAGTGCCAAGGATCTGGATCAGGCAATCGCTGAAATTAACTCAGACCTAAACCGTATTTCCACTTGGTCACGCTGCTTTGGTATCACGGTCAACCCTACCAAATGCTAGGCCATTTTGCTTGGTAGCACCCGTCTACTTTCTTTAATAGACACTGCTGAAGTGGCGCCAATCCTCTACGAACAGGAAGTGATACCTCTAGTATCGCAAGTGAAGAACCTGGGGCTAATTATTGACAGCGGGCTTACATGGGAACCTCAGGTGGCCGACGTTTCTCGTAGAGTAACTAATACTTTAAGAGCACTCTATCGTTTTAAACATTTTCTCCCAGTCAGCAATAAAATTCTCCTTGTCCAATCTCTTGTCCTGCCTGTCCTTGATTATGCTGATGTCTGTTACACCAATCTCACCCAAGACTCATTGAACAAGTTTGACCGGTTACTTAATAACTGCATACGCTTCGTGTTCGGTCTCCGTAAGTATGACCATGTTTCCAATTTCCGCAGAAAACTTAATTGGCTTCCGATCCGAGAACGTAGGTCACTTCGTATTCTCTGCACTCTGTATTCCATATTGTTTGACCCGTCCGCTCCAAATTATCTTCGATCGAAATTTAAATTTGTTTCCCCACGCCCCGGCACACATCTTCGTTCTTCTCGTTTTCTAAATCTCATTGACAATGTGCCCCGACATGGAACTGGTTTTATGTCTAATTCTTTCACCATTCAGGCAATCCGACTTTGGAATGTTCTGCCGCTCTCTCTTATGCAAGCTCAGACTAAATTCACTTTCAAGCGCTTGTTGCGCAAGCATTTCCTTGACAAGCTTTCTTCATCGTCCTCCTAATGGTTCACACAAGGTATATAAAATATATGTATGTATGTTTATTATTATATGTATTTGTGTAAGTTTATGAATATAGCTTATATGTATCTATTGTTAGTTTTTTTTTCTCTTTTAATTCTGTCATATTTAATGGACCCTGCACCTACTTAACCTTTCTGTTTAGCCCATTGGTTGACTGGTAGAGAATGCCTTATGGCATTAAGTCCGCCATTTGTACCATCTTGTATTGTGCAATAAAGATTAAATAAATAAAAATAATAAAAAGTTCACGGGCATGATATCTGATGTCAAAAGAGACGAATATCTGTTTGGATCCAATTTAGGTGAAAAAATTAGAACCTCTAAGACTGCGGAGCGGTCTGGCTTACAAGTTCGGCGACCGGACTCAGGTCCGGCAAGAAGACAGACATACCATCATTCGGGAAACTGGAGAGGCCCACCCTGGCACCAGGGATCCAGCAAACCCAGACGGGGCGGGCCGAGGAATCGCTACTGGTCTCAGATGAACAGGCGTCAACCTCCGGCTGCGGATCGTCCGGCGGATGCATCGAAGCCCGGACCGAAGCAGCGCAAGCCTCAGTAAAGGTAAAACACGCGGGTAGACTGCGTTATTTCTTGAGCCAGTGGAAATCGATTACCTCTGATCCTATTGTTTTAGGATATATACAAGGCTTTGAAATTCCTTTTGAATGTTTAGTAAAACAATCCTCAGAATCTTCAAATAACAATTTTAGTGAAACCGAAATTAGACATTTGGACTTTGAAATTTCAAAATTAATACAATCCGGGGCTGTAGTCAAATGCAAAGACACGCCTGGTCAATTTATGTCAAACATTTTCCTAATATCTAAAAAAGACGGATCCTATAGGTTTATTCTAAATTTAAAGAAACTGAATAAGTTTATTCGTCCTCTACATTTTAAAATGGAGGATATACGCACGACTATAGAGCTTATGTCTCCAAATTGCTTCATGTTTACTTTAGATTTAAAAGAGGCGTATTTTCTCGTGAGTATGCACGATGATACTAAAAAATACTTGCGATTTAGATTTTTAGAACAAAATTTCCAATTACAATGTCTCCCTTTCGGTCTCTCCCTTGCCCCGTATGTTTTTACAAAGCTGTTAAAGTCAGTAACGTCATTTCTGGGAAGCAAGGGTTTGTTGATCACTGTATACCTTGATGATTTAATTTGCATCGGTAATTCCTATGATGACTGCCTCAGTTGCGTCACAGAAACTATTAAATTACTTGAATACCTAGGTTTCGTAATCAATTACACCAAAAGTTGTTTAACACCTAGTCACGTACAAACTTTTTTGGGCTTTGAGCTAGAGTCATCAAAAATGTGCATACGTTTACCAATCAGTAAACGTGAACGGATCCTCGATCTTTTAAATAAAGTGAACAGCTCAAAAGTAATGTTTATTAGAGATTTTGCTAGATTCTTGGGGGTTTTATGCTCAAGTTGCCCAGCTGTAGCGTATGGTTGGGGTTATACCAAAAAACTAGAACGTGAAAAGTACGTTAGCACTACGTGACTCTAATGAAAACTATGAATGTCTGATGTCAATATCAGCTGATGTAGAAGCTGATTTACTTTGGTGGAAGAATAATATTATGTTGACTAGTAACCCTATTCGGGCTGGACATTATTACCTTGAGATTTTCTCTGACGCTTCCACTACTGGGTGGCGCGTTTCTTGTAAAGGTGAACGTACCAGTGGGTTCTGGGACGAAACTGAGGCTCAGAGTCATATAAATGTGCTCGAACTAAAAGCGGCTTTTTTCGGCCTTAAGTGCTTTGGCAGTAATTTAAAGGCTAAGGAAATATTACTACGCATAGATAACACAACTGCCTTGTCGTATATAAACAGGGCTGGAGGAGTCCAATATACCCACTTAAATGATATTGCACGAGACATTTGGATATGGTGTGAACAACGCCAGTTGTTTATCTATGCTGCTTGTATTAAATCTAAAGAAAACGTCGAGGCCGACGAAGAATCAAGACGATTAAATATCGATACAGAGTGGAATTTATCCTCGCGTGCATTTAATAAAATTAAGCATCGATTCGGTCGACCACACATAGACCTCTTCGCTACTAGATTAAATGCTAAATGTCGTAAATACGTTTCTTGGAAACGAGACCCCGACGCGTACAATATAGACGCATTTACATTAGATTGGAATAGCTATTATTTTTACGCTTTCCCACCTTTCTCTTTAATTTTTAAAAGCCTTCGTAAAATTGTTAACGACAAGACTACTGGTGTAATGGTGGTACCCACTGGTATGTCGTTGTCTCAGGGCGAACCCCTGCACCTAAAACCAGACTTAGAATTACTTGTTTCCCCTTTCAAGACGGCGCACCCGCTCTGGAAACGACTTACCCTGGTTGTATCCAAATTGTCAGGGGAGCGTTCTTAAAGGAAGGCATATCTTCTAACACTATCGACATTATGGTACCCTCACCATCTAGCAGTTCAATTAGACAATATAATTGTAACGTTTAAAAAATGGTGGCAATATTGTATATCTAATAACATAGACTGCTACAATAGCGACATTAAAACTGCGCTTGATTTTTTAACACTTCAATATGAGGCTGGAGCTACGTACTCTACGCTTAACACGCATAGATCAGCGCTTAGTTTGATATTAAGCAAGCGTGTCGGTAATGATGAACGAATTTGTAGGTTTTTAAAAGGCGTATTTGAAAATAAACCCTGCCTCCCTAGATATCAACCGACATGGGATCCAAATATCGTTCTCGAATATGTCTCTACTCTATTCCCCAATCTGGGGCTTCCTGTAGATAGTCTCACTCAAAAATTGGTAGCTCTCCTCGCATTGTCAACTGGACAACGGGTGCAAACGTTATCAAAGATACGTTTATTAATATCAAAGTTAACGCCACGTGTATAGAAATAGTCATTACGGACTTGATTAAGACATCGGCTCCAGGTCGTCAAACACCTAGGTTATCTATAGCATTTTTCCCTCAACGCGAACAAGTATGTCCAGCAAAAACGTTGTTGGATTATATTGAAGTCACTAATGCCCACAGAGGTTCACCAACAACTGAACACCTTACATTGACGACCCGGAAACCAATTCATAACGCGAGCCCTTCTACGATCAGCCGCTGGATCAAACGAATACTCGCAGACAGCGGTATCGATACTACATTTTTTTCTGCTCACAGTACCCGCCATGCGTCTACTTCAGCGGCTGGTCGTAGAGGTGTGCCTATAGACATTATTAGAAGAACAGCAGGGTGGTCTGGAAACTCTTTAGTGTTTGCTAAATTCTATGATAGACCAATTCACGAGGAGGACAGTAGCGTATTCGCTGAAGCTGTCTGTAATATTGAATTGGACTAGTAACCTAATGTTAACACATGATTTACGATACTTCATAAGTAATTGCTACTTTTTTGGGCGTATTATTAACAAATGATTAAAATGATATACTAATCTCTCGTGATTTCTGCATTTTTACTAATCCCTATTTCGGCATATCTCTAAACATCTACCTAGTGTGAATATATAAATGTCGAGGATGCAGCGCTGAAATATAATTAATGGTTAAACAAACTTACCTTAGTGAAGTTTGACCATAATTATATGAAGCGCTGCATCCGAAGACATTTATACGCCCGCCCTGACCCCATGTTACATACATGAGTCCCGACTGACACGAAATAGGGTATATTACAGCTCTGAAAGAAATGAGGTTCGAGCCGAGTGTTGCCACAGATGCTTATCTATTGTTGTTATATGTTGTTGCCGAGTCTATGCCGCCAGCTTTGGCGGCATAGACTCGGCAACAACTTTTTATGTTTTTTACTTTTTAATTCTCTACATAATTGTGTGATGCTAGTACATTGAACAGTGGACTTACCTAGTGTGAATATATAAATGTCTTCGGATGCAGCGCTTCATATAATTATGGTCAAACTTCACTAAGGTAAGTTTGTTTAACCATTAAATATTATAGTCATGTCTGTATATTTTTTACGCGAAATCCCGTGGTGTTCCACGAATGATACCGATCACTGGTAATTATCACCATAAGTTTTTCGTCACGATTTTACATTTTTTTATTTGTCATTTTGTCTTCAGACCTGATAATAGTTACGTTTGTACAGTATGGACATAGTATGAATGACATATTTACTTATTACGTACTTATGTCACATTCAATAATTTAAAATTGAAAGAAAAATGGAAAAATTCATCGCGTCGAGCATTGCAATTTCGCTTGCAGACGTTTCTACTTAGTACAAAATAACATTGTAACTGATAAAAAATAAGAAATAAACAAATTTTTACCGTTTTCTCTTGATTATCCCTTTTCACGTCTTCTAAACAGTAGTATCCATATGATTCAATTAAATACAAACATTGTAAACATTGAAAAAATAATCAACCCAGTTGGACTTGAACCAACATCGATACGCCTTACCGGGGCTCGATATCGCTTTACCAATTAAGCTATGGGTTCATTTACCGAGCGGACGAAATTCTCAATGCCTTCAATCATCTTTTTGCATTTATTTTTTCATCGACTTTATAGCAGCCGTAAGCGACATGTAGGTGCCAACCACTAGAGTTAGATACCCTTCCCGCCGACCCTTTTACAAGTGTCACAACGGAAATAACAGATGGCGCCTGCTATCAACTCATAATTATTTTACATGTTTTTAAAGTGGGTATTCCACTCATACATTAGTATGTTATTCAATTAAATACAAACATTGTAAACATTGAAAAAATAATCAACCCAGTTGGACTTGAACCAACATCGATAGGCCTTACCGGGGCTCGATATCGCTTTACCAATTAAGCTATGGGTTCAGTTACCGAGCTGACGAAATTCTCAATGCCTTCAATCATCTTTTTGCATTTATTTTTTCATCGACTTTATAGCAGCCGTAAGCGACATCTAGGTGCCAACCACTAGAGTTAGATACGCTTCCCGCCGACCCTTTTACAAGTGTCACAACGGAAATAACAGATGGCGCCTGCTATCAACTCATAATTATTTTACATGTTTTTAAAGTGGGTTATCCACTCATACATTAGTATGTTATTCAATTAAATACAAACATTGTAAACATTGAAAAAATAATCATCCCAGTTGGACTTGAACTAACATCGATACGCCTTACCGGGGCTCGATATCGCTTTACCAATTAAGCTATGGGTTCAGTTACCGAGCTGACGAAATTCTCAATGCCTTCAATCATCTTTTTGCATTTATTTTTTCATCGACTTTATAGCAGCCGTAAGCGACATCTAGGTGCCAACCACTAGAGTTAGATACCCTTCCCGCCGACCCTTTTACAAGTGTCACAACGGAAATAACAGATGGCGCCTGCTATCAACTCATAATTATTTTACATGTTTTTAAAGTGGGTATTCCACTCATACATTAGTATGTTATTCAAATGTTTGTATTTAATTGAATAACATACTAATGTATGAGTGGAATACCTTATACATTAGTATGTTATTCAAATGTTTGTATTTAATTGAATAACATACTAATGTATGAGTGGAATACCCACTTTAAAAACATGTAAAATAATTATGAGTTGATAGCAGGCGCCATCTGTTATTTCCGTTGTGACACTTGTAAAAGGGTCGGCGGGAAGGGTATCTAACTCTAGTGGTTGGCACCTAGATGTCGCTTACGGCTGCTATAAAGTCGATGAAAAAATAAATGCAAAAAGATGATTGAAGGCATTGAGAATTTCGTCAGCTCGGTAACTGAACCCATAGCTTAATTGGTAAAGCGATATCGAGCCCCGGTAAGGCGTATCGATGTTGGTTCAAGTCCAACTGGGTTGATTATTTTTTCAATGTTTACAATGTTTGTATTTAATTGAATAACATACTAATGTATGAGTGGAATACCCACTTTAAAAACATGTAAAATAATTATGAGTTGATAGCAGGCGCCATCTGTTATTTCCGTTGTGACACTTGTAAAAGGGTCGGCGGGAAGGGTATCTAACTCTAGTGGTTGGCACCTAGATGTCGCTTACGGCTGCTATAAAGTCGATGAAAAACTAAATGCAAAAAGATGATTGAAGGCATTGAGAATTTCGTCAGCTCGGTAACTGAACCCATAGCTTAACTGGTAAAGCGATATCAAGCCCCGGTAAGGCGTATCGATGTTGGTTCAAGTCCAACTGGGTTGATTATTTTTTCAATGTTTACAATGTTTGTATTTAATTGAATAACATACTAATGTATGAGTGGAATACCCACTTTAAAAACATGTAAAATAATTATGAGTTGATAGCAGGCGCCATCTGTTATTTCCGTTGTGACACTTGTAAAAGGGTCGGCGGGAAGGGTATCTAACTCTAGTGGTTGGCACCTAGATGTCGCTTACGGCTGCTATAAAGTCGATGAAAAACTAAATGCAAAAAGATGATTGAAGGCATTGAGAATTTCGTCAGCTCGGTAACTGAACCCATAGCTTAACTGGTAAAGCGATATCAAGCCCCGGTAAGGCGTATCGATGTTGGTTCAAGTCCAACTGGGTTGATTATTTTTTCAATGTTTACAATGTTTGTATTTAATTGAATAACATACTAATGTATGAGTGGAATACCCACTTTAAAAACATGTAAAATAATTATGAGTTGATAGCAGGCGCCATCTGTTATTTCCGTTGTGACACTTGTAAAAGGGTCGGCGGGAAGGGTATCTAACTCTAGTGGTTGGCACCTAGATGTCGCTTACGGCTGCTATAAAGTCGATGAAAAAATAAATGCAAAAAGATGATTGAAGGCATTGAGAATTTCGTCAGCTCGGTAACTGAACCCATAGCTTAATTGGTAAAGCGATATCGAGCCCCGGTAAGGCGTATCGATGTTGGTTCAAGTCCAACTGGGTTGATTATTTTTTCAATGTTTACAATGTTTGTATTTAATTGAATAACATACTAAGGTATGAGTGGAATACCCACTTTAAAAACATGTAAAATAATTATGAGTTGATAGCAGGCGCCATCTGTTATTTCCGTTGTGACACTTGTAAAAGGGTCGGCGGGAAGGGTATCTAACTCTAGTGGTTGGCACCTAGATGTCGCTTACGGCTGCTATAAAGTCGATGAAAAAATAAATGCAAAAAGATGATTGAAGGCATTGAGAATTTCGTCAGCTCGGTAACTGAACCCATAGCTTAATTGGTAAAGCGATATCGAGCCCCGGTAAGGCGTATCGATGTTGGTTCAAGTCCAACTGGGTTGATTATTTTTTCAATGTTTACAATGTTTGTATTTAATTGAATAACATACTAATGTATGAGTGGAATACCGACTTTAAAAACATGTAAAATAATTATGAGTTGATAGCAGGCGCCATCTGTTATTTCCGTTGTGACACTTGTAAAAGGGTTGGCGGGAAGGGTAGCTAACTCTAGTGGTTGGCACCTAGATGTCGCTTACGGCTGCTATAAAGTCGATGAAAAAATATATGCAAAAAGATGATTGAAGGCATTGAGAATTTCGTCAGCTCGGTAACTGAACCCATAGCTTAATTGGTAAAGCGATATCGAGCCCCGGTAAGGCGTATCGATGTTGGTTCAAGTCCAACTAGGTTGATTATTTTTTCAATGTTTACAATGTTTGTATTTAATTGAATAACATACTAATGTATGAGTGGAATACCCACTTTAAAAACATGTAAAATAATTATGAGTTGATAGCAGGCGCCATCTGTTATTTCCGTTGTGACACTTGTAAAAGGGTCGGCGGGAAGGGTATCTAACTCTAGTGGTTGGCACCTAGATGTCGCTTACGGCTGCTATAAAGTCGATGAAAAAATAAATGCAAAAAGATGATTGAAGGCATTGAGAATTTCGTCAGCTCGGTAACTGAACCCATAGCTTAATTGGTAAAGCGATATCGAGCCCCGGTAAGGCGTATCGATGTTGGTTCAAGTCCAACTGGGTTGATTATTTTTTCAATGTTTACAATGTTTGTATTTAATTGAATAACATACTAATGTATGAGTGGAATACCCACTTTAAAAACATGTAAAATAATTATTAGTAGTATCCATAAACAAGGCTAAACAAATAAAGCGAGGCTGATATAGTAAACACTCTATAGTAGTCTACCCAAGTTAATAATACTCCACTAAGTGCACTACCGACAGGGTATCCAAGTAACATGCAAAGATTCGCAACTCCTACTCTGTATGTTCTGTTTTCTTCCGAAGTTATGTCACCTAAATAGCTGAAGACTCCTATCAAGTTGGTCCTCCTCCTATCAAGTCCTCCAGTAATAGCCGGGAATATAGCTTCCGTCAACACTGACACTTCCACAGGCCACTCATAAAAATAGTATGTATTGGCCATGAATCCTAAACAAGACAGGAACTCGCCTACTATAGGCATTAGCATGCATATTTTCCTTTTGCCAGTTTTGTCGCTCCATGCACCGACGAATAGGACTAACATGACGGGCAAAACCGTCTGTATAATGTTCTTCCATACCATCACACTTGCTGTAAATTTCTGGACTTCTTCTTCATAGTAAGTGTAGTTTTCCGTTTGTCGTAAATGCAAGGCATTGCAAACTTTATCCGTAAAATTTAAGTTGACGCGACAAGCTTTTTCTAAATTTAAATTTTGCATTGCTAAGGTAGCCAGTACACTTGGCATTATATAGCAAGCCATCACTGGTTCAACAGTTGTGTTGTCTTTTATTAATTTCAGTCTTTCTCTTAACGTAAGTTTCTCTTTGGTTGCATTTTTGTTTTCTGGTTCAAAACCAATTTTGAAAGGTGATGCTTCATGAGTCTCGTTTTCGTTATCAATTTCGTTATTGTGTTCTTCTATTTTTTTTCCATTTTGCGTTTTGTTATTTTAATGACTGTTCGTTTTGCTAATGCGAACAAATATGACTGAATGAAAAAAAAAAAGATTTGCCTTCGTTTCCTTTATTTGTATAATATTAATATGTGGTTGCAAGCCTAACTCAATATTGACATAATAATCATGGCGTATGGTCAGATAAGAATGATTGCCTAGTATTTGAATACACTTACATATCTGTAAGTGTATCAGGTGCTTGGTGTTGTAAACGGCTTATTACGTGAGCCGCCAACTTGTATTAATAAATATTACACGTCGATAAAATACTATTATTATTCATCTACATATTTTTTTTACATATGATTTTGTATTATAATTCTAATTAGCTTTGCATAGATAAATGTAATGAAATCGTTCCAATTAATCTAAGTACAGTCAGTTCGGGACCCCACAATGCAAACCGGGAAGGGAGGATATCTCGTTGGCGATGGCAGGATATATTTTTGAGAGACTGGACTGGTCATGTGGCGAATATGAAAACTTATGTCTAAAAATAAAAACTACATTAACATTCTTTACATCAGTCAGTTTTATTAATTCTTTGCCTTTCTTATGTTGGAACTGTTCGAACAGCCACCAGAAAAAAAACTGCAATTCACTAAGAAGAATTAGTCCTAGAATAAATAGCACTATGCTTTGTTTGGATAACGGTTTTGTAGGTTTCCTGTGGTCTTAAATGCCGTAATATAAATATCTGGACTTGTATGGTACTTTTGTAAATAATGTGTAATTCGAAAACCTCAGGCGCCAGATTTTAAATTTGATGCCACCTGCAGGCACGATAAATGGGCGATGGGCTTATCTATATAATAACAAAAAAATCATGTTAACTCTGTCTTGCCCCCAACTGTCACGTTTTAACAATGTTATATTTTAAACACCTAAATAAATCATTATTTATTAATAACTAGCTGTGCCAGCGGCTCCGCCCGCGTGGAATTCGGTCTGTGTCAGTAAGCGGCTAATTCACCCCTAATTTCTCTCCCGCTACCCCGGAGGCGGAACTTGAAGTAAAGTTGACATATGGATTTATCCTATAAATTTTTATTGGCATGATTTAAACGACATAGAATAGTAGGTGTATATCGGACGATACAGGACCACTTTTGTATTTATACGTCCATGTCCACGGCAAATATCATCCAAATCGATCCTCCCGTCACATCAGTCTAAGCATGAAAGGTAAGAACAGGCGCGGTTGAAATGGGGGGGGGGGGGGTGTCACAAATGCAGAAATGTTTTTTTTTCTATTTGAGGAATTAGTAATCCTTAAGGGGTCATTTCCGGGATAACAATGCAAAAAAAACTGGCCAAGAGCATGTCGGGCGATGCTCAGTGTAGTTTCGTAAATGCCGCCCTGTTACGAAACATCCGTTCAAACGGTCATTTATTAAGGGATATTTAGGGGCGGATTTTGATTACGTTACCGTAGGTAATGAATTTTCATACGTTTTTACCACACTGTCACAGATAATACACTGATGTTACGTTACTGGTTGCAATAATTGTGGTAATTACATACTTCAAGGTAAGCACATTACAATGCACTAATGAACGTCAGAGAAAAATAAAATACGTGAGTGTCGTGGAACACTCTGTTGGAACAAAGTTATGTTATTTAATTTTATTTAATTTTTTACTTTTTCGTAAATTTTGTGGTTTTAATTTTTTTTGTATTTTTATGAAATTTTTGAATTTTTTGAAATTTTTGAATTTTTTGAATATTTTGAAATTTTTGAAATTTTTGAAATTTATGAAATCTTTGAAATTTAGAAATTTTGCCATTTTTGACATTTTTTACTTTTAGGTTCTCGACTTTTTTCACTTTTATCACTTTGTCACTTCTCACTTTCACTACAATTCACTTCACTTTATTCTATTTTATATATTTTTTATTTCATTCCATTTTACATGTTTCTCAATCGTATGGGTGTCGCGTTTTCGTGACGTGACGCTTTTTCGTGACGGTCACGTGACTTTTTTTCACCTAGCCCCCCATCCGCGAACCGTCCAATAAGGAACTTCGTTCCAAAACTACCACCAGTTCTAACCCTACACCTCTGGCCCAAGAAGTATTATGACCGAAAAAATACTCGACGGGACTTATTTTTTTCAAAACAGTAATACATTATTAAATCTTAAAGATACAAAATAATGCGTAGTTCTTCAAGAAGACATATCAAAACAGCTTGAGAGACAGATAATGTACCTATTGTTTAATTATAAAGAAAAATAAATCCTAATCTGACTGCTTCACAAATCGTTTGATATGTTTTCCTACCTAAACGGAGTCCTATAAATGTTTGGTTTGGGCCATGCATCTTTGTCCGTCATATATAATACTCGAACCTGCAATAACCCTTTGACATTCATGACATTTTCAAATATTTCTTAAGAGGGGTAAAGGTAAATTTAAAGCATCGACGGGTAACATGTTATAAATATGAACACATTGACCAAAAAATTACAAATTATTTAAATACCAAATTTCATCTAAATACGGACAGCGGTTATTGGTTGTTTCTTCCCCATGTACACTTTCACCCCTTTTGTATCCGTTTAAAGGATAATTTCCGAGATAAAACTATTTTATTTCCTTTTTTAATTAATTATCTCCATACCAAATTTTATCTAAATCGATTCTGCGGTTGATAATTCCCTATACAAATTTCCAACTCTCTTTTACCCCTTTAGGGTTGATTTTCGGAGTGAAAACTATCATTTTGTCCTTTCTTGAGACCCATACTATACCAAATTTCATCTTTATCAGTTCAGCGGTTAAAAAATCGTCATACCAACTTCCAACCCCCTTTTTGGCGTGAAAGGGTTTATTTTCGGGATGAAAACTATTCTGTCGTTTCTCGGGACTCAAATTATCTGCATACTAATTTGTATTAA
This sequence comes from Pammene aurita, assembly GCA_947086415.1. NCBI lineage: Eukaryota > Metazoa > Arthropoda > Insecta > Lepidoptera > Tortricidae > Pammene > Pammene aurita. The sequence continues at coordinate 36,782,237 of OX352297.1, read as the reverse complement.
AAAACCTCCATACAAACTTTCAACCCCCTTTTCACCCCCTACAGGGTTGATTTTCGGGATGAAAACTATTTTTGTCCTTTCCCGGGACTCAAACTATCTCAACACAAAATTACATCAAAATCCGTTCAGCCGTTTTCACGTGATAGATGTACAGATAGATAGTTTTTATTGAAAGTACCTTTCAGGCTTCACTTCCATTATTTTTTTCAAATTTTTTGGACCTACGGTACGGTTACGGTCTAAAGTAAGGTGGGGGGGGGGGGTTCAAGATGAAACTATCCTTTGTCCTTTCTCGAGACCCATACTATCTCTATACCAATTTTCATCTAAATCTGTTCAGCGGTAAAAAAATCCTCATACCAACTTCCAACCCCCTTTTCACCCCCAGAAGGGTTTGAAAACTATCCTATGACGTTTCTCGAGACTCAAATTATCTCCATACTCATTTCTATCTAAATCGTTTCAGCGGTTAAAAATTCTCCATACGAACTTTCAACCCCATTTTCACCCCCACCAGGGTTGATTTTCGGGATTAAAACTATATATTATCCTTTCAAGGGACTCAAACTATCTCTATACAAAATTTCATCGAAATCCGTTCAGCCGTTTTCACGTGATGCGCGGTCAAATAAACAGATAAACAGATAGACAAACAGATAAACAGACAAAAATTCTAAAAATTGTTGGAACGTGTTCTGTTATCGATTCTAAGTATCCCCAGCCAACTTTTTTTCGATTATCTTCCATGTACAGACTTTCGACCCTCTTCAGCTTTATTATATGTATAGATAGAAGATAGAAGAAGATCATACAATATAACACAATAACTTAATCATTAGTTGTAATGCCATTGCAAGAGTCCTACAAACTGTAATTCTTTATGTGATTTGACATGCCTAGTTGGTTTGACCCCAACAAATAGAACACATCACGTTTTAAAATGTTTGTGATTAGCAAAATTAGAGCAGTTGATAAGCTAAAGGAACGGTTTTAATGCGGTCATACAAGTATTGTTGGGTCAGCATCAGAATTCATACCCCTGGCGCACCTTGTGAACATAAAACAATCATAGCCTATGCAGAAGTTACTTAAAAAACTCTAATATTTAACATTTTATTGATTTATGTTCATCTTATTTTTAAAATAAAATGACTAATCCGGACGATTCCTGGCCTGTTCATATCGACATTTACAATAAAATATTGCACAGAATAATCTAAAATGAAAATCATAGCCGGACATATCCCGATACACAAATAAAAACTAGTTAAACATATTATGAATACTATGAAAGGTCAGAGCATAAAACGAACGAACTCTGTTCTCCATCTCCTGCTACCCTAAAGTTGTCTGGTAGAGATCGCTTAATAGCGATAAGACCGCCTGTTGTTACCATTATTAACTTTAGTTTGTTAAATCTGTTTCTATACTTCTTTTTCTTTGTGTGGTGCAATAAAGAATATTGTATTGTATTGTAAAACGAAGTTTTTTTTATTATTTTACGGAAAACCAGTTTATCGTTACTCTTTGAACACACTTTTATAGCCTCTTACCTGCTTCATTAGAATCCATCACTTTTAAATTGGAATATGAACACGGAGACAGTAAAAAATGCTACAAAGTTGAATATTTTTAAGGATGCCGATAACAGATTCGCCCGTTGCGAAACAATCATATTTCAAATTACGCTATCTACGCGCGCAGCAGAGGAAGAGGAGGGGCGCCTAGGCAACGTTTGTCGGTTTGCTCTCTCTAACTGGAACGTCTTATTAGGATCATTTTTGCAATTTGGATTTCAGGACTTATATCCGGCTAGATTCTGCAATTACCAGTATGTACGCAGATCTATCCTTCTAGGATCTGTTTATCTACTCAACATTGTTTAGTTGGAGGGAAGGCAATAACGGCCTGCGCGGCCTCTTTGGGCCGCTGGTATTGCTTGGGTTTTGTGATCGGCTGATCGCAAGAGCATCCACCACACACACCTGATTTCACCCACTGGCACTCGTAAACATTACATGGACTCGTATACGTATGTAATTATTTACGTGACTTTTTGCACTTATCGCTAAGTTTGGAAGCTAAACTGCGGCGGCTGTAAACACGAGTAGCGCGCTATCCTTTGTAATTTGGCTTGGACCATCGGGCAGTTGGACTAGACTAGACCATCAGCAGTCGCGGGTGGCCTTCGGTTTTTTCTCGGGCGTATTCATACAAATTAAGGAGCTGATTAGCCTTGCAGGCAAATGATAATGACTGGTGGGAATCGACAAACGACAAAGACTAGACTCAGGATAGTTAAGAATTTATTACGTAGAATACTTATATCCGTTCTTTTACTCTATAGTAACAGTTAGTTGGATTAAAGAACAGTGTATTGAGTTTTATGCTTTAGTGACTTCAATGCAGACAGTAAGAGTAAAAAAGGTCGTTATAAGTAGGTAGTTAAACTTCTAATCTGAAGAAATCAAAGACATGATGTCTTTATAAACTTTTATTAAAAACACTTATACTTAAATACTTATCATTTATGAAATGATTCACCTACAAAATATTTATTATAGGTACGTATATTAAAACTTAGCTAACTATTTTCTTGTTTATATTTATTTAAAGGGATATCTCTAGTTCTTTTAAGGGGCTCCATTACCCCATTTTCTTCTTCTTCTTTTTTTAACCGACGTAATCCTTTTCTGTGTTCATATAATAGCCAGCTGAAAAAAATAACGGTAAAAATTAACACAAGGTCTTCACATGGTTTATCCAAATTACCTACATGTAGAATTAAATAAGCGGTCATTAACTTAGTTTTTTTTAATTTAGTTTTTGTACTTGTGTTATGTCTCTAGTAGTAATCAAATCAATTTGAGATCAAATGCAAAGACCACTATCGCATAAGTTTGACTTGTCTAAGATTGTTTCTTAATATTTTTTATCGTAGTTCTACTTATCTAATTGAATCTACTGAAGACTACACAAAATACAAAGAAAAAAAATAAAGGAGGAGGTGAGGAGGTATTAGCCGAAGTATGTTTGAAAATTTTAAGATATAATGATAGTATAATAATAGACAAAATTAGGAATTTCTTTATAATGTTTTTATGGCACAGAAAAGGCGGGCCTTATGCTTTAACGGCCTCCTAGCCTAGTCGGTAGTGACCCTGCCTACGAAGCAGGAGGTCCCGGGTTCGAATCCTGGTCAGGGCATTTATTTGTGTGTTTATCACAGATATTTGTTCCTGAGTTATGGATGTTTTCTATGTACCTATTTAAGTATTTATCCATATTTATCTATTATATATATCGTCGTCTAGTACTTACCCATAACACAAGCCTTATTGAGCCTACCATGGGCCTAGGTCGATTTGTGTAAGATTGTCATATAATATTTATTTATTTATTTATTATGCTTGTTTGCCACCGTCGTGGTATAAAAATAAAATAAAAAGCAACGATTTTGTTTCAGAGGTACTTTTTCTGTGGCACTATTAACTTTAATTTAATAGTTATATTTCGAGTATTTAATTTTAAATTATTATATTATTTTCAATAAAAAAACTACTGACTTCGTCTAAGACAGATATGGCTAAAATGTTTTAAAACACCTACGCTGCTACCTGTCTTCTAGCTCTGCACATAATTGAAAGTGGTCCAATTAAGGCTGCGTTACCACCAGAGATGCTTGCATCCTCGCTCATCTCTGGTGGAAACGCTGTTTTCCTAATTAGGTACTTTTACTAATACGAGTATCATTAATCATTATGATAAATATCGTTATCTATCGATGATTTAGTATTCGATAAAATCTTTTTTTTAATCATTTTAGACTGACTGCTAACTTACAAGAAGACGGCGACCGCTGGTATGGTCAAGCTGGCACTCATCAGGAACACGGCGCCTGGCAGCACTTCCATTGTATTGGTATAAACTGTGGTGTACAGTGGCACGTAGATCAGAGGCATGAAGTTCTCGGTCAGTCCAAATACAGAGTTTGCTTTACCTGTGAACATTACATACAGGCATAAACAATAGATTTTTTACAAATCGATTATCAAGCTAAATGTATCTTAAGGAGTAATCAATTTTTGTTATTACAATAATAGTTTGATGATTCCAATAGTCGGCAGTAAAAAATAATCAATCAATAAAAAAAATTGGAAATATAACTTATTTTTTCCAACCCTAAAACACTACCTTATTTATCTAAATTACCGAGAAAAGACTCTAAATACGAAGAAAACGGAAAAACTGTGGTACCGTCCTAACCTATCCTAGCTTTCAATCGTAGAATAAAAATGCACTGTGGCATTTTAAACAGCAAAACAATTGTTATTGCTCGGTGCAATGATGGCTGTCAACATCGCCGCCTATTTATTGGGCACTAGCCTTTTCCCGCGGCTTCGCCCGCGTACTATAAGTACTCAAAAAGGATACGATACATATGCCCCTTTACGTGTTTACTCATTTATCGTTAGGAATACTCCTGTGAAGCTTAGAATAAAATAGTCTAACAAATCTTGATTCGCCATACAAACTTTGGACCCCCATTTTACCCCCTTAGGGGGTGAATTTTTAAAAATACTTTCTTAGTGCATCCCTAGACCTTATAAGGAACCTACGTGCCAAGTTTGGAATCTCTAGAACCAGCGGTTTGGGCTGTGCGTCGATATGTCAGTCAGTCAGTCAGTCAGTCAGTCAATCAGTCAGTCAGTCAGTCAGTCAGTCAGTCAGTCAGTCAGTCAGTCAGTTAGTCAGTCAGTCAGTTTCTTCTTTTATATATTTAGATTTCATGTATGAAGCATAAGGTAACCTCGACACAAAAAGAAGAAAACATTTGTTTACCCAGTTCATCTGGAGCCACTAATTTTGACATAATGGACCTCATCGCTAGTAGAGACGTTCCATTTAATATTTCGACTACAGGCGCTGTAAAATAAAATCATATTAAACAAAAATGGAACACATATTCTAAATAGGTAATCTAAATAGGTAAACCGCCCTTCGGTTGTCACTACAGTGCATTGTCAGCTCTGGCAACTTTACTCATCATATTCATCATCTTATTCTTTCGAAGAGGAGAGGAGACAGCAAAGAAGACCCCAGATCGTTAACTTGATGATCAGTGACGATTTTGGCCTAAGACTTACGTGGATATCATACTTGCGCCGCAACCCGATGCGGTGACGGTAATAACATGCATGTGACTCCTTTGGAGTTGCAGGCGTCCATAGGTTACGGTACCTGCTTACCATCAGGCGGGCCGTATGCTTGTTTGCCACCGTCGTGGTATTAAAAAAAAACCTACTCATGCAACAGGCATGACCAGAGGGTGCATTCGGATTCCAAAATTCTTAACTTCATTGTTGAATCCCCCCGCACCGTCCCGCTGGCAATATTTTGAGGGTTAAGTTTAGAAAATTCTAAAGTCACTTATTATTGAAGTTGGAAATACCGTGTGTACATGAGAACCTTTCAGTGCGTTTTGTGTCATATTCAATTGGTGCTTTTTTTGTAATTCAATAATTTGAGGTTAACTTTTTTAGCTTGCCATAACTTGAGTAACAGAATATTAGAGTTAAAAAATATAACTGTTTTGTATTTAGAACAGTTTTATTGTTGCACAAAACCAGTTTGTGTCATTTACGTCGAGTGCAATTTGATATAGTATGATAATGCTAAAAATCTATGTATAAAAAATTTGAGTTCATAAATTAAGGATTAACTATGTCATCACCTTAAAATACGTCAATAAAATCAATATGTGTCAAATTAAGCGATGAAAATTTAAGTTTCTTGGTAATTTGTTTTTTTTAGGCTGTTATCATTTTAATAAATTATTAAAGTCATCAGAGTTCACATTATAATAATCAAAAAGGGACTTTAAAGTCGATATTTCAATTTGTGTCACTTTCATCAATGATATTTCGTCAAAAGTTAAACAGAAACAATATTTGCGTTCAGAGGAAATCTTCCTTCCTAACTACAGCACGTGACCTTGATGGCACGCCTGTTCGGCGTGCTTCTGTAGTGACTACTAGAAGTAGACCCCTGGCTCGCTTCTTAAAAAGCTAAACCATGGGTCAACCAGGCGCTGGCATCTGAGCAGTTACGATGTAGGTACTTGCTCACGGAGGCGCGCGCGGGGTGATAAAGCCGACATACTCAACAAACTGAGCGAGTAGCGGGGCGCGGGAAGCCGGCGACGGGGCGTACCGCGTTGTTTGTGACTAGACTGTTGAGTACATTTTCTTGCATCGTGAATTATGGGTAGAAAAAGTATAATTTTTGTTTTATTTTCGTTTTATTTTAGTTTTACTTTTGTTTTATTTTCGTTTTTGGAACGAAGTTCCTTATCGGACGGTTCGCGGATGGGCTAGACGCAAAAAAGTCACGTGACCGTCACAAAAAAGCGTCACGTCACAGAAACGTGAAACAAAACCATACGATTGAGAAACATGTAAAATGGAATAAAGTAAAAAAAATTAAAAATAGAATAAAGTGAAGTGAAGTGTAGTGAAAAGTGAAAATGAGATGTGACAAAGTGAAAAAAGTCAATAAAATAAAAAAGTCCTAAAAGTAAAAAAAGTCAACAATGCCGAAAATTTCAAAGTTTCAAGTTTAAAAAATTTCAAGTTTCAAAAGTTTCAAGTTTCAAAAGTTTCAAAGGTTTAAAAGGTTTCAAAAGTTTCAAAAGTTTCAAAAGTTTCAAAAGTTTCAAAAGTTTCAAAAGTTTCAAAGTTTCAAAAGTTTCAAAAGTTTCAAGTTTCAAAAGTTTCAAAAGTTTCAAAAGTTTCAAAAAATTCAAAAATTTCAAAAATTTCAAAAATTTCAAAAATTTCAAACATTTCAAAAATTTCAAGAATTTCAAAAATATAAAAAATTTAAACCACAAAAATTAAAAAAAAAGTCAAAATTTAAATAACATAACTTCGTTCCGACCGAGTGTTCCATGACACTTTTTTTAGTTTTTATTTCGTTTTAATTTTGTATTTATTGTGTTTTTATTTTGTTTAATTTTATTTTTATTTTATTCTTTTTTTATATACCACGACGGTGGCAAACAAGTATACGGCCTGCCAGATAGTAAGCCGTAGCCTATGGATGCCTGCAACTCCAGAGGTGTCACATGCGCGTTACAAAAAGGAGGATGGATGAATATCTCGCCCATTTTTAATTTTAGAGAAAAGTTTTTCAAATAAAACACGCTCATTTTAGCGTTTTCTATACGGGAAAATCATAAAAAGAACATGTTATAATGACGTCCCGTCGATGGTTTTTTTTTTCGAATTATATACAAGTTCAAAGTCCATTATCTCGGCCATTTTTGATTTTACAGAAAAGATTTGAAATAAAACACGCTTATTTTAGCGTATTTAATACGGAAAAATCATAAAAAGTGCACATTATAATGACGTCCCGTCCATGATTTTTTTTCCAAGTCTAAATAATGTACAAGTTCAAAGTCCATTATCTCGGGCATTTTTGATTTTAGAGCAAAGTTATTCAATAAAACACGCTTATTTTAGCGTTTTCTATACGAAACAATCATAAAATATCTTTATAATGATACCTCATGGCTGGTTTTTTTTCGAAGTCCTAATTAAATACAAAATCCATTATCCAATTCAAAGTCCATTATATTGGCAATTTTTGATTTTAGAGAAAGATTTCTCGAATAAAACACACTTATTTTAGCGTATTCTAAACGAAAAATCATAAAAAGTACACGTAATATTGACGTTCCGTCGATAGTTTTTTCGAAGTCCAAATGATATACAAGTTCCATGTCCAATCGGCCATTTTTGATTTTAGAGAAAAGTTTTGCAAATGAAACACGCTTATTTTAGCGTATTCTATACAGTAAAATCATTAAAAGTATACCCCATCGCTGGTTTTTTTTTCGAAATCCAAATTATATACAAGTTCAGAGTCAATTTTCTCGGCCACTTTTGATTTTAGAGAAAAGTTTTTCGAATAAAACACGCTTATGTTAGCGTATTCTATACGGAAAAATCATAAAATGTACACGTTATAATGACGCCCCGTCGATGGTTTTTTTTTCGAAGTCCAAATGATATACAAGTTCCATGTCCAATCGGCCATTTTTGATTTTAGAGAAAAGTTTTGCAAATAAAACACGCTTATTTCAGCGTATTCTATACGGTTAAATCATTAAAAGTATACCCCATCGCTGGTTTTTTTTTCGAAATCCAAATTATATACAAGTTCAGAGTCAATTTTCTCGGCCAGTTTTGATTTTCGAGAAAAGTTTTTCGGATAAAACACGCTTATGTTAGCGTATTCTATACGGTAAAATCATTAAAAGTATACCCCATCGCTGGTTTTTTTTTCGAAGTCCATATTATATGGTTGGAAAGGTTGGAAGAAATCGCTCATTAGCGATAAGACCGCCTGTTGTTACCTCTACCTAAATTTATCTAATTGTAAAATTTGTGCTTGTAACTGTATGAGGTGTACAATAAAGAGTATTTATTATTGTTATTATTATATATAAGTTCAGAGTCCATTATCTCGGCCACTTTTGATTTTAGAGAAAAGTTTTTCAAATAAAACACGCTTATTTTAGCGTATTCTATACGGTAAAATCATTAAAAGTATACCCCATCGCTGGTTTTTTTTCGAAGTCCATATTATATACAAGTACAGAGTCCATTATCTCGGCCACTTTTGATTTTAGAGAAAAGTTTCTCGAATAAAACACACTTATTTTAGCGTATTCTATACGAAAAATTATAAAATGTGCACGTTATATTGACGTCCCGTCGATGGTTTTTTTTCGAAGTCCAAATGATGTAAAAGTTCCATGTCCAATCGGCCATTTTTTATTTTAGCGTATTCTAGATGGAAAAATCATAAAAATTACACGTTATAATGATACCCCGTCGCCATTTTATTTTCTAAGTCCTAATTTTACTCCATGTGGACAATCTTCAAAGTCCGGTAACTTCGAAGTTTTTGAGTAAAAAAAATGTCTCTAATAAAACTTGCTTATTTTAACACATCCTACACAATAAGACAAAAAAAATGTGTCATAATGACACCATTTCAACCAAAATAGTCCAAACTGTACTCAACCTGTATTGTAAGCTCCTTGGTGGTAGATGATGATGATGATTATAGGTAGGAATACAGAATAAAACACATGTTTCCTCTTTGAAGTAGCAATATGTAATAATGATTAAAAGACAGGTATACATTGGTATTGACTCCGTGGAAACTTGGGCTGTTCTGGAATCCTTACAGCGATGCCAAGTAGACTATCGTTATATCGAGTTGCTGAGATGTCTCTCCGAAGCCGCCACTATGAGTGTCCAAGTACAGGGCCAGCAGTCTAAACCCATCCAATTGCGCAGAGGGGTGAGACAGGGGGATGTCATATCCCCGAAACTGTTCACAAGCGCATTGGAAGACATGTTTAAGACGCTGGACTGGAAAGGTAAGGGCATAAACATAAACGGCGATTACATCTCACACCTGCGATTCGCTGATGACATAGTCGTAATGGCGGAGTCGCTAGAGGAGCTGACCCGGATGCTGGACGGCCTAGCTTCAGCCTCGCGACGCATCGGTCTTGGCATGAATTTGGATAAAACCAAAGTCATGATCAATGGCCACATTGATCCAGGACCGGTCGTCGTACATGGCCACCTTCTTGAAATTGTTTCTGAGTACACCTACCTTGGGCAGATCCTGCAGTTAGGTAAAAACAATTTCGAGAAGGAGGCCAAAAGGAGGATCCAGCTAGGCTGGGCAGCATTTGGGAAACTACGCCGAGTCTTCTCGTCATCCATACCGCAATGCTTGAAAACGAAAGTTTTTAATCAGTGCGTCCTACCCGTAATGACCTACGGAGCTGAGACGTGGACACTCACGGTAGGGCTGGTCCACCAGCTCAAAGTCGCTCAGCGAGCTATGGAAAGAGCTATGCTCGGAGTTTCTCTGAAGGATAAGATTCGTAACGAATACATCCGACAGAGAACCAAAGTTATCGACATAGCTCAAAGAATTAGCAAGCTGAAGTGGCAGTGGGCCGGCCATATCTCGCGAAGAACCGACAACCGCTGGGGTAAACGTGTTCTTGAGTGGAGACCGCGACTCGGCAAACGTAGTGTAGGACGCCCTCTGGCAAGGTGGGATGACGATCTGCGAAAGACTGCAGGCAGATGCTGGATGCGGCAAGCTGAAGACAGGGCGCTATGGCGCTCATTGGGGGAGGCCTATGTCCAGCAGTGGACTAAAATAGGCTGATGATGATGATACATTGGTATATAGTTGATGATTAATATAGATTCCATATATGAAAGCAACTAGCCTACTTATTCTAATAAGGTATGTCTCTAGGTACCATCGGTTTCAAAATTGCATGGTCAATTTATCAATGAATTCATTCATAAATTGGCCATGCAATTCTGAACCCGATAGTACATCACACCTTCCCCGTTTTTTTTTTTTTTTTTTTAAATAATAATAACATAAAATAGTATTTAACTAAAGTTATAATTATCTTGGATACAATGTAAACAATAGAGTTCAATCACTCTTACGTTGTTATGCAAACACAATACTAGCGCTAATATGGTGAGGTGTTTACATTTGCAATACCTAACAATAACAATTGTCGCACAGCTGGTGCTCTTATTTAATGGCTAACTTAATATAACTCGTTACACAAAATAAGGAATAGTTCTGTTCTTATGAATAACATTTTGTTTATTACCTATTGAAATTTTTACATTGACACCCATATCTTCAATAACAGAGTATGGACCTAAATATACTGGGTCCATTTTTTCTCGTCCTTCTTTTTTAACTAACAATAAATCTCCTACATTATAGTTTATTGGATTACATGTTTTATCATATTTTTCTTTCCTTAACTGTTTAGACTTAATTAAGTTATTTCTAGCGTCTTCCTGAGACTTTTGTAATCTATACCTTAATTCTATAGGATAATCATCGAAGTTATATATAGGGTCTATGTTGTTAACAATATTACTAGGTATATTACAAAGTTTTCCGAATACTAACTCATAGGGAGTATATTTAGTTTCAGAATGCATAGTCGTGTTATAAGAGAAGCACCAATATTGCAACCAGTTGCTCCATTCGTGAGCCTGGTTATCAGTCTGGATTCTAAGGTAAGCTCCTAAGGCCTTATGAGAGTTCTCCAAAGAACCGAGACTTTCGTGGTGATATGCCGTGGACTGTAGTTGATTAATTTTTAATAATTTACATGTATTTTGCATAGTTGAGGATATGAATTCTGAACCACGGTCTGTTGCTATCTCGCGCGGGATGCCGTAATGCAATATAAAGCCTTCAACGAATGCTCGCGCGACTGTTTCGGTTTCTTTATTAGGTAGTGGGTAAGCCCAGACGTACTTCGTGAGCTCGCACTGAATCGTCAATATATAGCTATACCCATTAATGTCTTTAGTTATAGGGCCAACTAAATCTAAATATACTTTATCACATGCTGATGTAGCTGTAGTAGTAATAGACATTGGCTCTTTAATTGTTTTGTGGAACTTTTGTTTTTGGCATTTGTCGCATTTTTTTATAAAAGTTCTTATGTCTTTTTCCATGCTGGGCCAGTAGTAGTATCTTTTTATATTGTTAGTCATCCTACGAATACCCGCGTGGCCGCTAGTCGGCAGGATATGAAAATCATTTATTATGACACGTCTGTCATCTTTGTTATTTATTTATTTATTTATTTATTTAATCTTTATTGCACAATACAAGATGGTACAAATGGCGGACTTAATGCCATAAGGCATTCTCTACCAGTCAACCAATGGGCTAAACAGAAAGGTTAAGTAGGTGCAGGGTCCATTAAATATGACAGAATTAAAAGAGAAAAAAAAACTAACAATATATACATATTAAGCTATATTCATAGACTTACACAAATAAATATAATAATAAACATACATACATATATTTTATATACCTTGTGTGAACCATCAGGAGGACGATGAACAAAGCTTGTCAAGGAAATGCTTGCGCAACAAGCGCTTGAAAGTAAATTTAATCTGAGCTTGCCTGAGAGAGAGCGGCAGAACATTCCAAAGTCGGATTGCCTGGATGGTGAATGAATTAGACATAAAACCAGTTCCATGTCGGGGCACATTGTCAATGAGCTTTAGAGAACGAGAAGAACGAAGATGTGTGCCGGGGCGTGGGGAAACAAATTTAAATTTCGATCGAAGATAATTTGGGGCGGACGGGTCAAACAATATGGAATACAGAGTGCAAAGAATACGAAGTGACCTACGTTCTCGGATCGGAAGCCAATTAAGTTTTCTGCGGAAATTGGAAACATGGTCATACTTACGGAGACCGAACACGAAGCGTATGCAGTTATTAAGTAACCGGTCAAACTTGTTCAATGAGTCTTGGGTGAGATTGGTGTAACAAACATCAGCATAATCAAGGACAGGCAGGACAAGAGATTGGACAAGGAGAATTTTAGTGCTGACTGGGAGAAAATGTTTAAAACGATAAAGTGCTCTTAAAGTATTAGTTACTCTACGAGACACGTCGGCCACCTGAGGTTCCCATGTAAGCCCGCTGTCAATAATTAGCCCCAGGTTCTTCACTTGCGATACTAGAGGATTCACTTCCTGTTCGTAGAGGATTGGCGCCACTTCAGCAGTGTCTATTAAAGAAAGTAGACGGGTGCTACCAAGCAAAATGGCCTGGCATTTGGTAGGGTTGACCGTGATACCAAAGCAGCGTGACCAAGTGGAAATACGGTTTAGGTCTGAGTTAATTTCAGCGATTGCCTGATCCAGATCCTTTGCACTCGCTTGGGTATAAAGCTGTAAGTCATCAGCATACATATGGTAGGAGCATTTTAGTTTAGAGGTGATAAGATTGATAAAAAGTGAGAACAGAAGAGGTGAGAGAATCCCGCCCTGTGGGACCCCAGAAGTAAGATCGCACCAGTCAGAAGAAGTACGATCAACACGAACCAACTGACGGCGGTCCTGAAGATAGGAAGCAAACCATCCAGCCGCAGATGCCGAGATATTGAAGTATCTGAGAGTGGCAAGTAACAAGTCATGGTTAACAGCATTGAATGCATTCGAGAAATCGATAAGCACCAACACCGTCAACAGCGTCGAGTCCATACCGAGCCTTACGTCGTCGACCACTTTTAGCAAAGCGGTGGACGTGCTGTGGCCACGACGGAAACCAGACTGATAAGGAGAAAGCAATTGATTGGAATAAACGTGTGAAGATAATTGTTTATGGACTATTGCTTCTAGTATTTTTGAAAGAAAGGGGAGGATAGAAATGGGTCGAAAGTCTTTAAGTGCACTGGGATCAGAAACTTTAGGTAGTGGAATGACATAGGCATGACGCCACAATGACGAAAAAACCCCAGAAGACATTGAAAAGTTAATAACATGTGTTATAACTGGGAGAATACAATCTAAAATGTAAATAATCATCGTTCTACTTAACTCGTCATGGCCAACAGCATTAGATTTGACAGAAGTTATTGCTTTCCTTATCTCGTCATCTGTGGCTGGGGTAAGAGAAAAGGAGTTAGAGCATAAACAAGGCATGGCACAAATTTCAGCAATACTGAGAAGTTTAGTGGTGGTATCTAAAGAAGAGGGCTTAGCAAAGTGATAATTTAAGTCCTTTACAGAAAAAACGGAAGATGTTGTCTTAATTGAAGACTTAACTACACCAATAGATTTGAGAAACCACGGCGATGCTGTCATGGAAGTATTTACGTTTGGCAGCTCTTACCATGTGGTTACACTTGTTTCTGGCAGCCTTAAAGTGGCGCCAATTCTCCTCGCAACGGTCTTGCTTAAATTTACGAAAAGCTCGATCCCGCTTTGTCATCGCTATACGGACTCCACGCGTGATCCACGGCGCCGGAGGCCGCTTCAGCCTTACTGTGCGGACAGGCGCATGTTTGTCGAAGAGCTGAAGGACCGAAGAGTTAAGGGCCGCCACCGCCTCATCCACCGTCGGAGCTTGCAATGTCGACGACCAATCAACAGCGCGCGCGTCTCTTTGTAAGGCCTGAATATCTAGCCGAGCGAAACTGCGGAGTTGTATCGTCAGACGCTGCTGCTTAGGAGGACGAAGACGATAACTTAAAAATAAGAGATCGTGGTGAGAAAAACCAGGAGCGGGGAGTTGGCCAACCATATTTACGCGATCCACAGAGGAGACAATGATAAGGTCCAACCAGAAGTCGGGCGAGTCAATGTTATGATGAGTGGGCATAAGAGGAAGAACAGAGAGATCGGCCGACTCAACAACGGCATTAAGTTTTTTCGTCCTGAGGTTATTCTTTAAAAGGTCAGTGTTAAAATCGCCCATGATTATTTGATGTTCGTAATCGGTGCTAAGAGGCGTGAGAACAGTTTCGAGATCCTTGAAGTAGTCAACATTAGGTGGACAATACACTACACTAAGTGCAGCCTTTGTACCTCCAATATTAATCTCAATTACTAAATACTCCATAGATCCCGAATACGGAGATGGAGAAGAAGAGATAATTTTAAAAGGGATATTGCCGCGAAGGTATATCGCAACACCACCGCCTCGCTTACCTATGCGGTCATTCCGCACTAATACAAAGCCGGGTAAGCTAAAAGAAGTTGAATCGAGGGTAGGCTTGAGCCAGGTTTCCGAAATGAACATAGCGTGGACATTGCATGAAGAAAAAGAGTCAAGAAAGTCGTTGTAGTGGCTAGGGATACTTTGTGCGTTGATATGACAAGTGTTAAAGTGTTTCGTAGCAGTTTCAAAATTATTTACTTACTTTGAATACACCCTTTATAATACATATTCGTGGTCCGGACCATCCACTATTAGTTTTTATACGCTTAGTTAACTCTTTTATCATCTTTTCATTGTGATTATTTTTAATAATACATATTTCTTTTATATTTATTGTATTGCAGAAAAGTTCCAATTCCCTCATGAAGAAAGCTCGTTTCATACACGATTGGGATTTTGGTGCAACACTAATAAGTGACAATGAGGGTGTGTAAACAAATGAATTGTTGCTACTACAAATACTATCATCTTTTCTCTTACACTTGCGATACTCATTTTCATCAAAACTTAGCTCTGTTGAATTGTTTGGTTTTTTAAGTATTTCCACAACTTTTGGTTGATCACTCCAATCGTTTTGAAAATTCTTAACAACCGAACTATTTTGCATTTCTTGCTCTTCCATTCGCTTCTTTTGCCTACGCGTTGTTACAAACATAACTCGTTCACTCATATCTTTTAGCTGTTGACTTGTTAGCTCAATCCTTGATAATGCGTCTGCAGCCACATTATCTTTACCTTTCAAATACTCAACCACAAAATCATACTCTTCTAAACATAATCTGAACTTTGTTAGTCGGCTGGAAGGGTCCCTCATGTTAAATAAATATATTTACGGCCTGTGATCTGTAATTATTCTAAAACGTCGGCCATATAAATATGGTCTATAGTATCTTATTCCCCATAAAATCGCCAATAATTCTTTTCGACGGTTGGGTAATTTTTTTCCGCTTTGTTAAGGGGCCTGCTAGCGTATGCTACAGGTAACCCATCTCCGTTTGATAAAACACAACCTATTGCTATTCCTGATGCGTCAGTATGTAATATAAACTCGTTATCACTGGCAAAATTGGGATATTGTAACAAGGGTGGGTTTGTCATTGCCTGTTTAAGTTTTTTAAATGCGTTAGAACACTCATCGGTCCAAACAAACTGTACGTTTTTTTTTGATAAATGATTTAACGGTTGGGTTATTTCCGCAAATTTTGGAATGAATTTCCTATAGTAATTGGCGAATGCTACGAATCTTTTGACTTCGTCTTCATTTTTTGGAGTAGGGTAATTATGAATCGCTAAAGTTTTACTTGGGTCTGGTTTTATTCCTTCTGAAGTGACTAAATGGCCTAAATATAAAATTTATTTTTTCAAAAAGGTACATTTCAGGGGATTAAGTTTAAAATTTACTTTTCTCAATCTTGAAAAGACATCGATTAAGTTTTTGTTATGTTGTTCAAGATTACGTCCCATAACGATTAAATCGTCTAAGTAAACAATACATTGTAAGTAATTTAAACCTGACATTGCTATAGTCATTGCGCGACTAAACGCACTCGGTGAAGATTTCATACCCATTGGTAGTCTTTTCATCTGATAGTGTTTATCAGCCAAAAATGCCGTATATTTCCTACTCTCAGCATCAAGTTTAATTTGATAGTAACCTTGATTGAGGTCCAGAGTACTAAAGTAAATTGCACCAGACAACGAGTCCAGTATCTCAGTAATATTTGGTAATGGGAATTTGTCACTTTCTATGCGCTCGTTAACTTTCCTATAGTCAATTACTACTCTCCATTTCTTTTGCCCACTTGAATCTGCCTTTTTAGGTACAAGTAGTAAAGGACTAGCCCATTCGGAGTATGACTCTTCGATAATATCGTCTGCTATCATTTGTTTAATTTGTTTTTTTATTTCCGCTTTCTGTGAGCGGGGCAACCTATAGGGCTTACTATACACTGGAGTTTCATTAGGCTTTAAATGGATTTTTTGTTTATAAAGATTCATGGTGTTTAGTTTATCTCCCGGTAGGTGAAAAATATCGGCAGATTTTGCACAAATACTTGCAATGCTATTCTCTTCTTCCGAATTTAAATAATTTAGTTGTAGCAATGAAAATAATTGTTTTACTCGTTCGGCGTTATTTGAGCATTTTTCAAAATTAAAAACATCAAAATCTTCCAGCCGCCTAATCTCAGGAGTGATACACTTTACAGTCACGTCTTGTTCTCGCGTGTTCAGCACTTTAATCGTTAAATTACCATTCACACTTCTAGACAAAGAGTTCGCTATGAATATTCCCTCGCGTACCTCACTCGCACAAACAATAAAATCTCCTGTGACATTAATAGGAACTTTCAATAAAATTTCGCTTCTCGAAGGTAACTCAATAAATGATTGCACGTTATTACTATGTATAGAGTACACATGTACTGGTATCAAGGATACGTGGTTTCCCTTTTTTAATTTTAATGTGTCTGTTTCAAAATCCAAGGTGCCTCTAAATTTAAAAAAAAAATCTTGCCCTAGTATACCATCTACGTCCACAGGTAAACTTTTAAAGATATGGATCTCGTGACAAAATGATTCATTTGTTTCATCATATAAATCGAGACAACTGACACCAACTGATGTAATTATACCGCCAAGCCCATTTACGTTGGTTGTTCTTGGTTGAATGAACGGAGTTGTTGACACTATTGAATCATACTTGACTGCACTTAATGATGCTCCTGTATCCAACAACCAAGTCAATGACTTTCCATTTACGTAAAACTGAACTGAGTTCACATTACCGAAAGCTAAGTTAAGTTATTAGTCACGAAAAAACTGGAGTCCAGATGATCTCGCAGGTGACTCATTAGTGTCATTGGACTCACGTGCCGTATTTATTTGATGTTTATTTTGCGGTCTACTTGGTCTGAAATTACTATTATTATGTCCGTAGTTGTTACGGTAGTTATGACCCCTGGAACCACCTCTGAAACTACCACTACCTCTACCTCTGTACGAGTAAAAAGCACATCCATTGGTTTTCCTGTACTCATATTGTGGGTGCACGGCCGCAATTCTATTTTTGAAATATAAATTTCCACGACGAGAAGACATATGAGGTCTCGTACCTCTACCGCGCGCCGTAAACACCTGTTCCGAAGGTGAAGGCGACATCGCAATTTCTTCGTCTTTGGCACCCTGTATTGCGTCTTTAAGTGACGTATAATTTCGGGCCGATATCACTGTACTTAACCTATCATTTCGCAAGCCACTGGCAAATTTATGAATAGCTTGCCTCTCATTAAGAGGTTTTAGTATACTGTAAGCGCTCGAATCACCATTGGCTTGTGAAATCGTCAGTTTGACAAAAATGTCCTCTAAATCCCTACCGAACTGCTCTATACTTTTTCCCGCTTGCCGAGCTGTTTGCAATTGCTTTTGCAAGGCGTTATCAGACTTACGAGGTACTAAATGATGTTTCATATCACTGATTAAACTCGTAACCGTGGCATAGCTACCTGACAATCGCAGTTTCGCGTTATAAGACAAACGTGTTTTCAAAACGAAATTTATCAACACCGGGATATCCGTGTCGTTTATCATAGTCTCATATAGTTCAATGGCGTCAATTAATTGCAAAGTTACTTTTTCAGTATCATCCATAATTTCTCACTTCGTCGAGTAGGACCAAGCTTAAGCAAATATTCTTTAAAATAGTTAATGCGCTCATAAAATTCTACAACGCTTGACATTACCCTAAATTAATCAAAAATTATGTTACTTATTAAAGGCTATAGTATTGTTAAAATTTTAATCACTACACTTACATGGTTTTCAGGAAGCTTGACGACAGCACTTGTTACTTAACATAGTTTATCGGGTCACTTGCGTTTTCGCCACTGAAAGTTTGTAGTTTTCCACAAAACTCGACGATAGTTCCTATTACCACTGCCACCTTATACGGATGCACGCCTGCGCATCACCATAGCAGCCGCCTGTCGCTCAATCTTCTTTGTAAGGCACTTATGGACCTTTTTCCAGACGAGGTAAAAGAAGATAATGCTGATCATCACTCCCATGGCCATTGTTATGTATGACTGCTCCTCGCTGTGACTGATATCTTGAGTTGACCTGGCTTTGTTGTTCTGGCCAGTCTGAGCAATGATGACTTCTTCCTTCTCTATTTTAGACACCGTTTTCCCCATGTTGAAAGATTTTTTTTTTTTTTTTTTTTTTTTATACCACAAACGGTGGCAAACAAGCATACGGCCCGCCTGGTGGTAAGCAGTTACCGTAGCCTATGGACGCCTGCAACCCCAGAGGATTTACATGCGCGTTGCCTACCCTTTAGGAACCTATACACTCCTTTTTTGAAGAACCTCATACTGTAGCCCACTGGGAAAACCTCGGCAGGGAGTTCATTCCACAGATGAAATGTAGCTCGTGAGATAAGTGGTTTCAGTTGTTGCAGTACCTCTAACACGCTAATCTTGAGTCCCCCAGCAGCAGCAGGACCTCGACGACAGCACCATTTGTGAAAATTGTCCCTTCGTAGCTCTCCAAATTAACGTACAGCTGGCAGGGTCGCCATGTATTGTAACCTCCTTGGTGGTAGATGATGATGATGATTATAGGTAGGAATACAGAATAAAACACATGTTTCCTCTTCGAAGTAGCAATATGTAATAATGATTAAAAGACAGGTATACATTGGTATATAGTTGATGATTAATACAGATTCCATATATGAAAGCAACTAGCCTACTTATTCTAATAAGGTATGTCTCTAGGTACATCACAAACCTTCAGGGCCCCATAACTTCAAAACTATTGAGTTAAAAAATGTGTTAAAGAAAAGTTGCTTATTTTTATGTGTTTTATACGATGCGTTAATAAAAACATAGCCTTATTATGACATCACACTGATGGAAAATTTATTAAGTCCAGCCCAGCCCTTTGCTAGACCAACCGAGAGGCAGATAACGAAATTTCGATTTTCGCGTTTCACGATTGGCACTGTGTAAACAAACCGCCTTGATGCATAAATTACATATTTATTAGTAACAAATTGTCTGTGACAATTTGTCAAAATACTGTTTATATAGTAAACTAGGTTTAACGTGGCACACAGATCCGCCGTTGCAGTGCCTTACGGACTACGGTGTAGTCATACGTTATATCACCATTAATTATCCTTTACTTACTTAAATTTTATATTACTGCTTTCTTTACTATGCACAATAAAGAAGAGCGACTAAAAAGTCGCTGTTTGTCTTAGTCGCACTTACTACTATATGTATGTATAGAAAACAAACGAGCTGCTAGGAACTCTGGCCGGCACATGCACCCCACCCGCACCTTACCCTTCCCCGCGCATGCCCTTTACGCAAAACAAGTTTTTGTTTTGAAAAATAAAAATGATCCATTGATTATAACGACACAAACTTCAAACATTGTTTCGATACGCTTTTATAAAAATATTGACGCAAACTTTAATAACTTTAATATTTTATTGTAGTTAACAGGGTCATACAAGAAAAAAAATTAAAATAAATAAATATCATTGATTAATCGGCACAAATTATTCAAATAATAGATATCGATATTTTAGAAAGCACAGTACCTAATCGATCAACTCTAATTTTATATAGGCTTATAAAAGTCTACATATATGTGCTGATTGAATGTCAGTCTTCCCGTTGACGAAAGTGACACAAAACGCGTGCGTGCGTCAGTAACAACTTTGCTGTTACAGGGAAAAAACAATTTTGATCTCTAATTTTATATTCACCGAATAATGTTTAAAAACAGAAATGTCTAAGTTTCTACCTAAGCAACAACCTAGGATGACACAAATTATTATTATTAGCTAAGTTGGATGCACTGAATTCTGTATGTGAAAAATAAGCATCTTTAATATTATCGAAACTTCATAATTTATCGGTACGGGTCTATAGCCCGACCCAATATCACTGGCGTGGCAAAACAAAAACTCACAGACTTCGTTGGTTCGGTCACCTACAGAAAATGGGTGACGATCGGGCTATCAAGAGAGCGTTCTTGGGACGACCGACTGGTCGCTCGGTGGGTCGGCCCAGGTATCATTGGTGAGATAGTGTGGCGGCGGATTTGCTTCTGCTTCGCGTCAATAACTGGCAAGAAGTTGCGCAGGATTCGAATCGGTGGCGCGCTCTCGTTTCGGAGGCTAAAATTATTTTTGGAACGTTGAGCTAAAATAGTCAGTTAACTTCATTGCTTATTGATTTGAGACAACTCAAGAACTCGAGGGTAAGAAGATTTATCTGGAAAAAATCCGCTTTATCTTATAAAAAAAAAATCTGTCGTGTTTCGTGCTGCGTGTTTATACATGGATTCTATTTAAAGAAGCATGGCCAGTAGTAACGTTAAAGTTTCTGAAAGGCAGCTTTTCTATAGGATACTTTTAAGAGAATCACTCTCCAGAAAGAAACCACAAATTCGACGAGACGCTATGAAATATCCCTAACTTTTAGCCTCAAATTTTTCTTATTCTTTAATTAAAACCAAAAAAATACACCTTAACTAACAAAGTTAAAATATAAGTAAATATGACCTAAAACTACTTAAAAATTAGCTACAAAATTAAAGCTAAAAACTACCTACGAAATTAAAACTAAAAGAAAACTGAGAATTTAGGTAAGGTCACCGAGGTCCGAACCCTGGGGAAGGGTTCCCATGAGGCTGGCTGCGTTCCCCCTCTGGATCGCTATGCCAATCCCCCGTGACCTCCCCGTGCCGTCCCCGGTGACCTCAAATAGTTTTTCGACAGCTGCCTGATTAGTCTGTGGGCGCCTGGGCACCACGGTTCTAAAGTTTCAACGGCAAATACCGCAAATATATTCTGGTCTGTCAGACCAATATATTTGCGGCACTTTGCCACCTCAGCCGCTGCAGCTGCCCCGCCTGCTCTTATTGAGGTTGTGATGAGATGGGACGGCACCAGGGTGTCCACGCATGTGTCCCAGATAAGGGGCCGCCCCAGTCTCCAGGGCACAAGAGTCATGCCGTCGGGCCTCTTGCCATCATCGCGCGCGAGGCCAGGCGGTTCGAGTATGGCTGGCACGTTGGCGCTAACAAAGGCCCGACGGATGATGTCGTTGAGGCTGGCGTGGCGGAATAGTCGGCCGGCACTCCTTATACAAGATAGACCATGGTGTCCCAGGCTGTCCACAGATGTTCCGCAGAGACAGCGATGGGGTGAAACTATGGAGGCCCCTAGGCGCAGTCCGACAGCCAGCCTGAGGGTATTATTATCTAGTAGTGTACCAAAATTAGAGGATGGGAATGCGTGTAGCCAAGAGCCAGACTCTCTTTCCGATACAGCTAGTAAACGAGCTTTTTCCTGGCTGGTGGAGCAAGAGTCTAGCAGGTCTGAATGAATTTGTGTACAAATAGGTTGGTCCCAGATCCTATGAACTGCCTTGTTTACTGGTAGATCTTTTCCTGGGCAGGCCATTTTCCACTTGTCTTCTGCCTCGGACAAGCACGCTACCTCGAAATCACGGAGTGATGGCATAAGGATTTTACCTACGAGGGGGAGCGTGCTATGTGCCGAGGACAGAAAGGCGGGCAAGGCGACACTGGTAATGTAGCATGGAGAAATTGTCGGCCACTCATTTTTACGTTTATAATTTTTTTAAGCTGAAGATGTAGCATCGAATCTATGGCTTTAGAATAATTTAGAAATTACCAAATGGGACTGCAGCGCAAAAAGTATGTGAATTTGGGGACAAAAAGGCAGAAACGTAGAATGGAGATAGCAATATGCGAGTTAATTTTAAGGACGCCTGGTCCGAAGTTTCCGAAAAATGGGTTAGTTTTGAGTTGATGAAATCTGGGATTGATTCCTCGAAAACGGGTGCACCCAGTAGGTGAAGTGAGTCTTTTTGCAGAATTTTAATGCCAGGGCAGATGTTATCAAAATCTTGTTTGATTTTTGTTTAGTTTGTAGCGTCCGGATTTATGTGAAGTTCGCATTTATTTGTATTTAGCTCTAAGCCTATTGATTGAAACTGGTTGATGATGGTTAAGAGGTCTTTAAGGACGGAGTTCGCTTCACCTCCCAGGCTACCGTCGTCGAGGTACCAAACGTTAAATTTAGAAGTTAGAGCCGAAATGATAGTATTGATTGCAAGGCTGAAAATGGCCGGCCCCAGAGGATCGCCCTGTTGACAGCCGACGGATGATGGAATGTGGTTCAGTTTATATGAGAGGTTTGTAGGAGTGCTGTAGATGCTAGGACTATGTTTTTGGATCTCTGTCAATAGGGCACCTCTATCTACTGCATTAAAGGCATTTTTTACGTCGACTTTGAGCAGTATCTGGCCTTCTGAGCTATGTAAAAAGGTTCGGCAGGCATGGACGGCTGCTTCGCAACCCCCTTTGCTACCAAAACCAAGTTGAAAAAGTTGGAATTTTTTTCTAGGTGCGAAATAATGTATTTACATCAAATTTTTGATACGAGTCTCCGAAAAGTTGAACCTACAGCGATGGGTCTGATTCCGCCGTCTTTCTTTTTTAAAGCGCAAAGATTAGCGCCGTAGATGGTTGGTATAACGGCAGGATTTACATTGCCTGAAAGCATCAGGTTGACTAGACGGGTAATACTTGAAAGTAAGGTTTTGGTTTGTCCTCCGGGCATACCTGTAGGTAAATCCTTCAGGTGCTGCGGTGTTAACCCGTCTAGTCCGCCCGCTGAGCCGTTCTTGAAAGAAGCAATCGCTGCCTGGACGGTATCTTCAGCGCATTGCAATGGAGGTAAGACAGGACTGGGGGGTTCAGGAAGGTCAGGTACTACAGGTGCCGGCGGGTGCTTGTTTTGTAGGGCAGTTAGAGTTTCTGGGGTGTCTGGAGCCGTTGTGTCGCTGGAAAAGAGGATTTGGGCGACACTTTTTAGGTCACCATCGTTTATTTTTGGTTCTATTAATTTGGAGATTTTACTGGGTTTAAAGAGGCGAGTATTTTGATTATGAATTATATCAGCAGTTTGAGGATCGGTACAGATTGATTTTATTTTTGTAGTCAGAGACTTACTGTTGTATTTATCAACGTGTAAGGTGTTACACGCGAACAACAGTAAGCTTTCCCAGCTTGATAAAGAGTATTCTGCTACACAGACGTCAATAATCTTACCTAGATGATTTGCGACAGTTGTTCTTGCGCCTCTATAAATACGTTTGATAATGGGCATAGATGCTTTTAATGTACTTAGTTTATCTGAAAGACTGTGATTCGAAACTGATGAAGATGATGAGGTATGGGGTGCGGTGGGAAGTTGGCTGGTGGTGGGGGTGGGTTTGTGACACTTGCATATGTGGATGTGGAGACCTCGCCGACCTTTCAACAGTTTTGGAACTGGGCAATGCGGGCATTGGATATAATCATCGAGGGACAAGGTGATTAGTTGAAAATGGATGTTGCGCTGACTGTCGGCTTGCGGGAGGGAAGTCATCGGTATATATATAAAAACGGAAATAAAATATACCTAACAATAACACTAATTATAAATAAACACTTAAAAAGAACTTTCAAAAACCGGCCAAGAGCGTGTCGAGCCACGCTCAGTGTAGGGTTCCGTAGTTTTTCGTCCGTCACAGTAACTGTCCCCACTTAAGAGTTAAAATAACACCGCCATGTAGGGTATGATATGAGCGTTCCACGTACAGCGACATCTATCGGCAAATTAAGTAAACTATTGCGCGCGAGCTTAAAGTATGGAAGATGATTTTTATGGGATAATTCTTTATTGCGTGAACCGATTTTCACCGTTTTTACTTTATTTGAAAGGACGTCATTTCATTGTGATTTTGTAGAAATTACAGGTACAATAAACACCTGCTTTTCTGAACTAAGTTTGTAATTTAACCGTATAAATTACAAACTTAGTTCAGAAGTTATTTTGTAATTTTTTTTTTCAAAAACTATTCAACCTATCAAGTTCAAAATAATTTTCCTAGAAAGTTTTTATAAAGTTCTACTTTTGAGATTTTTTTCATATTTTTAAAACTTATGGTTCAAAAGTTAGAGGGGGGGACACATTTTTTTTTACTTCTGGAGCGATTATTTCCGTAAATATTCACATTATCAAAAAATGATTTTAGTAAACCCCTATTCATTTTTAAATACCTATCCAACAATATATCACTCTAATTTTATATTCACCGAATAATGTTTAAAAACAGAAATGTCTAAGTTTCTACCTAAGCAACAACCTAGGATGACACAAATTATTATTATTAGCTAAGTTGGATGCCCTGAATTCTGTATGTGAAAAATAAGCATCTTTAATATTATCGAAACTTCATAATTTATCGGTACGGGTCTATAGCCCGACCCAATATCACTGGCGTGGCAAAACAAAAACTCACAGACTTCGTTGGTTCGGTCACCTACAGAAAATGGGTGACGATCGGGCTATCAAGAGAGCGTTCTTGGGACGACCGACTGGTCGCTCGGTGGGTCGGCCCAGGTATCATTGGTGAGATAGTGTGGCGGCGGATTTGCTTCTGCTTCGCGTCAATAACTGGCAAGAAGTTGCGCAGGATTCGAATCGGTGGCGCGCTCTCGTTTCGGAGGCTAAAATTATTTTTGGAACGTTGAGCTAAAATAGTCAGTTAACTTCATTGCTTATTGATTTGAGACAACTCAAGAACTCGAGGGTAAGAAGATTTATCTGGAAAAAATCCGCTTTATCTTATAAAAAAAAAATCTGTCGTGTTTCGTGCTGCGTGTTTATACATGGATTCTATTTAAAGAAGCATGGCCAGTAGTAACGTTAAAGTTTCTGAAAGGCAGCTTTTCTATAGGATACTTTTAAGAGAATCACTCTCCAGAAAGAAACCACAAATTCGACGAGACGCTATGAAATATCCCTAACTTTTAGCCTCAAATTTTTCTTATTCTTTAATTAAAACCAAAAAAATACACCTTAACTAACAAAGTTAAAATATAAGTAAATATGACCTAAAACTACTTAAAAATTAGCTACAAAATTAAAGCTAAAAACTACCTACGAAATTAAAACTAAAAGAAAACTGAGAATTTAGGTAAGGTCACCGAGGTCCGAACCCTGGGGAAGGGTTCCCATGAGGCTGGCTGCGTTCCCCCTCTGGATCGCTATGCCAATCCCCCGTGACCTCCCCGTGCCGTCCCCGGTGACCTCAAATAGTTTTTCGACAGCTGCCTGATTAGTCTGTGGGCGCCTGGGCACCACGGTTCTAAAGTTTCAACGGCAAATACCGCAAATATATTCTGGTCTGTCAGACCAATATATTTGCGGCACTTTGCCACCTCAGCCGCTGCAGCTGCCCCGCCTGCTCTTATTGAGGTTGTGATGAGATGGGACGGCACCAGGGTGTCCACGCATGTGTCCCAGATAAGGGGCCGCCCCAGTCTCCAGGGCACAAGAGTCATGCCGTCGGGCCTCTTGCCATCATCGCGCGCGAGGCCAGGCGGTTCGAGTATGGCTGGCACGTTGGCGCTAACAAAGGCCCGACGGATGATGTCGTTGAGGCTGGCGTGGCGGAATAGTCGGCCGGCACTCCTTATACAAGATAGACCATGGTGTCCCAGGCTGTCCACAGATGTTCCGCAGAGACAGCGATGGGGTGAAACTATGGAGGCCCCTAGGCGCAGTCCGACAGCCAGCCTGAGGGTATTATTATCTAGTAGTGTACCAAAATTAGAGGATGGGAATGCGTGTAGCCAAGAGCCAGACTCTCTTTCCGATACAGCTAGTAAACGAGCTTTTTCCTGGCTGGTGGAGCAAGAGTCTAGCAGGTCTGAATGAATTTGTGTACAAATAGGTTGGTCCCAGATCCTATGAACTGCCTTGTTTACTGGTAGATCTTTTCCTGGGCAGGCCATTTTCCACTTGTCTTCTGCCTCGGACAAGCACGCTACCTCGAAATCACGGAGTGATGGCATAAGGATTTTACCTACGAGGGGGAGCGTGCTATGTGCCGAGGACAGAAAGGCGGGCAAGGCGACACTGGTAATGTAGCATGGAGAAATTGTCGGCCACTCATTTTTACGTTTATAATTTTTTTAAGCTGAAGATGTAGCATCGAATCTATGGCTTTAGAATAATTTAGAAATTACCAAATGGGACTGCAGCGCAAAAAGTATGTGAATTTGGGGACAAAAAGGCAGAAACGTAGAATGGAGATAGCAATATGCGAGTTAATTTTAAGGACGCCTGGTCCGAAGTTTCCGAAAAATGGGTTAGTTTTGAGTTGATGAAATCTGGGATTGATTCCTCGAAAACGGGTGCACCCAGTAGGTGAAGTGAGTCTTTTTGCAGAATTTTAATGCCAGGGCAGATGTTATCAAAATCTTGTTTGATTTTTGTTTAGTTTGTAGCGTCCGGATTTATGTGAAGTTCGCATTTATTTGTATTTAGCTCTAAGCCTATTGATTGAAACTGGTTGATGATGGTTAAGAGGTCTTTAAGGACGGAGTTCGCTTCACCTCCCAGGCTACCGTCGTCGAGGTACCAAACGTTAAATTTAGAAGTTAGAGCCGAAATGATAGTATTGATTGCAAGGCTGAAAATGGCCGGCCCCAGAGGATCGCCCTGTTGACAGCCGACGGATGATGGAATGTGGTTCAGTTTATATGAGAGGTTTGTAGGAGTGCTGTAGATGCTAGGACTATGTTTTTGGATCTCTGTCAATAGGGCACCTCTATCTACTGCATTAAAGGCATTTTTTACGTCGACTTTGAGCAGTATCTGGCCTTCTGAGCTATGTAAAAAGGTTCGGCAGGCATGGACGGCTGCTTCGCAACCCCCTTTGCTACCAAAACCAAGTTGAAAAAGTTGGAATTTTTTTCTAGGTGCGAAATAATGTATTTACATCAAATTTTTGATACGAGTCTCCGAAAAGTTGAACCTACAGCGATGGGTCTGATTCCGCCGTCTTTCTTTTTTAAAGCGCAAAGATTAGCGCCGTAGATGGTTGGTATAACGGCAGGATTTACATTGCCTGAAAGCATCAGGTTGACTAGACGGGTAATACTTGAAAGTAAGGTTTTGGTTTGTCCTCCGGGCATACCTGTAGGTAAATCCTTCAGGTGCTGCGGTGTTAACCCGTCTAGTCCGCCCGCTGAGCCGTTCTTGAAAGAAGCAATCGCTGCCTGGACGGTATCTTCAGCGCATTGCAATGGAGGTAAGACAGGACTGGGGGGTTCAGGAAGGTCAGGTACTACAGGTGCCGGCGGGTGCTTGTTTTGTAGGGCAGTTAGAGTTTCTGGGGTGTCTGGAGCCGTTGTGTCGCTGGAAAAGAGGATTTGGGCGACACTTTTTAGGTCACCATCGTTTATTTTTGGTTCTATTAATTTGGAGATTTTACTGGGTTTAAAGAGGCGAGTATTTTGATTATGAATTATATCAGCAGTTTGAGGATCGGTACAGATTGATTTTATTTTTGTAGTCAGAGACTTACTGTTGTATTTATCAACGTGTAAGGTGTTACACGCGAACAACAGTAAGCTTTCCCAGCTTGATAAAGAGTATTCTGCTACACAGACGTCAATAATCTTACCTAGATGATTTGCGACAGTTGTTCTTGCGCCTCTATAAATACGTTTGATAATGGGCATAGATGCTTTTAATGTACTTAGTTTATCTGAAAGACTGTGATTCGAAACTGATGAAGATGATGAGGTATGGGGTGCGGTGGGAAGTTGGCTGGTGGTGGGGGTGGGTTTGTGACACTTGCATATGTGGATGTGGAGACCTCGCCGACCTTTCAACAGTTTTGGAACTGGGCAATGCGGGCATTGGATATAATCATCGAGGGACAAGGTGATTAGTTGAAAATGGATGTTGCGCTGACTGTCGGCTTGCGGGAGGGAAGTCATCGGTATATATATAAAAACGGAAATAAAATATACCTAACAATAACACTAATTATAAATAAACACTTAAAAAGAACTTTCAAAAACCGGCCAAGAGCGTGTCGAGCCACGCTCAGTGTAGGGTTCCGTAGTTTTTCGTCCGTCACAGTAACTGTCCCCACTTAAGAGTTAAAATAACACCGCCATGTAGGGTATGATATGAGCGTTCCACGTACAGCGACATCTATCGGCAAATTAAGTAAACTATTGCGCGCGAGCTTAAAGTATGGAAGATGATTTTTATGGGATAATTCTTTATTGCGTGAACCGATTTTCACCGTTTTTACTTTATTTGAAAGGACGTCATTTCATTGTGATTTTGTAGAAATTACAGGTACAATAAACACCTGCTTTTCTGAACTAAGTTTGTAATTTAACCGTATAAATTACAAACTTAGTTCAGAAGTTATTTTGTAATTTTTTTTTTCAAAAACTATTCAACCTATCAAGTTCAAAATAATTTTCCTAGAAAGTTTTTATAAAGTTCTACTTTTGAGATTTTTTTCATATTTTTAAAACTTATGGTTCAAAAGTTAGAGGGGGGGACACATTTTTTTTTACTTCTGGAGCGATTATTTCCGTAAATATTCACATTATCAAAAAATGATTTTAGTAAACCCCTATTCATTTTTAAATACCTATCCAACAATATATCACACGTTAGGGTTGAAATGAAAAAAAAACACTCCCCACTTTACGTATAGGGGAGGTACCCTAATAAAACATTTTTTCCCACTTTTTATTTTACCACTTTGTCGGCGTGATTGATATACATATTAGTACCAAATTTCAGCTTTCTAGTGATAACGGTCACTGAGATTATCCGCGTACGGACGGACGGACGGGCAGACATGGCGAAACTATAAGGGGTAAAAATGACATCAACGTCAGGGCTCCGTCGTCGCGAGACTTCTTCGTTTTCTACGAAAGTGTTTCCAGCCAGGTCCTCGGGCTTCTCGGTTGGCGCTTTCGGAGTTTTAAGTTGGAGTCAAAACACTAGTGATGGGGGAGTTCTCCGTAGTCGTAACCGGGTTTTCGGAAGTGTTCTATTTTTTCAAAATCATATTATAGCTTACTTCGGTACAGCAAAATCTCGAGATAACGTGTTCGTTCCGGCTTGATGAATGAAGCGAAAGGTAACTTGCGGAGAAGAACTACGGGAGGAGGCGATTTGTTTACTCGTATGATATTACGATAGTGCAATTCACTACAAAGGGTGACATTTTTCAGCATACAATAAATGCGATCATCTTCTACGATGTTGTAAAATAATTTTGTTTAATATTTAGCCGGTAAATTAATAAAAATATTAAAATTTCGTAGGAAGAAAATTTTCACTTGACGTTCCGGCTTGACGATTTTTTTTTTCTTCTACATGCAGACTACCTACTTGATAAATCTATATGGATCTGGTTAGCCAATACTAAAGGCCGAATCACATTCTTATGTCCGTGACCGTGTGTGGCGAAGACGCGGATCTGATCTGAGGCATGAGCAGCGGACAGATCTCTTCGTATAAATACTCGTATGGCCAGCGAAATATATTATTGAGTAGCTTACAAACCTAAGAAGAATACCGTTGGCGTGGTTGTAAAGCAGTAAATGAAGGAGCCAGCGATCTTGCTGAGCGTGGAAATGATGCCCAGAACCGAGTCGTGCCATTTCAGTAGCTTGCTGAAGACGACCAGTGAAAACACAGTGCCTGTAACGATCACAATTTTTGTCAATTTATAATATGCGATTTGTATTTGCATTCAGGGTAAGAAACTATTTGTTGATGCATACAAACAAATAAATGTCCGATGTTCACCACCTTCGATCTGATACCTATTCGGAAATGGTTAGGTCTAATTAATGGTACCCATTTGAAACAAAACAACAGGAAAACTCTTAAGGCATTAAAAATAATACAATACCAAGAAACTTAATATATCGTAAACATCACATGGGGATTACAAAATCAAACTGATATACTGTTGTTTATATCTAAATAAACAATATATGTATAATTAAACACAAATAATCCTACACCGGTAAGAGCGCAATATTTTTAATATGTAAGAGTCTCGCGAAAGTTTTATAGTTACAATTACGTTTTATAATTATTTTGACATGCTAGTCATAATCTTGATAAAAACCTAAACAGCAGAGAAATAGAAAACACAACGTGACAGCAATATCATCCTATTTGATGTGAACGTTTCGATCGGAAATTTGTATGGAAATTACTGCCAAATTAGAGATATGCGTTAATTGCTTACCAATGGTATGCGTGACAAAGTTGTATGTCTGGTAAATGCTGAAGTGTAGCTCATCCCAGCCGAACCGGTACCGAGTCGACATGTATATTACGGCAAGTTCACCTGAAATTGATAAAGGCTTCGGTAATTCTTTGTCATTTTATTGAGGGTTCCCAGAATTCTAGGTCGCGGCACTGTGAAGAGAAATATTTTTGACTTCTTCAATGTTTTATATCGTAACTGGAAAAAGTTTAAATAAAAAAAAACCTCGAATTAGTCAGGTAGTAAATTCAAAACGCGCTTATTTCACTTATGTTTTCGAGTGTCAAAGCATAACGATTAATGGCAGTCATTGTTGTCTTTCATTTAAGAATGTACACGTTTCGTCACTATGTTAGAAGAAGGCAGAAGTCAGAGAAGTAACAGGCGTGTCACTTTCTACTGTGCAGAGAGTCGTCCAACGTTTCCGAGAAACTGGGCAGAACATTAGAAGATCAGTTAAGTAACCGGCAGACTGAGATGTACTACGGCTCGAGAAGATTGATTTATTGTAAGAACCATGCTCCAAAATAGGCACCTCACGGCAGTTGAGGTAAAAAATCAATTTCGAGGAACCTGGTGAAATGACGTAAGCGAGTTGACTGTCAGGCAGCGGCTCCAAGAAGCTAATTTGACCCCAACATAGACAGGCAAATTGACCAAAACTTTAAAGAGGACATCGAACAGCAAGAAGACTTTACGCCCGCGAACACAGACGATGGGGAGACGAAGAATGGGCAAGAATCATGTTTTCTAACGAATCCAGATTTATGCTCTATGCACATGCCGGCCGTCGAAGAGTTTACAGACGGCCAGGTGAAAGTTAAATTCCATTGCAGCTTGTTTTGAGGAAAAAGTGTCGCTCTGTGGTGGATCTGTTATGGTTTGGGCAGGAATCTCTTCAGAGAGTCGCACGCAGTTAGTGTTGGTAGAAAATGGTACGTTAACTAGTGCAAGATATGTGGAAGAGATTCTTAATGAGCATGTCGGCCCATACTTAATTAAAATGGGTGAAAAATCCAACACACAGCTCAAATTATAAATGATTATTTTGCGGACGTTGGTATCAAATGTATGAACTTGCCCTCGAGAAGCCCGGACTTAAATCCGATTGAGCATGTATGGAACGAGCTTGGGAGGCGTGTAAAATATTGAAACCCCGCCCCAGCTAGACTTAGAGACCTGAAACATGCGTTAGTGTAATAATGGACAAATATCCCGCAACATGGCAAAAGAAACTTAATAAACAGCATGTCCAATCGTCTGGAAGCTGTAAGAAGAGCCCGTGGAGGCAATATAAAGTATTAATTTAGTTTAAAAAGTATTTTTTGTGTTGTATGTGAGGTACCAACTGTTCATTATTCTACGTAAAATTTGTTGATATTTTGTTTTCTATCTGATTTTAATAAACAACTAAGTAACGTTTCAAACCTTCAGTGTTGTTTTATAAAATATAGAATGCACTACAATATACAGTTTCATTTTGCCCCTAGCTCTATTATTTTAGGAGATATTTCAGTATTTCGTACTGGCCCGCGTATTCTTTGTCTGCGAGTGTATTATCTAACACGTTTTACTCCATGATGAATTATTAGTGCATTCAAAACAGATAGTAATATCATAATACGAAGATTAAAAGAGTGAGCTAGAACGTAACTATGACTACGAATAACAAGAGAATATATATACATCGGTACTACCCCCGGTTCCTCTATAAAATTATAGTATAAGAATAATGTCAATGTCAATGTCGTTGATAGGTTTTTTTTTTTTTTTTATACCACAACGGTGGCAAAAAAGCATACGGCCCGCCTGATGGTCACATGCGCGTTGCCGACCCTTTACAAAAAGGAGGATTCACTGTGTTGTCGACTAAAGGAACAAGAAGGTCCCTCATCGTCAACACACTGGGTCCTCTTTGAGCTCTTTGGCAACCTTACTCACCAGCAGGAACACAACACTATGAGTAGGGTCTAGTGCTATTTGGCTGTGGTTTTCTGTAAGGTGGAGGTACTTCCCCAGTCGGGCTCTGCTCCAGATTTGAGCGATGACATTCGCTGAACGTGCCCTACCACACTTAGCGAGATGCCATTCGCAGTGCCCATACCTCTCTTTTTGGCGTAGTTTAAGGACATACCCAGGTCCGGACGTAGTTTAAGGACATACCCAGGTCCGGACGTAGTTTAAGGGCATACCCAGGTCCAAAAAGATAAGGTTTAGTAAAAGGTAATCCTTTTAAATCACATTCGCGGGGTTCAGATTAAATCATACGATCATTTGTGTGGACAAAAGTAAGTTTTATCGTTGGCTAGAAGTGAACGTAGCAGCCAAGTTTTTAATAAGATTTCAACATAAAGCTAAAATATTGAAAATTAACGGATATTTATACTTAAAATTCATATTAATAACAAGTTTACTTGTATAAGCTGACATTAAAATCATGGCTGTTCGTTAAAAGTGCGTGATTGCGAAGCAATGAAGGTAAATGCGTCTGTTTACATTATTTTACTTTTATATTGACCCTGAATTTGGTGTGTGTGAGACACGATGACGTCAGATAATTTAAAATGGCAACTGGATTGACGTCACAATCGGCTAATGTCAATCATTTTGCGATTGTTTTCTTTTAAGTTTCTTTTTTCGAGACATTGCTTCACGAGATGAAGGATACCATTCAAAGACAATTTGGATCAACTTAGTATTTTTGACTGTAGAAATATCCCCCGAACAATCTCTTAGGTATAGTTATCAAATGTTTAGTATATAACGGTAGTACTATTAGTTATTCTGTGGTACATATGTGATTTCTCTTGTCAGGCCTGCGGCCAGTCATCCCTCTCTCGCATCGGTTTATTCAGCCACCAAAATAATCGGTCTCTCCCTAATTTTAAACCATAAATCGTCTGCTAGAGACGAAAGGGCCAATGATGATAATGTGATAATCCATATTGAAATGGCGCTTACGCCTTAATTGCTTGAATATTATATTGAATCTGTACAATAACAACATCGTAAGCGCCTGCCAACAAGTCAAGAGCCCTTTTCAACCGATTTCAACCAATTCGTCGGGATCTTTGTTTTTTTTTGTATGTTCACCGATTATTTGAAGCTGTACCGATTTGGAAGATTATTTTTTTGTTTGAAAGTGTTACTTAACCAATAACAAAGTGTCCCATAACATTGTTACCGGATCAAGATCTGATGATGGGATCCTGAAGAAATCGAGAGAACTCTTTAAATATTATAGGCATACCTATAGTGATTTAATAGTAGTTTATGTAACTGTTACGTAATAAGGGTCCTTAAAATAGGAGTGTGGTTTTATGAAATGAGCCGCAGGCGAGTTTCATAATAGGATCACATGAGTGTATTAAGGCCTAATTACGTACAGTTGCATACACTGCTTTATCTACATTCATATTATATATTCTAAATGAAGTGTTCGGAAACCATAGAATGACCGCCATTGCACCGCCATGGCCAACTCGATTGTGCCGGCGGTCGCGCGGGCGCGTGCCGTTGGTCAGGAAGGAGGACAGGATTTACATTATGTTATCAAATTCGATGTTCGGAATTTTAAACTCATAATAACGTACAATGATATTTACTATGGATGGGTTGTACTGTAACAAAATGAGCAGAAAAAATACTTCCAGAGTTATTTCATAACCTAGCAACGATTCTGTTATGTTTATCTATTTTGACAATCATTACATCTTTGTCACTCTCATTGTTAGAAAATTACAGTTTGTCTCTTTCTCACGCGGGTGACGGGAGCTCAGTCGCACGTCCGGATCTCACGCTGGCCGGTGCGCGACTAGCGACAGTTGTTTGAATTCACTCATATTAAGTGCTTCACTTTTGGAGCGTGCATAACCCATCTGTCATTATTATATATCATAGATAACGTATCAATATATGAGAATGTAAAGTTAAAATAACGTTACTGCCACAGATAAAAAGCATAGTAAAATCGGTTGTGGTAATGCTAGCCATTGCCTACCGTTTTTGAACACGTTTTAGAGGACTTACAATGTGAGTGTAGATAAATATTTTTTACAGTAGTTCGGGCATTTTCTTTGGAAAGGTGGAGTCTTAGTGAAGTCAGTTCTTTTTTGTTTAAAATGATAATATACATTATTACATAATAGTACCAACTTTTAAACATACCATACATTGGTCCAAACAGGACGCTCACTATAGAAAACAGGATGCAAATACGCGTTCGTCGCATGTTCGGTCCCTTCTTGAACACGATGCGAATTGTCTCCCTGATATTAGTGAAGTCAAAGAAGAGGCGGAGAAAGTAGACGACGCCTCTTCCGTCGTGCTAGAAACGTATGGAAAAGCTGAACTAGTATCAAACTACACACTGATATTTAATTCAATACGAAAAATATAACCTCACTCTCTTACTTTTTGATTGCATTCTGTTATCGAAATATCTGTTAATTAAATTGAGATTTACACGTACTTACAGTTGTTAACTATATTTCACACTTTTGAAAATATGCCAAAAAATATACGGTGCGCTGAGTGCAATGACCCCATTGTAAAAGTTATTTAAATTAAGAAAAAAACAATTATTATGAATCGGCCATCATACGCACGGTTCAAGAGTGCACGTTTGCTACTAAGTATTTACTATTTACCAACCAAACTTAAGCTCACTCATTGTGGTTAATGATTTTCGAATATTTGTGTGTTTTTAAAATAGAAACCACACTGATATAATTTATTTACTGGTATTTTTACGTACTATCAGCAGAACTGCAGAATTTCCTACCCAATTTACGAATGAATTCATTCATAATGAATATCCTTTTTTTAACCTGACATGGGATTTATGCTTCTGGAGCCATAAAGCGAGCGGATTGTTCGGTGGGATGGTAGCCGGGGGAAAATCCAGGACCCTTCCACGACCACACATGATTAGATTTGCTACACTGGAATGCTCCTACCGAGTTTACGCTTCCAGACAGATCAGTTGAAGCGAATTCAACCTGATCTAGGTGTTTGAACAAGCAATTTTGCAGCCTACTTACATGTATAGACTCAGCGACTACAGAATGTGGAACTCCTAACAAATCATGCAAGTAAGCATGCAGAGTAGGTCGGGTACGAAATATTTCGTGGGATCACCTAAACTCAATCAAAGCAAACTGGCAAATTGTCACTTAAATCGAAATTAGACAGATTAGACTAAACATTAGCTTCTTCCATGCTGCCTTTTTTCCAGGTTCGCCGGCCAATATAGTACCTAAACACCATGTCGTTATGGGTCAGAATACTTATTATGAAACAATTCAAAAATGGTTCAAAAGACTTGTTAATATTTACACCTTAGGGCTAAGAACACTTAGGTGTACTATAATCAAACTAACTTATTAACAACAAAATCTCAGGTACCTGTTTTTGTTCACTGCTCCTTTTCGCTTCATTGATCCAGTACGAATTGTAAATAAAATTAATAAGATTCAAAAAGCCAGACACACTATAGCACCAGTAATATCCACAATGCTTCAAGAGCGGGCCGCCTATGGCTAGGCCCACTGGAATAGCTACCGATTGGGAAAAGTATAGCAGACCAATCCTAAACGTCCTCTCTTCAACGCTCGTTACTTTCGCCATGTAAGAAAATGCGGTCATGAACACACTCACGTAACCTCCTCCCAAACCTTCTAGTAACGCTTCAGCGGCTACAAAGAAGTACAAACCAGTTTCTTCCATGAAGTAAACTTGTAGTAAGTTATTTAGACATATAAGCATCTGTGCCACTATTTGGATCATTGGTATGATCTTTCTATATCCAGTATTATCGGAGAAGAATCCTATCAAAAGCAGAAGGGTACACGGAATAGCGAGAATAGTGTATGTTCGCAGAGAAACAATAGGTGCTACATATTTCTGCAGGATTTCCTCATAGTGTTTTAGGTTTTGGCTTTGGTTTTGGAGTCTGAGTGATGTACAAATTTCATTACCGAGGTCCAAGTCTACTCTGCACGCTTTCTCTAACATCACATTTTGGGATGTTGCTATTGTTATCATGTAACACACTTGATACAAAAAAATCACAGGCTCGTATGTGATAGTCTTTAAACTGGATTGGAACATTTTGAGCGCGTTTTTCTTAATTTCTTCCTTTTGAGGTTCATTATTAGGTAACATTTTGAAGTTTTCTGACGCATTATGATCTATTTCGACTGTTTCCGCACTTTCCGCCATGTGTTCACTTGACACTTGCACAAGCAATACTGACATTGGAAATAACGGTAGTTAATGAATGCTATGGTGTTGTAGTCACGCTTTTGTAATAAAATATAGAGAAATACTGTGAATTAAGCCGATATAACGGCATACCTTAATTTTATGTAAGAGTACATAAACAGCAAATACAAGTAACCATTGTTTTTTTGTTAACTACTTCATTTTTTTTTATACCAAGACGGTGGCAAAGAAGCATACGGCCCGCCTGATGGTAAGCGGCTACCGTAGCCTATTGATGCCAGTAACTCCGTAGGTGTCACATGCGCGTTGCCGACCCTTTACTAAAAGGAAGATTCATTGTGTTGACGGCTAAAGGAACAAGAGGGTCTCTCATCGTGAACACACTGGGTCCTCTTGAGCTTTAAAAAATGCTATAAACTACGATTTATTTAATCGATTACATCACGATGTATTATGAGCTTGTATATACGCATAAAGTATTTGAAATCATTACAGTCAATTGATAATTAAAAACCACGATGTCTTTTTAAACATTTATTTAAAAAACACTTATACTTGCTTAGTATCGATTATATTAGGCATGTAAATACTTAGCTAACTATCTAGTCTACCTATAGTTTTATTTAAAGGGATCTCTACTGTTCCGTTGAGGGGCTCTGTAACCCCATTTTCTTCTTTTGCTTCATTTTTTAAACGACGCACTCCTTTTCTGTGTTCATATAATAGCCAGCTGAAAATAAACAGATAGAAATTAAAATTTAGTTTATCTACACTGACATTATTGAGCTTCTTTTAGAATAAGGAGTAATCAATATAACGTTGTGTTTTGATCTTTTTTTGATATTATGACGTAGAAATCTAATGTAAAGAATTCTAACGCTGGTCTGGCTTGATAAGTATAAGATTGTTCCGTAATATTTATTTAATCATCATCATCATCATCATCAGCCTGTATCCACTCCACTGCTAGACATAGGCCTCTCCTCTCCAATATTTATTTATTAATTGCAATCCTATCTAATGACCACATAACAGATATGACATAACAAAATCTACCTAAGTTTGTGAAAGAGGTTAATCTAAATACAATGTAAACGTTTTCGTACTAATATGCTGAAAGCTGCTTGGTAACGAAAATGTATTGTGATTTTAAATCAAGCACCATACAATTATTAGTATCTACATAGTGCACCAATACTAGTACATAGTGCAAGTACACTAAGTACATGGTGCATGTTTGTCTATATTATACTTTTCTCTCAATTGCTCAAAGGTTAACTGGAAGAGATCCCTTAAAGGAATAAGTTCGCCGTTGTACTTTGTTTATTTTTGGTTTATCATGTTTGTTTTGTAACGTGTAAGTGTAAGTGTTTACAATTTTTTTATGCACAATACAAGGTGTTTACATACCTACACACATACTTACATACAATACTTGGACTGAAATTTCTACAAAATACATAATTCAGCTAACCGCATTAGCGTGATCTATCGGGTCATTTACACTGGTCACAGTTCCATAAATTTTGTACGGCGATTTGACGTTATCAAAATCGTTAAGTTAATTGGCGCAGCCGCACAGTAAGGTGTAACCCAAATCTTGGAAGATCTCGATTTTGTATACGTATTGTCAATTCAGGTACTAGGTTTCAGGTACAGGGTGAAATCCGAGTCGTGATCTTGAACCACCTTTTCTGACTCTGTAACTGATCACCTTTATCCTTAGAGAATTCAACCAATCAGAGCGGCCACGTCTGTAATTTTCGACACAAAAAAAGTCTGCCGATTTTAACGGGGAAGGGCAACGTCCAATGTATGGCTATTCGTACGTAACGTACAAATACCCACGTCAGTCCATACAATAAATATGACCACTGGTCATATGTTTTCGGCAGAGGGGAACACTTGTCAATGGCCGCTTCGGTTGGTGGAATTCTCTAAGCCTTAATCATATGGCAGTGTTTTATCAAAATAGAATGGCTTTTTCGAGTAAAATTAATCCTATACTAAGGAGATCATGGTCACCCTATTAGTTTTGACATACACTGTATGGAATACGACAAGACGTTACATTGAGTAGGGTGACCAAATTGTATGCCAACATTTATTTCCTTATTTTCTGAAAAATCATTATCAATATTGGTTGGTGACAAAAAAAATATGATTAACAATATTAGGTTCACCTTTCGATTCCCTATCATGCCTTCATCGCTTGCTACACGGCCCCGATTTCACCCTGGATAATAATATCCACCACACCTTTTAGAGAATTTTTCTATGTAATATCTACACCTGCTAGAACCCATTCACGAGTATATCACTGAATATTATGGTCCTTGGTCACAGTTCTATAGGTACTTACAAGAAAACAACGACCGCCGGTATGGTCATGCTAGCTCCCATGAGGAATACGGCGCCTGGCAGCACTTCCATGGTGTTGGTATAAACTGTGGTGTACAGCGGCACGTAGATCAGAGGCATTAGGTTTTCGGTCAGTCCGAATATAGAGTTTACTTTACCTGGAAAAATTACATTTCGTCAAGTTGACAACCTTCATTTTCTTTTTTTTTCTTTTTTTATTTAGAACACAAACAGTCTTAATAATAAACAACATATGTCGTACATAATGTACAAGAACAAAGAGAGGGTACAAATAGACCTGGAGGTTCATTGATTTACATAATGTTAACAAAATATTGTAGGTAGAAATAAACAACAAAAGTAGGTAGACTAGGTTACTATACTTACAAAAATAATTTAGCTGCTATAAGTACTGAGTTTACGTTTAACTAGCATTTTTAAACGAGACATTGAAATATGAAACGGATCAATATCAAACAAAAGTTTATTATGAAACCTGGGACTCGTTTGAAAAAGGCATGTTTTGAATATTTCTTGCGAGAAAAGCTAACATAGAATAAAGGTCTAGATCGTAAGGGGTTATGCGGACAAACGAAGGTCACTAGTTTTAGGAGATCAGGACAGTTAATGACACCTTTAAGAATTTTAAAGAAAAACATAATATCTAAATAATTTCTCCGATTAAGAAGAGAAGGGACACGAAAATGCTTTGCCGCTAATGCGGAATTTTCGATATATACACCAGTTCTGTAGCCTAATGATTTTAAGAAAATGTTTTGTACCCTTTCTAAACGGTCAATGTGGACTTGGTACTGAGGAGTCCAGATTATACTACCAAATTCAAGGACACTTGTAACTAAGGAGTAAAATAATAATTTATAAGTATTAGGCCGTTTGAACGGTTGCCCAATCCGAAGGGATCTTTTTAAAAACTTACCTAATGCGATACCTCCTAAGTATACTGAACCAGTATGTAAAAAATATGCAAAAGAACGATTTTGTCAATAATATTAAAAAAACCGGCCAAGTGCGTGTCGGACCACGCATAGGAGGGTTCCGTACCTTTAATGGAATAAGAACCAAACTAATACCAAAAGGTCGTATCTGATGCCTATGGAAGAAGTTTTTTGGAGATAACTCAAAACTGGCTGAACCGATAATGTTCAAAACAATTTTCGTTGAAAG
Source organism: Pammene aurita (assembly GCA_947086415.1). Taxonomy (NCBI): domain Eukaryota; kingdom Metazoa; phylum Arthropoda; class Insecta; order Lepidoptera; family Tortricidae; genus Pammene; species Pammene aurita. Next base: position 36,741,648 of record OX352297.1, on the reverse strand, counting down.
TATATGATAAGGCGCATCTCTTCAAATTTTTTCATATTTTTTGAACTTACGGTTCAAAAGTTACTGGGGGGCTACACAACTTTTCTGACTTTCGAAGCGATTATTTCAGAAAATTTTCACTTAATCACAAAATAGTCAAAAAAACCCTCAATATTATTTTGAAAGACCTATCGATTGATGTGTCACATGTTGATATTTGGTTATTTTTTTATTTATTTAGTTACCTGTATGGAGCGCCCCCCTAAAAATATTTTTTTTTTTCAAATTTAACTACATAACTAAGTAGCTGCATACAAAATACACCTTATGTGTAAATTTTATTCAGATACGTCGTATAGTTTCCGAGTAAAATGCCTGTGACATACGGACGGACAGACATGACGAATCCATAAGGGTTCCGGTTTTTGCCATTTGGCTACGGAACCCTTAAAAGTCGTGACCTATTTTTTTCTGGGCGGTAATTATTATTTTGTACCCCTTGCGTTTGAGATTTCTGGGTGCTGGGGGTGGGAGGCTATTGCCTTATTATTGGCTATTGCCAGAGAGGGGGGTCTGACGCCTGCACGGGTTCGTACCTGGTGCAAAGGTAGTCTGGTAGTGCATCGCCATTCAACGTGGTAACGCGGCTAGCGTGATGGGCACCTTTGCGCCGGGGACAGCTCGAGGGGGGCTTTACGACTAGACTTAAGCTAGTCTTAAGTTATTTTATTTTTACCTACTGTATTTTGTCGACTTATTGAATAAATGAAATATTATTCTTTTTTGCATATTTTTGCTTAAAATACTTATTTATATCCCATAAAAGTTTTCAGCGGAAATTCCTGTTAGTTTAAGAAATAAACTTACGTATATTAATGCAAGTGACACCACTTTTTTAGCGAGAACACAGTATACTAATATAAGTCACTTGTTCCACTGTATGCGGTACAAGAACCGGCCCAGGAGTGGTGCATCGTGGCAAATCTTTCCATACTAAGCATATGGCAGCCGACTATGAAAGGTTTTTTAGATATCCTATTATCCATGATATAAAAATTATACAATAAGGTCAGTTGGGAGAGATCCCTTAAACGGATAAGTTCGCCTTTGTACAAATTAATATGTTTTATATTATATTTTTAGCGTGCAATGTTTTAGTGCAATAAAGTGTTTTACTACTACTACTACTACCACTACCACTACCACTACCACTACCACTACCACTACCACTACCACTACCACTACCACTAAACTTAACGCATAAATTCATTACGTCATATTACACCTTTGGACGGCTATCCTGTAATAGTAGTTTATGTAACTGTTACGTAAGAAGGGTCCTTAAAATACGAGTGTAGTTTTATGAAACGAGCCGCAGGCGAGTTACATAATAAGATCACACGAGTGGTCGGGAAGCAGGACAGGATTTACATTATGTTATCAAATTCGATGTTCCAAATTTGAAACTCATAACCTATCAATATTTGAGCCTGTAAAGTTAAAATTACGTTACTGCCACAAATAAAAAGCTTATCATAGTAAAATCGGTTGTGGTAATGCTAGCTATTGCATACCGTTTTTGAATAAGTTTTAGAGGACTTACAATGTGAGTGTAGATAAAATCGTTTTGCAGTTGTATCAGTATACTTAGGAGGTATCGTATATCATTGAAGGGAACTATCTTCATATTTTAAATCGTAATAGAACATGGAAGGAAAATTTTAAACTAAGTAAAAAAAGCTTACTTTTTTCGGCGTCCTAACTAGCATCCTAATTAGGATCCTAACCTTATTTAGTAGTAAATTTACTTGCTAAATACGCTTAAATTAGACTAATCAACCGACTAAAGTATTTAGGAAGCCGTTTTAAGACGAGTGTAGCAAGCTAGCAGGTCTGTAAGGGTTACGTTAGTTACATGTCTGATAGTTCAAGTGAAACGGAGACCTTTCTCCCGACTTGATTATTTACTTTTCATATCGAATAAGTAACATACATGTGTATGCTACAAAACAAAATCAAGTGTTAACTTGTAGGTAGTACAAACAAATTCTTGAAGCAATAAATACCGAGATGATCGTCATTTATGTAAAAGAGTCAAAAATCTAATGACAAATCCATTTTGCACCCACTTACAAGTCTTAGAACATTGAGAAATGTAACTCTCGAGGGCAGATATGATCACGTTTTGCCCGGCATAGGTACTGTAGATAAACAATTACTAATTTTCATAATATTACCTATATATTTTTTAAAGGTAACACGATAAAATAAAGATAACTTGGATCTAGACAGAAGATAGTTACTGAATAGATATTGTGATTGTGATGTTATTTAAGGTTATCTCTTCTGTAATATATAAAATGTTCAGACAATTTTATTAGCTAACCTTTGTTCATTAGGCCAGGGTATAGTTAAACAAAAACAACATTATTTCAATTGTTTTTGAAATTTTACTCACCCAGTTCGTCTGGAGCAACTAATTTCGAAATGATTGATCTCATCGCTAGAAGAGACGTTCCGTTTAATATTTCCACCAGAGGAGCTGTAAAAAGAATTCATTTTAAACAAAAACCGATAATGATTTTGTGTCACTATCGTAGGTATAAACTTTTCTAGAATGTCATAGTCTCGCTGAAAAGATGTCGTGACATGATGGTTCAAAATTATAATAACAATGAAAGTAAATATAAATAGCATTAAAAATGGCGGCAGTTGGTAAAAAATCGTTCTTTAAGCGCACTTTTAGTTTGTATTAGTTCAAAATAATGAATCTCTTAATGAAATAAACGCTTACACTAGTAGGTAGTATGCCCATTTTCAAGAATAAAACTCGGCAAATTTTGTTTCTAGAAATAAGTAATAAACGAAAAAAAAGAGAAAAAAATCCTACATTATTAGTAGCTTTTTTGTATGTTTTGTTATTATATGTGCGCTTATTATACTATAGGTAATTATAATTGTATAATTGACATTATTTTGTAAAAAATATTGGTAATAAATAAGTGAATTTTAGGCCTAATTTGTGTCCATTTGTTTAATAAGTTCTTATGTAAAAATCTATTTTCAGTTTATATATAGTAGTGTAACTACTTAGGGGGGGTCCATTAATCGCGTCATATTGTATAGGGGGGGAGGGGGTCAAGAAAAAATCACCAAAGATCACCACAGGGGGGAGGGGGGTCTGGACACATATCACGTGTAATTTTTTTGTTCTTTGTGCTATACTGTATACTGTATTATGGTCAGTAAAATAAAAATTATCAACTTTTAAATGAATCAATCTGTCAAAAGCAGAGTAAAATTGCACTAGCACTATGAGTGTAAATAATTTTTAATGGCATTTGACATATTATTTTGTGAAGTAGGTTTTTAGGGTTCCGTAGCCAAAGTGGCAAAAACGTAACCCTTATAGTTTCGTTATGTCCGTCTGTCCGTCCGTCCGTATGTCACAGCTATTTTACTCGGAAACTATAAAACGTATCTTAATAAATATTTAAATATAAGGTGTGTTTTTGTATGCCGCTACTTAGTTTTGTAGTAAAATTGCTGAAAAAGATATTTTAAGGACCCCTCCTTACTGCATGTAATTATTTGTCAAAAAAATTTTTTTTTACCAAATATCGACATGATGCACATCACTCGATAGGTCTTTCAAAATAACATTGAGGACTTTTTGTTTTTTTTATTTATTTAGTGAATATTTTAAGCAAAAATCACCCCGTAAGTCTAAAAAACTGGGGGGGACACAAGTTTTTTAGACTTACGGGGTGATTTTTGCTTAAACTGGACCTTAAACTGTCACGTTTGAACCGGAGATCCAAATAATATGAAAAAAATTGAGAACATTATCGGTTTAGGAATTATTGAGTTATATAGTCCTAAAAACTCATTTCATACGCAGATACGACCTTTTGATATTACTTTTTCGATAGTAGGTACGAAACCGCGTGGTCCGACATGCAATTGACCGGTTTTTTTCTATTAAAGATATATATTATTTATATGTAGTTTCATTTTTAGGGTTCCGTAGCCAAATGGCAAAAAAGGAACTCTTATGGATTCGTCATGTCTGTCTGTCTGTCTGTCTGTCCGTCCGTATGTCACAGGCATTTTACTCGGAAACTATACGACGTATCTGAATAAAATTTACACATAAGGTGTATTTTGTATGCGGCTACTTAGTAATGTAGTTAAATTTGAAAAAAAAAAAATTTTTAGGGGGGCGCTCCATACACGTAACTAAATAAAAAAAAAAAAGTTTTAACCAAATATCAACATGTGACACATCAATCGATAGCTCTTTCAAATTAACATTGAGGTTTCTTTGACTATTTTGTGATTAAGTGAATATTTTCTGAAATAATCGCTTCGAAAGTCAGAAAAGTTAAAAAAATATGAAAAAAATTAAAGTGATGCGCCTTATTATATACTTTCAACGAAAATTGTTTTGAACATTATCGGTTCAGCCATTTTTGAGTTATCTCCAAAAAACTTCTTCCATAGGCATCAGATACGACCTTTTGTTATTAGTTTGGTTCTTATTCCATTGAAGGTACGGAACCCTCCTATGCGTGGTCCGACACGCACTTGGCCGGTTTTTTACCCTTTACGTGTACGTACGTTACGTAAGTAGGTTCACGTGTTAGAAAACTGTACTTACTTTAGTTAGCAAAAAATTACACGTCATATTGGATAGGGGGGGGGGGAGGGGTCCTGAAAATATCACCAAAGATCACCATGGGGGTGGGGGGGGTCTAAAACAAGCCAAAAACGTATGACGCGATTAATGGACGCCCCCTTAAAAAAAAAAATTGCAAATCAAAAAATATTGAACAAAATAACTTAATTAGCTTCAAGATTCATAGATGGCAGCACCATCTCTCTCGCTATACCAGAATCACGTAAGCGATTCGGATAGGAGGTGCAAGCACGTACTGCGCATGCCCTTAGAGTATGGTCAACGGCGCCTAGCCGTTTCAAATTCAGAGATTGCATATACATGATAAAATTTATCCAGTTTCGCCGTGACCGGGTGGTCTAGTGGTCAGGACGTCAGCCGCGAAAGCTAAAGACGCCAGTTCAAATCTGGCCTCGGACACCGGAGGGTTTGGTCACTTTTTCTGAAGTATATGATATCAATTTTAAGTTCTTATGTAGTTATTGCTGATTATTAAAAAAATAAATAAATTAACAAACCTATGAAGAATACCGTTGGCGTGGTCGCAAAGCAGTAAACGAAGGAGCCAGCGATCTTGCTGAGCGTGGAAATGATGCCCAGAACCGAGTCGTGCCATTTCAGTAACTTGCTGAAAACGACCAGGGAAAACACCGTACCTGTAACGGTTATTATTATTACATTTAAAGTTTTGTGAGACATACTAACACTTTGAAATATAACGGTTACACTCACGTCTCTTTAGTCTATGTTTTGGAGAGCCTAGGTCTCCATCTTGAACAACAAACAACATGTCGCGCGAAGTGACTAAAGACACGTCAGTGTGATCCGTATATTTAATAGAAATATTATTATAAATAAGTAAGTGTACGCGATTAAGTCCCGTTTTTGTCAAAATAATAACGGCCTCCTAGCCCAGTGACCCTGCCTACGAAGCAGGAGGTCCTGGGTTCGAATCCTGGTTAGGGCATTTGTTTGTGTGTTTATCACAGATTTTGTTCCTGAGTTATGGATGTTTCTATGTATTTAAGTATTTATCCATATTTATCTATTATATATATCGTCGTCTAGTACTCATAACACAAGCCTTATTGAGCTTACTGTGGGCCTAGGTCGATTTGTGTAAGATTGTCCTATAATATTTATTTATTTTATTTAATGACTGAAAATTGTGTGAGTTTAATAAATCAGTAAATATTATTATTATTTGTATCGCCGTTTAAAACCTACCGGGTCTTTCGAGCCCAATGATTTTAAGCAAGTGTGGGGATAAGGATACAACACGCACAGGCATTTTGGAGAGATTTGATGTCATATGGAAAGCCTATATCCATGAATCAGTCTCAGCAGGCATTGGAGGCTATAGTAGGTAAAATAAAATGGTCTACGAGCTGGCCACGTCAGTTATGACACAATAATGAGAGCAATAAAACCTGTCTAGTTAGACTGCTTTACCATCCTTATTGCTAGATCCGGGCATCTGGCAGCTTTTAATTGGTGGTAAAAATTGCATTATACATCATTTGGCACTACTTTCCCCCAACAGAAGCTTCTGGATATGAATGATCTAATTAATTACATCATTTCCCATAATATTGCATCAAACTCAGAACTCTAGGATTTGATTTTCTCAAGTTATTTGCATTCTTTGACCTCCACCACTTTACAGCTGCCAGATCTCCGGATCTAGAAATAAGCATAGTATATCAAACTAACGATAGACGGAGAGCTGGCCATGTCAGATATGAAACAATAATGAGAGCAACAACACCCCTCTATCGTCGCTCTCATTATTGCCTCATATCTGACGTGGCCAGCTCTCCATCTATAAAGAACACTTGGTCTATGGTTGAATTTTGGGTAGGTAAAAAGACTGGGCTCTTGCAAATAGTTCCGGATATCAGCCATAACATTGCTTGCACAAGTTATCGAGACAAGCGGTGATTTGCCGCTGCTAGGCCCAGGCGGTGAACAGCCGTCATAAAAAAATTTGGACAGTTCTAAATATTTTTCTTTAATTTAACAGTACTCTATGAAAGCGATATTAGACCTTGAGGTGTTCTGTTCACCCCTCTGAATCAATCAAATCTCAAAAAAATCAAGCTCTGGCATCAGTGAAAATATTAATTAAGTTTAGACTTTTAAACAAAATGCTAAATTTAAACGGAGCATAAAAACAATACGTAGTTAAGTTTTAAAAAAATATCTTTATTTAACAAGTAAACAGGAAACTGTTGACGCGCTATAAACAAAAACAGTTACCAAGAAACTTAAAACATTGTAAACATCATATCGCAAACTGATAAACTAATATTTATATTTAAACAAAAAAATCTAATTAACCACATATAATCCCAAAAGGATAATTTCGCCAGTGAATTAACAAGACAACGAAATCAATGAAACATACGGATTTTTTCACGAATTACAATCCATCCATACTAATATTTTAAATGGGAAAGTGTATGTGTGTGTTTGTTTGTTTGTTTGTTTGTCCGTCTTTCACGGCAAAACGGGGCGACGAATTGACGTGATTTTTTAAGTGGAAATAGTTGAAGGGATGGAGAGTGACATAGGTTGTTTTTTGTCTCTTTCTAACCTCCACTTCCCTAAAGGGGGGGGGGGGCGAAAGTTTGTATGGTTTGTTGCCCCGAATTTAACGCGAGCGAAGCCGCGGGAAAAAGCTAGTGATTTTATATATTCCGGCCATTTTTTGGACAGTAATGCATTTTACGTAAATGCGAGGTCATTATATTTATTATAAACATATAGACGTTTAATATTGAAAAGATTACAATGAAATATAGCGAGACTTGCATTTTTGTACATATAATGTTTCTGATGGGTCTTCCCGCGAACGCTACGGCTGTCGAATGCCGAGGTTTTCCCATATGAGGTTCTTCAAAAAAGAGTGTATATTTTCTTCTTCTAAGGTCTTTCTAAGGTCGGCAACGTTTCTGGAATTGTAGGTGTTCATAGGCTGCGGTAACTACATACCATCATATGGCATAATCATCTACTTATATTTTATCAAGATTTAAAAAGCGTAAGTTAATATTGTCTTCGGTTGCCGCGATAGTTATTCATGAAATAAAACAATTAAAAACGGATTTTATCGCGTGTATTGAGTTTAAATTACATCCCGACGTTTCAAACACTTTACAGCGTTCGTGGTCAACGGGTCGACTGAGGAAAAATGTACAATTACCTCCGTTCAAAAACTATCTTAATATGCAAACCTACCCACATATTAAATATTAAACAAATTTAGTGTTTGCACATGCCGGAGGGGCCTTTATAAAAACAAATTATTTTTTTATTACAAAACAAATTATTAAACAAATTATTTTATTATTATTAATTATTATTTTCATTTTTATTTTTAATTTTTTAATTTTTTTTTAAAATTAGTATTAAATTATTATTAGTGTCCACACTGTCCACCATTATGGTCTCACAGTCCTATGTCTAGCTTGCTCCTTAACCAAATGAATAACTGGATCCCAAGCTGGTGGTACCGAAAAACCATCCTCTCTGTTGAAATTTGGATATTTTTTAATCTCGATTGCCTCTCGCAACATCCGGGGAATGTATTGTTTCTCCTTGACGAGGACTTGCGGTTTGTCAAATTTAACTGAGTGGTTGGGTCTATCCATGACATGCTCACAGACTGCTGACCTTGGTCGACGGTGCTTTACATCGGCTATATGTTCCTTTACCCGAGTAGAGATGCTCCGCTTAGTCTGGCCTACATATGATAGACCACATTCACATTCCAGCCTGTAGACCCCTGCACTCTGTAGAGGAGTAGCCGACTTCACTGACCTCAGGAACTGTGACATCTTCTTCATTGGCTTAAAGTAAGTTTTTATAGAAGCACGTTTCAAGATGTTGCCAATCCTGTCAGTGACTCCTCGGACAAAAGGCAAGACGGCAGGCCGGCGCTCAACTGTAGGAATCTTCATCCGAGCTTTCTGATTGAGCCGTGGAATCTTGAGCCCGTTCGCTTGAAGTGCATCCTTGGCATGCCGGAGTTCCGCCGCCAGGTGCTGCTCATCACATATCCTCTGGGCTCAGAGGGCTCAGAGAGCCCAGAGGATATGTGATGAGCAGCACCTGGCGGCGGAACTCCGGCATGCCAAGGATGCACTTCAAGCGAACGGGCTCAAGATTCCACGGCTCAATCAGAAAGCTCGGATGAAGATTCCTACAGTTGAGCGCCGGCCTGCCGTCTTGCCTTTTGTCCGAGGAGTCACTGACAGGATTGGCAACATCTTGAAACGTGCTTCTATAAAAACTTACTTTAAGCCAATGAAGAAGATGTCACAGTTCCTGAGGTCAGTGAAGTCGGCTACTCCTCTACAGAGTGCAGGGGTCTACAGGCTGGAATGTGAATGTGGTCTATCATATGTAGGCCAGACTAAGCGGAGCATCTCTACTCGGGTAAAGGAACATATAGCCGATGTAAAGCACCGTCGACCAAGGTCAGCAGTCTGTGAGCATGTCATGGATAGACCCAACCACTCAGTTAAATTTGACAAACCGCAAGTCCTCGTCAAGGAGAAACAATACATTCCCCGGATGTTGCGAGAGGCAATCGAGATTAAAAAATATCCAAATTTCAACAGAGAGGATGGTTTTTCGGTACCACCAGCTTGGGATCCAGTTATTCATTTGGTTAAGGAGCAAGCTAGACATAGGACTGTGAGACCATAATGGTGGACAGTGTGGACACTAATAATAATTTAATACTAATTTTAAAAAAAAATAAAAAAAAAATAAAAAAAAATAAAAATGAAAATAATAATTAATAATAATAAAATAATTTGTTTATTAATTTGTTTTGTAATAAAAAAATAATTTGTTTTTATAAAGGCCCCTCCGGCATGTGCAAACACTAAATTTGTTTAATATTTAATATGTGGGTAGGTTTGCATATTAAGATAGTTTTTGAACGGAGGTAATTGTACATTTTTCCTCAGTCGACCCGTTGACCACGAACGCTGTAAAGTGTTTGAAACGTCGGGATGTAATTTAAACTCAATACACGCGATAAAATCCGTTTTTAATTGTTTTATTTCATGAAGCGTAAGTTACTTGTGTTACACCAGTTGTATACCTGATAATGATACCGTGATCTTAATTAGTATCTAAGTCTACTGATATTGAAACACACTAGGGAGTGTGTTTCAATATCAGTAGACTTAGGATTAGTAAAAACGTGAAAGATATGATATGTAATCACTTATTATCAGCATTGTAGAGTTTTCATTGATTGTAATTAATTTAGCAATGTAAGATGACATGTAAATAATCAGCTATATAGGGCGACCAATCCAAATGGGTCAGTATACAGAACTCAGAAACCAAGGCGTCGATTTTACGATTTTATCTCTCATAGTTTCTGACTTCTCCATACTGACCCATTTTGACTTTTTCGCCCCGTCTAGACTATTAGGTTTATTAAAAGCGATTGTTGATGAAGATGCGTGAAAGTCAGCTGCCCTTTCCTTGGGAGGTTGAGGAAAGGCAGCCACCCAAAAAAATATACAAAATAGTCATCGCGTACAGATTGATTTTTTTCATGTGATAATTTATGTCCCATTATCTAATAAATATGGCCTCATATAGCTTGTTTATTATAGCCCTCACCTCACCTTCGGTTTGGGCTAAGAATGCCCACCATTTGAGCCGTTCTTTATTTTACCACCCTGGGAGTGTAATATACCTACTATTTTCAGTTATCACGTCCTTTAGACTTTGATATAATATTTCATATGCTATTATGATTATATGAAATCGTCAGCAGCTGGTTATATCGCGGTAGAAAGGTCGTCAACTCATTCTATGAAGGCCCCAACGCAAGAGCCATCAACTTCCAATTTGAATATTTTGATATTAAATTTCATGGAGATTACATGTAAATTAAATAATATATATGCGTTTGCTTACCAATGGTATGGGTGACAAAATTGTATGTTTGGAAGATGCTGAACTGTAGCTCATCCCAGCCAAACCGGTAACGTGTCGACATGTACAATACGGAAATTTCACCTGGAATCGATATAAGTTTCGGTTAGTAATCCTCGTTTAACGATAAAATACACAGCGAATGTTATCTCGCTCAAATCTGGAGCAGAGCCCGATTGGGGAAGTACCTTTACCTTACAGAAAACTACAGCCAAATAGCACTAGACCCTAATCACAGTGTTGTGTTCCTGCTGGTGAGTAAAGTTGCCAAAGAGCTCAAAGAGGACCCAGTGACGATGAGGGACCTCTTGTTCCTTTTGCCACACAATAACTAGTACGGTAGTAACCGTACTTTTGCCGTCAACACATTGAATCCTCCTTTTTGTAAAGGGTCGGCAACCCGCTTGTGACACCTCTGGAGTTGCAAGCGTGCATAGGCTACGGTAGCTGCTTACCATCAGGAGGGCCGTATACTTGTTTGCCACCATCGTGGTATAAAAAAATGTTTACTCAGAATTTGGTAGATTAAAATGATTAAGAATATCGCGTTGCTGAATCACGTATTTAAGTTGGTGTCTTCTCTGTTGTCTAATTATTCCACCACCTATATCGTTAATAATTTGCTACACATTATAAACTTAGTATCTATAAAACTTCTAGACTTACCAAACACGGGTCCAAACAGGACAGTCACTATGGACAATAGGATGCAGATGCGCATACGACGGTTGTTAGGTCCCTTTTTGAACACGACACGAACCGTCTCCTTGATGTTGGTGTAATCAAAGAAAAGGCGTAGGAAGTAGAGGAAGCCTCGTCCGTCGTGCTGCAAATATATGGAACAGTTACAACTAGTAGCAAATTCATGGAGCGAGTCCCTCCTGGCACTCTTAGTTGGGTTGGGTGTCATGTGGATACCTCGGTTCTCGGAAACATATCATGCGTAGTGACGTGAATTAAGCTGAACATTTTTATTATTTTGGTATGCCACGCGAAAGTTTTAATTTAATAATATCTGTAAAGTCGGTCATTAATGTTTTTGTACTTGAATCAAATTATTCAAGTGGCCATGGTCTCTGCTATTTAAGGTAAACAGCACTTCGAAAATTTCTTTCATTTTGTTTCTGAACGATACCGAATTAATTCCTAAAAAAATTACAAATATTTTTTTAATACCACGACGCGGTGGCATCAAGCATACGGCCCGCCTGATGGTAAGCAGTTACCGTAGCCTATGGACGCCTGCACCCCAGAGGATGCACATGCGCATTGCCTACCATTTAAGAACCTATAATTTACACACAGCGCCGGCCTGAGCCCTCGATCAGGGTAGAGCGAAATCGGGTTTTAGCGCCCTTCGTAAGTAATGAAAATGAAAAAACTGGTGGTCCGCCTCGAACTCAGAACTCACGATTTCCTTGCAAACGATGTGACCAATATAACAAGACCCATTTCAAGATTTTTTTTCGCCTTCTAGCTCCACACCCCCTTGATCGATCCTACTTATATACGAACTCTCAAATTATATGTATCTCTGCTACAACCCCAATAAACATGAAGATCAGAAAAACGTCCCAGTAGCCGAATTTGTTTGTAAGAACTTCACTTCGCTTACGCTCCGCTCGTTCAATTAATCTGTCTTATCTAAGCTTAGGCTGCGTTTCCACCAGAGATGAGCGAAGATTTATCAGGCTTTATTTCGTACCTTTCAAGATCAAAAGAAGTGACTTAAAAAATCATACTAACATTATAAATGCGAAAGTGTGTCTGTCTGTATGTTACCTCTTCACGCCTACCGCTAAACCGATTTAGGTGAAATTTGGTATGAATATAGTTTGAGTCCCGGGGAAGGACATAATAATAATAATAAATACTCTTTATTGCACACCTCATACAGTTACAAGCACAAATTTTACAATTAGATAAATTTAGGTAGAGGTAACAACAGGCGGTCTTATCGCTAATGAGCGATTTCTTCCAGACAACCTTTATAGTAGTAGACATAGGATAGTTTTTATCCCAGAAATAATCGCTTAAGAGGGTGGAAGTTTGTATGAAATTGTTGCTCACTGTTGACTTAAAATAGCATATTCCCTAAATTAATATTTACTATTCGATTTAACCAAGGCGTTTTATTCATTAATTATGGCGAATGTTAATCCCTATCAGATAAGGACGTGGCAAAAGCAAGTAAATAATAAAATATAAACTTGATAAACCCAAATTGGATTAATCAATCGCTTAGAAAATTTTAAAGTACGTAACTTTTTCGGCGCCTTTATCGGGGTTAATTTCGCGTCTTTCAAAATTAAATCAGAGATTTAAAAACCAAAAAATAATTTTAATCATGATATAACGAATTGCTTAGAAAATTATAAAGAACGTAACGTTTTCGGCGCCTTTATCAGTCTATATTCCGCTCCTTTTAGAATAAATAAAAAGAAGCGATTTAAAAATAAATATTAAAATGTAATCCTGATAAACCCAATCCCTTAGAAAATTATAAAGAACGTAACTTTTTCGGCGCCTTTCAAAATTAAAAGCAGCGAGTTACGCCTAAAAAAATACTTGAAATAACAAAAATACCAAAAAAATATAACTGTACGTTTTCGGCGCCTTTAACAGTCTATATTTCGCGCCTTTTAAAATCAAAAGCAGCGATTTAAACAATAAATTATATGATGTAATCCTGATAAACCCAATGTTTTTGAAAATTATTAAAAACGTAACTTTTTCGGCGCCTTTATCTCGCGCCTTTCAAGAATAAAAGCAGCGAGTCACGCTTAAGAAAAAAAATTGAAATAACAAAAATACGAACATAAAAAACGTTACTTTTTCGGCGCCTTTATCAGTCTTTATTTTGCGCCTTTTAAAATCAAAAGCAGCGATTTAAACAATAAATAATAAAATGTAATCCTGATAATCCCCAATCTCTTAGAAAATTATAAAAAACATAACTTTTTCGGCTCCTGTATTTCGCGCCTTTCAAGATTAAAAACAGCTATTCACGGCTAAAAAAATACTTGAAATAACAAAAATACCAAAAAAATTATAACTGTGTTTTAGGCGTTTTACTTCGCGCCTTTTAAAATCAAAAGCAGCGATTTAAACAATAAATAATAAAATGTAATCCTGATAAACCCAATCTCTTAGAAAATTATTAAAAACGTAACTTTTTCGGCGCCTTTATTTCGCGCCTTTCAAGATCAGCGCAAGCAGAAGAAGAGAGAAAAGCAGCAAGTCACGCCTAAAAAAAATGTTGAAATGACAAAAAACCAACAAAATTATATACAAAAAGGTTAATTACACCACACAGTGTGGAATTTTACATAAAAATCGGACATGGGTTAAATAATGGCGTAATATAAAGCTCAATTAATACTAAATATAAATATGTAATTCCTTATAGTTTTCAAGGAATCACATTTTTAAGATTGCTCTCAGAAACTCCAAAAAATCATAGAAGTGGTAATATTTCATGAATAGGTACGTGCCTTTATAAACTTTCGTGTAATATTAAACGTTATATCTCTTCCGACTGATAATTTTATGCCCAAAAATATCCTTAAAAAATTATTCTGATATGAGAAATTTGCAATTTAGTAGTTCAACTATTTAATTTTTTTAAATAAAAATCCAAAGGTATGCGGGATTAATTCTTAACTAGAGATCTTCTTTATATCATATTTAGTCGACATTATTAATTTGAATAACAGTAATGAAAGGATTTAGAATTTAAAGCAATTTAAATATTTGTGTTAGGGCTGCTACTTGGTAAAGCGCCTGATTCATCTAACATAGCAAAGTTACCACATAGCATTTTATTATTACGAAAGGGGTACATAATTAAAAAAACGTGACGTTAACCACCATCATTTGTGTATTGGAGTCTATTGGAATCAGAGGACTCAGAGATTGAGAAATTGTGTACCTACCTACAAAACCTACTTAATCTAAATTAGAGAAAAGTGACATGGGCGTGATGGACAAAGTAATTCAAATCCTAGAAAACTTTCATACAGGTATCAGGGTCATTCAGGTATCAGAAGAGATCTTATTCTCACTTTCTCACTCACTTTTTTTCCTTTAAAAACAGTATGGGAAAATGTCGCTTTAAAGTTTTGACTTGTTTCTTCACGCGTTAGCTTGTAGGATAGAGTTTTACCTTGCCTATGCACACTGTTTTTTTCATTCCATAGAGCGTTTGCGTCACAAAGTTTTGTGACAAAATATTTTTTTAAGACAAGCTTTTATCGCCGACTATACTTTTCTTTCAACAGTCGTCTCGTCTACTACTCATCGAGACGATTCTAACAAACCTCTAAGCACAATGAATGCATTGTTTTATATAACCTAGTCCTTATGGCTACCTCCATATCTCCATCATCAGACCAGCTCGATGGTACCAAAACATTGTAATGTCATCTGAGTTAAGTAGCTACACTATATTTCAGCTCAATTGGGCAGCAGGAAATGGGTCAAATTGAAGCACCGTGAAGTCCTCGATCTATACGTATGGTGTCCAATCACAGACTACCTACTAACCTACTAATAATAACCTATGATATATAATAATGACAGATGGGTTATGCACGCTCCAAAAGTGAAGCACTTAATATGAGTGAATTCAAACAACTAGTCACGCTCCGACAAGCGAGAGATGCGGACGTGTCAATGAGCTCCCGTCACCCGCGTGGGAAAGAGACAAACTGTAATTTTCTAACAATGAGAGTGACAAAGATGTAATGATTGTCAAAATAGATTAACATAAAATAATCGTTGTTAGGTTATGGCATAACTCTGGAAGTATTTTTTGTGCTCATTTTGTTGGAGTATAATCCATCCATAGTAAATATTATTGATAATAACCAGTTGGATGACCGGAGCTTAGTTAGGTAATTTTACAGTAATTACTGTTATTCGATTTCTGTTTTATTAAACTAAATGTCGTGTGACAACCCTAAAGATCAGAATTATCAGAAAAACATAGAACTTTAGTAACTTCCAAATCCAGAGACGATAATTAATGAATTTTTGATATGATTTTTTAAGTAAGTAAAAGAATATTTTTTTCTTGAAACTAACTTCGCTTACAGTATCAAAAGGTAATAAGACAGATATTTAGTTTTTTTATACAAAGTACAATATCTTTGTTATTTAAGAATTAGGAACATTGCTATTTGAAACTTAAATACTGTGTAACAATATACTGACGATAAGCAATAAAGTTTAAGCCAATAATTAAAGCATTTGGAGAAAATTAAGAATTTCACTTTTAGAAAAAAATTAAAGTCGGCACATTAATATGAATATCTTAAAAAGTATCATTAATTTGCATAGACAGACCTTGCTATTTCGTCGAACACCCCTAAAGCTATCTATTAATGCCATAAACTGCCTCCGGTTAATGGCATGTCCGATTTTGATGTAAAATTTCACACTGTGCACCAGTCATTTTACCGAAACCCGTGAACCGAACGAACGCGCAACTCCAAGCGTAAATATTTTCACGTCTTTTAAAACTTTTTTTTTCTCTTTTGCCATTTTGGCGCCCCCCTTGCCATCCGGCGCCTAGAGCGGCCGCTCCACTCGCTCTACCCTAGGTCCGGCCCTGTTTACACATGTGTCAAGCCAAAAAAATAATGATGAAGGTGTGGATAAAATTCACGCTTATTTGGGGTTTTCCTCAAGATAAAGCGTATCTATTTCTCATTCTGATCTCCGTGCTGCAAATATATGGAACAGTTACAACTAGTAGCAAATTCATGGAGCGAGTCCCTCCTGGCACTCTTAGTTGGGTTGGGTGTCATGTGGATACCTCGGTTCTCGGAAACATATCATGCGTAGTGACGTGAATTAAGCTGAACATTTTTATTATTTTGGTATGCCACGCGAAAGTTTTAATTTAATAATATCTGTAAAGTCGGTCATTAATGTTTTTGTACTTGAATCAAATTATTCAAGTGGCCATGGTCTCTGCTATTTAAGGTAAACAGCACTTCGAAAATTTCTTTCATTTTGTTTCTGAACGATACCGAATTAATTCCTAAAAAAATTACAAATATTTTTTTAATACCACGACGCGGTGGCATCAAGCATACGGCCCGCCTGATGGTAAGCAGTTACCGTAGCCTATGGACGCCTGCACCCCAGAGGATGCACATGCGCATTGCCTACCATTTAAGAACCTATAATTTACACACAGCGCCGGCCTGAGCCCTCGATCAGGGTAGAACGAAATCGGGTTTTAGCGCCCTTCGTAAGTAATGAAAATGAAAAAACTGGTGGTCCGCCTCGAACTCAGAACTCACGATTTCCTTGCAAACGATGTGACCAATATAACAAGACCCATTTCAAGATTTTTTTTCGCCTTCTAGCTCCACACCCCCTTGATCGATCCTACTTATATACGAACTCTCAAATTATATGTATCTCTGCTACAACCCCAATAAACATGAAGATCAGAAAAACGTCCCAGTAGCCGAATTTGTTTGTAAGAACTTCACTTCGCTTACGCTCCGCTCGTTCAATTAATCTGTCTTATCTAAGCTTAGGCTGCGTTTCCACCAGAGATGAGCGAAGATTTATCAGGCTTTATTTCGTACCTTTCAAGATCAAAAGAAGTGACTTAAAAAAATCATACTAACATTATAAATGCGAAAGTGTGTCTGTCTGTATGTTACCTCTTCACGCCTACCACTAAACCGATTTAGGTGAAATTTGGTATGAATATAGTTTGAGTCCCGGGGAAGGACATAATAATAATAATAAATACTCTTTATTGCACACCTCATACAGTTACAAGCACAAATTTTACAATTAGATAAATTTAGGTAGAGGTAACAACAGGCGGTCTTATCGCTAATGAGCGATTTCTTCCAAACAACCTTTATAGTAGTAGACATAGGATAGTTTTTATCCCAGAAATAATCGCTTAAGAGGGTGGAAGTTTGTATGAAATTGTTGCTCACTGTTGACTTAAAATAGCATATTCCCTAAATTAATATTTACTATTCGATTTAACCAAGGCGTTTTATTCATTAATTATGGCGAATGTTAATCCCTATCAGATAAGGACGTGGCAAAAGCAAGTAAATAATAAAATATAAACTTGATAAACCCAAATTGGATTAATCAATCGCTTAGAAAATTTTAAAGTACGTAACTTTTTCGGCGCCTTTATCGGGGTTAATTTCGCGTCTTTCAAAATTAAATCAGAGATTTAAAAACCAAAAAATAATTTTAATCATGATATAACGAATTGCTTAGAAAATTATAAAGAACGTAACGTTTTCGGCGCCTTTATCAGTCTATATTCCGCTCCTTTTAGAATAAATAAAAAGAAGCGATTTAAAAATAAATATTAAAATGTAATCCTGATAAACCCAATCCCTTAGAAAATTATAAAGAACGTAACTTTTTCGGCGCCTTTCAAAATTAAAAGCAGCGAGTTACGCCTAAAAAAATACTTGAAATAACAAAAATACCAAAAAAATATAACTGTACGTTTTCGGCGCCTTTAACAGTCTATATTTCGCGCCTTTTAAAATCAAAAGCAGCGATTTAAACAATAAATTATATGATGTAATCCTGATAAACCCAATGTTTTTGAAAATTATTAAAAACGTAACTTTTTCGGCGCCTTTATCTCGCGCCTTTCAAGAATAAAAGCAGCGAGTCACGCTTAAGAAAAAAAATTGAAATAACAAAAATACGAACATAAAAAACGTTACTTTTTCGGCGCCTTTATCAGTCTTTATTTTGCGCCTTTTAAAATCAAAAGCAGCGATTTAAACAATAAATAATAAAATGTAATCCTGATAATCCCCAATCTCTTAGAAAATTATAAAAAACATAACTTTTTCGGCTCCTGTATTTCGCGCCTTTCAAGATTAAAAACAGCTATTCACGGCTAAAAAAATACTTGAAATAACAAAAATACCAAAAAAATTATAACTGTGTTTTAGGCGTTTTACTTCGCGCCTTTTAAAATCAAAAGCAGCGATTTAAACAATAAATAATAAAATGTAATCCTGATAAACCCAATCTCTTAGAAAATTATTAAAAACGTAACTTTTTCGGCGCCTTTATTTCGCGCCTTTCAAGATCAGCGCAAGCAGAAGAAGAGAGAAAAGCAGCAAGTCACGCCTAAAAAAAATGTTGAAATGACAAAAAACCAACAAAATTATATACAAAAAGGTTAATTACACCACACAGTGTGGAATTTTACATAAAAATCGGACATGGGTTAAATAATGGCGTAATATAAAGCTCAATTAATACTAAATATAAATATGTAATTCCTTATAGTTTTCAAGGAATCACATTTTTAAGATTGCTCTCAGAAACTCCAAAAAATCATAGAAGTGGTAATATTTCATGAATAGGTACGTGCCTTTATAAACTTTCGTGTAATATTAAACGTTATATCTCTTCCGACTGATAATTTTATGCCCAAAAATATCCTTAAAAAATTATTCTGATATGAGAAATTTGCAATTTAGTAGTTCAACTATTTAATTTTTTTAAATAAAAATCCAAAGGTATGCGGGATTAATTCTTAACTAGAGATCTTCTTTATACCATATTTAGTCGACATTATTAATTTGAATAACAGTAATGAAAGGATTTAGAATTTAAAGCAATTTAAATATTTGTGTTAGGGCTGCTACTTGGTAAAGCGCCTGATTCATCTAACATAGCAAAGTTACCACATAGCATTTTATTATTACGAAAGGGGTACATAATTAAAAAAACGTGACGTTAACCACCATCATTTGTGTATTGGAGTCTATTGGAATCAGAGGACTCAGAGATTGAGAAATTGTGTACCTACCTACAAAACCTACTTAATCTAAATTAGAGAAAAGTGACATGGGCGTGATGGACAAAGTAATTCAAATCCTAGAAAACTTTCATACAGGTATCAGGGTCATTCAGGTATCAGAAGAGATCTTATTCTCACTTTCTCACTCACTTTTTTTCCTTTAAAAACAGTATGGGAAAATGTCGCTTTAAAGTTTTGACTTGTTTCTTCACGCGTTAGCTTGTAGGATAGAGTTTTACCTTGCCTATGCACACTGTTTTTTTCATTCCATAGAGCGTTTGCGTCACAAAGTTTTGTGACAAAATATTTTTTTAAGACAAGCTTTTATCGCCGACTATACTTTTCTTTCAACAGTCGTCTCGTCTACTACTCATCGAGACGATTCTAACAAACCTCTAAGCACAATGAATGCATTGTTTTATATAACCTAGTCCTTATGGCTACCTCCATATCTCCATCATCAGACCAGCTCGATGGTACCAAAACATTGTAATGTCATCTGAGTTAAGTAGCTACACTATATTTCAGCTCAATTGGGCAGCAGGAAATGGGTCAAATTGAAGCACCGTGAAGTCCTCGATCTATACGTATGGTGTCCAATCACAGACTACCTACTAACCTACTAATAATAACCTATGATATATAATAATGACAGATGGGTTATGCACGCTCCAAAAGTGAAGCACTTAATATGAGTGAATTCAAACAACTAGTCACGCTCCGACAAGCGAGAGATGCGGACGTGTCAATGAGCTCCCGTCACCCGCGTGGGAAAGAGACAAACTGTAATTTTCTAACAATGAGAGTGACAAAGATGTAATGATTGTCAAAATAGATTAACATAAAATAATCGTTGTTAGGTTATGGCATAACTCTGGAAGTATTTTTTGTGCTCATTTTGTTGGAGTATAATCCATCCATAGTAAATATTATTGATAATAACCAGTTGGATGACCGGAGCTTAGTTAGGTAATTTTACAGTAATTACTGTTATTCGATTTCTGTTTTATTAAACTAAATGTCGTGTGACAACCCTAAAGATCAGAATTATCAGAAAAACATAGAACTTTAGTAACTTCCAAATCCAGAGACGATAATTAATGAATTTTTGATATGATTTTTTAAGTAAGTAAAAGAATATTTTTTTCTTGAAACTAACTTCGCTTACAGTATCAAAAGGTAATAAGACAGATATTTAGTTTTTTTATACAAAGTACAATATCTTTGTTATTTAAGAATTAGGAACATTGCTATTTGAAACTTAAATACTGTGTAACAATATACTGACGATAAGCAATAAAGTTTAAGCCAATAATTAAAGCATTTGGAGAAAATTAAGAATTTCACTTTTAGAAAAAAATTAAAGTCGGCACATTAATATGAATATCTTAAAAAGTATCATTAATTTGCATAGACAGACCTTGCTATTTCGTCGAACACCCCTAAAGCTATCTATTAATGCCATAAACTGCCTCCGGTTAATGGCATGTCCGATTTTGATGTAAAATTTCACACTGTGCACCAGTCATTTTACCGAAACCCGTGAACCGAACGAACGCGCAACTCCAAGCGTAAATATTTTCACGTCTTTTAAAACTTTTTTTTTCTCTTTTGCCATTTTGGCGCCCCCCTTGCCATCCGGCGCCTAGAGCGGCCGCTCCACTCGCTCTACCCTAGGTCCGGCCCTGTTTACACATGTGTCAAGCCAAAAAAATAATGATGAAGGTGTGGATAAAATTCACGCTTATTTGGGGTTTTCCTCAAGATAAAGCGTATCTATTTCTCATTCTGATCTCCGTGCTGCAAATATATGGAACAGTTACAACTAGTAGCAAATTCATGGAGCGAGTCCCTCCTGGCACTCTTAGTTGGGTTGGGTGTCATGTGGATACCTCGGTTCTCGGAAACATATCATGCGTAGTGACGTGAATTAAGCTGAACATTTTTATTATTTTGGTATGCCACGCGAAAGTTTTAATTTAATAATATCTGTAAAGTCGGTCATTAATGTTTTTGTACTTGAATCAAATTATTCAAGTGGCCATGGTCTCTGCTATTTAAGGTAAACAGCACTTCGAAAATTTCTTTCATTTTGTTTCTGAACGATACCGAATTAATTCCTAAAAAAATTACAAATATTTTTTTAATACCACGACGCGGTGGCATCAAGCATACGGCCCGCCTGATGGTAAGCAGTTACCGTAGCCTATGGACGCCTGCACCCCAGAGGATGCACATGCGCATTGCCTACCATTTAAGAACCTATAATTTACACACAGCGCCGGCCTGAGCCCTCGATCAGGGTAGAACGAAATCGGGTTTTAGCGCCCTTCGTAAGTAATGAAAATGAAAAAACTGGTGGTCCGCCTCGAACTCAGAACTCACGATTTCCTTGCAAACGATGTGACCAATATAACAAGACCCATTTCAAGATTTTTTTTCGCCTTCTAGCTCCACACCCCCTTGATCGATCCTACTTATATACGAACTCTCAAATTATATGTATCTCTGCTACAACCCCAATAAACATGAAGATCAGAAAAACGTCCCAGTAGCCGAATTTGTTTGTAAGAACTTCACTTCGCTTACGCTCCGCTCGTTCAATTAATCTGTCTTATCTAAGCTTAGGCTGCGTTTCCACCAGAGATGAGCGAAGATTTATCAGGCTTTATTTCGTACCTTTCAAGATCAAAAGAAGTGACTTAAAAAAATCATACTAACATTATAAATGCGAAAGTGTGTCTGTCTGTATGTTACCTCTTCACGCCTACCACTAAACCGATTTAGGTGAAATTTGGTATGAATATAGTTTGAGTCCCGGGGAAGGACATAATAATAATAATAAATACTCTTTATTGCACACCTCATACAGTTACAAGCACAAATTTTACAATTAGATAAATTTAGGTAGAGGTAACAACAGGCGGTCTTATCGCTAATGAGCGATTTCTTCCAAACAACCTTTATAGTAGTAGACATAGGATAGTTTTTATCCCAGAAATAATCGCTTAAGAGGGTGGAAGTTTGTATGAAATTGTTGCTCACTGTTGACTTAAAATAGCATATTCCCTAAATTAATATTTACTATTCGATTTAACCAAGGCGTTTTATTCATTAATTATGGCGAATGTTAATCCCTATCAGATAAGGACGTGGCAAAAGCAAGTAAATAATAAAATATAAACTTGATAAACCCAAATTGGATTAATCAATCGCTTAGAAAATTTTAAAGTACGTAACTTTTTCGGCGCCTTTATCGGGGTTAATTTCGCGTCTTTCAAAATTAAATCAGAGATTTAAAAACCAAAAAATAATTTTAATCATGATATAACGAATTGCTTAGAAAATTATAAAGAACGTAACGTTTTCGGCGCCTTTATCAGTCTATATTCCGCTCCTTTTAGAATAAATAAAAAGAAGCGATTTAAAAATAAATATTAAAATGTAATCCTGATAAACCCAATCCCTTAGAAAATTATAAAGAACGTAACTTTTTCGGCGCCTTTCAAAATTAAAAGCAGCGAGTTACGCCTAAAAAAATACTTGAAATAACAAAAATACCAAAAAAATATAACTGTACGTTTTCGGCGCCTTTAACAGTCTATATTTCGCGCCTTTTAAAATCAAAAGCAGCGATTTAAACAATAAATTATATGATGTAATCCTGATAAACCCAATGTTTTTGAAAATTATTAAAAACGTAACTTTTTCGGCGCCTTTATCTCGCGCCTTTCAAGAATAAAAGCAGCGAGTCACGCTTAAGAAAAAAAATTGAAATAACAAAAATACCAACATAAAAAACGTTACTTTTTCGGCGCCTTTATCAGTCTTTATTTTGCGCCTTTTAAAATCAAAAGCAGCGATTTAAACAATAAATAATAAAATGTAATCCTGATAATCCCCAATCTCTTAGAAAATTATAAAAAACATAACTTTTTCGGCTCCTGTATTTCGCGCCTTTCAAGATTAAAAACAGCTATTCACGGCTAAAAAAATACTTGAAATAACAAAAATACCAAAAAAATTATAACTGTGTTTTAGGCGGCTTTACTTCGCGCCTTTTAAAATCAAAAGCAGCGATTTAAACAATAAATAATAAAATGTAATCCTGATAAACCCAATCTCTTAGAAAATTATTAAAAACGTAACTTTTTCGGCGCCTTTATTTCGCGCCTTTCAAGATCAGCGCAAGCAGAAGAAGAGAGAAAAGCAGCAAGTCACGCCTAAAAAAAATGTTGAAATGACAAAAAACCAACAAAATTATATACAAAAAGGTTAATTACACCACACAGTGTGGAATTTTACAT
This sequence comes from Pammene aurita, assembly GCA_947086415.1. Taxonomy (NCBI): domain Eukaryota; kingdom Metazoa; phylum Arthropoda; class Insecta; order Lepidoptera; family Tortricidae; genus Pammene; species Pammene aurita. The sequence continues at coordinate 36,717,890 of OX352297.1, read as the reverse complement.
AAAAATCGGACATGGGTTAAATAATGGCGTAATATAAAGCTCAATTAATACTAAATATAAATATGTAATTCCTTATAGTTTTCAAGGAATCACATTTTTAAGATTGCTCTCAGAAACTCCAAAAAATCATAGAAGTGGTAATATTTCATGAATAGGTACGTGCCTTTATAAACTTTCGTGTAATATTAAACGTTATATCTCTTCCGACTGATAATTTTATGCCCAAAAATATCCTTAAAAAATTATTCTGATATGAGAAATTTGCAATTTAGTAGTTCAACTATTTAATTTTTTTAAATAAAAATCCAAAGGTATGCGGGATTAATTCTTAACTAGAGATCTTCTTTATACCATATTTAGTCGACATTATTAATTTGAATAACAGTAATGAAAGGATTTAGAATTTAAAGCAATTTAAATATTTGTGTTAGGGCTGCTACTTGGTAAAGCGCCTGATTCATCTAACATAGCAAAGTTACCACATAGCATTTTATTATTACGAAAGGGGTACATAATTAAAAAAACGTGACGTTAACCACCATCATTTGTGTATTGGACTCTATTGGAATCAGAGGACTCAGAGATTGAGAAATTGTGTACCTACCTACAAAACCTACTTAATCTAAATTAGAGAAAAGTGACATGGGCGTGATGGACAAAGTAATTCAAATCCTAGAAAACTTTCATACAGGTATCAGGGTCATTCAGGTATCAGAAGAGATCTTATTCTCACTTTCTCACTCACTTTTTTCCTTTAAAAACAGTATGGGAAAATGTCGCTTTAAAGTTTTGACTTGTTTCTTCACGCGTTAGCTTGTAGGATAGAGTTTTACCTTGCCTATGCACACTGTTTTTTTCATTCCATAGAGCGTTTGCGTCACAAAGTTTTGTGACAAAATATTTTTTTAAGACAAGCTTTTATCGCCGACTATACTTTTCTTTCAACAGTCGTCTCGTCTACTACTCATCGAGACGATTCTAACAAACCTCTAAGCACAATGAATGCATTGTTTTATATAACCTAGTCCTTATGGCTACCTCCATATCTCCATCATCAGACCAGCTCGATGGTACCAAAACATTGTAATGTCATCTGAGTTAAGTAGCTACACTATATTTCAGCTCAATTGGGCAGCAGGAAATGGGTCAAATTGAAGCACCGTGAAGTCCTCGATCTATACGTATGGTGTCCAATCACAGACTACCTACTAACCTACTAATAATAACCTATGATATATAATAATGACAGATGGGTTATGCACGCTCCAAAAGTGAAGCACTTAATATGAGTGAATTCAAACAACTAGTCACGCTCCGACAAGCGAGAGATGCGGACGTGTCAATGAGCTCCCGTCACCCGCGTGGGAAAGAGACAAACTGTAATTTTCTAACAATGAGAGTGACAAAGATGTAATGATTGTCAAAATAGATAAACATAAAATAATAGTTGTTAGGTTATGGCATAACTCTGGAAGTATTTTTTGTGCTCATTTTGTTGGAGTATAATCCATCCATAGTAAATATTATTGATAATAACCAGTTGGATGACCGGAGCTTAGTTAGGTAATTTTACAGTAATTACTGTTATTCGATTTCTGTTTTATTAAACTAAATGTCGTGTGACAACCCTAAAGATCAGAATTATCAGAAAAACATAGAACTTTAGTAACTTCCAAATCCAGAGACGATAATTAATGAATTTTTGATATGATTTTTTAAGTAAGTAAAAGAATATTTTTTTCTTGAAACTAACTTCGCTTACAGTATCAAAAGGTAATAAGACAGATATTTAGTTTTTTTATACAAAGTACAATATCTTTGTTATTTAAGAATTAGGAACATTGCTATTTGAAACTTAAATATTGTGTAACAATATACTGACGATAAGCAATAAAGTTTAAGCCAATAATTAAAGCATTTGGAGAAAATTAAGAATTTCACTTTTAGAAAAAAATTAAAGTCGGCACATTAATATGAATATCTTAAAAAGTATCATTAATTTGCATAGACAGCCCTTGCTATTTCGTCGAACACCCCTAAAGCTATCTATTAATGCCATAAACTGCCTCCGGTTAATGGCATGTCCGATTTTGATGTAAAATTTCACACTGTGCACCAGTCATTTTACCGAAACCCGTGAACCGAACGAACGCGCAACTCCAAGCGTAAATATTTTCACGTCTTTTAAAACTTTTTTTTTCTCTTTTGCCATTTTGGCGCCCCCCTTGCCATCCGGCGCCTAGAGCGGCCGCTCCACTCGCTCTACCCTAGGTCCGGCCCTGTTTACACATGTGTCAAGCCAAAAAAATAATGATGAAGGTGTGGATAAAAGTCACGCTTATTTGGGGTTTTCCTCAAGATAAAGCGTATCTATTTCTCATTCTGATCTCCGTGCTGCAAATATATGGAACAGTTACAACTAGTAGCAAATTCATGGAGCGAGTCCCTCCTGGCACTCTTAGTTGGGTTGGGTGTCATGTGGATACCTCGGTTCTCGGAAACATATCATGCGTAGTGACGTGAATTAAGCTGAACATTTTTATTATTTTGGTATGCCACGCGAAAGTTTTAATTTAATAATATCTGTAAAGTCGGTCATTAATGTTTTTGTACTTGAATCAAATTATTCAAGTGGCCATGGTCTCTGCTATTTAAGGTAAACAGCACTTCGAAAATTTCTTTCATTTTGTTTCTGAACGATACCGAATTAATTCCTAAAAAAATTACAAATATTTTTTTAATACCACGACGCGGTGGCATCAAGCATACGGCCCGCCTGATGGTAAGCAGTTACCGTAGCCTATGGACGCCTGCACCCCAGAGGATGCACATGCGCATTGCCTACCATTTAAGAACCTATAATTTACACACAGCGCCGGCCTGAGCCCTCGATCAGGGTAGAGCGAAATCGGGTTTTAGCGCCCTTCGTAAGTAATGAAAATGAAAAAACTGGTGGTCCGCCTCGAACTCAGAACTCACGATTTCCTTGCAAACGATGTGACCAATATAACAAGACCCATTTCAAGATTTTTTTTCGCCTTCTAGCTCCACACCCCCTTGATCGATCCTACTTATATACGAACTCTCAAATTATATGTATCTCTGCTACAACCCCAATAAACATGAAGATCAGAAAAACGTCCCAGTAGCCGAATTTGTTTGTAAGAACTTCACTTCGCTTACGCTCCGCTCGTTCAATTAATCTGTCTTATCTAAGCTTAGGCTGCGTTTCCACCAGAGATGAGCGAAGATTTATCAGGCTTTATTTCGTACCTTTCAAGATCAAAAGAAGTGACTTAAAAAAATCATACTAACATTATAAATACGAAAGTGTGTCTGTCTGTATGTTACCTCTTCACGCCTACCGCTAAACCGATTTAGGTGAAATTTGGTATGAATATAGTTTGAGTCCCGGGGAAGGACATAATAATAATAATAAATACTCTTTATTGCACACCTCATACAGTTACAAGCACAAATTTTACAATTAGATAAATTTAGGTAGAGGTAACAACAGGCGGTCTTATCGCTAATGAGCGATTTCTTCCAGACAACCTTTATAGTAGTAGACATAGGATAGTTTTTATCCCAGAAATAATCGCTTAAGAGGGTGGAAGTTTGTATGAAATTGTTGCTCACTGTTGACTTAAAATAGCATATTCCCTAAATTAATATTTACTATTCGATTTAACCAAGGCGTTTTATTCATTAATTATGGCGAATGTTAATCCCTATCAGATAAGGACGTGGCAAAAGCAAGTAAATAATAAAATATAAACTTGATAAACCCAAATTGGATTAATCAATCGCTTAGAAAATTTTAAAGTACGTAACTTTTTCGGCGCCTTTATCGGGGTTAATTTCGCGTCTTTCAAAATTAAATCAGAGATTTAAAAACCAAAAAATAATTTTAATCATGATATAACGAATTGCTTAGAAAATTATAAAGAACGTAACGTTTTCGGCGCCTTTATCAGTCTATATTCCGCTCCTTTTAGAATAAATAAAAAGAAGCGATTTAAAAATAAATATTAAAATGTAATCCTGATAAACCCAATCCCTTAGAAAATTATAAAGAACGTAACTTTTTCGGCGCCTTTCAAAATTAAAAGCAGCGAGTTACGCCTAAAAAAATACTTGAAATAACAAAAATACCAAAAAAATATAACTGTACGTTTTCGGCGCCTTTAACAGTCTATATTTCGCGCCTTTTAAAATCAAAAGCAGCGATTTAAACAATAAATTATATGATGTAATCCTGATAAACCCAATGTTTTTGAAAATTATTAAAAACGTAACTTTTTCGGCGCCTTTATCTCGCGCCTTTCAAGAATAAAAGCAGCGAGTCACGCTTAAGAAAAAAAATTGAAATAACAAAAATACGAACATAAAAAACGTTACTTTTTCGGCGCCTTTATCAGTCTTTATTTTGCGCCTTTTAAAATCAAAAGCAGCGATTTAAACAATAAATAATAAAATGTAATCCTGATAATCCCCAATCTCTTAGAAAATTATAAAAAACATAACTTTTTCGGCTCCTGTATTTCGCGCCTTTCAAGATTAAAAACAGCTATTCACGGCTAAAAAAATACTTGAAATAACAAAAATACCAAAAAAATTATAACTGTGTTTTAGGCGTTTTACTTCGCGCCTTTTAAAATCAAAAGCAGCGATTTAAACAATAAATAATAAAATGTAATCCTGATAAACCCAATCTCTTAGAAAATTATTAAAAACGTAACTTTTTCGGCGCCTTTATTTCGCGCCTTTCAAGATCAGCGCAAGCAGAAGAAGAGAGAAAAGCAGCAAGTCACGCCTAAAAAAAATGTTGAAATGACAAAAAACCAACAAAATTATATACAAAAAGGTTAATTACACCACACAGTATGGAATTTTACATAAAAATCGGACATGGGTTAAATAATGGCGTAATATAAAGCTCAATTAATACTAAATATAAATATGTAATTCCTTATAGTTTTCAAGGAATCACATTTTTAAGATTGCTCTCAGAAACTCCAAAAAATCATAGAAGTGGTAATATTTCATGAATAGGTACGTGCCTTTATAAACTTTCGTGTAATATTAAACGTTATATCTCTTCCGACTGATAATTTTATGCCCAAAAATATCCTTAAAAAATTATTCTGATATGAGAAATTTGCAATTTAGTAGTTCAACTATTTAATTTTTTTAAATAAAAATCCAAAGGTATGCGGGATTAATTCTTAACTAGAGATCTTCTTTATACCATATTTAGTCGACATTATTAATTTGAATAACAGTAATGAAAGGATTTAGAATTTAAAGCAATTTAAATATTTGTGTTAGGGCTGCTACTTGGTAAAGCGCCTGATTCATCTAACATAGCAAAGTTACCACATAGCATTTTATTATTACGAAAGGGGTACATAATTAAAAAAACGTGACGTTAACCACCATCATTTGTGTATTGGAGTCTATTGGAATCAGAGGACTCAGAGATTGAGAAATTGTGTACCTACCTACAAAACCTACTTAATCTAAATTAGAGAAAAGTGACATGGGCGTGATGGACAAAGTAATTCAAATCCTAGAAAACTTTCATACAGGTATCAGGGTCATTCAGGTATCAGAAGAGATCTTATTCTCACTTTCTCACTCACTTTTTTTCCTTTAAAAACAGTATGGGAAAATGTCGCTTTAAAGTTTTGACTTGTTTCTTCACGCGTTAGCTTGTAGGATAGAGTTTTACCTTGCCTATGCACACTGTTTTTTTCATTCCATAGAGCGTTTGCGTCACAAAGTTTTGTGACAAAATATTTTTTTAAGACAAGCTTTTATCGCCGACTATACTTTTCTTTCAACAGTCGTCTCGTCTACTACTCATCGAGACGATTCTAACAAACCTCTAAGCACAATGAATGCATTGTTTTATATAACCTAGTCCTTATGGCTACCTCCATATCTCCATCATCAGACCAGCTCGATGGTACCAAAACATTGTAATGTCATCTGAGTTAAGTAGCTACACTATATTTCAGCTCAATTGGGCAGCAGGAAATGGGTCAAATTGAAGCACCGTGAAGTCCTCGATCTATACGTATGGTGTCCAATCACAGACTACCTACTAACCTACTAATAATAACCTATGATATATAATAATGACAGATGGGTTATGCACGCTCCAAAAGTGAAGCACTTAATATGAGTGAATTCAAACAACTAGTCACGCTCCGACAAGCGAGAGATGCGGACGTGTCAATGAGCTCCCGTCACCCGCGTGGGAAAGAGACAAACTGTAATTTTCTAACAATGAGAGTGACAAAGATGTAATGATTGTCAAAATAGATAAACATAAAATAATCGTTGTTAGGTTATGGCATAACTCTGGAAGTATTTTTTGTGCTCATTTTGTTGGAGTATAATCCATCCATAGTAAATATTATTGATAATAACCAGTTGGATGACCGGAGCTTAGTTAGGTAATTTTACAGTAATTACTGTTATTCGATTTCTGTTTTATTAAACTAAATGTCGTGTGACAACCCTAAAGATCAGAATTATCAGAAAAACATAGAACTTTAGTAACTTCCAAATCCAGAGACGATAATTAATGAATTTTTGATATGATTTTTTAAGTAAGTAAAAGAATATTTTTTTCTTGAAACTAACTTCGCTTACAGTATCAAAAGGTAATAAGACAGATATTTAGTTTTTTTATACAAAGTACAATATCTTTGTTATTTAAGAATTAGGAACATTGCTATTTGAAACTTAAATACTGTGTAACAATATACTGACGATAAGCAATAAAGTTTAAGCCAATAATTAAAGCATTTGGAGAAAATTAAGAATTTCACTTTTAGAAAAAAATTAAAGTCGGCACATTAATATGAATATCTTAAAAAGTATCATTAATTTGCATAGACAGACCTTGCTATTTCGTCGAACACCCCTAAAGCTATCTATTAATGCCATAAACTGCCTCCGGTTAATGGCATGTCCGATTTTGATGTAAAATTTCACACTGTGCACCAGTCATTTTACCGAAACCCGTGAACCGAACGAACGCGCAACTCCAAGCGTAAATATTTTCACGTCTTTTAAAACTTTTTTTTTCTCTTTTGCCATTTTGGCGCCCCCCTTGCCATCCGGCGCCTAGAGCGGCCGCTCCACTCGCTCTACCCTAGGTCCGGCCCTGTTTACACATGTGTCAAGCCAAAAAAATAATGATGAAGGTGTGGATAAAAGTCACGCTTATTTGGGTTTTTCCTCAAGATAAAGCGTATCTATTTCTCATTCTGATCTCACTTGCTTACTATCAAGTGATATCAGACGTAAACTTTATCTTATCATTATTATTTCGTAGACGTTTATTGATACATTATGTACCTTGTAATCGATGCGAAGATTGACACGAGCATCACTTAATTTTACTAAAGAGAAAAAGTTAAGTTACTATTCTACCAATTAGTAAATGTTGAATGTAATTTCTTGATGGGGATATGAAATATACATTAGACGACTGACGATACCCGAGCAATGATAATGTAAAAAAAAATGTAACTATTTAATAGAAAGAGTAACAGTGGATGCGGAGTGGGCAGTGGATTTAATTTATAGTACATTACTGCAGAGACCAGTAAGTAAGCTTTCCTGGCTGAGTATTTAGTAGCCGTCCGAGTCGAAGACGAGGACGGCTATAATACGAAGCCAGGAAAGCTGATTACGGTCGAAGCATGTATAGTGCTTTTCTCAAACATGTAAGGAAATAAAATAAAATAAAACACAGGGGTATATGGGTATAAAAAATTATTTTATCATATTAGGTATATCGCTAAAATTAACACAGGGTTATTTACATTACATACAAAATAGTTGCAGAGACAAGTCTTTATATAAACTCAAGAGCAAAAATATTAGGTCACTTTGTATGAGAAATCAGTACAAAGTGACCCGTTACTTTTGCTCTTGAGTGTAGATATATAGTTATTGTATTAGATATATCAGCCCATTATAGTTACTATAATAGTTCATAATTATACTAAACTATTTAAGGGCTCACACACACACAAGAGACTTTTCTCGGCTACTATTTTGCCCTTCATACCTAGGAAGAGTTGTGAAATGTATGGTGCCCCATACATTTCACGACTCTTCTCTTTGTATGCGCATAAAGTGTAGCAAACTGCGACAAAGAGAAATAAATCGCTCTGAAAATAAGTTGATCGTGCATACGCCCCCTAAAAGTTTTAATTATAAATCATTTCAAAAGGTTGGCTGCTATTGCCAGTTTCGATTCAATAGACACTGCAACATGGTACACCGTCATATCTTTCAGCTCAACCTTTAATACAAAATATAATTTAGAAAATCATTATACTAGTTTCTGAACGATATGTCACAACGAGAACGACCCAACGACCCAATGGAAATTGACATTTATAATAACCTTAAATATTTTTTCAACATATCGGAACTCGGACGTCGCAATATTCGTTGGGAATAAGGGAACAAACAAACATAAAGTGGCTACCTATTTACATTAACTGTACAGTACAACATTCATAAAAATGAAATCATGAGGGGACTACCTACAGGTAAGATTGAAATGCAAAGTCTTACTAATACTTACTAAACATTCTTAGTGTCTAAGATATGACCACTTACTTATATTACGTACTTTATCATACATTTAGAATCAATCATAACGTGAAAACTTTGTCAAAGTTATTATTAATTTATGTTGAATGTGATATTGGACATGTTAGGACAGTTACTTATAGATATTTTTATTGTTTTTCCAGGAACAGAAATGTTGGTTTGTTGTATATCTGTTGAAGAACCTGCTTGTGATGGTACGATATGTGCGGTGGACTGCTCGCTATTTCCAACATCTTGATGAGAAGGCGGTGGCTGGGGATTTGATTCATGCAGTGATGGTTGTGGACAATCTGTCAAATTTTGAACCTGGCAATATGTACTTGAAGATGAAGGTTGAACTTGAATGGATGGAGGTTGTTTTACATTTTGCCGAATGAAACCTGGAGGATCTTTGGAGCAGCCTGGTTGTGGATTTTCATACAAAGATTCATAATTCTGATGCGAAGAGTTGTATTGATTTTCTGTGTTTGTGCTACTTCTTAATTTTATGTTTTCTGTAATGTTTTTTGATATTTTGTCCTTGTTTCCTATGGAGTCTTCAATGTAACCTTCTGCAACCTTATCCGACTTCCAGCCACCATGCCTTTTAAGAGCTAGAAGGTCGGCTCCAGAGTCTGCTAGAAGTGTTGCTGAACTACGTCGGAAACTATGTCCAGTATATAAGTGCGGGTCATCTAAATTTTAAAAAGTTGCAATTTTCTTAGGCATTGAAGCTATGGTATGCCGTCCAATTACTTGTTTAGTGCATTTGGAATTCTTGTAATTGAGAAACAATCTATCAGTAATTGTGTCCTTGGGCCGCAAGTCATAATATTTTTGAAAAATATTTTTAAATTCATCCCGGACCACAAATGATCTATCTATTTTTGTCTTAGTGTCTCTCAATTGGATTACGATTATATCGCCTTGAAATTCAATGTCTTTGGTAGTAATCATACTTAATTCCAATCCTCTGCATGCTCCTGTTATGCCCAAGATCATGGCTACCTGTAATAGATAATAGTAGATATATATTTCATTACCTAGGCTTTTTTATTAAATGAATTAAGACTTTTTTGTAAATATTCAGTCATAAAATTAATATGTAGAATATGTTATTGGTGTCCTGATTAGTTTTAGTTAAGTTTTTTGTTAGGTAGGTACATTCATTATTATTTATTAAATTATAGTCAGACCAAAACTTTTTTTGTTATTTTTTGTATCTTATTAGTGCAAATGTGGTTTTGCTAGGACACTGGACAGAGCAGTAAATTATCAAGATTATGTAGTTACTTCATTTTTATGCAAGTAGGTATGTAAAATATGATTAAATAGTCAGATTTGCTTACCTTTATAGCAAGATATGTATCATCAGGTGCGCAGTTGAGGAAGGTTTCTATGTTTTCACTGCTAAATATTCTTGCTTTCTTGGCCTTGTACCCAGCTGAATTCCTTTTTAACCAAGCACGTAAGTTTGAAAAACTCTGCATGTCAATATTATGTTTCAGCTGCATTGTAGCCTTCATCATGGAATACATTGCCCATAATGATGATGGCTTTTTCGATTGAGCCATTTCTGTGAAATAGGCCAGGAAAACTGTTTCCGAAAAGCTATGTGCATTTTTATCTGCCCTCCATTTAAGGAAACTTTCGTAACATGTGATATACCTCTCTTTTGATTTAGCTGGCAGCAAATTGTTTAAAGCTAATTGCGCCTCGGCTCGTAGTTCCGGAGGGGTCCCATCAATTTCCATGTCGTTTTCGTCAGAAGTCATTTTATTAAAAATTTTAATACTATCCAAGTATCCAAGCAAGATAAAATTATTCGTTATCGATGAAAGAAAACGATGCAATAAAATATGTGTATTTTCCCTCCAATTTTTTTTTTTATGTTCGTATTTTTCTTTCAACTTGTTACCGGTTATTCGAGATTAAACTGTCTTTGTCGATTTATTGTAACATATTCGGTTTTAAAATAAAGTTTTTGGTGTGTTAATAATAGTTTTATTTATAAGTATTACTTTTTGTACCTACATAAAAACCGGAAAACACAGAAAAATATTGCTGACCTTTTTTTTCTGGCAGAATGACTCGAGCCTTTGGCATAGTAAGATTGATCAAAAATTTAAAACAACTTCAGTTACTGGCTGAGTGATTTAATGTTGTATGAAAATCCTTTACGTACGTCGCGCTGAACCTGCCTTGGAATAGAGTCCCTACTGGTCTCTAATTACTAACGTAACAGGAACATTTCCGAGCATGTTTGAGAAAATGTTATTTACATAAGTTGTGTTGATTTTATTTATTTTGAATTGTAATGTATTGTATATTTTATTGTATTTTAATGTAACTATTTTTTTTGTAGCTAAGCGGATGAGGTATTCAAAATGACCTGCACACGCTTTTTTTATTCTCGTGGCAACAAAATTGTGTGAAGTTCAGTAATTCTGCTATAGACTGTATAAAGAAAATAATAGTTTAAAAAACTAAAAAACACGCTTTTAGCACGCACTAAAAATTACAAAATGTATTGTCATCAGAACTCAGAGCGTGTGCAAAATTTCATCCTAATGGAAGACCGGGAAGTGGGTCAAATTAAGATTCCAAGATTTTCTTACATACATAGTTAGTTACAAGTGAAGCTAATAAAAGCGTGTTAAAAAGAAAGAGACACACAGCTATAAACAGCACATAATAAAGATATTTTGACGGAACTTGTATCCACTGTGAACGATGACCGAAATGCGTGTATATTTTTTTAAGTAGTTTATAAATAAACGACCGATTTTACTACCAATACCAATCCTTTTGAAAGAGGGGAAATAGTATGAAAAGCCACTCCAGGCTTAAAACTTTGTGGTTACTGGTAGGTTAACATTAACTACAACAATATTGCTTTGCTTTTCCGCGGTATGAAAATGAAAATGAAAATTTATTGCATTGCAGATCATGCGTAATACATAATATTTTATGTGGTTTTATATATATATTTACAAGGTCGTCATGTCTTACTGTAATACAGCATGCAAATGTGAGAGATATGGCATTAAATTACGCATTACACTAATATACATTATAATTAATATACATTAGCGTATAATAAATAACGTGCTAGTTGATTAGTGACAACCCGCTATACTTATTTGCATATTTTTGTATGCATTAATGTTGTCATAAGTCATAATAAAACTACATAGTTGCCTCAGAGGTTTTGGCCTCTAGATGACCCGTGTCGCGAACGTTAAATTATATTTAATGAACCAAGTGCATCAAGTTCTATACTTGTCTTTACCTCTCATACATTTGGTTGACGTGCCTTTGTGGAATCTGCTTTTTGTACTCTGAATAAAATATACTATATCTTAAACGGTGAGGATGGTCTCAATATTTGGACCATTTCAAACATGATTTGTGTCAAGTATATCAAGATGGCTTAAGCTTTTTACAGCAAGGCATTATATAAAGAACTTTCAAAAATTTACGTTTATATAGTTTTCATACCTTTTTCTGTTCTTCAGATCGTTCTGCATCCTTTACTCTGGTCGTAACATAGATTATATTTATACTATGCACAATAAATGAAATGCTATATACAAAATAATATCCATATGTCTTCAAAATCAACCCGGAGAGGCTTAGTCCTATTGGTATTCCAACAAAAGTAGAAAATTGAACAAATCCCAAACGGTACGTCCTGTTTTCCTCCGTTGTAATGTCTCCGATGTAACTGAACATGCCCATAAAGAATGTTGCCCAACCGCCACCAATACCGAGTATACATACTTCCGAAAATATCTGGGCTTCTACTGGCAACTGGTAGAAAAAGAACACATTTATTATGTTCATAAGGCATGCCAGTAACTCTGCAAACATTGGTGCCATCATTAATGCAATCCTTCTTCCCGTCTTGTCGCTCCAGGCCCCGACGAATAGAAGAATTGTACACGGTAATAAGGATGACAGAACACTTTTCCACGCCACTTTGTGGGCCACATATTTTTGCACTTGTTGCTCGTATAAGGTATTGTTGTCTGAATCCTGGTTTCTAAGGGAATTGCAGATCTCGTTTCCAAGATTCAGATTAACACGACAAGCTTTTTCTAGCTGAAGAGTTTGAGAGCTGATCATTGCAAGAACGGCCGCGGAGAGATAAATAACACCAGCTGGTTCAACTGTAATGCTTTTAAATATTCTTTTGAGACTGCCATTTGTCTTTCCTTTAGCTTCAACTCTCAAAGGTTCGGCTTCAGCACTAGTTTCGGCCATTGCAACGTTGATGATTAGTTAATCAGTGTTTCAATCTACGTCGCCTACGTACTACTGGCAATTACTTTATTTAAAGTCTAATATATGATAAAAGATTACAATTAATCTATGAACCCAGATTAAATTATTATCATTATTTAAGATAGGGCAGGCACCATAAGACATTCCTGAATTTGGATACGACAACAGATATATTTTTTGATAAAGTAATCAATATTCGTCATTATCATTATCTATTCTATATATGTATTACTAAAAACTTTCGAGTGTGTATGTATATATGCTACCCAATGTTTGGTATAGAAACATTTTAACGAAACTGAAAAATAAATGTTTATGTTTGCTAAAATACAGTCTTCAAACAAAAAATCATGATAAAATATATCTGGTTGCCTCTTGCCTATTGAGAAAATGTAGATAAATTTAATTGACATGACGAATAAACCCAGTTTCGTATTATTAATTCGTGGTTTGGTTACTATCTATACATATAATAAAGCTGAAGAGGGTCGAAAGTCTGTACATGGAAGATAATCGCAAAAAAGTTGGCTGGGGATACTTAGAATCGATAACAGAACACGTTCCAACAATTTTTAGAATTTTTGTCTGTTTATCTGTTTGTCTGTTTATCTGTTTGTCTGTTTATTTGACCGCGCATCACGTGAAAACGGCTGAACGGATTTCGATGAAATTTTGTATAGAGATAGTTTGAGTCCCGGCAAAGGATAATATATAGTTTTAATCCCGAAAATCAACCCTGGTGGGGGTGAAAATGGGGTTGAAAGTTTGTATGGAGAATTTTTAACCGCTGAAACGATTTAGATAGAAATGAGTATGGAGATAATTTGTGTCTCGAGAAACGTCATAGGATAGTTTTCAAACCCTTGTGGGGGTGAAAAGGGGGTTGGAAGTTGGTATGAGGATTTTTTTACCGCTGAACAGATTTAGATGAAAATTGGTATAGAGATAGTATGGGTCTCGAGAAAGGACATTGGATAGTTTCATCTTGAACCCCCCCCCCCCCCCCCCACCTTACTTTAGAACCGTAGGTCCAAAAAGTTTGAAAAAAATAATGGAAGTGAAGTGAAATTTTGTGTAGAGATAGTTTGAGTCCCGGGAAAGGACAAAGAATAGTTTTCATCCCGAAAATCAACTCTGGAGGGGATGAAAAGGGGGTTGAAAGTTTGTATGGAGATTTTTTAATAGAAATTAGTATGCAGATAATTTGAGTCCCGAGAAACGACAGAATAGTTTTCATCCCGAAAATAAACCCTTTCACGCCGAAAAGGGGGTTGGAAGTTGGTATGACGATTTTTTAACCGCTGAACTGATAAAGATGAAATTTGGTATAGTATGGATCTCAAGAAAGGACAAAATGATAGTTTTCACTCCGAAAATCAACCCTAAAGGGGTGAAAAGAGAGTTGGAAATTTGTATAGGGAATTATTAACCGCAGAATCGATTTAGATACAATTTGGTATGGAGATAATTAATTAAAAAAGGAAATAAAATGGTTTTATCTCGGAAATTATCCTTTAAACGGATACAAATGGGTGAAAGTTTACATGCGGAAGAAACAACCAATAACCGCTGTCCGTATTTAGATGAAATTTGGTATTTAAATAATTTGTAATTTGTAATGCTTTAAATTTACCTTTACCCCCTCTTAAAAAATATTTGAAAATGTCATGAATGTCAAAGGGTTATTGCAGGTTCGAGTATTATATATGACGGACAAAGATGCATGGCCCAAACCAAACATTTATAGGACACCGTTTAGGTAGGAAAACATATCAAACGTTTTGTGAAGCAGTCAGATTAGGATTTATATTTCTTTATAATTAAACAATAGGTACATTATCTGTCTCTCAAGCTGTTTTGATATGTCTTCTTGAAGAACTACGCATTATTTTGTATCTTTAAGATCTAATAATGTATTACTGTTTTGAAAAAAATAAGTCCCGTCGAGTATCTTTTCGGTCATAATACTTCTTGGGCCAGAGGTGTAGGGTTAGAACCGTTGGTAGTTTTGGAACGAAGTTCCTTATTGGACGGTTCGCGGATGGGGGGCTAGGTGAAAAAAAGTCACGTGACCGTCACGAAAAAGCGTCACGTCACGAAAACGCGACACCCATACGATTGAGAAACATGTAAAATGGAATGAAATAAAAAATATATAAAATAGAATAAAGTGAAGTGAAGTGAATTGTAGTGAAAGTGAGAAGTGACAAAGTGATAAAAGTGAAAAAAGTCGAGAACCTAAAAGTAAAAAATGTCAAAAATGGCAAAATTTCAAAAATTTCATTAATTTCAAAAATTTCAAATTCAAAAATTTCAAAAATATCAAAAATTTCAAAAATTTCAAAAATTAAAATTTGCATATAAATGCAAAAAAAATTAAAACCACAAAATTTACGAAAAAGTCAAAAATGATATAAAATTAAATAACATAACTTCGTTCCAACAGAGTGTTCCACGACACTCACGTATTTTATTTTTCTCTGACGTTCATTAGTGCATTGTAATGTGCTTACCTTGAAGTATGTAATTACCACAATTATTGCAACCAGTAACGTAACATCAGTGTATTATCTGTGACAGTGTGGTAAAAACGTATGAAAATTCATTACCTACGGTAACGTAATCAAAATCCGCCCTCCCCCTCCCGACCCCCGGCACGCATGGTGTCAGTGGATTTTTAATATGTGTGTAGGTAAAGCAGTGCATGCTTCTGTACATAATTAGGCCTTTTTACGTAACAGTTACATAAACTACTATTTATCTCTTTTTAGGGTTCCGTAGTCAACTAGGAACCCTTATAGTTTCGCCATGTCCGTCCGTCTGTCCACGGTCTAGCTCAGTTACTGTTCGCACTAGAAAGCTGAAAGTTAATGATAAGAACTTTCAATAAAAACTATATTGAATAAAATCGGTTCAGCCGTTTTTGAATTATCAGTCAAAATCGCGTAGTGAAAGGATGTGCCGGATAGTAGACTGACGTAAGCGTCGCTAAATATCCCTTAATAAACGACCGTTTGAACGGATGTTTCGTAACAGGGCGGCATTTACGGCATTGGCCGGTTTTTTTTGCATTGTTATCCCGGAAATCACCCCTTAAGGATTACTAATTCCTCAAATAGAAAAAAAACATTTCTGCATTTGTGACACCCCCCCCCCCACCCCATTTCAACCGCGCCTGTTCTTACCTTTCATGCTTAGACTGATGTTATTTGCCGTGGACATGGACGTATAAATACAAAAGTGGTCCTGTATCGTCCGATATACACCTACTATTCTATGTCGTTTAAATCATGCCAATAAAAATTAATAGGATAAATCCATCTGTCAACTTTACTTCAAGTTCCGCCTCCAGGGTAGCGGGAGAGAAATTAGGGGTGAATTAGCCGCTTACTGACACAGACCGAATTCCACGCGGGCGGAGCCGCGGGCACAGCTAGTTATTAATATTTACCGAGTCATATTTTGCACTTCTTCATCAACATAATATGTAAGCTATTGTCGCCGGTGCAATTCCCATGCCTGTTTGTCATTTGTCTTCTCTTTTACAGCCTGATACGGCACGACGTTTATTATTTCCTTTACTTGATCCATGTATGCTCTCCTTGGCTTTCCTGACTTCCTTTTTGCTTCAACTGGTAGAGGGTACCTCTATAATGTTTCTTATAAACTCGTCGTGTCATCGCAGGTGTCCAAGCATCTTCCCTCTTCTGCTATCTATTGGTATTGTATGGTGCTATGGTTATTTTGCACTTATTTGGTACTTCTATCTATCTCCTCCTAGCCGTTTTCGGCTACAGCGACTGCATTCTACCGCTTAAAACGACGCTGGTGCGCTCTTAAGTCACTGATATAGTCAATTTATGCAGTAAATGTGCGGCCACACTCGCTGCAAGTCAGCAGCCCTCCGACATAGCAGTATTTTATTGCCACAGTTGGTCTGGCCTTTAGCTCGTCGCGCTTAGCGTCGAGCTCTGTGCGTAGCCTGGCCTCGAACTCACGCACGCGCACCTGAGTGTGCACAGTATGCCTCCACTGTGGACGGTCACTAGCAAGAGTTTGATACTTATTTAATAATGGCGACATTGACCTTCCAAGGTAAAACGTTACCTGTATTACAAGATGTAAAGCATTGAATTACCTTGCATTTGCATATCTACCCATTTTATCGGTTCTAAATATATCTTTTTAATCTTGACTAACAATTGTACCTACGGATGCTGCATTTACACACCTATACCCTTTTCCTATGTGTACTCATTACAATTTATAAATTATACATTATCTATTCACATTTTTTATAATACCACATTTTGCTACTATTTATGTCCATATAACTGCAGTAGGTGGGTGCCCCAACTTAAATACCCTCGCCGCTACACAAAAGAAGATGGTCCCCATAGTCAAAACACTGCCATCCTCTTTGACAAGCTGTTTGTTTGTTTGTAAACAGGAATTATATTCCCATTTACCTACATATCTCCACAACTAATCTACCGATTCAATCTTCGGATACAATTGCGGTATTGTGTAAATGAATTGCGAAAGCGTCTAAATAGATTTTAAATTACTTACTGTTGGGTTTTTCTTAAAGTTCGAAAGTTTTAAGTTATTACAGTAATAATTTTAGCTAGATAACAAACAAAACGTATTAACTTACCTTTTTTTGTTCTTCAGTTCTTTCTGGATCCTTGAGTCTGCATGTAATATATAGCATATTTAAAATATGCATTATCAATGCAATGCCGTATACCACATAGTAACCAAACTTCTTCAAAACAAGTCCAGAGAGTCCCAGTCCTATGGGTAATCCGATGAATGTGAAAAACTGCACAAAACCCAATCGATGCGTCCGGTTCTCTACTGTAGTTATATCTCCTATGTAACTAAACAAGCCCAGAAAAAGTGTAGCCCAGCCTCCAGCTATGCCAACTAACGTCACGTCTAAAAATATAAGGACTTCAACGGGTAATTCATAGAAGAAAAACACGTTGACGACGTTGCTAATACAGTGTAACATCTCTCCAATCATAGGAAATACAATCACTAATATCCGCCTACCAGTCTTGTCACTCCAAGCCCCAATGAACACAAGAATGACACACGGAAACACAGATTGAAGAACGCTTTTCCAGGCTAATCTCCGAGCTAGATATCGCTGAACTTGCTTCTCATATACACTGTTGTTGGCCGAGTCTTGGCTCCTGAGGGAGGTACATATTTCGTCTCCAAGATCGAGGTTTACTCGACAAACCTTCTCCAGCTGAAGCGTCTGTGAGCATGTCAGCACAAAAACACAGGCACAGAGATAGACGGAACCGGTTGGTTCGACTGTAATGTACTTGAATAAATTCAAGGCACGTTTGAAACGACTATCGGGCTTCTTTTCTTGTGTTTTAGGCTTTAAAAGTTCACCTTCTGCTGTTTTATACATCGTATCGTTTTACTTTGTGGGAATGTTTAAATTTAACATTAATTATTATTGGTCATTGATGTAAATAAGTGTCTCGACCTAAGCGACCTATTTATTACTAGCATCGTATTTTGATTCATGTACAACGTTATCATGAGATTAATTTTAATCACTTAATCATTGACCGGTGTGTCCTCATTGACAATACAATAATTAAAGTCAACATATTTACAATAACAACATAAGTACGAGTGTTCGCAACCTTGGATGTGGCGCCCCAGCGATAACTTTCCGTGATGTCCGTGCACATCCTATACCTATTTTCACACAAAAACCCGTATGCATGCCGATATCCGAGGGTAAAATAAAGGTACCTATTAGCTATATTTATTTTACTATTTATTAATCTATCTATCAAATTAGATGGTGTAAAAGGCTAAAATTTTATCAACAGAAAAATTTCTTTGTGTCCCACATACATATACATATTTGGGATAAATAACCAAAACTTGGGATGATAGGTTTTGGGTGGCTTTATAGCCAAAACACTAAATGTGTTCAAAATTGTGAGCTTGTGGGTCTGCTAGAAGTACCTTAGATATATGATGATCTTGTCAATGAGTCAGTGACGAAACTAAAGAAATTTGGCTATTATGTTGAAATTAAATGATTTGAAAGTACGTCCTTGCGTTATGGCCTAAAATTTCAGACCTCTAGCTTTTTCCACAACAGTAAGGTAGGTAGGATTAATGTAGTTAAATCAGAAAACTGTGTCGCTTACCAAAAACATTCAGAATCACGATGAAGTTAAGAAAAACGTATCACGGTAGTGCCTAATGGCGTTATTAAAAAAAGTAGAACTTAAAATGCTGGTGACAATCATTTGCTATTTAACCGTTAACTGTATTTTCAACATTTTGCTAGTCTTGCTTTAGTGGTTATATTTTTTGTTTATGCTGTAAGGATAATTGGCGAGACAATACATTCTTATCTTCTTTTTAAACAATTAGTGGTTCTCTGTCCAGCTACATAAGTCACGCAAAACATGGTTGAGTTGCTGGCTACTAATAGTTTTTGCATTCAACGTAGGCTGTAATGTGGCTATAATATATATATGGATGTTACACTTTATCTCTACCTTTCCCTCTTCCTTTTTTTATCCGTTGTTTTGAAAAAAAAAACATTTTATTCCTCAAACGTTTAATTTCATGTAATTTAACAAGTAATAACAAGTGACAATAAAGATTTTAATACACTGATCCTAATTAATATTCATACGTGTGCTAACTCGGGGCACCAATACTACAGTGATGTAGCAAATTATTTTATCGACTAAAAATATATCGACGTTACTGTCAACATTTAGATGTAAGTCAATATAAATAAATATTATTTATTCTCTTCGTAACAATCGTAGCGGTATATTACCTTATATATTATTATTACTCCAGCATATGAATTGCACTGACAGAAAATTGTGTTATTAACCGATTTCATGATTTCGAAGGAGGAGGTTATCAATTCGTCGGGATCTTTGTTTTTGCTATTTTTTTTATGTATGTTCACCGATTATTCGAAGACGGCTAGACCGATTTGGATTTTTTTTTTGTTCAAAGTCAAAGTCAAATAGTTTATTTGTACAACATGGGTATATAGTACAAACAGAGGTACAGGTCTTACAGAAATAGAGTAGCACCACCATGTCGGGTCGCACCACCATCTGTAACTACATGTTAATATTGATTGCAATCGGACAAAAAACCCTTAAGGCCCTACTTTGACTGCAAAATACCTATTCCTAAACCACGCCTACGGGGCCCCACCCTTCAAATTAACACGCACACATAAAAAGGTCCGCCGCGCTTGGAAAAATAAAGCTCTATCTAGCGTAATAGTTGTTAACTACCACTGGATTCAATCGGCCACAAAGTTAATATGAACCAAACACCGCCAGATGGCGCTGTTCTTATAAACAAAATGTTTATTGTTCTGTCCCATTTAAGTATTATTTAAATGTAATAATAATATAGTTACTGTTGTCATAAAAAATCTATAGGACTACGTGCCTATACTTATTTTAGTTTTTCGGAAGAAATTAGATGCATAATGATTTAAAAAAGTATTTTTTTTCTTAACCCAATATTTCTAAGTATTGTTTTGATAAGTACCGATAAAACATAATAAAAACCTTAACTTTAGAACAAGTTTAGCAAGATAGTTTCTAGATTTTGAAGGAGGAGATTCTCAATTCATCGGGATTTTTTTTTGTTTTTTATTATTTTTTTATTTTTATTTATTGATGTTCAGGACAACAACAGCCTTAAATAAGAGTATTACATATAAATGGTTACATAACAGATGGCCAATAACAGTTATCCATAAATTACATTGTACATAATAACTTATTAATATGTAATGTAGGTAAGTATTAATTGCTAGGAAACAGTACAAAAATGAAGTGTACAAAGTGTGTTTTGTTTTTTTTTATGCTCACCGATCATTCGAAGACGGCTCAACCGATTTAGAAAATTATTTTTGTGTTTGAAAGAGTATACTCTACGATTGGTCCCATTGCCACCAGGAGTGCGATTTTTGAATCTCACCAAGTGACTAATTCTCACCGATGTGAGTGATTTACTATCGGAAATCACTCACATCGGTGAGAATTAGTCACTTGGTGAGATTCAAAAATCGCACTCCAGGTCAGGTTCTGATTATGGGATCCTGGACTAATCGAGGGAGCTCTTCAAATATTATATGCACACCTATGATGATTTTAGTGTTTTTTACAGTAACCCGGGAATTTGCTTTTGGAAAGGTGGAGAATAAGTGAAGTCTGTTCTTTTTTGTTTAAAATTATTTTTTATTATATTTGAAATGGCTAAACTGATTCTGATGCGGTTTTCAGAAAAGTATTTGTTATAGTCTGGAAAAGGTTTTTAGTATAGGGTCAGATGGTCGTCAGTGGGACACTTTTTTTTAGTGGCCATAACCAATGACCATAAGAGGTTATATCAAGAAGGATAGCATACTTAATTTAATGTAGTTTTTGTTTGGTTTTGATTTTTTCAGTTTTTATTGAATCATATTTGTCAGTCACGACAAATCCCACTAATATCATACAAGAAACATCATTTACAAGCTTAGCAAGATATTTAGGGTGGATCATTCCACCTCCATCCCCCACTACTTAGCCAGGCTGTTGGGTTATTTTTCTGACAGATATAGTAAGATTAAAATCGAAACAATACGAAACGTATCCAGATATCTTACAGTTGAAACACAAACTGACGCGGGTGAAGTCACAGGTAAAATTTGTTTGTGATTATTTTTTACTAATAACAAGTAGATATTATATATAATAACATGGTAAAAAAGACAAGAAACAAAAAAATATTAATACGTTATTTCTCTTCAATAATCAATATTAAAAAAAATATGATGAAACCACAATACAACTAAAATGCCATTATTATCGATCTTTATACGCTGTAACTAACAACTATAGTACAGTCAAGTGTAAAAATATGGGTGTACTCATCTTACTCAAAAATATGTCCCATAGTATCTTATTCCGTTGTAATAAGTGCGTAGTACCATATTTATGAGACGATTTTTTCGATACGTATTTTTGTACTTGACCTTACATTAATAATGTTTTCAATGCCCGTCATAAACTGAACAAGAACAAAATAAATGTAAACTTTATATAATAATAAAGCCGAAGAGATAAGATTTTTCAACCTTACTTACCTACTATTTCTACTCTGATTGAATTTTCTACTTTCATAAAAATATAAAAATATGAGTTTATAAAAAGTGAAATCTGGGTCGTGATCCTGAACCACTTTTTCTGACTTTGTAACTGATCACCATTATATATATTATTACATATTATAGTCTGGCCAGCCAACGAACGCAGTAGCAATGTACAGCGAACAAAAGTATGTCAACACTAAGAATCAGTGAAAAAAGCAGCAATGATCATCAAATTATATGTTTTTAATTTTAGTTGGTATTTCCGCCCCTTTCATTTGGTGACATTTACGGTGTGTAAAAAGGAGACGGATATATTTCGTCTGGTCTGTCATCAATTGCAACAGATAATCTGATTGAGGCAATTGACATATGCCTTAAAAGTGAATTTAAATTTAATTGGGAACGTTGCAGGAGTTCTATCTCACTCGCGCTTAAGATGAGAGAGTGAAATGCACTAGAAACAAATTCAATGTGAATTTAAATGTTCGTCATGAAATACGGTGTCTCATCACAAAGGGTTGCCACATGTACGTATTTTGAATTTGCCGCGCGTTTCTACTGACAGAAATGGTTTGCCAGACTATATTATATCAAGATCTTTGGATATTTTTCCGCGAAAATTATTTTGAACATTTATTTGGTTTAGACGTGTTGTAAGAGCGGGTATTTAAAGGATTTTACAGAATAAATTAATAAAAAGATGTTGACTGACACGAGTGTTTATTTTGAAGTAAGTAAAAAAAAATTCAAATAAAAATAAAAAAAATATAGAAAACTTAACAAAGGAGTAGTCCAACACAACAGAGGTTATTATCTACAACAGCCGCCCTTAATCGAAGTTGTGTCAGACAAACACAAAATAATAATTAAGTTTCTAAACCTAGACTTAATTAGTACACCGTTTATGAACAATAGGCCCAAGTGGCTTAGTAAGTACATCAACAGGCATATCGCTACTTTTTATATATTCTAACTTAATAACATTATTAGACACCTTCTCCCTAATAAAGTGAAACCTGGTGTCTATGTGCTTCGTCTTGCTGTGGTGTACTGGATTTCGAACGAAGTTAATGGCACTCTGACAGTCAGAAGCTAAGTTAACCGAATAAAGTTTACCTGTTATTTCGTAGATGAACCGACGTAAATAACACGCTTCCTTCGTGGCAGACGCTAATGCCATGTACTCGCTCTCTGCCGAGCTTAAAGCAACGGTAGGTTGCTTCTTAGACTCCCAGGATATTGGACCTCCACTTAACTTGTATATCCGGTATATGACCTTCTGTCGATCGGACAGTTTGCAAAATCTACCTTTAGGTACTGCAGAACCCTTTTTGCAGCAAACCAATGTTCCTTAGTAAAACACGTATTAAACTGACTTAAAAAACTTGTGGAGTAAGCGATATCGGGTCGTGAGTTTACCGTCAGATACATGAGGCATCCTATTAGGTTCTGATAAGGATAAGACTCACCGATTTGACCTTCAGGTCTTCTTTCCATATTCTTTTTAACTAACGGAGTGTCCACTGCCTTACAATCTTTTATGTTAAACTTTTCTAATATAGAAAGAATATAATTGCGCTGGTTAACTTTAAAAGTCACGGAATCGTATTCTATTTGCAGTCCCAAGTAAAATTTTAATATTCCAAGATCTTTTAGTGAAAAATATTTCAACAAATCTTTCTTGACAATGTCAAATGTCAAATCCGATTTAAAGAAGACTATTATGTCATCGACAAAGACACCCAATATTACGAGTTATTGACCAAAAAGTTTCGTATACACGCAGGGCTCCGAAAGAGTTCCTGTAAAACCTAATTTTAAAAGCGTTTCATTTAGCTTCTTGTTCCATGCTCGCGGCGCCTGTTTAAGGCCGTAAAGAGATTTCTTGAGCAAACAAACCTTGTTTTATTTGCCTATTTCTATGAAGCCGAGAGGTTGCTCCATAAAGACTTCTTCTTCTAAATCTCCATTAAGGAACGCAGTATCAACGTCTAAGTGCTTCATTCTTAAACCCATCTCTGTAGCTAACGCAAATAACGTGCGGAGGGAAGAATGGCGGATCACTGGTGCAAATGTTTCATCGTAGTCTACTCCCTCAACTTGATGAAAGCCCTTGACGACCAGTCTCGCTTTGTACTTCGTGATATTACCGTAGGCGTCCTTTTTAATCTTGTAAACCCATTTACATGGTATAACCTTTTTGTTAGGTTTATCTAATAAATCCCATGTATGAAGTTTCCTCAACGAACTGTACTCATTAGCCATGGCGTGGTGCCACTTATCTGCATCATCGGCATAAGTAGCTTCGTAGTATGTTCTAGGTTCATTAGAATCGATTGTTGACACATTGTAAGTGAGGAAATCTGGTGGTTTCCTATCTCTTGAAGGATAACTCTGCTCAGGGAGAGTTTACTCTTCCAAACTTGCTGACTCTTCATCCACACTAGGTGGCCTCGGGTCACTAGAAGATTCTTGCTCTTCCACAGGAACTAACTCTTTGGCACTTTCTAGATTTACCGGTGAAGATGGCTCAGCCGCAGGGTCTGCACTCTCGTAGCAGTCAAAGAATTGAGAATGACCAACCTCAGGTTCATGCTCTCTTCTTTCTTCAAATAATAGGATGGAATATAACAAAGTCCCCGCTGATGTAGTGAATTTGCCACTAAATAAATTCAAGTCTTATGTTAAGAGGAGAGAGTACTATACTTTAAAGGAATTCATTGAGGATAACGATGCCTTTAAGCCTGTAGCTTGATATGGTTAGTACAATACAAATTTAGAAATTATTAGGTACATTACTCTATGAAGCAGCTTTACTAGTGTCCAGTATTACCTGTTTTTCGTTTTTATTTAGTATTTGGACACTTAGAGACGTTATATATCTCTAAGTCTTGCATTCGCAAATATTTATATGTATAGATGTATATTTAATGATCCTGACGCTTAGAGACATGTACATCTCTATGTCACTTTTATATTGTAATTTAGTTCACGCATGTAAAATACGAGCACAGAATATTGTTTCTCACCAGACTAAACATGGCTAGTTTTTATTAATTAATAAAGCCCGCCAGCTTGAACATGTCATGCTCGCTTAAAAGGCTCTGCTTATGGTGGCGTCGTTGATCGGGTCGCCACTTTCCCGAAGAAAGGTTGAGGGAGGCGATGGCTGAGATATGCGTTATACTCGTGAATGGGTGCTGTTTGTGGAGACAGCTCTGTTTAGGCAAACTGGGGCAACACATTTACGTAACTTTTTATTAATCATATTTAATTTTAGTTTAATTGGCTTTAGACACAACATTCGGTGCTTGATTATCCATATTTTTTATTATTATATAGAATATATAGATCAAGACACTTGGAGACCTTATACATCTCTAAGGATAATTTAGAAATAGTATGTTTATTGTATACTAGAATCACTTACTTTTTTTTTATTTAAATTCAAAATTATTTTGTTTCTAACTGTTGATGATGGATTATTATAATTTGGAAATTTATTTAGAAGACACAGTTCAGGTATGAAAGTATATCAAACTTGTATGTAATTCATTTTCAATAGTCAGATTTGGACTCATCTTTTTTCTTTGGTATTTTTCTTAAACTATAACCTATTGTTGGTTAATCTAACCTTGGTTTGATATGTTTTGTGTTAGAACAACGCACTTATATGTATTGTTTTGTTTTGATGTACTGTTGTTTTGAAAAAATAAGTCCCGCCGAGTTTCTTGCCGGACATAATTCTTCTCGGGTTAGAGGTGTAGGGTTAAAACCTCGGGCCAGAGGTGTAGTTTGATTTTTTTTTTCTCTCACTTTTACTTTGACGTGTAAAAGTGCCCTTGTGGCCTACTTACTGAATAGATGTTTGAATTTGAGTTTGACTTCTGTTTTGGAAGGAATAAAATATGCGAATACCTTTCGCGTATAATCGTCTACTATGGTTAACATATACCTATTTCCTTGAAAGGAGGTTGTAGATACCGGTCCCAAAAGATCCATATGTATTAGCTCCAACGGGGAAGTAGCCCTATTAAACGCTACCTTTTTTAAAGGTTTTCTTGCCTGTTTACCTTCCACGCATGCAATGCAATTATTTTTATCTACTACTGAAAACTTTATGCCTACCTCGTAATTCTTCAGTTGGTTCATGCCAATACGGCACAGATGCCCTAGCCTTGCGTGCCAAAGTTTGTAACTATCTTGACAGTCAGAGTGCACATCCACTGTCAAATCTGCCATATTTTCCGGAAAATTGACAGTGCCATCTAATATGTACAATCCGCCTCAGGGCGATGCATGAGCAACAAATTCACCTGTAGAAGAAAAGTTATTAGATTTATAAAAATTACATCCATTTATATCCAAAACACATACAAAACCCTTCTCAACAGTTTTTTGTACAGACAACAAATTAGCCTTTAAATCTGGTACAAAAGCAACATCACTAATCTTGTTGACCACGTTCTCGGGTGTATTTATTAAAATATCTCCAATACCGCGGCAATTTATCTGTTCTCCGTTTGCGATAGTAACGGTACCTAGGTTTTGTATCGTAATATTCTAAAACCAATCTCGTCTAGAAGTCATGTGTCTGGTACAGCCTGAATCTACATAAAAGATATCCCGGCTTGGTCTGCAAGAAGTATTAAGAGCTGTAAGTGTAGCATCGCTGACAGTTACCTCATTTACTTTCTCTTTCTTGCATCTGAGTGGACAGTCTGGTCTTTTATGACCAGGTTCCTGGCATTCGTAGCATACTATCTTCTTCTTTGACTTCGGCTTCTTTTTCGCATGAAAAACGGAATCTGATGATGTAACCGCATCTTTTGACATTTCATTCAGCAGTTTTGTCTTCACTAATTCGCTAGTCACCTCTATATTACTATTTTCTAAAGCCATGATGAGAGGTTCATATTTTGGAGTGAGACCTCCCAAGAGTATCGCAGCAATAGACTTATCCTCTATGACTACATCAATATCCGCAAGATCTTGTGCGGTTGACATAACTGCGTTAATGTACAGTTCAATATTTTCAAAGTCCGACAGACTCAACCTGTACAGCTTACGTTCCAAAGCTAATCTTCGTCCCATTCCCTTATCCTCAAAAGCTTTTTGCAAAGACCTCCAAGCGTCGGCTGCAGTTTTAACACATCTGACGTGAGTAATAGCTGCACCGTCTACTGTTAAGCATATCTTTGCCAGAGCTTTAGCATCTTTTCGTACCTTGATAGAGGCGGGGATCGTGTCTCCATCTGCGTAGCCACTTATTGTTTCCCACAGGTCCTCATGCAATAGGTAATTGCGCATCTTAAATTTCCACGTAGGATATCCATCTTTACCTCTCAAACAGAAAGATGGAATTGATGAGCTCGTCGAGGGGGGACTTTTAACACTCGTATTATCTCCCGTTTCATGCATAGACATAAACAAAAAGGAAGATGAGTGACGTTCATACTAAACAAAACTGAAATGTGGTCCAGCACCCACACACTTGTAAAATGCTACACACCGCTATAATGTATGTGCATCATGGGAAAAAGAGATAAACCTATATAGTTAACACGGGTATGCAAGGGAGACCTCCATATTTTGTGACTGAGAGACTGCCACACGACTAATTTAATATAGGTTCCGGAACCTATATTTGATGGCACACAATCGAGCGCCTGGTACCATATCTCCCTTTTTGTATAAATCAATGGTTTCATGTGACATTTTACGACTATATATATTTTTAGTCACACAAAAAAGAAAATCCTTTATTCGACTTATCACAATTTAAACTAATCTCTCCATTACTTATTATAGAGCTTCATGCTGATAACGCGTTGTAAGAGCGGGTATTTAAAGGATTTTACAGAATAAATTTATAAAAAGGTGTTGACTGACACGAGTGTTTATTTTGAAGTAAGTAAAAAATTCAAAAAATATAGAAAACTTAACAAAGGAGTAGTCCAACACAACAGAGGTTATTATCTACAACAAGACGTTTGAGATATCTCCAAAAAAACTACGTACATAGATAGGCAGATACAACCTTGCGATATTATTTTTTTCGATAGCCGGTACGGAACCCTCTACTATGCGTGTTCCGACACGCACTTAGCCGGTTTTTTCAGAATCGACACGCTCGAAACGTCAGGAAAATAATAAAAGTAAAGTGTACGCGATTAAGTCCCGTTTTTGTCAAAATCATGCCAATATGAATGAACTTTATGTACATCAATGTCATCAATAAAATTCACAACAGGGTCTCACAAGGACATAAGACTTTATTTAGGACCGATGTTAGGCTTGATGTTTTAGATCCGTTATCGATTGTGAGCTGATGACTTGATGACTTATGAGATTATTGATTATCATCATCTTATTAGGCCCGATGTGCAGGAGCGTTGAATACCGAAATACTTTAATTTCAACAGTAAATACAAATTTTAACGAGCCAGTTGGATATGGGCTACAATATGAAGAAAGAAACCAATAGAAGAAGCGAGAACATAACATACATAAGGAAATAGATCAAAGTGGCGTTTGAAAATAGATACTCATCATCATTTATCGCCTCTAATAGGAACATAGATAGTGGGGAAGTTCATGTTAATAGAAAATCGGATCGTTTTATTTAAACTCAAGGACATACCATCGTAAAAAGCTTTTTCGCATTATAGTACATTGCATTTGATGCATGACATGGAATTTCAGATTTGGTTTCTGTTGAGTCTATACAGTACATTCAATGAAGTTTGATTTTGGTATACTAGAAAACGTAAATTGTTTAAATAAAATACGAAACAAAATTAAGTAAAAAAATCAAAACAAAAATGACAATATTATATCTTTTTTAAAAAAGGGCCTTCAAACAACACACCCACTTAAAAACACAATTTTTATATATAAGTTCCTCACCCCTATCCTTATCCAGATTTAAAATAAATAAAGAGAAAGAAAATTAAATTTGTCTGTGTCTTTATTACTGAAGTCAGTCGGTGCCAAACTAAAATTTTAGGACAACGAAGAACACTGCAGTTGCAAATACATGGTTTACTCATTAATTAAGTTCTTTCACTAATTTGCCGCTCCAAAGAGACAGTGAAGTGGTTTGGCAGTGGCACCGAATTCAAAAAATAAATAAATACCCAGAAATTATAAATTTTCTTACTATTATGTATTAATTACTTTCTGGCAGAAATTTGCTTTAAAGTACTTCGTTTATTTTACAACAATTATTATATACGTAAAAATTAATATGCTATCCTTTCCAACCACCTAATGTATGACCATATTGATCATTGGTTTCAACTACTACAAAAAAAGTGTTACACTGTCGACCACCTGACCTTATACCAAAATTTTGTCCAGAATGTAACAAATACTTTTCTGAAAACTGCATCAAAACCGATTTAGCATACTTACATACATACAGACATATGTACATACATACAAACATATGGGTCAGTCGTTTTGACATGATCTAAATATATAAAAGAAGAAACTGACTGACTGACTGACTGACTGACTGACTGATTGATTGACTGACTGACTGACTGACTGACTGACTGACTGACATATCAACGCACAGCCCAAACCGCTGGTTCTAGAGATTCCAAATTTGGCACGTAGGTTCCTTTAAGGGTCTAGGGGTGAACTAAGAAAGGATTTTTCAAAATTCACCCCCTAAGGGGGTAAAATGGGGGTCCAAAGTTTGTATGGCGAATCAAGATTTGTTAGATTATTTTATTCGAAACTTCACAGGAGTATTCCTTACGATAAATGAGTAAACAAGTGTTTCAGGTTTTTTGAAAATTCAACCCCTAAAAGGGGCAAATGTGGTCTCAAAGTCTGATAATGAACATGGGTATCGAATCCTTTTTGAGTACTTATAGTACGCGGGCGAAGCCGCGGGAAAAGGCTAGTATGACATATTAGTTTAACTCGATCATAAATAGCATATCAATTTTATGTGTCTTAAATATATATTGTTATAAACGAAGTAGCAGTCACTAAAAAGTATATAATAAAAAACAACACAAAACCAAGTAAAAAAAATTACTAAAGCTAAAACGATAATTTAGTAGTACATACCTGTATCGTTTAATAACGGATCCATGCGGACGACGTCCTAGGTATCAATAATAATAAAAATAATAATAATAACGTAGGGGGTCAAAAAGTGGCAAAAGTTCTCTTACATAAAATTAATAACTGTTAGCTAAAATAAATAATCATAAATTATTGCTTACTTACTTTTTTGGTAAAATTTTTGCTAAACGATTATACAAGTATCTTCCTTACGAGTACCTACATTGATAGACTGCTAAATAAAATCATAAAAGGAAGGCTAAATGATTGATTCTTCTATCCATAGCTTCAGAACCTACCAGTACTACTGCCTAGACAGTTACGAGTACATATATACCTAAACCTAGTAGGCATTTATCCTGCGACACGAAGAAATCACTTGTTATGTTATAGGTACCTGATATAAAGTTGCTACTCGTATAGATAAATTAACGTGAACATGGAATTGCATATTATTATGTAGTAGTACTCGTATTGTATGTTTACAGGCATTCTATATTTGAATTTTCTATTTTCTCGTACTATCAGCATAAAAAGAGGTTAAATCTGGGCAAGAAGTCATTTATTAAAGAAATAGGTAATAATAATGTAAAAAAAATAATAGTAATAGTTCACATCTCTGCAATGCACGGTCAGGCAGGTGACAGTTCAGTTAGAGCTGGGAATGCCTGCTCCGTCGTCGAACCCCAATAGTTTCGCTGCAGGTTTGAATTTGTGATGTGTGCCTCGTATGCACATACTGGTGGCTCGAATTATAGTAGTGCATATCCTTGTTCTAAGCCAACCCAGTATCGTACTCAGCGATTTATTCCAGCGGTCCGCGAGGGCTTCGCCTATGTGCTTGACAAAGGAGGTCATCTGTGGTGCGAATACGCCATCGACGGAAGTCACGAGAGGGGTGAAGGTAGCGTGTTTCGCTTCGCAGGCAGCGGAGTATTTTCTTTGTTTTTCAGTCTCAGCAGATTTTAGGACAGAAGTGACATGGCGTGTAATGTAAGAGGGAGCGTCAGTGTCTACGACACGGATATCAAAAAGAGCCTCTCTCTGAGCATTCCATACGCCACGGCAAGATAAGTCGCCGCGTAATCCAAGGTCACCTTCTGTGATTATGGGTTCTATTGTGACGTTGCTCCATGCTTGGTGACATAGTTCAGCAAATAGATCACGAACTTCGTTGTGTCGTCTTGAAATTAGCCCTCCAGTCTTGCAGCAGAGAGCATGGTCGATATTAAATTGGCTGTTGCCACATCCATCACATGAGGGAGGCATTGAGTTTGGGGTTCTGTGATAGCGTATTGCAAGGGCGTCTCTGAATTCTTGAGGGGACAAGTCGAGGTTATCTTTCTTCGTTGGTATAGTAGATAGCCAGGTGGAAGAGTTTGTTTTCATTGGCGTCAATCAGGGATTTATTGTGTTGGGCTAGGTCTACATGTTGTGTCCCGATCAAAGCTGATGAGAGGATTGAACAGCCTTTTTTAGAGGTTTTGTAGCTCAAATTATTCTCGGTGAATGGATTGGATATTGCCAAGCCACCTTTATGTATGGGTAGGGAAAACAGAGCGGCTTCGTCGGCAGTGATGTCGCTACCCATCATAGTTGGCATGAAATTAGCTTGTAGTGCAAGTGTCAAAAAGTTCAAAAAAAACATTCAAAAGGTTCGTTAGAATCAGTGATTACACGTTGTAGGAATGACCATTTGAATTGGGCAGCTTTGGTAAGTGCTGTGTAAGCTGCTTGGGGGGAGTCCTTACAGACATGTGTTAGTTTCTCGATTATTGAAATAAATTGCTTCACTTTGTTTCTTATAAGTCTTCTTTTCCCTTGCCTATGTAACTACCAAGGAAGGGTGAACCTGTGGCGATGGTAATGTTAGTTCCTTTAAAAATCTGCTGTGCTTTATATTTTTCTGTTTCAGATACAATAAGGATTGTCTTTTTAGGTTGAGGGAGGTATCCATATGCCGGTCCTATGTTGCAGATCTGTTCCCACCATTTACGAAGGCTTTTGAAGTTTCCCTGGACCGATGAGTCATCAGCGTACCATGTCTGGAGTGTATTCTATTCTTTTTTTAGTTTATTGATTATGGGTAATGTTGCAAGAGCATATAGTGGCATAGCGAGTGGATCGCCTTGGGTAACGCCTTCTTTGCTATACATTCTTGTGTCTGAGTTTCGAATAACAAGCTCGGCATGGCCGTTATATGTGTTGTACAGGAAACGGGCACAATGTGGCCAATATATTCGGGCCTGCCACAAAGCAAGCTGCCTATTTACACTGTTGAATGCGTTGTTAGCATCAACGAGGAGAATTCCCCATTCTGAGCTTGGGTGACATTTCTCTTCAAAAGTGTCATTCATTGCGTGTATGGCTCCTTCGATACCAGAGTTGAGGCCACTGCAAAGTTGCCATTGTCCACATGCTTCGGTAACTTCAGATCCTGTTGCCAAGATCATACATTTAGAGAGGATTCTTCTAAGGCATTCCCCGAAGTGAATGTTTGTGTTGTTTTGTCGTTATTGTGGTATTTTCGACTATATGTATTTTGAAGAGTTTTGTCAGATTTTATCAATTCTGAAATTAAAATATCAAACTGCTCATCGGCCCACAGTTTGAGGCGGCGGTCAAGTAATCTGCTGATATCTTTGGCCTGTTTAATGTTTTTGTCCCTTTGTAGCAATACGGCAGTGTAAATAAGTAATCGTTCTGAGGGATAATTTAGCTTGGTTAGGTGTTCTATTTCATCGGCAAGTGTATGAACGAATTTTCTGCTTGCTGTGCCAAAAGGGAGATCGTAAAGTTTTCCATGAAGTGAGCATATGTCGTTCCATCTTTTTTGCCATATACCTGTCTTCGATCCTGTGTTGTTAAGGTAGGGCGACCCATATGCTTCTTCTAGTGGTGATGCAAAAGGCGAGGCTTGTTGATGCGAAGAGGACTGCTCACCATGGGCGGCACGTATGTGACGTTGCAGGCCGTTTCTTTTAAAGGTTTTGGAACAGGTCGGGCAGGTTTCTTGATTGCTTGTATTGACTGCGGTCGTATTCATTTCTTCAAAACACAATTTTGTTGGGGGCTTTCAATATGTTATCATTAGGTATGAATGTTGATATTTTTGTTTTACGGTAATTTCGAATGGAGTAAACACTTTCACTATATATTTAGATATTCTGGTATATTTTAAGAGTGTTTTTGTGTTGTATATTGCAGAGATGTGAATTATTTGAAAGAAATGTATTTGGATTTTCAAAACAGAGGGTGACAGTGGCATGTGTCAAACTTCGATAAAAAGAGGTTTGTTATATATTGAAGAAGTAAATACCAAAATAATGTCAGTGTCAAATTGTAAATATTATTTACGTTGTGCATATATTTTTACGTCTGATTTTATTGTATTCTCACAATTATCAGAATAATTTTGTGTCAGCCCGTACGACTAAGTGTAAGTTACATAATTTTCAAAAAATATGGCAGTGAGTAATTTTGGTCCAATTGAGAGTCAAAGTAAGCAAATTATTTTTA
Organism: Pammene aurita; assembly: GCA_947086415.1. Taxonomy (NCBI): domain Eukaryota; kingdom Metazoa; phylum Arthropoda; class Insecta; order Lepidoptera; family Tortricidae; genus Pammene; species Pammene aurita. The sequence continues at coordinate 36,684,208 of OX352297.1, read as the reverse complement.
ACTGTTATAAATATTTTGAACTTGAACTGAAGAAAAATTTAAATTTCCCTTACACCGCTGCCCAGTTAGTTGAAAAAGCTACAGGTGTTTGTCTCTCTACTGTTTATAACATTGTGTCTGAGAGCAATAGTGAGAAATTCGCAACAACAAAGAAATTCACCTCCCCGAGAAATAAAAAGTTACGTACTCGTCCGTCATCAGCAGTAGACGATTTTGATCAGGAAGTCATCCGGAGAACTATATACAATTTTCATCTGTCCCATAAGCAATTTCCAACCTTAAAGGCACTCCACTCTGTGTTAAAATCCGATATAGATTACAAATTTGGCATTTCCACCTTACGAAAACAAATACAAAAATTAGGATTTAAAATGGAAAAAGACCGAGGACAACCGAAAAATATTAATGGAAAGACACAACATACGACTGCTAAGAATAAATTACCTTACCAAAATTGCAGGATATCGGTCTGAAGATTGACCACTAGTTTATACTGATGAAACCTACATCCACACTTCACATGTGTCCGGAGAGGCTTAGACCGATGGAACAGAATTTGGTGTAAAAAAACAAATCAGTACAGGCCAGCGGTTAATAATAGTGCACGCAGGAGGAAAAGATGGTTTTATTCCCAACGCTTTGTTAATGTTTAAACAAAACAAACCAAAAACCGGGAGATTACCATGACCAGATGAACTTTGTCAACTACGAAAAATGGTTAAAAGAAAAATTAATACCGAACCTTAAACCGAATAGCGTACTTATCGTAGATAATGCGTTCTATCACAATAAACTTTCGAATCGTGCTCCAACGTCAAATTCTCATAAACAAGAAATGATGGATTGGTTGACAGAACACAACATTTCGTATAGCCCGTTGATGTACAAAACCACAATAAATTTTTGTATTAATCAGAACGTCTGCTAACGATACCACAATGCTTAGAAAAAATGGAAAAGTAGAAAAAATCCACTGCCTCAGGCGAGACTCGAACTCGCGACTCTGGGATACATGCCCATCGCTCTGACCAACTGAGCTACTGAGACACACCTGATGGCTGCGAATTTCTCCACTATATCCCATATGCGTCTTAGGGGGACGCCTAGCGACATCTGCCGAAGAAGTCTTACACTTCTCAACCGGCCATCGGAGTCCCAACAATGCGCTACCCCATACTACAATTAGTCGCGAGTTCGAGTCTCGCCTGAGGCCGTGGATTTTTCTACTTTTCCATTTTTTCTAAGCATTGTACAAAACCAGTTTGTATGATTTCATTGAACAAAATAAAGAGCGGTTTCGTGAGTACCACATAGATGCAATTTTAAAAGAACATAGCCACTCCGTTTTACGATTGCCACCGTATCACCCGACATTCAATCCGATCGAAAATATTTGGTCCATGGTAAAAAGATATGTAGCGAAAAGAAACGTTTTATTAAACATGCAAGGCATTATGAGTTTAGCAACTGAACGAATGAATACTATTACTGCTGAGGACTGGCAAAATATTTGTCGCCATGTCGAAAGTGAAGAAAATAAATATCGATGTCAGGAAGGGGAAATGGATCGAATTTCAAACAATATTATTATCAATACTTTTGACAGCTCAGATGAAGAACATGATAGCGACTAAAAGCAAAAAACAGAGGACTACTACTTATTCCATTTCTTAAGGGTATGTAATTTTATTAATTTAAGAGAAAATTATTCTCCTTTTGTTGCAAACGGTACAACCACTACAAATGCAATTCCATGATCTCGATAATTCATCTATACCGTACATACCTAGTAGATAGTGTAGCATGACGCTACGTTTATCGTACGACATCTGTCGACGTTCTTTAGAAGTGTCTAAGGAAGATCTAAGGCTAGGTCGCGGTTGATATATAAAAAAGCGTACATTGTGATTCACGGCATTACGGGTAGATGGCGCATATATCAGTCCGCGTTTTGTAATACTCGACTGGCAGTTATAAAATTGAGATGATATTCGCGTTAATTTTGAATATGAATTTTTGAGGTATTCCAGATTGTCAAGAGAGAAAGTTTGTTTGATTGGAAGTGTCAGATCGACGGAGAGATTTTTAAAGAAAAACACAGGAATTATCTGCAAATTGTCCTGTGCAAATCCTTTTGAGTCCTTTTGTTGTTCCCGGAAAGTGTTCACCACAGTTGGTTAATTCCCTAGAAGAGGGTGGCCGTCGGTATAGTTTTTTTCCAATACCCAGTGCTCCCCTTTGGCCGTGTCTGAGGGTGCGGGTAGTGCCTGTCGAGGTCGCCGGTGGGACCGTTTGAGCCGGGAGGACTTCGGAAGGCGCTTGTGGGTGCCGGACTTGCAAGACGATCAGCAACCGCCGCGTGTTCCGCGTGGTTCTTCACCGTCGTCGGAGGATTAGAGCCCGCATCCAGCGTGGCTCTCCAAGTGAGACAGAGGGTTCAGCGAGCTGCTGGGTCCGCCTAAAGCAAAGGGGGCGCCTGCCCACGAACTTTATTTAAATTCAGTTTGAGCTTTGACCATTTCCTGACTTTCAAGAATATCATTTTATTTACATTTTTTTTAAACGTTATAAATCCGATTCCCTTTTTGTATCCAGTGTTTTTGTGCCATAATAGCTTTTTTTGTTGTTTCGCCAAAATTTCCCCAAAATTCTAAGTGCCTCATTTGACGGGCGTACAAAGACCTGGCTCTTGAATTTAGGCTACTTTCAGCCAGAGAATCATCTGTCACCATCCATATCACCCGCCTCATTAATCCATTATTTTCCCTCAGCCAAATTACTAGCCGAGTCTTTATTTGTACTTACTAGTTTTGCTAGTACTCCCTTTTTTATTTTCCTTTTGTGCGGAAAGTAGACGTTTACGATACTAAGGTAATTATTGAATGTTAAATATCTTTATATCGATATCGTTATCGTCATTTTTATGTGAAGTGCTAAAATTAAATATTCTGATTATTGTAATTTAATTACATTCTAACCACTAAGGAAATTATTGAATGTGAAATATTTTTTTATATATACCGTTATCGTCATTTTTATGTGAAGTGCTAATTTTAAATAATCTGATTATTGTAATTTAATTACATTCTATTCGGGTCTACGATACTAAGAAAATTATTGAATGTGAAATACCTTTATCGATATCGTTATCTTCATCTTTATGTGAAGTGCTAATTTTAAATAATCTGATTATTGTTGCTAATTTTAAATAGTTTACTTTATCTGCCAAATTAAACGTGTTAATGCAATTGACGAAGTGTTTTACTGCAATAGGCATTTATGTTGCCACACTGACGAGTTATTATTATTTTTAATTCCATCAAAATTATTTTATTTTATGGTCATACATGTTTTATTGATGTAGGTAAGTAATCAATTACCTACACTCGCATCCACATCATCATTCTAATACCTACCTACCGCAAGCGAACATTAGGCGTCCTCCACACTGCTGCGGTTTCCGCATGCGGCGCTGGTGCGCGAGCGAGATAGCGTTCTGCGTGTGTATAGCGATGTCACGCTTGCACACCGTCGCCAATACCTACCATAATAGGTACCTATTCAAATAACAAAATAAAAAAATACAATGAAAAACAAAAAAAATCTATATTACCTAGATATATATTATTGAAACATCATTTACATAATTTATGTTGATTTACCATTTGCCACACGTCACATAAAATGTATATTATTGATAGTACTTATTAAAGTTATTAATAAAAAAAAAACTAAAGTTAACTTTCCTCCAAAAAAATTCTTAAAAAAACAAAAAAAAATATTTTATATTGAGTATAGTTTTTTATGAAAAAATAAAAAAAAGGTTTCATATGTGGATATTTGAACCACCGGTTACAGCAGTTACACATAATCTAGACACACGGCAGTGTGTCCGCCAAGTTCGAGCAAAAAAAAGCGACACACCGGCCGTGGGTTATATTACACGAACCATTTCGGGCCAATTTCGACCACCCTATAACTCAAAACATATTTTATCTACGCATATGAAATTTCGAGTGTCTGTTGACATCCCCTTAATTGTCTAGAATACAAAATTTCATTATTCTACCTATAGCAGTTCTTGAGATATTGACGTCAGAAAATCGCTATTTTTACTTTACACTCACTCACTGACTCATCAAAAACCTAGACCACTTCCAATGGTCGTACTGACTTGAAATTTGGCATGGAGATAGGTCTTAAGGTCAAAGTAAAGGGAAAAATCTGAAAACGGCCAAGTGTGTCAGTTTTAAAAATAGCGAAGGTGTAACTTTGTTCTACTATGAAGTCATAATGAACTAAATGGTAATGGTGGTGGAATCTTCCAATGGTCGTACCGACCTGAAATTTGGCTCGAAGGTTTGTCTTTAGGTCGAAATAAAGTAAAAATCTGAAAACGGCCAAGTGTGAGTCAGTTTCGAAAACAACGAATGTGTAATTTTGTTCTACTATAAGTAGGTATGGAGTGGAAATGAGATAAGACTTATTTAAATTTAGGTACATACCAATTTAAGACAATACATGTTTGTCTTAAAGACAAGAACAATAAAATTTTTCACCACTCTGTGTGTGTCTGTTGCGGGAACCGAACCCACGATTTACGAAGTGCAAAGCAGGTCACTAGGTACACTAGGTGCGCTAAATCAGTCAAACAAAAATGAAAAGACTATTTTTTCTCGCATAGTCTAAATAATTTCTAATTTTACAACTAATAAAATCTCAGATTCAAGAACATGGAAATCATATATACTCTAAGATGGAATTATATATACTACTGCCATCTCACCCTCCGATACGCCACGGGATGAGATGGGATGGTGCACTTCTAGGGCTACATGATAGGCCACCAATTATAATACCTACTGGTAGGTAGGTATTACCAAGTTATTAATTATCTATGTAGGTAGCTTACTTACAAACAGAATAAAGTACGTTATTGATGTATGTAATTATATGTAAGTAGGTACATTTTATAGGTATAGAAAGCCAGTTTATTTGTAAAAATCACCTATAAATAAATAGTAAAATAGAATTAGACGCTTAGTATAAAGGGTTATAGTATAAAGTACATACCTAAGTGGAATGAGACATTTCCTAAAGCAAAAGTGATAAAAAAATAATAAAGAACCTACTCCTAACAAAAATAAATGATATCCCATCAAAAACATAAATGTGAAAGGCTGCCAAGTTCGATACTATGGGAATGCTTCGCCTATAAAAGAAGTGAGATCTGAATAAGTACCAAGTTCCATAAAAATACCTCAAATCATAAATAGTTATAGGAATGCACACTTGATTTCCAGCAGTTTTTAAGGAACATTTTGAATAAGTATCACGTTACATAGAAATACCTAAAATTATAATAGTCAGAGAAACGCACACCGGTTTTTTTAGCAGTTTCCTGATATCATTTATTATTTTCAGTACTTTTTAATGATGTAACTTGGCAAGTTTTAATAGAAAATTATATACTTGACACAATGCAGTCCAAAGGTGTCGATTCATTGCATTGAAAAGGTTTGTGGTGTGTGAAAACTTGCCAAGTAACATCATTAAAAAGTACTGAAAATAATAAATGTTATCAGGAAACTGCTAAAAAAACCGGTGTGCGTTTCTCTGACTATTATAATTTTAGGTATTTCTATGTAACGTGATACTTATTCAAAATATACCTTAAAAAATGCTGGAAATCAAGTGTGCATTCCTATAACTATTTATGATTTGAGGTATTTTTATGGAACTTGGTATTTATTCAGATCTCACTTCTTTTATAGGCGAAGCATTCCCATAGTATCGAACTTGGCAGCCTTTCACATTTATGTTTTTGATTGGATAATTTATTTACCGATGGCCAAAGCCACTCGGCTATAACTACATGGCACAATCTACCGAATTTTTCAGTCTGTTTGTAATCCTTAGATTTCGGTCAAGTACCTAAATACGCACACAAGCGTATCGCATAGTCTCATAAAGTGATCCCAATTTTAGAAGACCTCCGGATCCATTCGTAATGAACGGAGCTGTAGGTCATCGTTTATTTGAAATTTAATTTTTACGTAAATCAGACGGGAGCACAAGCGGCAAACGTCTGCCCTCTGTGACATTCGCCGGCGATATGGGCTGGCCTCGCGTAAAGGACGGATTTATGACTTCGGCGCGTGAGGAAAAGAGAAGCGGAACGTTGAATGGTGGGCGTTTGATGATGAATTCGTGAAATCAAAAATGGTAACAAATATTTGGATTTTATTATGAATACGATACGTTTTCGTTTAAGAGATATAAGAATAAATGAAAACCTTTACTTTAAAGTAAATAAGGCTGCATAAAGATGTTTTGTTTAGTTGAACGAAGGAAAAAAAGAAAACTGAAGACGTACCTTTGGATTTATTTTCTATCGAGGAAAGTTTAAGCATTCGTGTATCGGGTTAGTAGTTAGTAATACATTACATCACATAGTCAAGAAACATATATCCGAAAATCATATCTGTTCGTTTCCGATGTTTGCCACTATGACGTTTTAAAGATCGCGTTATTTTTCAAAATAGGGCCTTAACAGTATAATATGTACTATCCACTAAAAATCAAATAATTTTCTTTTAAAACTTATAATCTTTTCTATACTTCTTACTTGTTTCGGAACTTTATTATAGATTTTTGAAGCCATACCAAGTATACTTTTCTTTAAAAATGCTGTGTCGGAAGACATTGAAGCTATTTTATTTCTTAAACGAATACTCTTAAATCTTTTAAATAAGTTCAGGTTGCCTTTAACAAAAATAACTAATTCATAAATATACAAACAAGGTAGAGTCAATATACGTAGCTTTTTAAAGTGTGGTACACATGAAGCTGGTAGCTGAATTCCACATAAACATCTAACGCATCTTTTTTGAGCTTTAAATGCAGTATCTCTATCAATTGAGTTTGCCTAGAACATGATACCATACCTTAGTGTCGATGTTACATAAGCGTGATAGGCCGCTAAAATTACCGGTTCATCAACATTTTTCCTTAGATTAGTAGGAGGTATGAAAATTGATTCAGTTTCTTACATGCATATATTGTCAATTTGATTATTCCATGTTAACTTATGATCTATGCTTATTCCTAAAAATTTTGTCACATCTGTTTCCTCAATTTGTTTACAGTTATATGATATTGATATTGATTATTGTTTGAAAGAGTATACTTTACAGTTGGTCCCATTGTAACCAAGTCATGATCTGATGATGGGATCCTGGAGAAATCGAGGGAACTCTTCAACTATTATAGGCACACCTATTGTGATTTGAGTATTTTTTACAGCAGCGCGAGCATTTGTTTTTGGAAAGGTGGATGCTAAGTGAAGTCGGTTCTTTTTTGTTTAATATTATTTTGATTGAAATGACATCCGCATAATTTTATCTTAAGAGTAAGAGGCTCGATATCAAACATGATATCGATAATATCGAACGTTTTAATAGTTAGTAATCGAGGATTGTCAATGAGCACATGTATTAATTTATATCGACATATTTTTCGCTTCAAATATTTTAGGCACATCTTTCGACTCGAATTCTATAACGTTGGATGTGAACATCCGACCAAAATTACATCTTAACATAACGGTAATAATAATGTCTATCTACCAAGCTGATCCTGGTGTTTCTATCATTTTTAGTTTCTGGAATGCAGATAATACAAAAGTTCGTATATGATAATTTTCTAGATTTCTGCAACGCATAAAGCATCAACTTCTCATCAGTGTTATTTCATACATTTGCGTCTTAAATGATATCTTCTTCTTCTCTCCTTGCCTTATCCCTATACGGGGTCGGCCCCCCTAATACATTCTCGCCATACTTGGCGGTTCTGCGTCGTTTCTGGGTTAATTCCCAACGTCTTCAAATCGCTAGCAATAGTTCTTATCCAGGTAGCGGGAGGGCGTCCTCTGCCTCGTTTGCCCTCTTCGATGGCCATCACTTTACGGGTCATATGGTTTTCCTCTCGCCGCATAACGTGCCCGTACCACCGTAGTCTCGTTTCCCTCAATTTAAAGGCTACATCAGCAACTTTGAAGGAGCCGCGGATATACTAATTTCTCACTTTGTCTATGCGCGTGACTCCTCCAGCCCATCGAAGCATTTTTAGCTCATTTACATGCAACTTCTGGGTATCGTCTTTCCGCATGGGCCAGCACTCTGAGCCATATAGCATAGCTGGCCTAATTGCTGTTTTGTATACCCTTCCTTTAGTTTTAATTGGCATCTTTGGATCGCAGAGTACACCGGTGAGTGATCTCCATTTTAGCCAGCCAGTTCTTATTCTAGACTCGATGTCCTTCTGTATGGTGGCATTGGCGGATATGACTGAACCCAAGTACTTAAAATGCTGTACTCTATTTAGTGGAGTCCCGTTTATAGAGGCCGTGTCGTTTTGCTCAGTAGCAGAGAAGTTGCAGCACATATACTCCGTCTTTGGTTTGCTTACTCTGAGCCCACTTCTTTCAAGAGTGTCGCACCACTTCGTAAGGTCTGCCTGTAGCTCTGACAAGGACTCAGATATTAAGACGATATCGTCAGCGTATAATAGATTCCATGGCGCTGGTTTTTGTATATGTTCTGTTACATAATTCATGACAATGTTAAATAACATCGGGCTTAGTGCCGAGCCCTGATGTACGCCCACTCCGACGTCAAATTGTCTACTTGTGCCTACAGGTGTTACAACTTGGGTCTTTATGTTGGTGTACATGTCTCGTATGAGGTCTATGTAGTGCTCGGGTACAAACTGAGCCCTGAGTGCTTCCCATATTAACTGACGCGGTACTCGGTCAAAAGCCTTCTCAAGGTCAATGAAAACGAGGTGAAGGTCTTTTTTTTGTGTTCTATATTTCTCAGTGAGTATCCTTATTGAGTGAATCGCGTCCGTTGTACTAGCCCCACTTCTAAAGCCGCACTGGTTGGGCGTGATGTTTGTTAACCTGTTAAGTCTCTTTGCCAGAACACGTTCCCACATCTTAAGAGCATGAGACGTTAATTTTATTGCCCTATAATTTCCACATTCTGCGACGTAACCCTTATTTTTGTAGAAGGGGATAAGATTACTAAGTCTCCACATGTCTGGCATTTTTTTGGAGTACAAAATTTGGTTGAAGAGATTGGTAAGCCACGCTACGCCACTAGGACCAAGTTTTTTCCAGAATTCAGTCGGGATTTCATCGGGTCCTGTTGCTTTCCCATTCTTCATACCGGATAGCGCAGCTCTGACTTCTTCCATTGATATCTCTTCAACTGGGCCTAATGTGTATGGAGATGGACTAGTTGTTTCCTGGGGGAACTCTTCGTTAAACAAAGTTTTATAATACTCATGCCACCTGTTTAGGATGTCTTTATCACCTGTAAGAAGTTTGCCTGAGGAGTCGTTTATAAACTTTATCTGTTTAAGATCTTGAGTTTGTTTATGTCGCGTTCTTGCAATTTGAAAAATTTCTTTATCATTTGTACACTTCTCTAATCGGCATAGAAGATCTTCTTGTGCCTCTGTACGGGCAATGGCTACACTCCGCTTTGCAATTTGCTTAGAGTGTATGTACGCTTCTTTGTCTTGGTCGGAGTTGGATTTTCGCCACTTTTTGAAATTTTTCTTTTTCTTTTCTAGGTTTTGCTTTACTGTGTCGTTCCACCAGCTTGCCTCTTTTCCGATATTAAGTTTTCCCTTTGTGATGCCTAGAAGTTTACCAGCAGTTTTAACTGAAAATTTCTGAAAGGAATTCCAAGCACTATTCGCGTTGCCGACACACTCTATAGAGTCACAAAGGTTTTTATCAACTTCTAATCGAACCTTTTCTCCCAATGGTTTGTTTAGGTTATACCACTGTCAAGAGTAGGTTTGGTGCGGGAAATGAGAAGACAGATTCTGAGTCGAAAATTGCCAAAATGTGAGCGAACGGTATACGTGCGTGCTTCAGTAAGGTGCAAAGGCGACTAGAGGTCATACGGCGCACACATGCATACCCCTTCCTTCACATTGCACTTTATTATATAAAAAAAACAGTTTTCTTAATTAGATGCACAGATGGCGTTACAGGTAAGTAAAACAAGTTTATTTTTATATTATTTTTCACACGTTATGTATGTATCTATATTTATGTATTTATAAGCTATATTTATCGATACTTTTCTATATATTTAAGTGTTTTACGATAATACTTTGAGCCCCATCTCACACAGGTACGTCCTATGCCTTTCTAGCGTCGACATCCTCCCCCTTATTGCAGCCTTTGCTGCACTCATCATCTATGGGTACCACTGCAACGCGTGTGGCAGGCCGCTTCAGTATTGCAGACTTTGTTCTCACTGCGACAACCCTTACTCGGCCGTCCTTGCCTGCGAAGATCTCTTGTATTACCTCTTTCTGGACCCGTCAGGATCAACTATGAAGACTATGTCTCCTACTTGCAATGGTCTCACTTCTTGGTTCCACTTGGTTCGTGGTATCATTTCGGGTAGCACTTCTTTGACCCATCTCTTCCAGAATATGTCAGCAAGGCGTTGCGCTATGCGCCATTGTTTGCGCAGGAAAAACTCTGAGTCATCGAAAGCGCCTGGTATTGGAAGCAAGGAAGATGAACCGATCAAAAAATGGTTTGGAGTAATAGGTTCTTGGCTACCTGGCTCGACGGCTACGTGGGTCAAAGGACGACTGTTAATAATACCCTCCGCTTCAGCCATTACGGCCACCAGAGTCTCGTCCCGGGGCGCGCGCTCTTTAAGGATAACCTTGAGAGATCTCTTGGTAGCACCGATTAGTCGCTCCCAGGCGCCTCCCCAGTGGGGGCTGAGAGGAGGGATAAACGTCCAGTTTATCTCGTGTGCCGCTCCTACTTTCTTAAGTGCCTCGGTGTCGATGTCCTGAATAGCTCGTTTTAGTTCAATATCTGCTCCGCGAAGATTAGTGCCGTTATCAGAATAAAGGCAATATGACCAGCCTCTTCTTGCCGCCATGCGACGTAGAGCCATTATGAGAGAATCTGTCGTAAGTGAGCATACTATTTCAATGTGCACTGCCCTCACTGTCAGGCAGGTAAACAGTACTGCGTACCTCTTCTTCCTCCGCCTACCGACAGTGACTTCCATTGGTCCAAATAGATCGACGCCGCAATGCGTAAAAGCACGCTGATGGTGTGCCATGCGGGCTGCAGGTAAATCACCCATTCTGGGAATCTGAGGTCTTGCTTTACGAAGTCTGCATAGCATACACTTGCTTGTTATGTATTTTACTGTAGGACGCAGTCTTAGAAGCCAATATTTTTGCTTCAGCTTGTTTACCACGGTTTCCTGATTTCCGTGAGCCGCCTGGATGTGATAATGTCTGGCAATCAATCTTGACGCCTGGTGGCGGCCATCCAAAATTACAGGCTGCTTGGTATCTACTGGAATTTCGGAGGCTGCATCAATTCGCCCGCCAGCACGAAGAACGCCATGCTCGTCTATAAACGGCGATAGTTTTATAAGTCTACTGCTCGGTTCTATATTTTTACCACCCTGAAGTGCAGTCAATTCTTTCTTGAATGTGTCTTGCTGGGCCTGTCGTATTATTAAACTCTCTGCCTGTTTCCTTACATCGTACAGACTGAGTACGAGTGAGTTCAGGTATTTTTTTACATTTGTGCACAAATTTTATAACGATCGACATAGCTCCCAGAAGACGCCGCCAGGATGAGAATCTGTCAGGATCTGGAACCGGCAGGTTAATGTGGTACGTATCGGTTATGGTGAGTACTCTTTCCAGATTTGCTTCATCTATGTCATTACCTTTTTCAGGTGCAGAGGGCCATCCGCTTGGATGTAGGTATAAATAGGCTGGACCGCAGAACCACTCGCTGTCGGGTTCTAGTCTGTACGTGTTTGTTTTGGTAGCCGCATCTGCTATATTCATGCTCGTAGGAACGTAGTGCCACTCTGATATTTTACTTAGTGAATCAATTTCTCCCAGTCTGTTTGCAATGAACACTTTGTAGTTCCTGGTCTCGTTTCTTATCCAGTGAAGATTTGTTGAAGAGTCAGTCCAGAAGAAACGTGCGGTGGGTTTAATTCTGTGTTCATTTTCTATAACCGTTGCTAAACGACATCCCAGCACCGCAGCTTGCAGCTCCATACGAGGCACCGTCACAGTATGTTTAACAGGTGCAACGTGGCTTTTGCTTGCAATAAAGACAACTCTTACGCTGTTATTGTTGTCAATTATTCGCCAATATGCAACGCATGCAAATGCACTTGGTGACGCGTCGCAATAAATGTGCAGCTGCAGTGTATGACCTTGAGTGGGGCTGAGGAAATACCACCTAGGTATTTTCAAATTCTTGATAGTGTGCAATTGGGTTATCCATTCACGAAAGGTAGCGAACAATTGTTCAGGTAGTTTATCATTCCAGTTGATGTTTAATTTCCATGTAGATTGAATCATTATTCTTCCCTTTATTGTGAAAGGAGCGAGTAGACCGTAGACGTCAAAAATAGACATGACGATACGAAGCACTTCTCGCTTCGTAGGTACTTGTTTAAATGACAGTATTTCGTCAGGAATGCGCTTCAGCGACAGGTCAAAACCGAACGAGTCTATAGCAGGATTCCATAACAAACCCAGTGTTCGTAAAAGTCTTCGCCTCCAACTTTGAATCTTTATGCTCTATTGGAATGCAGCTTAAAATTTCAGGTTTGTTGCATGTTAAATTGCTCAATTCAAATCCGCCATCTTGATGGATTTTAAGAACATTGTTGATGATTGTGATAGCGCTTTTTTCGTCGTCACGACTGTCAAGGTAGTCGTCCATGTAATGGGATTTAATTATAGCGTTCACTGCGTCAGGCATGTCAGCTTCGAAGCGTTGAGCATTTTTATTCTTAATGAATTGAGCAACGAATGGCGCGCAGTTCGCGCCAAAAATCAATGCCGTCATGGCGTATGTCTTCACGGGCTCTGAAGTACTATCGCGCCATAAAAAACGCAGCGCGTCCTGATCTTCCTCTCTTATCTTTATTCGAAGAAACATGTCTTTAATGTCTCCGGCCCAAGCGATGGAACCTTCCCTAAATCGAAACATAATTCCCAAAAGCGACTGGAGCAGGTCTGGACCTTGGAGTAAAAAATCGTTCGAGCAATGTCCGCCAGAGGTCGCCGCTGAGTGGAAAACAACCCTCAGTTTCTTTTTATTTGGATTATCAATTCCAAAGTGAGCTAAATTCCACACGCGTCCCGTAGTTCCGCTAGTGCTTACTTCTCGAGCGTAACCATTGGTAAACAAATGGTTTATTCTTTCGCGATAGCGGGAAGGTAATCCGCGTCATTTTTAAACTTTCTCTCAAGACAAATATAATCATTCATCAATCATAATCTTCTTAAGGCCATAGGGTAAGAATCCGGCAGGGCAGCATTAGATTTCCATGGTAAGCCAACTTCCCATCTTCCTTTAACTAGCTTGGCAGTGTCTTCGAGAGTTGAAATCGCTTTTAAGTCGTCTTTGCTCTGTCGAGGTTTTGTAGTAACGCCGATCGCCTCTAACTCAAATGAATGACGTACCATCATAGTTAAGTTTCTAAGGGCCTCATTTTCCTGTTGTAATTCATAATCTTCCATATTGTGAATAAATGCAACAGTTTCCGGTTCCAAAGTGTTATTGTTAGTGTAGGCTTCCTTTTGTAAATAATCACTATCTATTGTGTGGCTCAGCGGTAACACCTGATAAGGCATGGGCGACAGAGGCGCGGCGGGGTCCGCGGGGGCGGGGAGAGCGGGCGCCAGGGGATGCGGTGGCTGCGCCCGCGTTGATAAAAGTGCTGCGTCATTCCTGCACCGGCCGCCGGGCGCGGCGCATATGCTACCGTGGACACACCAGCCGAGCGGTGTGCGTGTGAGATAAGGCTTATATTTGTTTTCGCGTATTATTGTAAGAGGCTCGAGCAGGTGATAATGGTCTTGACCAATTAACAATTGTGGTTTGACGTCGACATGAAATATGTATTGTTTAAAGTCTTTTAAATGTTCATAACTGTCGAATTTAACACTAGACAGTCTCTGTACCGGCAAATTAAGATCACTCATTTTACGCGCGCGCAGATCGAATGATTCACCTGTGTCGTTTGTAACGGTTAAATCCACGATCTCACTTTTGCATTGTAGTTCTGTGTTTTTCCAAGCGCCTTGTACTTGTAACGTCTCACTGTGGCCGCGCAAACCTATAGAGTTGGCGAGATCGGCTGATAACAGAGATACTGATGCCGCGTCATCTAGTAGCGCGTAGGCTTGTTTACTACCATTAGGACCGTGCACTACTAATGATACCACTTTCAACAACACCTTGCTACGAATGTTTATATTGTTTACATAATCGCATAAGTCCATAGACTCACTCTCGTTAGATTGCGCGGCGAATTCACAGTCAATAACGTTAGCACAGTTTTCACTTAAACTATTGTCCTTTTTTGGGGTCCAATGTAGCAGCTTATGATGGTCCTGGCCACAATCGTCAACGTTGCAGGCAGCGGCGGGACACGTCTGTTTATCATGCTGTGATGCTAAGCATTTAAAACATAACTTGTTAAAACGTACGTAACGCCAGCGATCGCGCCGCATCGCGCGCTTGAACCGTGGGCAGTCTGGCAGTCTGTGGCTAGATATATGGCAGAAGTTACACTTTTCTGTGTCAGTCGTTAGTAGAACAGGATGTTGAGAACCTCGTCGCTCTTCATGCTGTTTTCTATTCTTATCCGCTTGACTATAAATATGAGACACTCCTGCCGAGGCTGCTTTGACAGCCTCTCTTTCTAGAAAATCAGATAAAAGTTCGAACTTTGACCTTTTAGATTCACTTAAATGTTCGTATGCGTAGTCACCCCATCGATTTATAAGAACACTTGGGAACTTAGATAGCACAGTGTTTATTAGCTCGGGACTTCGTAAATAATCAGCCTGTTCAATGGAACGAGCGGTAACGGCAAAGTTTTTTATCTTCGTGGCAAAGTTAACAATTTCATTGTGATAGGCTTGAGATAGCGGCTGCAGTTTCTTGATCTGATTAACTATTTTGTGAATAATTACTTCTGGGTGTCCAAAGCGGAGTCCTAGGGTCTGCATTATAATTTTAGGATCAGTTTTGCCACTAAGCATCGATACCACGGCCTCCTTAGCGTCACCACGTAAACATTTTCGTAATCGGCCTACGTTTTCTGAGTCACTGAATTTGCACCGCAAGGTTGTCTCTTCATAAGCATCTTTAAATTGCAGCCATTTCATGGGGTCTCCGAAATACAGCGGCAAGTCTTTAGATGTCACCAACCTGGCGATGAGTTCCGGGTTTTGGGTTTTCGAAGCCGAGGCACTAATGGCACATTGCAGCGCGTTAGCTAGCTTTTCGATATCGCTCGGATCACTCGTAGACTGCTGGGAAGCTGCCTGAGGTGCTGGCTGCGAAGTCAGCTGAGCAGCGGATTGCGAAATCGGGTTAATAGACGGCTTGATGATGCGAGCTGCGGTCGACTCATCTGCATTGGAGGCAACCAGCATGCCAGCGCGGGATGCAACCAGCTTATCGGCGTCAACGGCGTGAGCGGCAGGCTTGTCGGCGGGGGCGGCGGTCGGCTTGCCGTTAGCGTAGGTAGTCTTGTGTTCCATAGCTTGATCGTTTTGCCCAAGCCAATCTTCCACTTTTTTATAACTAGAGTTAGCTGAACGGTGGGATGTGTCACTTCTATTTGATTGCAATTCCAGGGCTGCTATCTCCAAAGCTAATTTTTTATCGATTAATTCTTTGTCAATTCTGGCCTTACGCTCTGCAGCCTCAAGTTCTAACTGCATCTTTTTAACCATAAAAACTGACGAAGCTACCGATTTATGACTGCTACGTGGAGGGTGCGGCTTCTCGACAAAATCTAGTTTCAGTTCCAGCTTAGTCCCGGATTGCCGCTCAGGCAACGGTTGCGTTTGGTTAGCTGAAGGTTCTCCATCATTCTCCACTAGATTGTTCGATGCTTCATTCTTCATTATGCGTCGCGTTTCATTAAGACTGCGCGGCGGTGGCGGTGTGCGTATGAACATCGAGCAAATAGTCCTGCTTACAGGTTTTGTTCCCGTGATCCGGTCGAAGTACCACTTTGTCAAGAGTAGGTTTGGTGCGGGAAATGAGAAGACAGATTCTGAGTCGAAAATTGCCAAAATGTGAGCGAACGGTATACGTGCGTGCTTCAGTAAGGAGCAAAGGCGACTAGAGGTCATACGGTTCCTTCAAATTGCACTTTATTATAAAAAAAAAACAGTTTTCTGAATTAGATGCACAGATGGCGTTACAGGTAAGTAAAATAAGTTTATTTTTATATTATTTTTCACACGTCATGTATGTATCTATATTTATGTATTTATAAGCTATATTTATCTATACTTTTCTATATATTTAAGTGTTTTACGATAATATTTTGAGCCCCATCTCACACAGGTACGTCCTATGCCTTTCTAGCGTCGACAACCACTTAATTCGGGGACGAGGCTTTATTTTGGGTTTTGTATTCCAACCAGGCATTTTTAGGCAAGCTACGACTATGCGGTGCTGTGACGTTAACGGCTCTCCCGGTATGACCTTGCAATCCTTGAAATATCTACGCATAGAGCATTCATACAGAAAATAATCCACTTGGCTTGACGATTTCCCACTTTTATATGTAATGAGGTGCTCGTCTTTTTTCTGGTAAAACGTGTTGATAATTGGAAGATTAAAGTTTGAAGCAAGATCTAGAATACGTTTTCCTTGGTCGTTGAGGCTTCCGTAACCGAAATTTCCGTGAACATGAGAGTTTGCAGGTGCAGTCCGTCCAACGTGGCCGTTAAGATCCCCCGCAATGAACTTACTTTCGTTCGTTGGTATTTCCTGTAAAACTTCTTCCAACTGGCTCCAAAAACAGTCTTTTTCTTCTCTAGAACAACCTACTTGTGGGGCGTAGACAGATAATACATTCAAGCACGGTTGATTATCGAGCGCCAGTTTAATATTCATTATCCTGTCGCTAATTCTGTCCACTCTGATAACTCTATTCTTCAGGTGTTCATCGAGGATTATGCCGACTTCGTTTCTTGAGGTTGATGTGCCATGATAGACGAGTTGGTAATTGTATCCTATGTCCCTAGATTTAGAACCTTTCCAGCGTAGTTCTTGAATACAACACATGTTGATCTTTCGTCGGTGTAGTATTTATGCCAGTTCTTGGCAGCGTCCGGTCAGGGAACCTATGTTCCATGTTGCTATGCGCATCGACGTAGCGCTGTGTCCATGTTCGTCGCTTACAGGGGACGCCTTAGCATGGGACTTTCGTGTAATATTCTGACCGTCGCTTACGGGGGACGCCCTAGCATTTGCTCTATTTTCCATTATATCGACTTGCATGTTGTATTAGGTGATGTGTTTGGCGAGTATTTTTACGGCCGCTTGCCACCTGACGCCAAGGTTGTGGCCTTCCTGGAAGGTTTGAGAGCCGCCGTTGACCTAATAGTTCTTCCGCCGCCATCTCTTCTGCGCGCCCCAACCTAGACGCGCAGTACACCAGTAGCCTGGATTCCAAATAGGTCAGAGAAGCTTACTAGTGAGGTTTTATTACGGAGTGTCCTTCTCCGGCCTTGTGGTCCGCGGGAGGTATTTTATTTCCCTCCTGCCCGGCATATCTGCCGAGCGTTCCCCGATCCGCCACCTGGGGACGCGGTCTCTAGGGAATGAGGCTACCCCGAGACATCATAACGCCCTTCCCGCCGACATATGAGTTGATAGCAGCGCCCTCTATATTTCCATTGTGACACTTGCGATAGTGTCGGCGGGAAGGGTATCTAACTCTAGTAGTTAGTACCTAGATGTCGCTTACGGCTGCTGTAAAGCCGAAGTAGATCAAAATAAATGCAAAAAGATGATTGAAGGCATTGAAAATTTCGTCAACTTAGTAACTCGACCCATAGCTTAATTGGTAAAGCGATCGAGCCCCGGCAAGGCGTACCGATGTAGGTTCAAGTCCTGCTGGGTTGATTATTTTTTCAATGTTTTCAATGTTTGTATTTGATTAAATAACAATTTATTTAATTTTATTGGACAGTTCGTACATAGAGACTAACATAATTATACTAACCAATGGAGTGTAATACGATGGTGTAGCTGGTGAACATCCCGTATTTCACCATATCCCAATTCAAATGGTTCCTCAAGAAGAAGTAAAATATTGTGTGCTCCGCTGAAAATAATATCAAGTGTCATTAGCATGTTTAATACAGTAAAGATACGGTTGCGTCAAACATTAATTTATAATAGCCTGATTTTTTTATGTTTCATTCTTATGGGATATTTTAATAGACAATATATGCAAAAATCCTGCAAACATTTTACCCGGAAGTAGTTAAATGGGTAAAAAAATATATATAAAAAAATTGTATATTTTTATTTACAATAATATCATAATTATTTTACATGTTTTTTTTTAAAGTGGGGCATTCCACTCATACAATAGTATGTTATTTCCGTTGTGACACTTGTAAAAGGGTCGGCGGGAAGGGTATCTAACTCTAGTAGTTAGCACCTAGATGTCGCTTACGGCTGCTATAAATAAAGTCGATGTAAAAATAAATGCAAAAAGATGATTGAAGGCATTGAGAATTTCGTCAACTCAGTAACTGAACCCATAGCTTAATTGGTAAAGCGATCGAGCCCCGGTAAGGCGTATCGATGTTGGTTCAAGTTCAACTGGGTTGATTATTTTTTCAATGTTTTCAATGTTTGTATTTGATTGGATAACATACTAATGTATGAGTGGAATACCCACTTTAAAACATGTAAAATAATTATGAGTTGATAGCAGGCGCCATCTGTTATTTCCGTTGTGACACTTGTAAAAGGGTCGGCGGGAAGGGTATCTAACTCTAGTGGTTGGCACCTAGATGTCGCTTACGGCTGCTATAAAGTCGATGTAAAAATAAATGCAAAAAGATGATTGAAGGCATTGAGAATTTCGTCAGCTCGGTAACTGAACCCATAGCTTAATTGGTAAAGCGATATCGAGCCCCGGTAAGGCGTATCGATGTTGGTTCAAGTCCAACTGGGTTGATTATTTTTTCAATGTTTTCAATGTTTGTATTTGATTGGATAACATACTAATGTATGAGTGGAATACCCACTTTAAAACATGTAAAATAATTATGTTTGTATTTGATTGAATAACATACTATTGTATGAGTGGAATGCCCCACTTTAAAAAAACATGTAAAATAATTATGAGTTGATAGCAGCGCCATCTATTATTTCCGTTGTGACACTTGTAAAAGGGTCGGCGGGAAGGGTATCTAACTCTAGTAGTTAGCACCTAGATGTCGCTTACGACTGCTATAAAGTCGATGTAAAAATAAATGCAAAAAGATGATTGAAGGCATTGAGAATTTCGTCAACTCAGTAACTGAACCCATAGCTTAATTGGTAAAGCGATCGAGCCCCGGTAAGGCGTATCGATGTTGGTTCAAGTTCAACTGGGTTGATTATTTTTTCAATGTTTTCAATGTTTGTATTTGATTGGATAACATACTAATGTATGAGTGGAATACCCACTTTAAAACATGTAAAATAATTATGAGTTGATAGCAGGCGCCATCTGTTATTTCCGTTGTGACACTTGTAAAAGGGTCGGCGGGAAGGGTATCTAACTCTAGTGGTTGGCACCTAGATGTCGCTTACGGCTGCTATAAAGTCGATGTAAAAATAAATGCAAAAAGATGATTGAAGGCATTGAGAATTTCGTCAGCTCGGTAACTGAACCCATAGCTTAATTGGTAAAGCGATATCGAGCCCCGGTAAGGCGTATCGATGTTGGTTCAAGTCCAACTGGGTTGATTATTTTTTCAATGTTTTCAATGTTTGTATTTGATTGGATAACATACTAATGTATGAGTGGAATACCCACTTTAAAACATGTAAAATAATTATGTTTGTATTTGATTGAATAACATACTATTGTATGAGTGGAATGCCCCACTTTAAAAAAACATGTAAAATAATTATGAGTTGATAGCAGCGCCATCTATTATTTCCGTTGTGACACTTGTAAAAGGGTCGGCGGGAAGGGTATCTGACTCTAGTAGTTAGCACCTAGATGTCGCTTACGGCTGCTATAAAGTCGATGTAAAAATAAATGCAAAAAGATGATTGAAGGCATTGAGAATTTCGTCAACTCAGTAACTGAACCCATAGCTTAATTGGTAAAGCGATCGAGCCCCGGTTAGGCGTATCGATGCGAGGTTCAAATCCTGCTGGGTTGATTATTTTTTCAATGTTTTCAGTGTTTGTATTTGATTAAATAACATTCAATAATATCAATTATTTTTATTTGTAAACATGACGATATTTAAGTCCTCTTTCATTTGATACCGAAAATCAAGAAACCGTGTTCATGTATAACCACAAAATTTACAAAATGTACGTCGCGGGCGATATATATCCTAATTCGTTAGAAACAAATAGTAATAAATGGTAGTTTGTTCTTACACATTTTAAATGACTTAGAAACGATATATTCATTAAAATCCTACAAGAAAAACGCTTGCAATATGTGTGTACATATTAGTGGCGGTTAGCGAATAACGATATTTTGTAGGATCTCATTGCATAAATAATACTAGTATCATGATATATCCGTTACACAAAAAATATTAGCTATTATTAATTATTTCCAATTCCCCATACTAGCCGCCCGTAAAATGACTGTAGTAGTTATAAAATAAATGTAACAGTAACGCTATAAATCAACAATTAAAAAATACTTTGAAATAATATTTTTTTTTCTGTTTTTAGTAAATATAAAATTGAAATAATAACTTTTTACTGGTTTTAATAATTACAACTTTGAAATAATAAAATACTTAACTTCTTTCTGTTTTGGTATTTTTGGCAACCCGATTTCAAAAAGCCTTATTAATGAAAATACAAAACTGTTACAAAACTGTGGTAAAAAAATACCTACACGTGCTAGGTCCAAAGAGTAGGAAAACACAGAAGAGAGTGAAAAGCACTTTGGTCCTTCCATTGTTCTCGCGTTGCCGATAGGCCACTGCCACTGTGTCGAACACGTGAGATAAATTGAAGAAGGATAGATTCGATTGTTGTTCCCGTTCAATCTGTTGGAAAAGAAAAAAGTGAGGTTAAAACTTGGAAGAATAATAAGTAAGGAAGCCTAATCACCGCTCAATACCTACACCAAAACCGCGGTGCCAAAGGAGGTGGAGCATCGTGGTGCCCTAAATACATCGTGGTACCACACAGATATATAAATAATTATTTTAAGCAAAAAAGAACCCACTTCACTTAGCCTCCACCTTTCCAAAAGCAAATGCTCGAGCTGCTGTAAAAAATACTCAAGACACCATTGGTTTGCCTAAAATAGTTGAAAAGTTCTCTCGATTTCTCCAGGATCCTATCATCAGATCCTGACCTGGTTACAATGGGACCAACTGTAAAGTATACTCTTACAAACTGGAAGAGAATTTTCCAAATCGGTCTAGCCGTCTTCGAATTATCAGTTAACATACGTATAAAAAAAGCAAAAACAAAAATCCCGACGAATTGATGATAACCTCCTCCTTCGAAAAAAAAAGTCAGTTGAATATGGCAATATTTCTTACCATCGATAAGGTAAGGGAATTACGCATTAATATTCATTTACTTTACGAACTTGTCTAACTTGGGCGTAATTACTACATGCTAACTTGTTATTTCAGCTATTTTACTTTGAGTATTTACTGTCCAATGAAACCTCCACAGCGTCTACTGTCAAACAGGACAGTAGACGCTGGATCCACGTCTATAATGAGTCCTGTTGCAGTGGAGGAACTAGAGCACGAGGCCAATAAAACGGCAGCAGTAATGCAGTCGCAATCCAGCTCTAATGCAGTTCTATTGTCGTTCCTGTGCAGTTACTCCAACTGCAAGAAGACTGCATAAAAACTGTAATGTCATGTTTCAGTCGAATGATTCGAGGGAAAACCGGACTTAATCCCCAATAAGTTTATCCCATAAAAGTTTCCCTTCTGGTTTGAAAGACCGAATGGCAGTCGCTTTCGTAGAAACTAGTGCCACGTGATCCCTGGGTGGTGCTAAAAGCGTGGCGTGTGGGTGGTACAAACTTGGCAGCTGCACTGTCCCATCTGGACCTCGCAGCACTCACTGGATTTTCTTCATCATGTGCTTTCACACTACTTCTACCCCAGATAAGAAATGCCTAACTACTTATATTCAGTAATACGTTAAATAATAATAGTGCCTAGTGCGATTACAGCCTATATAAATGTGTAAGATATCATTTATTTATTTTATTTATTTATTAGCCTGTAGTGTTCCACTGCTGGGCAAAGGCCTCCCTCTCTTTATTCCACGTGTTTCTGTCTATGGCAATATCAGCCCAATCACCACGAAAGACGTCAAGTTCGTTCCGCCCTCTCCGCCTAGGTTTTCAACACCGCCGTTCCCCATTTGGTACCCACTCAGTATTTAGGCCCACAATACGTCCGGTATACGGTGAACGTGTAAGACCCACCAAGATAATAATATTTGTTTTATGGTATACAAAATTGATAAATTCATTTATTATACCATTATGTCAACAAAACAAAATACATTATAAATAAAATAATTTAAGCCTATCTTAAGCCTAGTCACAAAGTCCCCCTCGAGTTGTCCCCGGCGCAAAGGTGCCCATCACGCTAGCCGCGTAACCGCGTTGAATGGCGATGGACAACCTATACAAAATGAACACTTTTTTTCCAAGTTTTTGTTTTTATGTAATACAATGATAAACTGTAAACAATAAGGAACTTAACACATTGTCCTTCAATCATACTTTTAACGTTACTATAGGCATTGATAATTTGATTATTAGATAAGTACCATTAATATATTTAATTGTTTTTAAGGTAGTACTACTTAACTTACATTTACCCTATATTAGAATTACGAGTCGATCGCACTAAGCGCCTACCGATAAGAAAAATATGTACAAGGCGCGATACGGAAGAGGATGTGATGTATAAAATAAAGATAATCCCACCAAAACCATTCTGTAAAAAACTAGCCAAGTCTCGATGGAGCTGCTTGTTTATCTCTAAAAAGTAATGAAATCTAGACAAAGTCGTGCCAAGTCTAAGGTTCCTTACTGCGATTTCTTTATTATTATAGTTAATGTTGTGTGACTTGGCCGTTGAAGGGTACAAAACCAGGTGCTCCATGACACCATTGCACCAATCTGTCATCAGAACCGCTACCCATTGACGATGGAAAATTGCCACTTGGGAAACGTTGATTCAATAACTGGTTATTGAATCTGGGGTCTGCTGGAGCACCTGGTTTTGTACCCTTGTGAACCTTAGACTTGGCACGACTTTGTTTAGATTTCATTACTTTTTAGAGATAAACAAGCAGCTCCATCGAGACTTGGCTAGTTTTTTACAGAATGTTTTTGGTGGGATTTCACTTCTTTTTGTAGAAACGTGGGCTTATTGATTTATTTAGACGACAGCGACAGTCAGCGCCATCTAGCGACGTGTGCGTGTATCACCGCCACTCTTAGTCCAATGCATTATATTTTGACCAAATTTTGTTTTCTAATCAGGGTCACCAGGTACTCCAGATCTTCGATTATCCTAGTTTTTATAATTTTCCCTTTATGTGGCCATTAAACCCTAACCCTATACCAAATTTCAGCTCTCTGAGTTTATGGGAAGTACTAGTTGTATTTTTATGATCATGAGTGAGTAAGTGTCATAAATGCGAAACTTTGCTTTCGCTTAACATCGGAACTAAATGACCTACAGACTTGAAATTTTGGATTTTAAGTATGTGATTATAGCTTACTGGATGACTAAAATTTCTGCTTTCTGGTCTTATCCAGAGGTTCTCAAATAGGGACCTGAAAATGCGGCGAAATGGTTCCAGTAAAGGATGGTACGGCAGTGTTTGCTTCGCGCTCGACTTGGCGGGGGCACTGCCGTGCCTCCAGATACAACTTTACTGTCTTACTGTCGAGGAAATAAGCGGGTGGGCTGCCTTTTGAAGTTGTATGGGAATAATTTTAACTTTAACATAATACAAGTGATACAGTGAAGCCTGAATATATTTTTTTAATTTCACGTCTTAACAACAGCCACAGTTACAGTAGAAATTCACATGTATGCGTCTACTTTAATAGGTATCCTTGTGTGGAATATTTTGAATCCAGCAGTGTTCTCTAGATTTGTCAAGTTTCTTGCTACCAAGCAAAAACGAACAGGATTGAAGTCAAATTAAATTTATTAATTTAAAACAAAATGTAACACATGTAACTGATACCTATTTGATTTTGGTAAAGCACCATTTTTACCATACGAAATTACCTACATAGAATCAAATTGATAATTAAAATATTAATTACTATTTAGAAGAACTGCATTTATAAGATAAAATGTCGTGTTACATTTTTATTTAGATCTTTTAAATTATGAATTTTGTATGCGTATCAACGTGTAACATATATAGATTAAGATATGATCAGGTGATCTTATCTATCAAAATTCAAAAGTAAAACTTACCACAGTAAGGTATTTTTCTCGTAACCACTGCTCCGGCTCTTTCAAGCAAAAGCATCCGTATAAAAGAATTGCAATGAACGCTACCAAAGTCACAGTGAATATGCTGTAGTATCCCAAGACCTTTACCAGATATCCACCCCTACCAATCCCGATCGGGACGCCGGCTGTGTAGCAGAAGTTAACAACACCCACTCGAAAAGTCCTCGTTTCCACTGAAGTAATGTCACTTATATAACTGAACACGCCAAGAAACATGGTCACCCAACTGCCGGTTAATGCAGGGAATATGGTCTCCATTAACATTGTAATTTCAGCCGGGATTTCGTAAAAGAAGTACACGTTGATCAAATTGCTAACAGCCGTAAGTATTTCTCCAAGAATGGGGAGCAAAAATGCATATTTTTCGTTTTCCTGTTCTGTCACTCCACGCTCCTAAAAATATTATAATAATACACGGAAGCGCTGTTTGTACAAATGCTCTCCAAATGTCGATAGACGAAATCAGTTTTTGAACCTCTTGTTCGTAGAATGTGTAGTTGTCGCTGGTTTTCTTAACTAGGGCATCGCAAATATCATCACCAAAGCCTTTGTTAACTCTGCAAGCTTTATCTATATTTAAATTTGCCATTGCAAATCTTGAGATCACGCTTGGTATAATAAGTCCGGCTAGCAAAGGTTCGACTGTAATATTATCTCTGACATATGCTAGC